>CM029922.1:51343985-53801481 GCA_017639245.1 Myiopsitta monachus
CAAAGCCACTTAAATGAACAATCACCACCTCAAAAATCTGTATTAATTTAAGGAAATATTACAACTACCATAGAACTAGAAATTTTCAGTTTCTTATTAGGTCCATAATGGAGGAGAGAAAACCTTCTAGAAACTGTAATACTGTTTAACATCCTGAACTCTGTTCCTGTTTATACAACAGGAAGTCAGCATCAGACTGCACTACAGGACAGATGATATATAGAAAATAAGGAGCAAGGTTTTCAAGCAAGGATAGTTAGCATTAGTGGGTACTACTGGAATCCTCCTACTTTTTTCTGATTAGAAAAGCAATTAGACATGTCAGACATTTAAGAAAAAATATTATGTTTATGGATATTTTTCCAAGTATTAATGGAATGAGTACATACTGGAAAACAAGAATTATTAGTTGTTTTTTCTTTGATTTACTCTACTTACCCTAAGGCCTTGCTTCATTTTTGAGTTGGGGGGGGGGGGGGGAAGACGCTGAGAGGTGGAAAATCTTTTGTTTTGTTGATTTTAAAAGGCAACAGAAGTTTCAACTGTATATGTAGGGTGAACTGTTGAGCAGACGTGCAGGTGTACCTCTTACATCACAATTCTGTTGATACACTTTCCTAAGACTTTGAAAAGACAAAAAAAAAAAAAGTCTATTTATTTATTTGTTTATTTTAGTAAAAATGGGGAAATTTTGAGGAAAGGCATTTGGGAAGAAGCAGTGTGTATATCTAAGGTCTTATGCACTATCTGATTCTTATGCTTTAGAAGGGCCAAAGCATAACGTACAGAATAGACATCTGTCTTAGGTGCAGGGTAAAAAGACATTTTTAACCAATCAAGTCACAGAAATCTTCTTTTCCTGGTTCCATGCCTTGATCTTCACATTTTGAACTTCATCTCATACTAAGCTCTCTTAACCTAGGAGAATATAAAATCTTAATTCTTTGGTTGAAGACACGTCTCCCCACCGTCAGCAATTGCCAAAGGATTCTTCTTTGTCTTTGCACTGAATCTGGAGCAAGCTGATGTACAATTACAAAAGCAACTTAGTTGTGCATGCTAATACTGAAAAACTTCAGTATGTTTCATTGAAGCATGACAAATTAACCAGAGAGAATCTGACCTATTCAGCAAATGTCGGGGCTGTGGGGGTTTAGGCTGTGTTTATAACAAACAAGTAATACAGTCAAAAGTTCACGTTTGGAACTAGAATAAACAAATTTTGACTTTTGCACCTCAGTCACAAATTAACCACCTGGTGTATTCATGATCAATTGAGTAACATAATACGTGGTCTAAGAAGGTAGCATGTATGCTTTTTGCTTGTGATGTGTATGAACAAACAATTGTTTTGGTTCACCATAAACTTTTCTCCAAAAAATTCTAGAAATGGAATAAGAATTCTATCATGCAGTTCAACAGCTGTAAATATGTATTCATCTTTTTTTCTCTTTTAGTATAATTACTGCTCCAGGACAAAGTAAATCAACTGCTTACTGTTGAAAGATCAATTTACCTGACCAGATCATAAATAAAGACCTTCTCAAGGGAAATGTACCCTCACACTCTTTGTCTTTCAGAAGAACTCTATTTTGTTAAAACTTCTTTATTATCTTTAATTGAAACACACATAGAGGAGAATTTAGCCATTTTCTCTTCTCTCTGTGCTCGACTTAACAATCGTTGCTATGAAACAAGTTTAGAGTAGCTTTTTTTTTTTGACATTTTAGAATTACTGAACTCTTGAATAATTCCATATCTGTAAGAGCTTTTGTGCTATGGCAGAAACAGGATCCTAAATATTAACTCTGTAATGCATGTCAGATCACCATATGTTATATTCTAATTTACCCTTGAGTTTCTAGATTTTGCAGAGAAACTGGTTGAAAAAGTCAAACATCTTATATCTGTACTTAAAACCAAATCATGTAGATACAAAGGAAAAGTATAAACTATCACTGTAAAACATGTCTAGACTGCCATGTGCAAATCAGATTACCATATCCAGGAAGCATGAATTCCAGTGAGGAATACCTAGCAAAGTTGTGGTATTAGACATCTATAGCAGAGAAGACGAAAAGCATCAAAAAGTGTCAAAAAGTGTTTAGGAGAATTCTCATGTTTTCAGGCCTGTAACAGGCATTGACCCTGTGATATCAGGTTGTTCAATCCATCTGTCCATGTTTTTTCACTGTTAGCAACGGAAAGTACCCCAACCCATTAACGCCAGTCCTCCTGATCATAGAAGCAGGATTAACATGCCTGTCACAGATTGGAACAATTTTACTTTATTGTCCTCCAGCAGCAGTGGAGTACAGGAAACATCCCTGGCCATCCATAGACATATATCATTTGTGTACCTTATTACTTTTTTCCCATGTCTTTACCTTATTCTTCAACATCCTTGCTGCACCCCAGCTCTGTCCCATATAATTACTGATAATTACTTTTTCCCCATTGAACTTAGTCTTTCAACATCCACACACAAATTTGGTATTTCTTATTCTGCTACCTAGGTAATCTCAGTGTTACATGCCCTACTAATAAAGCTGCTTAGGTGCTGTTAGTCTTGCAAGGCTTTTCTCCCCCAAAGGTCTGCAATGCTTCCCTGCAGTTATCTGTGATGCCCAGCCCTTTCTCACTCACCTCCCCCTCAACCATGTCTGAGACCCAGGTGTCCCTGAGAATGTTCACAGTGTTACCTGTAACTTTTGGCAGCTTCTCACATTGTTTATCTGTCATGCCCAGCAATTTCTCATGTCATAATTGCTCATGTCCTCTTCAGTTAGCTTATCCCCAGGCTTATTCAGATGCCTCAATATCTGCCTGTAGCCCTAACAAAAAAGTAAATGAATTTGGCTTTTTAATTTTTGCAATATGAATACTGAGGTCAGATACAAAATAAAATCTTGCAGATGTCTGTTTCATAAACACAGCATGCAGGGCTAAAACCACTGAAAAGTGTAATTTTAATTAAAAAAAATATATATATGGCAGCAACTGAATGTATGTATAAGGATGTATCAGGCACCTAAATATCATCGTGATGTTTATAAGACTGGTAAGCCTGGTCAGTTCGAACTCCAAAGAAAACTAGACTGACATTTATTAACACTTTTCATGCTAATGGTTAATTCCTACTCACTTTTATTTATTAATACTGAACATTCAAACCGGTTAGTCCTTAGCAGCCATATGCTACACCCTGCTGTGATCACACAGTACTGTAGTGATGGTGCCATACCCTCAGCAGTCCCCATCATTCCAGGGTAAGAAGCAGGCTCCAGAGTTCTTCCATATGGGATACTGAGGTGGACAATATGTTTGGGATATCTTTTGTAAAATGTTTCAAGCTTCTTGACACGTTTGAGCTCTGGGTCTCTGACACTGGCACAGGTGCTGTGGGATGCTCAGGGAGATTGTTGTGGCAGGTGCCCTGCCCTGCAGACTGGCACTTTCTCCCCTGCTCAGTGGCTTCTTTTCCTAAAGGCTATGTTTTCAGTGAGCAGTATTTGACAGTCAGAGGGCTGTTTATAGTTCTGGGGCCTATGCTTTCAAGATACGTCCATATTTCAAACACTTTAAGACTCCGTGCTTTTCAAAACTGGACATGCTAGCAAAAGACACCATGTACCAGGCTCCAGTTTGCATTGCAAGTTCTGAAAGCAAGTTGGTAACAATCTTAACAGACCACAACTGGGACCTTGCAGATTTTGTCAAGGCACAGTTTGCTTAAGGCCTGAAGCTTATTCCCTGAAGCAGTATGATTTTTACAGAGCCATAGGGTGCCAAAATATTTTACAGCTCTTATGATTGTTTACTCTGCTTATGTCTAAGTTTAAAATAACCTAATATTTATTAAAGCCTGCTTACTGTAGATCTGCTTTTATCTGCAGCTAGACGTTTCCTTTGGCTGCAGTATAAACTGTTCAATGCATTAGGAAAGTCTTTCTAAACAATAGACAGTGAAATTAAAAGGCAGTCATCCAGTGGGACAAGGGCAAAAATTCTTTACTTATAAACCAGAATGTAACAAGTATGTAAGAAAGTACTATATGATGTGCCTGCTTAGAGTGATCAAGGATTATACTTCTAGCCTCAGGAACTCACTTCCCACTCCACCATCCAAAAATGGATTTTGTCTTGGCTTCTAACTTCTCACTGATATCACTTAGCTCTGCTCTGAGTCCAAGCCAGATTTACCCTCTACTGTAAAGCTCAGTCTTGAAGAAATAAGACACAAGGACAAACAATTTGAAGTTAATTCAGCATTCTATTGAAAGTCAATCTAGAAATCAGCAGATAACATACCTGTTGCCTAGTTAAGGACAAGCATGAACGGCAACAATCTCATATAAAACCTGTATTCCAGATGGCACTCCAATTCAAAGACTGTTTTCAGTGAAAGTACAGTATCTAGAGGCTCATACATGCCATTTCTAACTCCACTGCTTTTATCCATCCATTCATTAGCTTTGAAAGACAACTTTTAAAATGATAGGTGGGCACTTATATGTGAAAATACACTCACTTGAACTGAAATAGAATTAATTGATCAGGGGCTAATACAAGAAACTAAATTTGCAGCTCTTCCTTGAAAATAACAATCTAATCCTGTGGGTGCCAGCAACTGACTTCTTATTAATTTCATTTAATAGCTGCTATCATGAATGTATGAATACATGGGTTATAATTTTCTAGACATTAGCAATCTACAAGTAGTAGTAGAAAAATTATGCCAAAATTGCTATTTAGGGACGAGTGTGAGAAATGTTTGGCATATTTTCAAGTACTGAATAGCAATGTGATAGCTGTCTCTCTTGCATTAAACATACTGTATTTCTATTTCTTTGTTCTACATTTATTAGCTGTTCATCTTACTCTTCTGGCAGAAAAAAAAATCCTTTTAAATTAGGACACACTGTATTTTTTTATAGCTGAAGTATAAAAAGGCAAGAAAGCTTAAGGAGTAAGAGAGTTTTATAAACACATTTTCTTCTTCTACTAAAAAAGAAATGAGTATCTCATTCTTCAGAGTGTGAGACAATAGGAGTGTTACATGCCACCACTGTTCTGAACATGAGATTTGAATTCTGCTGTTGCCTCTGCTTTCAAGTTCTCAGACATATTACCATTATATTATCTTACCTTTTTGAAGTGTTTTTCATTCAAAAGTTCCTGAGGCATTTAGACTTTATATCAACTTGTTATTTCCCTACAGTGAGCTTTTAGAGAAATTTTCGTACTACGCTTCCCCATGTTCCACTTTTCCACAGTCTTCCCTACCATGTGTCATACCAGGTCTGCCTCATTGGTACGGTTTTTTAAAATAGGACTTAGCCTCTTGTGTTTCACATGCTAGGCAATAAATAAAAAAAATAGGGCTTCTCTTTTTAGCTTCCAAAGAGAAGATGATCTCCCTGCCTCCTCTTTGTGGTGTGCTGTTCAATCCTGGATGAGAGGAGAAATTTGGGAGCAAATGGAAGCTGAATAGGAAATCATGTTGGCTACATATCCAAAATGACCCTTGCTTTGGTATCCAGCTATGTGTCCTGCTGTAACATGGCTATATCTCTGCCTGTATGTTCAGTTTCCCTTCTAGAAATAGGACAGATACAGACCTGGTGTCTCCCTATACATAAATAAAACACTATCAAAGTTAAAGACGTATAAGCAACTGTCAAGCCTGCCTTTAAATATTTCGCATCTTATTTTACCTCAAGCCCTTCAGTGATCACTAGAACTGATCAAGGATGAAACTCAGAGTTAACCAAAGGAAGATTATATCTACTCCAGCTGATGAACTCTTCTTGTCTCTGCACACACCAGAGCACTACCTACAGAAAATGCTTTTAGACTTCAAATGCACCCCAGAACTGACATCCAGTCCATAGTTTCCAGGTATTGAAGAAGGGTTCTCCCCCATGTTTCCTGAATTAAGGAAACAGTTAATGAAATCAATCTCTTCATCTTTGTGGGGTGGATCAGTTCAGATGGCAGGAAAGACTGGCTTGTCAACCTTGTGATTAAATATGTGTTTAGAAGATGTTTTAAAGATACATTATATAAAATGTACTCAGTTATCAATTATTCATCACATAGTTTCAAAAGCTAAACTAAGGAGGGAAACACTGATTTAAGTAAATTCTTATAAAATTCATCCAAAAATTAAAAGATCCCAACTACAAAGTCAGTGATTCTGCAGCCGAGCACCAGGGGACACAACTTCCATTTAGTTGTATGTAGCATAATTACTACATTATGCCCACAATGTGCAGGGTGAAGCAAGCACATAAAAGATTCATAATAAGATACTTGGCTAATTAACAAAATGGATAGAAAAAAATCTGTATATTGCTAGGGTGAGATGTATCAGTTTCCTCCTATGCTTCTACATGTTTGACATATTATACTACAGTGAGCTATTTCTAGTGCATCTGGTTGGGATATTTTGATGAGTCGCATGATAAGCAACATGGTAAAATAATTTATTATCAACCATACTGGAAATACCAGTTGGAGGATTCTCTGTATTTAATGATTCACTGTATGAGTTCATCACATTGCTTTCAGGTTTTCAAGGTGGTATGGCTATTCCTTTGGACAGTCTTCCTTCTCCCTCTCAGAAAATGAAAGAATATAAGTCCACAAATATATGTGCATACCTGGTAGAGTAATATCCTCTCACATTGGATGCCTTATGTACTGTAAGTCTTATAGTATCATCTTATACAAATCTTTAGTCATCTAGTGTCTTGGTGTATATACAGTCTAATGATCAGGCATATATAAGTAAATAGAAAGTTTAAGATGCATTCATTCTCATTTTCTGTTTATAGTATAAAGTTGGAAATGTAAGAAAGAAAAATACACCAGTATTGAAGAACCACAAAAACATTCATTCATTTAAAAGAGCAATATGACTTTGTTCTTATCCTTTTGGGTTGTCTGAAGGCATTTTTTAAAGCAATCACAATGTTTTCCTGTAGCAAACCTGCACATGGAAGAAGAAACTTTCCTTGTTATTGCAGCCAGGATTATATCTATCAGATGTTTTTTTTAAGTGTGTGTGTGTGCACCCCTGGATTTTTAATATTTATTTTCATACAAATATATATATAGTGCTGTCTTTCTCATTGCATATGTTCCCTCTGCTTTTTCTTATAAGGTTTTTTTACATTCTGTTCTTCCAGTAATAACACCACTGCATCTTTATGTCTAACCCATGTACTCCATCTTTTGGTGTCTGTATATGCTGATCTTTCCTGAAACTTGCTATAATTTGTAAAAGAAAACCAAATCTGTGTAACTATAATTAAAGATAAATTGAAGTCTTAAACACCCGTATGCCATGCCTCCCAGCCCAGGACAACTCTAACACTGTCAACATCAATTTTATTACTAACTTTACTGCTAAAGAATACTCAGGATTTCTTAACTGTAGGTATTCTTTATTATTTAATATTCAAAAAGAATACATGGATCTGTATACATTTTAAGAAGTCTCTGTTCCGTGTCCTGAACAATATTTAACTGTGTTCCTAGTGGTAAGGATAACATAAACCAAGAGCAAAGAATAAAATACCTGCAGGGGTTAAAATAGTTGGTAGAATCCTTGTTGTTCAGTTATAGCACTAATCGAAAATGAGGTGATAAAACCACTATCTCCATTTATACAACAATCATTTGATAAATTCAGTAGAAACATAAACAGAGTCTGCATGTTTAATTGCGAGTATTTTGCTATACACTATCTTTCAGCAGTCCTGAAACACTTAGTATTATCAATGTTATGGCTGTTTCCCATTTATAGATACTTCATTTAAAATGAATTTTGCATGATTCATATTGCTGTACCCTGTGAGCAAGTACTAAATCTTGTCTTAGTCTGCATGTATGGTGTTGCTTTCTCCAAGGTTTCAGCCTTTGAAGTGCTATAGATTTGTTCATAGCCAATCTATGCCTCACATTTTCTTCATCACAAATTTTACAGACTTATTTTTGAATAGCAGCTTCATAAGCTAAGAAACAATGTGATTTCAGGCCCCAGTGCATAAACACAGTCCATCTGATGTCTGGCTACTCTTAATAATCTGGCATACTGGAATGATAATTTTGGCTGAATAGCTAGAATATGAGACCAGGGTTCAGATATTTAAAAGCAGTTAGGAATCCAACTTCCATTGAAACCAAATTTTTTTCTCTATTGCAATGGTATATCTGTTGAAAGCGTTAATAAAGATATTATAATTCCTAAAATAATGCAATCAGTGAATATTCGATCATTTTGGACAGTGATGCAAAGTGAACTGAAGGTAAAGTAAGTGGTAACAACTGCTCTTGTCTGCTCAATAGACAAAACTAGGAAAGCATTGCTAGCCTCCTACAAGTTTGAAGAATGGCATTCTGATTTGTAGGATCTTTTTCATTATTCTTTTCAGTCTTCCACACAGGTACATAAGCTCAGGTTGTATCTGAAATGCTTGCAAATCTGCAGCTGAAGAATTCCAGCATGAGCATGTAAGAAGTATATGTAACATTGACATTAGCTATTAAAATGACATCAGCAGAGAAAACATGAAAAAGCAGCTGTCATTTGACTTGGGACATTCCAGATGACTAAAATCCATCCGACTGCTGAGATAACTAATAAAAAGCCCAGCTGGTTCATTTAACATATTAGTTGCTAAAAAGCATCTGGGGATTTGGATTTGCAGGTAGAATATCCCTTCAAGACTCAAGAGAAAAGGCCAATTAACATAGGGATAGCTGTTAATCCCATACATGCATAGTACAAAAACATTTTTGATATTTCTAAGCTGCTTTTAATATAGTTCTTAGACAGTCATACTAATAACTCCATAGCACTTTACATTTTCTCAGTGCTACACAAGCAGCTAATTAGGTCTCAGAGTAGTTTATTGTTCTCCAAATCTTACAGTCAGGAAAACTGAGGCAGAGACCTGGGAGGTATCCAAAGCCAAACACAGTGCCAATAACCAAGTCAGCATTACAGTTATAGATTGGTTACAGTGAAGTCCCAGGGTTTCATCACCTCATACAAAACAACAATTCCTTTGACAAGAAACATTATGGAGAGAATACAAATTTTCAAGGTCATGCTGCTTTTAATCTGGAACCTAGTTATTGACCCTAATGGGATCATCCTAGCTGCTAAGCATCCAGGCTTGATACAAGGCAACACTTAAGCACTTATACTAAATAAAACCCCCAAACAATAGTTTTCAAGTATTTTAAATCAGTCTCAAACAAATCTGATTTTTTTTTTTCTTATAGTTGTCATCCTAGCAGGATCAGTAGCCTTGGTTGCCATCTTTTACCATGAATAGCTCCTTTGCAGTAGTTGGTCACTCATCTCTACTGACCAACATAAAGACAGTGAGTAAACCCAATAAACTGCCTATCAGTTATCCTGTTCTATTTTTCATGGCTGGATATTATGGCACTGCTATGCAGCCATTTTATATTATCATACTCTAGCAATTGATCAGAACTGCTACCATAGTTAAATTTAGCATCATGTTTGCCTACATATGTCCTACAATTTCTTGCCTGCATTTTACCTTTGACAAATCTAAGCTACTGCATTAAAAAAATGAGTCATTTATATGTCAAAGAAGCGCTAATGCAAGGAAAAAATAAAACTTGTGTTATATAGTATGTGATCATCTCCTGACCTTGCATAATCCAGCCATAAACCTTGTTAATTTCAGAAATTCAAAATCTGGACTTAACCCATCCCAAATCATGAGGGTTATATTTACCTAATTATAGGCATTTAATATTTGGACCTCTAATTTTTAGCTAACTACTCTGGGCCTCATCTGTGGGAAAAAGAAGGTACACAGAGATAATTCACCACCCTATTTTTCAGTAAGATTCATCACTCCCTCCATTGACAATAAGGAGAGAATTGTTTAAGTAGCCTAAATCTCAATAACCACATTTTAAAATTAGACCATAGATGGCTCCGTCTCAGGTGAGCTTGGAAAGAACGAAACAAAAATACATTTGAGAATTCTTTTTCTTTGTACTCTGTACTCTTAACTCTCTGGAAAAAGATGATTAAGTGAAGCATATTGTGACAAATGCAAAATCTGGAGCACTCAAACTACGTCACAACTTAGGACACTGAGAAAAGAAAGAAATTTCAAAAAAACTTAAATTAAAACTCAGAAGTGTTAACCGTACTCGTGCTTTTATTTTTAAATCCTTTTACTGAGTAAATAATCATAATTCGCAGTTAATTCTTTTTTCAGACTGAAGAGTCTAATTCTGAATATTTCCAAAAACTTCAAAAACAAAGAGCAAAAACTTCACCTGATTTGACCACCTTATTTCCAATTAATACTTCGGGTAGATAAAGTAAGCCTTGCTGAGAATAGTGTATTGATTTTTTTTGTTTGTTTGTTTTAATATATGGGGTTTTACTAGATATGTCTCCTGAAGCATCTACTTTTCTTAATGTAAGCAAAATTTAATGGAAATTTTCTCTCACATTCACTGTCTCCCCAGAAGGGTTGTTGTTTTTTTTTTTTTCTGAAACTATTTGGCTCTTTGTCAAAAACCTCAGAATTTCCCATTTGCATTTTTAATTGCAGAAAGTATTTGCCATTTCCTCTCAATTTAGGAAGGTGTAAAAATACGGATGGAGTTGTGAAGCACAAATGTAATAGAAATCGTGCTTGGCAATATTTTCTTTTCTGTTAATTACAGGTATACGACATACAAATACAAACTACTATTACCATTCCAAAGGACTAATGGCATGGTCGGTGCCCAGCTGTAGTAGAAAAAGCTTAGAGTAATAGTGTCATTTTAAACTGCTTCAACTTGAAACAATATGTACAATTTGTTTGTATGAGAAATGCACAATTGTCTCACTGATCATGCAAATTTGTTTAAACACTCAGAAACATGCTCCTTGAATTTCATAATGCTGCTGCTTGTATCCTTCAACAGTAGATTTTTTTGTTTCTTAATGAATCTGCACACCTGGACTAAAGAAGTGTCTGTGCTCAGAACCTCTTTTAACTAATTTATTTTACATTAATTTTTTAGTTACATTTATAATGTACTTATTTGTATGAAATGGAATATTCCTGGTTATGTCAGTTTAGATTCAATTCTTTATGACATATACTTACCCTACTGCATTTAAATATGTGTATTTGCACACAGATGTATTTTGTATAACCCAATATTTCCTGCCATACCTGGATTCAAAATCCAAGAGGTACGTATGCAATGAGTATTTTGTCGTGCAGAAAAGTAATAAAATATTGTATTTGTGCTTATTCTGTGTGTCTGCTTTAAAACACAGCTGCTTCAAAAGTTATTTTCTCCATCTCTATCGGAAGCATCTGTCTTCTGCAGCTATAGATCTCCTATAAGTCACTTGCAATATGGCTTTGTAATTGGTAATAAGCATGGGTTTGTCTGGGTTTTTTTTTCATTTTCACACAAAAATAATCTTGTCATGTTGTGGTTTTTTTCCTCATCAGTGGCAGTAAAATGGAGAAAGAACCTCATTTGAAAACACTAGGCCCCTGATAACAATTACATTAAGACAAGCAAATAAAATGTGCAGTCAGCAATAAGAGATCCAAAGCACACATCGCTGACTTGTGTATACCAATCAGCCCAGATTAAACCAATGATTCTTTTTAATCTCACTGTATCTGATACATTCAATTTTAGATAATAGGATTCTGTTTATGGGAGTCTTTTATAACACATAATATAATGACCAGTATTATCTCATGAGTTCACTCTCCCTCCCCTAGTTCAAACTCCAATTTCGTATTTTTATATTGGTTTCTCTTATTTTCAAAAAGGCAGGGATCAGTTCATAAAAATTCAAATTTTACCAGAAGTTGTGTTGAAAATCAAATATCCTGGGTTTTTCCTTCTCCATACACTATTTCAAATAGATATGCTAATTCCTTCAATCCATTCAGTATTCTCAACCTTGAATTGAAGTTTATTGAAAATGTGGTGTTAAAGCAAATGCACCATATTAAATCAACTTTCATAACAAACAGAGAAACATTATTTCAGTATTCCAGCTTAGTCACTGAAAATACATGTACAGAATTTTTAAATGCTATTAAATAACGACCTGAAATAGAATGATTTCATTATTGTTCTGAAAAACAGAAATACTGATTTAATATCTAATTTCTTCCCTCGTAAATTCTGTAACCCCACTGACTTCAATTTATAATTTCTACAGTATCTGCATTTGGAAACGGATGCATTCCAAAGGACCAGTTATGCTATTGTCACATACTAGCTTCTCTCCTACTTCAGAACAACAAAGCCACTTGTGGAATATAATATCACAGTTGCTCCCATGTTGAGTATGAAAGCTCCTCATGATTTCAGACTCGCTTATTAATAGAAGTGGTATTGTTTGTTCAGGGTTTTGATTTGGTTTGCAGCAAGCTGCCTGTGCAACTGAAAAGCCCAATTCAGATCTGGGCTATTTTGCTGGCTTATTGGCTCCAATCCTGTAAGAACCTAGCTACCTTCATTCACACTCAAATATACAAATGATTATCTTGTGTTCCTTGTACAAAAAAAATCAAACTAATTTGTATCTACATGTCATTACACATTAAGTTATTGAGGGGGTGGAGGGAAAAGTAGGATTCCTATCTATAACTACAACCGCAAGTATTTGTTTTCAGAAACCTTCCCCATATTTTTGTAACTTCTATAGAAACCAAAATCTCTTACACACCTAATAATGTCAAATAATAATGATGAAAGAAAATAAAACAAAATTGTGGTGAGTGCCCATTGGAAGGACTAAGTTTATTCTCATGGACTTAACTAACCTCTTATTTCAGCGCACACCTATGGACACAAAGTTTTCTATGTCCTGTCAGAAGATGCATACAATTTTGTTACTGGAATGAGTTCTGTCAATTGTATCTTGTCCTGGTTTAAACCCAGCTGGGAACTCAGAACCATGCAGCCATTCAATCACCCTCCATCCCCATTTGTCCCTCCCCGGCAGGATGGGGAGGAGAAATGAAAGAATGTAAAACCCACGGGTTGAGATAAGAACAGCTTAATAACTGAAGTGTGATATAATACTTCTACTACTACTTCTATTAATAAGGAAAATAACAAGGGGTGAAAATATGAAAACTAAAAAGGGGAAAGGAAAAATAATAAACACACGTGATGCCCAATACAATTGCTCACCACCCACTGACTTGCTAAAAAATTTGCCTGTTCTTTGCTGAGCCATTAATTCCTTTTGTGATTTCATAAATAGTCAAGAAATTGTAGTTGAATATTTACTCTTATTAAATTTCCTGGGTGGAGGGCTTATTACTTTTTTTTTGTCTCAGGATGTAAGGTTGCTATTGATATGTCTAGAAATCTTCCTTCTGGCAAAATCTGGGGGCTTTTTCAAAAAGGAATTCTCGCCAGGGAAGAACTAACTGAAGTTTCTGACTTTTAAAGTTTCATCTTCTTTGAATGAGGAGGCAATGTCTGCAGAGATCCTAAACAGAAATTTCCTTGCTGCTCTAAAGCTTTCTTCAGATTATCGTTAAATACTGAAGAGACAGAAGGGGAGAAAAGAATGAAGGAAACATCCTTTATCTGAAACGTCTTGCCCAGTGTAAGATAGTGTCTTCCATATAAATTTTGACAAAGTGCCCTTCTATTTACCTCAAAGTCTAATCTAACACATCTAATCTAGAGCATTGTCAGGCAACTAACATATGTTTTCAGGCAGTTCACAGAAGACATCAAACTGGTTGCCAATTTTGGAGAAGTCTTCTTTCAGTTGGAAATTGTCTGGGGGATATGACTAAATATTTTCACCAGGAAAAAATTATACTGAACTAAAAAAATTGGCTATCCCTGTTCACATAGCAAACTTTCAAGGGAGGGTGCTTCCCTTCTTAACCTCAAAGCTTGCAATCTGCCAGGCTCTGAGCTGGAAGAAACAGTTACCACCAAAGCATTTAGAAAGAGTGTTTTTCATCACACCCCAGATCTCCCCCAGTCATTGTCTCATCTCTATTATTGCAGAAGAAAAAGCTTGCAGGCGTCCAGAAAGGGGTAGATAATCAAAACAGAACCAGGACATATCCATCTAATCGTGTTTTAGGGAAAGTATTGCTGAATTTGGGTGGCTGAAATGCTGAGGCGTAGGATCTGATCAGTGTCATTATCCCAGTGCAGATCTTCACATCCTGTGAATCTGTTTGTGTTACTGCTGGCATGAAGAGAGATGAGCACAGAGGCCCAAAAAAATCACACAAGTAAAAAAGCAAGCCATCATGTTTAAGTTATTGCTTCATAAGCTGTTTAAGAACTCCGGAACAGTCAGCCTGAACAACTTGAAAGAAAATCTTGCATGCTAAAACACCACCACAAAAAAATCCAAATGATGTTAAGGTCACTGTTAACCTTCGTGAGTTGTTTTAATATCTCATTTTCAAATTCACATACAAAGATCTCACCTCAAGTTGCTGAATTTTTCTGACTATTAAATGTGTAAATGCAAAGCAGATTAATTACAAAATAACTAGCCAATAATTAAAGACCAATTAAACTGGGAGGTTCTGGGAAAAAACCCACAGCAGTTATCTCATGAGACAAAATGCTGTCTTACTATGTCAAAGAGAATAGAGGAAAAAAATAATCTTGTGTGTAAAATGTGAATAGCATTAAAGAAAAGAATAAGAATCAACATAAGAATGGAACATTATTGCAGATTCTTTTACAGGTCATTACTGCAATCCCCAGCATTCAAGGAGAGGCTAAAAAGTGCAATTAAGAGAGATCAAAACTGCAGATAAGCTATGAAGGCCATGTAATTGAGAAAACTTGCTGCAAGCCAGTTTTCCTCCAGAGCCAAGGGGGCACAAGAGATGAATATTTTTTAATTCTCTGAGATTTTTCTCAAGGATAATCAAGAAGTTACTTCTCTAGACAAGGCTACATACAATAGTAAAGCCCAATCCCTAAGTGTGTGTATTCTAATGCACTAACTAAAAAGTAGAACAAACAAATAGTTCAGAACAAAAACTAAATTATCATTTCTCAGAATCACATTCACAGGCTGGGTGAGGCTGGAAGGGACCTCTGGATGTCAACTGGTCTGAGCGCCACATTTATGCAGGGCCACCTAAACCCAGTTGCCCAGGGCCATGTCCAGACAGCTTTTGAATGCCTCCAAAGTGGGAGATTCAGCTACTTCTCTGGGCAGCATGTGCCAGTATTCAGTCACCTTAAGAAAGTGGTTCCTGACGCTCTGGAGGAACCTCCTCTGTTCCAGTTTGTGCGTTCTTGTCACTGGCCACCACAGAAAAGAGCTAAGTTCCATCCCCTGTGCACCCTCCCTTCAGAAATTCCTATAAGTTCATAAGATCCCCCTGAGCCTTCTCTGCCCTGGGCTAAACAGTTACAACTCTCTCAGCCTTTCTTCATAGGAGTAATGCTCCATTCTTTCAATCATCTTTACGGGTATTCACTGTACTCTTTCAAGCATGTGCACATCTCTCTTGTACTAAGGAGCCCAGAGTACTGGATACAGTACTTTAGATATGGCCTCACCAGTGCTAATTAGATCACATATACTTTTCATTCCTTAAGTGTGACATAGTTTTATTGAGTATTTTGAATACAATAAGTCCTTTTTAAACATCTTTAGCTGAATATAGGTGTTTATTTTCCAGAGCGTATAACATAAAATGTTTTTTAAATGCTGTTTAATGAATTAGTGACTTTTGTGCATCTGTTTTGCAAAATCTATACCAATATTGTTGTACTGTGTTTGAACTGAGCTTACAGACTTTAGGTTTTCTGCTTGTACTTGGGGGTGGTGTTGTAATTTGGTTGGTTGGTTTGGGGATGGTTGCTATTATGATTATTGCTATCAATAATACTATTGTTATTATCATTATTATTATTTAATTAATAAATACACTTGGATATAAGGTACAATAGTGATGCTTAGTACTTTGAATATGGTGGCTCATTCTCAGATAGTTATGGGGAAAACCATCTCACTCAAGACGATGTCCTTGGTCCCATTATGTCCTTGAAGTTTCCAAAGCAAAGAGACTAGCAGGCTGAAGTAGCTAAATGTGTTTTGGTTCATGGCAATGACTCCCCAGACTTCCTGCTTAAAATCCCAGGCTAGGGATTCAAACAACAAAACCCCATCGACAGTAGTCCCTGGCTACTTTTTTTATCATTGTCATAGAAACTTAAAAAATTTATAAAATCAATACCTACTGGATTGCAATTCATGTTTGTCTATTTTGTTGTGGTTTTGGTTTGTTTGGGGTTTTTTCCTACAGTTGATTAATTTTAGACAAATTAATCTAGAATTTAGATTAGAAATAGAAGTGGAGATTCTGAATAGACTTCATATATACCCGGTGTCTGGGTAAGAAGAAGAAATCCAATTAGTGCTCTCATTAAAGGAATAAACATAGTTTAAGGTCAGCTGCTATTTGGTCTGTTTGGCCTCCGGAGTAGTCCATCAGCAAATGCATGCAAGCATTTGCCTTAACAATACTAAGGGTTGTATATCATACTATCAGACCCAGGAAAAAATGGAAGAGAACTAGTCAGAATTTACAAGCTTGGTGCAAAGACTAGAAAAGTGAAGATATACTGTTAGAATAATCATAAGAAAAATCATAATCATAATAATTTAGTAACAGATCCACAGGAAACTAGGTACTACTAGTGTTTCATTTTATTTGCTTGTATTTTAATTCCAAGTTCTGTGTATCCTTTTGGCAGTAACACCCTCTCTTACCCAATCAGTATCAGAGATACTACAGAAAAACTTTTATTTATGTTCACATAGATGCTGATATGAAAGCAGCTAATATTTGCTGTGGGAAAATGCACTTGAACTTGTTTGCTCATGCAAACTATGTTAAGATTGTAAACCATGTGGCTATTTACTGTCATTCAATAATTATCACTAAGGTTTAATGGAAATCAATACTACTTTGAAGCTATGAAAAAAAAAAATTGCCAAGTTCCAGTTCTGCACTTTATTATGAGCTACTGGTATCAATACACATTTTAAAAACAAATTAAAAAAATAAATCTATTTTTATTATGCACAAAAGGGGACTATTTAATTTCGATCATTTTTGTCACTTATTAATTTTAACAAGGTGTTTCTCCTATTTATTGAGTATTTTAATACTGACATTTTAAACTTCAGTGGAAAAAAAGAAAGAAACCAAAAAGCAAAACCAAAAACCAAACCCAAAGGACAGGCAGGGAAGGAAGAAATAAAATTCTTTTTATACTTGGTTAATATTAATACTCTGCACCTATGACACGGGTGATCAATTTCAGCATGGGTGTTCAGCGGTCTGCCTTCAGAATACAGATGTATGTGGCACACCAAGGCTTTTTTTACATATATCTTAACAAAAACTGAGGATTTTGCAGTATTCCAGGACATATGGTTCTGTATCACAGCAGGTCCCCACAATGTCATGTTGCTAAAAAAATACTTACTTCATAAATGTAAGCCAAGTGTGTAGAAGGATGCATATATCTTGTCACCCTTCCATGTTAATACCAGATGAAATGATGCATTTTAAACATGGAGGGATATGTCAGTGTTTTTGAGATTCCATATAAATGGACAAATTTTGCCAGGCTAAAACAATCATCTATACATGCTTTCTCTATGTTTTGTGCAGTGTTTGTGGCTGTGCTTTATAGCATTCTCACCAAAAATCCTGTGCCAAGTCCTGAGCTCATTCAGAGCACATGATGTAGTCATGCATTGACAGGAAGATTGTTGCCTCGTTAGTCTGTAGTCCCACATAAACTTGTACACATGCTAACCCTAAGACTCAGCAGGCCACTCCAGTGAAACCACTGAAGTTTTTCTCAAAGCATAAACAGATGGGTGAGCATTTGCAGAACTGTGATCTTAGAGCTTATGCTATTTTTGGATGATGTGGCAAGGTAACATCTTTCTGTTCAGTCCCGCAGAAGTGTCGGAACATGTGTGCTTTATGTAACATTGAGTGATTTTGATTTTATAGTATGCTTTATTTTCTTTAAAAACATAGGGATAATGCAGCCATGATTCAAAGCTAAGTTTGTATGTTAAAAAGAAAAGGACTCATTTATGCAAGTCTTCATTTTCTCATTAGCAGGAAGACTACCATCTATGTTCCCTGCCAAAGTCCATCTCTCTCCAGGGTGCTATCAAATGTGCTTAACACTTTAGGGAGCAGAAGAAAAGGGTATTTTTGAGTTGATAAAAGAGGAAATAACTGTGGATAATACTGAATTCTTGGTAGAACTATTTAGTAACAATCAGTACAATTTATTCCAACTGGGGTTTCCAGGCTATGGGAGAAAGTGGAGGGAATTGATCCCTATAAGATAGGATGCTAGAAGAATTACTGAGAAAGTTGTCAGGACAGAATACATTGGCAAATGGAAAAAATTATAAAACTATACAATACATGTGGAAGTGTCCTTGTGTAATCCCTGACAAGCTTCTAAATAACACAAGGGAATAGATTTCCTTAATCTTCACAATTCAAAACTGCCATTGAATTCTGTTTGCTGTTAGGCATTTTTCTGGACCAAAACAAACAACCCATATACGCTTTTATAAAAAAGCAAGACAGATTAATATCACCAATGTTATCCAATATATTGATACCACTGACAACATTAGTGTATGACAATATCTTGTGCCAGGAAATAAATAGCATGACATGTGGAAAAATTACTTTAAAATCAACCTTCATTACATTGTTTATAAGAGGGGGATGGCTGGGAGACAAAAAAATGTGGGAACCTGTGCAAAATATAAAAACTTTAATTGAGAAGTTTGATTTGTCAAAAATAAAATAACTCAAGAAGGAAAGAGTAGATTTCATTGCATTGCCTCAAATTGTTTGGAAAATGAATGACATATTCTAAGTTGCTGTTTAGAAATGTTTTTTTATTTCATTATCATATCAATTTCTTTTAATGTTGAAATCCAAAGACATACTGAAAAAAGTTGACTTAATCCCTAAACTAAAGTTTTGTTTGAGTTCAGTTTGCTTTCGTCTTATGGTTCCTTTTTTTCTACTTTTACTTTTGGTTAAGGACAGGAAAGAACTTAAACATCTAAATAGTCCATGAGAACAGAACCATTAATTCCTGCCTAGCTCTATGCACTTCAGCCCATAGTTTTTTAGCTCTGTGGTACAAATATAGGCACAAACAAGTTACAAAATTTTCCGGAGGAATCATATTTCTGACACAACAGAAAAAGAGTGTTTACTCTCAGCTGGTGTAAACCAGCTTATCTCCTTCTATTTGTGAGGAACTATAGTGATAGAGCTGAAGATACAGACAAATTCTCCTTTGAGCTGAAGTTATGTTCCTGAATTCAGAATTTGCCCCAAAGTACATGGTATTTCCTGTGTGGAATTCTAGAATGCTTATTATTCAGAACTTGTACAACAGCATAGTATGTGTCATATTATTCAATGTTTGGGATATAACCCACATCACACATGAAAGTGAATCTTGCTGCTAAGAAACACCCTAGCTCTCAGAGGCACATGTCATCTTTCTTCTTCACTTCAAAAGCAAATAACGAGGCGGGCAAAAAGGCTGAGTGTTTCAGAGGCTGTGCATTCATCTACATACTGGAGGGAGATCAGCTTAGTATCCCTTTTCTTAGGTTGTTCGCTACAAAGTGAAATCCTGACATGCAAACTGAATTCTGACTCAGGAAAGCACCTCTTGTTAGGTAAGCTGTGAAAACAGTGATTTTTTATTACTTTTTTTTTTTTTTTTTTAATAAGGCTGGGAGAAACAGGTTAGTGTTTAACTTTAGGCACAATTTAGCACTAAGAAATTTCAGTGCATCCCTAACACAAGGAACCTCCCGCATTAAAACAGCAATGAAAACCAACATGCCAATAGGAAATGGATCATGCTGTTGTTAGCCATCAGGTAAGCCACCCTCATCTGGTGAGCTGAAGAATTCAGATGAACTCAAGCTAACCCACAGAAACAGCTCCATAAGCCCCAGCTTACAGGAAAGAAAGGTTATGTGGGGAAGCCTCCTGTAATACTTCCATTATCTAAAACATATGTAACTCTTGTTTTAACACCTTTTAAAAACAATGCTCCTTTTAGGTGTCATGTTCAATAAAACACTAGTTTTCCAAACTCAGAATAAATTAGACAAAGAGGAGAAATAAAAGCCACACTTTTTATCATTACATTTTTATTGCTATTTAAACACCCAAGTGAAAGAGATTTACATAAAAGAATTTGACCTACATGATATACCATACATGATTGAAAATTACTTTGCCATTCTTCATAAAGTTTCAACTCGACTGGCAGATAGAATGTAAAAGCAATATGTGAACTCTGCTTTCATTTAAATTTGCACTCTTACACATCAAATAGTACCATATATTTTTGCTTAATATTTTACAACAGCAAAGACATTAGTTCAGTGTCCTTCTAAAAAATAATCCAACATGTGCCAAAAAAAAAAAAAAGAATTTTGGTTTCATTACTTAACCTTTTATATGGTCATGCTTTCAGAGACTAAAATGTAAATAGAAGTTAATGGGGATACTTCTGCCGAAAGTCAAGTAGATCTGGATCATAATTTTAAATATTTTTTTATTTATTTGAGAAAACTTTTCAAGTGTCTGTAGTCTTCAAAGGTGTTAGACATCTGCATTAAGTAAATTTTGGAAACTCACTTTTCTTGATACAGAGGTCCAACTCATATCATCACAGAATCATAGAATCATTAGGGTTGGAAAGGACCTTAAGATCATCTAGTTCCAGCGACCCCTGCCATGGGCAGGCATATCTCACACTAAATCATGCCACCCGAGGCTCTGTCTAACCTGGTCTCGAACACTGACAGGGAACCTCTTATGTCACATCAAGAAAAAGTTTAATGGGATTTCCTGCCATATTTATCACACTATTCCTTTCAGTGTGATAAACAGATAATAACTAAAAATTTCAAATTGCCTTCAAGTTAGAAACATAGTGTTGGGTTTTTTTTAAAAAAGTAGAAAACTTCCTTCAAAACATCAATTCACAAAAATCCCACTTAATTAAGAATTTTTCTGTGAATGATAAAATTAGGAAGAGGAGCAATTGCCAAAACTTGTCTGCAGAATTTTGAGGCTAACAAAAATTTCAGTCAGTCCACTTTCTTCATGTAATAAAAATGATTGTCAGAGGAAAGCTGAACTAAGTTACAAATCTTTCACTATGCTCCTCCAAAACTTTCAGGTAATTGACAACAGGATGAAAATACAGCAAGGAATGACCCAACAAGCTAATATGTGTTGGAACTTCTTGTACATCTCAATATATGCATAAGCCTGCATGCCAGGTAAAATGAGAATAAAGTATCAAGTATGTTGAAAGTGGTTGCAATGAATGACATACAGCATAAAGCTTCACTTGATATGACAGAGAACCACAAAAAAAAAAAAAAATCCATAATTCTGTGGGAATTGTGCATGAAAACCCTACATCTTTGCTAGTTTACTCAACAATGTTTATTTGGGATGACAATAAGCACATTAAGTACTAGGGCTAGCTTTTATCCTTTTCTTGGTAATAGTTTCCTAAGTTGGCTATTGACAACAGAGAAGAAGTAATTCTGAAAAGCAGATTCAGTCAGTAAAAACAAAAACTATTCCTGTTCTGTAAGACAAATAGGGATAAACCTTAGAAACAGTAATAAAAATTTCTAGGGATAAGGCTCAAGAACATGAGAAGAAGGACAAAAAAAGGGTAAAGGAGTGAGCAGGCAGGACAGAAACCTAATTGTGAGCTGCAAACTTTATCAGTAATGAAGGTGCTTGGAGGTAAAACAGCAACAGAGGAGATCAGAATTTGCTGCAAAGAGCTTAGAAAAGTTGAGCCACTTCAAGCACAGTATTGAAAATGAAACTAAAATGAATGTATTATGAGAGAGCAGAGAGAAAAAGAAAGGCACTCCTGGGCAGTAACAAAAAAAAAGCAGCAAAGAAAGATATGTAGCATATTCTGAAATCTGAAGGTTGAATCATTATGTTTTGATTGGTGTGTTGCTGTTGAAAGTATGAATATTTTAAATTATAAAGGTTTGAATCTTAAGTCTGATAAAAAAATATACATACAAAACCAATATAAAGCAGTAGACTACAAAAATTATAAAGAAGAAATAAATTCTGCATGTTTTAAAAATACAACATCACAATAACAAAACATATATATGAATATGAAATAACTATCCCAAATTATAAAAATTTGATGATTAAAAATATTACTAAAAAATAAATTGCTATTTTAACATTTTCACATCCAATCTTAGCGAGAAATTGCCTTATTTGACCAAGCATCCTAGTGCAAGTAAGACCGTATTTGTTAATGGAAAGTTGTTTCACAGAATATTTTCAATCCCATTAATAAAGTCTTTTGTTAAAGTGGTGTCCACTTCGGAGGTCAAATAGGGATTTAAATAGATAATCATGCATTATGCACCTCAGCATTTAAAGTCAAGTTTATGAGAAATTTATTTGCTAAAAGAGTAGAGTAGCTGCATCTCATGAACCCTGAAATATTTAATTTTCCCATTATTTCAAAGTTTGAGGTTTACTGTTCAGAAATGTCCTCACTATACTTAAAATTCCCTTTTTAAGCAAGGGTAACAATAATTTAGAGTCAACTATTGAAAAACAAATAAATTCTTCTATTCAGCAGTAAAAAAAAGCAGTCAAGTGAACAGCCTCCTTTAGTCCATCCACATAACTGTATTGATTCTTTTCCTGTAGTGTTCACTGTTACCATACTGAAGTGATGCAGAAAAAAGGTTAGTCAACCTTCACAAGGTCCTTTCTAACTAAGACTGAGACAAGGAAGTTTGACTGGGCTTTTTTGCCTTCATGGGTATTTCATCAGTGAATCTTCATTTTCAAATTGCCAAGTCTTTGTCTGCTTGTTCCTTTACTTACCATTGTTTGGAGCATTTGCGTGTGTCTCTCTGTGTGAAACATTGTAGAGTGTTGGGAAAGATTGTCTTAAAAAAAAAAAAAAAAAAAGAAGAGTACTACGCCCAGTGGTAACTTTTACACTGTGCCGGTCCATCATAGACAAACCGCTATAATTCCTTCCTCTTTATATGTGTATCTCTTCTCTTAGCCTTGTTTTTTGTTAGTTGCTGTGCTCCAGAGGATAAAAGGCGTCTTGATGGATCACAAATACAAAGCTGACTCTAGGTAAAAAAGGTATAAAAAGCTACATGATGCAAGTCTAACCCACCCAGCATGCATTACAGGTTATCCTGTGAGCCATACCCCTAGAGGCTATTAGCTTTTCATGGTCTTAACTGAAAAGCTTGGGATCAAATTGCTAAGACTTTGGCATTTAGCTTTCTGAGATTCTCTGGTTTGTTAACCTAACCTGACAGTGAATATTGTGGCCTTCACATGAAAGGAATGGATCTGAATTTACCTCGTATGCTGGTATCTGACTTCTTTTGATTCGGGGAAATAAGTAAATCGTTGTTCAATATGTACCATAATCAGAGAGAATAATCTCTTACATACTTCTAGTTTCGTCACTTCCCATACGCCCTCATGAAATTCAGTGCATGCTTTATTCCACCATTTCCCACCAATCCCTAGTACATTGTCTAAAAAGGTGTCTAACATTTGGGAAGATCAATAGCTCAATGAGACTGAGTTTTGCGTACACCAGAGGGGCAGTTCTTAAGGTCTGACCTTCGTGCACTTCTATGAAAAGACTGTCTACTGCAACTGCCTAGGTTCCCCCTATGGTATTCCTGTACTATTCTTTCAGTGCAGACAAATATCCAAATCTATGACTATTCCTGCATCACTCCTGTGCTTCCCATACCATTATTGTTACTTCCTATGCTACTGTCATGCTGTTCTTTCAGTACAAATAACAAATCCTAGTATCCAAATATCATATTTTCCCTGCAGTTTCCTTAATAGCAATTCCTCAGCCATTTGAAAGATACATAATGATAAAATACCTGGAGACATCTGCTGAAATGACTTTTATCCTTCTGAGGAATGATCAGTCCTCTGTATTATAGAATCATAGAATAGTTAGGGTTGGAAAGGACCTTAAGATCATCTAGTTCCAACCCCTCTGCCATGGGCAGGGACACCTCACACTAAACCATGCCACCCAAAGCTATGTCCAGCCCGGCCTTGAACACCGCCAGCAATGGAGCCTTCACAACTTCCCTGGCCAACCTATTCCAGTGCCTCACCACCCTTACAGGAAAGAATTTCTTCCTCATATCCAATCTAAAATTCCCCTGTTCAAGTTTGAACCCCTTACCCCTTGTTCCCTCACTACAGTCCCTAATGGAGAGACACCCCCCCCCAGCATCCCTGTAGGCCCCCTTCAGACACCGAAAGGCTGCTATGAGGTCTCCACACAGCCTTCTCTTCTCCAGGATGAGCAGCCCCAACTTTCTCATTCTATCTTCATACGGGAGGTGCTCCAGTCCCCTGATCATCCTCGGGGCCCTCCTCTGGACTTGTCCCAACAGTTCCATGTGCTTTTTATGTTGAGGACACCAGAACTGCACACAAAACTCCAAGTGAGGTCTCACAAGAGCAGAGTAGAGGGGAAGGATCACCTCCCTCTACCTGCTGGTCATGCTTCTTTTGATGCAGCCCAGGATACGGTTGGCTTTCTGGGCTGCAAGCGCACACTGCCGGCTCATGTTCATTTTCTCATTGACCAGCACCCCCAAGTCCTTCTCTGCAGGGCTGCTCTGAATCTCTTCCCTGCCCAACCTGGAGCTGTGCCTGGGATTGCTCCCACCCAGGTATAGGACCTTGCACTTGGCATGGTTAAACTTCATAAGGTTGGCATCAGCCCATCTCACTTGCATGTCAAGGTCCCCCTGGATGGCATTCCTTCCCTCCAGCATATCAACCGAACCACATAGAACCCTGTACAAAAGATGGGAAAGGAGATTTACCAGAGGAAATCATGGGGTTACTTTTTTTCTTTCACCATCCATTCCTACTAGATAACACCTGCTTGTTTCTTTTCCATGTCACTTATGCTGCCTGCAACTACATCACTGTGTAACTCCTTCCTTTAGTTCAAGGACTTGTCTACCTTGGTATAAATATTAATAATTTCTGATCTTTACAAACAGTGGCGCATATGTCTGGTGAGGGATTTTTTTACAAACCAAACTCCTCAAAAACTCTTGATTCCAAGGGACAGAGTGTTGTCTAGAAAAAGGAGTGGAACTGGAATAGATGGCTTCAAATCTCTGCCACTGAATTCTTCTTTGACACACAAGTAAGTAGAATTCCTGTGATGCAGTTTAACCACTTGCAGGATTAGTCTAATAATAATGACCAGGCTTATGGCATGTTCCAAGATTGCTTTCGTGTTCATAGAGCACTTTGTCAGTTTTGAGTGTTTTGCCTCAAAACCCTGCATAGTGGGAAAGCAAACAACGGAACTGTTAATTATTACTAAGGAACTAGTCAAGTAAAGCAGAGTGCTTCATTCACACTCATAGCATTTCTGTTTATCTTTTTGTGTATAAATGTGCTGCCTTCTATCAGATCCTGCATGTTGAAAAAACATTCAAAACCTTCAATATCAGGAAGTAGAACTGAAATTAGCTCAGAGATCTCAGTTTTGGGATGTGAGGGAGGCAGAGAAAGGTGACAAGGAAGTTTGCATGATACAAAACACAGGAATGTATTCATTAAATTCGGTTACAAAAACTGCCCTTCTTATTCTTTGTACTCAGAAGATGGAGATAAAGTTGGAATATCTTCTAATACCTTTAAATTTCTCTGGAACTTTTCTTGCAGTGCTTGATTTCTGTGGGGCACCTATTTGTTATCTCAGTGGACACTCTAATCTGCACTACACTATGTATTCAGAGCATCACAGCTTCTCCAGATCTTATGGCCATAGCTGAAATCTGTGTCTCTCAAGGAGCAAATAAGCCAAGGGTCTTCGCTGCGTACACTCTTGGCTGAGTCTTATGCTGAAAAATAAATTTGCACTTTAAAAGTCAGATAGCATGCACTCATGTGCCTCATGGCTCTCTAGTTACATAATTTCATGTAATAAAATACTGATTTATTTCATTGATTATATAGAAATAATCAATTTGCCATTCCAGAGCTGATGTGTTATCAAGGGACATAGTGAAAAACTGGCAATTCACAAATCAATTCCAATGAACAAGGAAAAAATATCTGATGGCAAACAATTTAAAAGACCCATTTTTGTTCTCGGTTTCCTAAGAATAAATTATGTAAAGAGATTTTGCATTAGCAGATGTCCTGCATAAATACACTGAAAATAGCTGTAGGGTTATCATCAGTAAGGCCAAGATTGTCCCTGCTCATTTTAGTGAGATAGCTACAGTGATATATTTTATTACTGTAACTTTAATTCCCAGGAGTCCTATTCTATTCCAATTTTACTCAAACTGTAAAAGCTATTGTCAGTGTTTTGGGTGAATATTTTGATCTTGAGTTATTAAAGAATTTAGGGAAAATAAGTAGGAAAAGATAGACAGTTAAATATTATCTTTCAAGAAATGGAAAGAATTAAAACAACTTTCAAAGCAGCTTATTCATAAAAAGGAAGAGATAATGTTCAGAGCCATCCACATATTGGAATGGCATGGATCATGCAGTCTTTCCGGAAATATATCAATTCTACCATGTACAAGTAGAATGACACTGAAAAGGATTTTTGCAATGGTTCCCCTTAAGTGTAGACAGTTTGTCAGCTGTTCAGGTTTTTCAGAATATGCATGTAATCTCTCATGGGGACAATATTATGAATTAGGTGTCTTATAGCAAAAAAAACCCAAACAACCCTGTCTTGAAAGTATGCTGGTAAAATAGACTTAATTCAAAGAGATATATAATACAAGCATATGCAGGTAGCTGTGTAGATGAAAGGCAAGTATACCAACTTGGATCTAATACTGTCGTATCTGATTTTGGCAGGACATTCCTGGATTTTTCCAGTGCATCATCTATGGCAATTTCCAGCTGTCAGTTTTGATAGGTTTCCTGTGAGTAATGTAAGAATTTTTTAAGTCCCAAACTTACAGCTTCCTATTATACTTGGAAATAGTCAGCTAAAGTACATCTGTTTTTTAAAGAGAAATATGGGTTTACCTCTTTGCTTTTGTTTTTGGTTTCTGTTTTTTTTGTTTTTTTTTTTTTTCTTTTATGGCATTGACTGTGGCATTCCAAATAATTTCTATAGATATTTTACTTTAAACACTTCAGATTCAAGTAGGAAAACATATACACATAGAAGACTATCTGATTTAGCTTCTAAAATATTAGAATCATAGAATAGTTAGGGTTGGAAAGGACCTTAAGAACATCTAGTTCCAACCCCCCTGCCATGGGCAGGAACACCTCACACTAAACTATGCCATCCAAAGCTATGTCCAATCCGGCCTTGAACACCGCCAGCAATGGAGCCTTCACAACTTCCCTGGCCAACCTATTCCAGTGCCTCACCACCCTTACAGTAAAGAATTTCTTCCTTATATCCAATCTAAAATTCCCCTGTTCAAGTTTGAACCCCTTACCCCTTGTCCTGCCCCTACAGTCCCTAATGCAGAGACCCTCCCCAGCATCCCTTTTGGCCCCCTTCAGATACCGGAAGGCTGCTATGAGGTCTCCACACAGCCTTCTCTTCTCCAGGCTGAACAGCCCCAACTTTTTCAGCTTATCTTCATATGGGAGGTGCTCCAGTCCCTTGATCATCCTCGTGGCCCTCCTCTGGACTTGTCCCAACAGTTCCATGTCCTTTATATGTCCTTTATAGCTTCCGGAGCGGGCCCACATTGTCCCTAGCCTTTTATTTGCAGTGTACTCATAGAATCCCTTCCTGTTATCCTTAACATCCCTAGCCAACTTGAATTCTAAGTGGTCCTTAGCTTTCCTAACCTGGTCCCTAGCTTCCCGGACAACATCCCTCTCTTCTTCCCAGGACACCTGTCCTTGCTTCCAACTTTTAGAAACCTCTTTTTTTCCTTCGAAGTTTCCTCAGCAGCTCCTTATCCATCCAAGGAGGTCTCCTGGCCCTCCTCCAGCACTTCCTCCTAGTAGGGATGTGTCGCTCCTGAGCTTGCAGCAGGTGATCCTTGAATATCAACCAACAGCCTTGGGCCCCCCCTGCCCTTTAGGGCTATGTCCCATGGAATCTTACTGAGCATGTTCCTGAAGAGGCCAAAGTCTGCTCTCTTGAAGTCCAGGGCAGGGAGCTTGCTGCACGCTCTTCTCACTGTCCTGAGGATCTCGAATTCGACCATCTCATGATCGCTGCAATCAAGGCTGCCCTGGAATGCCATATTTCCCACCAGCCCTTCCCTGTTGGTGAGGATGAGGTCAAGCATGGCACCTCTCCTTGTTGGTTCTTCTATTACTTGCAGAAAGAAGTTGTCTCCCACACAATCAAGGAACTTCCTGGATTGCTTGTGCCAGGCCGTACTCTCCCTCCAACAGATATTAGGATGGTTGGAGTTCCCCATGAGAACAAGGGCCTGCAAGCGTGAGGTTGTTCCTGTCTGTCTATAGACTGCTTCATCCACAGAGTCCTTCTTGGTCAGGCAGTCTGTAACAGATCCCCACAATAATGTCTCCCATTAATGTTCTCCCTTTAACTCTGACCCACAAACTCTCTGTCAACTGCTCACCTGTCCCCAGACAGAATTCCATACTCTCCAGCCTATCCTTAATATAAATAACAACTCCCCCTCCCCGCCTACCGGGCCTGTCTTTCCTAAAGAGCCTGTAACTTTCCATTCCAACACACCAGTCATAGGAGCCATCCCACCATGTTTCTGTGATGCCTTTGATATCATACCCCCGTAGATGTGCACACATCTCTAATTCGTCTTGTTTATTCCCCATGCTACAGGCATTTGTATAGAGACATCTGAGCCGAGCTCCAATTGAAGCTGGCTCATTGGCTGGAGCAGCTGGAATATTTCTAAATTGCTCCGAACGGTTACTATAGGTGCTTGGCAGGTGACTGGGTGGGTTGGGATGGAATGATGCCCCCCTCCCTCAACACATCTAGTTTAAAGCACCCTTGACCATTCTGGCAAGCCTCCTACCAAAATCACTCTTCCCTTCTTTGTCAGACCAACTCCACCAGCCCCCAGGAGACCTGGCCTACTAAATTGTGCCCCATGTTCAAGGTACCCAAACCCCTGACTACAGCACCACTCTTCTAACCATTTATTAACCTGGCCAATCCTCCTAGCCTTTTTAATGTCCTGCCCTGTATCCTGGAGAATTGGCGAAAAGACAATCTGTTCTCCAGAGCCCCTAACCACCTCTCCCAGAGCTCTGTAGTCCTTCTTTATGTTCTCCAGGCTACTGCTATCTATATCAGCAGCACCCACATGGATCACTAGAAGTGGGTAATAGTCAGTGGGACTGACTAGAGCAGGCAGCTTCTCTGCAACATCCATGATCCGAGCCCCTGGGAGGCAACACACCTCCCTTGAACCTGGGTCAGGCCGACAGATGGGTGCCTCTGTTCTTTTCAGAGTAGAGTCCCCTACTACTACGGCCCGCTGCTTTTTTTCTGGCAGCACCAGTAGTGATGTTCTTTACCAGTGCATCAGCAGGTTGCTCCTGGTGGGAGCACGGTTCCTCATCAGCCCCCTGCAGGACAGCAAAGCGGTTCCGGGTGGGGACAACAGATTTAGGAGGAAGCCCCTTGCTTTTAATTGTCCTCTTCCTCCTTTTTTTGTTGTTTTTTTTTTTCTGTTACTGTTTCCCAGCTTCCTGGGTTAGCGGCCTCCTTTCCTGCATGAGCGACAGTAGCTTGAGGCCCCTGCACAGTCTGGTCCTGTAGCAAGCACTGCTGCTTCCTCTCAGCTACCCTGACACCTTTCAGCCTTGTAACAGCATTCTGCAGCTCAGTCACCTGCTGCAGAAAAACCTCCACCAGGGAGCACCGAGTGCAGCCCTGCCCATTGCGCACCCTCCTCTCAGGAGAGCAGTGCAGGCTCTTTCTACACCCCGAGCTCTGCACTGCAGCCTCCCCTCTCATCGGCTCTGTCTGGGCGCCTACACTGGCCACTGCCAGAGCAGCCTGAGCAGAGCTTCCAGTCCGGACCCTGGTCATACGGTGAGTGCTCACCATTGCGCTCACCATTGTGCTCACCATCCCACTCGCCTACCAACGCGAACTGCCGCGCAAACTGCCTCAAACCCGCCCTGCTTGCCCGCCCTTATCACTCGCACTCCCTGGGCAGGTTTTTGCCCAGTCAGGGTGGTACCTGCATCTTCTGGCATCGCGCCCTCTGAGTCAGCTCCTCGCGGCCGCTGAGCTGCTGGCTCCTGGGCAGGCCTTGTCGAGGACTTGGGGCTCCCTCGGTGCCTGCTGCTGCTCTGAGTTGAAGCTCCCGGACGCCGAGCCTCCCCCCGATCAGGCGCTGCAGGCTTCCCCTCTCAAGACAGTCACCTCAGTAATGGCTGATGATGCCCGGGTTCCATTAAATAGAAAATACTTAGGAAATACATGTATGATACAGGTATACAACTGACATTGATGGAAAAACTTGGAGAAGGTTTTTTGCTCACTAAGCACAGATTTACATGATGGCAAACAGTTTCTCCATTACTGATGATTCTAAGGGGAAGTATTCATCCACCTGACAATTTTGTTGCCTGCCTTTCCCCTTCCTTGTTTCTCACTCTAGCTAGCTGGGCTGGAGAGCAAAGATCTTTCATTTAGCTGTCATCCAGATCTAATGTTTTAGTCTGACACCTGTAGTTAATTTAAAAGAATTAGATTATTGCAATGCAAAATAATTCTTAGTATCTGCATTTAAGATATGCAAAATGTACTGCAATTTCAATGGCTTAGTTCACATTTTTTTTCAGGTGCTGCAGAACACACTTTAAAACATATGTTTTAAATTACATAAAAATATATTTTACAATGGTGCACTGAAAGCAAGACAATCTGGGGGACAAAATTTCCCAGCAGCAACAGATCTGGCTTGGTGTTATTATTATGATGACCTTATATTCTGAAGTTTGTTTCTTGTTTTGTTTTGCATTGGTATATTTGGTTTTGGAATGGGAAAAGATACGAAAGGAATACTGTCTATTAAAATAATGTGTCAGACAAATGCAGGAGTTAATCAGAATGCAAAATGAATCACTCCTTGTTTTTACCAGCCAAAAAAGTGAGGAAGTGTTAATACAAGAGAGTATTAAATTCCTAATATACATTAGATTTAGTAGCTTTCTCTGTTTGTACAGCTCCGGCAGTATTAAAGGCTTTACTAATAAGTACACATGGAATTATGAATGACTGCATTGAAAAATACTCTGATGCTTGGTATGTCTGTACATTCTTGCAATAGAAATTAACCTGTGTCTCTGGTGGACTATTTATTGGTCATTACAGAAAACCAGAGGTTTTCAGAACTAACCAATTTATCCTTAGTTTCAGTCTTTTGTGTTTAGTATGTAAAGGCAGGAGCTGAACAAACTAGGAGTTATTCATTCCTGGAGAGCAGAGATCCAAGGGGAGCTCCAAACTCCTATCAGAAAATGGGAGCTGAGATGTGTTACCTTTATTATTTTGAGAAGAAAGTCTACTGTCATCTACAGATGTTTTATTTGCCATCGACATCCAGCAAGATGTTGAATATTAGGAAAACCTCAATGACAAGAGCAAATGATTCAGATTATCATACTAATCAGCCTTTTGCAGTCAAAAATGGTCCAGCAAAGACCTGCTGGGCTTGGAGGAATTTTGCCTCTATTCTGGTTTAACAATGAGCCAGAAAGGAGACATTTGAAGCAATAAAGTGAGGAACAGATGGGTGAGCCAAAGGTTAGTGTTCATATGATCCTCTGAAAATTAGCTCAATGGTCATCATTACTGCAGACTGACACGAGAAGAAATGTAATCGGAAGAAACAGAGGAAAGTAGTGCAAGCAGAGAGAGGTTAAAATAAAGAAGAAAAAAAAAACCCTCCAATAAAACCAAAATCAAACCTCAACTGCCCAAGAATATGTACATATTATTTCATAAAAAGAATTTCATGCACCTTCAGAGCTACTAATTGGAAATGTAGGTGGTCTCCAAAGTTATCTGTAACAGAGACATCTTTAGTAAGGACACTCTAATTGGAATTCCCATCAAGTTAGAGTTGCTAAAACAGACTTACAGGTTTCAGATTATATTAATTGCCTTAGGTAGAAATGTATTTTGTTAGACAGCTCTCCCTGAGAATGCTTTCCCCAGTTCTTGTGTGCTTTGCCTCAGGGTTGTGATATGCATTACCACAGACAAGCACAGTTGTCTCGCTGTTCACAGATTGTAGTTAGGGGCATGATACTTTACCCTAATTACCATGTTGAAAGAAATATTAAAGAAAAAAAGATGCCTTTTAAAGCTTCATCCACAGAATCCTTCATCCACTGAATGGACTGAAGATTACTGGGAATCTTATATTAAACTCAGTGGCACAGATTATATTTCCAGTGAAGTCTATGGAAAGATGCCAAATTACATTAAGTGCAAACAGCTAGACCTAGCTGCATTTTGTGTTCTTCTTTTTCTTTGTGCCACTTGAATGAATTTATGCATTGATTACATCATGCATAAGCCCTATACTATAAATAGCAGTCTTTTTTTTTTTTTTTTCTTGTTTGGATAACTGAATAAAATGGTTCTTGGCAAAGGATATAAAGAAAGAAATATAAATCCATACAGCTCTCCAGAACGCAACAGATTTTCATCGTGAGAGAAAGAAACATTTATTATCAGACTATTTTGGAGGTCACAAAACCTTGATAGTCAAAATCTCCCAGAAATAGACCTTAGGTCCATGCTGGACCTAGGAATAAAAAGATCTGGTATGCCACTGTCTGGAACCACAGTCTAGGCTTGAGAAAATGTCTCAATTTTATCTAAGAAAAGTAATGAATGCAGGAGGTGCAAAATGACAAAGTCCACCTTAGGAAGAAACAAAAAATGACATGGAAAGGCAACTAGCCATGTACAGAAACAACCCTTTTGAAACTATCTATCCTCCCTGACTTTTCTATATCTTATAAAGATACTGGCTTGAAATCTTTCAGAACTCTATACTCAGTCTTGCTCTAAACTCGCCTGCAATCTTTGAGCAATCATAAATATACTTGCAGTTTTCCAGCATTGCAAACATTATCCAAAAATGTTATGCCAATTGGCCACACAGCATCTTTTTTGATAAGTAATGCATATTTCTCCATGGAGTAGCTGAGGTAATAAAGACCCTTTGTTCACTGACTAAAAGAGCAGAAACAGAGGCAGAAATATCTCCAGTTTCTTATGCAGTTTCTATATTCTGTGAGCAATTATTGTCTTAACACCCACACTTACAACTTCCCAATCTACTCAATCATTTATATACAGAGACAGAGAGGATAAACTATGTATACTGTTCTTATCATTTTGTGAGAGAAAGCACCTTTTTTTTTAACTTTTCTGCTAATATATTAAATAATCCAAATATAGACGGTAGTGAGAGTATTTTCCTCTGAGCATCATTTAGAGACATTAGAAGAACTGCAGCTAGGGAAAAAAAAGACAAAATTGCTTGAGTCTTAAATGACTGCATTAGTTTCCAATCTTCTTCTTATTTATTTTAGCTTTATGGCATAAACTTGTTTTCTTGAATAAGTCAGAAGCAATTCTTCTCTATGATTCTGAAGGAGTGAGGTGTGTATCAGCCTTTATAATGACACAACATAAATCCAAAAGACTGTGACACAGTCAGTCAAGCACACAGAAAGGGGCTCTTTCCTTGAATTTAGGATTCAGGATCTAGAAGAATTTGGAGCAAATAAAAAGTCTCTGTGATTAAATTCTTTTATATCTCATGGGAGAGATACACAGACACTTCTGTTAGATAACGTAAATACTTCCACTCCACAAAGTCAAGGTTCCCAAAACAGCCAAACCATAAATGCACACAAAAATGTGCCTTTCAGAAGACATGAGATCCCAAGGGGCATCTATCTTCTGGAGGTTATATCTATATTCAGGATATAATTTTTCCAGTCTGTCCTTTCAAACAATTTTAAGACTCACAGGTGCATAAGAGCTACAACCCACTGAGTATTTCTCAGCTGAGGTGAATCTTTTGTTGCAACCTCCCAAATCCCTGAGATCTAAGGAGATAACATTTTACAAAAATATTTCCCTATTGTCAAATATTGTCTGGGAAAGGAAAAAGACTCCACTCAAAATAATAGAAACATAACAGCATGATTCTGTGTTCACCCAAAAGCTCTTCAAAGTCCACTTGAACTTCTGTAGATGTAAAAAAAATCAAATACTACACCACCACTGCAAAAAACAGATAAAAAAAAAAAAAAACAACAAAACATCCAACAAAACAAATGCAAACAACCAAAACAAAATGACAAGCAAACAAAGAAGAAAAACCTTTCCGAATTTGAGTCCGAACTGGTTATAAGGTTGCTTATAAAATTATTTCACTTTTTTTGGAAGGTAGTTTTTCACAAATGCACATTTTGAATATGCAATCAAAGTGCTTAAAAATTCTGATGGCAATTTATGTAAGATCATCTATGGTTATCATAGAATCATAGAATAGTTATGGTTGGAAGTGACCTTAAAGATCATCTGGTTGCACACCCCTGCCACAGGCAAGGGCACCACACACTCGATCAGGTTGCTCAATACCCCATCCAACCTGGCCTGGAGCACTGCCAGGGATGGGGCAGCCACAACTTCTCTGGGCAATCTGTGCCAGTGCCTCACCACACTCACAGTGAAGTTTTTTTTCCTGATGTCTGATGTAAATCTGTAAAACCAGATTAAACACATTGCCCCTTGTCCCTGTTACGTAGGACCTTCATCTAGCATGGTTTGTCCAGTACAGTTTCTCAGTCCTCAGGTGAGAAAACTGAGGAATGGGAAAGAAATGGTTAATCTCCTTACAGAAGAACAGGGACCAGAACTGAAGTAGATCTTGTTTATAGTCTATACATTGACCTGAATGTTCATGAAGTAAAGTCTGTGTGTTATGAAGTCTCGAATATATCCTCAGATCAAACATTTTCTTTAGTCAAATACTGCTGACTTTTGGAAAAGCTCTCGGGGCATTTAATATGCTAGAAAATTCATGTCACTCTTTGTAAACCACACTTTCCAGTGCTAGAGACCAATTTACAGAGTGACATAGATGCAGTGAGTCTTGTTGAATGGGATAATGTCAGACAGTTGCTTAAGCCAAGCCTCAGTGTTGTTTTTTCCCTTGCCATTTTCAGTTTGGTGTTTCTAGTCTCAGAACTTCAGTGCAATTGCACTTTTGTTATCCATAACAGCTTTACTTGTAAGTCTGTCTCTGGAAGCAGCCAGTGAAACTTGCGGTAAATCAAATCTCATATGCTTGTACGTGTCCTGGGTTCAGCAGTAGCAGTCATTTTTTCTCCTTCTTAGTAGCTGGTGCAGCTCTGTGTTTTTGACTTTCGGCCTGGGAACAGCACTGATAACACCAATATTTGTAGTTACTGCTCAAATGTTTAGTCTGACCAAGGTCTTTCTGAGTCTCATGTTCTGTCAGGGAGGAGGGGAAGCCGGGAGGAAGCAGAGACAGGACACCTGACCCAAACTAACCAAAGAAGTATTCCATACTACAGCACGTCATGTCCAGGATGTAAAAACTGGGGGTAGGGACCCGGAAGAGTGGGTTCACTGCTTGGTCGGGCTGGGTATTCGCCAGTGGGTGATGAGCGGTTGTATTCTCTTCCCTTGTTACTTCCCTTATCATTATTATTATTGGTGGTAGCAGTAGTGGTTTGTGTTATACCTTAGTTACTGGACTGTTCTTATCTCAGCCTGTGAGAGTCACATTCTTTTGATTCTCCTCCCCATCCCCCAGGAAGTGGGAGGGAAGAAAGAGGGAGAGTGAGCAAGCGAACTGAGTTATGGCTGAGCACTATTTTATGACAGCATGGTACTATTTTATTTTATTCCTCTAGCATCTGGACACTGACTCTGGTTATTTCTGAACAAAAAATATGTGGAAAACAAATTACATATGTATGCATGTGGGTTTTATAGACATGAAAAAATGCACACACCTATGTTGTTTGTTTTTTTTTTTTAATTGTGATGCATTACAATTGTGTCACTGTTTTATACCATTTTCCTTGAGGTAGAAACATACGTGAAATCTACCAAAAATTATGGTGTCTATTTTCTGGACATATCAGCATGCACTCTTTAATTACACCATTTCAGGACCAGCTTTAACTCTGAGATGGGACCATAGAGAATGATGTGCACACTCAAACCACAGAATAGAGAGGGAAAATAAAGAACAGCGCCTTCATCCCAGCAGAGACTTGAAGGAGCACAGTTCCAGACTTGTAGGAGTTGGGCAAATTGTTTCATCAACTTTTCTTTTCTGAGTCTGCCTATAAAAAGACTATTTAGGCAAAATTGAAAACTTGCAAAGGAAGGAAAAATAGAGCACTTAAATATTTCAGTTTTTATTCTCAGAGCCCAAATTAAAGGCATGTAGGATAATAATAATAATAATTAATAATAAAGCTCTGGAAACAAGAAATGCTTGTAAATACGCTATTGTTTTATTTGGTGTGTTCCACACACCTCCTCCTTTTCAATGCCCATAATTATTTCTGTCACTAGCTGAAAACAACCAAAATTACCCTGATAAAAAATGTGTTCCTAGAGGCCAGTATTGCCAAGTTCTTCCTTCTCCTTTGCAAAAACCTGGGAGACTGATCCTAGCCAATAATCCTCTGCTTTACATGCAGAGTGAAAACATGAGATGAGCAACAATGTTTACAACCTAACACTGGCAGTTCTGGAAAGGACTGTTTAGGGCATATCATAGCTAAATTGTTGCTGCTCTGCAATGCACCTGTAGTTTATGAGAACTTGTGACTCAAAGATTAATGTTGTTAATTATTTAGTGCTTACATACTGTACTGTATTGTTTTATTTTCAGTTGTGTATGTATGCTACCTGTCCAGATTCATATGCCCAAAAAATTAGAGTAAGAGACACAGTTGATTTGCATGTATTTGGAGAGGTATAAAACCAGACAGTAAAATATTTAACAAACAAAGGACTATCCATTCCAAGTATGAGATAAAAATGAGGCAATTCTTTCTTAAAAGGTTCTTTGAAACATAAGTCTCAAGGTAAGCATGCAACAAAGAAATACGTGCAAATGCCTGTCTAGGAATTCTGAGTAGAAGTACAGGCTACGGTTTGGCTTGTATGAGTATGAAAAACAAAAACATGATGTGGCAAATATTTCAATGAGCCCTAATGAACTGAGCAAGTTTCTTTCAAATTCTTTTCAGTCATTATAATGAAATATCCTGTTCCCAACTGCTAATGATATTGTCATTTTCATCTTCTCCCCCACATCCCTCCCACAGTCTTTCAAGCTTAAGGAATGGTTTAGTTTGAAGCTGAGGGATAATTTTGTTGTATTTCATGATTTTCAGGTTTAACTAAGCTACAGATGCAAAGAAAAGGAAGCTTACCAGTTTATATTACTTTGACTTGGACTTTGCCTGATTTCAGGAGAAGAGCATGGCAAAAAAGGTGGTAACCTTAAGAATACTTTTTTCCCAACTTATTTTAGGATGTGCCATGTTTTCCTGTGATCTATTAAAACTCCCTCCCTTATTCTTCACCCACAATTCTATTTCATTCTAATTTATTTGAATTTCCTCATCAAATTACTATTTTCAAAATGAGTTACACTCTTCTAAGTTCAGTTTATAGCTACAGTAACTAACAATTTACTATTCAGAGCCATTGCATATCAACTTAAACTGACACATTCCTTTGAATTAATACATATTAATAGAAATCAGCATTTTTGCAAAAAGATAATGTATGGAAAATAAAAGCAATTACCTTTCTTTTTAAATGTTTGCTGTTACCATGTCAGTGATTTATGATTTGAGGAATCACTGTACATGAAATTTTTCTTGCTGTTTGGTGCCTTTTTAAAGTTTTTTTATTATTGCCCATAAATTGTCTAGAAACAGATCAAGAAAAAAGAAGTAATAAGAAGAACTTAACTGTCAGAGTATGGGCATGGTTATAATTCAAGGCATGGCTTTACACTTATTTCTTTAGTCTTAGAAGACAGGTTATAGTAACCTCAGGGCTAGCATACAACTAGAAGCTCATTTCTGTATAAGCATATTATATGTTCAAATAGGCAAAGAGATCTCCGTATCATATATGAACAATGATCAGGAATGTATTTTTATGTGTCCAAGACCTTTAAAGGAAGAAGAAAGCTATGGTAAAGTATGACTGTGTTATACACTAGAGGCAATGGTAGCTGCATGAAAACAGACTGTGAATTAACTGTCCCTGGCACTGGATATAGTGTCTTCACACAGCATAAGATAGGTGGTTTGCAGGTGACTTTGTTATTCTGTGTCCGTTGCTTTGTCACCCGCAGGCCACTCTCAGTTCATACAGTGAAGGCTAATGTTCCTTTTCTTGTTGGCTAGATCTGCTGATACTATCTACAGCAACAGTTAAGGCTTATTCTCACGTGTTAATCTTTCCTGTTAACATGACAGAGCAATTATCTCTGCCTTTCAGTGGGCTGAGTATAGCAGAGGCTTAAGGAGTTGCTATGGCCCCTGCACCTGAAATTTGGCATAAAATCAAGGTTTTGAAATCCAGGCTTTTACTTTGGATCCTGATATTGGCCACACAGAATGAGCAGGTCCACATTTCCTCTAAGATCTCATATGGTCTCAGTGTAGCTGTGTTGAGTTAGTTCTGGGCTTCGTCTTAAACATTCACTTTCTACAAGTTAAAAAAAAAAGTTCCCCTGTTTCTAAATAAGAATGTTCTCTATTGCTGATAATTTCATTGCAGACTGCACTGGAAGCTTGAAATATTTTCACTTTTTATGGTTCAGACACTTCTAGGCAGCCTGTATTTCCAAGAACTAATAACTAAACATCAAATCAAATGAAGGGGTAAGTTTGCATGTGGTGAGCTGGACACACATTTGCCCGCACCACTTTTAATTTAAACCTCTTTTAACTCTCTGTATATATTAATAAGTTCTGAATGTATGCACTTTCACCCTAACTAATATAGCTTAATACCAATGTACATTTATTGTTATTAGATTTTTATAGTATTTTTCCTGTATGACACCTCATAGGTGTTAAGTTAGCTGAATTTTCTAAAATTCAGGCTGTTTAGAGAACAATAGTTCCATTCACAACCAACATTAACTGCTTAGCAATTTATAGCTCTTATTTACACTTAGCTTTTGCAATATAGGTAGCATAAGTCTTCATTGAAACCAAGAAATTAATGTATTTGGATATAATGAAACAAGAAAATATCTGAGATGCTTTCTTATGTTTCATAAAAATGGTCTTCAGGCTTGGGTGTAAACAAAAATATCTCTATTACATAGAAAATGCAATTTCTGAAAATAGAATTTTTTGTTCTCCCTGCTTCTCCCACCCCCTTTATTTACAGTGTTTAACAGCGAAAGCCTCCAGTAAAGATGAGCTAGGAACAGAAGAGGAAAATCAACCTATTATACAGGAGCAGCGACTCTGACAGTGTTACAAATGGTGGCAAGGCTCCAATTTTTAAAATTGTTTCATTTAAAATTTAAACATTGAATCCCTGTACAGTGTTTAGAGGCTTCTCAGTCTTCTCTGATTCAATTTAGAGGAAACATTTATGGGGTTTAAATTGTTCCTGGCAATTCTGAGCTCTGCTGCATTTTAAACAAATGTAATTTATACAGAGCTGTGCCACATATAGTCCCAAGAAATCTAAAAATATCAATCAAATTTCATTTGCAAACCAGTTTTACTAATAGTCAGTGCTTCAGTTGTTCTTCCCTCTTGGAATAAAGGGTAGTTTTAAACTGTTAACTGTGAAATACACTTTTCCAACAGCACTCTTTTTCATATGGAATGACTAAAAGACTTCTACAATCAAATCTAATCAACCCTTCAAAACACCATGTAAATTTCTTGTTCAGTTATTATACATAAGCCAAATGCATTAATCAAACGTCAGGTAAATTCAGCATGGCAGTATTTGGATACTAAAGCTTTTTGTTTGGATTATTTTTTTATTTTAATTTAATAATACTAAAAAAAAGAGAACATGCTGGAATTCTGTATGTGTCCTTCTGTTTTAGAGATGATATAATTAAATACCAGATAGGCTATTCTCAGTGTGTTGGCTATTCATTTTTGTAAGATTTTTTTTTCTTGTTCTCTTAAGCAGTTGCTGTACTATTCTTATTCTGTATATGCCTATAGCTGAAGTGACACAACTGTGGTAGGGTCATCCCATTTTTTGTACTTTTTGTGAGTTTTATAAGGAGGATAGGTCTGCTCTAACTCATGATATAAAGTGTATACTTGCATACATAGTGTAAAAGAACACCTAAAGGTGTTTTATTTAGACAATATAATTGCCTGTTACTTTATGTTAGTCCATCTAAGTTGTGAATACTTTGTTAGCCCATCTAAGGTGCAGATTTTTTGTTGTATTTGTTAGTTAGTTGCAGCCTGATTTTCAAAGCTGATAGACATTGCAAAATCCACTACCTTCAGTCAGAATTATATTTCGGTGCTTTTATGGAAATCCAGGTCAGAATTATGTTTTCATTGTAATTTATATTTTCTGCTAGCCAAAACTTCTGAAGTATTCACCTTCCACCTTTCTCATTTGTGAGAACTTGGAAGTTCTTTCAGTTCAAACCCTACCATTGAAATGATTGGCAGTACCTCCAATTAGCATAACTTCAACTAGTCAGGTGAACAGTTAGATTTTTTTAGCTCTATAAATTGATTAAAATTAAACAAGTACATCATTTCTCTTTCTAGAAATCTAAAAGATTTACACCAACTGTTTAGAGCAAGCACTTTTTTGCTTGCAGCTGTCAAAACAGCTTGTCAGTTCAATTATCTGGAATGCCTATTAGTCAATTTTTAATAAAGCTTCAGCTAGTTTTCTCTGCTGTTTAATGAATAAGGTCCTTCTGCACACCTTTTATAAAAGTGTTTCATGGCCCCTATGGAATTCAGAAATTATTAAAAAAAAAAAAAGTTATTTGATTTACTCACAAGATGCATTATAATTCCACGTGTTGCATGAAACTGCCATTACTTTCTGCTTATAGGACCTCCTGCCCTCTTCTCACATTACTAGACCTTCTGCTGGAAAAAATATCTTGTGTTGGCAAAAGTACTTTAAAAAATATGGCACTAGTAAGATGTTTTGGTTGAATGTCTTTATATATCCATAAAGTAAAAGAGAGAGAAACTGAGTGTTTACTTCTATAGCAATCATATGAAAGGGCTGTGACATTTTTTTTTGTTTAAAAATATAATCACACTCAAGCAGGTTCACATTCCTCTTGTGCTGGGGGTCCCAGATCTGGATGTAGTACTCCAGGCTGGGTGTCATGAGAGTGGAGTAGAGGGAGAAAATCACTTCCATAGGCCTGCTGGTCACGCTTCTTTTGGTGCAGCCCAGCTTGTGGTTGGCTTCCTGAGCTGCAAAAGCACACTGCCAAGTCATGTCAAGCTTCTCATTGACCAACATCTCCCACATCCTTTTCCTCAGGGCTGCTCTCAATCCATTCTCCACCCAACCAATATTTGTGCTTGGGATTGACCCGACCCACATGCAGGACATTGTATTTGGCCTTTTTGAACTTCAGGAGGTCTGCATGGACCCACCGCTTGAGTCTGTCAGGGTCCTTCTGGATGGTTTCCCTTCCCTCCAGCTTGTTGAACATACCACACAGCTTGGTGTCATCAGCAAACTTGCTGAGGGAGCACTCAATCCCACTGTCCATGTTGCTGACAAAGATGATGAAAAGAGCTGTTCCCAGCTCTTTTCCAACCTGAGAGCGATACATCTGAAGTTTGATGAGACTTTCTCATCTAGACTTATCTGACCCATCCAAGGCACAGCAAGTCAAAACTCTTCCTGTAAGTGAATAGCTACAAATGTTTTAAAATCATTATGAGTTACTGAATAACTGATACTTGTTGGATGACATGGTTTAGGTTGGGTGACACGGTTTAGTTTGGGTGACATGGTTTAATGTGAGGTGCCCTTGCCCATGGCAGGGGGGTTGGAACTAGCTGATCTTAAGGTCCTTTCCAATCCTAACTATTCTATGATTCCATGATTCTTGTTTAAGAATTAAAAAGAATTTGAATAAGAAGCATGTCTATGATAAGGCTGCCATTGAACATGTGATTTGTGATGAAATGGCATGAACTTTTATTTAAAGTGAGCATATGAAGACATCATCAGGACTTCTAAACAAAAAACTTTTGTTTCAGCATTGTCATAAACAAGAAATCCTAAATTCTTCTCTTATGGAAAGAGAAAAACCAAAACATCTCCTCTTTCATCCCATGTATATTGTGCTCTAACAGTAGATGTCCTTCCAGTCCTGGTCTTAGCCCAGAAACTTTTAGCAGTTTCTCAGGTTCTGGCAGCCTCTGCCCCTTTCCTGTCCTAAGAAAAATCTTTTTTTTTTCTTCTGTCCTCTGGGAGGCCTGGCTGCATGCTTGCTTGCTGATCCTCTCTGGAACTGCCCAGTCTCTGTTCCTGCTGTGGACTCCCTGCTTGCTCTGTGTCCTTCACACTCTGCTACACACATCCTGCTCTCCAGAAACTTCTCCCAGCTGAGCAAGGTCAGCTGTTGTCAGAGAAAGCTGCATCTCTCCTCATTCCAGAGGATTTCTCCTGACCCAGGTTTGAGCTGTCTGAACAATGCGAAGCAAAGGGGTTTCCTCTCTGATGCCCATTTATATCCCTAAAAAGGAACTGAATGTATGTATATAAAAATCATAATTGCAAATGGAAAAGAGAAACATGCATTACACTGATGTAAAGATTAATTCTACAAGCAGCCTCTAATATTGGATGTTTGAAAGCCAGAGAACTGGAAAATAGTAAATAGATGCTGGTTTTAAAATTACATCCCATGTCAGACATAAACAGAGTCATTTGAAAAGATTAGTATAGCCTGCTAAGAATGAAACAAATCATAAGGTCCAAAATATGTCTCTAATACTTTACAACATTTTAAGAGGCATTATGTCTTAGTACTTTTATCTATCTTCTCAGATGCTACTATCATCATCACATTAACTCTGTATATCAAATTCATAATAACTGCATACTACTGAGAGAATTTATCAATGTTATATATACGGAAAACGAAGCAATGAAAGACTAAGGATGAGATCCAACTCTGCGTGTAAGTATCTAAAATAACATTTTACTGGAATTTGGGTGTTTAAATCCAAATCTGTTATCAAAATTAGACCTCTGGGGTGCTTAGCCCTGAAGGTGCATATATTTCATAGACTTCCTAGTTTTTACCTGTAGGCTGTTTGGTATTTAGAGATCTGAGCTACTCAAGCATAGTTCAATTCCAATTAGGACCTCTTGCAAGAGTTCAGTTAGGTTGTCAAAAACCCTGCCTTTGCCTCTTGCAGGGTTTATTCCAGCAGCAACTGTCAGGAACTATGTCAAACAGTTGAAATGCAAAGGCAGACTATGATTTCTCTAAGAATGAGAGTGCTGGCATGGTTTGCTAGCATCTGTACCCCTTTCTTGTGTAGTAGGAGATGGTCCATTTGCCTAGGATGTAGCAGTGGGTTCATTCCCTTCCATGACTCTTGGGATTTTAGTATATATTTTCCTGTTTTCCAGATAAATGTCCTTGCCTGAAAGACCATGCTTAACCCGTAGCCCTCATGAGATTCTTGCTCTCTGCATAGTGACTTTAGTGGAAAGGCTAAATAGCCATTTTCCTTAGAGAGTTTTGCAAGCAATCCCCTTAAATAAAAATTGGGTTAAAGAGTACTTAAAATTTAAGTCTTTTATTTTCTAGGGACTGTTCTAATGTACAGCATGCTGCGAAAGGTGTATTATAAAAACATCTCTGCCGCAGTTGCAATTTGTCAAAATTTTGATGGATGTTTACCCATAGCTAGAACACACTTGATCAAATTCCTCATGACTGAAGGCGTGATGCCATCTAGTTTCTTAATATCAGGAAACTTACATAGAAATGAGATGCAGAATATATGGCTATGAGACCTCCAGGATGAGTGAGGAGTCAGGTGAAGGCACATAGGTGGCTGCTCAGTGGCTGCTGAGGTCACAGTTTTGAGCTACATGCCTAACAACTACATTTGATATTTTTGTTTGTTTGTTTGTTTGTTTTTAATGGGGTTGTAGATTTTGAGTTTTAATTTTTTATGTTAGCACTCCCCAAGTCTATAGCAAAGCTTACTGCATTTAATTTTAACTGCACAAGACCTTTCCAGAATGCATATGGCACATAATAAAAAACATAGATGTTCAAAATATGTATACAAAAGACAGGCCTGTTGAACTCAATATTGTCATAGCTTGACCTTCGACCCACTGAGGGTGAGGGTTTTTTTGAATGGAGTACACAACTCCTTCTGTAGCAACTTCCCATGCTATTCCTTGGTCCTAAAACAGCAACTCCTTTCAGTTGAGAACAAAAATGGTTTTCAAGGATGTAAGACAATACTTTATTCTGGTATTGTTTATTACATTACTTATGGTTTAGCATTTATTGAGAAAAACAGCATGGTGGAAACAGGATTCCTCATTCACTATCCTCGTACCCTGTGCTTTTTATTGCTTGTAAAATACTTTCTTCATTTGAAAATGATGCAACACTGGGGAGGAAAAATGATTGTTCATTTAAGTAGAATGCTCACAGGACAGAATAAAATTTTAGATCCATTGGTTACCAGGTAAATTGAGATAATTCTGGTTCAAACAGCACCTGTTTTTCCTTATTCTAAATTTGCATTACAAAAATATATAAGAAACCTTCAGGGAGAAGGAGGAGAGTTGTAAGGGAATAGGTTTTGGACAGCTGAAGGAAAAGATGGGCACCTGCTGTTCAGCAAGTTGAGGGAATTGTTGCATATTGCAAATTTTCTGTGTGTTAAGAGGACAAGCAGATGGCCGGAGACAGAGTTTTCTCCTTGTGTGTAGTTTATCGCCTTACGTTTTCTAATGGCCTATATTAAAAGTTCCCAGCATTATATTCAGTTGAATTTAACACAGTTAATATGTGTTTAAGCAGTACCAGTTGCTGTCAAAATTGCCTACTTGCAATAGATAACTTTTTCAAATACTTCAGCAAGGATGGCAATATTAGGGGAAATACTGTTTGCATGTTATTTCTGGGTGCTAACTCAGACCCATAGGGACTAGGCTGCTGCCTCACTCAACATGAGTCACTTGTGTCTTTTAAAAAATTACTTTGCCTTCCTGGGCCTCCTGAGTCAGGGAAAGTACACAACAGCTTCTGCCTCCTGAGAACAGCTGCAAGGTCTAATTTATGCTGACCACATGCAGAACTGGTCAATGTTGGTTTTTTCCTCTAATGCTACACCATTTTTTACATTTTTGAAAATATTTTGTTCATAAAATTACAGACTGTCAAAAATATCTTTGTGAAAAATTTGGTGAGGGGCTGATCTTGGGACTCTGAATCATTTTTTGGTTTTATCCAATATCTTCTTTTTATATAATTTTTATAGAATCATAATACCGTAGAATGGTTTGTGTTGAAAGGGACCTTAAAGATCAGCTGGTTCCAACTGCCCTGCCATAGCTGACCAGATAGTTCAAGACTCCATCCAACCTGGTCTTGAACACTTCCAGGGAAGGGGAGCCACAGCTTCTCTGTGCAGCCCGTTCCAGTGTCCCATTTTAAATTGTTTTCCTACATAAATAATGTTATGTGAAATGCATTATGGTTCTGGAAACAGGAATTAAATCTTACTTGAAATAAGAAATTAAGTTGTTAGTGAAATATTGACAAAAACACAGTTAGACTCCCACAGAACAACTCTCAATCTTTCATCATGCAAATTAGCAGTAGTATTTTTATTATTGGTTTCCTGTCCATCTCATATGATACAGGTATAACAGGACAATATCGTGTCAGGAAAATGACTGAAAAAGTTTAAGACCTGTGCATGAAAGTATCATCAACTTTGTTGCATCAACTTCAATTAAGACACTTTTATTTCAAGACAGTATTTTGCTAAATGTAGAACAGCATTATGAATTATGATAAAATGTAAGTGTAGCTTGTAACTAAAAGAACCTTCATGTGAAAATGTGATTTTATTTTTTTTTCTCCCCAGCTTTCAGGTTCAGCAAAACACCAAATTTTTTTGATTTTCAATTTTTATTTGAGTTGCCCTGAAACTGAAATATGTTTAGCTGCCCTAAACCTATTTCCAGCTCTAAAACAGGACTTCAAGGAGTATTTCTGTTCGATATGCAAAACTACCATCTGTACAGCACTGAATACAAAGAATTTTTTATCCCAATTGACTGTTTCAGAGACTGTCTACAGAACAGTTTCAGTTATCATAAATGGGTTGTATTTGCTTAAAGATGCCTAAATTAACCACATTGTTCCATACTGGGGCTAGATTTTGTTTAAGCAGCTCACAAAAAAGTACACATGGCATATATGTACTAAGCTATTACTGTTCTTGTATAAGAACCATGTATAAAAGTGCTCATTGAGCTGCTTCCTCCCTTACACCAGTCACTGTGCTTGAAGGTGGCTATTGTGTGTAAGCGAATGAAGTGCACACATTTCCAGATAAAGCAAAAGCTGTAATTGACCAGTATATTGCTACTGAAGTCAGCTTGAAATGCAGAAAGCCCCACACATTATAATGCCTGAGATGGAAAAACAGAACAAAACAAATCCCAACAAAACCAAACCAAGTTCTAAACTGTTAGAAGTGCAAATTCTACTGCAGCGCTCTGAGATGACAGCAGGATTTTACTGACTTTGGCTCACTCCATCATTTTTAGTATATGAAGGAATAACGGTCACACTTTAAAATATTAGTTGGCTTGGTTTTGATAAGCATCCAAAAACCCTGCTGCTCATTTAAATTTTGATCCTGCAAAATTGCTTTCATTGCATTCTGTCATTTTCCATTGATTTTACGTGTTGGGTTTTTATTTTTTTTTCCTTTGGAGAAGGTCTGAGAATATCCTTGTTATCAGAAGGGTCAAAAGGAGAGTAAAATATGCTGAAAATGTCAAAACATGAGAGAGGTCCTTTTAGCTGAATGACACGGAACAGAATTCTCGATAAACTTCAGCAAATAGACTGTATTTTACACTATCTTCATTTCTGAAGAAGCAAATTTTTTCAGTAATTGTTTACTTTTATCGCTAAACCATGTTTTACAGAAATGTTTACTTTCAGATAAGCAATTATTTTTATTACTTTAACTTTAGTGATTATTTAAAGATGTATGGAGTACCAGTGCTGGCTGAAAAATGTTTCAAAATGCTTTTCTCATTGTCAAATACCAGCTTTTAAATTAAATTTTTTCACAAAAGGAATTGGCTTTGTCATAAGGTGCTAGGTGAAGGACTGCATTTCTGCTCAAAATGAAAATGGTACGCCTGGCACAGGCTGTTAATATTACTTCAGGCTTTTGCCTAAGATGTGGGAAATAGATCCAGGTCTTGGTATGCAGACAGATAAGGAACTCTACCCTTTCTTATCCCATTTCCTCTCATCCTACCCTATTCCATCCCAGACAAATTTTCTGATGCAATTGGTTTTATAATATGGAGAAATTTAGACTTTGGATTGAAGTGAGAATGTTAGAACAAGGTCCTACGTTCATGTTGATGCAGGATAAAAGCAGTCTCTCCAAATTTATATAGAAGCACCTATTTTGCCTTTTCCTGGACAGATCTAAAGAAGTTAGGAGTTTTAAATTACATTATTCACTCAAAATTCATTCAGTCTTTTCTCCTTTGAAATTTTTCAAGAAATACAGCTTTCAATATGATTTAGTGCTGTTGCAAGACTACTGTGGCCTAAGTTTGAGAAGATTCAAGGACTTTGTTTATAATACACCCACCAAGATTCTTCTTATAAGCATGGTAATTAGCAATACATTCAGAATTCTCACTGACATGATATTTCTCACAAAACAACGGTAATTTTATTTCCAAGCATGGCAGAATACAAGTGGAAATCAATGTAGTGTACTAACAGCATGCTCATACTGCATAATTATTTGGTATTAAAGTATGTGCGTTTCTCAAGTGGCTTAGATTTTATGTCACCCATCAGGACATCTCATATCGTGTCATTCATGCCATTCCTCATCAGGAAATCTGAACAGTCTCTTATGTTTTCCCCTTCACTTATTCCAATGCAAACTACACAAGAGACTCTATGCACCTCCTCACTGCCCCTACCACAAGCCTTTGTGTCCGCCAAGTAATTTAATTAGGGTATGAATTTGCTAACTTCTTGTCATGGGTTCAGCAGCAGCAGTCATTTTTCTCCTTCTTGGTGGCTGGTGCAGCGCTGTGTTTTTGATTTTGGGCCTTGGAACTGCGCTGATAACACCAGTGTTTTCAGTTACTGCTTGGTAATGTTTTAGGTCTGACCAAGGACTTTCTGAGTCTCATGCTCTGCTGGGGAGAGGGGGAAGCCGGGAGGGGGCAGAGACAGGACACCTGACCCAAACTGACCAAAGAAGTTATTCCATACCACAGCACGTCATGTGAAAACGGAGAGCAGAGACCCGGAAGGTTGTGTTGGTGGTGCACTGGGGGTTTCGCTGCTGGGGGGTGCACTGGCTGGGTCGTGCTTGGTGAGCAGTTGTATTCTTTTTCCTTGTACTTCTCTTGTATTATTATTGATGGTAGCAGTAGTGATTTGTGTTATACTTTAGTTGCTGGACTGTTCTTATCTCAACCTGTGCGAGTTGCATTTTTTTTTTTTTTATTCTCCTCCCCATCCCCCCGGGACTGGGGGAAGGGAAAGAGGGGAGTGAGTGAGTGAGTAAAACTTCGTGAGTTTTAGAGGCTTAAGCCACGATACTTCTCTTGCAAGTCATATTGTTATGCTAGAAGACATTAATTGGGTGTTATCAATTAATTCTTCAGTTTTTGCATAGTTTCAGGAGCGCTTAATCTACCAGATCATAGTCTCCAGTGGGTCCTCCCTTTATGTTTTAAAAATGCAGGGTTTCCCTGAAGGCAAGAGGGTTTTTCTCCACTGATTTCTAAACCAGACAGATCAGTTCCAGTGTTTCAGGGAATACCTGATTAAAATGCAAAGGCAGAAAAGTTCTGATGAATGTATGGTCTCAAGTCATCTCCATCAGTGAGTTAAAAGACACTTTATAGATGTTCACAGGCATGTATTTAATGTAGCTTAGTACCAATAGGATGTTATACAATGCTTGCAGTGACAGGCTGTTTCTTCTGTGGAGGTGTTTCTATTTGTTTTTTTTTGTAAAGCCTGACCTAAGCAACTGTCTAACCATACATGTTACTCAAATTACCAACTGAAGAAACATCTCATGCTCCATGTTATTTGAAAGGACCTGGATTTTCTTCTGCTCGCTGTATTCATTCATATTTCCCTGAAGATGAATTGTGATACTATTGCACTGTAGGTGGGGAAAAAAACTTTGCACTACAGAAGCAACTGAAATCATTATTAAGAAACTGATTATCTTTGTTTTAGTTTACATTTGTTTATTCACTGTGTGGTAGGACCACTGTTCTGACAAAATGTAAGATTTTATGTAAATCTAATAATCTAATTATTTTGTAGTAGTTTTTCTAATTATTCAGCCAACAAAAAGCAGCCCACACTCTGGAGCCCTCACTAGAATGCGGCTTCATAAGGCAGTATTAACAGCTTTATTAGCTGTCAATCAGAGTGGTTAAGACCAAGTTAACCCTGATCCTCAACATCAATTTGGACCTGTGTAAGTTCTTCATTCCTGTTTTCCTATGTTACTTAGCACAAAACATTTGTGAAGAGATTGCAAGTTCAAGTAACTAAAAGAACAGATAAACAGATATAAAATATAAACAGATATGAAATATTTCAAAACTGATGAAATGGCTACCAAGCATTAACAGTAATAGATTCAGCGAATCATAGAATAGTTTAGGTTGGAAAGGACCTTAAGATCATCTAGTTCCAACCCCCCCTCCCTGCCGTAGGCTCGGACACCTCCACTAAACCATGTCACCCAAGGCTCTGTCCAACCTGGCCTTGAATACCACCAGCAATGGAGCATTTATGACTTCTTTGGGCAACCTGTTCCAGTGCCTCACCACCCTTACAGGAAAGAGCTTTTTCCTCATATCCAATCTAAACTTCCCCTGTTCAAGTTTGAACCCATTACCCCTTGGCCTATCACTACAGTCCCTCATGATGAGTCCCTCCCCATCATCCTTATAGCCCCCCTTCAGATACTGGAAGGCACCTATGAGGTCTCCACGCAGCCTTCTCTTCTCCAGGCTGAACAGCCCCAACTTTCTCAGCCTATCTTCATATGGGAGGTGCTCCAGTTCCCTGATCATCCTTGAGGCCCTCCTTTGGACTTGTTCCAACAGTTCTATGTGCTTTTTATGTTGAGGACACCAGAACTGCACACAAAACTCCAAGTGAGGTCTCACAAGAGCAGAGTAGAGGGGAAGGATCACCTCCCTCTACCTGCTGGTCATGCTTCTTTTGATGCAGCCCAGGATACGGTTGGCTTTCTGGGCTGCAAGCGCACACTGCCGGCTCATGTTCATTTTCTCATTGACCAGCACCCCCAAGTCCTTCTCTGCAGGGCTGCTCTGAATCTCTTCCCTGCCCAACCTGGAGCTGTGCCTGGGATTGCTCCCACCCAGGTATAGGACCTTGCACTTGGCATGGTTAAACTTCATAAGGTTGGCATCAGCCCACCTCACAAGCATGTCATGGTCCCTCTAGATGGCATTCCTTCCTTCCAGCGTATCAGCTGAACCACACAGCTTGGTGTCATTGGCAAACTTGCTGAGGGTGTACTCAGTCCCACTGTCCCACCAACAAAGATGTTGAACGAGATCTGTCCCAACACCAATCCCTGAGGAACAACACTCGTTACTGGTCTCCAGATGGACAATGATCCATTGAGCACAACTCTTTGCATGTGGCCATCCAGCCAGTTCTTTATCCACCGAGTGGTCCATCTATCAGACTGATGCCTCTCTAATTTAGAGACAAGGATGTCATGCAGGACAGTGTCAAACGCTTTGCACAGGCCCAGGTAGATAACATCAACTGCTCTACCCCTGCCCATCAGTTCTGTAGCCCCATCATAGAAGGCCACCAAATTGGTCAGGCAGGATTTCCCCTTAATAAAGCCATGCTGGCTGTCTTCAGCCACCTTGTTGCTTTTCATGTGCCTTAGCATGGCTTCCAGGAGAATCCGCTCCAAGATTTTTCCAGGCACAGAGGTGAGGCTGACTGGTGTGTAGTTCCCTGGGTCAGCCATTTTCCCCTTCTTGAAAACAGGGGTTATATTTCACTTTTTCCAGTCTTTGGGAGCTTCACCTGACTGCCATGATTTTTCAAATATGATGGACAGTGGCTTAGCAACTTCATTTGCCAGCTCCTTCAAGACCAGCAGATGGATTTCATCATGTCCCATGGACTTGTGCATGTTCAGGTTCTTAAGATGGTCTTGAACCTGATCCTCTCCTATATTGGGCCCAGGGTCTTCATTCTCACAGTCCCTGAGTCTGCCTTCCAAGACTTGGGTGGTGTGTTCAGAGCATTTGCCGGTGAAGACTGAGGCAAAGAAGTCATTTAGAACATCAGCTTCCTTCAGACCCAGGGTAGCCAGTTCTCCTGATAGCTTCCGGAGGGGGCCCATGTTGTCCCTAGTCTGTCTTTTATTTGCAATATAATTATAGAATCCCTTCCTGTTTCCTTTCACATCCCTAGCCAAGTTTAATTCTAGTTGGGCCTTAGATTCTAACTGGGCCTTAGAATAGTAATTAGTAATGCATTTTTACATAGTAATTCCTTAGTAATGCCTTGCTGCTCTTGAAATTCTCACTATAAAGCAGATCCCACTAAGGGTTGCCACATTCATTGTTTAGCAACCACAATTTGTATGCAGTATGTGAACTATACACACAAGTGTGAAGGAGATTTACTGGGTTAATTCATCATGAGATGAATTTTTCAACCTTTAGCTTCTGAACTGGATTGCAGAGCCCAGATGTGAGGACACCTATTCCCCATGAAATCTGAGTGCTTCATACAGTGACATCAAGATACCGTTGAAAGGTGTCCTGAAAGAACACAAAGATGAGGTGGTTTTGATATGCATCCTGTCCCAAAAGTAGGAGACCATTTGTGTGGAAAAATATAATGGGGATTTCTCTCATAGTAGTCCCTGTTGCTTTCAGTACTGAGCAAGGATGATGCTGTATCATGGATGAGCATATAAGCCGTTTCCTCATTGCCCTTCTTTTTAGAACTCCATCCTGTTTTTCACTAGCCTCTTATTTGCAGTCAGGCTTTATCTGGATTACTGATGTGTAGCCGATAGCAATTCCAAGTTTGCCCTTGATAAGAAATGGATTTAAATGATGCTTTCTCTGTTTCTGTGGTGTATGAATCCTTCCTCTTGAGAACTGGGGAAAAATTACTGGGTTATTTCAGCCACTTCTTTGCCAGGATAGGATTGCATCTGTTCCTTAATTCAGATTAGGTTATGTAGAATAGCAAATAAGGAACTCATCCACTACACTGAAAAATGACGGATGAAAAGTAACAAAAAGTAACAAATAGTAATGAATGACAGAGCCGGTTTCAGTCATGCCTAAATTTGACCCACTAAAAATATAAAATAAAAACTAGTAATACACTGATTGTTGGTTGTTTTAATGGGTCACAGAATCCCTTACAGAATAATCTTTAATATAGAGTGAAGAAATAGCACTAGCACAACTTTTCTAACCATCTCAACAAAAGCAGGATCTGAAACTGTCAAGGGCTTGAGGTTGAAGTCTTCTGCACTGTATTGCTGTCTATGTTTATCCCACACCTAGCCCTGAGACCAAAAAAATCCATTGCATAAATCCAAGTGACAACCTCAGTGGTAATATATCCTCCACCACCTGACTAAGTCCAAGGAGGGGAATCAAGACCTAGTATTGTCTGCCTGGCAGTCCTAAAACATCGCAGAAAATCTATCTGTGGATTTGGTCTGCATTTATCTAGGGGATGAACAATACCCATATGTTCACCAGATGACTACTGAGCTGGGTTGATTAAGTCAAAGTTCAAGGCCACAACAAAGGATAACTTGTTTCTTCAGGACTGACTATGATTAAATTGCTGTTTACAAAGATTTCTTTTTTTTTTTAATGAATATTCCAAAATATGTGGAAGGATCATTGTTCCTTGTTATCTTTTTTTTTAATTAAATTTTTTTTCAGGTATGTTCTATTAAATGCAATTGTTTTATGGGCTATTTTCATTAAGCATTTATTTCCATTTCACTGACTCACAGTTGGAATTATAGCATATGTAGTCCTCTTAATTCAGAAGCCAAAAACCCGAAAATTAATTCAGAATAGAAATGTCAGGGAATGTGTATGCTCACTCTCATAGTCTCACTCTCTATACATTTATGCCTACACATGCACCCGCAGGCATAAAGTAAAAAAAATTTATTAATTAATTAACGTGCATGCATGCACACACATATACCTATGCATATATAAGTAGTGTACATATGTGAGTACTGACATTTAGATGTATAGTAATAATATTCAGGTGTGTAAAGATGCATGTGTATGTATGTGTAAAATTCCAATTTTGTGTACTTCATCCATTAAGTTACTTAAATTGGAAGGAAGGAAAAGAAAGATCTGGCTTTTGTTGTGGTTTGGGTTACTGCATCTGAAGCAGATGGGGTGGAAATGCTCTGCATCATAATATACTTAAAGAAAATATTAACAATCTTTCATGTTCCAAAGTCTTTCTCTAAAACACTGTAAATATTATCAGTAAGAAAAACATTAGAAACTTAACATTTTCCCTTGATGAATGTATGCTATATGCTTTGTAAAAATAGTAATGCTCTGGACATCGAACATATTTCTTTTATGTTTGCATAAATGGAAATAACGCAAATAAAAATATTCTTTATTCTTTTGTGCATGCTGCTTACACCTTGAGTTTAATATAGCTACATGCACCTTGAATAGGCAAGAAAATACAAGAGATAGGCAGGGAAGAAGTCCCAAATTTTTTCTGTTCATCTGAAAGGTATTACACACTGAGAAATAAATTTTCCCAGAGAGGAGGAAGGATGCAAGGTAGAATCCTGTATTTCCATGGATCAAATGTCTTTCATAGGCTGCACCTGGAGTGACTCACTGAAGGAAAAATTTTTCCCCAAAAGAATAATAAATTTGCAGAAACTGGAAGTTTTGCTGTAATCTAAATGTACACATTGTTAAGTTTACTTAATCATTACTGAAGGTTTAATTAAATAAATGTTTTTCTTTGGAGTAGAATAATTTAATTGGTCAAAATTATGCTTATGTAATTAAAAAAAATGAATTATAACTCATTATCTAATGCAAATAATCTAAAAAGCTCGCTCTTACAAGGTCACAACATGTTGCGAGATGCCTAAATGACAAACGGATCAAAGTATTTGCTGTTTGCAATGTTTTGTATTTGTGTATCTCTGTTGGCATGAGAGGTACATACTCCGATGCAGTGGAGCTGCGGCAAATATCACAACAATGCATAATTTTCTAACATTACAAGCAAAACACTATAAAAATAATGTAGAATAAAAGCAACACAATCCAAATGACATAAAAAATATTATTTCTTGGAAAATGGGAAATTTAGTCAGCTATCAGTATTTTTGTTGTTGTTTTATTTTTTAACCATGAGAACAGTAAAATTCTGTAATAGGTTGCCCAGAGAGGTTATGGGATCTTTGTCTTTGGAGGTGTCTGTCAACCTGCTCTGATTAGGCCTGATTTGAGGAGAGAGTTGGTGTAGATGATCTCTGGAGAACCCTTCCAAACTGAGCTAGTCTGTAGTTCTGTGTCTGCATGATTCTGATGAACTGTCTAAAATAATGAATTCATAATCTCACCTCTCCTGTGTTGTTCAGGCAGTTGATTTACAGTGGAGGTTTTAATATTTTTATTCACAATAGTACCGTAGGCTTTGTTGCCTTCTTTATCTAGCTGCGCCCCTCTGCTGTGTTTAGAATCACCAGATTGGACCCATGCATCTTTTTGTTTCTCTGTAGGGCCTTGATTTTAAGCCTATTTATTAAAAAAATTACTTGTTGGCTATTACTTCATGAAGATAAGACCCAACATTGATCACTCCTGAAATATGTTGATTTTGTTGTAAATAGATTGTTCTGTCTGCCAACAGGACATGTCAGATATTGTACAATTCTTTCCATATATTGCAGAAAATATTTGAATACCAATAGCTACTGGAAGGAAAATTACTTTATCTTTCAAGGTATATTCTAAATGGGGACAGTAAATAAACAATAAGAAGTTCCTGCAAAGGAGAAAAAAATAAAAATAATAAAAAAAGGAAATAAAAAATGAAGTTAGAGAATACAGAAAAGAAATTTCATTGGTCTGATGTGAAAGAGCACAGACATTGTGCTGACTGTCAATAATTCTCAATTCTAACTTTCAGAAACATGTACAGCCATGCATGTATGATGTATATGTGTATATACATACAAATGGATGGGTAAACAGTGAGTTTTATCAGTGTGACTGTTCATCTGGGATGACTGGGAGTACGTAGATGATCAAATATCAAACAAATCATAAGTAAGATTCCCTTCCTACATCTTTGTTCTCCTGCAGTTTTTTATTCATTCTTCAGAAAATAAGGTCTGCAATCTTATATACACTGTATTTTTTCAAGTCTATCAGATTTTAAATAGGATTCACTATTACATGAAAAAAAATCAATAGGAGAAGAAATATCACCAGGACAGTAAGAGGAAACTTAATTTTCTGCTGCATTATAATAATCATTAAAAGGCAGATAGTGATTTTAAAATGCAGAAAACAAAATATGATTTCAAAAATGTTAAGTATTGTCTTCAACCAGCTTTTTTTTTCTCTTCTGAAGCAAAGAATTTACAGTAGTCTGAACACAATTTCCAGTTTCCTGTTTTAAATGAAGATTGCTTTCATCCAATATGCAAATTTTGCTTTTTCCAATATGCAAACGAACAAACCGCAGTTCAAACTAAGATCCAAAGATCTTTCCAAGCCTCCTTTCTTCTATTTTCATGCCATCATTTTGAAGAATCTCTCTTTTTTTAGGAACAAGTCTCCCTAGTCTTCCCTTACAGTCAGTGAATCATGTCATCTGAATAAGAAATTCTTTTAATTTGCTGCTTTAGAGAGACAGTTTCAAGAAATTAGTTAAAGCGCAGACCCAAGGTGTATATATGCTATTAGGAGGATTGCAGTAATGATTTGTATGTCGTAGGTCCTCCTTACGTGTAATAGAGAGAAATAAACAGGTTCAGCATACTTTGGCATGGGAAATAAATTGCCATGTCTTTAGCTGAAGTTCCTGTATAGCCTGGCAAGTAGAAGTTTCAAAATCCAGCCACTTGCACTGTAATTCTAATAGAAATAATACTTAAAGCAAGTGCAAGATAAAACTAGAATGCAAAATCATTTTGCAATAATATGTCCTTTCTTTCTCTGCATTCTGCTTAATTATTACTTGTTTAACTTATCAAAAGCTTGAAATGATGTTCCCATAATCTACTTTCAATTCTTGTGTTAAATCTACATGTTTACTTAGCTACAGTATGTTTTATAACTGAAATACCCTTTTTATATTTTTATTATTATTAAAGTCATATTTATAAAGGTATATTAATAATTATAAGATAATAAAAGTTTGAGAGGTAATTCTGTCAATCTGACTGTCTAACACTAAGGCGATTATTTTTCAGACCCGTTCTGCACATGTCAATTAAATTCTATAGTTAAAAAAGAAAAATCTATATGTGTATTTTATTTTATTTTTCCAGTTTTCAGTTCTTAATGACCTCTGGACAGGGTATTTTGAGGGGATTAATGATCTGCTAGAAGATGTTCATTACCCAAGGTATAGTGATTTAGGCTAGTCATTATTACTTCGGAAATATTTTGTACTTCTATCATTGCTGTCAAGTTTATTAATGTATTCAGACTTTAAATAAGCTCTTAAAGACCTTGATAAAGCAAATTTCAATCTTGAATCATCTGATGAGATTCACATTAAAACAGCCTCTTAAGAAAAAATATCTTTAGAATATATCTCTCTAGCCTGTTATCTATGTTTTTTCCTTTCTGTCTGACCTAGTTTTCTCCTGCACTTGTCCTCTGAAGTCCTTCAGTAATCAGGCTGTACATCTATCTGAATTCCTTGAGCAAATCTTTTGGCCTTTGGCTGAAAAACTTTAAATAGCAGTGCTGTCACGTAGCCCACTGAAAGACAGATAGGCATAGATGTGAACAAGTCTCTTTATATAGGTACATATATACATATACTGATGTGTGTAAGTGCATGAAAATATACAGGCAAACACATTTAACTTTTTGTTGAGACTGTTGACACAGCATAAAACGTTCAGAATAGGACTTTATCAAGGGCAAAGAACAGAATATCTTACTTTGTAGCTCTGATTCGCATTAATCTGACTGTGATAACTCTACCAGAAAATATAAATTGAATGAAAAAATTGCTTTTCACTAAGGTTTTCTTGTCATCTGAAGTAAAACAAATTGAGTATAACAAGAATTTGCCATTTAATTTTCTCCTCCCTTTCAAAGAATCCTAACATGGTAACTTAAGCCTTTCTAATCTGTGATTTAATTTGGAACTTTTTGCCACGTAAAATCAAACTTCATGTTTTCATCTGCTTGTTTTATTTGCTTTTTGAAGGCAAGGTCAGACTTTTGCACATACAGTTGTGAGACTACTTCTTTTGGATGAAATACACTCCAACACAAAACAATCTCTGCATTGTCATCCTCATTACTGAACTTCTGTAAGAAAAAGTAAGCCTGCTTTTCCTTTACTGCTCTTACCAAAGTCCAGCTGGTGGAGTCTGTCTCAGATCAGCCCTGGGCTGACCCAGTACAGATTTTTTTTTCTCCATTTTATAGCCTATCCAAGTACCTTTCAGCACAGACGTCTTGCCTCTTAAAGCTGGAAGACAGCATAATATCCTGGCTTAATCATTTGCTGAAGTCTAAGGCAGTGAAAGTTTAATTTTTACCAAAGTCTATCACTGGCTAGCTATCCTGCCTGATATGAAAATTGCTCACACAAGGTTTAGATCAACTACATGGAATGGTTTTATTGTTAGAATTCAGTTAGACTAAACCTAGTGCCTTTTCCAAACACTTTTAAACCATGCCCAAAGCACCAAATTTAATTTGCATGTGTAATCATGAGAACAGCACCATTATGGTTATAACCATAATCTGTTGCATGAGAAAATACCAATTCGCTTGAAGGCTGTTAGTGGCCAGTCTGCTGATTCAATTGTCTAATTCAGGGAGACAAGTAAGGACAAGAAAAAGAAGATCACAGTCTGGAGTTCATTTAAATGCTTTATTAATTACTGCACTTTATGAACTTTATTAAATATTTGCTGATCTTGCAAGTGCATCAGGTTTAAATATATATAGCCTAAGCTAAATTTATGCTATTGTTACCGATATTTGGCAGCTTTGAAGTATTTATCCAACTGCTAACTTTAAGTTCGTCCTCCTGTCAAATGTAATGACAGTATTTGTTGTCATATTGGTGTCTTAGAGGCTACCTGGATGTTCCCAGCTCACAAGTCAGGATGTATTTTTTTTTCTAATTTGAATTATTGCAATTCATCTTGAAATCTGAAGGCAAGCTGAGTTGACTCCTTCCTTAGCATTGTAAGTAACACATTTTCAGCCAGTCATCTTGTGCACTCCAGTACCTTTAAAACCATCTTTAAGGGACTTTCCTAGAAAGTAGGACTTGGCAATTCAAGTCATGATCTGTGAGTCAGAACTCTCTCTCTTGAAACGTCAGGTGTAGAGTGCTAACAAGGTTTAAAAAAAAAAGCAACCTTGTTTGCTTTTAAAGTAATAGACATTTATAGTACAGGATGCACATCATGAGCACATCTGTGTTTAAATACACTACATATACGTTTGTCAGAAACCTTGCTTATGTAGGTAAGCCGTAAAACCTATGCTGAGATAGAAAGTTCTTCACACCAAAAGCAGCAGTTCCCCATAGAACAAGACATACATGCAAATACAGGCTCCCCACTTAGAGAAGGGGATCTATTTACATGTGAATCATGTGTGTCTTACTGGGCCACTTTCTTCCCTGAATAACAGTCTGAGCGTATCACAGCAAGTCAATTAAAATAATATAGCCCACGTATCATCTAGGCTATTTTAGCCTGAAGTCTGAGAAAGTGTTGAATATTTATATATAAGACTTTCTGGAGGCTTAGAGTTTGCAAAAGGTTATGATTCCAACATTAGATATTCCAGAAAAAATAGAAAAAAGTCTACAACTGCCTATAAAGCCTAGGACCCTATCCAGATATTTAGCATGGGATTTGGTTTAGCTAATCCACAAAAAGTTACTTGTGTAATAAGGTGTGCTGTCTAAATTAACCCTAGTATTTAAAGAAGAAAGCCAAAAATCTTGAGAGCAATTTACCCCTAGACATTTCAAGTTGCCTGAATGAATGACTCACTGGAAGTGTTAATCTTTCTGCATTGACTAAACACTACACCATGTCAGACTAGGTATCTAGGAAAGTTTTAAACTGGAAGGAAGCTTTTTTTTTCTTTACTGAAATATGAGAATAAATGCCCTCTTTGTGAATGAAAACAATATCTCCAGATGATTTCAAAGGAAATTAAGAGAATTCAGAAAACTATGTATGTGTAGAGTAAGAATGATTATTGCAAACCAAACAGAAATTTAGGTAAATTTCCTAATCTTTCCAGTTACAGATTTTTAAAGACAATAATTTTTTCCTCTTTATATGGGATTTGCTAGTCAGTATTATTTACAAGGTGGATTGGTACAGCCTATTTAGATTCCAGACAGAGATGTAACTTGAATGCAGTCTTTTTCTTGCTCAGTACTGTGCCTTCTTTGATGTTTAGTGCTTTTATTTTATTTTATTTTTTTCTTAAACCACCATAAAGTGGTTAAATGGGTAGTTTGATTTAAGTTTTGAGGCACCTTATGGAGCAGTGTACTGGAACACAGACTCTATTTACCAACATATGAAAGTGGTGTGTCAATCTATTCCACAGAGGATCCAGAAAAGACAAATGCTTCCCAATATAATGAGGAATGCTGTCTGATCTGATGATTTGCCAGAAAATCTTCCACCTATTTTCTATGATGGTGTATTTCAATGAGAATTGTTTCCCATGTTATGAGGATGTTCTGCTGCTGTTTCTGTATGCATGTGTTATTAGTGCTTCATTTTAAACAAATTTGATTTTAACATAGGACATGTATCTGATACCTGCCAGTCACCATCCGAAAACAGGATGATCTAGCAGCAGTAATGGAAGAAACAGCAGATGTGAATGAACCAAATAGCCCTCACTTTCTGATCCTATTTTAAACATTCTCAGCTGTGTGAATTTGAGGAAAATATGCAACTTGGACCAGAATTTGCTTCTGCTGCCAGAGCTCCTGCTTAGTGGTTGTGGTGGTAGTGATGATGATAGCAGGTCCAGAAGCAGTGTTTTGGATATGTATGCCCCCTCCTCATCACAAAAATCAAAGAAAGGTCTGTGTGCTGTAAGTGAAAGATATGCAGCTGATTTAGCTCCTTGCAAGACTATTTGTTTCTCTGAAGGCATTCCTTGCTTTGATCAGTAAGTTATAAATAAAAAAAAACAAAAACATAGCAGTTGCATAAAAGTGTCTTTTTCTTAGGAAGGAATAATGTATCCTAAAAAGTCAGCAAGCCCAGATCTCTACCATGTGGTACGGTTCCAGATCAAGGGCAATCCTTCCTGCTATTTCCTGGTGTATACATAGTTGATTGGATGATTTGTGAGATGTTTTGTCTTCTAGGAACAGCCCGCATAACAGTTTTGTTTAGGTTTGGGTATTTTTTTCCCCCAACATCTTGCTTCAGCATAATGACTGTTTCAGTGTACAAAGTCAATTATTTATATGGGATAAATAAAATGTTACATTTGATCTGCTCAAGAAGAATAAAATAAATTACAATAGTCCACATTGTTAAAGTGTTTTGAATCATATAAATTCGGAAGTAGAGATGACCTCTCTCTTCACTAGTGCCTCAAGTACGATACTGATAGTATAACAGAAGATGTCTCACATATCTTCAAATTATGCAGATATATATTTTTTCACCATTGACCATACTATTTTTCCTTTACTGGAGAGAGTCAATTTTATCTCACAGGTTATAGTCCTTTGCATATAGCACGCCTGATGTGAGTTAAGCAACTTGAAGAATGTAAAAACGTGCAAGTATTTTAGTTTGTTGGGCTGTTAGGATGCTTGCTTCCTCTCTGCACATTGCAAGGATATCTTGCATCCTCTTGGACTCAGGGAAATACTGAATCTGTAGTTGTTAAGGAAGAAGGGTATTAAAGTGCTGAAGGGGAGAGATCAAACAAAAATTAGATATTGCTCACTGGATTGCAATTTACAGTGTTCTTCATCATTTGAGAAATTTAAGGATTTCCTCTACATTTTATAGAATGAAGAAAACACTAAAGTGCATGGAGCTATACTTTAGGAGGCTTGCAGCAGGGCAGGATTTATATAAGCAAAGAAGAAAATAAATTTGAAGGAGAATAATTACTTACAGTTTGCATATCGACAACCTTTGTCTCCAGTGTCACCAAGTAGCACAAGTTCTACAGGATGTGATCCACTATGTAGAATAGAAATATAATTTCATCTTTCAATATAGTCGCACCCCCCAATAACTAAATTTTCTGCAATTATCAAACCACACTGTCGGTACACAGGAAACTGATGGAAAGAATTGTTTAGCCACACCACAGAGGACACTGTGCTTCTTCATTCAGATGTGAGAATTCCTACTACATAAAATATATATGTAACATCTGGACAGTGTTATACAGTACTTTGTTTCTATATAGGAATTGGTTTGTCATGGCTATCCTGTAGGGGAAATAATTATTTCCATTTAATTCTTGCATTTATTTCCAAATATGCACAGCAGGTGAGATAAATTTGTTAATGGAGGGTTACCACATCATCATTGCCATTAGACTCTCCAGGTACAGTGAACCAATGGTGCTTCTGTGTTTTTTTTACCTTCAATTGAAGAAAATGAACAAAGAAGAATCAAATCTATTTTTATTAGTGAGACACTCTCATATATCTTTCAGTGTAAAATACAGAATATTTTTAACAGTTTGGGATTGAATTACAATGCTGCTGCACTTGTTTGATAGGCAATGCCTTAGTCCTCCACCAGTTTTAGTTATAACTCCTTTGAGATAAATGGTTAGTCCCTCTTCATTTCATAATACCTGAAGATTGGAAACAAGTTGTTTAAATATAATTAAGTTCCTTCAACATATTCTGTCAGTAGTTAGCCTTTTCGAACCAACATAATCACACACTTGAAAAGAAAAGCACCTTGATTAAGATGTAGATTGTTCTTGAATTGCCACTTGAGATATGTTAAAGAAAGATACATACAACAGTTCTTAACTGTATGACTTTCTCACATAGAAATTTAAATTGGTGAGAAACAGATGACTAATTAGAATAGCATGCTATTCAAATAAGACAAAAAATTGCAGTAAATGCTAACCTCCGATTCTTGAAAATAGTTTGGATTATTGATTATTCCATTATGCTCCAGAAATAGTAATTTTTCAGAGTTTAATTAAAAGTCTGAATTCACATGCTTTAACTCCATCAAGCAGAATAGCATACAAATAGACTGCAGTTCTCATAATCAGTGAATTAAATTTGTTAACTTCTTCAAAATAAATGGGAAGTAGGAATTATCTGCAGCAATGCTGTCAGGATACCCCAATTATAAAATTGTGTCAAAAATTTAGTGTACATTTTTATTTTCTTTGTAGAGAAAACAAAATTTTTACCTGTATGTTAAATTAAATTGGGCTTTCTGTTTGAAGAAATTTCCTAAATTAATTTCAAATTCCCAGTGCGGTCAGGAATCAAAAATCATGAAGTTATCTTCTGGGAAATCATTTGAACTAACTAATTCATTCTGAAAGGAAATCCCAAACTTCTGCGGTCAATTGACTGTGGCTGGATACGAGGTGCCCACCAAACCTGATGGGTCACTTCTCTCCTCAACTGGACAGTGGAGAGAAAATATAGCAAAAGACCCATGAGTCAAGCTAAGGACAGGAAGAGATCATTCACCAATTATCATTATGGGCAAAACAGATTTGAATTGGGGTAATTAACTGTATATATTTCCCCAAAATCAGAGTAGGGTAACGAGAGATAAAACCAAATCTTAAAAAAACACTTTACCCCCAGCCCCCTCTTCTTCCAGGATTTAACTTTACTCCCAAGTTTTCTACCTCCTTCTTCTCAGAGGACCAGGGGGATGGGAAATGGGGGGTGCAGTTTTTTCATCACATGTTGTCTCCGTTGCTCCTTTGGGACAACTCCTCACATTCTTCCTCTGCTCCAGCATGGGCTCTTTCCATGGGATGCCATCCTTCAGAAACAGACTGCTCCAGCCAGGATCAAGTCCTGCAGAAAACCTTCTCTAGCTTGGGCACCCCACAGGATTACAAGTCCTGCAGAAAGCCTGCTCCAGCATGGATTCCTCTCAAAATAGCCTCAGATCTTGCCAGGAGCTTGCTCCAGTGTGGGCTTCCCACAGTGCCACAGCCTCCTTCAAGCATGCCCCTGCTCCAGCATAGGGTCTTCTACGGGCTGCAGAGGGGCAGCCTGCCCCACCATGGTCTGCACCATGGTCTGCAGGGGGATCTCTGCTCCAGTGCCTGGAGCACCTCTTCCCCTCCTGCACTGACCTGGGTGTCTGCAGAGCTGTTTCTGTTTGTTAATTTTGGTACTTTTTAAAAACAAGGAAATAAAATAGGGGATGAGGAATGAAGAGAAGGAAGCTGCAACAGAATTCTCTTGTGAAGCAAAGGTCTAGAAACAGGCAGCTGAGTGCATAAAGACTGGTTGACAAAACAATTTAGAAAAACAACTATTTCAGCAAAACAGTAGAAGAAAAGCTGACTGCGTATATTGAGGTTAATGAAGAAAAGCAGAAAGCAGAGAATGCTGCTAAACTTGATTCTATGATTCTATGACTGTGATGGTGGTAAGGCACTGGAACAGGTTGCCCAAGGATCTTGTGGATGCTCCATCCCCGGCAGTGCTCAAGGCTGGGTTGGACAGAGCCTTGGGTGACATGGTCTAGGATGTGGTGTCCCTTCCCATGGCAGGGGGGTTGGAACTAGATGATCTTAAGGTCCTTTCCAACTCTAACTATTCTATGATTCTACATGCCAGTGAAAGGCCAAGTAGGAGACGTCTGAAAGAACAGATATTTCAAAGACACTAGCAGAAGCTGAAAGGACTCTGGAAGCTTATTAGTTGTCCTCTCTAACTTCTCCAAAACGTCACAGTGTTTTCTGACTAATTTATCATTTGGATTTTACTTTTTCATCAAAAGTGTTTTTGCTTCTCAGTCAGAGCTAATTATCCCGCTACAGTTATCCTTGGTAAAAGGACAATCGTGCACTGTTTTCTTTCTCATAATGCATATACAAAAAGTAAAACATTTACATCAGAAAAAAATACAATACAGAACTCACCTGTCTTTTTATTTCAAGCAAAATCAAAATGGTATTATTTCCTGCAAATATTTCAGGCTTGCATTTTCTTTTCTTTTTTTTTTTTTTTTTTATTTAGGATAAAATTATTTCTTTCATCACAAAGTCCATATCTTTAGGCTACTGTTTTGGAATACAGATAGTTAAAGTCTTATGTTTTTCTCTTTATCTCATACATGAAAATATTTCTATGAAAATTCTATGTATATTCCTAGGAATATTTGCATGTACATTTAAAGAAGAAAATGCAATCAAGTGAAGCTTGTGATTCCGTTTGGAATGTTAAAAATATTTCTGCAAATCTTTTTTGCTTAATCAATTATTGAGATAGATAGTAATTTCTTTGTAGCAATTGTGAGTGGTTCAGTAAATGAAAAATAGCTGTAATTTATAACATTATGAAATCCTTTGGGGTTTATTGTGTCTTAACCACTAGCCTGGTCATCTAGCATCTGGCATCAAATAAATTGAAAAATAAGTCAAATATTTGGGTACTGAAGGCAGTTTATTCCGTTGAATACCGCTTATTTCTGTTGAAGCATGGAACATCCCTCATTTTACTTGCTGTTTTGTTGCTATTTTCTTGGGGTTTTGGTTAGTTTTTCTTTGCTTTGGTTGGAATAAGACTAATTAAATTAGAAGAAATTATTTTTAAATTTGGAATATTTTTTCAGGAATTAAATGCTTTTGTGAATTCTTTCAAGAACAAATAAAATAGTCTTTCATGTTTCCAGGGATCAGTAACAAGAGCAAGAGCTTGCTCTGACAACAGCTTAATGCAACAAGCTAGAGGAACAAACAGTTGGTGAATGCAGTGATTTAATTGAACTTAATTCCAGGGAAGTAATCAACTTTTGCAAACATCCCATTCTTTTCCAAGCCACACTTATGATGCTTTTCCACTTTTTCTTTGGACAACTATTTCCTCAGTTTTTCAACAGAGTAGTTGCAGTGGGAGATCTACCATCCATGGAGAAAATCAGAGTGATTCACCCAGCTGAATAGAAGCTATTATTTTATGCTTGATAATGACCTTGCTTAATTACAACTGAAAGCACAACCTGACTTCACAGAGCAAGCTGGTAAAAAAGCTAAGTATCAGCTGTCTACCACACCACCTGGTATCCTCAATCCTTCTAAGGCAGTTCTTTAATCTGGGGAATAGTAGAGAGTATTTGCTGCTTTGGCTTTCTAACCTCCTCCTATCCAGAAACAGCCAAGTGTGTCATATCTTATAATACCGAATTTCCCTGTGGTACTTGGTGCAGCAAAATATCTAACACTGCTGTCCTGCTTTCAAGAGATGACAAGGACAAATTAACATGCCCTTCTAGTAAAGCTGAACTCCTGTCGCTGTTGCCAAGGAAATGTCCCCTCATCGTTAGGTCCTTCACACGCAGAGGAAGATGGGGTGCAGTCTCACTTCCCATCTAGTCCAAAGCCATAGAAAGCTTGTGGGGGAAATGGTGAATGTCAGCAGGCAAAACCGAGCTTTACGCATCCATTATGCTAAGCGTAAATAGCACCACCTTGTGTTCTCAGCCGTGCCATTTGTTAAGACTTACTGTAAATCATTCCTATACACTTTTTTCTGTAGTAATTAAAATTCCTCTATTTGCTGTACTCCAAGGTTAATACAAATTGTTTTATTCACAGCCTAAGTCTTTTGCTTTCCTGCAGCAGGCCGCTATGTCTACCCAGCAGAGTTGAGGGAAAGAGTACATTTCGAGGTGTACATAAATCCAATTCAGGTTATTTCAAATGAAATAATAAGGTAAGTGCTATGTGCTCGACTCCCATAGGGGAAACTCATAGAAAGACAAAGAAGAGTTCAGGAAAATCAAAGCTTTACCTCAGTTTCCTTCATTTAAAAAAAAAAAAAAAAAAAAAAAAGGGAAATACAGAAGATAAAGAACTGGGAGCTCTGGAAATCTCATAAAGGACAGAGCCATAGCTACCATGGGAATACCAACCCCTGCTGAGGTTGGTACCAATGTCATACCCTTCTCTTCAAGCTGACTGAAACCACAAAGTCCAGTGAAAATCAGTGGAAATTTTTAAAGAAGGAACTACCTTAGAAATCAAACATTGCAGAGAAAGACACAAGCAGTCTGGTCCAATTCATCTAGAGAAGGATAAGAACAGGTAATATTGTCCCAGCTTCTGCCCGTTTTCCATTTAGAGGGCTTTGCAATATATGCCATGATTTATGTGTTTAGTAATATGGAGATAACAGAACTTGCAAATATTCCAAGTAGTTTACAGATATTCCTGTGACAATTAACTCCATCTTTTGGTTTTGGACTTGGCTTTCACTGGTTTAATTTGATAGCCACTTGCTCTTTTAGTGGAAGAGGCAGCAAGCAGTTACTCCCTATCACCTTCCTCCATGCTACTCATGATTTCTGCAGAATTCCTACTGACCTTTCTGGAGCGGAAAAGTCCCAGCCTGTTTAATCGGCCACTATAAAGAAGCTGTAGTTAAGGACTTTCAATCAGCTTTACTGATCATGAATTTATACAGCTGCATAGTAATATTTTCTGGTTTGTTCTCCTTCCTTTCCTAACAGTTCTTAACCAATTTTTTTGAATACTGCTAAGCACTGAGATATTTTCATGCAGTCATTTGTCATAAGTCTCCACACACTATGTGTTTGTCAGCATAGAGTTCATTATTTTATACAAGAAAATAGGACTAATTCTTCACATATCTATGGCTTTACATATATTGACACCAAATTCCATCTGCCTTTTTATTGCCAAGTCATTCAGTCTGTTAATGTCCTTGTGAAATTTTTCACAGATGTCTCTCAAGATTAGCACCTTGAGAAAACTTGTTTAATCAGGTTTAATTTGGGTAAAATAAAATAAGTGTTCATGGGAGCTTTTAAGCAATGGAGTTCAGAGCTGAGTGAATTCTGAAGACAATAGGGAAACCAAGAACCAAATACAAATGGGATCTGTCGTGGTCATAAGCCACAGAAAGTAGCACAAAAGAGTCTTGAGAACTGAGAAGATGCAGCTTGTCCCTCTTGTTTGTTTTGCTCTGTGTTCCAAGAAACTGGGCTCTTCAGTTAACAAAATATTTAAAGGTGCTCTGTTTCCTGGGAATGACTTGTTAGACTATAATTTGAGTATTGCACAAGAGCTCAGTGACTGAGTTGCAGACTCTTATGATTTGTCTCAGGAAGACCAAGAACCTCAGAGCTTTGGTTAGAAAGAAGCAAAAAAAAATATATCTATCTCTATTCTGAGAGCCATTATGAGGAAAAAAAAAATAATGATTTGCTCAAGAATATGTATTCTGACCATTACTCAAATTTTCCCAGTTACTTCATCTGAGCTATTTTGTGGTAAAATACTATTCCATGATAAAATATCCTAAGAATAGAATCCCATGACTGATTACAAGTATTGGGAGACATCTCTGGATTATTCAATATTATCCCTCATTTTTACAGTACTGAACTGTTTTATTTCAACCTGTGGATATTCTTTGTAACCCTGCTCAGTTGTGAGCAGGATGAAGATAGTTATGAAATAATTTACTTTATGATGAAGTAGTATATTCTCTATTGTTTCTTTATGAGGAATAAGACATCTAAGGGAGTAATTAGACAGTTGTTTATTAAAATGAGTTTTACCACTTTAGAGTAATGTAAAAAATGAGGTTTAATTCAGAAGAGGTTGCACTAATAGTAATAAATATTAAGTTACATGTCTAGATCAATAGGGCCCTAGAAGATTTAAAAACAAAAGTTTCATTGTACTCCCATAGTCTACATTTTTTTAGTGAAAAGATTTCTGTGTGAAAGTCACACTGTCAGCTCACTGCCTTGGAAAGATGATGGAAAACAACCATAACTAACATCAAGAAAATACTTCTTCCCAGGTGACAAAGAGAGAATTACCTGTCACTAATGACTCACCATTTCCTGTATCTTTTCAAACAGTGCCTCTTTGTTATTGACTAATTGGAAGAACAATAGTGAGCATACAAAATATTCTGAGAAAGATAATGAAAACACCATATTCTGATTTTTCTATTAAAAACGTAGCAATTCATCATTTAGCATCATTAGTGGCTGATAACTGGGACTGTGTCTGTAACACCCATTTGAGGTTTTATTGTGTTTCAGTCAACATAAAGCATAGGTTAACTGTAAGTGCTGTCTATATTAAAATTTAAATAGTGCCTGTTGAAAATGGATAGTAATTTGATGATTATTCATATTTTTAAACATTCTGCATTACACTAATTTATTATGCAAAATTAAATTAATGTACATGGAACTTATGGATTTTTTTGCTTTTTTATATTTATTTGTGGTGGTGATGAATGGCAGATAATTCATAGCACTGAAGTTTGATAATTAAAATTACTTTTATTATTCTGTTTACTAGTTTCTCCTTTCTGCAGTCACTTGTAATTTTGACACATAATTAGCAAAAAATTTTGCACAGCAGCACCTCCTAATAGAACGCAGCATGGATAACTTTCCATGCAGATTCAATTTCTGTCTATATTCCACTAATCTCTTGATCGTTCTTGAGGAAAATAATGGGACCCCTGTTGTGTTCCTGATGCATTGAGCATTAGTAAAGATAATAACAAGATTCAGTATACCCAGAAACTCAGGATATGCATCTGCTCTTTGGCCTAACTGAAAAGGGCCACACAAGCAGCGTGGTTGATCATTCACTAAGCTTTGTCAGCTTAAAGAGCCTCATTTATATCTACTTGCAGTGGAAATATGGTGTTGCGGTGGATTAACCTTGCCTGGCTTCCAGATGTCCACCAAGTCACTCTCTCACTTGCCCTCTTCAGCAGAATAAGGGGAGAAAATAAGATGAAAAAAATCTCATGTGTTGTGGTAAGGAGAGGAAGACTGCTCACCAATTACAGTAAGTCATCATGGACAAAAGAGTCTTGACTTGGGGAAGATTAGTTTAATTTATTGTCAATTAATAACAAAATAAGAGAGTGAGAAATACTAACAAAACTAAAAATATTTGCCCCCTACCTCACCTCATTCCCAGGATCAACTTCACTCTTGAATGTTTTACCTCCTCCTCACCAAGCTGTGCACAGGACGGGGGTTGTGGTCAGTTCATAATGCTTAGTCTTTGTTGCTCCTTCCTTATCACACTGTTACCCTGCTCTAACATGGGTCTCTCCCATGGGCTGCAGTTCTTCAAGAACTGCTCCAGCATGAGTCCTCTTCACAGAGCAGAGAACTTCAGGAGTGGACTGCTTCAGTGTGGATCTCCCATGGTGTCATGGGTTCAGCAGCAACAGGCATTTTTCTCCTCTTGGTAGCTGGTGCAGTGCTGTGGTTTTTGATTTTGGGCCTTGGAACAGCGCTGATAACACCAGTGTTTTCAGTTACTGCTTGGTAGTGTTTTGTCTGGCCAAGGACTTTCTGAGTCTCATGCTCTGCCAGGGAGGAAGGGAGCCGGGAGGAAGCAGAGACAGGACACCTGACCCAAACTGACCAAAGAGGTTGTTCCATACCACAGCACGTCATGCCAGGATGTGAAAATGGAGAGCAGAGACCCGGAAGGGTGTGGTGGTGCATTGGGGGTTTCGCTGCTGGGGGTGCACTGGCTGGGGGTGCACTGGCTAGGGCGGGCTTGGTGAGCAGTTGTATTCTTTTTCCTAGTATTTCTCTTGTATTATTATTGATAGTAGCAGCAGTGATTTGTGTTATACCTTAGTTACTAAACTGTTCTTATCTCAACCTGTGGGAGTTGCATTCTTTTGAATTCTCCTCCCCATTCCCCCTGGGACTGGGGGAAGAAAGAGAGGTGAGTGAGTGAGTGAGTGAGTGAGTGAGTGAGTGAGTGAGTGAGCGAAAACTGGGGGGGGGGGGGGTGGGTTTAGAGACTTGAACCATGACACATGCTCTGCAGTTCCTGCCAAAAAGCCTGCTCCATCATGGACTTTCCAAAGGGTTGCAGCTTTCTTCAGATCACATCCACTTGTTTCAGCATGGGGTCCTCCATGGCTGTGGTGCAGATAACTGCTCCACCATGGAACACCATGGTCTGCAGGGGCACAGTCTGCCTCCCCATGGTCTGCACCACAGGCTGCAGGGGAAACTGCTCCTGCACCTGGAGCACCATGCGCCTTCTTTCTGCACTGACCTTGGTGTCTGCAGAGCAGTTTCACTCTCATGTTCTCACTCCTCTCTCAGAGCAGTTGAGCAGCTGTTTTTACCCTTTCTTAAATACATTATCACAGAGACAGCACAGGTGTCACTGATAAGCTCAGATTTGGGCAGCAGCAGGTTCCTTTTGGAACCTTCAGGAACTGTCTCTGTTCACATGGGAACAGCTCTTGGTCTCTTCTTCCAGAGGTCATCCCTGCAGCCCCCTGCTTCCAAAATCTTGCCATTTGCCAATACAAGCATTGGCTAGCCAGCTAGCCAGTAGATTTGTCAGCTGAGAAGACATGAATGCTTTTCCAAAGACTGCTCACCTGACAGTTACTGGGACCCATCTGACTTCCTAGAAGATACAGCTTCATAAATCTCCAGGGCAAGGATGTCAGGTTCTTCATGAATTCCTAATAATACACAGCACTGGTATGAAAGCTCTCCCCAAGTTTAGATGGCTTGGTACAGTTCAAATTTGTTTTTATTGATAGTTGTCATCATAGAAAACAAGGACTTGTCTAGTCATCTCCCATCTGCTTTGGCTGCCAAGTCAAACCAGATTATAAGGATTTATCTGCTCATCTGGGAATAGCTACATGCAGAAATCTACAGCAAGGTGCAGGCTCCTTCGCCTTGTTCTGAAATGAAATACCTGAACTCTCCTGTTTCAGTGGCTTTCATGGAGATGAGCATAGCCTTAAAATTAAAAATATACTTCCTAATGCTTCTGAAATGTATTTTACAGCATAGTAATTTCAGATTGTATTGACCTAAAAATACGGAGCCTCTGTACATTGCAGTTTCATTTATTTTAGGCTTCCTTTTTACTGTAGAATCTACATGGGAAAATAGAAGAAGAAGGGATTTAAAGAACTTGTAAATTATATTTGTACATATTTAAAGGTCTCCTATATTGCTAGCCTGATATAAAGAAACCTTAATGTAAACAAGATTCTGCTTTGCTGTATTTTTATCTTACATACAAAATAGCTACAGGGTAGGTTTTGAAAAGCTTTTAGGGATGGCTTCTTTGTCTTCTTGCTGATGGCAGGGTTCACACTGACATCAGTGAAAAACAGATTAGGACAGTGAAGAAGAGTACTGAAAATGCCTTCTAAATTCTACAATATGCTGTTTCGCATTTAATTACACAAACAAGTCCCTTAAAATTCTTTAATCCGGAATACCAGCTTCCCTTAGGGGAAAAGGAGAAAAAAGACTATTACATGTTTTCTGTAGTCACAGGACAGCAGAAACATGGATCAATGAAGAATTAATAACTAATCATTGAGTTGTTAGGAAGTCAAAATTTTCATTGATGTCAGCAAGCTTTTCTGCTTGAGAATAAGATGGGCATCTATAGCCTGATTCAAGACCACTTAAAATCATTATGTATATTTCAGTAGTTGCAGCAGGTGTTAAGGCCAGCTGTGAATCTAAACTTCATACATCTGAGTCTTGCCTCCTGGAATGACCATTTGTATTTTGAGAGGTATGAAAGCTAAGTACTTTGGCTCCTGACCCTAAAATTCAACTAAACTTTCAACAGCTGTCTTCTGCCACATGTCCACTCTGAGTGTATAATTAGGAGTAGATTTAGTGTTTCCTCTGCAATGCAGCACCACGGTCTTGTTTACTCCATAACCAGCCCCACACAGTCAATAATTCAAAGCAGCTCAAAGAAGGATTGAAAGATGTAAAGACTGCATTTAAAACACTATTTACTTTTGTGCCCCTATGCTTCTCCATCCCTGGAGCCTGTACTCACAGGGACTCCATTAGCCAGCATCTCCCCTACTATCAGTATAGCAGTAAAATTTTAATTCTGTTGTGGGCAACATCACATACCAGACGCATTCCTTGATACATGATGCTACTTTATTGTCTTCACCAAAAAAAGTATTCTAACATTAGCCCTTTTTGTGATATGTCCATAGCATAAAAGCAATAATATTCCTAAAGAAAAGCTCTATTAGCCAAGAGGCTATTCACTCTGAACGTTTCACTTCAGTCATGTGAAACAATTAACTTGAAACATAAAATCAATTATATTTTTCTATCTTAAAAAAAATGAGCAGTTTCCTCTTTTCAGTGTTGCAAGTGGTACAGACATAAAAAAGATTGATGTGTTTCAGATTTGCATGATTCTGCTAGAGATATTTTACATATATCTGCTTGTTAAATTAAAAGTAAATTGCACAGTGCTGAAATGTAGGATTTTCTTTTGCAGTGTAATTAAACCCAGATATCAGATATTTGTAGGGAGAATATTAGAAGCACAAGTAGAAATTGTAATGTGTACCATTCCCTATAAAGACAAATATTTTACCAAAATGTGCTAATGGAAATATAAGCATTTTAAATAACAGCAAATAAAGTTGTCATTTTCTCTTCTGGAAGATTTGGTATTGTCCTGACATATGGCAAAAATAAATGGAAAAATCCAACACAATAACACATTAAAAGCAAATTACAAATAACCTTATATTTTCCAAAGAAAGATGAAACATGCTTGTGAGGTGGGCTGATGCCAACCTGATGAAGTTTAACCATGACAAGTGCAAGGTCCTACACCTGGGTCGGAGCAATCACAGGCACAGCTACAGGTTGGGCAGAGAGGACATTCAGAGCAGCCCTGCTGAGAAGGACTTGGGGGAGTTGGTCGATGGGAAAATGATCATGAGCTGGTACTGTGCGCTTGCAGCCCAGAAAGCCAACCGTATCCTGGGCTGCATCAAAAGGAGCATGACCAGCAGGTCAAGGGAGGTGATCCTGCCCCTCTACTCTGCTCTTGTGAGACCTCACTTGGAGTATTGCGTGCAGTTCTGGCGTCCTCAACATAAAAAGCACATGGAACTGTTGGGACAAGTCCAGAGGAGGGCCATGAGGATGATCAGAGGACTGGAGCACCTCCCATATGAAGATAGGTTGAGAAAGTTGGGGCTGTTGATCCTGGAGAAGAGAAGGCTGCATGGAGACCTCAGAGCAGCCTTCCAGTATCTGAAGAGGGCCTATAGGGATGCTGGGGAGGGACTCTTCATTAGGGACTGCAGTGATAGGCCAAGGAGTAATGGGTTCAAACTTGAACAGGGGAAGTTTAGATTGGATATGAGGAAGAAATTCTTTCCTGTAAGGGTGGTGAGGCACTGGAATGGGTTGCCCAGGGAAGCTGTGAATGCTCCATCACTGGCGGTGTTCAAGGCCGGGTTGGACATAGCTTTGGATGGCATGGTTTAGTGGGAGGTGTCCTTGCCCATGGCAGGGGAGTTGGAACTAGATGATCTTAAGGTCCTTTCCAACCCTAACTATTCTAGGATTCTACGATTCCATGAAATAACATACTTTTTACCGTGACAAGTTTTTTTGTGCATTGAGATGTTAAATCACAATGATTAAAAATCATTCAGGAAATTAAAAAAAATGGTTTACTGATTCTTTATATAGACAAGGAATGTGTGACAGTGATTTAAAATATAAATGCAGATATGTTAATTTTTTTTTTTTTTTTTTCTCTACAAGAGTATCTTGCATGCAGGAGGGTACTGAAAATCTAAAATTTAAATTGCCTTGTTACATATCCTCCGTAAAACCTTCCTTAATTTAGAAAGTCCTATGTTGGCTTAATTTCAATACTGTGTGAAAAAGCAGCATATGAAATGTATACTTGGAGAAACATCGTTAATGTCAGCATTTTGGTTTTTTTGCAAATAGCAGTTCAGTAATAGCAGCAATGTCATCTAGAAGTTGGGGGAATTTTGTGAACAACTTTTTGTAATATTGAACGTTCATGAAAGCACTGACATTAGCAAGTAAAAGAAAGGTGGCTTTGCATGCTCTCTCTTGCATAAATCAGAATATCTATTATCTTTTCTTAGCTTAGCTGTGGATTCACTGGGAGAGTACATTGCATCAAGTTTTGTTCACAAGACTTGTTTCTTAATGCAACTCTTTCCCCCAGAATTCAGGTTTTTAGTATATTCATAGAATCATAGAATCCTAGAATAGTTAGGGTTGGAAAGGACCTTAAGATCACCTAGTTCCAAACCCTCTGCCATGGGCAGGGACACCTCCCACTAAACCATGCCATCCAAAGCTATGTCCAACCCGGCCTTGAACACCGCCAGTGATGGAGCATTCACAGCTTCCCTGGGCAACCCATTCCAGTGCCTCACCACCCTTACAGGAAAGAATTTCTTCCTCATATCCAATCTAAACTTCCCCTGTTCAAGTTTGAACCCATTACTCCTTGGCCTATCACTGCAGTCCCTAATGAAGAGTCCCTCCCCAGCATCCCTATAGGCCCTCTTCAGATACTGGAAGGCTGCTCTGAGGTCTCCATGCAGCCTTCTCTTCTCCAGGATCAACAGCTCCAACTTTCTCAACCTATCTTCATACAGGAGGTGCTCCAGTCCCCTGATCATCCTCATGGCCCTCCTCTGGACTTGTCCCAACAGTTCCATGTGCTTTTTATGTTGAGGACGCCAGAACTGCATGCAATACTCCAAGTGAGGTCTCACAAGAGCAGAGTAGAGGGGCAGGATCACCTCCTGTGACCTGCTGGTCATGCTCCTTTTGATTAAAATAACTTCAGTAGAAGTAAGGAATTCCTTGTGCACTTTAAAACCAAAATGCTGCATTTAAAATAGTTTTGATTAGCTCCACTAAAACACATGTGTTTTATGTCTTCCAAATATACATTAAAAAGGGCAAATTTCACACTCTTTAGAGCTCTACTGCAAGGAACTTTCTGGTGTTCTAATTGAGCATGGTGAAGCCAACTAGTGCTGCTTTAATGAATCTGCACTGAGGTGAGCTGAACTGCATGGTACATGCAGAAAATATTGAAGATAATGAAAGATAAATTCTTTGTCTAAAAAAACTGAATGTACCTAATACTGGAGTAAATGGAAGCTCTGTATTGAAATGTTAAACCAGTGTATAGAGATACATCTTTCAGTGACATAGTTCAGAAGTACACTGAATGCATTATACACTGTACCTTGGAATGGCCACTCATTCTACATAATTTCTCAAAAAAGCAATCCAGTTTACCATGGAAAACCATATCTTCATCTCTTCTTAAATCATCTTTTACAGGTTCAAAAACCCAGAGACTGAAACCTTCCCTTAGTTAACAGCTGTGAAGTGTGGTGATTCAGCAAACGGCACAGTGCTGGTTGCTCACATAGTTATTTCTGTCATCTGGACTTACAGCTTGAAAAAAAGAAAAGCAAGAGCATTCTGTTATGCCATTCATATTCCAAAAAGTCAATCTACTTCCATCATCAGTTGATTTTTGTATGTCCCTTATGAAACTAGGCACAAGTATTTATCAGATTGATAAATGTAACTGTGACCTTACCTGAAATTTTTCAATCAATCATAGTGATTTTTTTTTGACAAAAAATTTTCAGTACTTATAACTACACAGATTCAGCCTTAGCTTCTGTAGGTTTTTCTTTTCTTTGTGATACTAAATTATCAGGTGCTTGTGCAGAATCTCCTGTGTACTTCAAATAGTAATTAGGAAAAAGCACCTTAAACAGCAGATCTGTGTTGGGAACTACTTAGAATGCATTCTTATGAGTATAAGCTCATTGATATGTTAAAACACTGAAATTAAGAGAGTATGAATGTCTTAGGAACTTGGTAAATAAGGTGTATAGCTATTACACACTATTTTGACAAGATTCTAAAAAAAAACCAAAGCAATAATTTTATCATTTAATGATATAAAATAGAGTATGAAGTATACAAATATTAATAAAAAATAAAAATAAAAAATGGGAGTGGTAAAATTGAGATCTGAGTGATGGCTTGAGATACCTTTTTCACATTAGTTACCATAAGGTCACATGAACAAAACATGTTTTTCGTGTGAGAGATGAGTAATTTTCTGTTGAAATGCACAATGTTTTGTCATTGGATAGTCCCAGAACACCCATAAGGAAAAGGAATGTTGTTTCCTCCTTCTGAAAAGAAGCACTACAAAAAGAAAAAAGAGGCAAACAGAAACACAAATTATGATAACTTAGTAAAGGAAAATGGGAATTATACAACAGCAGTTTTCAATCAGCATGAAACTAGAATTCTATTTTTGTTCATTCTATTCCTTTGTACTTAACTTTAAAAGTCTTGGCTGTGAAACACATTTTAAGCACTATATTGAGATATATTTTTTCAGATATGCAGTACTGAAGAACTCTCAGTATAACATTGGGAATAAAAGCAGAGAAAGATAAGTACAAGAATTTCCTATGGAAATAATGACACACTATGCAAACATTTTAGCTCTACACTAGCCTGAAGATCAGCTGTACAGTACAGTAGGTATTGCGGTGCATACAGCAGCATGAGACAGGAAGCCATTCATTGGATGTGTGGCATATTCAATCTTCACTCCAAAAAGGGTTGTTCTTTAGGTCCTACATGTGGTTATTGTTAACTTTAAAATGGCTGAACTTTCATGTGAGATGTTATATCAGCATTAAACTGTGAAACCTCTCCCTGTTTTGCAGGATGGAGAAAATATTTCTTGCTGAGAAAAGAAGACTCTCTTGTTCAGGAGCAACAGTCACTATTGAAGAGGAGCTAAACATAGTGGAAGTTGTTATTCCTTAATAGCTGGGTGTCCCAAATGTATTAATAGAATAACTATTTTGCTATTGCCTAAATTATCTGGGAGGTTCTGTGATAAAGTATAATGTCAGATATTTAATAAAAGAATGTTAATGAATGCCAAGAAATTATTTGCATTCACTGATCTGACAAATCAAGTGCAGGATTTCTCATATTGTTTAAGTGCCACAGTACCTCCAGAGCAAGTATCCTACCTCTACTGGACAATTCAGGCTGAGTATAGTAGGTGTCTAGTTTTCTTGTTATACAGCTAGACAATCAACAAAGTGTACGAGACAAGTGAGATACAACCTTAAGAGAAAAAAAGGACATTTCATGAAAGAATAATTATGAATTTCTTCTTTTATCAGAAATTTTGCTGATTCTGGACTGTAAACTAAGACATCACTGTTCATTTAATTTTCAGAATCTGAGGGTTCTGTTGTTGTTTCTTTCCTGATTGTGATACCTAACTGAAGAGTGATCATTCTTTAGAGACTGATAGAAGCAGGTTACCCTCAAAATAAGAGACAGAAATTCCCAGTTTTTGCTTGAGTTTACAGTTCTTATACTCTCCAAAGGTCGTAAACATATTAACCAAGGCAGGGTTGTCTTTGTTGTGCAAATAATATAGATAAAATAAGATCACACACTTTCACAAGACTTAAATAAATATAAAGTAGTGACTGTATTTACACTGAAAATATTACTGCCTTTTTTTCTACTGAAACAGCCATTGTGGACTCAAGAAAACAAGAGGCATGAGGCCAGTCAGAAGACCAAATATTGAAGGAGCCATTCAGAGAGAAGACTAGACAGGTCTGTTGTTACTATTTTTTTGTCCAAGGACAGTCTAATAGATAAGCATTACATTGTAGAATTCATCTTTCAAAATTCTGTGTTTGTTTGTACAAGTATCTGCTAGTTAGGGGACATAAGAGAAGCTGAAGATGACTATCATATAACTGTATGGGTGACCTGATTCTCAGATATATAAGACTCTGGGCAGTCACACACTGGTTTAGAGACTGTTCAAAAGGTTATATTGTATGCATTAAGCAAATGATTCCCAGACAGTAGTAGATATTTTCTTTGATATACTTCAGCTATATGGCTTAGCAAGTATATTCAAATCATCAGCTCCCCCAAATAAGAATAGAATAATGTCAGATGGTAAAAGTCTACTTCTGAAAACTCCAAAGGAGACTTGCAATATTTTGCACCTACTCATATACCTACCTGAAGTCAGGTAACAAGTACAGTCACAGCATAACATCAGAAGAGACCAAGATTTTTTCATACCAGCTAAAGGGGGTCAATAGCTTCTCTTTCTGGAATACAGTCACTCTGCTTGAAGTGACCAAGAAGCCGTTTGGGCTATTAAAGTAATCATGTGTTAGTTTCTGCCTAAACTGGTTTCCTAAGGAAAAACAATCCTGCTTTGTTGAAATCTTTGTCTACCTATCACTTCTCCCTTAGTAGCATTTGAGCCTAGTTCAAGAGAAATACAGGATGCAGTGATAGTAACATCTTACTAGAAGCCAAAAAAGATCTTGCCTGGGAATTGCATCCTTTGCTTGGTCCTTCCGGCACCAGGATGCTACATGCTCTGCTTGTTTCACACAGCGGGCAGGAAGAAGCAATCAGGCACTAATCAGCTAATGCATGTTTGCTTGCCACTCACAGTATGTATTTCCAAACAAACATGGCTGACTTCACATCTGGTAGGATTTCTAAATGGTTAAAGAAAAAGAAAAGAACTGCGAATATTGCAGTGAGGGTGCTTTCAGTAGATATGCAATTTTAAGTTTTGGTATGTCAGCTATAGATTATATGATGATAGGGAAAAACCAAGTGTATGCTGCCTTACTGCAGACAAAAAGCCAGAGTGTCTGGTCTGCTGGTTTAGGAGTATGTAACTATTTTCATGGTTGTGATAAATGCTAGATATGCACACCCTTGCCTAAAGCATGATCACAAAATATTCATCAGTAGCAGCTTTGCATAGTGACCTGCCTGACAGTCTCAGCCTTGATTATGCAAGAGAGGGGTTCCTCTACCAATTATCCCTCTGCAAAGAATCCCCCAAAAGCCTGGCTCAGAGACAGTCCCAAAGGAGGGACATGTCAGTGTAAAGCCACATCACACTCTCTGGAGTGTGTGTACTGCTGTGGCTCACAGGGCAATCCTGTAGAGTTTCAAAATTATGCCGGACAACCCTTCAGCTCTAGGGTGGCACAGAATCAGAAGAAGGGTTTAAAGTAACCTCTTTCTGCTATCTTCTGAATATATTTGGCTGCAAATTTTTTGCTATGCATGCTACAAAATCTCAGCCTCTGTACTGATTTATCTGTTTATTTTCTAGTTGGAGTCAGGACCCTGATCTAAATTATTCAAATGCAGTAGTGATACTCAAGGTTATTTAAAATGTTGGGTGCTCACTTGTTTCTTTCAGAATTAGCACAAAAATATCCTACAGCACAACACAGACAGGGTTAGAGTACCTTGCAAGGAAATATTGTGTCCAGTGGATCTCACCTTTGAAAAAAATGAAAGGAAATCGTGCTGTTCAGAGCCCCTCCTTTCCCATTCCCCCACAACAGAGGGAGGGATACCAGAAAGGACAGGAGAGACCTAGCCTAGCAAATAGACAGATGGGTATCAGGCTGACATAAGGCCTGGAATATGCAAGTATTGTTCAGGCAGTCCCAGAGGATTTACAATGACACATTTTTTGACACTGAGGAAGTTACAGTGAGCTCAGTCAGTTATTTTTAATCTTCATTGCATACATCCCTCTGCTCTGCCTGTGTTGTATTCATATTGTAATTTGAACCAGATTGTACCTTTTGGTAAGAAAAGGGGGAAAACCCCACAAAACAAATGTCGTGGTTTAAGTCCAGTCAACCACGAAGTTTTCTCACTCACTCACTTCCCCTCTTTCTTCCCCCAGTCCCAGGGGGAATGGGGAGGAGAATTCAAAAGAATGCAACTCCCACAGGTTGAGATAAGAACAGTATAACACAAACCACTACTGTTACCACCAATAATAATACAAGAGAAATACAAAGAAAGAGAATACAACTGCTCACCAAGCTCAACCCAGCCAGTGCACCCCCCAGCAGCGAACCCCCCAATCCAGCACCACACCCTTCCGGGTCTCTGCTCTCCGTTTTCTCATCCTGGACATGACGTGCTGTGGTATGGAATAACCTTTTTGGTCAGTTTGGGTCAGGTGTCCTGTCTCTGCTTCCTCCTGGCTTCTCCTCCTTCCTGGAAGAGCATGAGGCTCAGAAAGTCCCTGGTCAGACCAAAACATTACCAAGCAGTAACTGAAAACACTGGTGTTATCAGCACAGTTCCCAGGCCCAAAATCAAAAGCACAACGCTGCACCAGCTACCAAGGAGAAAAATGACTGCTGCTGCTGAACCCAGGACAACAAAAAACCAAACCAAAACACCTTTCAAAAAAAAAAAACAAAAACAAAAAAAAAAACAAACAAAAACTCAAAAAAATCAAAAAATAAAAACAAAAGCCAAACACCCAAAACCAACCCAACCCAACCAATCAACCAACCAACCAAAAAAAAAATAAAAACAGTGATGAGAGGATTTTGCTCACACTGAGTATGTAGCCTTGCAATACAAGTTTATGTGTAGATGTTGATATGAGGAGGAGCAAATCAGGGAGGTCAGAATGATTACAACATGGCCGAGAGGCTGAATTTAAGTGTCTTCCTGCATTCTTAAATGTCTTCATTTAAGACTTAATTTAAGTCTTTTTCTGTAGAAGGACTTCTTCCAAGGGCATAGAAACATAGAATAGTTAGGGTCGGAAAGTACCTTAAGATCATCTAGTTCCAACCCCCCTCCCATGGGCAGGGACACCTCACACTAAACCATGTCACCCAAGGTTCTGTCCAGCCTGGCCTTGAACATTGCCAGGGATGGAGCATTTATGACTTCTTTGGGCAGCCCATTCCAGTGCCTCAGCACTCTCAGAGTAAAGAACTTCTTCCTTATATCTAACCTTCCTCTGTTTAAGTCTAAACCCATTACTCCTTGTCCTATCTCTACAGGCCCTGATGAAGACTCCCCCTCTGGCATGCTTTTATGTAGTGATAGGAGAAGGGGGAATGGTTTTAAACTGAAAGAAGGTCGATTTAAATTAGACATTAAGAAAAAATTCTTTACTGCAAGGGTGGTGAGATACTGGCACAGGTTGCCCAGAGAAGCTGTGACTGCTCCATCCCTGGCATTGTTCAAGGCCAGGTTGGATGGGGCTTTGAACAACCTGGTCAAGTGAAAGGTATCCCTGCCAATGACAAGTGGGTTAGAACCAGATGACCTTTAAGGCCCCTTCCAACCCAAACCAGTCTATAACTCTTATGATTCTAAGAAAATACATTATTGGTTACTGAAGAAAAATGGAAGTTTATACAAACCATATGAATGCCTGAGCAAGACAAGTAACCTTTCTATCAGTTGAATTTTAATCAGAATAAATAAAGCCTTCAGAAGTTATTCTCTGGTCAAATAATAATAACAAAATCCCCAAAACCAAAACCTCTTACAGTTTGTTATAAGTTTTAAGATTGATAGAAATGTGCTTGGTGAAATCCAGACTGGAAAAATAGTTAAAACTTGCAGCCCAAATGTTATGCAATATCGAGAGATTTCCAACCTGAAAGAAATGTTAGAAATATTAGTGTAACACTTCAGGCTCTGCTTCCAAGTCCAAAATCCTTTCATTAATGAAATATTTATGAGATGCTTCAATATTTTTTTCATTTAATCTTTCTTCATTTAACTCCAGGTGTATTTGAAATATATTTCTGGTCTGAGATAAAAGGCCAATACCATTTTCTATTGTGCCATATTAATTTCCCAACTTTGTCATTGTAGATTTGTCCCAACATCTTCAGAGACCCTCATACTTTTTATACAAAATAGGTAAATAATATGCTTTTCTAAAACAACAACAAAGATATTTTTTATTTGCAATCTATCTCATTTGTGTATATTCCAAAGATTTTGTGCGTGTTAATATAACAACAATGTACTGAACAAAGCCCCACTGTATAAAACCTAAGCCATTTTTTATAGAAAGGTTTCTTAATTTGTATTTTAAATTACAGATATATAATCAATTAGATTCTGATTGCATTAACAAAGATGTAAATCCAAAGCACCTACACTGAAGTCAGTGGAAATAAACTAAGGTAATACTGGTTATTAGGCAATCTGAGGTTCAAGCTATTAATACTGCTTAAACTTTTGTGCCCTTCACATACATCAAGATAGCATGAGGCCTGCTCTGTTTCTTCCTCCTTTCTCCTCTCCTTCTCCTCACTGTGCGGAGGGCAGCAAAATCTCTATATTCCTTTCAGATGTCATTCCGTATTAAGGGCCAGGTCATGGCATCAATTTTTAAACACAGCTACCCACTGAGATCAATGCAGAGTGCTACTTAAAACTTGGCAGTAGGGTGTGACCCTGTAATATCAAGAAATATCTCTTGACTTGACTAAAAGCCTGATTCTAGTCACAACAGCATTCTACTAGCATTCAACACTGCATTTGTAGCATTCCACTGCTGATGTGCGGTATTCTACTGTGTTTCCAAATGTGATCATTGCTTATACTGTTTCAGCTATCCAAACTTCATTCTAGTTCCCATTTTGCATAAATAAACAACTGCAGCGACACAGATTTTAACACTGGCTAAAGAACTACTGAGTGTGGAGGGCCAGACCAACGAATGCATCATGCACACATGCATCTTTGTGCTGCAGAAAGTTTTACTTGTCTGTGTAGGACCAACAAGGTAGAGGATAATTTACATCCTGTCCTTTAATCAAAGCTACAGGCCCTTATCATAAAAAGATTGATGTGCATCTTCAGCCACATGCTAAATATTGCAATTAGTTCCAATAAGGGTTTTCAGCATTTTGAGCATGAAGAAAATGCACAGTCTTTGCAGAACTGGTCACACCATTTGTTTTCAAAGTTTCACCTTCTTCTTTGCAGCTGTCATACATCAGAGACACTGATAGTTTATTAGCATTAATAATCTCCCTCATATTCCAGCATAAGTGATTTCAGGTCAGGTGACTGTTAGAGAGGTAGCACACAAAACCAAGGTAAAATATTATAGCTAAAACTGGAGATAGACTATTACAGATAAGCTAGGCAAATTAGTCATGCCAGCAACTGTGTTATTTTACAAATTCATTTTGGTTTTAGCAAACTAGTCAAAAGCATTAATGTACCTAATACCCCTTCCATTCCTCTGCTTTGTCTTTATGCATTTCCACATACACATCATACTGTATACACATAAAAATGTTTTGATTCATTTCCCTGATACAGGCATGTCATTGCCTTTCCATGAAAGAACAGATGGCAACCATTTGCTCAGGTATTGCTTTAACATGGAGGAAAAGAGCAAGGGAATATACCTCAGGCATGCACTGAAAGCTTCTAACTCCATAGTCAGAAGTACCCTTATAAGAGTGACATTTTTCTAAGAAAGGCTTTTAAACCAGCTTTTCCAAGGGGTATATATTGCATTAAGTGCAAGATGTGATTTTTAGAAGGGTAGAAACAGATGACATGTAACTTCTGAGTTGCTTTCAAAGTAAGGTTGAGTTATTAAATGCTAAAATCTCCTCTAAAATGTTATCTAGTCTGTTAAATCAGGTAATAGCTTTTGAAAAATTTACCTGCCATTAATGGAAGGATAAGGTTCTAGTAAAAGAGGAGATTTTTTGACACCATTTCATGACTCCAACATTTTTTGACGGAAGAACACTTGGTCAGGGAACTATAAGTTTTAGGGAATTAATAATACTTTTTAAATACTTTTCTAACAAAATTCAGATTTGGGGCCTTCTTTCACCAAAGAAGGAGTAAAATCCCTCAAATTTAGGAACTCCCTAGAATTAATAAATTCAAATCCTATCCTGTGAAATATGGGATTAGGAAATTGGGGACTGCATTCTTATTTTAAATATGAAGGCTTTTAAAATATCTTCATTTAGATGCAGAGGAAAGTGTAACAATCAGTACAAGTGGGGCATGCATTCCATAGAAACTAAATCCCTCCTGTAGCTAACCTCCAAAACTGGTTTCCTATTGCTTTTAACAATGGAAGCAAATTTTTTTTGGTAGAAAATAATTACTTCTGTATCAGATCTAAAATCTTTCTGTTCCAAGAAGCACAAATTTGTCGTCAAAATCCCCTCCTGTTGTGATGACAGGATCACAAGAATATATACCTGTTCCAGTGACCTTAGGCATCTTCCATTAAGCCAAGTTAAAGGTTCTTCCTTGACATATCACCTTTGAACTATAATAGTGATTCTTCACAGTAAACTTATTTATAATATGAAAATGGGTGGAGTTTTTTCAGCATATACAAGACAGTAAAAAATTATGCCATGGATGATGGTATTTTTGAAGCCAGGTGGTTGAGGGCAAAAATATGTGTTTTATTGTCATAGACAATGACCACGTCTGCCCTGATTTTCCTGGATGCAAAATAAATGTTTTTACAAAGTACCACAAGTGTTGCTATATTTAATGTGACATAAATTGAGGCGTATACATAGAAATAGTTGGATCATTCATTCAGCCTCTGCTGCATATTTTGGATGTTCCATTTACGACCCAGAAAGTGATGAACTTGTCAACAGAATGATATAAATAACAGCATAGTAGAAGCTTGTGGACAACGTTATACCAGCTGGCTTTCTGTACAATAGAAAGTGTATCACCTTTGCTTTCTACTTGGTGGCAGAACTCCAGTTTGCAAAATATAAAAAAGACTATACCTTCTCAACTGCCTGCAATACTACTAAATGCTTCCATCAGTTACTTTTAATGCATTGTAAGTTACTTAAATTACATATCAAGGTCAGAGCTCCATGTTACCACCCAGTATGCAACACAATTGCATAGTTTGGCTTTTTAAAGATACAAACACTGCAGGACCCAGACATCCATAATTTACTGTGACATGGAATTAGATGAGGTGCAATCTGACTCCATGCAATTACAAACTTGTGATCCAGCACTGCGGCTTCTGAGGACACACAATATGCAGCAAGGGAACTGTCAGCAGAATTAAGCCTAAAGCAGATCATTTGCATAGTAAAGGCGCTTCAAAGGAAGACCAATACATTAGAATCATAGAATATCTCAAGTTGGAAAAGACCCGTAAGTATCATTGAGTTCAACTCCCTACTTCTCACAGTACTACCTAACACTAAACTGTATGACTAAGAACACCACGCAGATGATCCTTGAACTCTGACATGCGTGGTGCCAGGATGACCAAGGACCACAGGCTCCACATTCTTTCATTGCATTGTTATTTGTGATATTGAACATCATCCATCTGTTTGTAAATGTATTCACCTATGGTGTTGTCAGCGAAAGCGTGTGATTTCAGCTGAATTCTCTATTGACCGTAATTCCATATTTAAATTTTCCTTTATTCCCCTAGCATCAGAACTAGTATACACTGGCAGCCACAGTCAAAAGTTTGTAAGTGTAAACATAGAAATGCTGAGAGGAAAAGAAACAATGGGGACTTTCTTTCGCACTTTGACAGGCAGATACTCCAGAAAAACCTGACACCTGGAGCATCAGTAGTAACAAGCAGTCCAAAGGCGGCTGGACCAGTGTAGGACAATGTAGATACCAAGCCTGTGTTTTAGTAGAAAAGATTAAATGTATCCTATTAGCAGGCTTTTTAAAAGTAAGAGTTATGCTTAATAAACACTGACAGCTAAATTTTGTGTAAAATTGTGATCTTGTGAAGTTATATCATCAGGGTAGATATTTGAATTGCTGTGTGGCTGCTTGGTTTAGCTGGGATCTTCACTGACATTATTTCAGTTAGAAGGAATGTTTTAACATTGCTGATGATGGCAGTAAGTGGTCCAGCAGACATGATTTAATGATTAATAGAATTCTAGCTTTCAGTAGAAGCAGGTAACTTTGATTATTCTCTCTTGTTTTTGCTTACAACAAGGATAGCATAGCACAAAAAAAACCAAACCTGCCCTTGCTGAGAAGTGCAGGTATTTTGAAAGCTGATGTTCCTTTGTTTTATAAAAAGCACAGCCTTGAATTCCTGCCTTATTAGGGTGCACTTTAATAAGATTCCACTTTTCTAGAAAGAAAAATAGAGTACTCGTGTTCTTGGTTCTCTCTGAATTTTGTGAAGAAGAATCTTACAAAGATGCTACCAGAGTTCTTTTTTCTTATCATCGCTTTTTTTAGGATGTGAATTAAATAATTATCTCAGCTTCTCGCCCAGATAAAATGTCACCTGCTACATTTATTCTCTCTGGCTGTAACGCGCTTGGCTAACATCTAGAATGTGCACAGCAGCTGGAGAAACTTGCTATGCTAAGAAATTATATCTGTACTTTTAAATTTGCTGCTGTACTTAGAATTATTCAAATGCTGGCACAGACAAAAGAAAGCTGCTTTCAGAAAGATTCTCTTATGTGTGAATCAGACTTGATGGGAGAAAGTCTTCTGAAAATGCTTTTAGCAATCAACACTATCATATAATCCATCTTTAGAACTAACAAGAAACTAATATTACCAAGATAAACAGCATTTTTAGTCTGGCAGCATCATAGTCTGCAGTTGAGTGAATGTACGTGGTGGCTATCATGAACACCACTGCAAGCAATGAGCGAAAGAAACACAATTCAGTAGAAATAATTTTAATGTATAAAAATCTGACATTAGTCCTTACCTTTGAGAGGCCAGAAACTTCACAGGCTTCAGAAGAGCACCTACACACGCACACACACAAAACCCCTTTGAAATTACTGAGCTTACTCATATGAGTAATTACTCAAAGGTGAGTAAAGGATCATATCAGCGCCCTTTGGGACCAGGTTTCATGAAAAGCCTACTAAGCATTTCAATAACGTCAACATGTACACTATATGAAAAGCCTTGAATATGAGCTTACTTCAATTGCCTGGAGGTTTTCAGACATACACATGCTAGACATTCCCCTCTCCTTGCTGCTTCTTATCTTCTTTTTCCTGCCATATGCCACTAATGTAATCGGAGGCCATTAGAGAAACTCACTCCCAGGCTCAGATATTGGAAAGTATAGCAAATGATCAAAGCTCAGGGTCAGTGTGAGCACCTGGTTTGCTTTGATCACCATCATTAGTTATGACAAGCAGGAATCCCTCTTGTCATCTCAGAAAAGTGTTCACGCTGGTGGTGTATTTATTTTGATCTCACACCAAGTAAAAAAGTAGACTTGTGATTAAAACCTGCAGCATTCTACTGGAAAGCAAAACTACCTCAAAGTGATGGGGATGGAGTGCCTGTACCTTAAAAATGAAAAATATAGTATGATGCGTTAGTCCACAATGTCCTTGTCAAAAAAACCTATCCAGAACAAATACGTGTAGCTCTCTGCAAGAAGGATAAAATGTGAGAGCTTTAAACAGAAAGAAAATAGACAGCTCACAGTCTGTTTTTCAACCCTCTTGTCCTGTTAGTACATAGTTCTTTTTTGTGATTAGAAAGATCTTCTCATATTCTTTTATAGCTCCTTTTCATAATTGTAAAAATGAAGTAATATTCCATTACAGACTGATTTTTCAAATAATTAATTTTTCCAGGGTTTTCACCTGTGATACATTGGCTCACTTCCAGAAGACTAAGTATTTAATTTTCTTCCAAACATATTTTGAATTTCTGGTTATCCTTTGGGCTTTCCAAGTGAGTGTCTACATTAGTTTAGATTCCAAGCTTTTTTTGTTTCAACGTAGTCTCCTATCAATTATTTCCATACATTAATTATTACCATGTGAGAAAAGTAGAAATTATTGAGCAGTTTTATTTCTTCTGCCTTCTATTTTTAATTTATTCTTTGTTCTTCTATCAGAAGGGATGGGGAATAAGTGCCTTATAGTTCTTGACACTCCACTTGCTCATTTGAATTTTCTTTCTTTCATTATGATTTATTTTCTTCTCCTAATGTTTTATGTTCAAAATTCAATTGTATGCAATTGCATGAAAATAACAAATGGCGTGGAAATCAGGAATAGTAGATAATAAGAGGAAAAATCACAACAAGCCTAAGTGGTGAATTATCCATAAACAGTAAAAACCCCAGACTGTTCCAGTCTAATGATTTTTTTGTCAGTTCTCGGATATTCTGTGGAATACTTACGTAATTTTAGGAGCCTACTAAATAGAAGTTTTGAATTACACTTTGCAAGAATCTTCCTCCCTATCTCTCTCTCCCTCCTCCCTTCTCTCTTTGCCTTTACACATGCACATACATATATATGTGTATGAACCTGTAGTAACAAAGCAATACTGTCTTCCAGCTTTAAACATATACAAAATTGCTACTCTTGGTATTTAGGCATATTGTCTTTGTATTCCAGACTACAGTTCCAAATTGTTTTTGATGGGGATTGTTCACCAATGTGTTATTTTCATTCGGAGTTTATCACACCTAAGAAAAAAGACGCTTAATGGCACTTCCTGCTGACCACAGACTTAAATGCCCACAGAACTGTTAAACAGCTCTGAAAGTCAGTGTTTGAAATTTACACTCCTAAGCATTCTCCTATTACCTCCACATTATATTACACAAAACCATCTTGGTGTGAGTTAGCGATGTCAGGCCAGTCCAAACAGTCTGCTCAACCTGCTTTCACACAGACCATTTGTTCTCTGGAGTTCTGTTCTGCTAGGATTGTTGAAAAAAAAAATGCTTCCTCTTTGTATTCTTTTTCCATACAATGACTAAAAAAAGATTTGAGTTTCTTCCAGTGATAGCCAGTTATCCTCTCTTTACAATCGTCTCCCTTCTTGCTAATTCCCCTAAATCCTTCAAGAAACATGTTGTTCAGTTTTGAAACTCAGCTGTTCTGCTTTTGTTTGTCCCTTGGCTCCTCAAAAAAAGAAAAAAAAAAAAAGAGATGGAGAAGTATCTGAGTCAGGAAAAAAACAGAAAAAAAACTTATTTTCCACTGAGGAGTAACTTCCATGTAAACATAGTTAGCTAACACACATTTGTTATAACAATGGAGTGTTAAATTAAATTGTCATGGGTTCAGCAGCAGCAGTCATTTTCTTCTTCTTGGTAGCTGGTGCAGTGCTGTGTTTTTGATTTTGAGCCTGGGAGCAGCACTGATAACACTGATGTTTTCGGTTACTGCTTAGTAATGTTTGATCTGATCAAGGACTTTCTCAGCCTCATGCTCTGCCAGGGAGGAGGGGAAGCCGGGAGGAAGCAGGGACAGGACACCTGACCCAACTAACCAAAAAGTTTATTCCATACCACAGCATGTCATGCCCAGGATGGAAAAATGGAGGGCAGGGACCTGGAAGGGTTGAGGGATTTGCTGCTGGGTCAGGCTTTTGGTATCAGGTGGTGAGCAGTTGTATTCTCTTTCCTTGTATTTCTCTTGTCATTATTATTACTGGTGGTAGCAGTAGTGGTTTGTGTTATACCTTAGTTACTGGGCTGTTCTTATCTTAACCTGTGGGAGTTACATTCTTTCGATTCTCCTCCCCATCCCCCTGGGGAGCTGGGGGGAAGGAAGAGGGGGGAGTGAGTAAGGGAACTGGATGAGTTACAGTGGCTTAAACCATGACATAAATACATCAAAGTTTATATATTTTGGATTTGTAAGAGATAATTTGAACAACGCTATTAATTTCTGATTTAGATATTTATGTGTTGCAGTATGAATCATAGGAAAAGTACCAGGCAGTAAATAGATTTGAATTTAGGGCCATTTATAATAACTTAGAGAGTGATTAGTGGCCTTTATAGATTATCTGAAGCACTAAGAGGGCTAGAGATACTTATTTCTGAATAAATTCCAGCTTTCTTTTGTGTAATAAATACTTTCATCTAGAATATATGACCCTCTTTAGTTCCTCAGAATTTTTTTTTCCTGACATAGTGTTTAAACTTTTCTTGGATGTTCTTTGATAGTTCTTATTTGTATAAGAAATACAATGTAGACGCTGAGCAAACACATGGCAAGACCACCCTAGGTGAACACAGCTTAGATGGAAAAGACATATTAAGTATCAATAGTGAAACAAACGTGACTTTCTCACAGCCACCCTGCAATGCAGAGGTAGAGCTGAAAACAGAATCTGACTCAGCTGCCCTCTATTGAAATGCTTAAATGATCAAAAATTTTCTGCTCAATTCCACCTTCCACCTGAGTGAGCTGTGCTGTAGGCATTGCCAAAGTTGGTCATGTATTTGGGAACACTGTAGGTGGTCTGAATTTGTTTAAAGAGCTTTCCCAATGTCTGTCTAGATTTTTAATAGACATGCAGAGTATAAACTGGTGCTCCTTGTTCTTATAAATGACCACGCATTTGCCAAACAGCGCTGAAAAATAACTGCAGATAAAACGCCTGTTTTCTACAAACTGATCTGCTGCCACTTAAAGTTATACTTCTTTTTTTCATTCTGTGTTGGTTAAGATCTCAGTTGCAACAACATGAGCCTAATGCCGCGGACATATGGGTGTTTAGGGCAGCATGTTATTGACAAATTCTCTAGACTGATGATTTATTATTTACATCAATGGACAACACTTGCTCTGTCTATGAAGCCTGTTTTCTCAAATCTGCTCATCTGGGAGAGACATGCTGTGCACAAATGGATACATGGTTTGTTTTATCCAACTGAGCCTTCTACACAACCATGTATTTCATTCTTATTTATGTCTGGTTTAGCCCCTTTAGTCTGTTCTTTGACCTACAGGTATGCCATTCCAAACCAAATTGCACTTAAATACATGTGTGTTCTTCAAGAAGGGGAATACTAGGGAAAACTATTCCTATAAACAGTATGCTTGTTGAGAGACTGAAAAAGTCACTTGAAAATGATATGTTGAGTCCTCCTGGTGGCATTTTTAATGCAGATGAACAATAGTGACTTCAGAGGGGATGAATATGTAAATGCACATCAGGTGGCTCACCTAACTTGTTTACAAACTGGGTCACAGAAGTTTGCAAAAACTGTATATTGCTGGCATGCTGAATAGTGTTTTCAAAGAAGACTAGTATTTATAATCATCCCTAAAATTTCAGGTTCACCAGATTCTATATGTTTTCAATTCCCAGAAAACAAAATTCACTGCTGTTGCCTGGAAAGAATCAGCTAATATTGTGATAGCAGCTGAAACAGATGTACTATGCAGGTGCTCTAGCTAAAAGTGAAGTGCTTCATTCACATTTTATAATATACTTATTTTTGTAACTAGCAAAGTTTTCTCTTTTCTTCCACTGCTATTGCTTTCTATTTTTCAAGGGAAAATAGTGAGATTCTTGAGGGACACAAATAAGATGCAGATAGTCCTCAGGGATACTTCTTGTGAAGTCATCTGAAATCATATACTGGCAAGTACAAGACATACTGCATAAGAAGGAGTGAAGTTACCCTTACTGCAAGCATGATTTAATATACTGAATGTACTACTTTGACAGCTGCCATTATGAATAATTAAATAATATAATATAATTACAGATTTCTCAGGTTGCACTGCACAACACAGCTTACAGAACAATCTTTTAGGTAAATCAAGTCAATAGCAGACTCTTGGCTGGATTTCCTCTGTGTGGTCTTGCCCAATCTGATCTCCATGTGATTCTTCATGTGCAAAGCAGGGTTTGTTGTTTTTCTTCAGTTTTTACTTTGTGCACATTTGCAGATCTGAAGATAAGAACTTTCACTTCACCTAGAATCTATTCACTTTGGAACTGGGACATGAGGCAAATTCACTAGTGCATTGCAAAGATTCCAGCCTCCCATAGGATTCATCCTGGGATGACTCCTGCTACCAAGACAGTGAGAATGACAGAATGTTGCTGTATATAAAAAAATTCCATATATTTCTTCCCAGAAATATATGTGCAAGTACAAGAAATAGTGAGGTCACATCATACCTTGTATCTGCAAATCAGAAAAGTGATTAAAATTTTAACATTTAGAATTTCCTTATTCTGATAATAATTCTAGAAATTTCAGAAACTGGGGATTTTTTTAATATTTGTTTTTACAAGGTACCTTTAGTTGTGAAGGTGTTACTTTCAGATTTTTATAGAATTTTTTTCATTGTTAATATGTTTTCTGCTCTGTCTGTAACATTAGTAATCTATGGAATGAAAACAAGTGACTCATCAAAACACAAAATATTCAGTTCAAAGTGCTTTAGCACCAAAAATGTCAGTGTTTCAAAAACTTTAAGCTATCTCTATTCGTGTTTGCGCATTAATAAACGGTGTGAAAAAAATTTTTACTGGCAGTTCAAATCTCTCACTTTGCAACTGAAATAGTTGTCCACTCAGTTGGATAAAGGAGGCTTGAATTTAGTTATAAATCCAGACATCAATGTCCAATCTGTGATATATCACAGGCACCCTCTTATGGCAGGATTTCTGCTAAATAACTTTGGAAAGTAAGATATCCAAGATGATTATCAGTTCTGCATATCTAAACTAGTCTTTACATTGAGATTCACCATGTTCTAAAACTGGTGAAATGAATTAAACTTCAGTGGATCCTTTCACCCTAAGTCGTCGGTATGCAGAACTAATTGTTTGGTCTATTTGATTGACTTTTAGATTGTTCAAAATAAATAAAATGTGCCCAGATTTAAAAGCCATCTCTGGGGCTCTGTACAGGAATAGGATAAAGATCTGATTACAGGACCAAGAACCAGAGATTATCATGACAATATCATTCTGCTATTTTTGTGACAACTGTTGTACGAAAATTATGAAGTGACAGAAATAGAGGTCATTCTGTCAGCATCTAAAAATGTGAAAGCTGAAGCCCCCACTTGTTGTTCTTTTTAGCTGTTGTTTTAGGACCAGATCACTTTACAGTGCAGTTCTCTTTTTATGAGAACGTGTCAGCTACAAAAGTGGTCTTAGATAGATACCAGTGCTTGTACTTTAGAGGACATTGGAGACATGTATATGTATGGACACACATATATATGTATATACGTATATGCTTATATATGAAATTAATATACAGATGGAAGATATTAATTACAACATAGTATAAAGTTTTCACCTGTATTTCAATGTACTGATTTCCATAATGAGTTTATAACTTCTGATGAATTCGTGGTTTGAGGTAAACCCTTTATTTCCACAAAGGCAGGAGACAAGAAATACACAAAAACTGAATACTGAATGAGTTGTTCACCAACAATTAAATGTTGTGTTCAATATCTTGCTCAAATCTATTATGCCTTCCACCTGCAAAAACAAAGAACTATTTTACAAAATAATTTTCAAATTTTTACCTTGGTTATATCTGCACAACTCCAAGATAAAGGTTTTATCATGTATTAGAAGTCTGGATTCAGACTGAGATACACTTTAAAACACTTAATGATAAATACTATATTGATTGCCTTTTTTTTTTTTCAGAGAATGAGCTTACTGTTTTTCATTAGTTTTCTCACAATTTCACAGTAAATCAATTCAAATTAATTGAATTAGTAAATTCAAATAATTCTGAGCAGTTTTATTAAAAAAAAAAAAAAAAGGTTTTCATTTGTTTTAATCTTCTGAACCTATTTGATATTTCATCCTTCCAGATTTCGCCTGAAAATTTCGGGTGACTGAAAATTAACCCTGTGAAAGTTGATCAGTGCTTTCTAGTTGGTTTTGTATGAATAGAATGTTCTGCTTCCTAAGAAAATATTTATAAAGACACAGTGATTTGCATGCATTGATATATTTTTTTTTGAGAGGCATGGCTAATGTGTATAATTTTTGCATTTAAAGACATAAAATTTTGAAAAGAGCTAATTATATCCTGCATTATCTCTTGATGACAGAGTATCAACAATCTATTTTAAGTGACAAACAATTGTAGAAGAAGCTTTGACACTTCTAATTGTCAGTTAAAAACAAAATCAAAGTTTATTAGGTTATGGATTTCAGGAAGACATGAAGGATTGATGCTAAAAAGCACTGAAAGAATAACTATGTATTTGAAGCTATGTAAAAGCAGTGTTCAAGTACAGTGAGCTCTAGTAAAACCTCAGTAAATGTAAGTTCAAAATGGCACTGTAGCACATCCCTTTTGAGGCAGTGAACAGACAATAGCAGGCCCTGCTAATCAACGGAGTATTGGATATTGAATTTTTAATGATCCCTACTGTATTATTCTGTTCTGATAATCCACTCAGCAGCTGTAATATTGGTAGAGACCTTGATATTTCAGCACATTGCTGTTATCCTATGTAAGAAATCTTCTGTCCCAGAATAATTTGTCTAACATTATATCAACAATTTTCACTTACCAACCTAATCAGTAGTCAAACTTTTCCAAAAACTTATACATGTTTTATGTGTCTTAATGTTTGTTTATTTAGCTCAGACTAAAAAAAAATACTTTGGAAATTGTGTAGTTTCATTAGTAATAAAAGCATAAAAACTCCATTCTTATGTCTTGGACACCTTGCGTCATTTAAGATGGTTGTAGATGTTAATATTTGGATAACTCAATTGCTCCCTTAATTGTCTTAGGAAAACTTAACATTCAGAAATAAATTATAATATACAGAAGTTTTAACAAATTAATTCTGAATCTTTCTAATACTTCTTGACTTGTTTATCTCTGATTATAATGCATGTAGTAGGTATATGATCCATAATGTTCCTAAAACACCGTAAAACTACAAGAGAAGCATCCATTTTTGTAATAGATGCACATGTGTATTTTTTGGTTGAATAATTAATTCATAGAATCATTGAATGGTTTGGGTTGGAAGGGGCCTTAAAACTCATCCAGTTCTAACTCACTTGCCATAGGCAGGGACACCTTCCACTAGCCCAGGCTGCTCAAAGCCAGGGGTGGGGTTTCCCTTCTGTCCTGGGTTCAGCAGTAGCAGTAATTTTTCTCCTTCTTAGTAAGTAGCTGGTGCAGTGCTGTGTTTTTTACTTTCGGCCTGGGAACAGTGCTGATAACACTGATGTTTTCGGTTACTGCTTAGTAAAGTTTGGTCTGACCAAGAACTTTCTCAGCCTCACGCTCTGCCAAGGAGGAGGGGAAGCCGGGAGGAAGCAGGGAAAGGACACCTGGCGCAAACTAACCAAAGAGGTATTCCATACCACAGCACGTCATGCCCAGGATGGAAAAATGGAGGGCAGGGACCTGGAAGGGTTGGATTAGCTGCTGGGTCAGGCTTGGTATCAGGTGGTGAGCAGTTGTGTTCTCTTCTCTTGTATTTCCCTTGTCATTATTATTATTGGTGGTAGCAGTAGTGGTTTATGTTATACCTTAGTTACTGGGCTGTTCTTATCTCAACCTGTGGGAGTTGCATTCTTTCGATTATCCTCCCCAGCCCTCCAGGAGCTGGGAGAAGAAAGAGGGGGGAGTGAGGGAACTGCATGAGAGGCTTAAACCACGACATCTTCTTGCCTTTAATCATGCAGCAATTTTATCTAGACAAGCAAGATCTTTAATTTGGCACATTTAGCAGCTGTTATGATACAGACCTACCCTAGACTCTCTTCAGTATAACAGAGCAAGCACAGGGGAAAAAAAAAGAATCTTCACCCATTTACTTTCAAGTATCCTTTAAGAATACTGTATTCCAGAAAACACAGTAATCGATAATGCAATTAGAACCTGAAGAATAACACTACTTATTTCAGAGGAATTAGCATTTTTATTACACATTCATGAGAAGTTAAAATAACGCCTGTTCTTGAAATATGATGATAAATAATAGAGTATCCGGTGATAAAGTTGCACAACTTCACTCATTTCAGGTAAGGTAACTGGTTGCAGATATATAAATATATATAGGTTTTGGCTTCATAAGGTTCTACTGCTGAAACAAGGTTCAAACTAAAGCTATAAGCAATAACCCTAATTACGAGTGAATGTGAATTTAATATTTAATCTGTTAATTTAACTTGTATTTACAATATAGACTCTTTTTTGTCGTCTGTATTATTCATTGTTGCTCAATTAAGATTTGTCTCTAAGATGCCAGGAGGGATGAACTATTTTCTAAGGTGATCGTCCTTGTTCACTGACTAGAGATAGAAGGGAGTCCACATAACTTAAACTAGACATGTAATTTTTATAGAACTAATGGTAGAGACAAGACACCTCCCATAAATAATTAAACCATCAGGGTTTTTTTTTCCTGTTTGTACTTAAAATATTATGAAAAATTGTAAATAAAATTAATTTTTCTCATAATAAAAAGTTATGTATCTATGTAGTATATATTTTTATGTGATATCACAGTATTCATTTTGCTCCTTAACACTTACAGTAGGAAATACTGTCATCAGTATTTTAGGATACAGGATAACAGAATTTTATACATAAACGGTAGGTACCGGTACTCAGCTGCTGTTTAGGGCAAGTTTTTGATCATATGAATATACCCATAAAAAAACTATAGGCCCAGTCTTTATGCCTGTGCTATTTAAGAGTCCCAGATAATTAGCAATAATCACCTGCTGTCAATTTTCTCAGTGGTTAAATGGATTCACCTACACTCCACTCCCGTAGCAAACTCCTTGGTACTTCAGGTACTTACTGTATTTTTAGAAAGCTACACAAATCTTCCTTTGTGAATCAGGCTGATAGAAATTACTTGAATTCAGAAAAAAAATTGCTTAATGGCATTAGCCAAGTTCAAAATGAAAAAAAAAATTCAAAAATTACTAAGTAAGAGATTTCACTTGTGACAGGTTCAGAAAGGGCCAAAGTATTATTTACATGATTGATGAGAAGAAAGCAATGTCACATCTAATACCCAGCAACTATAATGCTTCTCAGTGTTTTAACAGAGACAAAGATTGAAAAGCAATGGCACAAAAGCCAGCTGGAGGTCAGTCATTAGTACTATATCACAAGGCTCAATACTAGGGCCAATTCTGTTTCACATCTTCATTAATGATTTAGACAAGGGATAAAGTGTACCCTCAGAAAGTGTACCCTCAGAAGGTCTGAAGATGTGCAAATGGATAGTGTTTGCTGACTGACCAGAGGGTTGTGTTGCCATTCAGGGAAACCTGGGCAGGCTGGAGAAATGGACAGAAAATTGTCTCATGGAGCTCAACAAGTGGAAATGCAAAGTCCTGCCTCTGGGGATGGATAACCGAAGGCAGAAGTGGAAAATATCTTGGAAAGCAGCTTAGCAGAGAAGGACTTTGGTGTTCTGGCAGACACAAGTGGAAAATGAGCCAGAAATGCAGCCTCACAGCAAAGAAGGCCTACAGCATCTCAGATTACATTAGGAAAAACATTGCCAGCAGATCAAAAAGGTGATTTTTCCTCTCTACTCATCCCTTCCGGGACATGTTTGAAGTGCAGGGTCCAGTTTTGAGCTCCCCACTTATAAGAGAGACAGGGGCATAAAGAAAAGAGTGCAGCAAAGGGTCACAAAGACGTTTAAGGGATTAGACCATCTTCCATATGAGGAAAATGAGAATAGGGATAATTCAGCATGAAAGAGAAAAGTCTCAGGAGGATCTGGTCAATATGTATAAAGTTCTGATAGGAGCAAATGATGGTGTCCACTGGCAGAACAAATGGTGATGCATTCAAATTAAAACCCAACAAATTCCAAATGTACATAAGAAAACATTTTTTTACTGTGAAGCTGATCAAACACAAGAAAAGGCTCCCCACAGAGGCCGTGGAGGCAACCTACTGCAGGCGACCCTGCTTGAGCAGGGAGTTAGACTAAATGGCTTCAAAATGTGCCTTCCTGCCTTAGCCATTCTGAGAAATAGGGCTTTATAGCTTCTTGAGAAAATTCTGCTATGGCACAAACACACCATTAGCCAGGACTGCTTTATAATCTGAAAGTCATTGACTTCTACATTTGGATCTTTAACAATGTTTTTTGACCATTCCTTTTAAATTAATATAAATAACTATAGGATTTCTAAATATGACTTTCAGACCTGAAATTTAAAAGGCATTCATAACAAATGATAACATTAAAAACAAGTACCTAAGATATTTAAAAGACCAAATCAAATTCTTAAAACTGAAATAAAACCAAGTTGAATATAGAAATTCCATTTTTGCAATTTTTTTTTAATCCTCTCAATGACAAAATTCAATTTTGTTTCAAGATGTCAGATTTCCAAAGCATATTTTCCTGAGTTATTTTCCTGTCTGTGATTTCAAATATAGAATTATTTTCTAGGTGGTGAGGTGAAGGAAATAAAACTAAAAATATATATTTAAAAGTTTATTCCATGATGTGTCCATTTTCCAGAGGAACTGATAAGATTGAAAGGTTTATAGAATATCTAAGTTGTACAGTCATAGAATTGAATTGTATTAATAAGATTCATAGCAGTCAGCTTTTTTCTATACTGTTCAAAGTATTCTTCCTTATTTTTCTATCCTAGAAAAAAAATAGAAAAGAAAATTCTGATTCTTCTGATGTGAGAGAAAAAAACATCCTAAGGGGGTAGGATTTCACCTAGAGGTTATCACTTTCAGTTTGATTAGCTCTTCAGGCACTCCATGAAATGGAAGTGAGAAGTTTTCAGATCACTTTCACCCTAGAATAGATCCACTGAAACTCAGGAAGTTGTATGAGAAATATGCTTGGTATATTCTCTGAGAAATGAGGAGAAATTTCTGTAGCATTTAAAAATAATTAAAAAAACCCCAACATGTAAGGTCAGTAGGAGGTTAGAACACATGAGCTGTAAGCAAACACTGGCAAAAAAGGTTTTGCCTGTCAACATTGAAAATATTCTGCATTGAAACTGCACTAAAGATATGCAACTGGGGGGAACGGGGACTGACGATGTCTGCAAGTGGATTTTGCTTTCCTAATGGATGAAGCACTCTGACTTTTTAAAAAAAACCCCACACTTATTTGCATAAAAGTATTCCTGTTGCATCGTGTTAGGTTTGAAATGTGACATACGTGTGTGTACATATACACACCTAGTTATTTGGCTCTCATTTAATACATCAGAATTCTAATTGAAATTCAGTAAAATTCTTTGTACTAATCTTCTTTATTGTTTCTAAATGGTGCTGTCCACTTGCTCAAGAAACTCATTTAAAAAGGCTTAATCTGATGATTCACATAATATAGAAAATTTAATTCATCCCTTCTGAAAGATCTCTCAGAAACTGCACAATAAGTGTGGACAGAAGAGTGCTTATGATGGTCTATCTTCTGGGATATTTGTTACAGGCATTTTCTTATGAATATTATTTATATTTTAGCTAAACATATTTTATAGAAAAAATATATTTTATAAACTTATATATAAAATTTTATATAATTATATTATATAAAATATATATTTTATAACAAAATAGGTATTTAGTTATAAATAGGTAGTGGTTTTCCAAAGTCTCCTCAGAGCATTAACTGAAAGAACTTTTCAAGTTATGCATTCTGAAGACATTAATTTTGCCTTCATAATAATAAAAAAAATAAATTTTTCTCTTTCATGATCCAGGGAGACAACTTGAACAATTTTAAAGGCAGTGCAGGGTTGTTCTTTAGCAATTTTGATATATTTTTTTTAAGCTGATGAATTTTAACAACTGGAAAAATGAATATGCAATAAAGAAAAATTGTATTTTTGTCATTATGGTTATCTTTACAGACAGCAACAAAGCAACTGTGTTTCTATCTAGCTATTTAAAATTACAGAAAGACAAAGGGTCTTGTTTTATGTACTGAGAAGCATAAAGAGTAGAGGTTTGATCATAAGGGTTGATGTATAATAATGCAGGGGTTTTTTTAAAGCTTGGAAGCTTTTCTGTTTCTTCTGTTGTTTCATTTGTATATTTGGTGGTTTCACAGCAGTGGTAAGGATTATTAATAATCAAGGAAAATGTTTGAAGGCATGAAACATACTCCTGTCACTGCTCACAAGTCAGTACAGTTCTATTTCAATTTCTTCCAACTGTAAACTGAATGTAATTATAAGGGCCCTTAATAACAATATAGAAACTTCAGGTGATGAATAATCTACCATGCTCTTAAGAAAAGTGTTCCAAAGATTTATTGTACTTATATCCTTTATTGTGAAAAGCTGTCACCCTATTTACAGTCTAAATTTCTTTGTTTCCTCTTCCAGGATTAAGACTTGTCTTTGCCTTCAACTCATTTACTTTTATGAATCGTCTTCTCAGTATTTTCTTGCTGGCCACAAAGTTACTTTTAAACCTTGTCTTTTATAAAACCACCAGCCTGAGAAAAAGTGAAAACAAACCAAAAAATATCAACGTATTTAATTGCAGTAACAGTTTCCTAAACCTAGATCTTGGTAAAAGGTAATAAAACAAATTAATAAAATATTAAAAAATGCATAATACAGAGTCACTGAGTATCTATTATACATAGGATACATGGATTTTGCACTGTCACATTTTATTAAGAGTAAAAGGCCACCCAATTTTAGCATGTAATGCTTGTATCTTCTGCATGTCACTTCCCCTCTCAAACAATTAAAAACTGTAATATGAAGTGCTTGCTTTCTTCTTTCCCAAGAAAACATAAAGCCATGCAATGACAACGTAATTGGCCTCAGGTGAGGGTCTTGCAAACAGATCTGAATTATGTCATCAAGACTCCACAGGCAGAGAACACTTAGCAAAATGATGGCAGGAAGATATTGTAGGCTTTAATAAGAGAGGTTTTCAGGAAATCTGTTATGTAATTACCCAAAGCAGGAGGTGATAACATGCATATCAAATGTGAAAATTGTAATCTCAGAAGAGGTAGAATGTGCTTGCATAGAAGAAAACAAGAGATAGGTAGATCTAAAAATATCAGATAAATTTCATGTATTATCACTGCCGTTTTTTAAAATATACGCAAAACGCAGGTATAACACATTACACAACAGGGCAGATCAGAATATTTTGTAAAGCAGCATAACTCTGCTTAATTACATTTTATTTTGGAGTTGTAATTGCAAGCAAAGGAATGTTAACCTCAAACCTGGCAGGTCACAGCTAATACTGTTGCAGATTTTTTGTCCATATTTGAAGCAAATTGGGTAAGGACTCTGGAGGTATTCGTAAGTATTCAGAAAGTTTTAAACACTTTTTGGCACTTTGCAAGGAAAAAGATAAAGAAATCATACTTAATTTATTTAGTCTGTGCCTCTAGTTGAGAACTAGGGCAAAGGGGAAAAGTGTAGATCATTCTTCTCTGCTTTTAAAGATTTAAAATGGAATGTCTCATTACCTCTAAAATTTATTACGTAGGACATTCAAGGCCTGATAAGTCTAAACAGTCTGAACAGTCTAATCTGTTAATAATATTATATAACCACTTTACCACCAAACAATTACTCCTGCTTATAGAAGACTTGTTTTATAACTTTGGTTGGGTGAACAGAGAGGTGAAAACAGAGTTGGAAACATAAGGAATGAATCCTATGGCTGGTATTTGTAAACAAATACCCTGTAAGTTAAAAAAACAATAATAAAAAAATGCAGGCATAAAATATCAGTCCCAGCTTTTCTAGGATTTTGCTGTAATTGTGACAGAAATGAAAACCATTTTTAATTTTGCACTGTGAGTGTCAAACCAAAATACAGTCACTTGCTCCAATTTAACCCTTCTGTATTCACTAATGCTTTTTCTATCTATGCTGTAGCTGCGTTGAAAAAATTTGCCAAGGAAAAGGAGACTTTACAAGCTAATCAGATGGGCCATTTGGACATTTAAGCTATTAAAATGATAAAGAATGCTTTTATGAATTGTCTAAATCTGTTGAATCTGTAAATAGCTGAAAATTGAGAGAATGTGCTTTCCACTGTAATTTCTGGTATACCAAATTGCACTTAGAAAAATTGCAGGACGTAAGAGTAGAAACTTCCTGTTTTTAAAACTTTAGGGAGTGAAAATAAGGGAGACTGAAAATTTATTTCCCTCAAATTATTTATTAACTTCTCCTTGGGCTATGATCCTGCAAGCACTATAATTTTCTGACAGCAAGCCCAGACTACCCTTTTATAATTCCTCCTTTCATAGAAAACTAAAGCTACGTTATACTGGAGACAAATTATTCTTAAGTATTAGGAGTATGCCGAAAATGCTGTTAGTATTTAATTTCTTTCTGTTTCACACTTTAAGTCTCTTTTTTCCTATTTCCTTACATGAATAGTGGAAAGCAAATTTAACTACTCATATTAAAGTTCCTTTATTACCTTGAGTTTCTCCCCTTAGTCCTGCTTTTGGTATTGACTGCTAAAGAAATAAGAACTTAACAGAAACCCTGCTTCAGATCATTCTCACCAGGTTTAAGAAACACATAGAATGAAAACAAAATAAGTAAGAAAGTGATACAGACAAAAGATCCACTTCTAATTTCCAGTGAATTAAAAAGTATGGTTGCCTGAACTGCAGAAACCTCTATGGTTAATGAACATGTCTCACAATTTGTCAGAAACTTATAAGTAGCAGCAAAATGATTTTCCAGTGTGATGTAACTAGATTTCACCTACTTTGTTTAACTGAATACTTGAAGAAAAAGTGCTATTGATTAAATGCTGAATATCAGGTTATTTTGATTTCTTGAAAGAAAGGAAGGAGGTAGATTTGTTTTGTTCTCCAGTACATTAAAATCTCCTATTTTGTGTTAGTGTTATTCCATGAGGTGTCAGAGTCTTTTCTTCAAAGTATCTTTGTTAGATATGAACATACACATTACAAAAAGAGAAAGTAAATAAAAGCTAGAAATAGTAATTGACAAAAAAAGTTTAAGAAAGGTGTAATGACCAATATCACAAGGCAGATGAGGTAGTAACACTACACCTGAAGCCACTGTCAAAAGACAATGCTGGTTTTGAATTTAGAAAGCTGATCTGAGATAAACAGAACAAGTGTGGCTGAAGAAAAACTTCATTCTGTCCCTGTATTTGCAACCTTTGGTCCTCACAACCAGGAGTGCCTGTTGAACGAAACAAAAACGAACAAAAAAAAATAAAAAATCAAATAAATACAACAAATATCACACAACTTCAGCTCAGCAGTGTGTAGCATTTGAAGAAACAGCAGGGTTAACAATGTTCTTTATCCTTCTCACTCTTAAACCATAACAAATTTTATCAGGGGATTTAGAGATTCCCTTTGTGCAAAAATATCTTGAATATGGAGAAGTTCTGCAGTCGCTGGCAACTCATTAGGGATGTAAAAGCTCTGGAAGGAAACCTAATCTATACCAAAAATAAAACAAATTGGTGCCCATCCTTTTGCCCTGAGGGCAAAGGCCAGCACATGGTGTGTGCTCTCAGCATGGCACACTCTCAAACAATTCTAATGCCTCTTAATTCTAGGTTTCTCATCTGAATACCCCGCACATTTTCATAAGTGGAGAGGTGGATCAACATTTGCTTTCAAAAGTATTTTAAATCACATATGATCACTAAGCCATTGATTTTCTCATGATGAAATGAATTCATTGAGGAACATGTGCTTTGTAATAACTAACATTAATATTTTGAATCAAATAAATGAGTTCACAGATAGAATCTTTTGTTCTGAGTTTTTATCTGCAATTTCCCTAAAAACAACAGGAGTTCATTAAAGTGAATGATTAGCATCTTCTATTACAGTGAGTATGTGCATATTACCTTATGCAGACCATGTACTAGTTGTATATTAACACATAAAATCATGAAAAATTCAGATTTAGAGTATGCATCTGTTTTGCAGAACAGAAAATGAGACTATTTTTCCTTTCACAAGTTCATCCTTGCAAAATGCTTGTTTGTTTCATTAGGTTATAGCTTCATGGAAAGAAAGCTGGAAAAAAAAGTCCTGCAAATGCTTTTTGTAACTTGATCTCTCAGGATTAGGTGCTCATAGAGTAGGATTTGAAGATTTGCTCTTGGTTAAGCTCACTGCATTCTCGTCTAAATCTTTCTGTTGTCATCATTAATTTCAAGGGAAATCAAGAGGGACTAATCTCAAGGACTTTAAAAAAACTCCAGATCTTGACATCAGTATTTGATTTTTATTCAAGTTCCTGCTTGCCTGACTCTTGCTGCCTTAATAAATATCCTGGCAAGTTCCTACCTATGGAGGCAGGAAGAGTGTTTCATTTAGTTTTTGCTGAAGACTTCGAATTTAACACCTGAAGGCAGGTTGAAGGCAGTTTAATCAAAATTTGCAACTATCTCAGGTCAGAAAAGAGTTAGTTTCACCTAACACGCTTATTTAGTATTAAAAAGAAAAACAAAACCAAACAATACCACTTCTTTTCTGATATGACTATTAAAGAAATAAATCATGAAACAGAGCTATCTTAACCGAATAAAATTCTATTTGCAAAAAAACCAGCAAGACCTCTTACAAAAAGCTTCTTTGAAGCTTAAGTCAAACTTGGAATTACTTGCCAAAACAAAACCCACCATAACACTACCCAAAATAAATGGATCTTTCTTTAGCCTTCACCTCTTGTGGGAGTTTCACTTGATTCCTGGTTTGAAACCTCATGTTCTAAGTCTCCCTGGTATGCCAAAGCAGTGTGATCTATATGCCACAGCTTGTTTCCCTAATTGCTTTGCCAATAGCCTCCTGACATTTTTACTCATGTTCTATCTCAGGACATGCAGTCATCTCTTTCACTGGCTCCATATGACAGCCAGTGTGCACTTCGCATGAGGGAAAAAACCTTGCTTCTAAACTTGTATAGTAATTTCCTCTAACATTTTGAGCAGTCCTTTGATCCTGTGACATAAAATTACTCTCCTTTCCTACACAATGGTTTCTTACCTGCTGGAGTTTATCCAATGTGCTACGACTTTTGCAGATGTGAGGGTAAATCTTTCACACTGTTAACATTAACTCCTGCTGCAGCACTTTTCTATCTTAGCATCCTTTGGAATGCTAATTAGGATGTCACCATTTTGATTTCAGACATTAAACCAGAAACAATAAGACTCTTTTCAGTCACATACAGGTATATCATTTTTTTTGCATCATTTCAATTTATCAATAATCCAGGTCAATTGCAAATATCATTTCTTGACAAATTTTGTCCAATCTGACCCACAATATAATTCAGTGGTGCTAATTTTGAGGATTCTAAGCATTTTAATCCAGACGGAGGGCAAATGACTTTACTTGCTTAAGCTTCAACAAATACATAGAAAATACAGAATATATAAAATAAGACACAAAGCTTTTGCTTTGCATTGGCACTTTAGCGAAGACTTTCAAGTTCCTCACCTTAACATGATGCTACATCCTATGCAGGGATTTAGGTATTTCCAGGGCAAGAGTATATCTAAGCTCTCAGTGAAGCTATGGGGAAATTTGTCTTGCTCCACTGAAAAATCTCCACTGCAGAGTAAGCTTAGTGCAACTTAGGGCTCAGATATGCATGGTCTAGCCATGTGCCTCAAGTTAAACTTTGTAAAATACAAACAAAGCAATGTGTATATCTTTGGAAAAAGAAGATCCATTACTGGACACTAATTATTAGCATTTGAAAGCCTTATAAAGGACTTCATTTTTAAGCATTTCTTGGATTTTATTTTTCAAGATAAATTAAATAATAATAATTAAAAAAAAAAAAAAAAAGCCTGAAAGGTAATGCAGTGGACTGAAGAGAAAACAACAACTACCATGTGACTTTTCACCACACATAACAATTCTGGAGAAAAGAATGAGCAGTTTTTTAAAGAAATATTCTTTTCTACATCAGTCAGCAAGATTTACTCCACATTTAGCATAAGATTTTAGGTGTGTTATATCAGCAGAGAACAACCTTTTAGTCAATTGAATATTCAGTTATGATCCCTCAATCCTTAACTGCAGGTGATCTGCTGGAGATGAAGCAGAGACTGATGTGTTAAATTCACAGAAATCCTGAAATTCTTTTTTCTGCCATTTATATGTTGTGTGAATGGTGATGTGTTCCCTTAATTTTCTCATAAGTTTAGTTAGTTGATATCTTTACCTTATTCTTGATTTTTAAGTATACCTGAGCCTGTGTGTTCCAGTATTATTAGATAAAATGCAAAAAAAAGGAGGGGGATTGGGGTTTGCACACCTGTGCAAAGTTTGCTGTTTCTGCTTCAATCCTGAAGCTAGGCTGGTGCAGTCCTTTGTTCTATATGTCAGTTTTTCTAAAGAAAAGAGAGCTAGTTGTCCCTACAAATTTCTTCTCTTCTAAACAGTGGGCAGATGGGAAAGAAAGTGAAAGTCATGTTAGTGCTCAATGCTACAAGAGAATAAATCCTAATTAAAACTACCCTGAACCTGTGAACATTTAAATCACTTAAACATGCGTGAAGTTTCATTGATGTTGATGGTATTATTCCTCTGCTGAATTTAAGCATTGCTTAAAGGATTTCCTTGGTTGAGGCCTGTGAGCAGAAGCTGACCTTGCATTTTTTTTAAAGTGTGCATAGACATGTGCAAGAAGTGTGTAATATAAACCAGCGCACATAATACAGGCTTGCAATGGTACAGAAAAACACAGTTGCATCGACTCTGTCTTTTGAATGCATCTTTCAATTGTCTCCTTTGACGCTTTGAGAATTGCAACATTTTAAGGGAAATTACTTCTTGCTATATTGCAAATTTCATAGTTGGAAGTTAAATATGCATTAATATTTTGCAGAAGCTATCAAGACTAAGATATGTTTAACTTAGACACTTTAAATTGTCCTCTTAATTGCTAGTGTTTCTGAAAGATTCAATCATGTTTCTTTGGTGCCATTTAATAAAATTAAACAAATCAATCAGTAGCTTTCTCCTTTTTTGTATTAGCTTTTGAAACAAAGACTGCTTGTGTTTTCTCTGTCGTGGCCAGGGAAAATGGTGAGAGTGTATGTATCTTTCAGAATATATAACCTAAGATCATAAACTCTCTATCTAGAAAATGCAGAAATATTTTATTAACAGCCTTTCTGGGCACAGTCTGGAAATTAAATGTTCCCCACATGAATGGGAGTATAGCTGTTGTGAATCACTAAAACATAAACATACTGATGATATTTTGGTTCATACGCACATTTTATGGCTCCTTGCTAAGGGCATAACTCTGAGCTCTGTGGTTGCCAAACAAGAAACTGTGGCAAAGGGAGTTGAAAAAGGTAGCTTCATTTTTAAGATGGGAGGGAAGAGGTAAATATTTTCCACATCTCCTTCAATAGAAAAGACAGTGGGCTAGATTTTTTTTTTTGTTCGCAAGTTTTTCTTTTCACTACAGATCTTTTCGGTGTTCTGCTTTACAGCTAAACTCTCTGAGACCTGATGTGGGATTTAGTAAGCTTTAGATAACATAATCTCCATCTAATGGGAATTTCTGAAGCCAGTCACTAAGTATATGAATTATTATAACAGAAAAAATCAAATATAGTATCAAAGAACTAACTTTAGAAGTTCAAGCAGCGGACAGTATTCATTTTCCATTGACAGAATTGTTTAATAAGAATCTATCAGCAGTATAGGAAACACTAGGTACTCTAGCAATAAGTGAATCATGATGGCTTATTTCCTTTTAATTCTATGATCCCAGCTGGAACAAGGTGTGATTGGAGAATGGTTTAATTGTTCATAGACATCTGTCTTTGGATTCAATTGAAAAATAATATCCTGGGCATAAAATGACCTACAGAATTTTTGACATTTTTATATCTTTCACAATCAAGCCATTGTCAGAAAGTCAGGTAGTGGAGCTCCAAAAAACTTATGGATATATTTAAAGTAGAAGAGAATAAACCCCTGGTAATATATCAATATACACAGCTGGAAAGCAGATGTTCAATCGAGTGCACTCAGTTCTTAGAGAAAGCTATTAAACCTGTACTTAACCAAATGAGAAATTTCTATAATTTATTGTTCTTGCATTTTTGATTTCCCCCTTTTGCTTCATTTTAAGCAGACTATAGAACTTTTTTTTTTTTTAATACATATATTGTTGGGGTCAATTACCCTAAAAGTCTGACTTAGTGCAGTATACTATATGATTGCTAAAGAATGCCCAAGGCTACTGTCAATCAAATTAGCCAGTGACTTATGAGTTGTTTACCGTACTGTGAAATGAAGTGATAAATGTGTGTCAATCAGTAAAATGTGACATTTAGTATTGGGTATACCCACTAAAATAGTTTTTACATCAGCTTTATTCATTTCTTACCAGGCTGGCACATATTTTAAGCCAAGTTCTGATTCTCAAAGGAGACATGCAATATTAAGCTTTATAAGGTATTGGCAATCAGGTAGCTCAAGCCTTGAAAGGTCTTGGGTGGTCCAGTAGCTGAAGTGGCATAGCACTGAGCAGTCACATTTTTCATTGGCCTGAAAAACAGGGACAAAAAGAATACTTTTTTTCATTAATGTTATCCTTAATGTAATTTAAATATTATTATTAAACATTATTATTACTACTAATAATATAACAATAAATAATATTATGTTATTAACAGTATTAAATAATATTAAAAATAATGTTTCAAATCATTCATGAAATGGTGATCTAGCACAATGAAAGGATTGGAGTTGGTTTTCCCCTTTTGGGTTTTATTTTCTTTATTTGTTTGTTTGGCTTTTAATTAAGTTTGAAATTAACATCAGAGTGAGATATCATCACTTGATGTAATATATTAAGAATAAGCTTGCATTGCATGATTTCCTAGACGATGACTTACTAAAGCAATCCTCTGAGGTTGCAGTAAATTGAAACTCTAGCCTTTTGGAGCTGTGAAAGCTTAATTAGTAGTTTGTGAAAGAAAATCAGAACACTGGAAGTCCAAACCAAATAAAAGCATTTGTAATTCCTCCAGAGGGAGATGACTTGCCATTCCCACCAAATGTTTTATTAAAAATTAGATTTAAATGCTACAAAATTCCTCTTCCCATGACACAGAAGAGAGATCAGCTCTTGGCCTCCTCATAATAGCTAATCACTTCCATAAAAAGTATGTTAGAAATGCAAAGAGAGATAAGCTGCTGATAACTTTTGTCTTTTCTTAGTATTTGAATACTTGCTATAGTTCTGGAGAAAACTTTTCCCAAAGACAGTAATACTTTGACAATGCCTGGCTTCAGAGTTTTGTTGCCCATGATGAATGACCATGATTTACTTCAGCCATATTATTTCCTTTTTAGAAATAGTTGTTATGATAGAGACCCTTTTACACGCAGTTACTATTTGAGAAACAAAAATAAATCCATCAAATACTTAAAATTTTCATATATTAAGGCAGTATCAAATAAGGTATTTTGATTTATAAACACAACTCCTAGGCAATTATCATACAGTACTAAGTAAATAGATGAATGGAAATCAATAGCACTCCTGGGCCTAAATCAGCTCTTATGTATATGGTTGCTCATTGGATTCTTGGTCATCAGATTTAACAGGAGTATTAAATTAGCCCTTTTCTATTACATTGAAGGTATTGTAATTTTATACTGGAAGCAATGTTGTACTATATACAAGCTTTTTATTCATGAATAAGCTGAGCAGTATAGTCAAATCCTACCTATCTGTCTTTCTGGAAAAGTACTCTTGTCCAGCCTTTTGAAGGCTGATTGTTAGGCTGACATAGCAGATGCATTCAAATTAATATCTTCTTTAAAAGAATTAATTCCATTATTAAATGGCTGCAATGTGATATGATAATTTTTTTGTTTGTTTGTTTTGGGTTTTTTTTTCTTATTTAAAGGAAAACAGATGTGCAAGTAAGAGGTAGATGAGATACCTGGGGAGTTGATTCGAGTTTCATTTTTGGTTTCTCATCCATATTTAATGCCAACTCCTTCCATAGTCCAATTTCATTGGTTTAAAATCAGCAAAGATGTTTTTAGAAGGACATTTATAGTGACTGCCACAACTGTGGCACTGATCCATTTAATTTTATGTTTTGTTTTTTCTTAGATCTTATTCAGTGCAGAACAACTTGATATAAGACTTCTTGTTCTGAATACATGTGCACTAGCTGAGTTTGCAAATACCTTGCATTTATGAAAGTAAACTCAAGCGAGCTTAGAGATGGTCAGGATTGAAATCATCAACACATAATTTTCCTTATTGCTTTGTACATATTTTAATTTAATTTTTCAGTCATACCCTTTTGCATGTAATATGGCATCTGGTCCTCATACGATGATGCCTGAGTAAAGGAAATCTCTTGGGAACCCAGCTGAGTCTCTAAGAGCAGATTCCCCAGCTCTGAAGATTTTGGGGCCCTCATTGCAGGCGCAAGTGGGAGCAGGAAAGTCTTCTGGTATGCCTAACATATTTGCTAAGCCAACATGGAAATGTAAGAGCAACTATGTTGTCTTTTCCAAGGTTTTCCTTTCTTCACACCTCAAGGGAAACCTTGAATGAGCAACAGCAGCTGGCTTCCAGTTTCTTTTCAGACCTGTCCAACAATACAAAGAAGCCAAACACAGCAGAAGGAATCTGTTCCAATACATTTAGCTTTCCTGAGTGGAAACAATAAAAATAAATATTGGTCATCATGGAATATTATGTACCAAAATTGTTTATTCACACTAAGAAGAAGATGTTTAAATCTTTACAACACTTGCTTTAACAAATATTGTTTAACTCTGTCCTTTTTGAAGATACACTGTGTACAAATCTGCATGTGTTAGGGACAGCATTTTCAATCTTTTCCAGGTGGATCTAGGCATGCATGCTTTCTCAGGCCTCTAATAATCTGTAACCTTTCCTTTATTCCAATGCCAAAGCTTAGTTTTCCTAGGCCGCTTTAGCTGGAAAAATAAAATCCTCTACTGGGCTGCTTCTGCTGGGCCAAAGCATTATACTTACAATATAGTTCTGCAGATTTTTCATTCCTGCACCTTGTAAAAGATGTGAAAAACATGTTTACATCACTGTCTTTACATCGTTTCACAAATGCTGTTTTGACTTTTCTCATTTCCCCTTCAGGCTTGTAAGTCTGAAAATCTCCTTCAACTTATCCATCATTCCTTTTTTAACTGGTCTACTGCCTTCAGGTACGGTGTGTGTCTTTCTGCCAAATGAGTATGCAGTGTGTTGTCAGGTATCTGGCCAAAGTTGCTCATTGACCCAGGTTTAAAAGAAATGGCAATGCAGCATCTCAGAGGTGTGGTTGTCATGTCGGTGAAAGGAACAAAACCTGAAGCACTGATTTCAGTTTTTCAGGACCTTTTCCTACAAGGAATATTTGAGGGTTTCTTCTTATAGCAAACTGATATTTTCTGTGTATGAATAAAAAAGAGATTAGGAAATTGCATAGCAAATAATCACAGAATCAGACAATGCAAGTACGTCTGTGCATTTCAAGTGTTTGGAGACAGACACAATACTGCACTTAGAGGATTTAATCCACTGGGAGAAGTTTAACCCCATCAATCACATCTTGATCAAGCAGAAAATCAGAGACCTGGCCAAGGAATGCAATGGCTCAGAATGTAGAATTTATTTAAAAATAACGGAAAGCTAAGAAAGGCGGGACTGATAGCACTCCTGGCTTTCCCTTGCTGGGAAAAAAAGTCAGCATGAAGCCAGCACAAACAGCTCCACCTGGCACACTGAAGCATTCCTTGGTCACACAATTTAGAGAAAGCCACTGAAATCAATAGTTAAACTCTCATTGCTTGCAGCAGGGCAGAATTTTTCCTAGCATGTTTGAAACTGGAGAACACAAATGACTCCCTGCAGCAACAGCATGTGAGCAGGTAGGGCTGACAACAAAAGCAGCAGAGTAACATTCCCACCACAAAGGACACAAGAGAGCATCCATTTTTCCCATTTCATGACCACTCATATGGCTGAGCTGTACTGCTGTGCTTCATATTTTGATGCATTTTGACACATTTTAAAAAATATACAGTAAGTTAAACATCCTGACATGCTAAAGCCTGGCTTTAGCAGCTTGCTTCAGTGCTTGATTTTCAGCATGTTCTTTGCATCAACTGCAGGCAGCAAAGTGGAGATCCAGCACTCAGGGGAACATTTGTTGTGAAATTACCTGGCTGTTGTGTCTTCACTCTCAACAAACATTTTGGTTAGCAGTTTTCAAATGTAATCAGATATTATTCTTCCTCTGGGTTTTCAGTGTGAATTTTGTTACCTCAAAAAATCCACTTTCGTCCAGTGTTCATGCAAACTTGAGGCATAGCATTTTCTCTTCTTTAGCCATGACTCCTGTGGAGCTCTTGCATTGGTAACTCATACCCTCTGTGATACAAAATTGTAAAAAATGTTTAATTGCTCCCTACACCTGAGCTCAGGAACATATGTTATTTCCAAGTCACTTCTGTTTTACTCATCGTTTGCTGGCAATATTTGCCCACTTGCATAACAATTTATACTGAAATCCTTATGCCAATGACATACTTCCCCTCACTCTGCTACAATGCATCTTACACCTACCTGGTTAGGGTCTGCTGTAGATAGCAATGGTCTCATCTGACCACTCTCCTCCAGGTAAAGTGGAGGTAGGAATCTTACTGCTCCAGTATGTGATCTTAGCAGATCCCTCTGGAATACTTCTACCAAATTAGTCTACCTTATTGCACTAGAACTCACTGCTCCTTTACAAACTGTGCTGCTACTTGTTCTTTTCTACTCTTTTTATGTTTTGCCAATATTATATTCATAATAAGTCAATTTCAAACGTACAATCACACACAGTCATGCATTTTCAGAATAGTCAAATAATGAGAAGCAAAATATCATCAAGAAAGCATTATTAGACTACTCATTTTCACAGTAAATATAAACACAAATGTAAGCCTGTCCTTTTCATAGTAAGTTTCATAGCACCATAGAATAATGTAAGGCTTTGGGTTGGAAGAGACCTTAAAGACCATCTAGATCCAGCCCCCCTGCCATGGGCAGGGACACCTTCCCCTAGGCCAGGGTGCTCAAAGCCCCATCCAAGCTGGTCGTGAGCACTGCCAGGGATGGGACATCCACAGTTTCTCTGGACAATCTGTGCCGGTGCCTCACCACCCTCACAGGAAAGACTTTTTTTCTAATATCTAATCTAAATCTACCCTCTGTCATTTTAAAGCCATGACCCCTTGTGCTGCCACTATATACCCTTGTAAAAAGTCCCTCTCCATATTTCTTGCAGGCTTTATATATTTCTTGTAGGCTTTTCCATATTTCTTGTAGGCTTTTCCATGTTTCTTGTAGGCTTTTCCATATTTATTTTTTGTCAGTTTAGATACTGGAAAGCTGTTATAAAGTCTCCTTTGAGATTTCTCTTCTCCAGGATGAACAACCCCAGTTTTCTCAGCCTATCTTAACAGGAGGGGTGCTCTAGTTTGTTAATCATGTTCATGACCCTCATCTGGACTTGCTCCAATAGGACAATGTTCTTCTTATGTGGGGTACCCCAGACTTGAACGTAGTACTGCAGATGCAGTCTCCCTTGAACTGCTGGCCATGATACTTTTGATGCAGCCCAGCATACAGCTGGCTTTCTGGGCTGCAAGTGTAAACTTACAGGTCCACCCCCAAGTCCTTCTTATCAGAGCTGCTCTCAATACATTCTCTGCCAAGCCTGTATTTGTGCTTGGGATTGTCCCAACCCATGTACAGACCTTGCACTCGGCCTTGCCCTTCATGGCATTTGCACCAGCCCAGCTCTTTCCTAGTATGGTAACCAGTTAAGGTGAACAAAAATTTATATAAGTGTTTGCAAATAAAGGGGAGTAGTGAAAAGGAGAATGAGTTGTGTAGCTACCATGTAGCCCATGCATGGTAATGTTTGAGTAAATGACAGCCACATGGCACATTATTGTTCCTCCTTTGTGGCAGGCAGGTTGCAGGGATATGAGGAGAAGGAGAGTAAGAGACAGAAAAGCATACACAGAAATTTCCTGGTAAACTGCAAGAAATTTAGCAAAAGCTAAAAATGAAGGTCATGGCTGGAATGTTTAAACTGCTGTTTGCAACCATAGTTACCATGTTTGCAGATGCAATTATAAAGAATACATGGAAGGAAAAAGCCACCTAAATATGCACACTTTTCTAAGCACTGTGATGAGAATGTTCTCTCTGAATATGTTAAATAACAAGCTAACAAAGTGATACAAATATGAAAAAAAAAGATGGTGAATGTTTAATATATTCTCTGAAACTGTTTTAATGATGATGATGTGTAAATTTTTTCCTATTTAAGCAAAATTGTTTGTAAACTACTGGAACTGTTAGGTATATACACTGAACCATGTGCTAATTAGTATCTTCTCTTCTTCATTGTACCAGCTAATTTGTTCTGCCCCTTTTTTTTACTTTATTAGCACTTACAAAGAAGTTAGTGAAATGTTTCTGTCTGTTCTGCAAAGTGACTCCCTGCTGTGGCTAATAGTTTGTGTTCAAATCCATCTTCACCCAGAAGTCAGGCATCAAGTTTAAGGCAGTCATCAAGCTTTCAATTACATCCACTGGAGAGAAATTTCTACCTGCTAACAGTTTAGGGTACAATATGTCTGATCAACTATACATTTCTTAAGGTGAAATGAGTTGTGTATTAAATTTATGCAAGAGTGTTGGTTAGATTTCCATTGACTACGTAGAAAGATGGTATAACCTATCTCTAATTTAGATATCTCCACTATAAATAGATAACATTGAGATTTAGCTAACCAATTTCCAGATGGATAGTTAGATAAAATCAATTGCATCTGGTGTATTATCTAGGTAGATGGATGAAACTGGTAAAAAAGCTTCAGATTTTCCCATATTAATCAATTATCTGTGCTCAAATTTCTGAGCTCTTATTTCTGCTGCTCTTCTGGAAGATGTGCAAACAAAATACTACAATCATCTAAACTCAAGACAATGTTCCTCGTATTCTTTCCAGAAACATGTATACAGAATAAGTGTTAATGCCATCTCCAGCTGCATGAGTCCATCCACAGAATTATCATTTTCTTATTTTTAATGAAGCATTTAATTAATGAGACTTTTGAAAAGACGTGTACATATTTGTGGGGTTTTGGTTTGGGTTTTTTATGATAAAACACAATCAGCAGTGAAAGGTTTCTTGCTATGAAGTATACACAATAATGTTTTCTGCATGAAGAACGTACACAATAAGCAGTAGACCATCAAAATGTTTAAGATAAACTAAAGCATAAATTGTTAGCTAATAGGATAGAGAATTTTCTATTGACCCATATTACTTTCCTTTCAAAGATCATTACCCAATACAGCAGTCTTTTTAACTAAAGCATTAGTAGTCATTTGTTTGCAAAATGAGGTTAGAGATCTAGTTACACATAATTTAAATACCATTTAAAACTCCATTAGGTATGTTTATTGCCAAAATTTAAACAGTATTCTCTTAGTTCTTCTTCACTGCTTTAAAAAAAAACAGCAAATGCACAAATGTCTGACAAAGCTAATTAACCCTCTAGTTGTAAGTCTTCTAAGGTAAAAGTTTAACACCAGCATGAACGTTTGACCTGTGACACTAGCAAGTCTCCACTGAAATGGCCACAGAAAAAGAATTAAGGGAAATAAGTAGAATAGATAATTCTGTGTTCTGTTGAAGTTTGCAGACCCAAAAAGCATCAAGAAATCACAGGGATTTTTCAGACATCTGTCACACCTAAAAAAGTGCTGAAATTTCTCAGGCAAAATATCATCATCAAAAGGAAAATAAAGATTTTATGTCATACTTAGCCTTATCAAATAATAGCAGTTTCAGAACTTTTTATAGTAAAGAGTTGTTTCAGGCAAATGTTTAAATCAATTGTTTTACAACACAGTTCACAACTTAGGATGACAGGATACACAAGAACTGTTCAAAACTTTGTAGGAAGCCAGAGAAATCTTGATTAATTTGAGGAATAGAAATAGGTTGGGGATTGGGAGTTGATTGCTTGTTTTGGCTTTTGTTTGTTTGGTTGGGTTTGTTTGGTTTGGTTTTGGTTTTGGTTTTTAAATTAAGAGAACCCATCAGCACCAAAAATTGGAGTTTGGGAAACTGAAAACAAATAAACAACCCCCTGAAAACCTAAACAAAACCAGTCTATCCTTTCTATTTCTCTACTTCCCTTAAACTTGATACACAAGTCAGAAATGATCCAAGCTTTGTGGTTTCAGTCCCCTTCAGATCAGGCTTATAATTCATGACAATTTACACGCTGAAGTACAAGGAAAGATGCAAATAAGATGGGTTGCTAAATACATGAATAAACACCATATGAAAAGTAAAATACGAGCAGTGTACAATCATTTTGGAGTGTCTTCCAATAAAATATTGTTGCTCACAATAGCCTGCTAGAAAATTACCATATAAAGTGATTTTTCCAGGAAAAAGTCTTGAAGTGTTTTTCCTGCCTTTGAAAGAGCTCATTATTTGTTAAACTTACTGCATTTATATATATTGGAATAATACAATTATTCTTTAATCGAAGTGCTGATAAATATATTACTCTATGTTCTATATTCGCTGTCAGGATAAGCTGATTTACTGAACATTCAGGGACATTCAAGAACATAAGAACTGAATTACTGAACATTCAAGAATATTTTGTGTAATATTAAATATTTCTGCAAGAAAACAGTTTATACATGATTCAGGTAGAGATCTATATGCCATAGGAAAGAATTGCTTTAAAAGACATTTTTCCTTTCACAATTTTAAGAACCAGCTTCTGTTTCCAAACCACTATTTTTCTATCAAAAATAAAAGTAAAAGTATATTTCTAAGTGTTAAAAGTTTATTTTTTGGAAAACACTAAGAAATAAAGAGCTCTGTTAATAAGATCAGAAATTCTCCTATCTGTCTAAAAATGAGGAACAATGTAGTTTTTAGAAAATTCTGTATTCCTTGTGAGTTTTGAATTTCTAGTTCACCAAGCTATAAAACCAGTCAAAAGTAGGAAAAGATGGATATTTTTCCTGAAAAATAATTAGATTATTTCAAGTGAAGTCATGTTGTCTGAATAAATAAAAATGCTTACAGAAAGATTCTGCGACTCTAAGCAGTTTTTACTCTCTTTCCAGATATATATATATGTACACATTTGTATGTAGCTAAGGTACTGTGAGGCAAAACCAGCTTCTGGTTTCCAGGAAATATAAGTTTTGCTTGGTTTTTTTTGTTTTTCCCCCCGTTATCAGTAGGTGTTAGAAATTACAACTGTTTAAGGTCTATATTATATGTTATGAAGTGTATATTCTGCATATGCAGGTATATGACTAGATTCTACATACAGAACATACTCTGAAACTAGGGACAGTTGAAGAATGAAGTAAGAAACTGCTAACCAAAGCCAGTAAAATCAGATAATTTGCACAATAGCTCCTGCTAATGTGTAAAGATAAGAATCCTCTCCATTTTACCCTATTTGCATACTTTGTCCTTAACAGCAATTTCAATAGACTTGACCTTACCCTTGCTTTTATAAGGAATTCTACAGATAAATGTTACCAAAGAAAAATACACTTTTGGTCAAAAAGATAACAAATAGCATGCATATCTATGAATGTCTAGCACATATGGCTACTTGTAGAATTTTAAAAATAAGTGTCTTGCCAGGAAGAGGATAGTGGTGACTGAATTAATCACTGGGAAATGCTCCTGCTCCGTGTACTTTCTTTTACCTGGACAGTTACAGCTGCAGCACGAAGCTCACCTTCTGTCTGGGTCAGCTCCAAAATCTCTTCACCTCAGCACAAAACATAAATAAGATATTGAATTGAGCAGACCATTTGGACTCTTTTCTAGCCATTTATAGTTGCACAAGGCTGAATTGTACCATGCGCCCTTTATGTCACCCATGGGATGATTTCTCTGCCAAAAAATTCTACCTTTCAGACCCATAAAACGTACGGCAGTATAGTAGCCTGGACTGAAAAGAAGGGTTTCATTATTATTTTATTTTATTAAACAATTTATCACAGCATACCAAGGTATTTATTCTTCTACCTAAGGATACACAGTCTACTTGACTTAAAATGTTTGCCTAGAGATGTTATATATAGATTAATATAAACCAATGTGATTTCACATATTTTCCTAGAAATCAGAAGCTCAGGGTCAGCAGTCACAATATGAGAGAGAGCATACACATATTCTTGAAGGAATACAGACAAGATGTATACAGTATACTGACAAATAACTGAAAATGTTTTTGAAAATGACTCAACATAAATGAAAAAGCTTTTGATTTCTCAGATATAACCATTTCCAACTCCCTGTAAAACTGGTTAAAAATTCCTGACCTATAAGAAAAAAAGTAGAAGCAGGATATTGCTCTTAGTTGACTTCTTGCCACAAAATTTTAAAGATAACATTTGTGTAATATTGTGATGTGTTGAGGTATTACGTTAATATAGGCCAGATGGATTGAATTAATTGATAGATAAATAGATAGGACATGTTTAACCAAGTAATATTAATACACTCTGAACTTAAAATAAGGAATAAAAGGATGTGAGATCAAAACCAGATCATAGAGAATCTGATGAAAAGAGGGGGTTGGAACTGGATGATCTTAAGGTCCTTTACAACCCTAATCATTCTGTGATTCTATGAACTTTGAGGAGGTTAACTCCACCAGATACCTATTAAACACATTGTGTTAAGTATGAAATACCATATATGTATTATGTAAAAAGGTAGAAAAAATGCTTGGTATTTTTAACAACAGAAATAATATCAGGGCACTCTTCAATGATAGCATACTAGATTGTGGTATTTCTGTAATCCCCAAACATGAACTTCAACAGGAGCTCAAATGAGTCCATAATAAGTCTCTGTCACCTGGAGAAGGCTTACAAAAAAAGCAAACTGTAATTATCTAGAACTATGAGAATTTTATTATATTTATCTGGATCTTGTGTACCTTATATAACCAAAGCAGCAAATCTCTAGCACACTGTTGATTAAGCTAACAGGAAAAAGTTATCAGGAGGGTTTGCTGGTTTTGGGGCTGTCCTGGGTCCAGCAGCAGCAGTCATTTTTCTCCTTCTTGGTAGCTGGTGCAGCTGCTGTGTTTTTTATTTTGGGCCTGGGAACTGCACTGATAACACCAGTGTTTTCAGCTTGGTAATGTTTTGGTCTGACCGAGGACTTCCTGAGTCTCATGCTCTGCCAGGGAGGAGGGGAAGCCAGGAGGAGGCAGAGACAGGACACCTGACCCAGGCTGACCAAAGAGCTATTCCATGCCACAGCACATCATGCCCACGATGTAAACAACTGGGGGCAGGAACCTGGATGTCTCTCTATCTTAGCTCGGTTGGGTGGTGAGCGGTTGTACCCTCTTCCCTTGTATTTGCCTTGTCATTATTATTATTGGCGGTAGCAGTAGTGATTTGTATTATACCTCAGTTACTGGACTGCTCTTATCTCAGCCTGTGGGAGTTACATTCTTTCGATTCTTCTCCTCATTCCCCCTCCCCCCCCCATTGGAGTTGGGGGGAAGAAAGAGGGAGAAGTGAGTTAACAGGCTGCGTGAGATTTGTAGCTTAAACCACATCAGGAGGCGACTGTTATTTTTCTCCCAGCAGGACGAATTTTATGTCATTCAAAACACGCAACTTTTCATTAATTAATATATTCATGGTCCCTTTGCCTTCCTGCCTGCCTGCCTGCCTGCCTGCCTATTTTCATCAAAGGGAACCTCCTGTGTTTCAGTTTGTGCCCATTGCCTCTTGTCCTGTCACTGGGCACCTCTAAAAAGAGCCTGTCCCTGTTATCTTTGCACCCTCCCTTCAAGTATTTCTGTACATTACTAAGATCCTCCTGAGCTTTCTCTTCTCCAGGCTGAACAGTCCCAGCTCTCTTATCCTTTCCTCACAAAAGAAATGCTCTAGTCCCTTAATCATCATAGCGGCCTTTAGCTGGACTCCCTCCAGTATTTCCATGTCTCTTTTATACTGGGGACCCCAGAACTGGAAACGCTGCTCCACGTGTGGCTATACCAGTGCTGAGTAGGTACTACTGCTGAGTGCTATTGCATATCACTGATTACACAGACTCAAGGCTTTCTGGTTTTCTCTGCTCCCTCAACAATTTGCTGGGAGAGAACTTGGGAGAGGAAGGAGCCAGGACAGCTGATCCAAATTGTCCAAAGAGCTACTCTGCATCTTATGGCATCATGCCCAACAATAAAAACTGAAGTAAGGAGTGGGGGATGTCTTCTAAATTACCAGTTACTAGAGACTAGCAATTGGTCTAGGGCATTGGTCTGCTTGCGGATGATGGTGATTTTTTGCTGCAACACTTCTGGGTTTTTTTAATCTGCTTCAGTTATTAAACTGTCTTTATCTCAACCCACACATTTTCTCATTTTTGCTCTTCTTTTTCTCACACCTTTGTCATCACGGATGGGAAGCAAGCCAGTGGCTGTGTGGGTGATTACCTGCTAGCCAGGGTCAACCCACTTCAAATGCCTAAGAACAGAATAAGAAGAAAAGTCTCATATTTTCGAAATAGATCATCTCAGTATCAGACATTGAGTAATCTGCTTTACCATGACTTCATTGTATAACCCATATGAAAGTGATAATTTTAACATGTGTGCAGTCTTGCATCTGATCTATGGATACTACAAAATACTTTAAGATCTATGAAAGAGGTCACTTAAATACCTAAGGACGAATCCCTTGTGTGTTATACTCTCAGTGAGTTCTTCATCCTGCATTGGCAGGGGCCTTTAGAGCTATAGTGTCATGTCTAGAATGGCGATTAATATTAATTTTTTATTACTGTAGTTAGCACTTTCTTTTGGGGCAACAACTTCAAAATCAATGGTTTGCCAGGCAAAGAGTTAAATTAATCTTGTATTCTGTCCTTCCTGTTTAAATTAGACCAAAATTAGTCAAGTAGGACACTTCAGAAAGGGGTACTAAAGAGCCTCTAATGTTTATTGCTCCCATTGAAATGAATTGAATTAAAGCATCCTAATGTTTATTGCTCCCTCTGAAATGAACACAATTAAAAGAGACAGCACACCTGATAGTATTATCATGCTTTGTCAATACGTTACCTAATGCTAAAGGGACTCAGTTTGAACAGAGGCACACATTTCTTACTGAAATTAATAAAAAAATTCTTTCACTTGACTCTCCTAAACCCAGGCAAACAATTTAACCATTTTTCATACATATGCATGCTTTTCAGTTTCAGAATCTAACACACACTGTTGTATTATTGTTCCTAATGAGAACAAATTAAAACCCAGCAGAGACATGACCCAGAACCTTTTGGTTCCTCTCAACTGTCAGTCTGACTTTCTGTAACACTGTGATCAACTGTGCCCTAAGTGGGACTTGATGCTGCCTCAACTTTCTGCAAATGCAGGTAAAATGGAATGTGAACTGCCTGAATTTCAATGCTGAAGTAACCTGGCTCTGCACCATTACACACAATTGGTATCTTCAGTTTTGTATAGCTGCAATTTCATTTCTTTAATAGCATGGACTGATAAGAATTGCATTGTGTGCCTTATTCTTTTTTTGCTGGTTTGGGTGGGATTTTTTTTCTTTTCTCTGCTCTCTTGGTATCACAGCTAACTTCTTGCACAATGCAAATTTCATTTCTGAAAGAAATCCTGTCATTGGTCTTTAGTAATAGGCTAATGGACTGTGAAATCTTAAATTTTCAAGACTGATTTTGTAACAAGAAGTGTTCCTTGTATCTTTTTTTTTGTGTGGACAGTAAAGATCTCTTCCTTTAGAAGACTGTAATACTCAGAACGAGAGGAATTCTATCACAAATCATATCTAACAATGAGCTTTTTTTCATTTTCTTTTGATATCAACAACATTTTGGGAGAACTGCTGCCTCAGGTAGAATTTGCTATTCCTCTGTGAATCAATAAAACTATCTGCAATAGACCAGAGGATGTGCGTGCTGTGAACTTACAAATATTAGATGAAAGGGTTCATATATTACACATTATCAATAAGCCGATAGTATAACCTACTGCTATCTGCTTCATGTTTTCTTTCATTATTTAACATATTTGCTCTTTTTGCTATTCTTGTCTGGACTTCTCGTTAAGCATCTTCCATATGTATGATACATGTGTGCATGTGTATGATATATGTGTGTATGTGTATTATATACATACACTGCACACCCATACATACACATATATACATACATTCACATATATGCACACATACACACACATATATACACGTGCATACATATAAATGCACGTAAACCTATATAAGCATATATATAAAGAAAAACTGTAAGAAAGAGAATAGGAAAGACCGCAAATGAGGAAGACCATTCCCCTAATTTTAAAGACATACACACTACAGCCATTTGTAACAGTGTGATACTGAGCACAAAAAACTTTGGTAGCCTTTCACTTTGTAGCTTCTCAGTATGACTCCTGTAGGAAACAGTAAGACAATATTTTATGAAAAATGCACAGAAATAGTTGCACAGCTGATTAATATCTACATGTGCAATTGTCAGTCTTGGGAAATGGATTGCTTGCATTTTTTTTTTTGAAACGTGGCAAAGTAGCATCATTCTCTTTCCAGTGTTATTTTTTCCTGATGTAATATTGAGGCAGTCTATTCAAATTAGAGTAATTTTTAAACATGAATACTATATACGTCACCATAGCTTTCCAAAACACATTTCACTCAGACTTTCTTTTTTTTTTCCTTTTACCTATTATCTCTGTACCGAATATATCTGAAAGACATCAAATAAAACATGACAACATTTGAAAATAAAGCTCAAACTTTCAGAATTTAAATAATTAAGATAACTGTTTATCAACCACCCCACTATGGCTGGCTGCACCATAACCAGAAAGTCATTATCACGGAAAGAATGAAAGTGTTCTTTAAAGAAAGTTTCCCTATTAAAGGTTATTGGACTATTAAATCCCACCCGTGCTTTCACAGAACCTGCTCAACGCAGGCAGTGGTATCAGGCAGCAAGTGCAAAAGGCAAAGCTTTTGTTCTTTCTTATCCAGCTCACTGTTTTGTTCATTCAGAGCACATCCCTACTCATACCCCCATACTCTAAATGGCCTGCAGTGTTTAACTTGGAATACTATTTCCCTCAAATTCTCAAGCAGGTATCCAGTTCAAAGTCTGACCGAATGTGTCCAGATCAAGATTGAAGCCATGCAGTCAGCTACAGTGTCACTGTCAGTGGTTATGCTTTAGGGGACATAGATAGGCTATGTTAACACCTGTCAGAGAGGATAAGCTCAGAATGAATAAGACCAAATAAATTCAGGATCTTCTGCCCTTGCTTTCTCACTTTGAATCTTTCACTTACATCCAGGCCTTCTGGTCTTCAGGCTCTGCTTTGCAGCCTCAAGGTCAGAAAAAAATTTGAAGGGGTTCTGACCTGAGCAGCTGCTGCAAGGGGAAAGTTTTATATCAAATGCCAAATAATTACGAAGCTGCGAGTTTTACCGTGAAAATTGGCAGCTTATCTTTGAATCATAAGTAGTTTTTACTTTCTCACTATGTGTGAGTAATTTTCAAGCAATTGTTTCTAGCTTTCCTCATCTGACATTGTTTCTTGTAAAGGGATGATACATGAATGGAAATTACTTTGCAAAATAAATAAAGAACAAATATTCATCATCCTTTGGAGAAAAATGACTTCAGTTCTATTTCAATTTTAAATACATCCATCATTTTTTGAAGTGCAAATTAGGACATACATATAATTTCATTTTGCAAAACTGTTTACTAATAATAGCATTGGATAGGAATTAGTATCCTTACTAAGCACTCACATTACAAGTAACATTAAGTTATCATAAAACTTGGAAGACTTGCCATTCTTTAACATACTTGAATTCCTGAGACCACATTATTCATCTGATGCATTTTGTAAGGCATTACAGCTTCGCCAAGTTACACATCAGAGATCAGAAAGACACTATAGGGTTGCTTAGGACTCATGAGCTTACTGTCATTCACCTTCATTAGGTGTGGAATAAAATAAAAAAAAACACTCCCAAAATTGTCAATATTTATACATTTATATTTAGATATTCTGACATTTCCTGTATAAGTGAGGTCGATTCAAGAGAGACAAATGAAAGTGTTGACATTTTCTGCTGAAAAGTTTTCTGCTGGCATTAATTAAGATTCCTTAAAGTCATGAACTTCGATAGCATTAAATACTTCAATTTGATATTTTCACTCAAGAGGTATTAGAGAAGGCAAGTACGAAGATTGCCTTTCCCTTAATTTTTGACATCCGTCATGAGGAGTAGGATGTCCTAAGAAAAAAAAAAAAAAAACAAAACTGTCTTCTATAGTAACATCTCTTTTTCTCAGCAAATGTTCTCATAGTCCTTCAGATGTAGTAAGTTTCTAATTATGAATCCCCCTGTAGGTCTTAAAATACTCTTCTCTAAATATTCAGGAGTACAATTGTCTTCTGGAAATCCTGTTCATAGTGTTTACCCAAACTAATTTTAGGAATCTAATTTAATAGGTGATTCAGAGCCAAGACTAGCTCAGATACACTGAATCCTCTCTAGACACATCTCTTTCTCTTTAATAATGAAAGGTTTATAATCACATATAAAATAAGCATATATAATAAGCACACTTAGCCGTCTGTGCAGAACATATGCATGCTCCCCAGTATGGCGCATATTATATTACTGTGCAGGTTTCAAAGAGATGTCAACTCAGATGTTGGACAATGCTATTCTTATCTGACAAAGCCCAAGTGAAGTGGCTATATAGTATAAGCATTCAATAAATATGTGCTTGTGGACAGTTACTAAGGATGACCAATATTTGTTATCAGCAGTATTCACTCATATTTTGCATAATTTATCCTTAAATATGTAATGTGACTATATTAGAGAGTACATAGAAAGCTAAAGATTTCTGAGGATTGACACTCCAGTAAGGAATTATGAGTATTTCATATTTAACAGCATTTTAGAAGCTTAAGCTGATGCCAAAGTCTTCTAATTAGTATGTTGTTAATTGGATATAGGGAAAAAAAAAAACAACCACTAAATGCAGTGATAAAAGGAGCTAGGATAACACAGAAATAAATATGCAGTTTTGGTTAACTAGAGATGTGAGTTAAGAAAATGCAATTTGCAACAGCAAAAGGAGTGTGAAAAACAGCACACAGGAAAGAATGATGGAGGAATTTGAAATTGGTCTATAAATGTGAGAGAAGAACATAAGATGTATCAATACAACAGAGAACTAGTATTCTGACTAGTCTGGAAATGGGTCTAAATAAGCAAAGGCATTGAGAGTCGAGGTGCTATCTTGCAAAGCCAGGAGTAAACACAGGGATAACAGATATAAACTGAAACATCTAGACTTTTTGAAGATTCATTGATGAAGATCAAAAAAGCTGGTGAACACCTGAAGTATCTGACAATAAGTCTTTGACAGCAAGGAGATAACATTTTTTGAAAAGGATGTTAGGTGGAACAAAACTGAGGGAGACCCTTGGAAAGATTTGTGTAACCAGGAAAGGAGTAAAATGTGGAATGAAAAGAGGGTACAGACTGCAGGGAATAATGTATGAAAGAGGGAGGAACTATGAAAGTTGGCTATGGCGTACATGTGTAAGGAGAAGTGTGCTTTCCCACTTTTAAGCTGGGGGCAACGCGTGTTCACAATTAATATGATCTGAGAACCTGGCCATCGAGAAAAACGTACAATGGCAGGTTGTGTAGAATGTTGGTGCTGTTAAATAAATAGAGAATTCCATAGGTATGAATGGAGAAACAGAGTGAAAAGTGAAAGAGTGGGAATTGAAGAAATGGGGCAATTAACAGGGAAGGATGAAGATAGTGAGGTAAAGATGCAGAGAACATTAGTTTTATGGGAAGTACTGCAAGAATACAAAGGTCCTACGGTAATGTTGAGTTTAGATATAAATAGTGAGAAAGACAAACAAAAAACAGGGAATTTGTCTGCTGAACAGAGGGAAAAGGAAAGTGACAAAGACATTAAAATGCAAAAATGTATGTGGGTTTTCTGAATTCATGGACAAAGGAGAGACAGACAGAAGCCAATCAGTTTAATAAAGACTGAGTTACACGTCTAATCCAAATGAGCCATGAATCCATTCACTTGATGGAGAAATGTGTCTGCAAAATCCTCATTGAAGCAGGTCATGAGTAATCAGTGTATTATCTACATATTTCCATTAGCAGATATTGATCTTCTACAATGTGCTGCTGGTGTAGATCATGGATGTCTTGACCAAGGAACCATTTTCAGGTAAGTCACATTTGTGACAGGCTGAATAAATGAAATATAGCAAGAAAAAAAGAAATCGAAGTGTTTCTTGTCTTTCCTGGTTTGGTGATTGTCATGGGTTCAGCAGTAGCAGTCATTTTTCTCCTTCTTGGTAGCTGGTGCAGTGCTGTGTTTTTTGATTTTGGGCCTTGGAACTGCGCTGATAACACCAGTGTTTTCAGTTACTGCTTGGTAGTGTTTTGTCTGGCCAAGGACTCTCTGAGTCTCATGCTCTGCCAGGGAGGAAGGGGAGCCGGGAGGAAGCAGAGACAGGACACCTGACCCAAACTGACCAAAGAGCTTATTCCATGCCACAGCATGTCATGTCCAGGATGTGAAAACGGAGAGTAGAGATCCTGAAGGGTGTGGTGGTGCAGTGGTGGTGCATTGGGGGGTTTGCTGCTGGGGGGTGCACTGGCTGGGGGGTGCACTGGCTGAGTCGGGCTTGGTGAGCAGTTGTATTCTTTTTCCTTGTATTTCTCTTGTATTATTATTGGTGGTAGCAGTAGTGATTTGTGCTATACCTTAGTTACTAAACTGTTCTTATCTCAACCTGTTTGAGTTGCATTTTTTTTTTCCCGATTCTCCTCCCCATGTTCCCGGGACTGGGGGAAGAAAAAGAGGGGAGGGAGTGAGTGACTAAAACTTTGTGAGTTATTAGCCTGGGTGGGGCTTAAACCATGACAGTGATAATTGTAAGAATCAGTGAAAAACTTCACAGACAACTAAGGACCTTCAGAGAAACATTCAGTTGTATTTATTTGGAGCCCTGTGTTTTCTCTTGTTTTATCCCTAAATCAGTCAGCTGGACTGCATAAATAATAGAGAAACACTGAAGGAGTGATTTTATTATTCTAGTCCTCAAGGGTAAGAAAAACCAACAGATTAAGATTTAGTCAGTGCAGAAGTCACAATTCCTATTTTGAAAAAGCACCTACACAGCAAAAAGTGTCAGATAGCTTATGCATTAAAAAAAAATGGGATTGCTGTCTTTACCATATATTCTACTCTGCTACAAAGTTCTATGTTTTTCACACCCATTAAGAAATATTGTATTGAATTCTGAGCATTTTGATGGCCAGTGACAATTGTATTTATATTCTCTTAAGAATCTTTGTCTCTTAAAAATCTTATGGAAATTCAGAAAACATATAAATAACTAATAAATTGTAAGCTATTTTTACTCAAGTTGCATATTTGTAGCCATAGTTTTCCACCAAGGAAATTTTGGGATTTTTTTTTAAGTCTTCTTGGGAAAGCAAATTTAAATTGGGCTAGTCCTGCAGGACTTTATCACAATACATTCTTAGACACAGATCAGGAATCAATTTTGAGCTGCACCCCTGTCCATGTGCGTCTCTTCCTGTGGAGCCTGGTTTACAGAAAATAGAATAAGGGTGGGGTGATCAGTGCGTATCTTTTCTCATTCTAAGGACATATGTGGGTGCAGAGGCCCAGGGTTTGGAATTTAATGTAGTTCTAGGAATACACATGCTATCTCTTCAGCCACATTCTCCTCCCACATCTGAAGCACCATCAGAGGAAATAATCAATTGCAAAGGAATTTGCAACCAGATCTTAATAGCAGACCTACTGCTTCTGCCTCAGGCCTACCCCCAAATTTAAGACATTGTACATTTAGGAAATCTCCAACAAAGCTGGGTTCCAGTAATGCTATGGGTGTCTTTGCTGAACACTCTACACTTGTTTAATCCTTTGTGGACGGCAAAGTCCATGGCTCAGTTCAACTCAAGCAATAACATTTTATTGGTGTGGTAAAATCTGCCAAAGTATAAATGAGAGAGCCAAGATCCTCAGGCATTCTACACAAGGTAAAAAAGACCTATCCCTAGTTTTGCTACTCCTTTCTGTAAGTTCTAGAGGAGCAGAAGTTATTTATCCTAGTTTAGTGCCAATCATTGGGAAATTACTTCCTCAGGAGGATGTGGCATCACATTCGTCTAAACTACCGAATCCCAAATATAGCACAGTGGTTCCTTTCATGCATTTACCCAAGAAACCCTTAATTTTAGTTTATCTTTTATTAAAGAAATGTACAAGGATCATAATTGTATAAAGCTTTTCCTCATGCTATGATACCTATATTTATTAATCCAACTGACAAGCAAGAACCATTAAGAAATTAAAAAATGTTGTTTGCCTTGGTTTTTCTACTAGGCTGAGGCCATGAAGCTAGAACTTGGCCCATGCATTCTAAAATATGAACTAAACGTCTTACCTAACATTGTGAATCTCAGACTGTCAAAAAAGTTATACTTACTAATTATGAGATATGTAAATATACCTCAGCTATTTTTGCTTGCCATTTGTGTTTTAATCTGTGTCAGATTATTCATATATTTTGGCACAACTAAAAAGTAGAAGAAAAGTAGAAAAGGTTAGTCATATACAATAATTGCAGTAGTTAGTGCTATTAGAAATGTCCTCATCATACCTACCAAAATTATTCATCTAAAGACGAGATGCATATATGAATGTAAGAAATTTTCTCTAAAATGGAAAAATTAAACAATTCTAGGTCTCTCCATCTTTCCTTGTAGGTCACCTTTTTGAGACTGTTGGTCATTCTCAATCTCTGGATCTTTTTCTAATGAATCTTCTGTGAACTTGGGAGATTTCAACTCCAGCAAATTCAGAACAAGATACTCCATGTATCTCATGGATTGCACTTTTGTTAAAGTGTCAGAATTTATGTTCACGTTTTTTACCTCTGGTTTATGTCTGGCTGTCTGCCCTTTCTTCCAGTTCTTTCCCACCCAGGATCATTTAGTTCATTACTCTTGCCTAAGGTGGAAGAGCTTGCACCTGCTTTCAGTGGAGTAAAAGAATCACAGCCACTTCGAGTTTGAAATCTGTTCCCCAGTCTGCTTGCAGCCAGACAGAGCATGGTGCTCTCTGTAGACGTCATTAGCAAGCTCTTGATTAAATTTTCAAGGCTGTTAGTGGAAATACTGCATTATTCAGGACCTATTGGACCTAAACAGATGCATTCGTTGCACCCTTCTGTTTTAGGAGTGAGTCACTTATAATCACACTCTTAGTACAGGTTTCTATTCTGTTTTCTGTTTCTGTTATCTAATCCATGTTTTTACAGTCAGCTTGTAAAGTGTCTTCAAAAGCAGTGTCAAAAACCTTTCTGAAGTCAAAATATGTATTACTGTTTTTCTTCTGTCTATAAGATCTCTTACTATTTCCTGCAAGGAAAGCAGAGAGGCTTGACATGATTTATTCTTGAAAAATTTATTTTAAAAATTGCTTGCTAGTGTTTTCATGTAGGCTTTTCTTATTATTATTGTTTTTCCCTGTTTCATGAAGAATTAAAATTAAGCTACCTAGGTCTTTAATATCTTGGTCTTTTCTTTTCTCCATTTTTAAAGTAAAACTGTAACTCTTTTCCAGAACTTCATCCATTGCCCATGATCTCTCAGAGTGATTCACTGATATTAAAAAAAAACAAAAGTTTTCACTTAATTTAAAAACTATTTTTTTTTTCTTTCTCTCTCTTTGGCATCGACACCTGACAATCAAGTTCTGGCTTTAGCACTGTAAAGAAAAATTAGGGTATACATCCAAACCGCTCCTCACTACATCTGAGTTAATCTCAATTGCACTGGACCGGAAAAGTGTCAAGGCTAGGATGCATATTTTTAAAAGTATTCATGTATAACCTACGGAGAAACACCGTAATGCTCCAGAAATTAAAAACGAAACAAAACAAATCAACAAATCAAAGATTTCCTATTCTTTGGAACATGCATACCACTTTAAGGACCGATGTGTGAATCCCCTTAGGTGACTATCCATGTTCTATTGTACATCCTATAAGTGGTGGCTTGACTTGATAATTTTTTAATATCAAAGAAATATTAGGAAAGCTTCTTATACTAAGCTTCAAAGAGAAAGCAAGATTTTTCTTGCAGTTTTGTTGAACATCAGAGTTGGGGCTGAGTACTGAAGCAATTTTTGTTTAGCAATCCATTTTAAGTCCTATGCCTTTTCTTATAGATATGTGTCTATACACATTGGTTCCTTACTCTCTCTTTTGTTTAATTGTACCTAAAGAAAGAATCTTGCACGTGTTCCTTTTGCATAACATCACATTTTTAAAAGTGATTCATCTACCAGATTGTATGATTCTTCTTTACATGATGAAAAGTTGTGAAAAAAAACACAACCGGTAGAAATTATCTTTTTCATTGTGTCTCTTCAGTGACCATAAAAGAAGTCCAGTAAGTTATGTTAAAAACCTATAGTTCAGACATATGTAATTAGGTGTCTCACCCTCTGAGGGGCTAGTTAGGGAAAAAATAAATTAAAAATATGAAAGCAACATTTTAATCTTATAGACAAAGGCATACAGAATTAAGATAGTCAAAATATTTATTTGGCTTATTTAGCATAAATTGACATTTTCCTTGGCAGTGGTGGGACTTAGTCACATGATAAAAGCTCTCTGTAGATGTCAGAGAGAGAATGATTATCAAACAGCTTTAACAGTGAGACCATTAGATTTCTGAATGTGCCACAGGTTAGTTTGTCCTTTTTTTATTATTATTTTTTGTCATATTTCTAATAATGCCATCATATTTATCATTAACATTTTGAAGGTATGGTAAGGTTAGGCAATGCTTTAAAGAAGCAGTAATGGTTGTGCGCATTATGAATTCTTTGGCAGAACTCCAGAATGTTTTAGATCTATCACATTGCATGCAGCCAGATACGTTGCTGATAAAACATAGTGAGGACCCAAATGAACAAATGAATAATTGCTTTTGCAGAATAAAAGTAGTTTCTGACTCTGCAGACATTGACTTTGATAAATACAGCTGCCACCTAGGATAAAGCTGATATTGCTTTTCAATGTGTGGTCTTCTTAAATAGAGATCTCACTACAGTTCTTATATAGCACGCGGGATATATTTGATTAGTTACTAAAATCATTCAGGATGCACTAGTTTTCTTTTCTTTAGAGGTATAGGCTGGAAATTTTTTTTTTTTTTCCCCACAACGACCTCCTGATTTCAAATGGTTATTTGGCATTAACATTTCATATCTTCATTAATAAGGAAGATAAGGAGCTCCTTGGGTTACTAATTGCCTGTGGAGTTCAATGCCTTCAGATTAAAGAGTCCAATACTACCCACTGAAAGGATAAAAAGCCCTTTTAAGGATTTTGGATTAGAAGGGATGCCTAAATGATATGAACCTAAGGTTAGTTCTACAAAGGGGCTTCATGCTAATCTTTGCAGTGTAAGCGTCTAGGTTTCTGGCACTCAAGGTGGCATCCAGGCTCTGCACTAGATGCTTTTACTACCTGGGTTATGCCTGAAGAAAGTTTAGTGCGTTATACTAGGAATCATAAGAGACAGCAAATTGAGGTGCTCACTACTTGCTCTTGAAATGTGCTTAGTTCAAAAGGCTGAAAAGGAGTGCCTGGTTACATTACACAGAACAAAGGAGAACCTTCTTTTTCTGACCCTTTTGGCCATAGTCCAAAACCTTCCCCCTTGGAGTTTCCTCCTCACTTCTTTTAAACCTGGAGAATTAGGGTGAGACTGCTTCTTTTGTTCAATAGACAATTGACTGAATAGCACCAACAAACAGCCTGAGCCTGGGAGAACTGAGTTTGCTCTCTCCCTCTGCCCACAATTTTTCAAATCTGCTTCCCTGATCTTCCTGAAAAGCATTCTAGGTGCCAGTCTGTAACTCTCAGATAGCTTATGAAAGCATTACATTCTGTATACCATGTGTCCTTCTGGTAAAGAGTAGAAAGCACTGCAGAAGGAAAGCAGCTACCTAGGCCACAAGAGTGGCTAGTGCACAGCCACTGAGACAGCCGGATCCTAGGTGAACTCTGGCTACCTATCAGAACAGGTGACAGAGCCACCAAATTTTGCAAAACCAGTAAATATTTGGGTCTTATGGGAGAAGGTTGCAAGAAGATCAGCTACCTGATAGCTCTCTCATCAACAAAAGAGTGCTGTCTCATTTAGCAAAGAGATAGCCAACTATTGTCTGCTGTGCTGCTTATATGTCTGTTTTCCTCTTTTTCACTCCCTTCAACATCTTACTATTTCATTAAGCCAGTTGATTCATCATTTGAGAGTGGAGACGTACAGCTCACTGAGCACCCAGACAGTTTAATTTAATTTTCTCAGGTTTTTAGATGGGGGCTCAATTTGATGTGACCCTTTGAAATTGAACCCAGGCCTTGCTGTTGCTAATCAAATCCTGGCAGACTGTTACATCAGCAAGAAGAGTTCTAAATTGTAGCAGCATTAGTTTGTAGAAAAGTTTATTTTCTTAGAGCTGATGCGATAATGAACCTTCTATTTGTCTATTTCAGCAGACAGAAAATTTGATCTTGGATATAAACAGCTTTGTAGTGAGGAACAAAAAAATGAGTCTACTTTATCTATTTATAACAAAGTAATTTCAGTACAAGAAAGACAAAAGATGGAACATCTGACTTTCAGATGTTAGGGTTTTGCCTGCACTTTCAAATTTTTATTCGGTTTAATTTGTTTATTTAGTGCTAGTTTGTACTTGAAAAATTGCACATTTATTTTCTCTTACTTAGGTACTCTTATCTGTTTCAGTGTGGAGGAGCCCTTGTCTTCATTTTAATCATTTTGATAGAAAGAGTATGAGCTATCCCTCATGACTTTTTCTCTGTATTCTACTGCATTCATCAAGGTACGCATGATTTTGACTGCAATAAATGTAAATACTTTATAGGAAGGTGGGCTTCAGATCTAGTTAGTTGGGCAGAACTTGCACTACACAATTAAAGGAGCTGAATACTTCAATCAGGGAACAAGTCTTACTTTCAAATATGTATATGTAACCCATGGAATTGATATTTCAACAAGTCACAGGCACTATATATACTATGGTATATATGATAGTTCAAGAGATATGATTTTCTTTAAAATATTTGGTATTGATTTTAAGGATATAAAATATGTACCCTTGTGAACTGAGTTGATATAACATTCATTAGCCTTTAAGTAAAAATCTAGAAAGGTAAAAATTTTGCACTGCCTTCCCAAATTATTTTCTGTTCTTCTACTTTTTCTAAACTGGGAAAACGTACTTTTAAAAGTTTCATTTTTTTTTCTGCTATGAATCTGCTGCCCAAGACAAGAACAAATAGATATGTGGTCAAATCCAGCACTGCAAGTCTTATTTTCTTTGATAATGGCAACTTTGATCTGCTCAAGAAACCTATTCTGGGAAATGTTCCCTGTGATTCTCACTGAAGCTTAAATTGTTTAAACCAAAAACAGAAACAGAAAAATGCTTTACATTGGTTTACTATTTACAGTCCTGAGAGTTACGGTATCAGGCACTGTTCAAAGGTGACTAGATACAGCATAAACTCAGTGGGGAAGATATACTACAATCAGGATATAATATAGACTTCCTCTAGGCTCAAGCCAGCATCTCTCTGAACAGAACTCAAGAACTTGTTCTGTAAAAAAATTCAATGTTTCTAGACAATGGCTCCATATATGATGATCCAATATCAATGGCAAAATTAATGACACAATATCATCAGGGTTTTTCTACTTCAGAACTCAATTTCTGTTTCCAAGATTTCTAGGGGGAAATCTTGCTGTTTCTGTTATTTTGTTTATTTTGTTTTTTAAATATGTTTATAAATATATATTTAAAAATATAAAACAAAGATCATTTCATGTTTAAATGTATTAAAGAATGTATTCTAGCACCACATACACAAAGAAAAAGAATAGCTAGAACAATGTCAACTACTTTGGTGGTTCTCTTTTTTTTTAAGCTCTCTGTCACTACTCTTCAATTATTAGTCATACGACTACTCTATGAACAGCATGCTGTATTCATATATTTTTTCCACTTAAAACAATTTCTGATACTGTATTAACTTAAAATTAAATTCAAGCAATACTAATATCTTTACCTACTAATGAAATATAGTTACCTCAATAAATTAACATCTGTTACCAAAAACTTGGAGTTATTAACAGTTTAGTAATGAAAAGAGAGAACACACTAGCATCCAAGGGTGTTTGGATTGCGACATTTATTATTACTATACTTAAAAATAAAATTAGTGAGAGGCAGGAAAGAATTAATGAGCTCCAAATGGGTCTATTTGTAAGGCATAAGGTAAGATGGAAAGAGCAAAGAGTGATGTGGTACACAAACTTCCAGCTTCTGTAGCAACTGTTTGTCTTTGAACCTGCTTTTACTATTGCCCTGGGTTCAGCAGTAGCAGTCATTTTTCTCCTTCTTAGTAGCTGGTGCAGCACTGTGTTTTTGACTTTCGGCCTGGGAACAGCACTGATAACACTGATGTTTTCAATTCCTGCTTAGTAACGTTTCATCTGACCAAAGACTTTCTGAGTTTCATGCTCTGCCAGGGAGGAGGGGAAGCCGGGAGGAAGCAGAGACAGGACACCTGACCCAAACTAACCAAAGAAGTATTCCATACCACAGCACATCATGCCCAGGATGTAAAAACCTGGGGGCAGGGACCCGGAAGAGGGAGGTTCGGTGCTAGGTCAGGCTTGGTATCGGGTGGTGAGCAGTTGTATTCTCTTCCTTTGCATTTGCCTTGTCATTATTATTGGTGGTAGCAATAGTGATTTGTGTTATACCTTAGTTACTAGACTATTCTTGTCTCAACCTGTGTCAGTTGCTTTCTTTAAATTCTCCTCCCTATCCCCCCGGGAGGAGGGGGAAGAAAGAGGGGAGTGAGTGAGTGAACTGCGTGAGAGGCTTAAACCACGACAGTTCTTTTTGGCACCCAACCTGATGCTCGAAGGGTTGAGAGAATGACAGGATTAATAGTCACTCATCACAATGCTAATTTATTGGCTCTCACAGTTGTTGTTCATGATTCTCTTGAGTTCATGGTTTCAGCCTGTTGTACCTTACTTACAGCCACTATTTGCTATCTTAGTGTTTATCAAATGTGGGGCTTGGGCAAAGGTTCTTGTTTTATTGTACTTTGAGGTAATGACTTGTAACATGGGCGAGCTCTGGAAGCAGGGGGGGACAGATGTGGATGTGGACTTGTACCTGACTGGCACGCTGCTCTTCACCACCCTGGCCCTCGTCCTCTCCTCTGTCTTTGTGAGGCTGAGGGGAGCCGAGTGGGAGCGACCACAGGAGCCGCCAGCTGCCAAACCGGCCCAGGAGAGCTGCCCCAGGGACCAGGAGGCTGGGAGGAAGCATCCTCCTGTGGAGGAGGTCAGGGCAGTTGAGGAGGGGAAGGGTGTGGCTACCGAGCAGTGGGAGGGGGTGGTGGAGAAGCTGAGCCCCGTGGCCAAGCCTAGCCCCAAAGAGGTCTAGAGCACCCCCCAGCAGCTGCCCACAGAGCCCTGAAAGCCCGAGCCCCAGGAGGATGCAGGAGACCACGCATCACTTCCCAGCCAGGCAGAGGAGGAAGATCTGGACTCGGACAAAGAGCAGCTGATGGTGAGAGAGCCGGCAAGCACAGCAGCTACACCAGCCCCAGCAACAAGTACAGCAGCCTCTTTTGAGAGTTCTGACGGTTTTGAATGGCCTTTAAGCACCCTTGAGACCTTCCTGCTGATTGTGATGGGGAACACCATGTTGGCATGCAATCAGAGTGTGTTTTACCCACAACCATTTTGTCTGATCCCAAGAGTTAAGCAGAGTGGGGTGTGGACCTTGTCTGGGGTTAGGCTACAATCCAGGATGGCCAAGAGATTTTCCCTGAGGCTGGACATTCATGAGTGGCAGGGTGTCTGGGACAGTATGGGTGAGTACCTAGTCCATTGGGCCCCTCCAGTGCTTTGGAAGCATCGGAGATGGAAGGCAGCTGTATGGAGTCCCCAACAACAAGCTGCAGAAATTGCTTGAGGGGAGGGTGAATTAATTTTGAGCCTGGTGGGCCCATGACACTTCAGGCCATCAGGGCAGAGATGCAGCATACAGATGGACTCATGATTGAGGGGTGGACTTAGCAGTGGACACTATTGCTCAGGTTGTTCATGAGTGTGAACACTGCACACAGCCTCTCCTGCTCTGAAAGACTGTTACAAAAGATGGAGTCTGACATCGTGGACTATATGGACTCAGCAGTTTTATAGGGATTGGTCCATGCATTAAGGGATGACCACTCTCCCTCTGTGTGTGCGTGTGGATGTATATATATGCATGTGATGGTATATTGAAAATATGGGATCTGAGCATGATGTGAATGGTATGGTATAAGGGGCAGATACTGTCCTGTATTCGGCAGTCACTGTCATTTTTCGTCTTCTTAGTAGCTGGTGCAGTGCTGTGTTTTTGACCTTCGGCCTGGGAGCAGCACTGATAACGCTGATGTTTTCAATTCCTGCTTAGTAATGTTTGGTCTTACCAAGGACTTTCTGAGCCTCATGCTCTGCCAGGGATGAAGGGAAGCCAGGAGGAAGCAGAGACAGGACACCTGACCCAAACTAACCAAAGAAGTATTCCATACCACAGCACATCATGCCCAGGATGTAAAAAACTAAGGGGCAGAACCTGGAAGGGTTGGGGGTTTGCTGCTAGATCAGACTTGGTGGTGAGCAGTTGTATTCTCTTCCTTTGTATTTGCCTTGCCATTATTGTTATTGGTGGTAGCAGTAGTGGGTTTGTGTTATACCTTAGTTGTTGCACTGTTCTTATCTCAATCCATGGGATTTACATTCTTTTGATTCTCCTCCCCATCACCCTGGGAGTGGGGGGGGGGAAGAGGGGGAGTGAGTCAGTGAACTGCGTGAGAGGCTTAAACCATGACAACTATGAATAAATTTGAGATTTTGGCATTTGGTTCGCTATTTCAAAGTTCTTATTTTGCAAATCGTATCCAATGAACGTCTAGGGGTTTTTTAATTGAAAATGAAAATTTTTTAAGGCAAAAAGACAATAGAATAGGATACTCTGTTCAAAAAGATAATTTATGCTTTGGTGTAATGTTTTATAAAATGTCAATGAGGGGGAAAAGTCTGAAAACATTCACCTTTACTTTTCATATAGTATTACCTTTTCTGATAACCAAAAGCCATCTTCATTATATCCATTAACACCAAAGACATTCTGCACGTCTTTCAGAACTATATATCTTAAGTCTGTGGCAGAGCAAGCACAGAATTTTCACTTCTGGGGAAAAAAAAAAAAAATGAATAACTATCTTTTCATTGTTTGTACTATCAAACAGAAAAAAGGAGGAAATTCTGAAATTTAGGAAATGAGGCGAGCTGCTCAGTGATTTGCTGTAAATTTCCCCCTGTATTTGCTTAATACATTATGGTTTGATACTAATTTACACACTGTAATGACGTCTCTTCTATGACCTCCTGATTAAGAAGAAAAACTAAAATGAGGTCTAGACTGCATATGCAGCTCCAGGCTGAACCAAATATAGCTACAGGACTGTTTCCACAACCAATGTCCCCAGATGAGGCTACTGCTTTCCTTGCCCCAGTTCTCAAAAGCCTCTATGGAGTCAAAGTATGATCTGATTGCTGGGATGAATCAGATTGTGGGTTGTAGTACACTTCAGGTGGATTATTGGGTACATGTGACTGGTTTAATCTTAATTGCCCATGAAAGATCTCCTGCCTTGTGCCTTAACAGTCTTAGGCTAACATCTTGGTTTCCTGCAGTGGAACACAGGGGTACATTCAAAAAAACACGTGCCAGCCCACTGGGAGGTGACCAACAGTGGACATTGTCAAACACACTGTTATGGGTTCAGCTTCCCCCCGCCCCACAGAGTCTCATGTTACGCCAGGGAAAGAGAGAAAAGCTGGGGGAGGGGAGACAGGGCGCCTGACCCGGGCTGACCAATGAGGTTATTCCATACCACAGCATGTCATGCCCAGGAGGGAGAATACGGGGGCGGGGTTCTCGCAGCACGTGGTGGGGGAGCGGCACACGGTCCCTGGAGCGGCGTGCAGTCTCTCGTCTCTGTCAGGCGGCAAAATGGTCGTATCCTCTCCCTTTGCATTTACTTTGTCATTATTCTTCTTGTTGGTGGTGGCAGTAGTGATTTGTATTGTATCTTAGTTACTGGACTGTTCTTATCTCAACCCGTGGGAGTTACATTTTCTTCGGTTCTTCTCCCCATTTCCCCCCCATCGGAGTGGGGGGGGGGGGTTGCGGAAAAGGAGGGAAAAGTCAGATTTACGGCTTAAACCACCACAGTTTTTGGCGCCCAACATGGGGCATTTAAGGGTTGAGATAAAGACAAAATAGCCACTCGTCACAATGCTGATTTATTGGCTCTCAAAGTTGTTGCTCTGGTTCTCACAGGTTCAGTGTATGATGCTTTACTTACAGCCGGTTCTTCTTATCTTAAGGTTTTTCAGATCTGGGTTTTGGGTTAAGGTTCTTGTTACATTATACAGTATTGCACGGATTGTTAATACAATAGACTCAGTGATCAGGAAACTGACCCGGTTTGTGTTTCCAGTGTGGTCACCAACTCTATACTTTAGGAGGTATATAATGGAAGTTCTTAGCAATTACACCTCTCTTTTCACCTCCTCGGGTGGTCAGCCTGTGAAGGAGACATTCTTTTGTGCTCCCAGCGCCCCCACCAGGCCGTTTACAGCACCATTTGAGAATTCTGAAGGTTTTGAATGGCCTTTAGATACCCTTGAGATCTGCCTGCTGGTGGTGACGGGAATTATCATGTTGGCACACATACTGAATATGTTGTACTCACAACTATTTAGTCTGGTCCGGAGAGTTAAGCAGAGTGGGGTGTGGGCCATGTCTGGGGTTAGACCACAATCCAGGATGGCCGAGAGATTTTCCCCAAGGCTGGACAGTCATGAGTGGCAGGGTGTGTGGCATAGTATGGGCAAGTATCTAGGCCAGTGGGCCCCTCCAGTGCTTTGGAACTTCACCAATGAACAAATGCAAAACCCAGAAAAATTAGTAAAACACTTAAAGGAGGTGTGTGATCATTCTGGTCACACCAGAGATGGACAAATCATGGCAACGTGCTGGGGCTTGGCTTATGCTTACAGAGCCTTGTTTAACACTGTCCAGCATCTTCACAAGGAAAAAAACGTCTCTGGATCTGAGGGCGGAGTAATGGACAGCGCAGTTAATCCAGCTCCAAGTACAGCAGCTACATCACCACCAGCGACAGGTACAGCCACGACTCAAACCCCAGTGACAAGTACAGCGGCTACCCAAACTACAGTAATAATCACTGCAGCTAAACCAGAGGACCAACTCATACCAATATCGGTTGCCCCTGTACGCAAGAGGAAAAACAAAGAAGAGGCAGGAAAGATGAAACAAGATGAAGGAACGTCACCAACTGGGACAGCACCTGACCAGGAGTTATTACCACATGATGAAGAAGAAGAAGAAAAGGAAGAGGTGACTTCTCGATCTCGGACCTCAACCGAGCTACGGAATATGCGAAAAGACTTTACCTGTCAGCCAGGGGAGCACATCATCACCTGGCTGCTCCGATGCTGGGACAATGGGGCTGACGGTCATGAACTAGAAGGTAGTGAAGCCAAAGAGCTGGGATCACTTGCCAGGGAAGGGGGAATTGACAAAGCAATTGCAAGAGAGAAAAAGTCCCTCAGCCTTTGGAAGCGGCTCTTGGCAGCTGTGAAAGATAGGCTTCCATACAAGGATGATGTTATGAGTCATTCGGCCAAGTGGACTACTTTAAAGAAAGGCATCAGGTCTCTGAGAGAATCAGCCATTGTAGAGATGATCTATATCACCAAGCCAAATGTTGGGGATATAACCATAGGCCCAGATGAAGTCGAATGTACACGACCCATATGGTGGAAATTTACACAAAATGCACTCCAATCATATGCCCATTCATTGGCAACAATAACCTGGAGTGACATAAGACTACCAGCAGTGGATGAAATGATTTATAAACTCCGAGAGTCTGAAGACAATCTCACCCCTTCCATCATCTCAGCTGTGGAAAAACTGTCCCAGAACCTCCAACAATTGAGAGACGATCTATCCAGCTCCTCACGTGTACCAACACACGTCTCAGCTATTAACAGAAGGCGTCCCACTGTTCGAGAGAGAAGATATAGAAGTTATACACCACGGGCCACCCTATGGCTTTTATCTGCAGGATCATGGAGAAGATATGATGGAGTAGGATGGAAAGCCTACTTCAGTTTTGGAGGAGCGAGTGCAAGAACTGAAAAAGAGAGCAAAGGTCAAGTCTGATCAGCCCATGAAGGCTGCGGCTTCAGTCTCTGGTGAGCAGGTTCCCAGATGGAGTGGAAGAGCAGATTTTACTTCAGCTCCTGTGATAAATAAGAGTAATACCTTTCTACAAGACGTGAGTGACCAATGTGATGACTACTAGAGGGGCCCCGCCTCCAGCCAGGTAGAGGTAGGGGATAATCGGATTTACTGGACTGTGTGGATCAAATGGCCTGGCACATCAGTCCCACAGAAGTATAAGGCTCTGGTAGATACTGGTGCACCTTGTACTCTGATGCCATCAAGCTGTCAAGGGGTGGAACCTGTTTCTATTTCTGGAGTGACAGGAGGATCCCAAGAGTTGACTGTACTGGAGGCTGAAATCAGCCTGACTGGGAGGGAATGGCAAAAACACCCTATTGTGACTGGTCCAGAGGCTCCATGTATCCTTGGCATAGATTACCTCAGGAGAGGGTACTTCAATGACCCAAGAGGGTACCGATGGACTTTCGGTATTGCTGCTTTGGAGACAGAGGAAGTGGAGCAGCTGTCCACCTTGCCTGGTCTCTCAGAGGATCCTTCTGCTGTGGGGTTGCTGAAGGTTGAAGAACAACAAGTGCCAGTCGCGACCGCAACAGTGCACCGGCGGCAATATCACACCAGCCGAGACTCCCTGATTCCCATCCATAAGCTGATCCGTAGATTAGAGAGTCAAGGAGTGATCAGGAGGACCCACTCACCCTTTAATAGCCCCATATGGCCAGTGCGAAAGTCTAATGGAGAATGGAGACTAACAGTAGACTATCGTGGTCTGAACAAAGTTACACCATCCTTGAGTGCTGCCGTACCGGACATGCTAGAGCTTCAGTATGAACTGGAGTCAAAGGCAGCCAAGTGGTATGCCACGATTGACATTGCCAATGCTTTTTTCTCAATTCCTCTGGCAGCAGAGTGCAGGCCACAGTTCGCTTTTACTTGGAGGGGCGTCCAGTACACTTGCAACCGACTGCCCCAGGGGTGGAAACACAGCCCTACCATCTGCCATGGACTGATCCAGACTGCACTGGAACAGGGGCAAGCTCCAGAACACCTGCAATACATTGATGACATCATTGTGTGGGGTGATACAGCAGAAGAAGTCTTTGAGAAAGGGAAGAAAATAATCCAAATCCTGCTGAAAGCCGGTTTTGCAATAAGATGGAGTAAGGTCAAGGGACCTGCACAGGAGATTCAATTTTGGGGAATAAAATGGCAAGATGGAGGCAGCCAGATCCCCACAGATGTGATCAACAAGATAACAGCAATGTCGCCACCAACTAATAAGAAAGAAACACAAGCTTTCTTGGGTGCTGTGGGGTTCTGGAGGATGCACATCCCGAATTACAGTTTGATTGTAAGCCCTCTCTATTATGTGACCCAGAAGAAAAATGATTTTAAATGGGGCCCTGAGCAACAACAAGCCTTTGAGCAAATTAAATGTGAGATAGTTCATGCAGTAGCCGCTAGACCAGCCCTGACAGGGCCAGATGTGAAAAAATGTACTCTACACAGCAGCTGGGGAGAACAGTCCTACCTGGAGCCTCTGGCAGAAAGCTCCAGGGGAAACTCGAGGTCGACCCCTCAGCTTCTGGAGTCAGGGATACAAAGGATCTGAGGCCAGCTACACCCCAACTGAAAAAGAGATACTGGCAGCCTATGAAGGGGTTCGAGCTGCTTCGGAAGTGATTGGCACTGAAGCACAGCTCCTCCTGGCACCCCGGTTGCCCGTGCTGGGCTGGATGTTCAAAGGCAGGGTCTCCTCTACACATCATGCAACTGATGCTACATAGAGTAAGTGGGCCGCATTAATTACACAACGAGCTTGAATAGGAAATCCCAGTCTTCCGGGAATTCTAGAAGTCATCATGGACTGGCCAGAGGGTAAAGATTCTGGAAGGTCACCATAGGAGGAAGGAGTGATGCGTGCTGAAGAGGCCCCACCATATAATGAACTGTCAGAAAGTGAAAAGCAGTATGCCTTATTTACTGATGGGTCTTGTCGCATTGTGGGAAAGCACCGTAGATGGAAGACAGCAATATGGAGTCCTCAACGACAAGCTGCAGAAACTGCTGAGGGGGAGGGTGAATCGAGTCAGTTTGCAGAAGTGAAAGCTATCCAGCTGGCCTTGGACATTGCTGAACGAGAAAAGTGGCCAGTACTTTATCTCTATACTGACTCACAGATGGTGGCGAATGCCCTGTGGGGGTGGTTGCAGCAATGGAAGCAGAGCAACTGGCAACTGCAGAGGTAAACTCATCTGGGCTGCTGCACTGTGGCAAGACAACGCTGCCCGAGTGCAAAACCTGGTGGTCAAGGTACACCATGTAGATGCTCATGTACCCAAGAGTCGGGCTACTGAGGAACACCAGAACAACCAACAAGTGGATCAAGCTGCTAAAATTGAAGTGGCTCAGATGGACATAGATTGGCAACATAAGGGTGAATTATTTTTGGCCCGGTGTGCCCATGACACTTCAGGCCATCAGGGCAGAGATGCAACATACAGATGGGCTCGTGATCGAGGGGTGGACTTAACAATGGATACTATTGCCCAGGTTATTCATGAGTGTGAAACATGTGCTGCAATTAAGCAGGCTAAATGGTTAAAGCCCCTTTGGTATGGAGGACGATGGCTGAAGTACAAATATGGGGAGGCTTGGCAGATTGATTATATTACACTCCACCAACCCACCAAGGCAAGCGTCATGTGCTTACCATGGTGGAAGCAACCACCGGATGGCTGGAAACATACGCTGTGCCCCACGCCACTGCCCGAAACACTATCCTGGGCCTTGAGAAACAGATTTTGTGGTGACACAGCACACCAGAGAGAACTGAGTCAGACAATGGGACTCATTTCCGGAACAGCCTGATAGATACTTGGGCCAAAGAACATGGCATTGAATGAGTATATCACATCCCCTACCATGCACCAGCCTCTGGGAAAATCGAACAGTACAATGGGCTATTAAAGACTACACTGAGAGCAATGGGTGGTGGGACTTTCAAACATTGGGATACACATTTATTAAAGGCCACCTGCTTGGTCAACACCAGAGGATCTGCCAACAGAGCTGGTCCAACCCAGTCAGAACTTCTACATACTGTGGAGGGGGACAACGTTCCTGTGGTGCACATGAAGAATTTGCTGGGGAAGACAGTCTGGGTTATTCCTGCTTCAGGTAAAGGCAAACCCACTCGTGGGACTGCTTTTGCTCAGGGACCCGGATATACTTGGTGGGTAATGCGGGAAGATGGGGAAGTCCAATGTGTACCTCAAGGAGATTTGATTTTAGGAGAAAACAGCCAATGAACTCAATTGCATGCTGTTGCTTGCTTATGTAATTGTTTTTTATAGCCCATCAACTAGATGTCTTCAAGTCATCCGCGACTGACCCTCAGACCATCATCCCAACAAGGAACGAACTTTGATGAAACCAGACGAGTTCTGCAGTAAAGGAACAATCAGCATCAGCAGGCAACGATCCAACACTGCACACAGCCTCCCCTGCTCTGAAAGACTGTTACAAAAGGTGGAGCCTGACATCACGGACTGGATGGACTCAGCAGCTTTATAGGGATTGGTCCAGGCACTAAGGGATTTTATCTCTCCATCTGTGTGTGTGTATGTATATATATATATATATATATATATATATATATATATATGGGATGACATTTTGAAAATGTGGGATCTGAGCATGGTGTGAATGGTATGGAATAAGGGGTGGATTGTTATTGTTTCGCCAACCCCCCCCCCCCCCCCCCCGCAGAGTCTCATGTTACGCCGGGAAAGAGAGAAAAGCTGGGGTAGGGGAGACAGGGTGCCTGACCTGGGCTGACCAATGAGGTTATTCCATACCACAGCACGTCATGCCCAGGAAGTAGAATTTGGGGGCGGGGTTCTCGCGGCGCATGGTCCCTGGAGCGGCGCGCGGTATCTTGTCTCGGTCGGGCAACGAAACTGTCGTATCCTCTCCCTTTGTATTTACTTTGTCATTATTCTTGTTATTGGTGGTGGCAGTAGTGGTTTGTATTGTATCTTAGTTACTGGACTGTTCTTATCTCAACCTGTGGGAGTTACATTTTCTTTGGTTCTTCTTCCCATTTCCCCCCCATCGGATTGGGGGGGGGGGGCGGAAAAAGGAGGGAGAAGTGAAATTTACGGCTTAAACCACGACACATACGCACGCTCATGCACACATACATGACTGTGACTGATATTTCTCAGCTGAAACTGAGAGCTTGTTGCGCAAGCGTTTCTTTCCCACACTATATTCCTGATGGTGTCTGCGTTCGATTTCCTGCCAACAAAGCAGAAGGTGAGAGACACTCATGTTGCCAGGCTCCGGTGCTCACTGTAGTCTAGTGGTGTCCTGCTATTTGCAGACTCCTATGCTTTTCCTCACTTCCAGTTCAGTGGTTAGCAACCTAGTTTATAACATCTCTTGTCTGAGAACAGAACATTTCACTTTAGACTGGTGTGGATCATGGAAGGAGCCTCACACTAAACCTCATCAAAACTTTCTTTTTCCAATGACAAGAGAGCTCATAGTGGCTAGGGTCCAGCTGAACACATCTCAGTTATTTGCTTTAGGTTCTATAAATCCAGGCCTGCTACAAACTTTTAACTTAACTTACGCTGAGAATTCATGGTATTTTTTAGAAGAACAGAAAAACAGTGTTTTCTGCTACAAACAATTTCATGTCTACTCTTTTGCTACCACAATTGTAAAACCTCATGTCTACTACTTAAATAAGTTCTGACAAGAGGGTATCTGTTACCATTTTGTGCTCCAGTAAGAAAAATTGTCTCCAATATTATTCACAACCACTCCACTTTCATTGCATGCATAGATCATTACACATTTATTCATTCTTTTTTTTTTGTATAACAGCTAGAAAATCTGCTGGTTTGGAAAATATATTAAAGCCATTCTGTGACATCATTGTGAGATATGTAGTTTGCGCAACCTTATTTTTCAATCAATAAAAATTAAGAGTAGAACCTTCAGCCTGATTAAAATGCATAAAAATTGTGAACACTGTTTCTAGCCTTATGGTGCAATTTAATGTCCACGCAACATACATTCAACATTATATACCTCAGATAAAATTATTTAGATAGTAATGTTGAAAAGGGATTCTCAGGGTTATAAAGGAATGGAATAATAATTTAACTCACACTGGAAGAGTGACTTCTCATGTTCAGAATTCCTTTATTTCTGTACAAAATACAGTACACCATCTTCAGCTAATAGAGTAGCCTAGTGTGGCAGAGGGATAGATACACCAAAAGATGGCAATCATAGGTGATCAGTAATTTGATACTGATTCTTTTCCAATCCCAAATCTGCTATGAAGTTTATGGTTTTAAGCATCTCTATTTGTTGATTTTAAAAATAACATTATAACATTGGACTGATCCTTGCACTAAAAAAAATATTCCACGACTTGTTGTGAAAAAGGACTTAAATAATTAATAGCATCTGAAGAATTTTTTTTTTTTAACTTCTAAGATAATCTCTTAGAAGATACTACAAATTAACTATTTGTTTATCACACATTCTGAATTGAGGTAGCTTACCTGGTATAAAAGAAGTCTAAGAAGTAACAAGAAACTTCATTTACATTGCCAGTAAAGATACAATATATTTTCTGGTTCCTTTAGGAGGTTGACAAGATTATTTCAGAAGAACACAAGATTGATCAAACCAGCCGCTTCTTCACAGTATCTGGATTATTTCTGACACTACTCAATAGTGAATTTTTAGGAAAGAATATACAAACTTTCCAAGGATTATAGTGAACTTTCTCCAGAATATTCTGTCAGCCTCTTCAGGAATTTCCTCAGCAAGAGCGGAGATGTTCCTCATGTCATAAGAACATAATTTAATTTTCTGAGTATGTTGGGTTTGAACACATAAAAGGTTTTAGCATCCACATACCCTGTGTTAAGAAATTTTGAAGTTGAACTGCATGGTGTGTGAAGAATTAGGTATCACATTTTGTTTATTATACACCTGGTAACCCTACTTTATTTGAAAAGTCACTCATCACTGAAAACATCTCTAGTACATCATTCCTTGGTAAATAGTTCTAGTTTCTTAGGATGAGTAGTCCTCATCTATTTGATCCTTCCTTGTAAGGAAAACACTTTGTGTGTTTGATTTCTTTGGTCACCTTCCATTGATCTTTTTTAATTTCTACCATATTCCTTAGCAATGGGGGTTTAGAACTGTAGAGTGGTCAGGATATGGGAGAGCTATGGGTTTCTACAATTAGACAGTGATATTTTATGCTTTATTCCTTATTCCTTTTCCAGTAGTTCCTAACATTTTATTAGCTTTATTATTGCTGCTGAACACTGAGCTAGCATTTTTATAGAACAGCCTAGTTCTTAAGTTCATAGAGTATGCAGAATTTAAAGGCTTTTTATTCCCATGCTTATCAACTTAGATCTGTCTACACTGAATTTTATTTGCCGTTTTCTGCTTACCTGTTTACCCTCTGCTTCTACTATGCTAATGCCAAAGATGCTTCTTTGTTGAGCCTACTTAATTGCCTCAGCGGTGCAAGAAAGACATGCCATTGTTAAGGGAAATGGTAACCTAAAATGAAGACTGATATAAAATGAAAAGTTGACATCTCAGAAACATATCTGATTTTATTAAGCGAGTATAGACATTATATTCATATATCTGACCTGTTGATGATTTTACTTCTCATCTAGTTTCCAGTTTTTATTTCTTTTAGATATCCACAGATATCACAAGCACAAAACAAAGACATAAAAATGGTGTTTCATTATCAAACAAATATAAGACTGGGAAAAAGGTGCTTGCTCTTCATACCACTACCAGTCTTGGACATTTATCCTACAGTTTAACAGATTTACTAAGAAGCTACTTCTGGCTTAATTTTTACTTTGTGTGACATCTCATTTCTATGGCTCAGAGCTTATGTGTAGATATTATCAAATGTCAAAGCAAATGCAAAATGCATCCACTCTGTACATAATAGTCTCTTACTGATATTGAACTGACTATTCTCTTTAAATGTTAATGAAACTGTTATAATTACTGAAATACCAAAACAGCCTAAGAGCTGGAGATCACAGCTGTAGCGCATTACTCATAAATTTCTGGCACAGGCACAATCTTGGCAGAAAAAGTTGTACAAGAACTTGTTCATCATGCTTCCTTTTTAAGTAATGGATGGAGACCCAAAGAGCACAGAGTTAAAACTGAGGGTCTTTCTTGTTCTGCTAGAGAGGTATAAACACTATCTTCAACCAGAATCCCTATCTTCCCTCTCCCCCACACACCCCCTTTTTTTCTTTTCTCTGAGACATGGAATGTAGATTATATCATGACAACTACTGAATATAAAAGAAAGAAAGCAAGACTCTCTAAAACCTTTTATAAAAATACCTTCTTATTAAATTTTAATCTGAAATTTATAATAATACTTCCTTTTCCTCCCTCCTTCCCCCTCCCCCCTTTCTTTTTTTGCAGGAAAACTAACTATGTTTAAAAGCAAGACAGGCAGGTCTTGCTTTTAATGAGTTAAATAATAGAGGAGGAGGAGGGTACTGTTGCATTTTTTGTGTGACATTTTTTCAGCCAGCCTATAGCAGAGATGCAGTGAAAAGGAAAATAGAGTACTTGAATGGGGTAAGTAACCTCAAGACAAAACTGTCTAAGGGCTGTGCAAGCATAACTAGGCAGTAAAGAAGCAGTGATATCTATACTAAAGAAGACTGGTGACACCTTGATTCTTTGATCTGTGAACTGTGTGACAGGCTTGCAAACGGATAGTTTATTATCTGAGAGGTGAATAGCAAAGTGCCACAGTGTTTCACAGGGTTAATATGTATAAAACAGCCATTTAGATGTGCGCCACGAAGGGAGCGTGGGAGGAGTTTGCTTCAGCATGCAAGGAAGTTGTACGTGCTTCTGTGTCTATATATATGTCTATGCGTATACGCTTGTGTGGAGCACTGCACTGTACCCAGCTGGTCACAACAGCTGCAACTGGGGAGATCCGTACCAAAGCTGACCATGGAATTGCCAAATCCTCTTAATTCACCTTCTGATGACACTGAAGGTGGCCCAAGCCCGATCAGGACCTTGTTCTTATTTTTGCAGAGGATTGCTATCGTTACACTCCATTTAAATTCAGGAATAAGCATCTCATGATGCCATGCTCCACTGCATCGGAACTGTATGAACAAGGCGGTCTTGCAGAGAAAGAGAAAGACAGGGAGAGGGAGAGACTTCCCAAGCTGAGAAGAAAAAGAGACACTATCTGGTTTTGATGTTTGTGGGTTGATTCTTTTTTTTGTTTAAAGAAATCTGCAGCTTGAAGATATTGGAATAATATTTCTGTAAGCCTTGTCTCAACGACAATAAATTTATTTGTATCAACAGCAGAGCCAGATAATTCTGCTGTTGTTGTTACAGGGATCTGTTGTTTCATGGATCACATAGGGAATTCCAAAGAACACCAATCTTCGTGTTACCTGACATTATGGGAGCATAGTCAGCCTAGGCAACTAACTCATCTTTGAAGAGAACTTACACCTCACCTAAGCTTATTTAAGTGGCCAGTCTTTCCTCAGGTGCAGACATTTGATTTCTTTTATTTCAGTTATATTTGAAAGTATGTTTGGCATGCAATGTACTATTGATGTGTTTTCTGGTTGTTTTGGTGTGTTTTTTTTTCAGAGGTGTATTTTTATTGAACACAAATAAATGTGAAACTGCAAAATAGTAACTATTGACTAGGATAGGAAACAGCTTTGAAAGCATGCTGTTATGTGATAAGTACAGACAGACTACCTGGATTTTTCCATCATTACTCCACATCCATGTAACTGTGGAAGAGTCAAAAGCCAGTCATGGTAATATTTGGAAATAAAAGTTACAAAAATATGCTGTTCAGATAAATTAACATTAGCATGATAAAGCATTAGGGACTTGGTTGTTTTTTTTTTCCAAATTATATTCTTGAAGCAAAAAAGAATGAGTTAATTAAACAGTTACAACTGGCTACAAATATATTTTGTAATGAAATATACACCTAAAATGGAAATCCAGGGAAAAAAAGATACTATACCTTAGCTGCATGAAAATAAAACTATGAAATACTTAACTTACATTATTGAAAATAATTCAGTGATTAAAAATCTGAAATGAGAAAAAATGTAGAATGACAACTTTGCTTGCCTGATATGGTAATTAGGGTAATAAGATATATTTTACTGCAAATCAATTTCCTCATTCCACTTTAGAAGTACAATATAGCTTCGACAAAGTAGCATCTTTACGGTCCTATGGATTGACGTCACAAAGCCGTAGTATTCTTTGAAATCCATGGAGCTGTGATAAATCTTCATGGCTCTGTATTCTAAAAGAAGAAAGGATTAAAGAAAGATTTTCAGGAGTGGCATATTACTACACTATCTGGAGATAAAAGGATTGCATTATGGTCGTCTAGTGGTGATCAGTTTTTCTTGGCATTAATAATTAAATAGAATTTATAGCAACAGGAAAATATCATTGAGGTATAAAGATTAAAACGATGGAAAACTCTTTAAGCCACTGGGCTTAAAGATGGAATTACAGGTTATGAATATTTACAGTATGTATAGAAAATCTTCCCTTAAGATGTGTTTTCTTAATTGCATCCTATGTCATCACCAGAGACAGATAGCCATAGAAACACAAGCATCCTAAATAAAACTACCTTTGTTTCTTGATAAATAATGTCAAGATGAGTTATAAAAAGCAGCAACTGTCATTCACAGGTGCTGATCATGGTTTCTCTGGCTGAGTTGCCATTCTTTAAGAATGGGGGTCTATGATTAATATTGCTCTCCGTATAGCTATAGGAGTCTTCAATTGGATCCTCATCTAGGAAATTTTTGAATAAGTGGTCTCTGGGAAGCAACAGAAAAAAGTAAAACCTAACTAGGGTCTGAGTTTTCTTGATGAAAAGCTTTGTTTGAGGTTACAGGGACTGGTGGATGAAAATCTATCTTTTTTTCTGTGAGAAAATTGGGCAAGTCAGGGTTAGGTCAGGGTTCTCGCTTGCTTGTTCTCTAGTTTTTCAACTTAACTGAGAAATATTTTGTGCATGCATGCTTTTGGGATCATTCTACAAGGGGATGGAAACTACATGACTTCTGTGGGTGTGAATGTTGATGCCCATCATGTCATCTGGCAAGGAGTTCTGCTACTCATTTGATTTCCAAGGTCCAACTCAGCAATATGTGAGGTCCTTATGTATTCTTGGACCCCTAGGCGTAACACAATATTTTGTCTCAAGGTTTACTGAAGGTAAAAATTCACAATGAGGAAATAGGTTTGTCATCACTATAAATATTTAAAATCTTCATATTCTACTCTTGTTTAGCTTTGTAAAAGGTTGTATTTAGTGTGTTCTCAGATACAAAAAACTTATAAAATGTTTTGATGAAACTAAGGCAAGGGGTTTTAATATTTTTTGTGGGTTTTTTGTTTTTTTTTTTTTGTTTGCTTTTGGTTTTGTTTTGTTCTGGGTATTTGGTGTTTTGTTTTGTTTTGTTTTTTTTCCAGAATTCATAATTCAGTCTAATTCTTCTAATTTGGCACAAAGAGTGGATGCCAGAAGCTATCATCCTCCTGCATCAGATGATACTAAAATTTGAAGCAGAAACAAGAAGTTTTTCACGGTAGCCCCAAATCTTTTTCCATAACAGAATACGTTGGCTACATTACCAAGGGATACTTCACACCTTCAGAAGTAAGCTAAAGTTAATCTGAGTTCAAGTATGACAGGGCTCAATAAAGCTGCATCAAAGCAAGTTGTACACCAAATTCCTTTTGGAATAAAGTCATTCCTTTCAAGAAAGTCATTGAAAGTTAACATGAATTTTTATGAGGTATTGTTGCTCCCATAAAAAATAAACTAACAAACATAAAGCAGAATTTAATTACTGCATGTAAATATGTATGGAGGTATAATGATTACAATGCATTGATTATAATATGTTTAACAGTCTATTATTAATGTTCCATATAAAGAAATGTGAAAATTACAGTACATGGCACTAAGAATGCAGTTGTCAAAGATTCAACTAACGATTTTAAGGTATTTTAAATAGCTGTATAAACTTGCTGTCTTTCAGATCTAGGCTTGCAAATAGAGGGTCATGTGACAAAGCATTCTCTCATATAAGGCTACTGCTTCACTGTTGTTTTTTTTTCCTAAGCAGGTCACATCAGCCTCAGAAAAACAGGTTCACGGGAGTTCAAAGGATTCCAAGTAAGCGTGAAGAAAACGTCTGAAGAGACTTCAAGGTCTGTGTCAGGCCATGGAAGTGAAGAGATATTCCTTGATATAAAAGTAAAGCCTAAACGTCCCAATATACTCAGTATTAGCACTCTGGTTCTTTATTATGCTTGTGAAAGAGCCACATATAGGAGAAAGCTGAGATTTTTACCCAGATAGTCAATTTGTTTCAGTCCACATCTTTATTTCAGCTGAAGAAACCTATTATTAGCTCAAACAGCAACTTTCCCAGTTGAAATCACATGTAACATCTTAGCAAGCTAGATTTATGTCAGGTAGGTCATGAACTTTTATCGTATTCCTGTAGTAAATAACATAAACAAACAGAAAAGCTGTTGACCGCTTGTAGTGAACTGGCTCCCATATTTCAGTTTGAGACAGTTTAAATGATGCAAAGAAGAAAAGCTTTCATAAAGCTGTAGAATCCACAACAAATTGATTTTTTCCACTGCTTTTGTTACCTCATGGAATTTCTACAGTGTGAGAGCCAAGCATAGTTCCAATTGAGACTTTTCTTTCTATTTTAAGAATAAAATATACACTTAACACAAAATATCTTGCACATATCCAAAGTCTAAACAATTAACTGGGTAAACACTTCACTAAAGCAACAAAATAAATATTTTTCTGCTTATATTTGTTGTTCATATGCAGTTGCATTTTGCCATTTTCCAACTCACTGAGTAGGCAGTGTATATAGAGCTCTCTTGTACTGACTGCACTTCTCAAAGGGTTATCTGTTTCATACCTGAAAGTATTACACAAAGGCCTATAATTGAGGGCATGATTTGTGAAGCTAGGCCAGCAAAAAGCTTTTAAATCCCTGGCATCTGCAAGCTTATGTGTCATACTTCCTTCAGCAGTGTGAGCTATGTATCCAATCTAACTTTCCTTCTTGGACTCTTTTTGAAGCATTTAGAGCAATCATTTCAGGTGTCTAGATCTTGCTTTGCCACATGCAGTACAGTCATATTCTTGAGATATACCCATATTGCAATCAGGAGTGTGATGCCTACATGCATAAGCACAGCTGTGGTGGCTTTTCCCTAGTTGGCTCAAATACCAAAAGAATTGCTGCAGCATTTCAGAAGCTACTGTATTTGTTCTCCTGAGCCAGTGGGTATTTATATGACTGGCTCACCTTTTTTTAGTTACTACTACTATTTGGCTTAAAATTGCTGAATATATGTGGATTTTGAATATGCTGTAGTTGGACTTGCACTCTTAGGATGGCTTTAACCTGAGTTAAATAATCACTTGCTACATGCACCTCCACCTGTCAATTCATCCCATTCTGAAATATAGGAGAAAAAGAGAAAAAGAATGAAACACTATCTGCAAAGTTGTTTTTTTTTCCCCTCAGTGACTGTAAGGTGAAGATGATTAGCACAGATGATTAGCTTGGGTCAACTGTCTTACTTTCAGTTGGATAAAGTTAAGCAAGGTAAGTTTCATCCTGAATGATTAGTTTATTTCTTTGCTGAGCTGAGTATTGAAGATGATAAGGCTATTTAGAAAATTCTGATTTCCATTGGACAGATGAGGATAGTCTTGCTTTCATCACCCATGTCCCTGGCTGCTCATTACCTCAAGAGGAGCCATAACTTAATCTCATGAATCCACCACACACACAAAAAATAGTTTGCTTCCATCCGGATCAATTCCTTCCTCAGGTCATGCACTTACTTGTGCTTCTGCAAAGAAAAAGGTTTGAGCAACCTTAGAAGGACATGAACAAAAGGGGAATTGCTTCTGTTAACAGCTGCACAGATATATGCTAGAACAAAGTGACCATAAAACCATACTCTCGAAAATACAGGCATTCCCTCTTGGCTAGTTTAAGCATTCTAGCAGCGAGTTTGCTGTTTGCTGTGAACCCCAGCTGAGGAACCTGGCTGTCCTCCATTTAATACCAAGGAAACTTTAGCACGCAAAATCAGGACTGTGAATTCCAAATCTGGAGAAAGCACATGGCTTTCAGGCACTACAACACGGAGCATCACAATTCCACTGCACCTTTCCTGAACCTGAGCCCTGCAGCAACCACGCCTTTCCTCAAGAGTTGTTGCTGATGTGGAACTGGATCCAGCCCTGTCACACTGGTGTTGCTAAACTTCACAAACAAGGATTCCAAGTCATCACTGCTCCTATTTTTACGTTGTTTAAATCAAGATCCAGATACTGATTTCCTCTTGGCTGCAAAATTCCCTGGAAGAGCTTTCTGGACCCAGAAGTAGTTCCTCCAAGCTCTCCAACAGCTGCATGTGAACATTCTCTACCAGCCTCCCGCCTTTCCATGTCAGCTTTTTGGACTGCAGTTTCACTTTTTAAGAAGGGGCAGGTAGGCTCCCGTGCAGAAGGGCTCCCTGAGTGAAAAAAGACATCAAGTCTCTGTAAATAAATTCATTTGTTCTACCATTTATCACCACCCTCAAGCGCACACACGCATGATACCCCCAAAAAGGAACAAAAATTTGATAGTACAGGAAATACTGTTGTAGAATTATTTTTTTCTTTTCATTTTCTCCCGCCCCCCGGGAAGGTGTTTTTGGGATTCAAAGGCAGGGGCATATGTTCTCTACTCTTTCTTTGGAGTGACATTATGTTACAAAAAATGAGAATTCTGGAACTTTACTCATATGAGATTTTATCTAACACATTGCCATCTGCTAATGTTTTATTATGAAAAACATACTCTGTCTTAGTAAGTCAGGTATGACCCCCCACCCATAACAATTATTTTTAACTATTTACAGAAGCTATGTTAAAAAGTAATTTGTAATTAGAATAGTGAAATAGTTAAACAGACTAAGCATATATTGAATAACTGAACAGAAATATTTAATCTGGAATGATTTCCATGGAGAACCATGTTCTTTTACTTCCAATGCAATGTTCCATACTCTTAATCTTTGTACTAGCATATGTCAAAATAACAGAAATTAGTCTAAAATCTACAGAACAGCACAAAAATCCACATTCCTTGTCTGAATATACTTAGATATGCTTGTGTCTTATATGTGTGCATGTTTATGCATGTAATTATATGCATATGTGCCAACGAATATAAATGTTTCATATATGTGAAATGTTGATTATGTGTATCTTTGTTAGCATCCATTTGTACGAGCTGCAATACATGAATCAAAGCACTTTAATCTACAAAGATATTCCACACAACACAAACCGGTTACCATAGCATTTATCATGCAAAGTCTAGCCCCAGCTCATTGTTGAATTAAAGAATACATCTCCAGGCAGCTAGATATACAGTACAAATTCTACAGTATATTCTCTGGCAGGGTAGCCATGTCAACGTAACAGCCATTCCCATCCCACAAAACATAGATTTTATTTTTTTTTTAAATGTATTCAGCCATGTCTGAATGCAAACAGAAACAGATCTTCCGCCTCTTATGCATATACTTTGAGGTTTTGGTTCCTTTTTGCTTAATTTAGAGATCAATTGAAATTGCTTTTTCTATTGCTCCTTCATCTTCAGTAGCTAAATAATGGTTGTAATCTTTCTCATTCTGTTACATAATTTGTGTTCTCTTTCAGACAGAATTTGCAGTGAAATTTTATAGGGCCATCAATTGTAAAGACAGTCAGCTCTCCACTGACACTTCCCTCATCAGGAAAACCTTCCGAGTGGGATTACAGCCCTGCTTGTGGGCAATCTAAGTTCAGATTGTTGTTATACCCCAGATTCCTTGTACAGCCTTTGGCCTAGCCATTAACAGCATCTAAACATCAGGGCATGGCACCCATCTTCTGTAATAATGGGCAAACATGTACCATGCAACACCACTGGAAAGAACAGTGTTAAAAACTGCCATTCCCTAGAACTGAGGCATTAAAAAGCCTCATGTCTGAAAAGGCCCTATGTCTACATAAGGAAATGAAGCACAATCCAGAAGCAGTCAGGATGGCGCTAACACAATTTTCTAGGTTTTCATGCACATTTTAAGAGAAAACTGTAAACACTATGAAGTTTTGGACTGCAATTCAATTCTGAAAAATCATGAGCCATGTTCTGCTTCATGCAAGAGACCTGGTAACAAACTTCAGTGCAGATTGACTAATATCCAGATCCAAGTGAAGGTTAGACATGCTATAGGTCTGAACTACTTGTATGGATCAAGTCAGAAACATCTAGTGTTTAAGCAGGAGGTGGTTCTTGGGCTGCAGGAGTGCTTCTGACTTTCACATCCTAAATTCTGCCACTCTGACATGTCAGGCATCTGAATCATTTCTCAGAGAGCTGTAGTTTTTAATACTAGTGTCTGTCAGTACCAACTGAAATGTGGCAAAATACCTGTACTGGTGTTTTGTATCACATTATGACACAGATGACATGATTTTGTTTTAAGTGGGGAGTTTATCTTAAAAGTGGTTTCTCTGTATGAGATGCATAACCCACCTGCTGGAGGATTTGGTTGGGAAGAAGAACCAACAACAAAAAAGTATGCAAATAGCACTGCAAAAGAATGCTCCTCAGACATATCAAGCTTTATTACACAGATTAAAGGATTGTTATTATCTAGCAGCAATACATGTGCTTTGCCAGGGATTTAGAAAACTTTTTTTGCCTGATGGCATGGAATAAGATTTATGAGAGGGGAATAGCATCTCCTGATTATACCAGATGAGACACCAACAGACATCAGTTTAGAACATTAATTCTGACAGGCACAGTGGCTGAGTGACACTTGGAGCTGTTGCACTGATCTAGGCTGTGTTTCCAGATGTAACCTTATGTGACCTCAGTTAATGTATTACAGAAAAAAATGCAAGAAATTTTGCTTTCTTCTCTTCTGTAACACAGTAAAAGTTTTGAAGTTGACAAGAGGTAAGACAGACACAGATTTAGACCTTATAGTCTACTTGCTCAGTATGTTCTCCTATAAGCTATTTGGTATCACAGGGAAAATTGTGCTCAATCTCCTATCAGTACTGGCAAGTTGGTGCTGAAGAAGAAGAGGTCAAATTCACATGCGCTACAAAACGTGTCACTTGGGAACATTGAGAGGCAGGAATATCAATCACTTGTGCATACTCTCTACCTTTTATAATGTATTTGGACAGGGAATATGGACAAAGAGAGCGCCTCAGGAGTCTGATTTCTAGGTTGTGGAAGTATTTAGTAAACCAACAGGGGTGACAGAAGTCAGGAAAAGAGCAGAAAACAATGGAACAGCTATACTATTGATGACTTCTTATTTAATTTATATTTTGAGATTTTGTCTGCATAAAAGTTTTATCCTTACTACCCATAATTTCATCAAAATTACCTCTAATTCTAAATAAATTGGGCTATTAAAGTGTGAAACTGTTGATCTGTCTGTATAACTTGCTGAGAAATTTCTCTGCCTTCTTTGAAGAGACACTCATTTGTCAGAACTTAATTCTTTACTGCTTTTATTTATCCTAGCTCATGTCTATAAAACCAGAGTATACTGATTTATATAAGAGCCAGCTAACAGTGATATACTCCAATAACTTTAAATTAAAAAAGGAGCATAGCATGAAAGAAATAACAGTTAATTGCATCGGATCATACTTTAAGGCCAAGCAGTTCAGGCTCAGACATCCCTCTGCACACAGGAGGGAAAAAAATGAAAATGCTAGATAAGTGAAAAAAAATAGGACAGAAATAAGGTCTAAAATAATGTTGATGACACAACCACTTAATAAAGTGTGGATTAATTTGTATAGCTTCTTGTGTTTCATTGCAAACATTCCTTCTTTTGGCATCATCTTTTCATTTAAACAGCAGCATTGCAGTAGTCCTCAGACAGTACCTTGAAATAGTCATGCAAATGTGGCGACAGGAACAAAACAACAGATCTGAAATATTTAGTGCCAATCATTTGCATTCCAGCTGCACAGTGCCTAAAACTTTGTAAACATTTGTTTAGAAACATTTGCATGTGATAGATATAAACAATAAAAATAAAATTGTTCTTTAAATAAGCGCACTTGCTGAATTGCTTAAAAACAAGTGGGGAAAAAAATGTGGTATGTGTTTAAAATAAGACATTTTTAGAAGAGTCAGTTTATCCAAGCTTCTGAAAAAATAAAAGAAAAACATATCTGCATTCACACTGCACTAAGATAAAATTCTTAGTTAAGACTTTTGCTCCTCCTTTCAAATCACAAGGAAATTAGAAATAAAGACTTATTCTAGCACACAAAGCCAAAATCAAGAGCATTTAAGAATTGGCCAATTAGTTTTACTAGGAAATTGTGTAAGCTGTACTGATATGCATGCTAGTTTTGTTTTGACTTTTGCATATTTTGTGAATTTTATAACAAGATAAAAGAAGAGAATAATTTTCTCCAATAAATCTTCATTCTAACTAATTACATAAAACAAACAAGAAGAGCATCTTTTTGATGTACTGCTGATGATTAGTAGCCTCTAAATTTCCCTTTCAAAGCCTATAAAGGTTGTGTGGAATAAAATGTCTTTTGTTTGCACTACCATAGATGAATCCCAAGATCATTTTGCTAGTCCATAAAAGTTAATCATCTGTAGCATTTGTAGGATTATTGAAGCTTTTAATCTCCCAATGTTTAAAAAAAACACCAGAAATTCAGACTTATGTAAGCTTGATGTCCTGCAAACACACTTCCCATTTTATAATCAGCCTTAATCAGACCAAACAGTTCTGATGTCTGTTTTTTAAACACATCTGCATTCTTCTTATTTTTGTCATGAAATTGTAGGTGTTTCATACTACAGCTAGGCAAACAAGCTTATTCTGGTCTGGAGACTTTAATGGTAATATGTCTTTGTTAAGTTGACTTAAATGAAGTAATAATTACTTCATAATTTAAAAGATTCCAAAGCAATATAAATCCACCTACTGTGAGCCATGTATTCCTTTCTTGCGTTTTACAGTGAAATTTTTCTGTAGTGTCCTTTACATACATATTATGCCTGGGGGCGTGGATTATACTGGTAGGGTTTGTCTCCCAGGCTAAAATCAAAATCTTCGTTGCTTCTATACAAACCTATTGATGAGGAAATAAACAATGAATGTTTTAGCTACACGAGGAGCTAATGACGCAAGGCTTAGTAGACAGGTGACAGATTTACAAAAAAAAGTCAACATGCACAATGATATTTTGTGTCGGTAGGAGGTACGGTAAATGAGCCAGCAGGAATTAGTAATTTATACGTCATCTATCAACACAGAAGTTAAAAGCCTATCGAAAGGAATGGACAAAATATATTAGATGCCCACCAGTGTGAGTTATAGGGAACCTACCTTAGATGGTGTAGGATCTAGTATGAAATAAGGATGAATAGAAGAACTATCAAACAGAGCAGTTTTACTTTTTTATCACAGGAGCAATGTCAAAACTTCAATCAAAAAATATTATTTCTTTTTATATATATAGTAGTATATATTTATATAATATTATCTAATTGTTTTAGTGTATGCTAAAATCTGAAGGTAGTGTTTCCAACTGAGGGTCCAAGCTATGTGTCCCTTGAAAAAGAAAGAAGGGTTAGAGAAGTAGTAATATATTTCCATTCATAACACAGGAATACAATAATTTTCTTCAGAAGGCAGGGGTTAAGAATAAGGGAGTCCAATAAGTATGTCAGGGTTAGTACACGTCGGGGAAAATGGATTTTGAGTTTTGATCATGTATATTGTATGCAGCAAAGGTATTGTTATCATATTTCTGCATAACATTTGCAATAATTTTGCATTCATTCTGTCCTCGGTTCAGCAGTAGCAGTTATTTTTCTCCTTCTTAGTAGCTGGTGCAGTGCTGTGGTTTTGACTTTTGGCCTGGGAACAGTGCTGATAACACCAATGTTTTTAGCTGCTGCTTAGAATATTTAGTCAGACCAAGGACTTTCTGAGTCTCATGCTCTGCCAGGGAGGAGGGGAAGCCAGGAGGAAGCAGAGCCAGGACATGTGACCCAAACTGACCAAAGAGATATTCCATATCACAACATGTCATGCCCAGTATATAAACTGGGGGCAGTCACACAGAAGAGTTAGATCACCGCTGGGTCAGGCTGGGTATCTGTTGGAGAGTGCTGAGCGGTTCTTGTTGTTCTTCTCTTCCCTTGTTGTTTCCCTTGTCATTATTATTATTGGTGGTAGCAGTAATGGTTTGTGTTATACCTTAGTTACTGGACTGTTCTTATCTCAACCCGTGGGAGTTGCATTCTTTGAATTCTCCTCCCCAGCCCTCTGGGAGTGGTGGCGGGAGTGGGGTGTGAGATAATGATATTGTGGCAGATTTATGGTTGGGCTTAAACCATGACAGTTCTTTTTGACCCCCAAGGGTTGAGATAAGGACAGATCTGGCCAGAGTGTGTCTAATTGTGATTGTGATAAGCATTCATTGTCTCGGATTAATAGTCACTAGTCACAATGGTGATTTACTGGCTCTCAAAGTTGTTGCTCTTGGTATCACAGTTTCAGCATGTCCTACCTTACATACAGCGGGTATTTGCTGTGTTAGTGTTTGTCAGATGGGGGGCTTGAGCTAAGGTTCTTGTTTTGTTGTACTTTGTGGTAATGACTTCTAATACGGGCAGGCTCCGGCAGCAGGGCATTATGGAATGGTCCTGGACTTGTACCTGGCCGTCTGGCTGCTCTTCACCATCCTGGACCTTGTCCTCGCCTCCATCTTCATGATGTTGTGGGGAACCGGGGGGAGCAGCCCCAGGAGCCACCAGTGGCTGAACAGGCCCGGGATCACGGCCCCGGGGACCAGGAGGCCAGAAGGGAGCGGCTGCCGGTGTGATCAGCGCAGTCGAGGAGGGGAAGGAGGTGGCTGCCAAGCACTGGGAGGAGCCAAGCCCCATGGCCAAGCCCAGCCTCTCTGCAGCCAAGAACATTCCGTGGCAGCCGCCCACTGAGCCCCGTGAGCCCGAGCCCCAGGCTGGGCTTAAACCACTACACACTCTATATTTCTAAAGTAAAAATTAAATGGTTAAAAAATAATCTTTTTTTTTTTTAAATTCAGCACATTCTTTATAATAGATTTGTGCATGCATACAGTAGTAATGTATTATTCCTTTTTATTTTAAAAGAAAAAGCTGAGCTAGACCTTGGAAATATTGTCTTCTTTTTGTCCATTTTTTCCTCTGGAGAAAATATAAAGACCTATATTCACTCTCAAAATCTGTAAAAAAATGTTATAACAGACATTTAACACAACTACTCTAAAGGCCAACTTCCTGACATAAAAATATCTTATATGCAGATTTTCTTTTATTTCTACAGACTATGTGACTAAAATCATTTGTAGTGAGCCAAACCAACACCCAGTTTCTCCCACCTCATTAGACACAAAGATATTTTTTTATATATATTTTGATTTACTAAGACATAGTAGCTGATTCAATGATTCTAACAAAGATAGCAGACTGTAAACCAAAACTTGTCATCCTACACAAAAAGCTATTTTATTGACTTTATTAAACTATTGTTTACAGTCAAATGTTTTTTCTTGAAATGTAATGTATACTGAAACATGAAATAGCCTGTTACTCTTCAGAGGTGATATTCCATTGAGCCTCTATTCTTGGCCTAGCATGAATGAAATAAGGTTCTTCTAGAATTTCCCCTCAGTGTGGAAAGCCCTGCAGTCCTTACAGAGGCATTTAGTTCCAGTCACTTTTAAGGTTTCATTATTACCCATAATTATGAGGCAGCACCTCTACTGTCTCTGTCTTCTATACTTTAATTTACTATTTAGTTTTTAGTTCATCATGCTCTTTCTTCCCCTCCCCTCCCTTCTGCCTGCCCACCCACCCACTCCATGTGTCCCTTTGTCTTTTGACTTAAGAGAGTTGAATCAAAGCAGATTATTCAATTTATTTAATTCTTGGTGTTGGTTAGTTCTGTAACACATGACTCTCTTTTCATCTATTTAGAGGCCTAAACCAACTGCTACTTAACCTGCTGAAATCTGTTCAGCCATATTAAAAGGGGAAGAAACACCTTCACAACCTACAACAAACACAGATTTCTAAAAGCTGATCAACACACAGCCTTTTCTCAAAAACAGGACTATAAGAAAACAGAAACTGGAGAGCAGCTGCATCTCCTTAATATGTCAGCAGGGACTTTATCAGATCAGCCAAGCGGCTGTAGAGACTGCCTCTTGGTTGAATTATTTATTTAGTGCTCTTGTTTCCCAAAAACTCACTGGCCAATTTTAAGTTCTGTCCTAACTCTAAGAAAATGGAATGCAAGGAATGTGTTATATCAAGGCTTGTATATGGTCTTCCTGCTCTAGAGGAAGAAACCTTCCAGCAAAGCATGGAATCAAAGCAATTTACTAAGGCATCTATAGTAAAACTGAAATTTATATCAGTAAGTCCTTCATAAGCATGTGTATTCACTCTGATACCAGTTCTCAACTGATCTCATCTACAGTATTTTATACGCTGGTCTTGCATAGCTTTACATTTATCACTATGACAGTGAAAAAAACTGTGCCATTTTCCAGGAGACAATTAGTATCAACTACAGCAACTATTTCATCACTTCTATCCTAACCTTCAGCAACTCCTGGAACCAACTAAATAACCTGTGAAACCAACATTTGAAACATAGAGTAAAAGATAGGAATGAGTTCATTTGAAAGAAATGGGAGAGAAAAGCAAACACTCTCCACCAGCACTGTGGAGTACATGTACTTCCAGTTATATAAGAAGAGAAAAACACTGCCACAGAAACCTGTTATCTATGCATCAAATCATGGAAGAAGCCATAAGCAAATCTGATTCTTATTGCAACATCTTGACACCTGTCGTTCATTTTCCTGCGCTAGGAGTGCTTAATTGGTTTGTTTGCCTTATTGAAAATATTTTTTTTTTTAGGCTATTCAAAGGAATACAACAGTATTTACCTGATTGCTATCTCTCCACAGCTATAGCAGGTTGAGAATCTGAGGAAGGATGTGTTACAGTTATCTGCAGATCTTTGGCATCAAACAGCTAAGGAGCTGGCCTCTTACCTTCTGATGTACCTTGCCACTTTTCCTTTGCCCTTATTAGAAGTGGATCCTGGCAACTCTATGAAAGATGAGTAAAAATTAACTTCAGCAAATTCCAGAGCAACAAATGTTCATAAGTCTTTTTTCCACTTCAGATTCAATATTGGAAAGGGAGCAAGATGTACTTAGATGTGATCTCTTTTCTGGTAAGGATTTAAAATCAATGCTTTTTCTACATGCTCCCATCAAACATTCTGGGCTGAAATACTGGGCTGAAATGTCTTGTGAATGCAGCAATGAGTCTGCATTTCCACTTGCTTAATTATTTGGTTGACACATGCTCTTCTCACACACAGAGTAATATCTCTTCTTCCTTTGGACATTAGACCAGAAACGTTTTCCATTTATCCTCATGATCCTGAGGCTTTTCAGAATGTTGAAATGAAATTCAGCAAATATCATGACAACAGTATGACCAAGATTCTTGATGCTTAGACTTGATGAAGCTGTTGTTAAGGAAAGCAGTCTTCCTGCTGGATTTTGTTCACCTACTGCTTCAGAACAATGGCTAGATGGCTTCCATGGAGAAAAACTGCCTTGAAGACATTTGTACTACTCATTTAGAAACAAACAAAAGAACAAAAAAACCAAACAAACCAAAAAAAGCTCACCCTCCCCAAAACCTTCAGTAATAGAAGTTTACAAGTGTTTATTGTACCTTTCTGATGTAAGTCACTTTCTGATGCAAGCTGTCTGGAATTTTTTCCGCTATTGTGATGAAATTTCTTAAGCTGCTTCTCACGGTTTGCCACCATTCAGACAACATATGTTTCCTGAGGAAATAATTTCCACTTCAGCAGTGTTATCGTTGGCCCACACAAACCTTCTTTTGCTATGATATCAATCATTGTTCTTAACGGCTGTTAGACAAGCCTAAAAATTAACAGAAACTACCCAATTTCTTTAAAATCATCTCTTATTACTCTGAATTTCTTCTGTATTGACCTTTTATGTTGATCAGTTCCTGAATCCTCTCTTTGAGCATTCTGGTCCTCAAGCCAGGCGTAATCCTGACCTAACCATATCCTTTTGCTTGAGATGGCAGAAGTAAACAGGAAAGTATTCTGACCCTGTAATTTGAACCGCAAGAGAACACATAGCTTTTGGTATGTAACTGTGCCTCACATGTCCATTCTTGTGAACAGCAATGCAATTCTATTTCCACTACTGCAGTAGCATTCTCATACACCTGCAAAAGTTTTCCTTTGTAAATCAAAAATCTATTCATGAGTTAGAAGTACTTTTTTCTCCAAAAGTTTAGACTAGCTCTTTCTAAAACAGTCACAATTCAGTAAATGTTCTAGACTCAAGTTACTTTACCAATCCTGATTTTACCGGATATAATGATACCTAGTTTGAGGGTGAACATCATGGAACAATGGTTTCAGTTTCGGAAATACATCCTAAATATATTTAATGCTAAATATTTTGCATAGTTTTATATATTTTATTACACCTGTCTTATACTGGAGATACATCTGAAGGGAAACAATGCCTAATGAATATTATTTTATTTATTTTATTTTCACTGGGAATTGAGACTACTTCAAATCTTTGTAACGTCAAATTTTCTAGACTTTTCCTTTTCTCATTTTGCTGTAACAAATTATCATTACTTGATACAAATACTTAAAGAACTGCAAGTCTTCTGAATTTTTTTTCTTTCCAGATTGTGAGTACAGCTACAGATTGACAGACTGGTGTTCAGGCTTGATTTTTGATCCAAAACCATTAACTTCAATGGCCTTAGGATCAGAACTTTAGAGAACCTGTTTTTAAATATGCACTTTACAGTAATATGTGCTGCATAACTACATGCAGACTTAAAACTGATTCCTGCATCCTCTGCTCATTATTCCTTTCCAATTTAATATGTTTCCATGCATGGCTACATTTTGTCACTTGTTTTTTATCCTGTTTTCTATCTAGCATGTTACCTTATCTGTGACTTTTTACGTTAGTAATCTCCGATGTGGAACCTTGCCAAATGCTTCTTGAAAATACAAGCGTATTATATCTGAAAAATCTCACTTATCTGTGATGTCAGCATTATCTTCAAAGAATTCTAACAGATTCTTTAAGCATGACCTTCCTTGACTGAAGCTATTCTGGCCAGCTTCAATGAACTATACTTTGGCAAGTATTCTCCTACTGACCTTTATGAATATTTTTTCCCTAAGCTCATGTTAAACTACATGGCCTACACTTTCTTGGTTTATCTCTTAAGACCCTTTTTTTTAGTAATGGTCTTATATTTGTCACTTCTCAGTCCTCAGAAATCTCTTCCATATCTAGTGAACTTTAAAAGCATACCGTTTCAAGAATCAACAACATCATACCTTGTTCTTTCATAAAAAATATTTATATGTGAAAGACATTCAAATCTGTGGATAGCTTTGGTTCCCCTTAATTGTGTTACTGCAGAAGAATTTATAAAAATACTATGTTAGTAACAGCAAAAACATAAGCATACAATAAACATTTGCAATTTATCTAAATCAGCAAGGAAGGCTGGAGAAAAGGGCGAAAGGACACCCAAGTCGCAACTTGCATTTGTCATAGATGAGCAACAGGTTTGGAGATTCTCCCATGCACAGAAATTATTTCTGACCAGCTATAACATTCCCATATATTAAAAATAAAATAAAATAAGATCATGCTTACCTGCTTTAGTTTCTTCCTGAACAAATAACCTTTGCTTAAACAGCTCTTTTTCCTCTTAATGTATTGTCGTGGTTTAAGCCTCTCACGCAGTTCGCTCCCTCAATCCCTCCTCTTTCTTCCCCGGGCTCCCAGGGGGATGGGAAGGAGAATCAAAAGAATACAACTCCCACAGGTTGAGATAAGAACAGTGCAACAACTAAGGTATAACACAAATCACTACTGCTACCACCAATAATAATAATGACAAGGCAAATACAAGGGAAGAGGATACAGCCGCTCACCACCAAGCCTGACCCAGCAGCAAACCCCCAACCCTTCCGGGTCCCTGCCCTCAGTTTTTCACATCCTGGGCATGACGTGCTGTGGTATGGAATACCAATTTGGTCAGTTTGGGTCAGGTGTCCTGTCTCTGCTTCCTTCCGGCTTCCCCTCCTCCTTGGCAGAGCATGAGGCTCAGAAAGTCCTTGGTCAGACCAAAACATTACCAAGCAGTAACTGAAAACACTGGTGTTATCAGTGCAGCTCCCAGGCCCAAAATCAAAAACACAGTGCTGCACCAGCTACCAAAAGGAGAAAATGACTGCTGCTGCTGAACCCAGGACATGTATAAAGCCCCAAATCTATAACTGTGTACATATTCTGGCATTTCTTTATCCTTATAATGTTCGCTGACATTATTTTAAGAGTTTGGAATATCTTAACTAGCTAGTATCTTAACTAGCTTGGTTGCAGAGGATAGTTAGAAATTCCATTCTTATTTAAAATTCTTTTCCTTATAAAAGGAAATTTAGTTTGGATAAAAATTGGCACAAGATAATTTTCATCTGGCTTATGCAATATTTTTGAGTTTTCATTTTAAAAATATACTGGCAGATATTCTCAGGCCATATTTCAGTGAACATTTGAGCATAGTCCCAACAGGAGGAAGTGAAAAAATCATAGGATAAAAAAAGCAAAAAAAAAAACATTTTTCCAGGTCAGCCCACCATTGGGCTGTTGCAACAGGAATTTCTCTTTCTGCTTTTTAAATGATAAATTCAATTCTGAAGTTTGCAAATTTCTGCCTTATAAAATGTTACCTCAGAAAGAGTAAGCAATGTTTCTTCCTATGTTTTCTCCAAAATGCAGAATCAGAGAATGGTTAGGTTTGGAAAGGACCTTAAGGTCATCTACTTCCAACCCCCTGCCATGGGCAGGGACACCTGTACTAGGTTGCTCAAGGTTACATCCAACCTGGCCCTGAACACTTCCAGGGGTGGAGCATTCACAACTTCCTTGGGCAACCTCTTCCAGTGCCTCACCACTTTTACAATGAAGAACTTCCTTATATCTAACCTGAACTTCCGCTGTTTGAGTTTGAACCCATTCCCCCTTGTCCTATTGCTACAGTCCCTCCTAAAGAGTTCCTCCCCAGCATCCCTAAAGGCCCCCTTCAGATACTGGAAGGCTGCTGTGAGGTCTCCATGCAGCCTTCTCATCTCCAGGCTGAACAGCCCCAAGTTTCTTAGTCTGTCTTTGTATGGGAGGTGCTCCAGTCCCCTGATCATCTTTCTTGCCCTCCTCTGGACTTGCTCCAACAGCTTCGTGTCCTTCTTACGTTAGGAACGCCAGATCTGAATGTACCCTACGTGGGGCCTCATTAGGGCAAGAGTAGAGGGGGCAGGATAACTTACTTTGACCTGCTGGTCACGCTCCTTTTGATGCAGCCCAGTATATGGTTGGCTGGGCTGGAGCACACAATGCTAGGTCAAGATAAGTAAGTTCCTCATTCACTAACACCCCCAATTAAATGGTCTGAGAAACAGAAAATCTTTCTTTGGTTGCATAAAAGAATCAAATTCAAGAAATGAACAAGTTCATTCCTTAAAGTCAGAGTGGCAGAAATCAGCAGTTTTACAGACATTTCCATCTTTAAATAAATGGTATCATCAAAAGATGATCAAATTCTACAAAGCTTATGAGGAAATTGGATGGCACAGAGCTAACTGGCTAGTGAAACCTGTGACCTAGCAGTGTCTGAGTAGATACAGATGCTCCACCAGCTTTGAACCTGAACCTGCAGCAGTAAGATGAGAAAGAAATAAGGCATACTGGATCTGATAGTTAGTTTCACAAGATGTGTTTTGAATAAGAGAAGCATTGGTAAAATCCAATCTGACAGCCATTAAGGCTAAAGACAGTAAAGATTTGGAAAAGTCATGGATATACGCAATATGAAACTAGAGGGCAGGGTTGTGAAGAGGAACAAATGTCAAACAAAAAAACCTAACAATAAAAAGGTAATATAAAGTTTCCAGCACAGAAGACCTCTTAGATGACAAGATTCTCCAAAATTAGACTCAAAAAGGCAACAGAATCCTCATGACTCAACTGTGAGGAAATGTATATGATAATACATTGACACTGTGGCTAAAAAGACAAATTGTCAACAGACTATTATACATTAAAGGAGGACAAGGCCTTGATTTGTAAGACAGAGAAATCTTTCTCTCCATGTAACAGGAAAAATGAATCAAAACACTGGGAAGTCTACTTGAACATAGGCTAGGTATGTGTATGAGCAGCGCTCAGCTCAGAATGACTTGATCATTACCCTTTTGCTCACACTCTGCCCCTGGAAATTGCTGTTACTAAAATGCATACACAGGAAGGAAAATGCAATGAAATTGCCTTATTATGGTCCCAGATAAAAGCAATAGTGCAATTGTAGTGCCACAAAGGTTTGATTTGAGTTTTTAAGAAAACAAACAGCTGAACCCATGACATATTCAAAACAGACAAAGCCATTCAAACTCATGTGGTTATCTCCTCACATCAGTATTTTCATGCAGAGGAAGCCAGGGTCCCTGAGAGAATCACATGTAGTAACCGTTAGCAACTGCTGACTATTTAAAAGAAACACCTATCTGGAAATAGCCAACTGTACAAGAGAGAGCAGAGAAGCCTGGCTGGTGACAAGTGGTCTTAAAAGTTGATGGTTGCCTGGAATTACTAGCGAGGAAAGATAACTTGACTACCTGTCCTCTTAGCAAGAGATCCTGCTAAGCCCACATGAAGTAGATACTCGTGTTTCAGTGAACAATTTTTGACAGTCAGAGCATTTCAGTTCAGCACTTTGTTTATTATTTTTATTTTTTTATTACTTTAAAGGTATAGTGGTAATCTGATTAATTACAGACATATGCGTCTCTCTTTGCCACTGATGACTTCATTTTGTATGCTCTGACATCAAGCTTTTAACGTATAAATAAGTAGACTTTGAATATCATTTGTACCATCTGTAATGTCACTGTGTATCTTTTCTCCATTTTTTTAGAGTGCAATAATTCAGTGTTTGAAATTAGAGAGATTCAGGTTAACACTACAGGTAGTGTAAGGTTTGAGAGAGATTTTATTGCTATTTTTTTCTCTGCTCTGTACATCTTGCAGCCTTTACAATTTAAATAGTGAGCTGTTCCCACACAAAAAAAGTGGGAAGTTGTTATAAAGATGATGCCATTTTAACATTTATGGGAATATGCAGATATTCTATGGAGAAAAAAAAAATAAAAAACCATTTTATCAGTGTTTCTCACTATTTTCAAGGTTGCTACAGTATGCTTCATTGCCAGCTGAATTCTTGAGCTTCTATATGAAAGATTTGGATGTTCTCAACTATTTAATTTTTGAGTAGGCCCAGTTATCAAAATATTTTTCATGACAGAAGTTAATGAATCAAATGACGCATTAAACAGAACAGGAGACAATAAAAGATAGTTCGTAGTCTCTCCCACAAAGAAAATATACTTGCAAAATCATCCTGTTTGTGCAAATGTAATGCCACCATCACCTGTGTGTTCAACCCAACTCAGCCTTAAGCCCCTTTAAATGTTTCTGGTCAAGTCAAATTTCATGGCAATAATATATTTTTCAAATGCTAGTACTTTAAGCAGTTGCACCACTTATTCCATAATAAATTGCTTCTTGGAAAATGCTATTTACAAGCTGAGTTTCTTTGCTCTGGGCTCACTGCCACCTCATTTTGGCTTGCTGCATAGGCTTCTGAATTTAGATTTGGCTATAAAATCGTATATGTCTCCTGTAAGAGTCTCCTACAGCTCTTCACCCAGAAGTACAACCTATTTGCCCTCTTCAGCTTCTGAGAAGCAGCACATCACTCAAATGCTCATAGAATGCATCCTTTATTCAACAGAGATAATTAGGTTCAGTTACTTAAACTGAACAGCTATTTCCCTTCAAAGAGGATATTATATTTGCTTAATTGCATTTAAGTGCTAAACACTGTAAAGGATAATGTTTTTTGTAAATGGTGGTTTTGGGGGTCTTTGCTTGTAGAAGGCTAGCCACCTTTTACAAGGGTCAGTAGAAAGTCACAGGCAGTTTGAGTAATGTATGAAAATTCACAGAGCACTGAGCACATTTTTTTCCCAAAGACTCACAGTGAATCTTTGTCGTGCAATTCACACCCTTATCACATGCACTAAGTAAGCATGAAAGGTAATCTGTTGACTTTGTTGCGTTAAGAAATATGATTGAGCTGAGATAAGTGAGAAAAATACTGGTCTGCAGATTTTTGCAAAAGGCCTACTGAGACATCATCCCCACCAGCTTTTTTCATGTGTGTTTCCTGTCTTAATTAAAGAGGCCTTTTCACTAGTTTGTTCCAGCAAGACATTCATAGTGCAGATGCTGTGGTTTCATTCCAGTCAGAATAGAGACATGCTACACAACTTTGACTTTAAGTTTTGGCTAAACAAATAGGCAAACAAACAGTAGAAGAAACTAATGGAGAGAGCTTAATTATATCTATCCATCAAGCCCTAAATTTGCTTCCTTTCAGAATAACAGACACTGTCTCTAAATCCAAAAGGACTGATGGCAAGATATCAAGTTTAAAATTCTTCCACTGTCATAGGCTGTTTTACTAATTATCCAGATTCCAAGGCAATCATACAACCGTAATCATTCACCTCACGCCTGGAAACATAAGTCTTGTTCTTTTGATGAATATTTATAAGACAGTGTAAAGCAGTCTACTTTCTTTTCCCTTCAGGCAAGACAATTTGGAGTTCATCAATATGTATTACCAAGGACTTTTATAAAAGGCACTTCAAAGGAAATTCATCAGGCATTCCTTTTGTCTTGATTTCTGTTAGACTGATACTTCCTTTTGACAAGTATCAATAAATTATCCTCCAATGGCTAGAAACTTGATGTCTTATTCAGAAACTTCCTCACACAGCAAAGTCTGGTCCTTAAGTTTCCGATGAAATTTTTAGCATCTAGCTTCTAATTTAAGGATAAAGGAGGGCAGAGGAAACAAATGAAGGACAAAATAATCAATGCATTTATACAGTGGTTCTATTGCATATTTTGCTTTCACAGACGACAGGAATTTGCCAGTTAAGAATTTCCATGACCTACATTCCTTGTAACTTTTTCCACTTGACTTTTGACCATATTTAGAATTCCTTCAAAGAAAAATTGAAACTCTAAGTCCCCAGGGCTCAGGCTGAACAATAAGCAAATTAAAACCAGATTAATGCAGATACATAGCGCTGAATGACAGAATGTCTCTGTCCCAGTTCGTTATTACTTTTCTCATTTAGATGCTGGCAAAAGGGTTCATGTTTCTGGGAAAGGACAGTGAGATCTCACAGTGAAGGGAACAAAAAGCATCTCTGATTAATATACAATAAAAATAATGTTGCATACCATTTTTTTCCCCATTTAAAAGTAAATATCACTTTTTTGATTTCTTTGATAATTTTGACAAATATGCATGCATAATCAAGCAATCATAGAATACACAGAATAATTTATAAACAAGTACATGCTGATAAAGTAAGTACCACCCTGTGCAGTACTGGGGAAAATAATATGGAAAAAATCATAGTTTATCATTTTCCTGGTTTACTATTTTAAATAAAAAAATTGAATTATATGAAAGCACTTTATGGTTGTGTGCAAGTTGAAATTTTAGCTTTAAAAAGAAGGCATTTCCTCAAGTAAAAGTGAACTCCCCAGTCATGTTGCACCATGAGTCCACATACCGTGATCCAGCTGGTGTCAGTTCTCTGGCAGCAGGAGCAGCAGCCTGAAGGGCTGGCCTTTCAGTCTTCAGTAAAGTACACATATTAAGTGCCCACTTCTGCCATGCCCGGTGCTATGCTTGTGTCATTAATGAAACCATTTTGAAATATAATTTCTTGTCAGAACACAATCCACAACTGAGGGTATAATCTGTGTATGCTGGGAGAGGTGAAGGGCTATGATCTTTGTTCTCCTAAAACACATATACTGTGATGTGCATGTCAAAAGTTTGTGTCTTTTTGAAAATTTTTAAAGAAACCAGGGGAAAATTAGTTCCCCTTTATGGCTGTTGACTATAAAGATGCAGTAAAATTAACCTGAGTACAAAGGTTAATATATCATTTAGATATAATTTATCAGCATCATGATGTGAACTGTACAAGGGACATTTTGAACCCCCCCGAAACAGACCTATAAAAACAGCCAATCTTCCCTTGGCAATACAAAAAGGCATGAACAGCGGAAGACCTGAGGAAGAAACTGCAGAGAGCAGAAGCTATGTGGAGATGTCCTGAAAATGAACTGGCAAACATGACATCACTGGATTTAAGTTCTGTTAAAAACTTTCTTTTTAGCTTCTGAGGGTACAGAGAGACCTTGTAAATCTACAGTAGGCAATAAAAACCTTAAGTAACAGAGTAGGAACAAAAAAAACCCCAAAATCTATTTGCTGTCATGAGTAATATATGAGGTAGAACTTCCATGTATCCAGAAAGTAAAGTAACTTGATACAAAAAGGTAATAGAAACTCTGATGGCTGATACTTGTCAATTGCATAGTACCTAAACTGAAAAAACTAACATGCCATGGCGCATGAACAAGGTTTACTATCCCAAGTTGGCAGGCTGCTGTGCCTTGATCTCAGCTAAATTGGCTTTTTTACCAATGCAAATAGGGCTAAATCAATTTTTTTCAGTCTTTCTCTGAAAAAAAAAAAAAAAAAGCCCCCTTATTTTCCCCATAAACACATTTTTTTTTTTTTGTGCCACATGAAGTGCTTAATGTTTAGATCTGAAAAGCTGGTTATTGTGGCTATCTAATTAGAATAACTCACTGTCTAAATTAGTGTGCTTAATGTGTTACTCTGAATAAATATTTAGTATGCTACCTTAGGTGTACTTGTCTTAGGATTTTGATATCTATTTCCTAATTACAGCAGAGCAGTTGTAGTACTGAAGCTTATGCCACAGCCACTAGAATTTCTAAGTAGTTCAAGATGCATTTTAAAATATTCATGCAAGGTTAAACTGTCAAGACTTGTGAAAATTCAGGATGAAAATAGGTAACTATCATCTCATGCTACTTCTAAGTAAGTGCGTACTCATAAATGGAGGAAACTTCCCCAGGGCTTAGTTTCTGACAGGCAACATTTCTGTCAAGCCTTGATTAGAAAAAAATACCAAACCAAGCAATACAAGTGAGGGGAATGACATATGACAGTCAGCCTCCTAGGATATTATCTTCCTGAACTTCTGATGCTCCTGGCATCATGTCTTCAATTCAATACAAAGTCAGCAGCAAGAATAGCATCCTTCAGCAACTATTGGATGAAAAAACATAGTAAGTCCTACATCATGAAGCTCTCTTTCTCATGAATTTCTCTGTCTTGCCTTCTCTTTCTTTGGCATCATGAGATTTACAATCAATTTGACACATTCAGCTTGAAACATCAATGCAGAAGTTTCCTGTTTCCTCCTGGCTGGTTGTCTATCAGGCAGGACATGCTTCAGCGCCTGACTCCAGGAGCTGTACCACTTCAGCCTGAGCAAAATTTTAAACATAGCTTGGTGTTTACTTAATCAAATATTCATTTACTTAAAGAAGTATTTTGCGGTTGTGAAGGCAATGGACACAAACTGGAGCACAGGTTCCTTTTCAATATCAGAACTAAAAGGAAAAAAAAAGAGAAGAAAAAAAAAAGAAAAAATAAAAAAAATCACACAAAACCTCCAGAACTTTAAGGGTGATGCAGCACTGGTAATGGCTGCCCAAAGAAGTTGTAGAGTCTCCATCCTTAGAGATACTAAAATATTCTAGACATAGTCCTGGGCAACCGGGTCTAGGTGGCCGTGCTTGAGCAGCGGGTTGGACTAGGTGATCTCCAGAAATCCCTGCCAACCTCAGCCATATGTGAGTCTGTGATGGAAAATATGTAAGAGAATAAAGAAACAAAGGCAGATTTAGAATTAAAGTTTTTATGTGCTATCACTAAATGTTAGTGAACCTGACATGGCAGGCGTTGTGTCAAATGAGCAGTCAAGAGCAAGATGCATTAGTCTTTACTATGTTTGGTACTACTAAGCAATTTTATGAACAATTTTTTGCATGTTTGTGTTTGAAAAAATACAGCGAAAATTCCTTTGTGAAAAAGGAATTGCCCTGCTCAACACAAATAACTTCTGAGAGACCTCAAGAGGAGAAGAATTGAAAACCACTCTATGGAGTATTAGATGCTTTTATTTCTCTAGGATCTACAGATCTCAAGGAATGAACTCCAAAATTATATTCTACCATGCACTGTTTCATTGAATTTATTTTTTATATTATGGTTATTTCGTGGAATTACCCAATAGGTCATTAAGCAGTGGTCATTATCTGTTTGCTTTTTCCTCTTTTCAGCTGAGTTTTAGGTGTTTGGATTGCTTTTCATTTTTTTAATTCCTTTTTCCCCTCCAATTCACATAGACATATGTCTAGTATATAGTACCAGAAGAATAATGGTCAAAGAAACATGCCTTGGATGTGCAACAAATGATGAAATCTGCAGTGGCCTCTTGGTTATTTTGAGACCTCATTCTATTATATAAAGCCAATATATAGGAAAGTTTTGTTTGCCAAAGAGCTGCCCTCTTTGCCCTAGCTGCTGCATCAGTAAAGCAGATTTGTACATCATGACCTTTCCTTTTGTGTTCCAGTTGGAGCTGCAGACACTTTAAATCCTGAGCTGCAAAGTGGGTTAGGGAGCTGAATAAAGAGCAATGATATATCTGTCATCTGTCATGCTGCTAAATAGACAATCTGTAGTCTTTACTAGTGGCTGTCCAGCTCAGAGGTAGTCAAGGAAAGAATAAACAATGAGCTCATCTACTGTGTCAGCTCAGATGGGACAGTGTGTCCCAAGGAACCAGAGGTGAGCTGCTGTTATCAGCATATACTGCTATAGATATTATAGGTATATAGTTATTTGGACTTAACTCTTTACAGTAGACCTAAGCTTATAGTCTGGTATAAGATATAGAAAATAGCATGTGAATAAACATTAGAAAAGAAAAATATGCAATTTAATATGCACAAGTAACCAAAAGTATGTGTTATTGCAATTATAGGAAGTCAAATTGGATGATAGATCAAAGACAGTAAGATTCAGAAAACAGAAAGAAGCCAAGTTTGCCATAAGTAAGACATTAGAAAGGCAGATTAATTGCAAACAAGCCTTTTGATTTCTAATGACACTCCACAGAGTCCTTTATGGTGCTGTTATGTTACCATGCTTAGGATTGTCATAATCATACATGTTGTATTTGTATGAAGTGCAACTGGGTTATGTGCTATCTACAAACTGCATGCATATGCATCCCACAGCAAATATTTAACTCTACAGCTCTACAGCAGTCTATGTTAAACACAGTGATCATCCAACTACCTCCAACAAGGCAAATATCTAGAGATCACAAGGTACCTTTGACATTAGTAGAAGGCTTGCTGACTCTCAAGAGGAAGAATCGACAGTCAATGAATGCATCATCATGCAGATCCACAATATCAATGAATCATACTGTTATTAGCTGCACAAGACAGAGCGTATAATACTGCTATGCAAACTGTGTATCAGTTCTGAAAACTGCAGAAGAGCTGAAAAAATCCTTATTCCCTTAATGTCCATGATCTAGTTACAATTTGTACCTTCCTACACCTTTTTAAAAGAAGGCTGGAAAAACATATATTCAGTCAAGCATTCTAACGTTTCATATATAGATTAACAAGTTTCAAAGTACAGCAAGACAGAAGTTGAATGCTTTGTGAATAATATGGAGCTATAGGTGGAAAGCAATACCACTACTGACTGACAAGCTTTTGTTTTTTGACTCTGACATTTTGTGGGAAAAAGAGACATGGGAGAAAGCAAGCTTCTCCCCCACTACACCCCCCCCAAAAAAAAAAAAAAGAAAAGAAAAAGTGAGGGGTTTTAAGAGCTTTCACCTGAGGCCATGTAGGTAGCGGTTCTTCTGAAATTTTGTTCACTGAAGTTTTTTGTATTCTTAATCTAGTGGTCATGGTATGTATGCTCTGCTTCTGACCTGCAGATCAAAGATATTATGAAGCCTGTTTTAATATTTGCATTTAGAACTTCTTGCATTTTTGCTTACTCTAACTTGTAGACTCTAGATATGCGTTTTCCAGCAGAATAGCCATAATCCAAATTTTTTAGGGACCCTCAAAAGCAACTTCTTAGAATGTGCAGAATCTTTTCTTTCCCTTTCACCTTGCCTTCTGCATATATGCAACTTTTCATGCTCATCTTGGATACTTTTGGACTGTTAGGCTCTCCTCTGCAGAGCTGGAATAAAGTAAAATTTACCTACTTCTCCACACTTTTATCCTTTGGACTTAATTAACAGCACAGTATAAAACAAGTGGATCCATGTATGCACCTGAAACTAAGAGCAAAACAAAGTTACTGTTACCCTAAATGGTATGTTCTTTTACCCCTGGGGGAGCGGGACAGATTTTTGTTTGGGTTGTTTTGTTAACTTTTCTTTATCATAGATAAAGCAAGTAGGCACTAGGACTGCTGAGCTACCTTGAAAATACACTTAAGCTTTCTGAAAAAGAAAATTACTATGTGACATACCTGGTGTATTAATCATATGCTAGTCTAATGATTGATTACATTGTGGAGTGGGAATTGCTCTCAACCTTCTCCCCCTTGAGATTCTGCCACAAACTTATCATTAGAGCAACTGCATCCTCACATAGGCATTCATTGATACTATCACTGGTTTTAAGCTTCCTGTAATTTTGGGAATGTGCTGTATGCCCTCCAAAGTGCAAGAAGGACATGTTGTACTCATTAACCTTTCCACACAGAGTGTTTGTTGCATCCAGCAGTCTGACAAGAGTCCCAGTCAACTACTAGATAGGACCAAGCAATAAAATGCATGTGTTTGGTACAGCATATGCTATCAACCAACAATTTGAAAGTCATCTTCCACACAAAGTGAACTTAGGGCAAACAAATTAAAGCTCATGTAGTAAATAAATCATCACGATAACGTCTGCTTGTGTTTGCTAAAGGAATATCAGAAGGCAGGAGAGTAAAACATGAGGATTTTAAGGGCTGTCTCAGTGACAAACTGTATGAAGTAGACTGATATAAGGAAAATATCTTGTAGTGGTGAATTTTTCATTAGAAGTCAATAGACTCTGTAAAGCTGTCAAATGTTAACTAGCTTACCTTCTGCTCTTTGCAAAAAAGGTTAATGGATACAGCACATTTGCCTGTGTGACACCGAAAAACAAAGCATGACAAATGGTATGCTCTTGTGTTTGTTTTGCACTCTTTTCTAGTAATTATTTTTTGCTTAGGCCTACTATGTAAGAGTGGCTAGAGTGTGCAAAGATATCAGGGCTGCTTAAAAAGCCTTACCAAAGTACAAAATATGACATATAGCCATTATGAGGGTCTAGAAGACAAGTTGTGGCCCAGCAAGGTCCAAGATTAGTTGTGGATGTAGTGCTGAAGGCTCCTGTCCACTGTCCATTCAGCCCTTCTGAACTTGTGCAGATCATGTTGTTTCTCTTTTACCTTGTCTATTTACACTGGGGGCTTGCAGCTCAGAGACTGTCCCTAGCAGCTTTTTGCACAAGTAGCACAATGAAGTTTTGATTTTTGTTGAGGCTTCTGAGATCAGCTATAATGCAAATCATTATTAATAATTATATCAGTGCTGTGAGAAAAGTATTTATGCATGTTTAGCATATATTATTTCAATGTAGGTGGAGAGAGAACATTAAAGACTTCAGCAGCCATCCTTTTCTGTAATTACATCAATTCTGTTTACTATATTAATCCTCTACCGAAGTGTTAGACTCAAATTCTGCTATCACACACTTACTCTAGGAACATTTTTTGTAGCTCCTACCATATTGTTCAGTACAAGCTTTGTCAGACATGAGTAGAACTAAGTTTTTAACACAACACCCAATCTTTTTTCTGCACTCTTTATCACTACTATAAATCCGTGAATGCCACCAGACCTACGACTTCTAAGTGACTAATTTTAAGGACTGGATATAAGCTGGTATCTTTTTACCAGCAGCATGATCTCATTCAAAAAGAGGACAAATTGTTCTACAACAAATACCAAATGTGCAAGCAACAAGATTGTAATAAAAGAAAAAAACCCCAAGTGTCCAAGGAAACCAGAACAGTAAATACGTGACTACTATAAAACACCATCAGATTTTATGAAAAATCACTGACGATTGGTGGGTGAGGTCACTTAACCATATGAGCATCTATCACTTGCCCAAAACATGCAGAAGTACTATTTAATTACAGAACTTATCTCTCACCTGATGTCTATTTTGCAAGTGATGCACTACAGTCAAACTAAAATCTTCGTATTTTTTATAGGAAAATCTTGAGAAAAAAGTTAATGACCTGTATCTTCAGAAGATCAGAGTAGGTCAGATCTTTTATGGCCTGAAACTCTTATCAAATTGTTAATAAGGTCACTCATATTTTGCACCTTTTAATTTTGTGATTTCAGATGTATATAAACAATACTTCCAACTGGAAAACCATCAGGTCAGACTCTCAAGTCATCAACAGAAGAATTCACACAAGAAATGTAAGAGTCATTGCCATGTAAAATATGGTTTAGATTGGTTTTTTTTCTCACTTTTCATAGCACAAGAGCCTTCATGAGGCATTATGTGGCTGTTTGCTCAAACTTTAGAAATCTTTACAATCAGGCTCAATTTTACAAAAATAAGTCCTGAGGTTATGCAAACTTCAGAAATTTCTTACAGACAGTATTCTGTGTTCCATTAATTTAGTTGCAAGTTTTCATAACAGTTTTTAATAGAAATCAGAAACTGCTTGTTAGAAAGGTTTAGATATTGTGGTTAATAGGAACCTGAATTTGATGAAATACCTGGAAGTACTGCTTCGTGTCTTTTTCAGGAAACGGAATTTACTAACTCACTCTCCTGGTTTAAGCCTCTCAGCCATGCAGTTTGCTCACTCACTCCCCACTCTTTCTCCCCCAGTCCTGGGGGATGGGAAGGAGAATCGAAAGAATGCACCTCCCACAGGTTGTGATAAGAACAGTTCAGTAACTAAGGTATAACACAAACCATTACTGCTACCACCAATAATAATAATGACAAGGGAAATACAAGAGAAGAGAACACAACTGCTCACCACCTGATACCAAGCCTGACCCAGCAGCTAATCCAACCCTTCCACGTCCCTGCCCTCCATTTTTCCATCCTGGGCATGACGTGCTGTGGTATGGAATACCTCTTTGGTTAGTTTGGGTCAGGTGCCCTGTCTCTGCTTCCTCCCAGCTTCCCTGGCAGAGCATGAGACTCAGAAAGTCCTTGTTCAGACCAAAGAACTCTAAGCAGTAACTGAAAATATTGGTGTTATCAGCACAGTTCCCAGGCCGAAAGTCAAAAGCACAGCCCTGCACCAGCTACCAAGAAGGAGAAAAATGACTGCTACTGCTGAAGCCATGGCACTCACTAACAGTTTCAATCTTGACTGGGGAGGAACCAACATTTTATACGTCCTAATCATGAAATGCACTGTAGGGCTTAATGAAAGGCAATACCAAAAGAAACTAAATGCTTTGAAGAGTCTTAATGAAGCTATGAATCTACCTGCATCTGAGAAGGATTTTAATAAGCTTTGGCAATGTATGTTGGAATTTATTTTCTTAATTCAGGATGTAGGAATTTTTAAGAGTCTGCTATTATGCTGAATCCACTCCATGAGTAATCCACTGTTTATAGTTAGTAATCATCAAACAATACTAGCTGAAAATATTGGAGAAAAGCCATGGGATCATATACTATTAACTGAATTTTCTGTTAGTCTTTACCCTAGGAAGAAAATGAGGAGATTTCTCTGCTGGAAGAAATAAAGCTGAAAGTGGAAATTCAAGAACTGCAGAGACATTGTGATGGAAAGCCTGAAAGTGCTACACTGCTTGTCTATCCCTGGCAAAACCAGGATTGAATTACTAGTACAGGAACGACCGTTGCAATGGGTTTATGCAATACTATCATGGAAATGAATTTCAGAGAATATCTAAAATTTATGCATTTCAGGCTGTCATTGATACTTTCCAAGTTAAGAAAATGTACCACAAGAAGCAACTTTCAACAAGCCTATATATAACAAGATGCTGAACTTCAAAGTCCTCAATCAGCATGGAGCCAAGCCACCTTGAGCTCAATGGGGCACCCTGGGACAACTGCAACAGCAACTTAATATTTTTTTTTCTCAGACAACAGAAATGGAGAGCTCAAAAAACTGCCATAAAAGGCACATACGAAATAGAGGTTACAGATACTTACCTGTTTGTCTTTATCTAGTTCTTTAGACAGGCTTAAGCAGTGTTTTTCACATGCTAAAAGTAGCCACTACAAGCATTTCAGATCCATTGGTATCTGTTAAGCTTTGTCTGCACCCAAAGCTTGTTAACATATTGCCAGAACCTGTGTCTCACACCCTCACAGTAAAAATTTTCTTCCTAATATCTGATCTAAATCTACTGCCTTTGGACTTAAATTAAAAAAAAAAAGAAAAAGAAGAGAAAAGAAGAGAAAAGAAAGAGAAAGAAGAGAAGAGAAGAGAAGAGAAGAGAAGAGAAGAGAAGAGAAGAGAAGAGAAGAGAAGAGAAGAGAAGAGAAGAGAAGAGAAGAGAAGAGAAGAAGAAAAAAGAAAAGAGAAGAGAAGAGAAGAGAAAAGAAAAGAAAAGAAAAGAAAAGAAAAGAAAAGAAAAGAAAAGAAAAGAAAAGAAAAGAAAAGAAAAGAAAAGAAAAGAAAAGAAAAGAAAAGAAAAGAAAAGGAAAGAAAAGGAAAGAAAAGAAGTAGAAAAGAAAAGAAGTAGAAAAGAAAAGAAGTAGAAAATGATCTCTTTGAGTATCTGTACTTCAGGGCCTATTGTGTGTGCAGTGAGACTAAAGACACCAGTAAGCTGACTTCTCACTCTTCTCATATGATGCAGTTGCTGCGCATTAGATGCTTGCATGCTCTTGAACACTTCTCATTATAAAGGCAGCAAATAAAAGATCAGTAGAAAGGAATTTTTGCAGAAGTAGGCATTATCCCAGGAGCTAGTTTGAGGCTTAGAGTAATATAAGGATAAAATATAAAGGTTGTGACCTTCATTATTCTTCTCCTTACAACAATCTTCAATTAAATCCTTCTGGCTAAAAAGTTAACAATATCACAACCAAAAGAAAACTGAAAGCGATTATTTTTAAGGCAACCCATAGAAGAGGTCTCAGGGTTAAATACAGAATAACAGCTTTTCTTCCAAAGTAAAATTTGTTTTGTTCAATTTATTCTCAAAAACTTTCAGCATGTACCAGTTCATGAAACCAGTTTGTTAAGCAACAGAAGCATACTAGAAACATTGTGACCTAAAGAATAGAACCACAGAGATATAACCTATAGCTAATAGCTATCCTTTTCTGTAGTTTGCTCATCCTGTGTTCTCTAACAGGTGTCAAATACTGTTTCTGAAATGAATAGTTGAGTGTTTTAACTGAAGTAAATGTTGCATTAGAAGAAAGACAAGAACAAAAAGAAAACATAGGAGTAGGATGTGCCTCTGTTTCAAATAATGTATTTCCTTGTGACTAATTTCCCTAAGTAACATTCTGCAGTTGGTGATATTTTATTACCTTTTTTTTTAATTTTTCAATGTTATAAAGCAAGTTGCCAACTGAAAATTACACAGGAGAGACTTCATGTGAATACTCTCATCCTGAGCAATGTACAGAGGCAAGACAAACTGTAAACCTACCTTATGGTAGAATGTAAATAGACACAGCATGATAAAACTTTTTTCTCTTTTACTATTTTACTCTAAAAGCTTAAAACTGTTCATCCTTTGAGCAAATTAGTAAGGCTATTGGGATATTTGAGTATCATTCAAACCTATATCACTGTTCTGCATGTCTGCCCACTGAGTTTTTCGCTTGTGCCCTTTTGGCCTTATTTAGAAAAGCAATATTGACTTGAAATTGAGTAATAGATTTTTACTGCTTTTATTGGTTTGTTGGGGTTTGTGGGATTTTTTGGAATTTTTTTTTGTTTGTTTTGTTTCGTTTTGTTGTTTTACTTATATCAGGAACAAAAAGCTTCCTGTTTTTATGCAATTGGTGAATATAATTATATTTGTTCTGGCTTTGGTTTTCTTTTTGTTGTTTTTTTTTTTACTGTGAAAAAGAAACCTATGGTTCTTTTCTGAAATTAATTTCTAAGTTGAAGTGTAAATAATTTGAACTATTTTAATTTTCATCTCATTAAAATGCACAAAACACATTGCTAAGGATGAAAATATCTCATTGTTTTATCAGACTGATAAAACAGCTAATTGTGATTGCATATAGAAGTTTTCTTGCTCCCCTTCAAATCACTCCTGTTTTCAGAAGTACTATCTGTCCCCACCTAACATCATCATCATCTATTTATTATAGTAATAAGTGATAAAAAAAAGAATTTTAAATTGTTAACCAAAGATTTTGCTTCTCTGGCCCCAGAAGGATTGTAGCCTTATACTCTCCATTTTAAATGGAATTTCTGACCAGTAGCCATTTGTATGCCAATTCCTATAAGCCTGAATTCCTACTTTTCCAGCACTGGCCAGAGCTCACAAAATATAAAATTTAAAAATAAGAATGAGGAAATTAAGTTCTGTCAAAGCTATCCTGTGTACATGGGAAATGATGCTCCTTGAAGTTCTACATAATGAAAAAATATGTGCTGGTTTTCATGGAGATCATATCTCTGCCTAATTTCAAATTCCATCTCTGGTGTTTGGTGTCTTAAATAAAAGTCTCCAGATTTTTTCATGTGGAGAAACAAATACCTCTTTCCCCTTCCTCTCTCCCATCCCAGGAAATATCTGGCCCAAATTTTTGTTGAAATGTTCTGAAAAATGCTCACCCTGAGGTACAGCTCAACAAGAAAACTGTTACTGCAGCTCTTAAAGTTCATTGGAGTAATAGGTTATTGAAAACAGCAGTCTAGAAAAGTACAAAAATAACACAATGAGGACAGCAAACTTTGTTAACAGTCATTTATAATAATATATTATTTGTATTTGAATCTCTTGGAAAAAATCAGAAGAATATTCCTCATTAAGAAAATTTTGGTACTTAGAAGAAAAGGAAAATTGTTATCACAAGAATTTTTTTTGCTACATGTGCTAAAGTTGATTTCAGTCAATTTAATATGCTTAAGACTTGTTCTGTAATTAATGACACTCATGACACCAAATCCCTTTGATGAACTCTGTTCTTGTTATGGTAGCATGGCCTTTCTCACCTGAAGAAGTAGACAAAAAACTACAGAGTATGAAAGAGTCTTTTGTCTTAATTATGAATGAACACTCTACTGGACTATTTCAAGCCATTTCAAGTAAATCTTTCCTTTATTCTTGTCCATCTCTCTTGTTTCTTTTTAATTTCATGGTTTTTATTTCTCATTACTGCCTGGAAACTTTGCTATCAGTATGAATAACTTCAGATAAGCCCTTTTCTTTTGACTGGTTAATATCTTCATTTCTAACTTGATTGTAGATCTAGCAACAGTAGTTCCTTTATAACAAAAAAAAAAACACCAAAAAACCAAAAACAGCCAACCCCAAACCAACCAGCTTTGTCTGCCTATTTCAGCATATTAAGCTGAAAACATTTGGTTCAGTTATTATAACTGATTTATTAAAAAACAGAAATGTACTTAGTTATCTGACTAACATATCCATTTTCCAGCATGTAGACATTGACGCTTCATTGAAATGGAAACTTCTGCTTCCTACAGTTTGATGACATTGTTTACAGGTATTGCATGATGTTATTGAAAAGAATAGTGTTGTTTATATAAGCAGAATCACTGTGTGCAAAATAGTCTCATATCTATGTGTGCTTGCTGATGCAGTATGAGCCTACTTACTGCAGGCTACAGTATTTGATCCATGGCTATCAGCATTCAGCTGGCAATTTGATTTAGAAAATATAGCTTGAAAATAGCTTCATTTCACATATATTACTTTCTGACTTCTGCTGTGATTGCTCAGCCAGAGTCCAGCTGTGGAAATGTTAGAACTATTCATCAGGCATGAATATTCATCAGAGTGGTATTCCTATTTTCCTATACATCACTGGGATGTCAGACACAACTGTTAGGTGAGGGATGTGAATAAACCCTCCAACTCTGAAAAAGTAAAATCACACACACACACACTAAGGCACATCAGGAAGCTTGATGAAATATGTCTGCGCAGTTGAAAGGCAATACCTTCTGGGTCCTCCTAATGCAGCTTTATTCAATGTGAAATTTGTCATATCAGTGGACCAGTCTGAAAGAAAATGGCAATCCCAAATAATTACAAAATCACTATTCAGGCTTCCCAGATCCTGAGCACAGTTTAAAATCATGAAGGCTTTTTAAAAGGAATTATTTGTACTTGCTTCTATAGACTAATATCTTTAGGGACTAAATGACAAATTAAAACATGCTGATTTTAAATGGATGTTGAGACTGACAGGTAATCAGAGGATCTGGAGCTTCAAATAAGCCAATAAAACACAAAGACTTGTAAAATTGAAGCTAAAACAGTGAAACTGCTTTGCTATAAATGTTTATTAACTTCAGCAGGAATTGGACTTGGGTCCAACCACAAAGAAAGGCATATTATTTGCAAAGCTACTTCTGTAAACTTTACTAATTTCATGCCACATGTCCTGTTGAGTTCAAAAGATGACACAGGGTAAAAATTGTGTATCTTGCATTCTGATGAAAAAAAAATGCAGTGTGAGGCTTACAGCTTCCAGCAGCGCAGTTCCTGACACTGCATCACCCATAATATTACTCAAGGCTGACTCCTGGCACCAGACCCAGAGCTGGCATAAGCCAGTATAGTACTGGTTTTTCCGGAGCTACAGTATTTGACATCAGCTAAAGATAAGGTCCATTAACTTCCTATTGTCTCTAGAGCATCTGCCCATAGCTTTCCCCTGATACATATTCATATGGTAATGGAGTTAATAAAGAAGTCATTATACTACAACTGAAATATTTCAAAGGTTGCCTAGCACTAATCAACACAGATAAAATCCATTCTGTGGCAGAAGCCCTGTGCACGGCCTGTATGCCATTGATGTCCTAGGCATTTCTTTTATACCTGCTTTGCCTGAGAATTTTCTTTAGGACAAAATTCAACTCCTATTGAATGTTTGTCTGAGGAGAAAAATAAAAAAAACAAGCAAGCAGACAACTAAATCAGACCTAAAGCATTTTCCTTGTGTTACCTGGAATGAATGAAAGAAAAAGTACCGCTTTAACAGCTATGGGTTTAACATAACTCTTTATCACGTCTATATTTTTTTGTTCAGATGCATGAATCTACTTATTGGAGGTAAAAAAAAAAATTATGTGCCTGATTCCATTAGCATGAATTTGCTGATGTCACCAAGTTGAGCAAGAGTGTTGATCGGCTTGAGGGTAGGAAGGCTGTACAGAGGGTTCTGAATAAGTTGGATCAATTGGTCTGAGGCCAATTGTGTGAAGTTCAACAAGGCAAAATGCTGGGTCCTGCACTTGGGTTACAACTCCATGTAACACTACAGGCTTGGGAAAGAGTGCCTGGAATGCTGCCTGGCAAAAAAGGACCTGGAGGTATTGGTTGACAGCTGGATGAATATGAGCCAACAGTGAGCCCAGGTGGTCAAGAAGGCCAAAGACATCCTGGCTTGTGTCAGAAATAGTGCGGCCAGCAGGACTAGGACTAGGATTGCCCTTCTATACTCATTCCTGGTGATGCCGCACCTCAAATACTGTGTTCAGTTTTGGGCCCCTCTCTGCCAAAAAGATAGTGAGGTGCTGGAGCATGTCTAAAGAAGGAAAGCGGGTGAAGGACAGAAAGCACAAGCCTTATGAAGAGCAGCTGAGGGAACTGGGGTTGATCAGCCTGGAGAAAAGGAGGCTGGGAGGAGACCTTATTGCTCTCTACAACTACCTGAAAGGAGGATGGAGCAAGGTGGGTGTTGGTTTGCCAAGTAAAAAGCAATAAGGCAAGAGGAAGTGACCTCAATGTGCCAGCAGAGGTTTAGATTGGATCTTTGGAAAAATTCCGAGTTGCCAAGCATTGGAACAGGCTGCCCAGGGAAGTGGTAGAGTCACGCCCCCTGGAGGCTTTAAAAGTTGTGCAGATGTGACACATGGTTTAGTGGTGAGGGCACTAAACCATGAGGTACATGGCTTAGTGATGGACTTGGCAGTGTTATGTAAATGGCTGAACACAAATGATTTTATATGTTTTTTCCAACTTAAATGATTTCATGATGATATGATTATATGAAAAGGGGTTTAAAAGTAAAATGCAAAAAACAAGCTTAATGTTTTTCAAAAGAATACCAAAAGTTAACTTTGGCATCTATTAAAAAAAATAAAAATCAAGGAGCATCTGACTACTTGAGTGTTGTGACATGATTTTTTCACAATGAAGCTGTGTCATTTTTTATAAATTATTAAACTGACATGGGAATCCAGAAGTTCATTTCTGAATTAAATTTGCTGACCGTTCATTCATCCAAAGATTCAGTCTATCTTTCCTTTGATGTCTATTTAAATATCTAGGGTTAAGCAGATGCCACATCAAAGATGGTCTGGGGAGAACCCTGTTTCAGGACACCCAGAGGGTCACATCTAGCATGGACCTGCATTTCTTTTCATGGAGATGATGTGTTTCGGATGTCAGGATATTACAAGATGAAGAAACAAAGGGTACCACTAGCTTTAGCTTGAGCTTCCAGCACCTAGCTACTGCACAATGAAGAGGTAATTAAGCCCTGTTTTACCTCAGCTGTTTTGGACAAATATAAATGAACATGATCAAGTCTAGTGTGGTGAATTTTAGGTCATGTGGCATGAATCTCACCTGCATATCCTCAAGGCAGACACTGTCAGGGCTATGAATGTATGAGAAGAAGGTGCCATTTAGGAAGATTGACAGGATAGTCATCTGTATATTTAAGAGATGTTACCTTGACAGGACCAGTTTATATTCATTTTATATTCCTCCCAGTAAATCTACACCAGTATGGAAGAAAAAAAAAAAATGGTGTGGGCTTCAACTTGAATCTGTCACTTCTGTTTTCTTGTCACTCATGTTTTTTTTAAATGCTAGTGTATGGTGGTTTCAAAAACATTTTTCTGTCACTTCCACTTGTTCTACCATGTACCAAGTCCCTGGCAGTAAAACTCTATGTTCGTGATCCTCTAATTTGCTAGGACATGTGGTGAAATTGGGACCCATGTACTCAGATGCTCTCAGTAAGGGAAGGACACAAGCCTGGCTCACTAAGTTTCTAACCTGTGAGCTATGGGCTGAGCTACATGCAGTAATATTGGTTTCTTGTGAACTGAGCCCTAACTCAATTTGGTTCAAACAGATGAACAGTCTGGAGAGGACTGAAACTGTAGCTGGCTAATCTGGGTAAGAAGCTACCAAATAATTTCATATCTCAAACAAGCTAAAAACTGTACACTAAAATAATAATACTGTAGTTTAGGGAGCACCAATGAGATTTTTGAAAACATGGCCCATTTCCAAGCAAATTTTACTTACAGACAATCATAAATCCTACTGAAAGCCAAAAGGACTTAGGCTGGATTGATTTCAGTGGGAGTTAGTCACTTCTTTGAAAATCTCATTATGATACCTGTCCACATCTTTACACTCCCAACTTAAATGCTTTTAACATTTGGCTGCTAAGTCCCTTTTCAAAATGAAAGCTTAGTCTCTGAAACTACATAGACTTAGATTGTTAAAGATATTTATTATGTTCCAGTGATTTCAGTGGAAATGAGGAACCTTGACACCTTTCAAAATGCTAACTACTATCAAAGCTGAACTTAAAAGCATAGGTAGGTAACAAAAAGGATTTGTAACTTCTGAGATTATATAGCATGTTTCCCTGACCATCATTTCCCCCACTTTGTAATAAAAGCAGTATTCTGTTCTAAATTAAGCCATTCTTTCCTATGTTTGTTTACCAGACACACATATTGCGTTAATGCAGGACAGAAAGAAATTTTCTAACTGGGGGAAATGCACGGTGACTCAGAGTAGTAGGCTTTGCTATTTCGTCTGACATATCTAATGGCTTAGAAGTACATTGCAAATCCAACATGCAGTGACTATAATGACTCAGAATCAGCATGCAATACCCCTGCATGACACACTGAGCAGCTCAGAGCAATAGTCTGTGCTATCGCGTTCCAGGGGTTCACGCATATATAGACATTTCTCTCAATTTTTCTTTACTGTGGGAAAAAAAAAAAATCCAGAGGGTTGGAAAGAAGAATGGATCAGGGTTCAGTGCCAATGTTCAAGCAGAATTCCAGGTCACGGTGCACATTTTGCATGTGACCTGATCACTCAAGAGCTGCACTAATTTGTGGAGGATTTGGGATTGCTCGTTCATGCTGATTTTGGAAAGATTTATTTTTAATGTAGGATTTCTGCAAAATGCTTTGTGGCTACCTCAGTTGCTTTTGGAAAATAATAACTAGATTGAATGAAGCACCTTAGAAGATATTTCATTTCTTGGCTTTTAAAATCAATATTTTTCACACTGTCATGAATATTTTTTGTAGAAGCCTTGGCAGCTATTTTTGTTCATTGTAATTGTGGCTATAGGTGAAGATGGAGCACCTTTCTCTCATTATTAAGAGCTTAGTAGCCCTGAGCTAAAGGCTGCAATTCTTCATGTCACCACCGTGGTGGCAAATAAGATTTTCTATTTAGTTTCTAGTAACCTCATTTGTCAAAGAGACTGTATTTCAAGTTTATATAGGTTTAAGGCAAACAAAACTGGACAGTTAAATGTTTCTTTTGTCATAAACTGAATTAATCCATTAGCAAAGAATGAAACTAACGGAACATTAACATTGCTGATATGCTGGCTTATTTCAGACTTTGTGTAAAGAAGGTTCTGTGAAGTTAATACAAAAATAAATCATCTTCTTATTAATGACAGTTTCAGCGAGCTGTCAGAACACTCTCATACACCGACATGAGTTTCATCCAAAATTATGGTTATATTTTTCTACATTGATTTTTTTTCCCTTTCTTTATATTTTATGTTTTTAATTGTGTGTGCATGTGTGTGCACCTGCATGTATGCATGAACCAAACAATCAGGAGTGTGGATCAAATGACATTTGGCACAGATGTTTAAAACACTTCAGCAGAAGAGTTCTTTTAAAAAGAGAGATCTGTTCTTAAGGTTTTCTTGTAGGTTTTTTGTGGGTTGTTTTGTTGGTTTTTTTTTTTTCTCTTCTTAATTTTCCCTATTTTTTCTCCATAGCAGTTGAGATAGAAAAGGTCATGTTAACAGATAAGAAATGTTAACTCCCTCACAATCTTCATATGACATGCCTTCTTTGCTCAGTGACTAACCCTCACTTCAGCGGATAGCACACACTAAGGGGCTCTGGCTGAAGCTTCTAGCCAATTCAAGTGCAGAAATCTGACTGAGGCACTTTCATACATACTATCTTAACGAACACTATTTTCCAGCTGTGCTTTCTTCCTTTTTTTTTCTTCTCTTCTTTTACTATGCTTTCTTTCATCCTTCTCTCACATCCGTTTCTCCTCTTTTAGGATTCTTGAGAAGCATTGGAAAACTTGGGGTAAGACAGTAGTTTTCACGTCACAAAGCAAACACTTTGGGTTTCCCAGAGACTACTGTAGATTTGGCATGATGGAAAAGGACATGGTATTATACAATCATTTTTTCTATGATGCTCCTGTTGTGCGCAAACAGTGAAAAAGGCTCCAGAATTTATAGTGGAGTTTACAGTTCTGAATAAAACTGTATTAAGTCCCATCATGGAAAAGGCTACAGTAAGAACCATTTCTTATGTCACATCAGAGTGGGAAAATCCATCACCTTTGATGTTCTTTTGAAAACTTTCTGGCTGTGCTTTGTAGACAGGCTTTCATCAATTTCAAGTTTATTCTTCCTTTTCCTTTTTCAGTCTTTCAATATGCTCATTGATCCAAATTCAGAAAAAAAAAACCAAAAACCTTTTAGTTTGTGTATATCTTCTTAATTCCTCATTATCTTGATGACAGAAAAAAAAGAAAATTAAACCTTAAGAGGTGATGTTTTCATTGCATGTTTTACAATAGTTCTGCACATTTATTCAAAAATATTCATTGTTCAAGTGTCATATGATAGACAGATTACTTTTGTACTTTCATTTTTGTTTCTTCTCAAGAACTGAGATGATGACCAGACTTGGAAATCTACTCTGTCACTTAGTAAGCATTTACAAAATTATTAGATTTCTGTAATAGAATGATATTTGATTTTGGTCATTATTGTTAAAAATAGTATTTTCTTGGCAACAGCAGTCTGCAAAATGAGTCTCAGATGAAGAAAGCATTTTGGTTTCAGGGTCTGAATTCTGATTCAAAAAATGTAAATAACATTATATCATTTCTATAAAGCTGTTTGACCTGACAGGGTTAACATTTCTTTTCCCATTGCATAGCTAATAAAATAAAAAGAACAAATCAAATTTTTCACATCCCTTTAACAATCCATTTTTTAAATATTTTAAAAGCCTGAACAAGTTCCCTAGCTATGTTCTTGTAGCAAAAGTTGCTGCTATTCTATAATATCAGTAAAATATTGCTTTTTTCCACTGATCAATTTCTAACTTTCTATCAGATTATTCGCAAAATCAAATACTTTAAAACCAAGAATAATCTCTTATGGGCATCAAAAATCTCACCTAAACTCATTTTGTTATTACAAAAATGTATGGAGAAATGTGCTCCAATCAAAACAAAATAGTGAACATTGATTTATAAATAAATGTTTTTTATTTATACATATTACAGTTATTATTTTGATTGGATTACTAAGGTTACATTCCTACAAAGATATTCACAGTGGCCACCTGTATTTCATGTGAAATTCTACAGATTTAATTAGTTTTGTGTGTGCTGAAGAACCATTATTACTATTTTTATCAATAGCTGAAATAGATGGACTGTGCCTTAGAAAATACCTTTTTATAGACAAAAAGAACATGTACTCAATTTCCATAACTTTTAACCAAAGGAGGAATTAATCTGGTCATATTCATACCCTTTGCTTTTCATGACTAAAAAATCTCTATGAGAATCAAATGTTCCAGGCTTGCTCTCTGCTAGCTGACTGAATAACAGATTTTCCCTAGTACTTACTCGGCCCATCTTCTTTCCTGAGCCCCATGATGAACATGTATAGAGGAGAGTATGCAGCTAGTAGGGAGGCATACCTTAACACCTTCCAGGGCTTTCCACAGCAGAGTGCTAAGATCTGATAGCTCTTATGCCACTCGCAAAAGCTTCATTCACTGTGGGTAAGGAAAGCATTTTTTTCACTATTGGATATGAATTAAAGCATGAGTTTCAAAGCGGAAACAAACTTACAGTGGATAAGATAACCAAATACATTCTTAAACTTCTATTGAAGCAGTAAGAATGTTATCTACTTAGATTCTTGCTTATCTTTTATTTCTCTCCAGATTAAAAACTTGACTCTCCACTCATTAAGATACAATTTCACTGTGGAAGTGGCTGGCTCCACATCTGACAATGCTACCAACTCTTTCTTGTCTGCAGGCATTATCCTGCTGCTCCATCAGATTTGCTGGCAGAAACATTTGCACAGCTACACCATAAAGAAGATCACAAGTGCTGCCTCGTATTTTTCATTGGCAGTCAAATAAGATATTTTCTGACAAAAGTGCAGATCTTGCCCACTAACAAGGAGAGGGATCCTTATACGATATATAATATTTAAATTCAACAAAATCCTTCAGCACAGTCGTATGCTTATAAATATTAATGTTCCCAGAAAAAAAAAATTAAATATTGGCTAAATATTGTCCCATCTATTTCAGGTGACATGACACACACACCTGAAATTGATGATGTTGAAGCTCACTAAATGAGTGAGTGTTGAAGCTCACTAAATTATGTTTCATTTTCTGAATATTCTTCATGATGCAACATCAACATGAAATACGCATTTTGATTAGAGAATTTTACTGTGGCTATGAGTATTCCACTCAATCTGATCCAGAATACTAAACCATCATTAGCTACAAATCTTTCGAGCATTTAGCTGTTCACAAAAGACAGAGGAAAATTATATTGTTATAGTCATTTTTAAAACCATTTTGTCACCACAGTATTCTGCATATTCTAATAGTCTATTTTTTGTGAGCTATATTAGAGTTACAACAGCTCTGAGAGCTTTCTTGATGAATTCTCAATGGTCGGTTCCATTAAGCAAAGATTGGTTTGCTTGACTGGAAATGAACCAACAATGGGTTCAATGTGTTTTATACATATTCTTGGTTGAAAACATGTTATTATTATAATGTGTCATTTGTACTATTTGAAAGAGTAGATCAGTTATCTAGTCTGCATACTGAATAATTTAAAGAAGTGTTCTCTATTAAATATTTAATCTATTTAAAATTTTACAGTCCCAATATGTATCAGTTAAATGCATACACTTATGGAAGCCCACTTTTATTAAAGCAAATTAAATATTGAATCAAATTTAATAATTAAACTAAATTACTTAGTGAATCAATTCAACACATAGCTTCAATTTATGTCATCATACTCAAATAACAGGAATAAATATTGAATGGGTTAAAAGTAACCATACTTATCTGCTGCTAGAAATATTTCTTCTAAACTCATGAACTGAGGTCTGTGCTTGTGAATATGAACACACACATACTTCATTCTTCTTTTGATCTTCTTAAACTAGAGAAGATAAAAAGATTGCCACTACATAGGCAAAAAAAAAAAAAAAAGACATTAAGAACAGAATGTGACGCATATACGCTTGGGTTTTAGAAACTTATAAATGAATTATCTAAACTTAATTTAGTAACAAAGGACTTGTTAGGAGTGTCCTTTTTCAAGCCCCTCTTCCATTTCTTATTTCCAACCTGAGCTGTAGACCATTTTGCATAAACCAAAACATTTATTATATTAATCTATTACTATTGGTATTTTATTATTTCTTTGGATTTGGTTAAAAGCAGTACAGAAAAACTTACATATTTACTATCAATCACAGGTGTTAGGAGCCCATATGCGCCTGGACACCATTCAGCAAAAATGCACTGTGATATGCTGTAAGCCAAAAAAATAGCCATCTGAATTGAGCACCTGTAAGCCTAGTAATTTGGTGTATGACACTACTTTCATATAAAAATATTTCTCTATCTTCTGTACGTAGTATGTCTTTCTAGGCCATTTCAAATTGCAGATTAGCAAGAAATTGACCTTTTATTATTTACAAGCAGTGACATTTATGTGCATATGACAAGTGCAAGAATCAGTTGCTTCACTGAAATATAGGATCGATCAAAAACAAAAGGGGACAGCCATACAGATCACCAGTACTTGGATTTTAATAGATAAAGGTGAACTGACTTGTTATAAACCATCATTTAGCCAACAATGCAAAATACCTTACTCTAAGAAAAAAAAATTACATAGAATAAACAGCATCACAGGGAAGAAAGATGGATAAAACTGAGCTAAAATTGAACTATCTGAGCAACAAGAATAAGCAAGAAAGTGAATAGTATTATCATACCTCTGCAGCAAAAAGGTAGGAAAGAACAGAATAAAGGAAATAGAACTTTCTTGCTTCAATCAGCAACTGCTAAACCAAAGTAATATATGGAAATCAATGTGGAAAGAAAAGATTGGATTTGGCATCACTAAGTTTAATGACCAAACAGCACAGAATTCTCCAAAGGCGGGAAATTCTTACAAGTATATTCATGACCCATATTCTTCTAAGATCTATGCACAGGGAAGTTCTATGTGTACTATATTTCCTGAAGCTGATATTTTGCAGCTTTTCTGCAGCAAGAAAAATCAAAGAAGAAAGTGCTTGAGAAAAGACCTGTAGCCTAGCAATTGACCACATTTCTTTAAAATAAGCTGCTTGGTCTATATTAGTAGACAGAAAAGAAAGAAGACTATCAGCAATTTGGGAACTGTGACATTCCCTGTCACTTTCAGGCTGGTTTAGTTTTGTAATGCCAAAAGACAATTTTACTCATTGGGAGTGCATGTCCTGAAAAAAAAATCCAGAATACAAATTGTTCCAGTTATTAATTATAGTTTATATTAATATCAAGGTTTTCTTACCAGTCCTTCTTGTACTCTCTGATCATTTTTGTTTCATTAGACAGTTTATACGTTTCTTAAATCAAGTTAATTAAGAAAGGAGGAAATGCTTTGTTAGTCTTGGTGCATGCCCTATCTGCGTCTCAGCTGCACACTGGAGCGATATGTGACCCTTTGATTCAAAGTCCATCAAAAGAAAAACTGAGCAAACAGCTTATTTGTGACTCCCTTTAAGGCGTTTTCAGTTGGTGAAAGAGGGTCCAAGGAATAAAACCACATAACCTGGAAAGCAAAAAAGCAACTGTGCACAGCAACTTTTTAAAAAGTATATAATAGAACTTCTTTCAACTCTGTCATTTTCTGAATGTAACATATCAGAAGCACACATCTGCAGGCTTCAGCAAATATTTGCACTTAATATCTGAAGTCCATAAGTGAAACCAAATCAGAAGAATTCTGTGATGTGCCACCCTCAGTGCATCTTAATCTCTCTTTCCTCTTAAGCTGTACAAACCAGGAGGAAGAGACAACCATCTTTTTTTTTTTTTTTTTGTAAATAAAGTTACAGTATAGTAATACCTCTCCTCATATTTCTCACTTCAGATTTTGAAAACAAGCCAACTTTCTCTACATATTTTATTAGTGAGGCAACAGGACAAGAAACAACTCAATTTTTTGAGTGGCATACAGTTTTTATTCATACTTTCAGACTCTGACAATATAAATGACTTGCAAACCTAAGTCACAGTCTAGTGAGATTTTTAACTGTTTCTAAATTCTGTGAGTACCTCCATCTCACATGACTCTGAGCTTTTGAAGATTTCAAGCTGAAGAAGGATTTGTTTTTCTGCATGTAACTTGCAGGTATCAAATGAGCTTCACACTTGCATTTTAAAATAAATCTTTAAATACTGTGTAGAAGCAGCAGAATTTTGAGTCTTCAGGTTTGAAAAGTAGATCAAGCCCAAATGCTAGACAGAGCCATAAGATAACATCAGTAGCCCTTAAAATATCAGTTCTTCACATCCTTTCTCTTTGCATTCTGACACAGCAACACACAGCTTGCAAAATGTACAAAATTTGACGTGCTGTTAGCATCATGTCAATTTTGCTCAGAGGTAAGATCATGCTAAGACTCTGCCTCTTTTCAATCCCTTCCCTGCCTTGGGAACTTCTCCTGCTCCAGAGTCTAAGGTGGCATAGAAAGAATGTTATCAAAGGATTCAAGCATCTCATCCTGCATAACTTGATCTCTGCAGTTTACTCAGGAATGTAAGTAGATTCAGCCTCCTTTTCTTCCTCCATATGGGGTGTGCACTGCAATCGAGTCCCTGTAGAACTGAGAAAACAGCATGTGCAGCTTAAATCAGAGGAATTAAAATGGGTAAAATACCAGAGTCAAAACACTGAAGGGCATATCCATATTTCATGTACATATTGCTTTAAAGTGAGTGAATGTGGATATATGTGTGCAATCCCTTAGTGGATTGGATGAGAATTGAAAATGAAAATACCGTAGCATTAAATTGCATATCAATACATTGTTTTGTACAGTAATAGGAAAATAAAAATGTGACAATATTAAAATTAACAAAAATCAACTCCCCTTCCAAAGCCCTGAATTTCCCAGTATTGCCTGACTTTAGAAGATTTGCCTTAGTCCCACAAGAAGCTGGAATGTAAAAATATGTGCTAGTGGGATCCTGCAGACCTACACTAGCTGCTGAACTCACAACATAACGTCTTTGTGAGTGCAGGTGCTAAGCTTCATTAGAACAAGTCCTTTTTATTTCCTCTGTGTCATTCTTTCCTCTTTCCACTAAAGCCAGCACTTTCTCACTTCCCTTGTCTAGATGAATGTACAGCTTGAGTGTTCAAGCCAAGTAGGGAATTGCAGCATTTAATTTTGAAAAAGCAATTGGGAGGATGATTATAAAAGGTTATCTGGGAAACAAAACATTATGAAATAGATTTCTGCCAACTCCAAAGTTTGTTTGCAGGCGCATAGGGACATGAACAGCTCCCTTATGCAGACCTCAGCACTGTTCTGAGCTGCTGCCGACTTCTATCTCTGGGACTTCCTGAGTGTGTAAGATGCTTAAGAAGAGGCTGGCTGGAAGAAAGGTAGTAAGAACAGCTCCATCTTTTATCCTTGCATCTGCCACATTGCTGAGAAGTATACTTCACTTAGCTGAAGAGAGATGAACTAATCTACCAATGTATTCTTTTTTATTTTTGGGGTGACTATGAGTACATGACTCACATTTGACTATTTTAATGCTGACAGCAAACAGATATTAGCAACCTTTACTCAAGCTGGTATTCGTTTCTCTACTTCTCCAGGTTTAAGCCAAGTCTGGAAGTTAGATTTAGAGCCTGATTAAAACACCTACCTGCAGATTAAGACAGCTGCTAGCTGTAGTGCAAAATGTCTTAGCTCACAATACAGTCAGTGGAGATAAAGTCAGTGCAGAAAGTAGAGATAAAAGAGCAATTCAGTGCACCCTAAAGTGTAATCAAATACTTCCTTTATGATGGTACTTAGCTGTCTAAACATAAGTTTCTACTGTCACTTTATATGCTTTGGATTTCCCCAATTGTTTGAGAAGACCTAGAACACCTAAAACACATGTAAAACTCTGGAGGCGTGACAAAGACTGGTGGAAGATCTTCTCTTTTCAGGCCAGGTAGAAAATCTCAAACATCTAGAAGGCAGTAGATAGAGGCCTGTGTGCAGACAACCAAATCAAACTCTCACGTGTATATCTGCATACTGACTCCTCAGTTCAAATGCCTTAGACTGCCATTCATTGGCTGCTTCACTGAATAAAAGGACTTTCAGACTGAAGATCACATTATTTAACCTTCAAAGTTTAGTCCATGTTTTATGTCACAGCCTGTGTCCTAAACTCTGCATAAGTCTAAGTAGTAGTTTGCCATTTATAATCCAAATGTCTCTCCATTACAAAGAAATTCTGTTGGTCTGACTTCATTGCTATTCATTCTTAGTAGACAAAATTAGTTCCTTTGGCAGTGTTCCAGAAAAGAGGCAGTTCTTATTATGTGTTTCCTGCCTCAACTAAAGAGTACTGCTTAGTTTGCTGGTTTCCTTTGCAGTCTTACTGTGAGATCACAATGTAATCTCAGTCAAGTGAAGAAAGGGGTTTTGAAAAATTATCACTGTCCTCATCAACAGCTGTTGATTTTTCGTCATCCTGAAGGACATTACATCTTTCCCAGGCTTGTTAGACAAGTCCTCCCAAACATTGTAAGGTGATCAACTTAAGAAATTGTACTTATTAAATTATATTTTTCTTGTAATTATCTTCCTTTTTGTTTTGAGCCTGTGATAGGAAGAAGGAAATGCATCTTTTAGAGTTCAAACTTGTATTTGTGTTGCTGCATACTGAAAGAGAGGATACTTATGGTACTTATAATTTCAAAAGTTTAAACTTGAATGTTCCAATCAAATGAGAGGAATTTTTGCAGTACTAAAAGCCCACAAACTGAAGGTGTCATGATTGTGACCCACAGAAGCACCATTATAAGATATAGCTTCACTAAACTTTGACATGTGTGGAAACCCAAATTAAATTGTTACATTAAATGCATATATTTGCAAACTTCATGAAGTTTATTTCATTAACAGGTGATTTGAGGGGTTATTTCATAAAACCAGCCAAATTACAAAGGAGAAACTAATCCAAGTGTCTCTCAGAAAGGCTGAGAGAAGTTTGTTTGGAAAAAGACAGTAAGCTTGTGAAATATATCTAAGGAACAGACACCCCAAACAGCTCTTGGGAAGTACCTCAAAAGGCAATCTACACTTCCATGCTATTTGGGGTTTGTTGTTTTGCAAGGTTTTTTATTGTGGGTTTTGGTTTGTTTGGGGTTTTTTTTGGATGAGGGGGAAGGTGGTTTTGTTTGGTTTTTGTTTTGGTTTGGGGGTTTGTTTGTTTATTTTGTTAGGGTTTTTTTGTTTGGTTTTGTTGTTTGGTTTTTTATCCCCCACAGAAAAGCAGCTGTTGGGAAAGGGAGCCCGTGAACAGGGAACAGATAGGAGTGACGTTTTGGAATGTCTGTTTTGGATAAAAACAAGCACAGATGATACTATGTGCAGAGATGTGGAGATTCCTGTTTCCCTAGAAGATGTGCTGTCATGGCTGAGAGTCACAGAGAGTTCATGCTGCTGTGCCCTGCTGCCAGCAAGGCCATATACCAACCCCGAGTACTCAAGAGCTACTCTGTGGCAACACCACCCACAGCACCTTCCCTCAGATTCTTTCTCCAGTAATAACGTGGAGCAAAAAACTCCTTAGAAAATCTGGTCCAATTTAAAGATACTTCCAAGGATCAAACAGGCTCCCAGGTTCTCCTGTTCACTCAATAATAATTTGTTGTGTTACCATAATTTTCATTTTCCTGCTCTCTCAGAAATGCTTAGATACTCTCACTGGAAACAGGTGTTAGCCATCCACTGATTTAATTTTCACAAAACTGGTTGCTGCGCTCTCTTCCTCTGCTGAGCTGCTGTACATAGAGAGGAAAAAATACGAGAAGTAAATCTACAGTTCTCAGTCTGGAGGATGGGGCTGTACCCTGATGCCCTCTCAAAGAAATTGCCTGAGAACAAGTAACCCTGGAAAATAAAGACACTGTCATCCAACCTCCATGCAACTCACAGTGAGGGCTCCAGGTTGCTACTGGAGTGATGAGGCCAGGTATAACGGTCAAGCTTAGTCTCACCTTTAAACCATGTACTTATACATCTTAGTCACACATCCGATTGAGCCACTGACAAATGCAGGAGTAGATTTTTCTAATAACAAAAAAAAAAAAAAAGGAAAGAAAAAGAAGCTCAGGTTTTGTGTCTTTATTAACTACATTTAAAGCAATATTGAATACTATATAATAGTATTTCAAGCATTTGTCCAGGAAGCTGAAGAGATGAATTACATTCCCTCCCAGCTTCAGAATCTCAGGATGCACAGCTCTTTGTCATGAAAAATTGAAATGCACTTCACAGAGAATGACCTGGAAATTTCTTTTTTAGTTTAGTGTGAAACACTCAAGTTTCATAATACAGAATCTTAAAATACAGAAAGGAATAAAATGGCTATTCATGTAGAGGGTAACAGAGAGTGCTGTATGTTCTGTGGGCAACAAAGACTTTCTCATGCATCTCCATTTGTAAGCGTTACTTCATTAACACCTTTGTCTCCAAGACAGACATTCGTCTTATTTAGCCTTTTAGATATTGTCTACAATGTGTAGTCAATCAGAGGGCCTGGCATTTCCAAAGTATGATTAATCTGCTTAACGATTCTGTAGGTGGCTGTTTCTTCCTTTTGACTACATAGTTCAACACCTTGCTGGGGCTAGCCATGCAGGGATGGGATTCAGTGGCTTAAAAAAACAAACAAAAAAACAAAAAAACACACACACAAAAAAAACCCACATAGTGATTGCCACTTACTGAAGTATTGCAGAAAAATATTATACAGGATGTAGTAGAGACTGCAGATGGGGATGATCAGGCAGGGTGTTCCACCTGACACTAGATGCCCAGCTGTGAATGAATGCCCACTAGAAAAGCCCACTAGACCCATTTCTAATTTCAAGACAGCTAAAAACAGATGAGACACATCCATCTAAAGGTCTAAATCAGCTTCCCAACACTATACCAACAGTAAGCAAACTTTACTCAGCTACAGCAGAATCAGCAAGGCAACAGGTCTAAAAAAGTGTGCTGTCTTCCAAGTACAGTGTTTAATGGAGAATTGCTTTAAAACCGTAAGTTTAAAGATGTCTTTCCAGCTTCCCACACTGGTTTTGTAGCCTGACTTGCCCTTAATTCACAGAGGAAGCAAGCAAGACTGTACTCTTAACTTACCACGCAATATGTGCTCTCCGAATCTAATACCACTAGCAATGCAAAAAGCTGTGCAGAAAATCGGGTTAGTGAGACCATTGACTTTCTGGTTCTAGCTTACATAATGGTACTTCTAACATTTCCAGATGTATGCTTTGCATGAGGAGTAGCGTTCATTCTGTGACGACATTGAATTAGTTATCTAAAATAAAATCTATTTATTTCATTTTCTAATAATATATTATATTTATATACACTATAAGCCCTGCTATGTAAGATCTGCTACTGAATCTCAAGTGACAATTTAGAGATAAGCAAAAGCAGCCAGAAATAACTCTACAAGTCTCAAATGTGATTCTGAATATGGAACTACTTTCCTTCAATGTGATCGCTTCAGCCTCTTATCCGTGCTACTATTCAGACTCTGATCTTTAGCCATGTGCTTTACTTTTCCTTCTATTAGAGAACTGATGAATCCATCTACGTGTTGTTGGATTTGTTAGCCATGAACTCTGAGTAGTTAATTTCATTGCTTGCCCACTAAAAATTCAAGAAAGATGTGCACTTAAAAAATAAAATAAAACAACTAAGGCATATTTATTCCAGATATATTTTAAAAGCTTAATCGATAAAACTGCAGTACATATGGTATCTATAGTTTGCAATGTAGGAGGAAAAGTGCCCCCAAAGATATTTAGCTTATAGAAGTACAAATAATAAACATGTAAAACCTATAAAAAACTATAGTGAAATAGTAGCGTGATGCTAAGTAACAGCTAATAGTAAGTAAAACAAAAAATGGCCATAGTAATAGAAATCACATTTTTAAAGGTCAAAGTTTTCTTTGAGACTAATTCATAGCCGTATCCTTCAGTCTTTCCTCATCTAAGAACTCATCACCTCCAGGTGGGAATACACCTTAATCAAGACTAATTAATACTGCTCTAATATTTGGGAATTATCACAGACAAATCCTATAGACATAATTGGTCTTCATAAGGCCAGAGGATGGGCATTCAAGTCCTTATCAGAACTGATTTTCTACAGTTCTATGCATTCAGCTATTAAAAAGGTGAGGTTTTGCCAATTAACTGGAAATACAGTGGTTTCCAGTATTCTGATGTGAATCTACTCTTAGGTAAGACTTTTTCTAAGGGAGAGTCAAGAATCTGCACACATTCATTTGCCAATTCGTAGCAGGTTTGCACAATAGATATGATAAGCTGTGACAACAAACATATCTTCAGTCTTACATAAAGCTAGAAACTGGGAGCGTGTATCACTCTTTTGTACGCATTTCAGAAACCCTCATCACATTTATATGAACTAGATTTGAGACACTAAAGACAAGGTTTTCTTTACCTTTCTTTTTCCTGCATTCTAAACTTCTTCAGTTTAAGTTGCCTCTTACAGATAGAAATTTTGAAAATATTTTAAAGAAGAAAGTTAAAAAAATATGCAATTATATACCCCAAATTGACTTGTGATGGCAAATTTAAAGAATATGTGTCTTCTGGTAATACATTTGCCTTAATAATTTATCTGATATTCCAGTGTTCACTTTCAACAGTAGAGATTGCCAGTGAGACATTAAAGATTACTATGTGGACTATTTTGCCATGAGATGCTCCTGCAATAAAGCAAATTTAAGAGGAATAGGTCTGGTTCAGAATCCGATTGAGTAACTTCAGAAATGTGCCCTCTGGCAAGCATCATCAGGCCTCAGGTAAGGTAAGCCCCCAAATGCATCTGAATACCCTTAGTAACCACATTGCTAGAATTTCAGTATCCTTGTGAATTTACAACCAATTAAGTCTTTACGACAATTACGCAGTCTTATTTAATTAAGCAAGAGAAAATTGCAGAAAACACCTTCAGTTCTTTTCTTTAATTGTCTCAAAAATACCCAGAAGTGTTCTTAGAATTGAATCAGGTTTCTAACAGACCTATGGTCGTAACAGAGAAGTCATTCTAGTCAGAAAAGCCCTAAGCTAAGACAAAAATTATTTGATCGCTTGTAAATCATTGTCACTTGAATGTTTTCTCAATATGGCTTAATTATGATTCAACACAATGTCAAGATTCTGGGAAAAGACCTTCATTAAAAGGTACTTCCTGGGAAAAGTGGGAAATTGAGAGCTCTCAGCTAGCATTGCACTTCATTATTCATGTATAATTCTTCTGCACCGCTGAACACCTGCTAATAAATTTGATTCAGGTTTTCATGATGGCTTTTACCCTCATCATTCAGTCTCTGCATGAGCTTTGTATCTGATGAGAATTGATGTTATTTACTTATTGCTAAGAACTCTTATCCTATTAAGAATTTAGCCCATAAAATCATCAGGTGTATTAAAGATGTTTAAAAAGAGCACCCTCTCCTCCCCCCCATTTGAAAATAAAATAATCATCCTGATTTAGAAGAGAATTTCTGTAGATCCCCTGGAAGCTAACTGACAGGTGGTCACCTTGGCAGTTTGCTGCAGTAGTGCAATCAAAGATTTATTTTTTTGATGCAAAAGCTGATCAAGAGCATCAGAAGCTATTACTTCTAACTCTGAGTTTTGTCAATCTTGTTTTCCTTTGTACCTCCACATTTATGGATAAGCTTATATCCAGATCAAATATGAAAGTTTCTTTGAACAACTACAGATCAGTCATACTGATTTGGAGTATGACTTCATTCCATGTGATTACTTCATTTCGAAGGTGTTAGGCCGTGGAACTGAGGGTTCAGGTTTCCTAAATCCATTCCGAGATCTCTCACTGAGTCACTGTCTGGCCTTTAAGAATTCACTAAGATCAAGCTTATCAGAAATATTTACCAATGTTTCTGTTTAAGTCAAGCATTTATTTGTGTCAACCTCAATATGCATCTCTTCTTTATATGCAAATACCTTAATGCAATAAGACTATCTTATTTTGTACAGTTATATGACTTAACACTTTTAAATCTCTCAGAAATGCTTAGTAGAAAGGTCTGAGTATAAAATCAGACTTCCAGGATTATACACAATAAAAAGGTCTATTACTAAACCAGAAGTAGTGAACCAACAGCAAATGTTAAGTTTGTCTGCAAATATTCATGGTACAGAGCATCTGCACACATAGAAAAAGCATGCAGCGGCAAATGAGTTCTGCTTGTCCAAAGGTGAATCAGGAATGGTTAGGCAGGGGTACTATTGGGGTGGCTGAAGTGGTCATACACCAACTGGCAACTCACCCAGCAGGGAAATTCCTAGCCAGGAAGAGAGGGGAAGTTTTCATTCCCTTTGCAGCTTCTCTTCCCTTTCCCTAAGGGAAACAATTGTGCAAGAATTGCAGACAGACCTTTACTTTCATCCTGAACAATTTACTTCATGGATTCTGTAGCTTTCATTGTAAAACTTCGACCAAAAACCTGAATATGTTACATAACCTTGTCTTTACATATGTTGTAGTGGCTGCAGTACTTACTTGTGTCATGAGGCAGGAAATGCCCATTATTGGCCCACACCACTGTCACAAATTTTATTATCTGATAGTGCTGAAAAGGTAATTCATGATTTGAAGTATGATTTAGCATATTTCAGGGTTTATTACATTTCTCTACTTTCATCTTCAATTGCTCGGGCTTTCTTTTGCAAAGGTCTTTTATTCTGTTTTTAGATTACTTTGCAAAGCTGGTATTTTTGAAACACACAAAAAAAGTAAATTGTATTGGTGATGATTCTATCCCCCACTCTCCCTGAAGGAAGACATTCAGTCATCCTGTCCAGTATACATCTCTACATATACATTTTTTTCCCCTAGCATCATGTTGCAATAGTTATTATACTATATCCTCCCTTGCAGTTACATTGCTACAGCAATATTAAGCTCATTTGATTGAATGGCTTGATCCTTAAGTGTTCTGTTCTTCAAAATTACTACTAGGAGAAAAGTTCGGCAATCATTTGAGATTTTTCACCACTGCTGATTCTCCATTTAATTCTATATTTGAGATCAAAGCACATTTTACTTCATAGTAACTAGCCAGTTCAGAAATTAGGATAGCAGAGTAGATTCATTTATTTCTGCATCTATTTGTACTTCATAGTGATCACAACAGCCCCACTGATCCTACAGTCAGCCTTTACATGTAGACTACAAGTACTAGAAGACCTTTTGCATAACATGAGCATTGTTGCAGATACAGCATAAAAGGCTTGGATATAGTCTTTTCATGAGCTTTCTTCATATGTCATTTAAACTATTTGACTTTCAATACCATGTGCATGAATGATATAGAAATTCTTTCTGGTACATGAATACTTCAATCTGATTTGATATTCTGTAAATTAAGCATCAAGTTAATTAACCACCTCACATTCAATGTTGGCTTCGTCAGTTTTCACAATTATAGGATGTCTACAGAGCTTACTCATCTAAATTATTTTTTTTTACAATATCTGGGGCAATTCACAAGGTTTCATAGTTGGACTTTATCAAATGAAACTGCATGTAGAAGGACAGATCTCTACTGGGCTTGATTTCCTACTGCCTTACTACTGCCTTACTCTTATAGGCAATTATATTTATGCAAAGCACAAGCAATACTAAATCAGAGTGATAGTCTTCTATACCCAGTTTGAACCTGGGTACATTTTTATCTAGGCAAAGTAATGAATATTCAGATTTTTTCCTCTTTCCTTTGTACAATTAAAAAAATAAAGTGAGAAGACTTATTTTCGTAGCAGTAGCTTTATAACATCTTTAAACTCAGCAATGCACTCAGCAAAATGAAATTCTGCATGGTCAAAATGGAGGCAACTCTTTTCATATGAAAGACTTTTTACATATTCAGCATTAGAAAGATTTCCTCCAAGATTTCGATGATGATGTTTACAGCCAATTTCTGACCATCTTGCGCTCTTTCAGTGGCACAAGGCATTGAATTGCTGGCAACTGTGTTATAATTTGTCCTAGCTAGTGCAAAGAATTATGCATTTTCTAGAATGACCCTTTTCTCAAATACAGACACTTGTATTTAAATTTATCAGAAAGTGATAATGGAAGACTTATGAAGGAACAGTCCCTTTTTATTTACACATCTGGCATTCTGCAAATCAGTTACTCGTAACTACAAGCAATTATAATAGAAATGCAATTTAGGAAAGTTTCTAGCTGTAATGATTATGAAGCAGTGAAATAGATTGTCTGGGGACATTGTGGATTCTCCACTACTGGAGGTCTTTAAGACTAGGTTAGACAAACATCTGTCTGGGATATCATCACACAGGCACATCTTTAGCTGGGAAGGAAAATTGTAACACAGTGCCTTTGGTTAAGGTCACAGCCTGGCCCAACACAATGGTCCTAAGCAAAAATAGAGATCATAGTTCCATTGTACAAAATGGGACCAGCTGTATGGGCTCTCCCTCTACAGGTTGCTGACTATTATCTCCACATGCAACTATTTTTCTGACATATAAAATGGTTAAGCAACAACAGTAGCACCATGTGTATGCATTTTATCTAGTGTGAAGTGTTCTTCTTTTTTTTTTTTTTTGCAACATACTGAAGTCCTGGACCTGCACAGGGAATTAGGGAGGCACAGTGCTGCCACTCTGAGGTAAAGTGACATGATTTTGCTCTTTGCCCCATCTTTAGAAGCACAGCCCAGCTTGTTGCCCTGCTAGTCAGGCTGAACACCACTTAGAGGTTTTAATCCTAAAAGTAATCACTTCGATAAAATATGCAAGAACACATTTGCATCGGCAACATTCCAGCAAAGTATTCATATGAATAATTAAACTGAAACTACAGTTGCCAGATACACTAGCAAATTTTGTGTTGGTCACAATTACCTATGTCTTTTCTGCGCACCTCCTGGGGTACTTTCCAATTTGACAAACCACCATGGGTTCCTGGCTCTCTCCACTTTCAGACTCATCCCACAAAAGCCAGCTGATGCAGAGCGATACAGCAGGGGCAGTGGTCCTATCCCACAGCAGCATGAAATGTGAAAGCATGTTTGGCTCTTCACCAGACCCACACTGTAGGCAGATAAAATAACACTGACAACATTACTCAGTAGCAAAGGGAGGCTGTGAGTGCTTTCTGAAAGGCACTAGCACCATACTCTTACGATGCTAGTGTGCAGGAGGGGACACATCCCCTCACAGCTGCACACTACAGCCATAACTTTTCTTTTGAGGGCAAGGTAAAGCTTTGTGGCTTTTTTCCTGCTCAGCACAAGCCTAGAGAAGACAACAAGAGTGGGTAAATTAGCATCAGTGGGGAGGAGTCCCTCTCTACTGCCAGCAGAAGGTGCCTAAGCGGAACTCATTCTCATTAACCCAGAAGCGTTGTATAATCAACACTGCTTCACGTTTCTGCTCCTGCTCCATTACCCATTTCCTCAGTCTTTTTGTATTCATGTAGAGTTATGAGGTGCCAGGTTAATAGGATGATGCAAGTTAAAAATCGCTTTATCATTTAAAGTTGGGTAGTTTTAACTGTTCATTATCCACCCACCAAAGACCATAGCAAGTATTTGCTCCACCATAAGAATGCCTGTAAGGAGCCACAGGCAGTCAGAAGAAGGAACCAAAATAACCTGTAAAATTTGTTAAGTAACTGTATTTTCCTCCTCAAAGCCATTCCAAAGCTTTCAGTTATTGTTGCTATACCCCATATATTTCCTTTCCGTAAGCTTTTTAATCACTAACAAAATCATCTTGGTCAAATGCCTATCATTCAAACTCTTTACATCAGACCAAGAATCTTAATTTTCATCAGCCAGTGAATCACAGTACCACTGAAATTTCACTGAAATCACTGCAGCAGTAAAAAGTATGTGAGAGCAGAATTAAGCTCTGTCCTAAACTACTGATTTATTTACTATGGATAAACTTTAAGGCATTTCTTGTTTATAGATACAGACATGCAAAATATCTTCTTTCTGTTTATGTGCAGGGAAATTGGGATCACGTTGTTAGCTGCTCAATCAAATATGATCTGTGTTTGCATTCAACAAATAATACAAGCAAGATAATTTAGAAATTTTTCTGACTAGTGCTTGCAAACGTTTTCTCTAATCTTATCTGATACCTTTATTTGAGAAAGGTCACTGAAAGAATGTCACTTTACTTGCATGCTTTTGTTAAGAAAAAAGTAAGTAAGACTAAGCAAAACAAAGGAAAAACATCAAAAGTCAAACACAGAAACAAACCCCATAAATAAACTTGAGTGGCCAGACAGACCAAAGGCACATGAATATCTACAATAAAAAATTGCAGCTGTCAGCGTATAAGTAGGTGACCTGTAGGTGATCTAATTCTAAAAAATTACAATAAGGTGGTTTGAGAGGTGGGTAGAATAAATGAAGGATGGAAGGAAAGAAGGAAGGAGTTATTTTAACTGCTACAGGTTTATTCATGACAAAATATTTTTACACCGCCTTTATCTCAATAATTTTTAAGATTTGTAGTTAAACTGGGTTGTGGGCCTAGTGGAAGTTGCATTCTCTTCCAGGTAAGAGGATGTAAAACACCTGCTGAAATCTATTTCTGCATCATTAAAGCTTTTTTTTTAAAAAAAAAAAAAGAAAGAAAGAAACCCCGCAAGCAAACAAACCTCAACACCTTTACTTTTAAGTGTTTGCTACAAATCATGGTATACAACAGGAAAAAAAATCTCGGAAGAACCAGTGGGGGTCATCCCATTGCCTGTGCTGTCCACAGGCAATGGATGGAGCCTCTAAACTTGAAGCCATTAGAAGGTCTCTCTTTGTGTTTACCCACCAGCAAAGCTGCATCCTTAAAATCCTCAAAGTTAATGCCAAAAGTGATCTCCGCTGTGCTGTCACCTATGCAGGCCAGTAGCTCTCCTTGGTGGGAGAAGAAAGAACTGCTTAGATTTGATTAAAGACACGATGCAAAGGAATTGGTATGAACAACTTCTGAGATATACAAGCCTTTATCTGCCTTTGTAAACTACAGGACATTTGAATGGCCTTCAGTAGTTGAATACTGAGCTGGAAAACAGACATACTGATTTTCTTTTTGTGCAGATGCCTAAGAAAAGACTTTTCCCATCAAAACCCTCAAAAAGATGTAGTTTATATGTCATCTATATATACAATTTTTCCTTCCATCTTCAGTATGGTATGAAAAAGGGTACGTGACCATTCTGTGAGCACAGAATAAAGATGTCAACATGATTTCTCTCAGTTATAAAAACATTCTTTCATTAAAATAAGTGACTAAGTCCAAGAGTCTAGGAAGGTAGGCTTCACTGAAATCCAGGGCACAGTTCTCATTGAGGGACTGGAAGAAAAGAGCAACATGGAACAAAATTTATGACCTAAAGTAAGCCTTTAATGACAGAAAAAAAGGAAGCTCCCTTAACCATCTTACTGTGTTTACTCTTTGTAATTGTTCCCCCTGGAACCACTTCAGGTTATTGCTATAAATAGTAATTATGCATAGGATAGGTAGAACAAATACTTTAGCTACATTTAAAAGAAAAATCACTGAACTTTTCAAATTCAAAACTTCATTTTTTTCATTTAATTCCATTTCTAAGAAAACAGTATTATACTAAAACCTACTTTTATTATTAATAAGACTCCAACAGTAAACATACTTTGTTGATCTGAGTAAAGCAAGACTTGAGGTCCCAGAGCATAAGATTTCCCACTGTTTGTTTATTTTTTATTATGACAGCATTATTTCTATTAAGGACAAGGTCTTAGTCTTTGCTATAGCTGAGCAGGCCATGGAAGGGTTAAGGAAGCATCAGTATTTCTACACATTGCAGTGCATCTACAGTATGCACACATTGTAGCCTCTGGCAAGTTTGACACCCTTTCATGACCTAGGAAATATTGTACAGCAGATACCCAGCAATAGGGCAGACATATATCCCCAGAAAGAAATATACTCCTGGTCATTTTGCTAAACTGGTTCTTGACAACAGCAATAGAGATTCAGAAGAAAAATGGTTGCATCAAATGATAATTTCCAGAAACACACTGTGTGCACTGATAACTAGTTCTCTGTCCAGATTCTGCCTGGTTGCATATACCAGGTCAGGTAGTCACCGTAAGTACTTTTAACAAATGTTGTGCAGCAACTCAGGCAGATTTCAGAAACACAGAGAACAGAAGCTTTCAGAGAGAGCAACACAATCATCAACAAATTTTCCTAAAGATGTAAGACATTATTTCATTATTATCTTATATTTACTCACTTCTACTCTGCTTTTAGCTATATTTCTTTCCCTTGACAGAAATAATCTCTCAAATTGCTTTTCTCAAATGTCAATAGAATTGGTTGATTTTTCAACCACTAAAGCTACTATTTTTACTAGTCTTCCATTATTACCTATATTCTACTTAGGATGCCAGTTCTGAGAAACCTTGACAGGCAAGACAATGAACAACTTCGCCATCTACAAACTGCATTTAATTATTTGTCTTTGTACAATATTGTAAGCTTCAGTGTAAAGCACCAGCTTTTGCTGTTGCCTACTTCGCTGACTACCACAGTGATTCAACTGTTCTTCTATCATGGGGTCCAAAGTATGGTGGTCATAAACCAACATTAAAAACAGGAAAAGTGACACTATTTTTAGTATTTCTCTCCTGCCTCATCTCAGCAAGACTGACCTGTTGCAATGCAATGTAAAGTTTGCTTCTAGTCATCTTATTATTGAATAACTTCTTACTATAGAAGTGACCCATTGAAATTACTTGCATTCACCGTGAACAAAGTAGTCATGCACAGATATTTATTAGCCTTGATAACACTATATAAAGTCCTTTGTTTGTCTTTAGGTGATAAGGACTGCATTTTCTTAAGCTGGCTGATATCACTTAACTTGAAACTGTCCCTAGACTCCTTACATGTGGAAAGTGTGCAGTTTAGGGAACAACATATCTCTGAAACATTTTAGATTACTTGTTTAGGATGAAATGAACTGCACCTCAGGAGCATCTCCTCTTCATTGGCTGGGAGAGAAATCTAAGGAGACTAACTCAGGTGCTAGCCTTTGCTGTCTAGAGGAGATCATGTGGATCCCACCAACAACTTCTCAAGTGGTAGGAGCATAGTCTAAAATAGTGTCTCAACCCAACGTGCATATCTTTTATGTCAGAGTGAAATTATTTGCTTTCTGGAAATGTTAAGCTCTTTTCATTGATTTTTCAACTCACATAACTTCAGCCTTCTAAACGAAAAATCATCTAGCATATAGAATTTTCTAAGCTACTTGATAGTCACAAAATAGAGACACACACAAAGGATTCAGAACTTCCTAAACATCTCAGTACTTCAGAGAGGTAAGATAAGTCAATTTCTAGATGGGACACTCTCTCTTCCTTAATCAGCCTTAGACAAATAGCCAAAATGAGTATGCCAAAACTAGATGCAAAATTTTAGATGTCTGAAGTTAAATCAGTGATCATGCTGTCCAGGTTCTACAAAAATTAAACTACTCCTAATTTACTTAAAGAGCTTTCATAAAATCTTTTACAAGGAAGCTACTGTTTAGACCACTTCTGTGGCTCATTACTTAGGGTGATTATTAACCATTTGAGAAAATTTTATACCAATTTTACAACACTGTCAGATTTGATCAAGGCTCCTAGTATTTCCTTGCCCTTGTAGAATAAATCAGAAGAATGTCATACTTTTTAGATTGAATGTACTACAGAATAAGAATGTGCATGTATGTGTGTATAGGCCTATGCATTTAGGCACTGCTAAGAGTCTTCTGTGTCAGAACTCACAGTCATGCCATTACACTGATCATCATAGTAATGGTGACATTAAAAATTTGTTCACACTGTATCCTTCTCATAAAAAGGAGATAGGACATGTAACCTGGCATGTTCTCGGAGCAACAATTAGTCCACTCAAGGGTACTATTAGAAACACGAAAACGATCATCCATCATCCCACGTGGTGCGCATTTACCATTAGCTCTACGTAGCTGAAAGTAGCTCTAAGTGCCTGAGAGAAGAGGTTAGACAGTTTCCCCTTTTGATTTGTTTTCATACTGTCATGCTGCTACTTCTGATCAGGCAGTGCATAGTTATTTTCCTTTGTCAGTTTATTCCTACTATAATTTCAAGCTTTAATTTACCAGTCCACCTATATTTCTTTAAAAATCTCACACAGCCTGCTTCAAAAGCTTCTTTTCACAGAATAATAGAATCATAGAATAGTTAGGATTAGAAAGGACCTTAAGATCATCTAGTTCCAACCCTTCTGCCATGGGCAGGGACACGTCACACTAAACCATGCCACCCAAGACTCTATCCAACCCGGCCTTGAACACCCCAGCGATGGAGAATTGACAACTTCCTTGGGCAGCCCATTCCAGTGCCTCACCACCCTTACAGGAAAGAATTTCTTCCTCAGATCAAATTTAAACTTCCCCTGTTTAAGTTTGAACCGATTACCCCTTGTCCTATCACTACAGTCCCTCCTAAAGAGTCCCACCCCAGCATCCCTAAAGGCCCTCTTCAGATACTGGAAGGCTGCTATGAGGTCTCAAGGGAGGTGTGTTGCCTACCAGGGGCTCGGATCAGTGATGTTGCAGAGAAGCTGCCTGCATTAGTCAGTCCCACTGACTACTACCCACTTCAAGTGGTCCATGTGGATGCTACTGATATAGATAGCAGTAGCCTGGAGAACATAAAGAAGGATTACAGAGCTCTGGGAGAGGTGGTTAGGGGCTCTGGAGAACAGATTGTCTTTTCATCAATTCTCCAGGATACAGGGCAGGACCTTAAAAAGGCTAGGAGGATTGGCTAGGTTAATAAATGGTTAGAAGGGTGGTGCCACAGTCAGGAGTTTGGGTACCTTGAACATGGGGCACAATTTAATAGGCCAGGTCTACTGGGGGCTGGTGGAGCTTTTCTGACAAAGAAAGGGAAGAGTGATTTTGGTAGGAGGCTTGCCAGACTGGTCAAGGATGCTTTAAACTAGATATGTTGGGGGAGGGGGACATCATTCCATCCAAACACACACAGTCACTTGCCAACACCTACAGTAACCGTCCAGAGAAATGCAGAGATATTCCAGCTGCTCCAGCCAATGAGCCAGATTCAATTGGAGGTCGCCTCAGATGCCTCTATACAAACACCTGTAGCATGGGGAACAAACAAGAGGAATTAGAGATGTGTGCACATCTACGGGGGTATGATATCAAAGGCATCACAGAAACATGGTGGGATGGCTCCTATGACTGGAGTGTTGGAATGGAAGGTTACAGGCTCTTTAGGAAAGACAGGCCCGGTAGGCAGGGAGGGGGAGTTGCTATTTATGTTAGGAATAGGCTGGAGAGTATAGAACTCTGTCTGGGGACAGGTGAGCAGTCGACAAGAGAGTTTGTAGGTCAGGATTAAAGGGAGAACATTAATGGGAGACATTATTGTGGGGATCTGTTACAGACTGCCTGACTAAGAGGACTCTGTGGATGAAGCGCTCTATAGGCAAATAGGAACAGCCTCACACTCACAGGCCCTCGTTCCCATGGGGAACTTCAACCACCCTGATATCTGTTGGAGGGATGGTACGGCCTGGCGCAAGCAATCCAGGAAGTTCCTCGATTGTGTGGAAGACAACTTCCTCCTGCAAGTAATAGAGGAGCCGACAAGGAGAGGTGCCATGCTTGACCTCGTGCTCACCAACAGGGAAGGGCTGGTTGGAAATGTGACACTCCAGGGCAGCCTTGATTGCAGCGATCATGAGATGGTTGAATTTGAGATCCTCAGGACAGTGAGAAGAGCGTGCAGCAAGCTCCCTGCCCTGGACTTCAAGAGAGCAGACTTTGACCTCTTCAGGAATCTGCTCAGTAAAATTCCATGGGATATAGCCCTAGAGGGCAGGGGGGCCCATGACTCTTGGTTGATATGCAAGGATCACCTGCTGCAAGCTCAGGAGCGATACATCCCTACTAGAAGGAAGTGCTGGAGGAGGGCCAGGAGACCTCCTTGGGTGGATAAGGAGCTGCTGAGGAAACTTCGAAGGAAAAAAAGAGGCTTCTAAAAGGTGGAAGCCAGGACAGGCGACCTGGGAAGAATACAGGCATGTTGTTGGGGAAGCCAGGGACCAGGTTAGTAAAGCCAAGGCCCACTTAGAATTAAACTTGGCAAGGGACATTAAGGATAACAGGAAGGGATTCTATAGGTACACTGCAAATAAGACAGGTGAGGGACAATATGGGCCCCCTCCAGAAGCTATTGAGAGAACTGGCTACCCTGGATTTGGAGAAGGCTGAGGTTCTAAATGACTTCTTTCCCACAGTCTTCACCGGAAAATGCTCTGAACACACCACCCAAGTCATGAAAGGGACAGTGAGAACCAAGTCAACACAGGGACAGTGAAAATGAAGATCCTGGACCCACTGTAGAAGAGGATCTGGTTCAAGACCATCTTAAGAACCTGATTGTATACAAGTCCATGGAACCTGATGAAATCCATCCATGGGTCCTGAAGGAGCTGGCAATTGAAGTTGCTAAGCCACTGTCCATCATATTTGAAAAATCATGGCAGTTCCCGATGACTGGAAAAAGGGAACTATAACCCCCAATTTCAAGAAGGGGAAAATGGATGAGCTGTGGAACTACAGATCAGTCAGTCTCACCTCTGTGCCTTGTAAAATCTTGGAGCGGATTCTCCTGGAAGCCATGCTGAGGCACATGAAAAACAGCAAGGTGGTTGGTGACAGCCAGCATGGCTTCACTAAGGGAAAATCCTGCCAGACCAATCTGGTGGCCTTCTATGATTGGGCTATGGAACTGATGGACAGGGGTAGAGCAGTTGATGTCATCTCCCTGGACTTGTGCAAAGCGTTTGACACTGTCTCACATGACATCCTTGTCTCTAAGTTGGAGAGACATCAATTTGATAGGTGGACCACTCAGTGGATAAAGAACTGGCTGGCTGGCCGCACGCAAAGAGTTGTGCTCAATGGCTCAATGTCCATCTGGAGACCAGTCACGAGTGGTGTCCCTCAGGGATGTGTGTTGGGACTGGTCTTGTTCAGCATCTTTGTGGGTGACATAGACAGTGGGATTGAGTGTGGCCTCAGCAAGTTTGCTGATGACACCAAGCTGTGCGTTTCTGTTGATACGTTGGAGAGAAGGAATGCCATCCAGAGTGACATGGACATGCTTGTGAGGTGGGCTGATGCCAACCTGATGAAGTTTAACCATGCCAAGTGCAAGGTCCTACTCCTGGGTGGGAGCAATCCCAGGCACAGCTATGCAGGTTGAGCAGAGAAGAGATTCAGCCCTGTGGAGAAGGACTTAGGGGTGTTGGTCAGTGAATAAATGAACATGAGACGGCAGTGTGCACTTGCAGCCTAGAAAGCCAACCGTGTCCTGGGCTGCATCAAGAGGAGTGTGACCAGCAGGTCAAAGGGGGTAATCCTGCCCCTCTACTCTGCTCTCGTGTGACCCTATTTGGAGTATTGTGAGCTGTTCTGGTGTCCTCAACACAGAAGGGACATGGAACTGTTGGAACAAGTCCAGAGGAGGGACCCAAGTATGATCAAAGGACTGGAGCACCTCCCGTATGAAGATAGAATGAGAAAGTTGGGGCTGTTCAGCCTGGAGAAGAGAAGGTTGAAAGGCAGATCTTCACTATTCTGCTGTTTCTACATCTTTTAATAAGTTATGTTCTAAATATGTAGTTCTTTTTTGATGAACTCTTTCCCACACTGCATTATTTAAGCATGTTATACTGATATTACTTATGTATCTATGTACTCTTTTAATTTTGCTTAATTTACCTGTCTGGGGTTTTACATATGTATTCAAGCCTGAACCAAAAGCAGAGCTGTTACTGGTATCATTACATTTCAGAACACTTAGATCAAAAAAATACAGTGGCGCATATGCATGTTAGGTACTGTCTGCTTCAATAAATGTCATGGTTCAGTATGCTATGTACTAGTCTAATGGGATAGTTGGTGACAAAGATCCAGCATCCATGTTTCATGGCATGGCAGAGGGATTACTTCGAATTAGCTTTCATATGGCTAATATGGGGTTATATCCATTTGTGTCTGCAGTGTTTTAACTTGATCCATAACTCCATTACATCTTCCATTTTAGCTCCAGATGAAAGAAAACCAGCTCATGCACTCTGAAATCACACCACATTGAATGAAGCTGACTGGAGAACATCCTGATCTTAAATGTCAGCAACAAATACATGCCTGGAGTGTCAGAAGTTACTTCTTATTTTAGCATTTCTGTTCATCTTAGTAGTGGAAGTGAAAGGTGTTTAAAGGTTACTGCATGTGCTACCTCAGAACCACAAAAATGCCAGCAAAAGCACTACCAAGGTATTTAAAAATCTAAAATAATTTTTCATGTTACATGGCCAGGGAAGTTGTTGAAAAACCAGAGATTTCTGTAATGGGCAATTGAAGATTATTTCAAAAATTCAGCCTGCACCAAAACCATCTTGCTATCCATTTGAATCTTATTACATCTCATGCATCTAAGTAACTGGAAGGGGAACACTAAAAATCAAGATGGTATCAGATTAGTATTAGGAATCAGCAGTGGTCGTAGTGGTCAAGAAGAGTATCAGAGAACTGAGCAATGGATATTTTACTTTTTCAAGGTTTGTACCTACATGATTTAACCTGTATATTTTATATTCAGCAATAATTTGCTTATACATTCTACTCAACACTTCTAAATATTCCCACAGGATTACTTCAGATGATTCACATCGCAACTATTAAATATAAATATATTAGAATATATTTTCCCCCTTCATTTTCTAATATGCTTTGTCCATTTAGCTCAACAGATTATTTCTTGGTAAATATACCATAAACAAAACAGAGTAAAATATTTTAATTTAACTTGAAGAAAGGGTTACTAATATAGCTAACCTTCAGCATTCAACACAAAGCAAATAGGCAACTAGCAATGTCAAGAAGTAGATAGAAATTATAAGCTATATGCAGGAAGTGTGAGGACTTCAGGCGGAATAAAGAAAGAGAATAAGATACAGCACCTGATAGTCTTCACCACTAACAGAACCACCACAACTGATAGAACAGTGAACTGGTAATTAAACAGGGTAATAAGAACCAGTGTGATATTTTGAATTTTATTATTAAAAATATCCAAATATATATAATAAGATGGCACTAATTTCAGAGAGCTTCTGTTTTAATTCTGTATACTGCAACATTAGAGCGAATACTTAACACTCTTAACAAAAAAGCTAAACATCAACCTTGTACTTCTATTTTTCTTCCCACTGTAGGGGGGTTATAAACTGCACTGCTATAAAAGTGGATGATTCACAATAATCCTGTGACAAGTTTCATCAGAACAATCATTAGTAATCATATTTTGTGAATAATGCAGCCGCAGATTGATTTGATGCAAATTCACAGTACATTTCCGCATGCTTGATCAGAAAGAATCAATGCTTTGATTCATTGTACTATAGAGTGTCTTCATTTTCTACAAACTAACCCTATTCAGGACAATACTATTCAATGCACACACACCCTGCATCAATAACATCAAAACATTTTACATTAGTACAAGACTAAAAAATCCTTTTATGCCACAAAGCTATGTCATTTAAAGCCTTACAAGGAATAACCATTTATTACAGCAACTGAGAGCTTGCCACACACTGTTTTCATCAGGTCAGATCATGGCAGTTTGTGCATAACAGGATGGGTTTATGTGTGTGCATGCAATGTACACGTGTGTGCATATATACCTTATGTATACATGTAGTTAAAGCGCAGTTTAAGTGAGATTAGTACTGTACAACAGTCACTGAGAACAGAGCAAAAAAACATGTAGCAGTTAAGAAACAACTGTTAAAGAGATCTTCCTATGTGAAATCACTGGCTATTTTTCAACCTCTTTTATGACATATATTGACAAGACAAAAGTCCTTGAGGTTAAAAATATACCAAGAAGGAAGGCAAACCATGCTGACAAGAGCTCAATTACCACAAAATTCTCCCTAGGAGGCAAGTCTTACTCCTCGAATATCTGAACAATGGATTTAAGGAGTCAGATAAGGCCAAATGGCAACAATGCTTCAAAATAACATAAGAAAACAATTAAGCGGCCCTTCAACATCACAAGATAGTTCTTCACTTGGAAACATAGCATTTTGGTGAGGTTCTAGCTCAGAATGACATCTGTAAGCTCAAGATGTTTGAATCTGACATAGAATCATAAAATCATAGAATAGTTAGGGTTGGAAAGGACCTTAAGATCATCTAGTTCCAAACCCCCTGCCATGGGCAGGGACACCTCACACTAAACCATGCCACCCAAGGCTCTGTCCAACCCGGCCTTGAACACCGCCAGCGATGGAACATTCACAACTTCCCTGTCCACCCCATTCCAGTGCCTCACCACCTGCACAGTAAAGATTTTCTTCCTCATATCCAATCTAATCTTCCCCTCTTTAAGTTTGAACCCATTACCCCTTGTCCTATCACTACAGTCCCTAATGAAGAATCCCTCACCAGCATCCCTATAGGGCCCATTCAGATACTGGAAGGCTGCTCTGAGGTCTCCACGCAGCCTTCTCTTCTCCAGGATGAACAGCCCCAACTTTCTCAGCCTATCTTCATACAGGAGGTGCTCCAGTCCTCTGATCATACTCGGGGCCCTCCTCTGGACTTGTTCCAGCACTTCCATAACCTTTTTATGGTGAGGACACCAGAACTGCACACAATAGTCCAAGTGAGGTCTCAACAAGAGCAGAGTAAAGGGGCAGGATCACCTCCCTTGACCTGCTGGTCACACTCCTTTTGATGCAGCCCAGGATACGGTTGGCGTTCTGGGCTGCAAGCGCACACTGCCGGCTCATGTTCATTTTCTCATTGACCAACACCCCCAAGTCCTTCTCTGCAGGGCTGCTCTGAATCTCTTCTCTGCACAACCTGGAGCTGTGCCTGGGATTGCTCCCACCCAGGAGTAGGACCTTGCACTTGGCATGCTTAAACTTCATCAGGTTGGCATCAGCCCACCTCACAAGCATGTCCACGTCACTCTGGATGGCATTCGTTCCCTCCAACGTATCAACATCTGCAATAACTATGTAAGTATTTTCCAGATTCACAGATAAGAAACCAGCTATACCAATATTTAGCTATCAGTGGCTGTTGCTTAACACACGTCTTTAGGCATGTGTGTCTGTAGGTACCTTCGCTTCAATGAACAGAGGTTTAAAGGACCAACTTAATATTGTACTGCATGTATTAAATCATTTTATACTCTGAGGTTTTACAGAGCAGGTAACATTCATTTAGATAAAATAATTCATCTGATAGCTATGCTTTACCCAAATATAACTCATCTCCCAATAAATATTTTAATAATAGAAACCTAAAAGTTGAATGTTACAACACTGAACACTGTAATGCATAAGCTCTCATACAGCACCTCTTGCTGAAGATCTACCTGGTGTCTATACCTTTAATACCTTTCAGCTAACCCAGAAGATTCCAGGAAAAATAATTGAAAACATCCTATTCAGTTGTCCTTTTTTACTGTGTTGGCAAAAGCCTTTGGAGTCTGCAATGAAAAGAAACATTTCTAGCATGTCAAGCGTTAATCTTAATTCCAAAGATGAGATCATGATATTGGCTAACAAGGTTTAACAGACTAGGTAAATTCCAGGTTGCCTGAGCTGCAGTCAGGTATAAGAAAGAGAAAGGTTGATGATTCAGGGTAAAGTAGGAGAATACTTAGGGATTTGGGGACAGTGACCAAATATAGCAAAGGCTGACAACATTCCACTGGGTTTTTTATTATTTTGAATCTAATTAGGCCTGGAAGTATCAACCCCACCAAGTTCAGGCAGGGTTTAGAGTTCATCTGGAGTTTAGAGTTTAGGCTAGGAAAAGCCACTAAACTAAGAGTACTAATGAAGTACATGGCTCTTTGACTTTGCTAACTACATTGAAGAGGGATTAGCTGAAAGGACTTCCAGTAGTTAAATTTAATGTTGCCATACTAAGAAAGCAGTTTAGAGATAGAGGACCTACCAGGGGTGCAGTCTAAGTTTAAAACTAGGCTGATCGTAGAATCATTTAGGTTGGAAAAGACCATTAAGATCATTGAGCATAACCATGAACCTCACTAGCAAGTCCACCACTAAACCATGTCCTGATGAGATCATCTGGTGACACTGCCCAGTTGAATACAAGACTTAGCGTGATACTAGTCCAGGTTTTGAGCTCAGCATTTCAGAGGCTTTGACTTAGATGTAGTTCCTGAACTGGGAAGACCTAATGAGCTACCTGTGAGTTATTCCATTCCGCTCGCCTGCTCTGGGAAGGTGATCTTTTATCATACCCTGCGCGGTTCACAGGAGAAACCACAAGCACTCCAGAGGTTGTGAAACGAAACAACAGTTAATTTTATTATAAACTTCACAGAAACTGTCAGGAGGAACAAAAGTCTCAACACACTCTTATCCCTATAAAGGACCCAAAGTTGAGTGAGAAAAGAAGAAAGGAAAGAAAACAGAAATAGGCTCACCACCTCATGGATCCAGCAACATCATCTCCATCAACGAGTTGAAACTGAGTTGTAGTTCTTCCAGCTGTAGTCTCTTTCAGTTGAAATCCTTGTAGTCCACGAACAAACTGGAGTCCATAGTATAACACCACACACCACCCAGGTGAAGGATGTTTGTCTCTTTATATGTCAGGCTCTCTAGAAACCCTTCTGTCACAGTTTAAGCCTCTCAGCCACGAAGTTTTCTCGCTCACTCACTCCCCCTATTTCTTCCCCCAGTCCCAGGGCGATGGGGAGGAGAATCGAAAGAATGAAACTCCCACAGGCTGAGATAAGAACAGTTTAGTAACTAAAGTATAACACAAATCACTACTGCTACCACCAATAATAACACAAGAGAAATACAAAGAAAGAGAATGCAACTGTTCACCACCCGTTACCAGCCCTACCATGCAGTACACCCCCACAGTGCACCCCCATCCTTCTGGGTCTCTGCTCTCTGTTTTTTCATCCTGGGCATGACATGCTGTGACATGAAATAACCTCTTTAGTCAGTTTGGGTCAGGTGCCCTGTCTCTGCTTCCTCCCGGCTTCCCCTCCTCCCTGGAAGAGCATGAGGCTCAGAAAGTCCTCGGCCAGACCAAAACATTACAAAGCAGTAACTGAAAACACTGGTGTTATCAGTGCAGTTCCCAGGCCCAAAATCAAAAACACAGCGCTGCACCAGCTACCAAGAAGGAGAAAAATGACTGCTACTGCTGAACCCATGACACCTTCCACAAGCAGAAACTCATTTGCAGGGGATCTGGTGAGTCCCACACCCAGTTCACATTATGCCCTGGCAGGAGCCACAGTGTCTATGGCTGTCTCTGGGCAGTTTGTTGCCTGAGCAACTGATATTCGAGGCCTCAGGGCAGACAGCACAGGGAAAATATCCCCCACCTTGCTGTGCATCATCCCTGCTCTGCCCCAGCCATTTGCTCAAGTGATAACAAACTGTGAGCTCCTTCTATCTTTTGAGTTGTTTTGAGACAAACACAAAAAGGGTCTCTTGACCATCACATAAGTGTAGGTCAAATGGGAAATGATGAGCTAGGGTTAGCATGACCAATAGCAACAGAGCAACAGCCTCTGCTTCAAGAACTGAGGTTAGCAGAAGTTTCTGTACTGTGTTTAAAGCCAGCTAGGGCTTGATTTAAGCAAGACTGTCACATTTTAAATACTGTGGGAAATTTGTACCGAAGTATCATTATCTGCTAAAGATAAAATTTACTGATTGCAAGTCCTATAGAGAGGTTTCTATCAGTATTAGTCATAGTTTAGATAAGAGCTTGGAGATTTCAGAAATTAGAAATGGAATATTAAAAATGCATGAAATCAATTATTTCCTGTTCCTGTTGTAGAGATTGTTAAAAAGATGAGGTTTGAATCTTTTATTTTCTTATTATTGTCTAGGTTTCTCTATAATTTCCCATTTTGGCTAGGCATGCACCAAAGATTTATCAAGGTATAATTCACACACACACACAAAATAATCAATAATAATTTAAAAAAAAACCTAAACTGTAAATCATCACATTCTGATTCAGAGAAATCTCTAGGAACTCGCCAACAAAGTTTAAGTCGACAAGCAGGTGTTCTTTATTCAGGCACAGGGAGACATGGGGGATAGCTCTTCTTAGCATGTCTCATCCAAGCATCAACCAGGCTGTGATTCTATTGTCCTTAAACATACATATTCATTAGATTACATACATATTCATTAAGTTACGTATACATTACTTCATACTTCTTGAATTCCTCCTGTATGAGCACTAAAATGTGGTAGTGCGCTCTGCTGGCTCATGTTCATTATTTCATCAACCAGCACCCCCAGATCCTTCTGTGCAGGGCTGCTCTGAATCTCTTCTCTGCCCAGCCTGTAGCTGTACCTGGGATTCCTCCGACCCAGCTGTAGGACCTTGCACTTGGCGTGATTAAACTTCATCAGGTTGGCATCAGCCCACCTCACAAGGGTGTCAAGGTCCGTCTGTATGGCATTCCTTCTTCCCTCCAGCATATCAACCGAACCACACAGCTTGATGTCATTGGCAAACTGGCTGAGGGCGCACTCAAGCCCACTGTCCATGTCACCGACAAAGATGTTGAACAAGATCAGTCCCAACACCGATCCCTGAGTGACACCACTCATTACTGGTCTCCAGCTGGACACTGAGCCATTGGCCACAACTCTTTGTGGCCATCCAGCCAGTTCTTTATCCACCAAGTGGTCCATCTATCAACTTCCTCTTCATCATTTAGTTTTGGGATTGTTGTCATGTCAGTAACCACCAGGTTGGTTCTGGACAGTTCTTGTGCAATGCTTACCTTATCCATTTCCTGAACTCTATAGTTGCTAACAAAGCCTAACATCCTTGAAGTTACTTATTTGCAACCCCATTCTTCAATCAACCCTATTCTTCAATCAACCCCATTCTTCAATCTTAAAAGAAAAGAGAATAAGGAGATCAGAAAGCAAATCAGTTGGAGAGCTGTGGACAGAAGTAATTTTCAAGGCTCCCAATTCAGTGTAGTGGCCTTTACTTTCTTCTGATCTTTTAACAGTCCTAATGGCAAAGGAAGATTAATTATGGATCCATAGCTGTCTAGGACGTTCAAAGATAGCATATGGGTGATTACCGTAAGAACAAGTTCACATATCTCCACAGATAGAATCTGAGCAAAGGCCACTGACTAATGCTTGGTACTCTGAGCATCAGTTAAGGAAGGAGTCCCAAGGAAAACAGTATCATGTGATCACTTTAATTACAGTGATAGGAAATTAACTGATCTTAATTAAAGTTGGAAAAGCAACCAGATTTCCTTAATATTGAAGTTTGCCTTTGCAAACTTAGTAGTACTCTTTTGCCAGAAGATTTTCTGAGGATGTATTCTAGGACAATATATCATTCTTCAAATATTTTACCTTTAAAATTGCAATTTGGAAAAAAGTATCTCTCTGAGCACCAGTTCATAAGTGCTTTTTGTGTTATCTCAGTTTAAAAAAGTCTCCATTTGATTGATTTGTATCCTGCTCTTATGTTCTCATCTGGCTTCTATAGTAAAACATAATCAAACTGGATGTTCCATGAATTTAAGATCTGTTATCCATGTGCATAGCAGGTCACTGTATCCCAAATCAGGAGGTGGAATAAAAGGGATAATAGTAAAATGGAGAAAGGTACTGATATAGTTACTGACATAGTATCAGTCATGTTATTTGATTTTACTTTCCATCTTCGTTATGCTCTAGAGACTGTGGATGAAATAACACATGGTCCCCACTTGCTTTTCATCTTTCTTCCCAGAGTAGCTTCTAATGACAGTAACAAGAGGAATGAAACATAATCAGAAAGCTGCAAGTTCAAGAAGTATCCCTTAGGTGCAAGTTTGCCTCTTCAGTTTTAGCAGTATTCAAATAAACTCTATGTATATTTGAAACCAATGCTATTTTCCTGTCTTCAAACTAATTCTAAAATCCACAGAAAATAAGGAAGTGGGAGGAAGAGTGAATGAGCAGAATATACACACAGGATTCTTTCGAAGGATATAGGCATTCATTTTGACCTTGGTAGCATCTCTGAGGAGCTACCATTTCAACAGAAGATTCTTCAGCAGGCTTTTATATCCAAAAGTTTCATCATTCTTCACTAAATAGTTTTCATTTGCTTAGTTAAAAACTTTGTTCACTAGATAGTACAATGGATGGTATACACTTAAATAAGCTAACTTATCTAAATCAAATTCTCTGCTATTCCAGATCAGGCAAATCAGTAGTAACTGATTTTTCCACTCATACACTAAGCAGTTCCAGGGACTTACTTCAGAAATGCAGCCTTAATCCCTACTCTTCATCTACAGACTAGCTAACCTGGATATTCCCTTGAAACCAGTGGAATATGAAAAGTGGATGTGGTGGATGCATTCAGCTGCTGAATTAAACCATTTGGGGAATGCTTAACCATGTCTCATCTCATCTAAGACATCCTACAATATTCAAAACACATATGCGCACCTGGTGGATTTGCACAGGAATTAGGGGTCATTTGTGCTCTTCAAATGCAGCAGCTGCAAAAGCAGGTGACATAATCTAGGTGGGGATGTGTGAGCAACTGAATCGTAAGCAGGAACTTCTATATCAATCATTATGTTCACATGGAATATAGAAAAAAAGATGCATTTAGAATACACTTGCAAATAAAATTGTAATTAATTGCTATAATAAGCATCAAGGTTATATTTTTTCTTCCAATTTTGTAAAAATAGACACTTTTAAATTTTATTTTAAAGAAATATGTCCCTTGTGAGTTCTTAGCCCATTTGTCAGGGTACTAACATAACTAATAGCAAGTGGGCATTCCACCTTTTCTAATTTAGAATAAAACTGTTTCCCCTAAATTACTCCAACTTATATAAGGTAAGGATCTGAAGCTGGGTCTCTGCTGCCTTAGTTGTCTTTGTCTTTGCCTACCTCTGAAAATTACATGGATCCACCTATATCTTCATAAAATATCTCAGTTTTGGTAAAACAGAAGATTTTGGCTGATACATGAGTTTTGTGCCTAATTTTTAATATACCAAAACTTTCCAGATCTGCTCAAAGAAATGCTTAAGAAGTTAATAGAAATTTCATTATATTTCTTGAAGCATTAAGAGTTAAGGTATTTCTTCCAAATGTATGTAATTGTGGCTATATTAATTAAAATGAAACAAGATTTAAAATATAAGCTACAATGTACTCAGAAGATTTCTATTATCATCCCTGAACCTTCCAAGACTCTTTCTAACTCTGTCATTGTGCTTTGGCTTGTTCTGTTTTAAATTTTTTACAGATAGCAGCATCCTTTCAACTTGAGTTTGGAGCTACTTGCCTTGAGATAATTCATGTCACAAACTTAACATTATGTAAATATAGGGTTTGATATTATTTGTTGCTATCAATTTCAATATGTAAATTGTATTTAATAAATTTTTCACTGAAAGGTTAATAAAGATTTAAATAAAGTGTTATTTAAATATAGATTTGTTTTGTTACTGTGAATGCAATTAAACATTGAACATTTAAAAGGGGATTTTGGGAAAAAGACTAAGAGATTACAGATCTTCACATTGTAACTAAGCAGAAAGAATTTGAATCCATCAATTTCCTTCCTTTATGAAAATTTAGAGGCTTTAGTTTGGTCATATCTGTCAAAATGTAGTTGCATTAAGCACCTAGATGAACAAATTAATTTAACTTTGCAGTTTAAACTCTGATTCAATTGAACTCAAAAGGAAATTTCTGAGGAAAACATTTCTGACGGACATATCATAGGAGAGGACCTGATGAGAAAAAGTGAAAGAAGTACAAAAATTCTGCTTTTTTCCAGCTAAAATAAATAAATAAATAGATAGATAGATAGATAAATAAATAAATAAAATGAGGCGTGCAAGGAAGAGCTAGGTTCTTTTCTAACAGCACAGGTCTCTATTGAAAAGCTGCTTTCTCAAGGTATAATACTCTCTGCAAAAAGAAATAAGGGCTGTATGTGAATGAAGAACTCCAAAGGATAGAGAGAAATTAGTTGCCATGAGTAGCATTTTTGCTGCTGTTTTCACTTGAAGTACATCAAATCAGTGAGTTATTATTACAAAGTGGAGTTTTACTCTTCTGCTGTGATAAAAAGGTGCAGAGATGCTTTGATAGGGTGCTAAGATGTTCCCTGCTGAGTTGTTTTGTCAAGGTTGACACTACCTTCCTATAATTCTTCACTAGAAATACTTCTTAAACAGACTAGGGACAACACCACAGTGAAACGCCAGATTTTATGAGGTCATGAATCATTTCAGAATATATCTCCAAAACAGTATTTGAACAGACATAAATAAGAAATGGTTTGGGCTAAATTTCAGTCTGAGGTCTCCCCATACTCCTCAGTGTCAGTTTTACTGAATCATAATCACAGTGTAGCACTTCAGGATTGCCCAGCCATCAGATAATTCTGTCAAAGTGCAGAACAATGAGCCTTCATAATTAGTCCAAGCTCACTTTACCAAATGCCTGCTACAAATATGCTGCACATGGTCCTGTCACTAATAGCTCAGCCTAACACTATCTCTTGTAACAGCCTCCCCCCCCCCCCCCCCAGCCTGGCACTCTGTGATATAAACCCCCTTCTATTGCCCACTAAAAAAGAAAAAAGACTCCATCATCACAGAAACATAGAATACCATGTTGGAAGGGGATGTCAAGGATCCCCTGGTGCAACCTTTCTTGGTGAAAGCACCAAGTCTTGACAAGTCTTGGTTTAGAGAATATGACCCAACACCCTATTCAGCTGAACCTTAAAAGTGTCCAGTGTTGGGGAATCCACCACTTTCCTGGAAAGATTATTCTAATGGCTGTTCTCACTGCAAAAAATTTTCATCTTGTGTCCAACCAGAATCTTCCAGGCAGAAACCTTGTGCCCAGTACTCCTATCTTTTCCATACGACTCTTTGTATAAAGGTAGTCCCCATATTCATTGAGCCACCCTTTAAATATGGAACGTAGTGATAAGGCCTCCCCTTGAGCCTTCTTTTCTTTAGGCTGAACAAGCCCAGTTCTCTCAGCCTTTTCTTGGATGGCAGGCTTCACACTCACTTGAGTAGCTTTGTGGTCATTCTCTGGACTCTCTCCAGCCTGTCCACCTCTTCTTCTTACAGTGGGGACCAAAACCAAACACAGTAGTCCAAGTATGGCCTGACCAAAGCTGAGTAGAGTGGGATAATGACATCTTTATCTCTGCTGGTGATGCACTTGTTGATGCAATCAGCATCCTGTCGGCTTTTTTCTGCCACTGTAGCACACTGTTACCTCATATTGAACTTGTTGTGCATCCAAGTACCTTTCCACAGAGCTGCTTCCCAGCCAAGTAGATCCCAGCCTGTGCTGCACACTTGGATTACAGTTTTCCAGGTGCAAGTCCTCACACTTGTCCTTGTTGTACTTCATAAAGTTCTTGTTAGCCCACTCTTCCAGCCTATCCAGGTCTTCAAGCAGAGTGTCTTTCCCTTCCGAAGTGTCCACTTCCCTACTCAGTTTGGTATTGTCATCAAACTTGGTCAGTATACACGTGCTCCCATCATCCAGATCACTTATGAAGACACTGAACAACACTGGGCCCAAAAATAATCCCAGGGGGTTCCCAGTGGTGACAGGTCACCAGTTTGAAAAGGAGCTATCTATCACCACCAGGGTGGTAAATGACAGAGTGCAGCCTATTAGCCAGTTCCCCACCAACCCACCTAACAGACGACTTGTCTAGACTGGAACGTATCAATTTCTCTAGAAGGCTGTGGGAAACCATACCAAAACCCTTGAAGAGATCCAGATAGACAATGCCCATCGCTGGCCCCACATCAACTGAGCAGAAAAACCCTCCTAACTGATCTCTGAGTGAGCTCAGATTTGATCTTCCAAAATCTGAAACCTTTGTCTTAGTACAGGCCTTCATCATTCTCAGCCAGATCCCAAACTCCACAATACTGTGATTCCTGTATCCAGGGCTAACAATAACCAAGATGTTACAAAGAAGATTGTCTTGGATTGTGAGTTTGAAATCCAGCAGAGCATCATTCCTGGTTGGCACATATAACATTTGTATGAGGAATCAATCCTCTATACATTCTGGGAACTTGATGAATGACGTGAGCTGCTATATTTTTCTTCTAACAAATGTCTGGGTACTTGAAGTCACTCATAAGAACTAAGTTCTGTTGACCTGATGATTGCTCAAGTGACCCAAATATTGCTTTGTTGGCCTTATTGTTTTGTTTTGGAGGTCAGTAGCAGATGTCTACTGTAAAAGGCCCTTGGAAATGATCCCACTGATTTTGACCTACAGGCACCCAATAGGGCTTTACAATCAGCATAGTTGATTTCTAGGCATTCAAGGTTCTTCTTAACACAGAACATGAGTTTTCCTCTTTTCTGCCTGTCTTTATGAAAAAACCCACAACATTTACTGTGATGTCAAGTCATGTGAGTTGTCCAGCTGTGCTTCAGCTGTTTTAACCTTCTGACCGGGTGTGGGGCCCCAGTTCCTCCTGTTCCCCAGGCTGCATGCATTTGTATACATATACTTGAAGATGATACGCCTGTTTATGCCTGTTTGTGCTTTGATAAGACTTGTAAATACTGGCCTTTACTCTTGTACATGGTTGATGTTGCCAGATGGAGCTGACAGGCTTGAGAGTAAGATATCAGAGTCTAACTGGAAGTCAGAGTCTTCAGATGTAAGACTATGCCCACAAGGTTTTGAGTTTAATTCCTTTGAGTTGCATAAAACCAGATATGAACATTTTTGTAAGAATAAGCCAGCATTATTATTCTCTGACATATAATTGTGCTTCTTTGGAAATAAAAAAATTATAGAGTTTTAATGAGACATTCAAAAACTGGAGTGCAATTTAGAAAAGCAATCAAGACCAAAGGCACTGAAGGAAAAACAAGGAGAAGGAATGAAAAATGGTGCTTTAGTATGAAATTAAACTAGAAGGGAGAAAAAAAATATGAAAAAACTATGCTTATTGGAAGGTCAGCAACTCTCAAAATAAAAATTAAATATAGAAACAAGGGAGAAAATTCAGGAATGGATAGTCTTTCAAGGGAATAAGTTTGTGTAGTATATAGAATGTATAAAAACTAGATAGGTTTGGAGAGCTGATCAGCTCAGACACCATTTTATCATCCTGGTAGAAATACTGACTCTGGCTTACACGGTATCGTGATAAGTGCTCTGGATTATAAAGCAAGAAAGAGATAAAAATTAGCTCATGCTTCTGTTTACATTAAAACCATGAGTAAAGCTGTTCAGAATTCATCTTACACTATTTTAGAAAATTCTTGCCTTTCTCCATTAGCCATTTTCTATATGGTCATCTATCTTTTTAATATTGTTTCTTATTCTTGGTAGATAGGTCAAACATTTTAAATATAAAAACCCCAAATGTATAAGCATAAAATAGTAGTAGCACTAACCTATAACATAGAAATAAGGTTATTTCATAATTAAGAAGACACTGTCCATAGCCATGACAGATAAAATAGCTTCTGTGGATGTAAAAATGCACTTATACCTGTTTTAGGCAAAGCACATTATCAGAAAAACAGAACAGATGTAAAGAATATAAGATGGCTGTCTAAAAAGATATTTCTGTACTGCTGTGTTTTTAACCAATAAGTAAGATATATATAAAAAGGGAAAGCACTTTGATCTGTTCAGATTATTGTTCCTCTTGCCAGAGACAGTTTCTATCGTAAGCAACATCTTTAGAGAGTTCTGATGTGATTCAACCTCCATATAGAGTTTGCTTTCTCCCATCTGTAAAAAAACACATTAAAAATAAAATAAAACACATCAGTTCTGCAGCTGCACACTAAATAACAGGCTAAATGGCTTTAATTTAGGTGACAAATTGGTATAATAATGGAATGTCACCCTCAGAGGCTGTCTCAACGAACAACTGACCCTTTGAAAAAGGAGAAATTATAATCACCTTTTTTCCTTTGGAAATCTCTCAAAACTTGCCTTGAATTTTATTCCTTTTTCTTCTTTGCTGTTAACATCTCAGTAGAATGACAATGAGCCCAAATCACATCTCTGACTACTAACAGAGCTTTGACATTATTTACATCAGTGAAAAAATGTCTCAATGTGTGGATCTGCGGATGTTTCTGAACCTTAAATGTTTTGTAATATGGTGAAGGCAATTAGAAGCAAATGACTTCTGGTGCTCCCTGTTCTGGCAAATATTACCTGAATATGCTTTTTACCCCTGGCACTCATTTTAATTGCAATGAAAAAAAATATTTCAGTGAGTGATACATATGGGAATTTCAGAACAATGCAATGGGATTAGATTAAACTGGCTTAACCCAGAACACCTTCCCAAGAGGACTGGGCCACCCACTTCTTTCGTAACATCTTCAACAGGTCGTTCTTGCTTTTGGCTGCAGTGGCCAAGGCACAATGAGGATAAAGAATATCCTATAAAAATGGAAACAAGATCCCATCTGAATTATAAGCTACTATGTCAAATGCTAATATTAGGGGCTACTACTTTTCTTTTAGAGGAGTGAAATTTAAGAATTAACTGTGAATAAAGGCATGCGTATTACTTGCTAAATTGGATGTGATTTAATTACATTCTATCCCATTTTCAATTCTCTGTCATTAGTTTTAGGTAAAAGGCTTTGAATTTCTATTCTTAAACGGCAGCTGTCTGACACCTAAATGATTATGATTTCCAGTAAGTATGGATGAGCACAAAAAGGGGAAAAGCTAAAAATAATTTGCCCAGCACCTCAGTACCCTCTGACATACCCATGAAGAAATTCTCTTTGGAGATGAACACTGTTGATATCAGTATTTATTTTGAAAGGAACACTAACTTTTGATGTGTCTCAGTGCTTTGTCATGTCATTCCTTTCCAGACAGTGTTTTTATGATGTGGTTATGAAAAGAATGATGCCATGAAGGAGAGGCTCCTCCACCAGTGCTGACGGAACAGAACAGCCAGGAAACCTTCAGTCCCAGTATGGGTGCTTCAGTCAGTCTCACTAACCCACAGGGTCTCTGACACGTTTTCAGGTCCACAACTTGTTAAGAAACAGGTCTTAGGTAGGCAATTTATGGAGATCTGCCTCATTTAGTACCTACACCTCTTGCAAAGAACTATATGCCATGATATCCTGATTAATTTTGGGCATCACACTGCCTTTTTTTTTCTTGTTGTATTTGTAAATGGACAATGTGATGTGGCCAGTGAAATTAAGCAGAGTTTCTAAGAATAAAACCCAGCATATCCTCTTCTGTTCTAAAATCTACTCATGTAAACCAGTAAAGGCTGATCCTCCACATTTTTGTTTCCCTACTGGCTGTACTAGGCAAAAGCTGAACCCATCTTAGTAAAGGAGAAATTATGCTACCAAAAAGTCTCAGCTACTTTTGTAAAAGGCAAATTTATAAGAAGTAAATACATGTTACTTGCAAACTTCTGAAGCCTTAGTTGAGCACAATGTGTGTTACAGGTTTTTGTTTCTGAAGCCTTAGTTGAGCACAATGTGTGTTACAGGTTTTTGTTTTGGTTAGGTTGTTTTTCATCTTCACTTGTGACTTTGAACTAAGAAAGAAAAATCTTCTAAGTAAATAGTAAGAAAAAATGCTTATGGCAACCTTTTTCATTGATTTCTTTTTTCTTAAGTCTTTGTTAGGTGACTTCCTTGTGAATAGTGTATACTAGTTTGCTTTCACAATATAATGTCTTTACTTTGGCTAAATCAGTAGTTTTAAAGGGAAAAAAAATCAGGATTATTTTACCTTTAATGTTGGAACTGGAAAAAATATTCAGTGGTGGATAGAGATCACTACTTTTACTATGTTTTCCCTTTGGTGTCAATTATTTCAAATCCAGGTTTCAGCTTTTTCTATAGAAGTGTGGTAGTCATTTAGACCATGAATACCCTTAGAGAGATCAAAGACTACAAGAAGATTGATACATGCTGCAAAAATACATTCTTTTGCTTTCACTTATTCTTCACAGACTCTTAAAGCAAAAGTCAGCAGAGCCCACTCCTAACATAAAAAATGATCACTTTTGCCTCTTTAACTCTTTGGACTTTAGATTAGAGCAAACCTTGCCACTGCAAGGTAAGATAAACTGCCTACAGGTAAGAAGCCTGAGAACGTAAGTATGAATCCTATTTTTAGACAAGAAATGTAAACTTAATAATATACTGAAATGATATTTGGCTCACCAGTGGGGATAAAAGAGGTTGCTTAAGCTCTGGGCTCTGCTGAGATCTGAGATTTGGTCCTGAGCCTTCAGAAAACCTAAGTCCTTGGAGATTTGTTTCCTTGTGACAAAAATCACTCCTGTCTTAGTGCAGAATAAGCACAGCAATGGTCAGAACTCCAGCAAGTTATCATTGTCATCATTAGCACTGATATTTTTCAGGCTCATACATTTAAATGGTGATGCTTCTCTGTTTCTGAAGTCTATTAATTGTGTGTTTGAATGCTTAAAAATTAGTAGTCATAAGGACCTAACTGACTTTTGTACAGATCAGCTGCATGTAGGCTTCGTGTATCTGATGCTGCATGTATCTGATGCTGCATGTATGTAAAAGTTGTATCTGTATCAAGGATTTTAGGACTCAGTTCATAAATAAAACTGTGTTTGGTACATAATATGACAAATATGTATATAGGATACAGAAATTTTTCTGAGAGTGAAGCAGAAGAGAGAGCTAGCAGGCAAGAAATGTGCTCATAGAGGATTAAACAACTGAGAAAAGGTTGCTTGATAGAGGAGGAAACAGAACAAATCTAGTAAATCTCAAGATGTACTTCACAGGGAAAAGAAGCCACTAACTAACTGCTGCAAATTTGCAGATCTTAAAGAGACCTTTGGATTCTTGTAAATCCTATTTTCTGAGGAAATTTTAAATATGGCTTACAAACAGCAAAAATTACTAGCAAAAGTATTTCATTTAATAGCTAAAAATATATTTTACATGTCAGTGGTACATTTAAGATTTTCTTTTTGTTTGAATCTATCACTGTGATTGTTTCTTATTCTTGGTATATAGGCCAAACAGTTGATACTTCATCTTACCTCATAATTGCATATTACTTCCAAAGGGGATAATACAGTATATTACACTTCCATCTTTCATAAACGTTTTTGATACATATAATTTTTACTGCAGTTACTGAAAGATTTGAGAATCTGTGCTGTGAGAACATCCTTCCCTTCTGACACACTGGACCAGCTGCTATATATTGCTTCATCCAGTCTTGCAAAATCCTCTTAACTCAGCATTTCTAGCAGCCTGCTCCTCTACAAGAATTTCTGTTCCACAAGAAATCCTGGCATTTTAAAACATTATCTGATTGAGGAGAAGAAATTTAACTATGAAATTTCCCAGGATCTCCAGTTATTCAAGGAAAAAGGAGAAATTGGCTTCTTTTACTCCTCAGTAATGCGAATACACCTGCAGGCTCTGAGGTGACCTTTCTAAAGGATCATCCTTAAGAAGATGGCTATGCTGCAGAATTAGCACTTGTTTTGAAAAGTCTTCACTTAAGACATTTGAGGTAAAAACCAGATGTGTCAGCAAGTTTGTTCTCAGGCTGAGACCTGATTTTCTAGATCTAGGTGCAGAAAAACAAGTGTGTATCTGAACACAAGTGGTTGGCTGCAAAACTTGGATGAGCTAACAGAGGATCAGTTTCAAACCCTTATTTAATCCCTTTAGGCCAGCATAGTACCAAGCAGAACCGTAATCATATACATCACAAAACAGTGCTTAGCCCCCAGGGGGTCTCACTCTGCCAAGTGATACATCTTTATGTACTACTTTGGCTTGACATATCTGAATTTGTCTTTTGACCAACTTTGTCTAATCTCACTAGGACTTCTTTAAAAAGCTCATTTAGAAAGTCTAGTTGTTTATGAAGAAAAGTATTGGGGAAAAAAAACAGGTAGCTTTTGCTGCACATAGCTTGCAAATTCAAAGTAAGTAATTTTATAAGAGTACATGAGAAAGTCCTACCTTATCAGCATGCCTCTATCCAGAACAAAGGCTTCCTACAGCATCTGCCATCTGGAGATGAAAAAGATGAAGACAGTGTAAGAAAGAGAGGACAAGAGGAAATTACTTCAAGCTGTGCAAGGGAAGGTTTAGACTGGGTATTAGGAAAAAATTCATTACCAAAAGGGCAGTTAGGCACTGGAACAGGCTGCCCAGGGAAGTAGTGGAATCATCATCAATGGAAGTGTTCCAAAACCATATAGATGAGGCCTTCAGTGACATGGTTTAGCGGTGGACATGGCAGTCCTGAGGAAATGGTTGGACTTGATGATATTAAAGGTCTTTTCCAATCTAGTTGAATTTGTGAATCTATGAAAGATCTCAGTCAAACTACACCAGAGGATACTGGAGATTAGATTTGTTTTTCACAGCTTCATTCATCTGGAAACTAATATCTAAACAAAGGCACTATCTAGGCTTGCTCTATAATCTAATTTGGTGAGATGTGTGCAATCTTATACTGAGTAGATTTTCTGCATGCAACAAAAATCTTTAAGGAAGACCATGACTGCTAAGGCATACTTGTCTCTTCACTCTGCCAAAAATAGTGAAGCTCAGCACCACTTGTGAAAAGAATATCAGCTTATCTTATCAGTTTATCTTTATATACTGTCCAAACCCTAAGATGTGATTCTCCAGTGTGTGAAGATTCTCCAGTGAGGATGTCATGATTCTCAGACAGATCTTCTAATGGACATGTATTTGTAGGTGCGTTTGACTTTTCTTTTTAAATTGCTTCCTGGGTTGTCCATGTGCATAATTAACCATAAAAATATATCCTGGGGAAAATAAATCAGTAATAAGGCCAGCTGAACATAAACATATTTACATAATATAAAGACCTTCAGTGCTAACTCCAACAGACATCTAGGAATCTTATGAAAGCCAAGGAGAACTCTTTACAGTTTCTACCCAGAGCCACGATGCACGATGGAGAGAGAAAATTCAGCTATCCAGATGGCTGAAGGTAGTGACTTTCTGAAGAATCACATCTCTCTGGTTTTTGCTAATCACTGTGTCATTAGGCACAATTCATTTCATAATCAGGCTGAACATCTTCTTTATGATGTCATAAGCATTAAGATCTTTCCCCTCCCACTAGGGAACTGAAGCAAGTGCTTCTATATTACTTTCACCATGCTTTCAAAAAACTCATTAAATTAAAGGACATTCAATACCCTGGAGGAGATAATGTGCCTTGAAGCACTGACTCATTAAAAAATCTTTATGTATAAATGTCATTAGTTTCCATCTCTTCCAGATGTTCCCCATAGCCAACAGAGCAAGTACAGTTATCAATTTCATAACATCATTCAGAAACATCAATTCACCCTTTTTCCCCATTATGCACATATAATTATAATATGCATATAGTTTCATGATGGTTGAATTCAAAGACTTAGAACTAGTGTAAGAACTCTAAATAGGTGTTTTCAATAATTGCACATCTTACGGCAGGAGTAAAGAACAAGTGGCAAACTGGCATGCTACTATCTCCGTCTTCCGCATTTCCTGTAAGTGGCTATACTGACTTCAGATAAGCACTTTGGTGTTTAGTAAATGCAATTTAAACTCTTATTTAAAAATAAAACCTACCAAATGTGGAAACTTTGAGGTATATTTACCATTTGGCCACTTTGTTTTACAGTCATTAGTAAGATGGGTTATTTCCTTTTATCAATTACTTTTAGGGTCCAAATTAAATAGGTCACTGACTAAGTCCTTCCATAGATATATAATCCAAACAAAATGTTTTCTGCTGCTATATTTTTAGCACAGATATCTACTTGTCAGTCTCCATCCCCACTGCTATGTTATCAGAGCTATCTTATTTCATATGGTTCATCATGTTTGTCATTGTCAGGGTTGATGGTGTATAACTGCTAGGGTAGCACATGTGTTGGGTCTGGCACAGATGTAGCTAACTTTCTTCACAGCAACCTATATGGGTTTGTGACTAAGACTTATCATGTTGATAAGACATGAGTGTTTTGGTTATCACAGAACAATGCTTGCACAGCAATCAAGGCTTTTTCCCACTCTGCGTGACAGAGTAGACAAGGTTTGGACATGAAGTTGAGAGTAGGCACAACTTGTACAGCTGCCCTGAACCAATCAAAGGGATATTCCTCACTAAATAACAGCATGCACAGTGATGAAAATGGAAATGAGAGGAGCGGGGAGAGGGTGGGAAGGGTGGAGGTAATTCTTTTGCAAGTTAGTAGTTGGCTGAAGACTGTATGGGCACCAGTCTTGTTTGTGGGAGGTAGTGAGCAATTGCCTTTGCACCGTGGGGTGGTTTTTTGTTGCTTGGTTGTTTGTTGGTTTGGTTTGGGTTTTTTTTGTGGCTTTTTTCTCTCTTTTTTTTCACTTATTGAATTCTATTTCTCTTTGCCCATAAGTTCTTTTGCTTTTGTTCTTCCTATTTTCTCCCCTGTCCCTCTGTGAGGAGGCGAAGAAAGTGAGCAGCTGTGTGGGTGCTTAGCAGTGCTAACTAGTGTCAACCCACCACAACAGGTCATTCAAAGTTAGCATGATACAGCTGTGCATAGAGCTTTCCATGATCTAAAGCATCATGTTGGGTGGGGCTTGCTATATAATACCAAAGTGTCAAAGTCTGCAAGGTACCCACTATTCGATCTGACCCAATTGTGGTGCCTTCCTGGCTGTGCAAAATTCTTCTACGCTGAAAGCTTTTATCCAACAAGAACTAAGATAAAGTTGACTTCCAGTGCCCAAGATTTATGTCTAGGTAATCCAAGGGAGTATTCTCCCCAAATACAGACACTTGCTCTTTTAAGAATCTGCAAAGAAGGTGCCAAATGTCTTCCTCATTTGAATCAGTGGGAAACATCTGAAATCTTGCTTTTGTAGCACTGCAGTTATTCAGATCCAGCTTCTGTTCTTATCTGGAACCTTTTTGCTGTCCTGTTGTGAAAAGACTCTCACTAGAGGGTCAGAGGCTGACAGCTTTACAGGGCATGCAGTAGCAACAGGATTAAGCCATGATTAACTTCCACAGGATATGGATCAAACCTAGGATAAAGACTAAGAAATGGATCTTTGTTTGCTCTAAAATAAATAAATCTAACATACTGAAACTCAGACTTTTTATTGCTGCGGACAGACTACAGATTCATGTTTTCTTCACAGTTAGCTAAAAGACTTCTGCGTCACATGTTAATATGGACATTCAAATACACTAATGCAGATAAGAAAACTGCAGGTGCAAGCAGCTACGTTATCATGGACCTATCAAATTCTGAACACTTTGCGATAAGGTGTTTCATTATATATATATATATATATATATATATATGTGTGTGTGTTCATATTTTGTCCTTGTAGTGGATGTTCAAAGATGTTTTCTCTATTTAAATCTGCACTTGAAAAATGAATGGAAAATGATGAGTTGGAAAGATTACCACCATAACCTGCTATACTTTAGCCAGACGTACAGGCTCGGGTAAATTACTTGCCTCCTTGGATTTGTCACTGTGCCTGACAGCTTGCTCATATATTCAGTTATGACTATGCATTGATTTTAATGATGAATAAACTATATGAATGCTAAGATAAGCATGGAAAACTTACTGTTTCAACATTCTGCCTTATAATAGATTGCATATACATATCATACTTGCTGGAGCTGAAATTCTAATGGATAGGACAGGTTAATAATGAAAAACATGAGTCTAAACAAGACTTTTCTCTGAGTACTGAAAAAGATGAGATCCTGAAAAGCATCACACAACAGAAGGCAGAGGAAGTATTTGTGTGAATCTTTGTTGTTAGAGCTTATGAAGCTTTCCCCATCTCTGAAAATGAACGTCTGTTTCTCAATATCTATCTTAATATCTATGCAGCTACCAAACCCAAGCTTCAACACAGCTACTAGAACTAGCTTCTGACCACAAAGGAACACACATAAAGAAAGGAAAATGATCAATTGGGTGGAATACCTTAAATAAAACATATGGGTTTATTAGATAGTGATCATTTTCTTCCCTTAAAGTTACTGAATTTTGCAGCCAAATTTTTTGTGTGTGTGTAATACAATAAACTAAACACAAGAAAGTTTACATTTTAATGAGACTGTAGATACTGCTCAGTGCTGACATGTCACTCTTATCTTATTCCTGTTCTCCAAGATGCTTAAGCAGAAGTTACCGCTTACTTGTAAGTTTGATCAAAACTGAAGTTAATGAGCTTCCTGCTGACTCTCACATAGTTGGGAAATTTCAATTGAAGCACTGTCTTTGCTGCAGCAGCATGGTAAAAAAGGATTAACTATCAAATTAATCTTCACTGCTGAACTTTGACTTGCCTAACTGATTTAAAATACCTATTTAGTATTAGTCATAGACTGCCAGTCTAGAAGAATTTGATCTGATACGGATCTACATAACAGTTTGTTATTGATGACAGCCATGTTCCCCACATTGCCGGTCTGGCAGCTTGTGGCAATGCATACCATTGCAGTAGGCAGGCATAACTATTTTATATATTATTCATTCTTTCTGTGAATTGAGACAATGAACTTCGTCTCTTGTTTTCCAAAATACAGGGGACATCTAAGAGCTTGTTTAGCAAGTGATATTAGCACTTTCTCTTTGCCAGTCCCTGGAAGTCACATGAACCCACAAAGCTAATGCTAAAAAAATGTTAAGAGATCACTTCAGGTACCATATTTAGTCAGTCTTTGACATTTATAATAAGGCTGTCAACAAAGGTGCTATGGTGGTGCTGAGTTTTTTTCCTTTTAACAAGCTGAAATGAACCCAAGAGCTTATTTCATGTAGACATCAAACCACCATGAGGCACCAATAAAACCTGTCTTCCGAGCAGGCAATATACTATGACTGACAGAGGGATGAAAGCTTCCTATAGTGCTGTTTCAAACCACAGGGACCACCTAGTGCTTCAGTTGACACTAGAAAATAAAAAATAAAAAAACCTAATCATCCCAGATTTATTCTCGCTGCCACTAAAACGAGTAAGGACAACACTGAGGGAATGGCCATCTTACACATCATCAGTATCTAATTACTATTTTTTTTTCTCTAGATGTAGCAACTGTAAACTTTGCTTCCAAATCAGAAACTTACAAAGCAACAGCAGCCCCGAAAATTCAGTCTTGATATTCCCCAGGCTAAATTATCTGATACCTAAAGCTGCTTGAAATTGTTTGCTGAAGATGAGAGCTGTGGTGGTGTTGATGATCCCTGCCTTCGAAAGCTTTTCAAGATAACAGTCAAGTTCAACTTTTGCTAAGTCTGCCTGTGAACTTTGGGTATAATCACTTTAAAGCTCCGGCTAAGCTCACCAAGGATTGCTGAGTTTTCCTTCCCACATTTTTTTCTTACATTTGAAAAGCTTCAACAGCCTATCAAGAAGTCTGTGAAGAGCCCTTTTCTATCCTCTGACAGAGAAGAGAGTCAGAGAGCTCCACAAACAATAGGGAAAAAAAAAAAAAAGCTTGAAAAATGTTTTGAATATTTTTCTACTGCAAGCTTCAGCTGTGTCTTCTTGGTAGATTCTGGTCAATTTTGCTAGGCTTAGGTCCTAATGGGCTGACCCATGAGGGCATTAGTATTCCACTTAAGGAAATTCAAACCTAGATCAGTGTTTTGAATTGTCTCTTGCGTCCAATACTACGATTTTAAATCATCTTCTTATTTTAAACAGCAAGCTGAGGTAAGAAAAAGATCTATGTCTTCTCTGTAGTGGTATGATTTTAAAGAATGTTTCTAGCCAGAAAAATAATCTCGTGCTATGTGGATACTGGCCAATAAGCTGCTTCCACTGGTACGCAGGTGTGTTATGCCAGCCAGTCCTGCAGACGGTGTTTGAGCTGTAGCATGGGTGTCCCAAGAGAGACAAAGGTGTGAAGTCTAATTTGAATGTATTTGAATGCCACCAATATTATTTCTCTTGTATGAACTATGGATAAAGGTGTCAATTCAATTTTAAAAGTGCTAAGGTTCTTACTAACAGCAACAGAGTTTTGGGAGAAAGGTCTTACAGCTCATATGAACTGCTATGTAAGTAACTGGCCAGGCAAATTTGGAAATTTGTCTTTCCTGTGTTTTTTTCCCAGCTATAAGGGACAGAGTAATAAAACTCTGTTTTTTTTCCTAAGTTGAATTAATGTTTGGAAACTGAAAGATAGGCAAAGTGCAAATGACACAGGTGAAGTCAAGGTACTTTTTTTTATCTAACTGGAATAGAATAAACAGGTCAAGTGGGAAAAGCTTTTGGTTGAGCATGAAGCTGAATGTCCATATATACTTGCAATATGGCTACTGCAGTGGGTTTTTAAATGTTATTTGTAGTTCTATTTGTCAGGATCCTTGACCAAATGATAAAAAATATATGAATGTATTTGGACTTTCTCAGCTACAGTCCAGGTTTTACTCTGTACAGCAGAATTGCCAAAAGCATGTCAGGAATTCCATATGGAAAGCAGATTTTCAGTCATGAAAACATGATTGAAATGTTTAAGGTGTTCCATGGATGAAACAACTTAAACATTTACTCTAGAAAAACATTGCATCTGCTTTTAAAGATCTAACTAGGAAAAAGTCTGAATCCTTTTTTAATTTTTCCTCTAATTCCCCACCTCCTTATGTCATGCTGAGAAAACACAAAAATATAAAGACAAAGACCACAAGAAAAAACGTGCCTTTGAAATCCTAAAGGAAATCTTGAGCATGGCCTACTTCACACACATATTGCTGATAGCGCCCAATGTTGTAATAAACTAGTCTAAGTACCTTTAAATCTAACCCACTTGAAACCCTGTTCTGGAACTACTCCATGGCAGATAATATTCATTTAATTGGGCCCACATAATCCTACAGAGGAATTGCACTTGCCTTATCCCTGACACCTTATTATTTCTGTATATGCTACCAGTTGTTTACATGTCTTATAAATGTATCATCAAAAAGTGTTCAAACATTTATAGCTTGTTTAATTTATAAAGAAATAATGCTTGAAATATAGATTTTTTTTCTGCAAAATCTAGTGCTAGCATGGCTCAAACTTACCATTTCATTCCCAGGAGGTGCAAATGACAAAAAAAAAAGTATTATTCCCTAGAAGATGTATACAATATTGCAAGGTATGCTTAATTCCCAGGGCTTAAAATAAATTGAACAAACAAAAAAAGCTGTTTGCACATTTGCAACTGAAAATATCTAATGCAGTGCTAAAAAAGCACTCCATTTTTTTTCTAAATAACTTTGATCATAAAACTGTATTAAAATATTTAATTTGTGTTTTAGTAAAAGATTTTTCATCCATATCATAATGCTGCACATTCCTTACAGGGTTTTTTTTCATATTAACCTTATCTATTTTTCCAAGTGTAATGAGAATTCATGATATCCACCAGTGTTCTAGAGGAACAACAAATGTCTTCTTTAAAAAAGTCTTTTATATACTTCAAAAAAGATAATGAAAAACCTAGCCCTACTTTCCTAGGATCTTCAGAGACATCACAGCTGAGGCTTAAAAATGGAAAATTTTATTTTTCCTAAATTATATATTTATAGCATACTATCAAGAAAATTGTTAAGATTCAGCAAGAAATTTGAGGGATATAACCAGTCAGAATTAAAAAAGGAAGAGATTTCTGATAATTTAATCCAATCCACAGTGGACTAATATTTTGGCTTTTCTTCTATTTTTCTGTTCAACCGTTATCTGTTCATTAAGGCCAGGGCCTGAAATAGGCTGCTAGTTCATTGCTGCACTGAGAGATAGTTCACTGATTTATGGATATAAGCTGTGAAATTTGACTTCTGAACATGAGAGGAAGACAGCACCAATCTATTTTCTTCTGAGTCCCTGTGTGCAATCAAAAAGAGTTGTAATTATAGTAATTCCAGTAGAATTATATTAACAAACCACTACGCTAGAGACATAGCTCACCTTGGAAACATAGTTCACATGCAGAAGAATATTTTTTTCCTAGTACAACTCAATCTATTCAAGTGTTTTTACCAATGTTACTGTACCAGCAAGTGCTAACAGGCAAAAACATACTAAGGGACATATATTGGAAAATCTCTGTTATGGACCAAGCCTGATGTGCAACATTATATTTTACGCCTTGCTACAAAAGTAAAAATTTTTTAGTGAGGATAATTCAGGGTATCCAAGGAAGCTTACACTTTAACTTGAGAGATAACTCACACTTAAAGAAACATGGCTCTGCTATTTAATTCATATGGGTTCTCTAATAATCATCAGGTCTACTGGTGAAAAGTTGTCTTTTATTTTGTTGGCTTAATTGCACCTACCTTTAAATATTGTTTTAATCATAACACCAGCAAATGCAATAAATGTTTCCATAAGAAAAGAAGCCCTTATTTTTTATATGTTGAGCAGAAGCTCTAGAAATGTTGGTGAATGTTGTTTTACAGCAGCATTTTTCTTTCTTTTTCATTAGGTAGCGTATTAATTTCCTTATAAGTGTGATTTTTGCTTGCTATTTTTTTAAAATCCAGTAAGAATATTTAGATTAGAAATACTGACAGAAATAAAAACAAGTGCAGCATGGTTTATTGCTAATCTCTTACAAAATAAATAATTTTATTTAAGAAAACAAACAAAACAACCAAACAAAATAACTAGTTACATATTAAGCTATAAATATACTACATTATTTGGCCTGAAGGAGATTTTACAGTCCCAGGAAGGAATATTTCAGACTCATTTGTTAATGCAGGAAGCCTGACTCACAATAAATCTGAGACACATACATTTGTACATTGATGCATGTATATGAAAATATTATTTTCCTTTTCCAAAATTCTAGTTCATAGAACTTCTAGGAGTGAAATTTTCTATGAAAGACAAAGATGAGTATTAAATTAACAACATTGAAATTCAAATCTGTTTAATTTTATTATTAATTCTTCCTGTATAATAAATTTAGATTTTGAAATTACTTGCTACAAAAGCAATAGTCAAGCAAAATTCAGAAATAATTGTAATCTTATCTAAGAGTAATACATAGTGCTAACAGAAAGTCTAGAAGGTAAAAGCCTGCATTAGTAATTCAGTCTTCCTCTATCATCTTTAACATTAAATTGAGACAAAATCATAGTGTAAGGAGTCTTCCCTATCCCATCCAAAATTGTATTAGCAAGAGTAAGAAGACATTTAAATAGAAAGCATTCAAGGAAGAGAACATGATCCTACTATACAAGATTCAGCTATAAAGCATCGCTGAAACACACCTCAAAATTCAGTCAGATATTGTGGCTAAGGGCTGAGAAATGCTGTGTGACTCTGCTGGTTATGTGATTATTGTTAAAAGTGACTTTGATGTGAAAAGAGCCGTAAAATGATACTGCATAGATTTTAAATTCTCAAGTCTGTCTACGTTCTCCTTTGAAATATCATTTCAAAAGTAGTGGCTCGCAGTAGTACTTGAATGTTTCCTATGCCAGACTTAAGTTTTCATATATGGGTAGAAGCATATTTGGCATATTCAGTAGCATCAGAAATCATGTTGCTCACAGAAAACACTTCAATGAAAGAGAAATGAACTATATGTCAAAATAGGTTGTTATGCTATGGAAACTGGAGAAGAGCTACAAGTTCTACTAGGCCACATGTAATGGTATTTAACCACACAATCAACAAAGAAGTATCAGGATCAAACATGCAGAAGAAAACAAATACCTGAAGAAAATTAATATCTTGCTCCAAGGTGCATGACTGAAACACAAGGGCAAACTAAATTCAACAATGACTGATTATATGTCCAGAAAAAAAAAAAAAAGAAAAAAAAGAATAATGTTAGCCTTCTCTCTGGCAAATGTCATTAAAACAGCCTAAACACATTCATTTTCAGTGTTTCAGGAAGCGCTAATCTGTAATTAAAGCTTTCCAAAACTTAGGACTGTCTATACGAAGAATGTGGAGCTTGAAAGCCTTGACAAAATAATGCAAGGTCAAAGGAAGAAGGACTAGTGGTTCTATTAATGCAATAAAAGAGCAAATATTAAAGCAATCTCTGGAACAATTGCAGCAACTAAGTTGCTACATGTCAAAAATGAACAGCCATGCAAAGCAAGGAAAAAGAGACGAGGTTTATGCTGAAGAGAAAACCTAAAATTTCCCTATCACACTGCTGATCAGCAGTGTAGCCGATACATGCTCAGCAACTGAATGGAATTCATTCCTGAAAAGAAATTTTCTATTACTGCTAAATGCATGATGTGTGTGTGTGGGGGGGGGGGGAAATAATTACAGAAAAGGACTTCAAAGGCAAATGACATTCCACGGATCAAATCTATATCTGCCTGTATACGATACTGACGAAAGCTAAATGGAAATGGGGTGATTTGATATGCCACTGCTGGGATTAGCTCTGATGGCAGCACTGCGCTGTCCTGTAACATTAACTGTGTTGCAGCATGATCTAGCTTCCATGCGGTCTGCAGGGGTCTTTCCTTTCACTGAAATGGGAAATTAATTGCCTTCTTAGTAAGAAAGGAGGGGTGGGGGAAGATGACAAACTAAATAATGGAGGGCATTCATTACCACTGCTTTCAGCCTAGCCCAGTGCACACAGCAGTTGCGTTTTCCCAGTATCAGCCTGAGATGGAAACTGTGTCTTAGTGGATCATAGCCTCTCTCCATCTCCAGTCTTCTCCAAAGAGATCAAGTTTCAGTCTGCACCAAAGCATTGTATCCCATCTGCCATATTTCAGGTCAGAAACTAGTGATGAAAGTAAAAGAGACTCAGAATTTTCCACTTCAGGACTCCCTGGTCACTAGAGTGAAGAAATACATCTCCATGGAGCCTCTTCTTTGCTAAATGCAGTTGGTTGTAGCACACCATGCCAAAAGGGTACTACCACAGTTTTCTGCAGGCTGAATAAGCCATGGCCTGACCCTTGCTCTTTCCTCTGTGTGTATGTGAGGGAGAAATAGCTCTAACAAAAATATGACAAAAGCAAGTCAGTAGCCATAATGGCAGGGGCTACCTTAACTAACATACAGCCCAGGTTCTTTTCAGAAAATAATGTCTCATAGTAACCTTTGATTTTTTTTTATGCCATATTTCTGCTGGCTTCCCAAAGCTTTTCATTTATCTAGTGAAAAAGAGAGGCTGCTGATCTTCCGATTTCCAATATCTATTGAGCAAGATTCATCTCACCTAAGCTTGGCTCCATGAAGAATAGCCCTCTAGCTCAACATCATCATGTAGGCACCCTTCTTAGAGAATACTGTTTGTATTGAACAATCATTTCAGGATGTCTTAAATCATCTTACTGATGAACCAAATCTATCTGTTGTGGACATAAATCATTCTCCTTACATTTTTGTGCTCTTCATGAAAATACTACTCATAAAATGATGTCTTGATGTACTTTTTTCTTCCTAAGGCTCGCCATGTTTTGATTATAATGAAATCCGTGTTAACTGACAGCTCAAAACTGGGTCCATACTTCAGTCACAAGCTTACACATCTCGGCTTTTTTTATAATAGCTGGTCTGTTATAGTAGTAGCTTAATCAAGACAGTACAGAGCTTAGGGCGGGCTATGCATTTCTCTGTACAGGCAGTACTGTTGTTATTCTCACAGCAAAATAACATCTAGAAGCTGTCCTTTGAGATATGTTATTGTAATTGGAACTCAAAGCTTTGTAAGGACATACTAAGAGGGAGAAAAAGCTAAACATGCAAAAAGAAAAATATTTATAAAATGATGCATAGACTCAGGATGTCAATAGACCTCATAAAATAAAAATGGCAAGATACATTTCTGGAAAGCTGTTAGGAATTGCCTATATAATATAATATAATATAGGCAATTATGTATAATTATATATATAATATATATTATATATAATATATAATATAGATATATTGAATTATATCTAACATTTTGCACTGCCAGTCTTCATGATAGTTCAGGAGCATAGAGTTATAGAAGATAGGAACAAAAGAGATGTCTAGATGTTTTCCAGTCCATTTCCCCAAATTTAGCACCTATCAATATTTTAGAATGGCAATATTAAAGTCTTCGAGAAGATTTCTAGTGGTCCTTTTTCTGGAGGAATGGTGTTTAGCACAGGATCTTTTATCTGTAGTCTAGAAGAAAAAGAATAATAACAATTGTCGGATTCCATGAAAGCTGCTGTTTTAAAAACATTTGTCCAGTGTAAGCACATGTGAAAAAACATTTGAATTATTTTAACTAATTTTTCCACACATTGAAGGTTTATAAAATACCCAAAACACTACTTCACAGTAAAACCAGTTTACTAGCATCCAGAATGTGAAGCTTCACCTGGCTTCACTTAGCCAAGCCATTGATCAATCTATCAGTTTATGAAATTGATAGATTACATTATAAGGATGCTGGGGATGGACTCTTCATTAGGGACTGTAGTGATAGGACAAGGGGTAACGGGTTCAAACTTAAACAGGGCAAGTTTAGATTGGATATGAGGAAGTAATTCTTTCCTGTAAGGGTGGTGAGGCACTGGAATGGGTTGCCCAAGGAAGTTGTGAATGCTCCATCCCTGGCGGTGTTCAAGGCCAGGTTGGAGGGAGCGTTGGGTGACATGGTTTAGTGGAAGGTGTCCCTGCCCATGGCAGAGGGGTTGGAACTAGATGGCCTTAAGGTCTTTTCCACCCCTAACTATTCTATGATTCTGAGATTCTAAATAAAAATAAAGCTTTCACATTCAATGTATTTACTGGAGTGTGCTATTTCTACTTACTCAAAATAGAGCTATCTCCATGACTATGCAAAATGGAGAGCTAAGAATTATGTATGAATTGGTACTAGAGTTCAGAGCATTATAGTCAACTTTCTAAAGACAGGTGTTACTCTCCCTGGACCTGGTCTAAAGGTTTCATGCTGGAAGTGTGATTTTGTTCTGAAGAGGTTTCTGATGTCCCTTTAAAGCAAATGGTTATTTCACAAAGATAGCCTTTAGACACTTGCTTTCCTATAATTATTTTTTTCCATTAATTTGAATAAAGTTTATTAAAAAAAGTATGGGAATGAATGATCACATTTTCCATGGCCATTTGCTTGCCTGTAGCACCACTTTTTAGAATATTCATAATGCAGAAAATGTGATTAGAATAATTTACTGTTCTTCATGAATAAGAAATTATAGAATTATTCTATAATTTCTTATTCATACATCTCTTGTTTGGACATATTGCTTGTCGTGTTATTATTAAGCTATTATAACTTTTATGGGTTAAAAGTAAGGAATTCCTCAGTTTGTTTCAATACATTTGGGCACATTTCATACAAGTTTAGTTTAGTATGTTGTTATGCTTAGTGCATGTTTAGTTTAGTGCATGTTTAGTTAGCTTGGACCTGGATCCTGATGGATTCCTGGCAGTAGTTCCATTGCCTTCTTGGAGAGTCTGATATATCTCTTATCTAAACTCCTTTAGGTTTTATGCTAATTTTCTTCTTCATTTACTAATATTTAGTCTTGTGTAATGCGCCTTGTAGCAATGGAATTTTTCTTCTCTTTTAGAATGTAACTTCAAGTCCAAGTTGAAGCATCCAAGTTCCTAAAATTCATTAAGAACCCAGCTACTGTCCAAGTTGCATTTTCTACCAGAAAATCGTCCTCTGATGGTGATAAGTTAATACACCTTGTGAAATTATTTATCATTCTCCTCCAGCAGGTGGGCTCCTCTCCCCTCTTCTACTGTATGTTTTCACAAATTCTGTACCGTTTTCACTCCAACAGCAAAAGCATGCTGTGTCCAGCTCCCTTTTATTGCCTATCTTTCATCATTGGCACAGTAATGACTGAAGCAGAATGAGCTTCTTCTAGCAATGAAGTGAAGGAATTGATACTGGATAAGAATCAGGACCACCTGTCTTATGGCTTCTGCCATGACTGTCTTCTTCATGTTTTCTTTCAGTGGAAGATTGATAGCCTTCAACCTGCTTTTCCAGGGACCTCTTAATAGTAGGACAGTGGACTTGTTAAAGACTTAACAAGGCTATTAAATGCAAAAATATAATTTGTTTTATTGTGTTGAGTGGTTCCCAAGTTCTTCCCATGATAGTCTATTCACTTCACTTTATCTCTTTTAATAAAGCCGTTTGTCAGCAGGCAAAGGGATAGAAGAGGATTCTGTGAAACATATATATATGTATAGTGGTAAGCAATGTCTTAAAGAATATTCTCCACCCTCAGTTTCCCACAGAAGAGTCTCAGGTGTTCAATTCTTAGAAAAACAGTCTAATAATTGAGTAGTATAGGAATAAGAGCAGCTTGAGCTGAGTGCCTCCAGGGACAGACACAGAACAGAAAAATTCCTGGGGTTTATACCCTTACATGGTATGCACCTGCCCATCACATACTCTTCATACTCTGCACATTGTTGCACACGCCTCTTGGTTCAATGGTGAATTTTGGTCTGGAGTCTCCTTGTCTATCACTGGGTTCATTTATTTCTCTATTGTTGCTCCTTGCTAACATATTCAACACTTTATCTTCCGATTTGCGTTGGTCTCAATGCTTTCATTTACATAACTAAGCACAGGGGATAAAGTTCAGCCTTCTCTGCTTGTGGTCTAAGGCTCCAGCAACTTTAGCTACCCATGCTAAGCTGCCATTACCATTGCTCAGCAAAAGTACCCAGTCAGAAGAACTCAGTTGAAGGAATTCAGCTAACTAGACTTAATTCACAACACAATGTCTGTGCAATGACTACTGCAACACACAATCCAGTGGATCTCTAGAGCTAATGAATTGGAGATGAAGATCCAGCATCCATAGTGTTCCCAGTTTAGTTTGGAAAGGACAATACTTATGGTGTTCAGTAACTCCTAGGTCATTTTGGCCTGTAGCTAGAGGAAAGAGGAGAGTTCCCATAAGTGCATAGTGGAGGTCTACAAGGATTCTGTGAGTACCTGCATGCTATTCCTAGGCAAAATGCGCCTTTCTCCCTTAAAGGAGGCAGTTGAGCCTAGCTGTGTAGCTGGAAATATTATGATAAAAAAAGTTCCACCAGATCTGTATTTATTGTTATCCAAACTGTGGCAATTTAAGAGCAAAACACAAAATAGTTTTTTGTTGTACTGTGATAATCATCTGTCTGGCAAGTGTGCTCTTGCTGGCTGAAAGTACTGGCTAATAAAAATCTTCAGTGATTGCCTTGTGAAAACAGAATTTCCCAATTTGTCTAAGTACTTTTATTTAATGTTGATATCTCACCATGTCTTGTATTATCAGATACAAGACTACTCCTACAGTATTTTTTTTTCTTATGCAAGCTTCAGATATAATGGAAATTGTATGATTCAAACAATTTATCTTAGCGGGACAACTGAGTCAAGCAAGTTTCCTCAAAAGCAGGAAAGATACCTAAAGTAAGGCTCCTTTTTTTGTTTCTCCACCTGTTGGCCTGCTGGTCTGAGTAATTATTGTCATTCTTTTGGGCTGGAAATAGCCAATTAATATGAAAAAAAAACAACTTGTATGAATTTGGAAATAATTGCATATGAATTCCCTAAGACCTTTTTTTTTATTGACACAGTCTGCAAACTTGCAAAATTCTCTGCAGTCATATGTGCATCAAGTGTGTATACTCTGCTGAAAAACATCTAACTAAGCCTTCAGAAAGTGATTCTTCTATATTGGAAAGAAAGAAAATTGGAGAAGTAATATGGCCTGAACACAATGACAGAGTAAAAAGGACCCAATAATCAAAAGATCAGTGCATCATATTCCATCAGACAATTTCAAAACACTACAATTTCCATACAAGGGGTAAGATTATTAATAAATGTAGAGCTTTGATTGACATAATAAACTCTTAGCCAAGGACCTCTGTTAGTATGAGAGATGTATGACTGTATCCCCAGGCATTTGCATTAAATGAAGAAATCTGATGTTCTCCATGGTACAATACCTGGTGGTTTTATTGTGTTTCTGATAATTAGGCCTATCTATACCTAAAGCCACAAAATATTCTGTCTGCATAGTATGGATGTAGTAAGTATTATATTTATTGTAGATGAAAGTATAGATATGATATGGTAGGCACTATATCAAGAACAGCACATGAATATGCATGACAAATATTACGTTTAGGTACATTCAAACCTCTGCAGTGTTAAAAGAAATGAGATTGCTGAATCATGTCCCTTAAAAAATATTATTCTTCTGTATGAGCTCATTTTACAGCCTTTGCCATGCCAAAACTCCCCAAAAAAATACTGTAACATTTAAAAATGCGATTCCCGGTGCAATTACTTTGTGGCACAACATATGACTCCCAGGCATGCTAAGCCATTACAGCTGCAGCAGCCACTAGAACTTAGCTTGTATGACAGGCATGAGTCCAGGTGGCCCCTCTGCCATTGCATTTTGGAGCTTACTTACCCCATGACAGACAGCTCAGCAGGTTTGAGAAAGGGACTGGATCTCTGGCAGTCACACCCGGGGAAGAGGAGCTTTTCCTGGTACCAAATTCACAAATAAATAAATAAATAAGTTGAAATTATCCAGCATAAGGCCCAAAATATACTTTGGTTGATCTCAAGAGCAGCAGTCCATGACTAAAGAAAAAGCTGCAGATCGTGGGAATAGCAGGCAGATCATGGGCAGATTTGACATGAAAGCTTCGTTGTACTCTTCTTCTAGTTATCAATAATAATTTGTTTCTTACCTCTTCTCTCTTTGTTCCTTTGGAAGCTGGTTACTGAGGTCTTAGCATACCAAGGTTTCAATCTTGTAAAGATAGTTCAGATTAAATGGTCACAAGCAGAATACCAGAACAGTTGTATCCATCCACAGAAGCACAAACACTTACATGCCCTATTTCTGTTTTTCCTGGTCTTTATCAGTAGAGATAAATAAGCTTTATTTCTCACAGAAAGAAACCCTGACCTTCTCCTTCTTTGCCACATATTCCATTTCAGGGTTTTTTTGTCATTTCATATTTGTTGCCACTAACTTAGAAGGACAATTACCCCTCAGTGCAACATCTATATCCTTTCATTAAGGAGCTTGGGTTGAAGTTTAGGTTGAGGAAAACGCCACATAACTAAGGAATGGATTAGCTGATATTATACTGTTAGTATGATGATTGTAGATGAACTTAATTTTTCCAGTGAAAATTGCACGTGTTACTTAAAAGCGTGCTCTGTTCTAATGACAATTTTAAATGTGATCACCGTTTTCATACCATTTCAGATGTTGGACCTTTTCCAGTTAATTTTATTAGACTGAAGATTTTTTTGTTCCCTTCCTTTTTTATTTTTTTTTATTGAATCTGCATGATCAACTAGATTTGCGTTTAGTGTTCAGTCCTGATGTCTTATTGAAAATTCCATTTTCAAACTGTTTTCACAAATGTTGCAAACCAGCTGGCTCTAGCCAAGTCTTCTTAAATTAGCATCAGGGTCAACCTTTCCTTTGCTCTAGCACTAGATCACACAGCTGACTGATAGGAAAACAGAGTGGGGAAGCTCAAGTGGGGAAGCTGGGAAAGGAGGGATTGTCTGGTTTACAATGAGGAATTTTGATTCTACAGCACTTTGACCTATTTTGATTTAACTCAGTAGGAGTTTTCCTACTGATTTCAATGCCTATTGGTCTAGACTTTTTATGTTGTTTTTTTTTTTTTATTAAACTCCATATTATATTATGCAGAAGGGAAACCAATCTACTAAATGCAGTCACTTTAATAGTACATACAGTAGTGAGCTGTGAAAATGCACGTTTAACCTTTGAAATCTTTCTAAAAAACATTACGCTCTTCTCCCCAGTATCACCGTCAAAGGGCTCACTGTAATATGAGCACTCTCTACTTCTTTTGATTTCAGTGGGAATTGAAGAAATTAGTTCCATTAAAAGGAGACTTCATTTTTGGTACTAAAGGAACTATACAATTTCTGACTGTTTGAGAAGAGGTTAAATAGGAAATGTATACAAGCCTCAAATTAACACTAGGCAATCATTTCCACATGCAGTGTGGGAATCCTTCAAGCCCTTTTATCCAGTTCTCTAGATGCTTGTGATGAGTTCACATAAGAAAAAATAATTGTTTCTCCCTGTTTTCATCAATACTGAAATCAAAGGCACTCAGTCACTAGTTCTACTGTTTAAAATCCAAATCAAAAATTAAACATTCACTGAGTATACAACTCATGTATACTTATGTAATCTAACTGTATGTGATGTGATTATTGTCTGCATTGTATATAAAACTACAAATATACAGCATGTGCATAATACATATGTGTACACGATTAACCGTGTACGTGCATATGTAATTTGTTTATGCAATAATGGTATACACAGCTGTTTCAGTCGCTTAGTTAGGGATTCAGCACACAGTCCACAGAAAGGACCAAGCACAACTGCAGCTTCATTTATTTATCTACTTTAAGTAATTTATTTACTGTAAATACAACTGCCCCACAAAATGCAGCCATGGGGCTGCGCTGCTCAGCAGAGCAAGTGTAGAGTCTCACCTTCAGGCAGGAAATATGGTGATTGATTCTGCTCTTGGGAGGATTTTTCATTTTCCCTACAAGTACTGACACACTTCAGGGTTTAATCGAAACAAAACTTGTACACCAATGAGGTTGTACAGCTTCTGTAAAACAACCTGATCTCTTGTTTCATCTTACTGCGCCATTACCAAATGGAAGTATGTAGATAAGATGACAGAGTAAAACTCTTTCTATCCATTCATAGTGAAAGGGTGAAAAGCAATGGCCACTTGGTATAAGGAAAAAAGGTTACAGTGGACCAGAGACAAGTCTAGATCTTGCAACTTATTCACTTAAAACAGCATAATGTTAAAAAGCTGAGGCAATTGATAAAAGCAGTTCTGAATTTCCTTACCATAGTGCTTAGTAATAATTTAGGAAGTATCTCTGCAGATCCCCCATATTTTCAGAAATAGCTAGGTCATTAAATCCCTCAGGGATATAATTCCACCTTCCTTCTATTTCCAGTAATTGTCTGCCAAATTCAGTAGTATGTGGCAAAACTGAAATACATACCAAACAGCTTGAATTACACAAGCACTGCCTCCCTTTCTCTCCAATGGAATAACAAGAGCATACCTCTAAGAAATGAGCTGTTTCCTTTCATCCAAGTGAGTGGCAAGACACTGAAAGTGTGCTGAGCTGCACACTAAATCTTCTAGTATGAATGTAATGCATTCAAATGAATTAACCACACACATCTACGGAGAATTTGATTTAAGAGACAGAAACAGCGGGATGGAAGTCAAGTTCAGCAAAAACCCATGGGCATTCTTCTTGTGACTTTCCTTCAAGAGGATACTCAGGGCACAGCCCTGTGGAGCACTGAGTTACCTTGCCTACCACTAACTTCAAAGGGATTCAAGGACACTCTGTGCCTCACAGAACAGAGCTTTAGCCTGTCGACATGTTTAAACTCCAGACATTTATTTTTAATGAATAAAATAACCTTCCCTTCTATTCTCTTCACTTCCCTAGCGCTTTTCTCCTTTCAGGCCTGATTTAGAAAAGTGCTAAGTACAACTAACACTTACTCCTTTCTTTTTCCTCTACCAATTACTGTTGACAGGCCCAGGTTTAGAGGATTTCTTTGTCACATGGGTGGTCTTTGGGCTGCAGTACTGAAACATAGTAATGAATTCAGCACTGTGGAACATCAGGCACAGAAGCAAGAGAAAAGGGAGGGTAGAGTTACTTTTTTTATATTTTGCTAAATCAGATGGAGAGTATCTTTCTGCTCAGGAACCCAGTTCTTGCTTTATAAAATATGACATCTATCTTATTATCCTGCAAGCAGGACTTACTAATTACTGCACTTCTGTGGTTGGATGAAAGCAATACCGCAGCTAAATTACTCAACCCTTGCCACCACCCAAGCTCGTAGAAATATTATACAATGTTAAATCCAACAGGAAAAGAAGATGGTGAGATTTCCAACTCAGGTCTTCTGACCGAGGACTAGTCTCCTATCCAAGGAACAGTACAGACACTGTTGAAAAGACAGTATAGAGCTTTTCTTTCTGTTCTACTTTAGTTTGTCTGAAAAGTTATTGTATGACAAAAAGAGGACAAAACATGATAAAGCACGCCCTGCTCTGGCAGTGAAACCTAGCAGACACCGTGTCGCTTTGCCCTTAATGTGCCAAGTTGGCACATCTTATCTCAACTCGTGGAGTTTACATTCTTCCAATTTTCCTCCCCATCCCATGACAGATGGGGCAGAGGGTGGTGAGTGAATGGCTTCATGGTGCTGAGTTAATGGCTGGGCTTAAACTACGACAGTCTCATGCTCCTCCAGAAGAAATATTTATTCAGCTTTTTATTCCCTCGCTTTATTTGGAGTGAATTTTCTGAGTCTGCTACATTATCCCATGTCAGAACTCTTAAATTTTTTCCCCAATCACTCGAGCATGAGTTAGTTCTCTAATCCAACCAGTATGTCCATTCCAAAACTTTCACTGGCAAAAAGAAAGAGAAAAGAACAAGCAGAAGGCAGTATTGCCTATTTCATCAGCAAAACGTCTTATGTTGACTTAAGCCATATACCACATTATGACCCTAGATGAGTGGTGAGACTATGTACTTTGAATGGAGGATGAGTAAAACACCAATGAAAGAGAATTGCATATACAGTTGTCCTGTTTGAGTCAGGCTAGTTATTCGATCTTGAGTTAGTCATTAAAATTAGCTTTTGTAAATTACTTTGGACCTACTTCCTTTGACTCTTTTACTGAGTAGTGACAAAGGAACTCATTAGCACAGAAGATGATGTTATGATTTGATCCCCAGCAGGATCAAGAAGGGCAGAATTAGAAAACAGACTCACAAGTGAGGGCTTTCCAGTTCTGCAGTGTTACACAAAAGTATGACACCAGCCACTCCGACTGCCTTCTTTCAGGAGAAGACTTCAAGACTAACTAAAGCCATGAGCCAAACCACAAGGGGTGGCATACAACCATTTCTGTTGTGTACACTTGTGCTTAGTGTTTGGTATTGACTAGCACTAGTTCTGTTCAGCAGACATCAGTGTAGGGTGTTTTGGTATTTAAGATCTGGTGTTTAAGACCTTGAGACATTTAACACTTCCTGTGCCTTACACACAGTGCAGAGAAACTTTACTGCATTATCACTATAGAATGCCTTGAATGTGTATATTCAGGTACAGGAACAATTACTTTGTGAGTCCAAGAGCCCTTTGTTGTAGCCTTGTGACTTCTGTGCCTCTGCATACTGTACAGTGGATTCAATAGCACTCTCTGTTATCTGTTTTCCAGACAGATGGTGAGACAATCTGGGACAGGAATTGGCTTCTATGGTGTGTCTGTGCAGAAAAAAAACCAAGGAAACATGTATATGTATGTTCTCCAATTAATAAATACAAATGACGAGCATCTAGGGAACAGGGTGATGAGAAACAATAAATAAAACCAATTTTAGTTTTGGAAATGTTTTTTATATAAGGGAGAAAAGTTTGTTACTTTCAATAAGTATGTCAGCTACTTGGATGGCATTACGTTTTAGTAACAACACGTTGCAGGGTACAGCAGTACATTTACAAAGTTATGGTTGTATTAGAATTAGGTAATCACAGCAGCTGAGTGGATGGAGAAAAGAGAGTATTCTTATATTTAAAAGTTCCCCACCACATCACTTATGCGTAGCAGCAGGAGCAGGGGCGGGGGAGCTCACTGCTTGCAAAAGGCTGGGAACAGTTACAACATTCCCACTGCCAGAATACTTTATTAGTATTCCTTGTCTCACAGTCTGGCAAGTGAAAAACTAGAGACCTGTCATCAATTAGAATGGTGATGATGAGCCAGCCTAAAATAGGCCAGTGAACAGGGTAAGTGTCCCTGTGGTTTGCCAATTACCTAAATTATTTGCAGTAGTTTTAGTGTCAGCTGCAATGAATACAAATAGAAAGCATATGATGTCTGGAATGCAGCATGTTTAAGATCAGCTTTGGTGTTAACAGAGGAGGGGAAACAACTGACATGTTTTAACGGAAATATTTCAGAAGAGGAGCTCTTATTCACATCTTCCCTCTCCCCACCTTCATACATGTAAAACAGGATCCATTCTGTCTTGCAGCCCTGTGCTTTCTACCTAGGGTGAACCTGGTGGAGGGAAGGGCATCTCTGCCTACCCTGCAGCCAGTGTCACAATGTAATTGGCCAATTTCATCAGTCCTTGGCAGTGACTCAATGAGAGTGACCAGAGAAAGCAAGATGGCAGCACTGATGGTGGAGGTAGCACCAGCGGACCTCAGCTCTCTCTTCTGTGAAAATTCTGTTGTAGACAGAAAATGACAATGAGCAGAAATGAAGGAGTTAGGCAGCCCAGTACTCCTGAATTCAACCAAAATATAAAGAATAATTGAAAAATGGGGAAATAAAAATCTTTTATTGTGTGTTTGTTCAAAAGCTTTTTAGAAGATTTTGCAGTACAATTCCATGAGAAATCTTTTACCATGACTCAGAAAAGATTACATTTTTATAATAATGGACTTTTATTCTTTATAGGGAAAATAGCCAAGCTACCACTGGTTTGGTGAATATGTAGACTGATCACTCTTTTATCCTGGTCTTCCTTTTACACTTTACCTTTTCTTTATATCCTTCCATACCTCTCCTTTGCCTTATATCCTTCCCTCCCACTTCTCTTTTAACTGCTTCAGAAATCGTTAGATAATTGCAATGTCTTGACATTCATAATTCTTGTATCTAGACACACTGACTTTTCTTGTTATTTAAAAGGTCACATGAGCAGCTATTGGAATCTCTTCCAGTTGTCTGCTGTTTCTAGAAGATATTTTGAAACATATATTCTATGTAGCTTGATAAGCATCTGCATTTTAAGTAAAAAGGACTGAAAACTGTAAATATTTGGAGTACTACAAAGGGACTTATAGCTATAACCTTCTCTCTTCCTTTTGATTTTCATATATCCCAGGAGGCTAAATCCACTACAAATATACATTCTTGGTTAAGAAATTAAAAATATAGATGTTTGGAACCCTGTCACTTTACATGGCTGGCCTCACCACTGTTAAAACACACAGACCAGGACAGAAGATACAGGTAGTTTTCCAATTTTCCTCTCTATGCTTAGGCAATGCATATTATGCACCAGTAGAACTGGACTCCCTACACAAAGCAGATAGATAAGTTAGGAGAATTAACACAGAAGATTAATTCACCTACAGGAAAACCACAAAATGTCACAAACATAATCTAGGAAGTATTGACCACTGGAATGAAGCAAGTTCTGAGGCACAAAATGGGAGCAGAGACCATTGTTTTGAAAGGAGCTCTCTAAGACAGTGCTAAAATATCAACTGACCTTATTCTGCTTACCAATAACAGTGACTAAAAATGAAGAAATGAAGAAAATGAAGAAATGGAGAAAATGTTTAAAGAATTAAGATCTTTCTTACAAATTTCTTACAACTTCAGGGTGTACAAAACATTTAAAAGGAGATCACCATGATTGCAACCACCACCCCCACCCAAAAAAAAAAAAAAAGTCAGAATTATTTAATTCATGTATAGAGATATTATAGAAGTTTAGAGAAGAATTTTGGCTACTTTATACTGCATATACTTTTGTCATGCAATCAACATTAAATTGGCTGATTCACTTCACAGAATATCCAGTATTGTTACTGAATTCCACAGTGGCTCTTTTATTATGCTAACTGATAATCTAGTGTGCTCCAAAGATTAAAGAAAAATGAAATTAAAGCTACAAAATCAAAGGGTAACAACTTTATAATGCCTCTTTAATTTACTGAAATACAATTAAAGTCACACAGAGATAGAATTGACTATGAATACCTAAATGAATGTAACTGATAAAGTAAATGTTACAGAACAGGGCTGTGTAAAAGCAAAAAGGAATATCAATAAACTTCAGTCCCACTGAGCTGTGCCACTGGGCAGGCACACTGAACAGCACAACTCTTAAAGTCCTTGGGGATAGCCAACAGCAAAGAAAGCTATGATGAATGTTTATGAAATCACAAGTAGAGAGTATTGGAAAGGTCTGATTTTATAGACATGCAAAAAGCACTAGAAATGCAATGTGGACTGTAATTACAGTAGAAGCTTGACAGTGCATAAGAAAAATGCTCTATTGATTGGAATGATGTGAGCTGAATACACTGCAATTTGTAAAACCTTCAGTGCTGGCAGCATGCACTTTAAAAATGTTGTTTGATAGTCTGTAATCTATGGAGAAGGTGCTTCGGTATTTACATTAAGTTTTCTGATGTCGGTAGAGACATTGTCATGTAACCTCCTTCATACTGTCATACTGCAAGTCATACTATCATAGGCCAGTAACTCAATAGTTCTTCGATGCTGGGATACTAATTAAAATAACGTCTTTTCATATACCACTTCCCCTGACATCTCCTTACTCATTACATTCTGCCTGGGAGAACAGCACCAATCCTATTTATCTGCATATCACCAGGGATCAATAATGGTGCATAAAGCCTTCTCAGTGCAGAGTGCCAATGCCAGTCCAATTCTGTTTGTTCGAAATGTGAAGGTGTTACCTTCTACACACCCTGTAGCTATGGTAATAAATGAGTCAGTCATGGTCTATAAATATGAATGTCCCACATGACATTCATATTTATCACAAAATTCATTAGTATAGCTGAAAACAGAATTGCATTCCTGTTGACTATGTAATGTAAGAATGTAGGAGCTACATTTTTAAATTTCTATTTTATTATCCCTAGAAGTAACATGTATGGATCCAGAAAAAAAGTTCTTCTTACAGTATCTTCCTGTGAAGAGAAAGTAGGAGTCCAGTCCCTCTGGCTGTCAAAAAAACACATATTTTCAAAAGGATGAATTCCCAGAAAAAGAACTTATAAAGTTGCCTGTATATAGCAGAATGGAGTTTACATAAGCATAATCAGGTTTTCCGCAGTCAGGTTTTCACAGTCCGATTATTTTTACACTGATTAGTAAAAACTGAATAAACGTGCACCAGGAGATTTGTCTTAGCTTTTTAGACATCTGTAATGCAGATTTTGATATATGAACTAAACATCTGAACAACGTCTATAACTGGAGGGAAAAATGGTAGCTTCTAGAAGATGACTCATCTCACCTAAGGAAGATGCTTAAAATAAGTTGGATGAATCAGGGCCAGTACATGTCTAAAAAGCTCAGATGTAGTTATCTACATTGCAAATTTAGGTAGTAAGTAAAAATAATCTTCTTTTCCTGGTGAGGTAAGTGGAGGTTATAGTCGTGTGCTCTCTAGAAAATAAGTCCTGTTTATGAAAAACTGAATTAATCAAATTTATTTACATTGCACCTCAGTATCATTTTTATTTTTTTATCAAAAATTGGAGAGAGAGAAGAGAGAGGGAGAAGCACTATGAGAGAATAAAAACAACTGCGTCCTGCCTCAAATATGGGGGATCTACATTGAAGTCCTACTCTGAAAATAATCTTTGACTTATTTAAATAAGCTTTGCATCATAAACTGGTATTCTCTCCATTAACTGAAGTTGTTGCAGATGTTTCATTAATTGAGTTCATCTTACAGGAAAATGACAGATTCCAGGATGATATATAGACCGGTAAATTAAGCATTCCCAGACTGGTTTTGGCACTGAGATTCACTAGTACAGAATACTATCTCCATACTACTAAATCTTATTCGGCAAAACATAGGGACTGCAAGATATCTGCTGGAAATAGCACATGTTTTAATTTAATTTCTGAATTATGTCTGGGAGTTGTCTGGGACTTCTCTTTAGTCTGGATTCAAAATCATACCAGGTGCTACACTAACAATTTGAAGTATACAATTAAGTTAGACAATCAAGACAACCAAGGCCAGTGATGGCCTCAGCAAGTTTGGATTTTCTGGTGGAAACTGTTGTGCTGCAAAATGCCTATTTTTTTTTTTTTAGCATTGACATGTAAACAAAAAATGTGGATTTAGATAGGCAAATAAAAACCAAGACGCAGTTAAACTACAAGATAAGACCAGCGCCCTAGACGACAGTTTACTGAACTCTGAACTCTGCTGAAATACGTCCCATTCCTCTGCAATTTCCAGAAGGCAGCTGATCTGATCACTGATTTTTTTAACATTTGGAAGTCCACAGGGTCTACCAACCAGCTCAGTTTTTCTTTTTTTTTAGGAATTAAAATCTTTAAATTTTTATTTACCCTACACTGTTGTGAATTAAAGTCCTTTTCAGGACCCTTCAGAGAACTCAGTTACATGATGGTGACATAGTTGTCCATATCATACCTGACAAGATAGGGCCAGTATGTATTCACATGCTTCAAGGCTCTCAGTGGTATAGACAACACTGTTGAGTTTTGGTACCCAGGATGAAGTCAAATAACTTTCTAGCATATGTAAATCTTCACCATGCACTGCACCAAAATGTCTTCAGTCTGCGTTGCACAAAACTAAAGATTGTGAATCTAATGCTGAACTAACACAGAGCAATTCAGGTCCAAGCAAAGACAACCAACTTGGTCCAGAGCACCTCTCAGTGAAGTTACTTCATATAGAAAGGGCTAACATAACCCCACACATGAGTGGTGTAGGCATCAGACCTCCCTTGTCTGTGTCAGATCCCATAAAACCTTCTTTAACTTCAGGTTACACAGTGCATAGGTCACTAACTGCTGAGACAAGATGTAGAAACTCCTGGTAACGAATCTATTGCTTTGTATCACTGACATGGGTGATACTGCAGATGTGCAATGTATGTCCTGACAAAGAGTGGGAGATGCAGAGCAATAAGGGCTGCTTTTAGAAACCCCTGAAGTATATGTCTAATATGGACTTCTGCTGTTGTGACAGGTTATGTTCTGGTCTAGCTTCAGTAATACTTAATGTGCTGTAGATATACCATAGAGAATACAGCCTCAAAAATTAAAATTTGTCATATATAGTGCAACCATGCTGCCTTTCTACTCTCAAGACTGTCTTGGAATTGAGAATGATTTTTAAAGGTTATTCCACTGTTGCTCAGCATTACACTTGGGTGGATTTTAAGAACAAGTAAGAAGGAAGTGTGCAAACATGCTAAGTTTTGGCACCACTATATTCATTTTAATATTTAATTTTGGCTGGGGTTCTTTAGTTTGTTTGTTTTGGCTGGTTTTTCTTTGTGTTGTTGGTTTTTTTTTCCTCAGAATTACAAATAGATATATTCATCCAGTGCATTGTAGTTAATGAATTAGCTAGAAGTAAAAGAGAGCCATTTCATGCAAGAGGAACATTCACAGTGTACATTCAACATTTCTGGGAATTTATGACTGACACATCTATTTGAGGTTGCTAAGGAGGTCTTGCTCTGACTAATAAGTCCTCAGAGAGCCATAATTTGAGCTTTATGGATTGATTACTGTAGATAATTCCTTGTTTCCCAAGCACCTTGTTAAAAATTCCTTGTACTCTTCCTACTCAGTTGTTTATAAAATATCTTGTATTCATCTTTGTAAAAATGCTAAACTAAACATGTCTTTATATATCTGTGCTACATTTTCACAAAATATTGTCTAGAGTAAGTCTCCCATATCTGCAATTTCCTTTACAGTAATTTTTTACAGAAGTACAAGTGCTGATTTAACTGGCCATAAAAAGAGAACATGTATTCACAGCATCTGGCTTATATGCTATGTTCAGAGAGGCAAAAATTTTTGATCAAAACAGCATTGGTTCATCTAGACCATCCCCCTATCAATGTTAGTGCAGTTCATATTGGATCATTTAATTGAAAACTAAGCAGCCGAATGAATAATATTTTGCTGCATCCAGCATTCCTCCCAAAAGAATTGTAATAAAATATATTATAAGAATTAGTACCACCTGACAACAGACATTTAGTGGATCACATTTCATAGAAGTAAAAGAAAAAGGATTTCAATCGTGTTAGAAAGTACAAAACTCATTTTTGCTGGAAGTTCAAATGCTCAGATCTCTTTCTTTCACTCTCTCTCTCTCCACTCCCCCCGCTTCCGGCATCAAACATTTATTTCCTAAAAATTTTAATGCCAATTTTAGTATATTGGTTTGCTGGTGAGAGAACTTAATTGGTACAACTGGCAGTGTGAGCATCATTATGTTTGTATCTACATGTTTTTACAAGCCAAATTTTCAATTCGGTATAATTGGCAATTTTATGATTACTGTATTTCATAGAATCATAGAATCATCGAATAGTTAGGGTTGGAAAGGACCTTAAGATCATCTAGTTCCAACCCCCCGCCGTAAAAAGAATTCACATGTATAAATACGACATTTTATATTTCTAAAAATGTATTCTCTGATCTGTTGTTCACTTGGACAGGTATCAGAATCATGTCATAGTGTGGTAGATGGTTCATAATAGTTCAAATATCATAAAAAATGCAAATTAGTATAGAAATAAACAATTGTCTTTATTATAATAATATTTTACTTCTTTATCGTAAACTGGTTTTGGACAGTACTGCACATTCATCTCCTCAGCAAAGCAGAGAAAACTTAGTTTAACTTTCAGGTCATGATCAGGACTTTAAAAATGACAAAGACAGTTTAATTATTTATTCATTTCCCTTTTGATTTAAACACTTCACATCAAAGAGTATCTGTCTACATCTTTGCATAGCACTGACCTAAGTTTTAAAGCACAATAAAGCAAGGTTATGTAATCAGTTCAAATAGCAGCTGCATCCTTTTTCCAACTGTGATCCCATCTCAGGCAAATCAGGAACTGGCAGATTCAACATAGATTATAATTCTACTCCACAATGTATTTTCCTCTAAATAATGTTCCAACTCCCAAAAGTTTTGCAGGTAAGCTCCATAATTAATTACTGGACACCAGATGAGGGAAAGAATGCTTTCTCATGAAAGAGACTTTAAATTCATCCAGTCCCTTTTTCACAGTCAGTAAAAAGTGCATGTAAGTGTCACCTTTAAACTCCTATTTCTGGCCGAGCATCACAACTCTGGTGCAACAAAAAGTTCTAACAGAGAAGAGCAATCTAATGTAAACTTCAATTAATCATTAGCCCATAAAACTACTTTTCTCAAAGATATGAGTAATTAGCTTGATCCTAGAGTAGCAATTTCGCAATTTCCCATCAGGTAAATGCTAATATATTAGACTCAGTAGAAAGAATACAAACTGAGAAGAATGTTGACATTCGAAAAGAAGGGGCTCAACAGAACAGAAATTCATAGACAAACATGAGAGATGACTCCAGCGTAATAGAAATAGGCACTGGTTATTACATATGGTTACTTGCTTCAGAAAAGTTATGAATGGTGAAGTTAAAACCTAGGAAGAAGTCGCAGTAAAACTGAACGTGTCAAGGATCTATTCCTTTAAATGAAGTCCTATGACACAGGAATTGAATTAGGAAGGCTGGAGCCATAATACAGTAGTGATTCCAAGGTCACATCTGTCACTGTTAATGTTTGTTCTCAACATCCTACCACATCAGAGGGCCTATCTCTGAGTTACTGTTTTAGACTTAGAAGAACTGGGATGAAAATACAGCATACTATATTGATTTTCTACTTTATCATATCTTAATATAGACATTAAGAATACAGCTGGAAAAATGTAGGCAAAAATCTACAGTGATACAGCAAAAGAAGAGAGCAGAAAACACTGATTAAAATGGGAAATGCATTGGATAAAATGCCATATATAACAAGCGCCTTGCTATTGTTATTGTCCTATGCTTACCAGAAAGGAATTTGTTCACTCTTGGTTGAATTTGGAGTCCCTATATTTTTAAGTTAAACAAGATAGAGTATTCAAAGCCCAGGACCAAAAGCCCTCCAAGACAACTGAAAAATCATTCCTAAGCTTTAGGTCTAGAAATAAGGTTTCATTTAGAAATGGAATTCATTAATTCCTTCAATTGATTGTACAAGCGTCTTTTTACTGATTGAAAAAGTAGAACAGAAAAAATTGAGTCAAAATATTCACTTTGCCGATTTTACAAATATCATGTCTAGTTACCAGCAGATTCATCATAGAAAAACAAATGGACACATTTAAAGTACACCAGAATCATTAAAATATTTCTGAACTATTTATAGTTTCATAGACAGAAAAACTCCCACACAAATTCTCACAATGTTTGCCGTAAAAAAAAACCCTAAACAAAAAAAAACAAGAAGCTATTCCTTAAGTTCACATAATTGTTCCTTAAGTTCACGTAATTGTTGTTTTCCTCCTACAGAAATATAAGAAACATTTAAAAATCTTTTCCCTTCAGTTCCATGATGACAGTTCTTATTTGTCATTGTGTACTAAAGTGGTCACCTGTAAAAACAGGTAATGTATAACTTGAAGCTTACATTTGCAGTCCTGGATCTTTGGTGAATATGATGGATATGAAAGAATGTGAGTTTAACAATCTGCACATGCAGCTTTGGGAAATAAAATTCATGGCCTCAATAACTGCCCTGAAACAGGGCTTAGAAAAAAAATTGGTGCTCCGTCTTTTGAAACCATAAAGAGGAATGTTTGTTCTTGCTTTTATTCAAACAGAACTATAAAATGCTGTGCATTTTTTAACACAGTTTTAACTGTTAGTGTATGTTTTAGAGGACATGAAGCTCATGGCACACTGCACAGTCACTACTGCAGTAAATGTTTCCACTGTAGGTCTTCAATGGCATGGAATGTTGAAGATAACCTTCAGATATCCTGACATCAGGGATAGACTCATTAGCTTGTTGTCTTCCTTTGTAACACTTTTGTCTCATCATCCATCTCTTTAGTTCACTTGGTCTTTGAACCTTCTCTTCTCTGTAATACATCATGCCACATTTTTCAAACTGCAGCATGTGTTAAAAAAAAAAACCAAAACCATCAACAAAAAAAAAACAAAAACAAACCAAAAACCCGAAACAAACAAGCAAGCAGAAGATGCTGCACAGTACAGTATTTCCAAGCTTTTGGATAATGGAGAATTCTCTGCTGTTCCAAAAAAACTTCAGTTTCTCTTCTCAGCCTTCTCCTTTGGGTTCCTGTTTTTTTGGGTTTTTTTTTTTTTTCATGACTAGAGAAAAGTTTCTTTACACATATGAGTAATTTAATTTTCCTGCTACCTGAGGAAAATTATATAGCACTGATTTCATGGGCCCTCAGAAATCTGTCCATATCTGACCAAGCGCCTACCAATAATCAGAATTTCATATGGGGTAGCAAAGGAAATGAAACTTTCTACACATAGAAACACACTATCTCCCATCTCCTACAGGAATTTTTCTTACTACAAGATTTCAGTTGAACGATCAGCCTTTCTGATAGTCTGTGGAGAGATTTTTGAAAATAGAAGCCTAAAATTAACCACCTAAATGCATATTTATGTCTCTACCTGATTAAAAGCTGAGCTCCTGATAGTTTCTTTCAGATTGTGTCAGGATCAAAGACTGCATCAGCAGGAGAGCCAGAGAACACACAGCACTACTGAAAGCCACACAATTGTCTGAATAGGACCTTATATTTATCTATTGCTGAACTTTTATTTTTGAAGGGTTTGGCCTAGCATTCAGATAAAAAAAAAACCCTTCAATTCTAAAATTCTCTGACTACCCTTTCTGATGTGCATCTCACTGCTGGCTGGGAAGGGAATGAGAGAGCATAATGAATAATAAACTGCTGAAGCTCATATCTGTTATGCAAATAAACATACTAAATGAATGTGTTTTCCGTGCAACATAGCTTCTGCCAGGAAATTTCTTGAAAACATTGTTTTGCCATTGACAAAGGAAATGTGCCAAATTCAAACCTGATGTGAGTGGGCATCTCTCGACTGGTGTCAGTGGCATTGTGCCCATTCACACCAGGTCTGTAATTTGCTTATTGTGCTTCAAAGGCTTTCATTATCCAAGATGTGCCAAAGTGCAAATAAACAAATTCGCCAACTACAGAAGAGCTTTTTCAGGGTCAACACTAATTTTCAGTTCACTTAGCAGGCATAAATTCCTTCTAGCTAAGTTCAGACTGTGGCTGTATCAACTTTCTAGCCTACAGAATGAAAATCCTTGGGTATTCTCAACTCTCTCTCATCTGCGGAACTGCTAAAATTAGCCACCTTAGAAGGCAGCAGCTTCAGAAATTGTATCTCAGTAAAGGATGGGAAACTCGACTGATTCAATAAAAATTGACCTGACCTTCCTGTTCTGACTTCATCCCAGGCAAAATCTCTTTCAAGTTTCAGAAATGTTTTATTTACTTTTTCTTCACAAGTAATGTCAAATGTCAAACCAAAAGGCTAAGCATTAAATATATATATATGTAGAATAGACTGTTTCTGTGAGATCTTTAACATTATTTATTGTTCCAAATTATGTAAATAAACATCTTAACTTCGTGTTGTGCCCCCAGATTAAGTCGTACCCCAGAATCTTTAGAAGCATACCCATGGGATTTCAGAGAGAAGATGTAATGCTTCTGAACTCAGCATTTCCTTTGTCTCAGAATACACCAAATACTGAGGACTATCTTGATAACTGTCATACAAATTCATGCTAGCAAATGTCAAATTTGGCAAAAAATTACAGAAGTGAGCAGTACAATATTTGCCCTGAGATAGGTCATGACTGTTGCATTCTATAATCATTAAACTGATATGGGTATCTTATGGTTAAAATAATAGTGACCTTGAGATCTAGATCCTTTGGAGACACAATCAAAGACTAATGCGAGACTTTATGAGAATTAAGAGAGCTGTATGCAGTGGGCCTATTGCTGAGGTGACTGTCTCAAGAGGGGACGCCTGCAGCGCCTGATCGGGGGGAGGCTCGGCGCCCAGGAGCTTCAACTCGGAGCAACAACAGGCACCGAGAGAGCTCCAAGCTCTCAACAGGGCCGGCCCAGGAGCCGGCAGCTCAGCGGGCGCGAGGAGCTGACTCAGAGGGAGCGGTGCCAGGAGGAGCGGCACCACCCTGACTGGGCAAAAACCTGCCCAGGGAGCGCGAGCGACCAGGGTGGGTTCGAGGCAGTGTGCGCGGCGGTTCGAGCGGGATAGTAAGCACTTGCCATATGACCAAGGCTCGGTCTGGGAGCTCTGCTCTGGCTGCCCCGGCAGTGGCCAGTGTAGGCACCCAGACAGAGCCGAGGAGAAGGGAGGCTGCAGCGCAGAGCTCAGGGTGTAGAGAGCGCCTGCGCTGCTCTCCTGAGGGGACGGTGCAAAATGGGCAGGGCTGCACTCGGTGCTCCCTGGTGGAGGTCCTCCTGCAGCAGGGGCTGAGCTGCGGGACACTGTTACAAGGCTGAACGGTGTCAGGGAAGCTGAGGGGAAGCAGCAGTGCTTGCTACAGGACCAGACTGTGCAGGGGCCTCGAGCGTCTACTGTCGCTCGTGCAGGAAAGGAGGCTGCTAACCCGGGAAGCTGGGAAACAGTAACAGGAAAAAAAAAAAAAAGAAAACAAAAACAAAAACAAAACAAAAAAAAAAAAAAAAAAAAAAACAAACAACAAAAAAAAAAAAAAAAAAAAAAAAAACAAGAAAAAGAAACAAGGAGGAAGAGGACAATTAAAAGCAAGGGGCTTCCTCCTAAATCTGTTGTTCCTACCCAGAACCGCTTTGCTGTCCTGCAGGGGGCTGATGAAGAACCACGCTCCCACTAGGAGCAACCAGCTGATGCACTGGTAAAGAACATCACTACTGGTGATGCCAGGAAAAAACAGCTGGCCGTAGTAGTAGGGGACTCTACTCTGAAAGGAACAGAGGCACCCATCTGTCGGCCTGACCCAAGCTCAAGGGAGGTGTGTTGCCTACTAGGGGCTCGAATCAGGGATGTTGTAGAGAAGCTGCCTGCTCCAGCTGGTCCCGCTGACTATTACCCACTTCTAGTGATCCATGTGGGTGCTGCTGATATAGGTGAGGAAATGAACATGAGCCGGCAGTGTGCGCTTGCAGCCCAGAAAGCCAACCATATCCTGGGCTGCATCAAAAGGAGCATGACCAGCAGGTCAAGGGAGGTGATCCTGCCCCTCTACTCTGCTCTTGTGAGACCTCACTTGGAGTATTATTGCAGTTCTGGTGTCCTCAACATAAAAAGCACATGGAAGTGTTGGAACAAGTGCAGAGGAGAGCCACAAGGATGATCAGGGGACTGGAGCACCTCCCATATGAAGATAGGATGAGAAAGTTGGAGCTGTTCAGGCTGGAGAAGAGAAGGCTGCGTGGAGACCTCAGAGCAGCCTTCCAGTATCTGAAGGGGGCCTATGGGGATGCTGGGGAGGGACTCTTCATTAGAGACTGTAGTGATAGGACAAGGGGTAACGGGTTCAAACTTAAGCAGGGCAAGTTTAGATAGTATATAACGAAGAAATTCTTTCCTGTAAGGGTGGTGAGGCACTGGAATGGGCTGCCCAGGGAAGTTGTGAATGCTCCATCGCTGGCAGTGTTCGAGGCCAGGTTGGACATAGCCTTGGTTGGCATGGTTTAGTGTGAGGTGTCCCTGCCTGTGGCAGGGGGGTTGGAACTAGATGTTCTTAAAGCCCTTTCCAACCCTAACTATTCTATGATTCTATGATTCTATGAAATGTGATATGATAAATTTCTCCGTCAAGCTGACTTCTTTAACTTTTGGGGGATAGAAGTAGACATGAAAGTGGCTGCATATGACCAGGTCACCTATTGTCTGGTGGAAAGCAGCCTGAATATCATTGTCTTGATTTTGGGAGGTTTACATCCCTATCTGTCTTCCTTCTGGTACACAAAGTGACTTACATACAAATTACTGACTTTCATAATATTTTTATTATAATTTGAGTTTGTTTTTCTATTTCACCTACCCTTTTTACATTAGAAGCACATCTGTTACGTATATGAGCAGCTTATATAGCACAACTTAAAAAAAAGGTTCCTTGCTAGAAGTATGGCATAACAGCAAATAGTGCAATTAAATCAAAGCTGCAATAATCTGCAGTCCCACTGACAGATATCTGCACATAACTTCAATGTGACTTATGTGCAAAGATAATGAATTCTATAATGCAAATTTACACATGAGGGTCAAATAAGGAACTTCTTTGTATTTGACAGTACATTGGGTATTAGGTATTTGTCACAAAATAAATAATTCATCTCACATAGCCACTTGCTATGTAAATGATAGTCGATGTATATTAAAGCATTTAGCACTTAGAATAAAATGGACAGCTGGGGCCAAATGAATATCTCTCAGGGCACATTACCATTACAGTTCCTCTGTGAGTTTTTAACTCTTTTCACTTCTGAGGGCTGTTGTGAGGACATTAATTGAATAAGACACAGAGTTTGTTCTAATGCAGGTAGACCCCCCAAAAAAGAAGAAAAATTATGTAAAGCATTGCATTAATTTCAGTTTCTACTTTCCCTCATTTTTAACATTTCTCAAATGCCTTGTTTAATTTGAATCTGATTCAATTTAGGAAAAAACAAAGGTTAAATATCTGCAAAGTAGCAAGCAGATGACAATTATCTCCTAATTAAATAAGAATTAAAAAATATTCACCATAAACTGGGATTTGGGCAGAATTTGAGGTCCAAACCTACCTCTAAATTCTACATGAATTTAGGAGTCTCACTGAACACGTCCTCTTATTCCATCCCTCTGATTAATTATTTTTCTGTTCACTCGGACCCTGAGTGAACTTTTAACAGAGCATGAAAATTCACACACCAAAGAGTGACTATGCAAGTGGATTGGTTAAGTGTATCTCTCCAGATCCTATGGAGATGGTAAATTGGAGTGCATACTTGCAGCCGTACCCAGAATTGCAGAAATTTCCTTTAAAGATAAAAGAAACAAAAAGCTGTTTTAACTTTCTGTGCCCTGCTCCTGCAGTTAGAAACACCATGAGCATCAAATTGGCTCTCACACTTGTAGCTGTAGATCCAAGGAAACTCCACTAAGCTCAGTAGAATTGCTTGAGGCTTATCCCCCAGTTTAAACTCAGCACCTTCTCTTCACTGTAACTGCAATGGTATAGCTGGGCCTTCTAGTATTCAGTGGTTACATTCAACATGGTATAAACCAGACTGGACCTGATTTACTGATCTAGCTGTTACATGTATTTCAATTATCTTTTCCTCATTGGTTTCAGAATGCTTAAGATACCCCTGCCAACAACGTAGGCTTCTCTAGGGCTAATTTAACAGCCAGATATCAGATTATACAGAAATATGATTTTATATACAAAGAAGTAATTTAAAAAATGAAGTCTTAGCATCTATGATCATCACTGTTGTATCAGTGCAAAATCTAAACTATGCCAGAATAGATTATAAAGCTTAATAAATAGAGATTATTAAATAGATTATAAAGACAGGTAAAGATTCTGAGGTTTTTAATCATTTGCAAGATGTGTCTGTTCCCGAGTTAACCTCCTAATCTCCAAGCCAGCACGAGCTGCTATTTTTAATACCACATACCAACATTTATTTCAACTTCAGTTCATGTTATCATGATACCGGTTATCATAAAATGAGATCCCTGCTGAATTCAGCTTTGACTTAAGCCAATGAAATGGTAAGAGTTACTCTTATATGTGTCCTGGATTTTCAGTATCCTGGTTCAGCAGAAAAATTGTTAACATAACCAGAATTTGACCTCAACACACTCTCATCCAATTCCGCAAAACAAAAGAAAGAAAAAGATAGTGTTAGATTAGCGAAGATACCTAAATCTTTTTGTGTGTCTCTAAAGTAAAAAGTCCAGCATTAAAAATTTAACGGTTAGGCTATAAATGCAAAGAAAAACCTTTGTCCTTCTAAGTCTTGGCCAATTGAGCTTTCATGCATAGATGAAAGACACCTAAAGCAACATTACTATGGTTGACAAATCCATCTAGTATAGTGCAAACCTTGGCAAACTGGAGTTTGGACCTTAGGTAGCAATACTTGGATAATAACGACCAGCACCAGCTTTGCCCAGGAATCGGGACTTTGCTATTCAGATCAGGCAGAAACCGAGTTTCTGGGGTGCTCTTTATTCTGCAGCTAACGCAGGTGGATTCAGTACTCCACTGCACTGTCAATATACTCTTAGCTGCCTAGTTGGTTTTATTCAGGGCTGTAAACAATTTGCCACGTTTGAAGCCAGAAAGGAAACCTGTCAGTGGCTGTGAGGGTGTAAGGAGGAATCAGGGTCCTCCCTGGGGCTGGTTAAGATCGTCTAAACATAATTTACTTGATTATTTCAATATTATAGCTTTCCTCTCTGTTTTAAAAATGTCTGTCTACAATCTGATAATACCTACACAGTCAGCAGTGTAGAAAGAAGACCTTACACCTTTTCTTCAATAAACCTAGTCCTGATGGATTCAAACTCTCATTGGTTTTGCTCTCAAAGTCACATTTGTAATATGGTGACAGCTGGCTCAGTGCTTTTTTATGTCATTAAAATCCAATATCTTAAAAGAGTAAGTTCTGTGAAGCCAAGACACCAGTTCAAACATAGAAAACAAAGTGTGTACTAAAATCTCAGTTGGATGTTTTTTCTCTGTGAGGTAACCTTTCCCTCACATCAATAATTGAAGTATACTAATATGTGGCAAGAAGTGGGCATGCTGCTGCCATGTGCAAGATAGTTTGGATCTCCAGCTGTGGAAATTGGTAAAGGCCAGGAATTTTTCAGTGACTAGTCCCACCTGAACTTGATGGTTTGTTGAAATTGATGGAGCACAAAGGAGACCGTGGATCCCCTTTGAGACCACCAGCTGTGGCATACAAATGCAGTGCCTATTCCAGTGGCATGTGATTCACATACAATGCCTCTCCTTGCACATAAGAGCTATTTCTGTCTCTCCTGGTGGCATGGGAAGACAGAAGGAACAGATCAAAACTGAACTGAGACAGTTGAAAAGAATGCCCTGACCACTGGGTTAATGAGAGATTGGTCAAATGCTAATATTTCTGTCTCTTTCTCTCTTGTGCTTCTTCAATAGCAAAATGTAGAGCTTATTTGCAGATGGCAAGCTACATCATCTTGCTCATTAGCTGCTGTCTCCCTTGCCTGTCTCCCTCTGAGATTGCCCTTTCTCTGCGTTCTCTTGTTATATCCTCAAGGTCAAAAAGTTTGGAAGAAACATGTTTTTCCAGGTGTTTTTCCTAAGAAGCATATTCTCTAAAGATGCCATTGCTAAAGATTGCATGATAATAGGGGTAGTTACATGCAGCAAATGAGTATCTTGTGCAGCGTACTGAGTTTTCAAATCTCTCTTCAAGTTGGGACAGAGATACTGATTGATGAAAGAAAATTCTGAAATGAAAATAAGGAAATTAATTTTGATCAATCAAAACATTTAACTTTTATTAGTCTTGCAACATGATTTTGAATTATCTCAAAATACAGTGGAGTAATAATACGTACAGTAGTAGAATATCAGCTTAGTAATTTCAAAGGAGAAATTAAACCGTCTTGTTTTAAGTATGTCAAAAAATGGTTTTTGATTTTGCCAAAATAAATTTTCAATTGGATGTTCATACTCCTAAAAACAATTTAATTTCACAGAAACTGTATTTGGAAATGGAAGGTTCTTCCATCTTTTTTTTTTCTGTCCAATGTTAAACAGATGTTGCTTTCACAGGAAAATGGAAGGAAACCAACATGCATGAAAAGTAAATACTTGGTTTCCATTTGTTCATGCATGTGTACATCTTATCTCTTCCTGATATAAAGACCATTGAAGTTAATGGAGATATTCCCTTGAATGCTCATCATGCCTTTAATTTTTGAGCAAATGTTGAGACAAGCACAAAGCAGCTTATGTGCTTCCCCATATTGCACTCCTCCCATGAATCTGCATATTAATCCACCGGTAAGCAATTCTGAGGTCTTTCTTGATGAACAATTAGTGCAGCAAACTGTGAGGTGTTTACTGTTATGTGCAAAACTTTTGCACAAATATTCCCTAAGCCATTTTAACTATGAAGGGAATTCAAGTTGTTGATCCCAAGAACACATGGCACTAATCTGCTTCTTGTTTAATACATTCTTCTCTTTCCTTTATCACTTTGATTACTTCTGAAGTCTAGTTTGTTATTGTTCATTATTTGTTATTGTTTTATTTGTAATTAATTTCTTAGTTTGCTTTTGTTATTTGTCTTCTTAGCTATTGCTTTATTCGTTTGCATTCTGTTTCTACAGTATTTTTCCTTTTGCTATTATTTTTCTTCATCAGTTGCAGTGAAATTTGATCTCTGCGTATCGTGTGGCTTGTTTTCATTTCATTATTTCACATGTTTGTGTTGCACAGCCACCGCTGCTCAGCCTCACAACATCTTCTAAAGGCAACTCTTATCCATAGAGCACCTCTGAGCTCCACAGATAATGCTTTATTAAAATGTTACAGTGCAGCTGAAATCTTACACAGTAGGTAGTGTAAAACCATTACCAGCTTGAATATTTTTGGGATCAAGATGATAATGATAAGAGCAATGTCCCAACAGGGGATTCGCCACTTACAACTTAATCTGCAAGCCCCCTACAGGTGTGTTTTGGTGGCGTTGAATGCTCACCCAAGGGTATATGAAAGCCTGAAGCTAAGGCACATAAATGGTTCTATAAGGTCTTGTAACACAGCCTAAGCTCTCCAGTTTTTAGAGACTTTGTGCTATTAATAAAAAGTTAATGGGAAGTAAAAATATTGCGTGGAAAATGTGTGCATAAAACCCTTACTTTCTTTGTGGTTCTCTCCTGTAAAACCACTCAGGAAATATTGTCCCATACTGTCTTTTCATTTTCAAAAGAATATGTAAGTGGTCTCTAATCTCTGTTTTATCTGTGGAATATTTAGATATATAATATAAAAAGGATTTGTAAAACAATAGTGGTCCCCACGCTCTTGATTTCCTCAGAGCAAATGCAATGTTATTCATTTCATAATCTGGACTATATTTCAGACATGAAAGGCCAAAGTAAGTTAATATTTTCCTGAGCAAAGTCATCAGGCAGACAAATACTATAAAAATGTTATATGGCCTTCCTTTCTCATCATGTTAGCGTAGATCTTTGATCCTCAGATCTGTAGTTTTAAAATCTTAAAGGATTAAGAGAATCTACCATTTTTTAAATAATATTGGTCATTTTCATGAACTGTATAATGTCGTCTACCCCAATGGTCAAGATTTTCAAGCTGATTTAGGTCTCTTTTATGAATTCAAACATAAATATGAACTTTTTCAAAGGTCTGTGCTCTGCTACAAGTCTGCATTTCCCCTTAAATCTCTTAGAAAATCTGTTCAGGAATTATCTATTGGAACGGTTAGGAGAGGGTGTTTGGGTTTTTCCCCTTATGAACCCTTACATGAACAGTTCAAGACCAACACTTTCCAATCAGATCAGTATTACAGGAGCATAGACTTTGTTGCATCTGCTGTTCAGGGAAGAGATCCCCACAGTGAATTTAATTTGTATGAAATATCAGGGGTTCTCACTGTCACTATTAGCATGGATGTGTAAATGACAAATCCCTCAAGTCAAGGCTGTACTACACCACCTTGAGAAGCAGAGGTTGAATTCTAGCCCTAACTGAATTCCCATGACTCTCAGAGGAACCAAGCTTTTAGCCACTGATATACAGTTGTTACATACCAGGGGCTGAAATAGCTCACAAGATGTACTTTTCTACAAGGTGACTGTGTTGCACAATTCTGTAAAACATAGTTAGCATAAAGACCTTTTTTAAGATACTTCAGACACTGTAAATGAGAGTGTCTGATAAGACCAAATCTCTAAATTCAACACAACTTTCCCCTCCAACATAAACACGATACTCGCAGTCTGCAGCAAGAAGCTTCTGTCTTCTGTATTTTGCCTAAATGATGTAGAAATGCTCTTCATGATAACCACAGGGAAATGCACCAAATAAATAAATAATAAAAGAATAGCACTTAATATATTTCGCTAGGTTTGAAGCCTAGAGAACTATATTGATGCCTAACAGTCCTACAGTGGGACCCCACCAGTTTCAGATTACACTTCTGTGACTTTCTCTATGTAATTGCTTTTGTTCCCCATTCTCTTTAATGTTAAATTCTGCAGTTCTTGCAAGTGGTTGAGTGCTGCGCATCCACATTGGTGCCAAACCAGGGCAAAACTGATTTTATTTACTTCAGGCGAAACAATTTTCCTTAAAAAAATACATATACTTACATTCAGTGGATGCCTTTGAAAACTGAGAGGGGGAGTAGTAAGTATAAAACCCCTTCTTTTTCCTTCCAGTAGCATGAGGTATATTGCACAATGAATCAATTTTTATGGATGCTGTTGACTTGCAACATTTGCTGCTTTTAAAAATTAATAGCTGAAATAATGAACAGTCTCAAAAACTCTCTGAAGAGCCAGCTTGATTAATTCCCTGAAATGAAAAGCAGTTGACAGGTGCAATATTATCAGCTGAAATTTTCTGTAGCCTGATCAGACAACAATCTAAACTTATTCCAGTAACACAAGTTTGCATGTTTTGGTTTTAATTTTTGGGAAAATAAACAAACTTAAGTCCCATATTGTGCTCTGCCTTGACATGCATACACAAGCATCTATAAAATATTCCTTCCTGTAAAATTAAATGAAGTTTAATTTTGTGTAAATATTATTTTGAAGTCGTAATAGCTCTGTCATCACTTGATATTAATATTGCATTATTCTCAAAGTGATAAGAAATTCCTGGGTATAAGGAAATGTGCACTGCATTTTGAGCATTTTCTAGATAGTTGTCCACATCCCAAAGTACTGCAACCAGGAATATCTCCTCTGAATGCAGATACACAGCTTCAGTTCAGTATTTCCATTTACCCCCCTTTCTGGGTCTCATTATTCATGGACCATTAACACATGAGCAGGAATTAAATGCAGAAAAAGTGTTAACTATTTCTCTTCCTAACTTTGTATTTTTTCCTCTAGCTGCAATGAAATAAAACATTGTTTACAGTAGGAAATATTTGTGATATTTTTCAGGTTAGGATAAAAAATAAGAAATTAATATTTTGGTTAAGCACTAGGCCATTTTTTAATTTTTAAAGTGTACATAACATTTTAAAATATTTCAAATTCAGTGCCATTCCATGATCTTTATTGCCCTGCTTTTTATTGAGGAGATATTGGTCTGAAATAGTCAAAACATATGCCTGAAGCATGATTCATCAGACTGCCTGAGACACTCAGATAATCCAGGTAATTCCATCCTGCATTACAAAAACTGGATGGACATAAAAGCCTCACTTTCAATAAAAGTCATCAGTTGCTCAGCCATACACATTCTCTCCTATCTACGGATTATTTAACATCAGCATTTGAGAGGAACTTGTGAATGAAAAATAAGTGAAAGGAAGAAGTTTTTAGTCTGAATGTTATTAATTTCATGTTCTTTCTTATTTTTCACGTCATTAAGGTCCACAGTCTCTGTTTTCACCAATGGAAGTTTTCCCTTCATTGTTCTGTTGATTAACAATTTAATTGTTACTGTGAAAGGAAACTGTGGCAGCAACTGTGTTCATGTCCCATTCAGGCATTCAAGTAAATGAAGCCACATATGACTGTGAGTCAGACTGTGAAGAAAACCTCTGTGAAAATTTCAGCAGACAAATGGGGACATCATATACATTGCTGTTGAAGTCTTCCAAGATAATAAATATGACTGTCTCAATAATCATGTTAGATAACTTCTCTATCAGCATATCTTGCAACTGTTAGGTGTCTTGGGGGTTTATAGATTAACAAGATGTCAAGGCTGGTCTTTCCTGTAGTCTTATAAAATAAAGGGAAAGCTCAGAGAAGTCTGCTTCAGCTGAATTCATCATATTCCTCAAATATGCAGTGGAATTACAGATAGTTAATAAAACCATGCAATCAGTTTGTCAGTTATATAAAAAATAAATTACTTTACAAAATGTAAGCATTTCAACTGCAACATGCAGACCATTTTTAGGATAAAACTTCCAAATGCATACATAACCCATGAAAATCAGAGGACAGAGGAACATGAAACAGGGCAAGATGGACTTAGAAATATTACTCTGGAGGAAAATCCTAAACTTATGAGGAATAAAGAAGCATGAAAAGAAACTTATGTAAAACAGTGTAGATAAAGTGAGAAACGTGAAGGTTTGCTCTTAACTCAGCTCTAATCAAGGCATGCCTCTTTGTTCAGCTAGAATTACATTGTGTCCCTGGAGGACTAGCACATCTTTCCGAAAGCAGGGAAACACCAAAGTCTTTAGTGTCTGTCAATGTATTCTTGCTAAGTGCTAAATTCTGGCTCTGTTTAGGCCAAGATGAAGACTGAGGGATTATCAAGTTCTCAGAGACATCCTGCTTGCAAACAGCAAAAGGCATCACAGAGTAGGGTGTTTTCAGTGCTTCTTGACTTGACTGGAGGAAAAAAAAAGCTTTCTTCATAAGTGATATATCACCTACAGTAACTTGCTCCCAGATGTAAAGTACTAGAGTTTGAACTTCAAGGTCATAGATGGACTCATCCTCATCTCAAGGACCTCTACAGTTGTGATTGTTCTCTCACATCTTCATTGTGCTTGAGTAACATAGCTGGAACTTAACCTCGTGCTACGCGTGCATATATGAAACCATGTAATTACTTCATCATGAGTACACTGAAGCTGTATTAATTATGTGCATTTACTACCCAGAATTAGTCTGAGCATTTGTTTAGGTTGTGAAACATTGATTTCCATGTTCCAGGCCCTGGGGTGCGGGGGGTTGGGGGCTGGGGGAAGGGAACGAACTGAGATCTCCAAATCAGACCGATAGGCAAAGCATTGAAAGTGGCATTGTATAAATATAAATACATCAGCAGCAGTGCTAGGAAAATGTCACTGAGCAGAATAATAGTATATTACAAGTTAAATAACAATGCCAATAGGAAGATAGGAGGCCAGAATCAAATAAAAGATACATACTTATACACAATTCAATTTTAAACTTTTGTTCCCTGGCTTCAAAAAAGCACACTTGCATCCATAAAATGTTAACTCCAGATTTATTGAAAACTCAAGATGGATGGGCACTTCAACTTCTTACGATTAATTATGGGGAGATCTGAGTACCAGGAATCTGCTCCAGTAAGCTGCTTGGGCCATGAGGAAAGAGAATATACCCAGAAAACCCCAGCTGTCATTTACTCCAGGGAACCAACTTAAGGCAAAGCAACATGAGGATGGAAGCCACATTAAGGAGACTAGAAAATGTCTGTTTCACATCTTAATTGCCTGAGCTATTAAACAAACACATCTGGTGCTGATGCCTCTTGAATAGTGTACATTTTATGTATCACATATGCCTCTCTGTTAATGCTTTTATGACCTGCTCACTTTGGGCTTGGAGTTAAGCTGCTAGCTTTTATTGTTATTATTATTTTAATCTTTTAATGCAAAACTTATTTATCTATTTGATGATTTCATTTTACTTGTTTTTACCCTCAGCCTTTTGGGTCTTGCATATTGCATTGTCTATCCATTTGCCTTCTGCCATGTCTTCTTCTGCCATTTGTTCAATAGAAATTAGCAAAATTAAATAAAGGAAAATTCCACTGCTGACAGGCATGAATTTGTTAGAGTGAGTTAAAGGAGACAAGTTTGCAAAATTTCATTATAGAGCCAAGCAATTGTTAAAAGAGATGCTGCTTCTTATTTGTTCAATAATGCTTTTATCATTTCGAGCTTTATGACGGATTGATTTGATAAAAATATCCTTGGAGGATTGTGACTGTGAGTTGCCTTTTGTGAAGGAATTTGCTGGTTCTAACCTAAAAAGGAGTTGAAATGGAGACTATGAAGGATTTGTATTTGAAAAAGGATAAATTTGTGCAGACGTGCAAGCATAAACATTATTGATAAATTTGTTTCTAAGTGTTACAGGCTACAAAAGGCATTTCCACTTGGCTTCTTGAAAATTTCCTCTATTCCTTAGCCTTTGAAGATGCAGAGTAAGTATAAAAATTACATGTACTGCATAGAGGCTGATGATTTTTTACAGGTCAAGGATATTGTAAAGGCACAGTCCCATGTGCCTTTGCACATGATAACATAATATTTCCAAACTGCAGAAGGTATTTTGTCTAATAAAGCTAAATTTTCCCTATCACTTTCTATGAAGTAACCCATAAAGATGCATTGTTCCCTAAAAAATGGTTAGCTATTATTCTGTATGAATGAGAAACATTTCTTGTTTTCCCATAAAAATATGGTGCATTATCCTGACTCTATCCAAATTGCATCTGGTCCATAGGCAAAGATGAGTAGAGAATAGACTGTCTCATCTTCTTCATACACACTAATGATATTCTTTCAACAATATAGCCTGAAATGTTTTCTCTGAAATACAGAATGTTTACCTGTGCAAATGTGTCTATATGTAACATATGCAATTTTTGTTCGCTTTTCAGTGGTAGTTACTCAAAATTCTTGAAAGTAAATGTTATATGTTCCTGCACTTTGAGTACATCTATTGTGAATATATTTAATGGGATGATTTAGTTATTTTTCCGTCTTCAAAGTAGCTATAAAAGCAACATACATAAGGAATTTATTGTAGCTGTAATGTTTTGTGAGGACTTTTCGAAAACATTATTTCAAATATGGTTAAACTATGGATTATTTATTATGGTATTAATCATTACATTCAGGCTAGTAGCCTAAATTTCAAGGTACTGAGATTTCAGAGTGGAATGATTTACCTCAAATACCATTTGAGCTTTCCTGACCTTTACTATACACTAGCAATGTTTGCAACATTCAAAGCTTGATTGTATTTTTATCTATGAAAAGTAGATTTTACCCTTGTATAAATGGAAAACAAAGTTCAGAAGGCAATGAATACAATTTACCCTGCTGGGTTCAGTCTATCATGTTCGTTCATTCAGTGGCATTTGGTAACATTTGCATCATTCGCAATGGGGTTATGTCAGTGCTAATGAAAAGCAGAAGCAAATATTTATTCCTTTATTAGTTTGAAAGCTACCATACAGAACAAAAATCTAAGTCTAAATTTCTAGAATTATTCTATAACAAGGTATTTTTTTCAGTTATCCCTTTCCCAAGGTTCCTAATAGTGCCTGAGTATGACTGTATTTCTTGTTTACAGAAAGGAGCTAGCAAGAAATAAGAGAAAATAGTTATAACACAAATGACTGGTTATTATATCACTAGAGTTTGTGCATGTACAAACACTGCAGTCTAACAGAATTAGTAATGTCAGTTACCTGTGTACACTCTTTTCAGGATATGGAGATACAAAAATGCATGGGATTAACAGCTCAATTCTTTTGTCTCCTATAAGCACCTGCTTTAATGAACTTAGTGTCTCTGATGTGCAGTTATAAGAAATATCTGAAAGTATGCTATTTGAATACTTGATGAGTGGATACTCATTCCTGTGTTTCGGCATCATTTTCAGAGGAACAACAGTTCAACAAGGCTTGCTGTAAACTGCATTTTTCTTCTGCAAATCAGTGGCATTCTTCATGGTTTTCCTCCTAAATCTACACAACTGGTGAAAAATGTTCTCAATTTTATAAAACTAATATAGCCCAATCACTTACAAATTTCACTTCAACAGGTATGCTGAAGGCTAACAAAAACATATCTAATTCTTATGGTGTACTAATTTTCATTTGTTGAAAGAATTGAGAAAATACTGAATTTCTGAAGTGAAGGTAAAGATAGAAATGGGCAATAGAAATCATTCTGGCCATTATATCTGTCCTAATTACGGGCCAATAGATAACACTTGCCCTGTCAATTCCAGTGGCACAGGTTTAGTCTTTTTGAATAAAAAAATACTATCTAGTTCAGATTATTTATATACCATAGACAACAATACAATACTGCTGACTACACGGCACAATATGTTTGTGAGAAGTGCAAAATTTATGTAATATAATGTGATGTATGTAAATTGTAACAGTAAGTGACCTGAAAATAAAAGGAACATAGAATAAAGTATTCTAAGAATACGTTATCAGTAATACACACACAGATGAAATGCAGTCACAGAAAACACAACAGGATGGACTAGCTCTGGAAGTGGCATGTTTCATCAGCTTAGTCTGTGTTAGGATCAAAATCATGCTTAGTCTGTTCTTCAAAAACTACCCTTGAGAAGGATTTCTAGCTTCTGCTCTACTCAGTGCTGGGGAGATTACTTACCCACAGCAACAGGTCGCTGCTGCTTTTATCATCACTTTCAATGTTTGAAGCCATCTTTCTCCTCCTTACAGAAGACATGATCTTTTCTTTCAGTCATTTCTCATTTTCTAAGTCTCTGCTCATTTCCAATTTTACTTTTTTTTTCTAAGAGGTTGTCATGGGTTCAGCAGCAGCAGTCATTTTTCTCCTTCTTGATAGCTGGTGCAGCACTGTGTTTTTGATTTTGGGCCTGGGAACAGCGCTGATAGCACCAGTGTTCTCAGTTACTGCTTGGTAGTGTTTTGTCTGGCCAAGGACTTTCTGAGTCTCATGCTATGCCAGGGAGGAGGGGGAGCCAGGAGGAAGCAGAGACAGGACACCTGACCCAAACTGACCAAAGAGGTTATTCCATACGTCATGTCCAGGATGTGAAAATGGAGAGCAGAGACCCGGAAGGGTGTGGTGGTGGACTGGGGGGTTCGCTGCTGGGGGGTGCACTGGCTGGGTCGGGCTTGGTGAGCAGTTGTACTCTCTTTCTTTGTACTTCTCCTGTCATTATTATTATTGGTGGTAGCAGCAGTGATTTGTGTTATACCTTAGTTACTAAACTGTTCTTATCTCAACCTGTGGAAGTTGAATTCTTTTGATTCTCCTCCCCATTCCCCCGGGACTGGGGGAAGAAAGAGAGGGGAGTGAGTGAGCAACTTCGTGAGTTATTAGCCTGGGTGAGGCTTAAACCACGACAGAGGTTCAGTTTTACTGATATTATATTCTTAAAATTAACTCATGTACTATATATGTATTAAATGCTATGCTTTGGTAAATAAATAGCTACATGAAGTTTACTTACTTTTATAAGAAGGTCATAACATCAAATGCCTATGTTCTTCATTGCACTGTACATTTCATGCAGGGCTAATTTTGCAATAGAGTTATGCTTCTTAAATGAACTACCTCAAAGTGGTCTTCAGTTAATTTCTTTTGATATACTTTAGATGGTTCTTTTCATCACAAGAATCTCCAATTTAATTTCCATCCTTAAGAGTCTTTATTAAATCTTCATCCAAATGCAATTATCAGTGGGATTGAGTGCGCCCTCAGCCAGTTTGCTGATGACACCAAGCTGTACGGTTCGGTTGATACATTGGAGGGAAGGAATGACAACCAAAGGGACCTTGAGACTGCTTTTGAGGTGGGCTGATGCCAACCTGATGAAGTTTAACCATGCCAAGTGCAAGGTCCTACACCTGGGTGGGAGCAATCCCAGGCACAGCTACAGGTTGGGCAGAGAGGAGATTCAGAGCAGCCCTGCTGAGAAGGACTTGGCAGTGTTGGTCAATGAGAAATTTAACAAGAGCCAGCAGTGTGCGCTTGCAGCCCAGAAAGCCAACCATATCCTGGGCTGCATCAAAAGGAGCATGACCAGCAGGTCAAGGGAGGTGATCCTGCCCCTCTACTCTGCTCTTGTGAGACCTCACTTGGAATATTATTGCAGTTCTGGTGTCCTCAACATAAAAAGGACATGGAAGTGTTGGAACAAGTGCAGAGGAGAGCCACAAGGATGATCAGGGGACTGGAGCACCTCCCATATGAAGATAGGATGAGAAAGTTGGGTCTGTTCATCCTGGAGAAGAGAAGGTTGCGTGGAGACCTCAGAGCAGCCTTCCAGTATCTGAAGGGGGACTATAGGGATGCTAGGGAGGGATTCTTCATTAGGGACTGTAGTGATAGGACAAGGGGTAATGGGTTCAAACTTGAACAGGGAAATTTAGATTAGATTTAACGAGGAAGTTCTTTACAGTAAAGAAGGTGAGGCACTGTTCGAGGCCAGGTTGGACATAGCCTTGGTTGGCATGGTTTAGTGTGAGGTGTCCCTGCCCATGGCAGGGGGGTTGGAACTAGATGATCTTAAGGTCCTTTCCAACCCTAACTATTCTATGATTCTATGATTTGTGATCCACAAAGGAAAATATTCCCTATTTTGCTGACATAGTTAGTAAACAAAAGTCATGGATAGCATTGCGCTCAGATAACCTCCTACAAATAAGATTCTCTCCTACTTCAGTTACAAATCATTGCCCTCTTCAGGAATGAAGGTTGTGGGTAGGGTTCGAGCACATTTGTTCTTAGCTGAATCAGGTCAACTTTCTCCGGGCTTTCATAAAATAATTGTTTAAAAATGTGTTATCATATCTTTGTGGGTGCCAGTGTTAGGCTGGCTTGTCTATAGCTCAATATTTTTCCTTCTGACTTATTTCTCCCTAATTTTTCATAAAATAGTACTGTATTTGCGTGGTGTATGAGACACAGACTCCAGTTGTGGTGTGATTAAAGTCGTTTATTGAGTGAGCTTACAGGCTTTTATAGTACTGTGCCTAGCAGTTAGTAGCGGTTAGCTCCTTTGGTACTTTTCCATCATGAAATGATGTTCCTTCTCTGCGAGCACACAATGTGCTTCTCCAGCCGATGACCTTACTGATCAAGTGCCCCTTCTGCCAATCATATTACTGTCCACACGTCTTTGCTTAAGCAACTATTTTGAATCAGATACATAAACATGTTTCTCTGCTACCACTTTTCGCTACATTGATACTTCCCATTCTCCTTGAACATGCATTCTTTGTCCCCTTGGCCCACATGTTTGTATTTGGATGCTCTTGTAGGATGCTACTTGTTCTCCTGGAGTTCTTGAACATAATTGCTAATGGTTCAAAGACAGTTCTGGCTTAGATAATTTTATCAGATCCTAACAACTTGCCTACATCTGAGTTATTTAATATTCTTTTAAACTGGCCTTTCTGTGTTCTGACCTATTCCCCTACCTTTTGTTAAAATTAATTGTGTTAAAAATTAACTGATAAAATGTAATTTGCAAAAATCACCTCTGCAAATACTGCATGAAGGAAAGCTAGACTTTGAAAACCAGGGGGGTTAAGCTAATTTAATTCAACAAAAAGGTCATACTGACAGCTGCAGCAACTTAAAACCAATTCCAATAAGGATACAGATAATGCAAGCTTCCTCACACTTCCCCATCCACCTATTAGTTCAATATACAATGAGAGGATGAGCTTAAAAGGGCCATTCAGTCTTACGGGCTTCTAAGATCTTTGATTTCTGCAGAGCATTGCCAAAGTACACTGGAAGATTTATTGCTTTTTACAGCATGGATATTCTGTTCTAAAAAAAATGGCTTAAAATCATCAATTTACTTGATATAGCAGCCTTTCAATATCTGAAGAGGGCCTATAGGGGTGCTGGGGAGGGACTCTTCATTAGGGACTGCAGTGATAGGACAAGGGGTAACGGGTTCAAACTTAAACAGGGCAAGTTTAGATTGGATATGAGGAAGTAATTCTTTCCTGTAAGGGTGGTGAGGCACTGGAATGGGTTGCCCAAGGAAGCTGTGAATGCTCCATCTCTGGTGGTGTTCAAGGCCAGGTTGGACAGAGCCTTGGATGGCATGGTTTAGTGTGAGGTGTCCCTGCCCATGGCAGGGGGGTTAGAACTTAAGGTCCTTTCCAACCCTAACTATTCTATGATTCTCTGATTCTGTGATATTTGCTTCCCAAAGCGATGACAAATATTAACTGCCACCAAAGGCTGTGTTTAAAATAGTACTTTAGATATAAAAAACATTGTAGAAGAATGAATGATTTAACAGGAATATATTAGCTTTCACTATCATCTTCTTACAGAAATCCCCCAAATAAATGCCATTATGTTGCTTGATCTCTCTTCTTTCTTTTGACCATATGGTTTCTGGTGTCCGGATATACGGAATCATGCAGCTGGGGAAGTCAACATGATTCTCCCTTTTAGTGTAGTTCTTTACAGAAGTTATTACTTTGTTTTTAGACCAGGAGCAGTACTATTCTAATGAACCCAGCAGTACATTGCAACCTAACCCCAAACCCATGTCAGTATTTATATTCAGTGGATTTTTCTGTTAAGCCCTGCCATTAAAAGTTAATCTTCACTGTTAGAGACTTAAGCATGATATAATAGATATTTGTCCTTGTAGTTTACGCTGAGTGGGATCTGGTCAACTGCGTCAGAAATGGATGCTGCTGAACAGCACATAAAACAATATGTTATTTTGGGAGTAAGAAAGCACCCAATGCACTCTTTGATCTAGTTCTCTGGGGGGGTGGGGGGAGCCTCTGGTAAAGTTAATGGGATCTGTACTTTATCTTTACAAGTCATCTACAATTTATCATCACCGAATCAATTATTTTGGAACACCGTCTTTCACCTCCACTAGGTTAGGTACATCCATCAAGTCCTCAATCCGTTTATCACTATTATCAGGGAAGTAATCACTCTTCAGACCCCTGTGATTATTAATTTCCTACACATTAGGACATAAGACCTACATTATCCATAAGACTCAGAAGTGCTGCAGCATTTATACGTTACATGGATTACGCTATGAGTACCTTGTGATTTTGCATTGTTTTGAAATACCACCTATGGTAATATATTTAGTATGTCTAGATAAGGAATCTTCACTAGATGAATGCAAACTCCTTTGAATAAAAATACTAGTTTATCTTCTGTGTTCTCAACTCTTCCCTTTAAAAAGCATTTAAATGAAATGTTATGCATTTGAAAGACATGAAGAGTAGCTTGATCAGCAGCCATGTCATCTATTCTCCACTCAGTGAGTGCTAGTAACTCCTTCTAATGTCAGTAAATGTTACGTACATGCATCTGCAATAGAATGTACTCCCTCAGTCCAGATTAAAGGATTTCATAGAAACTGTTGGTATATATACTAATTTTCAGTAATTAATATTCCTTAAGATAGGATAGACAACTTCAACAGCCTGGATGTTAACAAATAGTGGCAACAAAATAGACGCAGTCAAAAAATAAAGAAAAAAAAAAAAGTAAAAAGACTATCATCTTCTGACTAAATTGTTTAATCACATTTCTTTTATATTTCAACATTAACATTAATTTATTTTCAAATAATGAACTGTTAAAGTGGCTGGTATTTAAAGGTCAATATTTGCCACGTCATACAATCTGTTACACCACTATAATTTGCTAGCTTAAACATTGCAGCTATAATGGAGTAGCAATTTAGTATTAGGTGCAGTGACTATAAACTATAGATAAGCACAAAGCACTCCAGAAAAAATAAAGCAAAGTCTAAGATATTCATGGTTGGAACCACATAGATCTAGTCATTTAATTAATTGATTTCCCTGTAATGATTTGAACCTACCTCTGTGTTCCTTCCCCTGGGAATGCATTATAGTCTCTGCCCTATTACCCAGTTTGGAGGTAGCTTAAGAAAGGTTCATTCCCTGGAGGGGATGGAGGAGAGTCTCTCCCATACAATATATCTTGGAAGGCACAAGGGGCAGAAGCTGCTGAGCTGTTTGTGCACAGCACAACAGTGGCTGGTATTGAAGAAAATAGTAATGAGATGCTTGATGTTGCAGTTACTACTTCAGTAGATCTATACAGGTGAAAAGAACCAAGCAAAAATTTGTGGAAAAAATTTTTGTGTCCCATTGATTTGTCTAAGATGAGCCATTTTGATTTTATTGAAATAAAGCAAAATAACATGAAAAATAAGAGAAAAATATTTGCTTTAGGGATATTTTAAAATAAAAAAAAAAAAATCCTTTCCAAAACACGTTTATCTTTTATGCCATTTTCCCCCTCCCTAAAATGCACACTTCAGCAGTCACAAACTTCTGTTGAAATATTTTTTGCTTCTTAAAGAATAACGTATAATTGTTTACTTGAAATTAACCTGAAAAGCTGTTTAAAAAAAAAAAAAACAAAAACCCAACAAAACAAAAAGCTTTTTCTCTCAGTTTTGGGGGTTTATACAAACTGCCTGTCTACATGTACAAGAAAAATAACAGTTGCACTATTATGTTTTAGGTAGGAATTCTTTTAAAAAACCCATAGGCTCTGAGAAATTTGAATAACATATTTCTGAAGGTAGTTTTATGCCAATTCCTAATAGAAAATTCTTGAAAATCATGAATAAATTATATTGTGTCGATGAGTAATACTTTCTAAGCAAACACTTCCCACTCAAGCTTAAAAAAAAAAAAATCCTTTCTAACACTAAATAAGTTAATTTTTATTTCTTTAATGGTAAAATGACTTGAATTGAGGTGTTTTGATCATTGAAATCAAAACATCAAGCTGGATAATAACACTGCCGTACTTCCCTTTCCATTTTCTTTAGTTTTGCCATAATATGTTTTTAGTTGGGAGTTGCATGTGAGGTCAAATAATTTACTATGGTTTAGTCTTCGTTTAGATTTCTGTTAATGGATTATGACATTAAGTTATGTTTATGTCATGTCAAGTTGTCTTATTTTAAATGTAATAATTTTTCTTATACTGATGTAATATATAAGTAAGACTTAATCAAAGACAATATCTCCATATTCTTCCATTGCAAGAAAAAATTAAGAAACTTAATAAAACCTGAAGAATATTTTCAACTCAAAACTGAAGAAACTATTTTCTAATAGTCCAAACACATTGAAAGAACCCTCAATTTTAGTAAGAAACCGCCTTGTGAGGATGTACTTTAATTTGCCCATCTATTCAAGAGTGATGAATTGTGTTTTATAATTTTGATTTTTCTTCTTGTGGGTGAAGCAAAATAATAACTAATACATTTTCAAGGACACCAAATAAGTAAATGAACTACATATTAGCTTCAATTTTTTTTTTTTTTTCACATTTAGGCAAAGAAATGTCACCTGAAGTACGCACTACCAAATAATGAGATATCTATCAAAATTCAAATTACACCTTTTCTTTTTTTTCAGTCTTTCCCAGATCAGACTCCTGGTACTTTGGAAATGATGAAGACAAGAATGTTCTACTATTTCAGTGGTGTAGGAACAAAAAGCATTCAGATGTTACATTTCCACATTCTGAGGCATCATTGGACACTGAGATAGATATGTCCCTTTCAGTCAGGTGTGTAGGGAAGCCTTAATTTCTAGCAACTTAATAACCATCATTAATTGCCACACTACTTCTCTTTCTGGCATCTACTCTATTTTCCTGACGTTATCTCATTTTCCTCTCTGCAGCGGGCGAAGAAGCACAGGAAAGAAACATGGGCTTCCAGGTGGGAGGGGACTTTCTTTTAACGCAAGAACAGAAATAGATGACTGCCTGGGGATGATGTGAATTTCATTTCAGGAAAGAAGGGGTATGAAGGAATATTTCAGCTGTTATTAATACCTCTTCTCCTCTCCTGGAACAAGCTGGTCCCTCTCAGTTTTGTTTTTCTTAGTCTAAAAGAAGCTGTTGTGCCACTGACACAAAATTAAACTTAATCTTTCTCACTACACGGCAAAGAAGGTTTGGGAGAGCTCTGACTCCTTTGGTTGACAACTAGAGAGCCTCTATTAACTTATATTACCAGTAAAAGAGCTTAAGAAAGTTTTTTTCTTGGAATTACTGTTTATGATCAACTTCTCTTACATGAGAGATCATCCACTGTGAAGTCCATCATAAAGAATAGATCCTTTTTCTGCAATAACAATGGAATGGCTTATGGCAACTGTTGCTGATTTCTGGTCCATAATAAAAAAAAATCTTTATTCACGGGTTTAACATAATAATTATAATAAGTGTCTATAATCATAGAATCATACAATAATAGAATCAGAGAATCAGAGAAGAGTTTGAATTGGAAGGGGCCTTCAAATGATCTATTGTCTTCTCAGAACTTCTAAGCATAGTCTTCTTTTAGGGAGGTATATCTAGACTTGCTGATGAGATGCTACCACTCTAATCATTATTGCAGTCACAGTGTAGTCAAACACATTATTTCACCAAGTAATGGTACATAAATAACACCATTACTATGGTATAGGTCATGATGAGTCTACCTCCTTATGACCTAATCACTTAATTGTGTAGGGTATGTGCACTCTCTGTAGTTTGCTTTTTTTTTTTGTCACGAATATGTAACGTAAAATAAAACCGAGGCACTGAAAGACTAAGTATACGAACTGACTACTGTTCTTTAAGGTAGACAGGAAAATAAATTTAGAACTTCTCTTTTAACTCTTCCATTGTGTCTCACTCTTTTTGCTCCCTTTCTTGTGTTATAGGCCAAGTCTGGATTCAAAATCATAAATACAATGAGTTTTTATTAGTTAACACAGGGGTGAAAAAACATTCTCGAAAAATTATTTGTAAGGGAAAAGAATCTTTATCCATGTGAGTTCATTAACATTATCTCAATCAAAGTGTTTAATTTTAGCCCAAATTTAAAGAGTACATCTCACTTCCAGTTATATTCAGAATGCTAAAAGTGTTCCACTGCCAGACACTGTTGTTGCGTTAAAGGGAAGAAAATAAATCCCCCTTGCCTTATTAGAGGGACAGGGAACGGCTCCAATATGTAACTACCAGTCCAACCGCATTCGCTTACATTGAACCTCTACGGGTCCAGATTTACTGACAGTGCACCACGCTGCCCATTCCAATCAGCTACAACTACCAATCTGATCGCGTTCACTTATATCGAACCTCTACTGGTCCGGGTACCAATCCAACCGTGTTCGCTATGTCGAAACTCTACTGGTCCGGATTCACCGATAGTGGCGATTAGCTACCTAAACAGTGCAGTTTATTGATGGAGTTTATTGAGGCAACAGATACAGGTTCTTATGGATTGCTGGTGATAAATACTGTCTGCAAAAGCACGTGCAAATAATAGCAATACATGGATACAAGCACTTGGTAAAGTTAACACAGCATAGCTCTAAAATATACAGGTAACAGTAAAAGTAACTATAGAGATTCTAAGTTTTCCCAGGGAAGCACTGGATACAGTGCAAGTCTTACCCACAGGCGTCCCGGGGGGGGGGGGGGGGGGAGGGGAAGAGAGGTCCAGCTCGTTGACCTGGTCCCAGGAGTCTGTTGATGTTATCTTCCTCAACTCATTCACGATGGCATCTTCCCCAATATCCCCCTCTCTTTGGGTCATTTCATGCTATTTTTTACCTTCAAGGTAGAGCTCGAGTGACTCTAGTCATACATACATTTATTATTATTGGTGCAAATCTCTCTTACTTCACTTTAAAGGTATATGACATCAAAAATTCAGAGTGCATGCTCAGAGGGGGGTGGTCTCATTTTGGAGGGGGGTCGCATTGGAGATGGGAGTGTATTTTAGCATGTAAATGCATTATAATGACATTATAATGAAGCAAGGTTCACACAGAGGACAGCATTCTGTCAAAAGATGACAGGCTGCTGGCTCAGGGTAGTAAGTATGCAGCTTTTCAGTTTCTTGCACTACCTAGCTCCCATCTTTTTGCTGAAGTTAGGACAATGAGTAACCTCAAGATCTCCACCTCGCTCTACCCTCCTATCTGTGTTGCCACAGGAACCACTGTGGAGTGCATATTCGTGGCATACCAGGTGGGGCTGCATTTCAAATATAAATTTAATTCCTAATTATCCCACATTTACTAATTATTCCACAACTGTAACAAAATACACCGTGTTGCTGGAAAAGCCTGTTTTTAAGTCAGACAGTGTTCTGAACTCATTGTGTAAAAGGCACTGAAACTATAGTCAAAGTACTCAGATAAAATGATAGGGGGAAATATTTAAGTACAAAGAAAAGAATATTTTGCCCTTATTTCATAAGACACTTGGTAGGCTACACTTAAACTAAAATGTGGTGAAATAAGCATGAAGTCATGAGAATTTGAGGTACTGCCTTGGAAAGGGTACTCTATGTGTTTTAAGACTAACAGGTTTAAATAACTCAATTGACAGTGTGAGGCTAAAGAACTGGTCTTTTTCTCCAAAAAAATTCTTAAAAGAGAGCAGATTGAAGGTCAGGACTTGGACATTATAGTAATGGATACCATAGAAAAACTAAAACCAAAAAAGTTTCTGAAATTATAAGAGGTGGATTGACCTAGGCATGCAGGGGGAGATGGATGAAAGGGAACAGTGAGCCAGAAGAGACCCAAACCCGTTCTTATCACACTAGTGTTGATGGAAAAAACCCATGCAGTTAGCGTTTTCAGTTTCCTTAGTGTGCAGTTTTATGCTGTATTAAGTAACACGGGGGGAGTTACTATTAAATAAAGATTTATTCTTTAGAATTTGGGCTGTGCTCCTAAGAACTTGGTAAATTCAACTCATGGGACACTATACTGATGTAATCTTTCCAATGATAAAAATACAGTTTTCTAGTTGCAGCTAGAGCTTTCCATGGTGTTTTATATTGAGAGAGTTTGCCGTTATCTTTTCCTCTCCCAAAACACATACCTTTGCAGTTAATAAAAAATTTAAGTGATGGGAGTCCCTAATTTTTGAGTTACAAAATTGATATACTCGATGTGGAAACATGAAAATAATAAAAACAAGAAGCCTTATCAATCTTATTATTGACATTGCTTGATTCTCTGCTGCATTATGTTTTCCAGGTAAAGTTAATCAGAAATAATTGTATTCTATTTATAGAGCTGTGTTTTCCTGAATGCCAGCCTAGTTCCAGCATCACGATAGGCATTTTTTAAATATATAGATTTGGTTATAGATTCCAAGGCTTCTAAGCCCTCCAGCCAAGCCTGTATTCATCAGAACCCAAGCCTGTGATTTTTGTAAAACTCTCCACTGTTGGAAACCTCCCGCTCTGAGCCAACTGTGTCCATCTCCTTTCCATCCCTTTTGAATCACTCGTAAACCCCAAATATACCAAAACATTTGGAAATCTTTTTTTATGTCTAATTTTTGTCCCGTTGCTGCTCCCAATCTTGGCTTCTGTGTTAACTTGTGCCAGTGAAGTCAATTAGTTGCACATTACTGTATTTTATCACTTCTCTTGTTGTTGCTGTTCTTTCTACAGTTGAGACTAGATTCAGTTCCTCGGGTTGTTGGTGAATCTTATGTCAAAACAAACCACTGTACTATCTCTTCCCTCTTCTTTTACTTTGTGCTTTTCTGTTGTGACTTTTGGTCTTTTAGTTCAGGCCTTAGTTTGCTATAAGTTCTTGGCAAGTGTTTCACAGGATGTAGCTGGAGCATGACATGTATTGTACATGTACTGTTATCACATATAAACTTGTGCTGGTGCTTAAGGAGAATAAAAGATACTTAAAGAATTACTTTCATTCTGTCAGTACTAATCTTTCTGAGCTGAGCAACAAGAAGCAAGCTTTTAGGTCAGATAATACAGCTAACTATTCAAACATGTAATTGATTATTAGGAATCTATACCAAAGACCATCAGGCATTAGTAATTTTTGATGACAACTGATCTAGGATGGATTCAGACCCATCAGTCATAGTCAAAAAATCTCATCACCATAACATTGCTGTTTACCTAAGTATTCAAGCCATCCATAATGTGTTTTACTATTTTGTTTAAAAGAAAAAAAAAAGTTTTGTAGCACATAAAGTTTTTCAATAAATACCTCATATAATGATACCATGAAGCAGATTCCGCAGTCCTTAAGCAGTCTTGTGATGAGGTCCAATATGAGGTTTACACATGACTGCATATCCATAACCAAAAGCCAGGCTTGCCTGGAAAAGGTGGGGAGGATGACATTTTGACTGTATGAGGGCTCTAATAAACTTGACAGATAGGAGAAGGGAGATACAAAAAATGCAACTTAGTCTGATATGACAACATCTGAAATACAGAGAGAATCAGCAGTCTTTGGATGAGATTTCCACCTCAAATAAAAATAAGAGGGCTCAATAAATCAAACATGCACTGTTTAGAACTAGCAGGGGCACTGTAATCTTTTCCTTCCATAGCTTACTTGTCCTTTATGGATGTGAATTAAACTACCTAAGGCAATATGAAAAAGCTGTGTGAGATAACCCCCAAAAAATCCCCTAACCTTTTCAGATTCAGTAAAGTAGTTTTTGATAAGGGCTCTCCAGCTAGGTATATACAAACAAGCAGCAAATATTGCCTCCAGCACTACGTAATTGTTCTGACTAGTTGTACACTTACTTATGCCTCACAATTCCAGGGCCTTCTTTTATATGTGAAATTTAGTACAACAAGATTTAATACTGTTCAGAACTTCGGAAGCCAAGGAGCAAATTTTTTTAGTCAAGGAATTATGCTTTCAAACCAAGGACAAGAGTCTATGGTAGGAACACAAACAAACATAAGTTTACTGATGCCATGGGGAATGTGAACTGATTTGGTTGTGCTTGTGCATGGAAGCCAGAAATTAATGTTCAGGGTTTTTATATGAATCTCAACCACCCTCTGATCCCAGATTACAGCTGAACATCACTGAGGTAAAATACCTCATAAGAACAGCAATCGCAAAATCATTTCACGATATCTGCCCAGTTGTCTCAGCTGTCTCAGTTGCCTCAGTTGTCTCACCTTTCCATCCTTTTTATTTGAACACTTGCATGGAGGAATGCTCTTTCTGGTATTTCCTTAAAAAAATAATTACATCTTTCCTAATCTTTTCACATTCAGAATTAACTACATCGCATAGTAATTACAAAGGTGAGAACTGGCGCAGGATATATTTTCTTAGATGGCTGTCTACACCATAGTCGCAAATAACAGGTTGAGGTCTTTAAGTAGCAAACCCGCATACAGCCTAGAATCTACCTGCATGGATTTACCACCTTGTACCTGAAGCAGGATATCTGCCTGTTGACAAAGCTTACTCCCATAAGTGCAAAACTGCTGTCATTTTTAACTTCTATGTGTTGCGCTTCTGAACATTTCTGTCAGCACAAATGAAAGCAGTTCATATCTGTTTGCAGCTGAAATTCATATCTAAATGTAAATGTGTCCTTAACCTAGCTGGGATCCATTGAGATTAAACGCAGAAGGAACTGTTTAGTCAGCTCTTGTGGTAAACTCATGTATTTCACCCAGCTACCCTTTGCATATCTGAGGGGTAGTAGCTAATTCATACTGTCAGGAAACACCATGTAACTAAATTAATTGCATGCATATGTGCCTGCACATATATACACTACACAGCAGAATCAGAGAGAAACAGAACTAGTCATTTTGCAAATCTTTTCTTTCCTGAACTCTGAGGTGGATTCACCTAAAATTGTCACAACAATTTTAATTTCTTGCACACCAAAAATGTGGTAGATCATATTTTCTCATGGTGACAGTCATAATAAAAAAAGCTGGAACTTTTTGGCATGATCAGCAAAGCAATCACCTAGCCTCCGAAGGAAGGAGAATACAGTAGGGCACACTAATGTTCCTGCTGTTCTTAGTTACATTTTTTGCTGAATTTCTTTCCTGCTGAGGAAGAGAGCCACAGTTTAAGATAATCTGAACATTTCAGTAGGATTAATGGGGTTCTGTATTAGTAGCATTTTATGGTAGCAACCTGTATCTTATAATAAATATTGTGATTTCTCTTTAGATTCATGTAATTCCAGAATTATTCTTTTTACCTGGGAGAAAAGCTCCAGATATATTTTCATATAACTGTGAATAAAAACCCTTAAAGTCTTAAAGGAAAAATATAGCTTGCTTTCTTCCAATTTAAACACCAGGAATCAATCAAAAAAAGGCCAGACCTGTGTTGTATTGACAAAGAAAAAAAATTATTCTTTCTTTTTTTTTTTTTTTTAATTATGTGGGATTGAGTTTAACTGAAATTTTTCACATCATCACTCAACAATGTGCACTTTTGCCTTTAGGGATCTTGGGGAAAAAAAAAAGAACAAAACAAATCAATGGAATTATTTCATTTAGAAAAGCACCTGCTGTTCAAAAAATAATTTTAATCAAAAATTTAATAATGCAGTACCTAAGCATTGTAGTCTTATTGGCATGATGTATTATGATGGCTCCAAAGGCTCATGCATAGGTTACAGCTTATCACATCAGAATTGTTCATGCTAGGAAACACCTATGAAGGCTTCTACCTGAAAGCAAAAGAGCCTGGGGTGGGGGGGTTGTACGGGATTGTTAATGGGATATAATACTTTTGCCATCCATACTGTAATTGTTAACCAGCCCAAGGTGATAACTATGGAAAGGTGTTGCCACCTACTGACTGCTCAATAGGGTGCATGAAAGCGTTTGGTCTTCCCAGACCAGGTCCAGCTGTGATTCTTGTTTGCTGCCACCTTCAACCGTGTCAGAAAGGCTAAGATCTGTATGCCATCTGTGGTCATTCCAAAACAGGCACCTGCAGCAGTAGGCTGATAGGATGTCCATACTATGGCTGCTTGGGCTGACTTTTGTTGCCCCAGAAGCAGACCAAAATTCCCCTTTTTTCCAAGTGTTAATGAGCACTCATGTCAGGAAGAAAGGAAAGAAATAAGGAGTAAACAATAATCATATTAATGGAAACAAAGATGTCATATTTGAGGTTTGCTGAGAACAGTAAATCAAGAAGTGCCAGGGCATAGTCCCAGGCATCATGACTTAGCTATCTATATGATTCTATGATAGTTAAATTGCTAGAACACACACTCAAATTTCTTTTGACTGGTAGCAAGGAGCTTTCTGTCATCAAGCACTGCTCAGTAGTTAGTATGATCCAGAGCCCACAACAAAGTCTGTATATAAACACCATATCATTGCATGTGAACACCATGATTTTATGTTCTGTGGGAATATTTATTGGTATTGACACATTCAAACTGTTCCTTTTGGTGTAAGGGCAAGAATGGTCCATGATATTCTCTAACCTTGTAGGACAGCAATACTCCTCAAATCCCCATAGATATTAGTAGTGACATAATCAATATCTGCAGCAAATTTGTGTAAACTTCTGTAGATTCCATTATATCTACCGTAATGTTATACAGACTAAAGGTCTCAAATATGTGAAGGCAGATGCAGAGACTGTGAGAATGAAGACCCTGAGGCCACTGTAGGAGAAGATCTGGTTTGAGACCATCTTAGGAACCTGAATGTGCATCTGCAGGTCCTGAAGGAGCTGGCAAATGAAGTTGCTAAGCCACTGTCCATCATATTTGAAAAATCATGGCAGTTCCCAATGACTGTACAAAGGGAAATATAATCCCCAATTTCAAGAAGGGGAAAATGAATGAGCTGTGGAACTACAGACCAGTAGTCTCACCCCTGTGCCTGGCAAAATCTTGGAGTGGATTCTCCTGGAAGCCATGCTGAGGCACATGAAAAACAACGAGGTGGTTGGTGACAGCCAGCATGGCTTCACTAAGGGGAAATCCTGCCAGACCTATCCGGTGGCCATCTATGATGGGGCTATGGAACTGATGGATAGGGTTAGAGCAGTTGATGTCATCTACCTGGACTTGTGCAAAGCGTTCGACACTGTCTCACGTGACATCCTTGTCTCTAAGATTGGAGAGACATCAATTTGATAGGTGGACCACTGGGTGGATAAAGAACTGGCTGGCTGGCCGCAAGCAAAGAGTTGTGGTCAGTGGCTCAGTGTCCATCTGGAGACCAGTAACGAGTGGTGTCCCTCAGGGATGGGTGTTGGGAGCTGGTCTTGTTCAGCATCTTTGTGGGTGACATGGACAGTGGGATTGAGTGTGGCCTCAGCAAGTTTGCCCATGACACCAAGCTGAGGGGCTCGGTTGATACGTTTGAGGGAAGGAATGTCATCCAGAGGGACCTTGACACACTTGTGAGGTGGGCTGATGCCAACCTGATGAAGTTTAAGCATGCCAAGTGCAAGGTCCTACACCTCGGTGGGAGCAATCCCAGGCACAGCTCCAGGTTGGGCAGGGAAGAGTGGAGACATCATAGCAGCCTTCTAATATCTGAAGGGGGCCTATAAGGATACTAGGGAGGGAGTCTTCATTAGGGACTACAGTGAGAGGACAAGGGGTAACGGGTTCAAACTTAAACAGATGAAGTTTAGATTGGATATGAGGAAGAAATTCTTTCCTGTAAGGGTGGTGGGGCACTGGAATGGGCTGCCCAGGGAAGTTGTGAATGCTCCATCACTGTCGGTGTTCAAGGCTGGGTTGGACAGAGCCTTGGGTGACATGGTTTAGTGTGAGGTGTCCCTGCCCATGGCAAGTGTGTTGGAACTAGATGATCTTAAGGTCCTTTCCAGCCATAACTGTTCTATGAATCTATGATTCTATGATAATAAGAATTCTGAAGGTGTTTGTGTGGTCTTCTGGATAAGAAGTATGTGTTTCAAAATCTTTCAAACTACCAATGCAAGCCAAAATTTAAAAAAAAAAAAAAATCCAGAAGGACTTGCTCACATTTTTCACTTTTTTTCTGATTTTTTTAAATATACATGCTCACATTAAAATATATTTCAAAAGCATATTTATTATGAAATGAAAGGGTTAATTCTTCATGGATTTCCACAGAGGAATGCCTGCATATTTATCTCAAAGAAAGAAAGATGTGTAGGACCTAATTATTAAATAATCTTCCAGGGGGCAGAAGGGATGAATACAGGGAACAAATATGTGTTTATGGATACCTCACAGGGCTGTAATGTGAGCAAAAACTATGAAGCTATAATCTTAAATTACATGATTCACTGCACATCAGCTGCCCTGTCTCTAACAAATATTACCTAAGTGTTCATGAAGTATAACTTCTGTTACTGCAGTTCTCTGAGAGATTTCTGTCTAGTTGTCTTTTTAAAATAATTCTAACAGAAAAGGAAATGAATTGAGAAAAGAATTCATTTGTGCTGACACTGCCAGAACCATTCATCTCTGAATAACAAAATGGAACTGAACTTGAATATTATTTGTGTGTGAACTGGGCTAACTAAATATTGATATCATGGTGAAATTACCAGGCATGCGCCTTTGCTCAGTTCAGGAATTGGAGCTTAATCAGTGTGCCTAATTAAGATGTCAGTGCTTTGCATATACTGTGTAATGTAATTTTCCTTCCAACTGTAATTTGAAAATAAACATTATCTCCATGTTAGGGATCTCATCTGTAGTTTGGAAAGAAGCATAGGAATACTGGCTTGTGATGTAAGACCTTGCTGTCCACAGAGAAACAGATGTTATCAGGGTCTGATTTACCTTAACATGGGATGACCTTTAATGCATGTCAGCTTGTCTTCTTGGGGTGCTTATCTGTCCCCATTCCATCACAGAAGCAGAGGCATCTAGGGATATATTCACTCACCCTATGTAGGCATCTAAATCCTAAATCAACTGCTCACTCACTTCTAATATTTAGTGCAATCACACTACGAGTGTCCTATTTGCTCTAGTCTCTGTTCCTCAGGAAAGGCACAGATGTGCAACAGGCGCTGTACTGTATATGAGAACCTTGGAAGGACATCCTAGACATCCAAAGACATTTTCAGATGACAGCTGAGGCCTGTGTGTACACAAAGTCCTACTAAATCCAGATGATCAAATGGCCATTCGTTTTAGGATAAGCTGAATAGCTTTCTGCAGCTACTGACTGAGCTGTTTATAGGCTTGCTTCACTACCCTAAATGTGGATTTTAATCTTCCTAAGAAAAGAATTTGAACCTAGTGCTCTTTCTCCCTTTGCATTCTCTCCAACCTCTCAGATAAAGCAACCACCACCCCTTCCACCTCCTCAGGATACCACATTTACATGAAAGTTTTAAGGTCTTCTGAGTGCTTTGGAAGAGAAGCTGTATGTGCTGCTCTTGGAAGAACCAGCTCCTCAACACTGGCTGAATGGAGAGAAATCTCAGGCTATCATAATTAGGGTATAAGGGGTTGCAGGCAGAAATACCTCCAAGCTCAATGTTTCACATGGGCCAGTTCCCCAGGCCAGTATGCAGATCTTCGATCCACTACTCTAAAACACCTAATTCTTCTCTCCAACTGCACAGCAAGTCTAAAAGCCTAACTCTGGGCTTTGGATTCCTTTCTAGAACACTCAGACCATAAAGGTCTTGTAGTTACCTCACTTTCAGATTCAAACAGGTGAGGCAGCTTCTTGATTTATTTGATTTTAACTGCAGAATAATGTAGAAAATAAGCACTAACTCTTGTTGCCAAAATGGCACAGCTACAATAGCAGTCTCAGACACAGGTTGTTTTTCATAATAATTTAGAAGGATCCATTAAAAAAAAAAAAATAATTGAGAAATTAGTCAAACCCTGATCTGTAACTAGCAAATATTCCTAAATACATAACTGATTATGACTTTAGTTGTCACAATATCCTTTATGTACTTTCACCAATGTGAAACATTTTTTCACCTCAAACTCTAAGTAGACATTTAAGAAATCATGTGTGTCTAATACATTGTTGAAAATGGATTGTGGTGATGCACTGGGTTGTCTGAAATATTTAAAACTTAGCTAGATAAAGAACATGAAATTCTCAAGCATGATTTAACTTTCCCTTGGTTTTTTAATGGATGCTTTTTGTATTTTCAAGTGCAGAAACATTGCAGAATCAAAGAGTTTGTTTAATAAAAATGGCACTGGAAATGACCTAACTCCTGGCAAAATCTGAAGTCAGTTCTCCAGAGCAAGACGAATTCAGCAATAGACAGCAAGAAAGGAATTTTATCTTCTTTTGATTCTGAAGTGGCTACAAATGGATTGTTTGCCCCATTATGCACAGAAAACTGTTCTGTTTCTTAATTAGCAATATATTTCCCCAGTACTCCTTCATTCAGTGAATAACTGGAAAAGTGAACAAAAGTTACTGTGACCAACATATTAATGAAGTATCCAGTGATTTCACATAGTTCATCATATAATAATAATAGTTTTTTCATTATTCTTCTTTTAAAGTAGTTCAAGCTTCAAGCCTTGCTACTTTTATATAACATTTTTGTGAGGCAGGATGATGTGGCAGATATGCCTGCTCTCTGTTGTATATACTGACACATCCGTTCTGATATATATGCTGTGGCTGTATAAGAATCATGCCTCTCCTGACATCATTAGCTGCCCTTGAAAAATAGTCTGTGCAACTGCGTCTCTAATGTTACATAAAATTTAACAGCTCATCCAGCTGACATGGTACAGCTCATGTCCATACATCTAAATGCTTTCAGCTTCCCGAGAGAAGCTGGCTTCATACAATCTGCTTACTAAGATCGACCCTGGCCCATGGTTAGTCCCAGTAGCCAGTAGCTTCACAGTATAAAAATGCAAGTCCTATCAGCCAGGTGCCAGGCCTTGTTACTGTTTAATTTACTGGGACAGCCATTCAGAGGAACAGTGGGAGCTGGAATAAGAGGTGCCTTGCTGCATCAGATTGGCCCACAAGTATTACTTCTCTACCAGTGACAGCAGGAGATGTTATTGCAGGGAAGCACAAAGCATTGGCCAGTTTCTGTACCCTAAACCCCTTAGATTCTCCAATATCCACAGCTGTTTTGTTTGCTTTTATTACCATTTTTCAACAGGCTCTAGACTGTTTGTAGACATCTTTTTTTGTAGACATCTTGTTTGTAGACATGGAGAAGGACTTTTTATAAGAGCATGTAGGGATAATACAAGGGGGAATGGCTTTAAATTGAAGGAGTGTAGATTTAGATTAGACATTAGGAAGAAGTTCTTTAGTGTGAAGGTGGTGAGGCACTGCAACGGGTTGCCCAGAGACATTACGGATGCCTCATCCCTGGCAGTGTTCAAGGCTAGGTTGGATGGGGCTTTGAGCAACCTGGTCTAGTAGGATGTGTCCCTGCCCATGGCAGGGGGTTGGAACCAGATGACCTTGAAAAGTCCCTTCCAATCTAAACCATTCTATGACTCTATGATCTTCCTTTTCAGAACACTGCTTTCTGTTGTTATGTTACTTTGCTTTTTTTGTTAATTGCCTCATTTTTATGTAGTTCTCAGTCTTCAATAATCAGGAATCTTGTCAATATTTGTCTGCTAATTTTATTTAGTCCACTCTGTCCTGCGACAATGTTGAACCAAATTGCTTTGTGATCACTACTTCAGAGCAGCTCTCCCATCTATTCTCTAACCAGGTCCTGTGCCTCAAGATACAGAACAGCACCTTATGGGGGGGTCTAAATCATGATGTTCCAGGAAACAGTAATTTATTGCCTTTACTAACTAAATCTCTGCATCATGTCCTCATTACGCATTGATCCAGTCAATATGCAGGTAGTTTAAATCACCACCTATGCTAAAGCTGCAGTTTCTCTAATCTTATTTAATATGTCTTGATCACTATCATCCCAAGTGCAGGAACAGCACTACATTTTTATTGCTGAAGTATGGGATTTCCACCTGCAAGTATTTTTCTATTTTCCTATAACATTTTATGCTGTAATACTTTACATTATCCTTCATGTACTGTTCCTGTACATTTCTCTCTGTTATCCCTGGAAAGTTAACACCAGCATCTCTTACAAAGTTCCACGTGGTCCCTGTGGTACTTAAAATCAGTATTGTCAGTTGATGTCAAGCACTTTTTTCCCTATATTATTCTTGGAATTCCAGAGTAGTGTAGAAGCACTTACAAGTTTTGCCCTTGCACTGTCACTCAATACCACATGTGCCAGTCAATGGGCATGGTAGGAGATCTCATTTGCCTTCCCTATTTATTATGATTGTGCTGTTTATTTCCCTCCTCACCATTTTAGAGAACATTGAACATTAACTATGTCCTCCTCATCGCTGTTTTACTGAAATAAAAACAAATACATGAACATAACCTTGAACTGTGCATTTGTACACAGACTTTTCCATGCTGGATTTACATATTTTGTACCTAGGTAGTTCATTGGAATGAAAAGCTTAAGTCATCCTGATAAAACCAGTTTACTAATTAAACCAAAGTACTCTTCAGAGATATCTAAAAATAATTTTTTCAAGTTTTATTTTGTGAAGCGATCACCTTTTCTATTGGGGGTTTCAGGTGGAGAGTAAGGTTTATTCCTGAAGTTTCCCAAGAAAGTTATTTTATTTAACTTGAGCATTATTTTAGAATTCTTAGTAAAATAAATTCAAAGCAAGCACTATAGTTAAATGTTATTTCTGTCTTTGAAAAAAAAAAACCCAAAACCATCAAACCGCCTCCCAATCTCAAGAAATTCCACTTTTTTCAGCTTCAATTGAATTTGAAAGAAAGAGAACTGCAAGAATGATGAATACCTGAATCTTGTCACTTCTATTGAATGAGCTTTTCTGTTTATTACTAATATTGAAATCACTAAGTCTACTCCCCACTGCAGTACACTGCAAATTACATATATATTTTTTGTTTAATTTGGCACCAGATAAGAAAAAAATGAAAAATAGGAACTGAAGGGGGAAAATTTCAATAGCAGCCACACAGCCCAGTGATAGAGTATAGTTCTTCAATTAGAATCTCCCTTTTGTCTAAAACTTTTTCCCAAGTCATCCGGCATATTAAGTACACTGGTCTCAGTACCTGTTAAAATTTTGAGTAATGATTTCTAATAGGTGATGTGATGGGAGTTGAAAGTGAACTATTTCATGTTCAGAAACCTGAGAAAATTGACATGGGTGAACATTAGTTCTTGCTGCACAGAAGTAGTTGCAACTTCTTTGTTTTCACTATTTTCCATAGTGACAGACATTTAGCCCTTGCGGTCCACTATTACATGCAGAGTGAGCAGTTTAGCTTTGTTTCCATCAGTATGAGAAACAACAGAGTGACACTTTACAGAAAAGCAAGGCAATACTGAAGTGAATGTTCAAAACACATTCAGTTTCAAAGAAAGACCTATGCTGCTCAAATAGAAAAGCTTCTCTGTGTGTGTGTGTGCCAGCAAATGTGTGTTCCATTGCAATATGAGGTAAAAACCATTTCAACTGCTCCCTGAATGACAATGAAGTATTGGAAAGCAATGACATTCTAATCATTGCCACAAATGTCAGTGCAAGGAGCCTGTGGGTTGTGGGTCCCCAGTGCACAAGTTAACAGCTTTACAGTAAAATCACCAGGGAGCAATTAAAAGGAAATGATTACTAACCTTCATACATCCTATTGCTGAAATGTCTAGAAAAAAGGTCTAATTATAGTCCTAACCTTTCCCAATGGGCCATGAATGAGCTTCCAAATATGGTGTGGAAAAGGAAGAAAAAAGCCACAGTGTGCTATTTTCACATGGCTAGGGTTTCTTACACAAGGCACTCAATAACATAGCCAGTGATCAAGTACACTGAGCTTTACCCTGAAAATCAATACACTGTAATGTTAACTATTGAGTTAGGAAGAGCTTCAAAATAAAAATAAAACCAAAAATAGAGTGAGATAGGAATTCAGCCTTGTTAATGCAGACAGACAGAAATCAAAGTCAGCCTGAAAAGCAAGGTCAACCATCAGAAGTAAAAGGACCAATCACATAGAACTACTGTGCTAATAAAGTTTGTGGTACTTTTTGTATATTAAATTTCCTTGGTTTCATGTTTAATTTTGGCAACATTTAGAGCCAATGTGAAAAAAAAGGAGGGAAGTAACTGAAGACTTTTCCAGCAAATGAGGATATTACTGGATTTTTACACTGAATTTTCTGGAGAAGTGCAAATAAAGATTTCTCGAATTTGCTTTCAGCTGTTCACAGCCACAGAAAAATTTTGCAGTCTTGAGAGATCACAGAAAAGGAAGGGCCTACTGACGAGGCTGTCCTTCCTTTAGCCAAATGTGGCAATATCTTTTCATGCAGACTAAGCTTTTCCCATTCCAGAAGGGATGCATGTGCCTGGATCTACCAGCCTTGCAAAACCAAGTGAAAATGGACTGACTGCAAAGCAGACACAGTAATGAAATGTATAATGACAATAAACTGAAAATGCTGGCAGCATATAAGACCCACCTAAATTGTCCTTCAATTATGGCTTTTCCTCTGAATTGATGAAACCCTGGACTGTCTCTTTCACATCTGAGTGCCAAGCAGTGCAGGGTTACAAGAGGGACAAGTTTCTAATCCTTGTTCAAAGAGGGCTGGGAGCTGAGAAGAGCAACTTCCACATGTAGGTTTAAGCTCCAGTCCTTCTCTATTATCATCATGAGACAATGTGTAGATATGAGAGGGGAGAGGGTAAAAAAAAAAAAAGAGAATACAATATGCTCTTGGGATCTCAAAGACTTTTACCTCAGGTGTTGGCACATTGACTTGTTTTTGTGAAGCTATGAGCTTATTCTTAAACAATATCGACAGGAAACAGCAGATGGCCAAACTGCTTGCAAATGCTTTTATATTACAGTTTATATTCACCAAGACACTTCCACGCTGACATGAGCAATGTCATTTTCTAGCAATGTTTGGAATTAGTCCCTTGGGTCACCAATTCCCAGGCATTATCAGATGATAACTCTGAAACTGTGATTACATAAATATTTTTCAAATCCTGAAGTACTCTTAAAAGAATACAATTTGCAGCCATGGGAGCCTTGTTACTGTGTTGCTAGCCATACAAATATCACTATAGTTGTGTTTTGAGTCTCCATCATATACCCCCTGGTAAAAGATTTGACAACTGGAAAGCAAAAAGATTGCTTTAGGCCGAAGCACGTTTCATCAGATCTTCATCAAATGTAGTTTCTCATTTTCCTTTAAAAGAAAAAGACACTTATTTTTTAAAAGAAACTAAGTATATTTAAACTAAAACAGATCAACAGATTTATTTATTTTCAATTGTTTTAAAATATTTTTGGCCTTGCAAAATGAAAGAATACACCATTTGACACTACATTATTATCAAAATATACATAAGGGAATTAGATATTCTAAACTTGCTATCATTCAATGGGCTTCAAATCTTCTATAAAACTTCAAGGCAGTTAATTCCACAGATTGTATAGATTCATGCTGAGTATTTTATTTGCAAATCACAAACTATTTTCATTCATCTTCCTATGTAACTCTTCACTAAATCTAAATATTATCCTATTCATACTTGTCTGAAAATATATAACTTCAGTAAGTCCTGACTGTGCAAGGCAACATGCAAATAAAAACACCCACAAGTGTATATACTAGTTTGTAAGATTTTGCCTTAAATATTTTTCATTAATGATAGTATTAATTCTACAGTTCTGGTGCATCTATAAGTTTGGATTCTTTTTAAGTATTGCAAGCAAGTTTTAATCTGTTAGAAGAAAGAAATACGTTAGATGGGAAAATGTATACTTATTTTTTATATATTTTATTAAGAACACAGAAAAAAATTAAAACCAACTACATTTTAAAAGGTTTTAATAAATGATCTTGACACTTATTCAGTCATTTTTTTGAAATTCTGATGGCTTTGGTGCTTTGTACTTACATGTACAGAGTGATAAAGGTACTGAATCAAGGCCCAAATCAGAACGTTTCAAGTAAACAGAAGGAAGAGAAGTATGTAATGACAAAAGGAATCATACATTAAGTATGATGTTAGCTGCATAGGAGCAGTGATAGCATGAATAGTGCTGTCAGAATATACGATAGAGTATATTGGACACCAAAATGTCAAAGTCTGAACATGGAAAATATCTATAACAAAAATTAAAACATTAGAACCCCTTATAATATACATTCATAAAAAAAAAAAAAAAAAAAAAAAGCCAGACAGAATAGCATCACTGAAAAAAGGTATTTAAAAGCATTCCTAACTTCCTGATATAAAATTCTGGTGCATTGCCAACAGCTATAGAAATAAACTAGCTGTGATGTATTAAATAACATCTAGATACTAAACTGGAGTGGTTATTCATCACATCTTCCCTAGAAATGCCAGTGCTGGTGCATCTAAAAAGATTCTAGATTACAAATGTTAATAACATTCTCCTAAGAGTTTATCAGTTTGATTCCAGCTAAAAGAGAGTCTGTCATAATAGCTCATTTTAACAAAGCCAAAGCACTGTGTAGAGATGTATCATTTTCAACAAGCATTTCACCAAGAGATTTTTTGACCATGTCTTCTATGATAGGTGTAAGAGTAGCATTCCTTGTCTATGCTTCGTATCAAGTCTTCCTGTGCCAGCCTCTGTATCATGATACAACATAAACAAACCATAACCTATAGGGAAGGATCTAACTAAGTAACATTAAACTTAAAAGAAATTTCAGCATAATTCCCTCCTGATACAGGATGTCCTTGACTGTATTTATCTGTTCTGGAAATGAGCGGTACAGAAAATAATACATTAAGAAGTGATAAACTGCATTATCCTTCAGTAGTTGATAAATTCCATGACTCCCAGCTGATTGTAGCATGTCTATAATGGAGTGTGGTTGGCGTGGGCTGTGAATATCTTTGTTATTCATTCTGAGGTTTATAAAATGCCTACAGCCACAATAGTGAGACTTTATGTACAAAAATTAAAGACATAAATTTCATACACAGCCCACAGTGGGATGCGTTATGTAAAATGACTGCTGCTACTGCTACTAGAAATTCATTGACAATCCAAGCAGGGGTGTAATGTAAGCTGGAAAGGGATCAATTAACTAAAAACCAGAATCAAGTGTGTATATTTCCTCTCAAAGAGAATTATCCATGATAGCATAATTTTAACTCTGTACCAGGCTATGGAGCTGGATGAGTTGAAGCCCTGGTTTAGGATGACAGAATGAGATTAGGGTGACTAAACATGTCTCCAGCTGGTTCTGTACAATGGGAAGTTTATACTAGCCATACTCCACCACTGATTAATTGCTGCATCACAACACTACTCCACAGCTTCCACCATGAAAGAATAGATCAGATACACATGAAGGCCTCTGGAAGGTGGGTCAGGAAGGAAAATGGGACAGCAGTGGTACAAGATGTTACAGGTGACAAGCAAGAACATCCATAAAAAGAGAATCTTATAAAGTGTGTGGGAGAAGTGAGGCAGAACATGATGAGAAATTGAGTGTCAGTTAAAATACAGAAAAAACACAGATGGGAAATGGGTGGCATAAACACACTAACTGGTGAGCAGACAAACCTACGCAAGTTCTCCTTGTCTTTCCCCCTTCAATGAGGATTACTGAAAGGAAGGGAGGTGGGCAGTCAAAAACAAATGTAAGAAAAGATGAGGATTGGAATGGAGAAACACTAAGATGAATCTATCAGAATTCCTGTGAATGTAATGAGAAGGAGAAGTAGGTATTGAAAAGGAATTTCCTCCTACCTTTGACAATGAAAGAAGGTTATTGCTTTCAGGATAGACTTCTAGAAAATGTCAGATTCTATATACGTGGAAGGCCTAACAACCCATAGATGCCTCATGAATATAATTGAGGGTATATCATCTGGGTGGATTTTATTTTAGTTTCTTACCCTGATATTTTAAGGACTCTACAGGTAACTTCAGCCAGCTAATAATCTCTTCTGAGAAACTGAAACCTGCTTATGGACAACGGACAAGTACAGAAACACCAAATAAATTTGTTACAGCACTGCAAACTATTTAATTTTCCTTAGATAAAATTTTAAAGTAGTTTTCATAGACGTGTAATAACTTGCACATTATATATTTGGGAGAATCACCTTATGGGAAGCCTTTATAAGATCTACCCAAAACCTTTTGGATTCAAAATAATCTATATGGTCTTAATGCTGAAAAATAAAAGGAGAAAAAAAGAGGTTGTTTTAGCCATGAACTCCCGCACAAACTCATGTCTTGATGGGAGTAATTTGTTTAATATATTCTTACCTGCCTGTAACTTGACTCATAGTGAACAATTGGCAGTACCCCTCAGAAAACAGAAAACAACATTTAAAACTAAAGAATTCACATCCTTCTTTATGGAAATGACAACTCTCCAAATTTAAATTTTATAACAATGCATGTTGTAAAACACATTGTCTGTGAAGCAAAGAATCAATGAAACCGTATTTCCAACTGATTTGTGTCATGCATTTCATGTGTCACCTATTCCTTATTGCAAACCACATCCTATGTAACACCCTGATTGCATTACTTCCAGATGCTTCTCATATCACCAGACAGTATCTTCTGTTTTCTCCTATGCCCTCTCTCTCTTTACCCACACCCCACCACAACTACTTTCCCTGTTTCCTCCCGTGTGCATTACCTGTGTTTTTGTCTGCTATTTGGAGAAGAAAGAACATGCACTATAGCTAATCAGGAGCTATGTGTATCCCAAACGATGAGCTAATGTATGCATGCTAACTGGCAAGGGATTTACTGAGGTAAAATGGACAATGGTTGAGTTCACCCTGTCTTTCCCACAGAGAGGTATATTAAAAGAACATAACATTTTTTTCAGGTACTTAACACATGATTCACTTGCATAAAAATGCATCTAAATTTAGATATCCACATTTAGGTATGTAAGGAAACACTATACCCCTCAGCCACAATTTCAGTCAATGGAGAAACTGTTAAAACAGTCAGCCCAGCCTCCAGAATAATTCATCTGATAAATTTACATTTAGGGACACCAACCCTCTCGTTGGGCTTCGTCAACTAAATTGTCTCGGAGCATGATTCTGTGGTCAGGAGTCCACCACTTTTGAGATGTATTTGATCACCATGTGGATCAGGAAACTTGGGCACAGAACCTACAAAAGACTCTTCTGAAGTGACAGGAGGAAACCAGGCTGGATATGTAAGTTTGTATCAAATGGCACTGGGCAATTGCCTAAACAATTGAACTGAGACTAGGTCTCCAATTACTATATCAGGAATCTAGACACCTACTCTCTGTAGATACCTACTATCTTAAGACAGCTACATTTACATATTTGACCTCAAACTGAATGCTCCTGAATGGGCGAAACTGGTGAAAGAGAGCAAAAGTTCCTGTGGAGAATGCCTGATGGCATAAGCCAGACTAGAGTTTTGGTTTCTGAGGCCTGCCTGCAAAATAATCTGCATAAAAAGCACTTAAAATTAGAAAATGTTAGAATTTGAGTTGTCTTAATCTGGCTTCCTCATGTGAAAACACAATGATATATATTTTTAATTACATAGTCACATACTTTTTTCCCAGAGGACCTCTACTTCATTCAGTGCGCAGAAAAGACAGTGCTAATTTAATGAGCAACAGTTCAGTATTTTGTTTTCTCCTTATTCTTCACTGAGCAGTTCTAGGCCTTATTTATTGCACACAATTATAACACTGCTCAGAAGACAGAATTATTAATTTCTTCATGGGCTTTTCTGTGCAACTCATCTCTATCATGCATTCATTTTCACAGAACCCTTTCGAAACATATCCTCTATTTGCAGCTGAAATGCTAAGGCTTGGAGAGATTAAAGTCCACAATATCCATAAATTTGAAGTGGCCAATTTAAGTCACTGAGGAAATTATTTTTTCAAGGACTTAACACTGCTTCACACTTTATGAGCTCTGCACATAGCCCCTGTTGGTATCATTCTTGCACAGAGTGCTCATCACTCCTGCAAATCAGATGCCAGGAGTTAGCTAGGTACTTAAAAAAATAATTAGCGAACCATCATAAAAAGAATTGGCTTATGTGCCTTGATTAGCATTACTCTCCATTTTCCATTGATCTTCTGTACCTACTTGCTTATCCTGTGTTCCATCTCCCTTGTGGAGTTCATCTTAGTTTTCCTCCTGACTTTGCATTGAAATTCAATCTTCTGTTCTATATTTAGTCTCTTAAAGGGAACACAGAGCATCAGAAGTCACTAAAGACTTAGCCTTAGTAAAACTCAAGTTTGTCATGCTCAATGCCTAGAAAAGGCTGATTGAGTCTTCTGCCAGTGGCAGAACTGGGACACAAAGCCAGGTAAATCCTCAGAAATACAGTTACTAGCACTGTTTCTGGGACCTTGAAGGGGCAGTGTGTGTGTGTTCGTGTGTACACAGATGAAGAACTACTAATTCTTCCCTCACCACCCCCCCCCCCATTCTTTAAGCCTTCACATCAGCCCCAATAGATGCCATATGAATTTGGCAAATAAAAGAAGGTGGCAATAACTTTTCTGTCTCCAGCTGTGTAATTCCCTAAACAAATCTGCATGTTGTCTATGTACATAGATGGCTTTGAGTAGCCCTATCCAACCTTTCTTTTCACCAGCTCTCCACTTCTTTTCGGTTTTTCTTCTCTCCTCACAGAAGGATAGCTCTATTGCTGTCACCAAGGTAACTGAACACAAGCCCTGCCTCTGCACCGTACTGTCTGCATCTATCATGTGTCTCCCATGGCATTTCAACTGAGGGATATTTAAATGATGCTAAGAAATCAAGAACCATTTGGTGTCATTCCTGTGAAGCTGGTGTAAAAGGATATTGATTTTGCAATTTGATACTGATAACCCTCAGCGCTTTCCATCCCTACCAGCCATGGCTATCTGCCCTGCATCTTCAACAGCTGCCTCTCATTTCAAGCTCCTTCACAAAGAGCTGTTTCCTTTGGCATCATCCTTTCTCCAGCTTTGGCAACATCCATTAAATATAGAGTTTAATATTATGAACATAGCAATGATTCATATCAATGGCAGCTCACTTAAGTCTCCACCAAAATGATAGAAATATACTCAAAAAATACAAATCCTGCCAGTCTCCTATAAAGAATCTCTAAGGACTCTTACAAATGGTTGAACAATGGGATAATTTTTCTTCAAGCAAAGAAAAAAAGGAAGTTTTTCTTCAAAAAGGCAATGTTGACAGGATTGCAAACATAGCACTTTAGCATAGTAATCGTTGCTGAAATGCAGAAAATATTGTAAATGATAATATGATATGAAATTTTAGTAGAAGTGAAAATGAATAACAGTTTCCATGACTCTGTACTAGCTAAAGCCTAGTTGATAAAGTCTCAAAAGTAAGAAGCCTCAAAATGAGAGGATCTTCCATTGAAAGGAAATTTTCACATAGTGAATATAAGTAACAAATGGGTATTAATGAACATACTAAAAATAATGAGCAAATGTAAAAGAAAATATCAATTAAATCAACCATGAGAACCATTTAATTTAGAAGTTCAGAAGCTTATGCAATCAATACAAAAGGTTCCAGCATGAGACTTAAATGAAAACTCTGGAAGAATAAACATCTATTGGCACAGGAGTTACAGAGTTCATTTCATGCCAGTGATGTTCATTTCATCCTGCTGGTGTTGAGCTGTGTTAATACCTCGTGAGAACAGATTCCTTGTGAGCTTTTGCTTGGGAAAAAAAAAAAAAAAAAAAGAGAAAAGCCTGACTGAGTTAACAAGTGAAAGATAATGTCTACAGTCTAAAAGAAAAAGGATCAGAGAGGAGGCAAAAAGGTGAAAAGGGATAAAAAAAGAATGATAGAAAGGGAAGGGAAAGGAAGGGAAAAGAGGAGAAGGGAAAATGATAAAAAGTGAAAAAAAAATGGAAAAAAAGGAAAAATGAAAGAGAAAGAAGGAAAGCAGATCTAACCTTTAAAATGTGTATAACAAAGAAAAACACTGTAACAACAAAATTAGCAAATGGAGTCCAATCCAAAAGCCATTGAAATCTGCAGAAAAACTTTCATTGGTTTTCCCAGGCCTTGGATCAATCCTGAGGAGAAAGGCCTAAAGAGCTACAACACACCAAAAGTAAAGGTCCTAGGAAGGGAACTGGAAGGCAACTTGAATTGTACTTGGTGGAGCAGAACCTCTGAAAGCATTTCCCAGATGGGTGTCCATTGTTTATTAATGGGTTGAGATTCCATAAGTAAAGTATTTGCAGAAGAGGAATTAAACCCTCTGGGTTCTATGACCAAGCACGTGGCAACAGACTCAAATAGTGAAATATATTCAAATATTGAACACAATAGGGCTGTTTTCTCACCTAGCTGTGCATAGTCAATATGATGCAGACTTCCAGTTCTGATTACACCAGCTCAGCCTTTTGTGAAGGGATTATTTTCTAATTGGTCTACACCAACTTTTCAAAAAGGCAGTAGTCAATGAATTGCCCATTACAACTGAATAAAGGAAGCTTAATGTCTTCAACAAATTGCTTTATACAATTGAAAAATACTGACACTGAAACTGAATCTTTTGGCTGTCTACCAAGCATCCTCACTATTAACAAGAGCAAAAACATGGTTACTTTCTCTGTGCTTTATTTCGCTTGTTAAAGCATTTTGACCTTGATGGATTCTCTGCTGCTGTTGGAAAAAAGTACTCCAATTTCAGCATTAATTTCATAATGCAAATTTTCAAGCAGTGCTGAAGTTATTTGTTAATTTACATAATGCTTTTAGTGTGCTGCTGAAAGAAGATAACTTAAGAGAGTGTCTCTGAAAATGCCACCACTCTACCCAGCTGTCATAAAATGCATTATCTTAGCACAGAAGGCAGGGAGAAGTTGTCCCTTCTGCTTGTTATAGAACCTAGTTATTGTCTTCACCACTGATGGCACACACAGTAAAACAAAATTGTTAGGAAAAGACAAATCGGTTGGGATAAATTGCAAGCTTGACTGCTACTTGTGTATTTAAAATTTCAAGCTTGACTGCTACTTGTGTACTTAAAATTTCAATGTGTCAAAAATATATCGGAAAAAAAGACAAATCAAATAATTTTATTTCACCGTATGTTCTGCTGGGAAGTCCAGAGGAACTCAGAATGGATATAATACTGTAGATAATAATAACATAACTCATATGACTTCTGTTGTGCTTGAAGGTGTTTAACACCTCTATGACCCTCACATTTTATAATATATCTGGACCAAAATATCATAATTTCTTATATCTGATTTAAAAAATGGTAAATTATCACAAAGATTCATGCTGGCTAAGGGGACAAAAATGAACCCAAGCAGTTCTCCATCATTAGAAAAGCACTAATTAGCTTAGTATGATGTGAGCCGCAACCTTGGCCTGAATTCTGACATGGATTCTTGGTGTGGCCTTGGATATTTCATTTCCTTTTGCTTCCTCATGTTCACATTTTCATGATTTAAGGAAAACAACATTTAATCAACTCCAGTATATGTTAATGCTTAACCAATCGACTATGAAGTGCAAGATTTTTCATGGCATTTGGAAGATCCTCTGCCCTAGGGATACCATGGTTCCTTAGCCTTCTTACAACTGATTTTAAAAGGATAAATACATGATACTGTTGTAGATTCAGACATACTATCTGAATGTACCGGTTCTTGTCTTGAAATCAAGGGCCTACTTGGCACTTGGATGAGAGACCACTCAGAAATCCCACAGATACAAATCAATGAGCCATGTTGAATTACAGAAACTGAATTAGTTCGAAGACTCTATTAGGTTCTGACTTCATGACTGAGCTGTTGAAAAACAGGGGGAGGAGAGCATTTGGATGGCTAACTATCATCTCTGCCTTTGAAAAATTGCTGATATTTAACTCCTTCCTTTCCTATTCTTTGTTCTCCACCATCCCTTTGCTTTTTCCTTCCAGCTTTTGAGACCCTACACTTGCTCTGAGAAAGAGCAGAAGGGAGTCAGCAGCAGCCTCTCTGCCACAGGTGAGGAGAGAGAGTGGAAAGGAGCTCCTACTGTCTTACAGTGAAATGTTCACAAGCCTGTAATTTTATCAGACAAGCTGGAAATTGTAAAAGTCAGGTGGGTTAGTGGAAGAAGTCCTTGTCAGCAGAAAGAAGATAAATGGTGCCTCCTTGTCTACATTTCCTTGCTCCACAGTAACTTACTTAAACCTAAGTAAGCATTAGTTTTCTTTAGGGGCATTGCTCCAAATCTCACTTCAATATCATGCTTAAATGTTCCAGTAAAATTCTTTCAGCAGTTCCCTCTCATGATACCATATTACTGATGGATTTTGGCAGTGACAAATGACAAAGAATGTCTGTCTCTGAAGCCATTCTCATTTGCATTCTTTCCAGCTACTTATCTGTCCCATTGGAATAAAAAATTAAAATTAAAAGATAAAATTTCTGAGAATAATATTTAAGTAACACAAACTGTAGCAGTGTTAGCATGACTTTAAATTCAGTACAAAGAAATTTCTGATTCCTCTGGATAAACAGATATCTGGTTTAGACAGAGCTGAAAGTGTTTGTGATTAAAACCATTGCTTTCTTTGAATAAAAATACTTTTTTAAGGCAAACAGTATGGCCTACAAAATATGAAAACAACTGACAAAGTTTTCCTATAATTTTTTTGGTTTGGTTTGACTGGTTTAGTGTTTTGAGACAAATGTAAAAAGGATAGCATTTGATATGAAAATAAATTCGTGTACTGATTTAATAAAACTCTTAAGCATGTTTCACGCAAACTCTTCAGCAGAACAATGAAAGTTAGGAACGTTTGTTTGATTTACCAAATTGAGGCTTGCTTTTCCTTTTGATATACCCACAAAAGAGGTAAAGCAGTAAGGGATCATCCTTTGATGATTAGGTATCTAAAGCCTTTCTTTTTTTATTGTAAACATAATTGCATAAAAAATACTAGCAATGATATTTTTTTTATTTTTTTTTTGCAGCAGATATTGTACATTTCTTGCACATTTTGCAAAACCAAAGCATTTTCTTTTCTCATTTCATCCAAATTTTTTAATTCAAATTATTTTTCTGAATCTCTTCTACCTGTCTAACTGTATCCTTAACAAACACTTTTCAGGTTCTTCTATTCACCATTTCTGTTGTGTTGATGTGCTGCTAATGCATACATAATCACCTGTATGCCTGTATTTGAGAACTGAATTCAGTCATAAGTATGACAGTGGGCATGACAAATTGCTTAGGAAAGATTAAGCAAAACCATGCTTAAACAAAGGAGAACCCAATGTTTTATAAAAGTTTTCTATTTTCCAGTTGTGCAAAGTGACAAATAAAGAAGTTAAGAGTAAGAATGAAGATGGTACTTTCAATGACCAAATTCGAAACAAAATCTGAAAGTACATGATGGGCTTTGGGCAGGACCTTAGGGCAGGGCCTGCAGACGCACAATGAGGAGTTTAAAATTAATACATGTAGATGAGAAATGCTCTCTAAGGCAAGGTATATAGATACCGTAGAAGCCTTGGGAAAAAATGAACAGAGCTCTCGGAGCCTTGAGGAGCTATACCTGCAGTAATTAAGATAAGCCTGTTGGGACTTGAGCCTTTACTAGTGTGAAAATGGAGATAGAATAAAATAGTTCAAGGTCATTATGTGAGAAAAATACACAGCACTGACTAACAATATTAGAGAGCAGGAAAAAAGAAAAGAAATAGGTTGCTGATATGGAGAAGAATTAAAAGTTCACAAGAGAGATGAAATAAAGTTTTCATGGAGGGAGCTAGATATGAAGTAGGTGGAGAGTTAGAAAGGTGTATAGTTGAATCTATGTGAATTGATTAGGTATAGAACAGAAAGTTTTAAGGAACAGTAACAAAATATGGGAAAGGAGAAGATGTAATTACTAGCAGTAGCTGAGCTGTAACAAAAGACCTCAGATACCACAGGGTCAAAGCTGATACGAATGATACTCTAGACTGGAAATCACTGTCAGTGAGAGTGGATGGTGGAAAAAGAAGAGGGTGAAGAAGACGTGTTGGCCAAGGAAACATAAGTGGTGACTTTGTCAACGACAGATCAGGAACACATAAGACCAGATGCTAATGATAAGTGGTGAGGAAAAAGATAAGGAAATAAATTGCTTAATATAGTGAGCTTTTTTTCTGTAATAAAGGCCATTTTAGCCAGAAATAGTCCACTTTGGTGGGTTGGGATTTTATTTTTTTTTTTAACGTGTGATTGATTGTCTCAATTAAAGAATCCTTACATTTTCTTTGCTAAGAGTTCTTTAAAGTAGTAAATACCTTAGGAGGATCATTTCTTAGTATCCTTTCAACATGTACATGTGTAAAAGACTAGAAAAAGGCTGAATGTTTTATGTGTTCCACAGCAGATGTCTTTTATTTATGTTGATCAATAAACCCCTTATACAGTTGATACACCATCAAGGAAGAAAATTTGATTTCAAATATTTTCAAATGAATATAACTTAAGGGTCATGGAAATGCATTATGCAGAGGAATATGTAGATGAAAAAGAAAACAATAAATCATCCTATTGACAGTAAGCTATATTAAACTGTTGAAAAGTCTTCTAGAGGAAGTGTGGAAGCCCTATCCCTTGAGGCTTTTAAAATTAGGCTGAATGAACAGTAGAAAACTAGACTGTGGGATATAATCTTGCAATGCTAGTAGGATAACCTAATTGATCTCTTCCAGCTCTATTTTTTACAATTCAAAACCCACAGCTTGGGTGTTTTGCTGCCTCAGCTCACTGTGGGAATACAATGATTGTGGGTTTGAAAGAGTGGTCAGCAGGAAAAGAGAAAAAGAGTCAATGAAAAGAAAAAAAAAAGTGCCTCCCACTAGAGAGGTAACTGGCAGTGCTAACAAATATCTCAGCAAGTATGATTTCCCATGAGGCCACCTCTGATATCTAGACCCAGGCATCCAAACCTGAATGGAAGGTAATAATAATTAGATTCTGATGAGAGAAGGACGCACAGGAGGATCAGTTTTTCAGAAGGAGTTAATGAAAGGAGAAGGAAATACCCAAATTTTCCAAAATATTTAAAACTAAATTTAATTATGGAATAGGCTGTTAAGTGGCTAGATCACCAACCTGTGGATGTGCATTCCTGTAAGGAAAGGGAGCAAAAGAGTCAGAGATGGAGAAAATGCTTTGGACTTTAACAAAACTGATCACAGCTGGGTGTTGTTAATATATGTGCATTTCCAGTACAGTAAGATTCAGGGTGACCCATAGTTATTACTCAAAGTCAGTATTAGACCATTTAATTTTCTGCTTCAATTCCTTTCCTTTTCCTCTCTCCAACTTGAGTGTTATGGCCATTCACAATCTTTTTTTCTGCTATTCTTCCTCCTCATTTGCTTGTGCTCTCAATGGCGTTTTAGGAGACTAAAGTCCATCAGTGCAAAATCCATCTTCTTGAACTACTCTGAACTTGGATCAAGTGCTAATAGCTCAATAAACAGTTTATAACCTATCTCCATGAACAAAACTTACCACAGATGTGAACGCATTCACTGCTCAAAATTGCTGCACACTGAATAGGATTAATATTTGTGCTGCTGGTGTGGTGTCTCTGTATTAGGACTGAGCCACCAAATTAACATTTAGAGAAACACTCAGCACCCATTTCAGGGGAGGAAAAATATCAAGTCACCATTAAATTATTTTCCAGAGACTGCATTTTTGCTGGAAAAATGCTCATCTACTAAAATGAAATGGTTTGTTTATTTAGGAACACACATATCAGTCCATGTTGTTTCTTTCTCTGCTTCTTCATATCACCAAGCTTTTCTTTAACAATCACAAAAGAAGTGTTGTATTTAATTCATACATACACTGCAAGGTACCGTCTCTCATATTTCAGTTGCTGAATGTGAGTTTGTACTCCAGGCTCTACCTCTGTATTCACAATTATGGGTGCCATACTAATTGCTATTATGCCAGTAACACGCTACTATACTGTTGTATACATTGCTGTAACTGGCTGATCCAACAATCGCCCAAGGCAGGCATGGTTTTTCCCTCCAAGAAGCAGAACTCAGATTTGAACAGTGAAGGTAATTCAAAATATACCTATATATACACACACATACAGTATATAAAGGTAAAACTCCTTCTGCAATATAAGGAAGCAATTCTGAATGAAAATATTGCCTTCATCAACTGACTAACCTTTAACTTATCAAGCAAAAGTTAATTATGTTAATTATGCAGATTCTTAGCACTGAGCTGCATGAGTTCAGTACCTGGACAGTTGATAAATAAATTGCATGCAAGAAAGTTGCAGTAATACATTTGTAATTGCAGAAAATAAGTCTCCACACAAATATTTAATGTGACGTTTCTCTTTGCTGCTGGTAGAATATTGCTCGTGGAACAGAAACTAATTGTTGTCATGTGTCAGCATGATGACTTCAAACATTAAACCAAACCGATGTTTATTGCTAACTCACACAACCAGGGTTGAATAATCTTTTGTGGCATCTGAGTCACACTTACTTTATACCCTCCTTACCACTGCCCATATTCCTGCCTGCTCATGCTATTCCCTTCTTCAACAGTATCCTTAGGCAGACATACTGCCTACTATTAAAGTCCAGAGGATGCAGTCTGTTGATGGAAGGGCCAGCTACCAGCTCTAATTCTTATGTTCTCACCGTTGAAGATACTAAATCAAATAATACTTCTCATTATCCCCTAAAAACTGAATTGATATGGTACCTTGTGTTTTTGTGAGGTGGTTCTGAAATCTTCCCACCAGTTCCCCAGAATAACTCTCCCCCTATGTTTCAAAGGTAGAAGTTTATCCTCCTTTCTCTTTTTATTGCTCATCATACATTATTTGATGCAGATTTCCAGTTCTTACTGGACCTTAAGTCATTCCTTGCACTGATCAGTCCATGAATAAGATGGGTTGGTTTGTTGTATGTTTCTTTATTTTCAAGTTGAACCCTGTGCAAAAGCTTCTTCTGTGCTGTACAGAATCCAGCAATAGAGCTTAAAAATCTGAATTTACTTGCAACTTATTTTATTTACCCACAAATAGTGAGGTAACAAAATGTCAGGCATCATTCACACCTGTGGGATAAAATACTGTCTACAGCCTTCTACAACCTCATACTAAAAGTCATATAATTTATGGTGCATTTGCAATGCTGTAAAGGCCATATTTGTTCTTCATAAGTCATAATTCTCATTTCTTGTCTCCCAGGCCTGTGAAGGGATTTATTGTGTCACCTCAAGTGTATTTCCCTAGGAAGAATGAACAGCTCAGGCCACTAGATTTACCATTTACATCTGTCCTGTGTACAGTTGCTATACAAACTGCAATATCACACTAGGACCGACAGGATAATACCACAGGCTGCTATTTCTATATGGTAAAAGTGACACCAGTGTCTTTTACTAGAGCTTTAACCTAGAAACATAAAACTTGAGGCAGACCTTGGAGTGGCTGGGCCTAGGCCAATAGAAATACAGAAATTAAGCACAGGAAAGCTTAATTCAGAAATTATAATTAAACCCTTTTTACTGGTAGAGCAGAGCAGTTCAAAAGAATATATTGTCAACCCATATTGTTTTCATATGTTTGGATGTTTATGTTTTCCCATTGGAATTTAAGAATTTTCTCCCTTCAGATCTTTACATTCATATTGAACACTAGCTTTTTAAAATGGAATAGTACTATTTCAAGGCCCTTAGCAAGTTTAGTCATGAATAAGAACAGGACTTGGGAAATAACCTTGAGCAGAATGTGTTGTTTTATTGTACCAGTGCCTGTAGAAGGACATAAGTAAAGGCTTGAAATGTGAGAAACATTTTAAATGGTTCTGATAGATGATAGAAATTTTTGCATGTAATTTGTATTACAACAGGGCAGGGTTCATGCCATCACAATATAGGTATTTAAAATTTAAGAATGAGGTTCAGTTGCAAAAGAGTGGACAACTAAATGACTTAGAAAATCCTGCCTGATCTCTGGTTTTGTGTATCTCATGACACATTTCAAGTGTGTGCCTCGTGAAGTATTCCAGATCTCAGTAGTTACATATCTTTAGGTAGCTAAATCTATAGCCTAAGAAAGCCCTCTAGATTCTCTCTGTCATCAGTGATATTTTAAAATCTATAACATCTACAGTCTTCTGGAGATATTTACTACTTCATGTATCAGAAGGAGTTTATAAACAAGCAAGATTAGATACCAAGGGCAGCTAGGACGAGACGCAGTCTGAGATTGAGACACCTTGTAATAATTTATGCATGACTATGCATTGGAGAGAAAGACTCAGGAATCATCGTTACCTCCTAAAAGGATCCTTTGCAGCCATTACATTCACAACCATATAGAGGAGACTGCCAAAATACGACTGTACCTTTCCAACGAAGAGTCCTCCCGAACCACATTTGAATGATTTAAAAGTGCAGCTTAATGTTCCCACTTCTTCATGTACGCACACAAATGAGTATATTATTATCTTCAAAAAGGAATTACAGATTTTCTTTCAAAAAGCTCATCAACATCTAAGGGCATTTTTTTTTTCTCTCTGATTTAGGTATTTTTCCTAAACAGTTGCTTATACCACGAGGATGTTGCTTTTTACCCTTCCCAAAATAAGTATTGTAGCTGTTTACAAAGCTTAGCCATATGCAGTTTCTTTCAATGAGTTTTATGATTCAGTAGCCTTTACCTCAAACAGCTACACTGTCAAAACCAGGCAATATTAAGTGTGAAAGATCTGGGTCTTGGAAATTTGGTCCCCATTTGTAAGATGCAACTGGAAGGAAAGCACAAATCAAATGGCAGCAAACTTCACTCTTGACATGTCTGCAGAGTGCTGCATGACGAGACCAGAGAATTAGGACTACTGGAATTTTCACTTTAATGATATATAAAATGTTCTAGTTTTGACTCTACAAGGCAACCGGGAGAATAATTTACAGGTGGTGACGAGCTTATAAATACATAATTTATTAGAAATATCACAATTAATTCAATAAATGAGTTTTTTTATGAAGTGCTTTATGAAGCAACTGTTAAATTAAATGGGCCCCAGAAGTGTAGTAGAGTTAGCAATGTCATTTATAACAAAAAGACTGTAAATCTTGTAGGAGTTTACAGATGTTTTTATTTAATTTCTCTAATCCAAAAGATCTGACAAGATGAGGCCACCCCAGCGTTCTTCGATGGCAAAGCCCCTAGGGCTTCTACACTTTGCAACAAGTAGGAAATCTTTATTAATCCCTTTAGCATTTGTTGCAATGACATTAATCGTGATGAACTCTTCCAGTATTAATTCAGATGTCACATAATTCCAAAAGAATCCCACTGAAATTTGAACAGAGCAAACCTCAACTAATTGGAGTAGGAAGCATAAAAAAACTCAGTGTTTCAATTTTACTGAAAAAACCCCAACCCTAGCCACAGCTGCTTTTAAAGCCATGGCCAAGTTAAGTGAATCTGTTAGCCTTTGGAATAGCATTGATTGCATTCAGTTTATTTGTGGAAGTCACATTTATGTGGGCCATATTTTGCCATGCAATTCAGCATCTGTTAATAGATTTAAAGACATGAAATGGCTGAGAAGTTAATCACTGACTCAAACTTGTTATTTTATATACCAGACTTCATGTCATTATATATTATGTTTGCTCTATGTGTAACATCTTATTGCGTTCTCAAAAACAATTCCACAAAGCCTGTTTATGCTATTGCACCTTTGCATAGGGGTAGTTCAAGGTTTTTAGGGGAACTCTGCAGAACCTTAGCACTGACTTCCATCTTCCATTGTGCCATTTTTTTGCAAAACATGCTAAAGAAACCTTTCCATTTATTCCTTACCCACAAACATTACATACCTCTAGTGTCCACAAACATTAAATACCTCTAGAGTACTCAAAGCAAAAAGTTCAAAAGTTCAATTCAGATGCTTTAAATTACACGCACAAGAGAATCAAAAGCTAGTAAAATACAATAGCAAGTAATCATGCTACACATGCTCCCACCAGAGCCCCACCTATTAGTAAGAAGATCAGTCTATACCCCACTCGGTCAGCATTTGAGCTGTCAACTAGCTCGCAGTGGAAGAAATAGGTAATATGTCCCTTCATTTCTGTTTAGAGCTGGCAGTTTTGCTGAGGAAAGTGTACCATAGTAGCCAAACAAGAGAAAGGAGTCTTGCTCTGCAGAGCAGGAATTCCTCAGTTTGAGAAAAATAAGGGAAGATTTGTTGTTCCGTAAATTTACACTCAGGGCAGAATATAACTTTGATGTAATGGTCTCGAACTGCTGGCCTCAAATCAAAGCATTGTCATTTGCTTCATTAGATGCAGATCAGATCACCAATTAGGCATATAACCTGGAGTAGACCAAGCTCTTTTTTGCAAGACAAAATTGTATATTTTTCTGTAGCATAACAACATGTATTTTGCTGTTTGAAAATAACATTTAAGGGTCCTGAACATTTTACCAGGACATTTAACTTAATAAAATTGCTTTTTATTGATATAACAAGAAATAAGTGTTAGGCTAATGATTAGGTTCAATGATTTTTCCACTTCAAACTTTCCTTGTAATCTTGGGCAAACAATTTATGACTACATGTTTTGAGATATTTCAGGCATTACATGGCAGTTCATGAGGGTTTGTCATTTGACGATGTGACTGCTATAGACAAGAGGGTCCCCACACATAAGCCATATTCCATGGAATAGACCTCTGGAAACCAGCTGAATGAGGTTGCAGAAAAAGTCAGGAACAAAATGCATGAGAAAGAGCTGGGACTTATGCGTATAAGTACTGGCCTGATCACACTCACGATCTCTATCAAGAAAGTAACCTCAGGTACTTCAGAACCATCTGACAAGATCCTTATATTGATATTAGAATCATAGAATAGAATCATAGAATAGTTAGGGTTGGAAAGGACCTTAAGATCATCTAGTTCCAACACCCTGCCATAGGCAGGGACACCTCACACTAAACCATGTCACCCAAGGCTCTGTCCAGCCCAGCCTTGAACACCTGCCAGCGATGGAGCATTCACGACTTCCCTGTCCACCTCATTCCAGTGCCTCACCACACTCACAGTAAAGAAATTCTTCCTCATATCCAATCTAAACTTCCCCTGTTTAAGTTTGAACCCGTTACCCCTTGTCCTATCACTACAGTCCCTAATGAAGAGTCCCTTCCCAGCATCCCTACAGGCCCCCTTCAGATATTGGAAGGTAGCTATGAGGTCTCCACGCAGCCTTCTCTTCTCCACACTGAACAGCCCCAACTTTCTCAGCCTATCTTCATACAGGAGGTGCTCCAGCCCTCTGATCATTCTCAGGGCCCTCCTTTTGACTTCTTCCAACACTTCCATGTCCTTTTTATGTTGAGGACACCAGAACTGCACACAATACTCCAAGTGAGGTCTCACAAGAGTAGAGTAGAGGCGCAGGATCACCTCCCTTGACCTGCTGGTCACGTTCCTTTTGATGCAGCCCAGGATACTGTTGGCTTTCTGGGCTGTGAGTGCACACTGCCGGCTCATGTTCATTTTTTCATCGACCAGCACTCCTGATGAAGGTTAAACTTCATCAGGTTGGCATCAGCCCACCTCACAAGTGTGTCAAGGTCCCTCTGGATGACATTCCTTCTTCCCTCCAGTGTATCAACCAAACCACGCAGTTTGGTGTCATCGGCCAACTTGCTGAGGGCATACTCAATCCCACTGTCCATGTCACCCACAAAGATGCTGAACAAGACCGCTCCCAACACCCATCCCTGAGGGACACCACTCATTACTAGTCTCCAGATGGACACTGAGCCACTGACCACAACTCTTTGCTTGTGGCCATCCAGCCAGTTCTTTATCCACCCAGTGGTCCACCTATCAAATTGATGTCTCTCCAACTTAGAGACAAGGATGTCGTGTGAGACAGTGTCAAACGCTTTGCACAAGTCCAGGGAGATGACATCAACTGCTCTACCCCTGTCCATCAGTTCCATAGCCCATCATAGAAGGTCACCAGATTGTTCTGGCAGGAATTCCCCTTAGTGAAGCCATGCTGGCTGTCACCAACCACCTTGTTGTTTTTCATGTGCCTCAGCATGCCTTCCAGGAGAATCCGCTCCAAGATTTTGCCAGGCACAGAGGTGAGATTGACTGGTCTATAGTTCCACAGCTCATCCATTTTCCCGTTCTTGAAAATGAGGGTTATAGTTCCCTTTTTCCAGTCATCGGCAACTTCACCTGACTACCATGATTTTTCAAATATGATGGACAGTGGCTTAGCAACTTCATTTGCCAGCTCCTTCAGGACCTACAGATGGATTTCATCAGGTCCCATGGACTTGTATACGTTCAGGTTCCTAAGACAATCTCGAAGCAGATCCTCTCCTACAGTGGGCCCAGGGTCCTCATTATCACTGTCCCTGCATCAGTCTTCCAAGACTTGGGTGGTGTGGTCAGAGCATTTGCTGGTGAAGACCGAGGCAAAGAAGTCGTTAAGAACCTCAGCCTTCTCCAAATCCAGGGTAGCCAGTTCTCCCGATAGCTTCTGGAGAGGACCCATGCTGTCCCTAGTCTGTCTTTTATTTGTAGTGTACCTATAGAATCCCTTCCCGTTATCTTTCACATCCCTAGCCAAGTTTAATTCTAAGTGGGCCTTAGCTTTCCTAAACTGGCCCCTAGCTTCCCCAACAACATCCCTGTATTCTTCCCAGGTACACCTGTCCTGGCTTCCACCTTTTAGAAGCCTCTTTTTTCCTTCGAAGTTTCCTCAGCATGCTCCTTATCCATCCAAGGAGGTCTCCTGGCCCTCCTGCAGCACTTCCTTCTAGTAGGGATGTATCGCTCCTGAGCTTGCAGCAGGTGATCCTTGAATATCAACCAAGAGTCATGGGCCCCCCTGCCCTCTAGGGCTATATCCCATGGAATCTCACTGATCAGGTTCCTGAAGAGGCTAAAGTCTGCTCTCTTGAAGTCCAGGGCAGGGAGCTTGCTGCACGCTCTTCTCACTGTCCTGAGGATCTCAAATTCAACCATCTCATGATCACTGCAATCAAGGCTGCCCTGGAGTGTCACATTTCCAGCCAGCCCTTCTCTGTTGGTGAGCACGAGGTCAAGCATGGCACCTCTCCTTGTCAGCTCCTCTATTACTTGCAGGAGGAAGTTGTCTTCCACACAATCAAGGAACTTCCTGGATTGCTTGTGCTGGGCCGTACCGTCCCTCCAACAGATATCAGGGTGGTTGAAGTCCCCCATGGGAACGAGGGCCTGTGAGCGTGAGGCTATTCCTATCTGTCTATTGGGCACTTCATCCTACAGAGTCCTCTTGGTCAGGCAGTCTGTAACAGATCCCCACAATAATGTCTCCCATCGCTGTTCTCCCTTTAACCCTGACCTACAAACTCCCTTGTTGACTGCCTCACCTGTCCCCAGACACAGTTCCATACTCTCCAGCCTATTCCTAACATAAATAGCAACTCCCCATCCCCGCTACTGGGCCTGTCTTTCCTAAAGAGCCTGTAACCTTCCATTCCAACACACCAGTCATAGGAGCCATCCCACCATGTTTCTGTGATGCCTTTGATATCATACCCCCGTAGGCTGTACACACATCTCTAATTCCTCTTGTTTATTCCCCATGCTACGGGTGTTTGTATAGAGACACCTGAGGCGAGATCCAGCTGAAGCCGGCTCATTGGCTGGAGCAGCTGGAATATCTCTACACTGCTCCGAACATTTACTATAGGTGTTGGCAAGTGACTGGGTGTGCTGGGATGGAATGATGCCCCCCTTACCCCAACACATTTAGTTTAAAGCATCCTTGACCAGTCTGGCAAGCCTCCTACCGAATCCACTCTTCCCTTTCCTTGTCAGACCAGCTCCACCAGCCCCCAGGAGACCTGGCCTACTAAATTGAGTCCCATGTTCAAGGTACCCAAACCCCTGACTACAGCACCACTCTTCTAACCATTTATTAACCTAGCCAATCCTCCTAGCCTTTTTAAGGTCCTGCCCTGTACCCTGGGGAATTGAGGAAAAGATAATCTGTTCTCCAGAGCCCCTAACCACCTCTCCCAGAGCTCTGTAGTCCTTCTTTATGTTTTCCGGGCTACTGCTATCTATATCAGTAGCACCCACATGGACCACTTGAAGTGGGTAATAGCTAGTGGGACCGGCTAGAGCAGGCAGCTTCTCTGCAACATCCGTGATCCGAGCCCCTGGTAGGCAACACACCTCCCTTGAGCCTGGGTCAGACCTGACAGATGGGTGCCTCTGTTCCTTTCAGAGTAGAGTCCCCTACTACTATGGCTCACCGCTTTTTCCTGGCATCACCAGTAGTGATGTTCTTTACCAGTGCCATCAGCTGGTTGCTCCTAGTGGGAGCACAGTTCCTCATCAGCCCCCTGCAGGACAGCAAAGCGGTTCTGGGCAGGAACAACAGATTTAGGAGGAAGCCCCTTGCTTTTAATTGTCCTCTTCCTCCTTGTTTTGTTGGTTTTTTTTTTTTTCTGTTACTGTTTCCCAGCTTCCCGGGTTAGCAGCCTCCTTCTTCCCTCCATGAGCGACAGTAGACACTTGAGGTACCTGCACAGTCTGGTCCTGTAGCAAGCACTGCTGCTTCCCCTCAGCTTCCCTGACACCTTTCAGCCTTGTAACAGTGTCCCGCAGCTCAGCCCCTGCTGCAGGAGGACCTCCACCAGGGAGCACCTGAGTGCAGCCCTGCCCATTGCGCACCCTCCTCTCAGGAGGGCAGTGCAGGCTCTTCTACACCCCGAGCTCTGCACTGCAGCCTCCCCTCTCATCGGCTCTGTCTGGGTGCCTACGCTGGCCACTGCCGGAGCAGCCAGAGCAGAGCTTCCAGTCCGGATTCTGGTCATACGGCGAGTGCTCACCATTGCGCTCACCTGCCCTGCGCGAATTCCCGCGCACACGGCCTCGAACCCATTCCTGCACGCTCGCGCTCCCGGGGGCAGGCCTTTACCCAGTCAGGGTGGTGCCGCTCCTCCTGGCACCGCCCCCCCCGAGTCAGCTCCTCGCGCTCGCGCCCGCTCCCGCTGAGCTGCCGGCTCCTGCGCCGGCCCTGTTGAGGATTTGAGGCTGCCTCGGTGCCTGTTCCTGGTCTGAGTTGAAGCTCTCGGACGCCGAGCCTCCCCCCGATCAGGCGCTGCAGGCGTCCCCTCTCGAGACAGTTACCTCAGCAATACTAGATGAATAAGTCTTCATTTCTTAAAAAAAAAAAAAAAAAAGGAAAGAAAGAGACATGCATCATAATGCTCAAGAAAGTGTTCTCATCTCAGAGAGAATTAGTGCGCTGATCTGGGTCATAGAGTTCTCAGGTTTATACTCCTGCCCTGCTTGCTTCAGCACAAGAAAACGTTGCTCTTTGAGCAAGGTAAGTGGACCATGCACCCATGTAGTGCACTGTCTTCTATGAATTCCTGCTAAACTCTCCAACAAGAACTGTTCTATTTTGCATTCATAATTAAGTATTCATTGGGTCAGTGGAAAAGACTGAATATATAGGCCCCTGCTTAATATACCTCATGGGATGAGGGAAAAAGAGGTCCAGATCTTTGCTGCTTGTTTATTTATGCAATGTATAACCTCCTATGGAAGAAGATGGAAAGACACACACAGAGTCCATGATAACTGGACAGGTGCAGTACTTGTGCTTTGAGAAACTCACTTTCTTCCATTAAACCAAGCTCAGAAAATCAGCCCAGCTCCTGAATTTCAGGCAAGCAGTTACCTTCTGTCTGGATAATGTGTGCAGGTATACACTCAATTTCGCATGTTTCAAGGTTTAAGATTTGCTTAATTTGCTGATCTAGAAAGTCTCATTTTTGAGATACCACAGACTACTCTCACCTCTGCATTATTTAAGGCATGTGATCATTAAATTTTCTCGGTTTGTTTTATTTTTAACAGATTAAGGGATTACTGTGTCTGACTTCTAAGAACTCCATCTCTTTCCTAAACACCTTGATGAAGGTAGAGTTCCGTTTTCAGATTTGTGAAATCTGCAACTTCTAGGAAGCCTGGAGAAAGAAACCAAACATAACCATAGCCTGTGTCCAGATGATGTCAATTTAACCACAAGACAGTTACTGTGTACTTAAACCACATGAGAGAAAATTGATTAATATCTCTTACCTTCCATCCCCTGTAATATGTACCTTCTCCCACTGTCATTTACAGATCACTTTACAATCACTATTTAAGATAACTAATTTTTTTTTTAGATTTTGGGGTATGAAAGTTGCCTCCTTCCCTAGCACCTGCTACTGCTTACTGGAAGCTCACACAAAAATATCCAAAGAGGCCCTTCAAGCACAGTTAATTTTTCGCCCCTTCCATCCCTCTTGTCAGCCACACCACCCACTTCATCCACTTCTCCTACTGTGTCCAGGGAGTGCATGTAACTGTAACTGTTTGTTGTCTTTTCATTTCCTGTTTTGTAGAGACCTTTAATCTCAGAGAAAAAAAAGAAAAAAAAAGACAGACAAATGAAACAAAAACAAACCAAAACAAAAGCAAACTCCACAACCACCCCCAAAAATACAGAAAAAGCTGTCAATAAATTAGCCTTTCCTCTTTCGTGTCAAAGGAAAACAAGCAATCGGTTTAATAATCAGTATAATAAATGATGACAGAATCATTCAGCTGTAAGAGAACCCCCATTTCTATAGGACCAGCTATGACTTGTCAGAAATACATTTAAATCACCAGTCTACTTCGTGCTCATACAGCTAAAATTATGGTTTCTCAAGTAAACTAGAGGATTTTGGAGCATTAAGACTAAAGTAAGCATAAGCACATGGGATTTTTAGGACAATTACAAATTGTTTTTGCAGGTACTTGCATGGATCTCAACCAAGCATCTAATGATAGAGGAGTGAAAAACTCACTGCAAGTAACTTACTTGTTATCTCCGAAAGAGTACATTAGCACAGACCTCCCAGGGTCTGGGTATCCTGATGAAATCTCTTCTGTCCCTCCAAAAAACTTCTTCCCAGACTTTGTCCCATGCTTTTACCTGCATCCCATTTTCTTTCCTTATTTAACCTTCACATTTTTTCTTTGTTCTTTTTGTCTAACAAACTCCAAGCTTCCTGGTATGGAAAGCTCCAAGCACTTTATGCAACAATCTTTAGGCAACTTAATATGTGAAAAAATACTGGATGATGGTGCTTAAATCTCATGCGTAAAATAAAACATTTCAAAGTTTTGGATGTGTTAAGAAAAATTGCAGAGAGGCTAGTATGCTTTCAGTCTGTTTTTGAATTATTAGGATAGATTTTCCCAATGCTTTTTTAAGTAGTTGGACAATCTGGTACAGAGGTGTTGAGGAGTGCTGGCAGGTAGAAACTAGGGCTGCTAATGCTGTATCATCACTGAATATCCTGTGCTACTTCAGGGTGTCATTTAAGCATTCAAGTGTCCACTGCTCAGTATTTGTGTCCTGATTTATGAAACTGCCAATCTTCCACAGTTCCTTCTGACTTCTCATTGTTAATGGCAGTAGGAGCAATGCAGTATGAATCACTTCACAGTCTTCAGATGAAAAGCCCTTTGGAGCCTACTTCTCATTTGCACTAAGAGCCTTTACATTGCTGTGGAAATATAAGCGAGACTTAATGTAGGTGTAAATGAAATTTTTACTTACCTGCAAATCTCTTTTTCATTATCAGTGTCTTTGATAAATGAAAAATATTTGTACATATAGAATAAAACCTCTTTTTGTTAGCACACAGTCCTCTGTATAATTGTGTTACTCCCATTGAATAGCCTTTCTCAGATCATTTCTAGCTTTTGGAAAAAACCTGTGATAATCACGGATCATAGGCTCAATGACATCTTGAACAGAATTATTAGAGACCAAATTCCTCAGTACGATTGTCTCCTCTATCCTCTCTCACTATGATACATGGAATTGGAGTAATTTCCACTTAGTTTATGCAACTGAAAAGCTAGTTGACTGGATTAGCCTTTCTTCCTCACCAGTCCACACCATCAGGGGTAATTCCAGAAGGATATTCATCTGACTGTGTTAAGATATTTGGGATAAATTGCTTTCTAGAAATTTCTATCCCAGACAACTGGATGAAACTGCTGTTTACATTTAACAGTAAAGGTTATTGATCTGCAACTCATACAATATGGACAAAAGGTATTTTTGGAAGTAGGCAGTAACAAAGTTCTTTCTTTGTTATATGTGATTTAATGAACTAGCTTCAGAAAAATTCCTTAAAAACGTTGAGAAATGCTATTCTTTGCTTTATAAGGAAAACTAGCCATTTTCTCATCTGGCCACAGTTCTGTGTCAAAGTTACTGACAGCAAAGACAGGTGTCTGTGAGTGAAATTACTTGTAACCTTTACCAAGAAAAGCTGTAGTTTGAACACTGTGAGACCGCAAGTTTACAAACCATTTGATTAGAAAGAAAGAAATGAGAATAAACAAAATACCTACCCTCTCAATCCATGAAATAGAAGAGGTAGAAAAGACTAAAACTGACCAGTACAAAATTTTTCAAAACCACAAAGTATTCTACTAGAAAATTTTCTTACAAAGATTATAGAACGGAAATTGAAAAACAACAGATCAGAACCAAACATTTTTCATGCAGGAAATGTATGAAAGAAGACTGCTGGTGCAAGCATACTGATTTAACTAAGGAAACAAATTCCTTTCTAAGTCAGGAACAGTGATACGTTTGTGTAATTTTTGGTATGAAACATACTCAAAGAACAGGCTGAGCATCTAAATGACAAAGATATTCTCTCAGAAAGTTTAATATCTGGCAAGAAAATTTAGGAATTTCATCATCTTCCAGGAGTCTAGAACATTTATTTTTTATTTTTAATAATGCCGTTTGCAAGTTCTTATACTTTACAGAAGCCTTACAGATTCTTTTTCTGAATCTAAGCTTTCACAAAGTTACTTTCCACTCAGTTGGCTACAGAAAATTCAATGAGCAAAAATAGCAAAAAAATTACACCAAAAAGAACTTTTATAAAACAGCAGCTGCTCATGACTGCTTTTCTAGTGCTATTATTATAAATATGGCTGCACAGTTGTCATGGTTTAAGCTGTAAATCATGCAGCCCGTTCACTCACTCCTTCTTTCTCCCCCCACCTCCGAGGTGGGGGGGGGGGGGGGCAGGGAATGGGGAGAAGAGTTGAAAGAATGTAATTCCCATGGGTTGAGATAAGAACTGTCCAGTAACTAAGGTATTACACAAACCACTGCTGCTACCACCAATAATAATAATGACGAGGGAAATGCAAGGGAAGAGGATACAATTGCTCACCACCTGATGACCGAGCCGAGAGAGAGCTTCCGGATTCCTGTCCCCAGTTTTTTACATCCTGGGCATGGCGTGCTGTGGCATGGAATAGCTCTTTGGCTAGTTTGGGTCAGGTGTCCTGTCTCTGCTTCCGTCCAGCTTCCTCTCCTCCCCGGCAGAGCATGAGATTCAGAAAGTCCTTGGTCAGACCAAAACATTACCAAGCAGTAACTGAAAACACTGGTGCTACCAGCACTGTTCCCAGGCCGAAAGTCAAAACCGCAGCACTGCACCAGCTATCAAGAAGGAGAAAAAATGATTGCTACTGCTGAACCCATGACAACAGTCTTTTGTTATTTCATATTTAACAGTTTCACAAAAGCAATCATAGGAAGTCAGAAATATAATACATCAGAGCTGGTGGCACTATGAAGTTGGAATTCCGTGGAATAAGAGTTTCAAAATTTCTACTAGGACTTGAGAAAATCTGCTTTATAATCATTTGCTATGAAGCAAGATCTAAGAGCACACATTGCAGTTCTCACTAAGTCAGTATGCTATTTGGTACTCTACTGATAAACAATAGTCTAACTCAAGATAGTTTCAAAGAAGTGGACCATGTCCTGCAGATGTCATTTTGCAGTTCTACAGTACCTTAAGCCTGTAATGTTACCAATTTCATTCTTTTAAAATAAAGCAATATAAAGAAACAGAATTACCACCGAGTAACTCTAACATTTATGTAATGTACAAGATGGATAAAACAGTGTATTGGAAAGTATATGTATTTTGTTTGCTGCTGTAGTTACATGCCTTCATACAGGGAAAATATTTTTAAATGCAGTTCTTCATACTCTATCCTGTACTTTGCACACCTAAAAAATAAGTGCTTAATAGTATATGTTACACTTCACAAAGCAATTTATTTTGCATATGAAATGCCATGTGCAATCGTCCAAAGACTGTGCTTCTAATCAGTTCATATTTTGTCATGATCATAGTAAAATCAGGGTGAAGACTAAAGGAAAGAGAAGGAAATATTCACATTGTCTATTTTAGACAATTAGAAGCATAGGAAATTAGGACCCTATGTTCTATAAACAGTCAATGAGTAGTGATAGGGTGCCTGATGTTAGGCAGTGTTGAATAGTTAGACTGACCATATATGCCCTAGAGACTCTTAGGGTTCCTTGCAATCCTGTAAGCAGCAGTTGTTCCCAGGTTTGTGAAATATAAATGGAAGAGCTTGCACAGCCTTGCTTTCTATATGCACTTTGGTGAAACATCTAGACTATATTGCAAATGCACAGTGCTTCCACAGGCACTGGAAACAGAAAAAGTTAATTAGTAATTTTCTTTAAGAATCTCTGGACTTTTTTGATTTAGATAGACAGCATAATGGCTGAATGAGATGTAACGTACTTTCTTAGCACCCCAAGTGCTTGGTTTATATTGTCATATAGAATTACTTAGTACTCTGTATGAAACATTATTTCTTTCTTTTTTTTTTTCCTTTTCACACAATCAGCCACTGGGAAATTATTGTCAGAGTCTTAAAATGATTTCTTAATGATTGCTTGTTAGGAAAATAAAATGTCTTTCTTGGTCTTTTTTTCCTTTCTCTCTCTTCTGAGGATGGATGAATCCTCATACTCTTGTAACATTGGCTGTCCATGCTATAACACAGTGAGCCATAACATTCCATAACATTGTATAAATTATTTTCTCCTTCTCAGGACCAGTAGTGGCATCATCTAGCAGGGAATGGCTGAGTTTATTTCAGAGATGGCGTGGGGAAAAATAAGAGCTTTGAAAAGTAAATAGGCACTTGAGGAAATGAGTATATGGGAGAAAAATCTGTCTGCACAAATAAGCAGTGGGGAAAAGAAAGATAAAATATAAAAGGGAAAATAGAAATAAAGAAGAATCACACCAAAAAAATGAAGACCACAAAGATTGTTAATTAAATGAACTTCGGGAAATAATCCTAAGAAGATACTGAGGTTTGTTTGTTTCCTCTTCCAAACTACCTTTTGCATTTACTTTTTGTATGTCTCTTAGTATCAAGATACACAAAATAATGTTTAGTGATAATTTCTAAGGTTCTACGTTCATCTTGAATGAGCTAGAATCAAGTTACTACATTCAAATCAAACCCCAAATTACTGAAATGTTCAGTGTAATTCATCTGACCTACCCAAAAAAGATCAGTAGGTTGGATAGTATAATTTCTTAACCCAAAGGGATTTTAAAATGGCTTTTAGCTTTGGAAATCTCATAAAACTTTCATTGTATCTTTCACTACTTAAGTATTACAGAACAAATAAACATTACTTCTCCCTTTGCCGGGTATATGCTACCAAATTTCTTTTTCTTTTGCTGCAACTGTTGCTCAGTTAATTCCCTTTTCATACTAAACTGAGATCACCAATGTTCCTCACAGAAAACAGGTCAGTGTGCAGCCTCTTAAAAGCAACTTATTCCATTTACCAGTGATTGACATTATGACTTAACAAATAAGACACTCCAGTTCTATCATAATATTCCATTTTTCAAAGCACAGAGAATTGTCTTAGTTCTAAATTCCTCATGCCAGAACTTCACCTGGTTTCTGCTGTCTCAGGACCTCAAGCAGATGGTGTTTAGTTGTGTAAGTCCACACAATGGCATTACTATAATAAAATGTACCTTTGACTAATCTGTAAAGTTCAGTGAATTGAAAAAAATAATCAGTTTCAGAAGTTACTAAAACATACATGCAGTCATTTATGTTAAACTAATATATCAAATGTATCCATATTCAAATATAAAGGCATGTTAGACAAACACAGACACATGCAAATACACACACATATAAATCAAAAATCACAAAAATGTCTGAAAATAATACATTATATACTCTATGTACACATACACTATAGTATGCATACTATTTTATATTTGGTTGAATTATCATTGAGAAAATTATTTGTTGAATAAAACTGTTCTTATTACCAATGACATGGCCTGTTAAATGGCTTCTAGATGGGTGCAAGAAAGAAAAATGTCAGAAGCTTGTGATTCATTTTTCTTTCTTCCGTGTTATTGCCAGATTCATACCAGGTGAAGTGTGTTTTAAATAGTTTGCTTTAAGCATTGACATATGGGCTAGGATGAAAGATTACTGTCCAAAAGGCAAATTCATTTATTACTAGTTGTGGTAGTATTTGTCACTTTATTCTCTTGGGGAGCAAATATGTCACCCAGACATTCATGGGGTATTAAACCATTGTGCCACCTGACAATAACAAGAATATTTTTAGCAACACTGACAGGATCAGGTATTTCTGTGTCTACATATCTTTAGTCATAATTCCCTTAACAGGTAATTTGGAAATAATCCCTTGGTAACACCTCTGTCAGATCTTCTTACTACTTGATGGACAAACAGTCCTACACAGTGAGAGCTACACACCTCTCGGCTCTCCTTGTTATGCTACAATAGCATTACAGCAAACTGCTGCAGCAGATTGTTGTAACTTTCCATAGAGAAGAGCACTCTAGAGTAATCTACTTGTAGAGTGACAACCTCATGCGTTGTTCTTGTCATATCTGAAAGAAAATGTTGAAATCCCTTGGTCATATGTAAATGATAGAAAAGGGTTCTCTGTCATCATGATGACAGAGAACCTGTAGATTCAATAGCTGCCTAAATTTTGGATTCAAGTAATAGAAGTGAAGGGAAAATCTGCAAATGATATTCTCTTCTGTATTTCTTTTTCCCAGCATACAACTTTGATTTTTTTTTTTTTTTGTCAGGGCTAGTAGTACAAATAAATAAAACTTCAGTTTTTGTGAGTCTACAAATGAACAATCTCTTTTAATATCTAAAAAAGTGGAACAAGTAAAGCCAGAAACATTAAGTTAAAATTGGAAACAGGTTTGGTTTGGTTTTTTGTTCTTTTTTTAATTAAAAAACCCCTGAAAATTTATTTGCACTGACACATTTTTACGGATGCAACTTTCATCAAGGCACTTTCTCATCAGTTCTTTTTGAAATATCTAATGAGTTTCCTATAGGCTTTAATTGTACTGGTTACTGTATGGGCCATTATCTTCAGACAACATGAGATGAAATTTATCATTCGCTTCTTCTGTCCACCTGCTGGAGCATCCTCAAATTTCAGCTGGGACTCCAAACAGGGATATCGCTGGTTCACTTAATGCTTTGGAACATGTATGCATGCCACAGGGATTGCATGCCACTGCAACTTTAACCTATTCCTATGGCAGTGTTACCTGACAACTGCTGCGCAGGCAGGACAGCCCAAAATACTTCTTAGAATAGCTTGGACATGTCCCTAATTAAGGATGAAAAGACTAGAGTTCAAGGTGCCTACAAAGCAAATATGTAGTTCTAGGTCTTTAGAGAACTGAGGGCTCCAGGACACTCTTGGCATCCCAGAACACCAATAAGCAATTCATCCGATAGTGAAGAAGCTTGAAACATTCCCAAGTAAATGTGTAATTATTAATGAAGACCCAAAATAAGAGGTAGAAAGATATAAGCCAATCACAGGCTTCAGACAAAGCTGCCATTGGAGAGAGGAAGGGGGCAAAGATCACAGGAGCCTCCCAGCAGGGACTTATTGGGTACATATCCAAGTGTCCTCAAGAGAAAAAAGAACTATCCTAATGTTAAAGGTCTCTATTTTAGGAATATCCTAAGGCTTGAAGTGTCAATGTCAGCTAATGATCCAGAAATGCTGACACTGATAAGTGGGTGTTACCTTTCACAGAGGATCAGAGCAATTAGTGCAGTGCCCACATCAAATTCAGAATGGTGGAAAATCAAAGATGCTTCTGGACTTCAGGCAATTTTAAAACTGCATTAAAAGTCTCTTCTTTGTGACCTTCTACCAGAAAGGGTACTACAGCCTTTGAGGTCTGAGACTCTGTGTGTCAATCAATGCACATAGGTTTGCATCCTCTCCAAAGCTAATCCTTTGTAAAAGATCAGTGCCTCTCTTCCCATGTTTTTACGCATTCTGCAGCACTTTACATAAACTGATAAATTAAATACCATGAAACTCATACAAAATAGGGACACCCTATTTCTTGTCTTCTCAGGATTAGAAAATTTGTTGCTCTTAGATATGTGTGGGAAGGGTAGTCTATAAGGGGATTGATATCCGTTTCCTTCAGTTAGATGCCCTTGCTAAAACAGTACAGGGTTCACGGCAGGCTAACATCTAATATTTACCCCAGTTTTGCAGGAGAATTTTGCAGCCCACAATAAGTTCCAGGCTGTTGCAAACATGCTGCAGCTAGTAAAACAAGAAAGTTATGTTGACATGATCTGTACCTACACCTTTGTCTGTGCTACATGTATATCACTGGGCTCTTAGACTCAAAACCTGGCCTCAGTAATGTCAATAGACATTTTTCCTTCAGGCTTCAATTTTTTCACCACCAGAATCCAAATCCCACTGACTTCAGAGGCTTAAGTTCCTATATGTGGTTCTTAGCTTTTGATGTGTATAAATTCATCTTCAGAACCTCAGTCACTCCAGAGAGAAGCTTGTCCTATCCCTCTCCTGGAGTGAGGGTAATTGCCCTCTGCCTATGCCTTTTTATTGGTCAAAAAAAGGATCCTAGTGTTATCAGTTTAGACTTTCTTAACCAGGACAGCAATTAACCATTTCAATAGTCAAGTTGGGTGAAGTTCATTCTGCGCTGCAGGTGCAGGTACCCAAGAAGGATGTAAGGTACATATGTCAAAAGCACTGCCTCAGCTGAGCAGTACCAAGTGTACCAGAGGGCTTACATATCAACGAGTTTGTTTATGCCCACAGTTATGTTTCTGTTGCTGGAAATGACCATAGGTCTACACATCTCACATATGAGTATGCTTGGGGCAAGAATGGGAGGCACCTGAAAAGAAAGCAATATCTAAAGGAAGTCAGGCTATTCAGCCTGCTGAAGGACAGACGTAAGGCTGATGGTCTAATGTTAATTGGAAGTCCCTTCTTAATTTCAGAAGGTTTCGCAAACCGGGCTGGCCAAGGCAATTCTCTCCCGAATCTGCCTTTTTAGTGCACAGAAAGTTGTGAAAACCAGCTTAGGCACTTACATCTTCCTGCAATTTATAGAGCACTATGATTTGAATGAAAACCTACACATCAGCAAACTAAGCTTTTCAATTCAGTAAATTTTTATTGCATATTTAGTTTTTTGGCACCTAAATATTTAAATGTGGGTATTAACTCATGAGTAATGTTGATCCTTTAGAAATACAAATTTAAGGACTGTACTTAGAATGAGAAAGAAATACAAGTACTGTAGACTAGATAGCGTGAAGCATTCAATACCTTCTGTAAGTATTGTAAGCTGCATTCTATTTAGTAAGAACTGATGAAGCATATACATGAGGAATACTCATGTTTGCAAGATGAAGATGACTGCTAAAGAACTTCTAGATTTTCTGACATTTTCTGATGCAAGCTGCAGTGATATACTAGTGTTTCCAGAATTTATAAAATTACTCCAAATGGAGAAAATGGGCATCTGCTCTCAGGATACTGGCCTCAGTCAATGAAACAGTGGGTTTACGCAGTGTGCTTGTGGCTATACTGTGGCAAGCAGGTGTTAATACCATCAAAAAATCAGATCTTGACGTTCCATTTCAAAATTAGCCTGATTGTTTTCTCTGATGGATTCACAGCTAAGTGCTCTATACACCGCTGAATCTTGCCCAGGCCACGATTTCGTTTTGAGTGAGGTTATAAATACCTGTTATTAATTCCCTCACATATATCCCACCAGGTTTTTTTGAAACAGGATTTTTTTCTGGTACACTGATAAAGTCTGCCCAGCAATCAAACCAGTTTTTAGTGTGTGCCAGTGTTTCTGCATTTTGTCTCACTTCCATTTGGCAGAGGTCAGAGGTCTCAATGTTAAAATGCTTTTTGTCTACAGTAGCTCTTAAACTATAGGCACAGGCTGATTTAATTTGCTGCTAGTGCTGCTTTGTAGCTCCATAAATGTTAAAACTTGATCTGATTTTTTATTGTAAATACAGGTGGCAGGAGCTGGGGAGGAAGACATAGAGTAAGTGAGCTGCAGTAATCACACAATGAGCTCGAATAGGAAATCCCAGTCGTCCAGGAATTCTAGAAGTCATCATGGACCAGCCACAGGGCAAAGATCTTGGAACGTCAGAAGAGGAGGAGGTGATGCGTGCTGAAGAGACCCCACCTGTCATGGGTTCAGCAGTAGCAGTCATTTTTTCTCCTTCTTGGTAGCTGGTGCAGCGCTGTGTTTTTGATTTTGGGCCTGGGAACAGCGCTGATAACACCAGTGTTTTCAGTTACTGCTTGGTAGTGTTTTGTCTGACCAAGGACTTTCTGAGTCTCATGCTATGCCAGGGAGGAGAGGGAGCCGGGAGGAAACAGAGACAGGACACCTGACCCAAACTGACCAAAGAGGTTATTCCATACCACAGCACGTCATGTCCAGGATGTGAAGATGGGGAGCAGAGACCCGGAAGGGTGTGTTGGTGGACTGGGGGTGCACGGCATGGTCAGGTTTTTGGCATTGAGGGGTTCGCTGCCGGGGGGTGCACTGGCTGGGTTGGGCTTGGTGAGCAGTTGTATTCTCTTTCTTTGTATTTCTCTTGTATTATTACTGGTGGGAGCAGTAGTGATTTGTGTTATACCTTAGTTACTAAACTGTTCTTATCTCAACCTGTGTGAGTTGCATTTTTTTTCCGATTCTCCTCCCCATCCCCCCGGGACTGGGGGAAGAAAGAGAGGGGGGTGAGTGAGTGAGTAAAACTTTGTGAGTTATTAGCCTGGGTGAGGCTTAAACCACGACACCACCATATAATGAACTGTCAGAAAGTGAAAAGCAGTATGCGTTGTTTACTGATGAGTCCTGCTGTGCATCATTATCTGGGGCAATTCTGCTAAAGTACAAAATAGCATGTATGTTTCTTAAATTTAGAACCTGTGTGGTGGTATTTACTTGTTCTTAAAGCAAATACCCACTGCACCTCCGAATATCAAAAATTTGTGCATGGGTGTGGCTTCTCTGAGAGTCACGAACGCAAGGCAAAATGTATATTCGTGCTCAGTTATAGTCAGTTTACTTTAGTAATACCAGTTATTTCTATAGTGGACCAAGTTTTTATTTCCATAAACTACACTCCAAGATACCCCTTAATAAAACCCTGTATTTCTAAAAGTGCTTAACATAGTATTTGGAAACTATAGGAGGCATGTTAATGTAATATGCCCTGCAAAGAAAATGTAAATCTGACTAGTAAAATTTTGCATGTCTTTTTTTCAATGAAATTTTTCAAGTGAAAAATAAGTTATTTGCTTTGTGAGAAAATAAATGAATGTTTTCAGAGAAGAACTGATATATGAACCGTAAAACTTGATTTTGCTTTCATGCATCTGAATATCACGCCTATGTATCCAACAGGTCTTTCTGGAGTTGCTAAAAAGTATTCCAAATCATTCTTGCCTTTTACAGGGACCACTTTCTTACTTTGTAATTTAGCAAGGAACATAAATGTGGCATAATGAGAAAACAACAACAAAATGGAAAAAGAAACAACAAACCCAAACATAAACACAAACTTCTAACAATAAAATCATAAACACAAACTTCTAATGAAAATCCAGTGCTTTATTGAAAAAGCATTTCCAAAAGGCTATGGCACCCCTTTCCTCTATTTCTCAGTATATAATCACGTCACACATTGAAATGTACATCACTAAGTGAAAGATCCTCTCACAGGTGAGCTAAGACGGAGCTGTAACACAGAGCCGTAAGAACAGCGTTCACTAACATTGTGCAAATACCAGATAAAGCACCTGAAGCAGAGAAAAGTGACACAAGAAACAGCGGCAGCCAAATGAACTGCAAGTGCCAGCAATATGAGGTACGGTCATGTGCAATGATTTCACTTTGCAAGTGTTAAAAGACACAGCCTATGTTTTTTCCTAAGTGGTTCCAGAAATGCTAAATACTTTTTTTTTCTTTCACCCTTCATCCCTTGAAATCAGAAGAGCCCTGACCTAAAACACAGAATAAGATGTTTTCAGACCAATTTACCATTCTAGCTAGGCATGTTTCAAGACTTCTTAACTCGCTAGTGTATTTCTGGAGTGACTTGGAATATCTTTTAACGTATCAATCTCCTTAAAGTAGTCATTAGGGCTTAGAAGTGGCAACTAGGGTCAGCTACAATGTGTTCAAGAAGACTTGGTTAAGAGGACTTTATTCAGAAAGTAAGAGGAAGCAGCAATTGAACTGAAATGTACCGGAGAGTAGGCAGATTACCAAATGCCAGGATAGACTAAGGTCTTCCCCTCCTTCTCAGCTAAGGACAGAAGAATGTAGTTAGATGGGCCATAGTGGTCACTTGAAAATGACACTAAAAAATACTAATGTGCTGAATTTCCCACAATATATTTGCCCAAAAGTAGGATGGGGGTTAAAGTCCATTTTACAAATTACAAGGAGGAAAGGGGTTGTTCTGTCTCAAGTTCAAACAGTTTAGCCAAATCCAAGATGAGATAGAAGGCAATTTTCACCTCTCAAAGAAGGTTGTTAATTGCGTTTGCCAAGGCACAGATCAGGGATAGAACTTTGTCACGCAATATGGCTTTCCCCCAGAACAGGAGAGAATCGTGCTCTTAAAGAAAATCTGCAAAGACCAGAGACCAAAAAATGTTGGCTTTCAAGCATGTCTTTGTCTGAGAAAACAGCATTTGCAAAATGGATATTGTGCTAAATGGTGTAGCATTGAATGACTCTAGAAACTAGTCTGAAGAATCTCAGTTTTGTGCAGCCTAGGAGATACAGGAGACCCCTACCACATCTAGTAGTCCAAACCAGCAATTCCCAGGGTTTTTTTAGTTCAGCAGATTTCTTTTTCTTATCATTGAGGCAGCAAAAAGGGGAAATAAATTGAGTAGAAAACACTTAGGGGAAACACCTCTGCCTGAAAAAACAGAGATACTGTATCAGGGTCATATTGGTCTTCATAATGCAGAGAAGAAGAATTTGCCAGGAAAAAAAAAAAAGGTTTGCAGAGAAGCCTCTGAACTATTCAGAGGCTCCAGCCATTGTTAGCTGTGTAATGGACCCCCAGCAGGGCTGTTGCACTGACTTAAAGGAAAGAAATCGGTAGATGTTGGGCTAGTCCTTATCAAAGCTGAAAATGTGGAAAGTGAGGAAATAACTTCAAGGGATCCTCTTCACCCCCACCTTGTAAATAAGTCCATTTTCCATACCAAGAATCAGCATTAGAGATGGGAAGTTGCACTGTATTTTAAACAACACAGTTTGATTTCTTGCATCCAGTTTTATCTGTGTATTTCTACTCATTTATTTGGAACTTCATAACCAAGAGGAAGATTTCTTTTTCTTGGACAAAAGAGACCTTATAATTTAAAGAAAAAGTTAAGGAAACTTTCCCCTTGTCTTTAATAAAACCAGCTTGCTATAGGAGGGCACATATTCCCTACTGTACACAAGGAAAAATATAGCTGACTTAATCCATTGAGCTCTGTATCTCCTTAGTGTTATTTGTAAAACTATGCCCTCTTCACACAATTATCTCTTCATTACATGAAGCCACCACTTTACTATCAATAAGATTTCAAAGTGAGTTTGGGCTACTATGGCTGATTTCCCTGAGTGTTAGAAACCATCGGTTTGTGGTATTAATCCAGTATCTGTTCACCCCAGATCCCCAATCTAATGTTTTGTTCAATAGAAACAAATTGAAGGCTTTGAGATGGGGATACTTCGGCTGAAAAATTGCAAATGTATGATCTCAAAAACCTGCAGCTCCAAGAGACTGCCTAGAATCAATGGTAAATCTTATGTCTATAGCTGGGAATTGAAGGTCACCTAAGGACAGGGACAAACGAATCTTAATTTGGGACAAGATATGAAAGGGGTTCAACATATGAAGGGTTAGGTAAAGAGGTCACAATACAGAAAAAAGCCCGCCAGATCAAGCCGATACAATGAAGTAAATAAATAAAAAACTGAACAAGAATAAACCCACGGATGACTATGCCTGCTGATGGCACTGCTGATGCTAGTAGGAAGCAGTGAAGGACAGGATGGTAAGCAATGAAAGGTGGGGAGGGAAAAGATGGGAGCACAGCAGAGAGGGTTCCTGACCTAAAGCTTGAGGAAATTTTTACAGCTAGAAATGGTATGCTTTGTCACAAAATAGGAGCATCACTTAAAAACTCTGCCTAACAGGGGCACTCATAATTAACAAGCTTCTCTTGATTGTCAGTATCCTGAAAATGTGCTACAGGGAAAGTTTTTAACAGAGCTTTTTAACATTAAACTCTATCCACACACCACAGTTATTTTTGCACCACTTGACAGTTAAATTTCTTTTTCCTCCTCCTCTGTGCTGCTTTCCAGCTTCATTTTTTCTCACAAGCATCTTACAACCCATTTATGCAATGAGGCTTATGGAGCCTGATATTCGTTCTATAACAAAGCAAAGACATCAGTACTGTCTTATACAATGCAGCTCAGCAGTATCCTCAACTTCTGCCTGCTCCTCATGTCTTTCTTTCTGTTGCATCTCTGACACCTGCTATGTAAGTCAGGCAGTCAGTTCTTTAAAACAAGTATTTCACCTACAGAGGTAAAAAATGTGAGGCTGCTATATGGAAAAGGAGTATTTTAAACCAAAAGCCGTTATAGCCAAACAAGTAACCCAGCACAAAACAGGTAACCTAAGTCAAAAGTGCCTCTGGACCTTCAGTTCTTCACGCTGAGGATTACCCAATGGAAGTCAAAGGTTGCTGTGGAGGAAAGTACCCAGGTATGGCTACTGTCCGTGGACAAGTAGAGGGTCAACAGAGACCTTACAGAAACCTTAAGTGTCTTCTATTTACTTGGTCTGCTGGCCAAAAAGAAAGTGCCTAAGGAAGAGCTTTGCTCTTGCTGATTTAGTTTTTCAGGTCTATTCTAATTTAGTGGTGATCTACAGCGCTAACAGTGTGTGAGGTAGTCTGTGCAGTCTGTGCAGTCTGTGGCAGTTGCTGTTTCCTTTTCTTCCCTATCAAGTTACAGTTGCCTTTTCTTCAAGCTCACCCAAACCTACAATTAAGCCAGCACATATAATTTTACATGCATGTATAGCACATCTCTACTCAGTAAAAGGACATGTGGGTCATTTTTAGCATTAGTGTCAAGTATGTGGTAAGTGATACAAGTTTGAGACTGATGATCCATTTTTCCATTTTTACTTTTCACCTTCTTTCCCTTCAGAACCACAGGCTAAGAGAGAGCCTCTAACCCAGGAGTGAACAATATGCAACATCCAACACAGTCATCATGATGTTTATGTAAATAATAAAGGTATAAGGTGCCAGAAAGAAGTATGGGGAGACATTAAAAGATAGGAAAAGGACAAAGACGCACTCTATTTCAGTTTATGTTCATTCCGTATACCAGAACCCTTTCATTTTATGCTTCTCAGACTTGTCTCAAGGAAAATATGTACTAGGGAACAAGAAAGCAATTAATTTATTAATTATTAATAAAACATAGGGTAGAAGTTTCTGAAAATTAGCTATATTTCAGTTTTCTAAGAAACAACTGCAGAAACAGAACAGGGTAGGTCCATCACTTGTTTCCATGTGGGCAACTTGCCAGCCAACATGTCCATGACTAAAACTTATCCTTTTTAGTGCACCATAATGTTAGTGCAATGCTTTACTAGAGATGCAGAAAAAGATAAATATAATTTTAATGTACTTCTTCCTCTAGTGATAACTTCCTCTGTCTAATACAGGTACCTTGGTTTTATTATCTTCTTCCATTGCCAAGATAAAAAAAAAAAATGCCCAAAGATTAAAACTGACCATGTGAACTCTTACTCTCTGTATATCTCAATTAATTTTGCAGCTGGTAAAATGTACTTTAATCCTTCTCTTTCCTCAGCCAGCAGTTCCTCATTTTTCTCCATATCCACTGGTGGTTCTTCTGTTCTTTTTTTCATGGGAAATAAATAGAATTCATTGATTTCTGGAGGAGAGGATACAATAGTTTTTACAAGCATTAGTAGCACCTGGTCAGACACATAGAACTCCTTTTATAATACTTAAGTTAGCACTTCTGAAGTCTTAGATGGCATAAAAAAATCTTAGCTATTATTTTTGTTTCTGAATATTTGGGAGGCACTCACGCACTACAGTGCTGAGAACTACTTAAGAATTAAATGTCCTGGTTTCTTCTGGGATAGAGTTAATTTTCTTTCTAGTAGCTGGTGAAGCTCTGTGTTTTGGCTTTAGTCTGAGAACAATGCTGATAATACACCCATGTTCTTAGTTGTTGCTAAGTAGCACTTACCCTGATCAAGGACTTTTCAGTCTCATGCTTTGCCAATGAGAAGTGGCACAGGAAGCTGCGAGGAAGCAGAGACAGCACACCTGACCCAGACCAACCAAAGGGGTATTCCATATCACAGCACATCATGCCCAGTATATAAACTGGGGGGAGTTACCTGGAAGGAACAGACTGCTGCTCAGGTCTGGCTGGGTACTGTTTAGTGGGTGGTGAGCAATTGTATTGTGCATCACTTGTCTTTCTGAGGTTTTATTCCTCCCTTTTACCTTTTCTTATTGAAATTATATTTGACTTTATTTCAATTATTAAACTGTTCTTGTCTTAACCCATGGGTTTTACCTTTTTACAACTGTTCTCCTTAATCCATCAGTGGTGGGTGGGGTGGGGAGGGGAGTGAGCGAGCAGCTGTTTTGGTACTTAGCTGCCAGCTGAGGTTAAACCATGACACCTAGGCTTAGAGATGATCCCATCAGCCTCTTCAACAATTCAAGCCTCTCCGCCATGGCGAATAATAACACCAGTTAAGTACAGTACATGAAAATGAGATTTATTTGTTCCTCTATATTCATGACTACAGTAGTAAGTTGGTTGGGTTTTTTTTCCCCAAGACCATTTGTTGTATCCTCTTCCCCTGCAAGCCACATTTCTAAGGCAATTACTTATTGACATATAAGCTTAAATCCTAAATATATCTTTTACTCATAGCCTCTGTGACCCTCCATATAAACTGCAGAATACTGCTATGTATTAAGAAACTCTGAGTCTGAACACAGAAAATAAATTAGTTCCTCCATCCTTTATCCCCTTTACAGCTATGATTTTGTGTCTACTAAAAGGCCTCTGTTGCATCTGAAGTCTGATTCTTTTTTCTTCAATAATTTTGATCAAATACATAGTTGACCTCTTTTTTCTTTTTAAGTTTTGCTTTTTTTTTCTTTTTTTTTTTTTTTAATTAAATGCTTATGTACAGTTTTGGTTTGACTTTCTTTCTGGAAATTACCTGGGACTGCAATGTATACCCAGTATATGGAAGAAAGAAACATACAATCTATAAATGTTTCAAAGAAATATATGACCTAGCATCCCACTTTAGTGAAAAAATGTCCCAAAGGAGCTGATAATGTTCTTATGACTAGATAAAAACTGAGGATGTTTAAGAAAGAAGAAAAGCTCTGAAATACTGCCAAAAGTACTCATCTTCTCTAGATCTCTTGATCTTCTGTACAATAACCACTGATATTTTCTCATAGTTAGGGAAGGGATCCAAAGGGTGGCATTCATGTGAGGGAGATGGGATAGGCACATTTCTACAGTAAAACTAGAATTATTTTCTCAGAAGTTGCTAACTCCCACATGAATTAAAAAAAAAAAAAGTTTGATATAGCATTTTAGATAAAATATTCAGAAGAGCAATGAATATGCACAACATTTCAGAGGAAAAGGCTGAGCAAGCAAACGCTAGTGTACACCGCTTCACAGTAAATGGGTTCCAGACACTGCCATGCTTTTTGCATTCATTCAGTGACAGATCAGTCTAAGATAATGGTAGCATCTGGATGAGGGCAGATGGCTAAACTGTCAAATAATGACATTTTACAAAATTTCAGCAATCTAAGCTCAATATGGTTCCAGTCCCAAAGGCAGACAGGTAAACAATGGTGCAGAAGTTATATCGCTAGCACATAAGATTATTGATTATAATTATTCTAGGGGAAAGAACTCTTCTCAGAAGATTAGGCTGACAGGAAGATTGAGAGCTCTCTCAAAAATAATTAGATGACTGCTCCCTGGTTTTGCTTAGGCATCTATTTTGCTACATTTTCACCTCAGAGAGGCTTGTTGTGATGAGCTATGACAAAATGAAGCTTCTCAAGGTAAAGATGTTCACATCCACCATTTGTCTGTGATTCATCTTTGAATGCAAAACTTTGCATTGGGCTCCAGAAATTCACCACTGAGTCAGGGATAGATGCTAAAAGAAGACTTTGTCCTTACACCCAGAAGCCAAGAAATCTTATTGTCTGTATAGTTCAAAGGAAGAAATTAATTTGTGAAGATACCAGATAATAGCAGCTGATTTTGTGGAAACAAATTGAAACATTTTTCCACTCAGTTAAATTTGCATGGAGGCAAAGTGTAAAGTTTTGAATAGTCACTCCTAAATCTATACAAAATCAGAAACAGGTCTCAGAGGCTCACTTTGTCTGATGTATAAACAGCTTAGAGCAAATGGAAAGATATCCACTCCACCATAAAAAGAACTACTAGGCTCCTAAATCTCCTAAATATGTATAAAAGCAAGCTTCTGTAAAGAATAAGAAAAAACTTTTTTCTTGTGGTAACTGGAAAGTGTTTGAAAGTGAAGTCAGAAAACAGACAAATTAAGAGAGACTACTTCAACTAAGAATTTCCGTTTTCTCCTGTTGCAGCAAGGTAATTTAGTGATGAAAAGTAAAATGTAACATGTAGTTTGTAGTGTCATTCTTGAAAAGAAAGTGAAGAGTCCTAGCTGAGTTTTTCACAGCTGTCAATGACCGCTGGTACCGTTAGCTATGCAGTTACCTGAGTGACAGTAGAGCCTTACAGAAATGACCAAGGGATGATTCTCTCTCTTTGTTCCCTGCTCCTGGGTATTAAAGTGCAATTGTTTTGCAGCCCAGTATATGCTGGTATGCATAGCCTTGCAGATTGCCAATCTGTTACCTACCTTGTGGTGACATTATTTGACAGTTTACTTACCTAAACTTATGGCTACCATTTTCATACAAAGCACCTTCCCAGAGAATGTGTAGATAGACCTGTGAAAGGCAGATAGGTAGACAGTCAGGCTTATCAAAACATAAAGGAAAATAAATAAAAGAACAATCCTGCTGGAAATATTAATAATATAAAAAATATAATAAATTTTTCATCTTTTTATTAATCTCATATATATAAATTTCTGTGCTTTACAGTCCTTGACAGATGTGAAAAATTACATGGATGGTGTGAATTAGCTGAAGTTCAAGCTAAATAAAATCATAGTAATACTCATAGGCAAGGGAAAGACTTTAAAAGTGTAAGTGAAGGAGTAAGGGAACCTGATTTTTTTTAATTGCATATTATTGCTGGTATGGCTCTGAATGTGCATTTCATATTAGATTCACATTATTTTTCTGAGTTCATACTTGGCAACAGTAACTCAGAAGCTTTTACTATTCCTTTCAGATACTTCTTTTACCATTTTTATTGACAGAGTTATAATATTGAGGATTTCTTTTAAAAAGTCCACTCTGCTTGGATATATTACAGCAATATCCATAGCTTTACCATCTGCAGAACAGAATAAACTAACCTCAGTGTGCGTTGACCCTATATCTGAATGATGTCAATGCATATGCTATTAATTATGTAATAGTTTAGAGCCGGCATGCTAGTTGTGAATTAAGCGACATTAAACAGTGCAAAGTCTTTCTTTCCTCCATTTATACTCTCACTCTTGACACATGGAATAAAACTCCCTATGTTAGAGACAGAATTTTCTCAAGAAAACCTTATTCCTCTGGAATTTTACTTTCTCAGTAGAATCATTACTGCCTAAAACGGGACTTGAACTTTCCGACTTACTTTGATAGCAGAGATTACCAGAGGGCAGGTGCTTAAAGGGTATAACTCTACCTCAGCTGTGTATAGTGGAGTGATTTCACTTACTGTCTCTCTTGAAAGAGCATCACTGCTAACTTTCAGGTACACAAATTCAGATATAGCTATCTGTAAATTACTGATTTAATAAGAGGCAACTGTTTCTTCAAAAGACCCAGGGTAGGATTCCACTGCATATATCCAGCTGTCTTTGCTCATATTAGCAGAAAGTCATTTGGTGTGCATACTGTTTATGGCATAGAGTAAATGTGGTTTTTAACAATGATAGTAAGGACAGCAGAATCTGGCTTATACTTACACAGTATCATAGGTTTTGAGAATTGCATTGATTGCTCATGGAAAAGCCATGGAAAACTGTTGTTGGGCATGCTCATAGTGTGCTTGTTTTCATAAAGAATTTTATTATTAATTACAGAATCTCATGCTCCCCTCTGGTTAGTATTAACATGTGAAACCATCTTCCTAAGTTCAGTATTCACACTGATCGTGGTTTATACACTCTGTGTATCATCACACTCATAAGATTAAATTACAGCTTGTTACACTTTACATACTTGCTACATTTTACTGATCATCTTGATATAAAATCTCTATACTTCATTACTTATTTCTAAATTAATTAGCACTCCCACTTAGGAGTAGTAAATAAGCAATTTCTTTCATATGAGCTGGAAGAAAACAAGATGGAAAAGATACTGAAGGGCTGATTTAATCCATCTCTTTGCCAAAAAGAGAGTAAACTATAGCTAAAGTACTCCACACAAACATTTGTCTAACCTTTTTTAAAGCCTTGCATGATAGAAATTCCACAACTTGCCTTAGGTAATATATTTCTACAATCAAATACCCTTACTGCTTTTACCTGTCCTAAATGTCACTAGCTGCAATTTAAGCCCTCAAGGACCTCGTACTTCAATTAGGAGTGGGATTCAACTATTTCTACAGATAGACCTCATTTTCGTAAACTTCTTGAATCGGCTTTAAAACCCCTTGCAGAGTACAAAGAACTTGAAAATAAAAATGTATACATACAATAGCTTAAGGTCCTGCTTTTCATGATTTCATATGGCAAACTCGGGGCAAGCACCATGATAGGCAACAGCAGAGTAACTTATTTTTTATGTTACTCTTCCTTAAATTAGGAAAAGATTAAGCTGGTAGTGTAGAAGTATTTAGGTAAATAAACTGTCATCAACCCAGCAATCAAATTGAGAAAGATGGGATAAATCCAAACTACGTAGGCATAAGCTAATTCATATTCATAATCTAAACCTTTCCATATACAAAGGTATTCTGAATACATAAACATCGGGGGGGGGGGGGGGAAGTAATATATCCTAAATAAGGATACTGATCTGTAACATTACAGCAACTAACTGGCCAATGGGTACATATATTTTGGGGGATTTCAATAAATTAACTAAGTAAAGTTAGTTATACATGACACTGAATAATTATATGTCCATATTTGGAGAATTTCATCATCAAAAAATACAGAAACCTTCTCATGAGATCTGTTTTCTCTGTATCATCTACACTATACAAAGGAATCAAATCCAAGTTGCAGTTGCACCTTCAAATGTGGAAGCTTTCCTAGCAAAGATGAACTTGCTCCCATGCCTCCCTGTATTAGCTCAGCGTGTAAACTTCTGATTTCTTCCTTCAATAAGACCTGTGGTATTGTGGATTGTGAGGTGTTTATTTCAGAGTGAGTTGAATTGCACTCAGGGTTTCAGTGACCAAACTGATTAGCTCTCCTTTGACTACAAAAATGATTCAGGTATCTGTAGTCATATGCTTACCGCTGTGTGTAAATACCTAACTTCTGTGTCTTAGTCTGGAGCTGAACCTCTCCACACTGTGTGATTCTGTTTCCTAAAAAGCGCTATCTAGTGCCATTTCACGTAGCTTGGAATACTTCATCCAGCTTCCAGACACTACCCAAAAGGTTTGAGGGTATTCTGTAGGTCATTTTTGCCAGCTCTGTAAAGGTTTCAGATACATTAGGACATTCAAAATTATGTTAGAAGCCCGTGTTTTGATTACTAAATCTCTCTAAATATGTCCAAAGATTAGCAGTTTAAGGCTAAGATAGCCCCTCTTGACTCCTATATTCAATGAGGAGGAACAGGTAGCCAACTTCAGCAATTTAATCAGCTGAGCAAGATAAAAACTGGCTTCTGGACATAGTTATTTTTCTCCAACAACTATAAAGAGCATGAAGATTGTTTCACTTAGGCTGAAGAGAATTCAATTTTAGATGCTTAAATTATGACCTTATGAGTCATTACCAAGAATCATGTAGTCAGTTCACTTTTTTAGTTAGTTTTGCATAGTACCCTAGAGTTGTGTTAGAGAACCTAGGGTTTACAGGACACAAGTCTCCTGTTCCATGAGCCTCCCACCCATACAGATATCGCAGGTATCACCAACAGCAAGAGACACCTAAGTTTAGGCACTTGAATCCTGCTTTATGGGTTTATGGATATGGATATAGGGGTAGAGGTAGAGAAAAGAGTATAAATAGCGATGGTAAAAATCTGTCATGTTCATTTGTGCACCAAGAGGCTATAATTGTCCTGACCAAACTGTAACCATTTTTCATTGTAGTCATGCTCTGCTGGAGAATGACTGTACCCCAGCTTGCTGACTCACACCTGCTGAAAGGTGGAAAGGGAAGCCAGGACGGTTTATACAGTTTAGGCAGAGTACCAGAACCCATGCCTTTGATGACCTTAATTTTCACTGTGCTCAGTGTAAAAAACGTGATCTGCTTCTGCTCACTTTTAGCAATGTTGGGATACACTGTGCTACCAGCAGACAGCATCATGTCGATGTACAGGTCTTTATAGATGTCTACATCATGCTTCACAATAGGGGTGAAGATATTTTTGTGGATATCACAGAAAGTAGGAGGAGAAGAGATCTTGTAAAGTAAGATTACAGAAAAGATGTTTACAGGCTCATCAGGGCAATTTGAGCCTGTCAGTGCACTCAGGACCCTGAGAAAGGGTGGTTTAGTTTATGAAAGGCTATCACAGAAAGAGAGCTACCTAAGATATGCAGGTGAATTATATGTACAGTTGATCCTCACTTATTTTTTTACCCTGAAGCATATCAAGAAAAGGCTGTCAATCAATTAAACTCATGGCCAGCATATATGAAGAAAGTAATACACATATAAAAGAACTATTTCAAATATTTCAGAATCAACTGCTGAAATTAATGGACACAGAAATTCATCAACACATACTGTGGCTGGAGCCTTAAAAGGATAAATAATTTTATGATCAGTTACAAAATTTTTTATTATAAAAAGCAAAGACAAGAATGTATCCAGATCTCATGCCTAAGTGCACAGGTGTGGGTCACTTGCCATCAAGACAGGCTTTTTCCTACAATGTATACCACTCTGAGATCAGCAGAGTGCTGCATGATAAATTTTACTTTCCCATAATGCATCACTTAACAGGCAATTACCAGAGGCTTGAGGCTTGTTTGGAAGGAACAATGGTCCATTCTCAAACAGCTCTAATGAATATATCAGGGGGAAAAGTCCATTAAAATAATCAAGTACAGAATTGTTTACCAACTATATCATAAGATAAAATAAATTGAGATTATGTTCATTATCAAAACCCCAAACAACAAATCTAATTTCTTCAATTTACTTACTGAATTTGTAGTGCTAAAGCCTGGGTCACTAAAGGAGTCTGAATTGTTAGGAGGGAAGACAAGAAGTTATTGATTTAAACGGAGCACTGTGTAGAACCTATGTGAAGCTGTAAATCAAGCACCGTGCTTCAATAATAATAAATGTTTACTCAAATTCAGTATCTTTGTAAGAATGAGAAGCAAAGAATTATGCATTTCAGTAATATATGTCTTTAGACAAGGTGGTTTATAAAAATGAGTAAACATATTAAGAGTATTTAAAGGGAAATAAAAATGTTGAAGACTTAATGTGAGTGGGGACTGCTGAAAGCCACTGGGTTTGATGCTTAGAGTAGTTACTCTATATACTGCTTTTAAAAACAATTTTTAAAAGAGAATAAACAACCTGACATAAAAAAAATGAGTAAAAGCAACAGTAGAATTAAAAAGACAATTTTTTTAAAAAAAATAAGTGCCTAAATGAAGAAAATAGAAGAAAAATACCAATAAATTTGGCAAATTGAATGTAAAACCATCACACAACAGTCAAGAAAAAATAATGGGAAACTCCTCATAGAGGCATGGAAATAATAATACTAAATATTTTCTTTAAATATATTTAAAATGGAAAGCTTGTCAGCAAAACGACAGATGTGACCAAGGTGCAAAAAACCCAGAAAAACCCAAACAAACAAAACACCCCAAAAACGAAAAAACAAAGCACCAAAAACGCGAGGAAGATAAAGCTGAAGCAGAAATACTACACAATTTTTTAGTATTCATCTTCACATTGGAGGAGTAACCTATAATTTGGGGGGATACTATATTAAATTAAATGCCAATAGGAGAAGTTTTAGAAGAGAGTGTTAAAATAAGCAGCAACAATTCTCTTAGACCAGGAATATTAACTGCAGTTCCAAAAGAATACTACATTGGTGAATTATAAACTGTGCTGGCTAAATTAAAACTGACTTGCTACCAGAGAAATAAAAAATACTGTAAGGATGAATGCGGAATTCTTCATACCAGTCTGAATTTTTTAGTCGGTAAATTTGTTGAAGTTTACGTGAAGAGTAAAATGAAGAGTAAAATTATATCACATATGGATAAATGTGATATAATTGGGAACTGGGAGCACAGCTCCTGCAGCAGGAAGCCATGCCTCAAAAATCTATTAGACAACATGAACAATCACATGGAGAAGGATGTCCCAATAGCTCAGGACAGTATTGCCAGAGATCCAACCATAAGCCAGATAAGCTTGAGGAAATGGCTCAGCTCAGCAGTGGGCAGAGATATGAAGTTGCCTTTCAGAAGTACAAATTAGCCCAAGTGCAGAGCCACGCTGATGCACCTATTGAGCCTCATAATTTGGCAAGAGGCTATTCAGCAAAAGCTTGAAGTGATTGGCATCATATTTTTTTGCCATTGTAAGCATGATAACTCTGAAACTGGGACAGCTGTGAGGAAATACAACAAAGCACTAGGAATATAGAGGTCTTGTTTGGGGAATTATGCACAGAAAAACTGGTGCCCACACTTACAGGACCTGACCTGTGTAAAGTTCATGTAAATCGCACAAGCAATCTTAATCACTTCACTTTTCAAGAGTCTTTGAGGAAACACACTTGTCTTTGAAGAAACACACCTGTCCTTGCAAGAAACACTCTAACATTATAGACAAGTGTGCTATTGGCTACATCTATCCTACCTGGCTTAGCTAGAAAGAAATACAGGAGGTCAGAAGATTATCAAAATAGGAAGCCTCTAGAATAGCAGCAGAGAGCACGGGGGAAGCCCAGTGGTTCAGCTCCTTATCAATAATTAACTGGTTCATTTTTGCAATGGTCAAGCTGGTTTTGTGCTTCTGTCGTAGATAAAGGCAGACTGCCCAGCTGGGCATGCAAAGACCCACAGTCCCAAAACCTCCGTGGACCACTTTTTCATCATCTTTAGAAGAGGATTCAGAAACTCACTTTGGTGAATAAATAGCTTAGAGCAAATAGAAAGATACCTGCTCCATCAAAAAAGAGCTACTAAGCTTCAGTTATATTTGCTTGCTGTCTTTTCGCCATTCTTTGCTTCTGCAGTGTTTGGTAGCCTCCGTTCATTAAATTGGCAAAGCAGAGTAAAATTGTGATAGTGCACCAGTGGTCAACAAGCCATCCTTTAAAGAAAAATACTGCTGATAAGATAAACAGGTTGTGATGTACTTAATTATAATATTTCATACTCATTTAGCCATCTCCACATCACAGCACTAACAAAGGGGATTTCAAACAGGAAATAAGACTTCTTCCCACAAGTCCAGAGGGCTAATTATAAAATAGCAACCTACCTTTTTTTTTTTTTTTTTTGATAGCGAGCATAATTTTTCTTTCCAGTAGAATTTATTGAGCTCATTACCAAGCGGCTTATGAAATGATTTGAAATGAGGCAACATTAAAGCGTTCTGAAAATCCATGTACTTACTCATCTTGACACTTGTTTAAACTTGAAGCATTAATATGAAATAACCACAGCAGCCCCATATTTCTGATTCTATTGTTTGACAGCACATTTAAAAGGTAAAAGATATGATCAAGGATTTTTAATCAGCACAGTAATTTGTAGGAGTCTCTCAAGTATTCATAACTTTGAAAAGACCAAAAGGACACACCTGTGAGAAACAAGACAGGTACGGTGCATGTCAGCCTAGAATAACACGGCAAAGTGAAAAAGGGAGTACAAGTACTGCTGGAACTGAAGGGGGTTTTATTGCTTTTTAGAGGCAAGACTGAAAATTGAAAGATACACATCAAAGCCACTGCAGAACTCCACAGACTGTGCCTTATTAGCCTGGTTTTACCTTCTGTAATCACATTATATAACATGCATCACCAGATTAACCTGTTTGGGGTCAGCAGAGGAGCCACCATAAATATATTTGAAGTGAAGCCTGTGAAGGTTTTCAAAGTAGTAAAAAAAAAAAAAGAAAGAAAGGATAGAGAGAAGTAGCAAAATCTATAGCATATTGAAGTGAAATCTGAATAGCTTTGCTTTTCATCGTTACACACACACACGCACTAGTGTTTGAACTAATAATTAGAGCCAATGGAAATGCTTCTGTTAAAAGAAAGGGTGTAACATCATCCTTCACTCTAACTGCTTTCTAATGTTCTGCCTACCTTATTACAGAGCCTTTAAAGGAAAGAGAAAATCATTTGTAAGAAAACAAATAAGCACTAGTAGTACAAACACTGAATGCATCACGGTGTGGCCTCTCCCCCCAAAAGGCAAGTATCCCCAGATGTGATTTACAACAAGGAGGGAGCAGATGCCAGACAAATGCATGCATCAAGGGTACAAGAAGGTCCCTCCTCCCTCTACGCCTTTCATGTGTCAGAGAGAAAGCTATTCGGACCTTTTATGGGTGCACTCTGAAACGAGATCTCTAGCAGAATACCTTGGAACCTGCGACCTATGTAGCCTTCTTAGTATGCTTGATGGCCTTTTATGCACAGCCTTAAACTAATAAGGAAACACTGAGATAGATGTGTTGGGCTGTAATCTGGAAAGACTTCATTAGCTAAGCAGGATCTAGGCAAGTCATTACTTAGAAGAGCCTCTGAGGAATTCCCATGCAGTTTAGAGAAGCAGTATCAGGTCCCTGCTTTCCAAACCTGCACAGTTCTGTTAATAAAAGCTGATGCCTAAAACATGCATATCCCCTAAAAAGCCAATATATTGCAACAAAACAAAATGAACAAAGCAGAGAGGAAAGGAATCGGAAACAAATTAGTGCAATGGCTGGACAGCTGCAGAATTTGCATCTATCCACCTGCTTAGCTGTTACATGGCTGGAGAATTCAGCACTTGATCTGGAAGGTGACTTGAGAAAGGATTTCAACAATAATGAGGTGTTGCTTTTTCCATCATAATTCAGAGCTTTGGAGATGTTTTCGCCAACTAAAAGAGCAGCTTTCCCTCTAGATTTCTTACATTAATGGCACACTATCATGTAGATCAACTTACAATGACATTTGCTGTCTTAATGAGGATTTCAATGAAACTCTGAAACACTAATAGAATGCCAGAGTATGGTCTGCATTTCTTAATTTGTTTCCTGCTTAGTTAAGAGAAGAGATGAAACATCTCTGTGTTACATTAAAGAAACAAGCATATAGAAAAAGAAATTAATCAGAAGAGTCAATTAAAATGTTTATTTTATATATTTTCATAATAAATTCTTACCTTTTCACTACCATTCCATTAATTTGAATCTGTGTGAACTGACAGTGCCTAAAAGCTGTGACCATTTTTAGTTCAGTAGCTGGAAAAAAGAAGTTTCCCAGGTTTCTCCTCATGTCAGTCACAAAATGATGGGGCAATATTAGAAGACCTACACTGTTGTCAAATATGTTTTCCTGTAGTATGAAAAAACAAAGGTGTTCAGAAGTCTTGTATTGTCAGCTCAGCTTCTTATGCTCTTCTGTCGTTGTTTAAGCCCAGCCAGTAACTCAGTACCACGCAGCCGTTTTCTCACTGGCCCCCCTTCCTCCCCTCCACTCCTGGAGGACCCAAGCGGTGATCTAACCCTTCTGGGTAACTGCCCCCAGTTTATATATCCTGGGCATGACATGCTGTGGTATGGAATATCTCTTTGGTTAGTTTGGGTCAGGAGTCCTATCTCTGCTTCCTCCCAGCTTCCCCTCCTCCCTGGCAGAGCATAATGCTCAGAAAGTCCTTAGTCAGAGTAAACATTACTGAGCAGCGACTAAAAACATTGGTGTTATCAGCACTGTTCCCAGGCCAAAAGTCAAAAACACAGCACTGCACCAGCTACTAAGAAAGAGAAAAATGACTGCTATTGCTGAACCCAGGACATCTTCTCAATAGTATTTCAAGGTACGGACTTTAATTTCATCATTCAGGAAAAATATTACCCTTACTTTAAGCAATATTATATTGCTTTTGCCCTCAAAGCAAATATTTATTTGTTTACTAATTACTCATTTTTAGATATGTTTTCTGCTTTTAAAACAGCAAATATAAAAACTAATAAAGTTACCTATTATACATCTATTTACTTGTAGGGCAAAAGCAATACCATGTTGCTCAAAGTTAAAATAGCTCCACAATATACACAGAACACAAAATTATTTTTATTCTATGGCACAATTTTAATTGGCTGTTTTCCTTTGTAAAAGGTATGGTTGGTTTTATTTGTACTCCTTTGTGTGTTACCCGCACTTCAACATCATATTTAGGACAATTTTGGATATGCTTTTGGTTCTGCTGCTTAAGGGGAGAGCTAGGCCAGTTCTTTTTATCACTGACATACCCCATAGGGGTATTTGGCTCAGTCTGCAAAATATTTACCTTGAAAAAAAAAATCCCAAATGAGATACTGCCCAAGTCTAATTCAACATGGTAATACTTATTTTATTGCTTACTTGATGTAGGAAAAGCTTAAGTTACCCATTGCTCTTGTTTGTAAATTTATCTTGTTGGACTGGTTGAAAACATAACATTGCAGTTTATATATAGAAGTGAAATCGCAGTGAGTTTCATGTGAGGGTAGCAAGAAAATTCTCTGGAGTTCAAAGTACCAGTTGGAGCAGAGCTATAGACAGCATGGAGATCTGCTGCCACTGCAGTGTTTCTTGGACAGAGATGTCAGATGGGGGTAACTCCAAGAACTACAAGTTCTGCCAGTTAATATGAAGAATGATACCAAGCAGTAGCATCAGAAAAGTTCATGCTTTCCAATCAAATTTTGGCATTGTGGCAGTTGGAAAGATTGTCTATGTGACCGACAGGCGAGAGAGAAGGTTGGTCAGAGTTTCACTATGACTGCAGATGAAAGTATAATTCCAAATTGCTAATGTCTGAGAGTATATAATAATCCATACTATCTTTTCATTTTTCAGGTCAATGAGACCTCACATTTTTCCCCAGCCTCATGATCATCTGTTTTCACTTCTGACTTTTACTAACTATGGCTCAGACACCTTAATGAAATTTAGTCATGGCTGTGCTCAGTCTACTACAACAGAATGACCGGGGAGCGAAGGCTCTTTTTCTGTTTTAAGAGAGTCATCTTAAGCTGAGGCCAGCAGTAAATTGAGTCTCCTGCCTCCTAGGAAAATGTGCCAACCACATAAATGCTATATAAAAGCCAGTCAACAGCACCACCACCAGTTTGCGAGCTTTGGACAGAGGTGAACACTGTTAGCTTACATTCAGACTGCCCACAGATAGCTGCAAAAGGAGCCCTAGAACTCTTCTTTTTTAAGGGGCATTATCCAGATATGTGCACCCAAATGCTTAATTTAACAGAAGTACATCTCAATGGGCACAGTAATAGGATTTCTGTCATTTAAGCTAACTTTCTGAGAAAAACTTAGTTGCCTTTACCTATAGCTTTGCAAGTGCATGATTAGATTGAGCAGATGTGTCCTGGAGTATATTCTCTGTCTTATGTGCCCATCTTTAATGTTCAGGCAAGCTCACTTTTTACTATCTTAGCCAAGGTGCTTTGCAAAGTCCCTACATGAATGTCTGTCCCTGAGCACCATTTTAAAACTGAGCCACATTTTAGGTATCAGTCTGAGATCTTCAAGAGATTTAATCCCTACTTATTTACCTTTAATAATCTGTACCTTAAAATCCTTAGGTCAAAAATTCTTGATACTAGAATTTCTGATTTTATTTTTTTTTTATTTAAAGGATTTTACCAACAAAAGGGTACTAATGTATGACACCATTGATGTGCTAGCTAAAAGGGAAAAGATTAAATTTGTAGCAAAACAATTAAAACACTCATGAAGGGTAAAGACAGTATATTGGTACAATAGCTTTTAAATTTGTCTATTTTAAATTTTGATGCTGTATTGACCCTGTATTCTCTTTCTTGCATATCTTCAGCAGTGTGAGATCACACGTCTGCATATTCTAACATAAGATTTAAGCTGGTAATGCTGAATCCTTGACAAGAAGTCAACTAGGTGTTGCAACATCTACTGAAACAATATCTCAGCTTAGGCATCTGACCACAACTGACTATGACCACAGTAAGCTGAGTGGCAGCCATCCGTGTAACCAGTGTGCCAAGACACTGGGCTGCAGAATAAGCAGAAATACAAAGGAAAGTTTTGAAGAAGCGATAAAAGGCACCACAAGTCTGATTGGTTTAAAATCATCTGATCTTCCTTCTAGTTAAACATTATATAAAACCCTTTTCAGCTCAGAAAGACTCAGAAAAAAGGCTCAGGAAAATAACTTTACAGCTGTTTTTTGCTGATAACTAGACACACTAGGAGAAAGCTGCAACTGCATTCTACAGGAATTCCTGGCTACTAGCCAAAGCAACACTCTATATTATATGACTGTAACAAGACTCCTCTTAAAAATATTGCAATTCATGCATGAAGGTACTTTCACATATGTTTCATAATTCAGCTTGTTTGTAATGCATATCTGTTTAGCAACTCTTACAGATATTTGATAGGAATCTAAAGAAGCACATAATCTTCATTTTAAGCCACCTAAAGGACAGATATTCAAAACTGTTGAAAGCAAGTAAAAATTATTTTAAGTCTTCCTCAAACCCACTTAATACAATAGATTGCAAAAATTAGAACTGGGCTAACATAATTGAATTTTTGTCCACAAGTGGCTCCACAAACTCCTGTAGAAAAATTATCCTTGAAAGCAGAGATTTTACTCATAAGTTCAGTTGTGTCATATTCACCAAGTTGACTATTTTGGACTATGGCCTAGTACTCTCTCCTTCCACTAAGAGAAAAGACTTTGCTATTGTCGTGGGTTCAGCAGTTGCAGTCATTTTTCTCCTTCTTGGTAGCTGGTGCAGTGCTGTGTTTTTGACTTTCAGCCTGGGAACTGTGCTGATAGCACCGATGTTTTCAGTAACTGCTCAGTAATGTTTAGGTCTGACCAAGGACTTTCTGAGCCTCATGCTCTGCCAGGGATGACGAGGAGCCGGGAGGAAGTAGAGACAGGACACATGACCCAAACTGACCAAAGAGATATTCCATACCACAACACGTCATGCCCAGGATGTAAAAACAGAGAGCAGAGACCCGGAAGGGTGGGGGTGCACTGCTTGGTCTGGCTGGGCATAGGAGGTGAGTAATTGTATTCTTTCCTTGTATTTGCCTTATTATTATTATTGGTGGTAGCAGCAGTGGTTTTGTGTTATACTTTAGTTACTAAACTGTTCTTAACCTGTGGGAGTTGCATTCTTTCAATTCTCCTCCCCATTCCTCTGGGAGTGGAGGGAAGAAAGAGGGGGAAGAGAGTGAGCAAAACTGCGTGGCTGAGAGGCTTAAACTTTATTGGTAAGAGAAAAGGTAAGATAGGATAGGATAGATTTCAGTTAGAAGGAGCCTACAATAATCAGCTGTTCCAGCTGCCTGACCAGTTCAAGGGTGACCAAGTTAAATCATGTTATTAAGGTCATTGTCCACTCACAGGCTTGGGGCATCAGCCACGTCTCTAGGAAGTCTGTTCCAGTGCTTGACCACCCTCTTGATAAAGAAATACTGCCCAATGTGCAGTATAAACCTTCCCTGGTTCAGCTTTGAACCATTTCCACATGTCTCATCACTGGATACCAGAGAGTATAGCTCAGCACCTCCCTCTCCACTTCCCCTCCTCAGAAAGCTGTACAGAGCAAAGAGGTCACTCCTCATCCTCCTGTTCTCCAGACTAGACAAGCCCAAAGTCCTCAGCTGCTCCTCATAGGACATTCCTTCCAGCCCTTTCACCAGCTTTGTGGCCCTCTTCTGGAGGCAGTCAAGGGCCTTCACGCCTTTCTTAAATTGTGGTGCCCAGAACAGCAAGCAGTAGTCAAGGTGAGGCCACCCTAATGCTGAAAACAGTGGGATAATCACCTCATTTGACCACCTGTCTATACTGTTTGATGCACCGCAGGATGTGGTTTGCCCTCCTGGCTGGAGGGCACACTGATGACTCCTATTGTGCCTGCTGCCAACCAGCACCCCTGGATCCCTTTCTGCAGGACTGCTCCCCAGCCACTCCACTCCCAATTTATACTTGTGCCTGGCATTACTCCATCCTAAGTGCAGAATCCAGCACTTGACCTATTTAACTTTCATCCTATTAGTCACTGCCCAATGCTTCAATCTGTCTATATCTCTCTGCAAGTCAGCTTGTGCCTCAAAAGAGTCAACAGCACATCACACTTTAGTTTCAGCAGCAAACTTCCTAATGTTGGATTCAACTCCTGAATCCGTGTCGTTGATACATAAATTGAATGGGACTGGCCCTAAAATTGAAACCCAAGGAACACCACTGATGACAGGTCACCAGCCCCAGTCACTACAACCCTATGAGCCCTGCCCTTCAGCCAGTTCATCACCCAATGCATCATGAACCTGCTCATCTCACAGCTGGACAGCTAATCCAGAAGGATGCTGTGAGGGACAGTATCAAGAGCCTTACTAAAATCCAGAAAAAATACATACTCCACCTTCCTTTCATCTACTGGGCTATGAGCACAAACCAGAAAAGACTGGAAAAAAGGTCTGACATCATAAAAGTGTCTTCCAAAGAAAAATGTTACTGACATGTGTCCTGGTTTCAGCTGGGATAGAGTTGATTAAACAGGCTGCACGGGGAGGTGAAGCAAAGGAATGTAAAACCCACAGGTTTAGATAAGAATAGTTTAATAACTAAGGTACAATATACTACTATGAATAATAATAATAATAATAATAAAGAAAAGGGTACTAACAAGGAGAGGGATATAAAACTAAAAGGGAAAATAAAAAAAAAAAAAACCCACAAGTGATGCACAATGCAATTGCTCATCACCCACCAATAGATACCCAACCCAACCCAAGCAGCGATCTGCCCTTCTGGGTGACTCCCCCCTAGTTTATATACTGGGCATAATGTGCTGTGGTATGGAACACCCCTTTGGCTAGTTTGGGTCAGGTGTCCTGTCTCTGCTGCCTCTTGGCTTCTACCCTCCTCACTGGCAGAGCATGTGAGACTGAAAAGTCCTTGATCAGGATGAACACTACTGAGCAACAACTACAATATCGATGTGTTATCAGCATTGCTCTCAGACTAAAGCTAAAACACAGCACTGCACCGGCTACTAGGAAGAAGATAAACTATCCAAGCCAAAATCAGGACACAGAAGCAAGATGTCCACCACAGGGTGAACATCATGTGCTAAAAGGAAGGTCTTTATGATTAATCTTCAGAGCTCAGCAAGTCACAAGAAGTATCAAACAATAGTACACAACAAATAGTAAATGTCTGAAAAAAATATAGTTAAGATTAAGTGGAAAAACCCTAGATTTTTTTTGACAAAATATTCAGTGGCAACCACTTGATTAGGTCTGACACTTACCTGGTTCTAAAAATCACATTCAACTTTTCACAAAAGCTATAATCTTCCTAAGTATTGAAGTTAATTTTTGTCTGCTGTGTACTAGCTCAGAACTTCCGCATTTTGTAATCACTATAATGAGCACAACTGTTCTTGTAGGTCATATAATACCTGCTTATAAGAAGAAATATACGAGAGGACTGTGTTTTTACTACCCTGCATTTCACTAATACTTTACAACTCATCTATCATGTTTTCCTTGTTTCTTTTGGAACTAATTTCTCTTTCAAAGCCATTTCTCCAGCTGCTTAATTAGCAACCAGGTAGAGCTAATTAATTATCTAGTTAGAAGTGAGAGATCAGGGCAGGCTGGAATTTAAAAAGGCTTTACTGTTATTTCACTTTCAACAGAACAGAACCTGTTCCCAAAAAAATCTTTCAAATACTTTTTCCCTTCCTTTAGAAGTGTCTATGTGCACTGCTGAAGTTAAAGATCTACCAGCTTTTCCATTATAAACCCATTTTGGAGCTCCTGTACCTTCTGAGTAGCTGAACCAATTCACCTCAAGTTGAAACAGACTGCGAGGTTGCAGCTCAAAGGAATTTTTTTTTCCCCCACAGAATACAGTGCAAGTAAAAAATTACTTCTTGTAGGTATGGGTTGGTTTTTTTTCTTTGTGTTTCTGGCCATTCTATAACTCAAAACCACTCTTATATTGTTCTTTTCAAAGATGACATTTTACCATCTCATAACATAAAGAAGGTTAGCATTTTATACCCTATTTGCAAAAAAAAACGGGAAAATGCCATGGCTGTGTAGCTGGTGATATACATTGAAATTCAGTAATTCTTTGTGAGCAGTAACTGTTCCTTTGCACATCTAATTGCACTGAAGAAGCCACAGGGATCTATGAAGCACACACTTCGTGTAACACAGGAATGGGTGACACTAATGCAGTTATCCTGAGATAACACTTTTCAAGAAGATAACAAGACAAATGAATACTGCAGGTACGCTCACTCTTCATCACATAGTAGCTTCTACAACAGATGATTTTTTTCAAAAGTAGTAAATAAAAAGGAAGAAAGCACTTCTATAATGAAAAAGTGATCCACAGAGCATAACTGATTCTGCTTGAAACGGTCTGAACTTCCCTCTACCAATTTATGGTTCCAGTTCAGACAAGCTTGGAATCCAGACTACATTTGTTATTCTTTACAGCTACTCACTCTATAAATACTGTTTCATGTCCCAGTGATTTTTCTTCAGGTTCAGCAGAATTCTGTTGAATTCCAGTCTTCTCTGCTTTTGATTCTCTTCTGTATATTCATGACCTTCCTCCCATCTGGCTAGTCCCATTCAATTCACCAACAGAGGAAGAACAAGTCACATCGTCATTTTAGGAACTGAACTCCAAGTATGTGTTTTCTAAGACAGTTTGCTTTTGTGTCAGTGCCAAATTTAGGCTTTAAAAAAAAGGTAAGCACATATTTTTGTGGTTATCTCATATGAAGATACACACTATGCTTTATTTCCTCCTTTTTCCACAAAGGCAGCCAGAAAGTTTGTTGACGTCTCAGAAGGAGAAGAGGGAGCAGGGTGCATCAGCTTATTCCAGGAAACAGTTTCTAACAGTATTTCTGTCTTACTATTGTCTTGCATGTGCTCCAGGGCAGATCATTTGCTCTCTCCACAGCTTGGGTTTTCTCTGTAGCAAAAGAACAATATTCTCATTCCTGATAAATGACTCCAAGAGCTCCAAGGCAATATTCTGTGTTAATATCAAATGTTGCTATTTCTACTAAACTGGGTATATTTTTAAAGTGTTTTCTTCATATATTTGCACATGATAAGGAAGTGTTAAGGATGCAAAACGTTTGACTGAAGATGTGCTACTTGAGTGTTGCTTTTTCTGGATACATTCTGATTTCCTGTCTTGTGTTTTATCCACAGGGATGAAATGCAGTGTTAGAAAGGATGTCATGGGAAACAGGAATTCTCCAGTTTAAGCAATCAATCAGAGTCTCTGGTTGTCATACAGTAAGAGGATTTCAGAATTTGATTTCAATAAGAATAACATGTATCCATTTATTTCACCAGACTCACACCAGGATTATACTTAAAAAAGTAGAATTTTATGATAGAACTTGAACTCTCCTTAGGCAAAAAAAAGCAGGTTAGATAGATTGATAAAATATTGTTTAGATGTATGAGCTCTTACAAGAACAGGAACTGTTACTTGCTTTATGGGTGTGATCCTTTGCAGATCTGACCCTATTCCCTGTCCCAGTAGTCTGATGTAGATGAGGCTGCATACATGTAGTTGCATTCTTCCACCTTGCTTGTATAACATCCTCTGTAAGAATCACGCACATTATCAATTCATCTGTGGAGAGTTATAGAATCAGAATAATTTAGGTTAAAAAAGACCCCAGCTCCCTCGATACCCTTGAAACCCATCTGGCCCCAGTGACTTGTGTGTGTTTAAGTGGTGTAGCATGTCACTGACCATTTCCCCTTGGATTACAGGTGCTTAATGCAGCTGCTCAACCTTATCTGTGAGCTCAGGGAGCTGGGTGCCCAGAGAACTACTGGTCTTACTATTAAAGACTCATGTAAAAAAGGCATTAAGTACCTCAGCCTTGTTTTCATCCTTTGTCACTGTGTTTTGCCCCACATCCAATAAAGGATGGAGAGTCTCTTTAGCACTCCTTTTGTTGCTAATGTATTTATAGAAACATTTTAAATTGTCTTTTACAGCAGTAGCTGTATTTCATCTGCCTCTTAACCCTGGTTGGGTGGTCTATAAGAGATCCTCACCATGATATCTGCCTTGATCGGTCTCAACACCCATCCCTGAGGGACACCACTTGTTACTAGTCTCCAGATGGACACTGAGCCACTGACCACAACTCTTTGCGTGAGGCCATCCAGCCAGTTCTTTATCCACCCAGTGGTCCACCTATCAAATTGATGTCTCTCCAACTTAGAGACAAGGATGTCGTGTGAGACAGTGTCAAACATTTTGCACAAGTCCAGGGGGATGATATCAACTGCTCTACCCCTGTCCATCAGTTCCATAGCCCCATCGTAGAAGGCCACCAGATTGGTCTGGCAGGAATTCCCCTTAATGAAGCCATGCTGGCTGTCACCAACCACCTTGTTGTTTTTCATGTGCCTCAGCATGCCTTCCAGGAGAATCCGCTCCAAGATTTTTCCAGGCACAGTGTTGAGGCTGACTGGTCTGTAGTTCCCCGCCTCATCCATTTTCCCGTTCTTGAAAATGGGGTTTATATTTCCCTTTTTCCAGTCATCGGGAGCTTCAGCTGACTGCCATGATTTTTCAAATATGATGGACAGTGGCTTAGCAACTTCATTTGCCAGCTCCTTCAGGACCCACGGATGGATTTCATCAGGTCCCGTGGACATGTATATGTTCAGGTTCCTAAAATGGTCTCTAACCAGGTCCTCTCCTACAGTGGGCCCAGGGTCTTCATTCTCGCAGTCCCTGTGTCTGCCTTCCAAGGCTTGGGTTCTGTGGAAGTTACATTCTTCTAATTCTCCTCTCCATCCCCCCAGGACTGGGGGAAGAAAGAGGGGAGAGTGAGTGAGAGAGCGACTGTGTCAGTTATTGAGGGGCTTAAACCACTACACGCCATATTATATGTTTGTGTATTTATAAAAAATAAAAACCAATTGGATATCTTGTAGAGCATCGGTCAATAAATTTCACCCAGCTACCCTTGCTTTTGCCCTTAAGAGTTATGCTTGGCTGAAACATGCTTTCTGGAAGGACATCCATCCTTGAGATGGGGCCATGGAGAATCTAGTAGCTCCTTCAGCAGCATGGTGCAATGCTTAATATCAGTGCTGTGAGAATTTTCAGGTACTTGTTTTCTTTGTGTATTTGGCTTCATCTTTCATATATTGATTATGTTTTCTCCTGTAGTATACTCTTTTGGGCTCAGGTTTTGGTCCTTTTCTTGTTGGTGTTTTTGGTTTGGTTTTGGGTTTTTTTTCATATATCTCTAAGTCATCCGGAAATATTGTAAGAAAGTTGCTTCTCCAACACCTTTTTAATAAGTCAAACTTATTAAAGTCTTCAGGACTTTTTTGCTTTCCATTTTCTCCCACTGACCATTTTCGTGTTGTTTTGGGTTTTTTTTTAACCTCCACACTCTTCAGTTTCCAACTTCACCTGGAAGATCTGGAGATCCGAACACTATGAAATAAAGACATGAAGCCATCTATTGGAATGCAGTCAATTGTTTTAATTCTACTTGATTCTTAGCCTGTTTTCACATGCAAGATCTCCTAAGGCCTTTTTTGTCATAATATTAGGAAGACGCCAACAAAACATTTTTCAGAAAGGAGTTACTCAAATTAGATACTGAAATCCGTACCCACTAGTTTAGTCTGATTTTAACTGAGACCATTTCAGCATGATCTCTGTGTTCAGGAATTCTATATTTAATATGTACTTACGAACATCTTAACTTGATTTCTTGTTTTTCAGAGTGTATGGTGCAACAGGCTTCTTTACAGCAGTGATTTCAGAGGAGCTGTCACTTCACGTAAAATGAAACTTAAATACTCCCAAACATTCCTGAACACATGTTAATGATGTTTGATTTATTACTAATGCAGACTCCAATGGCAGAAGCAGGATCAGTGCATTAACCCTATTCTATTGATATAAATGGACCAAAGGCAGGCAATCTCACTTCAGTGATGTTTCCCTTTAAGCTTCCCAGGGCCCTGGATCACATGAAAACTGAAGGTTAAGCGGAGATACATGTAATGAGATAGGAAATGGTCCTGGGATCTAATTAAAGTTTTTAATAAGCTTGTATGAAAGCTTTGTCTGTTTCTACTGAACTTTACAAGTTTTGAAGTGTGAGAAGGTCTCTGTTTCTCAAGGAAACCTAGACTAACTTTTAGCAAGTCCTCTTCTTTTGTTGCAAGGAAAACCTAGATGACCCCAGCCTCAAGGAATCAGCTCAGAGGAGCTGGCTGAAGCAGGCAGCCTCCCAGGGCTTGCAGGACAGAGAGCTGGAACCACATCCACACAGTCAGGAGACCTTATGCAAGTGTCATGTTATCCAAGACACTGTAAAGTTCTAGCATGAAAGCAGGTGTCTGGGGAGCCCGCTCAGACTCCCAGGATTGAGGTCAAAAGACATCTCGCACTGGTGAGGAAAGACATTTTTGACAAATAATTGGAAATTATTTCTTAAATAGGAAATTTATTTCCTGTTTAGTTTGTTTCCTATTTCTTTATTTCAGAAAATTATTTGCTAAAATAAGTTCCTGAAAATCTCCTGTCATTTTGCTCTTACATGTACGAAAAGACCAGAAGATGAATTTTGTTACAACTAAAACAGAAATGAAATATTTTAATTGAAATAATCTGATTGTATCCCCCTTCATAAAACTGGGCAGCAATGCAATGAAACACTGGCTGTTTGCCCCCTCTGCCAATGTTTTTACAGGTTCCAGGGTCAGCATGCCATGAAATCCCCTGCCACATCAGTGGCAATAAAGCCACAAAGGGGTCAAAATACTCCCTCACACAGAGATACCCTTTAGCTGTAAGGGTATTCGCCTTACAGTTTGACCAGACCTTGTTAAATAAATACAACTAAGCTTTTCCTCACACGGAGTTATATATGCCTTTACCTGTGGCTGAATGCTTTGAGCATTTCTAGGCTTATTTAGCTTTTCAGTTGGATAGAAAGTACCATGGAAAAAAGATGACAAACATTTCAAAGCAAACTGTACTTTCATCACAGACTCTCTGCTCTAAACTTCTATTTTAGTAAGAGACCTGTGGCTCCATAAGTGATACACATAAGAAAAAGCTTTCGACCTCTGTCCTTCCTCATAACTATATTAAAAGACAAAAATGTTTCACTTTTTTCCCATGAGGAAGATTTCCTTCCCTTTGAAGATACTCCATCAAGATCAAATTTTCTTACATCAGTAGTTCAATATACTTTCACATAAACATACTTCATTTGTTTCCATGTCAGTCTACAGGGAGTAAGGATGGAGCACTCAGAAGCTGATTTTAATATATTAATAATAATGATTCAATCCTGTTTAAGCTTTTACATGTGCTCCTTCGTATAGAATAACCCCAAGCTAAAACAATCTTCAATGAAACCCTTCAAAAAGGAACATGGGTTTGAATTTAACAATGAGAAACTTTATATTTACACTATGGCAGATAAAAGAGATGCTATCTGCAACATGAAAGCTTAAAAAAACATTAAGCCTAAAGTAAACAAAGAGAAGTACATGCAAGTGTTCAGTAACTGCATTGGAATTTGCACCAAGATGACAGTAATCGAAGAAACATCTATTCAGACTGCATGATGACTGTAGCACTGACCATTCCATCTGCATTTGAAAATGGTTTTGACCCTGAGATCCCAGCGTTCCTGTCCTGGTGAATTTCTCCTAAGAGAAACATAATGACAGAGATTTGTCTTGTTTCAAGTAAGGAATGAGAGAAGGATGCATTTAATGAGTCAAATTCCACTTTCTCCCATCATGTGCTTCTGTGTAGAAAATTTAAGATGATAACACAAGGAAAAAACAGATCTTGTGGGACCTAAGGGTTGTCACAATAATGAATATGGGAAAAACTTTGTTATCCTTCAAAATGAGAAGTGACATCTCAAACTATGTGATGCCTGGGTAGCATTAGCTAAGATTCCAGGCATAGAAATGAAATCTGTCTGTAAGGGCCAATGTTACACCAGAATGTCATGGTTCTCAGAATCTAACTGACAGCCTAGCCAGGGCTTCCAGCACCCCTGAGGTTGGACTGCAATCGCCACTTCCTTTCTGTCCTCCTTCAAATCCTCCTTTTCCTAAACCAGACAATTTCAGAGTTCTTAGCAGATCAGATCTATGTGTTTGTTTGGCTCAATGAAAATATATCAATCCAACCTGGTCTAGTGGAAGGTGTCTCTACCTGTGGCAGGGGATTGAACCTAGATGAGCTTTAAGGTTACTTCCAACCCAAACCATTCTATGGTTCTATGCACAATCTACCCAATGACCCTTTTTAATACAGCATTACTGTTGAAGTTAGAATAAAGCGGGACCTCAGACGTTTTTTACCCTTTGACCACTGTAACAAGGAAAATTTGTTTCTTGTATTCTATGGGTGCTTTCAGCAGGAAGTGAAGTTATTGCAGCCTTAATAGGCAGTTGAGTTGGCGACCATTTTGTACAGCTGTAAGAAAAAAGCTAAAATTAAAAGCTCACAAGGGCAACTCAGCAAATGGGAAGTCTTTTACTGCTCAACAGTGACACCTCTTGATATTCAGTGGGATATTACTGATAACCTTCAAAGATAATTTACTGCAGTCTGCAGGGCAGAGTACTGCAGGCAGTGCAGTGTTTCCTAAAGGCAATGTTTCTCTTTCTTGGTTTGTTCAGGAAAAAGCAGCTCAGTATCTAACCCATTGTTCCAATATGAGAGGCTCAGGAAATGAAAAAGTTTATAGCAGAGCAGCTCAGAGCATTGAATCTCTATCATCAGAAAATGCCAACATTTTGATGTAGGCCTTTGTCATGAAATTGAAAAGTTTTAAAATTGTCACAAAAGGAAAAGTATAGAAAAAGACATTTTTTCAGCTTTGAGCTTTCCTTCTGAAATGTTAATTTTTGAACATGAATGTTGAAATCAATATCTCTCCTGAAAAATTTTTATTCATTCAAATCCTACTTTTTGTGAGAATTTTTTATTATCAAACTTTTCATATGCATCGCTTCTACAAAGAGCTATACCCAAATGTCATCAAAGAATCTGACTACTTGCATATTCAGTTAAACAGAATTTATAATAGCCAAAATTCCATTTATTAACTCTTCAGAGTGCTGCTATACTGCAAATAAGAATTCAGGTTTAAAAAAAAATGCCAGAGAGCTGAAAGACAGAAATAAAAGGAAACCAAGCCTCTAGCAAGTATCCTTCCAGCAGGATATGGAATCTGGCTTACCTTTCTTGTAGCTGGGTTAGCTGGCTCTGAGACTGCATTTGGGACCCAGCCATGAAAAGTTTAAATAATCATCATTTCTAGGCCAAATACTAAGTGTTAGAACAAGAAATTTTGGCTCACATTTATCTCCATAACAGATGTTGATTGGCCAGCTGAAATTTGTTCATGCATTTTATGAGTAAGTGTACCATTTTGCCAATTCAACAGAAGCATTTGTGAGAAATCCAAATACATATATTTCTGCCAGAGCTTTAGCCTTATTCTGCTCATGGTACAAGTTCATTAGCAAAATAGCTGTAGATCAACTGAAAATAGCTTGGCATTTAAGTATCTTCCACTGGCACCAATTAGCATTGTGGAATGACAAGATCTATGAAAAAAATCTCTGGGAACTGTGACATAGCAAAAGTATGAAGAAAGAGTTAATTCCTAGCTAATAAATTCTCAAGACACTGGAATGACTTAATTGTGAAGGAGTTTATTAATTGAGTGCCAATAATAGACAGATCATAAATGGGAAGGTTTATTTCAAAACCAGCAAAAACTGCACAGAGAGAGTGTAACAGTAAAAGAAAAAGTGCTAACCTACAGGGAAGGGAATTTGAAAGCTGTAGGGAAGATTTAGGAGCAGCAGTGGTTTTAAGGGCACACTTTTATGTCTGCCATTATGTTTTAAGTGGAGCCTTAAACAGTGCCTACAGGTAAAATGTTGATACTTCATTGTATGTAAGAAATAAGCCGTTACTTTTGTCTTGTAGTAGTGTAGTGCTTGGTACTAAAAATCTGGGATGCACACTATGCCTTCACACCATAACAAAACCCTGCTTTTCAAGCGTTGCAATATGTCTTGGAAGTAAGCAAATGTGAAAAAGCACATCAGACGTGGAGAAAACAAAACCCCACAGGTGAGACGCAGGACTGAAAATGCTCCTTATTTCTGGGCAGTGAAACTCACCATTTTAGTGATGACTGTGTTATTTGTTGAAATGTTTCAAGAAAAGCTTTCTGAAAAATCTTTTGGCTGCAACCTCTAAATATATACACATGAAGACATTCAAATAGATCCAGAAACATTTTAACGCTGATTTTTGGAATCACATTTTAGCACCCTACGTATTTTCAGGGCCTTTATAAGGAATTAAGAGGTTAAAAGTATTTAATTTTGTGAGTTAAGTGCTTTACCTGGAAGTGGATAAATTCTATTCCTCTGCAGCTGAAATGGAAACATCTTTATGCAATGAAAGGTTCTCAAGAAAACCCAGAGACTGTTTTTTCTGTTGTTTTTCCAGAAGACAATTTCTTATGTTTGCACTTGTCTGCTTTCAGCCCATATAGCTAGGTTTAGATTTTTAAGCAGGTTTCATCCCAGGAACATATATATATATGAAAACTCGCGAACACAGAGGAGAGACACATACACAGAGAAAAAAAAAATCAGCTCAGCAAATAGAGCGCATGGTACTTGGAATCACACAGACACACAAGCAGAGAGTAGATAATCCAATACTACTGTAAACAAGGCATCTGAAAGTCCTTCTTCAATAATAAGTATTTTCCTTCCTTTTTAACATCGGCTGAACTACACATCTGATAACAAGAGACTATTTTCATTAGTTATGTGCTTATTTTTTTAATTAGCTACAAAACTCAAATTCATGGCTATAAGATAATTTACAAACACTTTGTTAATCAAAGTATATCCTTAAACTTATATGCAAACACAGGGGTTCAGCAGCCTAGTTTTTGGTAAATTTTATCTTTTCTAACTTTATAAAACTAAATAAAAATTAAGCATCTAGTCTAAGCTAGCCATCTGGCCTACATTTATAATCAAAAAAAGAGACTAGCAGCCAGGGAGAGAGAAGGGCACACCTAGAGAGTTTTTCCCCTACATCTATCTTTGCTGTGAGCCCCCGGATAAGATAGCTCTGGAAAGCTCTGCCTACATCCCTCTTCCGACTGTCATTGAAACATAAATATCTGAACTGCATCTCTCTCTTTTAGGTGGTTACAGCTATGTAAGAGGAATTTGCAGCCAAAAAGTTCTACCTCCCCCATTACTTTTTTACACCTTGTATAATCAGAACCTTGTTCTTTGCTGAAGGCACAAATACCCCACTATTTAAATTGCGTAAATGGAACAGTCAAATTTGTGCTGTACCACAACATTTCTTTACTCCAGGTAGCACATCTCTCTCTTGCTCCTTCTAAACAAAAGCTGTGAGAGCAGGAGAGATAAAATAGAACATGGGATTTCCTGCTTTTTATGGTTTCCATTGCTCTGTATTTTCTATAAGAATGGTACCACTCATATTGTTTTGGCTAACCAGCAAGGCAATACCTTCTGTCCCTTCAAAACAAATTATGTGCTTTTAAATAAAATATAGTAAAGTCAACACCTTATTTGGAAACTTGAAAAGTTCATTTTTATCCTAAAAATGTATAGTTACCAAAGGACAGTTAAAAAAAAAATTAAAAAATCACCTTTTTCTTGATTTTAGAGAGGCCTTGAAGTTGTAGAAGAACAATTGCCCTGTTTCTGAGGAACAAGAGATAAAATAATATTAACACATTTTCTTGAAATCTTTAAAGTTTTGTACATTGCCCATGGAGGTTTGCAAACCAAGGTCACTCTGTCTCTTTTCATTCTTTTAATTATCTAGCTCCAGCCTGATACACTAGCCTTACTAATTGGACACAGAGAAATCCCTTATCAGTGAAGTTAGAAAAGGACCTATGAAAGGGTGTGGGAGACTGCTCTAAATCAAAGAAGAAGAACTGAACAGAAGGAAAGCCAATCAACTGTACCCCTCCGAGCTGTGACTTTATAGGAAGAGCAGAACCTTGTTGGATGAAGGAATAAAGTGGCCAGTAGGTAGTTGCACATGTCATTGACCACTCCCTGATAGATACTGCTGTGAGGGGATCCAAATGCATTCACAACCTGCCCTTAATTTCTTGGGGAAGGGAAGATTTTAAGCACTAGCTTGGGCTTTGGGGTGTGTAGGCGTTGAATGTAATGCTATTTGCTTCCATTCCCATATGCCCAAGAATGTGTATACTGTCCTAAACCCTCATGAAGGAATTAATTGTCCTGTCTGTAGTTTAGCATTTTCATGCACATTTGACAGGTGTGATGCACACAGTGAAGTCTGAAGCTCTGTCAATCTCTATTTAGTAGCATAAAAAATGTATGTATCTGTACCATCCCTGACTTTGATTTCTCATTCTTCTCCTTTCCCAGCAAGCACTCATGCACATTCTTCAAGGTTGTCAGTGATCCTTCTCTAAATTATGGCTTGTCATTCCAACAACTGCTTTCTTCCATCTCAAATCTTCCATTTTGACCTTGAATGGTCATGTTAAGCAATTCACCTTTTCTCCTTACTACTTTTCTAGTTTGAAACTTGCTTGCTCATCACATCTTCCACTATCCCTGTGCCCTAATGAGTCTCCACTCATTAAGTGTGACAGTGTGGCATATGCAGTTTATATGCCAGTATCTATATCCCATTCTTCTGCCCATAGATGTTTTTCACAGTGCTCAAATGTCAGACATCCACAGAGATATCCATAACTACCTCTGATTTTTGCAAGCTGCATTTAATCCACTGTTGTGTTTCCACCTAAAACCCCCCAATGTAACCCCTAACCCAGTACTGTCCTTAAAATAGAAGGAGCTTGTAGACAAACTATTTCAGAAATACTGGACTCTTTATTCACCAGAAGATATTACTAAAGCAAAGAAATCCTATTACAACATCAACCAGAACTCAAAAATTACAGAGAGAAAGAAACATTCAGGCTTCCAGAGAAAACACAAGGATGTTGTAAGAGAAAAGACAAGAAGATATTATACTTCAGTCTTCCTTCTATGTCAGTAGAAAGATTAACTACTGTTTCATAGGTATGGAAGTTATTTGATTTTGATTGTGAGACATAAAACTGAAAATCCTGACCATTTTAACTGCTAAAATTTCCGTGTCATTGTGCCCAAAAGGCATGACATTGCTTTAGCATATTGGCAAAGTGCTGGAATGAAGATCATATTCCATGCACCTGCAATTGCTTTTACACCTCCTTTTAGCTAACTTTGCTGCTGTGTCACATTACTGTATGATTTCATAGCACATGCTGAGATTTACATCCAATTATCCCTAGCTTCTCTCACACCTAGTGTTTTGAAGAAAAAAGCTATGAAATTCTGCACACTTGGGTCTATAAGGAAGATGACATATAATGAAGCATAATGTCCATTCAGACACATAGCTTTCCGTAGCTGTGGAAGTGTTGCTGTCTGTTCAAGTACAAAAGAGTTAACATTATTATTTCTGTTTGTAAGATCTCCAAGTCCAGAAACATCACTTCATGTGAAATCCATTTCATCTTAGTAATACATCCTTGAAAACTGCTAGGTAAAAATTAACGAGATCCGTGCTGGATACTGGTACCCAGATGGCTAATGCTGTTTAAACGTGCTCCCTGAAACAGCACTGGCTTGAGTCAGCAAGCACCGTACACACTGCTACAGGCAAAAAACTGCAAAAGGAGTTGTAGTTTTCATGCAGCAATTTGTTTTGTGGAGTAAGAAAGTTTGAAGGTGTGGACATGCAACTGCTCTCTGCAGCTAGTATCAATGTTAGAGAACAGTCCCAGCAAACTTCTTGTGGTGATAGCAAATACTGACTGAAAAGATAAGAGCTGGCTGTATCCATTTTATTGAGGATTGGGTGGATTTCCACATTTTAAAAAATTGAAATCCTGTAATCCCATAAATTAAATCCTACCATAATTAAATTACAGCAACATTTGAAAACATGAGATTAGCTCAGTATTAGGAAAGAAAATCAGAAAGCTTTCGGATTTTTTGCCCAGAAGCATTGGGCTATTTCATTTTATTGCCCATCTTACATGCTTTCTTTTTAAAAAGTAGCTAATAAATTGAATACTTTCCTGAAATTTTTTTCCAAAAGGATATTCTTCCCTGTGTATTTCATGCACACTTCTTCCTACACCTATGAATATCTCTTGGGGTTTTTTTTGTTTCTTCAGCAAAAAGGAATCAAACAACATTAGACAGAATATTTTAAGGTGGTCAACTCCAGGACAAAACAACCTTGATAAACTATGTTTTAGAGAAAGCATTATTATCTCTCTCTTATAGTTCTCGTCTCCATTATAAGGGACCTCTCACTGAATTGGAAATTCCTCCTAGCAGAGATGTATCTCTTACCAACAAAAGTGATATTTTGCTAATGCATTTTATGCTGACTATGTGGCAGAAAAGTTGAAGTTGTGAATATAGTTGCTTATATTGCTGGCTTTGTCAGTATCAAAATGTAACTACACATCACATTGCCTAACTGGCATATCCATAAAAATTGCTAACATAGACATGGGTTTAGTGTCCACTGTAGTGGTAATAAAATGGCACCGTTTCAACTGATGGCAGAGTGCTAAGAGATTTCAAGTTTGTGATCAACAAGTCCATGGCAAATAGGTATCACATGAAAGACTAATCTCATCAAATGAAGATGTTAAGATGTTTGTAATGTTGTCTCTCCTATGTCTCAGCTAGTCACCACAAGCTCTTTTTATCATGTGAAGGGCAACTTCACACTTTAAGATTAGATGCAGTCTTACACATAAGACTAGTAAAGCCTTATACATTACAGACTAAGTATCTAATACACACTAGATGGAGAGTGTCAGCTTCAAATCAGTCATCCATAGTATACCTCTGTAAATGTAAGCATATGGAGTCTTACCCTATGTGGCTTACATTTCTATTTAAGTTTCATTCTACAGAAAACAAGAACAATTTTTTTGAAAATTTGGTCTCCATCTAACAGATATTCTAGCAGTTATCTAGATAATTTACTGGTTTTCCCATTTCCTTTATCATCACCTGTCATGGGTTCAGCAGTAGCAGTCATTTTTCTTTCTCTTGGTAGCTGGTGCAGCACTGTTTTTAATTTCGTGCCTGGGAGCAGCGCTGATAACACCAGTGTTTTCAGTTACTGTTTGGCAATGTTTTGGTCTGGCCAAGGACCAGAGAGATTTGGAGACAGAGGCATACCATTCACGTCATGCTCAGATCCCACATTTTCAATATACCATCACATACATATATATATACATACACACACGCTCACACAGATGGAGAGATAAAATCCCGTAGTGCATGGACCAATCCCTATAAAGCTGCTGAGTCCATCCAGTCCGTGATGTCAGGCTCCACCTTTTGTAACAGTCTTTCAGAGCAGGGAAGGCTGTGTGCAGTGTTGGATAGTTGCCTGCTGATGCAGATTGTTCCTTTACTGGTTTCATCGAAGTTCGTTCTTTGTTGGGATGATGGTCTGAGGGTCAGTCGCGGATGACTTGAAGACATCTAGTTGATGGGCTATAAAAATATTACATAGCAGGCAACAGCATGCAATTGAGTTTATTGGCTGTTTTCTCCTAAAATCAAATCTCCTTGAGGTACACATCGGACTTCCCCATCTTCCTGCATTACTCACCAAGTATATCCGCATCCCTGAGCAAAAGCAATCCCACGAGTGCATTTGCCTTTACCTGAAGCAGGAATAACCCAGACTGTCTTCCCCAGCAAATTCTTTATGTGTACCACAGGAACGTTGTCCCCCTCCACAGTATGTAGAAGTTCTGACTGGGCTGGATCAGCTCTGTTGGCAGATCCTCTGGTGTTGACCAACCAGGTGGCCTTTGGTAAATGTGTATCCCAATGTTTGAAAGTCCCACCACCCATTGCTCTCAGTGTAGTTTTTAATAGCCCATTGTACTGTTCGATTTTCCCAGAGGCTGGTGCATGGTAGGGGATGTAATATACCCATTCAATGCCATGCTCTTTGGCCCAAGTATCTATCAGGTTGTTCTGGAAATGAGTCCCATTGTCTGACTCAATTCTCTCTGGTGTGCCGTGTAGCCACAAAATCTGTTTCTCAAGGCCCAGGATAGTGTTTTGGGCAGTGGCGTGGGGCACAGCGTATGTTTCCAGCCATCCGGTGGTTGCTTCCACCATGGTAAGCACATGATGCTTGCCTTGGTGGGTTGGTGGGAGTGTAATATAATCAATCTGCCAAGCCTCCCCATATTTGTACTTCAGCCATCGTCCTCCATGCCAAAGAGGATTTAACCGTTTAGCCTGCTTAATTGCAGCACATGTTTCACACTCATGAATAACCTGGGCAATAGTATCCATTGTTAAGTCCACCCCTCGATCACGAGCCCATCTGTATGTTGCATCTCTGCCCTGATGGCCTGAAGTGTCGTGGGCCCACCGGGTCAAAAATAATTCACCCTTATGTTGCCAATCTATGTCCATCTGAACCACTTCAATCTTAGCAGCGTGATCCACTTGTTGGTTGTTCTGGTGTTCCTCAGTAGCCCGACTCTTGGGTACATGAGCATCTACGTGGCGTACCTTGACCACCAGGTTTTGCACTCGGGCAGCGATGTCTTGCCACAGTGCAGCAGCCCAGATGGGTTTACCTCGGCATTGCCAGTTGCTCTACTTCCATTGCTGCAACCACCCCCACAGGGCATTCGCCACCATCTGTGAGTCAGTATAGAGATAAAGTACTGGCCACTTTTCTTGTTCAGCAATGTCCAAGGCCAGCTGGATGGCTTTCACTTCTGCAAACTGACTCGATTCACCCTCCCCCTCAGCAGTTTCTGCAGCTTGTCGTTGAGGACTCCATATTGCTGTCTTCCATCTACGGTGCTTTCCCACAATGTGACAAGACCCATCAGTAAATAAAGCATACTGCTTTTCACTTTCTGACAGTTCATTATATGGTTGCGCCTCTTCAGCACGCATCACTCCTTCCTCCTATGGTGACCTTCCAGAATCTTTACCCTCTGGCCAGTCCATGATGACTTCTAGAATTCCCGGAAGACTGGGATTTCCTATTCAAGCTCGTTGTGTAATTAATGCGGCCCACTTACTCTATGTAGCATCAGTTGCATGATGTGTAGAGGAGACCCTGCCTTTGAACATCCAGCCCAGCACGGGCAACCGGGGTGCCAGGAGGAGCTGTGCTTCAGTGCCAATCACTTCCGAAGCAGCTCGAACCCCTTCATAGGCTGCCAGTATCTCTTTTTCAGTTGGGGTGTAGCTGGCCTCAGATCCTTTGTATCTCTGACTCCAAAAGCCGAGGGGTCGACCTCAAGTCTCCCCTGGAGCTTCCTGCCAGAGGCTCCAGGTAGGACCATTCTCCCTGGCCGCAGTGTAGAGTACATTTTTCACATCTGGCCCTGTCAGGGCTGTTCTATCGGCTACTGCATGAACTACCTATTGTATAATTTGCTCAAAGGCTTGTTGTTGCTCAGGGCCCCATTTCAAATCATTTTTCTTCCGGGTCACATAATAGAGAGGGCTTACAATCAAACTGTAATTTGGGATGTGCATCCTCCAGAACCCCACAGCACCCAAGAAAGCTTGTGTTTCTTTCTTATTAGTTGGTGGCGACATTGCTGTTATCTTGTTGATCACATCTGTGGGGATCTGGCTGCCTCCATCTTGCCATTTTATTCCCCAAAATTGAATCTCCTGTGCAGGTCCCTTGACCTTACTCCGCTTTATGGCAAAACCGGCTGTCAGCAGGATTTGGATTATTTTCCTCCCTTTCTCAAAGACTTCTTCTGCTGTATCACCCCACACAATGATGTCATCAATGTATTGCAGGTGTTCTGCAGCTTGCCCCTGTTCCAGTGCAGTCTGGATCAGTCCATGGCAGATGGTAGGGCTGTGTTTCTACCCCTGGGGCAGTTGGTTCCAAGTGTACTGGACGCCCCTCCAAGTAAAAGCGAACTGTGGCCTGCACTCTGCTGCCAGAGGAATTGAGAAAAAGGCATTGGCAATATCAATCGTGGCATACCACTTGGCTGCCTTTGACTCCAGTTCATACTGAAGCTCTAGCATGTCCGGCACGGCAGCACTCAAGGATGGTGTAACTTTGTTCAGGCCACGATAGTCTACTGTTAGCCTCCACTCTTCATTAGACTTTCGCACTGGCCATATGGGGCTATTAAAGGGTGAGTGGGTCCTCCTGATCACTCCTTGACTCTCCAATCTACGGATCAGCTTATGGATGGGAATCAGGGAGTCTCGGTTGGTGTGATATTGCCGCCGGTGCACTGTTGCGGTCGCGACTGGCACTTGTTGTTCTTCAACCTTCAGCAACCCCACAGCAGAAGGATCCTTTGAGAGACCAGGCAAGGTGGACAGCTACTCCACTTCCTCTGTCTCCAAAGCAGCAATACCGAAAGCCCATCGGTACCCTCTTGGGTCATTGAAGTACCCTCTCCTGAGGTAATCTATGCCAAGGATACATGGAGCCTCTGGACCAGTCACAATAGGGTGTTTTTGCCATTCCCTCCCAGTCAGGCTGATTTCAGCCTCCAGTACAGTCAACTCTTGGGATCCTCCTGTCACTCCAGAAATAGAAACAGGTTCCACCCCTTGACAGCTTGATGGCATCAGAGTACAAGGTGCACCAGTATCTACCAGAGCCTTATACTTCTGTGGGACTGATGTGCCAGGCCATCCTATCCACACAGTCCAGTAAATCCGATTGTCCCCTACCTCCACCTGGCTGGAGGCGGGGCCCCTCTAGTAGTCATCACATTGGTCACTCACGTCTTGTAGAAAGGTATTACTCTTATTTATCACAGGAGCTGAAGTAAAATCTGCTCTTCCACTCCATCTGGGAACCTGCTCACCAGAGACTGAAGCCGCAGCCTTCATGGGCTGATCAGACTTGACCTTTGCTCTCTTTTTCAGTTCTCGCACCCGCTCCTCCAAAACTGAAGTAGGCTTTCCATCCCACTTCATCATATCTTCTCCGTGATCCCGCAGGTAAAACCATAGGGTGGCCCGTGGTGTATAACTTCTATATCTTCTCTCTCAAACAGTAGTACGCCTTCTGTTAACAGCTGAGACGTGTGTTGGTACATGTGAGGAGCTGGATAGATCGTCTCTCAATTGTTGGAGGTCCTGGGACAGTTTTTCCACAGCTGAGATGACGGAAGGGGTGAGATTGTCTTCAAACTCTTGGAGTTTATAAATCATTTCATCTACTGTTGGTGGTATTGTGTCATTCCAGGTTATTGGTGCCAATGAATGGGCATATGATTGGGGTGCATTTTGTGTAAATTTCCGCCACATGGGTCGTGTACATTCGACTTCATCTGGATCTATGGGTATATCCCCAACATTCGGCTTGATAGTATACATCATCTCTACAATAGCTATTTCCCTCAGAGACTGGATGCCTTTCTTTAAAGTAGTCCCCTTGGCCGAACGACTCATAACATCATCCTTGTATGGAAGCCTATCTTTCACAGCTACCAAGAGCTGCTCCCAAAGGCTGAAAGGACCTTTTCTCTCTTGCAATTGCTTTGTCAATTCCCCCTTCCCTGGCAAGTGATCCCTGCTGTTTGGCTTCACTACTTTCTAGTTCATGACCATCGGCCCCTTTGTCCCAGCATCAGAGCAGCCAGGTGATGATGTGCTCCCCTGGCTGACGGGTAAAGTCTTTTCGCATATTCCGTAGCTCGGTTGAGGTCCGAGATCGGGAAGTCACCTCTTCTTTTTCTTCTTCTTCTTCATCATGTGGTAATAACTCCTGGTCAGATGCTGTCCCAGGTGGTGACGTTGTTTCTTCGTCTTGCTTCATCTTTCTTGCCTCTTTTTTGCTTTTCTTCTTGCATACAGGGGCAACCGATATTGGTACGAGTTGGTCCTCTGGCTCAGCTGCGGTGATTATCACTGTGGTTTGAGTAGCCGCCGTACTTGTCACTGGGGTTTGAGTCGTGGTTGTACCTGTCGCTGGTGGTGATGTAGCTGCTGTACTTGGAGCTGGATTAACTGCACTGTCTGTTACAGTTGGAGTTTGAGTAGCTGCTGTGCTTGTCTCTGAGGGTGGTGTAGTTGCTGTGCTTGGAGCTGGAGTAGCTGCACTGTCCATTACTCCGCCCTCAGATCCAGGGATGTTTTTTTCCTTTTGAAGATGCTGGACAGTGTTAAACAAGGCTCTGTAAGCATAAACCAAGCCCCAGCACGTTGCCATGATTTGTCCATCTCTGGTGTGACCGGAATGACAACACACCTCCTTTAAGTGTTTTACTAATTTTTCTGGGTTTTGCATTTGTTCACTGGGGAAGTTCCAAAGCACTGGAGGGGTCCACTGGCTTAGATACTTGCCCATACTATCCCACACACCCTGCCACTCATGACTGTCCAGCCTTGGGGAAAATCTCTCGGCCATCCTGGATTGTGGTCTAACCCCAGACATGGCCCACACCCCACTCTGCTTAACTCTCCGGACCAGACTAAATAGTTGTGAGTACAACATATTCAGTATGTGTGCCAACATGATAATTCCTGTCACCACCAGCAGGCAGATCTCAAGGGTATCTAAAGGCCATTCAAAACCTTCAAAATTCTCAAATGGTGCTGTAAACGGCCTGGTGGGGGGGGCTGGGAGCACAAAAGAATGTCTCCTTCACAGGCTGACCACCCGAGGAGGTGAAAAGAGACGTGTAATTGCTAAGAACTTCCATTATATACCTCCCAAAGTATAGAGTTGGTGACCACACTGGAAACACAAACCGGGTCAGTTTCATGATCACTGAGTCTATTGTATTAAAAATCAGTGCAATAAAGTACAATGTAACAAGAACCTTAACCCAAAACCCAGATCTGAAAAAAGATAAGAAGAACTGGCTGTAAGTAAAGTATCATACACTGAACCTGTGAGAACCAGAGCAACAACTTTGAGAGCCAATAAATAAGCATTGTGACGAGTGACTATTAATCCTTGCCGTTTATCTCAACCCTTAAGTGCCCCACGTTGGGCGCCAAAAAGAACTGTCGTAGTTTAAGCTGTAAATTTCACTTCTCCCTCCCTCCCCCCCCCCCCCCCACTTTGATGTGGGGGAAATGGGGAGAAGAACCGAAAAATGCAACTCCCACGGGTCGAGACAAGAACAGTCCAGCAACCAAGATACAACACAAATCACTACCGCTACCACCAACAATAACAATAATGACAAGGCAAACACAAGGGAATAGGATAAAACCGCTCGCCACCCGACCGAGCCGAGAGAGAGAGACACTTCCATGTTCCTGCCCCCAGTATTTTACATCCTGGGCATGACGTGCTGTGGCATGGAATAGCTCTTTGGTCAGTTTGCGTCAGGCACCCTGTCTCTGCTTCCTCTTGGCTCCCCCTCCTCCCTGGCATAGCATGAAACTCAGAAAGTCCTTGGCCAGACCAAAACATTGCCAAGCAGTAACTGAAAACACTGGTGTTATCAGCGCTGCTCCCGGGCACGAAATTAAAAACACAGTGCTGCACCAGCTACCCAGAGGGAGAAAAATGACTGCTGCTGCTGAACCCATGACATCACCTTCCATAACAGCTTTTAAAACTGTGTCCTGGGTTCAGCTTAAATTACGACAAACTGAAATGTAAAATTTTATGTCTCAGCCATCCTCTGTTCATGAAGGTTTGGATAGCATCAAAGGATTGGTGAAAACATAAAAATGAAAGGAAAAAGATCAGATATTAGCAGACAAAGTTTGAGATGACTGATAAACTACGCTTGATGGGACTTAATGAGTAATTAATAAGTGAAACATTAATCTTGTCCTAATCAAAATAACCAAGATAACATGCATGCTTATCTGAATGCTTCCAGTTCTTTTTTTTCTAGGAATCAGGTTTAGACAGCCCTTGATATCCCTTAACACTGTTTGGCCTGAACTTCAGAATGCTTAAAACTGCCTCTTTTATAGTAATTCAGCGCTTCTAATCCCTGCAAAGATGGGGGGGGGGGGGGGGTATAGTTAGTAGGTTTATTTTCAGTTTGGGGCAAAGGTTGGGTACACTTTGAGCATTCCCTCTTAAAAACAGAAATTCAGACTTCATAGAAGAACAGGGACAATATCTTTCAGGCTGAGCCTCTTAGTTCCCAAGAGAAGACAATATCCCCCCCTATTACAGCAGCCAGAAAGAATGAACAGAGGTTTCAGTGATAAATATAGACACAGAGATGCCTGGTTTCTTTTCTGCCTCAGAAGCTATCAAGAAGATTTAATCAGCCTTTTCTGTTCCAGCCAATCCTCAGATTATTTTAATACTTTTACATTCTGTATTGAAATTCTGTCACCCTCGTCAGTGTTTTTGCCTGATGGCTGCATGCAGTCACTGCTAAACAATTTGTTAAAGTGTTACATTTTTAGAGAGGTTTGTTCACTTACCATCTAATGGTAATGCTCTTTTACAGGGTCATAAGGAAAGAACATATTCATGATGAGAAAATGAATGGCAAGACATAATCATGTTCCTATCTCATCCCCTATGCTTCCCTATCCTCTTCTAGGCACAGATGAAATAACGTGCACAGATCAGATTTTTACTGTATGCAGAGCTAGCCTTGTGTTTTCTTCTCTACACTAAATTATGCAGTGCTTCTGCAGAAAGTGTGTACAAGGGCTGAATGTAAATCAGAAAAATATATGATTGTGGAACTAAAAGGCAGCCAGTCCTCTCTAAAACCCCATTAGTACATGACATGCTAGTGTGCCCGCCTTATGAGATCATGGGATTCCTGTAGTACCTCAGGTATCTGTGCATGATAGCAACGAATTTTAAATACATCCTTACCTTCATATGAAATAGCTGACACAGACCTGAATGAATGAGGAAAATAAGGGGTCACTTTACTGCTAGAGAGATAAAGATGTTTTCTACATTAAAATGAATGATATATCATAAAAATCAACTTGGGTTTTCTGTGCAGCTGTTAAACGCAGGGCAATATAACAATATGTATGTTCTGCTCTAGCTTGGGAGTGGGGAGAGAGACAAGTCCCCTTTATTTCTGAATTCGAACATAAATAGCAGCAGCAAAAGAGAAACAGACTGCAAAAAGTTTTGACTGACTTGACTGATCATTCATTTTAGCTCTTACTTTCTGTCTCATCAACCTCTTTCATTGCTCCCTTGTTTATCACATGCTTCTTAAAGAAAACCAACAACAAAAACAAACAAACAAAAATTACTTGTTGAACTAATTGCCAGGTTTTAAATAGTACAATGGCTTTTACTGCCAGTCGTTATTGCTACTGAGATGGTAAACAATCCCTTCAGTCTTTTACACAAAATAGAATGAAGTACAAACACTCAAAAAAACCCTTTAGGCTTCTCTGTACACCATCTCCCCTCCACCCCCCATCATAAACCTTTTACAGCTATTTTTTAAATTATGCTAAAATTGCCAGCAGGTATGTAATTTACATCTTAAACAACCCTTCCATGACCTTTTGAATCTATAGATCTTTATGGAGCCTTGAATGAACAGTGTTAAAATTAAATTGTGTTTAGCTGATTGATATTTTTACATTACACACTCATTAGAATACATTACCACTGGGACACAGGCAGAGTGTAACAAAAGCGTAAACCAGTCTCAGCTAATATTTATAATGTTGTTCCACACTTCTGGTAAGAAAAGTCCGACACAAACTCACACAAGTGCCACATAATTTACTAATGAGTCAGTCACTGATCTTTCAAATAATCATGAGTATTAATGGTTTGACTACCTTCTGCAGCTTTGACTAAATGGCTATTGTAAAAAAGCACTCAGCCTCCTTTCTCACATTACTTGCAAACAAAAACTGTCTCTTCCAGGTCATGGGAGAGTTGTGAAATGGAGTGAGCACTTTGCCCTGACTTTTAGTGAAAACCAACCCCTTCTGCTTGTTCCAAGCTATTTCCTTTTCTATTTGCAGGCACCTGGAACCATCTTTTCAACTTGAGTTTCTAACAGACTTGAGATTTGTAGAGCAAATTACATTTAAGCATTCCCAATGCAAATCTTGTCACTTTAGAAGACTGAAGAGGCCTCTGTCAGCCAGTGGTTTTAAACACGCCCTGTAAGATAGAAGGTAATGGTTCTGGTGAAGGAAGGAATATTTGTCTATATTGTGCACTGACAGTGAACAACACTTGAATGGTCATTCTCAGCTCCAGTTTTCTTTAGGAGCTAAATCAGCATATTCCCACATGCAAACCCAGACGCATTCCAGCAGGCTTGGGATGTCAGTTCATATTTGCACCTTCACATTTAGCATCTAAGTTAAAAAGGCCAAGTCTGGGTTTCTTCTACTTCCAGTACATAGCCTGGTGCCTAAATTAGGAAGTTACTGGCATCAGTGAAATTAAAAGAAAGGACAATCATAGAATCATAGAATTGTAGAATAGTTACAGTTGGAAAGGACCCTAAGATCATCCCCAAGGTCAGTCCCACCCACTTGCAGTGTTTCTCACCCTCTTATGTATTTACAATGTTTTCTACTTTTAGTATCCACCATAACTATGACCTGTGTTGCTGAAGTTAGGTGCAGAGATTTTATAAGGTATCAGAATATCTGAATGCAGTCTAAAATGAAAATTTTAAACCACATGGTTTGAAAACATGACATTATTTATGAATCTGTTAATGGATGGAGACAAATGTCTTCAGGGATTTTGGTTTTGTTTGTTTGTTTGCTTGGTTTTTTTGTTTGTTTGTGGTTTTTTTTTTTTTGTGGGTTTGTTTGTTTGGTTGGTTGGTTGGTTTTGGTTTTTTTGGTTTGTTTTTTGTTTTTTTTCCAGGAAAGCAATTGTTCTCCTAGTCACGCTCACTCCAGGAATTTGTGCGTATGAGACTGACCCAGTGATTTCTGATACATCACAGCAGGAGCAGTGATCCATATAACCAATTATTTCTGTATCTTCAGACATGGTGAATCTTGTAAGTTTTTTCTTCAGATGATAATTTCATTGTTGCTTTAGTTTGCGTATTTATTTCTTTATTGTTTCCCTTAGATGAACCTTGTGTGGCATGAATTTAGTCATGTTAGGTAATGAGGTGGAGATTCAGGCTTCTAAAGATGAATTAACACAGGCAAAATTGCAACTACATTATAGTACCTCCATCTGGTTTACTCTTACAGAAAAATGATGCATTCTCATTTCATTTAAGTGTGATGGTCAAAATAATTGTAAAATCTTTCATTCTCTCTCAAACATTACAATAAATAAAGATATCATTACTTTTCAAGACTCAATAACAGTGCAAAACACATACTTCTATTCAAGTCTTATAACCTAGTCTGTATCCCCTTTTTGATAATTATGGCCTAAATAAAACAAATGTAACAAACAAATTCATTTTGTCATCTAGGATTAAAGTAACATACATTCAGCACACAAGTAGCCCACATAGCGTTGTTTTAAGCCAGACTGAAAATATTGTGATTTTTTTTTTCCCCCCACTTCTCAGAATCTTCAAGGCACTTCAAATATTTCAGTCAAACTTAGCCTGAAAACTCAAAACTGCATGTATTTTTATGAGTCAAATATGAGGTTTGGAATCCAAAGGATTTTCCTTTCAACTGCTTCAAAAGTTTTCCATTTGAGTTCTGTTGTTTAAATTTGATCTGATTTGATGAGAAAATTGGGAAGCCAGACACCTTGCAGAAGTGCCTAAAAGAAATGTGATATTTTGATCTTTTAAATGCTTCTTCACTGATATAGTGTTTGGATTTGTTTGTTGTTTGTTTGGGTTTTTTTTCTTTAAAAATATGCTTTCAACAAGTCATCATCTTCTTTTAAAAAACATTAAGAAAACCGTTCACTGAGAAGCCCTTTCTGGAGCTCTGAAATGCACTATCCAGCCTCAGTAGATATTTATTTTGCACCTTACTTTTGCAAATAAATCCAATGAGCTTGCAGTGCTTCTAACTTCACTTTTAATATGCTATTTTCTGTGTTTCTTCCTTACGATTCTCAGTAGCATTTCCAAACTTTTTTTTAATTTAGTTTTATAGTTTCCTTAGGCAGAACTTTCTCTCTGGTCAGAAGTGTATTGCCAGCATACCCACCCATTTCTGCAGACTCTGGACTAGGCCTATATATTAGCTGTGTATTTCATTTTCTCCAGCAATACTAAAAGATTCACAGGGCTGCTTTAAAACACATAAACCTCTCCATTATAGCAATCTATTCCTGTACCATACAGTCTTTTCATTATAGTGGAGATGAATATAAATAACTGTATTGGTAACTTAAAACAAAAATTATTTGGTGTAATCTTTTAAGCTGGACTGTATTTGTAACATTATGTACTTTGTATTCTGCAAAAAAGGGAAGAAGATAGTAAAAACATCACACAAGCCTTGGTGTTTCAACCAAGATATAAGTAGGAGTGAGGAGATTAAAATTTTATTTCTGACTGCTGATCATTTTCTTATGTCTAAATGTAGTTGCTGAAATACCAGTGACTGAATTCTGCCCAGTCATGCCTTCAAATATGTCACCCCTCAGGCACTCTCCCTGAGGAATATTTCTTTCCTGCCTCAGAGAGACATCAGGGCATCACTTATTTACATTGGCAGACAATTCTAAGACTTTTAAAAGGAAAAGCTAAATGCCTGATTACAAGTGATGGCCTTGAAAACCATCAGGTACATTTTGGAGATCTGAATTAAGACTTCATTCTACCTCAAACTAACACAAATTCAACCATCGGTCCTATCTTGTATCCGGAAAAGCTTTTATTAACTATGATGAGACTGAGATCAAATATTTGAAGACTTTCATGAGATACATTTGTTGAGTTTGACTGTAGATGAATAGTAGATAGCAATATTTAATCAGGAAGTATTTCTTATGATTGCTCCAGAGTATTTTTCCACTGAACTTCCAACCCTTGTGATGACAGATAATCCACAGAGCATCCTCACTTTTCCAGATTATTCTACATTTCTTTGTGAAATACAAAATCAGTAATCAATTAATAAGACCAGCAATGAAAAACATTAACTGACAGCATATTTGCTTATTCTTGCATTTTAGCAGATGATCCCTCTCGAACTAATGGGAAAATTCTGTTTCTATTGAATAAAAGATGCCATAAGCCTGCATCTTCAGAAGCCCTGAACTAGAAATTCTGAGTCTATGTAATAAATGACCCATCTCCCCTTCCTGAAGACACTGTTTATAAATAAATAAATGAACTCTTAGTCTTACCTTGAAGACCTTTACATCAGTCTCTAGAGAGAAACCAGGCAGCTTTCCAAAAAAAATTTTACAGTCAGCACACTGAAATCAGTCTATCAGTAACAAATGGGAAAAAAGCAAATTCAGCTGAATTAAAGCTGCACTAGAAAAAAAAGGAAAAGGAGACAGCAGTGATGATTAAGAAGAAAACTGGACATATGGTCACCTTATTCCACTGCTAAAAAGTGTTAATCACAAAGAATTAATCTAGTTAGAGCAAAAAAGAAATTCCACTATAGTTGAATGTTACAAGTTATATGCACCTGTGCTGGGGGGAGATCAGTCAATAAGAATAGATAATATTTTTCTAGAGGTCTATGCATTGTCACATCAGCACCAAGGCATTGTTGGGGTCTACACAAGAGAGTGGAATAGCAGGGAATAGTCAATACAAAAATACTGTCCTTTTCAAAGTGTCTAAGTTTACCAAGAGGCTGGTGGAAAACTGTCTTACCTGGGATCAGTGAAAACTTTAAGAGGCACAAGGAAGGTATGGATGTGTCCATTTAAATGACACTACCCTGGAATCCCCGAGGTGTTTTTTTTAAGAGACCCATCCTCTTCTGAAATCCGAAGTTTTTTGATAAAGCACACTTCTCTTAGATGAAGTTTCTCAAGAATTGTCCTCCTTATGGGAAAAGTTTACAGGCTTCACATTGTAAACAGAAGAAACTGCAGAATTTCTACAAGTCCAGATTTTTATTTTTTACTTTTTTTTAAGGGAGACTTCCTCTGAGTCTTCATTCTCCTGGTTATATAGTCTCATTCTTTTGCCTTTAGCCGCAGTGCTGTCACATGAACTCACACGCAAATGAGGACTAGCAAATGAAACAGTAAAGGAAATCAAATGCAGAATCTGGTTTCCAGCAGGACAGCCCCTATTCTTATTGAAAACAGGTGGAATTTCATCTTATTTAACTAAAAATAACCCAGAAGTGTCCCCAAAAGCTCTACACCTCTACATGTACTCTAATTCTACAATCTCCTTAATACAGATAGGGGAATATGTTGGCAATCACAACTTTTCTTTTAGCTTGTCAACTGTGTTTCTCTCATTAAAAAAATCAGGGATTATGTATACAATTGTCTCTTCCTGCTATATAAGGCAGACCTGGCCAAAGAGAAGAGCCCTGTGTCTAGAGGTACATAGATTAAGTGACCTAACCAGATGTTTCACATTCAGGTTTTGTGACTGGGTTCATGGTAGACATCATCAATAATGACCAAATCCTCCTATTCCTCACAGTTCAAAGAATATGCACTGGGTTTCTGTGGAAATAAGTATGATCTCACGCTACAACCACCACACTTAAAAAGACTGGGAGAAATTCTCCAGCTGATCTTTGAGAACATTGCCACTCTTTCCTGGTTTCCCTTCGTTTTTAGCTGTTGATCTTAATTTAATTGGTTGCATGAAAACTAGTTTTTGGGTTAAAATTTGTTTTCTCATCCTCACTGTCTTTTTGAAATGATGCAGGACATGTAGAGGAAGTATCCATACGTTTAATAAATATATTTGCTACACAGAGAAAAGGTATGAAATAAGAATATCTAAACTACTCGGCATTTACCTAACTTTGGATTTATTTTTTACATCGTCAGTAAAAATCATACTGGTTTCAGTGAGACTGGGACAATGGCAAGTCCTTTTGAAAGTCCTGTTTTCCCTTTTTGAAAGTGCAAAAACATAATCTGTACTGGAAACATGATCATCCTTACCTTTTACAGAGGAGAGATGTTAGTCTTTATCACCTTCTTATACATTACATGGAAGTATTTTTCAAAAATCACAACCTGCACATGAAAACTATATTAGTGAAGACAGGCACTTTTCATATTTGCATCTATATATTGTAACAAATAAAATCAAAACCGAACACTTAGCCACTTATAACCATGTGGCCTTAAGGCTACTGTACACAGTATACAGGCTTCTGTAACATTGCAAAATCTGTGTCTCAAAACTCTCAAATAGGAAAGCAATCCTATTATACATGGTTGCTAATCTGCTTCTGTGTTGTTTCTATTTCTTTAAATAACAGGAACAGTAAAATACACAGTTATTCAATCCTGTCCTGCCTTCATTCAGCTGAGTTACTCTTTTCTGTTGCTTTTCTTTATTCAGCCATCTCCAACTAAAAACTAAACCTATAAGAAAGAGGGCCATATTTTCTAAAAATCTGAAGTTTTCATAGCTTCATGTTAAGTCTAATCTTACTTAAAAGCACCGTTGGTGGCCATTAAGAAGGCAGCAATTGAATACAATTCACAGCTGATATCATATTGAATTGGCTGGCAAATATCATTTAAGACATAATATCCACATGTATTTGGGGAACTTTTCCAAGAAAAATAAAGCTTCCACTACTAGAAAAAATACAGGTCAACAAAAACAAAAGTTAAAAATAAAAAAGTAAAAGTACTGACCTATGCCTGACAGAGAAAAAAAGAAGTTTGCTGATGCCTACTGGAATAGATATCCATGTTCCACTGAATTGCCTACGAGAGTGGAAAGTGAAAGAATCAGAGAATAGATCCTTGTCTGGTGGATCCCCAAATGGGGGCAGAGGGAGAACCAAACTCTCTGTAAATCACACAGTCCATACTTTGTTATATGGAAAAAGGACATACACTGGAACCAGAAACTTTTTTTGGAAATTATTTAAAGCAGTAGTGTTAATGATATAAAATCTCTTTGGGGAAATCAGATTTTTATGGATAGATTATTTTGTTACAGGGAATAGAAGAGGATCCCTGGAGGCCATTTTGCATGTATTAGTCTCCAAGTGCACAAGGAAAACTTGCCAAAATATTTGAGGATTTAGCTGCCAGAACCACCCTCGAATGTACCAAAGCATTCCTTCTTTCTTCATGTCAGCTTCTAGTAGACAATTGCCTTTCTCTAAAACAGAGAATCTGTGGCTTTATCTTCCAGGCAAAACCAACCTAACCCAGACAAAGTGTTTCTGCCTCATCCTGCATGATCATGCTAAAATGGCATCAAAACAACAATCTGGTTGATTCCTTACCTTACCTTTAACATCTACATGCAATTCACTTCCTCATTGCTCACCATAAACCAGCTGCCACTGCCCTTAGTGCCTTTCACAGGCAGAAGCATGAACAAGCACTTCCACATTTGTGTTCTTTCCAGAAATCTCTCATGTCAGCCTTTCATTCTGAAACTTAGTGTAGTGACATGTTTAAATCTATGGCAGCCTGGGAAGGAGTGGGGGGAAAAAATACCTACATATTACATGGACACACAAGAATGTGTGTCAAAATCTAACCCTGCTTTCTGGGTCACTGGTATGGATATAAAATCCCAAAACTGTTAGACATGGGAGAATCAGAAAAGGATCTAAAGACCCAATGTGCTAAGGCCCATTCATACACAATCAGCATTAAACAAAGGACATGGAAAAGGTTATGACATTCCATTCCAGGCCACAAACTTTCAAGAGGAAATTTTTGAGATTAAGGTTCTGAACTTTTTCCTACAGGCCAGTGTCTACATCCATTCTTTCAATTATGATCTGTCATGGTTTAAGCCCCTCAATAAATCACGCAGTCGGTTGCTCACTCACTCTCCCTCTCTCTTCCCCCAGTCCCGGGGGGACAGGGCGGAGAATCGAATGCAACTCGCACAGGTTGAGATAAGAACAGTTTAGTAACTAAGGTATAACACAAATCACTACTGATACCACCAGTCATAATACAAGAGAAGTACAAGGAAAGAGAATACAACTGCTCACCAAGCCTGACCCAGCCAGTGCATCCCCCAGCAGCGAACCCCCCAGTGCACCCCCACCCTTCCAGGTCTCTGCTCTCCGTTTTTACATCCTGGGCATGACGTGCTGTGGTATGGAATAACCTCTTTGGTCAGTTTGGGTCAGGTGCCCTGTCTCTGCTTCCTCCCGGTTTCCTCCCTGGCAGAGCATGAAGCTCAGAAAGTCCTTGGTCAGACCAAAACATTACCAAGCAGCAACTGAAAACACTGGTGTTATCAGCGCTGTTCCCAGGCCCAAAATCAAAAAACACAGCGCTGCACCAGCTACCAAGAAGGAGGAAAACGTCTGCTACTGCTGAACCCATGACACGATCCTTTCTGAAACATTAGTCAGAGGAGGTGGTAGCAGGATCTAGCTCCACTTTGTCTAACAACCATGTGGTCCCTGTACCTGTCCAGGAACTGGGCAGTCAGTTCTTTTCTCTATTTTGGTCCAGCTGCCACAAATTTGCACTTTATATAATTTATCCAAACAATGCCACAGGTAGTGCTTAATACAAGGAGCAGACTATTTTAGGTGAGTGCCATATGCTTCTTTGAAATTGAGCCTTCAGTTATTTTTTGCCTCTTTTCAACAGGAAAGATGGTGAGTGCCTAACACAATTACTTTCTCCAGGCTTATTTTATTGACAGATACTTTGAGATGTAGGATTACACATTTAAGGAATGGGTTGGAATTAAACCTGAACTTGCATTTCCATCGACAGTTTTTTAGCTATGTGTTCATTACAAAAGGGACAAAACAGCTCCTTTATGTTTTTAAAAGAGACTAGTGGCTCTAACTGGGTTGGCTTTTTTTTTTTTTTTTTTTGAGCATCCTCTTCTGTGAGCATCATCTCAAGAATGTCATGTAGGCAGAGTCTCCCCTGGTGTGAGGACTAAGGTGGACATGAAATGACTTAGCTCTGTCAAGACAAGAATGCTTCTGGATATCTTCAGATGCACATGGCTAGACCTATCTTAGGATAGGGTTATGGCTAGAGAAAGATGAGATGGACAGTTAATACTTAGACATACATGTATATTCTATGAAAGTTTTTTTCAGATCTTGTCCTCATCATCTACTATGTTTATGTCCCAAAGTCTTTAAGGTTGTAGTGAATATTTTTCCAGGATATGATAACCATGTGAGAGTAGAGGCAAAGTACTCAACCCTCCGTGCTCCTAGACTGGAGAAGTTCACAGGACTGGTGAAGACAATTGGATTATGTGAGATTAGACAAAATGTATATTAACCCAAGTATTAACCGAGTAACTATACAGTGCTGCTGTTGTGACACCTACAGTGTTATTGCACAATAAATGCCTTGCATACATGGCACAAACTCTGCTTCACTCATCCGAGCAAAGACCTGAGTACCTCCCACGAATCAGAATTTTGAAAGGTAAATATCCATCTTGCTCAGTAATAAGCAAGTGTCCCAATCAATGCAAGTTCATAAACCACACATAAAAGTTACCTTACCTAGGTCTTCTAGGGGCATCAAGAGCCCTAAAATTCTGATGTGGGGAATTTTCAGCTAAATCTGGCAAAAAAAAAAATACTGTTTTCTTTTACAACATCAAAAGAGAATTTTAAGGCTCATCTCTAATCCTTTAGACAGAGGATCTGGTGACTGAATATGACTTTTACAGGAAGCCACAAATAAATAACCACGCAGTGCAGTATGGGACTTGGCATTGGAGCACCTTTAGATCATTCTGGTGATTTTAGCCGCTCTGCATCACTTCATAAATAGCACCAATAAAAAGAAAAAAAAAGAAATTCTCCAATTAAAAAATGCATTTGCATATTCATCCAGAGAACAGGTGACAAGAGTCTGGACTGCATTCCTAGAGAACAAGAACAGCTTCTTTGTCCTCTTTCTGCCATACGCACTACAGACCTTTCACAGTTTTTTGTATACATGCAATGGAGTCTTTCTTACTTGATACTGCATAAGCAAAGGTAAGGAAAGTAAGTAATACTGAGATGTGGGTCCACAAGTTGCTTGCACTAGCTCTGATAAATTAACCAATTAAAAAAAATGTTTTTCCTCTACCAGAATTTTGTAGCAAAGCAATGCAGAGTAACTTGAAGTAATGTATATTGAATTGCAAGTCAGTATTGTAACAGCAAGTATATATTAGTGCTGGGAAAAAAAAAACATGTCCATTAATTTTCTATCAGAAACACCCAAAGGAAATTTCTTTGCAAAAAAGTCAAAAAAAAGTGTTTCCATTTTTTCATTCAACTCAGCAAATATAAAAAATTTGGAGGGACATGGAAATAACTTCACAGTATTTTTTCAGAAAATGAAATTTACCTATAAAATAGTCATACTTCAATGTATTTGTATTTAAGCAGCCTTCCAAGAACCAGTTGTATTAATTTTAATGGCATAAATAAGCCTATAGACAGAAAAGGGTTCATATAATCTCGTCATAGTATTAAGCAATTGAAGAAGGTTGGAGATTTCTAGTACAGAGATCTAAACTGCTTAGTCATGTGTCAATCATCACCATGAAAAATCTTTTGACTTTACATTAAACATACAAAAGAGGAGGAAAAAAAGAAAATCCATTTAAAATCATGGCAGGAGAAAGTGCTATTAACAAGGCATATCACTCATCGCAGAGGTGGAGGAAGGCTGTGTGCTGTAATCCCTTCCTGCCACAGAGCCAGCATCAGTGGACACCAATGGAGATATCGACTTGCACATATGTGGCCTCTCAGGCACTTCCCAGGAGCAGTGAGCTCATTTCATCTGTGCCAGCCACGACGTCTTCATGGACACATTGCTTTCCCCAGAAAGGAGAGGCTGCACCTGTGATTTAAACTGGCCATGTGTGTCCCCTTCTGTAGTCATGAGAACAATGCAGCTTCATGGGGAAACTTACATTCATCACCCTCAGAAACACATCAGGCTCACCCTCACCACACGCTAGGAATGCTGGTGTGTAGCTTTGTCATGGGTTCAGTAGTAGCTGTCATTTTCCTCCTTCTTGGTAGCTGGTGCAGTGCTGTGTTTTTGACTTTTGGCCTGGGAACTGCACTGATAACACCAGTGTTTCCACTTACTGCTTGGTAGTGTTTTGGTCTGACCAAGGACTTTCTGAGTCTTATGCTCTGTCAGGGAGGAGGGGGAGCTGGGAGAAAGCAGAGACAGGACACCTGACACAAACTGACCAAAGAGGTTATTCCATGCCACAGCACATCATGCCCAGGATGTAAAAACAGAGAGCAGAGACCCGGAAGGGTGGGGGTTCACAGCGTGGTCGGGCTTTTGGTATTGGGGGGTGGGCAGTTGTATTCTCTTTTCTTGTATTTATCTTGTATTATTATTAGTGGTAGCAGTGATGATTTGTGTTATACTTTAGTTACTAAACTGTTCTTATCTCAACTTGTGGGAGTTGCATTCTTTTGATTCTCCTCCCCATCCCCCCAGGACTGGGGGAAGAAAGAGGGGGGAATGAGTGAGAGAGTGACTGTGTGAGTTATTGAGGGGCTTAAGCCATGACAAGACTATGCTGACCTTCAACTGTAGCCAGGCATTTTCTAAGATAGTACCAGCTGGCTGAGGGCAAAACTACAGCAAGATCATGGCAGAAATCTAACAGTTTGGAAAACTGTGTGGTAGTGTTTGGGTCTGCACCATAGTCCTGTTTAGTTAGCTAGTATAGACAATGTTGGGGGTCTCAAATAAAAGTTGGTGCCAAAAGAACAGGTCCTGTAGGTACTTCTTGATAGCCATCTTCCCAGAGGGCAGCTCAAGAGTCAGCAGCTTGTGAGGGTTGATATGAATTAGTTGAATTGATGCTGGGCACCACTAGCATCTTTCCTGAGGAATTATGTGATTTTGTTGGCTAAACAATATACAGACATCAAGCCTCAGTGGATGAAAACAGGATCATGGATGAAAGCAGGATCATGGAGTATCCTGGAAAACCTGGTAGCTGTCCCAGATATGCGTGGCAGTGCAGTGCCAAGTGGTCCACAGGAAAGAGCTTAAGAGCAGAACACAAGCCAGATGTATCCTCCCAAATATCTGTAAATAAATCATGATAAATCTTTCTTACCTTTTCCCTCCTTCTGCCACATGTTCCCGCCCTGCCCCTTGTACCTGCTTTGGCTCTCACCTGTCCACTCCATTGACATGAAAGCTATGACAGCCTACCTGCCAAGACTGCAAACAGTTTTCTACCCATTTAGTTCTCTAAAACAAATTGTTGTAGTGTCAGGCAATTGTCAACAAAGGTGCAAGGGAAGAGGAACAGGAACAGACTGAAGGAAGAAGAGGCAGTGTGCAGAGAGAGTCACAACTGCTCCTGAGATTTGCTCGCATTGTTCTAGATAGGTCTCTCAGAGTTTGTACCACTTTCCTGAGACTCACTATTACCATGTACCTTTTTTCAAGTACATTAAAGTCCCAACACATTGTGAATGTTTCCACAATAAAAGGAACTGTATTATCATAAGCTGGTAAATGTAAAATTTTGATTAAAGAAAAAACATGGAAAATATAAACTCTAATGCTTTTTTATATGCAGGTATATCAGAAATGAGCAGGGAAACCTTCAAAAAGGGTTAACTTTGTCACTGCAAGTGCACCTACTACAATACAAGCCTGGAAAAATTAGTGAGGACAATAGGATTTCTCTGAGCTTGATAAGCTGATAACAGGAGACATCTGAGCTCTCATGTTTCAGGGATGCTCAGTCCCTAGCTGAATTACTGTTGTTTTTTCCAGAGCAGCCAGGGCCCTGTAAGTTGACTTTATGTGACAGCTCAAGCACAGATTCTTAACAAAGGACAGGCATGTGTCTTGGGTAGAAACACAAAAAAAAAGACAAACACAGTCTGGAAAACACAAACAACTTTTTTTTTTTCTTTTTTCTTCTTTTTTTTTTTAAGAAACAGCAAATTAATTACAGCATATTTCCAAGTTTAAAAGCAATTGCTTAATCAGTCCGACAGGTGCAAATCATGGCAGAGCCTTAAAGGTTAAGCTATGTCTATGTGACAATACACTAATTTCAGCTGCGAACCGTCAAAATGTTCAGGTTCAGGATATTTAGGGTCTTTGAAGAGTAAATAAATGAAGTACCTCAGGTTCTCACCCAGAATCATGTGAAAAACAAATGTCCTTACTGGAGAGGGCTGTCACACTCTTAGGCATCCCAAGACTGAGATCAAACAAGAAAATCTTCATATGGAGAAAGACAGAAAAGTAATAAACTTGGACAAACATAGCAATAAAATTTCCAGAAATCACTCAGAGTCAGGGAGTTGGGCGAAAGTCTTCATTGATGCCATATCATTAGGTACATGTAGGGAAACATTAGAGTTTAATTTAGCAATACATTAAGCTAATATTTTACAGATGCCATTTTTCACTAATGTGTTTTATCCATCACTGAAAACTGTTTAATGCATATTAAACTGTCATCCATTGTCAAATGTTAAAATGTTAGGTTAAAAAATATACTTGTTTCTATATATGTGCCCTTCCGGCTAATTCTGTCTTCCAGTAAGAGTATCTTCAAGCAGCAAGAATGAACACTCAGGATAATAGCTTTCTTTATGGATCTTCTTCTCTTAGCAGCCCAGCAGATGAAGTAACAAGGAATCTGCCCAGCAGGTAAATTTCTATTAAAGGCTTTCTGCATCTTGGCAGTGGTTCACAGCATTGATATTCTTTTGCAAAACACTTTGTATTGAAGAATCAGCATTTTTCTAGTGACAACTCTTTTAATAAGAAAATTCCTGACATGGTCCAAGTACAGTGCCTAAACAACCATGATGCAGTTTGGATGGTTTAAGAGAGTATAAGTTTACTGCTATCTGTAAAAAAATCTGCAGTGCGCACAAAGGATGGTGGCTCACTGGAGAAAATAGGAGATTATTGTCTTTGCAGCCTCATGATTTAGCTCTTTTCCCACAGCCTTTCACTGGGGTGGAACATTTTCTGCAAGTTCCAGAATCACTCTTCCGAAATGGGAGCCTCACACTTTCCAAGCTAAACAGCTACAGCCCTTGCTGACACCAATCCCTCCTTTAGCCAGTCATTAGTCATCAGACCACCAGAACTGCCCTATAAAAGCATGATCACATCAAACCACAGTTTCACACCAGTGGACACATCCAATATGCCCACGTGAAAAATGTATTTGTTTCACATACAATCCAACCTGCTTTTATATTCCAAGACGTTTATGAAATAAAGCCTCATGCAACCCAAAATGCACTCTAGGCTGATGCTTAACACATCACCCTCTGTGGTGAAAAGACTTCTCAGACTGTCAAATAAGTTATTCTCATGACACAATCCAAAGTTTCCATCCAGCTAAAGAAAATATAATGTAATGTATTTCCAAACATATATTCATTTGTCCTCCAAGTGCCCCAGGAATGTTTACAAACTGGATTTGATGAGAATGCTATGCAGGCTGGATAATAAAGCAGCTCCATTTAAAAGGACAGTTTACGGGTTTAGGGCAATAATGATCCTGTTTACAGGAGTAAGGAGGCAGAGGCCATAGAAAGGTAAGGGCTGAAAATGAAGTGTAATAAAACCAATGATTTTACTTTGTTGCTTTACAGAAATGAACAACCTTATCTCCTCCTACCTTCCCACATTCTCTAGAAAGTCCTTGTTCCAGTGCAGTTGATAATGTGGATCACTTGCAAGTAGAAAATTTTCCTGGGAAATCGGCAAGTATTCAAACTACTCAGGTAAACTGGGACCATAAATAAGCTGTCCTAAATACTTCAGGGGAAAGGGTTGGAAGGGGAGGAGCTTCAGTTCATAAGACAAAGAAAGATGATAGATTTTCTTATTATGGTAATAACAGAAATCTGAAAGTTTCTGTTTCAGCTCTGTCACAAGCCTTTTTGTGACCCTGACTTATGGTCTGAATTTGTCTCTCTTGAAGTGAATAGGGGTTTTGTCATTGTCATTGATTCCAGGAACCAGTGTGATTTAAGAAATCCCACCACTGCTTGTTGACCTCATATTCATCATGTAACAGCATGATGCAGAGCCCCCTGATGTTGTGCTTGTGGCACTCAGCCGGCACAGCCCAGCTCCCTCTCTTGCAGGGATCCTAGCTGGGGATGAAAACAGGCTTTACCCAGTGCACTTCTGTGCCCATGAGTAATCTCTCCCTCTCAGCCTATCTATGCAAGAGAAAACTTTGACATTATAACAAAAAACCTCAATGAAAGTCAGACAACTGACATCCAGTCCAGGCTCACCAGAAGCTCACCCAGCACAATAAGATACAGTGCAAATGCCCACATAATCTAAAATAACGTTGCAGGAGGTTTTTTCTGGCTTTTTTCCTTCTGTAGGAATTGCCAGCCATTTGTTACTGTGGGTGCAGGGACACTGAAATTGCCAAGATTTTACCTAACCTACTAAATCTAGATCACCACACACCTGACCTGATTCAGTTTGGAGCTGAACAGCTTTCCCACCTCACCACTGCCTCCATTCGCTTCAAAGAAATTCTCTTTGTTGAATTAAAATATATTCAGCCTAGGTCTAGCACAGCCTAGTACACAAGTTTGAGCCCTGACTCCATATTTCACCTTCCTGATAGAGTTCACCAATTAGGAGGGAAGAAGCAAAGTACCCACAAGGTAGGTGGCATGCAAAGTAACATAATAAATAGAGATGCCTGTGTAAGGTCTCTGGTCTCCCAGCTTAGTGAATAATCTTTTTTATTTCAATCAAATATCTTCTTTTCACTTTAAGAAAATCATGCAGCAGAAAAACATCCTAATTTTAGTATCTGGGTGCTAAATCATATCACTTTTTTAGTCAAGCAGTTTTTATCTGAAGCTGTTTTAACAGAAGGAGAAGAATAAAACTCAGGGTCTGCAGCATTATTCATGTTTCTATCTCTGAATTTCCACATTATCTAGGCCAAATTCCTTCACAAGCTTATGTCTCCCTTTTCTCTTCCATAAAACGGGTACCATGATACTGCCCTGTTTCCTCAGGTGCTTTGCATTTTGTGGAATTTTGTTCACAGCCACAGTTGGGAAACAATACTGGAACTCTGCAGAAAATGTGTGCCAGAAGACATACTGTGCAGCATGGGGTACCTCTGGTTTCAAGTGAGATATGCAGCAAGTCTGAAGAATATATTGCACATTGTATCAAATGCAGTTGAACACTCATTAGACAATATCGGTGAGTATGTACCTACTCGATCTGTTCTGTTCAAATGACACTCCTGGCTTCAACAGCATTTACACTGTCACATGGTAATGGAGACCTGGGTCATGGGAGCTTTACTGGAAACTAAAACTTTTAATAAAAATATGTTGTGTTTATGAGTGTTTTCTGGGGTTTCATACTTGCTCCTGCTCCAGCAATAATGCTGTTTTCTGTTCTGCAAGCCAAATGCTAGGAAGCCTTTTTCCCAGATTGTTTTTAATACTTTTTCTGAGAGAGTCATGTTGAGTTCATGACCCTCTTGTCTTGTAGGAAGGGTCTGGCCTCTCAGCAATCCCTCACCCATCCCTCTGCAAGAGTGCCGTGTGCAAGAGCATGTTTCACTCCCCCTTCTGCCTGGGAACCAGGGCCTGGGGCCCTGGCCATCTCTGCAACTTGGCACGGAGCTATCAATGCTTCTCCCACCCCTTTCCCTCCCTCTCAAGAGGACCAGAGACATTGTCTTCTTTCATTTTGTCTGGGAGGAAGGGAAAAGTGGAGCTCCAGCAGCAGATAAAGACCCAGGAGACTTAAAAATGTGGGAAGTGCTGGTTCCCTGAGGTCCCTCTGATTAACACGGCTGCCTGGCTTTTGTGTGGGAAGGCAAAATGTCACTTTGGACCAAGGCCATGACAGTTATGCGAGAGAAGGCAAGGCCTTCTCCTTTCCTGCATTCTCATGGCAAACCACCCTCCTCTTTTTTCATCCCCTCTGCAAACCCGCTCATGAATACCACACGCACAGTGACACACGGATCCTGGGAATTAATCAGTTGCTCCCCATGGAAGACATGCCCTTTATGACTGCCAGAAAATCCTTTGGAGTTAGGAGTCCTTCCCAACCCACCCCGTTCAGCAGCGTCACAGTCACTGAGCCATTCGTAGTTGTCGCAGTGCATTCTGGAATTGTTGCAACATTAAACTTGGATTATGAAGCTACAAAAGGATAGTGGGTTGTAGAAAGCAGGCAGATAACCTTACAGTGCCATACACTTACATGCTTTCTGGGACTCTAGGTAGACGGTGAAATGTAACTTCAGGGGGCACTGCATCATCCTAGCAAAATATTTAGGTAGGGAACTATGAAGTTATTTCAGTTTTAAACAAGAGACTAGAGTTTCCTCCTCATCCTGCCACACACTTTCGATTGTTTGTTTCACAGCTGCAGTTCTAAAGTGCTTTGTATCAAATAGTAAAGCTACCAAGAAATCTTTTCTGGGAAATTTTCAAAAGCTTTCTAGAAGAACACAGCACTTCCCCGTTGTAGAAGGGGCATCTACAAAAGCAGCAAGAGTCTCTGCAAAATGGGGACTTGAAGTAACCCTACACTCCTTAAAGATACTTAATAGAGGGAAAAAAAAATCCTTTCCTTTCTCACAGAAAACAGTTTTGGTTTTTTTCCTCCTAGTTTTCACTTAATTTTTTTTTAAGGAATCTGAAAATCATATTTTCCACAAAAATAATGTTGACCTATAGATTTAATACTGCATTTTGGAACAGCTTGTATTTTGTGAACACATTTTACTTTCATCAGAAACAGACGTTTTTCATTAAAAAACACTTCGCATTTGATTTTAAAAATTAATTTCAAGGAAAAATTTGGTTCTGACTGTTTCTAGGTTTAAGTCCTCTGGACTTTGGACTGCCATTTGATAAGAGTCTTCCTACTTCTACTTATGCACAGCCATAAGTATTTCTAATAGAAGAATTTGGTAAAAAGTCTTTCTGCAGATAGAGCTTCTATCATAATTTACGTTAAAGGATTATAGCTCAATTTTGCTATTTATTGAGCAGATTTTTTTCAAGAGGAGCGCACAGCTAAATAATCTATGGTTCAGAGAATGGGAGTCATCTGGTTAGGTAATGGATCAATGATAACAGATAATTGATCTGGCTAAACGATGGATTATAGATAATGTTGATGGCAGCATAAAAAAATAACCCACAATAAAATGAAACACTGAAGTTTTAGTGATAGATACTTAGCCCACAATTCAAAGCTAATCAAATTAATTTTTACAAATTCATTATCTGAAAAGTGTAGTAGTAAATTATCTGCAGATATGCTGTGATATTTTTGTACTGTTTAATGAATGCATGACTACATTTTAGCCTGGGGTTTATCCACAAACTGGCGAATAAGCACTCATTATTTATGAGGGATACTCATTATGACTGCCCCTGTGAATCACACAGGACTATTTCTGTTCCAGAACTGGGTGACCTAGGAAGAATTCCATTTTCCTGCTCTGAAATGATTTGTGAAATCTCTGTCTCTGTTCAGTGAACATCACACCAACAAGATAGAAAGGCCATTTCAAAGATTATCCCGAGAGAATATTTTTATACAAACATTTCTGTAAAAACTTACTTGGTTTCCCTGATACTCCTGCTTTCAAATATACTCATGAATAAAATCTCGTGCACCGAAGTTGTGCAGACACATGAGTAAGATGCAGAAGGGCAGTAAGCTTTATTGACAGAAATATTTACAAACATTATTTGGCTACAGTTACCCCCAGCTGAGCCTTACACACATTGCAGCTGTCATACACAGACCAAGGAAGTGCACTAAAACTTTTTTAGAGGCAATTGCAGCAGAAAGGAGAAGCAAGGAAAAAGGTACATGTTATACTATACACACATATTTTTAAAAAATAAAAACAACAAACAAAGAACAAAAAAAAAAAAAAACAAAACCCACCACACAACCAACTACTTCAAGATGACTTTCATGTTCTCTGGGAAGAAACTGCTCTCTACAGACTGTGAGTTTGGCATTATGATGTTCCAAGCTGGTAGAAACTTAGGCCTATAGGGAAATTCCTTGTGAAAGCTTCTAGTGGCAGCAAATTGTTTTTCTGAAAAGAAGCAAGAAGTGATGAAGGATGTTCTTACGCTATGAATTAGTTTCAGTTTCCTCACTACCATCAGATAGTTAAATTAAAATAAAACATTCCCAAGGTTTAAGAAAAAGGAAGAGACAAAGATTTCCAGTAATAAAAGTAGATATAGGATTTAAATCTGCGTTTAACACTTATCAGGATTTCATGCACTTAAACTAGCATGAGCTTGTGTAAACTCACAGCCTCACACTAGCATAGTACTTACAAGTAAAAGATATGGTTTCTCCTCACAGCTAAAGAGAAGAGCTGTTCTGCCTCTCAAGGTCTTCTCTGGAGAAGTCATAGCTCCACTTCCAAAAACCCTCAGCAGAATCCTTTCCTCCAAACAATTCAAACTTTATCTGAACCTATGGGAAGAGGTGAACTATATTTCCAGCAGTATATGGGCAACTCCAGTGTACATCTTTTTTATATAAGTAACGTACATGATCTCCTGGCACTCTCCATGCCTGCACAATACCAGCAGAAGTTTGGGCCCTGGAGAAGAAGAAAAACGATAGAAGTCCTTCAAAGAATTTTCACCAGATCATCACAAGGTCATGGGAAAACTCAGTCTGGAAGGGACCTCAGGAGGACTGCAGCCCAGGTCAAACCTGGGTACACCAATCTCCATAGACCATAAAACAGCTCAGAGCTGGGCCTATTTTTGGACCCTTCCATACTGCTGTCCCTAGGAAATTGCCTGGCAGATTGTATCCCATCCTATCAGGCTCAGATTAGACCATGACAGTCCATGACTTCGTAACGACAAGAACAGGTCAATCCCAATCAGATGTATCTGAGGACTTCAGTGAGTACCAAAAGCAATACTCTACCAACTTCAAAGCCTACCACATAAATAAGAAATAAATAAGAAAGTGGAAAAGTCGTTAATTCAACTTACAAAATTACAGAGGAGTTTATATAAAAAAAAAGCATATAGGAACATGCATTACACCACATCATAACTTGTACATTTCATTTCAAAATTAAATCATAGATGATAATTCACATTTGGCTGTTGTGGTTCTTTTCCCACATCCTCAATTTCTTCTGAATTGCAGTCTCTGTTTCTTATCAGAAAATAGCATTTATCTTTCTCCCTTTGAAATCTATTCACTGCTTTTGAACTGAGGACTAGTTGAAAATATCAACACCCTCATTTATATAAGGCAACTGGTCTGACATCTCAGGAAAGTGTACCAAATTAGGCATCCATGGATTTCAAGCACCATAAACAAATATGATCTTCTTTTCTAGTTAGGTTTGGTTTCTGCTGCCTCTAAAAAACTGATGTTTTTCTTTAGTGAACCAAATACTGTCTGCAGTGTCTTTCATTTTCATCCATTTTGGAGAGACTTTCCCACCTGCTAAAAGCTTCTCAGAAAGTCGAGGTGGGAGTTTACAGATAGATTCTGCAGTGTGCAATCACCAGAAATACAGAGTAGAAATAGGGAGCAGAAAGAAAGAAATGCAGTAATAAAAGGCTTTTTCCTAATAGGCTTTGTTCTGGTTTGGTTTGTTGGATTTTATTTTTTTTTTTTTGTAAGTAAGAAGCAACTTTTTCATGACAGCCCAACAACTAACAGAGCATCCCATAAATTTCACCTACAAATGATCTCTCTCATATATGAGTTCTTATGTATGGGACAAGTGATCTGTCAAGTTATGCATATTCTCAAATTTTGAATAACTGGAGAATTAGAAGAATAGGTTCATATAAGAGAAAAATAGGACCAGGCATTCCAGCTCACAACACTAGCTTACGACTTTGGACAAGTGAAATTATTATTTTTCTCCATTGCAAACTTGACTGTACTATCTTCAGTAAGTTGCCTCACCTTCCTGTGCTTCCATTTCTCATCTGTAAAGTCAGGACAATAGCATTTTCCAGGTATGCTGTGAGGTAAAAATACATTAAAGACTGGGAGATTGCCCAGGTAGTACAGTGGTAGGAACATAAAGGAGCCAAAATAGAGTTTTGCTATTGAAGGTTGTCATTAAAATACTGAGTAGTGCTTCTTATTAGAGCTGGCTGGAACACTTCCCATCAAATACACACAGATTTCATCATTCGGCTTTCATCAGAGCCAAAAGCTTTTTAAAAAATCTCAGTTTTGACAATGTTTTTGAAGGAAAGGTTTCTTTGATCCAGGCTGGACTCTTCAGTTATTTCCAGAGACAGGGGTCAGGCTTTTCAAAGCATCTAAGAGGTTTATCTTTGACCTCATGAAGAAGAAAAGGTTGAAACCTAAAAGGCTACTGTGCTACACAGTCGTCATTGTCCAGCCAGTCCTGTCACTCCTGACTCAGAACGCACTGGGGAGAAGAACCCTTGCGCTAAGCAAAGAAAGTGCCTCTTCCAGAAAGGCCATGGAAATGAAACTGTTGGGCAGGGTATTCAGCAACTGCCAGCTAACCCATTCAGAGTGAGCCAAAGGGCTTGGTCTGACCTACCAACTTCGACTTAAGCATGAGCTCCAGCCTGATTATTTAAACCTGCATCTGCAGTTGCCTTCCATCTACATTTTCCTTTCTATTTTTTTTTTCTTCCCCTGGTTCCACATCAAGGATATACAACTTACACAATTCCACTTATACAACATAGGGGCAGTTTAACCTGGTGGGAGAGCTGCAACATTTTTCTTCAGCTCCTGTACGCACACTTTGAAGCAGTGTCCCTCATGCCCAGCAGTTCAATAGTTCAACCTCTGTGTATTTTATCTATCATCCATCTATCTATCTGTCTGTCTGTCTGTCTGTCTGTCTGGTTTTTTTTGTTTGTTTATTTGTCTATTTATTTATTTATTTATTTTAGGAGCTTGCCATAATTTAAGTGCAGCCTGATTTAAAAAACAATACGCTGGTACCAGCTGCATGAGGGAGCATCCTGTGCGTGCAGTGGTCTCTCTCTCTGGCTTAAGCATAATAAACGGGGATCATTGCAAGCTTTAAATTAAAAAGTAATAGAAATAAGCATCCGGTGACCTTCCTGCGCCACGTACTTCAAATGCCTTCGGGTTTCTGCGCCGTTTGGGCAGACTGCCGAAAGCCCTTCTCCGGCAGACCTAAGGGGCCGAGCCGCAGCGCGGGGCGGAGGCTCCCCCTAGCGGGGAAGCGGTGGCCATCCCTCGGAAGCCGCGCTGCGCTCCGGGAGGGCAGGCTGCTCCGAGGGCTCAAGCCACCCCGGGGAAGGGCGGCTGGAAGCACGCGTCACTTTGGAGGAGCTGTATCCCTCGTGGGCAACCACCACGGAGCTGCCCCTGCGCTCAGCAGCTGCATACCGCCGCATAGGAGCGTACGGGTCGCGCGACTCTCCTTCGATCCCTGTCCGGTGGGTTCAAGAAAAGGGCACGATTCCAAAATTCTGTGCAAACTGTTTGGCTGGCATCTGCACAGCTCCAGGAAAACCGAGATGCCTCTCTACTGCCAGAGCATTTCAGGGCAGAGCAATGTCTCACAAGCAAACATTGGACTTTCCCTCCAATGTTTAATCTCTGCCTCCCATCTCCCTGAGGCAGCAACTCAAAGAAAATGACCCTCAAAGGGTATGATTTTCTGCTTCACTCAAAGCTTGTTATCCTGGGGCTGCCTTTTCTGTTTCCTCTCTTCTATTCTCTTTCTCCCATCCCCTCTTCAGAGCAAAAAAGATCATACATCTCATCAGGATCTGTCTTCACGGGAGATTCTTTTATTTTCCCCCTCCTTTTGACAACTTTCTTTTCATAAGGAGAAAAAGTATATTTCTTTTTCTCAGTATAATTGTACTCTGCTTTGAGTACTTTGATGTCGTAACGACTGACATGAAGTAGATACGCTGCTTGCTGGTTTATGAAAAAGACATTTAATGTGAAGTACCAATCATTTAGTCTTGTGGCTTTTTCCATCTCTTACAAGCTTCCTATTTTTGGTGGGAGGGGGGTTAATTCTGGACATTTATTTTGTGGGAAAAGTTACAGATTAATTATCTCTAGTGGAAAAAATCTGTGCCTAACATGTTAAAAATAGCCCTTCCTGAATTAATTTCTCTTTTTTAAGGCATTTTAAAGTCCTTCATTTTCGCCTCTGTAGAAAGTAATTTTTTGTAATTATGATCTAAGGATAAAAGAGAGACAAAGATTCGAGGAGATCTAAAATCTTTTATTAGGCTGAAAGAGAGAGAAAAAAGAACCAAGCTTTCAGGCACACATACCTAACACCTGAAGGATGTCCTGCAGGCCCCCAAACAAATCTCTTTTTTTGCTGTGAAATGAATATGGGAAGTCTTGAACTCCTATCGTGCCTCTGCAAACAATTGCCATCATTGCAGCAAGTGCCATCAGACATTTTGTGTATTTCCGGCTAACAATAAATAGGAATAAGAAATCCAAACCTCATCACTGCAGATCAGTTTTCCACAGGCTGCTAAGCTAGACTCCATTTTACAAATTCCAGTTACTCAGTGAAATTAAAATAAAGTGGGCTTCATATCAAATCCACCCAAAATTAAAGGACATATCTGATGTTAACAGAGGTTTAACAGTTCAGCCAAGTCTGTTAATAGCATCTCTGACTGTCTCCCTGCCCCAGCTGCAATACTTGTCTATGCAAGTGGTTTTGGGCCCTACTCTAGCTCTCCTGCAACCGGGAATAAATGCCTCCAACTGAATCGAGTTTTAAGTATAAATTCAGCAAAAGGGATCTGAAAACGCAGGCAGCTTTGGGAGATGTCTTTGCCTGGACACAAGGCTGTGCTATAGCTATTGGTTACAGGCTTGGGCACAAACAGCTTTTTGGCTGTGTGGACCTAGTGTTGGAGAAATGCTCTCACCTGGCAGGAAGAGAGTGACATAGGATCAGGCACCCGTACTACTCGTGTGTAGGGATGCATGAACCACCAGCAATGACATGGTATATGATGCTACTTACTGGTAACAAAAGTCCCACAGAAGTACTCCAAGAGGTTTGAGACCTCGTCTTGTCTTTGCAAGAAGATTTGAGTTATGCTTTCAGCGTTGTGTTGTCAGGTGGCATTATTTTATGTTCATGCTACTGTGTTTGCTGCTGCTTGACTATTTGAGTGCTGTGCCTGGTTTTGTAAGTAATCGTGAGCTACTTGCTTCTATGAAAAGTCTTGGCTGCTGCCTTTGGTAGCTTGTATTTTCATCTCCCCCATGTTTAAATACAGATTTGGGGCTGCCAGTCTAAGGACTTTTGAGGCTTTTAAAACTTCAGTTTGTCTCCACTCTGTTATTGTGCCCTATCGCAATTAGCAGAGAAGTGTGGACAGGGTCCATTGTAAGCAATGTGAAAATAATATTTCCAACAGAAGTTGCACTTCTGTGGGGTGAAGGGGAATAAAAAGATTAATTTTTCAGGGGAGAGAAAGCTTCCAGCACTAAGGCAGCATCAAATGGAAGCTTTGTTCAGGGAGCTAGTAGGTCTTTTGGGGCATAACTTGCTCAGGACTTGGAAAATCAACCCTTCCTTCCATTCTAGCTCTCAGATCTTCCAGATGGCAGTGAAAAGAGGGGACAACTACAAGAGATGGGGTTTCTGTATTATGAGGTATGACAATGAGCTTGTTTCATGGGAAAGAAGCCTGCTTGCTGCAGGTCAGAGAAGGCAGATGTGTTTATGGCCATGAGGTAGAGGCAGTAGCACAGGGAGTGTATGTTCATCTAAGCCTCCAAAACAGTTTTTCAATCCCAGAAACCAGAATCTTCCAGTTCTGACAAATAGAGCAAAGACGACTTGGAGATACAAGTCCTGTCATTTCAACATAATTACAGAAAAGCTTTTTCTAGGTTTCATAAAACCTGAGGAAGGCAGAGCAGGCCACAGTGTTGTGTGTTCCCACTTCTTTCTGAAGTGGGTTTGACATCTGTAGTCAAAAGTGCTCTCAACCACTGCACCTGATGAAAAGTGTCTCTATCTCAGCAGGAACTCAACCCACAGGCATCAGCCAGGAGTTTCGTAAGGCCACTGTTGTTCTTGGTTCCCAAATCCAGTCTTATCCTGATGTGATTTGTGATGGAGCTTACCATCATTTTCAGTTCCTGACAGCCTGCACAGTCAGATCTTCTCACTGTTCATGCAGTCTTAAGGCTTTTGATATGGATGTTACATGGGAATATAGATCTTACTCAGATTTCTTATTTGTCTAGGGAAGTCTTATTATAAAAGCCCTCTAAGACCATCAGAGAAATTAGTGATGCTTCAGGAAGCCTAGTACCCTGCTGTCATAGTTACCCTGAGAAAGAGATTGTCCCACATGGCAGGCAGGGATAAAAATTGAAAGGCAGTGTTGTTACTGCATAGGCAGCAACAGCCACTGCTGCAGAGCTTGATGTCCCTTGCCATTCTGAAGCTGCACTCCAGGTCAGTTACAGCAGACTGAAGGCTGTCATTTTCCCACCATGAGACTTCTGTATTCCTAAAATCCCAGATCAGTGAAGAGTAAAACAGACAGAACAGACACAGTGGTGGCTCAGTCTGGAAGAGTAAAATGAGAAGGTGAAAAAAAAGCGATGTGCTGGGTTGATCCTGGCTGGACACCAGATGCCCACCAAAGCTGCTCTATCACTTCCCCTCCTCAACTGGTCACAGGAGAGAAAACGAAAGGAAAGATACCAAAAGGCTCCTGTGTTGAGATAAGGACAGGGAGATCACTTAGCAATTATCATCATGGGCAAAACAGACTCAACTTGGAGGAATGAGTTTTATGGTCTGCATCACGGACTGCAGGGGAATCTGCTCCAGCACCTGAAGCGCTTTCTGCCCTCTGTCACTGACCTTAGTCTCTGCAGAGCTGATTCTGTCACATAACTTCCCTCCTCTCTCCAGCTGCAGTTGCTGTTGCACCATTTTTTCCCCTTCTTAACTATGTGATCCCAGAGGTGCTACTACCACCACTGATGGGCTTGGCATTGGCCAGTGGCAGCTGCATCTTGGAGCCAGCTAGCATCGACTCTATCAGACACAGGGGAAGCTTTTAGCAGCTTCTCATACAAGCCACCCCTGTAGCCCCCCTGACTACAACGCCTTGCTACACAAACCAAATAAAGAACATTATCATATTTACTTGTTTCAGATACTTATTTGTTTATATTTTGAAAACATTACAGACTTTCTGTGCTCATTTAATTTCTTTTAAAGGCCATTTCTCATTAGGAAGTATGGGTGAAAAAAACGTCAACAGCTATTTCTAATATATAAAGTTCAACATCTGCATAAATGTCTGAACGACCTAAGAAAGTCTGTGGGTGGCTTTATTCTGTGTGTTAGTTAGAATCTTCTAATAAAATATATTTGCAATAAATATAAAAGTAGGTGCAGAACCTTATTGCTGAACCTGTGCATACAGATGTTAAAGCTGAGGCATATTAATAGGCTATACCACCTGATGAATGGCTTGTGCATGTACAGGCAGGAATCAGGTGAATTAATGAAAAACTTATAATTAGGTGACCTTTTTCATAGTGCATTACATACTGAAATTTTGTTTGAATAAGTGAAGTAAAAAATAAGTATTTCCATCCATTCCTAAAATATACATTCGCTTCATATATGGCATTCCATGTTGAAAGAAGCAAAGCTATTTCATACAGTCACAGTTCACCATATGTTGTCAGTGCATACATCTAACTTTAAGGCCACTGCCACCTACAAAAAATGTTCTAAAATGTTTTAATCTTTTTCTCTATAAATTAATGAGAACCTAAAAATATTATGGGTTTTGCCATATTTTTATCCAACAGCAAATGGCCTTCATGTAGATAGAAACAAGTCAGTAGCATGTGGGAAGTGCAAGAGGACTGCTCTCATGCAGGATCCCTGCCTCCAGTCTCCTAAGTAAGTCTGCTGCCCTCCTCCTTACATTCACTTTGCTTCTGGTTTTCTAGTAGACTACACCAAATTACCTGAAGACCTATTTCCAAGGCACCAGTCTTTTAAAGAGTATGGTCTTATGAACTCTCCATGTGAAAATATAGGTAGTTTCCCCTGAATTTCCAGTACCACCTGGAGGCTGCAGGCTTTTCTATGTAACGTTCTGCAGCACAAGAGACGTTTCCATTACATCATGCATGGAATGACTTTAATATTGATCTAACATTTATACAAGGAAATAGTGTAATACTGCCTTATATAAAAATGACTTTCAAATGCTAAATGTCAGCATTTTTAAGGAACGTGAGAACAGCTGTACCTGGTCAGAGACAAGGTCAGGCTAATTTAGCATTCTGTCTCCAAGAGTACCCAATTCCCTAAGTGCTTCATAAAAAGTGTAAGATGAGGGCAAGCACATAAAGATGCTTGCTTAGGTTACTCTCCCAGCCTCCAGTAATCTGCAACTCTGGAGCTTTTGGCATCAAGCTTAATGAAAAATACCAGGAAAGCAATAACATGTCAAAGTAAGGCGTGCACAAGCCTAGTTATATAGATTCACATATATAAACTGAAAACGCATAGAAGTCTCTCAAAATCTGACTCTAAGACCCTTCAAGGAGAATTTTTTTTCAAACCTTTTTGTTAGCTTTACTAACAGGTAAATCTTACCAGCCACCCCAAAGAAAATCCCTCTCTTCATATCCATCTTCCCTATCAATCCTTATCACTGATAAAATTAAACATTGGGTGGGCCAGTGTGACTGTTTAAACAAGGGGAAACAACATAAAATGAAGCTTTGATGGTAATATTCAGGGAATTTAGACTTAAAGCACTTGTATTTCAGAAAAGGACAGTGTATCCTTCAGATCTTGAGCCAAGATTGTTAAAAAATACTGCTTAAGGTTAGGCATCTAGGGCTAGGTGTACAAAAGAATTGATGCATTACAACAGCCATTAGGTACTTTGCCATCAGTAGCCTAAGCTGTGAGGCTGGGCAATTTGATACAATTCAGGTCAGAGGAGACAACCAGTTGGGAGTTGGATTTGTAGGAAAATGGAGTTTAGACCTTTATACTCCAAACTGTCAAGCTTAAAACCCTCTCATTCGGCTGCCACCCAAATCTGGATATACCTGAAATCTATTTCTGACTCCATTTTCTACATTAATGTACTCCACATCCCTGGAGTAGCTCTGGGTTTGTGTATTGTGTATTGCCAAGTGTGCCTGGTTTTGATACTAGTGATTATCTAGAGACCTGTGACTAAGTCGCTATAAAATGCAGAAAAAAGGCATCTTCCTGTGAGAGCTCTTATAAACAGTCAGCTGAGAGGTGGTTTCACAACACCTCTGAAAACCATAGCATCCTTCAAATCAGGCTCCATGAGGAAAATGCTCATTTGGACAAGGACCTCTGCTCCAGCCACTGCCCCAAAGACGTTTCTCAGATGTCAGTGTCTGCAGGCAAGAGTCTTATCCTAAAAACACTGGAAAGGCTTCTGCCAGAAAGTAGCTGTGCCTGTGTTCTTCTGCCAGTCCCACATGGAATTTTTTCTCAGAAATAGTCACCAAAATATTTCATATTGGTCTCAGTAAGAGGTGGTCATTTCTTTTCACCCAAAAGGCTGACAGGATGCCCTTGAAGAGAGGTGGCAGATTTCAGCTCTTTGTCCCTTCTCAGACTGAGAGGATTGGAATTTATGTATAACATTCCTACCACAGTGACCCAGGTACAGGCCAAAAAGATATTTTGGAAAAGAACTTCTCTCCTTTGAAGCATTCATCTTTCTATAAAGCACTTCAATGTCTCTTGAAGCCCAGTTTGCTACCACCTCTGTCACTAGTTATTTAATGATTTTGAGGATGTCCTTTGGTAGCAGTGGTGGTCTATGCAGGCTAATGTCTGTTTATGACTGCTGACCATTCACAGTAAAGAAGTCAGTCCTTGCTGTGTGGCTCTTTTCCATTCATTGAATACACTTTCTTTCCTCTGCTTAGCTCCAGAATAACAAAACCATGCTGGGAAAAGTGTGATTGAGGTATGTCTAAGTGTTTGAATTGTTTCTTCCATTCTGCAAGCACAGCTTCAACAAAGAAAATATTTCCACCACATGATCTACATTGAACAATACCAACAGCAGCCCAAAAGAGATAGCTCTGAGTACATGCCTAGCTTATTCTTTTACTAATTTGTTTCTTGATACAGGCAAATCCCTGAAAGGGACCCTTTTTTTTTTATGCCATGGCTTATGATTTATAACAGATTGAGGAATGCACCTGCTTCACAGTTTGCAAAGTCTTTTGAAATACATAGATAGGTATTGCTATGGGAGCATGACATTATTAATATGCCACAGTTCAGGGTGAAATGTATTAACATCCTTTTAATGTAAAAAGTGAAGCTGGAGGAAAATTAGACAATAAGCTTGAACTGAGATGGCAATATTAGTATTAAGTACTATTATAAATAACACTATTTGCATATAAATATAAACAAAAGTACTACCTGTATTGTCATGAACCACAGGTATTTATTGCCAGTAGGGAAAACACAATAGTTCTCAAGGTTGTGAAATAATTATGTTACCTTTGAAAACACATTTTCCCCAAAGTGTGAATTTTACAAATGTTAACCCCAAAGCTAAACTATACTGTTATTATTATTGTAATGTGACTATCAGTTCTGTTTTGTCTCCTTTTTCGTTTGTTTGGTTTGTTTTTAATAATTCCATACCTGGGCACTCTTCTTCCCATTTGTGTTTTGTCATCACAGCCTTCTCTTTTTCCTCCATTTCTCTTTGTAAGAGTCCCTCACCTCCTTGCACTTTCTTGATTTTCACCATCTTGTTCTTCTGTGGTGTCGGTTTCAGACATGGAAGACTTGGCTCTTCAATCTCCTCAGACAGTAGAGGAAAATTCAAAACACTGTTTTTAAGTTACCACAAACTCTGTTATGCCACAGCGTAGAATACAGGGATGATAAGGAGGTGAGGATGAGAGAGAGATGTTTTGGACTTACTGTTTCAGGCATGACCCAAAGAGGAGGACAGCTGAGGTCCATCTGCCTTCTGCTTACTCACCAGTGGCGATGCTTTTTCCTTCATTTATTTTCAGGACTATTCAGACAGTCCAGGACAGAATTTCAGGTGCCTAATTTTCAAGTGCCTGATTTCTCAAACAGCAGGTAGGCTATTATTTAGGGAGTGCTTTGGGCAAGTTGAGGGATTGGATTAGATGACCTTTAAAAGTCCCCTCCATGACAAACCATTTCACAATTCTGTGATTCTAAGTAAGGCACTTTCAGCAAGACTCAACTAGCCCATGTACTGATTGAGCTCCATGTGCCACAAGTCAAAGCTAGCAGTAATTGCTGAGATTATAAATGAAGAGTTAATACTTCCTACCTTTAGATATTTAACTCCAAATTGCAGCAAGGTACCCTTGTCCATCTAATATTTAGTACATAGCTAGCTGTGGTATTTTATTCATCTTTTGTCTTACTTTTAAGTAATACATACTTAAGGGATTATATTTTTACTGTTTTCTTCAATATGTTTTAGTTTTTAAAAACAGCTGGAGGTGGTGATGCCATGACTGGTACTAACTTCCCCAAAGGTATCACAGAATGTCTGGCATTTTTCAGGCACCTAAAGCCTACCAGATCAACCACAGAGGCAGCACATGCAATTTGGTATCATAGGTTTTCACCAAAAGTCACAGCAGAAAGCCTCCTCTGACTTCCATGACACACACTCTCACAAGTTTTATCAGCATTATCTGGATTCATTCCCTTAAGTGACCTCATAACTTACCTGTATTGAAGTGCCACATACCATAATACATAGTAAGTCCATTTATGTGTCCACTCTTTATGTTTAGAGCACTTCCATGGAAAGTAAAAATCCAGATCAAGCCTTTCTTCCAGTTAAATTAATCTCTCCCTAATTCAAGGCTCCTTAAATTGTCTTTGCTTTCTCCTGGTTACTAATCAAGGAGAAAATACTATAATTACTTGGTCATGAGATGTAAAATTAACTAGTCACATTTGTTATGAAAATACAAGGGAAGGGTTTACCACATTAGATGAGAAACTTGTGCAAAGGTGGAGCTGATATTTATGTGCTAAATTGCAGATCCATGTGATAAATTACATTTATCATACACCTTTGACTGCCTCACCTGCATTTTGCCTACTAATCTATCTCTGTCAGGATTCATTCTAGCTCTCTTAACCTCTGAGCAGCTCTGAAGCACCTGCTATTTTTTAAAGCTTTTCCACAAAAGAAAAAAAAAAAAAGGAATAAAACCCAAGGAAACTAAAACAAAACTAAAGGGTTTTTTTTTTTTGTTCACCATGAAATTTACAAATCCCTCTCCAAATTACATTGTGATAAGAGAAAGGTGGGCAGTACTCACTTCTGAAGCTGGGAGATGTTTGAGGTTCTCCTTATCCTCAAGAATGCAGAAGCACGTTTCTTCCAGGGGAGCAGAGCTCGTAAGAAGCTTTTTCTATATTAACTATCAAATGTTTCTAGCTTGGATATACTGACATAGAGCAGACCTCAAGGGTGGAACACAATGATTTATAAACAAGTTGCTTAAAATCATTTAGAGGTTCAGAGCATATCAGTACATTCTGAGGCCTGTGTAGTTGTCTCATAATAGCAAGTTAATTAGGCTTTAATATAGAATGAAATGCAATAAGAGCATCAAATAAAAACATCATAAAGCCTCCTGAACAATTTCTGAAATAATTTTTAATGTTAACCTTGTAACATAGTTTAAATTCATATGTGATATAAAGGTTTTATTGGTACTCATTTGGGATGATCTCTGTAATAAATGCTGGGATTCACCGTAGCTAATACATACTGTATTCAAGTCCAGGCTTACATCATTTGGCCAATATACTTTGCATTCATTTAGAGATTAAGGAACTGGAACTATTTTCATCAGCTAAGAATCTGTCTCCAAGATATTTATACATATCCACTTTCTTACTTTACTTTTTTTCCTTTTTTTGGTTTAGTTTATAAAAACATTCTTATGTGTAAATGATTGAGAAAGAGATGAATAAGACACATATTAATGAAATTATCCAGGCTTTATACTATCTAAGTGCATACTTCCAAAAGGGACTTTGATGAATGCACTGCCAAATGTTTTTTTTTCTTATAACTTTTGGTAAAATTCTAGTTTTAAGAGAGTTTGCATACTTTATAAATTAATTTGATAATGAGTCTTTAACTTTATAATAACTTAAAAATATGCACATATTTGTTTACTAATTCACAAACATAGAGATACACGCACAAACTTCTTCCCATCAGGCAAATATAGATAACCAGTAGAGAAAATTTTGAACATAATGACTTAATTTTGGCACTGTCATATTCAAATATACACAGAGTTTTCCTGTTGGAAAAATGACAATTATAAGTGACAGACACAAGTTACCTGTATTATAACACATACTTTTTTGAGAATTAATTTATCTAGCTCTGTAGAGTAGGGTTTAAATCACAATAAAAAATAATTAATGTTAAATTAATTAAAAATCAAATTAAAACTGTGCAATGGATAGTTTTACCAAGGGTAATCATATGAGAAAAACATTCCCGAGAGTTAGTTTACTTCACAGATGCTTGGTTCACTACGAGTGTTCAGATATTTGTGTTGGCTGGCTAAGTGTATCAAGTAATACTATGTTAGTTTTGGATTGTATTTTATTTTTTTTTTTTAGCTAATCAACAGAGTACATAAAGGGACTCCAAAATGTAGAATCCAGCACAAAATCCAACACCAGCTTCAAAAATGTATTTGCTTATTAGACAGTTAATTTGCTTATCTCAAGTTTTTCACACTAGTCCTACTCATTTAGTGAATATTTGCAGAAAGCAGACTCAAGCGTTACATCAACACACTTGAAGTAAATTTATTTAAAAATCTGAATAAAGATATGTACAGTTTGCTTAGAGCTTGAAGCAACAGGGTTATGAACACATCATAAATACTATGCAAAGCTTTGAATTCCATTGCTAAGACACATCATCAAAGGTCATGCTATCAAGCAAGACATAAACCACACTGTAGGATCATCTCTTATCTGAAAGTTCAGAATACTGATAGGAATTACAAATTTTGAAGTGATTCCAACACAAGTATAACTGCGCTTTGGAGATTGAGTGACATCAAATACCGAAGCAAAACTATATTTCTGTTTATATATTTACATAGATTTCATACTTCCGATAAAAGTCATGCTGCAAAATGCACTACATGATTTACATGTACACTTCTAAAGATGGATATGGTACGTAGATATACAGATGCACAGGACATTTTTCTTCAAACCATTCTCGGTTAACTAGGATTTCATCACATTCTAGTCTTTTCTTTTGAAATAAAGCAAGCAGGAAGATACTGTGGAGAACAGCAATCATCTATTTAAGCTTTTTTCAAGGATCAACCAGCACATAACAATGAGAGCAAAAGGAAAAATTGCTAGCATCTCTCAAACTTTATCTGAATACATGGTAATCATTCTGTTTAACCACGGAACATCAGATTCTCCCACATATGTTGGAGGCACCAGCAAAATATGCCTTGGTTAAAATTCTCAAGATCAGAGTGACTGGATCCACATCCATTAGGCTGTTTTGCATCAGGGGAGACAGTCTCTTTCTCTGAGCAAGGTGCTTTCACCTTTTGTGAGTGGCAGACCTGCAAGAAGGGAAACCACTTGATTGTTCTCTAACCAAAGTGAAGGTTCAATTTAACTGTTTTCTTATTGCCCTGAGAGAGACCAAAGCTTATCAGCTTTCATGTTTTGTAGGAAATGAAAAAGAATAGAACTAGATTACTTTCTTTTTTTGCAGGTCTGAGGTCAAACATGAACAGCTTTTGGGTCAACCTCCCTGCCTTACACTCTCAGTGTATCCAGAGTATTTCTGCCGTCTATGTAAAGGCTGGCTGCTGATGGTACGGCTCTGCACTGCCTTCTTAACGGCTGATGAGGGAATGTATCAAATTGACAGGCTTTGCAGTGCAGGTAAACCACAGCCTTTAGATAGGCAAAAAATCTCAGTCCCAACAGGTATGTGTAGTGTTAACACTAGGAGTAACTTGTTTTCAGCATTTTTGCATAGATAAGAGCCAAGAGAGAAAGAAGTATGTTTAGTTGAGTGGAAGATAACAAACATGCAGTGCCACATTCCCTCTGTGCTCTCTTTGTTATCAGCAGGACTAGTGGCATTATGTACTGTACAATGAAAGATAACCATGGAGTGAGAGATAGCTGGCTTTGTAGCTCTATTGATTAAACAGGACAGCAGGGATGGGAGTCGAGACACTTGGAAAATGTGAAAAATGATGTCTACACATGAAATGTTAATGTGTGAATAAGGTTTTAGGGCAGAAAAATGTTTTCTTAATGCCAGGAGATTTTGAGGTTTGTTTTTTTTCTTTTAATTAAAAAATACATATATACAGAGAGGTATCACTCCACTACCAATTTGCAAAGATAATAGCATTACATTTATCTGAGACAGTCATAAGACAAAACACAATACAGGTTTGAAGCTTTCCTAAAAAAAACGTTGAAGATCTAGGGTTTTGCTATGTACCATGATTGACATGGGGATAGCTTGTCAAGCAAATGGATATACCAACTGCCCAAGTTTTGTTCATTGTTTTGCATATAGGAATATTTTTGCATATAGGAATATTTGCACATGAGGACCTCAGAATACAGTCTTGTCAAAAAATTAAAAAAAAAGCCTCCAAGAAAACCCCAAAATAATCTAAAATATTTTTCAGTCTTTTGTGACTCATTTTTAGACTTTTCATTTGTTTATTGTTTTGCTTAGCTCTAAACATATAGATTGAGATTTTTTCACAGCGTATATCTGTGTCAAGATGAATTTACTTGCAGATAACACATTTGTATAATCAGTTTTCCAAGCTCTTGTTGAGTGTGGGGCAAGAAAGGGGGAGAGCCAGAGTGGAATAGGATGGGTGTGCTGGGTGTATGGCTGCAGCACATAGCTGCAGAAATTCAGGCCAGCTCTGCAGCTAGCAGCTCAGAATTATGAGGATATAGAGGTAATGTAAAGTAACTATTCTCTCTCTTGACTCCTGGTTTTGAGGTCTGTGTTGCATCTCCTAGAGGCACAACATAGGCTCTCACCCTGACATGTTTAGCATTAGAGGGGAGATTTCACTGAAAAAAAGCCTTTTTACTTGCTGCAAAAATCTCTGTCCTAATTTCAGGAAATTGTTCATGTTCCTTTGTGGCTTCATTCATAATCCCCTCTGGTGGGGTATAAGCTACTGTATCTCTGATCCATTTCTTCCTGCTAGGAGCTTCCTCTGCTACCTGCTGTCGCACAACATAGCGATTTACCATTGACAATGCTGTTCCCAGTAGTTTGATATGATGACTTGGTATAGCAATTTCAGCTCTTTCTTGAAAGTCAATGTTGCCAAAGATTCACAGGCAGGTCTGGCCAGACTTCGTATTTGCCCCAGAAATGTGGGGAGGGAGGAAGAAGAGGGAGAAGGTCATAGAAGGCACAGCACTTGCATTTCTGTATTTGTGAATGTGTCAGTCCCAGCTTTCTAGGATGACATATTTTAGATGCTTATTGGAAGTTAAATACATTGCTTTGCCCTTTCTTTACCCTTTCCTATACAGAATGATGCCATTTACAAGCAACCGATAGAGCAATTTATACTACACCTTTGACAAATTGAATTTAATAAGCAGTTACAGCTTCATACAGCTTTAACAAATCTGTTCATTCTTCCACAAGTTCACTCCTCCACTCCTGCTTTTGCCAGCTCCTGGAGCCTTCAGCAGCCCCTTGGCAATATTCAGCATTTAGGTTGCAAGTTGCCCTTTTTCTTAGCAGAAAAAAATACTCTCAGGCAGATTCTGGGTTTACCCTGAACTGAGAAGTGAGTCACGATAGTGAAAGTCACATAGATCATTTGCAGCTTGACCTTGCACCCACTTAAGTCAGCTGACTAACCCCTGATCCTTTAAATTGAAGCAGTATAGAGCCCACAACTTTATTATGCAGCTGCAGGTATAGTTCTCTATGCCTTTCCTGTTCCTTTCCATAGAAGCATCCCCATGACCTTTCCCATTACCTTTAGCCAAAGCTCTTCTACTTTAGTAGAGCCAGTGACACTGGGAAGTTTCAAGATGAGTCCTGGATCCTTCAGTAGTTTATTTTATTACAGAACAGTAGTACTGTATCACTTGGAGTTTGATTTGCAGGCATTTTAAAGTGGAAATATCACAACATTTTTTTTCCCCATCAATTCTTCCTGTCAATTCAATATTTAATTGATTATCCACTTCATCTGATTTTTCAGAGCTCACTGATCCCAAAGTCATTCTTAAGTTATTTATTTATTTAAAGAAGCCAATTATATAGGTTGATTCATTAAGGTACTAGCAACACCTGTATTTAAATTGTTGGATGTTCAGATAGATTTTGTTCCATGAGAAGCAGGCATGGTTATAGTATGCTGTACTCAGTTCAGCTAACCAGTCACTGCCCATTGCATCTGTCCCCATTGATCACAGAGGATGTGGTGAAACAGGCTTCATTTTCATTAAGTACTGAATTCTGCTAATCAGTTTAGTCTGAGTACATACAACATGAAGCCCCTTTGCTCAAGAGTCTAAGATTAACTTTACTACATGCCTGCCTGTGTATTGCTTTTCTTGTCATGTGTAACACCAGAATATCCCAGCAATTATAGACTGCAGTATACAATTTTTTTCTCTGTTAACCAATATTAATACCCCATGGTTTGCTAGGTACATGTGTGTTCATAGCTATACAGAGCCCTGTCAGAGTATAAGATCAAGAAAACCAACATTCAATAAAACAGTCTCCTGTGTAGCTAATTTCAAAATACTGCTTTTTCATTCTTATTCTAACATCCTGAAGACTTGCTTTGGCCATGGGTATTTTCACTCATGGATTTACATGATTTTGCACCTTTTGTCAAGACCTAAGATCCAGCGGAATAGCCAGAAAGCGAGTGACCAACCCGAAATCAATTGGCCCAAACCCAAATATAATTAAATTTCTCTCTGTGACTCTAGAAGAAACTGATTTCTCTCATTATTGCTTATGTGGATAATATGTGAAATTAATTCTCCTTCACTAAGTTATCACTGTATTGAGCAGACAAACACAGATATAATGTTATTAAAAGTAATGAAATGGGTTCATAATCAGTTAATGTTAATGTTTTGTGTCATTGCAATCTTGTGTGCAATTTAGGACAAAATTATTCAGCTTTGCAAATGCAAGATGCAAAAGGTCAACAGCTTAAAGCTTTGGAAAGGTTTTGGCATAGGCACAATTTATACATAGTTTTCTGTAAGTGAAAAAGAGAGGGAAAGATACATTTATCTTGCTTTCTTTCTCATCTTCTACACACGCGCAGGAAGTAGGACTTTCCTACAGGGAAAGAGTCCTCACAGGGTAGCTTTGTAGGGCAGTAATACTGTGCTGACATTGACATTGCTAATAATGATCCACAGGTTTTTTGCTGAGTTTGCAAGGCCTCAATGCTGAGGTTTTTCAGGTGTGATTTGGCTGAACCTTTCTTCATCTACCAGGAATTCTGTTTTAATGAAGCACATATTAATTGTTAGAGAATTTGTCTAATGACCAGCACTTACAAAGTAGTTTTGCTGTGGTGAATTAGGTATTTATGACTCTAATATACCCATGTACTGTAGAGGAGAACAAGCCTGGTGCAATGTCTTGAGAAAGGGGACGCAAGATGTGAGATAGAGGAGTAGGCACTTGACTCTAAAAGATGAGAAACTGGCTAGCACTGGAAACCCTAAGAGTGTAAATAGCTCACCACCAGGCAGTTAAAGAAACACATATGGAGCTGGAGAAAATGGGATTTAGGTGTATAAAAGAATAAAAAATTAACATGCATAGAATGCACCATAAATTTAGATGAAATGTTGAGCTGTTGAGCAAGAAAAGCAAGATATAACAGCATGTTAGAAAACATATAAAGCCAGGCACTAGTTAATCTAAAGAAAGAAAGAAAAAGAAAGGGAGGAAGGAAGGAAGGGAGAAAGAAGCCATTAATATCAACATCATGGTAGCCTCAGGAAAGGATTCAAGATGCTAGTGGCTTGTACCCTGATATACACACCCCAGGTGGACAGCAGAGATGTGATAGAAGGGAGTGCATAGCACTGGAAAACTGGGAAAGCATGTGTTGTCACAGGACAAGGACAGCCTGAAATAACCTGATAAAATGTCTGGACTGTTTCTGCACAGATCTATCTCATTAGATCATTCTGGTAGGCAGTGGAAAAATAAAGGAGTACAACTAATTATCACAGATGAATTGTTAAATATACATCCTTGTAATGTGCTTGGGGCAGAGGCTACAAAGTGATAGCAACCAAGATGATGATGACTAATTTAGTCTTATAGAGAAAGTGAGACTGACCTGCAGCTACATGACCAACAAAGCTGTTCACAGCTTATGCTAACTATTCACCCTAGAAAGCAATAAATATTTAAGAGGGTAGTGCCTTGGAGAAAACATACTTGCAGGATGCCTAGCGCTGTGCAGAAAGCTGAGCCCAAGGTGACACCATTATATGTAGAAGCCAGGCCAATGTTAATGCTAATGATAAGACATCGTGATAAGATGGAGTGAGCATCTTGCTCCCTCAAAGCCATAGTGCAGGTTGAGACTGGACAAGAGGTTCAGGGGTCTTGGTGTGAATGTGTCTGCAGAGTGTGTATATGGCAAAACAGAAACCCTGGAGTAGCCATCTGCTTCGTCCATCCCACTTGGTAAATAAGTTTTAAATTTTATGTCAATAAGTGGTGTGGTTCAGGCCTTGAGGCCACCCCACCCTCAGTTCTCCATGACACTGTGTATAGTAATTTTAGCTACTGTCATTTCTATTGAGACTTTTCCTATATGGTAGTATTTTTAATTCCTTTTTCTTTTTGCAATAATTAGATCTGAACTAATAATAATTCTCTGAATGCTATGATATGATTTTGATCATCTTAATCATAAATTCTGAATTTACATATAATACCTGAATTCATTTTGCCCTTAACAATATTTTGAGTACATTACCCTACTTCTGTCTATGCTTTAACTCCACACTCTGACCCAACAGACACAGGAAAGATGCCAGATTTGTCCAAGGTTGAAAACTGAAGAACCTAGCATCATATGATTGAATGTTAAAAACTTGGCTCTAAGCTGTCCTGATTTTCATCATCTCTTTTTAATGTATTAGTTAATTTATTTCCTTTAAATAAGAACTCGGGTAGGGAAAAAAAAAAACAACCAAGCAAATTAACAACAAAACACAAATTCTAATGCAGATTGAATTTATGAGATAAATTTGAAGGACAGCATTTCAAAGAAAGTAACAATTCTACTGGGATATGAGCAGGATTATTTTGACTTCACAGAATGACATTTTTTCTCATGTCCGTAACATGAGAGTCCCTTTTTCCTGTCCCTACAATGACATGGTCAATTGATGAATTAGTGCTGATACTCACAGGCCTCTGCTGTGTACAAATGACATAAAAAAATTTTTGTTTATGTCCCTGTCGTGATTTAAGCCTCTCAGACTCACGAAGTTTTACTCACTCACTCACTCCCCTCTTTTTCTTCCCCCAGTCCCAGGGGCATGGGGAGGAGAATTGAGAAAAAAAAATGCAACTCGCACAGGTTGAGATAAGAACAGTTTAGTAACTAAAGTATAACACAAATCACTACTGCTACCACCAATAATAATGACAAGAGAAGTACAAAGAAAGAGAATACAACTGCTCACCAAGCCTGACCCAGGCAGTGCACCCCCCAGCAGCGAATCCCTCCAATGCACCACCACACCCTTTCAGGGTCTCTGCTCTCCATTTTCACATCCTGGACATGACGTGCTGTGATATGGAATAACCTCTTTGGTCAGTTTGGGTCAGGTGTCCTGTCTCTGCTTCCTCCCAGCTCCCCTTCCTCCCTGGCAGAGCATGAGGCTCAGAAAGTCCTTGGCCAGACAAAACACTACCAAGCAGTAACTGAAAACACTGGTGTTAACAGCGCAGTTCCAAGGCCCAAAACCAAAAAACACAGCGCTGCACCAGCTACCAAGAAGGAGAAGAATGACTGCTGCTGCTGAACCCAGGACAGTCCCTTATGTGGTAACAGCAGGACTCTTATGTAGTAACAGCAAGAGAACCCAACACATAAATCCAGTATTCTGTTTCTCATATTTCTTACTTCGATATTTTATCCTGAAGAATAAAGGGTCATTATAACAACTTAGGCAAAAAGGTTGGGAGGTGTGAATCCACTTTGATCACCCTGAGAACTAAAAAAAAAAAAAAAAAAGGTTAATCCTCTGATCACTTGTAGATACAAGAAGTTGTTTCTCAAAGGCATAATCTGATGTCATTTGGATATCCGATTGTGAGATCTAGAAAAAACCCTCCCATTCCTTGTTCTGCAGGCTGTCTTGGGCAATCCAAAACAGATGCTCTCAATCACAGCAAAACCAATCCACAGCGGATTTCCTCCTCCTGTGAAAGGGATATCTGATATTTCCTTTTCTATCTTGCCTTACTGGTATAAGCTACTTATGCAAGTACTTCTCTGATTCTGCTTTAGGTATCTAAATTAATAGAAAGGGGTAAATTTAATATATAATCTGGGGCATAATTAATAGCATTTAAACAATTGCAGTGTCTCCAGGTGATTTGCAAAGTACTGTTATACTATTCCTGAAATGTAGAATCCTTCTCTATATATTAGAAGCAGGCTGCAAGTATGTTTTTTAGTTCTGGAATGTGTAGTATGGCAGCTAAATGCCGTGATTCCAAAATTATTAAACAGAGAAAATTAAGGAAAATGCAAACCTATGATAGGGTAGACGTGTTCACTGGCTGGAATGAGTTGTACAATGACTTGGGGAAGTTAATCCTGGCCAAAATCCAGCAGATGTTCTACCTGCCTAAATTTCCTCTGCTGTTTTAATTAACTTCTATTTTCACTTTCTACTGTTAAAACACTACTGTGCAATATTGCTATCCCAGAAAGGATTGTTATTATCCCGAGGGAAACTGCATTTCAACAGCAAGTCCAGCAATCTTTGTACAGTCTCTGAGAAGATTCCTAAGTATCCTTTTGGGTACATGTTTCTATAAAAATGCAAAGTATAGCAGTGTGTAGTGCTGCCACTCAGCTATTGATAAAAAGGGAAGGGAAAGTAGGCCATTATGTGAAGGACACAGGGAATTGGGAGTGTTCCCAAACGTGGCTTCCACTTAACCAAAATGAAGGCCACACTGAGTATCCCAGCTGAGGTGTCTCTTCTTGTCTTTAAGGATGGCAGACAGCATCAACTAGGAGGTGCAGAGCATCAAAACTTTGTTTGATTCATGTATTGAGTGGAAATGGAAGTAGATTTCCCAATAATCTCACTGACTCTATAGCATGGCAGCTGTTCTAGAGAAAATTTATGTTAATTTGAATGTGTACATCTCTCCTTAAAATTTATAGAGACACTACATACATCTATACACCATAATGTATATAAGGCTGTGGAGGGACTGTTGGGTTTATTTGCCTATTTGGTTTTGTTTGGTTTTTTTTAACTGCTTGCAATAGTAATAATGACCTCAGTGCTGAGCATTTCCTTTGAACTAATGACCAGCTGGGGTTAATGACCTGAAATGTAGCCACAGGCCATCAACTCATCCCAGCCAGCCATTAATCCTATGGAACTACCAGTGCCTCCACTGTTATTGCTTAATTTAGTCTCCTAATTTTAGTGTAGCTTTAAAAACCTTGCTGCAGCCGCTGAGCAGCTCTGTATTTTATTAGCCCTGCATTTCTACTGCTGAGCATGGGTTATTTTCCTAGCTGCCGATCAACTCTAAACACTGAATAGACTTTATTAAAAATTGGTTATCAAGCTGCTGAGCATCTCCAGACATCTAAATATTTTATGTGTGTTTGCTTTGAGTGGCCCTGAGCAATTAATACATTGTTTCATTAGGAGGGGTTTTTACTAACCATTAAGTGACTCTAAACACCTAATATATTTCACAAGAAGTTTGTATTCCAGCCATTGAGCAGCTTTAAACACTAAATTGGCATCATACATTTAAAACAGAAATCACTTAGCGCTATACATTTCTCACAAGTAATTTCCTGCCTGTACCTTTCTAAACATTATTCTTCTATTTTATGGGAGAGGGTTTTTTTTTCAGCTGATACATTCCTACTTAGATTGCTGGACCTACAGTACTTTTCATTCAAAAGCTAGGAGCTTCAGCTGGAATTGGCTTTGCCTTATTTCCTTCTTCTAATACAGAGAAAAAAAGAACTACAGGGGGCAACATGAACCCCAGTTTCCTTCCAGCACCAAATTAAGGGATTAGAAAATATTCGTGTTGTTCTGACTGAGATAATAATTCAGGCTTTAGACTTGAAAATAACCTGTGGTGTATCCCTGCATATACAACTGCCAACAGCACGACAATCAAAATTACAATGATTCAGTAGGTACGTTTAACCATCTTTACAGATCTCCAGCCCAGCACTGTCAATGGGAAATTCACGCTGTTGCAGCAAATGCTGAGATTAGCTAACACCTGCTCACTCAGGCTGAGGACTTGATCAGCTAGAATTGCAGCAAACAGGCCCCAGCCCTGCAATTTGTTTGTTTCTCCAAGTTCTCCCATGTGACACTTCAGCCAGGAAGAGTTGTCACCACTCCTCTGAAGTCACGGGAGCAATGAGCCCTGTGAATGCTGCTCCTGGATCTCTGCTCAACCTCTGCAGTTCCATTGGAGTGAGCACTGACAGAACCTTCTAAATTTCCATGCCAGGCAAAGTTCCCACCATTTTGCTCCTTTCAGCAAGCAGTAAAATCTTAATGACAGGTCAGACTTGCATTGCAAGTCAAAAAGACTAGTAGTCTAGCCAGCTCACAGTCTGCTGGGGAATTCACATAAAAGGTAGCTCACTCATATAGCCCTCTACTCCGCTCCAAGCCCAGCTCTTCAAGCCTGTACCAACCTGCTCTATGGGCAGGTGGCCTGCTTGCCCCCTGCCTCCACACAGATATACCTCTGGGTTCCTCTTCTGGGTAAGACCAAGTAAAGGGAAAATGACTGTCACAGCTTTTATCAAGCCAAGGCTTTTACCAAACAAGTAGGACTGAGCATCTTTATGTTTAAAAATCCTTGATGGGTGACATTCCTTTTTAACAGTGGTGGTGAGGACAGCATTGCTGATTATTATTACAACAATAATTATTGTTATTTAATAACATTGCTGTTATTAAACTAATGCAATACTTGCAAAAGAAGGAAATGTAGCAAGTCCTGCTTTAATAATGTGAGTAGATTACATTAATGACAACACAAAAAAGTGGTGTGTTTTTTCAGACAAAAAAATACCGAGGAAAGTTTTTTAAAAATGTTATGGGTCAGATTATCCTACAAAAAAATCATATTACCATATTCCTAAAATGATTTTAAAAACTTGTCCTAAGACAGTGTAGGTATGAATTCAGAAGACTGTAACATTGATATAATGATGTACACCCCTCTTTCGTAATTGTTAACTCATAGGTAATGTTTTTACAACTCAGATTGATTGCACATACCATCTGTCCTTTAAAACTGTATGGAAATCCTCTCTCTAACCATGTCAGCTGGTTTAAATGAATTCAAAATAAAGGTTGCATTATTACCTTAGAAAAGATTGGTCCAAGTTGATGGCATGCCTTACCAGGATGGACCAGGAGGGTTTTGATTTGTTTAAGTCTCTTTGGGCATTCCTTATATTCAGCAATTCTGTGTTGGCTCTGCAGCTGGAGTGGCAAGGCAATTCTTGCATTCAAATAACATCCAGTGCACTATACTTCAAATCTTTGCAATAAGATATTGCCTTATAATACTTGGATTGCTAGTTGTGCACCAGCTTCAACTGAAATATTGTTGTGCTGATACACACAGGCATGAGTTAAGGAATGAGCTGGTATGTGGGGAATGGGTGGAGATTATGGTATATGAGTGAAGATTATTACTTAGATAACTCCAGTGTTTTCAGTGCTGTGAATGAAAATACCTGACTTTGAATGCTCTGGCTTTGGCATACTTGTAACTCAGACTGATATCATCTGTTTATCTGAGTTTGTGTATGTGGGAATGCATACAAGATCAGGCATTCATTTTAATTTTAAACCTCCAATCGCTATTACTTTCCTGAAGTTCTGTCAAAAATACCTGGTTCCCAGAAATCAGCTCTGGGACCGCAGACTGCTATCTTCAGATCAAGTCTATTTTGGTCTATTCCTTGTAGGAAGTTGCATTTTTTTTTTCTTTCCAGGCACTGAAAAACCATGTATTTTGAAGTTGGATCACAATTTTTTTTTTTGGCATGTGTATTTTATTTTGCATATACATGTGGTTTTCATACAGTTAATATTTTAAGTATAGAATGCCTAAAATAAACACAACAAAAAGCAAAATCCAAGTTAAGACCTTTAAAAATAAAGAGCATATTGGCAATATCAACTGACCCTCAACTTGGTAAATACAGAAGCATAACTGTTGTTGACTTTGGGTTAGGTTCAGTTCAGAAAGGGTGAATGCAATATTTATTTCAGCATGAATTGCAAGTATTGGAGTTACTGCCAGCTTTGAGTGAAGTCAGTCCTATGATAATCAAAATCATAATGAAAGATTGTCATGAAAGCAATCCATTATTCTTGTACTGAAAAGGAAGTTTGCCTCTTTTCTATTACTACAATTAATGTTCCTGATTTTTATGTATTAACCATTCCAATGTTATAATTCCTGGGCCTTTACAGCAAAGGCATATCTGTTGTAACAAAAAAAAAATAATAACATACAGTTTTACATTAAAAAAGGTTGTACTGTTTAAGTTATTTTTTTCAGCAATATCTGGTAAAATATTTTTACTGATGCAGTCTTATGTGTTGGCGTTTAGTGGAGTTTTCTATATATAGTTTTGAAGTGGGTCAAAAGTCCCTTTGGATATGTGTGTCCAACAATCAACAATAAAATTTCCCACTGTGTTGCAATTTCTGGGGAGAGTTATATATTTCACAAGTTTCTTGTGTCTGATGGCATTAAATGAACTTAACAGAGCAACAGCTGCACAGATAAAACATATAAATAGCTTAGATTTGACTATCACCTCCTCTGGTAACTAAATATTATATGATTGCACTGGACGAAGAACATACATCTCATTTGGCCTAATCCAGACAATCAAAGAAAAGCTTCTCATCAAAAGTGTTTGGGTTTTTTAAAAGCAATCCTGTATGTACAGGCTAAAACCCATTTGCCATTAGTACACTGACCCATCTCTGTGTGATGTGTTTATTTGTAATGTTTATTTAATAAAGACATTTATTATTTAATAAAGACCAAGTCTTTACTTATGAGCTCTTAAAAAAACCTTCATGATCAGAAAGTTCAGGTTTGATTTCCATTTTCCATATGGGCAGTAAATAATGCAAAGATTTTTCCACTGATCTTCAACAATTTGCTCTACTGCAAACAGTTCTGTTGTAGCTAATTTACATGGCCTTAAAGGAGATAAAATGGACTATTTGTGAATATTAGCTGAAGTTGAAGTAAAGATTTCAAACAACCTTTTTTTTCCCCCTATATTGTTCTTTCTACAAAGAGATGCTGAACAGACAAGATCTCAGTCTTCACATTCTTCATTCATCAGTGTGTTTCTCAAAACTTGTGTCAGTGTCTTGCATTTCTCTCCTTTCCATTATATTTTCTAGTCCTCACCTAGTTTAGTTCTTTTATCTCACTGTCTTAGAAATTTTCCATCCAAAAATCAAATTACGCAGCTCCTGTTCCTTAAAACTCTCACTTAACAGCAGTTTCAGTCAGCCATTCATTTCCCAGACTCCTAGATGATCTTTTTATAAACTTCTTGCCTCAGGAGCATATCTTCTCATTAAACTCTGTGTAGGCTGCTTTTTGTTCAAATTGCGTACATGTAAATCTTGTCTTAGGTCACAAATGGATATTACTCCAGTACCATCTTCATGATTTCCCAGTACTAAATATAACAGTATTACCCCATGGTTTAGTATGACTGTTTACATCTCTGTTGGAAATAGCCCAGAGTAGAAGCTAGCTGCAAAGAAGACAACTTTGCAACCAGGAACAGAACAAGCCCAGGCAGAAGTTGGCATGAACTGGGCAGAAGCCACTCAGAACTGAGGCTCCTGGACGTGGTGTTTCTCCTCGCTCCTTGAAGGTCCCGAGGGGAGCTCTGTTCTCATAAAAAAAAAAAAACCAGAAGAAACCAATATCAAGACTAGAATCCATGGATTTTCCTGCTGAAATATCTTAGATTGCAATAAGTCCTGGGATTTCCCCTCTGCAGTTTCCCCGCAACCTATCCTTTTCCACACCCACATTTAAGAAGTCCTCTTACTCAGTGGAGATTTAGAATTATCCCTTGTAACAGACTCCATAAAACTTTCCATAAGGAACACAAGCTAGAGAGGGAATTTGGAGAAAGCATCAGCTGTCATGGGCAGGACTAGAGTTTTATACCTTTACGAATTTAAAGCCAGATTATTTTTATGGGCATGAGGCCTGTCTGGTAATTAGACAGCATTCAGCGCCCAGAAAAACATAAAATAACAAGTAATGGAATAACAGAATGCAATATCAAAATGTGTAAGACATCTAGAGCATTTTACGCAACTCTGTCTCATAATTAATGTCCCAAGCCACTGGAGTCACCATACTAGAGTGGTATTTTGACATCAAAAGTTAACGGCTGATAATTTCTGAGAGATGCTTAGAGAATGTTTTTTCAATGAATGAGTTTTCTTTCTCCTCTGTCCCTTTCTTTGTGAGATGAAAGAGAAAACTGGTTTTACTAAGAAAAAAGCCAGACTTCACTTTTAATTATTTTTTTTAAAGGAGTCATCAGTGAGCACAGCAGTTTGTTTACTTCACTCCTCCTCCTATTGAAGCATCTGTCCTTCTGCATCTCCTGCTTCTTGACCCACATTAGAAACCATTGTGCAAAAGGCACTGCATCTAACCAAGACCCCAGATTTGTGCATTCAACTCTTGCCTGATGCGAGTATCACATCTGGTTTGGTTTGCATCTGAAAGGACCAACAGTTCAGCCAAAAAACGTAAAGCTGTTATGATATAATTAGACCAAACAAAACTGTGCTAGGAGAAGTTTTGAGTAATAATAAAGCATCAATAATATTTGGCTAGAAGGACTCTTAGGAAACTGAAGCAGATAGTCAAGACAACCTTGAGGTCTGAAGAAGAAAAATCTGTGCATGCAGAAAGAAGGCTTCTTATATACATTTTAACAGAATCACAGAAGTGAACATATGTGCCAAAAAAGTGAAAAAAAAACCACCTCTGAATACCCTATGTGAAGATGCACAAACAGTAGCTGTGAAAACAAACAAAACAATTCACAGATGTGGAATAAAAAGAGTATAAAACCCAAGCAATTATACAATGAAAATATTGTGTCTGTCTGGCGTGCAAATTTTTGCCATGAGAACTTTCATTACATTCTTCGGCATTTAAATGAGCGGTAGTAAATATAAAAGTATCTTCCCTATATTCATAGAATCATAGAATCATAGAATAGTTAGGGATGCAAAGGACCTGAAGATCATCTAGTCATGGGCAGGGACACCTCACACTAAACCATGCCATCCAAGGCTATGTCCAACCCAGCCTTGAACACCAGCCAGAGATGGAGCATTCACAACTTCCCTGTCCACCCCATTCCAGTGCCTCACCACCCTTACAGCAAAGAATTTTTTCCTCGTATCCAATCTAAACTTCCCCTCTTTAAGTTTGAACCCATTACCCCTTCTCCTATCACTACAGTCCCTCATGAAGAGTCCCTCCCCAGCATCCCTTTTGGCCCCCTTCAGATACTGGAAGGCTGCTCTGAGGTCTCCACACAGCCTTCTCTTCTCCAGGCTGAACAACCCAAACTTTCTCAGCCTATCTTCACACGGGAGGTGCTCCAGTCCCCTGATTATCCTCGGGGCCCTCCTTTGGACTTCTTCCAACACTTCCATGTCCTTTTTATGTTGAGGACACCAGAACTGCGCACAATACACCAAGTGAGGAGTATTCACCTTAAACTTACTTGTGTTATTTAATACATTGAGGTTCTGCTATAAAGTAAGATTATAAATAAACAGAAGAGCCAAAATTCTGTCAAGATGCTGTCATCTGTTTCAATGACAGGGCAATGATATAGGGGTAAATATTAGAATGCATTTACAGAAATTACTCCTTCTAAACCAAAAAACGAAATGTCAAAAACTGAAGATGGAAATAATTAAAGGCAAACATCTTATGAAGAGGTACTGAAAAGGTTATGGCCTTTATATCATCACAAACATGTTCTGGCACTAATCCTTTCAAAATATATGTTTAATGCTTAACATTGAGAGAGCAGCTGAACAAGACGAAACAAACTAGAGTGAGTAAATGTTCAAAGGGCTTTTATCATCAAAATCCCTTGATATTAAGTATGTTAAAGATCCTTCAACAGTTTTCTGGAGAACAATGTTTCTTCTTTCTGTCCCTCTGTAAAATGGATTTTTTTTAATTTGTTCTGAAGCTTTTAGTGTTTAGATTTATGCAATCAATTCAATATAATTGATTGAATCACACTTTGTACTGTGTTTTGTTAGAATGCTTTATCAACACCTCTTTAACAGAATCCCATGCAATTTTTTTTGCTTTGTTGGGTTTTTTTTATTGTATATAGCAGGATCCTGGATTAAGTACATATGCATGGTGACAGAACGATCCAAAACAGAGTATCCAGGAAAGTCTGTGAAGTCACAGTTGTAGGGTGGTAACCAGATTATGTTTACATTTGTAGCTTTCATTTAGTCTTTTATTGGACTCACATTTGGCTTTCACTACACTTTTTCTCGTGAGAACTTAGACATCACAGTTTGATTTGTTCACTATCTGAGCAAAAGATGGCCAAGTATGGCTGGGAATGATGTTGCAGCATCATCACTGACTAGGATCTCTCAGTGCTTTAATGTGATGCCCAGAACTTGCTTCTGGGAACATCAGGCAGAGAAATAAAAAACATGAGTGATTAAAGCACATTTCCTCTAAGGAACATTATTATATAAACATGGAAGTGCTTTATCCAACAAATGTGTAAACTTTGTGTCTTTTGAGTCATCATTTCTGCTTATTTGAATAATAGTTATATGAGTTATTATATTTTATATAATATATAATATATTTTTATATTATATGAGTTATTATACTTTATTCCCATGAAACTGTAATCTGAGATATATACAGAAAGTTAGAAATAAATTCATCCTGACTTGCATATGATTAAAATATTGTTAACCAAGGGACAATTCTGAAATATTCAGTACACACACATAGAATGATAGAATCATAGAATAGTTAGGATTGGAAAGGACCTTAAGATCATCTAGTTCCAAACCCCTTGCCAGGAGCAGGGGCACCTCACACTAAACCATGCCACCCAAGGCTCTGTCCAACCCAGCCTTGAACACAGCCAGGGATGGAGCATTCACAGCTTCTTTGGACAACCCATTCCAGTGCCTCATCCACCCTCACAGTAAAGAATTTCTTCCTTATATCTAATCTAAACTTCCTCTGTTTAAGTTTGAACCCTTTCCCCCCTGTCCTACCACGACGGTTCTTAATGGAATCCTTCCCCAGCATCCTAAAATCTTAAGCATGTAAGCAGTCACAGGGAAATCATTGCATGGGTATATATTAAGTAGTGGCTAGCAAAACATTCAAGTATCATAAAAAAGTCTACTAGTCTCAGTTACAGTAGATAGAGTCATAGCTTCAGAATGCAGAACTTCTTAATGATGTTAGTATTTAAAATAACAGTCTAGCATGAGCTCAATTAGAATAAAAGACAGCTTCTTAAAAAATAAACTGAATAATTCTGCTTAGAAAGAAGTAGAAATACAGTAAGCATAAGCCTTCACAATATCACTTTTCAGAGTACAAGCATACTTGGAGGTGGCCAGGCTTCCAATAAGGCTATTTTCCCTTTCACTAACATCAACATTTTTGACCTCCTCATTATGACATGTATTGATGGACTGACTATTTTAAATCCTCCTCACAAAGTACCCAAATTAGAAATGGAGGAGATTGGAAACAGCTAGCACACCAAATTGAAAACACTGAATAGGTCAAAGTCATAGACTTTGCTACAATCTTGTTTGGAATATATGCAGAGGTAGCACAGTCCATGTTTCATTTTTGTGCTAATTGTTGTAAAGATTCTGTGAAATGTCAGTCTATGAACACATTCCCACGGCAAAATAATTTTGTGAAAATAGGAATGAGGTGAAAATGCAATCCATACTTACAGAATTTAAGGTACACTTAAAATCAAGTAATTCTTTATCAATGCAGAAAATTACAGGAAAGAGTAATAAAAACTAGAGCAGACTGAAATCACTATTTTTCCTGTGCAATACCTTCCAAAGGCCTGTCAACTCCTTCGCACAGAAACCTCTTCTTATTGGGAATACTGAACCCTTGGCTACTCATCCTAATTAAAATGTAATTAGGGAAGTGTAATTATGTAATAATACCACTCAAAACACTTAGCCTGTTTTCCACAATCGCATCCACACTTGAGCTCACTACGGCATAAAATTCTGAACTCAATCTCATGACACTAGTTGCCTCTTCACTCCAATTTAATCTGACATGTAGACAGAAGCTTAGAACTGTGAGGAATACTTATGGTATGAACTAAGAACGAGATCTGGGAAACACATCCATGATCTATATCTTATGATAGATATGTGATAATAGGCAATGTAAATGCTCATTGCTACAAGTAGTATCTACCTCACAGAAACAAATCTGTTAATATCAAAGAGTCATGTAATAACTCAGTCCTTGAGGTAGGCTACATATCACATACTTCTAGCTATTTTTCAGACAGATACCTGTCTGAAAGGTAGCCTTTTTCACTGCCTCTATAGTCCATGGAAAGAACGAGGACACCAAAAAATGATGCATCTTACACAAGAGTACAACCAGCATTAACTGTTTTCTATGGTTGCCTCTTCCTCAACGTGGACTCCCAAGGAGAGTTGGTGAAATAAATGTTGACTAGATGCTAAGATTCTAAGACCAGTAAAATGAGATGAAACCCACCTCTGCTGCATAAAAGATCTCCATCCACTACCTCACCATTAGCTTTCAGTGTCTAAGGCAGTAATTAGAAAATGCTGTACAACCTATATCAAACATTATGTGTCATCTGTCATCTTGTCGGTTTTGTGTTCTCTGAAGAGACCCTAGAAAGTCCATCTCACAGCTGCTGAGCTACCCCACTCTTCACAGGCCAGGCCCATGACTGCCTTACCTTAGGTGCACTGTGATATATCTGGAGCAAACCACAGGACTTAATGAGCATGCATGTGTATGCACACATGTACACACACACACACATCAATGCCAACTTGTGAACATGTCAAGAAAAAATGTTCAAGCCCTTGGGCTTGCCCCTGCTCACAGTATGCCAGCTAAGCAGCTCCAGCTGGCACTGGCACCAGCCACAAACTGGCGCAGACAGAAGGAACTGCTATAAGCTCCATGGTCAAAAATTTATTCAGGGCAACCCACTGCCTTTCTTATTTCCTTAGTCTATAGATCAGTGTTTTAAATGTCTAGAGAGCAGCACACTAATGACAAACAGCCATTTCAGCTTAATAGGTACAAAACTAGGGTGCTAGTGCCATTCAGACAGGCTACAAAGAGCTGCTTTGACTAATGAACTGCCCTCCTAGCCAGAAAAAATGCAGTTTCTTTAATGTTGTGTCATCAAGCTTCTGTGAAGCCTTCAGTGCCTGCTGAATTTACTAGAAGTTGCCAGAATTTACTAGTAGCTGCCAGTTACTAATCTGTGGCTGGCAATGCAAGATCATGGCTTCCTTTTCCTGACTGCAAACACTTTTTGTTTCCCCTTTACCATGTCACACACTCCAGCCTGCTTCTGTGGGCCATTCAGAGGTTTGGCTCTTATTACCAGCATTCAAAAGGGATCAGCACCTACCTACAACAATTACATCATGAACTACAATGATAAATTGCCTTCTAAGGGAAAACATCAACATACACACACACACACAAAAAAAAAAAAAATAAACCCAATAGGACAATCCATGATTGTCTCAGAAAAAGTCTTGCTCAGGATGTTGTAAAATCTCAGTCAATTACATAATGAGCTATTAGAGGAGAGCAGACGAATGTAAACATGGTTTTGCTCCTGTTTCTGTTTTTATATGAACAATGCACGAAGGTCAAGATCTAGAACTGAAAATGGTTGCATACCAAGAAAAGATATGGGTTCATGGTAACTTTTGAAAAATTAAACAATACATATAACTTTGTACTTTATACCTTCTGCAAGAAGGTGAGCAATGTGCTGGTCTTAGTTTTTATCATTCTTTGAAAATGCAATCATATTAAAAAAAATATGTTGATATCAAGTATGCTACTCACTAATTAAATTTAGAAATTATTAGAAACACTTGACATTAGAAGACTTAATTTCGCTTCTTTGAATTGTAATGAGTGTATTTTTTTAATCCAGTATTGTGTGTACTTCTCTTATAAATCTACTGAGGACAGAGTGCATTAAAGATATAATAGGTTTTAAACCCTGGTAGATTCATGTTTTGCCATGATTTATGCTGTCTGGTTTGTATTGAGCTCTAAAGTTGTTCTTTCCTCTCTGAATCATGTACTGACGATTTAAATGCAAGATTCTGATCTTAAAGGTCCCTTCCAACCCAAACCATTCTGTGATTCTGTTACAATTATGACAGCAATAAACACATGTTAATGTCTTAAAAAAAAACCAACCAAAACAAAACAAGCAAAAGAACCCAAAAACCAACCAAAAAACTTTATCTCATGTCCAAACACCCTTTTAGCTAAAGAGACAACATTTTTAAGAAAGACAGTATACTAAAGCATAGCCTGGAAGAGCAGAAGAAATGTTCTTCTATGGCCAATGGAAAAGTGGATGAAAACTATAAAGGTCTATTACACTTTTTAGTGTATTTCAATATTTTCTCAGAACCTAAATCTGTATGTTTTTAAATATCTCAGAAAGAGATGGTAAATTGACGTAATTTTACCTTTGCCTTTTATTTAAGTTAGAATAAATAATAAAATATATTCAAAATCTTTTACTAGTTAGGAAAGAAAAAGACATGCCAATTTTCCATCAGTCATACCTAAGAGCCGCTTAAACCTACCTCTTTGAAGAGCCACATTAAAGGGGGTCAAAGTTTTCACAAATAAATTGGTTGGCAAGCAATATCAATGGTGCCCTAGACTGACCTGGTATATAATTGTTTGCATATCATTGCAGTAAAAGCAACAACGTGTTTAATCTGTGTGTGTTTATTTTGATCTATATATGGACCTTAAAGGTCAATGTGATTTACTCACATTTACTGTTGGTTATTAAAAATGGTGAGTAAAGTGATGGAAAGGTGTTAGAAGGCATTTGCAATTAGAAAAGAAAATGACAGTCCGCATGGAACTGCTTACTCAGAATTTTATCACAAGGGTATTGGGGTTTTTTCTGCTCTATTTTCACAAAGCTTTATAACTTGCAGCTTGAGAGAAACATATCAAAGCATTTTTTTGCCTTCAGTAGATGTATGGCAGGACTAATCTTTCCTCCCTGGATCTTACGTGATCATGGCAATTGCAAAATTAGAGGCGAAGAAAATACAAGGAATACAATATTTTGCACTGCCCTTTTTTTTTGTTTGATTTGGGTTTTTTCCCCCAGGCAGTAAAATTTCTGGACTTTTCCCAAAATGTAAGGAATATCAGAGTACTCCCTACACAGGAGCCTACTGAAGTCAGTAGAAAAATTCCTATTCACATCAAGGGATTTTGACTTCCTCTGTACAGTGAAAAAATTTCTGAGTCTCATGAAACTCAGTATTCAATCAGGATCTGAGAGAAATTGCTCAGCCTTCAAGTTTAAAGTTGATTTTACTATACTGTTCTATCTTACTCTGTCGTTTTACTCCATTAGGAATCTCTATATGAAGTTAAAATGAAAGAGAAGAAATGAGGAAGAGACAACTTGGAACAGAAAGCATGAGCAAAAGAAGAATGTGAAGACAGAAAAAATATAGAAAAGAAGCAAATATAAAGACCAAAAAGAGCAAATGAATGTAGCTGGAAGACAGCAAGCCTTCAATTTAATATACTATACAAGCAAGTCTGTAGCTTTAAACACACAAGTAAAAGAACCGAAATCATGGCCCATTCAAACATTTAAACTAGTTAAACCCCAGCTGATGCACCTCACTGAATCAGTTCCTCTAAGAGCAAAGGATAATGGGAAGGACCCATCTGGGAAAACATTTTACAGCTCAGAAGCCTTAACGAAGTCCAATTGCAGCACCCTTTTTGGAGATAAAAATATCATATTAAAATGTTGCCACTTCTTAAAATAGGATTAATGCCTGCAATACAGTAAAGAGTGCTTAGAGAACCTGCAAATATTTCTTGTTTTAGATCCAGAGCTTTCTCAAGAGTGGTGGCAATAGTCACTGTTTTTAGAGATGAGACTGGATCATCCATAACAATATAAGAGATAGAGAAGTGATCACTAATTTTCAGCCAAATTGAGACAGAACTAAGAACTCTATGAAAACATTATTTTTGCCTGCCTTCTTTTCTGCTTTTGGGTTTGTTTTTTTTAAATTTTCTGTCAAGACTGCCTGAAGGTCTTTCACTTTGAGTTTTTTCCATTCAGCATCAGAGCCAGTTGATTTACTGAACCCATTCAAAATGCATCCTGATAGAAAAATTGGATATGAAATTTCTATTTTGCAACTTCTCCGTGAAAACTACATTTTGCACCCAGAAGCTTGGTGTCATACCCAGCAGCACTGACAGGAAGACCTGGAATAGTACCATCATCCGTACGCTAACATTTTATTTACATCTGAATAGAGTCAAGGTAGGAGTTATTCTTTACCGTTTGCTTGCTACTCTCCTGCATACAAGTGCTCTGCTAAGCTCTTCAGAATGTTCCTGCTGCCTACCTCCTCAGTATAGCCCCAAGATATCGAAACATGTACGTTCAGCTTTAAGTAGAACCAGAAGGGCCATGGTACATGCTGAGGTGCTCGGCAGAATCAGGACTGAAGGCTGGAGGTTTTTGTGCAGTCAATAGTTTTCCTGCCATTCATCCACTTAGCTGAATGACCAGTACTGGAAATCAGATAAGCAGCTTCAGCCCAGAGCCAAGTTGTAATTTTTCTGGGTTTTACCTTATGGGGACTTATTCAGCAAGCATACTCGATCATCTCTCTTGATATGGTTCTTACTTTGCTAAGTACCATCAACTACAATGCAGCCACTCTGAGAAGTTGTGTATCCACAGGGAAGCAACAACAGCATCATAAAATGCTAGTTGCCATTTTTTATTAGCTCCTCTAAGGGACAAGCCCCTTTTGGCCATTGGTAAAGCTTTTGAAGTTCCTTGTTATGCAGCAGTCCATTTAAAGCATGTATCCAGGCCACAGTCAGATGCAGCCCTCCTAGTTGAAACACAAGCATCACAAGGAGCCAGCTGAAAAATTCCTTGCCACCATCAAAGTAAGCCACTCCTGACTTCCACTGTTATTTCCCCATGGGGAGGAACAGCCATGGCAATGCTGACAAATGGTTAGGTACTACAGGTCTGATGCCCAGGAGCACACATGGGAGTTGTTTAGCTGCAATCACTGTCCTGAAGTAGACACCTGGAGAGGAATGGGTGAAAAGCACTGCCCTTTGCAGGCTATATTTCTGTACTCTGATGCTTCTTTCAGGCCACATTATCAAATATGTTTAGACATTTGCAAATGGATCTTTATATACAAAAGGGAAAACTGCTGATTTATCTATGAGCCTCTTGAACAGATTGATTTACTAGCAGGACAATAACATACCTTCGAAGGATTTATTCATGAAAATGCATAATTATTTTGACTGAAAAATGTGTTTGTTACATCCAGTTATTTTCTTACTAGTCATGTCAACAGGAAATAAATGGACTCAATTAATAATACTGAGCTTCAAGTTACACCAAGTCAGTTTCAGCCAATTAGTATTCATCTTTTTACTCCATGAACCTTTTAGCAGTTTGAACCCAAACTTTTATTGGAAAACAAAAATGAGAATATTTTAAAGCAGGCAATTATCTTTTACTAAGACATTCCTCATCCTAAGAAAATATACTTGATATGCTTTTAAAAATATACTTCATTCATTCTAAGGAAAATATTTCATCCAATTTATCTTCTAACAGAGTTTAATCTGATTGTTCAGATGTGTCTGTGTAGCTAAATGTTTGCTTTGCTTTGATTTCAGAGTTCTCCCTCTCTGAAATATTAAGTGTATAATCACTGAAAGTGTTCTTTCCTGTTTACGGAAAAAAGCCACTAAACTTCTATCCATCTAAAAGATGTTGGCAAGAGTTGATAAAACTGTGGTGTAAGGTGATTAATGGAAGGCAAATAAAGGAGTAATAAATCAATCCACATAAGAAAGTGAAAATAAAAAATTATGCAGAGACCGACAAGAAAAGTCTAAACTCCTTGTGCTTTGGCACCAATGAAAACAAACCACAGAAAAAAGCAAAAAAGTTCATGAATGTTCTCCAATTAATCTGTATGCGTACAGCAGTGCTCTTTAGCTTGGTTCATTTCAATCTGAAATTCCCTTCCCCGTTGATGTCAGCTAGTTAGCCAAGATAGTGCATTACTGTTATGATCACTGCAGCGCATATAATTTAGATTTATCTCTTTAGGGACTCAGCTCCACCCCCTGCTAGCTAATATGTTCACCATGTTTAATGATGCAAAAAATTTCCCTGAGTACAGGTTATTTATCTTTATCAGGGGCTGCTTTTGGCTGGCTGTCAGTTATCAGCCAGAATATTTGTTCCTGAATGGTTTGTACTCATCCATATTCCAGGGCAATTCTGAGGCCCATATTATCACTGATGTTTGCAATAAAAGTGTTTCAGTTCTTCAGATACACCTTAGTAATACTGATTTATGAGTCTGGACTGGCTATATTTCTGATGCAGTGATATGAACCCTGAAATATCTGTCATGGGAATGAAATATCTATCTAAAACCTCAGAAACAAAACCCACTTGTAGGGGTCTTGACGAAATATGAAGAATGAAGATATTTCTTTGAATACATTTTTAGGGGAATGAGTCAGAGGTGAGTTTTTTAAACTCTAGATATCTAGAAAATAAAATAAAATTAGGAACAGACCAGTAAAAAGAAGACAGATGAAAGTGGGAAGAAAAGGAACAGTGTGAAGAAGACAAGCCTGGACAGAGTGGTAGGGAGACAAACAAAAGAAACAAGAATGGAAAGAACTTTAGCTGTACCAGATGATTGAATACTTTCATCCCGTAAGATTGAAAATGATAGCTGGAAAAGCAGAAAACTAAAGCTTATGACTTGAAAGTTCTTGCCTGTGCAGCAATGTGAACAAGCACCTAACCGAAAAGTCAAAGGCAGATATCGTGAGTGGAGAAAGATTTCAAAATGTTGGATGCAGTTCTGCAGCACAGACATGAGAATTATGCTACAGGTTAAAGAGGAGACCAGCAAGTCTGGCAAGTAAGAAAGACTGACGATATGAAATAAGTAAGTAAATTTCAATTTCTTATAGTTTTGACTAGGATGGCCGTAACGGCAGCAACTGTGTGTCAGATTTGATGTATGCAGTATAATAGGCTGGATTTGCTCTTCAGGGCGTGTAAACATCTGTGGCACAGAGATTCCCAAGCTCACAGCAACCAAGCATGTTCCAAAACTGGAAGCAACAAAGACAGACATGCTCTCCCCAGGGTGGCACGCTGAGATAACATGGTTTCACTGCTTCCCAGACCTGAGCTAATGCCTGAGCTATGCTAGAGAGCCACACCAGTTTGCTCAGAGCAAGTTCAGGTATCTCTAACAAAATACATACTTCAGAGTGTAAGAAAAGCTAGATTCCCAGGTCAGATCCCTCTCCAGTTTCTATAATGGTACAGTAACACCCAACACTGTTATTCTCTTCTTGCTCTCTCTGTACTCACTTCCTAGGTAGAGTCACATAATTAAAAGAAGACCATGAACTGTCATCCATAATTCAAAAAAATTGGTTTTTGAAACTGTCACACATCAGACTACCTTCAACACAGGAACATGTGTAAGCGTCAAATGAACAATTTTTGGTCTGAAGCCTCCATCTAGCAGATAGGACCTCCCTAGGGCCAGCACATGCATACTATGTCATGCACAAAGAAAGCTGTTGCTCAGAAAGCCATGAAATATAGCCCTACCAGAATTTATGGCCTCTTCAAATCTGCTGGTTAAGTTGCTCATATACTTGCCTCTCTTCCACTGTCTTTCACATTTCTCTATGGTCTAGCAGCTCAGGCCTATATGACAGTAAGTATCTCTGTTCTCTTTTCCTTGCCATGTTGAAGTAGGAGCTATATTATTTTTCAAAAGACTATTAAAAATAATCCACTTTTCCTTAATATAACACAGTTAAACAGGTAAGAAGACTGGAAATAAAGTGGGTAACCAGAGAGAATAAACTCCTTTATTGCTTTCTGAAAAGGTAAAACATCTGGCTTATTTTTAAGGATATATCAGGTTTGGATAAATTTTCTGGACCTTCATGGTGAAAAGGATGCACTTCACGTGCATGAAAAAGCATTGCAATGGACATTCTCATTTTTAATCTACTTGCAAAGTTGAAGCTGTTACAGGTTAAATTATCTATATGGATTTTTTAACCACAAGGGAAAAAATATCCCAAAATTGTGTAAAACATGATCAATTTCCTTCAAAAGCCAATTAAATGTTTTCAGCCTATATCACGTACAAATGTTAATGTCACAACCAGAAAACAGCGTGTGGAATGGAAATACAGCATGCATACTTGAATTTCACTTTTGTTCATTTTAGATGATGTATTTGTTTGATTTCTACTATGACATGCTCTTCCTGTTCTGAAGTTTTCCAGAAGCCTAGATTAATGACAAAATGATCTCCAGTATAAACTTCCACAATGATAATAACATATGCTGGCACAGACAGAGTAGTATTACAGTGCCACTGAGATCCTCTGAGAGCATGAAATCAATCCACGCACTCCAAAAAGAACTTCATTTGTGTGCTATTTCCGGCATTGCTGCTGTAAACATACAAAGACTTAACTAACTGACCATTTAATATTAATAGAATCACATTCACTGTCACAATATGCATGTGCTATAGTATTTTAAATACTCTGTCTGTTAGATAAATTCCCTATTAGACCTACCCTTGGAAATGTGCATATTGTTTCTGAAAGCAATTTCTGAATTATTTAGAAAAGACACATTTTCCTCCTGAGACATAAAATGAAAATTAACTGCAGATTTTCTCCAAGTTCTTATTACCATTTGGTCCAGACCACATTATGACCAAATTACAGTGAAAACCCTTGAATAAAGTAATTTCACAGGAAGCTTTTAACCTGCTAAAGCACCAAGAAATACAGATCAGACTGAAATGAGCTTTAGTTGTATGCTTCTTGATTCAACTACTTGGATAATGTACTTTCATTTAGATGAGCATCTAAATGTATGAAGGATAATAGCCTTCCTTGTACAGGTATAATGAGACATCAATGCAGTAGCACAGAATATCAGTGAAGAAGAAGGGAAAAAAAGTGGTTCTGATGCCTGAAGTTCTCTTGTGACAGACACTTTTTTAAAAGAATATAACTATGGAAGCAACAAGCATTTATGTCAGACACTTTCATACACCTGAAGAACATGAAACTGTCACCTGATAGAAACTGATTAAGGGCCATCAAGCCCAGAAGTGGAAATTCTACTCTATTGAGAGAAAAAATGCACAATGTAAAGAGAGGGAGATATTTATGCACATGCCATCTCTTTCCTTAAGCAGAAAATAAGCAAATTTCAAAGTCAAATTTCTTCTCTCCTTCATCCTGTTATATGTAAAATCAGTTCAGAAACTTTAAATGGAGGGTGAGACAATGCAATCTTACTCTTCACTCTCAAGTTCTTCTAATATAATCAACAATGACTGGTTTCAGAAAAAATTAGTTCAAACCGGTGACGTTTTCAGGTGGTAAAATATCTTCTTTAAGTGCATTGATGTTTAGAATGATACTGATAATATGATTTTATTTTCTTTGTATATTTGCTTTAAGCATATATTCTTCTACTGCCCTAACTCACTTTGAATATATTACAAGTAACCTCACAAAAAAAAACCCCAATGGACTTCTGGATCATTTGATTTTAATCTTTTGTATCAATATCTGTGCACGTGGCATACTACTTTAAATATATAATTCATCTAGGTCCTTTACCGACGAAAAAGTCAAGGGAAATTTAAGCCTGTATTTAGGATAACTCCATACAGAAGGACTTCGTTGAATAGAGGTTCTTACCCTGTGATAATGATATCAACTCTGTTACTCTATGACTATTATTAGTAGAACCAGTAAAAATGCAGCATTTCTGTTCTTCAGACTGTTTCATTATTTCAGAATTGGTAATCACTGAAAGAGAAAGGAAAATTACTATTTTAATAGTGGAATACCAAGTGGACCTCAGACATTTACTTCTTTTTATTTATTTTCGAACGTTTTCTTATTTTGTTTGGTTACTCAATTTTTCCCTTCTACATCAATGGCAGATGGTCATTATGTATCATTCAAGGTGTGGTGCAATGCAATGCACAATATGTTACATTGTGTACCCCTCTTGGTTCACTAGGTTGCATGAGATATGTGTGTATATTTAGTATACCACATAGGGGTCTACATGTAAGCTATTCACTTAGGAATTGTCCTTTCTGTGAGAAGAAACTGCAGTTATGATACACAATACATTTGACATTATTTAGGTGTTTACTTACTTAGCAATGTCATAAATTAAACTCTTAGAATGCCTGTTTCTTTCCACAAATCAGCATGAGGAATTTTGCAGTGTTTTCATTTGTGTGTCATAGGACACTTTGAATAATTTTCACGTTGGCTTTATTTTTTATTTTGTATTATTAGAGTATTTGTAAAATCATTCTAAGTGCAACAGCTATGGTGATATTTCAGATAGTAAACCTTTTATTTAGTTATTAATTTTCTGTCTCCTACTTTTGTTTTAATAGAAAAGTCTAATCATAAGCACCTTGAGTGAAAGAGGAAGACTAGTTTCCATTAACTAAAGAACTGGCTACTTTCAGCAACAAGCGAAAATTACTCCAGCAATATTAAAAACACTGATTTTTTTTGTTATCTGTTGCCGTTGCCATCATTGTTACAGGAAGCCAAGTTGAGATCTGAGCCCTGCTTGGACTAAGCACTGCAGAATAAAGGGGGGGTCAAAAAACAGGTCTGGTAGCACTGCTGAATAGAGCAGATAGGAATCCCAATGTTTCAGACTGTAAGACAGAAAGTCTGTCTTTTTTGCTTGCATAAAGGATTTGAATTAACTTTTATCTAATATATTTCACATACACTTCAGCTAGTTGGGGAGGGCTATTCTTCTTTGGCTTTCAATGTCGGCATGGCCAGAAACGAAAAAAGGGAAGACACAGCAAATCTCTCTAGTGAACTGGAAGGATATATGGCAAGCCACTATTATCTATATGCCTTTTCTTTTTGGAAGAAAACTTGGAGAGGAAAAGCTTATGTGTTATTTTACAAAACACTCTTACAAGCTGTAAGAGATACAAAATAACAATTCATTAGAGGGAACAACATGATACAGGAGATAGTTTTGATAGCTTACATAAAATTGAAAGCTCGTGCTTTTAGGTTAGAAAACTGATAAAAGTATTATTTCTGTGTAGTGATACATAGAAATGTAAGTAAGCATGCCTTGCTGGTGCTCCAAGGCTAGGGATAAGAAATAAAGGTGGACCTTTAGTTAATGTATCTACAATTCTGAAACAACAAACAGGCTACTTATATATAAAAATGCCTTGAAGGATATGTAAGGTGACAAAATGGAACAGACAAAAGTTTGAGGGTTTTTTTCTTTTGTTTTACCTTGACGGTTGGCAGTTGGGTAATGTACTTATATTTGCAAAACTATTGTATACAAACATACTGAACATTAACTATTTAATAGACAGAAAGTATGCATTTTTATAAAGTGCCCAGGAGAATGCTGTTCTTGTTTCTAGGACTGGTTGTGTGGATTTTTATATCTGTAATATGTGTTGTACTTTACATACTTCAGTTTATTGATCTGATTATTGCACAGGAGTTTTTTGTGAGACTTTTTGCTATTTTTTACCCATTCCTACCAAATATGTGTTACTTTAAGTTTCCACATACTTAAGAAACAAGAAATTCCCTGTTTTACAGGGGAGATGTTTTTTTTGGTGTGTCTTCTGGTGTGTGACAGTATGATTTCAATACTTTGTAGGGTCAGAGATCAAAGCCCAAAGTGTCTCAGATTTCACACCCTCTCTATAAAGGGACTCATCCATCAAAAAGTGGGATTATATCCCATGGAAAATCTCAGTCATATTTTGTCATCCTGAAATAAAATCAAGAGTAAAAACTTATTCACACCCCAAGGACATACTACGATGCAATGAGTGGTCTAAAAATGTCACGGCTTACATAAAAAGCTAGTGTCTGATACACCTGAACTTTGAATTCCCATAAGAAACTGTGGTGGCTCAGTGAGGTAAGGGTATTAGGTAAAGGCTATTACTGCCAACCAAAAAACTGGCCTTTTCATTTTCTTTGAGGAAGATTAGAGTTCAGCAAGTTTTTAAAATGTATTTTTCTAGGAATTTTTTTTTTAATATTAACTTGTACTTTCAAATGCCACTAATGTTTTAAGAATAGGATATTCAAGAATTTATCCATGAAAGCTATAATCCCTACTGGACAAAAAATACAGTAATGAGAAAGGAAGTAGAAAAGCACACAAAGGAAATAATCACTTCAGAGTTTTCAATATAAAATATGATCCTATTCAAAGTCTGCCAAGGTAACTGAGAATCTTTCCTACACCTTCAGTGATCATTGGTTCAGACTATTTTGATGCTCACTGTATCGTAGTAATCATTTTTGTTTCCTGTTCATTTAGATTTTGCATTACATTCATCCTTCACACATGAAGGTCTTTTGAGACCTCTTTTGAGGTCTTCTCTGGCTGTAAAATCTGACTTGAAGTATGATATTGGATGGTAATAAGGCAACAAAGGAGTACTTCTGGATAAAAGCAGGAATATACGTACTGCTGGAATTTTCATCAAGCATAACACTAGGCCTGATAGCCCTTCCACTATTAAAATACTTCTATATATACATAAATAAAAGTCACACTAAGAAATGCAAGCATCAAAGATTTTTTCATGTTTTGTGTCTCCGAAGTAATAGAGAATACACAAACACTTAACTAAGTGAATTGTGGGTCTTTGCCAAAAGCCAAATAGAAATCTGCCAGCAGAGAAGGACAGCTATGACTGATTCCTGGTGTTTCTCTAAAATTAAAAGAAAGGTATTTGGTACAAATCACTCTACTTCCCCCTTGTGCTTCTCTCTGTAGCCAAACTATATAGCCATTTGCAGAAAAAATAGTTTGCAAGTGGCAGCAAAATGAACCCTCTGCTTATTGACTATACCATTGCTCCAGGAAGGGGAGGTTATGAGGCGTCAGCAGCAGCAGGCTTCCGTATCCTCTGAGCATTGCTTTTGTGATACTGCTGTGCAAACCTAGGTCTGCTACTGCTTTCTGAAAGGCAAAGGGCTGAGGTCTAGTATCGCAGATCTTCAGGACCTCCTCTGCCTTTGCTTCCCACAGTGGGAAAAGTGTCACTCCAACAGGGTCTAGTCTGCTGTCCTTTAGCAACAATATTTGGATTTTATTTGCACCACTGTGAAGCTTTGAAGCAGCTCGGCTGAAACGTGTGGTTTGATCTTCCCTCTTTTTCTGTGAGCATTAACCATTGCCCAGAAATATCCCTCTAGAAGCCTTGTTAAATGTCTGGCTCCAGGGATCTCATGGGACGATGAAGATCTCAATCACATAAAACTGCTCGAAGCATTTCTCAGACCTTTAAAATGCTTCATCACTAAATTTAACTCTTGTCATTCACTACATTTTATTCTCATGAGCCAAGAGTTTTAGGCAACAGGAGGTACTAACATTTTTTTTTCAGCCTCACTGTCTTTTTCATATATTGCAGAAAGCAGACATTAACTGTAACATGAAGCTTACTCCTGCTTAGTTATAACTCCCAAAGAAACCAGATTGGAATTTTGACTGCTTAAGAAGAAAGGACAGAATATGTTTGCAAGGAAATATATATGTAATATGTGCAATTGGGCCCACTTTCTGAAGTAATACTCCCTGGTGCCAATTACTCTCACTCAAGGGTGTCTTTCTAAGTGCCACTGTAACTTATTTCGGTTTTTTCAGGAGAATTTTAAAATACTTATCATGCTGAAATTCTTCAAGCAGCACACTCTGTTTGGTATCATTAGATCTCATTAGCAATCAGCATTTAAAAAACATTTTCTCAGGGTTTTTTCCTCAATATCCATACATATATTTTTCCCATAATTAAGCAGATCTATTAGTTTCACATTGTGGGTGGGATGGAATTTTAAATAACATTCATCTGTTTCAGAAACAAATAGGAGTCTGAACTGAAAAAGTCCTCAGTTAGCTTATGTTGCTACAGGGTAGGGGAAAAAGATGAGATAACAACAATGCAGTCCCGTGCTGCAGGGCTGAGAAAGGGGTGGAAGGTTTTCAGTCCATTCAAGTTTCAGCAAAGAATGATCACCTCTGTGACAGGCTGGAAAGCCCTGGCTCTTTTGAAGAGATTTTGCAGAAGGTAGATTTCACTCAAACACTGAATTCAAAGCTGGACGTGCCCTCTGAAAATGGAACGTAAAGGTACTTGAGATGTCTGGGGGAGCCACTCTGTGCTCAGAGACAGAGGACCTGGGAGGACAGGTGTTTTGTTCAGCTCAGTTCCTGTCACTTCACAGCACACAGGATGTTCACTGCTCAGGTAAACATTTAGGTTTTAGAGTTAAAAAAACATTGTCATAATAATGCGCATGGTTGGGCTGGTGGAAGTGGTCAGGGTTGTGGTTTCCCAATTTGTTTTTATTTGGCTGAGAAATCAGTAGCACAGATCAGTCCTGCAATTGCATTTGTTTTGTTTACCTACAAAGTGGGAACAGAAAGCCAAGCAAGCTTAACTCAATAAAAGCCATTAACAGAAAGCATTTTCCTTCTACAGGAATCCTAATTGCACAAACACAGCAGACTCTGTGCCCAGGAAGTCCTGCTCTTACTCCATCTCAAAATAACATTTCACCTCTTTCTGCAACATTTCAGCACACAGAACACTTGGCTTGAAACCCATAAACCAGCCACATCTTGTGTAACCAAGGAAATCATCAGTTGACAGTGTCTATGCCTGAAGTCCTTAGACACAATAAGTAGACACAAAGCAATAAATATAGCAATAACCACAATCATAATTGTAACAAGAAAAGTTCCTGCATGATTATCTGATGGTACAATGAAGCTTGGGGGACTATAGATATTAGAATTTTTTACATACAAGAAAATTAAACCATAAACCCATACTCAATGCTCAAAATCTGTAAGTGATTAAAACTCTTTGATTGAGCACAGTCTGATTTACACCAGATTTAGACCTTATTCACTGCTGGGAAGCATCCTACAAGAAAGAGGGAGGATGCCTTCTGTCACTTTGGCATTCCCCTTTTGATAAGCCCTTTTATTTGCCATCAACATCAGAGCTGCATTCAGCACCATCTCTATGCAGAGCTGTGGAAAGGGAACATCTGATTGCAGATCAACCAAAGTGTTTACTTCTTTCTATAGTGTAAATAGCAACAGTGAAAAAAAGTTTCTAGAACAACAGAGCTGGGATGTGCATGGCTGGAAAGAACATGGAGATCTTCTGATAGCACCAGAAAATAAAACCAGCTTTTTAAGTCGTGTTGAAAACATTTACTGCCTCTCGAGTTATAACTGCAATATTTATTTCTTTCCTCAGCATGTTTCCGTCCCCAGTAAGCTCCTGATATTGTCTGGTTGGAACATGGTATTATTTCCTTAATTTTTAGCTGTTGCCATCAACTAGCCGGCTTCTGTTTATCTCCTAACCTTGTCCTCTTTCCTTTATATTTTCTCTCCCTCATTAGCAGTTTGGACCCTGGGACTACCGTGATTCTCCCCATAAACATCTAGCTGAAGGACTGCATGCCCTGGTGTTGAATGAAGAGGAACACCTGATGGGAGTATCAGACTGACCATGTATTTTCCAAACCAGAGAAAGCAAAGCTTCCCCCAGACAAAATTGCTGGTGCCTCTTCTGCTGGCCTTCCTCATTCTTTGGAGAACTCTGGTCTCTCTCCAGGCAACAGATCAAATCTGTGACAGGGGACACCAGATGGGAGGCAGGCATTTTCATTTCTAGCCAGCCTACCGTGAGAATCCTGGCTTTCCTCTTCTGAAAACTCTTGTCATCTCTCAAAATGCAGCTGGAATTCCTCACATCAAAAACAAGCCTGGGCTGCTGATAGCTGAAAATTGCTAAGCAGTGGGATGATCTTGTGTACAGTAAGCCTACACGTTCACTGTGCCAGATACCCTTCTTCCCAGCATTAACTCCAGATCTGATAAGATGTGGAAAGGAGTGTTGTGCCTATCAGTCAACCTGCAGCAGGCTCAGCATGTGTTAAAGAAGGGGCTGTGATGGGAACTCTGGCAACTTGAATCAATCTACTGCTTCTCCAGACTTGCTCCTACACATGTGTCCAGCCCTCCTGCTTCCTCTGTGGCTGTGCCAAGCCTCAGATTTCATAGCGCCAGTCTGTAGAGACCATGCTGTTCATCATCTATCATGAACTCATGAGCGTGGTGTTCTTAACTTCTTTATAGTACAACTTTGAAATGTATCCTGTAGCGAATGATGACTCTTCATCTATTTCTGATCTGATCTAAACCATATTTCCTCCTTTACTGTACTCCTACAGTCTATCCCTGTTTTCCTTCTTATTTTTAAGCTTTACCATGGAGCTCCATATGGTGTATTAGATTAAAGCCACTACACAAAGCAGGTGCCACATTTTGTTGTGCTGTTCCCCATCCCACCACATCGAACTGCAATGAGAAGACAGGAGAGTATTGTAGAGAAGGAAAACCAAGGTAAAATCTTCTGCTAACCATATGTCCCATTCCCTGCAAATCTGGAAGAGAGGAGGTCATAGTCAATAGCCATCCTGGTTAAAAACAATATGTAGGACCAGAAATTACTAGAACTAATTTAGGCTACAAATAATGGACCAACTTAATCCTTACTGCAACTTCTCTTAATTCAGTTCAGAAGACCTTGGTTCAGTATTATCCAAATTCAGAGATATTTCTACAAAGGTGAACTACAACTTGGTGACATTTATTATAGCTACAGAGATAGAATGAGAACAAAGACTCCTAGCTTTCCAAATGTGTATCATGGAAGCAATTGTATTACCAGCAATACCAATGGGAGAAAAAAGTTTATGGAATTAAATAAATATGAAATCTTTCAACTTGAGCCTAAAGTCTTAGAAAAGCGATTTCACAAACAGTTGGTAAGAACTGTAATAGTTTTAAGATAATCACAATCAATTCCTACAGTACAATAAAAATAAGTATAAGAGAAAAATCACTCAAAACTGGAAGGTAAGAGGACAAAAGGTCATAAGTTGCAATAGAAACCCCTAGGGAATCTGAAAATGTATAAGGGTTGGGGTTTTTAAAAAAAAGTCTAGCTATTGAAGAAAAATATTGTATTAACAAGTGGACAAATGAGAGTAGAGCTATCCCTCAGAGTCGCTTCATCAACCACAATCATATGAAGAATCCAATGTACCTTTTTGAAAAGTAGTTGAAATACTGAATCTGCTAAAGCAGAGAACAAGCCTTTGTTAGCTACTTTTGAAGGTCATCAGTAGCTTTTAGTGTATAGGACGTTTTTACAACAATTAGATCAAAACTCAGATTGAAAATGTTGGTGGATTTCATAAGTTAGAATGACATCAATAGTTGACTCCTCCGGGGCACTGCCTGGGAGTAAGGGCTTTATTCTAAAAAAGTCTTGCTTTCATTTGGAGCACCACTGGAGCCACACATTAATTTTATACGATAATGAATTATTGTTTGTACATTCTAATGTTAAAAGATGTTTGAAGAAAGATAGTTTCATTCTGGTCACCTTAGGTGTTGCAGACCTGAAAACCTCCGTTGCTTGTGTAACTCCTGAGCAGTCACACAGATCCCAATGATCAAAAGAGATGCACATACAGTGTCCCTGGCATGACTGTACTTCTCCCATCTGCCAAGCTAAATTTGCACACTAAGGAGATACAAACCCAGCATTAAGAGGTCATAACTTTAAACTGGCTCTCAACAAGCAGGCCTTCAAATCAATGCTATCATGTTCTATGTCTGAAAAATCTTTCACTTCATAAGGCTCAAAAGCTATATTAAATGGCATGACAAATATAAATGTGGATATCAAAAAACTCCGCTCCTTCAGACTGTAGCAGTATGCAGAATATAAAAAGTAAAAGACTTTAGGAACAAGAAAAATCCAGTTTGCCCAACAGGCTTGCCAAATTTTATTCCTCTTAATATCATGCAAGCAGGAAGGAAAGTAATTTTTATTTTTCTACATGACACTAATTCCTTTTGCAACTGACAAATTGAACAAAGGCTGAACATGTTTCATTTGGCCAAAAGGCTAGTTTTTGTTTAAGAGTATACTGGATGATTCATTATTTCAAAAAGCAACCCTGCAAGAAAACAAAGGAAAATGTTGTATTGGTAAGATGCTAACGCAAATATTGTATCATACAAAAACAGTACCTGAAACATTACTTTCCGTCACATTAGCTGGAGAGATTTTTTAACAAGACTATTCAAGGGAAGCCAATATCTGCTATTTACTTGCGATTATATGTGCCCATTGAAAATATTTATGTTACCGTTTTGCAATTCCTGGAGTTCCCTCTCACAACATGCATAGATTTTAATCAACCAGTTGGAAAGTAGAACACATACTGCAGATAGGGGAAAGCAAGTTAAAACCTATTAAGGCTGCTCACAGCCAATAGACAAGTTCTGTTCAAAGTCAGGTAGACAAAATCAAATTTCAAATGTAGAAATTATAAATACCGGAAGCTGAGTGTGCCTCTGCAGAAAACTGAAAAGGGCAGAATTCACCCATGAGTCTGTGCAGCCCTTCTCTGTTCTCTCACCATGCCTCAGAAATAGGGTTTGATCTGCATCATCATCAGCATTGCATTAAAAAGAGAGAGTTATACTTAGAAAAGAATTAGTTGAGAGAAGATTCAAGTTACTAAAAGCTGTGATAGAAAAGAAAGCATAGAGATAGCATATATAAAGCATATGGGTAAGAGGAAAAATCTTAAGTGGTGAAATAAATTACTTAGTTATTTAAGAGATTAAAGATGGGAGGGATTGCATGAGATTAAGGTAATAAATTGACACAACAGGCTTCCAAATGGGGTAACAGTAAAAGATGTATTTAACTGCAAAAGTTTCCCAAATGAAGTAATAAAAGGTCCATTATTTCCAGCATTTAACCATCATCCGAGAAAAGCACTACCCAATACAGAATATAGGATTAATCTTCATCATTAAAGAGAAGAGTGTGGTTTCCTAACCGGGGTGTTAGGGAACATTTGCTATGTTTCATTATATTTCTGGTTTTAAAAACTAAGATATTCCACTTCATAAACATGAAGTTCAGCACTCTTAACCTTGCTGAAAAACAGTTGCATTGCACAGACATAGCAAATTTTTCATTATTCATTGCCGTATTTTCATCCAAAGGAGTAACACACATCCACTGATACAGCATATATTACTACATACTGTAATACAGGGCAGAGAGAAATTCTTTTTTGTCATGCTTTCATCCTTTCCTATTAATATAACATTGCACTGGAGATAATACGTATATGGATTTCTCTACCTCCTGTTATATCTCACTAACACTGAAAAGAAATATGATTGAGCATATTAGAGTAAACTCCTATGTACTTGTCAGGCAAATTTTCTGAATTGCTTTTATCATGATTGTTGGTAGGCAAAGATAGTTATCCTTTTCTTATTTTTGCCCTTAATAACCAAAGCCTTTTCTGCCTGGGAATGTATCCAACAGTCAATTTCTTTGGATCATAGCATCTTTTACCTGATGAATGCAATTACTCATGGTAATGAGTAACACAGACTACACTCTAATTTTAAGGTGTGCACCTTACTGACTTGGGAAACTTGTTGCAGTCTCCATTTTAGCTGGAAGCTTTCTTTCAGCTTTACTTGGCCTAAAGCACATTGCAATTTTTTCCAGTGACAAAGAAATTATTAGAAAGCATCAGTAAGGCTAGTCTTTCCTGACATAATTCCTCACAAATGACCCTCTCTCATTACCATTTGTAAGGGGTTTGCAATTTTCACTAAATTCTATTTTGACATTTTCAAAATCCTGAAGGTCTCTTTTCCAGGTCAAAATGCCTTTTAGGTGATAACTAAATTAACAGAAAAATATGTTTCCAAAATGAGAAAAATCACCAAAAAAAATATCTTGAACTTAGCTAAATGAAACATTTCAACAGACCCAATCTGGTGTTTCTCCTCTCTGGATTTTCATTTCACTCTTACAAAAATATCAGGTCTGCAGCTTTGAATGAGACAGTGACAATATTAAAAATCTTCCTAGTCCTCCTCTAGATCAAGCTGTCAAGCCGGCATTTTTTAATAAATCACTAGGTCTCCCTTATCAGAATTTATTTCAGAAATATTGCACCAAACATTTTTTTTTAGCAACTGTCAAGCCTTTTGCATGATCAGGTTGGAAACTGTTCAGGAACTGGGTATGTTATGCACATCTCCTAAAGTATGCATCCAGGGTCCAGTGGCAGTGTGACGACATTAGCACAGTGTCACATCTAAGATAATCCTCTTGGTTGGGTTTATTAGCTGAAGCTTCGTATTATATGTACCCTGTCCCTGATCTGAGAGAAGACATGTCCAGAGGCAATGTGAGTTTGCCTGCATATCTTTCTCTTGCACCACGGCTACCTTTTGGCTGCACTGTGTGGCATCAGCTGAACACCAGATAGCTCCCACTCATTGTCCCACCTCAATTTGAGGAACTGAATAGTAAGACAAATTTGCAGTACAGTGATGTGCAAATTGCAATCTGTTTTAATAGTGCATTTCTTCTCGTGGTTTTCTCCCAAAATCTATAGTCACAATGATTCCTATCCAGGATATTTTAAAACACTGAAAACTAGGATAATCTTTAGAAAATATGTTCCCATTCGTTTTCACCCCTAAAATGGGCACTTGTGGTTCCAGCCTCATCAGGTCACACTTTGTCTGTCACCTAAGAAAGTTTTCAAATACCCCTGGCTTAGGCTGAAACTTCTTTTGAAGGGAAAATCAATGGTTTGCTTTATTTTTTTGAGTGTTCTAATTCTACCATTCACAGTGTAAAGAGCGGCTGTAGGTAAAGAAAAAAATCCTTCCTCACTCCCTTGCCTTCCCCAACCTGACACTTTCTCCCTTTTGAATGCCTTCAACCTGAGCTGTGGAGACTTCAAAGACTTCAAAGGCAGCAGATACTGCTTCTGGGGCTGGCACTGAAAATGCTGGATTCAGCAGAGAATGCAAAGATTATGGATCATGGAATATCTTCATTTGTTTCAAAAGGATGGTGTCTGCATCCATTTCAAATGAATTAAAATGAATATCCAAAATCAGCAAACAAAAAAAAAACAGAGGAGGGAAAAATCATAGAATGAAGGAGTTAGTCTTCAACAAGCAAGTGAATTTTTCTGTTGTATTCAGCATATACTAATGGGACAGGATATTAGTTATGGCTTTCTCCATGGTTACCTCAAGCCAAAAACACAGAGCAGCATTATTAGCCGGCAACTGTTTCACAGGTGCCTCTGCTAGCATGCATTATATTCAAGCTGGTTCCTAAACCTTGGTGCTGTTGTTGCCACAGGCTATGAAGCAAGGGCAGAGAAGACAGCACAGCGTCCCAGGGGGTCTGAAGGGTCCCAATGCTGGAGAAATCAAAGACAAAGCCATTGTGCACACAGGGAGCTCTGCTGTGCTATTGCGAAGGGGTTAGAGGGATGTGGGGAGTGAGCTGCCAAGAAGAAAGTCATAGTCAAGCTCAGGGATTAACTAGGGAGCGATCCCTTTATATCTGGGCTGGATTCATGGCAGCCTTTTTGAGAAAATCCTGTGAAAGAAGTTAGGCAGCCCTCTGCTTCTCATGTATCAGCTGAACTATCCCTTTCTAACTGCTTTCTTGACATCTGTAGTGATCTCAGCATCAAGTCCACTGCTGTTTGATCTTACATTTGCTGCAGAGGTCAGAAACTCGGTTAGCCAAACACACGATTTCTGCTATTTATTAGGATTTAATGGTTAAATAATAAATAATCCTAAATACTAATGTTTTATTTACACAGATACCTGGAAGTCTAGCAGAACCTCTTGAAAAATTCATCAGGGTTGGATACCAGGTGAATTTTATTTCAAGCGTTAAGCAGGCAATGCAATTAGTGCATAGGTGCTCCACATCTTTTATCACAGAGGATTCTGGGTTTTCAATTTTGGGTTGAGACAATTAAAAAACTCACCTTGAAAGGGTTTGAATAAGAGCCTTTCAAAATGAAAAATGATTTTCTTAGCTAGTTCTGGATGAGCTACTCTGGTAAAAAGAATATTGTTTAATTTTCATTTTGAATTAAAGACCTGGAAAGCTGAGTAATACACAGGCTAATGCTGAGCTGATCTGCGCTTCTGCTCTTCAGAGGGCCATAAAAATGTATTAAAACAGGAATTATTTTGTACACTGTGCTGTACTTTAATGTTTAATTCTCAGCAGGCTATAAAATCACTTCCAGGATAATGAAATTACAAAAGAATTTTAATTTTATTTTCAATCCCTTATCATTACAGATTACTAAAATAAGATGGTTGGAAGATGACTAGCGATATTTTTTGCTCTCTACCCTCTGACTGACCAGGGCTTGTTGGCATTATGAAAATACTGTTCTTAGAAAGTATTCCAAGCAGAAATAGTATTAATAGGCAAACTAATAATAAACAGGCAAAACAATAATAATAAATATCAGTACAGTGAGGGTTTAAGTAAATGCTTATTGTAACAAAAGAAAAAAACAAAATTATGTGTCCTGAGTGTCAAATCAATAGAATCATAGAATCATAGAATAGTTAGGGATGGAAAGGACCTTAGGATCATCCAGTTCCAACCCCCCTGCCAGGGGCAGGGACGCCTCACACTAAACCATGCCATCCAAGGCTATGTCCAACCTAGCCTTGAACACCACCAGCAATGGAGCATTCACAACTTCCTTGGGCAACCCATTCCAGTGCCTCACCACCTGCACAGGAAAGAATTTCTTCCTCATATCCAATTTAAACTTCCCCTGTTTAAGTTAGAACCCGTTACCCCTTCTCCTCTCACTACAGTCCCTCATGAAGAGTCCTTCCCCAGCATCCCTTTTGGCCCCCTTCAGATACTGGAAGGCTGCTCTGAGGTCTCCCTGCAGCCTTCTCTTCTCCAGGCTGAACAGCCCCAACCTTCTCAGCCTATCTTCATACGGGAGGTGCTCCAGTCCCCTGATCATCCTCGTGGCCCTCCTCTGCACTTGTTCCAACAGTTCCATGTCCTTTTTATGTTGAGGGCACCAGAACTGCACACAATACTTCAAGTGAGGTCTCAGGAGAGCAGAGTAGAGGGGCAGGATCACCTCCCTCGACCTGCTGGTCACGCTCCTTTGGATGCAGCCCAGGATACGGTTATAAAATAGGAAAGTCTCTGATGATTATGCTTCAGTGCTATTTAAAAGAAAAGCCTCCCAAAAAAGGTTTTCAACAACAAAGATTTTTTCTGTGATTTCCCAAATATTCAAGGGTGATTTTTTTTCAATCCTGGGCCGAAGTCCACAGCTGTTGTTCAAGCCAAATTCTCACTAGAACCTGTGGTGACTTTTGAGCTTTAGCTTTCTTTCTGAAAGTTGTGCAGAGGCGGGACTTACAGGACTGAAGCAAAACTTACTGGCCTATTCAAAGCCGATCTTAATATAATTCTTGAATGAGGAAGGGTTGCAGAGCTGGAGCAAAACTTTTTAAATTGCTGCACGTTTAAGATGTTGATTTGAGTTAAAGTTAAAGGCTAAGACATCTGACCCTCTGTAAAGCCCCAGTAAATGAAGGGCATCTTCTCAAAGGTCAGGGAGTGGAAATTCCAAGAAATGATCTCTCCAACAGTAGAGCTCTATAGGAGAAACAATTACACCAAGTACCTTAATTGTGTTCAAGTGCTAATGTCTAGACACAAAAAAAACCCAAACAAACGAACAAAAAAAACCACAACACACGCACACACACAAAAAAAAAAAAACAAAGTAAACTCTATAAATTGCCTGGTCAATTGCCTGAGCAATTTCCCACATGCAGCTCAGCACATGCTGTTAGACTGAGGACATCTTACTTAGCCTCAAGTTCTATGAAAAGCACAGCAGAGCAGGTCAGTGCCATTAACAGGGAAAGGCCTTTAATTACCAAGTTTTAGGCAAGCAAGAGATAGAACTGGTCCACACCCTTCGGAAGTCAGGACTGGCTGGCAGGAATGGGCAGGGTAAGGTGGGTGGGAGCAGACCAGTTTACCCTCCTCCAGCAGCTCTTCAAGCTGTGGCTGAGCTTTGGCGAAGAGCACCGCGTGTGGATGACCATCATACTGAGCTATGATTTTCATCTTTTTTAAGCGACCATTTCTGTGATTTAAAACAGGTCTTGACATGCTTCCTAAGCTGTGTTGTAACCGTCTAAGTAGGAGCATAACCAGCGGTCTTAACCTCTTCTTGTCACTGGACCAGGCCCACATAAATCAGCCTATTTATGCATCACAGTTCTCCCATCACCCACCAACAAGATTGTGAAATTCCTGTTTTGGTCCCCACTCTAGCTACAGTTTGTGCATCTTGTCCAATGACTTGTAAGAAGAAAATACTGTACAGACAGGGGCTGCATGAGAATGGAGGCAAAGAGAAACGAAACAATGTACTCAAGTTTGTATAGTTGGATGCAGTCCGAAGTTATGGCTGAGCTTTCCCACAACCCTGGTCAGTGCTTCAGATCCTGCCTCCTCTGGAAAACACAGAAACTAAAACAGTGACATGGAGAGAAGGGAGACAAGGGAAAATACAACGGAAATGTGTCTTGGTTGTTAACTTCAGAAATACAGCTATACTGCTCAGTTTTGCAGTGATTTACACCTGTTTAGCAAATGCCTGCTTTAGGCCCTCATGGGCCACATGTGCCAACCTGTTCTCAAAGAACCCCTGAAGATAAGCCACAAGTGCTCCTCCATGTGGGGACATGAGCTGTATTTCATTTCTTGTGTAATACTACTGTGCTCTGTGTTTAACAGGTTTCCCTTATTTTATTTAGTTTAGTGCATCTTGTTAGCATAATATAGTTAAATTTATGAGTCACATTTATTTATGCCTCTCAGACAGCTCCATTGTGATGAATACTGGAAGAGAAGTGATTCCAGAAGCTGCTCAACATCTGTGTATCCATGCCAAGTTCCACAATATATTTATCTCTCAGCTATCGCCCAAACACAGGCTCAGTTCATACTAAACACACTTTCTACTTCCACAATATTTTCTCTTAATTTCATCCATAAAAAACAAATTACAATTGCCTTTACCTTTCCATCACCTTCTTTACCAGCTTTTCTTCACTTCCTCTTTCTTTATTCATCCCAATTTTTCCCTACTTCATAAACTCAAACTGAAGAATCCTACCTACAGGATTAACTGCCTTTTTCACCTACTTTCGCCAAGATCAAGTTATTGTGGCACTGATTAAATTTAATTCCAATTTATGCCATTATGTTTAATGGGAGAGTCCCATTATTACTTCTAGAAAGCAATGGCAGGTTGAATAACAAGTGGAAGTGATTTTCAAAAAAAAAAAAACATTCCAGTGAATAAAATCTGGTTAACAACCACACCTAAATTGCACAGTTTGACTCTTCCACTTCCATTGAAAACTATGACCACTAGCAGTATCAATGACTGGGTCCTAAGATATACTACCTATGTCATTTTCTTACCCCCCAAAATCCAGGTCCTTCATAGAGAGATTCACAAGCTTATTTGGTTTCATTTCAAAACTACCAGACTTCCCAGGGTTCTTTAAAACATATATACGGCTCCCCTAGGAAAAGAAAACCCACTGGAAGATCTGAAAACTGACAAAGGAAAATGAAAGTTGTTCATAGCTCTGTAGTTCACAGCTAACTTGCATTGGTCCAGAAGAAAACATGGGCCAGGTAACTTTTTAAAAACATTAGGCATAGGATGGGTGTTATGATAAAACAGATAATGTCATTGATCCTTTGGCAAGGTCAGGCACTGGTACACAGTACTGCCAAAGAGCTCAACATCCTCATATCAGTTTCAGTGTAAATGAGCATCTGGCCTGACTGTTGAGGATACAGAGATACAATAGAAAATACATTACAACTAAGAGGACTGGGTGCCTGAAAAAAAAAAAAAAAAAAAAAAAAAAAAAAACACACCAAAAAACGAAACAAAACAGCTGGTGTGATTTAGGTATTAGGATTTCCAAAAGAGTTTTCTATAGGAACCATTCTGAAAGCTAATTGCCCAGCAATCTGCTGCAGTAGAATGACTTTTGTCCCCATTTGCATAGGGCTGACACATATACCTGAATTCCCAAACACACTTATGTGGGTTTTTAATGACCCACTGCTTGAGCCAGATTTTAAGGGGCCTTATGGGGATGCTGGGGAAGGACTCTTCATGAGGGACTGTAGTGATACAACAAGGGGTAACGGGTTCAAACTTGAACAGGGGAAGTTTAGATTGGATATGAGGAAGAAATTCTTTCCTGTGCAGGTGGTGAGGCACTGGAATGGGTTGCCCAGGGAAGCTGTGACTGCTCCATTGCTGGTGGTGTTCAAGGACGGATTGGACATAGCCTTGGGTGGCATGGTTTAGTGTGAGGTGTCCCTGCCCCTTGCAGGGGGGTTGGAACTAGATGATCTTAAGGTCCTTTCCAACCGTAACTATTCTATGATTCTATTTTTTTCTTGTTTTGATAGGGAATGAAGGAGCTGACATTTCCACAGTTATGAACAGGTGAATCAGCACTCCTCAAAAATATACTGTTTGCGTTTCAGATCTGAAGTTTCATGCTTTCAGTGGTCTCAGATAGACATTAGGAGTTGTTACATTCCGTTTGTATTTTTGGGAAAATTCATAAATGTTAAGTTTAAAAAGCACCTTCAAAAGATTATTTTGTTTTACTTTCAGCAGAACATAACCACAGAAACCTTCTCATTAATATATGTTTGAACTCTGTCATATGTTGCAGGGGGGTATTCAGTCCCAAAACAGAGCGTCCACAGAGGTGGAGATTCAACCACATTCTTAATTAAGTTATACCTATATTTAGCTACCTTCAGTGTTAAAATTTAGTGTTGTGTTTCAAATCTAAATTTGTCTTGCCCTAGCTTCCAGCCACATTATGGTTTCTACTGCTAGATTAAAGAACTAGCTATGAGAAATATGTACCTGAGGTAGGTACTCACAGGCCATGATCAAACCACCCCTTAACCTTCACTTCAATAAAACAAGTAGATTAATGTTCTTAAGTTTCTCAACATAAAATATCTTTTCCAAACCCAGAATCTGTCATCTAACTTTTTTTTGAATGCTTCTCACTTTTTCAGAATGCTTTTTAAACTGCAGCAGCAGGAATGGTCATGTTTTATTTTTTTTCAGTTATGGCATCATTAGTAGTATACAAAAGATAAAATCACTTACTGTTCTTAACTGATATTCCTGTTCTTGTACAGCCAAGACTTATGTCAATCTATCACACTGAAACCTAAGATGCAGCTGCTTATTTTCTTGGCATCTGGACACTTTCCAGTGTCACTGCATTCTTGGATATGATCTCTCATTCTGGTATACTGATCTACACTCTGTTTTTAAATGTATGACCATGAACATTTAGAGATAAAGTTCATTAGTTTTCCTTTCAGATGACTACTAGGCAAAAATTTATCTCCCATAGAATCCACTTTTTTTTTCCCGGGAAGAGTTCATTTTTTATATATTCTTTTTCTGCTAAGAAATTTAAATGAATACTTGTTTCAATATAATTTGCATGTTTCATTTCATTTAAAGCATGGAATCATGCCTCCTTAATATGCATTCCTTTCTAGGAACTGTAGCTTATGCCTCAATTGTATGAGGGATTGTACCCTGGTACAGGGTACCAGGTATGTACCCAGTATCATCAGGCTGATGAGGGATTGTACCCTGCCTTAATGCAGTATATACCAAATTTTCAGATAGCATTTAAATCTTCTGTTGTTGGAAGAATTCCTTGTTTTCTACTGCTTCGTTTAGGGTTGTTTTCACCTCTCAGTTAAAGCCTTTTTACCTATCTTATTAGTTTTATGGCAGATTAGAACTAATAAAACTTGTTCATGGAAATACTGTTAAACCTACTGCTTTAAAGAGGCCAAATATGCTACATTAAAGGTTTGTTTGATAGGCATTAACTATATAACCATTCCTTAACTCGTGACAGAAACATTGCATATTAGTTTTAACAAGGCTGTGTCAGGATTGATTTCAGAGGAACAGGATACTCTTTCTCTATGAATCCTTTCAAAAATCTCAACTTCCACAGTATTACAGGATTTGTTAAGAAGCAAAAGCAATGGTTATGGGAGCTCCTTGACCAATTTTTTCCTGAATATAAAAATTGTCCTATGTGAAATTATCAGTTGTGCTGGCTAAAATTATTTTAAATGTAATTATCTGGGGGGCCTTTAAAACCTTTAATACGTGCATCTTTTTTGTGAGTCTTGCAAAATCGGGTTGAAGATCCTGCCAACTATACTATTTTGTCATGAAATGAGTGATTTCAGGTCACTGAAAGGATGACCATCAAAGGTATTTGGGAAAGCAGTTTTAATATGAATTAATAACAGCGCCGCTGAAGAGATTTCAACAGCCAGGTTCACTCTATTACTGGTTCAGTAAAACCAGACAGAGAAATTTCTATATTGTTAGATGCTGCTTTTAAGCTAACCACAAAATATCAATCTCAGCAAGAGACCAGTTGCTTTATGGTATTTCTACATTTCCTGGTGAATGGATAAGCAAATGTTAGACAAACATATCTGAAGGTGAATTACTATGCTGCTAGATATTCTTCCTGGTGGTGAACTGATTCTGACTACATTTAGGCATAAACAACTGAATGTGTCAAAGAAGCAGAGGTAAAAGATTACCTGCTTTGCTCATAAAATCCAAGGACAAGCTGCTCAAACAGTGTACCATCCAGAAAGACAATACTGTTTAATCCATACAGCCTTCTTCTCTCATTGCCACTGCTTTTGCTGAGGAAGGCATCAGCTACTACAGTGAGGCAGAAGGAGATTTTACCCTGTCTTTCTTCATCCACCTAGAAGTCTACTTCCAGGTCTTCATTTTAATTACGTTATCTTACCCTCATACAATTTTGCCTGCGTCTGGGAAGCTTTGAACCAGAGCTAATGAAATTAAATAATTTCTGACAAAGCTGATAAACATCTTTACTTCTTCGCCCATTTTTTACTTTTTTAAAAATTGTTTACAAAGAAAAACAGAAAAAAATCTCGTTCTTGAAATTAAAATAAAGCAGAAGTTTTGACATATTTTTTCTTTGCCTCCTTTAAGCATTCTGACAGAAATTCTGTTCTCTTTTTACACTGGCAAGATGAAAATGTCTGTCATAGTAAGTAGGTCCTTATCAAAACAGAAAGGACAAAGTCTTTTTGTGAGCCAAAGAGGACAAAAACCCTTTTGCCAAGAAATACCATTTCCCCAAGTAAAAATGCATGTGTTGTGATGTCAAGACCACACACAAGCTTGATGAGTGCTGTGGTACTGATCTTTCCAAAGGTCTATTCCTTTTGCCAGATATTCTTTTCACTGAGAAACTTGGCTTTACCCTCTTGAATTCACTCAGTGCCACCTTTGTTTGCAGTTTTCGGGGTGGGGTGGGGAAACAGCAGCAGACAGAAGGGAAATGTTTGTGTCACCTACACAAGAGTCAGGGTCATTTGTATTCTTATTTGGGGGCTTGAATTTGCAAGGTGCCATAGTACACTCAGTGAGAGCCCTCGTGTAAGAGTCCTGTGGTGGTACCCTTGGTCTGACTTATACTGTTCCTCTGTTTCTTTGTGGGTGAATCTGAAGCATCATCAAAATTAAAGGCTCAGCCTTTGCTTAAGCCACGCAATACCAAGAGAGGTATCTCACTTCCATCAGTGCACACAACAACAAATACACATCAATATAAGCAAGATTTTTAGTGACCCATACCCAGCTCAAATATCCAGATCAGTACATTAATTTTAGAAAGGCTAGAATGCATCTTAAAAGGAATGGAAAACAGAGGGAAGGAACTAAGTGGTGTTTAACACAGTACATGGTAATTGACTTTGCCATGCAGTTCCCATTACTGTTAATAGGAATCAGATGGCTAAATCCCTGTGCTAAAAATGTACTTTTAAATAGATATCTGCATGAGTGCCAAGCACAAAGCATCAAGGTACTGTAAACTACCAATGAGGAAGATTGAAATGCTGAAGACATTTGCTGAAGACATCAAGAAAGGTTATGGAAGGACTTACGAAACTGGTGCAAAATTGTACTATGAGATCATTTTTGAGAAGTCATTCTCATATAAACTGCATAATGCTTTAAAGAACAAATTGTTCACTGGCTGAGAGCACAAGTCATCAAAGGCAGGGGAACAGCTGTGCTTCTCCAGAAGACACAAGGAGAATGGGGGCAGGCGACAACCGGGTCACTCAGGAGTACCCAACCTTGACTTGCTGACGAGGAAACATCGCAAACGTTTAGTGACAGGACAGAAAATGGCATGGCTGTAGCTGCTGAGTCTATAACTGATTTGCTAGCCAGGCTTACTGGCCTAATGTCCTTCACAGGACAGGGATAGTAGAAGAGCCTTTCCTTGTAGAAGCATGTGGCAAATATATATTGCAAGATATATATATTTCAGCAAAATTTCAGAATGCAGAAGTGCCATTCAAAGCAATCACCTGAAATTAACTTAATTTTTAAAATTAAAAGCAATATTTTGTTAGTCGCATTCCTTATAGATAGATATAAAAATGATAGAGAGATATATATTATTTCATTAGTGGTCAGCTCTGCTGAAACAAGGGGCAGCAAAACTACAGCCCAAGTTCTATTAATGTTGATTAGTTAGTTGTTACATAAAACTGTTAATAAAACTGTTGTATTAATTTTGATAGAATCATTAATCCCAGTCTGTAACAGGTGTATGCATTACTGAAAAACATCAAACAGTGAAACAAGGCTCAGGGTCTTTACAATAAGGACTGCCATGACAAACAGTGTGAGAAATCAGTGCCAAAGTCCAGACGTTTATTGTCTGAGATACACAAAAGGAAAAGAATCAAAACAAAATAAAGTCTTCTGAAACTGAAATAGAGTTTCTGCACAAAGGAAAAAGAATAATCAAACTGTATCAAACCCCTTCTTTCAGAAACAGGATTTTGGATACACTCTCTGATTCTGCCAAGTAATCTTTCTTTGCTGGGATGAAAGAGTTGGTTCTGTTGTTCAGGTATGAGCTATGAATGATAGTTGCTTTCCCTGCCTTTGAACAAACAAACAGACATGGCTACAAAAGGGAAAAGAGATATATAAAGGTGGAGGAAATACACCTTTTATTGAAGTTCTCAGGTTCCATGGCAGCTGTCAAGTTACAAATAGGCCTTTCTGGACTGACAAAGATGATCATGAAGCTCTTACCCTGAACTTTGTTTTGCAAATATCATCTGAGTAGGCTGACCAGGGTACTCTCCTTGCTCAGCCAGACTCATCCAGACCATTTTGTCTTGCCTTTCATGGGATGCTAAGGGGTATCAGCCCACTTAGACGTCTCAGTGGTAGCATGAGAAAAACCCATTCTGGACATTCAGCACATCCTCTGCACCCCCTCTGCAATCACCTCCATGTGCATGGGTTTATGCCCAGTCAGGAAAGGAGGCCACAGCTCCAGTGATGAGGTCAAGCATGCATCAGTTCTGCTTTCCCACTAGTAAATCAAACAGACTGCTGACACATTTCTTCTTTCTGAACATTTGATTCTGTCTAGCTTTGGCTTTCTCTCAGGCACTGTGTCCACTTTCTCCATTCATTGCACAGGGCCATGGGTGCTTACTTTGGCTCCATGTACTCCATACTTAAAACTGCAAGAGTTGCTAACCCTGCAAGATCCATACTTGAGTATCTGAGTGTCCTTGCTTCCAGTTCCCTCTCAACTGAACGGCAAATGCTATTTAGTAGGCCAGTGAGCTTGGTCCTTTCAAGTCAGTTGGACATGAGTTGCCCTCAGAAACCATTCTTCCCTTTTGTCCTCTCATCAGGATTTTGCAGTTTATCCTTTTTCATTTCTAACTAAGTGTGACTATTTAGAACTTGCGTCCTTTGTACTAATATGTCACTGCCACAGAAGTAGGCAGATTTGATTATCCTTCTCATCCTTGTGTGTAATCTCATTTCAAACTTTGACCTCCCACAGGCACTTGCTCCTTTTGACATCAAAGACAGCTCTTTATCACGGAAGTAGCTTAGCTTTTTGGCAAAATTATCGATTGCAGATGACTTATACGTTTACCCTGCTGTGCTCTATCAGAAGCTGATCTGCTCTTTTGTTGCTTCCTTTAAAAATTAATTTGAATTTGTTACTGTCTCAAGCAGCTGGCTCTATGCTGGCTCCTAACTTCTCAAGAATTGTCTTCATCTCTCTTCTTTTTGCATCCCCTACTTTCCTTCCTTATCCTCTGCACCGTTATTGCATAGTGCTGACAGAATACCAAGGGTCCAGATTTTTTCAACCAAACTTTGTAGTAGAGTTCAATTTCTGTCCATTTTAAGTTATCTGCCTGTACTCAGCAGACTCGCTTTCCACGCTGTTTCCTGGAAAACAGCCCTCCTGTTGGAGAACAGGTGAGAGCTCCCTCTAAACCTGGACATGACACTGGCTTTACTTCCTTTCTCAGTCTCTTCAATTTCTGTTTGGGGCATCTCAGGACAGGGAGTATCTCTCCACCTGTATGAGCATGACCTGTGGCACAGTGATTCGGTTCTGGCTATACTTCTTACAGCTAGAGTGATTCTGTTTGCTTTGCCATATATGCAAATGTCTCCTAGCAGGCTCACCAGCACTGCAAATGATAATTTATCACAATTGACAAGTTCCCACTTTTTTAGACAATAGGTCTAACTCATCTGGCTGTGATCAGTTCCCTTTCCTAGTAGAATTTTGTCTGTTTTGGACAGAATCCAATAAATCTTTTTGGGGGCTAATGATGCATTGAATGAATGCATCTGTTTACCAATGCCAACCTCTTCTATCAAATAAAATTACTTTTACTACTTTCATGTACTCAACAATTTTCTTAGATTTTTCCTGAAAGAGTAATGACAAGTTGGATACTGTAAGCCAAAAAGTTAAATAACTACCTTATGTTCTAGCTTCAAGATCTTCTTTTAAGTAGTCTATTCTTCTAGTTTTAAGCAATTGCTCCTGACAGCCTTACCCTTTGGTGCTTTATTCAATTCAATTTCACTTACAACGTTCTGCCTGCTCCCAAGGTATTAGGGAGTAAGTGACCAATGAACATAAGACTTCATGAAATCAAGGTTGAGCTGCAGAGCAAAACACAGAGCAAAAAAGCCTGGGAACATTTTCTACCCCTTTGCACAAACAGGCTCAGAAGTGACATTTCCCCAGAATTAACTCACACCCATGTCTCAATCAGAATTTGTCTACACTTGCAAGATTGGCATGGCTTTGTAGTGCCTGGTTGATGACATTGCACAGAATGAAATGTGAGCTATGGGAACATGAAGCGTTAGTCTGTACATCTGGTAAATCAGAACTCCATAGGAAGATCTGCCTGCCTAGGAGGTATCACCTGCTGAGAGTGATACTGCAAACCACGTCCCTAGACTCCTCTATGTCTAACAATGACTACTTAATTTAGCTTACTTGTTATCATCTGCATTTATTGTTATCTCTGTTATTACTTTGGCTCATTTTTTGATAAAAATGGTGATGACACAATGTTGCAATAGTTGAGAATGCTAAAGCTTTAGGATTAAATAAGAATAGAGTCTAGCTGAGAATAGGTTTCAAAGGGCTTTACTGAATTAAGCCACAAATCTCATGCTCAAATGCATGTAACCAAAATGAAATAACATGCTAACAATAAATGGAAGCCTTCTTAGTGTCTCAAATCCTACAACACACATAGAGACACCTGCATTAAACTATGAAGTATCTCATTCTTTGGAGAAATAACAAGTATGTGAATGGACCTTTTGGCTAAGTGTAATATCTATGAAAATGAAGATATAAAAAGTAATAATATTTACATGCATTTATGGCAAGAAGAAAAGGATGAACATGCATATGTGCACATTACTGTGAATCTTTCCTCCCTTCTCTTAATGTGTTGGTTGTCTTCTCTGAACTAAAGTTCTTTCAGAGCAGAGAACCTATCTACGTACAAATATAGGGCTCTGCACAGTGTGTCCTTTATTTGATGGTCTTTAGGTCTCTGATACAAGACAAATGCAATTAACCGAACACCACTGAGAGGGAACAGTAGAACTTACTGTAACTTATTAAATGGTGTAACTTATTAAATGGTGTAACTTATTAGTTACAAAAGTTCCAAAACCTTGAAAAATTAGAAAATTTATGATTTCAAGCTGGATATTGAGAATAGATTCTGAGTGTAGGTTATACATTAAATGGCTTGTTATGCTTTTCCAAACTTGTTTTTTCAGCTCAAATTCTGTGGGTTTTTTTCTCTTTTACATTACTAACATAAATAGTCCAGGCACTAGACACAACCATCCCATTCGTACCAGTTTCCAAAGGTTATACTATAATCGAGTTCTGACATTTAACATGACACACATAATTTCAGACCATTACAGTTCTGGGTTAAGTCCAAAACTGATTTATAAGAGGTAAAAGTTAGGCTCTTTATACATAATTGCACCCTCAGGAATAAAACAAAGCATAATAAGGTGATAAGGTATAAATTAGACTCAAATATATGCTCAACTCTCAGGTTCTATACAGCTTCAAAGCAAAACCCACTGAAAATAAATGATTTTTTTTTCTGAATTTAGTGGCATTTGGGTTCAACATCAATATAAAATATTTTCTACATTATTTTAATGGATTTAATTGCATCCAGGGAAAATAAGGTATTCTATTTTTTTTTAATTGGACTACTACATTCACACTGATAAATCAGACAAAAAAGATAATTTAACAGATTTTTTTTCCTTTCTCCTTCCAGATCAGCAGTTAAGTAAAGTATGACAGTCACTAAAGAGCATCAATCAAACACTTGATAGCTTTGGGTGCAGATGCATCCATTGCATGTTTCCCATTTCACTCTGGAATTTTTTCCTCTGGCCAACAACACTGAAAATTATCAGCTTACACTTCAGCTTCCCTCATGACGTAAAAATCCAGGCACAAACTGCCAAAGTCTAAAATGCCTGTCTTTGGTGGCATTTGGATCCTTAAGCAGTCTCAGCGTTAGCATGCATTAGTAACAATCATTACCAACACTGCTGGTCAGATTGGTGCAGGCACGGAAAGGTTATGCCATCACACCCAGAACAGTGTCCCGTTCAACATGTGCTGAGAGCACACTCATGGTCATGTGCCCATACTTTGTTGCTGGCTTTGCTGGTTCCCAGCAGATGCTGCCAATTTTAGCTGAAAGCTTTGTATTTCCAGGCTAAAAGCAGCTTTTAAAGCTTCCCATAGAGTGCTGGTCTACCTTTCCAAAACCACCATTTGCAGACAGGAAAATTGAAGTATCCTAGCTGTAGGACACCTTCCAGGTTCACAGTATGATCCCAAATGGATTGCACATCAACAGCTCTAGCATCAACAGCAGCAGGAAGCTACATGATTGTTCTTTGGTTGCAAACAGAGGGTAAACATCAATGCAGACTACAGCCCTTGATGCAAAATGTGCTCTCACAGTAAATGTGAAGCGAGTCATAGTGTTGGCCAGAAGCACAAAGGGTCAGCAGAGAGCTCCCATGTGGTGGCACACTTCTGCCATTGCAGCCTTCACCTCTTGATCTGGGAATTACTGAGCACTCTGTGGTAAGACTAGAAGTGACACTGTCGGTAAAAAAGAGGTTCCCATGTCTGTCTGAGTGTAAAACTGTGACAGCCAAGAGCTAGATAATGTTTACAGATGACTCAAGATGAAGCAGCTCTCAGTTCCCAGTCTTGCAGGCTGCCATTTGACATCTGCTTTCACCAAGCCTTTGGTCTCTCAGCAAGAGATTGCCGATCCCTGCCTTTGCATATTTCTTCATGGCACAGTGGATCATGATGCATGCTGCAGAGGCACTGAAGCTCAGAGTGGTCAGAAAGCTGAAAGCAGGACAGTCCAAGTCACACAGATATAAGAGATTTGACCTACCTGTGCCTTTGGGCCAGTATCTCTGCTCTGTGCTGTGTGGTCAGCACTAACCCTTTTGAATAAATGTAGCTGTGTCCTAGGCAATGTGTGAACGTGATTTCTAATTAAATGCAAAAAATGTATTTTTATATTTTATGTAGTTCCAGTCAGATAGTAACTAATTGTTGTTATTCTTCTCAGTGGAAAAAGAGATTTCAATATCATGTTACAGAAGAATTAGAACATTTAAGTAGTGGATATATTTATGTGTGTTAGCTATGTTGGTCATAGATATTTATAAAAATTAATTACCAGGAGAAACAGATCTAACAATCTAATACTTTAAAACCTATTCCTTCTAGCTTGATTTTCCTTATGAGAGAATTTCCCCTTTTGGGGATGGAGCAATGACCATTCTTAGGAAAATAAGTTCAAAAAACTCTGTGGTTTAAACTCTCAGAAATCTTGAAGCCAAAAAACTGATTCATTCTGGCATTTTCAAAAATTTCTTGAAAACTCTAATAAATGTTTAAATAAAATCAAAGAGTTATATTAGCATTTATTTAATATGAGTTCTTAGGGAGTGGAAATTAGTGACTCCCACTTTATCATTCAAGCTTTTCCTTAATTTTTTTCATGTTTGTCAGCAGCATTGAGCCACCTGATATTGGCACGAGATGCTGGCTTTTTACAAATTTATTCTGAAACACAATAGTGTTGCCAAGCCTTTTGTGCCTATGTCAAATTAATTCTAACCCTTCCTCTCCTCACACTGAAAACACATGGTTACCCTAACCTAGACATTTTTTCTGAAGGTCAGTACAGCTCCCTGAGATGCAATGCCTCTCACAGGTGTTTTCCTTCCTCTTTCCAAGTTATTTCACCCCAGGCAGCCTCCTGTTTAGTGGAACTTGCAATGTTACTGGAGAATGATTCAGAAGATTCTCTTGAACAACTTAATTTTAATTTCTGCTTTTATAATACTAGATATACTTCTACAACTGTCATTTGAGAAGAGTGTGTGGGTGTGCATATGCGTGTATGTTTCTTTTCTCTTTTGGGTGTTTACTTTGCAGGAAGACAGGTATTGCTAAGCTAGTTCACTAGATCCTGCGCCTGGTTCTTGGGCTGAACTCCTTGCAGATGGAGCCAAATCAAACATTTCATGGACCTCAAAAGCCCACAAAGTTAACTAAAAGGATTTAGGAATGCTTTTGAGGGAAGTTACCAGACAGCCTTGCTTAGTTGGTCTCCTTAAGAGTCCATAATCCAACCTTATGCCCATGATAAGGGGCTTCAGTCTTTGTGAATTGGCAGAAATAAATCCTCCAAGAATTCCAGGATAACAGGAATCCCGGGTCTTCCTTTCCCTTTATTTTGACCTTAGTTTTTTTTAAAGGGACTTCCATTTCCAACACACAATCAACCAACAGACCAGATCATCCTTTTCAATATTGGCTGGGAAAGTGCATATGGCTTTCTGCAATATACGCACACAGGCACACATGCTACAGCACTCCAAATGTTTGGGTTTGGTTTTTTTTTTTTTCAGTTTTAGCACTTAATTCTTAGTCTGCATTGATTAGGAAAAGAATTGAAGAGAAGTATTAGTCTGCTATATGTGGCAGTTTGCAGCTACATTCATGTAATAAATTTGGGTCTTTAAGACAGAAACAGGCTATTAAGTTTCCTCTTCCAGCAATATCTTTGGTTATCATTATAGGCTGAACTTCTTTAAAGGAGCCTAAAAGACTTGCTGCCCAAATCTCAATGAAATTAAGTAAAATGTGTGCACTTAATGCTTGTGATTTCTCTTTAAAAGTCTCACACATAATAAATAAGACACAATCAACTACTACCATATCAACTACTGCTGCCTAACATCATTAATGTTTGATTTCCCAGAGGGGTATGATGACAGAACTGAGTCTCATCTTAGGGTGGTTTTCAGAAAGAGGAGAAGAGGTTAGTGACCTTACCCGAGTGTGACTTTGCATACTTAAGAGGCAAAGTAGATAAAAGTTTGTTAAATGACAAATGTATTACCTTTTTCATTACAGACTGGAGTGCATTCCCCTTGATGGGAAAGGAAATTGTGATGGGAATCTGGGAGATCCTGAAATCTTAATGCGGCAATCGGACTTATGAACAGCAGCTCATAGCAAGCTAGAGCTGAGCAGCAGCTCGCTGCTCATTAAAGTGTTAGAGGAGTGCTGAATTCTAGGCACAGAAATTACTTTTTTTTTGGACATAATTTATTTCTTTTTGGCAACCACTGACCCTGAATTTCCACTTGTATGCATTTGGGATTTGCACACTGCATGGAACAGCACTGGAGTCTTCTGTTTCCTTAACTTGTGGATTCGGTGATTTCAATTGTGTGCCACTTTGCTTATTTGCTTTGATTTGCTTCAAAGCATGATTCCCTTTGGGGTCCCTTGCCTCCTTTCAGCTGAACATAATCATTGAGTAGTTAGGGTTGGAAAGGACCTTAAGATCATCTAGTTCCAACCCCCCTGCCAGGGGCAGGGACACCTCACACTAAACCATGCCACCAAAGGCTGTGTCCAACCCAGCCTCGAACACCACCAACGATGGAGCATTCACAGCTTCCCTGGGCAAGCCCATTCCAGTGCCTCATCACACTCACAGTAAAGAATTTCTTCCTCATATCCAATCTAAACTTCCCCTGTTCAAGTTTGAACCCATTACCCCTTGTTGTATCACTACAGTCCCTCATGAAGAGTCCCTCCCCAGCATCCCTATAGGCCCCCTTGAGTTATTGGAACCTGCTATGAGATCTCCACGCAGCCTTCTCTTCTCCAGGATGAACAGACCCAACTTTCTCAGCCTATCTTCATATGGGAGGTGCTCTAATCCTCTGATCATCCTCATGGCCCTCCTTTGGACTTGTTCCAACACTTCCATATCCTTTTTATGGTGAGGACACCAGAACTGCACACAGTACTCCAAGCGAAGGTCCCATGAGAGCAGAGTAGAGGGGCAGGATCACCTCCCTCGACCTGCTGGTCACGCTCCTTTTGATGCAGCCCAGGACACAGTTGGCTTTCTGGGCTGCAAGCGCACACTGCCAGCTCATGTTCATTTTCTCATCGACCAACACCCTCAAGTCCTTCTCTGCAGGGCTGCTCTGAATCTCTTCCCTGCACAACCTGGAGCTGGGCCTGAGATTGCTCACACCCAGGGGTAGGACCTTGCACTTGCCATGGTTAAACTTCATCAGGTTGGCATCAGCCCACCTCACAAGTGTGTCAAGGTCCCTCTGGATAGCATCTCTTCCCTCCAGTGTGTCAACCGAACCACACGGCTTGGTGTCATTGGCAAACTTGCTGAGGGCGCACTCAATCCCACTGTCCACTGTCACCCACAAAGATGCTGAACAAGACTGGTCCCAACACCGATCCCTGAGGGACACCACTCGTTACTGGTCTCTAGCTGGACATTGAGCCACTGAGCACAACTCTTTGCATGCGGCCATCCAGCCAGTTCTTTATCCACCCAGTGGTCCACCTATCAAATTGATGTCTCTCCATCTTAGAGACAAGGACATCATGTGAGACAGTGTCAAACGCTTTGCACAAGTCCAGGTAGATGACATCAACTGCTCTACCCCTGTCCATCAGTTCCATAGCCCATCATAGAAGGCCACCAGATTGGTCAGGCAGGATTTCCCCTTAGTGAAGCCATGCTGGCTGTCACCAAGCACCTTGCTGTTTTTCATGTGCCTCAGCATGCCTTCCAGGAAAATCCGCTCCAAGATTTTGCCAGGCACAGAGGTGAGGCTGACTGCTCTGTAGTTCCCCGCCTCATCCATTTTCCCCTTCTTGAAAATGGGGGTTACATTTCCCTTTTTCCAGTCATCGGGCAACTTCACCTGACTGCCATGATTTTTCAAATATGATGGACAGTGGCTTAGCAACTTCATTTGTCAGCTCCTTCAGGACCCACAGATGCATTTCATCAGGTCCCATGGACTTGTATACGTTCAGGTTCCTAAGACAATCTCGAAGCCAGATCCTCTCCTACAGTAGGCCCAGGGTCCTCATTATCACTGTCCCTGCTGTCTGCCTTCCAAGACTTGGATGGTGTGGACAGAGCATTTGCCAGTAAAGACTGGGGCACAGAAGCCATTAAGAACCTCAGCCTTCTCCAAATCCAGGGTAGCCAGTTCTCCCAATAGGTTCTGGAGAGGGCCCACGTTGTCCCTGGCCTGCCTTTTATTTGCAATGTACCTATAGAATCCCTTCCTGTTATCCTTAACGTCCCTAGCCAACTTGAATTCTAAGTGGGCCTTAGTTTTCCTAACCTGGTCCCTAGTTTCCTGGACAACATCCCTCTATTCTTCCCAGGACACCTGTCCTGGCTTCCACCTTTTAGAAGCCTCTTTTTTCCTTCGAGTTTTCCTCAGCAGCTCCTTATCCATCCAAGGAGGTCTCCTGGCCCTCCTGCAGCACTTTCTTCTAGTTAGGATGTATCACTCCTGAGCTTGCAGCAGGTGATACTTGAATATTAACCAACAGCCTTGGGCCCCCCTGCCCTCTAGGGCTATAACCCACAGAACCTTACTGAGCATGCTCTTGGAGAGGTCAAAGTCTGCTCTCTTGAAGTCCACGGCAGTGAGCTTGCTGCACGCTCTTCTCACTTTCCTGAGGATCTCGAATTCGACCATCTCATGATCGCTGCAATCAAGGCTGCCCTGGAGTGATCACATTTCCAACCAGCCCTTCTCTGTTGGTGAGTACGAGGTCAAGCATGGCACCTCTCCTTGTCGGCTCCTCTATTACTTGCAGAAGGAAGTTGTCTTCCACACAATCGAGGAACTTCCTGGATTGCTTGTGCCGGGCCGTACCATCCCTCCAACAGATATCAGGGTGGTTGAAGTCCCCCATGAGAACAAGGGCCTGTGAGTGTGAGGCTGTTCCTATCTGTCTATAGAGCGCTTCGTCCACAGAGTCCTCTTGGTCAGGCGGTCTGTAACAGATCCCCGCAATAATGTCTCCTGTTGCTGTTGTAGCCATGGTCTCTCACTGTAAACTATGTACAGGAAAAGTGGCATTTCCCAAAGCAACCATACCTTCAGATTTTCTCTTCCAGAATGAAACTACCACACAGTTAAAGTAATATTTGATTAGTGTTTCTAATAATTAGTTTCTCAAAGAGCCATGTCACTTTTTGTTTCAGAGGGTTGTTGTTTTCTTTTCACAGACTGCTTTGGTGGCATCACCTCCACATCTTCTCCACTTCAGTAACCTATTCTTATAAGTATATGATATTTCATGGGTTTTCTGAGTGGAAGGGCTCATTAACTAGTTAGAGAAGGAAAAAATATAAAGCTTCCAGTAACCAAGCACTTTTGGACAGGAGACTGGTTAAAAGTTGTTGTCAAAGTATCTCAAACAAACTCCAGAAATACAACTAATAAAAACCAAGGTGTTTGCTAATTTAACTTAGAAAATAGAAATCTGGAGATCTGTTTTAAATAAGTGGAAAATAGAATCCAGCCTCTTCAGCCTACCCATCTGTTGCCCTGTCTCCAGGTTCAGCAACCTCTGTTTCTGAACAAGGTGTAAAAGAAATAAAGGCAAATCAAGACATGAGCCCTGAGAATACATCTGCCCAGTGCACAATGGAAATCTTTTCTCTTCAGTGATCCCTTGAAGTCTTGATAAGCTTTGGTTGCTGTGGTTGTCTTAGCACAGGGTTCCAGGTGTTATGGGCACTCTAAGGGCTGTGCATAACTTATTATCTTTTCTCTGGTCCACAAAAGACGACATGAATAAGGAATACATATTTTTACAAGCATTAGGGTCAGAAAGGACTACCGCAATGATTCCATCTCAGCCCCTGTACCTTCTGGACACAGCATTTCACCCAGAGAGTGGATTAAATTTTATCTCCTAGAAGGATTTTGAATTTTATTTTGAAGATCTAAAACCATGTTGAGTCCTTGCTGTCCTATGCCCCTTCAACCCTTTTAGAAGACTGTTGCTTTGTTCAACTATGCTCTCTACTAGAAAGCTAGTGACTTATTTCAAGGCTCAATTTGTGTAAGTTTTTGCCATAGATCTTGTCAGGTCTTTGTCAACAAGCTTGGAAAGCCCCTGCTTTGGAACCTTTTTCCATGTGTAAGTACCTAGACATAATGATCAAGCCACCTCTCAGTCTTCTTTCAGATAAGCTGAAGTGATTGAACTCTCAAAGCCTCACATAGTACAACTTGTTTTCCAGCTGCCGGATGAAACCTCCACAGCCTTTTATCTCTGTCATTGTTATTAGGCTGCACTGCTACCCTGGAATGTGGGAGGGCTCTTCAAAGGATTTTAGACTGACCACCTGATATCCACACTGAAGCACTGTCTGAGGGAATTTTGATATTTCTTTTGATTCAGATCTTGGATTTAAGAACCTGAGAGCTACAGCTGCTTTAGAGCTCAATAATGGCTTCGCCACAAATGAGCAGGAGAGCAGTTCACTGTTCTGTAAGGCAGATGTGCTTCTAGGTTTCTCTCTCCTATGCAGAACATTATTCTGATCCCTGACATAATTTGTTTTCTCCCTGTGCTGTAGCAAATGAAGCTGTGAACATGTGTGTAAGGAACAACATCAAAGCTCTGCTTACCCCTCCATCATATGTATGAAGAAGGGAATGCAGCAGCCCCTAAGAAATTCCTCTCTTCTATAGCTTACAAGCTCTAACCTAAAAAACTTACAACAAGAAACAAGAACACAAATACGTAAATGCTGCATATACACTTCTTTGCTCATCACTTAACACTTCTATACAAACAAGTGTGATCATGATCAATAATTTTCTATACACTTTCTTGCTAAATGAGGGTATAATACATTTTCAGTGAAATTTCATATCACTCCTTTTCGGGGGTGTACCCCAAAGTCCACAAATATGCATGTCTTTCCATTCACTTCAGTGAGTTCTTATCAATTTCTTATGTTACGATTGTTTAACCTTTTAAACTTATAATTGAATTGGCTAGTTATTTTGTGCTATCCTGACACCATTTCTAAACTAGATGGGGTGCTTATTAAACTCATTTTACAGGACCTTCTAGTGAACTATATCCTAATTTACAAGGAAGTAATGATATAATTTAAGAAATAGTTGACCATTTATCAATGTTTTATGTACTTTTCGAAGAATGAGTAGGCTTAAGGGAGAATAGAAATGATTGAGATGAAACAATGAAATGCATTATATCTATGTTCCTGTACATTTACAGGTATGCTAATTAATAAAATTACAGCTATGAACATAATTAATAAAAACTAGAAATAAAAACTTGGGTATTAAGCTGTGATTTTCTCACATCCTCATTGTAAACTTCAAACACTGTCACATGGATTGCAATTTCTCAACTCGCGGCTAGATTTACAGACATTTTAGGCAGAGAAACAGAACAGAGCATCTTTACACACAACCTTGCTTGACAGGGTTTTAATATATTTCTCACACACACAGGCTCACAGAGGCAGATCAGTGCCATGTTTATTTCCTCACCTCACAGATGGAATATGTTTTTCTCACCTTTTCACATGATGCAGCACATCCCAAGAGAGATTTAAATCTCTCTTCCATGGCTCCCATGTTCATTTATCAGCACCTGGCTCTGTTGTCTTAAGTCACCTCTAAGAAGGTGATCTGAATATCAATTTGTAATAAGTAGCAAGAATTTGTTGCTGTCAAGATGTCACAGTGAAAAATTAGTACCTGGTTTTCCCAGACATCTCTGAAATTTAAGTAACCTACCCAACTGTCCTCAGCCACAAAGAAAAAATTTTATGTCACCAGAGTTCTGCTGTCTGTTTGGCATGTCACCCCTCAGCTCTCAATGCAATCCTTTGAAGAGGCCTGTTCTGCTTTGTGAAGCTCATTGTTGAATCTGCAGTATCCAAACAGTATGATGAGAGTGTCAAAAGTCAGTACTGATAAGGTAGATACTTTCTGAACAAACTTGCACTGCTGACACCAAAGCCCATTTTGGCACAAAGGAATACGTAAACAGAGAAAAGAAAATCAGTTGCCCCTTAGAGTCTAAGTAGGAACTCACAATTTGCAAAGTTCCGTCCATCGGTATCTCATGAGTAGAGGTGAATTCACCTTCCCCACATCCAAGCAATATGGGGATGAGTGGGAGAAGAGCTGGGGACTTGTCCAAGGCTTAGGCGCAAGAGAATCATATGCCACCCAAACAAACCAGGAGCAGGAGAATTCATGTGGGTAGCAATGCATAAGATCCTGCAGTATTTGGCTGTAAGTCTTCTTGGACTCTTCTGTCACTGGCCATAGCTTTGAGAAGATGAGTATCCATGCAGCTTGCAGTAAACAGCTGGAGATCTGACCTCCCATTCTTCTAAAGAACAAAGACAAATTTGGATCCACAGTCCACAGATGGTGCCTGCAAGGTCTAGTGCAGGAGCTCTGATTCATCAACTTACAAAGTCTCTCACATGCAGCCCTATCTACTATTCCATGTGACTTATCTTAGTTCATATTCTATCAATTCTTAATATTTTAAATACAATAATAAACCCTGGATACATTCAGTCTTTATAAAGATTGCAGTCACCTAGCAAACATAATAATAAACTTTGGTTCTTATAGCAGCAGCATAACAATTTGCATTCTAGATTCCCTGTCCTTATTACTTATAACCTTCAGGTGTTCAAAAGAGTTGCCTCATACTGAGCTATTAATTCCATATTTAGGCACCTTGACTTTAAATGCACTGAGTGCCTCTTGGCTCTGATGAATTTCAAACAGCATTCAGATTTAAAAGATTACATGAATTTCTCTTTTTTTTTTTTTAAGTCTCTGGGTCTGTCCTTGAAGGTAGGGCAACCTCTTTATATGTCCACATTGCGTTTAATAATAATACTACTAATCTTTCCCTTATAATAATACCAATAATAATAACATTGAAAGGAGCAGGGGGTATAATATTAAAAAAAAAAAGAAGGGAGGAGAATGGCCCAATTAGCTATTCAAAAGTTACCAGAGTCAAGGTTTCACAAGAAATACAGAATTTCCTATTGAAACAAAGCCAGGGTCATTAAGAACTGAGTTGCAATACAAACATGCAGACAGACAGGTGTGTGTTTATGTACATTAGCTCTTACATTTCAAGTTTCGTTAAAGATCAGTCACACTAATGTTTACATATTTAGCAGTTACTTGGCACTTAATGCTTTCAGACTGATTTGAAATTGCAGATCCACAATTGTACTGTTGTGTAATGCTCTTATTCATTTGTTACACACAAGAAAACTGGGTCTTCTCAATAAACTAGAGTACTGGTGTTGTAGCTTTACAGTAACTGTCAAAGTAGGAAGGTTGCATTTTCAGGTATCTGTTGTGTAGAGGGAACCATCACATGCAGATGATGAGTACCTGGATATGAAGATGTGGACAAAAAATTTGAAAATATTTGGGTATTAACTGAAACTATTATGTAGCTGCTAAGGGGTAATTCTCAAGAGCTTCAAAACAAACAGTGAAGGAAGATGAATTGCCTGCAGTCACCCAGACAGCTGTTACAGGAAGAACTAGGTCAGAAGAATATGTTGAGTAGGCAACTGAGACAAGTTCTCAGATTTTTTTTTCATTGGAAATACTTTTTAATTGCCCTCTTCCTTGAATCTTGACAAAGAAGGGAATTAAGGTATGCAGAAGAATGGAAGACAGGAAAAGAAGGTTAAAAGGAAGAAACAGGAAGAAAAGTTGAAAGGAGGAAAGGAGAATAAGAGAGAGAGAGAATGTAAGAAAATACCATGTATCTGAAAGGCATTGATGTGACGATCTGGTAGGTCTTTCCCAACTTCTGCTTCAGCAGCACAGAGTTTAGTGTGGTACAGATGGAAGATGCACCAAGGACTTTGTAGTGCTGGGCTCTAAGCTTTGTTTTTCCCTTCAGTTTTTCCTAAAGCATTCAGGTAGCACTCATTTTTCTTTCATGATGGAGGTTTTTTCCCCTGTGGTTTGGACCTGCTGTAAAATCAATACATCTTAGGTTAAATTAATAGACTCCAATTCATTTTAGGTCCTTTTAGTTCAAAAGCCGCAATCTTGCAAGGAGCAAAATCCAAATGCCCAATTAATATCAGGCTCAAATTCTGATTAAGTGACCTGCAATTCACCCTTCTGCCCTCACACTCAGTTTCCATGGATAATTATTAAATAAACGTCCCATTTCATCTGGTCATCTTTTGACCCAAACACAGCTTTGGTAACTTTATACTTAAAAGGAACTTTAAAAGAAAACAAAATAAATAACATTTATTTTAATGACATACGTTATACAGGCAATATTTCATAGAATTAGAAATGATAGTTTTTGGAAAAAGATTAGCTGGAAATACATTGCTTAAACAACAAGGAGGCTGCTATCTTTCAGAAGTAATCCACTAGGAGGATGGTGGACTCTGCTGAACTTAAGTATATGACCAAGTCCCAGTCAAAAACTTCACAGAGTACTAAGACTCCCTCAGAGAAATGATAGACTTAAACTTTATAGAATTGGAAGCAGAGATTAAAAAGCCATGGCTCAGATGGGGAACTCATCTCTTGCCTCTTGTACTCATATTTTATTTTTTTTTTCCCAAAAGAAATGCCGTAGGCTTTCTGAACAACAGAAAATGTGCAATTTCTTTCTCTAACATACATCTATGCTTTGTTTTCTTATTCTTGTTGACAGAACCCTTCATTATGCTCTTAAAGAATCATTTTATGTTTATTTGTACAATCTGTAGAGATCTGGGGACTTGTTTTATAAATTGCCAGAGAGAATGTCTTTTTTTTAATAAAAGTTTATTACACTTTGATTGATTTCCCTGATAGTGACTGTGTGTGTGCCTGGGTTACAGTTACTCATTTTTGTTCTAAACCACAAATTATTATAACTAGTGTACCAGAGCAGCACTGTAACTGTTAGGAATTGACAATGCAAAATGTTTCTCAGCTTTATTTTTCAATGCAGACGTTTCCATGGAAAAATCATTGAGGGCTAGTCTGCCAGAGTCCTTATTTATTAATTCATGGAAGTTTGCAAAAATAAGTCACAAGGGTGAAGCAGCACAAATGTGAGATTGAGCTCAGCCACCTGATCATATTACCACAAATTAATAAATCACTTTACATCTTCTGAACTGTGCTGGGGATGTTAAATGTATCCATGGGCAAGCATTACTAGCAACAAACATATCTATATTTGAAATGTTGGCTTATCTTAGCACATAGTGAAAGAAGCTTCACTAAACAAAGTACATTCACATTTTCCATAAGCTAAAAGCATATGTAGATACAGTTCCTGTGGCTCTGCTGATGTTTGGTAACTTGCTAAACAGCAGTGATTTGAACAGGCTTCAGAAACACATGGCAGAATGCCTTTTTTTGTGCTTTCTTACTATGAAAAGCACTATATTATTTGCCATTAGTTGCAATTGTTCTGGATAAGATTAAAATCGCCTGAGTTTCATCGCTTGGTAAGTCAATTTTTAACTCCCAGCAGAGTTCCTATCTTTAACTCAAGTAATGTACTTTAAAACTGGAAATGGCTTTTTAGTGGGGCAGAAAGGGTTGAAATGAAATGTTTCAATGAAACCTGAGGTTTGTGTTATTCCCTAACTGCTAGTGCTGCTTCTCATATTGCCTGTGGGGACAGTTAGATTAGATAGATACACTGAGCACACTCCACAGAGACGTTTAGGGGAGGATCTTTAAAACAGCCTATTCTTGCCCTCCATCACTTCGCCTACTTTATGCACAAGCTATCATATCTCAATAAAGACTATGACCACTAGTTATTTTACAGCTAAATATTCATGCTTGCTGAAGGACATAACGGAGCTGGCAAGCTTTATCTCAAAGAGAAAGAAATTGGCAACACTCATTCAGCAACCTTTGGTGAACGGTGGCAAGGCAGTGTGACTTCAGCTGCTGAAAGGACAAAGCTGCCTGGCCCTGTTAGAAAGAGATAGGAATAAAGCCATGAAACTAATGAAGAGTAGAGGAGCTGGAAATCAAGGTTATGCTGTCTTTCTCTTGTTGAGATAGTCCTGGATTTTAATTCTCTGTCCTGCCTCCTGCGCGGTCAATAGTGGCCATCACACAAGGATAAAACAGATTTTTTTTCCTGAAAAAGCCCTGAGTGAGCCACCCTGATGCCTTCCTGGTAGTGATTATCAGGAGTGGTTTGTGCAGCCTGGATTTGACTCTGAAGTTGGCTTTTCTTTGAGCAGGGCAGACCTCGTGACCTTCAGAGGTCCCTTCCAACATAAACTACTTCACCACTCTATGAATCTGTCCCAGTCATTCCCCTACAGCATTTGGCACCAAGAAATGGATATGGCACTGCAGTGCCCTGTGCTGGCCATGGTACCATGAAAGCACTCCAGCACCAGGAGCATGGGGTGAAAACTGACGTTCTTTTTGGGTTAGATTCAACCTGGGTCTGGTCTCCCTTAGAAGGAAGAACTGTTCTGATAGCAGTGAAATTGCCACAGTGCAGAAAACACACAGGATTGGTCAGTTCGATATGGTTTTACATAGTTTTGTTTCTTTTCTTCAAAAGGCATTTTTTTCCATTGTTCTTATACCTCATCCCCCTTCATAACAGAGATAATATTTAGTTATATAGCATGTTGTAGGTAACATATGCCTGTGCTATCGTGTGTGGGCCCTCCTCTGCCTTCTGAGTCTTCCAAGGCCTTCCAGAGCCTTTTTTTTATCTACCAGCCAGCATTTGGTACCCAGTCTGGAAATTATTTTGCTGCCAAAAGTGTACAAGGGAGGTGGGAGTCAATCTGTGGGCTTCTGCTAGAGCAAACACAAAGAGCCATTCTCTCATCTAGTAAAACAATAAGATTAGTCCTTTTATCATTAATTTTTTTTCTCTCCTTCACTGCTTTGTAAACACTGCTTGTATGACTTTGCCTCTTATCGTCTGCAAACTGAATCTGCTTTTGTTGAAGCAGTGTCAATCACAAGGGTTTTTCTGCTTATATACTTAGTGATATGACTGATTGAAAAAGAAGACAGGCTTTCATTTGGGTCTGCAGTATGTGACATACTCACTGCTAGAAACATAAGGAGGGAAAAAAACAAAGGGGGTGATTTGGTAAAGCATAACCCAAAGTTCACTTGCACTGTCAAGGAGATTAAGATTAAACTGAAGGAGGTCAAAGCTATTAACTTTTAGACTACAGGGTATATAACGAGTTAGCATCTAGTTAGATATTGTCTTTCTAATTAGAGAGAACTTGTTTCTAACTTTTTATGTAAACATTAACCTTAGCAAAAGCCTGGGTGGTCTCAACATCGTAACCCAGTGGACATATTTGATCCACATCTCCCTGCAAAAAATGTCCTCTGTGACCAAGATCACATTTAAATTGTAAATAAGTCTCTTGATTCCTTTCTGCCAACTGTGACAGCATTTGAAAAGGGAAAACTTCACAGCGATACTTCTGGCCTTGCTTTAAATTCATTTTCCCAAATGCCAAATTCTCCTTCACACCATACACTTTGTGACAATCTTATTTATGTTCAGCTCTTTGGACCAAGCAAGAAGATTACTGCAGCCACCAGTAAGGAACACAGACATGACTTGTTTGTTAATTAAATCCCATAGCAAGACTGACTCTTACATAAGTCAGATGTTTATTTATGGAATATCCTTCACTTCTTCAAGACACATTATTCTCTGATCTTATGGTGCTCTCTCTACAGCTTCTTGTTCTAAATCCAATGGTGAGTGAAGTAGGATGTGTTACCAACGGAAAATAAATTAGATGATAGATAGCAGTAAGCAGGGTTAGCCTTTGGAAGGTGATTTGGTTAAGCCTTTAGTAACACTGACCCAGACAAGTAGCACAATGACTGTGTTTTAACATTGCAGACAGACCTGGTGTGGTGGGTTGGGCTGACCTTCACTGGATGTCAGGTGCCACTAAGCCATTCTACTTTTTCTCTCCTCAGCAGGACAGAATGGGATGGGTGGAGGTGGGGGTGGGGGAAGGAGTAAAATAAGGTGGAAAAAGCCTTGTGGAACAAAATAAAAACAATTCAATAAAAAGCAAAGTCCAGGCATGGAAGCAAAGCAAAACAAGATCTATTCTCTACTTCCCATCAGCAGATGATGTCCAACCTCTTCCTGGAAAGTAGAGCTTCGGTATATATAAGTGGTTCTTCCAGAAGACAATGTCATAATAAACTAATGTCCCCCCTCCTCCTCCTTTCTCTTAGCTTTTATTACTGAGAAGTCATTATAGATTATGGAATATCCCATTGATCATTTCAGGTCAGACGTCCTGGCTGTGTCCCATTCCAAGGTCTTGCTTAGCCCCATCCTACTGGCGAGAGGGGGATGTTGGAGATACAGTCTTGATGCTGAGGGAGCACAGCTCAGCAGTAGCCAAAGCACCTGTGTTACCAACAGAAAGCACAGCACTATGAGAGAAATAGGCAAAATTAACTCCTTCTGAGCCAGGCCCACTACAGCTTGTTAATCACTTCCTACACAGCGTTAGCATATTTTCTGAGGGTGAATAAGTTTTGCCTTGGTGTGTGACCAGCATAAACACCCATCTCTTACAAGGGGATAGTTGAGTGCAAGAGTGAGCTTGTGGCCACCTCCCAATAAGGTGTTGCTGTTCCCAGTGTGGTCTATCTTTAATCCAGACCTTAATTTCTGTAAAACACCTGCTTTCCACAGGTCGGACTTCTGCAAGAGGATTCATAAACATTCACAGGGAAATGATTATGTAAATTTTGAACTAGAAATAATCCTCAGAAATTCATTTTGGCTGCTCTGCTAAATTTGAACCATAGGTTTTCCTCTCCTGCAGGAATGTGAAAGCTTGAGAGGGCTATGTTCAGAAAGCTGTCCTACAGAAAAACTTTCTGATCCACTGGCAGTCTCTGCCATCTCTATTTAACATGGTATTTTGCATCATTAGATGAAATCCCACATATAAAACCATGGTTTAAACACCACCATATTGCAATGAAAAAATAAAGTTCTTTGCTTAATCAGTTACAGCCCAGTAACACTTTTAAGCCCAAAGAGAAGCCCCTCAGAATGAAGCACTTAATATTGATACCACCTGAACTTTTAAAACTTATTGCAGTCCTTTGGTATCAGAAAGGCACCGTGTGTTGAATTCTCACCCTCCCTTTGGAGTACAGCATCACTGGGTGCAACAAGGGTCACCAAAGCTTTTCAGGCCCTGCTGCAGAAAATTTACATGTGGCTGCCTCACCACTCTGACTCTTTCTGCCTAATCTCTATGACTATCACCCATCTATCACTCCATTTCCAGTGACGCAACAACATTGCCACCATGAGTAGCAAAACTGATCTGCCTAGTTCTCACTTTGGTAGATGCTTGTGAAAGGATGTGTCACATTACCATTTCTTCAGTTGATCACATTTGCACTGTTAAGCACACTAGTCTTCTGATAGAATAGATAATGCAAAAAAATTTTCAGGGAGAAGAGTTTCCTTCAAACAGATAAATAGAAATTTGTTATTTTGGAAGGATCAGAACAGTTTATATTCAGCTTTTTGAAAGCAACAAAAATAAAATCTGGCAAAGACTGAAATGTATTCATGAAACATTTGGCATTAGAAGGTCTACAGTTTTCATCAAAAAAGTCATTTCACAAATCCCTGTTTTCCAAGAGATGCATTTGCTTGAGCATTTAGAGGCCATAGAAAAATATCATTTTATTGTTATTAATTATAGCGATAGTCCTAAAGCAAAAAGATCATTTTCTGAGAAACAGGTTTCAATGAGAAATTAAATTAATTTTTGACAATGTAAGTTGGCAAATTCTATTGAACATTGATCTAATTTGAAACATGGAATCATAACCACACACACACACACACGAAAAAAAAAAAAAAAAAGAGTTCCAAATTAAAAAATACACAAGTGTATTTTAAGTAAGTGTTTAACATCGACAAACCAAAGAGGAATAGAATCATAAATGAGGTAGCTGGGAAAAGGCTCTAAAAGATCCCTAGCAAGAAACAAACATGACAAGATACTCAAAATGAGATCATCTTCCCTAGCTCAGGGCACAAAATTGACTGTTATTTCTAACTTTGTCCGTTTACAATCTCAATACAGAGCTAGAACCTAGACACACTGAAATTAGCAGCATCTCCCACTCAGCAGCCCATTTTCTGATTTCTAGGGTATGTTTTGTACTGAAGCCTGGCTCTCTAATCCACTTTACCATCTGGCAATCTATTGAGGACAGCACCAAGAAACTATAAAAAGCTAAGAGAGGCACCATGCCTTCTTAAAATGTCAGTTGGGGTGGAGCTGTTAAACATATTCCACTTCCAAGCCATCCTTCTTCCTTGGGAAGGATTCTGTGGTAAAACAGTTTTGTACTTTCTGAATTCTGTTACATCATCAAAATAAAGTAAAGGAAATAGGGCAAAACTAGGAAATAGGCTCAAATACTTAAGCAATTCTTAATCTGTAGAATGGTGTGTTACAAAAGAAGTGCAAAGAGGTATGAGTCTTTTTCTGTCGTTACTCCCTTCTGCAAGTAATTACCAAAAGAAGAGGAAAACTATCTCCTTAAGTAAGCATCCATAAAACAAGTAGAAAAATAAACTAAGCAATGTCAGCACTTTAATCTGAATAGCATGGTTTGGAGTTTTCATGCCACCAAATTAATGTATCCTTGGAATATGCCATAAATGAAAAACTCCTTAAAAAGTGCTGCATCCAACACTTTTGGAATGCTGCATTGCATTATTTTATCCTTATAGATGAAAAAAGAAAATCATAGAACTAGGCTAAAGAAATCAGCAGTAGCACAGATAAAAGTGATCATGATTTGCTTCTGTTTGTTATATATAATCAGAATTAAGTCCAGACCAGTAATATGTACACTTGATGGATTGGAAGAGCCAATTTTGCAAAGCTGAAAACAATTATGAGCTAAATCAGTTGGGAGAAAGAAATTAGACAGGAAATGTGGATAATAACTGGAAAGTGTTTGAAAACATTTTACCAGAGGTTTTTAAAAAGAATGAAAGCTCGGCTAGCCTAAATGTTGACTTGCATAATAGTGAAAACAGCTGTATAAATCAAAATAATTGTGAAGAAAAAGGGGTCTTTATTAGAAATCATGAGCATTAGACAGAAGATAAGAACTTCAGAAAATTGATGAGGATGGAAGCAAGAAGTGAGCTTTTTCATCAGACTTAAGGATAACAAAAAAGATTTTTGTTCTTGACTACACATAAGTGTAGCCATGTCAATAATATATGCAAAAATCTGTATGCTCTGTAAATAAATTTGATCTCTGTTTGAAATAAAAACCAGACAAAATAACTTCTGTCATAAGAAGACAATACAATGTTGTTCATTCCAGCAGTAAATCAGAGGAATGTTAAATAACAAATCAGCAGGCTTACATAATTTCCAACCAAGAGCTTTACAAAAGCTGGATGAAGAAATTTCAAAACCATGAATATTTCTTTTTGGTAAGTCTGAGAACACTGGAGAACTCCCAGCAGACAACAAGAAAAAGCCAACATCATACCAGTACCTTTTTTTTTTTAAGTTATATGTGTAACCCAGGCAATTACAACACTTCCAGCCCCAGCTGAGGGGATAAAATAATGCAAAAGCTAATGGAGAACTAATTTAGCAAAATATTAAAGGTGTTTAATGCAATTAATGATAAACAAAATGTTTTAACAGACATAAAACTTTCTCATAAGTTGTCCTGGTTTAAGTCTCTAAAACTCACAGTTTTACTCACTCACTCACTCCCCTCTTTTTCTTCCCCCAGGCCCGGGGGCATGGGGAGGAGAATCGGAAAAAAAATGCAACTCGCACAGGTTGAGATAAGAACAGTTTAGTAACTAAGGTATAACACAAATCACTACTGCTACCACCAGTAATAATACAAGAGAAATACAAGGAAAGAGAATACAACTGCTCACCAAGCGTGACCCAGCCACTGCACCCCCCAGTAGCGAACCCCTCAGTGCACCACCACACCCTTCCAGGTCTCTGCTCTCCATTTTCACATCCTGGGCATGACGTGCTGTGGTATGGAATAACCTCTTTGGTCAGTTTGGGTCAGGTGTCCTGTCTCTGCTTGCACCCGGCTCCTCCTCCTCCCTGACATAGCATGAGACTCAGAAAGTCCTTGGTCAGACCAAAACATTACCAAGCAGTAACTGAAAACACTGGTGTTATCAGCACAGCTCCAAGGCCCAAAAATCAAAAACACAGTGCTGCACCAGCTACCAAGAAGGAGAAAAATGACTGTTGCTGCTGAACCCAGGACATAAGTCTTCCTGGAAAACTCAGCATTTTTACTGTCTTTAGGAATTAAAGAAAGGACAAATGTAGCCAGGCACTTATAAGACAAGATGGGCCAACAAACCTTGGCCCAACTCCTTCCAAGTCTGCAAGGAGCTTGTGGACAAAAACAGTAAAACTGCACTGGCATCAGAAAGATTCAGTGTCTGGCAAGGCCCATGCAGATGTGAGTAACCCTCCATGCAGAACAAAACACCTTTAAAAAGTGGATCCTATGTCTTTTGTAGCAACACCTTTTAAGTCCCCTGAAGTTGAAAACGTGTCTGTTTGTAAGCCTGTTTCTTAATTTCAAATGCCCTTTTTCCATACTGGTATTCAAGCAAGATTTACCTGGCATAGCAGCAGTGGAGAAAAGCTTAAGAAAGGCTTAAGTGAGCCTGGTGCTCTGTTCACTGAGGAACATCCAGCACAAAAAGATTTTCTATATTAATGCAATTCTGAAAGGGTAAACCAACTCCTAACCAGGTAACCCAGCTAATAATTGGGACAACTTGCTAACTGGTTAGGGTTAACTATGTGTAACATTGAAATTGATTTATGACTGTCAGGTTCACTGGTTATTTAGACTGTTCAATTTAGCACTTTTCCCCAGCTTTCAATTGAACATTTTGAATCAGGTGTTCAATGGATTGATCGATATTAAGTACAATAGGTCTCCGTACCGCTCCATAAACAAAGCTGATTTTTATAGCCTTGGTGTGATTTAAACCTTTAACACTTTAAAACATTCTGCAGCACTCTTGCCATGTAACCATATGCTTCTCTTCATTTTTCTTAATTCACATCAGATTGTGACTTAGCAACATGCAGGGCAATGAAACCTGCTGTGTGCCTAGAGGGCCTGATTCTGCAAATGTGTGTGCAAGACACTGCATGCAGGTAAATAACTCCTTTGATCCCAGTGAGGCTATTCACATATATAACCCTGTTAGGGTGAATTAGTTGTAAGGGAAGGACTGACATTTAAATACTGAGCTTTGCGGTTAACAAGAGCTTTCATAGCACTCAGAGGCCATACGGAGAGGTAGCTTTCATTTGTTCAATGTGACTTGTATGACTTGCACAATTTTTCCCCATGTCAAATGCTCTCCTTCCCAAAAAAAAAAAAACAGGCTCATATGTCCACCTTTGCAGCCTGCTCCCAGCTTGTGACTGTACATATCAGATGCAGTTGGGTAGACTGCTCATGTCCATCTGCCATCTGAATGTGAAGCCTCATTCAGGGAAAAGATGAATGTCAAGAAAAGAGTGAAATGTAGATGCAACCTGAAGGGTTGTTGGTCTGTAGAGCCCCACTGGATGGCAAACTGTTGTTCTGCACAACAGTATTTGAGTGAACTCACCAGACACATCATCCCTCGTTGCATGATCTGCCCCACTGTTTCCTTAGAAATTAGCAAACATGATGCTTTAAAAGGTCTGGAGAATGAAAACATCAAATCAGGTTTGGGGAAAGACCTCTTTCTCACTGCTGCATGGTGTGCAGATGGGGGAGGAAGCAAAGCTCTTCTGTTCGGAAACCAGGGTTACTCTTCTGCAGGAGCTGAAAAGGAAAGGGATACCCTTGCTTTCTTTCCTCAGCACCATGCCCCTGACCCACTGTTCACACATACACACCCATTACATTGTTCTTGAGTAAGTGCTGCTGGTTTGGCTGACCTTTGCTTGAGATTTTTCTAGAACAGAGAGAGTTCATCTGACTAAATACCCCTCAGGCATGTGAAAAGCTTGTAGGGATAACTGATGCAGTCAACACATGGAAGAATTTATAGTCTTACCCTGAGGTAAAAAAGCAGATCCTCCTTAAGCACTTAAATAACTACAAATGTTTTGAACTTGGTGTTGGCATAAAATAATAATAAAAATAACCAGTCCTCTTTCTTAAAAAAAAAAAAAAAAAAGGAAGGAAAGGGAAGGGGCAGCCCTCTGAGCCATCACCAGGATCCAGCTTTCATCTCACACACTGAAAAAGCATAGAAAATGGGAAGCAGTTGCAAATGTCTTAAAGAGCAAGTTAAATGATTACCACAGGCTGGGATCTTTTAATATCTATTGAGTGGAGTGTCACAGACTACACACAGTTATGCATTTAATGCAGCTTTAAATAGTATACATAAATGTATGTCATTGAGCAGTAACAGGCGAATCAGACAGGTATTTTTACCTATAAAAATATCCCTCCTGTGTTGCTGTTCCACCTTAACAAAAATGTCATATTCAGCATCCCATGCCCTAGGCCCTGAGCACCTTCCTTTGGCATCAGTCTATGTGGATCAGTCTTCTTGAGCAAAGAGGTGTTTCAGAAGGGGACAAGTTCGTCTCTGGCTTTAGAGGCTATATTTTGAAGAAGCAGCTTGCTTATGTTCTTACACTAACATAATCTGTGAAAAGGGAGTAAACCATGTTTTGATTTCTGCAAGAAGCTGGGGATTATGCAGACTATTCCCTGATACATTATAAGGAGATATGCTTACTTTCATAAATAATGTAGTTATGTAAAACTCTACCAAGTAAAAGGCTCCCATCTCTTAGCCATCAGATCCAGAAACAGCTATAATTTAACAGACTGAAAATGAAAAATAAACTTCTCTTATGAACCTACCCTCATAAAAATAATATCTTATTATGAGAAGTTGCTGTAGCACAGCTGTGGCATTAGCAGCAGAACTACTACTGTGTGTGGAATGAGCTTTTACCTGAAATGTTATTCGGTAAATGAAAAGAATCATTAAAATATATTACCAGCTATTACTAGACCAATCCCTCCAAGTAATTTTTATATTGCCATCTTCCTTTAAAAACTCATTGCAAATTTTAAGGGAAAGAGACCAGACAATTGAGAAACAGCTTAGTATCATAAGGAAAGAAAATATTTCTGCAGATGACTTTAAAGCCTGTAAAACTGCAACCAGCAACTTGGGTGAGGTCCGGTGTAGCCCATCAAGCACTGTAAGGCTGGACAGCTGAGTCACACATCTACAGAACTGCAGGTCACGCTGGATCTTCTCATGGCAAAAGTAATGCTCACTTTGTCAGAAAAGGAGAGCTTAGCTGAGGATGGTGTAGCATTTTATCATTGCCAGTGTCCTCAACTTGCTTGGAGCAAGTTAGGATGCTCTTTCTAGAGCTACATTTACACAGGTGTTGCATTTGTGTAGTGTTAGCACAGTGAGCATCACTTCAGCTCTCTGAGATTCCCATGACAGGGGGTTGGAACTAAGTAATCTTTAAGGCCCCTTCTAACTCAAACCATTCCATGATTCTATGATCAAAGACACTACATTTCTGCTACTAATGATGATGATCATGCATAAGTTGTTTTTTATTCAGGAAACTGTTGCTATATTGTCACTAAAAGTGGTAACAGATGGAAAAGAGACAAAGAAATTTCCACATTCTCCGATTTGAATACCCATCCTACAGAAAGTTGTTTGCAGAAACCCCATTATACTTCTGCTAAGCAGCTCATAGGCAAAGGTAGTGTATTAGAGTAACTGGCATTTTATTTACGTTTTTAGCACAGAATTTACCTGAAAACAATCATAGCTATGTTTCATTGCTTAGCTTACTGCAGTGTTTTAATTGAACTTTCAAAATCAAAACTGCTCTAACAAAATATTTTAAGTTTATGTTGGTGAACAGACAGCTGCAGATGAAAATTGTTTATAACCACTTTGCATCATTTGAAAATCCCATCCTTGCTCAGAATTAGAACAAATAATAATATTTACTAATCTAAAATTTACTAGGCCCTTTAGAAACTTTTGTACAAAACAGCTTCAGACCTCGACTTCTTATGATTGATCATTACGTTAATTTTTCACTGTTCAGTCATTTCCTTAAAAAAAACCCAACAAAACCATCAACTAAATGCTAAGAGAGACAGTGTCCAGATGGTGATTGTGAAGGTCACTTTTTGAAACTCTTCGTTATTAAGGCACCACTGTTAAAAGGTGTCCAACTGTCCAACAATATCTCAAATCTACTGACGTCTGTTACAAATTTCCACTTTCTGCACTGGAACGAAAAACTCAGTGCTGCACATCAAGGAACTGAATTCCATAGCCAGGCAGCTTAATTTGCCAACTCACTTGATCCATAAAATATGGTCATAGTCCACATATGGACCATATTATAGGCATTTTCAAAGGTGAATGAAAAAGAGCAGTCTAGTGAATAAGGAACGTAGGATGAAGCCATATCCTGCAAAGCTTTTTCTGAAGTACAAGGTCTTAAAAATTAACCCACCACTGTACCAAATGGTCTCAGACAGGTACAAAATGATCCATATTCAGGCACAAGCAAGGCCAGCTCTGTCGAAACTCAGTGCAACAGAAAGACCTTTGCTCCAGAAAAAATGGTATTTTGTGAAAGGAAACGAAACATTAGCATTTAGGCATAGACAAAACACCCTGGGATGAAAACCTGCTTTAAGTTCATGGCAGCTTCATGGAGAAAACAGAGAGAAAACTGAAGAGTCTGTTTTAATTACTCACCAGGAAGATGAAAAATCAGAGAAGCTCACTTTATAATGGCATTTTCTGGAAAACAAATATATTCCTAATTAAAAAAAAAAAAAATAGCTGAAGAAAACATTCCAGACAATTTCAGTTAGAAAAGTCAGCAGCAACTCACAGTTAAGATCAAGAAATATGAAGTTACATACTACTGTTTTATGAATAGCATTGAAATGGTTTGAGAAAATAAGGTATTGTTAATAAGGTGATACCTGCCAGAAAACTATTCTAGATCTCTGGCAGAACACTGGTGATACACAAGAGCCAGAATTCTGAACTCAAGTCTGCCATTTATTAAGAAAAGGATTGTTTTGAGAACTGTATAGCAAATGAATTGATTCAGTTTCTGTAAGAATATCTCAGACGTTGTTTCACACATGTATTGCCTCCTGCAGTGGAAATTTTACTTTTTCTTGTATACAGTGGTGCAGAGAGCTCAAGGATGGTTATGAATATCAAGTTGATGTTTCTCTTCGAGGATGAGTTTCCAAATGTGGACAGGCAACCATATGCACACGCACTAATCAAGCCTTCCTCTTTCCACAGAAGGCTGCTTAGAGAAATAGATGGTAGTAGTATTTGTGCTGTGTTACTTAGGGAATAGGGAACAGATGGAGAAAATTTAATTCCCAGGGCCTATGGCTGGTACGGGATTTCCCCATGCCACTTAAGTCTTTGAAATAAGGGAAGAAAGTTTCCCAAACCACAGAAAGCAAATTTTACTCCTGACTAACTTTTTCATTTATTAAAAAAAACCCTCATTCCTCAGAGAAAATATTTATCTGCAGCAGATATAACAACTGCCCCAGATCTGCACAGTAATCCCATGATGTACGTTGTGGTTGTCCTGTCCTGCCAATTTTCTTTTTTAGCTAAACCACAAAAGGATGGGATGCCAGCCACAAGAGAGACTATTATTCTGATGTTTGGCACTTACGTGTGGAGAATATTAACTAATCCCTTTTTATTGATTAATTGCACCTTTTCCCGTTAGGAAAATGGTTGGGTTATGAAATCCTGCTGAATGGGGCAAGCAAGAGCCACACAAGGCTTGTAAATTACCTAGCTTGCAGGGGCTTCAGTGGCTCTGCAACTGTACAGATGTGGAGCACAGTAGAAATTAATTCTGTTGTTAGTCACATGAACAGAAACACATAGACAGTGTTTCCTTGAAGAAAACAAACCTATTTTGACCATGATAAATAAAGTTATTATTGATGACAGTTGGCTGCTGGCTTGAAGCATCTCACTTGAACCCAGGAAAGACAACAGGACTTGGTAAGATAGCTGATGAGTCACCAGCACAAAGATGTCAGACAAGTGTGGCTGTCCTTGGGCAATGGGGAGATGTCTTGGAACATGGCAGTCCACTCTGACTAGCTCCCTGCCAGGCAGGCCTGCTGCTTTCGCTGTGAGCAACTGCAAATGCAAGAGCTGAGAGTGCAATCACGAGTGGGCTGAAGCCCACTCAACAGGTACCAAGGTCTTATTTTTAAAGCCATGGGTCCCATTTCCCATCTGCCCTCTGCTCTCCAATTTCCAGTGGATCACTAAGAGAACAGATGGAGATAATGTTTAAATTGTGATTTAAGGCATGGCAGAAAAAAGTGACCAAAGTAGTACTGGGGGCTTTTGGCTAACAGAGCAGTTAGCTGCTGTTCTGTTGACTCAGCTTAAAAGAGCAAAGAATATTTGTATTTATTTGAGGAAACATCAAAGCCACATCATTCCAATTGTGGCTTTAGCCTCTAGGTACTGCTGTGATTACTGCAACAGCAGATCTTTTATGATCCGATGAGCCAATAACTCTGAACTTAATCCATGAAATAAGAGTCTAGAATCTCTCGTCTTTCTTTCTCCATCCTATCCTGTCACAATGCAGAAGGCAGTTCTACCCCTGAACCTAAAGCTTGGAATTTAAAGTTCTTGCAAAGATTCATTTATTTGAAAGTTCCAGGTCCCAGAGTGGAACTGGAAGGAGGTGGATGGGGTTTTAGTTGTATTATAGATACCCCTACAAGAGGATGATTGCAGAGAACTATGTAGAATTAAGAAATCATCTCTCCTCTGCCTTTTGATCACCTTCTCACTTCACCTGCTCCAGCCCCTCAGAAGCTGGTCAGCCCTGCTGAAGGGGGAAATTGCAGCCTGCATCAAACTGAGGTTGTCAATTGGTGTCACAGCCCCTCTCACGGGAAGATGCCTTGAAGCTCTCTTTTCATTCCCAGCAAAATCTCATCCTGCATGGGACCTCCTCACCTGCGTTCCTCATTCGCTGACTAAAACAAGTGATGGTTTCCACCAAAATCTGTGCAAACCCCATCTCATGGCATAATATCCTCCTGCTTTGGGTGGGAAAAGCTCTGAAATGCATCCCACAGGTGCAGAATCCTTCACCAACTGCTGTGTACTGAACTCACGGAGGCACGGCCAAATGGCACAGCATAGGGGGCATGCAGCCCCCTCCTACCCCACAGAGAGCAGTGGAGTTCAGGGACTGACAGCTGGCACTTTTAGGGGGAATCTGGGGAAACACATACAGGCAAACATTTCATGAAAGGTGTCATGCAGCATTAAACATTATGGCTGTCTTCACATACAGAGAGTATTTATCAGACTGCCCCTTTTCTTGCAGACTGGCACAGGGGCAACCCCAGGGCTTGCCCAGCAGGACAGGACTATCCAAGCACAAGAGAGAGAAAGTGCAGGGACAAGAGCAATTGTGAGAAGTGAAAGTCATTTGGTTCCTTCTCTTGCTCACTGGCTCAATGTGTAAGAAAATTAAGCTGCACCAGAAAAAGGCACATGAAAAAGGAGGAGTGTAAATTACCTCTTTGTTTCACAAACAAGGAGAGAGAAGCAAGACAAACTATGCCACTCTCAGGTCCAATTCCTTCCTTGTATACTTCCTGGGGCAATGTGGTTATGTGCCAGCCTAATAGCACAGTCTAGCTCCAGGTGAGCGGTCATTAGTTTTCATCGGAAATGCTCTAGCAGTAAGACAGCAAAAGTAGGTAAAATTATTCAGTCATTAGTACTGAGGTATATATAAAGATTTATATATACACACATGCATAAATGTATGCACAGAGGTATGCACACTTACAAATACATCAGCTTCATAAAAATTGATAGATCTGGTGCCACTTTCTGTGGGGGTGGAATAGAAAGAAAGAAAAGGGGGGGGCAGTATATAAATTCAATGAGCTCAGACATAATTGCCATGAGTAAATCTTAATGCATAGGGATGAACTCTCTGGTTGTGGTTTTGGGGGGTTTTTTTTGTTGTTTTTTTTTTTTCTTTGCTTTATACATATTAATAGGCTCTCTCTTTAAGAAAGAATGGCATCAGACATTGATGGATTTGACAGAAGTGAAAGGAAAAAATAGTCACACTATTAGGAGCACTCCTGAGGTGGTGTTGAACGGTGTCTTTGATACATCAGCCTTCAGTCTCTGAATACATCCGTATTAACTCAAGTGTACACCCAGAATTCAAATGAGCTGCTTCTTTAGATGCTGACTTTTAGCCACAGCCCCACCAGACGAGCTGGAATCAAACTCACACTTTCAGTGTGGTTGTTAATTTACTCAGTACAGTTTGTGCTTACTGACTCTCTTAGAAGAGTACAGAAAGAAGGGGCATATAGAAGATCATTAAAGATCCACACAAGGCTGACGGGTGAAAAAAAATCTTCAGTGAACACACTGCTCCAAGTACAGACATTCTCTTGTGCCAAGAGATCGGTGCAAGTCAGTGTATTTGATACTGCTGGAAACAGAGAGACAACAGATTGCTTGGAATGGATTCACTTAAAGGCAAGTGAGGGCTAACCATTGGTGTTTGAATACTTCAGTGATGTCTGAATTCTGGTGTATCACCATAACATGGATGCTCTTTGTAACCCTTCAAGAAACCACTGTGAAAACAGTGCTACACACCTGCAATACATTGTATTTGTCTGAAAACATCATACCACTGCAGTAACTGTCAATGAATGCTTCAGTAAAGCCAGCATACTCAGGTGTACCACATGGCTTAGGCTTCACAATGAGCCTAGAAATAAATAAAAGCTGAAGACAGGCATCTTTTTCTCACTAGACCATTGCTTTTAAGAACTAGGCTTAGGGAGGCTGGGGTTTTAAGATATGAGTTAGTACTAGTGACACATGGTTCTGAGCAGCTTCAAACAAACAAACAAAAACAAAAACAAAAGATTTGGAAAGTGGAAAAGGAAGCAGGCATGGAAAATGATTGCATAGCGGAAAAACAGAGGTGAGTGTGTGTTGGATTACAAGGATTTATAAGGAAAGGAAAGAAAATACTGAATGGAAAAACTGGAAGATAAGAAGTTATTAAATAATCAGGGGCCATAAAAGAATATATTATATGAAGGATATACACTAGTCTATTAGAAAAACTTATTTTGAAATCTGGGTTTGTGCTAATTTGAGTTATTCAGTCAAACTTCTATAACAGCGTCTGCTTTCAATAGATAACAGGAAAAGCAAAACTCTTTAACAAAATATCAATTAGTCTGTAACTTTTTCCTCCTTCTTTGTCCCATCAGCATGCAAGCACTTTATTTGTAGACACACAGATACAGAAATGAGATATAAATATCTGCATTTCTGTTCCTCACATAAGAAAACATGATTGGCGTCTTCTTAATTTTTTGTCTGGTTTCATGACAAAAGTTAAAAATATTTATCTTTTTTCTTTTTAAAATGTTAACGTCTTCTTTTGGTAAGCAAATGTAGGACATCATCTGTATTTTTACATTAATTTCTTTTTCAGACGTCAATCATAATACTGCTCTTTAATTTGCACATATAGCCAAGAAGATGAGTGTTAGTAATAAACAGCTGTTATGTGCAAAACCCAAGCATTTAAGTCTACTCAAGACAAACAGTTTTCACCGGATCTACTGTACATTTGAATCTCTCAATGCCTACTATCACCGCATGCCTAGTAGTTAAAGGTAATTAAAGCAATAATACACCGTTAACTGTGGGGATAGTGTGCCTACCACCAGACTGCTTAGAATAACTAAAACAAACTGGCAGAAGGATTGAGCAGACTGCATGTTCCTTCTGGCTGAGAGAAGCCTCACGACCTCATCCTATCCTCAGTGAAATAAAGCAAGAGTCCTCACATATTATAGAGCAGAGGTTATGGACTAATAGGCTATCCATTTTACTGCTCACTTCTGCACCATCAGGTGGACCAATTTCCCTCTTTTTCACACCATTCTGAAGCTGCTCCCTTTCCAATAACACTTCTCTTTAAGGAAAGTAGTCCAACTGCTCACTTGTCCTTTAAATAGCTATTAAATGCTTAACACATCTTTTACCTTCTCTCAAAGCTAACCAATGTCTGCAGCCCTATTCAAGATGGGACCTGAGTTTTTCCTCACCCCAAGTTTTCAGCATCATCAAAAACAGCATTTTAAGAAAACGGCCTCATCTAAAGAACAGATTGCTTCTGCATGACAGAAATGCTCAAATACTGCGTTGCTGGATATATTAAAAATCACAGATAAACAGAAAGGAAATAATTTAAGAGGTCCTGTTTCTACAAAACAATGTGTTTACTGTAATCCAACAATAATACAGCAAACCTGTAAAGACAGAGGTGTTGTATTTAACTGGTAATGATCACATTTATTCTGAGCTGGCGATAACCTGCAACAACAAGTACATCCAAGCATTTTACTCATCCATGGATACTCATTTTCCTCCTCCTGCTGATATCCATTCTTTGTATACATCCAGTGGCTAGAAGCCAAGAAACTCATTTTACGCTTGATAATTCGTTGCTAATCAGTGTTAATCTGTTTGGGAAAACATCTATAGATCAAGCACAAAGAGAGTCAGATAGGTACAGCTGCGCTGGTGGTGACTGCCCATCATTGGGCACAGCTCCATGAACTCCTCCATAGGACCCACCTGGAGGTTCACTTACTAGCTGCAAGTGGCTGCATACATAAAACCCACGAGACATTGGTGCTTTCTGAGACTTGGACATTCAAAATAAAAGTGAAAAATGAATCTCGGTTCTATTTACACCAATTTTACAATTCACATCTCAGAACCGTGGTCACTGCCCATACACGTTTACCACTGCAAAGCTTGTGGGAGGCTGTTTTGGTCCTACTGAGACCTACTCAGCTAAAAAAAAATAATTGTGAGAGCTTTGTAAGGGAGCTACGTACCATGCCAGGTTTTCTTTGAATTTGTGGCACTTGAATTTCCATTGGGCAGATATCCATCTCCCCAGTGTTTTATATGGGCAATCATTAGGAACAAAATCCATATACTGCAGCCCAGAAACACAACTCTGGAAAATGCAGCTTCTCCCTAAAACTAACTGCAGACTGGGGAGGGAATGGAAGCAAATGCCCCAAACTAAGTGAAATCAAAAAACATATGGCTTTGAAACCATGGGAAGGTGCTCAAATATTGATTTTACTTCATGCAAAATAAGGGTTTTGTTACTGCTGCAAAATTCCTCTTCTGATATTTTCCTGTAGGCTTTGAGCCATATGTTTCTGTGTAGTACAGCAAAGGCGCAATTAAGCTCCTCTGCAAGACTGTGCTCTGCTCATGCCAGCGCTCTCCTGAGCAGAGGCACTGGGCAAGGGGAGCCAAGGCACACACAGGCTGTGAGCACTCCTGCATCCCACCCTCAATCCAAGGGCTCAATTTTGAGTCACGGTTGCTGAGGCCTGTCTCAGCTCAGCTTGACAGATCCATAGGGTGTTTATTCAAATGAGATATTGTCCCAGTCTCATCTGGAATGTTTGCATGACAGCATTTTCCACTCAGCCCTATTTTCTTTATCCATTAAAAATAAGACAGCATGAGCCTCTGAGAAACCTGTCTGTAAAACAAAGGTTTGCATTAAGGCCAGGTATGAAAAACTATCTCCCTGACATGCAGTCATTATTTGGAGGTGCATCTATCTCTTGGGGAATCGGTTACGTGCCAGAAACTGAAAACAATCCCATACAAACAGCAACATTAAGGGAATCTTAAGGTTTAAATTTAAGCACTAAAAAGACAGAGTGCACCTCAGGAAAAGCTAGATTAGCTACCTTATCTCTGCCTGCAAGCATGCATACAATGTTACAGCCCTTAATTAAACAGAAATGTTTTCTCTCAGACAGAATGTATCAGATGGTATTCTAGATTTTCTGTGTTTAGCATATATTAACAATTTGTCTCTTCACTGTGTGTCCATCATTTAATTAGCATAAAAGCCCCCTAGCCCTCTGTTCGCTCGGTTGTCTTTGTAGCACATCCTTTTTTCTCAAAGGTGCTTCTTTCAATAATTTCATCAGTACAGACGTACAATGCATTCAACAAAATATTTTTCTCTTCAGAGACAGATATACTTCCTAACAATAATTCGTTACTTATTACCTTGCAAGCTGTTTTTCAGACAAATAAATTCACAATTCCATTACCAGTACCTTTTAATGATGGTTCTGGTTCAGATTGCTTTATCATCAGAGTCTAATCCAAATTTCACTGAATTTCCCCATTAATTTCAGAGATCTGAAGGCTCTGTTCTTCATTTTCGAAGCTGCTCGAAGCACATCTCAGGAAAATCTGTATACTGTTTATTGAATGAGACATTTTAGAACAAAAAGGAAAATATACCTTTAACATCAAAATGGCTCTCTAGTGAAGAAAACATCCCGCAGAGGTTTTTCACTACTTAGCTGGGAGCATGTCCTAGAAGACAGTAAGTGAAAGAAACCTGCATGTTGAATGATAAATGGGAGCAGGGCGCTTTCAGAAATTATTTTAGAGCACAGCACAAATGAGTTTCAAGTTCAAAATCATCATGCTGGGCAAATTTGAAATCCCTTTTAAAATGGAGCTCTTAAGACAGAGATAATGGTACAAGAAGGTGTTAGAAGAATACGGTGGTCTTTGGATCTCTGGGTTGTGTACCTACTTCGCACTTCTAAACACAGCTGTGGATCTTTGAGAATTTCCTGCTGAGAGAAGCTGTCTGCAAAGAGACATAGAAAAGTAAAGGCTGTGTAGAGCGACCCTTTGTCTGTAATACTCCATACTCAGCATATTTCTGGTGTGGGACTTCAAGCAGCAAATGACTTAGGTCCTTGAAGACCTTCTGAAACTTCTATCATATTTTATTTAGTCCTTGATCTTGTTGGGAATTTTTCAATCACAAATCTCTCCAATCACGTCCAGATTTGTTAAATTGATTGGTGAAATCTATAAGCATGTGTGAAAGCTAGCCATATCAAACTAGGATGTCACTGTGATAAAAGTGATGATCGGGTAATGCCAGAATGGAATATCCCATTTAAGCATGAAGCAGGAATCCCAACATCCCTCTATTCCATGATCTCCTTTATGGCTATAAGGGGAGCTATGAAATTTTATTACTTATATCATGACCCACTCTTGAAAAAAAGTCTAAAACTTGGAAAAGATACCCGAGAATTTTTGTGTGTTAGAAATTCACCTGTACCTTACCTTTTGATTTTCTCCTCTCGTTTTTCTCCAAACCTACCATTTTCCTTCTTTCTCTGCTGATGAGTATGTACATTACATAATTTCAATGACATTTTTAAAAGTGTAAATGGGAGATTTAAAAACTTAAGTACTTTAAGCTTTAATTTTAGTTATAATGTTGTATTAAGTTGGGAAGACAAAGTACTAGTCCCTCATTGTATTGAAATTCATACTAAGGAAGAGTTACCCTGAGGGCACCACAGGAGGAGGGATACCCTTGTTTATTAAAATATTAAAAATAGTAAAATATTAATTATCTATAATTAATCTATTATTTTTCTACAGAGGGATTGATGATTGACCCTCTGGAAATTAGAAATTGAGAAGACCTGTTGCACAACTGATTTTCTTTCCTTGTCACTAGAAACTTGTTCTCTATAGTTTCTTCTCTTATGATTTATTCAGCAGTTTATTTTAAAAACCGACTTCTCATTCTTTCCTGTCCCTTCACAAAAGAGTGAAGAGATTAAAGCAAGAGAAGAAGTTGAGATACTGTGTTTCTGTCTTATTGATATCAGAAACTTATCCTAATAAGGATTACTCCTACCCTGACTCCACAGCTCTTCCTGTTTCCATAAAACTATTCACAAGTTGCATATATTTCCATATTTGATCTGCATTAATATTAAAATCCTCCTGAAGTTTCTGGAAAGATTTACAGGTTCTATGATCAGATAATTCCTTTATTATCTTGTACTGAAAGCTCATTCTTCTTTAAAATGCAATAAATATTTAACAAACAAAGCAAAAGCAATGAAGAAAAAGAGGTGTCCCCTGAAAAGAGAAACCTGGAGATTGAATTCACAACCACATTTTCTGTCTGTATAAGAATTTTCAGAATCAATACCAAATAGACAAACAGTAGCAAATACCACATCTCATATGTAGAAGGCAGAAAAGAGACCAGGTTATTATCCTCAAGCATTACATTACCCTTGCATCGCTATATTGGATGGACAAGTAGCAGAAAAGAAAGGATATTGCTGTGGCTGCTTGAGACAGAATGCAAGAGGCAGGTGGACAGCACAATGGGACCGAACACACAACAAACTCTCCAGCAATCCTGGCAATAAGAAGTGATAAGCGAAACTCAGAATGTTTTGGATTTTGTTTCCCAGGAGCTATAAGGTGTTGAAAGGCTTTATTTATTTATGGTAAAACCTTTGGAATTGTAAATCTCTCAAGACATTGCTCAGCAGATGAGAGATTCTTCAAGAATATCATCTCATTTTGCTTCAGCACTTCTCATCACATCTGCTTCCCAAGAAAAATGTGTAGGCAGGGGGCTGCATGGAGGCAGGTGTTGATAAAAGAACAGAGGGGAAGAGAGAAGGAATAAGAAGCTCTTCTTCCAGATATTGTGGAAACATACTACAAGAAAAGAGTGGGGGAAAGTTTCAGTATATTTAAAGGAAGATAACCTAAAAGAGATTGGGTTTGGGTCTGAGGCAAGTATAATTGTCTTTAAACATAGCCTAAATCTAAACTACTATATCACCCAGAATACACACCGCAAATGCTGCTGGTCTCAATCCTGATCCTCCCAATTAGTTTACTCCTGCACTAAAAAAAAAAAAAGAAAGAAAAACAGATTTCATCTTTATCTTATTTGTTTATCACTCTTTGCATCTCTGCTGTATCTTGTAATCCCCATCTCTGCACCATCCTTTAGTGAGACGAGCCAGGGAAATACAGAATCATTGGTACTTACAACATTTGAAAATCCTGGATAAATCATTAGAGAACATGTTATAGGGAGCACCTTCACCGTGACAAAGAAATAAAATCAATTTTATAATAGGTCTTCTCAAATTCTAATTTGCATAGGTCAATCCTCAGTCATTCCCATAGAAAACTCTACCCGAGAGGGAGAGAAAGAGAAAAATTGGCTGAGGTTCCCCTCTGAGAACATTTGACTTCTTCCTCAGAGGTAAGGGAATTTGCTCTCCATGCTACATGGAGCAATGGTGGGGGGATTAGTCTCCAACTCCATTAAATTTTCCCAGAGCCACAGGGGACTTTGCAATCTCTAGCTCTTTTCTAAATGATAGTTCGCTCAAAAGGCCTCCTGCTACGCTTGAAATCTAGGACAGGTATTGCCACGTTACCTACAAACACACACAGAGAACCCAGAGACAGAGGAGAAGGGTAGTGCCACAGAGCCCACACATTTTCTTACTTCATAACCAGTAGAGAAAGAGGGGTTTTCTCAGAATAAGATTATATATATATATATATATATTAAAAAAAAAAAATAGTTCTTCTGTTAGCATCAAAACTTCACAGGGGAGTTGAGATTGTCCTGTTCTGCATTAAAACCTAGCACTCTGAAAACATCCGTGCATGCTGCAGTACACCAAGTTTTTATACATATCTTTTTCTCATATAACACCCCACAAAGCAGCCATGGTTTTAGGATTGCTATCTATAGAACAAATCATCTTTATACTGTCAAAAGTCTTGCCTGCTCCAGGAGTTTGTTTCATGTGCTATCTTCCTCCTGCTATTTCCATTTCAGAATAAGCCCTCTTACCTCCTCCCACACCTCTGAAGTGTATGTGCGTGTTACTGCAGCTAAAAGTAAGGGGTAGTCACTGGTGGTGTCGTATTTATGGAAACACTGTGCAGATTACTCACCATGCTGGCAATCTGAAAACTTTCTTTTTTGCACAGGCTGTTTTTTTGATCTGGCACTTGCATTTCCTCCTCCTTTGCCACTTTCTAGAAGCTAAAGTGGACATTCTATGTGTCATTCCATGTGTGCGATAGTGGTTATCAGAAATTCTTCAATATGCAAATGGTTTTGGTCAAAGTCACTGCGGTTTGCATTAAAGTTCCCAGGATTAATTTTTCCCTTCATATCTGCAAAGAAGGAAATGTTCCATATCGGTATCATTCACCAAGTCAGTGATTTCACACAGGTAAAATGGTGGGCATGAATCTTATTACCACAGTGGCTCCTTTAAGCCTCTGTGGTAGCGTAAAATGGCAGCAAATTATATATAAATAAGCACTGTGGGTTTTGAGGTCCCTCTGTTCTATTCATATAAATGGAGCATCAGCAGTAATTATTATCAGGTCAGGTAACTCTAAGGGTCAAATCCTCAGCAGATGTGGATTGTTATCACTCTACTGGAAAATAAAAAAAAAAAAAGGAAAAAAAATCAACATTTATGCCACTTTGAGATTAGGAAGTGTTCATCTTATCATGCTAACCTGGATTTAGGAGAAACTTGCACTTAAATATGAAACTGCGTCTCAGAGTCTGCTGTAAGTATCAGTTTTACATGAACAATTAGATATGACAAAATTCTACCAGACAAAATTCAGGGCTGATGAATTCCAAAGTAGTTATTCTGAGAGAAGACACAGAAATGTGTTTCCCTGGAATAGGATGTTTTCTGGAGATAACATCAAAGCTAACACAACACTGCTAGTGCTACCATCCAAAATACTCGATCTACAGTTAGAAAGATTAACTGGGCACATGAGAAAGGTAATCCACAACCTAAAATTACACGATGTGCAGTCTTCAGTTAAATTGAATGAGTAGCAGTACAATCTGAGAAAATGCGGCATTCATTTCATGCCTATTATGCAGACGGCTATCTGTGCTTGTTATGATTATAAAATCACACTTCAGATGCTCACATTCCTCCAGTTTTCAGCTCTTCCAAGAGTTATAGCTCTGGCACTACTCTATGGTACAAAAACACAGCACAGCTTCTTGCAACTTCCTGAGATACTGCACCTGCAACATATTCATTCTAATTGCTCCAAACTCATGCATACAGATGACAAAAGAAGCTGAATGGTAATTCAGCCTTTTCATCCAAAGGAAACGTAATTGTTTTAGAGTATACTATAACTTTCAAACCTGCAGGTTAAGTATTCATTTACTTATTCAGGGAGAGGTTGCACTTCAAGTCATTCCCCTCTATGAGAGGCAGCCTGTCTCTGCACCATGCCAGGAGAAACATGAGGGAAGATCTCAGACTCAGGATTTTCCTTTCTCTCTTCACATCTCTCCTTTTCCCCTTATTGTGTGTGCAATATTGCTTCTAATGCCTCCAATCATCCACTTACCACTAGTATTTGCTGAAACAGATTATGTGAGCCAAATTTGTTGTGGAGCAAATAGAGGAAAAAAACAAATAGAGGAAATATGGACTTCCATGTTTCCTGCTCAAGCAATTACAAATTTTGTAAATCAGATTTTTTCTAGTTAAAGCATTTTATTTTAGACACTATCGGCAGAATGGCAGGGAAAGGAATGATTCTGCAACAAAATCAGAGGTATTTTGAATTTCTGATGGGAGAACTCCTGACCTCTGCAACAGTGGACCCAGTAAGATCCATCAGTACTAGCTACTGAAAATTTCCTTTGTTTCAAAACACTGAAAGCTGTGGTTTTTAAAATCAAAGAGCCAATTAAAAGACTTATATCTGGATTTATGCGCATATTTGATCCACTAGTTGTAATTTGTTGTCTGCAGCACACAGAATCATTACATTTGTCTAAAGGAACTGCATTAAAAAGTCATCAAATGTTATGAACTACGACTTAAATTTTCAAAGACTTTAAGTAATTCAAGAGTCCAATTTCCATTTGCACTTCCTAGGTAGTAACTAGGCTTTACAGAATTAAGCAGTGCAACACCTCGCTCATAGCGTTGCTCCTACGTCTTACAGTACTCATGCACAGTTTTCATGGATTAGCACCTAATTGCGGTATCAACAGAAAACTGCTGAGCAGGACATGGACCAAAGTAGTAAGAAATATATTTCAGCAAAAAAGGGACAGTGCTTATACATGTCCAGCATTCTCTGTTCAGTACTGTTAAGCTCCTAAATAATCTCAGTCACTTGCATAATACAAAACTACAGGTTTCCAGTTTTAAAGGGTAATAGTGGTAGGCCAGGAAGAGTGACAGCTGTGGAGTTCCGTCACCCCTGGAGGGCTGGGGGACAGGGTCCAGCACCGTAAGTCAGCATCTCAACACCCGGCTTTCTGTGAAGTAGGAAAAATATATCAGTCACAAACACAAGAGTTCCTCTCTATAGAAATAATTTGCTATGTAGAGGGCTGAGGTCAGATCAATTGAGACACACATTTAAAATGGGAGTACAAATCCATGTCTCATAGATATCATTACTCCAGAGCAGGGATCTGAGTTTCTACCTTTCTCTTACATTTACTTTGAGCACATTTTGACCATGCCAGTAACATCAGGCCCATCAAGAAAACAGTCCCATTTTGAAGGCTTCAAGGCTTTAGACAGTCCTTGAGGTAGATCTCAATATTTAGGTGAGTTTGGACAGCAAAATCTTGAGCATATGCAGAACGGAACATGCTAAACTAATAGTCACAAGGTAAGTGACAGCTAAGAAGTAATTATGCCAATGGTACCTGAATGCTGGGACAAGGTGATATCTACATTGTGCAGCGGATTATGGTGGGAAAAAAAGCTCTGAGCTGACTTTCAGAGTACATCCACAGAGTTCAGCACAGCACCATGCAGAGACACTTACATGGGTCTCAAAGGCAGCCTAGCCTTTTCGGTATGGCAGAACATGCATTATTAAATTCAATCCCTGTTTCTCAGCAGAGCTAATTAGTTCAGGTGCAGCTCAACACTGCTATAATTATACTCCATCTGCTTCCAAAGCTAGCTAGTTTGGGTGCTGAGAGCTTGGAAATTTCTCTGCAGTACCCCCACATGGGAGGGGGCATGATACTATTATGTCCTTAAGCGTGAAAAGAGACAGATTGACTCTTTGGTCCCTTTGATGATGCAAGCCTTAGCAGCCTAAATCCTGCCGAGTTAAATCCTCTCGAGGGACAGATTTTTTAAGATGTTTAAATAGCTAAAGCCCCAGGTATAGCCCCAGTGTGATTTCTGAAAAATGCCATATAAGCATTAAGCGTTTGTTGGGTGGAAAATGACTCTGTGTGGTAACACAGCAGTGAGAGCCCCATGTCAGACACCCAACTAAGACTGTCACAGGCAGCAGCCTACATGGCACCAGCTCTTACAGAAACTTTTATGTGCTCAGGTTAGCTTTCTGGCTTGCAATCCAGCTTACAAGTGCTAAGACTCATTTGGCTATGAAAAAATATCAAACCTGCCTGCTTCTCAAGAAACGGATAGTAGCAACTCAAATGAATGCTAATTTAGCATGCTGTTTGCTCCCCTGAAAATGAAGCCTTGATCCAAACACTACTGCAGTAAATGGAGTGTCTCTCCTTGGTGTCAACTTAAATTGGATCAGGCCCTGAATTTGTGGCATGGAGCAATTAGTATAAAATAGATTAGGCAACAGCATCCTTCATTCAGTTGTAGAAGTTATTTCAAGATGAACTGATTGCCCACATTCGTTTCGTACAGGCAGCTAAACCATCAATACCAACAACACTGGCATTAATCAACACAGAATGATTTCCTCACTCTCGCAGGTATTTTGCTTCATATCACTTTACAAAGGCTGTCAGGGACAGTCTGTAGATTCCAGATTAATACAGCAGTGCCACAGCATGTTTTTACAGACACTGGGGTCATCCATATGCATTTGCCCTGCGAGCTTTCCAACAGGACTCTCACATGATAACATCTTCAGAGACCACATGAACCCCACAGGGCTTTTTGTCCCAATCAGTTTGTTTAACCACACATCACTTCCACAGCATATATGTATCTGTGGGAGCATATGTGCGTGTGTGTCCAGAGACAGTCTGCTCTGCTTTCATGTGTGTTTTGCAGGCATGAACAACACTTGCATATAACAGGATGGAGTCTGTAGGATCATCTCTGTTTCTGCCACTGACATTTTGACCCACCACAATGCTTTCAGTGCCAGCTCTCCCAGTACTGCTTTGCCTCTGCTTTTCAGGGGCACTGGCTAAGACTACTGAGGCTGCTAAGATATTGACTGAAATGCAATCACTTGTTCTTATTTAGTGTGGGCGTAACTTTGTGCAGTGATTTTGGAAAGTGACAAAAGGAGCTGCCCCATATCATCTGCTCATTGGAGAGCTCTGCATTTCTGCTCTGGCTCAGCCGTGGCTGCCTCATTGCCAAGCTCCTCTCTCACAATGCAGACAGTCTCTAATGTCTCTTCAGACATGAAACAGTTACTTGTAATATAAAGGTTGACGACTACAACTTGTGTATATTTAGGGTATTCAGTCCTGTTTTAGTCCTCACTCTCACACTGCACTGCAGCTCTCTGACTGGACTATGTAAATTAAGCCATTTACATGGGGTTTGGTATACTGTGAGAGAGAGCAGCCAGAAGGCTTCTCTGAGCCCATACACGTGCCCCAGCTCACCAGCCATCCCTACTGTTACTCTTCACCACCCCACAGCCCCGGGCTTGGATCTCCGAGGGAGCTTCCAGTTTCCTAGGTAAGCCCCATCCACAGCAGCAGACTGCCACCAGGCAAATCAGACTGACAGGCAGTAATTAGTGGTTGAGAGGTGGTGAGGAGCAGGTAAAAGTGATCATTTTTGCCCATTTCAGCACAAGGCTAGCAGTTTAACTCAAAGCATCCCCTGCAGTGGTTTAGGCTGTTAGTGCCTGGCTTTGTACTGAAAAGAAGAGGGAGGACTCACAGGCAGTCACAGCAGAGAGGCATTTTGAGGAGCTATCTCCATTCAGTTACCTGATCTAGGCTGAGAAGTATGTGTGAGTGACTCAGGCCTGTGCAGTGTACATTAGAGTAGGTAAGTTAAAACCACCGGCAATTAAAAATAACCTCCCTGGCTCTGCAGTGGGTCGGTGGAAGAGATGTCACAAAATACTGAGGCTCAGCTGAGAGACAGCAGCTAATAGGTGAAAGAACATAATTATGGGGTAAGCTGGACACAATAACAAGGGGCGAGGGTGCTCTCAGGCCTGAAGACCAGCACTCAGGTGTGGGCTGAAAATATATAGTTCATTCAGGAAGCCTTGTGAGTCCCATGGGCTGCAGCTTCCTGAATGACTGAAGGGCCAAAGGCAAATGCAGCTGATGCAAAACGCATTTTCCAAACCTCTGAATATTATTTTATTCTTTGCCTTTTCTCTTGGTTCTTTTTTTCCCTTCTTTATCATTCTGTAACCTTCTGGCTGTGCAAAGAGAAAGGTTGCAATTCCAGTGTTTTCTATAACTCTAAATTTCAAATTTTCAGTTAATTTTTGTTTTCCAGTTCTCATTAATAGATTACAGCTAACTTTTTCAATTAATTGACATTTATTTTACTATTTAATTTATTTTTCTTGGAAATAAATTCTTTCCTGACCTGTTCCAGTCTTGTTTTAATGAACAAACAGCTGAACATCTGCTGAAAAGGTTGCAATGGTGAATAAGTTCTAATAGCTTCTAATGAGCTTTCAGAAATGTATTGCATAAGGAGCAATGAAGAGATCCTAGTCCTTAAGCCTTTACTTATAAGACTATACTGGTCAGTTAATTCAGTTACACACAGGAGGAAATTCAGATGCAAGATGTCTTATCAGCTCCTTTTAAAATACCTCCTACAGTGACATATCTTCTTTTTTTTCTTCAAGCAACCATTAATTAGGCTCAATACACAACCTGTTCTTATGTGTTACTGGTGCAATTTACATCAGGAGCTTATAAGACTGGAAGGAGTCCCTCACCATAGTTGATATTTTCCATCATTCTGTTGCACTGTTTGGCTGCCCCAAAGCTCCAAGGGGGCAAGTTGAGCAAAGACATGCAAGAGCACACTTGCAACCTGCATCCAAAGACTCCTTTGGTGAGGCAGCTCAGCCCTGCCCCTGGAAGTGAGCATTACAAGGGCAGGCTCAGAGGTCAAGTTGAGCATCTGGTAGCTGCACAAGTGCAGAAAGAAATATTGCTACTATTCCCCAACTCATTGGCCAAAGTAGTAGCATGGAAATTACTGCAGAATAATCCCTTCTTTTTGCCTTGGACTTCAATTTCTGCTCTTTGGGTTGCCCTCAGTTCAGCCATATATATCTACCCGCTATGCTCAGGCCTTCAATAAGTAAATGCAACACCAGGAAAGTCAATTCAGTTTCATTCACATACAATAGAAGTGAATTTAGCCATAAATCAATAATGAAAAGCAAAATGTTCCCTTGCATGCTTGTTCTTGTAGCTGTCCTTCATCTGAAGAGTTCAGCCCCACTTAGAGAATCAATGTATTGACAGAAAGTAAACCATGCTTTCAATAAAACTGAATATATGAGCAGATTCAGCATTGTATGATTATTAATTTCCAAAGTTAGCCACAAGCTTTTAACAGCTTCCATTACATTTCCAAAGGAAATTGAAGATCTTGGATAATTATCAAAAAATGCTGGTTTATAATGCTCTCCTCCATCCCTCTACATGTTCAGAATCAACTTGGCATATTCACAGGGCAAGCATGGGTATACTGTTGACTGAAAGAAATGATGCTTCACTCTCTTATTTCTGGGACAGCCCTAAGCTCATTCTGCCACCTTGTGTGATCAATATATATTACAGCACAACCTCATTTTCAGGTGCATATTTCTTATTCCACCCCAGTGGGTCTCGTCTCTTATTTAGTACTACTCAAAGCCCAGGGCCAGTTAAACTATATGGAGACAACAGCTCATTTCTGATATAGATTGTCAGGATGAACCAAATTCAGTATTTCATTTATACCTCTGAAAAAGCCACTCAGTTTTAGCAATTAGAGCAGTGAATAATTCTTACCAATTAGATGAAAAAATGAACATTTCTGTTACAAATTAGCTTACTGTTAGATTGTGTAACTTTCTGGCAAGGATTTGCTAATAATGCATGGGAACAGTTTTAGCCCATATCATCGATCTAAAGCAATTTGGTGAAAAAACAAACAAGCAAGCAAGCAAACAAACAAACAAAATCTTTCAAACCTTGAGTTGTGTGACTAGCCACTCTTTGTCTTATGGCTTATTTCCCCTTTACAGAAACAGTTTCTTCACTCTTACCCTGATTGGAAAACTGTGACCATTAGAAAAACATTTCAGTTTCAATGTAAAATGCTTGTGGAAAGCAAATACAAAGGTAGTCTTTCAGAAAGTTTCTCCACTGTTTTTATAATGTTCCTCATTTCTGCTGCTATGTTCAGTTATGACAATATGAATAACACCAAAATCAAAAAGTTTTAAAAAAAGCAAAAGCCTTTAATGAAAACCATGGTTAAAGTCTGTTGGATAAAAATGTTTGATGTTTTGCTTAGCTGAATGAATTAAACTATCTTGTTCTGGAAACAGGAAAAGTGTTCCTGAAGTTCATCCACAAAAAACCTTCTGAAGCTTTAGGTCAGACTATCATAAGAGGCTCCGCAAGGGATTTGCACCCCCAGAAATGACTGCTGGTACAATGCAAAAATCGATAATGCTACATGAAGTTCTTACCTACGGATGTCATGTCCCTTCAGACTACCAGGAAATGCTACACACCCTGTAGGTACCAAAAACACATAAATGCAACGCCAGCGTGTCCAGAAAGGCTCACAGAATAGAGGGGCATTTCACCCTGTTCTCAGGAAGGTGCTCAGTACATCCGGGTTTTAAATGCCTGTAAGTTTGTGTGCACTGATCCGCTAGTAAGTAAAGGTGATAGAAGGTAGGAAGCAGAGAAAACAATTATCAAAAGCTCCTTCTAAATCCCACAAACACAGATGCTGACATTTATTATTGCCTTATGCTCTACAGATATGGAACTACATTTCTTATCAAAGAAGTGAACTCTGTTTCAGACTTAATTAACCAGAACCAAGAAGCCTATAAGATCTATGCTAAAAACATAGCAAAGCAGCCAAAGCAAAACTCATTCGTCTAGTCTACTTTTAATGTCTTTCACACAGGGAAATAATTACACCTAGAAGCTGATGTTTTCACTTTATACTTATGGAATACAATTCATCTTAAAATATCTCATCATCACCTTCAATTGTGGCTGTGGTCAGAAAATTGTTTCTGTTAGCATCACACCATTTTACTCAACATACAGTTTTATCAAACCACAGGACAGATCTCACTCCTTTCGCAAGGAGAAATAATTGAGGCAGACAGATTCACAGTGATTTTAATACGAACCAGGCAAAATAGATTTAGCAGATACAAACTCAAAAAGAAAATAATAAAAAATAAAAAGCAGCTTGCTTGTTAGAGAAAAAAAAATGGAATTTGAGGAATCATTTCAGGCCATTCACCTCTCCAAATTAAAAATGAGTAATTTCAGAAAAATCTGCTTTGTTTCCTGAATTACTCTGTACAGAATTTTGACTTTTCTTCTAGAAGTTGGTCTGTTTAAAAAGATTTAAAAAAAAAAATAAAAACAAAAAATGAAGATGTAGACTCTATATGTTTCAGGCTTACTGAGAGGAGAAAATCATGTTCAAGTATTTTTTCCAATCACCTTCTGATTAAAAAATACAACCTTTAAGTGTGTTACACACAGTTCTAATTTCAAAGGACTTTGGCTTGAGTTCCAAAAGCACAGAGCAGCCCAAAATGTGTATAATTAGGCTGGTATAAGGGAGCATACGGTAAAGGGACCTGGAAAGTTTGAATCCCTGTACAAGCTCTTGCAGAGCCTTTGGCAAGTCTTTTCATTTCCTTATATCTCTATTACCCTACCTATTAAGTCAGGGCAATAATACCTACCTTCCCTGAAGAGGTGACAGTAATTAAATCAATGTTTTGCACAGCACTTTCAAGATGCAAATCTCTGCATTAAAGGTCTAAGTACTGTTATTATTATCATCATTATCACTGATTATCATTAAGCTAAAGCTACTTTTTAATTCTGTATGTTCTCTTCTCATTCTGAGAAATATATTCAACTGCCATTGTGAGCTAATTATACCATCTACTCTTAAGTATGGGAATACAAAAGCATACCTTCTGCTGCATTTGCAGTTTGTTCTCTCTTTCAAATACTCTTTGTGTAAAGGAAAGTATATTCTTAACTAAGGCCTTAAGGAAGTTTGCACAGTATTGCCAAATTAACTCATTGCAATTAGTATCTCAAGTTTCCCTGCAATCCCAGGAAAATAGCAGTAGCCACAATGCAGTTAATAATGATGACTTTGTAAAACATAACTGGAGGCCAATATTGAAAAGGCTGTCAAAGAGCAAAAGGCTGCTTTTCAAATGACCTTTAAATCCTCTGTGACTCCTGTGGAGGATAAGAGGTAACATGAGTGACAAAAAAAAAAGCTTTTACCAGCTCACCACATTTCACCAGGTCAAAGGAATATTTGTAATGAATAAATAAATAGATAATTCATCCCCTAGCTGTTCTGGCATCTTTTCTGATATGAACACAGGTAGGAAGCAGGTCTGTGAAGCTGGACGAATTTCAGAGATGTGTAAAAAAGCCAGGCAACTGAGCTCAGAGAACTGAGCCCAAGTTGCTCATTACGCAGAGCAGAAAGGTACAGAAATTAGCCCACAGGGCTTCAGATGCAATGTGTATCTGTGAGCCATCAGGTTTTAAAATGACAGTTTCAGAACTAGCACTTCCTAAATCAGCCTGACTCGGTTTCTCCAGGTTTTGATTGCAGGAAAGCACAGCAGTGTGATGCCGTCCTGCCACCCTCCCTGCCAGCCCACTGATGCACTCAGCTGCAAACCTCAGTGTATGAGTTTCCAGATGTCTGGGCACAAAAATGATCAACACTCAGTGTACTCCAAAGCCTACCTGCCACAAAAATAGGCACAGACACATAGGTACAGAGTAAAGAGCTGGCATGTCACATCTTGGAATGCAGCCATGGAGAAAACAACTCCTCTCCTTGTGATTGCTTATGCGTTATGGCAATGCATTACTCAAAATAAAAAAGTAATTTTTTTTAATGGGTATTGAAATTTTACAACTGTCAGCCTTGAGAGAACCTCTTCAAGATGAGACATTCTGTAACAACACAGTATTTCACATTTACATAATCTTTCGGTCTAAGGTTATCAACACAAAAATGTTTCTGAAGTCAAATAATTAGAAGTGCATGGAAATACTGAGAGGCAAAGTAATTGTTACTTTTTATAGGCAAGGAAACTGAAACCTAAAGATTAAAATTTGCATCCCAATCTTACCCAGTGGGATGGGACACATAAAGGCCCATAGTCATCCATCCTGACATAGCACAGATCCACTAGCCATTTGAAGGTCACTGTGGCCCCAGCCTTGCTCCATGTAACTGCAGGGGAGGCTTTCGGCTGTAGCCCCAGTCTGCCTCATACCAGAGGGAGCTCTGCAATGCTCATCATGGTCCAGATTGCCAGGCAAGAACTTCCAAGTTGGTAATGAGGCACAAACGGAGCGGCTGCCCTCCATAATATAGGGACTGGAAGGAAGACTTTCTTCTCCCAAAACCGCCTTTTTGTCAGCTAATAAATTGTTTTTCCCTATGGGAGGACATTGGACAGATATTTTCCCAACCATCATGAGCAAAAGAGGTTAATGAGACTTTTCCAAAGGAAGAGAAGGGATAAATTACCTCCTTAATACAAAGAAGGAGTTGAGAAATGAATGGACAGTATTAAATGACATATTAATACCTGAAATAATGGAAGAAAAGTCATAACACACACACACACACACACACATACACATTCATTTGCCAATCTTCTCTTTTCCTTCCTTTCCATAGAAAGAAAGCTATCCTTAGGTGGGTTGGAACTGGCAGCTGGTATAAACAACTTTACATAATTGCAATAAGAAAAAAACACAGAAAACAGAAAAAGAACAGAATGCAAGTATAGACTGCAAGCATAGACTGCAAGAAGGGAATTCTTTTTAGAAATAGCTAGCCAGTGCTATTAGTCACTGTACCTCAAGTGAACAAAATTTATTTGTAAATCAGCGTGGCTCCTTCCTGAAATTCTATGCAAGACACTTATTCTTCTTGCTACAATACAGCTTCTGAGAAACAGCCTAATTCTGCTTATATAAAAAGTTAAAGGAACAAGTTAGAAATATTATTTCTGTCAGGTGGTTTTCAACTGCCTTTTCTTCTTTGACAGGTATTTTTAATGTTTAAGCATTACTTTAAAAGATAACAAAAGGGGGGTTTGGATTTGGCTGCTCTATAACACCCCAAATACTACTTATACTTTAAAACTGAGACCACTGAACTTCGCCAGCTAGAAATTTGTGTGATGCAACCAACCTACTGACAAGCTGCAAAATGTAATTTATTATACAATATCATGTATTATCATATAATAATATAACAAATATTTATCACTGCACTTAAAACTCATGTCATTCCAGTTCCCAGGCAAAACACAATTATAATTTCTCATATTGTTTCCCTTTTAAGTAACATTTGAATAGGCTCAGAAATAGTTAGAATTTCAAGATTAACCTCTGCCAAAACCCCTGGACATTTGTATCTCACTCATTCTGCTACTCAAAGCTTCAGACTGATAGTACTGGAAATTAAATTGACCCATTTATTCATCACTGTAGCAGGTCTTAAACCTCAGCAGCATGATTGCTATCACGTCAGCGCTGTCAATGACCTAAGTCTTCAGCTTCAGAGATTGCCCCAGCAACACTCAATAATAAGTGGCAAAACATTATTACTTCTTTTGGTACTCATTATAAAAACATTAATTGGGGTGAAAGGTAATCCACTTCATATGCTAAGTCATGGATCTTCTCTAAGGGTGGACAAGGGGGGTTGCAAGAATAAGTATGTCATGGTGATTTGTTGCCACAAAATTTCCTTAAAGTTTGAATGAATGGACTACAAGAGGGTGGCACAATGAGGAAAAACATTCTTCTGATTTAAATTACCCAGATCTGGTCTGAAAGGTCGCCATCAAAATGAGAACAGAACACAGCAAAGGGATGAGCTCCGAAGAAATGTCAGTACAATTTATGCCAACCATTTTTTCCACTACCCTGTGTTGAAGAGTTTTATATATTTAAGGGAATCAATGAATGGCTCACACACTGACGCTACTTAAATTGCACAGTTCTTTTATCACCCCGTTCCCGTCGTCTCTCCCTTTCAAGCATTGTTTTCAAAAAAGAAAAAGATTAAAAAAAATGAAAAAAAAAAAAAAAAACCCTCACCAGTCTTCTTTGGTTTGATTCCTGTGGCAGAAAAACATTAAACTCGCAGCCAGACAGCTGTTTTCCCCCCGCTCAAGTGTTGTCACACTGCCTCTTTCAGCTCTGTTTTATCAGTTGCATGGAAGTTTTTTTCCTTCATTCCAAAGGGAACATTAAACTCTTATTAACAGTAAGAGGAATTAGGCATGCACAGTTAGAAAACTGGAAAAAAAAGTAAAATCCTGCATTGTCTAAGTAAAGAAATAGGATTCCCTTGACAAATGTATATTCACAAAGAGGTATCACTGCAAGTAACAAATGAGCTCCCTTGGTTAAGCCAGCTATCATTTCCAAGCTTTCCTCAAAGTGGGCACTGACTTGGAGACATTTCAGCAAGAAAAAATGGGTTCTGCTTAGCCTGGGTTTACCAGTGAAATTTTGGACTTTCATCTTTATGGTGCAATAATGTTCGAAAAAAACCCAAAAGTTTAAATTAAATCCCAAAGCCTTGTAAGGAGGCATCTTGGGGGCCAGCTACTGGCAGGGCCGGAAATAGTGCTGCTGCCAAATGGAAAATGTGAGCTGGCAAGTGGACCTGAAATCTTAGATTTTGAACTCAGCAGATCAGAAAAGTCTTGGCATTTGGTCACAGATCCTGGAATGTAAAGCTTGCAAACAAGTTTCTCCCCATAAGAGTATAAAAAGCACCTTTAATATGTGTAAAGCAAACTTCCATCTTCCCTTTTTATAAGCAGTGCTGGTGTGTTTTGCACAGTATGAAGTAGCCTCTAGAAATGTGTTGGTTTTACCTAGAAATCCTATCTTCATTTGTCTTGCTTGACGTCTCATGTGGGCCCCTACGACTTTTTGACCTCTCCAGTAAATTTTAGCATCATTCAAGAAGGTCAAACAGTCAGGAAAAGCAAAAATGGATTAAAAAAGAAAGAGCTGCAGTGGATGGAGAATTATCATCATAAGCTTTATTGGATATTTTAAATGGTGCAGACTCTAATGTCAGCAAACTTTTTGAAGTTCAGCCTCTTTTACTGGTAGAAGGGGATACTGTTAATTTTCCATTTTTAATAATCTTTAATATCACTTATCAGAAAATTTATCAAAGTCTTTCTGCAAAGTTATATGAAATATTCAAATTATTTAAAAACTTTTTAAAATATTATTTAAAAAAATATAATTACAAAAAGAGATTTGTTTCCCTGTACCCATGGTGGCAGGGAAGAGTCATGACATTGCTTGTGTCTCTCTGCTCAGCTTGGCCAGAATCCTGTTTGCATTTTCTGGTTCTCTCTCTTTGTTTTTCTTTTTTCTCTTTTGCAGGGTAGAGGGGCATCAGTCAGTACTTGCAAATCACATTTTTGGAAGTAAATAAAGGAGTAGCTGCAGTCTATTTAATACTAACATATTCTCCTCATTAATACTGCTACTGTCATCTTTACTAGCTTTATAGTTGGAGCTTAAGCATGAAAGAGACACTACTGCTTTCATAAATCACATCTCTTCCGAATTTGCTTACATGCAGTGAGTAATTTGTCCTGTTAATATCTTTTTCAGCTATTGAGAACTTAAGAGTTTGAAACCACTGAAAAGAAGCCCAAGTCATAAGATGCAAAGGAATGTTAAAAATTGTTCTGTAGCTAAGCCAACTCCACCTTAGACCTTGCATGTGCAGAAAGTCTCCAGCCCATGAATCATGTATATACTATGTTGTGGTCCACCGTGCAAGCTGTAGAGAAACTGTAGAGAAACACATGCCAAAAGCTGATCTCCAAAGCCTCAGACAACTTGGTATAAATTATCTCTTAGGATGAATTATTCTGTCTTGATTTAAGTATTTGACACTCTCTCCATTTGTAACTTGTTTCCTTCATCCTTTGCATGCATTAACACAGTACTGGGATATATATAAAATCACAAGAGATCCATTCCCATTAGTTTGGAAGGTTATTTCATGTAAGTATTTCCTTGATTCTTAATATTCCTTTACACAGGGTTTTGGGGTTTTTTTTTCCTATATCCTGAAAAAGGAAAAGAAATGGCATAAGCACTGCAGAGTGTTTCAGCCTTTCTTTTTCCCTATTGCCTTTACAAGATCACAATATTACTATTCATTTTTCTTCTTATTCATTTGAAGATACTTTTTTTTTTTAAACTTCTCTTTGGATTTCCTAAATAAAACATACATGCCTTCCAATAAAATCTGCTTATTGTCAGTGCATTTTTTAGGTAAAAACATGATATATATGTATTTCTTAATGAGACAAAAATTACATTTGATGTCACATTCCCACTTCAGCAAGCCAGGCAAGACCTGTTCTGATCCTGTCAAAGTGTGCTAGCCAGGGCCAGTTGGGCTAGCTCCTGTAAGGCTGACTGCTGTGCAGAGGAGGACTACAGCCAGCTTCTCATCCAGGTCTCCCAGGGTTTCATGGGTGATTTAAGATTCAAATCCTTTTCTCCATCTCTCTCCTGAGGATTTCCTTTTCACAAGAGAAATCTCCTGCTGGTGCAGAACTACTGTACTGGAACTCACACCCTTCCCCTCTCAGCTACTGGGCTGGGTGTCAATGCACTCTGAGATGACAAACTGATGACTCCAAGGAGGATCTTTCACTAAGTGGCTCACTGACACTAATTTAAAGGACTGCCCCCCCTACAGTAAGATTCATCAGCAAAGATTATGCAGAAAATAATGGGTTTTTAAAAGATTACATATTCCAGAAATTGTCTGTATAGGAACCTGCTCCAAAGTCTCATTGAACTTGGCAGAAGTTCAGCCAGGCTGCAGGTAATGGCAGACTTGGCCAGATCCATTGGACTTTGGGTCTGTTAAACTTCTGAGTGCATTTCCAAGAGGAAAAAAAAAAAAAAAAAAGGGAGAGGAAAAAAAATAAGAATACTGTTTTATTTTCATTTGTTTAACAAGCAATGCCTTGCCACCAACACCAAAAGAAAGATCAACTAACAGGCTAATGAATGTCAGGGCTAAGTGATCTCTCAGTTTAAAGGTTAGTCTCTGATGCTCTTTAGCTAACCTTGGTCCCTACAAAAAGTACACCCACCTGTGCATCCCTGAAAGTCAATATCACACAAGGGGGAGAAGAAACTGAGAATACAAAATAACTGCAAATGTTGATGTTAACTTACCCAGTTAGTCAGACAGGTGGGAGACAATATGACTTGTCAGGAAAAAGGATACAAGTGCGCAAGACAACTTACAAGAAAAGATAAAGGTAACTTAAGGTGACAAACTCTCATTATCACATTTTATTCTTTAAAATATCTATTGTTAAATACACCCTGAAGCCGACATTTGGAAATGGAAGAGCTTGACAAAGAATTTAGGTGCTCTCTGCTTCAGCGTATATAGGATCTTGTACATGACCGACATGAAAGTCAGCTGCCGCAGCAGACCTTTGATGTGTGTGCCCTCCAGTCCAGACACATCCGTTCACGAAGGTGGTTGCACTTGACAGACAGTCATTCTGGACTCGCATGCATAAATTCAGATGCAGAGGCCATAAAACATTGTAAACCACACTTCACAGGTTTGCACGTAAGATTTTGCCATTGTTTAAGACTCTCCGAAAACAGATAGAAATATGATGTCTTCTCATAAGTTTTGTTCCCACATTACTGCCACAGATGGTGCTCGCATCCCTTTGAAAAAAAGTTCTTTTTGCTTACAGAAGCAATAACAGGATACAAAATATTTCCCATTACTGTTGACATAACTGACCTCAAGAAATTACTTGCTGAGACATTGCAACCTTCTACCATTTTTTGCTCTGCCCCCTTCATAGAACATATTCTGTTTCTCCATTTTGTTTTCTCCTCTTCCATTCAAAACCCACAACACGCAGGGACACACACTGAAATATCAAGTCAGCTGCTTAACTATATTTTCTTCTCAAAATGTTCATGTGCCTCTACTGAATGATTCTATAAATGCCATTGTATAGTTCCCTGAAAATGAAGAAGGAAACTTTTTCAGATGGTTTAGTAAGGCCTTGTGCTGCTTCTTGTGGGATTTTTTTTTGTCTTTTCTTTTTTCTCCCAGTAAGAACAAATAACTGGATAATTATATTTCATCCTCCTGAGGGTTCATTTCCCAAATGGATGTAAATAATAAATTAAGCACCAACAGGAGACAACTTGGTTCTCAAAACAGCCCCCTGCTTTTCAGCATCTAGAATGTTATGCAGTGTTTGCGCTGCTGTTATTATATTTTTGGACTTGTTAAACAATGACTTGGCTGTTACTTTTTTCTCATAAGACAAATCAGCTCCTGTTTCCATTAAAAAAAAAAAAAAAAAAACTGAAAATCATTGAAGAAAAAAATCCTACTTCCTACTCATCATTTACACCCACCATCCATTAATTTATAAGGAAATACATGCTTAAACAAGGTCCAAGAATTGAACTGCCTTATTATTACAATAAATAAATCAACAAAAATTCAGTCAGTTGTGCCTGTTGATCACCATCTGGAGAACCTGAAGTCCAGTCCAGGCAAAGACCTCTGGCATGGACTGCAAACTGCAGACTATGAGTTTTCATCTATGCTTCCCACACCAAGCTGCTGCTGAAGCATCCCTGACTTCATTTTTAATACATAGTACTTATCCGTGGTCTCCTCACAGCCCGCCCATGAGACCCAGAGAGTGCTTTCAGCAATCTGTCTTTTTTGGGCAACTGCCCCCATTTTATATACTGGGCATGACATGCTATGGTATGGAATACCCCTTTGGCTAGTTTGGGTCAGGTGTCCTGTCTCTGTTCCCTCCTACCTTCTTGTGAACCTCCTCAATGGCAGAGCATGAGACTGAAAAGTCCTTGGTCAGGGTAAGTGCTCCTTAGCAAGAACTAAAACATCCATGTGTTACCAGCATTCTTCTTAGACTAAAATCAAAACCACAACACGGTACCAGCTCCTAGGATGAAAGTTAACTCCATACTAGCTGAATCCAGGACAGAATGACCAGGAAAGCTGGGTCCTGGAGAAACCTGGGGACTTAAGTTCTTTTTCAGTATTCTCAGAACTTCAAAATTAAATGGGGAAAAGAAATTTCAAAAGATTCTACTTTTTCTGACCTTGTAACTGATGAAAGTTTCATTACTGGAAAAAAAATTACATTATAATCCACACAAAAAAATGCTGTTCAGTTAGAATTACAGGGGTGCATCACCTTTGCTGAATTCTATTTTGTACAGAGAATAAATAAAAGAATTAAAAAATAATATGGAACTGTACAAACTTCTATTTCTTGAGATGTTAGGTATTTAATTATGTAATTTTAGCTGGTTTCATGAAAGTCTTTCCACAATGTCTTTCCTAATCCATGAAGAGGGATATTTTGATTTAATTTCTCAGTAGAAATAGTCCTTCGATGGTTTTCGTAGCTGATGTCAGCTTTTTTTAGGGCCTAACAAACTCCTACTGAAATTAAAGACTCTCAGTAACATTAGTAGGACGAAATGAGAGCATGTAGGTGTTGAGGATGAAATTTAACTCCTGATCAAAAAAGTAACTAACTCCACTACATATATATCCGTGATGATGAAATTTTCTCCAAACTTCCGAAAACCGAAGATGTATGTCAGATACATGAAAAACATAATTAAAATGATACAGTAAGTGAATGTATATTTCTAAAAATTTACTCTACTGTTTCTAGATAGATAACTCAATAGATACGTTGAATTTCCTTGGCTTAAGGGATGTTTTATACTTCAGATCAAAGATCAATAGAAAAGTCTGATTGTATTGTAGTCAAGATTAAAAGAAGCGTATCCAATTACAACAGGTCCCCTCTCTACCCCCATCTGCACAGAAGTCTTTATAGGTTTTGTACAGAAAGCCTTGCTGGAAAATCTCTTCAATTTCCACCTGTGCTAGCATGCAGGTCTGAGGTGACAGGAGGAACAGATATATATTTGGGGCAGAAAGCCCTTCAACAACCAAAGACTGTCTTAAGCTAAGGGGCAGACTTGAGAAAGACTTGTTACAAAATTATGTCCTTTACACTGATGGAGACTAGAGTTCTATGCAGGAAGCTGGAAAAGAAAGGATTTCCAGAAAAATTAACATGCAACTCCATGTTCTAACTGTTTGAGCATAAAAAAAGAAGGGTTTGTCTAAATCCTAGACATTTTAACACATGGAATCAGAGAAAGCATTCTTCATTCCTAGAGCTTCAAACATTTGCTGCTGACCAGTTGTTAAAATTATATTTAACCTTCTGGATAAAAAGAGGACAGATTTGGGGAAACAGGCTATAGGGTGAAGTAGCTGAACTGTTACCTTTTAATTTACTTTAAGACAAATAGAAATTTCTTCACTTGCAATTTTAAAATGGGGTCAGTTTGTGAAACATAAAACATAATATGAAATGTAAAAAAGTTATTAAATGCTGCAAAGTCATCAGACAAAGCATATGCAGGTAAAGCTGGAGCCCTCTTGTCCCAAGACAAGGAATAAAGACAGAGGATCTCGGGTACATGATATAATATATGTGAGTATATACCAGGTGAGGGTTCTTTGCTTGTTCCACTTTTGCAAGAGACTGTAACTTGGCTGGCATCAGGAGCACACGACAGGACACTGCAATAAGTGAAAAGAAGCTATTCTGTAAATAACATACGTACTCAACATATATACCCCCAACAATTCAGTCATCATGCTAGCAAACGCCATTCAGTTTCTCTGAAGAGAAACCTTGGAGCTTGCCTCTTGAGAAAACAAATAGGAGGGAAAGAACTAAGACTGATAAAGAGCAGTACATTAAACTTGAGGGAGGAGAAAATCCAGCAGTGCTACCACCAGGCAGAATATTGATTCTGGGAGAGAAACTTGTCCAAGTGAATATTTGCTTTGGTTTGGATCTTATTCTGGATATATGAGTTACCTAGCATCACGCACTCCTGTAGCCAAAAGCAGATTACATCAGTCTTTATTTGGGAAAGGTGCTTAAGTGTGCTTAACATTAAGTTTCAGCACTGTCCTGAATCAGGGTGGAAAATTCAACTGTCTTCTTTTGTGTGTCTAAGTAACAGCTTTTTCACTATTTGCTTCTATTGTTATTGTTATTGTTGTTATTATCATTGGTTTTGTTTATTATTATGGTTATGGTGCAGCACTGTATCACTTAGACACTGACAGCTGGTCCCAAATTTTCCAGCGACACAAGCTTTACTTAGAAAACACCATATGCCTGTCATCTTCTAAACTTTTCAGGCTCAAAACATATTTTGACAGACTCCAAGCAGGGGTTCAGCCCATTCTGGTACACTGGTAGGCTGAATTCACAGAAAACAAAAATAACCCAGCCAGATTCTGGGGCCTCCAGAGGCCTCAGTGCTTGAACTAAACAGGGGAGGTGGGGAGAAAGGAGAAAAGGAAACTTCTCTGTCAGATTAACTGCCCAGTTTTCTAGACACTTCTAGTAAGAGGCATTTGCTGTATTAAATAGATTACAATCCCTGTATAATATCTTTCTGCATGTCGTCATCACAGAACTTGAAGTAAGACAGTTCTGTTACCTCCATTTTCTAAGTGAAACAAGAAGCACAGAGGGACAAAGTGACCTCAAGTCCCAGACCAACACTTTAGCCACGAGATTCTCTTTCTGCTGCTGGTAGCAAGATTACCAAATACAGCTAGTACCCACTGATTATGTCTACATTAGCAAACAAAATGAGAGATATACTGCCCTTCAGCTTTGAGGCTAGCTGACACAGAATGGGTCTGATCTGCACAGCCAAGTTCTCATACCCAAAATACGGGTTTGACGTTCAAGCCATTTGCCGGGAGCATTAACTCCCAATCTACATATACTCCAGCACTGTTTAGGAGAGTGCTCCTTAGCACTAGCCAAAATTCTGACAAAACCTGTGCTAACAGCATAACAGCATGTATGATTGCAAACCAGAGTCTGAGGCTATTCCCCAGCCCTCTCAGGTCTGCTAGTACAGATGTAGCCTTGTTTTCCAGACATCAGTTCTTTGAAAGCTTTGTCTGTTGAAAATGTATGTGTTTGAAAATACCCTGCCAACAATACTAGGACTGCAAGCATTTCTTTTGCTTTCCAAATAGTCCTGTAACTGTAAATTCTCAGCACTACGTTGGTCTGCACCAAGCCTTTATCAAACAGTAATGCTGGGAAAATCAGAGGCATTTTGAAGTTTCACGCCCAAATGCAACTTCAGGAATAAGATAATGCACTAGAACTCTATTCTGGTCTTTTCTGCCTGCAGCTGAAAAGTTTGGAGCCGCAAAAATCAATGTCCTATTGTTCAGTGATTTCTTTTTACATGTTTCTTTGTGTGCTGTAGGGAGAATATTCATTTGCTCTCTTGTTTGAAATGTATTATTTAGTTATTATTCACTTACTAGCCCAAGACAAAGATAGGGTATGACATTAGTGTTCTAAGGTGCTATCGATTACCAGTACAAAATGAAAATATATAATTGATGAAAACATCAGGATCCTATGGGGAATTACAGTTCAAAAGGTTAAAAAGGAAATTCTGATCTCTTGAAACAAATTGATCTACATGCAGCCAAGCTGAGCTGAGTTGCTAAGTAAGCTGGAAGAGACAAGACAGAACATCTTGTTTAGTTTTCATCTGTAGTAAAAATACAACAGCAGTAATTTGAAAAGAGCAAGTGTCACATTTGTGTAAGGTCTGTTTGCTCTTCAGTTCATGCTGGCAATGAACTGAACTCTGTTTTGCAAATAAACTGTTTCATCTCAAGTTCCTCACTCTAAGGACTGTCAGGGGCTACAGCAAGCCCTGAAGCTGTATACCAGTCCTGCTGGAGGAAAGTGATAAGTTTTGCTGCTGTGTACGCCTTATTGCCACATGGTAAGTAGTGCTAATAAACCTCACACAGAGAGAGATGCATGTCTTTCAGTTCACCTAGAAGAATGCTTTGCTACCAATAGGGCTCCTGTAAGGATGACTGCTGGGGAGAAGAGAGAAAAAAAAAATAAGAAATTAAAAAGTGGAAAATGCCCATACTGCTGCTCATTCCCATGGGAGCATCCACATTCAAATTGTGACCCGCCTTTCCTTAAAAGTCCACAATCTGCCTCTGGAGCAAAACACTCCCACAACTGAAGGGTAGACTGAATCATTCCTCCCTTTACTACTGAGTGTCTCTAAAAGGAGTAACTCCCTCCTTACTCTGCTGTGGACTGTGATACCATCTAGCTTGGGTAGGAAAATCAGAGATACTTTGCTGACCTCTGATGATTTTACCTGTAACTGGGAGCCACAGATGAAGAGGCTCTGCTTGGTCTTATCAGCCAGAAGTAACTGGGCAAGTGTAGGGGAAGGATGAAAACTATCACGTGAAAGGATTAGTTTACTTCCCATCTAGAGCAAAGAAGGCATGTGGCAGAATGTTGTCACAGCCGATCCTCTGGTCTATTTCTAACATATTTGTCACTATGTTTGACCTTCACTAATACTAAACTCTGAAGGTACAATCCTAGACACATTCAGTCATTGAAGGAGAATGTGCTCTTCAAATGGAATCTCTTTTCTTTCATTTCAGGGAAAAAAGGTATAACATAAATGCAAAAAAACTTTTCATCATTATCCCCTCAACTTTCTTACCAAAGGCACACCTACTATCTATCATTGAATTAATGAAACACAACAGTTTGCAGAGATGACTAGATTTGTATATATTTGTTTCCCTTTAAAAAGCAAAAACATAAAAATGGTAGTGGCAGGCAAGACAAAAAGTCCATCTGTCTTAGAATGCTCTCTGATTTGGTCAGTACCAAGCATGTCCAAAATATATGAGAATAAAGAGGAGGCAGCAGTTCCCCCCAGCCTCTGGCAGCCTGAGCCTACAGAATTTCTTGAACTCTAGGTTTATAATCTAAGCTGGACTTTTCATCCAAAAAAATTTCTATTACCTACTTTAAAACCATCTCTCACCCACAAACCCTTTGGAAAAGGGTTCAGCAATTTGATTTTAGTGTTCAATAAAAAACTAAGTCTACAGCACTTATATGATGAGAAACTTTCAGTAGTTCCCTAATTCCCAACTCCATTAACTGCTATCACATCCCCATTCTGTTCAACCTCTCCATATGCAGAAACCATTACATACTTTTGATCATTTCCATTGTTATTCTTTGGGTTTGCTATAGGCTTTTTGAGATGAGTTGATCAGAACTGAATACAATATCAGAAAGGAACTCAACATGAATTCATACTGGGCCATAATCATGAGATATTCTGATACTTCCTACAGATAGGCCATCAGCATCCAAGAGCTTAGTAAGCCATTCAGGCTCTCATCACAACTCTAAGCTAATGAAGCAACATCACCCTCAATTTTGTAGAGCAAACGTAGAAGCCTAGGGAACCAAATGCATTGATCAATAACTTACCTTTCATTTCATCAGCAACGCATTTGTTTAAACAGAGACAGTTATGTGCCTAAACACATTTGTAAATTTAAGCCTGAGAGACAAATTCACTTCAGGTCAGAAAGGCAGCCTGTGGCAGATGAGGGAATTGAAAGCAGGTCTCCCAGATCTCACATTAGCACCATAATCACTCACTTTCTCTCATCCTGTACACTCACTACTGATGTTTAATATGCTTCATCTACTATATTTATCTGTCATGTCTGGAATCCTAATTCCAGGTAAAATAAAACAAAATCTTAACTTTTTTTGAAAAGGGAAGATTATAAAATGAAGAGTACTTAAACATTCCTAAACTGAGATTTGGGTTTGGTTAATGTATAGACGGTGAACTGCCTACATGTTCATTTCAGTGCATTCCACATTCCAATGGAAAAACAGGGTGGGGGGAGAAAAATCATCAAGTTTATTAGCTTCAACACTGGCTGCCTTTGCCAGCTGAAGGAACTTAAATTCTGTCTTCCTACAGCTGCCTCTGCTGCAGACTACTTAAAAACTGAAATAAGACAAAAGAGCAATGAGCATAAATGCTACTAAGTTGCTGCCTTAAAGTTTAACTCTGTATTTAAAAGTTGTAAGGTTTGAAAATGTGCCATTAAATTATACCACAGGCATCTACTTGAGCAAAGTTCTGCTTGCACAGACTCCTTTCTATTGACAGCAATGATCCAGAGTCAGGTTTTTTCAATCAGGTTAGGAATTCGCTGTTCAATTTATCAGGTTTGCTTTTGGCCTGAAAGAGGGTATATAAATTAAAAGCATACCCCAATAAGACACAAGCTTTGATGTCTAATAAGGGTTCTGTGAATTCATTATTTTAATATTTTAGATTTATAATCAGAAGGTTAGCTATTTTGCTCCAGCCTACATAATACGTTTTTCATGGTCCCTTTCCCAGCTCCTTCTGAAAAATGCTTTCCTCAGATTACATTCATTAATACTGGGGATGTTTTGCAAACCCTAGGGCACTAAGATCAGAGATGATTTGAAACATCAAGTTTCCTATATATTAAAAATACAGTTCAAAAGAAGTTGAGGGACCTTTGCATCACTTGAAATATTTATCTTTAATAATATATCAGCATAAACCTGCTGAAAAATTACTTTGAAGGGTGGTACAACATCTAGCAATGCAGATATGATTAAAAAAAAATGTAAAGAAAAGGGAGAAACTGCACAGGATAAGACTTGACACAGAACATTTGAGAGTTCACATTTTTTAGGGAAGCTACTGTCACCATTTAAAATTGGTTCATCTATTATCTGCTAGCACACCAGAGCACTGAAGCTCCATGACATTCCCCTTTTGACAGAGAAATGAAAAAAAAAAATCACAGATTTGCTCTAATTCCAGAATGTTTCTCCTCCTTTTGATCAGCCAGGCTGCATAGGTAGGACATTTTAACCAGCATGGTCTGGCTGCTTTTCCACCCCCTTGACATGAAGCAGTCAGAAAACTAGCTTAGGTCCATGGCTAAGTTCACACCTGCTTTGCATTTCTAAAGTAATAAAATTAGTGGGACAGTAGATGCAATTCAAAACAACCACCACAGATACACTTGAGGCACAAACTGTACCCAGTAGATGATGGAGCCATTGTTTTGTGGCGAACTTGATTAAGGAGCAAGGTTAAGTAGCAATGGAAATTTTTAAGCATACCCCCAAAGACATGAACAATACGTCACCCAGGGCCAGGTCATATCCACAAAGAGTTCTAAAGAAATTCAGTTATGAAACTGCAGAATCAGTAGAGTACTTCTCCTGCTTATTGCAAGCTCTATTACTTTCCAGCAGAGTGAGAACAGATAAATATCAGACCAAGCTTTGTAAGGGGCTACAGAGGCAATTCTGGGAATTACAGATCAATGAGTCTGATTAACATACCAGAAAATTCATTTGCTAGCTAATTAAGCATAAAAAATATCAGAAACTAGAACAGGTGGGCACATGAATAGCAGTAACATACTGGGGCAGAATCAACGTAATTTTTATAATTCATGAAACAGAGATTTAAAGGACATAGCAAGAAAACAGTGATTCAGTAGATATATTGCAGTATGCCTTCAAAATAAAACCATACACTTTAAATAAGATCTTTCAGCAACAGTTCTGAAGAACAATTAAGGTGGCACAAAATAAGAGGGAAGACCTTTCAGGCATTAACAATGGTTTGAAAGACAGGAAACAACAGGTTGGAACAAATAATTCATTTATTCTCTGAAGGCGGGGAAATTGCCAACACAGGTACCTCAAAAATCAATGCTGGGATCAGTGTTGTTCAATAAATTAATGAATGATCTGGAAAAGTAAAAGAATAATGAGGCTTGACCAAGTCTGACATTGGCATTGTTAGCTCTCCATTGTAAAACTTAAAAAAATAAACTTAGAACCAGAAGGCCTTGAATCAGATGGCAAGCAGCTAATGAATGATGAAAAAAAAGGCGATAGGGAATGAGGCAAAGCAAGAGCTAACAGCAAACAGGACTGGGAATGTTCTCAGTCCATCCCTTGCCTCAAAGTTGGGTCAGTTGTAAGGCATTACATCATCCTTGACAGATGTAGTGGGAAAGCTACCTCCAATGATGTGACTTCTGTGGCATTAGGAAAGCACGTTGCTCAAATTATTCAGTTTCCTTGCTCTTAGGAATTTATACCTAACCTTAACCTTTCTTGCTGCAGTTCATGCCTATCACTGACACCTTGAATACAGAGAACAGTTATCCCTTTACTCTTCTGCAAGGCTGTCATATCTTCAAAGTCTGTGGTCATAATCCCATGTATATCATCATGAAATGAGATTCTCTACACCATTCATAGTTCTTCAGTATGTCCTTACCAAGACTGGGTCGAGCAAAAAGATGTCACATGACTTGCAAACTTCCTTTTGCTTGTACTTCTCACTATGAAGTTCGTCCTTCTGTAACAAGACGACATTGTTGACTCATGTTCAGGTTCTTATCACTATATTCACAGATTCTTTCCTGAAGGACTGTTGCTTAATCAGTTGTTTCCCATCCCGTATTTGTGTAGGTGATTATCACTGCCTAACTGAATATCCCTATTGATTTACAGGTTTTTATTAGAAACCATTTCATCAGTTCACTGAGATAATATTGAATTCCACCTTGGTCCTTCAGAGGATTTGCCCTGCCTCCCAGCTTCATGTCAATGCCAAGTTCAGAATACTGCTAAAGTCCTGAATAAATTCTGACCCCAAAAATATCTGGCTAGCACCGTATGTTTCTATTTAGACAATAACCACAAAGAATTACTGTCTAGATTTTGCTACCAAACAATTTCACTTCCTCCCTTATGAACTTTAACGAAGACCATATTTATCTAAAGAAGAGATGTATTTCCTGCTTCTCTTCTATCCATGTAGATTGTTATCTTATCACACAAAAGCACCGGATGTCATTGACATTTTTTTTCCCCTGCTATGTCCTTTTGGTTGTTAAATATATTTTTATCTTCAAGGTGAATGTAGCACAAGTTGTGTCTCAAGTTATTCCAGAATATCGTGGAACTTAAATGAAGGCATCTTTTTCCCTTTTATATATACAAACCTTTTCCATGTTCTCAGTGCTTCCTTGCTGTGATAACCAGTGTTATAGTTATCCTCCATATTTTAAATATAACAGCAAGTATTTTCAAATTCATTAAATATCCCAGAATGATGATCGCATCCACCACTTCAAACACCCTTCTCTGCATTTAAGTTTACAGGGAAAAAAATTGTTAATTTGTTTTCTTGATCTTCTAATGCAATAATCAGCACGACTTCCATGGATGTCATGCCCCAGAAATGCATTGGAGTTTTCTGAAAGGCTTAAAAAGCATATGGAAAAGTGTAATCCAGAGGATAACTCCCTTACTACTCCCCTTACAAGGTTCACCAACTGTGACCCTCAAAATAAGGTCTCCTGGGATAAAATGAAGGTACTTTCATAGAATCATAGAATAGTTCGGGTTGGAAAGGACCTAAGATCATCTAGTTCCAACCCCCCTGCCAGGGGCAGGGACACCTCACACTAAACCATGCCATCCAAGGCTATGTCCAACCCAGCCTCGAACACCACCAACAGTGGAGCATTCACAACTTCCCTGGGCAACACATTCCAGTGCCTCATCACACTCACAGTAAAGAATTTCTTCCTCATATCCAATCTAAACTTCCCCTGTTTAAGTTTGAACCCATTACCCCTTCTCCTATCACTACAGTCCCTCATGAAGAGTCCCTCCCCAGCATCCCCATAGGCCCCCTTGAGTTATTGGAAGGCTGCTATGAGATCTCCACGCAGCCTTCTCTTCTCCAGGATGAACAGACCCAACTTTCTCAGCCTATCTTCATACAGGAGGTGCTCCAGCCCTCTGATCATCCTCATGGGGCCCTCCTCTGGACTTGTCCCAACAGCTTCCATGTCCTTTTTATGTTGAGGACACCAGAACTGCACACAATACTCCAAGTGAGGTCTCAGGAGAGCAGAGTAGAGGGGAAGGATCACCTCCCTCGACCTGCTGGTCATGCTCCTTTTGATGCAGCCCAGGACACGGTTGGTTTTCTGGGATGCAAGCGCACACTGCCAGCTCATGTTCATTTTCTCATCGACCAACACCCTCAAGTCCTTCTCTGCAGGGCTGCTCTGAATCTCTTCCCTGCACAACCTGGAGCTGGGCCTGGGATTGCTCACACCCAGGGGTAGGACCTTGCACTTGGCATGCGTAAACTTCATCAGGTTGGCATCAGCCCACCTCACAAGCATGTCCATGTCACTCTGGATGGCATTCCTTCCCTCCAGCATACCAACCGAACCACACAGCTTGGTGTCATTGGCAAACTTGCTGAGGGCGCACTCAATCCCACTGTCCACGTCACCCACAAAGATGCTGAACAAGACCGCTCCCAACACCCATCCCTGAGGGACACCACTCATTACTGGTCTCCAGATGGACACTGAGCCACTGAAACCAACTCTTTGCGTGCGGCCATCCAGCCAGTTCTTTATCTACTGAGTGGTCCACCTATCAAATTGATGTCTCTCCAACTTAGAGACAAGGATGTCGTGTGAGACAGTGTCAAACGCTTTGCACAAGTCCAGGTAGATGACATCAACTGCTCTACCCCTGTCCATCAGTTCCATATGCCCATCATAGAAGGCCACCAGATTGGTCTGGCAGGATTTCCCCTTAGTGAAGCCATGCTGGCTGTCACCAACCACCTTGTTGTTTTTCATGTGCCTCAGCATGCCTTCCAGGAAAATCCGCTCCAAGATTTTGCCAGGCACAGAGGTGAGGCTGACTGGTCTGTAGTCCCCTGGCTCATCCATTTTCCCCTTCTTGAAAATGGGGGTTACATTTCCCTTTTTCCAGTCATCGGCAACTTCACCTGACTGCCATGATTTTTCAAATATGATGGACAGTGGCTTAGCAACTTCATTTGCCAGCTCCTTCAGGACCCACAGATGCATTTCATCAGGTCCCATGGACTTGTATACGTTCAGGTTCCTAAGACAATCTCGAAGCAGATCCTCTCCTACAGTAGGCCCAGGGTCCTCATTCTCACTGTCCCTGCGTCTGCCTTCCAAGACTTGGATGGTGTGGACAGAGCATTTGCCGGTAAGGACTGAGGCACAGAAGTCATTAAGAACCTCAGCCTTCTCCAAATCCAGGGTAGCCAGTTCTCCCAATAGGTTCTGGAGAGGGCCCACGTTGTCCCTGGCCTGCCTTTTATTTGCAATGTACCTATAGAATCCCTTCCTGTTATCCTTAACATCCCTAGCCAAGTTTAATTCTAAGTGGGCCTTAGTTTTCCTAACCTGGTCCCTAGTTTCCTGGACAACATCCCTCTATTCTTCCCAGGACACCTGTCCTGGCTTCCACCTTTTAGAAGCCTCTTTTTTCCTTCGAAGTCTCCTCAGCAGCTCCTTATCCATCCAAGGAGGTCTCCTGGCCCTCCTCCAGCACTTCCTTCTAGTTGGGATGTATCACTCCTGAGCTTGCAGCAGGTGATACTTGAATATTAACCAACAGCCTTGGGCCCCCCTGCCCTCTAGGGCTATGTCCCATGGAATCTTACTGAGCATGTTCCTGAAGAGGCCAAAGTCTGCTCTCTTGAAGTCCAGGGCAGTGAGCTTGCTGCACGCTCTTCTCACTGTCCTGAGGATCTCGAATTCGAGCATCTCATGATCGCTGCAATCAAGGCTGCCCTGGAGTGTCACATTTCCAACCAGCCCTTCCCTGTTGGTGAGCACGAGGTCAAGCATGGCACCTCTCCTTGTCGGCTCCTCTATTACTTGCAGAAGGAAGTTGTCTTCCACACAATCGAGGAACTTCCTGGATTGCTTGTGCCGGGCCGTACCATCCCTCCAACAGATATCAGGGTGGTTGAAGTCCCCCATGGGAACGAGGGCCTGCGAGCGTGAGGCTGTTCCTATCTGTCTATAGAACGCTTCATCCACAGAGTCCTCTTGGTCAGGCAGTCTGTAACAGATCCCCGCAATAATGTCTCCCATCGCTGTTCTCCCTTTAACCCTGACCCACAAACTCTCTGTCAACTGCTCACCTGTCCCCAGACAGAGTTCCATACTCTCCAGCCTATCCCCAACATAAATAGCAACTCCCTCTCCCCACCTACCGGGCCTGTCTTTCCTAAAGAGCCTGTAACCTTCCATTCCAACAGTCCTGTCATAGGAAGCCATCCCACCATGTTTCTGTGATGCCTATGATATCATACCCCCGTAGACAGTGCACACATCTCTAATTCCTCTTGTTTATTCCCCATGCTACGGGCGTTTGTATAGAGACATCTGAGCCGAGATCCAATTGAAGCCAGCTCATTGGCTGGAGCAGCTGGAATATCTCTGCATTGCTCTGGATGGTTACTATAGGTGTTGGCAAGTGACTGGGTGTGTTGGGATGGAATGATGCCCCCCTCCCCTAACACATCTAGTTTAAAGCATCCTTGACCAGTCTGGCAAGCCTCCTACCAAATCCACTCTTCCCTTTCTTTGTCAGACCAGCTTCACCAGCCCCCAGGAGACCTGGACAGCTAAATTGAGTCCTGTGTTCAAGGTACCCAAACCCCTGAGTATGGCACCACCCTTCTAACCATTTATTAACCTAGCCAATCCTCCTAGCCTTTTTAAGGTCCTGCCCTGTATCCTGGAGAATTGACGAAAAGACAATCTGAGCACCAGAGCACCTAACCACCTCTCCCAGAGCTCTGTAGTCCTTCTTTATGTTCTCCAGACTACTGCTATCTATAACAGCCGCACCAACATGCATCACTAGAAGTGGGTAATAGTTCGTGGGACCGACTAGAGCAGGCAGCTTCTCTGCAACATCCGTGATCCGAGCCCCTGGGAGGCAACACACCTCCCCCTTGAACCTGGGTCAGGCCGACAGATGGGTGCCTCTGTTCCTTTTAGCATAGAGTCCCCTACTACTACGGCCCGCTGCTTTTTCCTGGCATCACCAGTAGTGATCTTCTTTACCAGTGCATCAGCTGGTTTTTCCTGGTGGAAGCACGGTTCCTCATCAGCCCCCTGCAGGACAGCAGAGCAGTTCTGGGTGGGGACAACAGATATAGGAGGAAGCCCCTTGCTTTTAATTGTCCTCTTCCTCCTTGTTTTGTTGTTTTTTTCTGTTACTGTTTCCCAGCTTCCCGGGTTAGCAGCCTCCTTCTTCCCTCCATGAGCGACAGTAGACGCTTGAGGCCCCTGCACAGTCTGGTCCTGTAGCAAGCAGTGCTGCTTCCCCTCAGCTTCCCTGACACCTTCCAGCCTTGTAACAGTGTCCCGCAGCTCAGCCCCTGCTGTAGGAGGACCTCCACCAGGGAGCACAGAGTGCAGCCCTGCCCATTGCGCACCCTCCCCTCAGGAGAGCAGTGCAGGCGCTCTCTACACCCCGAGCTCTGCACTGCAGCCTCCCCTCTCATCGGCTCTGTCTGGGTGCCTACGCTGGCCACCGCCGGAGCAGCCAGAGCAGAGCTGCCAGTCCGGATTCTGGTCATACGGCGAGTGCTCACCATCCCACTCACCTGCTCGTGCGAAGTGCCTTCAAGCTGCCCTGGTTGCTCGCGCTCCCTGGGGCAGGTTTTTAACCAGTCAGGGTGGTGCCGCTCCTCCTGGCACCGTTTCCTCTGAGTCAGCTGCTCACACCGCCGAGCTGCCGGCTCCTGGGCAGGCCCTGTCGAGGACTTGAGGCTCCTTCGGTGCCTGTTGCTGCTCCAAGTTGAAGCTCCTGGACGCCAAGCCTCCCCCCGATCATTAAAGGATATCAAAGGTTAATTATTAGTTAAGGGATATAAAATTGACAATACGAATAAATGGTCAGTTTTCACATTTCAGTAAGGTTACCAGTGATGGTCTTCTGCTCTGCTAAAGCTTATGTTCCTCAACATATTCATAAACGAGGTAGCCAAGTTTTCTGATTATTCAAAATTACTCACATGCACGCTGACTGTGAAGAGCTGCAGGAGATATCGTGTTTCTAAGTGAACAGTTAATTGCACACCAAATGAAATCTACTGTCAATAAATACAAAACAAAGAACAGGAGAGGGAAATAACCACACAGAGTAGGCGCAACAATGCGTTCCAAATTAGCTATTACCCCTTACAAAGAGATCTTGTACTGATCCCAAAAAAACATCATCTTCATGCTCAACAGATTAAACAATAAAATGGACCACTGGGGACCAATACCTAAGGAAAAATGAACAAAACAGCATCATTACGTAACTCTGTTACACAGTGTACTGTTTGCTTTACCTCATCCACCCAAAAATAAGGATAAAAATTATTCATAATGCCTTATAACACATAACTAGGGGCACAATATTTAATTTAAAGGCAGAATTAAAAAATCTGAAAATTAAGAGCTGTTTATGAATGTTCTATAATTCAATTATAGAACAAGCCAACAACTTTTGGCTCAAGAAATATTTCAAGTCTTGAGTGCCACTTGAAGGGAGTTTATACGTAATTTTTTTAATACGCTTTCCCTCAGTATCCACTGTTGGCCATTTTTCAGGTTGAGTAATAGGTAGGTGTTAGTCTGATACAGTACAGCTACCTTTAAATAGCTGAAAATGTATGTTATTAGCCTGTTCCTAATTTCAGTAACATAGATTATCAGTCTAGCACATTTTACTTCACAGGCAAAGTAGGAAAGTCTACTCAGACAGAATAGGTATGAAATCACTAATTGGGACATGAAGGAACAGGTAGGTATGAAATCACTAATTGGGACATGAAGGAACAGGTAGAAATGTAAGAGTGTGAAAGCCAACATCTGGGCCAGTGTCACAAAAGGGGTGAAGAAAACAGAAAGGGCTGTCTCATGCACAGTTATCCTTATCTGATGCAGGTTAAAAATTAATCTGGTAGCATAAGAATGGCAAGAGCGGGAGATGAAGCCTGTGAGGTAAGGACAGAAGGACAAGGAAGGAGGGTGGGATACAAGTGATGGGACTAGAGTCACAGCTGAATGGCAAGGGAGCCATTACAGCTAGTACTGTACACACATAATAAGATAAATCTATTGCTAGCTTCCTAGGTTTACACATATTTTACAGAAGCATGATACTCCCAGTGGATGAAAAGGTGTTAGACTGCCATCTAGAGTAGAAAAAAGGAAAATGTAGGAAGATGTTAGGTGAATCCAGCCGGTTTGGAATGAAATAAAAAAAAAAAATATAATGGAGAAGCCTTCAGAACCTCTTCAACAAGAAAATCCTCAGGAGCAGTAAGGATGCTTTCTGTCAAACACTTATGTGAAGGGAAACCCCAGGCAGTACAAGGTAAGACCACAGCTTTGGTACCATATGGTCTGCAGGTGAGCCTCAAACTAATCGGTTAGAAAGAAAAATAGCTACAGGAAGAAAAATACTTAATTTGACAAGACAAATCTCACCAGTGGCTTGTCTGGTATCATCTTTCCTAAGGGGTCAGCTGCTTCAAAGGAAGACCCAAGAAACATTGCAAAGAAAAACTGTCTGTTGAGAGCTTTGTTGTTTAATTTTTAAACTAACCCAAATAAATCAATGTTTGGTTCTTACATAATCAGTTTGTTCAAATTCTAAATCAATTTTCATTCCCCTGTTTTAGCTACTTGCATTCTCTCTGTAGCAACATAAATACAATTCAGTTAAGCGCTCATTGTTAGTAAAACAAATACAAGTGTATTTTCTAAAACATTTTTAAGGCAAGATCTTACAGAAATGGATAAACCATTTTGAGGTATTCTTCACAAACACAACAGTTCTACAAATTAAATTTACTTCCCGAGTTGTAAATTTAAAGAGCAATATAAATCCAAGCTAGAACAATGCATGAATACTCAGCCAAATTGTTCCCTGAATTGCACAACTACTGGTCGGTGCCTTATATCTGTGGTAGAAATACCGTTGTTAGAATGAAGAGTGTTATTCAGCTTACCTGTTCAATAGATCCCCAAAACAGAAAAGCACACAGTTAGAGGTAAGCTTGCAATCAATGACATGGCAGGAGGGAGGGAAAGGCAATCTGGCTGCTGCAGGAAAGCGTTGCCACTCCTAGAGCCCTTTCCTTCCACCATTCCTAACATGCACAGCAGAAGAGTACACCATTTCCACCCCTGACCCTACTGCCAGTATCAAAACTGCCTTCCCCGCTGCCACCACCAGAAACATTCACACCATCCTACCACATGAACTGTGACTGCCTCTATCTCCCATAGCAGAAGCCGGGGCTCCCTATGTCCCAGGCTCACCTAACGGCACTCTTATGAATGAAGGTGTGATGGGACAGGCACCGGTTTCCACAGTGCCACAAAACACAGCAATACCTTCAGGTTTTTAAAGAATCCATGCCCATGATAGATTATACAACATTCATTTCATAGTCTCATAGGGCACCCAGTAGCTTCCAACAGTTATGCTGTTTTCCCTGCTCAACCTCCACATAGCTGGTAAGTCACAACAAGAACTGTTTGCTTAGGACTGAGCAAAAGCAAAATTGAATTACCTCTTGTTATTAGAGAAATTTGTCCCAGAGGAAGGTGTTGAAACTGCTGAAGCAAGAAAGTGAGAGAGCATTTTATGACTCACTGCATTATGAATGATCTATGAATACAGACAAAGTAGTCTCCAAAACTACTAGACTCCAGCTATGGGTTCCATGTTTGATTAAAAGATTATAAATGGTCAGACATATACTCCTGTTCTGTTCTCTGACAGTTTATGACTCTTTTCCATTTTACAGTACTCAGTGATAAAGCTTCCTAGTCCAGGCATGCACTGAGACTCTGATTGTTTACCTTAGTTGATTCGAGCTGACATGTTTGAAAATTATTATATCCATTTGTTCTGCTAGATGTTTTGTCTCTCTTGCTTATACTTCTTAATTTTTTGATTCTCCTGTTATTGGTCTTATAACTAAAGGCTTTAATTTATTCACCATACAGTGCTCTTACACACATTTTCTGGCATTCATTACACATTGTCTCCATTGTCTCCCAGCATCCTTAGGGTATAGTAAGAAGAATAAAGAATATAAAAAGTTACACTATATATTACCTCATATGTCTGCCTTAGACTTCAGCTATTTAACTTCTAGTGCACTTTAATACAGCAGACTTTTCACTACTGAAATTATTCAGTCATGAAAGTTTCATGGTAGGTGTGAGCCTTCGTAGTATCGAAGTGCAAGATCAGGAACGCCAGCAGACACAGGAAACGTAATCATGACACATCTTAGTACCTCAATGAATCTGGTGAAAATTATCAGAATAAGCAAGATACTCCCTGCCTTCTTTTTACGTCCTTCTGCCTTAACTTTCAATCCTGTTTTCCTGCTCCAAGTTTGATTTTGGTTCACGCCTTCATATGCGAACATATCTTTTTAGCACTAAGCTCACACAAGCATACTTCAATTTTGAAAGAGAAATGCCTAAATCAATACATCACTTAGTAATTAAAAGTTCACACTGACAGGTCCTCACTTCTGGGCATAAAGGAAGAAGAACATCCATTAGACATATGAGAAAAGACAGTGGAAAGCCTTTCTGCCTAAAAAGTCCCAGATTTCTTGCCAGTTCTGAGTGGATTTTGACTCCTTTTTAATCCATTTCAATTGCTCTTTATCAACATTCTCTACAGCTGCATAAGTTGCTAAATATTCAGATTCCATCTAAACAACTATCTCTGGTGGATTTTGTTACCACGACTAGAAGATTCATAGCACACCCTTCCATGCCAAAGCCAATGCCTCCACATACTTGCCTTTCAAAAGAAAGGCCAGGAAAAGATCTTGCTATCTCAGTTTCATATCTGCAGAAGATTTCCCCCGTGCAGTAGAGGAATAGCCAGAAGTCATCCTCTACAAATATCTTCCAATGGAATCTCTTAAAGGAGACTTAGCTTGTTGAGATTCGATATTTAATGGTCTAAAAAAGAAAGAACACACAAAAATCTTACTAAACCTAAAGTAATTCCTACATGTAGTAAGGAAGCAACAGAAAAAAGCCAGCACCTGAACTCAGATTCTCTAGTTACAAATTTCCCTGTGACAAGTGCTGATAAAATTACTTCTTCAGATCAATTTTGTATTAACAGGCATCACCTGGTCTATGAGGGACACCTGCAGCTTTCCTTCCTCAGCCACCTCTTGCAATTTGACAATAATCAGAGAGCAAATGTTTTGAGAAGGATCTGGAAACCAATGGATGGGTAATTTAGTCTCTGAAGCTATGACTAAAATGCAAGATTTCCTGGACCCTTAATGTACAAGAAATTAGGAACAAAAGCATCGAACAAGAATCTAAAAATAATAGAAGTCTTCTGCTATTGGGAAAATGCACACGATAGACATGGTACCTTGCTGATTTCTTCCCAAGTATCACTGTCATGAACTGCTAAGATTTTTTTGGAAACAGCCAAAAGTCTGACATCTGAAAGCAGTTCTTCTTGATTTTGTTCCTAAGCTCTGGCACTACAGAACTGCATTAGAAAAAGAGCTTTCTGCCTTCAAAATGTAAATGCACTTTTCTGCCTAAGGGATCACCAAGTTATCGTGATGATTTCTTCTGGCTAACCTGAAAGTTGTAAGCTTCTAGCAGTTAATTAGAAAGCATCTTGTTACCACAGCTGTCATAATGAGGCACACCTACTACCTCTTTTTTGTTACCTTAGCCAGTGCCCAGCTTCAGAAATTATTTTTTCAGAATAGCATAGCAAAACAACTTCAGTCTGTATTCATATCACTAAATCTGCACAAATGCACTCTAAAACCTTAGAACTGCTTATTACTATCATCTTATCAGCCCGAGCATTTTTTCATAGAGCTCTGAATTAGTATCTCCTTTCCAGAATAATTCTTCTGCACCTTCTGTAACTGCATTCTGTAGAATTTGTTTAGGTGTTTTCTATTTTTCAAAAATGGAAGGGAATATGGCTCATTGGAAACTAAAATTGCCAAGCTAAGTACCACCTTGTATTTTTATGGTTTGCATTCATGTAATAGGAATGAGATTTATGTCCCTAACCTTGAAATATTCTGAGCCAATTATTTAGTTAATATTTATGTTAAATTATCTATGATTGCAGTACTGACTATGAAAGCAACCAGAAAAATTTCTGCAGGTGGCCTGTAAAGCTAATTTTGAAGTTAGCTGTGCTAAGCTCATGCAGTGGTCTTACAGAATATTAATATAGTGTTATAAACTACAGTACCCTCAGGGTGTTCACCTGCCATGGAATTTAATTTACTTCATATCTCATCTAATAGACTGAATCTCATCTATTAGGTAAATATAATGTGAATACATCTCCTTGTTTCTTTAAGGAGTTTATTGGTAAAACCTGGAGAGGCATTCCCACAGAATCTTCTACCACTATAATTAGCTTGAAATTGAACTATTGTGCCCTTTTCTGTATTAAGCAATATAGAATATACAGTCTAAGTATGAAATAGCACTGTGCTCAGAGTTGATGCAGCAGCTGCATTGCTCACGCAACACATTTGTGTTTATTCTTTGTATTGCAAAGAAAAACTACAGCAAGCTCTGGGGATTTGAGCCAGAGGCCATGCCTCCAACCTGCTGAGTGATGTGCCAGCCAGGAGGAGCTCGTCCCAGGAACGGCACCACACTGTGCCCTTGGTAGCTTAAGTGGCACATTCTTTTGCCTGAGCAGATAGACTTTTGTATCTGTTTTGTAGGATTATTCTAAGGGTTAAATTGACTCAAAACAAATCTGGTATTGTCTGCAGCCAGAACGTTAACACAACTTGAACAGTGGAAATGAAAAGGGTTTGAATATGCTTCATTTCTTGCACTGGCTAATGCCTGGCAGTGGCGGTGCTGTGCAGGTGGCATTTGTTCCCAGTGCATCCAAAATATCCTGAAACAGCGGCTTAGTGGGCAGGCTGATAGGCAGCACACAGTAAAAGCATTTTCTAGGGGAAAGGGTAGAGGACAGGTATCGTGGAGAGGAGCACCCTTTCTGATTAGCTGTAATCATACCAAGAACTATTCCGGTAAGAGGAAAGCCATAGAAATGCTTGTTCCCTGCTCTGTTTCTACATGGACTTTTCTGCAGAAGACCTACTGCTAGCACACGTTCAGTTTATTCTTCAGAGCCTGTGTTCACAATAGCTATGGGTGCTCAACACCAAAGCCACTCCTACAGTTAGTTCCTTCACATTACTCTGGCCATCAGAACAGAAAGACTCATACACACTTTTTCAAAAACCACAAGAGAATATACATGGCCTGCACTTCTGTGCATGAAGTGCTGTCAGCATAGCTCCCAGGGATAGGTCCCCAAGAAAGCTTGGAGGAGCAGGGAATTTAGGCACCTGACATGGTAAGTGTTCTCATTCTGTGTATGCCATTTATGATTAACCTTAGTTGTTATGTCAGACAGAGGAAAAAGACATGCAGGATACATAAAAGCAGAAAAATGCATTGCAAAAACAATTTTAGAGAGAGAGAATGAGAAAAAGAACCCATGGGCAACTTAAAATATAAAAAGTAGATGTTATAGTTCACTGAATCAAATATGACATTATAGTGCAGAGGAAATTGAATCCATCTGTACTCGATAAGGGTGGCTTCGTTATTCACTTGTGTCTTTGCTTAGTTGTGACACTCATGACTGATGAGACCATCCTCATTTCATGAAGATAAATTCAATATCCGTAGTATCATTCTAATATATTCTCTATATATAGAGAACGCATTTAATGGATAGTGGCGGGATAGTATTTTTATCTTCACTGGCACATGAAAGGAAGGAGCACAGTTTCCTAGAGCTGACACTGTGAGTGAATTTATATGGACCCCTCAACCTGTGTGTTGAGGGTGAGTGTCGGTATGGGGACATGGGAGAGGGTAGCACAGAGGTTGACCTCATTGACATCATCTAAGATCTGAACCCAGAACTGGGTCAAAATGCAGTAAAGATTTGGCCATCGTATCCTAGACTTGATTAGATACTTGTCTGTGTATGAGCACACCACCACCGTAAAAGTCAATAAGAGGAAGCACCATTGAAATGAGCTGACATTAATCTAGAGTTGCTTAGAGCCGTAACTTTCCTCCTCTTCCTCCATCCCTGTCCAGTTTTCCAAACCAGTGAAACATTTCTCCTTGATGAGGCCTCTGACTCACATATCCTTCCTCCTTCAGTAGCATTGTATATTCATACACACCTCTGACAGACTAGTTCAGCAGAAGTAATCCCATAAGAGATGTGATTAATAAGTGAAACATATAGGGGGAGGTCAAAGGTAGCTATCATAAATTTCATTTACTATGCATCTGTAATATATCACAACTCCATACAGAGTGTTCACACTCTTCATGAGAAAGTTTTTTCCTGGGAGATCCAGAGGGAAGAGGAAGAGCACAAGCCAGCACAGGTTTCTAAAGTGCCATCTCTGTGTGAGCTGCTGCTGAAAAACAGAGTTCAAAGCTGTAGCTGGCCACTCCAAAGCATAAGAATTTCCACCAAGAAACTTCCCGAAATACAAGTCCATTAGTTCAGTGTTCATACTCTCACAACAAGTCAAGTGAGAGATTTTACTGACAGGTAAAAGAAATGTTGGAGAAGAAAATTCTGGAATAAGCTGCACATACAGGATCTTCTTTTAAATCCCATCATTTGTCACCTGACATATATCCACTGAATAATGATTCATATAAGTTCTTGTGTGTAACTTTTGCAATGTAAGTGGGCAGCACCAATATTGCATAAGGAAGCCAAAGCAAGAAATACTTTAATTTCTGTAAAATTATTACATACCGCCTCTGTTCTGGAATATAACTTGCTTTTGTTATCATATGCGTAAACTATTAATGTAATTTTCTTCTTGTTTGGTCTAAACCTGTAATTATATAAAGCAGATATTTTCTGTCGTCATCTATATAACAGAGCATTAATTTGTTAAGCATACAACAACATTCCTCCACCAGATCATCAGTAGCAAAGAGGTGCTATGCAAATTAATACCAGCTGTGTAACCAACTGAAATGCAAATTTTAAACTTGGTCTAGGGTGTTCAAAAGATAATAAGGAAACTGAATGGAGAAAAAGTGGTAAAGCAAAGCAAAACAAAACCAAACCAAACCAACAAACAAAAAAAACACAAACCACAAAACAAATCCTTTCTTTTTTTTTTATTTCACAGTATGACAGATGTGTAGTGGAAGTCTAGTCATTTAAAGAGCCCCTTACGCGGTCCTCCCAACTACTTTTCATTGCTGTATGTTCTGATTCACTGAAATAAATCTGTACATCATTTTCAGACTCCAGGAGGAACATAAAGGAGCCATTTCTAGAACTAGCCCTAGAAACAAACATAAGAAATTGCATATGTACATGTATGTATTTATGAGCAGTGTTCAGATTCACTGGAAGGCTGAACTTGAAAGAGTTACGTCTTTCCTTATGTCAGTGAAGCCAGATCAATTTACACCGGTTTAAGAACCACCCCCATAGCTTACTGTGGCATGTCTACTTGTCTTTAATAAAATTTTAGGTACATCTTTTTTTCCTCCAATTTTTAATTTAGAATTATTTGATAAGAAGTCTAAAATATTATCAGGTAAGCTCATTTCTGATGGAAGTATCACTTTCCAAACGATCAAAATGTCCATCTAGTTCATTCCCCATAAAGCCTCTATTCAGACATGTTTAATATTGTTTTACCTTTTATTACAGATTTGCAAGATACCATGGAATTTTGAAACCTTATACACAAAAAGTGTTTTTCAGTATATTATAAAAAATGGAAGGATGCAAGATGGTTTTTTCTTTCTCCACATACAGTACATTGTAGATTTTCCCTACTGTACAGAATAGACTTTCTGCTGCAGGTAAAACAAATGCTTAAACAAAACCCCAAGTAAATTACGATTATAAAATAGAAAGGTACAGTTAATACACAATAAACAGATAAAGATATTGTCTCCTTAGTGGTATTTTGATCAGATTCTTCAGTATTTTCTCATGAAAAAATCCCCTTCCACTCAATAGTAGAGGAAACATTATCCTTGCCTCCCCACAGCATGCAATTCAAGCTCAACAGCACTCTATGCACGTTCGTTCCTCAAGAGCTCCACTGGTAACACGATTGCAGTAATTACGGCATGAACATGTTCTATGAAATGGATACTAGTTCATTAATTAAAAGATGAACATAATTGATTATTTTAACAGCAAGGCTAAACACAAGGGTAATCCCACAGAGAGATCTGTAGGGGGAGATCTGTCCAAGATGTGCCCTTGACTTAGCTGCTTCTCCCAGGGGGTGGTTTTAAAGGAACACATCCTAAAAAGCTAATAATTACAGAGCACTATTAGTGAGAGTTAAGTCGTTCATGACCTGTTCCTCTTTGAAAACTATTGCAGAACTTATGTATATTTCATGGCTTGTATTTGTCATTTGCAAACATCAGCCAGACACTTGGACACATAATTGGCATGTGAAGGCCCTTGGCTATCTCTTCTGATGATGTTCTAGTCAGATAATGCTCAGTTCGCTCTCACCTTTGCTGTTGATATGTCACAGCAGCTCTATAGGTGTACTCTATCATTTCTCTCCTGATGTGGCAACAGAAGTCTTTTGAACAAAGGAAGATTGAGCAGCATGAGTAAGATATCCCTGTTCATGCCACCTTCCTTGTCTTTGTCACTGAACACATGGCTTACCAAGAAGACATGTTGCAGATGAAAATCTTCTCACACAGCTTGTTAACACAGCTACACAAATCAAGCCCCTACATTCTGGCATTCAGACCCTAAGCATATGTTCTCAAACACCATTCTGTATTAGTAGACAAGCCCCTAATTAGGATCACCAAAGACCTAATTACAGCAATGTCTTAAATCAGTCCATTCATATTTTTTAAAAATGCAGCACTTTTTGTGGAACCACCAAGACAGCACTGCCAAACCAGAGCAACCATGTTCCTCTTTCTCTCACCTTTTCACAGGCGTACTTAAGGGTTATTGCATCTGGCTTGATTCAAACATTGTACTCGGTCCAGCTTGTGGTTGACCACATATGGGTGTACTAGAGGAGGGGGAAAATCAAGAAGCATTTACTTACCTCATTGCATTCCTAGTAATCAGTTACCCTTGGCAGTCATAAGCTCTTGGCAGCCTTCCGTCTTCCCCAAGCACAGAAACAGGTCCAGCCTTGTGCTGTCAAGCAAGAGGCACCAACACCACCATAGAGGGCAAGGGCAACAACAGCCTCTTGCCACTTCTCACCTGGTAAGAACCAGACAGCTTCTTGCATGGGAAAAAGTATATAACACATCTTTTCAAATAATGGTGTTCCCTTTCATGATTATTGAACAGTGAATCTGTTAGAGTTCACCCAGACATTTACCAAGAGGGCTAGGGTCTGAGGTTACCAGGTAAATCCTGGGCTGATGTAAGTAAGTATGAGGGCACTGATCTCCATAAAGATATGATGATGGACACGTACTGAGGGTACTTTTTGTAACCTTGCCTGAAATGATTAAATCAATCCAGATTTTTTTATATGGACACTGTAGACAATAACAATATTAGTCTCAATAAAATGATACTGAGAGTAGAAGTTCTTTTCAGTTTCTTTGATTAAAGTGATTCTGGCTTAATGTCTCCTGCATATTATCCCATGATGTAATTGAATAAGGAGATCGAAGCAAAAAGCTGCTTCTAAGTAAGCGAATACTTCACTGGGGCTTTTGTTCTTATTTAGTACAGTTTAACAATTCCTTCCATTCACTGATCATGGATGTCTGAGAAACCTGAATGCACCCGCCCTGCCTAGATGTGGCTACACTCCATGGTCCATCATGTTTGGAAGCATTCACATTTGCAATGAATAAGAATCCAAAATGGTAAAAGTATCCACTTAGATCAAGTTCTTCTCTTCCTCAGATACACACATTTACTCAGGGATATTTGTAAGTTCCAGTGGAAAAAATCTTTAAGTCTTTTTTTATTGTGTCAAAAAGTCAAAGAAAAACATTTGTATGCTGCTCACTGCTAAACTATAAATGCCACTACTGGGTTTTTTTTTTCTGATGTAATCTTCTGCTTTTTCCAGACAACTTATGATAACAGCAGAAAAAAAGCAGCACTTTCTCAGTTTTAAACATTATCTCATTGAATTAGATTAATAAACATCATCTCATTGAATTAGATTAATATTAATTAATATTAAATAAACGGACTATAGAGATAAGTATTAAGAATTGATATTAAACACTATGAATTAAATCCCTGCTGCAAGTGAAGCCAGTAAGAATAGGGTCAGGTCAAATACGCCTAAGGGAAGCAATGATTTGATCTACTGGTCGAATGGATGCAGATGTTTAAGGATGTGGTCCTCATTAAGCTGCTCCTTCAGTCCACAATGAAATCTAACTTAAAAAGCATATAACACTGATGAGATAATTCTTCTCCTTTTAAGAGAGCTATATGTTATATATATATCACAAAGATAAAAAGCTGCTTGCAATTTCAAATTCATTCTTTAACTAATATTTCTAAATTTTCAGTTTTCAAAGTCTTGTAAATCACTCTGCAAAGCCAGCTACAACATTTCTTGTATGCTATGGGTGATAGATATAATCCTATAATTTCCAACGCAATAATAAGAGGTTTAATTTTCCATTTCTTCCCTCTGTGAGATGGTGTCTGGCTTTGAATTCTCATTTATGTCTGCATGGGTACACAAACCTGATCTGCATCATTGTAAAGTCAATACCTGCTCTGACTTCTTTTTCATTGTTAAAAAGCAAAGCCTGCCCTGCAATTCAAAGACAAAAGAAAAGGTTTATCCCATCAGTAGTCTTTCTCTTCTCTGCTTCTCCTCTAATATTAGGACTCATCTAGGGAGACGTTAAAAGCTGTATCAGTTCAAAAAGGTTACCTTTCTTTCTTCTGCAGGCTTACCATAAAAGGTTAACAATAATTTTAAACTCTGTAAACCAGCACATTTGCAAACTCACTCCAATAGCATCTTTTTTCTGAGAAACAGAGAATCACTATTGAATCTGAGACTAATTCACAGGGGACTTAACACAGAGAAAAGTCAGAGCTGTTCCTCCCTGCTGCCAGGGACTGCTGGGACGTGAGAGCTGGATGATTTCCACCACCAAGAGAAAGAGGGGGAGGCAAGGCAAAGGGCCAGAAAACAGTCTTTGTTCTTCTCACACAGAGAAGATAGTATAGAGGGTTGCTATTCTCTTGTCTCACTATGAAGCCTTTCCACCTTCCAGCTACCCAGAAAGAGAGCTTTCTTCTTTTTCTTCGCTTCTTTCTTAATGGGAGGGTGGAGGTAGTCTTGGGAAGAGCTGAGAACAGACAGCAACAGCTTATTATTCAAATATTTCCTGTCCAGAACAAGCTGAAAACCTGAAAAGTTAAATGCAAAACACATTTACCCATCTCTATTTATTGTGCTGAGAAATGGTTGTTAGTATTTTATAACTCAGTGTAAAATGCAATGGCTTATCTTTAGTACTTGGAACCTCTTTGAGTACATCAGCCAAGTAGGGCTGTTTATATTTGCACATGCTTGTGTGTGAATACAGCTGCAAAACTGCGCATTAGGATGGTGGAAAGAATAGACCAAAATTTATTTTTTTTTTCCATGAAAATATAGTTGTACACATGGGAAGGTTCTCAAAATGTAGTTTTCCAATAGTAATGCCATATTTCCACATATAATTTTGACTTCTTTGGGGGGAAAAAGCCCTCAAACACATGAAAGCAAAGAGAAAAAATGTATTAGCCAAAGGCTGAAGATTTTTGCAGGGAATAACATGTCATTCCGCTGAAGCAAAACATCTCAGCAGTCTTGTAAGCAATGTTTCACTTCAATATTCAACCTGATTCCTGTAAGCTGTCACAATGCTTCATAAGAACTATATTTTAGGAGTCAAACACCCTCAAAGCATTTTCTCAAAGCAACCCACTGCCTCTGAACTGCTTTCCAGCAATGGTTCCCATTTCGTACCACAACAAGCCCCTGAAGTAATCTGTGCTGCAGTACAGGCAGGAAAGGGTGGCCCATTGAGGATAATAAGGTATGAGTTATTTGCACTTCAAATGATGAGAAAATCACAGTGGTGCGCTAGTAATCTGCAGTTTAAAAAAATAAATAAATAAATTTAAACTACAATTTTTAACATCAAATTGCCCCAGGATGAAAGCTCTTGGTTTGGTTAGATAAACTGAGACGTTACAACAACTTGAAGTAAATATTTTGCTTTCTGTTTTCGCTCAAGGATTTTCATGGTTTTAAAGGAAAAAGTAGAATTATCTAAGAAAACTTGACACATTTCATAAGCCCTACTATTTATATCACAGGATTGAATTTGCACGTATTTACTCTCGTAAAAACTGGGATTAATCCAAGCATACAATTGTGAAACCAAATTTTGGGCCATTCAAGTGACACTTTATACTCAGACCATAAGAAGTCCGTCCTTGAATTCCATAACATGGCCTAAACTGCCACTTCTGGATGCAATACACTGATACTTCACATAAGGTCCCTGGGATGCTTGAGCCCTGCTCCAGCTCAGTGTAGTGCTATGAAGAAAAGACCTTTCACTTTAAATTCTTTACTATGCCCTTACTCATAAAATCTCCAGGGTTTTCAACTTACCTAGGGAAGGATTTTCAAGGCAGTCTAGGAAATTTTGATCCCTAGTTGAGAAAATCTAAACGTCCCTTTAGGTGTGTATGCAAGCCAACTGCAATAATAAAAACAGAGACCTCTTCTTCTACTTCACAATTTCCCATATCTACATAAGCTTTGTCTGAGTAGATTTCAGTGCCCACTACTCCAAGGCAGAAGGGTAAACATATTTATGCTATTTTATATATGAGATTTCTTCTGATTTGTTAAGCCACAGAAGACAAAGCAAAGTTTTGAATTCTTGTTTTCATTTTTATCATAGGTCATACAGCTTTTCAAATCCCAGAGCTCTTCCTGAGGTAGTTTTGGTATGCTTGGGTAAAACCAGCACAAGTAAAGTAAAATACAGTTTTCCTAAGCAGTAACAGATACTTGCTTATTCTGGAACAGCCCCATGCATTATTAAAACCATGCTACTATCATAATTGGGTTTAAAAAAAATAAAAAAGACATGGACCCATTGTAATTATGTTTATCTTTACATACTATCTTGTTATCAGTTCAACCTGCTGCCCTGCCAGGAAGTTGCTTGGCCACTGAAAATATACTGGCAGGCGTTAGAGAGGGATGTATGCACCAACAAAGCTACTCATCCATGCTCCAGCCCGCACACCCTCCTTGAAGTTTCTCATTATTTCTGAAACACTTTGTTTGCTATTAGGATTACACAATTTATTTGTTCAGATTGGGAAGTCTTTTCTTGATGGGCTGCTGTGTTCAGTAAACAGCTCACAACAATAAACAAGGATTTAAATAATCGCTGTGTAATCAGTAGGCACCAGCACATCGGGTCTCACCTCTTCAAATCCACGTAGCTGTCTGTCAAATCAAGACATTTATCACACTAAATGTTAGGTGCTTTGCTGCACCAGAAGCATCCTGCCCACTTCTTAAGGAGTCTCAGTGATTTTAGTAGGAAATTATAATGGACTTTCTGGTTTTGCATGGATTCTGCTGCAATATGTCAGGTTTGTCTTGAACTTAGCATTAAAGTCCTAAGCAACAAGAGGAGTAACAATGCCAGGATACAGCGAAGTATTGACTGGCCATATCCCCCAGCCCATTTTGTGTCTTGGAAGGAATACGAGACTAATCAAGTAAAAACCCAACGATATTTGGCCACAATTAAACACTTTCTGACAGCTGCAGCTAGTATCATTTATGTTTGGCAGGTAGATGCTTACTTGATACATCTGTGCATAAGATTGCTGGTTCCAATTAAGTTTTAACAGGACACAATAACTGCTTCAAATCTAGGCAAAACAAACACATTAGGCAGATAATTCAGAAATCTAAAATAATCTTCTTTTATACTATTAAATCAGCTTCCAATTTTATTTGTACAGGCTCAGTTATTTTCCAACACTTAATGTATTATCTAAGCATATTTTTGAGTCCCTACAGCACAACAAAGCATTTGCATTTGTAGTTTAGGCAAATACTGATTAACTTTATTAAAAAGACCAGAACATTAATGTGCATCTGGAGTTATAACTTGGTTGCCACTGTTTCTCCTGGCTGCAAGAGCACAGAACCTCTCAAGGAGCTCAAACAATAATGAAAGCAAGCTCTGAGCTAGAAGGTGCTGTATGCACGTCAGCAAATGAATCCAAATAGTAGTGGAGAAGCAGGCTTCTCACATGCTATTTGCCAAGTTCTTTCATATGTAAAGATTCTTGGTATTAAATCAATAAAGAGGAGGTGAAGAGTAGGTAGAAAGAAAATGTATTAGATAACAAAAAGCATGACTATAGATAAAGAAAAAATAGTCACTTAAAGTGATCCTTCTAGAGTACAGAAAGTTATTTTTAAATTCTTTATCTGATTAGTGGGAACTAATCTGTCAAGCAGAAACAAATTCAGATAAATATTATGTAAATTGACTATTCTTTTGTCACTGAGCTGCTTTCAATTGTTGGTGTTTGGGGTTGGTTGTTTTTCCCTTGGAAGGAGGCAGCTATTAAATTTATTTCAGTCTCCAAGAATGCATTCTGTAATGATGTAGTTTTAATTGTCTGGCATTTTTATTTGTATGAAGTTCAAAGCCAGGTATTGACATGAGTTAGAAAGAAGATCTGATCTCAAATCTGAAGAAGAATCAGCTACAAACCTGTTCAGCAGTGTATTTAAGTACAAGCAGAAGCATGTGCCTAAGTCCTCCCATAATCAGTAAAGCATGTAACCTATGTTTAATCTGATCTCTAATGGAACTTAAACAAGTAAAGAAGCAGCATGAGAACCTGCACCTCTGCTGTAGCTTTGAAGGTGTGCATTGTGCCTTACAGATACACACAAGCAGAAAGAGCCAGAGATCTCCACTCAGTAACATTTCAAGAATGTATTGCTCAGCTGCTGTTCATTTTCTCTGACAACCAAATGTTATGCAGGGCGCTTTTGCCAGCTGCAGTCTGATTAGGTATCACCTTTTCCATAACAGTGCCAGACCAGTCAAACTATGGCATACAGAGAGTTTAACCTTTTGTAGATCTCATAATAAACAACTTCAAGTTTCAGGAGAAAATCTGCGATAGAGAGAGCCTGACTACAGTTTGTAAATCAAAGCACTCAGATAAGATGTAAGAGCCAGACCTCTCAGACTTGATCATGCTGACAGTTGAGCTTTAAATTCTTGCTTTATAAATCACTTCCTTACCAACCAGCTGCAAAACCAGGATTTGTAAGCCAAAAGAAGAAAAAAAAAAAAAAAAAAGGAAAATAAAAAAATGAGGTTTCATTTTGGATTTATTGGTATGATTTGTAAATCTGTTGTAGGATTTACAGATCTGATTTAAGATTTGTTAGACCTGTTTAGGATATGAACTTTTTTCTCCAACTTACCATGTACTGCAATACTTTAGTAAAAACCGAACAAAAAAACACTGTTTAAGAGGATGGTGTATAAATCAAGAGTTTGTGGTTAAGATTTGCTGGCACGTTCTATAAACTGCACAGTGTGTTTATAACAGCCTTTTACAAAGGCAGATTTATAAATCCAACTTGCAAATCGTCAGACAACTATTATGGGCTCAGTTCTAATCTGAGACACAACAGATGTGCTTCACTGTGCTTGAAAACCCTGTCCTTTTTCCTTTATTGCTCATCTCCCCTGCAGCCATCTCATCCGCACCAAGGGGGAGAGAAGCACCATCGCCAGGGGAAAGAGATTGGAAAGAGACCTCCTCTATCACCCTCACCTTGCAAATAAATAGCTAATGGGAGAGGAAAGGATTTGGGGGAGGAAAAACAGGAGGCGAAGCGTCGGTTATGGTTCACCCCCGCCATTCCACAGCTTTCTGGAGCAGCCTGAGCAGGCTCCCTCCTGCAATTTTAACTGGCTCCTGAGGGAGGATATAGAGGGCAGGTAGTCCCAACTAATTCCCAGGCTGCCAGGCCTCAGGCATAGTGAAAAATTAAACTTCATATACAAGACAGTGAAAAACGAGGCCTAGCAGGAGCAAACTAGAGCAAGTAGAGGAATATTTTCTACACTCCCAGTGATATCTGCCTGCCTATCTCAGATTACAATGGGGAACTTCTGGAAGAAACCCCGGCCCTGTGATGGCAAATATCCCATTGATTTCACAAGGATAGGATTTCACCCTGTAAAAAGGGCATTGGCCAGATTCACAGGAATGCTCTGCCTGCCCCACAACAAGCAGCTGCAAACTCACATCTCTGCAGCATGCTGCGGCTGAGGCATTCGCATCTCTCCCAGGGAGGAGAACAGGGAGCCGAAAACAGGGGCTGTGGCAGCATCCCGTGGCTCCAAGCCACTGCCAGCAGCTTCAGCTGCCCTCCCTACAAACCCTTTTGTGAAGTGAGCACAGAAACCAGCATCCCTCAGATTCACAGGAAAATTTACTTGTGTACAGGGAGTTAGTATACCTCCTTTGGGGCAGTTTTACAGTAGCCATCAGGATTTTCCAGAAACTGAGGGTCATAACAGTAAAATAATAGCTCTATTTTTCTGCTAGAATAATTGGGAGGTTTATACAATGCAAAAGCTGAGTGTGATAAGAGGTGGCTACTCCTAGACCCTTTGCAGGAGATACTTAAATGTATTACTGCTTTTTGATTTTTTCTGAGTCGTCAGACTTCTTTGGCTTTTGAAAGCCAAGAAAAAAAAGTGACCTAAAATATTTTGTTCTCATAACAAAATAAAAAACATAAAATAACAAAATATAGATTTTATAATTACTTCTTTCATCCTTACTGACATTTCCGAATCAAGCACCTGATCACTGCAAGGCTCAGCAAATACTCATGTATATATATGTGTATATACATACACATAGCTAAATTTTCAGGTAGTTTTATGTTAAACATGCAAGGCAAACTACATGTTCAAGTCATTCTAAATACTATTACAAGGGGAACTGAAGCAAGCAGTGCAATTAGAAACAGGACAATTTGCTTTCATAGCTTTGCGCCTAACTGAATACTCAATTCTACATGCAAAATATAATCAGAATTGGAGGATGGTGTTGAGGGAAAATGATTAATATTCTATAACATGCTAAGTCAGACCTTTACAGACTATACAACTAAAATGTATCAAAATCAATTATATTGCAAACAGATGCAATATGATTTCTTTCTTTTTCATTGCTCCAAAAGATATAGCCTCACTGTCCCCTTGTGCATGTGTCTGACAGGCACAGAGACCTACAAGAGCATGGTCTTTTCTGTTGTGTTTGGCCTAAACGAAAAGGGGAAATAATAATAAGTTTGCAAGGAGAAAGTCTGTGGGAGGCCTCTGAAAGACAGTCCTCACATCAGTGGTGAGGAATTGTAGCTACAGCTGGTGAAAGACTAGAAATAATTGCTTTAAAGAACAGACACTACAATTTAATAGAAATAGAGTCTTCGCATCATTATCTTGCAGGTGATGAATGAAACAGACCTCTCCCTCAGTAGCCCAACTGATCTGTTGCAATGCCAGAACTTACTGCTATTTTCCTCATTCCTTCTTTTGTCTCCTTTGGGAACAGTTCACCCACTTCAATAAAACACAAATTCAAATACAGAAGGGACAGGGATGCCCTCTGAAGCACAATGAGTATGTGGGGCCCAACTGGACCCAGTGTCCTGGGTTCAGCAGTAGCAGTCATTTTTCTCCTTCTTAGTAACTGGTGCAGTGCTGTGATTTTGACTTTTGGCCTGGGAGCAGCGCTGATAACACCGTTGTTTTTAGTTGTTGCTCAGTAATGTTTACTCTGACCAAGGACTTTCTGAGTCTCATGCTCTGGCAGGGAGGATGGGAAGCCGGGAGGAAGCAGAGACAGGACACCTGACCCAAACTGACCAAAGTGGTATCCCATACCACAGCATGCCATGCCCAGTATATAAACTGGGTGCAGTTACCCAGAAGCGCTAGATCACTGCTCAGGTCAAGCTGGGTATTGGTTGGTGTGTGGTGAGCAGCTTGTATTCTCTTCCCTTGTTATTTCCCTTGTCATTATTATTATTGGTGGTAGCAGCAGTGGTTTGTGTTATACCTCAGTTATTGGACTGTTCCTATCTCAACCCGTGGGAGTTACATTTTTTCAATTCTCCAACCTATCCCTCCGGGAGTGGGGGGAAGAAGGGGGAGGAGTGAGCTAGCAGCTACGTGGTTCTGAGTTACCGTCTGGGCATAAACCACAACAGTTCTTTTTGGAATCCAACATGGGGCACAAAGGGTTGAGATAACAACAGATCTGACTGGAGTGTGTCTAATCGTATTTGTGATAAGCATTCATTGTTTTGGGTTAATAGTCACTTGTCACAATGCTAATTTATTGGCTCTCAAAGTTGTTGCTCTTGATCTCACGGTTTCAGCATGTCCTACCTTACTTACAGCTGGTATTTGCTGTTTTAGTGTTTATCAGCTGGAGGGGCCAGGATAAGGTTCTTGTTTCACTGTACTCTATGGTAATGACTTGTAATACAATAGATTCATGATCATGCAACTGGTCTGGTTTGCGTTCCCAGTGTGGTCACCACCTCCATACTTTGGGAGGTATATGATAGAAGTGTTTAGCCAATTATACATCTTTTTTTCCTTCCTTGGGTGGTCAACCTATGACAGGAGACATTCCCTTACACCCCCAGCTCCCCCACCAGACTATTTACAGCATCATTTGAGAGTTCTGAAAAATCACAAAATCTATAGCATAAGGAGAGGAGTAGGAAGCACCTTATTGATGGAGTTACACAGTTTAATGGAGCAATGAATTCCAGCTCTCCAGAGGACCAAAAACGTAACAATGAGCATCTTTTATTTAAAGTTTAAGTTAAAGGACTGGAATATAAAGTTAAACTGAACATCTTCTAAAATTCTGAGTATCAAGAGCACCATCTGATCTGCTCCAGCATCAGCAGAGGTAAAGACAAAAGGAGTAGAAATAGCAGAGCAGAAAAGAGGAAGCAAGACACAGAAACCTCCTGGCTTCCTTGTAAGAAAGTACACATACCTACCAGACTACCAGATGAGAAGCAGACCACAAGCCTACAGCCTTCGTTTTCCTGCTCTAACAATACCAGGCCTAGCAAGAGAAACAACTCTGCAATGAGTACAATAATTCCTACACTTTTTCTCTGTAAGCTTTTTCATTTTATTAGTTCTCATTATTTCTCATTTTATTTCTCATTGCAGAAAAATGAAGCTAACAGAAGCTAACATATTCACTACAATTTTTAGCAAAAACTCAGGTCTTCTAGGAACAGTAACTACACAAAGCAATATACTTTTGGTATGCACAAGTCCATACATTCATCCTTGTTTGAATTCAATCAAATTCAAAATAAAAAGGAGCAGTACAGGAAGAAAAGACCATAAAATTCTTTTTTATATATGCCTTCATCAGCAGTGACAGCAGTAAGCATTTTTTATTGACAGTATCAAAGGCTATGAAAAGAGGTAAGAGTGTCTTAATAAAGTTTGTATCAGAAATGTCCCTTTTACTGGGAAATATCAAAACCCGCAATTGCAGTTTGTCATTTACTCTGCTACGTTTTTCCAAAGGTCAGCTCAACAGACATGATCAGACACTACAGCTCCATGGGAGCAGTGGAAATTAGCTTCAATGTTTGTCTCATTGATGTTCTGAGTCTGCGGTGGAATTGCGATAAGCACATTTCATGTGTGCTGCTTGCCAACTTGAGAGCAAATTCGTCAGGAGAATCATCTGATCTTTTTGTTTACAATCCTTTTTCCCCATAACTGCTTGGATAAATAAAAACTGGTCTACTGAAAGAGTTAGAACTTAAGTGAGGACTGTAATTATAGAATTGTCCTTATTCTGGAAAGCACTGGCCATTACAAGTTTCAAACATGTGAAACCTTCACCTTTCCACATACAGCACCTCAACTGGGTTTTATAATAAAGATTCTTCACTTCCTTTTCATTAGCAGTCTGAGGCTGATTCAGGCTAATGGCAAAAAGCTCCTTGTCAGCTTGCCAGCTGATATCCACCTTTCGTTTCAGGGCAACTTATACTCTGCAGCAGAGGAACCCACCACAGGTAAATCACTGCTGTGCAGACCTCAAAGTAACAAGAGGAAAGCTCTTCAGCCTGGGACTGGCCCCAGAAATAACACCTACAGGCAGTATGCAGGAGACAAATTTTCCTCTGCATTGTCTCAGACGTCATCTCCAAGTAATTTTTTTACTTTCTTTCAGCTATACCAGTGCAGAGGTGACACAGGCAAACTGATCATGCTTCAGCAGAAACAAAGACAACAGTCCTGCAGTAGTCCGCCACCTCTTTATGAATAATACAGCCACTTCAACAGAAAAGGCCAGCCCATTCTTGGATTTGACATGGGAGTATGTTGTGGTTTAAGCCTCTCAGCCACGCAGTTTTCTCGCTCACTCACTCACCCCCTTCTTTCTTCTCCCCCACTCCCGGAGGGATTGGAAGGAGAATCGAAAGAATGCAACTCCCACAGGCTGAGATAAGAACAGTTTAGCAACTAAAGTATAACACAAATTACTACTGCTACCACCAATAATAATAATGACAAGAGAAATACGGGGGGAAAGAATACAATCGCTCGCCACCCGATACCAAGCAGTGCACCCCCACCCTTCCGGGTCTCTGCCCTCCGTTTTTACATCCTGGGCATGATGTGCTGTCGCATGGAATACCTCTTTGGTCAGTTTGGGTCAGGTGTCCTGTCTCTGCTTCCTCCCGGCTTCCCCTTCTCCCTGGCAGAGCATGAAACTCAGAAAGTCCTTGGTCAGACCAAAACATTACCAAGCAGTAACTGAAAACACTGGGGTTATCAGCGCTATTCCCAGGCCGAAAGTCACAAACACAATGCTGCACCTGCTACCAAGAAGGAGAAAAAATGACTGCGACTGCTGAACCCATGACAGAGTAACAGCCAAAAGAATCTCAACAGCATCACCATTGATCTGAAATAGCCACTCACACTTCCATGATAATATGAACACTCCCGCATAAGCCAAGTTTATCCTCATCCAAACACACATGAATCACACTCTACATGAATCACAAACACTAGCAGCATGAGACAGTTGGCCCAAGAAAGGAAAGTTTGAATACTGAAAAGGCTGTCAAACACCTTACTCACCTGTATCATATTTTAAAACAAATGTCCTGTTCTTAAACAAAAGTGAGAGTGTGTCATCTAATTCAACCACTACCCACATCACCACAATGTTATTGCTTTCATATTGCCAACAGCTAAAACGACTGTCAACTGCAGATGGGGAAAGCAGGTGTATCTCCGCATTCAAATCATTGATCATGGAACATCCCATGGAGTTGAATGCAACTTTCCCTGCTCTTCCAAGGATGCCAGAGAAGAATGCTGAAACACTGGCACCTGATGAACCATAACCAAATTTCCATGGATTTATGGGTTACCCTGTCAACTGAACCAACCTAGTCCATAATGTGAATGCCTTTGGTGCATTCCAGTCACAACTGCTAACTTAACTCACTTAACTCACTGAAAAAGAGTGAACTTTGACAAACTTAAGGCTTAGCATTAAACTTTTATCATTTTGCTATTGACATCACCTAAAAGCACAAGGCGCTTGTGGCAGAATAACTTCTCAGGTCATCGTGATTTAACTGTGACTACTTGAGCCCAAGTAAGTGATGCTGCTTTTTCCTTAAACTTGAAAGTTTGAAAATATTTTAAAAGTTCCACTTTATTCCAAATTGGGGAAAAATGTTTTAACCATTACAGAGAGTGAAATGATAAATGGATCAATCTTTACTAGCAAACAGTAGTAATTAGGTCATACCTCATTTCTTTATTAGAAAAAGGCTTTGGTGTTTAATCATCATTATATAATCATTTAGTCTTCTCGAACCTCTGTCTCTATAGATATTGCAAACCTGGGCCCTGAGCCTCCAAATGGCTCTGCAGAGGAGGATCCCCACAATCAGCTATTTGAATCAACTACAGGTTTCTGGCACTACACCATGTTTTCTTTTTACAGTCTGTGTTTGTACAATAACACAGATAAAACTTCCTGAAGGATGCTAAAAGGAAATTTAAAAAATGAAACACCTCTAAATGAAGACATTTCTACAAAAATGAGAGAGCCTGAAGCCTCTAGTAAGACACAAGACAAACCACTGCCTATGGTGTAATATCATCTTGGAGAATGTCCAATTGCCCACTATTGTCTGAGGACAGATGTACAATCCACCAGATGTACCCTGTGTTTGCTTTAGCACGGATCAGTGTTCAATTGTTAATTTTTCAAAATAAGCCTCTGAAATCCAAAAAGAATAGGAAACATAATGAGTGAGTTCTGAGAGAAATAAACAATATCAAATCCTCTGAGCCTATGGTTTTGCTCCGTGACACAGTTTCTTGAACCCACTTTCTTTTAAAGGAACTAGGAACATTCCTATTGGTTGGAAAAAAGTTAATCAGCAGCCACTTATGAGGTCAGCAATGATAAAGTCATAAAGACTTTCTCTAATGGGAATTTTTCTTTCCCAAGACTTCAAAAATCATTTTGTTTTGCAATGATTGCTACAGGGAGGAAAATGAGATGTTGACTCTGTCGGTTTCCTTAGTGAGAAGAGTTCACACTTCACCACATAATAGCTAATAACTCTTTATCAAACACAGGATCACCTTCTCTGCAGGGATGCTGGAACCTGCTACTTTTTGTGAGGAAAAAGAAAAACAAATAACAAGTGTTAAATCTTTCTGAAAATCCAAAGATATTTTAATTGGAAGAAAAGTCATGGTGGGGAAGTGGACAAAGAGTAACAGCTTCTCCTTTGGCATTTTAGTGCATGTAGAGCAAGTTTCATTTCTAACCACAGAGAGCAAGACCTAAGACCAACTCAGAGGTCTGGTATCAGCTCACCACTATATTTTAGGGTGTTTTCCTAATCTCTAAGGGTCACCCCTGGGGAATCAGAAAAACAGCTAAAAGAAATACAGTGAGACTGGTTTCATGAGAACATGACAGTAACCTCCAAAACCTTCCTTTCTTTCAAAATTTACCTTTTTTGTTAAACGCAATCCATAACACTAGGTTTAGCTTCTAAGCCTCCTCCTGCTCACATAGCTAAAACCACAAACCCACCTGAGCAGCTCCTCCTCAAGTCCTGTAAGCCCCCCAGTGTCTCCAGCATCAGCAGAGTGGAGTAAACCCTATGTCAGGACTGTACGCAGTGAAACCCACCTGCCAGGACCTGTGTCCTGGATTCAGCAGTAGCAGTCATTTTTCTCTTTCTTAGTAACTGGTGCAGTGCTGGTTTTGACTTTTGTCCTGGGAACAGTGCTGATAACACCCATGTTTTCAGTTGTTGCTCATCAATGTTTAGTCTGACCAAGGACTTTCTGAGTCTCATGATCTGCCAGGGAGGAGGGGGAGCTGGGAGGAAGCAGAGACAGGACACCTGACCCAAACTAGCCAAAGAGGTATTCCGTACCAAAGCACGTCATGCCCCTGGAAGTGCTAAATCACTGCTCAGGTCAGGCTGGGTATCGGTCGGCAGGTGGTGAGAGGTTGCATTCTCTTCCCTTGTTATTTCCCTCGTCATTATTGTTATTGGTAGTAGCACAGTGGTTTGTGTTATACCTTAGTTACTGGACTGTTCTTATCTCAGCCTGTGGAAGTCACATACTTTGGATTCTCCTCCTCATCCCTCCGGGAGCAGGGGGAGAAAGAGGGGGAGTGAGCTAGTGGTTGCATGGTGCTGGGTTGCCAGCTGGGCTTAAACCACAACAGTTCTTCTACTGAGGACTACCTGCTTCTCAGTAAACACTGTAATTCCTAGGTCACTGCAGCTTCTTTTTAATTTCTTCACATGCCTGGCTATGGCCATCACATTTGCCCTCAAGCAAGACAGGGAGCAACATGTTGCTGCTGGAAGGAAAGGTTCCCCCTCCTCCTTTTGGCAGGCACATCCCCTCACAATGCACAGTCCTGCCTCTTCAATTTCAGCAGCACTACTTCTCTATGTCCTCTTCCTCTTTGGTCTTTTTTTTCTCTTTCTTTTTTCCTCCCCATTCTTTTGCTAAGCTAGCTTTGGCCATTCAATGTGCTGAACCAAGTGAAAACTGAGAGTGGGGACGGAGCAGAGAAAGCAGTAGTAGAGCTGCCTCTTTTTGTCTGCTGGAAGCTGCTAGAGCAGATCAGTTATCTTGTCAAATGGTGTCCTTGCATGACACACTCGTTCAGCTTGATTAGTCCTCAGGTCCCATTTCACAAGATGTCAGATGACTATTTGGTAGTTAGAAAATAAAATAAAAAGGTCCCACAATGTCTGTAGAAAAGAAACACTAGAAAATAGTGGTACTACTAAATCAGAGTCATCAACAGCCACTGAAAAGAATAACAGAATATAATGGAATGAGACTCCAAAAATCCTCTTTCCACAGGATGATTTTTCACAAAGTTCCTGGTTTTCTGCTCCCTTCACTGCTGACTGCATGCACACAAACCTTTTGAACTCATTCTGCTAGCTGAGAGAAAGGGAGGAGGTAAACAGAGCCGTCGCAGGAGAGCACTGACAGCACTTATCACACAAGACCATATCATTATGCATGGGATGACAGCTCCATGCCTACACTAGCTGGACATAGATGATGTGTCTTGTAATAACATTTCTGACAGAAATTGTCCATACCAGCAGAATCTATTTCTCATGCACAGAATGAAAACTAAAACTTAACCAAAAAAACCTGCATGACCCAATGGAGGGAATCGAGCACTTCTATGGCCCAACACATCCCATCCTAAAGTACGTGTAGGGTACTAGTCTTGTCTTAAAATTGTTTATTTTCCTCCATTAGGATAAAGTGAGATTAGGCTTGCTAGATCAGGTACCACAAACATTTGAAGTAAAATAAACCTCACTTCAGATTTGTGACATTACCCCATGGCAAACATGGTGTTGAATTAGTTGCGGTTGGGCCTTCATGAGCATATCCAAACACTTCCCTCTCCATTTCTTAGCTCTAGATTTTCCAGTCTTTCCAATTAATATACCTCAACTGCCTCCTTCAATATCATTAATATCCTTCAAGTGCCCTCCTTTTACGACATGAACTCTTCTTTCCCATTTCTCTTTTAAGAATGCCTCCTCCTTTACTGTTGGCTTTCACTGTCTTGAAGGGTACTGGGAAGATTTTTGTGGGCCTGAGAGCAAGGAGATGTGTGAGGCACATCTGCCGTGAAGCCTTCTGACCTAAAAATCAGTGATCTGTGATGGGAGGTAACTGGACTCGGTGACTCAGGCACTGCTTTTCATGTAAATCTTGTACTTTAGGCAAAAAGTAGTTTCGACCTTTCTTTAATGGAGCACCAATATATACTGTTAAAACATCATAGCGCTACCAGAATCACAAAACATGCATTTATAATAAATAACCTTGTAAACTGTAAAAGTAAAAAAGGCATTTAAAGAGCACACTGAATTAATTTTGAACACCCATTCTGAGATACAAATATGGTTTTCTTTGGACAGTTTATTCGTCTGTTGCTGTCCTTGTCTCAGCATTACTACCCCAATAATACTATTCCATATCATAAACTAAGTAGCCATTACAACCTATTCAATATAGGCATTAGTCTGCACTCTTTAAACACGGTCTATGAAAAACTAGTGAAAGAAATAGGGACAAAGTTACATTTGGTTTTGTATTTAATAGAGTGATTTTCTTTATAATGGTTCTCTGGAGCCCATCCATTTTCTCATGGCTTTCATTTACATCTGGAAAGGAGACCTGCGCTGGAGTCTTCTGCCTTCACAACACAGTGACATCCAATCCATTCCAAAGGGCATCATGGGAGTGTAGACACTCTTCTCTACTTCAAGACAGCCTGTTCTAATGAATAAACTTCAGAAACATTCACCATATAGCTCCATGCCTAACAGTATGTGAATATATTAAATGCTGTTTAAAAAAAGAAAGGCTGTGCTAAAATGCCTATTTACCCTCTACTGCTTCGGAATATTAAAGATTAGAGCCAATTGTGTTTTTTTTTTCTCAAGAACCTATAACGGCTTCTAGAGAAGAACATGTCAGCAATCTTGATAAGGTTCCTATTAAATTTTTGTTGCTCTGGACTGCTGACTTGGGTCATTATACGCTTAAATTGAATTATTGTCATTGTTATATAATGAAACAGAGAGCTTTTTTGCCTTCAGTAATGCAGCGTATTTTTTAAAGAATGGACCCTTCTGACTGATTTATAAAATTGTTCTGTTTGCATTACAGTACCAGGCTGCTGGGTGTTTCAAAGTGATTTACATGAACTGTCCTAAGAGTTCATTTGTATTTCGAAAGACAAATAGCAGAGTCTTGTGTGAACCTGCTTCCAATAATCTTTGAAATTTATTGAGTGACAGTGAAAGACATAGCAAAATTACAGCCTTCCTCTTTCGCATAATCTAAGAACTTTTCATTCCAAAGAAAGTGCTGAAGAACTTGTGAGGTTTTTTTAATTCCCGCAATTATTCTTTCAGATTAAAAAACCAGGACTTGTCCTGGTTCCCTCATTCCAACAATATCAGTCTTTTATAATTCCAGCTTTTTATTCTTTAAAAATCAATTATGTTAACGTGTCTAAATTTAAACAAAAACGTGAACAACTGAGAGATCAGATGCCTGTAAAAATGAAGTACTTTTCTCTGGGCTACTTTTTTTCAAACAAGGTATACTGCTGGGGGAAACCATAACCATTCAACTTCACCATTGTCTTCACTGGAGCCAGGATTCCACTCTGCACATTTTCCACAGCTTTTTTCCCTTAAATGCATCTAATGGCAGTTCAAGACATGTTGAAAGCATCTAGACATATGTTATTTTACTTAAATACTTTTAATTCCCCACTGCCTACTCTCTGAATTGCTGCTGAATTTTAAGAGAAATTCCATGGTGAGTAGTAAAGAAAACTAAACCAGCAGATGTAGGAATATCTGACTGGAAGAGTCTCATTCTTAACAGTCTCAGAAGACTACATGCTTAAGTGATACAGGTCTATGCTAAATACTTTCTCAGATTTCAATTTGCTTGGGTAAAAAAGACGGTATTTTTGTTTGCTCCCCACTCCCCCAGTCATATTCCTTGTGTTTCTCTGCAGTTTTTCTGGCTTCAGCTATCTTTCTCAAACACAGGTTGCTAGGGTTGTACACCAATAATGAAGATGTTCCTCCTCTAGCTACATCTACTCTTCACTCCCTCTGTTAGCGCTTCTTCAGTAAACACATCCCAAAATTGAATTTTATTACTGCAGCATTGCATCATTTATGCTACTTGTATTATCCTTTGATCAAGCAAAAAGCTCTCTTCTTATGCCTGTTCTAATAATGAGATCCCAAACCATAGCAGAAAACCTTTATATGAGACCCTTGTACTTTGAACTTTAAATTCCATCCCATTTCTGTGATCACAGTTCTCAAGATCATCTAGTCTTGCCACTGTCACATTATGACCCACTTTTCTTCATTAATTATGCCTTCCCTGTTTTTACCAAATTCAGCAAAATTCATTTGTGTTCTAAATACTGAGTTTTTATACAAACATTAATTAAAAGATAGTAGGAGATAGATACATTTCAATAGTTTCTCCAGAGGAAGTCTAAGAGTAAACCTCAACCAAAATTGGGACAGTACCCTATATTATAACTATGGCTATCTACCTCTTTAGTCAATTCCTCTCCAGACAGATGTGGGGAGGAGGGAGAGGGTTGGAAGTTTACCACCCTCATTATCAGGTTTAACTAACAGGAAAATAATATACTATTTTATTGACATTCTGATTAGTTAGGTATACTGTATTTCCTTCTTTTATTATTTTCCTGTATTTCCTTGTATTGCCTACAAAACAATTCATTATACTACAGAAGGTGAGTGTACATGCTTGTAGATTTCAATTCTGACAAAATGTTGTGACATTTCATCCAGTTTCCATTTGTTTTGATGTCCTTATTTATTCTTTCTTTCAAAACATGTTCGGAATTTTATAAAATATTCAGCTAACTGATGTAGGTTTCTTTGGTTACTTTTCCTCATAAACAAATCTTATACCCACTATAGAACAATTTCAAAATCAAGAAAACCACTGAAAATTTTTATACTGGATCTGTGTTGCTGGGGGTTGATCCTTCCACAGTTCTGCAACAGCAATTATCTTTTGCCTTGAAATTGTTTGTTTCTCTCACTTTGGAAATGGAAGAGTCTATTCTGTATCCAGCTCCTCTTACTTTTCCAGCTCTGTATTCATGCTGGGTTATCTTAAAAAAAAAAAGCCCAAAACAGAATATTAAACTGGCTTTTGGGGCATAGCATTAGATTTTTGGAATCTTAATGTCCTCATTGTGCCTGGTGAGCCTTGATTCTATTTTTCTTGCTCATCTCCATACATGCTTAAAATAACACCTCCAAATATCTTTCTATATTCTTTACAAGGTTTACGTCAGATTGATATTCGGAAATTTGTGTTTTATCCATATGTTTTCTGAGCTCCAAGATCTCTTTCTCTGCGGGCTATTTCTTTTAAGTCATCTGGATCATATAATGCATGAGAAAATACAGAACGGTTTGTTTAGGTTTAAGAAGAGAAGGCTAAGGTAGAGAATGTTATTGCTGGGAGGGTTGGCCATAGGTGCTGTGGGATATCTGCCCCTGTATATACTCAAAATTTTACTTCACTAAGTCCTAAGCAACCTCCTCTAGCTGATCATGCTTTGAGATCAGATTGGACCATCTGATTTCTAGAAGTCGTGACACCATAAGGCCATGGTTCCCTATGGCCATTTGTCATTCCTAGAGTATATCCTTTACAGTGAATACTAACACGGATGAGTTTCCAACATATCTTCCTCCTTTTCATGGGTCTGAAATTCTAAACTCATTCTCTATGTTCCACTTATTTCTGAATTTCCTTCACAGACAAGTCTATGCCTGCTCTCCCTAACCAAATCCCCTTCACTGAAAGAGCTTTTCTCCTATTCAGACTGAGAACGATGCAGACGTTCCTTTGCCTGTCCTTTCATTCACAATGAAAGGCAGAAGGGCCTTTCAATTCAAAGTAATCTTCTATTATATTCTTCTCTCAATCATCTTCCTTTCATGCAAAATAAAACTTAAAATAGCATCAACATTTGCTAGATCACTGACTATTTGGGAATAAAATTAGGAAGATCACTCTTAGAAATAAGGTTGTGATGGACATTCTGGATGGATCAGAGAACAAAAGCTTTTGTTCTCTAATTTATCCTCAGGAAGCTAATATTTAGTTAAATACATACATTTCCAGTGCTATTTATTGTTGTAAAATCAATACCAAATCTGCAGGTATCACAAAATCCAGCCCTGATGGTCCACTGCCAATATTATGGCTTTTATCATCTTTCTACAAAATAATTTTGACTCTGAGATTGTTTTATGCACCATCTTTGGTTTTTGGTTTTGGTTGGTTTTCCTCACTTGGTATTTATACTAAATACTGAGCGAAGGTATTTGATTGACTTTTCCAATTGTTTAAGCCTTGCATATTTCTTACTGCTCTAGCAATGGCCAGCATTCTTTCCTTTGTGAAATTCAATTTCAGCCTGCATCTTAGCAGTTCTAATGCCTCCATTTTTTGGACCAAACTCCTTGTATTGCTGTTTCACATACTCCCTTGCAACCAGCCTCAACCAAGTGCCTACCTATTAATAGTTCCTTTTTCTTTTCTTTGTTTTCCCACTTCCCAATATCCATTTATTCATATAGGAAACTTGTAATATGTTATTGTAGTAATGATAATCTCGTATAAAGACTGTGCAAATTTCTGGGAGTTGTCATCTTCTGTCATTTTACAGTTTAAAACCCCTCTAGTCTTTTCACAAATCAGAACATAAGTACTCCAGTTGCTCAGGCAAAATCCATCTGCAAAGAAAAGTATTTTTCTGTGAATGCCTTCTTGGGACTGAACTTAAAAAACCTTCTTAAAATACGCATCTTTGATCCATGATTTGATCTTTATTACTTTGTCATTCTTCGAGCTCCTTACGGGGAAATGAAACATTTCACTGAAGGTCACCCAAGTCCTCTTTTTTTACTGTTTTGATCCATTCCAGCCTAAATCTGGATAGATCATTCTTTTTCTATTGTGATAAGCAAGTAGTTAATTCTGCCCTACTTCTGTGTGGATGCTGTTCAGCATGGCACGGATAGCTTAAGCCAAATTTTCTGAAGAGCTTGAAATCTTAGCACTGGCCATCCATGTCTGAAAACTGCCCACAAGAACCATATGTGAGGGTATTGAATATGGTTTCAAAAATCTTTCCTTTTATTTAATGCCAAGACAGGAGCTGGTTTATTCAGAAAATCTGCCTTTTATTTTTTTTTTTTTATGATGGCTGCTGAACACTATAAAACTTGAAAATCCTGACATAATCACTAGCATTCGTCTAGAGTGACAAAAATAAACCTCTCCAATAAGCTCACTTCTCTGTGGCTTTATATTTTTCCATCAAGCATTCTCTTCAGTAAGCTTTACATCATTTAGCATTGCAAATTCAGAGGCATTCCCATCATGTTCATGTGACTAACAGATATAGTAAGTGGATACATCTGTCGTTTTAACAAAAACTTCTGGAGTTCCATGAATGTTTTTGAAGTGTAAATGGCAAAATCTTTTGCAAGAGTCAACAAATTATAGCCAGCTTTACATTTATAAAAATACATATAAGAACTAAAAGGTTATGCACCAAGACTTTGTAATTAGCTCCAATCCATCAATATTCATTGCGAATGACATCTCCACCAAGGGACCCAGTTAAATCAAATAACCTTTGTTCTGGCAAATGCTTCTGCAGAACCACCAGCCTTAGCAGCCAACATATACAAGTTTCACCTAACCAGAGGCAGATTGAATGTGACATAGGAGTTGTTCAAAGAGAACGAGTTTTCACAAGAGTGCTGAGCTGGTCTAACAGCTTCCTACCACTAAAAATATAGTTCAGTTTTCCCATTTTTCTCCCTCCCAGCTGTGTGTACTTACCATTTCCTTTGTGATAGCTCCAACAGTTTGATGAGTCAATTCAGCTCACTCAGCAAGCAAAAAAGGGAGATAATTTTCTGCCTGTTGAATAAGCCAAAATGTCTCATCAACGGGTCAGACTGGCTTCAGAGGCAGCAAAAGAAAACACACAGGATAGTACAGCCAGAGTGCAATAGGAAGAGGAGGCACAGGATCTCCTGCTCTGACAAATTAGCACAACCATCTTCTGAAACCCACATTTCTTGTTATCCACATCCCAAAATTAAAAATGGGAATGACGACATGGGCATCATCAGATATGGTCCAGGTACTCCACTCTCCAGACACCACTTTGCTAAGCTCAGGCAAACACCTCATTTTTGATATCTTGATATAGCACAAACAAAACTCTGTTGTCTGATCATCAACTGGGATACTCATAATTCTCACATCTCCCTCTCAGACAGGTTAGTCAGACATAAATATTCACTTAATAATTTTCTTTTAGCCGAAAGCTACATTCTCTGATGGTCTGTGAAGGATTTGACCAATCCCATGACACAAGATTCTCTTTCTTAGCTGCAAAGATCATTAAAAATACTTGAAATGCCTGACTAATATTGTCTTACCTGTGTAAGTAATGATTTATTTTGCCACAAAGACAGCACAGGATCCCATCTAGCAGTGGAGATATTAATAAATTAACATCCTCTTTGAAATTTGTCCCACACACAAAAAAAGTCAGGCAATCCTACTTTAGTGAGTTAATATGAAGAAAGAGTGTTACCAAAACATACCCTTTGATTTTTACTGAAGCATCTCTTACACAGAACAGGAAAGGTGGTCTCTGTATGTGAGCCTGCACCTCAAATACTGTGTTCTTGTTTGGGCTCCTCACTTCAAGAATGATGTTGAAGTGCTGGAGTGTGTCCAGAGAAAAGAAGCTGGTGAATGGTCTAGAGTACAACTCTTAGGAGGAGCTTCCGAGGGAACTGTTGTTTACCCTGGAGAAAAGGAGGCTGAGGGGAGACCTTATTGCTTTCTACAGCTACCTGAAAGGAGGTTGTAGCAATGTGGATGTTGGTCTCTTCTCTCAAGTAACAAGTGATAGGACAAGAGGAAATGGCCCCAAATTGCATCATGGGAGTTTTTGATAGGATCTCATGAAAAATTTCTTTACCAAAAGGGTTGTCAAGCATTGGAACAGTGGAGTCACCATCCCTGGAGGAAATTAAAAGATGTGCAAATGTGGCACTGAGGGACATGTTTTAGTGGTGGACTTGACAGTGTTAGGTTTACTGTTGGACTCAATGGTCTTAAGGGTCTTTTCTAACCTAAAAGATTCTATGATTCTATTTTATGTGTTGGTCCACAGCTCACTGACTGTTGCATTTCATGCTTTGTTTATTAAGAAGCTATAGGGGGAAGGCTGTCCATTTGATTTGTGTGAGGTCAAAGAAAATTCTCTGTAGGGAGTGGAGGTCCGTTTCCAAGCACACTGACCTTCTAGATCCCAGGGTGGGGAAAACAGAGACCCTGAGAAGCAGGGCAGACACACAACCAGAGGTCAGACCAAAGGCCAGACTTTTTATAGAGCATTTGCTGTAACCTCAGAAGAGACTAAAACTGAGAGCAGAGCTGGGGAAAAAGACCTGTCCATCAAGGGGCAATGTTTAAGAGAAATAGTTGTTTTCAAAGCTTTTCATTTTTGTTCTTTTGTAGCAGACTTGAATTATCTCAGTTTTAAAACTATTGTCTTCAAAGCTGTGTTCCAGTAAACTAAAGCTTTTAGATACTCAGTGCCCTTTAGTGGTCACTGGAGGAGACATGTGCAGGTAGCTCCACCTCAGCGTTCCAGCTCCCTGTGCATCATGTCACACTTAAATCAGCAGACTGTGCCCATTGTTATCCACCCATGCTATCCCCATGCTAAATCCTGACATCCCATTCTTTTATCTGCAGAGTAGCTTCTGTCATGCCTCACCTTGACTGCAAGCTTCCTCCAGTAAAGGATCTGCCCATGCGAAACATATTTGCTCCCATTAACTAGAAACAGTTCCGTACTTGCGCTGCATTCTGCAGGTAAAACCCATGTTCTCTGCACCAGATCATCTGATATGTCACTCCAATCCAGAAGTCAGGCATAGCACTTATTTCTGCATTAAACTCAATGGTGCTTTTTTTTTCATAAAAAATCCTAAAATATTGATTCACTTCAAACAAGACTGCAACAGGCATATTCTAAAACTAATTAAAATATTATTAGAAGAGCAAAAACTTTTTCATGAATAAGCTTTCTGTACACTTGAGAGCAAAATATGACATACTGAAAGGGAAAGTAATATTAATCTTTGAGAAAGACCAATATCCTAGTCAGCAAAAATTTTCCTAAAGTTGTACACTTTTCACAAAGAAATTAATTCATTGAACTACTCTGGAATCCTTTATAGCTAATAATTAAAATCTAAAATATTATTTTCATTCTGTAATAAATAAAGTGAGCAATCAAGATAGATGAGACAAAACTAGAAAGGTTTGTTGGATGATTTAAGTTGAAGAAGTTGCTACTAAAAAAGGCATGCATCATTAAAAAAGAAGGCTCTGTAATTAATATGTTTTCATATAACCTCTCTTATTTCCCTTGAGATCACTAACCAAACCCTTTTAAAAATCGATTAGTTCAAGCACTTAGCTTAGTACCAGTGTAGATGGGAGCAGTACAGATATTAGCTGAATTTAAAATTACAGTAACTTTATTTTTAATTACTTCTCAAAATGCCAGATTTACATATTATTAAGTACATTTCAGTGGCAGAACTGACCACTAAGCACTTTTGGTCAGGGCCTGAAAAATTAATTATATTCTTTATTAAAAAAATCACTTAGCATTCAGAACATATGCATTGTTGTCAGGGATAATAAATGTGATTAAGCTTGTATAAATTTCACTATATTAACCAGTACAATAACTCAATAGCTTTGCTGAACTGAGCTAATGCTATACGTTGCAATGCTGAAATGCCTAAAAATAAAGTAGGGGAGGTCTAGGAAAATGAGTGAAGTTTGGAGGGAAGAACTGTGTCCTCTCAAGGACAGATTCACCTCCTTAAACTGCCAGTACAAGGGAAATTTCTGGAACTGAGGAATTTTAACAGAAGATGTTTAATCACAACTCATGCACTGTCGAGGCTTAACAATACATTTCTCCCAGAAGTGTTAATATGCTAATATGTAGTTCTCAAGGTTTGTCTAAGTAACTTGTATCAGAATATCATTTATGTTTTGAAGCATTATGGTTGGAGGAACTTTGGGAAATTTTGTAGTATCCCTATGCCATTCTACAGGAGGCTGATGAAACAGGAGTGGTGTTTTGCCCACACAATGGAGACATACTACTCAACACCTGCATCCTGAACAAAGAACAAAACATAAGTAGCAATAAATCCAGGTAAAAGATATCTTTCTCTAAATGAGATGACGCTCCAGCATCCAGAGCACTCAGTCAATAAAGCACCCTAAGCATATCTCAGAGAGCTGATACCTGGTGTATGCCACTGGTGAGTCAGGAAGAGCTGAACTGGGAGCAGAGCAACCACGCTTGATGCTCCATTACATTCAGAGAGGATTTGCTTGGTGTAGGAAAAGATGATAGTGAAAGCATAATCCCAACATGCATTGCAAATTTAGGTTATGTGAACTAGACACCATGGTTCCCCTATAGGCAAGGGAAGGACTATGAGTACCTGCAGAGGACAATTTCTCTTACTTACCTTAGACTCCTCTTTTAGGACAAAATGACCCACACTCTGTGGTACCTCTTTCTCTGTCTATCACTACAGACAAAGCTTAGATGACAAAAAGATGTCTTGCTTGTAATTAGATAACACTGAAAGAGTCCCCATCCTGGTATTAGTTGTGCATTATTTCAAAAGACTATGCAAAAGAACAGCAAGAGTCCTATGGATTGACACCCAAACACTCCAGCTTAAAAATATAGCCCTTCATAGCTACAAAAGGCTACTTGAGAAACTCACTACTAAAGTGCAATGTAGACAATGTGCATACAAGAGGTAAGAATGGGGATATGTGGTCTCTCTGATTGGCCCAGTCAACAAGGATGGATGATATACAAACAGCACTACTCAGTAGAGTCAAAACTGGGGAGAGAAAATCAAGTAACAGACATACTTATTAGACTGAGAAAATATCTTGTCAAACTTGGCATTTCCCATTAGTCATTACTAGATAATGCTGTCAAAAGTTATCAACATTAAACAAAGAGAGAAAAGCACCCAGCTGATCCAAAAAGGATAAATTATTGAAGGAGAGTTGCAAGTAGAAGAGCATATGCAATGATGCCATGCAATTCAGAGGATGACGCAAAGATTGAAGTATGAGGAAATATTTACAGGGGTCTAAAAGAATATTTGAAAGCTTCTAATCCTTTTGAAAAAGTCCATCTCAATTAGTACAATGTCACAGCAAAGAACATTTTGTGGCAAGGCAGCTCCCTGCTGCAGGGTGGGGCAGGAGTGTTGGATGATTTCTTTACTTCACATGATTGCACTATGTGACATGGCCATGAGAAGGCAAATAAAAAATATTTCCATCCACAGGCAGCAGCTCCCATATGAAGTTGTAAGGCAGCCATTTCTGAGGCAAAACTTTAAATTGCCTTGCAAGACATGGTGATGCTCTAGGGTAATTCAGTAATTGAAATTCCAAGGATAGCTGGAATAAATTATTCCAGGGTTTAGCTAAACTATAGCAAACTGGTAAGAAAAGCAGAGATTAACTTTTACATTAGTCTACCCAAGCAGAAACCCTTCCATTCTGTTTTGTTTGGAAGACAGACGTGTATTGTACCCACCAGTGTAGTAGCTGAGCACCTTTTGCACATACCGAACTTAAATACAATGTTGACAGAAGCAAAACACTGCATAGTAAGTCCTGTTTGCTGCAACACATAGGCTCAAACAGTTATCAACAAATCTTAGCTTTGTCCTTTATTCAGGACAAGGAAGGTTCTGGCTTAATCTCTAGATAAATCCAGAGACTGTGTGGTCCCAAATCAGAATTTTTTGCATTCTCCATGCACTTCCCCAGCTCTGGGGAAAAGGAAAGCCAGGGAGATAAACTTCTCACCTAAGGAGCAAGGAGAGGAAGAGGCAAAAAGAGAATGGAAGCTAAAGATATCCATCCCTTCCCCCCATGTGGAAGATTCCCTCTGTTTCTTTTTCCCATCTGTTTCCCTTCCAGGCTTGGGAAGAATACACACTGCAACTTGTCCCTTTCTCAAGGAGTGAATAACGTGAGGTACTACAGGAGGATCCATGGAGTAAAAGTTCTTGCAGGGGCAAAAAGATAAGAGGGTAGACAGGAATGAGAGTAAGGACTATCACTGCCTTATCTTAAACATATGGTGAAAAGGCAGCACTCGTGAAAGAAATAGAGTAACTTACAGGCATGCACATTCACACACATGCATACACACACACAAACCATGGCAAAGGGCAGAGGGAGTTCAAAAATTACAAACTAATCTAAGACATACTCTTTTAAAAGCAAATATTCACATTTAGGGGCCAGCCTCAGATTATGGGGCCTGACTAATGATTTTTGAACCTTTAGCATTAGCAACACAGCCCTTTATGCTGTAATTATAGCACTCTTAATTAGATTGGGAGATTGCTCCAAGATTCCTGAGACACCTTCTGTTAACAAATATAGCTACCTTCAGGGCAGTCATAAACATTTATGGAAAAAGCAATTTAAATAACAGCTATAAACAGATCAAGTGGGTTTGGTGACATCATCACAATGAGAAATTATTTTTGACAGCACCAGATGAAAAATTGTTTTTAAAGGGAGTCATGCTCATTTTTTTACTACTGTCAAAATGCACTGATGTGATTTAAAAACACAACTGAGGGAAAACAAATACTCTTTTTCACTTATTAGCTACAGCACTTTTTCTGAGTAGAAGGTTATTAGGAAGTTGTATAACACCAGAAATATTTTTGAATACCCTCGTTGCACCATTAAGAAGCTATTTTATGCAACCCTTAAACTGTAGGTTTTGCTTCACAAGTTGCAAGCATGAAGTTATCAGTTCTCATGGTGAGATTTTAAGCACATTACTTTTTGCTCTTGTTTTCCACTTCTTTCCTAGTGTTTTCTTTGCTAGCCAAATCTAGTTTTAACAGCTATGAGACAAAGATTGCATTGCCAAATTCCCTCCTACCAAATTATTGAATTACTGATGGCAATCCCTATCTCAGTAGACTTTGGTTGTTTTGCTTGACCTCCAGCAGGTGTCCAATTAAGTCTGAGCAATTTATATGATATTCCCTTTCCATTGATAGTTCCAGAATTAAACTGATGAGATCTCTAGAGAAGGATCGTCAGTGTTACACCTTTCGTCTTTAATTACACCGGTTGAAGATGAATGAATGTACCAGAAGGATCCCAGCTGGGAAATAGCACTCTTATTAGATAGTTGATAATTTAATATACGCTCTGAATTCTGATTATTTCCTTTAAACATCTGAAGAGCTTTCAATATATGACAAAATCTTAGTACTTATTCAGCTGGCCACTGACTATATTCTTTTCCTTTTAAAACATATTGCACAGATGCAGGCAAAGAACTGTGGCTGGCATTAGAGAACAAAGGCTTTCAGACAAGGTGAGTGAAAAAGTCCTAGTTAACGCACTCAACCTATTTTTTCGAACAAACGCAAAAACATCATCTAAGAAAGCATATAGAGGAGCAGAGAAGAAGACCCCTAAAGTATCCTCTAGTGTCCTACCATAAAAGCCCTCCACTTGCTCGGCTCCAGCACCATATCTCCAGATCCTCCTCATGTATTTTACTTCTGAAAACATTTTTGTTCGAAATGAAATGCTAAATGAGTTCAAATTCAGTATGAGTCACAGCAAAATGAACCTGCTAGGTAGAGTCTCTAATGTAGACACCTAACATTAAGCCTCAGCAACTAGATGCCTACATCTGAGCTACTTCTCTGTACTTCCTGTAGTCAGTTGAGAGAAATAGGCATGAATATAACCCCTGTCATCTTCAGAAAGAGTTAATAAAAAAGTTCAGATAATACTGCAGAAGTACCATCCTGCAGGGTCAACTGAATTATTTTGATAGTGCACAATTAAAAAATACATAGGCCTCACCCAAAGCCAACTTAAGCAACAGGTTCCAAGCAGCCCTACGGAGAAGGACTTGGGGGTGTTGGTTGATGAACAAATGAACATGAGCTGGCACTGTGCGCTCGCAGCCCAGAAAGCCAACTGTATCCTGGGCTGGTGATCCTGCCCCTCTACTCTGCTCTCATGGGACCTTACTTGGAGTATTGTGTGCAGGTCTAGTGTCCTCAACATAAAAAGGACATGGAAGTGTTTGAACAAGTCCAGAGGAGGGCCACGAGGATGATCAGGGGACTGGAGCACCTCCCGTACGAAGATAGAATGAGAAAGTTGGGGCTGTTCATCCTGGAGAAGAGAAGGCTGTGGGGAGACCTCAGAGCAGCCTTCCAGTATCTGAAGGGGGCCAAAAGGGATGCTGGGGAGGGACTCTTCATGAGGGACTGTAGTGATAGGAGAAGGGGTAATGAGTTCAAACTTGAACTTGGCAAATTTAGATTGGATATGAGGAAGAAAATCTTTACTGTGAGGGTGGTGAGGCACTGGCATGGGTTGCCCAGGGAAGTTGTGAGTGCTCCCTTGCTGGCGGTGTTCAAGGCCAGTTTGGACAGAGCCTTGGGTGGCATGGTTTAGTGTGAGGCGTCCCTGCCCATGGCAGGGTGGTTGGAACTAGATGATCTTAAGGTCCTTTACAACCCTAACTATTCTATGATTCCATGATTTTCTTCAGATATATCAAGCTAAATAAGAACATGCTGAACTGTTTTACTCAAGCAGACTTACTGATATGAACGGTGTCTTTTTCATGTCCTCCAGGACTTCCTCAGGAACATAAAAGTTATATATCATAGCCTAGTGGCTGTGCTCCTTCCTTCTAGACTACAGCACAGCCAAACTGAACTCTGAAGAAAGAGTATTCTCCGCACCAGAAACTGAAATTCAGATCTTCTACTCTCACACTTATTTCATAGGTAGACACAGCTCAGAACAGAGATATTTTGGCACAACTGTGTAGGAAGCTTGACTAATCCTTCCACTGGGCATATTTTTATGCTGTATTTTCATGTTCTTATTGATTTGTTGTTTCTCAGCTGTCCAAAAATGAGCTGAGTGACTCAAAAAAATGGAGAAACTCTGATCAAGGATCACAGTACATTTAATTGAAACACAGCAACTGAGAACTGAAATGAAAGTGATAGCACTAAGGTATAACTTTCCTGAATTAGCTGCACAGTCCACCCACAATATTCTTTCACTTTTGTTGTATAGAGATCATCGTCCTTTGTACCAAGTAGCAGTTGGCTAGGAGTAAAAAAATGAACTGAGGGATAAGAAATCAAGGATTCTTCTTTCTACCTCTGGAAATCAGGGAATATTATGACATTTCAGAGAAATACTGTGATGTTTGCTTCATTTAAGTTGTAAAGAACTTAAAGAGTCTGTGCTTCAAACTGGATTTTGTCCATTGTCATGTCCAAAGCTGTCAGTGGTAATAGTCACAGTTACTTTGAGAAGCATGTAATAAGACCCTGCTTAGATGCATATGAAGTTTTACAGAAACATGCTCATACAGCTACAAATGCCTTACACTCTTTTTTTTATTCTTCTATACAGAAAGAATCATCCTGCTATTCCAGCTTCACTCTGTTATCAATTATAAATGCTTTACAGCTCAAGCACAAGATCAGTCAACCGAGCGGCTTAGTAAATGTGTTATTTATGCAGTTATTTGTTAAAATGAGCTTCATTGCATTACAGAATGTTAAGACAAATTGTTGTGCCCTTTAGATTCATTATAGATGACAAAATACTAAATAAATCTCAAATAGGTGTTCACCTTTCATCACACAGGAACATAAATGGTTAGATCTTATCAACAGGGGAGTCTTTTTAATCTTCTTCCTTTATTAACCGCAGAAAAAAAATGACTGTTGGTTTCCCTGCCTTTCTCTTTAAAAAGTCTGCTAATCCTTGTTGGGGGGTTAAAGCAGACCTTCTTTCAAGGAGCAAATCAATCTCTAGTGAAGGAAAGCCTAAGTAGCTTTACTGACTTTGGCCTGACAGGTACTATCTCACAGTGAGACAATAGTTAAGAGTCAAAAGTAAGCCAGCTTTTTAAAAGGGTACTTTATCGTACACAAGCAAGGAGTGCATATCTTCTCATCTGGTCTTGTAACTTTCTTCTTCATTGTGCAGCTGCAGATTTAAAAAAGAAGACTTAGGACATAAATGTCATCTTCTGTGTCATTAACCCAAAATCTATTAGAATTTTATTAGAAAATATTACTAAGTACAGCTACATTTCCCCCCCTTATGCTGTGCTAAATTGATTGTGAAAGTGATATATTGTGATTCTTACACTGCATCCGTTGCAAAATATGGAAGAGAAGCCCACATACTGTGTGCATGAAATGATAATATTAAATTGGCAATGAGGCAATGAACATCTCCCTAAATCTCCATGCAGGTTCTACAAATTTCCCTTTTGTAGGATACCAATAAATAAAGAAATTGCTTCCATCTAGGAGTAAGCAAATGGTACTAGTAAGCTTCCTTGTTGATATAGCCAGGTCACAAGCTATTAACCTTTTTTTTTTTGAGATCAGTTTTTAATGACTAAGCAGCAAAAAAGGAAGTCTTGCTGTATTTCTCTGCTTGGGGCAGGCAGTCCCTTCATCATTCAAAGCAAGAAAAGCCTTCAGAAAGAAACACATTCTGAGCCAAGAATATAGAAGCTATGAAATGTTATTAAGATTTATGCAAAAAAAAAAGAAAAGGTCTCAGCTCATTTGGATTTTTAAAAAACACATATTGGAAAGCAGCAGTCAGGAGGGATTCAATTTATTCCTGCGTAACTGGTCAGCACAAGGTTAAATAAAGAGGTACGTTATGGATGGACTTCAGGCTACCTCCTCAGGGGTCAGTTTTACCCAGAACACAGCACATGAAGAAACTGCAGTGGGTAGGTCCAAAAAAGCAAAACAGCACATCTGCAAGTAGCAGGCTTAAGCCTCTCCTGGGAGCTCTTTGCTCACAGGTAAACTTGGCAGTGTTGAGTTTTCTGCATTAGTGAAAAGAACGCCTCTATTCTTGTAAGATGAAATCCAACTGAAGTCATGCCTTTCCAGACAACTCCTGCGAGACCCAGGCTTCATATCCACAGAAATCTGCAGCACTCCTGAACTACTGAGTCTCTTTTCTCCACCTTGAAATCACCCAGTTCTCCCAGCAGGGCCCAGGTAGCCTCTGTAAAGAGCCCATTTCTAATTCTCCTGCTCCCATAGCTGTAGATGGTGATGATAGCCCATGAAGCTTTCAATCTGCACAAAAGAGCACAGGGGAGAAATTAAAGCTCTTCAGGCTGGAACTGCTGCTGCAGAATATAATCAACCTATCCAACACCAGCAGCTGCTTTTCAGCCTTTGGAGGTTTGAGTGTGTGTAGCGGGACACTGATTTCAGAAATTAATACAGCCTGTGGGTGGGAGCTGAACCAGCAATTTTTCAATCTAGTTTTAGTTCAAGTTTAAGCTGGGACTAGAATCCTACTACTTTGGGTCCCAGTTCATGCCCATAACAGGTCACGATTAGGTCCAGCAATCCCTCACAGCATTTAACACTGAAAAATACTTCATTTAAAAATAGGAATGGGAACATGACAAAGGCAAAAACTCAGAGCGCAGTCCAGCCAGAGGGACAGTCCTTGCTCTCCCCACAGCACAGGCATTCTTTGCACTTGCAGCACAGCGCCACAGGGTCCTTGTTCTCCTCACATCTGCCTTAGAAGATGGAAACTGTGGTGCTGTGCAGGTGCTGCTCTGCTGTGGAAGTCAAGCAGAAGCGAGAGTAAAAAATAACCCCTCTGCTATATGCTACATCCCACATGTACAAAAACTCATACACATTTATACAGTGATGTATCCCACAGGACTGCAAAGGACCAAAAGCCATATGAAGGGCTCCGCTGTAAACAAATGCATTGCTCCCTACTTCAAGAGAAGGGAGACCAGAAAGATATAGCTAGGTGAGCACAATGTGTACCTGAATTAATAAGTACTCACTTGCATCAGCCAAGCAGCATGGACTTGTGTCGTGGTGCAGAAATGAGAGCTTATCCTGCACACTCAGGGGAAATCCGTGGTGGGAAGAGTCAGAGGAGGGGTAGGAGCAGATGAAGCTCTCTGTGATGTGGCCATATAGATGCTATAAGGCACAGACAGCCTCTGTGCTCAGTAACTCCCCAGCAGAGATGTCACTTCATGGTCAATTCACTATTTTTGAAGTGGTAGCTATTTGCTGGTTCATTCCCAAACTGGGTATACTGATTTTAAAGTGATGGTTTGGTATCTGTTCCTGTCACAGGAATAAACAAGGATTTGAAGCAGTTACCTGCTCAAGGTTAGTGTGAGGTTTACCTCCCTGATTTTGAAGAAATGAGAGGATAAAATACACTCATGTATGGAAAATAAGATCCATTTTGCTTCATAGTTAATAAATTGTACCTAATTCTCTTTGTCCAGACAGAAAAAATAGCTGGATCTTCAAAGGTTCTGGCACTGCTGTCATTGTCAGAAAGGCTGCTTGTAAGCACACTTCATCAAAGGACATTTCATCTCTGCATACGCACCCTTCACATTCTGCTGTCAAAGCAGTGTCAGGCAGGGTCATATGCCTTCAAGGCAGCTTTAACTTGGGCACCTTTCTTCAAAAGATATTTAAAATTATTTACATTTTTCCTCCCTAAATCAGCGGTTTTGGTATCATTTGCGTCAGTGCCAAGTTCCCCCCATTCTTCACCTCTGTTCTGGCTCTCCTTTCCTCTCCCTTGTGCTCTCCTGAATACCAGTTATGTGCCAAGAAACCCATACTGATGAATGCAAAGTTTGTTCAGTTTAGGAGAACAAACTATATTGTACAGCCTTATATGCAATCTACACTAAAAACCTATCTAGCGTTGGCTTGAATCTTCATGAATAGGAGTAATTTTTATGAATAGGATACTTTCTTTACAAATGGCACACACCCCAAACTTGGACTTCAGCCATTTTTTTTTTTCCCTCATTACATTTCTTAACTCATATTACGCAGTTTATGCCAAGATGACAGAAAGTGACACACTGTGACCTCTATCCTGCCAGGAGTCTGGGACTTGATGCAGCCTCTTGGATTTTGATTAAGAACTCGGGCACTGTGGTAATTATTTCACGCTGATTACTGTTCTTTACTTGCTGATACCATTTTCCCTGAAGGGTTAATTTTTTCCTATCCATGGACATTTTCCAAGGTAAATTGTTAAACAAATCATTCAGTTTGTTGGAGGGTTTGGTTTGCAGTTGTTTTTCCTTTCTCAGAAATAAATTTAATTTACCATGCATTAAAGTGTGTAGCAAAAATCACAGTGCAATTTCAGGAGAAATTATGCAGGGAACAGGCAAGAACTGCACATTATTCATATTGCACAGAACTTGATAATAAGTTATTATTCCTCACTCTCAGAGGGGCAAACTGAGCCATGAGAAGTGACTGCTGAGATATTCCAATGCTTCTATGGGCATAGTGGTGTGCTTCCAATATGGCTCAGCACACTGTCTTCACTTATATTTAATGCCAATGCCAAGCACACGATATGAGGGCACTAAAGTCCTTTCAGATGTTGATGACTCACACTCTTTAAATACATCACAGGCCCGGACAAATCCACCTTGCCATAGAAGGCACCACATGCCATTAGATGAAGCAGTAGTTCCTCGCCAAGCTGACCATGACCATGACATGACCCCCATCTATTTTGGTTTTATCAAATCATCAAAGGCTCCTGCTCCTGCCAATAAGATTTGGGGCAGGTGATTAAAGAGGTCATTATATAGTGACCAGCTGTCTGAGCCAACTGAGAGAGGAAATATTAGCTCAAGGGGAGTTGGGCTGTTCCTGAGGGAAGAGGAGCCCATGGAAGCCAAAAAGGCAGTGCCCTCTCCTACCAGAGTGCTGACCCACCATGCCTGAGAAGAGAGAGCCTGGTGACTGAGAGCTATCAACCAGCTGATGACTATTGGACAAGGTGAACAAGTCAGAGCTGGGGTTCATCCAGGAAGGCATTTTGGGAGCAGCGAGAGGCTAGAATGGAGACCTGAATGAAGCATAGGTCTTGTGTGTCTCCAGAAAGTTCCATTTGGAAGCCAAGGCACAAGGAAACAGCCCTCAGTCAGGACTGGAGAGCTGTACCAAAATGGGGCTTTTTGTCTATAGGCAGGGGATGCATGGGTGGTGATGGCAACAGGGGCTTTTGGGTGCCTTTATGGCCCTGCTAGCATTCTTCCCCTTTCCTAAGGGCAGTAAATACCAAGTGTAGCCAGCCAGCTTTCAGGATGCTTTCTTAGTGTGCATACACCAGAATATAGGCCATCACAAACATCTGGAGGGTAGCCTTTTCTGTCAATCATGTATCACATCATACCAAATCCCATACCAGATATCAATCACAGCTTCAAGAACAGAGATCAAGGCACTCAGTCTTTGCAATTCTATTCCAACAAAATCCTGGAACCCCAAGATCTAGCAATAAAGCATTTTACCATAGACAACACATAACCCATTTACTAAGAAAAGATGCCAGAGCTGCAATCACGTAAGTACGAATAATGTCAAAATGACAACATGGAATACAAAGGAGGTTGTACTCTCAGATATTTACTCAGTAACCTGTCAGATGCTTTACATATGAATTACATTGTGAAACAAGAGGTTAGTACTGAATAAAACTAGCTGATAAAGAGGTATTGTAGCAGGTTGTTTGAAATGTGGACTGTGTCAAGCCCCTCACTGTAATCATGAATGGAATAATTTCTGTAGCTATGAGAGCAATTGGAGCATTTGACTGCACAGAAAAGACACTCTTTATGGAGTGATCAGGCACTAAGAACTGCTCAGTCAGCAGCCCTTTTCCACTTGGGTGCCATTTCCAAGTGCTTTATATTTTGTTGTCAGAGAATTACACAATCAAAGCCTAAAATTAAGATGATGGTGTTTGTTCCACATAAGGTAAGTGCCTAAAAGTAGCTTTCAATCTCTATAATAGCCGTATTGTTTTTCAAAATTTATTCCTCAAGCGTACCAGATATTCGCTGTAAGCACCTCAAGGTAGGAAACTTTCCCCCTATCAATAGGGGGAAAAATGTTTTCTTATCTTACATTTTCTGTTGTGTCTGAGTTTTATAGTAACATGGTATCTCACCAACTCTGGTGTAAACAGAGACAGTTTCCAACAAAGGCAAAATCAGCAATTATTTTGGACAACAGACCTCTGAAAAGTGAAAATCTCCAATGAAATCAGGGGTTGATGCTGCAGAGGATGGATGGAGCTCTCTGGAGTATGCAACTCCATAGCATCAATTGCTTCCCAATTTCAGGTCTGTGTCTTCCCCTGCTTCCTCACCCCACCTTCCCTATCCCATCTGCAGAAGTTACCTGTCCTTCCAGGGGGAAAATCCTCCTATGCCAACACTGTCCATAAGACTGGAGCAGGTTCTCGGAGCGACAGGCAAGAACTGCACCACTGAGCTTGGTGGAAATTTGCTGATGCGAATGCGTTCTTCAGCGATAGTACGCAGCATGCTGCTGTAACCCCAGTAATAACTGACTTGGCAAATTTCTTTTCCAGACAATCTAGCTCAAAATAGCAAACAGACTCTCTTTCTATATTGTTTACCTGCAAGAGAGCAGGGAATAAATGAAGCATGCAACATGCATGTGCACAACTTTTGTATATTGGGAAAGTTACCTGTCCTTCACTTTCTCATTTATTAAACTCTTCTTTTGACAGGTTCTTGCACACATGCTTGGACAATTTTTAGAAGTATCATCAATCTAACTGCAGTTGAGTTGCTCTCTCACCCCCCTTTGTTCAGACTGTGACTGAACAGTTTCTTTTAATAAATGAGTGATATGGCTGAGTGTTATCAACCTACTGTAACATTTAATAGATATTCATAACATATATTAATCATAAGCAAGTTTACAAAGGATTCAATCCTGCAAGGTGTGGAGAACACTCGAGTCTCCTTGAAGTCAGTGAAAGGTTGAGATTTTTGTCCTCCCAGGTACTGCATTACAAATGCCAGGTCTTCCTTCTGGACATTAAAAAAGCGAGCGCCATATGGTCAGATTGTTTTACCAGTACCTGTTCCTTGCGGACTGAAAGATTTATTTTTGTTTTAGAAGCAGAACTACAAAAAGAACCCTTCCACCAAATTTCTTCCAGGTACAGAATTTTGCCTTTAAACAGAACTTTCTGCATTTTCTCTGGCTGCTTTGAATCAGAGAGATACTGCTTAGCATATAAAAACCCATATAGAAAATAGAAATGTTGGCATTTCTTTCCAGATGCAGAAGTCAGGAAAAACTTTGTGAATTAAAAATTAGCCAAGTATATAAGAACAATAACACAGATTCCTAAAATTTATCAATCTATTAAAGTGAAATACAGAATTGCAATTAAGATTAATGGGAGCCACCTAGAATGAATTTCAATCAGTTTTATTTTGAAAGTATGTGAGCTCCTGTTTGTCATTTGTATGAAATTATCAAATCTAACCTCATTATTGCTGTTTCTTCCTGATCACATCAAATATAAAGCACGCACACAGAAAAGAACACTGTGTTCCCACGAGCACAATGCACCCTTCTTGACTTCTTCCCACAAAAGCAAACACTAAATAAAATACTCCCCTATGCAAACGTTTGAATACAAAGTACCATAGATCATATCAAATAAGTTAACCTCTACAAACAAAGTACCACAAAACACATCAAGTAAGTTAGGCTCTACCATGCTATTAAAATGATTAGGCCAATACTTTAATATGAGATTTTAAGAATAAAGTTAAAATTCCTCACTTATAATAAAAGGGAAAGCAAATAAGAATGCTTGGTTGTTGATTTTTTTCACAACAGGAAGGTGGCACAGCTGAAACACAGTTGTGTTCACTAAATATACACCACTTTGTCTAGTCTGTTTAAACATGCTGATGCCCTGCCTGGTGCTCAGTCACTTATTGACATGAGGTACTAAGATACTTCATGAAAGATTACAAAAGATGACACCCAAATTCTATGCACTATAGGAGATGATGTTCGTTTCACCCCACCAGCATTTCAGTTCTGGAGTTCATTTTCATCTTAAGAAAGCAATTTTCTGTACCACCTGCTGCCTTGCAGCTTGGGTCTGGTAATCTGCTGCTTCACTTTCAAACTGAAGAGGTTACAGGTAAGGTCTTATATCTCCATAGATTATACTGAACAACAAGCCTGTTTGTTTGTTATATACTTTTCTCTTGAGAGGGAAGTCTTGACTTCGGAGCAGCTTCTTCATAGAGCAGTACTGAAACTCATGGAGCTGAGTGTCAGAAAATCTAAGTGGTTCTCTAGTCACTTTATTCTCCTGAACACTTCTGTGAGGATTTAAACATGATAAAAAGTATATAGCTTACTCTCTTACATCACCAGAGTTAGTGAAAAATCACTAACCATCTGTCCTAGGTTCAGCAGTAGCAGCCATTTTTCTCCTTCTTGGTAGCTGGTGCAGTGCTGGTTTTGACTTTCGGCCTGGGAATAGCGCTGATAACACCAGTGTTTTCAGTTACTGCTTGGTAATGTTTTGGTCTGATCAAGGACTTTCTGAGTTTCATGCTCTGCCAGGGAGAAGGGGAAGCTGGGAGGAAGCAGAGACAGGACACCTGACCCAAACTGACCAAAGAGGTATTCCATGCCACAGCACATCATGCCCAGGATGTAAAAATTGGGGCAGAGACCCAGAAGGGTGGGGGTGCACTGCGTGGTCAGGCTGGGTATCAGGTGGCGAGCGGTTATATTCTCTTTCCTTGTATTTCTCTTGTCATTATTATTACTGGTGGTAGCAGTGGTGATTCGTGTTATACCTTAGTTACCAAACTGTTCTTATCTCAACCTGTGCGAGTTGCATTCTTTCGATTCTCCTCCCCATCCCCCCAGGACTGGGGGAACAAAGAGGGGGGAGTGAGTGAGCAAGAAAACTGCGTGGCTGAAAGGCTTAAACCATGACACCACCACAATTCCTAATTCACTTTTTTTTTACGGAAAGTTGAAAATTGAATCTAAAAAACTAGGTATGGGCCTAGGAATGGTACACTTGGGCAGATGAAGGAGGTCATACTCTGGTCCCTGACCAGTGTGAATAATAATATTTAAAAACTGTCTTCCATTTTCCTTCTTCTGTATTTATATTTGGAGCTTATTTATTTGCAATGTCTCACGCTATTAATGTTTTACCTCTGTAGCCCATGATGAAATGTCATATTAGATGATACTGTAAACTTGCATAATACTTAAGAGCATGAAAAAAATATTCTTCATTCTCTTCTAGCTTCTATATGTTAATGTCTCCTTGTCTCCTTCCACATAATCTAGGTTATTTTAGGGGTTCTTTACCTCTGGACATGCTTTCAGATCTCATTATGCAAATCCAGGATACGACACATAGGCAGAAAGAATATATTCAAGTTATTAAATGAGAAATATGAATTCTTTTCAAGGCGCTAGATACACAGTAACAGAAATTAGAACTGTTCACTGAGAATCAATTTTCCAACTGTCAGTTTAACAAACAAAAATATAATATTTTTTTTAATCAACTCAGTTGGCTACCTGATGTTTCCTTCAAAAAAGAGGCATTTTTCATATGACAGGTTCTTGGGTGAAAATATGGCAAACCCCATGCACATGGGCAGAATGCCTGTAACAGGAGACATCCTGCTAACAACAGCCCCCTGTAAGATCCAGGTCCAATACCTTGCAAAGGGGTCAAGCAGCAAGGGGACGGTGTCCAGTGCTGAGTGAGATGAGGAAATGGGGGAAGTATAGTTGCAGTGAGCACAAAAAAGCAGACGGTGCCAGTAGGCTGTAGGATTGTTGATTTTGGTTTGTAATTACAACTGGTAATAATTTTGAATCACTGCTGCTTTTTTTTAATTATTCAGCTTTGATTGCAATTACAGGCTAAAATCAACAACCTTAATAACAGAGTTCAGAGTCTTCTGATGAAACAGCAAAACTCCCAAGTGTTTGGTACCCGACCTTACAACCCTGAAATTTAACAGGAAAACCTATTTAACAAGAAAACCTTTTGGGTCATAGGTTGGGTGCCAATGCATATACAGCCTACAACTGTAAGACTAAGAAGGTTACAGTTAGGACAGTTGAAGTTTTCTTTTGGACGCTGAAATACAGTAAGCAAAGGCAACACTTACCAAAATGGCAACAGATGTCATGCACCATTTTGCTGCAGAGCCTGGTTTAAAGCAACTGGGTGTCTCAAGATGAACCAAAGCCTGAGGTTTTCTAAAACATTTTTTAAGAGTATGGCTGCCTTCTGACTGTCTCATGTATACAATAAAACTCATCAGACTTGTTAAGCATTTGAAAGTAGGGAAGAATTATTTTGAAATCTACCTGCTAGGTCCATCCAGCACCACAGGCTCACACAAGATGCAGAAAGCCGATTTTGAGCTTGTGCAAGAGAACCACAAGCACATATTTGAGCACCGAAGTGCATATCAAGTCCGCTTAATCTTTTACTGCTGAATAACGTGGTTCACTTCACAGTCACTCTTGAGGATGAGCTTCATCTTGAAAGGAAAACAAAAATAGACTAAGCAAAATGTTGCAGAAAATTAGACTAGAGTGACCTCAATCCTTCTTCCTGATTGGACTGGAACTATACCCAAGCCATGCCTGATGGAGGAGTTCCTCAGTTAGAGAATCTACAATGTTTCACAGCTTGTCTTATGGTTTGCCACTTTGCTCTCATCACATTATTCCTAACTTTCAACATGAATCCTAATTGCTCCAATTAAAGCCTGCTGTTTCTTGTTCTATTAGTAGAATATGAAGGGAACAGTTTCCCATTGCTCCCTCTTTTACGTTGTGCAACTCATGTTTCCCAATTATATTCTCCTTTTTTACTTATCCCACTTTTTTAAACCTTAATTCACAAAACACATTTTCTACTCCTACAGTTACTGCTTCCATCAATCTCTCCAGCTGAGCCAAGTATTTCCCAAAAGTTAGTACCCAAAACTGGGCATAGTACTCCAAATAAGCCTTTACCAAAACTTAATAGAGTGGGAGAGGATTTCACATACCCTACAGGTAATATTCCTGTGTAACTATTCTATTAACTCACAACAAAATTATGCTTTTTAATCCTGTTCAGTATGTGATACACTGTGACAGGAGATCCAGCCTAACCTCTTATTCTCCAATATTCAATTCTCCAACCTCCAATCTGTCTGTGTTCATATAAGAAGATTATTCCTGTCCAAACTTAATATCTTGAAATTCTTGTTAAACTGCATTGTGCTGCCTTAGACTGTGTATTTAACTCGTCAAACTCTTTCTGAAGCCTAATCCTGTTCTCCAGTATGCACCTTAAATATTGGTAACATCTCAAAGTTCATGAACATACTGAAAAGTGATAGTGATGTTTTGATAACTACTTTCTAAATACAGTTTTCCAAACAGCGCCACACTTGTCTTATGACAATTAAATATATAGAGTGATCTCTTAGCTAGTTTATAAAATGTCATGAAAGATAATATCAGGACTTTTCAGGAGACAGCAGCAGGTCATTGCCTCTTTCTTCCCTACGTATAAGGGCAGTGGTTTTTATATATATATGTATGTATATACATAGTTCCATAATTAAATAAGATGACTGACTTAATTTGTTCTTGGCTGTCGTGGTTTAAGCCCCCCACCCACGCAGTTTTACTCACTCACTCACTGCCCCTCATTCTTCCCCCAGTCCCGGGGGGGGGGAGTTGGGGAGGAGAATCAAAAGAATTCAACTCGCACAGGTTGAGATAAGAACAGTTTAGTAACTAAAGTATAACACAAATCACTACTGCTACCACCAATAATAATACAAGAGAAATACAAGGAAAGAGAATACAACTGCTTACCAAGCCCGACCCAGCCAGTGCACCCCCCAATCCCAAAAACCTGACCATGCTGTGCACCCCCAGTCCACCACCACCCTTCCGGGTCTCTGCCCTCCGTTTTCACATCCTGGACATGATGTGCTGTGGTATGGAATAACCTCTTTGGTCAGTTTGGGTCAGGTGTCCTGTCTCTGCTTCCTCCTGGCTCACCTCCTCTCTGGCATAGCATGAGGCTCAGAAAAGTCCTTGATCAAACCAAAACATTGCCAAGCAGTAACTGAAAACACTGGTGTGATCAGCGCTGCTCCCAGGCCCAAAATCGAAAACACAGCGCTGCACCAGCTACCAAGAAGGAGAAAAATGACTGCTACTGCTGAACCCAGGACATTGGCAATTCCATAACCTCTGTTAACTCATTTCCTTATTATCTTCCAAGTGTTTAAAAGTATTTTGAATATTTGTTCCAATATTATTGCAGAAATCAAAACTAAGCAGACAACTCTATGATTTTTAGTTCCTTATATCATCTTTTTCCAAAGGCAGACACCATGGTTTCTCTTTTCCAATTTTCTGGAAGACTGCACATCTTCCAGGAATTATCAAAGGCAACCATTAATAGGTGTAAGGTTGCTTCTGCTAGGCTTCACATTACAGTGAATTTTCTGAGATATGAAACCTCTTTTCTCCCTGAAAATACCCAAGAGTTAAATATTCTCTAAATGGCCTATCTGCTGTCCTGTTAGTTTCATCTGAGGTTAGCTTTGTTAAATCAATGTGCACAGCAGACCACTTTGGTGAGGAAAGCCACTAGACATGTCAACCATCTCAACCTCATCTTTTGGCAGCTTATTTTATTATAGTTCTTTTAATAGTGAATCCAGTTTTCTCCTTGGTCTTTCTCTTGCTTCTAAATTGAAAGTTTTCTTTCTAGCTTTTGTGTCCCTTGCTACTTTAATGTGGTGATTACTGAGAATGTGGTAACTCGAGCATTAATTCAAACAGCTGGTGTAAGAAATACAAGATACATTGTGGTACTTTGAAGTACCATTCTGGTCAGCTGAAGTGAGTAGCTGCAGAGCAGCCTGCCTGGCAGCAACCACTGGCATTAGTGGCGTATAGTGGAGCTGTAAATGTTCACAGATGTTCACAAATGGAATGAGAGCTGGCATCATGTCACATGCCAAGAAGAGGCACTGACAAAGAGATCAGAAGAGCACACAGAACTGTAACGTACACCCAGCATCATCTGCCTCCTTCTCCTCTTCTTGAGCACACTGAAGGTCAAATATAAGACTGGAAAGTGAGATAATTATGAACTCAGTGGGCTTACCACACCTTGTGAGACATCCCACCCTGTTGCACCTACCTGCAGCTACCCTTGCTGTGCTGGTGGTGAAGGTGAGCCCTGTCAGCCTGCTCCTGCCCTCAGCCCCAGGCAGGCCGAGAGGAGCACCGAAAGGCTTCATTTATTTCTGTTTTCTTGTCAGTACATCTGTCTGTAAACAATGGAAAATCTCTCTCCACCAAGCCTCTTCCTTTTTCTAAGCAATGCAATCAGAGCTGTGTCAGGGCAGCTAGTTCTTTTTTAGCTCTGATTGCACAGTAATGAAAGGATGGGAAACAAAGACTAGCAGCTTCTGAAATTAATCCCCCTTCTGTTCTCAGCTGTCAGACTTACTTATTTTTTACTTTTTTTAGCTAAATCAGGTCATTATACTACAAATCTTTACTCCGAATGAAAGATTAAACTTAGGTATTTTATTTTCATCAGGGCATAATATTCAGCACAGAATAATTTGCTATAGTTTCATCTGAATATTTGTATGGGGCCTCCTATCAAATTCCACTAAACCCTTACTGACCGTTTCCATTTTGTTGAATTCCTTAAGATCTTACTGTAGTAGAGTCCTGGCAAACAAAATTTTGTACTCAATTATACCTATCTCCACATCTGAAATGTCATGTTTTCAGGAAGCCTCTTTAAACAATCAAGAGAATTAAAAGGTCTTCAGGGCTGCTTTGTAATAAAAATACTAATAGAAAGAAAAAAAAAATCCATAACCTACGTGTTTGTCCTTGACATAGTAATTTTTACACAATGAGAAGAAAAAAAAAAAGAGGAAAAAAAGAAAAAAGCAGGAAATAAGAGAAGTCTTTCAGACCACATTTAACTGCTTCAAAGCCAACAATAAAAGTACTATAATTATACCAGAAGACCAAAAAGGCATAAGGTCATCAAAACCAAAGCTCATTGAGCCAGTGTATTTGGATAGATGTCATTTTCACTTTGCCTGTACAAGGAGTGTTATATTGTATATAGAGAGCAGAGCTCATGCTGCCATAAAATTTAAACAAAAAATATCCATGGTCTATTATGGTGGTGTTATGAGAAGCAGACAATTTTCTTATACATGAATAGACCCTCTGGTGTGACTATTGGATCTACCTTGCTGTTTCTTACTTTACTGATTACTTTACTGATAGTGTCTTTTTTTAAAAGACACTACCACAGAGGGAACATATTTTCTCAACCAAGAAAAACTGGTTTTATGCCACTTGTGCTCCACCAGAAATCGACCCAACAATAGCTATGGGATTTAATTTAAACAGAGAGAGACAAAGCATGACAAAAACATGGAGCATAAAAGCATGGAGCAAAACATAGGTCTCTGCTCAAGCACAGGATGTCTTTGCTCTTGCAACAAATCAGAACATTTCTAGATCTAGTGGTTTTGTTTGTGTTTTGCTTTGTTTTCCCTTTAAAAACATTATAAATTCAGAAGCAAAAGCCTTCTATAAAAACTCCCTTTAGAAGTAATAAAAGGCAATGAGATTGGCTGATGTTTGGAGCCCTTGTAAAGTTATTCCTTTTATATTAATGCCTAAAAAATGTTTATGAAACATTTTGGGTTATTCCTCTCAGAAGTATCTGATTTTCATGATATAAAGGTCATGGAAGGAGTTCAGATTAAACTAGGTCCTCCACAGGCTGTTTTGTTGATTCCTTTCATCTCTCATGAATGGGTAGCATTTCAGCCACATTTTTAGCATATGCAGCGCAAAGGTGGGTTTAGTCCTTGTGTTGTAGGATATGGGCAGCACACTGACATTGGGCAGGAGAGCCTTAATGGGAATTGCCAGAAATTCTGCTTGGATCAGCAGCTGCACTAACAAGTTAGAAAGGTACAAGGAAAGCAGTGTCCTCTGAACGTGGAAATCTACAGCTCACCTCTCCTTCAGGTTACATGTCTTCTTTTATTGATATCATTGAGTGTTTCTTTCCATTTTCTCCTTTGGTTGAGCTTTGAGTTTCTCTTCCACGTACTTTTGTTTCCCAGGGCTGGGAAACAAAACATCCCACCACAAGGAGCATACAAAAAAAGAGAAACAGAACAAGTACCAAGTCCCAGTGATGGGAACAGGAAAGCATTGCTCAAAGTATGCTGCTGGACAGGGGTTGAAGGCACCTCAAAGTCACAGCTTAGGACCAGGGAAAGGCTTTCACATAGACCACGAGCATGCACGACCTTAAAAAGCCAAACCACAATTTATACCCAGTGTAACAAGAAGCTTCATCACCAGTGAGTGAGTGAACCATAGGAATAAGTAAGGAAATCATGACAGGTAAAAAGTATTTGTAAGTATGATTCAGGAATTACTTGGTCTTCTAGAAATTCTGAGTTTCACTCCTCTGTATTTACTTACTGAAGGGGTATGAAAGGCAAGTCTTTTTTCCCACATAACACCAGGGGTAAGGAAGATTATTTTCCTGGTCACAGAGATTAAAAGAAGGAAAAAGGGTGGAGAGATCTTCCTGACTGGGTACAGCTCAGCTGAAGCCCACAGAGGGATAAGAGAGGGTGGTTAAGAGGTAGAACCATCCCAGCACCCATGTCTGACATCAAAACCCTGCCCTGTCATTTAACATGCATAAGAGGACTTCCACTGATGAGAACAGGAGTTCCCGCGCATATACAGAGGATCTGTCTTGCAGGTTGCTTCTCTGGGTGCTACTCTGCCATACCAGAGGTGCTCAAAACGGACTGCACATTTGGCCCAAATTAGCCTGTCATTATCACATTAAATGCAGCTCCTTGTTGCACATAAACTGATGATCTCAAAATGTCAGCACTGCTCATTAGCTCACGCCAAATGTTTTTCCAAGTGGGACAGATCTGATTTGTGTCTTACCCTGCTAGTATGCTTCCCTACACCATGCATTCTGAACTTCCATTCTCTGTGAATAGAGAAGGCATTGCCTGTCTGCTCCTCCACTCTTAAATGTCAAATTTCAAGACTTTAAATAAATATACAAGGCTCAAATACAAGGCTTTTTCAGAAGGATTGACCTGCAAAGTAACTAGAAGCCAGTTTAGGAGCCAATGGTGTTATTTGCAGAGGTAGATAATAACCCTTCTTGCTACAGCTGATACGGCCATGGCCAAGATCACCACTGAAATGCTCCTGTGGCAACTAACTTTAGCTTACTTAAATATGCAGGTTTGAAAAATAAGGTAGTTCAGAGTTGTTTAACATGAAATTCACTAATCACTGTCACAGAAGTGGCAAACTCTGAAAGAGCCCTGAGACAGCAAAGCTTCACCCACTTCTGTTGACTCTCATACCCCATTGTCCCATTTCCAAAGCGATTTAGGCACCTAGAGGGTCCATGTGACTTGATCCTTGAGCTCTTTATTCATTGCTGAAAACTGCACTCGCCTCCTCTATCACCCCCTGCCCTGAAGCCAAAAGGTAATCGTAGAAGATGTCTGGTTCTCAGCTCTTTCACTGGTAAGTGCAATAAGGCATCTTCAGACCAAAGGAAAAAAAAACAAGATAAGAATAATAATGGATTTATAGTTAGCATTTTTTTTTACTGAACAAGTTTTCCTCCCTTCCTTCTAATTGATTTAAACCGAAGGCAAGAAAAGGATAATAAACTTGATCCCAGGTATCCAGTAAGGAGGGGTCATTGCCTGACATCATTCAACAGGCTCTTTTAAATGAAATTATTAGCATCTTTTATGCTAAGGGTTTTCTAGCATTCAGAGACCCCCCCATTCTATGCATATCAGAAAGATACAAAAGTATCTTTAACAATCTTGCCTCTGAGCCTCGGTTTCTTACCTCATAAGAAACTTCCAATAGTTTCTTACCTCATGGGGAGTACTAGGTAATAGTTTAACATTTGGAGTTATTCATATCATACATTGATGAAGGTTGTATGTTTATCTAGATACATAGGGTGTCTAAGTAGGTATGGGTATAGGTATGGGCAGCATGGGTACACAAAATGATGCTGCCTATTACTCTGAGGTGCCTGAAAGCTACACAAGCTGCCCTGAACCTGAGTGAGTAATTTTTGGTTAAAGCAAGAGCAGGTTGGCCTATTTTCATCCCATAGGCATTCCTATGGACAGTCCTGACACAGGTTTCAAAGCAAGTACAGTTTCAGATGTACCCTGGAGAGCAGTGGATTGCTGAGAAGTTACCAAACTACCCAGCAAGCTCCTGAAGTCCTTCAGAGGCTTGTGGGATTTGTGAACAAACTTGCTTGCCTTTGAACACAAGGTAGCCACATAAAAACTACACCACTGTCACAAAGGCAGAATCAAATCAAAACACTACTGAAAACTTCATAAAAGTCAGTGAGGAAATCCTTCTTCCATTTGTTATTGAAGGCTGCAGGACAACCTTTTTTATAGTGCCCTGGGGACTTATTCAATAGGATATAATGACACTGATGAGGAGGATAATTTATTCTTTGCACGGTTGCTTAAAGATGTGAGGCACTGCATAAATGCTCTGGAAAGTATCATTCCATGAAAAAACTCTCAATTATGCATCAGAATACTTCCTGCATCAAAGTTATTCTGGACTTACTCTTCGCATCACAAGCTACATTTGCAACGCTCAGAAGGTTTGATTGTATCCATTGTTTCACAGTAACTGATTTGCAGTCAATGTAAGAACATCATCGTTTCTAACTGGTATTCATATAGCACCAGTAGTCTGCAAGACATATTGATAATGGCCTTTACACATCTAGAAGATAAAAACACCAAAGAAGCCACAGGCTTATTTGACAGAATTTAAAAAAAAAAAAGAAAGATCAAAAACTATCTTAATGGACCATGGAACTTGCACTCAGAAGTGATAAAATGGTATGGTAAGGACTGCAGGAGCAACAATAACGTGGTCATTTTGTGTAATCATGTTAAAATATAGCATGTAATTACTAGGCTGTGTATGAGCTCAGAAATTTCTTAAGTAATAAAAGACACAGTTGTGTCCATAATCTCAGAAACTCCTTATGTACTTCAGAAAAGAAGCTTTATGTACCTTAGAGGCAGATCAGACAGTACAGCACAAAGTGCAGAACCTCGTCTTCAATGCTTTTGATCTTTCATTATTGTCACTGACACACCAAATGGATATAGCTTCCTTCACTTGTGCTCTTGGTGAGTAGCACCTCACTTTACAGTAAGATCAGTAACAATATTGATTCAGTGATTGGTTAAATATTGAAATAAGTCATATGGCTATAGCAGAGCAATTCACGCCTGTAACTGTTCACACTGGAAGGACCTGCTGTTTGCCCCATAAGTCCTTTTGGCTTGTGTTCTGAGCATTATACTTTTACGAAAACTTGGGGAGTTTCCATTCTTTTATGTCTACTGAATATGAATTTTTGTATAATGGAAGCTTGTTAAACCAAATACATCTGAAATAATTTTCCATCAAGCTGCTTTGTGTTCCATGCTGCAGGTCCCAGGGTCTAACTTTTCCCAGAGGAAATGTGTAGTCTAATCTATTTTACAATGAATCAGTAACCTCTAATCAATAGAGCAGAAAAGACATCTCTAGAGACTGATTTTAAACACCTACCACAGGGCAAAATAAATCTTTTTTAAGAGGCACCCATCTCTGTATCCACTACAGAACCAGCCACGCAGAAAAGGCACCTGATTTCTGGTGGCTTACATCAGGGAAACTGAGTGCCACCATGATTGGGCTCAAGTGAACTAAGCTACAGCAAAGTGGTACTTAGCCCATAACCTATTAACAGGGCATTGCTTGGGACACTAACAGTTTGGAAAGCTGGAATGCTGTCTTTCTGAGGCCAGTAATCTAGTTGCTTTTTTTTTTTAATGGGGGAAGGGGAGGGAGAGAAAGAATATCTTTATCTTCTGGGAGACACAGGAAAAGAACAAAGAGCCTTTTGGGGTTTTACTGCATTTGCAGAGAGCAATCCTCAGTGATATAACTCCACAAAAAGATTTTGTACGCCAGAAAAGATTTTCTGCGAAACTCTTCTGGGCTAATTCATCTGGGGTATATTAAGGCAAATCCAGTTATAGTGATCTATTACTTCCGTCTGAGTACTTCGTTTTCTTCAATTTAAAAACAACATTAGTGAGTAAGAAAATGTTTAAGCAATGAGACATGACATACTGTACCATGCTGCACTGTTGATTAATGTGCATCCCAGGTATATGGGAATAAGACAAGTGCCTACACCATATGTGGTGAGTGCATTAATCAGTATTAACATGTATTAACAGGTACAGAGAGAGAGAGGGTACTGAAGAAGAGCTGGTTTTGAAGCATGATCCTGCTGTGATGGCAATGGGGGTCTGAATACTGTTGACATGAGGAGTCAGCCTGACCTCTGAGGCTGTGACCTTAGAAAACCACATGCAGTTGATGAACTCCATGCCACAGGATGATGCCAATGCAAAAAAGCTTACTTGGATTCAAGGAGCGGCAGGGCAAGTTCACAGATCAGAAATCCTTTCAGGCTATAAATTCAAAGAAACGTCTCCAGGTCAGGAAGTCTCTGAGCTGCAAACGATTGGAAGCAGGAAGAGCACCCAGGGAAGTGTCATGTATCAGGCACTCTGGTTTTATACACTTTCCTAGACGTCTCCTTTTGATGGCCATCAGGGACAAGACAGAAAGGTAGAGAGCCATGTGGTACAACCCTATTCAGTGCATTATGTCTGATTTTTTATGTCTCAGATTTACAACGTACAACTAGTTGACATTAATTCTATGCAAGTTGTTCACCACTCAGTGGAAAAATACATGCAGCTATATGCATACCTGCATTGATAAAATGAATGGCATCAAGACTTCTAGGTAACTGGCTCATTGTGAACACCAGCAGGAATTCAACACAATCTTCCACCACTGGGACCAGATACCACCAAGCGTGCACTGCTGGTGGTGCAGCAGTTCTCAATTCAAAGGTCCGGTGAGGCACAGTGCCTTGAGAGATACTGCCTGCCTGAAGGTGAGAAACCAGACAAGAGACATTAACTCAGCGCATGTCACGTACAGGGCACTTCAGGAACCCTGCAGCACTGCTGGTCCAGGCACAGGAGAGGAGTGGGTTCCCCCCTTGCTTTGAGGCAGCAGCTTTTGCTCTTTGCTGAGTTCAGAAACATCCCTGTTTTCTACTCCGCAGGGCAGATCTTATCACATAACTGCCATGTTAGGGAAAACAAGGAAACAACAATAACACATTGCCTATTGAAGCATATTAACATGCCCCACAGCAGCCTCATTATGACTGTTAAATATTCACCCAAGATACTGAAATAAATGTTTTTTTTATTCATGGCCTCCCCTCCAGCCTCTCTCTTTCTTCCAGCCCCTCCTACCAGCATAGGAGCCAAAGTAGTTCAATAGTCCAACAACCAGACAATACTGTGAACTGCCTACTTTAAATTAAGCTTCTCTAATGACTCTAATTTAATGTAGTAATGCACGCAAGAAAAGCAATGCTTTTGGTTTGGCTTTTCTCTGATTCATATGGTCCTGTGCCTCAAAATTTTTTTGAGAGGCTGAGGTGGTTTTTAAATTATACTTTCAACTGGTAAGTAAATAAACAGATTTGGACACTGATCATTTTCCAGCACCATGATTTTGAATTTAAAAAACCTGCTATTTTGAAGGTGACTGGCTAAAGGTGAAGAACTCTAAAAACTGGACATGTCAGTAAAACACCTCAGCTGCGTTTCATCCTTTGTCTCCATTTTAGGCAACATCAGGGAGCATCTGTAACTTACCTCATGCTATTAGGATCTGGCCCTGTGTGGATCAATAAAGACTGCATGACTTTACTCCACACTCCAGTCCAAAGCTTTAACTACCCGCTAGACAGCCTGTAATTTCAGCAAGGAAAGACAGAACCTGCAGGTGTTGAATTAATGCACCATGAAAGCAGAACTCTGCTGTGCTGCAATGGAGCTAAAACCAGGCTTCTCTGGTATTGTTGACAGTATTCAGCTCCCAGTGTATTTCAGACTTTGGATACACAGAGGGTACCTAGCAATTTTGTCACATCTTGAAAATAGATCAGGGGAAAAAAAAATCCATTTCGACTCTTACATCCGTAGGTCATATTTACCATTTGCTAACAGGCTGTTGTGTTGTGAATGGAGCCTGCTTCTTCAGTCCCACGACACAGAAAGTTTCTTTTGCATCACAAACATTATAAGGAAGGAACTCAATAACAAAAGAGCCAGTGACTTCTAAGAAAAACAATCTAAATTGTGATGTCAACCAAAACATCATCAACAAAAGTCAAACTCTGGGAAAAAAAATGCATTTTAAAAGAAAAAGGTATCAACTGCGACTGTTTAAATTTTAAAATCAAAGCTACAAAAATGTACTTTGTAATTCCAATGCACTGATCCCATTGACTTTGGATGAGAAAACTGACATAGGCATTGAAGAAAAGCCATCACCCAGGCAGCTGCTTTTTAAGAGCAGACACCTGCTCAGCTATGCCTCTCTGGGTCACATCTAGTTGCTTTTCCATATGCGTGACATTTCAGAGGCCAGCTTGTGGCTTTATCTCCCTGCATCTCAGTAAAGCTGTGAAAATTTAGATGTCTGACTAAGGCCATGCTGACACCTGTCTCTGCTCCTAACCTGTGCCACTGAGCCACCCCATGGGGAGGAACAGGCAAACCTTCCGTACTGAGGTGGAGGTGAAGACGTCTGCTCAATAGTTTGAATACAGCTGCTCTGTTCCCTGGAGCAAGTTTGAAAGTCCTGAACAGAGATAGTCATCAAGGTGAGGTGATGTAGGCAGCTGCCTCAGGCAACAGGTTTCCAGGGTGGAAATAAGCCATCACTGTCACTACAGCTGAAAATGTGCAGGGCAGCAGCTCCTTCTCGTGTGGGAGAATGAGAAGACTCATTCAAGAAGCAACTACCACCCCTCCCCTTCCTCTTGGTAAGCCAGGCTCCCCAAGGCTTCCAAGACTCTCCCTCTATTTTCTCTGCCTGGGTTTTACCCCTCTCCTTGCTAAGAAATCTTGAATGCAAAGAGATAGACTCTCCTGAGTTAACTGCTACAGACTTCTGGTGTTCCAGTGAATGATATAGCTCAAGTTACCTGTGAGCTTCTGCAAAGTTATGCCAGGCCAAATTCAAATACTCTAGTTAACAAATCTACTCATCCTGTCATTTCCCTAAAAGTCACTGAAGTCTGGTTCACAGGCTTCTACAGTAGTAACAGTGTTGGTTGGTAGAGACCTCCAGATATCACCTTGTTCAGCATCCCACTTGAAGCAGGGCCTCCACAAGCACTAGATCAGCTTTGCCCAACTGTGGGGAAATACTCAACATTAAAGGTTACACAATCTTTCTGAGTAACCTGCTCCAGCACTGCACTTACAGCAAAAACATTTTCCTGATGACAAACCCGAATGCCATCTCTGGCTGTTGCCCCTTGTTGTATGATCTGATATCACAAACATATAACATGCCTTATTCTGAGACCCTGAGAATCAACATATCCCTGTAATTACAAGAGAATTTCAGGTGTTCAGTACCATATCTGTTTATCGCATATCTTCAGTTCAAGAATCATTATTGTTTCCTTCCCTGCTTCTTGTCTCTCACTGCCTACTTTTTATTGTATGTACTAGTACAAGCCTACATCCTTCCTGAAGCATCTGAAGGTTGCTCAGTTTATTTACATCCAGTAGCATATTAATACTTTCCACTATGGCACATTAATACTTTCCATTATGCAAAATGAGCTCTTAGCTATTCCTTGGACATTAATTTAGTTGAATATGATAGTCAGAACTCTCTGACATTGTTAAAGTTAATGATCTGATACTTTACAAGACAAGAGGCATTTCAAATCAAATTGATCGTATTAATAGTTTTATTGAGCAACATTAACAGAAGTGTGTTGCTCCACAATGTCCTCAAGCAAAGCTTTTATTGGCACGTTAATGGTGATAGAATGTCCAAATCCAAAGCAGGAGACACTTTTTATTTCTATAACATACAATTACCGCTAGTCTAAAATTCTAGATTAGAAACTGGTAACCATATGGCTGTGCTTGAAAGCCCTATCTTCTGTTGAAATGTATGGATAACTGCTGCACACAAATCAGCCCACTTTATTGACCAATTCTCTCTGTTTCCAGCTGCTTGTGCCAGAGAAGAGGAATATCTGATGGAAAGGGGATGAATGAATTTGCTCCTGTGGTTTAGAATTGTCTGTGAGTCCATTTGATGTTAGGGAGGGGTAGGTAACCAGTATCTTGAAAAAATAAGGCTTTTTCTAAGCAGTAAGGTGTTACAGCATTTTAAGTCTATGTGATAGATGCTAAAGATAACATGGTGAGGAGAGCAAGTGGGAAGAGAGCTGGAAAGAGCAGGTGAACTATATGTGAGCGACTCAAAATAGGCCAGTGTGGTGGGTTGACCCTGGCTGGACATCAGGTGTCCACCAAAGCTTCCAGGGGGTGCCATCCTTCAGAAACAGACTGCTGCACTGTGGGTCCCTTCCACAGGATGCTGTCCTTCAGGAACAGACTGCTCCAGCCTGGATCCCCCGCAGGATAACAAGTCCTGCAGTTAACCCTGCTCCATAGCGCCATAGCGCCGTAGGTCCTGCCAGGAGCCTGCTCCAGCACAGGCTCCCATGGAGTCAAAGCCTCCTTTGGCCATCCCCTTGCTCCAGCATGGGGTCCTCCACAGGCTGCAGGTGGAGATCTGCTCCTCCATGGACGTCCATGTGCTGCAGGGGCACAGCCTATCTGCACTATGGTCTGCTGCAAGGGAAACTCTGCTCCAATGCCTGTAGCACCTCCTCCCCTCCTTCACTGACATTGGGGTCTGCAGAGCTGCTTCTCTCACATATGCTTACTCCTCCCCCTGGCTGCAATTGCTCCTGCACAGTAAATTTTTCCCCTTCTTAACTATGTTATCCCAGAAGCGCTACTGTGGCTGATGGGCTTGGCTTTGGCCAGCAGTGAATCCATCTTGAAGGTGGTTGGCATTGGCTCTGTTGGACACAGAGGAAGCTTCTAGCAGCTTTTCACAGAAGCCACTCCTGTAGCCATGTCCCCTACCCCCCCCCAAACTTTGCCACAAAACCCAATACAGTCAGCTTCACAGGCACAACTTAAAGCTGTTGAGAAACTGTTCATACTGTATTTAACTATCTCAGTATGCTGGACCTGAAAGGACTTCTTGATGTCAAAGATTTTCTCAGCTAGAGGAATGCCACAATGGCCCTCAGACACATTATCAAAGGAAAAGTTTCCCACACAGGTCGCAGGTCAAATTCAACAAACTTCTCGCAACAGCCATGTCATTTAGGTCAAGAGGAATGCCAAGTATCATTAAAATATTGCAAAATTTTCAGTTTATAAAACTTTCCCCATGTCAGATCTCCGAGTGACGTTTTCAACACAGATATACAGACATCCTCTAATGCTGCATTACTTAGAGCATCCAAACAATTGAAAGCTGAAGAGGGCACAGTTCAACAAAATCTTCCATATCCATCTTTCCTTCTCATTGGGTTTACTTGCCTAATGGCAAATACGTGGAACATCCAGAGAAGAAAACTGTTACCCTAAATAATAGGGGTCATACATGATATGAGTTCAGCCTGAAAAGTGCTGACCACCACTGAGTGGGATCTCCACTGGGTGCTGACTGCTTCTCTCTACCGACATTATTAGGCAGTAAGTGACCTGAATTGCTGCTCTGGGTTCAGCAGTAACTCTTTTTTTTTTCTTTTTCTCCTTCTTGGTAGCTGGAGCAGCGCTGATAACAGCAGTGCTTTCAGTTACTGCTTGGTAATGGTTTGGTCTCATCAAGGACTTCCTGAGTCTCATGCTCTGCCGGGGAGGAGGGGAAGCCGAGAGGAAGCAGAGACAGGACACCGGACCCAAACTGACCAAAGAGCTATTCCATGCCACAGCACATCTTGCCCAGGATGTAAAATACTGGGGACAGGAACCTGGAAGTCTCTCTCTCTCTCTCTCTCTCTCTCTCTCTCAGCTCCTCCAGGTGGTGAGCGGTTGTATCCTCTTCCCTTGTATTTGCCTTCTCATTGTTACTATTGGTGGTAGCAGCAGTGGTCTGTGTTATACCTCAGTTACTGGACTGTTCTTATCTCAACCCGTGGGAGTTACATTCTTTCGATTCTTCTTCCCATTCCCCCCCCCCCCATTGGATAAAAAAAAAAAAGAGTTACTGCTGAACCCAAGACAATTGCACATCCCTCCCTCAGTGTTAGACACCACAGTAGCCACAACGCTTACATTAGGCAAATACACTAAGCTGCCTGATTACCATGCCAAAGTGATATTTTGGATAAGCTTTGAACCTTGTAGCAGTGGTCAGAAGTGTTGCTTGCAAGGGCTTTCAGTTTTCAGCCTGTCTTCCTTTATAGTGTTTTCAATTAAAAGTGCAGTGTAGCCGGTAAGAAGTGGTGAATGTGCTCATAACCCAATGAAGCAAAAGACTTGGGAGCCATTGCCTTAGAACAGTAAGATCCTATCAAATCATCTAAGCAGCCTTTAGTCACATAGAGTTTTGGCACCTGCTAGAACAACAAATAGAAAAGGCAATAAAGACCATCCCAACTAATACGGTAAAGAGGTCTACATGGCAAACCCTTTGCCATTTCTTCTATGTTTTGCTGTTTTCTCTCCAGGTGCAAATGATTTTCTGTGCCTACAAATTTCAAGAAAGAGCCTTCAAAACTGTGCATGATACAGCAAAGTTTGACAACAATCCAGCAAGGTCTGCAGCTGATAAAGGAGGCAGCAACAATTGGGAGAACTGCAGACAATTGTTCCACAGCCGCTGTTGCTGAATTGTAAGCCTGTGCTTGTGAACTAAAAAATCTATCTCAGATAATTGACATTTATTTGATTGAAGCAGCAGGGTGCCCTCCATCAGAATGGGAGGAGACCATATGGAATAACAGTATGAGTGGAGATAATGTTTGTCTGCTGAGTGTGTCAATGTGTTTAGAGATTATTCATTGGGCTCTAGGGATTCCAATATGGTAATGTTTCAGCTAAATTAGAATCAGATTAATTGCTCTAATCTAATAGAAAGACAATGTTTATCAAATTATTTCTCCTTCACCACATGATATTGCAGTGTCATTACTCTCTGAGTTAAAAAAAAATAAAATCAAAAGGCTCTTGTATCACATCTGCTCGAGAACTCCATAACAGTGAGGATTTCTACACAGGAGACTTAATGCAGTTTATAACTCTGTGAAGGAACTAATGAATTAAAATGAAAGCTTTGTAGAAAATAAATCCTCCACATTGTGGGTAGGGCTTAAACTATATTAATTAGAATGACTTTACCTTGTTTTGGGCTTGGGCTTTTTTTGTAGGGAGCTCTTTATTTTTGCTAAAATTTTGATACTTTTCCACTTGTTTTAAATTTTATTTCAGTAGAATAAATTTTTTTTGTAGTAAGAAGCACTAAAATTGAACAATTTAGTAGCTAATTAATGTTTTCTTCATTTTCTTTCACCTTCTTTATATTCTTTTCATCTGAAAATTGCAATGAAATTACCAAAAGCTGAATGAGCATACAAGGTTGCTAAAACCCTTCACCTATACTTTTCCTTATTTAGTGCTTAGGGTCATTTTAGGTCACCTGTCAAATGCCTGAATAGACACAGAGCCCTTCAGTTCCTTTAAAATGTAGTGGAAATATGTAGTTCTGGTGGCACTGCATTGTAAGTGTTGAGTACCTCAGAGAGTCAGACACTCCTTTAACTGCTCAGTGGCTTGAATGGTGCAAGAACAGGCTCCAATTATGTCTTTAAAAAGCCAGTTCAGGTTCTTTTACCCTTAGAATGTTTTCAGTATATGCTATATATGTTAAAGCACAACATTAAATATTAGCCCATTTAAAAGAGTATCTAGTAAGCACAATTCTCAAAACGTGCAGAAGCATGATTTCATAGAATCATAGAATAGTTAGGGTTGGAAAGGACCTCAAGATCATCTAGTTCCAACACCCCTGCCATGGGCAGGGACACCTCACACTAAACCATGCCACCCAAGGCTCTGTCCAACCCAGCCTTGAACACCACCAGCGAGGGAACACTCACAACTTCCCTGGGCAACCCATTCCACTGCCCCACCACCCTTACAGGAAAGAATTTCTTCCTCATATCCAATCTAAACTTCCCCTGTTTAAGTTTGAACCCATTACCCCTTGTCCTCTCGCTACAGTCCCTCATGAAGAGTCCCTCCCCAGCATCCCTATAGGCCCCCTTGAGATATTGGAAGGCTGCTCTGAGGTCTCCACGCAGCCTTCTCTTCTCCAGGCTGAACAGCTCCAACTTTCTCAGCCTATCTTCATACCCAAAAGTGCTAATAAACCAACCCCTCCAATCTGATATTCCACTGTGTTACACTGATGTGATGCTACAGAAAAGCCCTGGAGTTCACAGGACTTTGTGTATCAAACTGGAATGACAGAAGACAGTCAGGCATTTTGTTTCTGCTTAATTTATAATGGTGACACTGCATTTGCAAGGCATTCAGGCTGCATGCTTAAGAGAGCACTGAACAAATATTTTCTAGGCTTCTATAGTAACTAATAGTTGCTCCTACCTTAAAAGGGTCATATAGTCTCTCAAGACATATTTTACTGAAATTCTATTTAAGAAAAGTGAATACCTTTGTTAGTGAAGTGTCCATAATGCATATTAAAACACAGTTTACCAAAGTGGGCCAAACACAACCTCGAGAGTGATTCCAATGCTGAGCAGAAAACAGTGCTTACACATTCTGTCCCCAGTAGCTTTGTCTCCATGGTACAACACAGCACAAAAATGCCAAGTTTATAAGGCACAGACCTGTGGTGGCAGGGTGCTTGATGTGCCAATTCACTGTTTCCATAACCCATTCCCCCACGGATATAACCCATATAACTGGGTTTTCTGGTACTTCTGGAGAAACAAACCCTCCCTCAAGCTTTTTTACTTGTAAGACATTAAAAGTTCATGGCAACTCTCCCACCTAAGGCTTTGAGTTTTAAGCCTTACTTTATGAAACATAGGTCAAAGTTAAAGTGGCATACACAATTCAGATCAGGCTGCATAAACTAGATGACTCTGAAGCCATGATAACAAAACCCTACCCACTTGCTCTTTCCCAAGTTTCATTACATAGCTGTTGCTAAACCCTTTTTGGCTACCCAGGGTTTTATATATCTGTTCAAAAATAACAGGAACATCTGCCCTCTTTCCTGGAGTTTTCACGCTACTTTTGATGTGAGTTAAGGCTCCAGAAAGAGCTGTGGTCTATGCAGAGAGACACTTACTCTGTCATCACTCAGTGCTTGGATCTGACTTCATACCGTTTGTTCTGAGAGCTTCAGCAATAGCTTCCCTGTTGTTTTCCCTGCCTTAGGAGCTGTGAACCTCCAGCCCAGCCATTTCCTGCTGGGCTTCTGAAGTCTATACAGCACAAAGATCCACAGCCACATCATGCCAGGGATGGGAAGACACTTCTCACAGATATATATAACTTAAGGATGATGTGACTGTCAGAGGAATACTGTGACGCACTAAATAACCCGCAAAATGAAAACACTATTCAGGAAAAATATACTGGTTTGGTATGGATCTATAAACTTTGAAATACAGGTGGCTAATCTAAATACTTAATTTAAATAAATGACTTATTCATGATCTTTAAACTATACACTACCATTATTTCAAATTATTTAAAGTAGCTGTAGTCTCACACAGGAGAAATGGTAACATGCTGTTGGGGAACATTTGTTAGTAAAATATATAGTTTATCTGTTTTAAGAAAAAGAAGTGTTACGCATATAGGACACTCCATGTGGCAATGAATTAGAAGATTTGCAAACAAGCAGCAGGGGACAGTGTTTCTGAAGGAAAGTCCTTTACTAGAATCTGCAGGGTACTTCAAAATTGCTATTATTACTATCTATTAAAAATCACAGTGCTAAAAATGCATAGAATGCTCCACAAAAAGATTAATGTTATAGTTTATTCCTTGCTCCAAAGAATTTGAAACACAGTTCTGCCTCCAGACACACTGTTGCCATACTCATATAAGCCTGCAGAACCCAACAAAGTCGACAGAAGTTGCTGCATGATGAATAGCACAGCTGGGCACTGATTTTAGATAGACAAAACAAGCAAACAAATGAAAGAAAAGCAAAGTGTTCAGGCCTGAGAATTTCAACCCTGAATCCTCTTACCGTCTGGTTTAATTACACTGTATAAAATCCTGTTCTCATTGGGAGTCAATGGAAGATTTATCATCTATTTAAATATAAATTCAACTGACTTCAAGGAAGTTTCCTCGGTTTAGTTGTATGTGATACTTCAAATCAGCGTAATTTGGGCCCGTACACAGGAGGCACTTCAAAATAGATCACCTCAACTGTTCCTCAGGCTATTTAACAAGGCAGGATATTCCCATAAATGTGTTGCATTCACATGTATATAAGTATATTTGTGTATACATATATGTTTGAATAAACGTGAGTAAATTGTGGAGAATTTTTGCTTTTTTGATTTTGGCAGTACAGCTTTCGTCCCAGCTGGTACGCGCTATGAAAGGACTTTTATCTCTTTGGTTTATATACCAAATTAATGTGAGAAGAGAAAGATTCCCAATAATTAATTTTGATTTCACTTTTGTTCAAAGTCGTCATTCACACATGTATACAAAATTCATAAAGGTACACAATCTTCCCTATAGAAAGTCAGAGGCAGCTTTAGACCCAGAAAGGCCTGCCATGAGAGAAGAATAAGAAGTATCACCCTACTTATTTTCCTGCAGTATTTCTTCATTATTTTGGAGCTGTATCAGCAGAGCACAAGCCTGTGCTGGCATGACGTAGTGAGCATCTCACAACTTCAGTACTCATTACATCTGCAGGGCCACCACAAACTGTGGCATCAATAAGAATGTCCATATTTTAGTTATATTTTTAACTACATTTAACTTCTCTGATCTCTAATGCAGATACGTAATGTACTAAGGGCACAGGCTATGTACATATTAAGCAGGCAGCAGCATAGTGTTGCAGCACAACAGCAACTTTCTACATTTCGGTAACTCAATTTTTACCTAATTATCACAAATTATAACTTAATTTCTGAGCCAACAATATTGTTGTAACTGATTTTCTGCTTGAGCTGTACAAACACTGGAAACCACCTGAAACTGGCAGGCTTCCGTGTGTAATTGAAACAAACCTAGTTTGTGGTAAACAAAATGCGCCAAGGTTTTTCACCTGGAGCAAATTATTACAGCTGTTAATAAAACCTACTTAAATAGCTTTCATAATACATGAGAAACTGCTCAAATAGCTCTGGATTTGGCTCTTTAGCTTTGTCTCACAGGAATAGCCTCATGATTGCGCTAGAAATAAAGTGCCGGCAGAATCCAGTATTGTAGGACTGGTGACTCCCGTAAAGAGATAAACCTACTGCTGTTTTTCACAGCTTTGCCAGACACACATGTAGTTTGCATCTATGTCAAAAAAAAAAAAAAAAGAAAAAAAGAAAAAAGAGCCCCAACACTTCTTCAATTGATTTGCCCTTTGTCACTGTCACGGATATATTTTCCCTATTTTGACAGGTAGTTGTAATTCTATTAGCAGCCCATTGACTTCCCCATGAAATCGATCTGTGTTGGGCTAGCTGGGTCTTCTTAAACCTGCTGATTTATTGCTTCTGCCTGCTAAAAAAAAAGCAAAAAAAAAAAAAAAAAGAAGAAAAAGAAGCTCCTCTGCCTCCATGGCACACAAAGTACCTAAACGATGCCTGAAAATGAATAATTTTTAGCCTGGCTGTTGGTTCTCTCAGTGGCAGGCGAGCTGTGACCTTTCACCGGCACTTTTGCTGAGATGCCTGCTGATGCTGGCATGTGTAAATGATTGTCAATTTCCCCTATTAATTTACCTGTCTGCTTCATGTATAAACTAGATCGCATTCACCCTAAATGTCTTCAGCATCAATCTATCATATTTACCTAATTTTGTGATTTCACACTGGGCTGCCCAACTGCCTGATACAAGAGAACTGCTTGAAACACGTTCAATGCCTATTCACTCATGCAGACAGAAAATGGGTGAATTTATTGTTGCTGGCATTCTAGTTTAGGTCAGAGAAACAGGTTATAATCATACTCTTCTTAGTCAGTGACTTCTGAAGAATAATTCACCAGGGTCTAAAATTATGTCCTGGAATTTTAAATGATGTCCTGGTATCTCTCTTGGTGGCACTAAGTATTTCTTCTTTCCTCTGGGTCAGAAAAATAAATTACTTTTCTACTGGGCAAAAAGCAACTTTATGTTGTCACAGGTTGTTGTGTGGAGCTTTTCTATTATCTGTAAATATGAAATTTTGACTGTGAATACAAAGAGATAAAGAATATTTTTATGTACTTGTTTATCTTAACCAAAGTCAGTTCCTTGACGTTTTTTCTAATAAAGCAACAAAGCCCCACACAGCTACTCACTCACTCCCCCAGCAGCGGGGTGGAGGAAAGAATCAGAAGAGTACAAGTGAGAAAACTCATGGTTGAGATAAAGATAGTTCAATAGGTAAAGCAAAAGCCATGCACACAAGCAAGGCAAAACAAGGAATTTGTTCACTACTTCCCATGGGCAGGAAGATGTTCTGCCATTTCCAAGAAAACAGGGCTCCATCATGCATAACACTTACTTGGGAAGACTCATACCATTACTCCCAGTGTACCCCCCCTTCCTTCTTCTTCACCCTGCTTCATATGCCATATGATATAGAATATCCCTTTGGTCAGTTGGGGTCAGCTGTCCTGACTGTGTCACCTCCCAGCTTCTTCTGCACTCTCAGTGTACTCGCTGGTGGGGTGGGATGAGAGGCAGAAACAGCCTTGACCACTATGTAAGCACTGCTCAGCAATAAACAAAACATCCCTGTGTTATCAATATTCTTTCCAGCACAAATCAAAACATAGCCCCTTACCAGCTACTACAAAGAAAATTAACTCCCCCTAGCCAAAACCAGTACACTGTGGAATCAAAGTAGAGATTTAAAAAAGACTATTGTTTGCAAAATTTAGTACCTCTCTCTTTTATATAATGGCGGGGTCATTCGTTTTTTTGTTAAGCATATGCAATCTGTTAACCAATTCTAATTTATTCTTATCATGTACTAGAAAGGGCCACATGAGTAAGTAGAAATGCTGTACTGTAGGTAACCAACAGGAAGCAAGCTGACCTACCCAAAAGTTGCAATAGTGAGTTATTTTCCTTCCAGACTCCTTTCCTTCCAACTCAATTCAAGACCCATTATGGATCTTAAAGCCACCTTAATGCTGACTCAAAAGGTCCAAAAGGAAAAACAAAAACAACCCAGCAGTTACGTGACTTTCAAAAAGGAGTAAGATGCATAGAAGGAAGTACGCAAGTATGCACTGTAAAAAAGGAAGAAAATCCAATATCAACCACTTTAAAAATAGTACTGCTGGAGGTGGATATTAAGGTTGATACACTATACTTAGTGTAGAGAAAAAAAAACCAAATCAAAGTAAGATTGAGACTGGTAGGGAAAGAAGGAGGTACCTTGTAACACCTACAACAGTAAACGCATGTAGGAGGTCTAGGCTCTATTTTGCCCTTTCAAATATTAAAGCTTAAAGAAAAATATGCCAGACCACAGCTTAAGTCAACACCTTTTAGGAAGAGACTGGTGGCAAGAGTTAGAACAAATTAGCAGAAATTTCTCAGGTTAGATCCCAACAAAACACCTCAGACCAGAGTGCTACAGGTACGTATAAATAAAAGAAGGTACCAGTGAAAAAAAGCACAGCCTGAATAAAAGGCATTAGGCAAAAAGAAGAGGTTAATTCAGTGCACCTTTCAGACAGGACTGCACCACCAGCCTCTGTTGCACAAACAGAGCTCCCTGCTGGCAAGCAACCCCCAAATACCTTGAACTGGATGGTAAAACAAACCGCTGCACAGAGATGACAACAGAATGTAGACCAGATGACCTCCCACTTTTCTGATCTATCCACCTCCACCAAAAAACCTTGTTTGGGTTTTTTTCTGTTGGTGTGATGCAGGCTAAGATTTTGTCAAAAGACAGGAAGGTATTTTGCACCAGGACTTGGGGTGGAGCTGGGGAAGGGTCAGGGCGAGTTTTCAAATCCCTACTTACCTTAAAAGCAAGCATTCATCTTCTCACTTGATTCTTTTGTTGTCAGATGTAACAGCAGTTTTGTTACACAATACGGTAACTGCCAGAGAACAGCCAGGGGAATGCTTTAGATAAAATGGGCTCCTCATTACTAGGTGGGGAACTTTCCTTTTGAGCATCTATGAAATCCAACATTACTTGTAGAAGAAGCCAATTGCCATTCTGATAAATAATGACCATACGTGGGACTCTCCACAGAAGACAAGGACTTGCCAGCCCTGGCAGTTGCCCAACTACGGCATTTGACGCTGACTTCAGCTGAGTATAAATATAGAATAGTGAATAACGGACATTGGCCTCTAACAACACAGAGACCTTGAGTTGAATTAAGTTAAAAAAAAACAGGTTCTAGGGGAGATTATGTTGCTTCTGGAAGGTCACAAAAAAATTTTCTCCCTTCCCTCTCTTCCCCCAAAGGATGGGACTATAAAGCATAAAGCAAACTTTTTTTGTTTTCTTGGAGATATATGTAAGGATGTAAGACTGGAGGTATGTAGTGAAGAAAACATGAACATCAATATAGCAGCAGCGCTTGCTGGTCCTAGGGATGAAAGGAAACCATAATGCACTAACCTTACAGAATTTAAAAATACAGTAGTTCAAAATGAGTAAAAGGGCATGTGACAACATCAGCAAAGTCCGCCAATACCTGAGACATATCTTCGCAACATGAGGCATTCATCATATATCCCTGAACCACAGGCTACCTCATATAAAGAGAAAATTTAAAAATCAAGTCTACCTAACTTGGGTATCTGACTTTCAACTACATTTTTGGCACCAAATGTGGCATTCATCTCATATTTAGGTCTACACAGCATAAATGAGTACATCTGAGTTTATATAGGGAGTCCAGAAATCAAGTTGTTTGGTCTGCATTTGTTCAGATGAATAAACTCCATTGACAGTCTTGGTTAGATGGCAATGACAACAGGAAACTAGGCAGGGGGGGTTGGAACCAGATGATCTTAAGGTCCTTTCCAACCCTAACTATTCTACGATCCTATGATATACTCAGTGGTGGACATCCCCACCTAAAATCAGGCAAAATTAATTTCTTAAAATGAAAGTGCCCAAGCTCTCTGAGTAGTGAAGACATATAACCCTTGAGAGATTTTAGACTTAATTTAAAAGTCCTGGAGAAAAAACTTGTTAGGGTTGGTAAGGAAACAATGCAGAAAGTAATTAATTGGGAGCTATAATCACAGTGTGCTTGATTTGTTTTGCAACACAGAACAAATCCTCAAGTACTGCAGTAAACCTCATCCAGCTTTTGAAGGGAATACAGCCTGTTTGTCTTCATTGAACCGAATCCTCAACATGCAACAGCTAATTAAAGACTCCAAAAGTCTGTAAATACTTTGACAAATATTGATATATCTGCCTGAGATCCTCACTTGGCAAGTTGGCCAAGTCTTGTCTTATTTACTTCAGTGATGCTGAAAACGACTGCGGTGATTTCATCATCTTCAGCTCCTAATAAAACAGCTTGCCCAAGTGAAAAGATGTGTAAAGAGGATCTTTCCGATATAGAAACCAAAGAAATTACTTCTGATAAAAGAAGAAAAATGGAATCTCTCGCTGTTCATGTTGACAGCTGGGAAGAATATTTGCCGAAGTCCTTTTCATTAAAATGAACAATAAAACAAGGGATCAAATTCAGAGCTGACTTACAGCAGAGAGAAACATTATGAAGAATATGACTACTAGAGTCAAACTATTTACACCATTTAGACTGGTCTGGCTCAAAATACTTAAAACGTGGTCAGTTGGATGACTAGGGTCTGATCCTCCACACTACCATGTAAGATTTACATGCTGAGGAATATTTTTTCTATCCATTTTCCTAACTCACAGTGCCACTGGCAGCAAAGATCTAGATACCAACAATTTTTCAAATTACAACTAAAGTCTAACTATGGTATCAGTTTTTATTATTTTCCTATCCGCCTGATGCTAAACCTACCCAAAAGTTTTAAACATAATACAAGGCAGCCAAGCAAAGGTACATAATTAAGATGCATACAAAATACCCTGTGCAGCAAGTAAATACTTTCTTTTTAATTATATTATTACCTGGGTTTGTGTTGCTAAATTGCTACACAATTTCATATATAATTGATTTTTCCAAGAAAAATATTACCAAAATGATTCTGTAGTTCAAAACAGCATGAACTTAATAATATACAAACAATTTTTATCTCACAACCTATAGTGCTGCATGGGATTTGTATGCTGAAAAGTAATATTCCTTCATATTAACAGCAATTTTGAATGTAACATAACAACTCAATGACTTTTTTTCTCTGCACTTCTTAAGAAGAATACTAACAGTTCCTCCTGTGAGGATATATTTTGTAGGTGCTTTTGCAGATTATGAAAATAGTTGTGAGAAAATATTTGGATAAAGGAAGACAAAGCTCCAGGTAGCAATAGGTTTCATACTGAGTTGATAAATGCAATTAGGGATCAGAAGGATGAACAATTACTTCAGGGGAGTTTTGATACCAGAATGCAATATCAGATGATTAGAAAACTGGAAAAATATCATCTTTTTCCTATTGCAGAAGCACCCAGTAGCCTCAGCACAAGTGAAAAAAGAACACTGTGCCAGGGCAATGGATATTGCATGCCCTGAAGTCTTCACAGGCTCAGTAATCAAATATGAGAAAGGAATACTTGCCTGTTCTTGAGAAACTATAAAGCTACATTTCCAAAGAACAACGCAAGGAGTACTGTGAAGAGTTAAAATGAAGGAGATCTGAGGGAGATCCTTCTTGGCCCAGAGGGTTTGAGATGAGTGGAAAACATTCCCCCATGTGTAGGAGGAGAGCAGAGCAACCCAGAACCTACCACTACTGTCCTGATGAAGAGGTAGACGCATTTCACAGCCACTTTTAATGAAGTAACTACAGATTTACCAATGTTAGTATCTCGCCAAATCAATTCTAGCAATATCACAGGGTTTGTATTACTAATTGCTAGAATTTCTCATGTAATTGATTCTAGGAGAACAATATTGCCGGCAATATTCCACTGCTGCTGTCAGGTGCTGAGCATGTCAGTGCACTACCAACTGCATTAAGGTCCTGATGCCTACATGAGATGCACAGCCTCTCCCGGAATACAAGGCATGGTATAGGACTTTGCAGTTCTTCAGAGCTGAAGATTTTCTTGAAGAAGAATTAAACTGAGCTTGGTAACTTAACCTCTAATTTGGTCTCTTAGAACTTGGAGGAAAAAGCAATGGGATAATAAAACGTGCTGATTAGCTGAGCAATTTTAAGTCAGTTATTGTTTCTATTATGTGGTTAATAACCTCTTCTGAACAGGCTTGATTTTTGTATCTGTTTGCATTAGAGTCAATTTGTGGTATGAGATTGGTATTATTTATTGAATGCTACATCCAGCTGCAAAGTTAAGTGTATGACAAGCTTCTATGAATTTAATTACACTGCTATGAGATACAGGCTTGTATAGATGCCCTAAATTAAGTTTAGCAAATATCACTGGTGTGGTGAATGGTCAAATGGAGGTTACCAGCTCCATGAAGATGTCATTTCAAAGGCTTTATGGACTGTTGTTTTGACCTGAGTTGATCAGACTTTTGGAACTTGCTTATTTTGTGCAGGTAAGCACTCAAAATCATGTTAACTTTACCTAAATATGTAAGGCTAACCTAAGCCTGAATATGTTCAAACTTGGAAGCAAGTTAAGATTCAGTGTCCCTGAGCAATGTGGCTATGCACTGATGTTTCTTTAATACATTTGAAGCTGCAGATATTTTTCATTGCTAAATATACTTAGTATTCCAAAAGGCAGGATAAATCTGATGGCAATAAACATTAGCCCCTTTTTTTTTCTATTTTTGTCTAAACCCTTCTGCTCTAAGTGCTACAGTGAGTTTCTCTCTTTTCTTGTTCTGATATATAATTGACAGCTCTGCCCAATGTCCTTTTATACCTTTTGATTTTTGCCCTGGCTGCTAATAGAATACACCATTTTATACAACTCCAGTCTATTAACCAAGTGCCTGACCTTGGGGGATGCCGAACACCTGCTGAAATACACACAGCACCCGTAATTCTCATTGATTTCATTACGAGGGAGAGAACTTGCTCCCTCCCAGGTCATTTAGGCTGACGAAAAAAACCTCACTAGTAGAGACAGAGCTCTTGGTGGACCCCTGTGGTCCAGAAAGTCAGACAAACACCAGATGTAGCTGCTTCCATAGCACCCAGCCTGGGACTGATGCCAGACAATATTAATTGTCAAGAAATAGAAATTAGGAACACAGCTACTCTTCAATTCTTACAGTCAGTGGTGGGAAACGTTACGATATACCCCACTGGGTCTCACCAGTAATTCATCTAACCCAGTATCATGCCTCTGACTTGAGAAGAGAAACACTACTAAGGAACCACAACCCAGGCTGCTTTCTACAGGCTCTTTTTGTGTACCCCCAGCACCCATAGATTTTGCTGTAGTTGTGTCAGAAGATATGCTCCTGCCTATGGTACTGCCCTCAAGATGCAGCAGCACAGGGCTTGGTGAATAGCAGCATTTCTGCCTTTACCTTCTCTAGCTCCTTGGTGACTTTCGAAACCCCAGTCACCTGGGATTAAAGTTTTTGTTTCTTGGAATGATCGAGTCCTTGCAAGCACAGCTCATTTCTGCAGATTACGCCCCAAACTGTCATACAAACAGACCCCGATTGCTTGAATTCCTTATGAGCCCACCGAGATGCAACATGAAAACCCCTATATCCTCAGCCTTCTCCTTTCCACCTGAAGAATCCCACATCTGTTAACCCCTCCTCATTAGGAAGCTGCCCCATACTATTACTTATTCTAGTAGTCCTTCTCTGCATCTCCCCTATGTCCATCTTGACACTGGGACAGAACTCACACAGTGGTTAAAAACAGGGTACACCAAAGATATAGCAGCAAACTGGTGCCTTCGGCTTCTGTTTTGTTCTGACTGATGGAGGATCTGAGCTGCAGAGGTTTGCGTTTATACACCAGCAGCCATAGGAGCAGTCACACCCACAGCAGCTGTGTACATTCAAGCCTGTCACCCCAACCTCTTTCTAAGGACTGGCCCCCTTCAGACGTGACTCATCTGTTCTATATTCCATTTATTTTAAGATGAAATAAAAGCACCTTCTATATGCCTGCTCCTTCCTGCTGCCTGCAAAGGCAGCTTACACATCTAAGGCAGGCATAGACACCTGGGCTACGGCTGTGTACAGCTGACCAGAAGAATCCCTCCCAGCGTGGCTCTGATTTCCAAACCCACTCACTGCCTCCTTGTGTGGGGATCTGCAGAGAAGTGACGTAAGGGGCAGAGTCCTAAAGCATCATGCAGTGAATTAAGACTTGTTTTGACCCAGGCAGAGGTTACAGAAGAAAGGGAGATATTCTCAGCATACTTTCATCCAGGCTGAACGTTTCTTGGGCAGGTGTGGCTTGGGCTAGGCTTGGTTGAAAGAAAGTTTGTCAAAAAAGGAGCAATTGAAGCATTTTGCACAGTGAGGTGAATGAGAATATAAACCAGTGATAAAGAAATATTGAAATACGATCTAGTGAAGACTAGGATTAAGAAAAAAACAATGGAAGTGTGATAGATAAATACTCTTCCTTTTGCTTTGCCATTTCCTGAAGAGTACGTTTTTCATTTCTGGAATATGACTAGTTTAAAATGAATTGTGGGGAGTGACAGAGAGAAGAAGATTGAGTGCTAATTTCTATCCCACCAACTATTTGTGCCCCAGTCACTACTGCAGGAGTGACACATTCTGCATTAGTTTACATGCATAGATTTGGCATTACTCAAGAAAATAATTTTGAGTACAAACAGAAAAAAAAAAAAGGTTGAGTATATAAAGAGATAAAATACTGCTGCTGCACGCCAGTCCAGCCCTGTTTTGAGTATCCTCAAAGCTTGCGCAATGAATTACCTCCACAAAGACATTTCATGTGTGATGTATTAGGCATCTTGCTTTGTTTTTAGTGAACCTTCCTGTAAGGGAGCAAATTATAATCAACTTTGAAACACAGACTTAGTCACAATCTCCAAGTATGAAGACACAACCATCCCCCCATAATTTTTACTTACTGGCTTATTTATTTGCAATTCTCAAGATAGCAAACTAACAATAAGCTCCCACTAAGTCACTGAAAGTGATAATGTCCTTTCACTGACACCACTAAAACACATAATCATGAACTATAAATGATTAAAAACCTGGGAACTGCAAAGATCAAAGGTGAAAGCTAAGAAGCGCATATTAGAAATAACAACAGATGGCCACAAAATGAAAACAAATTAAATTCTTAAAGCTCTGCTGCCATTTGTAAGCCATTTACACTGGAAGTTTGTAGTTTATGACTTAGCTGGGCGCTTCCAGAAAAATAAAATCTCATCTTCATAATGGAGCTATCATTTGTATCAAATTCTTTACATGATCTGTATCAAATTCTAAATGTAATAAATATTTCCAAATTTATTTATTGAAATTTAAGATGTATTTACCAGCAACCATTTGCTCTCATGTTGTTTGGAATGTTGTCGTGGTTTAAGCCTCTCAGGCAGTTCGCTCACTCACACCACCCTGTTTTTTCCCCCCAGCTCCCAGGGGGATGGGGAGGAGAATCAAAAGAAGGCAACTCCCACAGGCTGAGATAAGCACAGCCCAGTAACTAAGGTGTAACACAAACCACTGCTGCTACCACCAACAGTTATAATGACAAGGGAAATACAAGGAAAGAGAATACAACTGCTCACCACCCAATACCAAGCCCAACCCAGCAGTCAACCCCCCTCTTCCAGGTTCCTGCCCCTCGTTTTTACATCCTGGGCATGACATGCTGTGGAATGGAATACCTCTTTGGTCAGTTTGGGTCAGGTGTCCTGCCTCTGCTTCCTCCCGGCTTCCCCTCCTCCCTGGCAGAGCATGAGGCTCAGAAAGTCCTTGGTCAGCCTAAACATTCTAAGCAGTAACTATAAACATCGGTGTTATCAGCACTGTTCCCAGGCCAAAAGTCAAACCCACAGCACTGCACCAGCTACTGAGAAAAACGGTTGCTACTGCTGAATCCATGACACAGGTACAAACCTGCAGGACAGAATTCACCTCATGATATGATAGCACAGGTACCGATATTCAATCACAAATGCAGCGCTGACACAAAGGCTCCTTTGCTGTACAGTACTGCTTATCAGCTCCTGCCAATCTTGTTGCACCCTTCCCAAAAGACGTGAAATAAGCAATGAAAAATTGAGAACAGTATGCCTTGTGCCAACTGCTATTCCTTGTGTTGTTTTCTCTTTCCATTTGTAACTGAGTAAGTAAAAACAAAGGTCAACATAAGCAGTACAGCTGTCTACATGCACTGTTTACTTCTCTGTTCCTTTGGTTTGTGTTTTTTTTGCCCTAACCCTAGAGAGGGTTAGTTTGAAACATTATGCCACTTGAGAGTTGAAATACAAAGAACTGTATGAACTGTATATTGCTATAAAAGCCTCTAGTAGTCACAATGTACATTTTCCATTTCTCTTTCAGACTATTTTACTAGAGCTGTGGACCTCCTTGTCTCTTCCATCTTCTTGCCTGCAAGGCTACAGAAACCAGCAGCATAAATAACCATCAATGTAGAACTCAGACCTGAACTATTTAGACTGCTAAAGCATACTAGCTTGGTCCTGCAAGTCCTGGGCCTTTGTTAAGAAGGATGTTTCCCAACTTCTGTTCCTGCCACTATCACTGTATGCAAAGTGTTTCATACCTTGCAGGCACATACAGTGCTTTCCAGGAACACTGTCACCGTAGCATTTTTAAAACCTTCTAACAAGTGATTTGAAGTGGAGCATCACACACTTTGTGTGTACATGGCACACATGCAATCGTTCTTACCCCTTCTTTTCTCTACCTCTATCACGAGGTCCTCTACAGCCTCCTCCCTTAGCCACCTTTATGCAAATAGAATAAAATAGAATATTTCAGTTGGAAGACACCTACTACAATGATCATCTAGTCCAACTGCCTAACCAATTCAGGACTGACCAAATCAAAGCATGTTAAGAGCATTGCCCAAATGCCTCTGAAACACTGACAAGCTTGGGTTTGACCACCACTCTAGGAAGTCTGTTCCAGCGTTTGGCCACCCCCTCAGTAAAGAAATGCTTCCTAATGTCCAGTCTAAACCTCTCACTGGTGCAGTTTTGAACTGTTCCCACGTGTCCTGTCACTAGATACCAATCTATACCCATTTGTAGATTGGAGTAACATCGGTTAGCTTCCAGGCGGCAGGGAAGTCCCCAGACTCCCATGCCTCCTAAGACCTTTGATGGATGATCAACAGGAGTCTTGCCGTTCGCTAGCTCCTTCAGTACTCTGCAATGAATTCCATCAGGCCCCCTAGGACTTGAGTACATTCAGCTGACACAGCTGGTCCCTTACAATTTCAGTGTCTAAATGTTCCCATACCCGTGATCCTCTGACTTAGAGGACCAGGCAGACCAAAGTCTTATCAGTATTATAACAGACTGAGGCAAAAATCACATTGAATGCCTCCACAATTCTTCATTACTATTACTCAGAAGACCATCTTCAACAAGTATCAATCAGTACAGCGTTTTCTTCAGACATTCTCTTGCTATTAGCATACCTTAAAGAGCCCTTGCTGTTAACTGAAACAACATTGGCCAGTTTCAACTCTAATTGAGCTTTGTCATTTGATGTCTTCTCCCTGCATAAGTGAACCACAGCTTTGTACTCTTCCTGGGAAGCCTGACCTCATTTCAGAAGGTCATACCATTTCTTTTTCCACTTGAGCTCCACAAGCAGTTCCCTGTTCAGCCAAGTTGGTATTCTGCCCTGCTTGCTTGACTTACAACACAGTGGAATTCCCTGCTCCTGCACTTCTAAAAAGAGGGTTCTTAAAGACTACTTAACACTCATGGACTGCATAGCCCCTAAAAGCAGATTCCCAGGGAACTCTGATAAATAGTTCCCTGAATAGCTTACAGTTTGCTGTCCTAAAGTCCAGGGTAGCAACTCTGCTGTGTTTTTTTCTCATTACACTGAAAATTTTAAAATCAACCTTTTCACAATCATTGTGGCCAAGACAGCCACCTACTCACATTCCCCAGTAAGTCCTCTATTCACAGATAACAAGCCTAGGAAGGCAATCTTTCCTAGTTGGCTCATTAGGTACCTGTGACAAGAAGTTCTCTCTTACAAACTTCAAGAATTTCCAAGACATGTTTGTTACATTATCATGCTATCTCCAGTTTTGTCTGGGAAGTTAAAGTCTCCCATAAGGACAAGGGCTACCAATCCAGAAATATCTCCTAATTGCCTACAGAATAACTCATCAGTGCTTACATCCAGGTTGGGTGATCAGTAGTGGATACCCGCTACCATATCTCCTTTGTTCTCCATCCCCCAAATCCTTACCCAGAGGCCTTTTACTACAGCATTACTAAGGGCTGTGCAATCAAACTTCTCACTTATAGTGCAATACAGCCTCCTCACCTGCCCTGCCTATCCCTCCTGATCAGTCCGTAGTCCTCCATTCCAGCACTCCAAGAATAGGACTCATTCCACCAAGTCTCCCTAACACCAGGGGTATCGTAGCTCTGGGAGCTGACTAACACTTCCAGTTCACCCAGTTGGTTCCTTAAACACACTTCAGAAAATTCATGCCATACCACCATCCGTGTTTTTTCCTGTCTTTTTGACTGAGGAATAAATACTTCAGGGAGTCTGCTCTTCAAACTGTTTTGGAAGGATAAGCAAAGCTAACATGGACAGTATAATTATTTTGGAAGAAGTGAGTGATTGCTATCAACCTGTCCTTTGATCTATAAATAATTAGAGAAGTGAGCGAAGCTGCTGAATCTGCTAATCATATGCCAGGTATTCACATCTTTTGTTTTCTTCTGTTGTTGTTTTGTTTTGTTTTCTCCAATTGTTACCTGAAATCAATAGGGTTTTTCCACTGACAATTGAGAATATTCCCTGAAATGCCCTGAGCTGCTATGTAGAAGTTTCTCCTTATAGAGAAAGGAGAGAAATGCCACGCTGAGTAAAGAAGCTTATTTTGTTCAGACAAGAAACAAAGTGTACTTTTTCCTCCCCTAAACAAAGTTTTTTTAAGAGCAGGAAGCAGAATGCTTAAATCAATAACTATTAAGAAGAACAAAGCCGCTAAAAGAATACATCTTTAGAGAAAGAAATATCAGTCTTGACACAGAAATTACTGGGTGAAATTCTATTTATGCAGGAGGGGTCCAGACTAGGTGATACTAATAGGCCTTTTTGGCATTGCAGTCTGAGAAACTATGAAACATGAGAACAACTCGAAATATTGCTCATCCCAGTCACAGCCTTTAAAGAACACTTCCCCAGTGACAGAAAACTTCACTCATTTCTTACTGCACTGAATTTATTTTTGTTCTACATACAATTTATTAGATAAAGGGTTTCATATTTTCATAATCATGGCTTTGATGTCTTACATTCCAAGTCCTTCTCTTCTTTTCAAAGGGAAACATAGAAGAGGGTAAACAGAACAGCCACACCAGCAGACAGCATTGTCAAGAGCTTGAGACAAATAGGACACAAGGGCAGGAAAGGTAAACAACACTCTTTGGCTGGGGGATGCTCAGTAGCTGTTAGAGCAATCATTAGAGCCTGGAAGCTGCCTTGCAGGCAAAGAGCCACCATTTAACAGGGAGGAGCCAAAGAATAGGAGGCAATAACCTGATCCTGCAGGCACCCATGGGAGTTTTGCTGTTCACTGAGGTGAGCTTAATACAAATACTAAATAACTACTTTAATTGTCACAAGTGTTACAGATATGGAACTAGATCCTGCTTAGGTTAAAACTAAAGGCTATATATACAAACAGGAATATATACAGTCTCAAACAGCTGGAAATATCACTCTCCATCCACTAATGACTGGATTTCCAAGATGTTAGGGAAAAATCCAGTGTCTCTGCAAAAGATGAAGGAACCATTCCCTGTTATCCCTCCATGCTCAGGTAACACTCCTCTTCTTGCTTGGATGGTGTGATCTAACACTGCTCCAAGAAAAACTGCTATGACACCCTACAGTTTTGGCCTGTGGACAAAGGTAAAATATAAATGGCCATAATGGTGGCCATACACCATTCATTCATCTCCCTGTTCCCACCCTGGATGGATTACTGTGTACCTGCACCTACAACTAAGCAAACACTTGCCAGTCTGTCCCAGAAAGGCCACTTCACTTCCTGCAGACAATACTTGGAGGCCACACACGCTGTGCTGCAAATGGAACAGTTCAGGGGAGCTACATTCTCCAGGAAATTCACTCTGTGTTGCACTATTGCATAGCTCACCAAGCATCAGAAGACTTCTATAAGTGTACACAGCTATCAGTCTGGCTTCTCTAGGTGCCTCTATATCTTAAGGGTAAGAGCAGTATGACATATGCCTCGCATTTCTTCTTAAATTCCCTAAAGGATACCTAAATATGTGTAATCCCTCTGTAACGCGATGACACAGGAGATATTACTGTGCTTGGGGTGTAAGAACATTGCTTCTTCTCACTGGTAGTATGTCAAAGCCTTTAGAACTAGAAATACTCCCACACTTTTTTTTCCCCCTCCATTTTCCTTCTTATTTGCATATCAAAAAGCATGTATTAACCATTTGTAAAGGTGAAGTGCACAGTTCAAGACCGCAGTGTTTTCATGCCAAAAACTGTATTACACAGCAAAATGAAGCTGAGATTTCCACACAAACAAGAGCACTGTGATGTGAATGAGTTCATCAGGGGTGGGGGCTGGTTCAAGATCCTGCAAGCATAATTTTTAGTGTAAATTTGACTATTGGAATTTCATTAAACTTTAAATGAACATGATTTATTTCCAAACAGTATTAATCATAATTACTAGAGTTCAGCTTCTGATTACTTGGGGAGTATACATTCATGACACATTTGCAGCCTAAATAGAAGCTAAACATACCACAGTTTGCTGCCAATTGGCAAAGATATTACTGAAAACAAAATAAAAATTAAGATGCAGCTCAAAGTGTTAAAACCAATATTATAGTCAATATTTCACCCATGGTCAAAAAAACCTTACAGATTACATAAAGGCATCTTATCAGAGAGTAAAGCAGAAGCATGAGAACACAAACAGTATCTAATCCCTCTGTGGAGTAACTTCAGTAAACTTCACTGTAGTTATACCACTGTCAGGATTAGCCCACAAACTTTGAATTAAAGTATGGACCATGCTCTGAGAACATGATTATAATTTAGTCATTATTTTAATCCTTGATGAGAGAAAGAAATTGTACAGATTCCAGGAGCAGAAAAATACGTTACCTTTATGATCCTCCAATTATGGCTTATGGGGACTGCTTCCCAGCCATCTCTTCACTCCCATGAAGGTTTTATAACAAGGCTTTTGAATAAAACAAGTGTTTTCAACCAGCAACATAATAACATACTTTTGTAAAGGAGGTATTTTCGTTTTCCGTTGATTCATGTCTTAACTTCTGCAGAAAAAGCCTTTTATTTGTTCAGATAGCTTAATCCTCACTTACATTCTTGGTTTAAGTGGATACAAATTAAAAACCCTCCTAATACTGATCTTTTCTATTTCCACTCCCTTCCCTTACAGTATTGTTTGAAAGAGGATATACTTTAAAAGGAATGAGATGTTAAATAGAGAAGAAATGCAAATCCTCTTGTATACTCTGCTCAGCCTGAACAACTCTCATTAGGGTCCATGCTGAGCAAAACTGTCTCCTTTGCATCTCTACGTAGCTGCGACAGTGAACCCTGAACCCAGCCACGAGTTATCAGGTACCTGCTGATCTTGGTCAGGACAGCAGGAAGGATCTACTGAGGGTTTCAAGGTGCATTTCCTTTACAATTGATGTTGGAAAAGCAGAAAAATTAGTAGTTCATAAATTTTCACAAGAAATGTTGCTGACCCTTTCCCTGATTTTATTATAGGCTATTGTGCATGAAGCTTCTATACCCAAACCCAGGTCAGATAATAACGAATCAAAATCTAGAGCTGGTCAAGATGAAATAATTGATTCATAGATCAGAAGGATAGATTATGATATATGATACGTGTGATCTTTCTTTTCCCCACAGAGCTTTAACAACTGACTCTTGCATCAAGTCTATAATGCCTCAGTGATCTATAGCTCATCTCTGAGAAAAATATCCAATATTGATTCAAAGACATCAGGCAATTGAAAAGCCATCATATTCCAAATTAAACTGGTTTGTGGATTATTCACCCTCAATAGTAAAAACACACATTTGTCCATCATATTTTCCGACCATTGGATCCCATATGGCTTTCCACTGCATTAAAGACCTATCTCCACAAATATCTTGCTTACACTTAGTGTAAATGATAAGCAGTTCACCTCTTAATCTCCTCCTGGAGAATCAAAATACATCAAGCTTCTTATATGTCTAAATTCATGGTATGTTTATAGACTTGAAACTGTATTTGTTAAATCTTGGTGAAAGGTTTGTGATGAGGGCAGTGACATTTCCCTGGGTTTCAGTATCCTTTTTGAAGATATTCCAGCCTGAATTATTATTACTCTGGTAAAATCTCCCCATCACTGAACAATGTGGAATACCTGGTATTTCTTCACTACACATAAAAACATTGTGTTTGTTCTCTGTCCTTAGCACTTCCCAGCAAGTTCCACATTCAGTAGCTAAGCATATTATGAACCCTAGCCTTTTTCAGTCGCACTGTATTTTAGGATATATACTATGATTTTTCTTACCATAATCAGCCAAATTTTATTGAATTTACTTATAGGAAGCTCTGCAAAGCTACATAAGATGTTCTGATTCTGTCAGTGAAACTCTGTTATCTAAAGAGGCATAACTCAAAGAGTCAGGTCGCAACCAAAATCAATGAAGAGAGTTCCCCTTGCCACCCATGGCATGACACCAGCCGACAGCAGATCAAGATCTGGTCTCAAGCATTCAGCATGAGCCATTTATACAGCTATTTCTCCCTCAATCCTTCAAATCCTTTTCTACTAGATAGGACAGAAAAAGGGCAAGAGTTCAACTGAGTTTCCCACAAACACATCTGGAAAGCAGGTAGATGACCTTCTTCTCACCATCTATGAGACCTGACCTACTGACATGAAGGCTCAGTCAAGTGCTAGGCAAGCAAGATACTGCAAAGAGTTGATGCCCTTTAGTGGAATAAAACTTAAACGTTTCTAATGCTTCATCCCACCACAGCAGAAAAAAATGCTTAGAAAAAAAATCAGCTAACTTATAGCTGATTATACTTTATCTTTATGCAGCCTAGTGCAACACCATAGGCTTTTCTTTCTTTATCCTGACGGCTACTTTAAGTTCTGACAAAATCACATTTTTGTAACCTGCCCCTTTCTAACCTGATAAGCTTTTCAGCTCTAGAATTCCTTCTGGTTAATAAGGGTCATCAGCAGGGACTAAGGAGGGACAAAGAGGGATTTTAATGTGAAATCAGAGACACCAGTGAGAAGAAAGGCACTTGAGAAGTCTGCCAATGTTCGTGCCATAGAAAATAACAGACCTACATTTAAAAATTACAGCCCTATTAAAGCATGGAGATATTGCACTAAAGGTGTTAAAATAACCAATTAAACATGCAGTTTCAGTCCTGCAAAAATACAGAGCATTTCTGTGGAAAAAAAAATACCACTGCAAAGAATTCACCATGACTGCTGGAAACCAAAATAAATAAATAGCTTTAATTGGAAAAGGAATATTTCAGACCACAGTGCAGAGTTTTGTGGGCAAGGCGAATCTGTTAGCCAGTCTTTTAATAAGCCCGCATCGTACAGGATTCAATTTAGTTTTTCCGTGAACATGGACATAACCTGTTAATAATTTAACACACCTCTGGTAAAGCAGGAATGCTGTAAATAAAATGCAAACAAACAAAACAAAAGCAGTGCTTTGCTTTTGTAACTAGATGGCAAATTGATGGAAAAGATTGTTATCACAACACAAAGTCTGAAAATGCTAAACACACAAAAATCACGAGATCCAAAGCTTACCAAGAGAGGTATTAGCATTGTCATACTGCATAATACATAGGACATGTTTTTCTTCTGGAATGGATTTCAGGTTAAGTATGTGCTCTTAGTCCTGCTCAGCAACACTGCTGTGGGTATTTCACTTTATGACATTCTTCACTGCATTTCGCTGCAATTATTTCTCTTTTTTTTTTTACTTTTGGGCAGAAGCAATGCATATGTGATATAAGTTCTGAACACGTGGTCAAGGAACACGAATGCATGATTAAACCAGAGCTTTCATACAAGCAATCGTGGGTGTTGGATGCTAGTGGGGAAAAAAAAATTAATGTATTTATTTAAATGAAGAACTAGCAATAGCTCATAATTGCATCAGGGGTAGAAAATTACTTTGCATTAGTTAAACTACTTCAGCATATTACACATTTTACTTGCTGATTATTCCAAACTTTATGCTGAGGGAAGGTGATGGAGGCCACAGAGTGTCAGCCCATGCAGGCATGAATAGCCAGCTGCTGGGGTCACTCACAGCTCTCCTAAATTTCACTCTCTGAGCAGGCTCCTAAGGCTAACCCAGGCCACATGCTGGCAATCTTCTCTGAATAAATCTGCTACATTAGCAAAAGCAGCGTAGCCAGGTTAGGCTCCTACCAGCTAGAGATGGATAAACAGTGTAAGCAGTGAGCTAGTGTGGAAGACTCCTCTTCCCACATGCTCACTGAGGCTGGTGGGGCTGCAGGCAGCCCCATGCATCTTCCCTTCCAAAGGCTCCTGGGGGCTGTCCCTGCAGGCAGCAGTTCAGGTTCACTGGGACATCGACCTTCTCTGTCCTGATGGTCCAGGGGAGCCAGCCCTCCCTGAGGCAGCCCATAAGCCCAGCCACTGGCCAACCCCTTTTCTTGAGGTGGGATAGCCTCCTGGGCTCCATCTGTATACAGTGCCAGGGTTCTGTGTGCAGCCACCTCAAGCACCTTCTTCGTCTGAAGTTCCCTCCATGTTATTCCATTTTCCCATTCCATTTCACTCGTCTCTCACTAGAAGCAGATTACAGGCCCAGGGAGATCTCAGCTGCCAGCACATTTCTGGCTGCATTTGTCACGCTCTTACAGTGCTGAGGGTTTGCAGACCCCTTTTGAACAGCCCTGGAGGCCAGCGCTACTCTGGCCCTGAGGAAGGCAGTCAGAGGAGCACTGGGATCCTCTACAGGATAATTTCCCTATTTATCAAGCTCTCATAACCTTCCTTCCATAAATCTTTCCAGTTTCCTTTTCACACAGATGTGGCTCCCTGCCTCAGTCATTAAACTTCCATGGAAGGTAAAACTTCAAGTTTACTTGTATTCTGCAACTCAGAGAAAAGCAAAGATTTGATTACTAAATAGAGCCCTATAATCCGTAACCATGTAATTGTATGTTATGCCAGTAATTTCCTGTTAACAACTGAACTCAGGCAGAGGCAGAGAGCTGACACTGAGACAGGGACTGCTGCTGCTGGGAAAATGGAGGGGAAGGGGAAGAAGGGAGGAGAGTGGAATGGCGCTGAGAAATATGCGAGTCCTGGAAAAGCTGTAAAGGGGAGCTGCTGTAAAGGGTAGCTGCTGGAAAGCGGGGTTGAAGGCAGACTGGTGAAGGAGACGTTGTGGCAGTGCTATGACACGAATCCTGAAAGAGCCTGCTGGACTGGGTGGCTGATGTCAAGGCATCCAGAGAGACTGCAGCAGAGAAATACAAGGACTGGAACATTGGTTTGGTAGTTTGTTCCCCTGAAAAAGTCTCACCTACAAGAGGAGGGAATCTGGGAAGCCAAAAACTGGGAAGTCACTCAAGTGCGTCATGTCATTTTTGTGTGATGCACATCTCTAGCAGATATGGAAGAGTTTTAGATAACCAGCACTGCAGGGGCACATGGTTAGGAGAAAGGCAGATAAACTTTGCTGAGGAACTAGAGCAGAGGCAGAGAGAAGGTGAGAGCTGCTGCCTCCTGACCCATCTGGTCCTGGCACCCACACAGGGCTGTGATGGGTTCATCTATACCAGGATGGAGGTGCTGTGGGAAGATGGAGAGGCCAAGACCTAGCAGAAAAGGCAGGATTTGCCTGCAGTGCTGTGAGTCTTGACAGACATCGAGGTTTGAGCTTTGCTACAGGGTTGAAGAATTTGTGTACCCCATATGGTGACAAGCTCACACAAGCAGCAGTGAAGGCACTGGAATATGTCTGCTCTTACTTCTTTTATACTATATTATTCTGCATGTCCCTCCCCATTAGACATGAGAGGATCCCATTTCCAGCTTAGGATGCATGATTGAGAACAAGGACAAAAAGATAAGAGAACTGTGCAAAGCCTCATCCCTCTGGTTTTTATTACCCTTGTCATCTATCAAGAGACTGAGAGACTGACTGCCTCTCTTGCTTTTGCTTTTTTTCTTTTTCCTGCAGCGTATCTGTAAATGTTATTTGCTTATTGTCACTAGCTCCTTTGGGCTGTCTACTTTAATTTTATACCATAAATTGTGACCGGCAGCGTTTTGTTGCTGCTGCTTTCTTTATTAATTTGTATCTTACTGCTCCAGCAGCAGTAAACAGTCTTCAGCCCTCCCATAATTTGTGCTCCAGTTTGCATCAAAGTATCACAGGAATATTTATAGTATTCCAAGCCTAGTATTCCAACCTATTCCAAACCATGGTTGGGGAGGAACTGTGGGCATTGCTGTGGCATACCCACACTTCTGTTTCACACACTGATCACTTTTATATGGAGGAAAAAATTATGCAAGAGTATTATTACCTGCACTTCTGCATTTCTCTTTGCATCACTAATCATCACCATCAGCACATCACTGAGATGCATACTTTGCTAGCATTTAGAGTTGCCACAGTTCAGTATGTTATATACAAGCAAAAATAATGCTTTCACCCTGAAAGCACTTGAGAGAGTCCCAAATTTTTTTCTGAGCCTCAAGCAGTTCAGAAGCTCTCTCCTGAGTCAGTATTACATACAGAATTTCTGCCATCAGAATTAACATTCTACTCATGTGAATGGCCTCACTAAGTTTCTCTAGAGTCAACATGTCAGTGTTTTATGCGCCAATGAATTGACTACTTTTTATCTGTAAATACTGTAATGGAATTAGAGGCTTGACTCTTTCCTTGTCTATTTAATACTCCCTTTCTGACAGTCATCATTCTCAATTCTCTTAATTTGAACTATCACATTATCTCCAACCAGACTGTAAACCTGAATGTGATGGTCTGATTATTAAAAATTATTGAAATCATCTTCTCTTTCCACACTTGATCTTCTTCAAATACCCATGTCTTGCCACAAATAAAATTTGTAAGAACAATTCTTAGTCCAGTCTTTGTGTAGTAAAACTAATAAAAGCAATAAAAAGTATTTTTTCTGTCATGACGAACTTGTTTATGTGTGCAGAGTAGGCATATAACTATATTACAGGACATTTAATCATGTCTCTTACTAGGGACAATGCAGCAGCTACATCCTATGAAGGAAGTTCTCCAGATGCATTTGGCTACAGGGATCCCCATAAGGCACACTGGTATTGCAGCAGCTCTGGGTTTCTATTCTTTTCCACTAGCATGAATTGAAACTACTGTCTCTACAGTACAATTTATTACATTAAAATGTAAGGCAGATATAACTGAGGGGAACAAGAGGAAGGAAGTCCAGAAATCTGTGATATTAACCAGGATGAATTAATTTGTTTTCAAACGTGTTTGACTCCTACAGGCTTGAGTTACCATGTTTTAAAGCACCACTCTTTCTTAGAGGTATTAGTCAGGGTACATGAACTGCAAGATAAAAAAAAGATTGGATAAATGTGTCTGCAGCTCAGATCAACATCCGCTAAGCAAGAATCTGCCTGTCATTGTGTCTGCTTTGTATGCCATCACTGTTGATCCCTGAGTGCAAGGATTCATGGCATTATCACAGCTTCCTTCTCTAGACCTAAATGCTGGCTTCACCACCATTTGTTTTTTTATTATTATATAGTAGGAAAATTGAATGACTCATGCTGCCCACACACACTGGCTCATGCATTTGTACACAGCTGTCATAGCCAAGGGTTGTCTAAATGACAGAGTGATGCTTTGAAAATTCATGGTAAAATGAGATCCCCCTCCCATTTCAAAATTACTGTTCTTCCTACTTGCAAATGCATATGACACATCCCCATTAGGAAACAAGCTTTTTTGCTATACCAGGGCTGATTGTTCAAGTGAGGATTTTTTTCCTCAACACATCATCATTTAAAGAGAAATATATCCCTCTCTATAGGATTTGTAGCTTTAGAAATATATAGTGAAAACATCATTAAAGGGCTATTAATAACTATTGTTGAATTCTTAGTGGTTTTAGAGCAATTTCTGTAAACCACTATTATATTTTTATTGAACTTGTTCAGATTTTTTTAATAGATTTTAAGGCTAGAAGGGAGTACCAAAGCATTTAATCTGACCTCCTGTATTGCTTTTAAAACAGCATCTAGGTCATTCTGTCTTGAGCTCATTGCATTTGTTTGTTTGAGTTGCATACACCTTTCATTTCAGCTCATTCATTCTAAGGGATCCCTGGGTAGAAGCTGCCCTTCAAAAATATCGTGGAAGTCACATTTGAACTGGAAAGAAAGGAATCCTAGCTCTTCTCTCCCAAAGAAAAAAAAAAAAAAGAAATGAAGAGAAATAATATTCCTATAAAGTACTGCAAAGCTAGGCAATACTGATTACCAAGATTCCTCTCAATAAGTAAAGCTATAAATAGTCACCTGTTGTCCCCTAAGCCTAAGCAGCCTGTCCCCTGGCCTGAACCAATTTAGGTCACTAATTGCGAAACTTCCAGGTCTCAACACCTCTTGAGTGTTTGAGGTATGTACTTTGGTATAAAATAAAGTGCATCCCAGAAGAGCCTAGTTTTCTTCATTAATTAATGAAGGAAGGTGATTAGTTCAACTACAGACAGCTGCATTTGGGCGGATGAGTCTCATTCACAATGACCTTGCATTTAGCTGTCAAAAGAAACAAAAATTAGAAGACCATTATGCAGCATTTCCCTGCTTCACATAAAGCTCATAGGATCTTCAATATAGAGAGAATGAGATCCTATAAGATTTCATCAGCGGTAAGCTGAAAACATAACCTGTTCAAGGGTCTGGCAGGTATTGCTGTCCTGCCTAGAAAAGAAAGTCATCATGAGGAATAGGCTACAATATTTGCTTATTTCAGGGTTAGAAGCACCAAACAAGTACAAATAAGAAAAATGCTAGTCCATCAATAGACTTCTTAAAAACTGAGTTCTGCAAGAAACAATTCTCTCCCAAGACCTTGTCAGCATCTAGGTGTAGCCATGAAATGGTGGAGTCAGACTACATGAACTAAAAGGACAATAATCCATCGACAACACACAGCACTGCATAGCCTTTTCTATCCCTACTCTTTGTTCAAATCACAGCTGCACATGAGTGATGGCTGAATGCACTGACTGCATCCCCAAACCAGTAACGAGCCACACCATAAAGTAGAAAAGTGTATATATATATATACAGACTTTATATATATACCATATGGTATATGTATATATATACACACCATAAAGTATAAAAGATGCCATGAGTGGACCACACCTTTGCTGTTGTGGAAAAGGCTGGGGAGATGGGGAGGATGAATACTACTGGCATCACCACACGAACCAAAAGTAGCTCATCTTTGAAAAATGACTGGACAACCTGGAATTTGAGAGACACAAAGGTTATGTTGGAGGACCTGCTGCATACTTCAGAAAGTTTGTAAGTCACTATGCAATATCCTTTCATGCCCACAGTATTTAGTTTAGGTTTGGATTTCTCATTCAGACCAAGCTCCCAAGGAGCCATACCCATTGATAATGCTTTCTTTTATCTCTGACTGGTTAAAAGACTCTATCCTAAGCAAGTCCATCTTAGTTATATATGCCATTATTAACTCCCACCTGGATTGTAACAGTGCATTTTATTTGAACATTAAGCAATCAGACCTTCAGAGACATTTACTAACTGATTACAGTGAACAAATTACATTACTTTCTGCACTGACTCCACAAAATATTGAATTGAGTTCAAGATTGCAGTGTTTCTGAGATCCAGGACTCCCTGGACCTCAGAAAGTTCTGTCAAAATGAAGCCTTACAGGGTGAGAAGTTATTTGTCTGAGAAAGAACCGCCTTGTGGTCTAGTCTGCAGCTCCTGAATCCCACAGAGCACCCCACCGCTTCCACCAAGGGGCCTATGTGGAAAATTAAGCATTCTACAAAAGCTAAAGCTCACGAGCACTGACCCCACTTCCCCAGGGATGAACCAAAAGAACAAACCCCAAGAAACAAAAGTTACTCGTGGCAGTAAATACTTTCAGATTTTGATGGCAGTAAAACTGCTGCTACAGTGGACACATTCTAGACTGCCATTTCTGATAAAAATGTCATGTTCAGATGGATTAATAATAATAGAACTTACAATATTTTTTCTGTATTTGCTACACATTATTCAGCTATTCTTTTCCTGACTTTTATTGCAGTTCTAGCTATGCGATTGACCAGAGAAAGTATATGCAAAGTAATCCCTACTTCCCTTAACGAAATAAAAAAGCAATATATACCCTGACTAACTTGCTTCTATCAGAAGTTATAATTCTTCAGGCAGACGCATGAAGGGCAGATTTCGCCCAGTTTACCTCTGCTCAGGAAGGACATGCTTCTCCCCATTCTCTGCCAGACCACTCCTGAGGTTTATTACTAACTGAAAGATTATATCTGTAATAATGTTATTTTTCTACAAGGTAGTGCCCACCAGGAATAACAGATTAAATAGTGTTCTATCTCAGACAATTGTTAATGCACACCACATGAATTCTTCCTGCCAGCTTCAATGATTCTCCCTGAGCGTTTAAAGACGCCTGTTTCACAAAAGCGCTTACTTGCTTTGCAAGCCTTTTGCATATAGCAAACTGGGGAGGGATGGAGTTAATGGGGGGGTGGGGGGGATAGGGGAAAGAGAAGAGAGAGAAAAAATTAATTTGCAATGCACAAAAGGATGAATAAGGAATGTACAAATTTTACTGCCTGTAAGGGACTGTTACTAGCTGCGAACAGTGACCTCCGTGAGATGTCAGGGATTTGCAGGATCCTCTGCCCCAAAACAGATTCCATGGGTTTGAGCACCTTTAGGAGAATGTTAGCTTTGAAGGCTGAATTTCCAATTAGTGTACAGTGAGGGTCAAGGCAGAGAGGCCCTCTGATGGGGAGAACTGTGAGGGGGGTACCTGACACCCTTCATAGGGCAGCAGCTATTAACAGTGCTTCCCAAAAAGCCATGGCAGGGGAACAGCAAGCACTGCTCCTGAAACCAAACGCATCAATGTCAGTGTTGCCCTTGCTAGCTCAGATCCACAGCTTTCAAATGGCATATTTATTATTAATTATTATTAAATATATTTATTTAAATGTGCTTTGCATAGATAGACACTGTCAGTCACCAAGGACTTAATATCTAAATTAGTTAGGACAAACAAACACAAGATGAAACAACACTGTAGCAATGAGCATGTGAGGGGATTACTAATGAAACGAGAAAGAAGTAATGGTTTGAAGTGGTGGGTTATTTAAGCGAGCCCTTGAAGAAGAATCCATGGATTTTAAAACCATGGATTATGATCCATGATCAATATGATCATTATGATAGTCAAGGCCAACCGCTTTATACGATGCAAGAAGCAGGCTGTAATGTCAAAATGAACATTCACTGAAATATTTCAACCTAGGTCTTGAACCAGCCTCACAGGGAGGATTCAATTCCACATCTTACCACCTGCTTCCCTGATTTTTTTTGCTTCCAGATGAATATGAAAAAACATCAGAAAATGAGGACAAAGAAGTTTTCCTGATACAAGAGAAGAAGGGGTGCGGATAGCGAAGCACAGAAAGGAGAAAGGGAACAAACAGAGCAAGAAGGGGACGGCCTAAATGGGACATTCAGAGAGAAACTGGAGTATGCATATACTCAACTAAAAAACATGCAGCGTGTTCCTAGGGTATATAGCCTTACAGGACTTTAGTGAGCTTACTATTAAAAGGCTGGAGGAGTAGAAAGCCAGTTGCAGAATTAATAATACATGTTTAGAGTAGCTGAAAAGGATAATAACTGTATCAGCAAAGCACCACTAGATAAAGAGAGGAAGAATGAGTAGGGCATCAAGGCCAAATGAGAGCTAAAATGTCTTTGGCTCTTTAACAAAGAAAGGCTTTTATCTGAGGTCTTTTTCATTTCCAGATAGAACAGACCAGCAATTTATATCATTTATTAGATAAACCAGAATCCATTCTTCTGTGGGTGACTAGAATATATGTTTGAATTCTTTCAAAAAATGATAAAAGCGGTGGAAGAGGAAAGTACATGGACTCCCAAACTTTGAGGATCAGCTACTTCACCCCAGAGCACCATGTAGACATACCAGGCAAAAACAACTGAGAAAGAAATTACAGGAGAATAAGAGACTCTAAAAAGGTCATTTTTTGGATCTGTTACCTCTTAAGTGCATTCTTAAAGGGTTTCATATAATCTTGATCCTGCTGTGCCCTTTAGTGACAATCTCAAATTGGCGACCCTTAATTTTCTTTCTGTAATACCAAAGCTGTGCTTTAGTAGAGATTCCTTAAAGCCCAAAATGGCTCATAAAACACTGAGGTTTCTGGTCGCTTTACATCAGAGTCTGCAGATGTTTCAGAGTGAATGTAAGCTAGGTCTGGCCTGTGTAGAGGTGAGTCCAGTGTAACAGTTTTCTTAGGCTTCAGAGAATGAGCATTTAGGAACAGAAACCAAAGCTGTCAGCCACAAGGCAAATATTTAGACTGTCTGCTACTCTTTGTGTGATATTCTTCTACTTTCACAAGTACGATTCTTAAAATTGTGTTGTATGGCTTCAATTCAATTTCTGAAGTGCATTTTTATAACAAAGAAATCCTGTTACCGAGATTCAGCGCCATGGGAAACAAGATTCTCAGTTTACAGGGCATAAGCACACCTCTCTTCCTAGCTACGTAGCTCACTTTTCCCCTGTAAAGATGACTTGTGGCACCAACAGCAAATTCTGACATGAAAAACTGATGTCAGAGAAGCATTTAATCTCTTTTCACCATTTTTTTTATGAACTCTAAGTCCTGGAAACAAGAACCATACCCATGTTACTAAATATCCCTACCAGCAATCCTATCTATGTACTACTGGCAAAGCACTTCAACAAGATTCCTTCTAGCCTATTTCTCCCATCCTGCAGTCTTAAAAGTCCACCTAGGACACATACAATGCTTATTCTTCTTGTCAGATCTCATTCAAATACATATGAGACATTGCTCCCAGGTCCGGAACACCTTCACAGGGCATTGGATATATTTTTTTCTCATGTAGAATTAATGTTCTTAATTAGCTCCATCATGAAAAAATTGAAACCTAAAAGAACCCACTGAAAGTGTTATTTTAAGCATGCACATTTGTAGGAAAGTCACAGGACTCAGGGGACTTCTTTGTAATGGGGGAAAACAGAAGGAAGAAAGAAGCCTTTATCACAATAACAGGTGGAGATTGTCCAAAAGCAGAGCCAAAAGCTGAAAATCCTCTTAGGTCATTTTCCAGGTAGAGTGTACATGCATCTAATAGACTATAGCTTTATGCTTTCAGAAGATATAATCATAGAGAAATTCCTTGCTAGGCATCTGATGCCTAGAGAAAGGGTTCCTATTTGTGGAATGTACAAAATGTCTGAGTAGAAGTGCCTTGTGTAGCTCTTCCTATCCTATGCCTCTAGCATAATAATATGACCATAATATTGACAACAGATCCCCACTGATATACTTTGCCAGGGAACTAGCGGCCTTTCAGCTCTTCTTTTAGCCCCCATCTGCTGTTCCCATGCCTCCCACATCCTGACATCCATGTTGGGAAGTCACATACTCCTCAAAAGAGGAGTATCTTCTATCCTGTTTTCACCACAGCAGGAACAGCTCTTGCCTCTAACCTAGAGACCTGGAAGAGCAGCCTGTGGGCATTAGAAAACAAGGCTTGCTAGAACTGCTTGTGGATTCAAGGCATTTAATCTGCCTCAATAAAGGAGGCACAAGCATGACTCAGTGAGTCCTAATGGCTACGTTGATAACAGTGAATAAAATAGACCAGAACCTCTCCTCTAGTCTTGAGATCAATAATCACTCACAGCACATATCAGTATAGATCAACTCTCTTCCCTGTAAAGCACGAGCTAGGGTCAAACCCTGATAAACCCTGTCTGGAGGAGAATTCGGTGTCATGCGCCAAAGCCCCATCAAGGACCATGCTGACCATTTAACAGTGTACAGATCCCCAGACTAGTGCTCAGACCTCTACCCTTATTACATCTTCTAATATCAGCTATAAACAACAGTAGTGTAGTAGTATAGCCACAACCACAGAAATAATGCATGTTCTCAAATGCAATAGTGGGTGCACAAACAGATGGAGCTGTTCATGATAGATATTAGACCTCCACAAGCAACTGGAAGAACCCCATGTACTGCTGCACATAAGCAATTAATTATGTTTTGTTTCTGTGCTTGATAGTGGTTAGGTCTGTTTTCGAGGGGAACTGCATTCTCCTGAATATTTAATGATTTTAATTTCTGTAATTAATTGCAGGCCCTCTTTACTTACATGTAACTAAAGGGCGGGGGGAAAAGAGACGAATTTCTGAATAAACTTACAAGAGCTATTGTCTTAGTTTGAAAAACAAGGGAGTCTCAAATAAACTGAGTAGATCTTTTTGAAATGCAATAAAAGATGAAAAAGCCCAGACAGCAAAAATGGAGTTTTTCTGACAATCTCAATTTGCAATAAAGTCTATTTTCAATAAGACAAAAGGTGAAGAAAGCATACCAAAAAAGTCTTAAGACCCTTCCACTAGGAAATTTGATACTAACAACAAAACTGTTGTATTCACAAAGATCTGTCCTTAAAACATCTGCAGAAGGGTTACAGAAAAAAATCAACTACAGCGGAAACAAGAGTTCTATAGTCAGTACCACAGTACCACCTTGTGGGGAAATAAAAATGGCCTCAGCATTGACTCGCAGTGCACAGTTTCAGGAAATACCCATCATATAACGTAAAATTCTAAGACAAATGAAACAGACTCGGTCACCAGCAACATTATGTGCTGCATGATTTCTTCCTGTGTCAACTGAGCTTTTTGAAGAATCCACATTCCAGCCAAAATCCCCAGAAGTCTAATGTAAAGACCTTCTGGAAGAAAAATGTCTCGTTTTACATTTGATTGCATGCCTTTCTTGACTTCCATTTGCTGCAAAATTTATTTCTCTAGTTACACTGAATCAAGAGAACAATTGCATCAGGCATGTCAAACTTCCACCTGCACAAAATGCTTCATAAAGTTAAAGGCTATGACAAAACCAAACTAATGCCAGGATCTTTGAGATGACTTTTTTTATTGCTTTTCTGTAACTGATTTAGAGATTAGAGACAGTAATATTCCTGAGTACATCTGAAGAAATAAGGTTATCAAATCCTCAGATGCCCAAAGGGAACTATCACCTGCTTTTCTCCATTTCTTTCACATAGTCAAAGAAATTTGTATGATTAAGTAACTGCTGGCTGTCAGAAGAAACAGTTGCCTAGTCATCATATTTTAAGAGCTCTATTAAATGCCATTTCTGCACTTTCAAATACAACTTTTTACAGACATTTCTGAATTTAATGCCACCAATAAAACAGAGCAACCAGTTCTTTCTTTCCTAAGTGGTCTGAGCATTCGCCAAACAAACAGGCTGGCTTCCCTTTGCATTTTACCAATGAGCAGCTCTTTTAACATAGCTCTTCCTCACATTTCGTTTTGGGGTATTCTTTGCTGGAGACCAACAGTCAGGTCAAATTGGGATAAACTGTGCCAAAGTATATATAATAGTCTTTAATACAAAGTTGGAGGGAGAAGGCAAGGAGAGAAAGGAGAATTGGCGGGGGGGGGGGGGGGAGAGAGAGAGAGAATTTTTGTTTGGTTAGTTGTTTTAGGGTTTTTTCCCAATATAAAAATAAAGTTTAAACCTTTTTGCATTCACACTGCGGAAAAATCTTCCATTAATGGAAACTGTGCAGGACCAAACCCTGAAGAAACAAAATTGTATTCAGGTTTACTCTTCACACAAAGCTAGGCTGTGAATTTAGACATTTAGAGTTCTGGGGTGATCCACCTGCAGTTATATTTTGCTGAGAGACTGACACTGGCTTTAACTGGTTTAGGGTCAGATGCCAATGGCGGGATTCCTCTCACCTCACTTTAAGTAACCAAATACTAGACAATCAGTCCAGTTGCCCATACATACCTATCTAGCGTCATCTCAAGATTCCTGGACCTTCAGCTCATGACCTACGTCTTATTTACCAGCCCCACGCAGAGGCCTCTGAAATCGCTGGAGGCCTCCAAAGTCACTAGGTGGCTATGGGTGGGAAGCTGTATCAAGCCCTACGTGTTAAACCAAAGTCTGTCATACAGACTCCATCTACAGTCAACAGACAAAGAGACATCTCCAAATAGCAATTTGTCACATCCTATCATATACGTACAACAGATTATAGACTTTCTCCCTATTTTTGCATCCTCATAATACACTTCAGGTTGCACATTGTACATACAATTTGGAAAATGTGATTTAAACTATAATGTACGCATGATGCCACAAGCCTCAGCAGAAGGATATCAAAAAGCCAGCTCAAGTCCTATAATTAGTGGTGGCCTTAATCATCATCAGCAAATGTGGTCTTATTGCCAGGTAGCGTTCATATGCAGGAAGCAATGCCTCTGCACCCAGCTGCTCTTCTAGGATACCATGCTGTACAGACCCACCTTCCCTGCTCTCTTCCCAACACAGGCAACATCTCACCTCTCCAAACACACATTTCAGTTGGCAGAAAGACTTCAAAACCAATGCCTCCATGTTACCACGTTCTCTACCTCCATAAACCAATAACCTGAAGTCAAAGCCTCCTTCACATTTCCCAAGTTCAATCTCCACAGCTGTAGTCTTTATCAGGGTGGATCTGTCCCACATCCCAAGAGTAGATATCGCTCGACAAGAGCCATGGCTATTGCCATCACCTGGCTCACTTACCCTGGAGTGCCTGCTGTGGCACTAGAGAATGTGAGAGACATCTATGTATTTAATCTTTTTACAAAAATTTCTATTCCTTCCTCTTCCCAAGAAGAGGTCAACGGACAGAGATTTAGATTCCCAAGAGGGCACAGGCCTCCAAGTCTCATCAAGGTAAATGAATTACACAATTAAATGCCTTTGAGAATTTGATCTACCTGGTTCCAGCAGAAAGTGATGTGGGCAGTGGTATCAGTTTGTATTTCAATGCAGACTTTTCCTGGATGCAAGCCAAGCAGTGGTGAAGAGGATCCACAGCTGCACCTCTACTTCTTTTTCACATGACACGAGGCAGTACAAGCTTCTCAACTTGACAAATTAGCCACTGATCTGAAACATTTGCATGCTGTGCTATTTTCAGGTTTTTGATTGCTCAGCTTTAATGTTCTGGTATAGGGGTTTTTGCAAGAAAATCAAACCAAATTCTGTGCTGGAATGACCAACAGGAGATGAATAAAAGTATCACTCTTACAAGCTCTTATCTAATAGTTCAGTCACTGTGCAATAGATCACCATTCAAATCATTCCTCTGCCTGAGGGGATTCAAACATTCATCAGTCATCTCCCAAAGATGTCATTAAATACCATTTTTAGTGTATTATGAATTGAGTACTCTTCATCGTCTCTTGTTCTGCTTTGTGTAAAAAAAAAAAAAAGTAAAAAATCAATTGAGTCAGGGAGCAAAAACGCATTCTCTGGAATCCTTCCCTTGCTTCAATAAATGGCAGATCATAGGGGGTGGAAAAGCAAAAGGGGAATGACTGAGAGCATCTCCCATGTAAAACATTCAGTGTCTTTGGGGCTGGATTCTCCACTAGACGGCAGCATCTGCAGGCTAAAATTCTCACGATTTTTAAAGAAATTGAGCCTTGCTGCAAGGAGCAAATTTATAAACTACCAGGTATAAAAGAGAATAATAATTTTACACTCAGCAGCTTGACCTTCACTGAGAAGAAAAATCTCTCAAGTGTCATTAACATCTAACCTACCAAGAGATAGATATATTTATGCTCACTGAAGAATTATATGCTTAGATACTAGAACTTGTTGAGGTTATGCCTAAAATTAAGCCTTAGCAAGTTAATTGGCTCAACGCTTCCATCACATTGATCTGGCTGTTGAAGTAATGGCTACAGAAATGGCCTGAAGAATGACTGGTTTTATGAAACACTCAGTTACTGACAGTGGACAAGTACCACCTGACTGGAAGTTTCTAGGGAGGGCCAGGAAAAATTCTGGTGCTTTGTCACTTCCAGTTCTACTGTGACTTTTGCTCCTATCTGATCTCATTTAACTGGGAGCACCATGTGCCTTGTGCTTGCAGTAATTAAGAAGACAATGTCTGTATTTCATTACCAAATGAGGTACAAGGATATAAACATCTTACTTTCTTCTTCTATGATCATATTTGATTAATTTTTCCACTGGTGAGAATATGTTACCTTGATTACAGATGATTTGGACTTACCATTTTTTAGGATACCTTCCAGAAACATATACCATCCTAATGACATGCAGGAAAGCACATTAACTAGTACCTCCTTAAAAAGAGCTAGATCTTGGTGATTTTTATTTCACATTTCAAAACACTGACTTTTAGCATATCTGTTGTATAACATGTGAATCAGATATCAGTAAGAAATACAACTATTTGGTGGCGTCTTTGGGTCCTTCATGCACATACATAGACTGTATGTTTACCAAAAACACACCCACAACTGAAGAGCCCAGCCAGGCTAGAGCTGGTGGTCCACGTTCTGCACTGGCACTACTGAGAACCACACAAGAATCAGGCTGCTTTCTGCAGAGATGTTTCTAGTCTGCTAGCACATTTCCTAGAAACATAGAACAGCCGAGGTTGGTAGGGACCTCAAAAGATCATGTGGTCCAACCCTGTGTGGGAAAGGGAGACTAGATGAGATCATCTAGCACCCTGTCCAGCTGTGTCTTGAAAACATCCAGAGATGGGGATTTCACCAAGCCCCTGGGGACGTTGTTCCAGTGAGTGTTCTCACTGTAAAAAAATCTACTGAATCAAAATTAAACCTCTTCCAGCACTTGTACCCATTTCCCCTTTTCTTCTCCATGTGGCTCTTCATGAAGAGAACCTCCATCCTCTTTGAGGCCACCCTTTAAGTACTCGAATACTGTCATATAATCCTCTCCTGAGCATTCTCTTCCTCAGGGAGAAAAGAGCTAACTCCTTCAGACCTTCCTCACAGGGCATGTTCATCCAGTTGACTTACAGCTCTACAAGTTCCTCATTTCTGTCAGTTCTAGCTGGTATAAACCAGAAACTAAGCACACATCTATTCCTGTTTCTCATTTAAACAGAATAATAGATCTTCCAAAATGTAAAAAATTTTAAGACAAGCTCTTCATCCACAGAAGCCTTAGTGTATATGCATTCAGGCTACATTAGTCTTTGTCATCATCACATGACGAAAGCCATGAACAGCCTTTCCCTCTGCTTCAAAGCCACTGCTTCCAGTGCTTTGTATACTCCACCCTTTTGGGTGTCTTGCATAAAACATGCAAGGCTGTCACGCCCCTTTTCTAATACTGCTTAAAAGTAATACCTGTCCTTGCTCTGACTCATGAGTGTGAAGCTTTGTAAGATAAAAAATACTGATATTCCTTCTCCCAAGAAATAAAAAAATAAAAATCCTCCCTCCAAACTTCACCTCCTACTTCAGAAAAAGGCCTTACTCACGTACTTCGATCAATATAATTTTTACTTCATCTTGAGAACATACCAGTTCATTTAATTGTATACCCAGCTAAAGAAAGACCATAAGAATTCATTGTATTACTTACACTTTTAATAGCACTTGTTTGGCCAACATACAATTGGAAGAGACCTCCTTAGGCAACAATTATAGTGCTCAGCTCTCACAGTTACGACAGATAAATGATTTCACTGATCAGGTACCATCCAGTGAAACAACTTTTGCCCTCATGGCAAGAAGCATTTGTCAGGTTTCCAATCAGCATGCCTCAACAGGATTCTTGTGCCAAAAGAAGTTTCCTTTTGCTTGAACATCACTTTTCCATCAGTACTGTTTACCCAATATCTTTAACTTTCCAATCTCTTTAAAAAGAGGCAACATATATCCTCTCATTGTTTTGCAGGATTAAGCATGCCAAGTTGTTTAATTTTCCCTCCTGTGGTAAGCCCTTTCTTATCCTGACCATCTTTGTCACTTTTCTCTGCAACTAGTGAGGTCTCAAATAATTTTTTTGGGGAAAAAAATAACCAGCGCTGTAGAGTCTTTCAAATGAGGTCTGCATAACCTTGTATCGCTTCACTGGATACATCACTCAGGGTACATATAAGCTTACACTTTTTTTAGGTGCATTATCTACAAGATTCATAGTCTTCCTAAAACCAGTCAAAACATGCAAGTTGCATTCTTCTTCATCTCTTCCCAATAAGTCTGTTATACGGATAGCAAGATCTTACGAGTTCTCAAATGAATTCATGAACTTGCACTCTAATATTTTAAATACTAGCCATTTTATTTCTCTTGTCCTCAGAGTCATCTAATTTCTCCCATTTGATATTCTTATCCTCCCTTCTATTAACTATGCTGTCTAAATTCGTGTCACCAAAAATCACTGTCACTTTCCTAATTCTCTTATCAACATCGTTAATGAAATTATTAAGATTAGCAAGATTGCTCTCAAAATTCAATCTTGACAAGAATCTATTAGTACCTTCATTTCAATACTTCCCTTTTGATGGTCCCTATCGTCTTCTGACTACTCCCCTACTCTCTTTACCCACTTTCAGTTCTTTTAACGATTCTTATCATGTCCAGCTTAATTAACAACTTCCCACAGGGCAATATATCAAATACAATCAAGATAGTTATATCCATTCCCTTTGCCTAAAAATATCACAGAATTTATCAAAAATGATCTTTTGTTAATCTGAGATAATCTACTTTTGATTAAAAAGATGTGACATTTCATCCCATTTACCTCCACGCTCTTCATTATTTTCTCCTAGACATTTCATTTTAGAGACTACTGAGAGCAGACCAACATACACTTAGATGCCTGGATCAGGTTTTTGCACTTATAGTTACCTGGTAACATTTCTGCCTTTCTCTAACACATCTGTATCAGAAACTTCATTTACCACGTCTCAGACCTCCCAGTTGAAGATTAGCCAGTCTACTGCCATCTCTCTCTCCTTCTTTTGTCTGTGCTAAATTTTTCAGTATCTTTTTCCCACCAGTCACCTAGTCAGACAACCCCAGCTGCTGATAGCTGCAATAGAGGAAACACATTAGTTTGGTTTCAGGACTGCATCAAGATCATCTCTCATGTTTACTCTGTCCTTACTGCACAGTGGCTGCATTACTCCTCTTTCTCAGCTCTCTTGGTGGTTCAGGCTGCTGGAAAACTTTACCTCCTCATCTGAGGCATGTTTTATCTCTCAAAGTAAGGTTCAGAAACAACTGCAACCATTTGAGTTCCTGTAACATACATACAAGACAATTATTTTTTCCTTCTAGCAAACTGAGTACAGTTCCTTGTATATGGCTGTGTTTGCTATTTACCAAAGAAGCTCATACATTTATTTTGCAAGGATTTTTTTTAAGACTATGCATTTTATTATAAATTGTAAGGTACACCTAACTGAAGGAATTCATAGCCTTTTAGAAGACTTTACATAGCATGGAGAAGTCCTCCCAGAAAGGCAAGAAATAAATAAGAAAACATGGAAGCACGCTGGGGTTGCTATCTCAGTGTATTTGGCATAAGGCACCCTTGTGCTGCTTTGCAAGAGTTTGCAGACCACTAATGGAAGACAGGAACTGGTGAAATCATTTGAGATTCATAGTGAAATCTGAAACACAAGATGTTGCAACTTGCTCTTGGGAAATCTTAACACAAGAGCCAAAGAAGCTACATGAGAAGAGTGGATTAGGCAACAACTGCATCGTGCTGTGCAACAGCAATCTTTCAATATCACCATGATGATTTGCCCTCATGAGATATTTTCATTGTATCTGCACTGGAACAAGAAGTGGGCTTCTCTGGCGTCAATCCTGGCTGGGACCTGAATTTGTACAGCACATGTGTTTTATGGTGGGCTCCATACTACTGGTCAGCAGGGACCTGCACTGGCCCCACGCTTACAAGGCAGTGCACAAGACAGTTCACCCACCAGTTCTTGTCATTCAATTACCCAGACTAATTCCTCTCCTTTTAATTTCTGCAGGTTTCCTATGAACACTGTGCATTCAGACACTTTCCACCACAAAGGTGAGATGCGACTGATCATTCGCAATCAGTTCTATTGCTGGTGTCAAGGACTTCAATCACACAGGGTTCCCATGAACTGAAATGACATAACTTCATATTTACAAAACAATATTTAACAAGAAAAAAATAGTCAGTCTTGTCAGAAACTTGAACTGTTCCTATGCTGAGAACTGGAAGGGAACCTTTCTCACAGGTATGCCAGTTGCTGAGATCATCCAACGTCTTCTACCACTGTTTTCTAGTATTAGTCTTCCACTGCTTCAAGTGAGACATTTTAACCAAGAGAAAAAAAAAAAAATTTGCATATACTGAAAATAAAACACAACTTGAAAATCTTTTTTCTAAATTAAGTTAGAGAAAAATAATGCTGGTTTGTTCTTCTTAAAAAACTCCTACAACTGTTACACAGAATGATTTTAAGGGAGCTGGATAGAGGGCAGCCAGGATAATATATCTGTACCTTTGTCAGTACTCATGAAAATGTACCCAAATTCTAAGCTGTAACATTCTGTATATGTTGGTTAAATTTCAGCAAAGATATAACGATGCTAGGGCTAAGTCTCAGGTTTGTCAATCTCGCCAGTGTAGACTTACTTTATATTTTGCATAACACCTATGGCCTCATCTTCTGAAAAAATATAGCCTGTAAACCTGCCCTATGACAGGAGCTACAAACAACTCTCCAGCAGTTATCTCAGGTTTCAGCATTTGCATGTGCTCTGACCATGGTATCCTGAGACTTCCAATAGCCTGTAAGTAGTCACCTTCCTGGCAGTGTAACCTCTTTCCACTGTTAAGAGATAGGCGACCTGAGATCCAGAACATGGGCCTCCCAGGTTTCAGGGTTTTCTCCTAAACACAAAAGCAGCTTTCCTCCAAACTAAACACAATCTGTGGCAGATACAGCTTTTCTTTTCCTTCACCCCTCAAATGGGTTTAATAGATGTTTAAAATATTCGATATTGGAGATGTATAAGTTATACCCAGTCTGCAGTCAGTCAAAAAAAACCAAAAAGAAGTTAATATCAAAATTTCCACATCCTTAAAACCCCACCTCATCTTCACAAAAGTGACATTTTGATAATGATGACTCTGCCTTCACAGAGAAGCTCATTATTTTGGAGATACATATTTCGATATTAATTTCTGAAAGGAAATGAACCTTACAAGCAACTATAATTGGAATGCTCTCCTCTGTGCTCTTAATTCTCACAAACAAAGAAAGATAAAGGCAACAGAAAAATCTTACTACTAAAATATAAAATAATACAACTGTCACTTGCCTGATGTATATTCCCAGCAAAGGTCTCTGAAACATAACAAAAAGCCAAATACTCAAGTTACTTTTACTAGAGATCACCAACCTGCCATCTAAAGTACCACCACCCACCTAGCCATCTTTCTAAAATGCACTGATGCAGGTCACCTTTCCCAATGCATAACGTGTCTAAAAAAGGAAAAATAAAAGAAGTTTTAAGTTCAGAATTCTGCCTGAAACCATGCTCAAGATTGCAACTAGGTATCAAGACCAGCAGTGATAGAATTTCACATGTCCTTTTTTCTTTTCATTCACTCCTGCTCCTTGCCTTCAGCTGACTTTCTGCGTTGGCTGCCTTGAATATTAAAAGTGCTCCAAAAACTGAAGCAATACATAAAGCACTATAAATTTACCTGAGAAAAGTGCGGTTTTGGTCTGATCCACAATTTCTCCATACCTCAGAAATCCATATTCTTAATCTTCCAAAAATCAGTACATTGCACACTCAGCAGCTGAGACAGTAGCAACTGCTTACAGAGAAGAGATACGCTTTCCTTTAAGAATTCATCAGGCCCAGGCACAAACACAGCACTTTGTGACTCCATGCCACAGAATGAGCAAGATGTGAACTAATGGTGGCTTTCGTGAAAGTAGAACTCAATGCACCTTTGGGTATAAGCAGGTGCTTCCAAAGACTAGAGAGCACCATACTGATGTTAATCAGTATGAGCATCCAAACTTATACACAGCCTCTGAGAAACCAGGGACTCTGAATAATCCCGCTGCTGGATGAAGCAGGTATTAGCAGATGTCATGATACCTGGAACCTTCCTATGTTTAACAGAAGCCTCTAGAGATATTTCCAGACCACATATTAGGAAATCAAAAAGCAACAGGACCTCAACGCATTCAGGACATGAGCTTGCTCCCCACGCACACAGATAGGTTGGGCAATGTAATTGCACCAACCCAACCTGTTCTGGAGACTAGTTTCATCTTGCATGCAACGGAGTCAACTGGCACATGTAGCACAACTGCTTGTCTGGGATTTCCAGATTGCTAGCCATCTGGAAACCCTGGTCAAATCACTGAAGCTGACAGAAAAAGGCAAGAGGGGAGCAAACACCCCCAAACATCAGCCTGTCAAACTGTAGTAGCTCTGATAGAGGTACTTTCACTATAGCTTTTCTAAGAGCGGCTGAGCCATGACAACAGGTCACTGCCCACATTCATCCTTGATCTTCTCTTTCCTGATCAATTGCTTAAGCAGCATTCTCAGACTAACTCTGTAAACCAGCTTTATCTCCCATTTACGATACTGCATTGGGAAGTACAGACTTTCACTAGCATTTTAGTGGAAAGCTAGTAAAGTTTACAGATCTACTAAAATTACATACTATTAAAAGTATTCTACAAAAAATAACTTGTTACATATAGCCCTACCTGAGGCTAAACATATCAGAATAAAGCATGGCTGTTTTACTGAAACACAGCAGCTATATCCACTTACTTGCACCAGCACTGATTTCACACCATGGCTCACCCTTCAGGTGCTGAAAGAATGGGCTGAGATTCCCATTAACTGGGGACTGAAGAAGTGAAGCAGTGAAAGCTCATTCCCGAGTCCTAGCCCCTCTGCTATGTGCCTCTTGCTTAATTACCCTCAGGTTCCCGACCACCCTCCTACACACGCTTCACCCCTAGAAAGAGCTGCTCAAGAACACAGGCCACACAAGGCTGCGCTTCCGCCTTCAGAGAAACTTTTTTCCCAGACGCGTGTCCCCCACACGTATACTCTTCCCCTGCAGAAACACATTTAATATGCATTACAGAACGGTATATTCAGGACTGAAGCGTGCGGCCCCCCACCCGCAAGGCAGTAACGCGCGGGGGGCGGCGGCGGCGGCGCGGCTCGGCCCGGCCGGGGCCCCGCCGGCCTCCTGCGGGGCGGAAGCACCGTGCGTCCTTGGGGAAGCTCGTCTGCCTTTCCCACCCCCCCCCTCCGCCACCCTGGCGAAGACCCGCCGCCAAGACGCTGGCGTCCTTCCTGCCTCCGGGTCGGGCAGCGCTGCTCGCCCCTGCAGCACCCACCGGCCACCAACAACTTCCAGCCCTCTCCGGCGCCAGCGAGGGCCGACCGGAGCAGGAACAGGAAACGGGGCTGAGGAGGCGGCTGCGCCCCCTGGCGGCAGCCGGCGGCGGGGCGGGGCGCGGCGCGGTGGGGGCGTGTTCGCCCTCGCCAGGCCGTGGCCCCGCCGCGGCAGTCTGAGCGGCAGTCTCGGGTGCCGCGTTTCTCCTTCCCGCCCCCTTCTCGGCGTTCCCTCCCCCGCTGGGGTAGCAGGAAGCGGCTCTGATGTCAGCGGCGGCGGCAGCCGCGGTGCGGCTCTGAGCGGTTCCCGTGCCCCTACCTCGCCGCGGCACCCCTGCCCGCTACTGCCGCCGCCGGGACTGGCGGAGGCGGCCGGCTTCGGCCTCGGGGGCGCCCCTTTCTCCCCACTGGCGACGCGCGGCCGGGGCGGCTCCTAGGCTCCACGGAGGCCGCGGCCTAGGGCGGCCGGCGCGGCGCTCCGCGGGGGTGTAGGAGGGCGCGGGATGCGGAGCGGTGCCGCCGCCGGCGGGGCCTCCGCCCGCCGCCACTGAGGCCCGCGGCCGCCGCGGATGAGGCCTCGCCCCGTGCGGCGGCCCAGGCGGCGCCTCGGCCAGGCCACCCCTGACCTGCGCCCGCGCGGAGGGCAGCGGCCACCTCCGCGTCCCGCGTAGCCCCGGCCCAGGCCCTCGGCTGCCCGGCGCCGAGCCCTCCGCCCGCAACCGGCCCTGGCCTCTCCTCCCCCAGGTGAAAGAGGAGGGATGTCCGCTGCCGCCTCCGCTGAAATGATTGAAACCCCCCCGGTCCTCAACTTCGAAGAAATCGACTACAAAGAGATCGAGGTGGAAGAGGTGAGTGAGGGCCCCACCGCCCGGCCGCCTCCCCCTGCTCTCCGGGCGCGGCCTGCTTGGTGGGCCGGAGGGGCCACGGCGTCCCCCGCGCAGCCCCCGGAGTAGCCCTCCCCAGCGCCGGCCCCAGCTGCGGAAGGGGCCGCAGAGGCTTCCTGGGTGTGCGGCGCTGCCGGGACACTCCCCCGTGTGCCTGCGTGGGGGTTCCTTTCTCCTCCGGATGCTACGGCACTTGGCACCGGAGAACAAAGGCGGTATGTCTGGGAGCCGAGGTGCCAGTTTACTTTTGCCAACCCTGGTGCTGAGTTGGGGGAGGGGGGGGGGTTAAGTGGGGTATATTTATTCGGGAATTTTAAATTTTGAAGTTTCGCCTCCTGTTTTGCCACCTACTTTAGTACTGGGTGGCAAAAGCTGTTGTCAAGCGCTGACTTAAGGGAGAACTGTTAATTCTGATACTTCTTCTGGCTTTATTTTTGTATGTCACAGCTTTCTCCTACTGCCACATAACTGGACCATTGTATATATAATCATCATACCAGTGTTAATTATTTGCTAAATCTAGAGGTCTCTTATATGTAAGGACATACAGATCTTTTTTTATTAATTTAGCATAGCCTTGTGATATTTGCAGTCATGGATCTGTAACTTTTCATTTCTGATCTGTGCAAGTTACCCAGGAAGTGGCATTCAGTTGTCATATAACATAGCTAGAAGCAAGTATTTCTTATGTGGAAAGTTGCATAGTAAAGTTACTGTTTTAAATTGAGGTTGGAATGGTATTGGTAAAGTGCAGAATTTTGGATGTACCTCTCATCTGTCTGGATTTTTTGTGAAAGTTGGATGGGAGTGATGCAGGATAGCTTACATGCTTTACTACAAGGGCTTAGTGGTATGCATATATCACAATGTTGTTTACCTCTCAGAATCAGAAAAATAATTGCTGCTGTTGAATTTCTTCCTCCCTTGTTAAATTCTCTACAGGAATGATGTTGCTTCACACAGATCCTGATATTGAGGAAATCAAAAATCCACACTGAATTTGATGAGGCCAGCTTGTAGATGCTGGACCTAACAGACATCCAAGACTGCTGAAACTGTCTTTGTGCTTTTATTCATGGATTGACATAATTCCCTCTCATTAGTAATTGCCCTCTTTTTCTTAAAAAGTTCATATGGAAGTGAATTTAGTTTTGAGGTGTAGGTTTTGTAGGTATAACAACCATTGTCTCATGTTTTCAAAAGGGTTTGCTAGGCACTATTTGTTTGTCATTACTGTGTTGGGCTCAGCTTAGGAGAGTTCACAGAACGTAAAATCTCCAATATTTTCATGGAACACCAGGGCAGTTTGTTGTGTTCAATAGTGTTGTGGAAACTTTGATTTTTCACCATAGCAGACACTGAAAGGTCTCAGAAGATGGTGTCTTCCAAAAGATTGCCTTTTCCCCTTTCTGTGAATATGGCAATCATGACAATGTTTGATTCTAAGTCTAATCTTCCCTTTATGCATTCAGCTGTTCTGAAGTGAGAAAATTTCACAGTGTTTGGGAACTGCAAGTATTTTTGCATTTGATGGTTTTGCAACACTTAGTAATGGACAGGGATCAAATCACATGTTTTGAGAGAAATGGCTTTTCTTACCCAGAGAAGTAAATAAAGTTCATGTGATTTTATCCATCATAAAAAACATGCCCGGTGATGGCTCATAGAACAGAGTAGCACATGTAATATGTTAGGCATAGAACTTTGAATTAATAAAATGCTATACAAAACTTTAATCCTCATGACACCCTTGGGAAGGCTCTTAGCAAGGATTATATTGCCATTTTACATGCAGGAAATGTGGAGCTATATAATGTGTAATTGGTGTAACTAGAATTTATCATTCTAAGGCTTAGTGTTTGGAGCTTGTCTGTGTCCTGCATACCTGTCTAGCACCCTCAAAGACAGGGCTGTATGCACAAAAATGTATGTAGAGACAATACCTAAACAGTACTTTGTGCTTTATTTAATATGATGGTTGCATTATCCTCAAAGTAGTATTCTGTTGGAGATGACAAAACTCATGTGATACGAGCAGGGGAGCTCTGATAAAGTGTTTACTCCATGAGAAACTGATGACAGCTGATGTAGCATTTGAAGTTACTACTCAGGGTACCTGTCCTACCAGAAATTCTTGTAGGCAGTGGGGATATTGCAGTGGTGAGCACAGTCTGAAAGTCGTGCCACAGAGGAAGAAATAAGATCTACTTTACAATAAAACAGGTGAATTAGAGACCATACTTAGGCCTTGCTTTTCTCAACTATGGGTGTTGACCTCTTACTTATAATGCAGTTTCAGCACAAATAGTCAACTTTACAGTCATAACAAAACACATAGTTACTGAGAATTTTCTGTGCTCTCACTTCAGGCTTGGAAGTTTACAGTGACTTTTAAATGGCTGTAAGGACTAAAAATGGTCAGTTTTTGATATGCTTGGCAGACTTCAGATGTTTCAAAACTTATTGTCAACAGACCTACACTGTTGGGAGCTGTAATGAATGTTTCTATAATCGTAGCTTTTCTGTTGTATTATTGAGGCTGTCTTGTCAGCAGATAGCAGTTCCACTCTGCCACTGGTTTATTAATAGATATTGGAGTTCCGGAATAGTTGCAAGCCCTGAGTACTTGCTAATAAATGTGAGATCTAGTAAGTGTGCTTTCATTTAGGTTTGGTTGAACTCTGCTGGATAAAACCAAGAATATACCATATTTCGTTTTAGCTACCATGCACATGACTAACTGTACTGTAGTGTTATTTCCTACCAATCAAACACATCTCCAACTTCAAGCTGCCTTTTCATTATTTAAAGTACTTAGATTGAAGTAAAATATCAAGATAATTATTACGAACAAGTTGGAGTCAAATCAAAATCAGTGTGACACAGTGGGAGCATCTTCAAAACTAGAAGGAGAGAAACAATATAAAACTTGTGTTCAGCAGAAACAAACTCTACCATGGAAATTTTTGACTGTTAGAATGTCCCCTGTCTGAAGTTTTCAGGTATTAGACAAATCATTAGAAACTGCATAAATAAAACTACAGAATTTATCTGAAAGCTTAATATCACTGAAATCAAGTTAACAGTCTGACAGCCGTATTTTAAAATCTCATATTTAAACCTAGGCTAAAAACTGTTGCCTTTTCTTCCCAGGGGAGCTTTCACATCTAAGCAATGAACAGACTATGGTTTTGGATTGTTCTGGCAACCTGCTCCCTGCCACTCTTTCCTGAAAATCCCACAGCCCTTCCTTGGTCATGTAACTTGATAACAATCCCATACATGACCAAAACGCAGACCTCTTTATCACATGATGTGTGTATGCCTTGGACTGCATGGCCTGAAGATACATGTCTGGTCATGTATGCTGTGGCCCTGCCCATGACTGCTTGATGTCACCAGGTTGAATACCATTGCCATATTTGTGTAATTGCAGGTTACTTTTTAACAGTCTGAAAGCATAAATTAGTTGAAAACTGTTAACGATCTACTGGTAGACTGTGGTATTCTGGTATACGCTGAAATTTATTTCAACAGTCTAGTTGAACAACAGTAGTTAATTCTGCAGGAGTTTAGGGTAACTTTTTCTTTAAGATGAGCAGGCAAACTTTCTAAATATTTATTTTAGAAGCCCTACTTAAGGTGCCAGAAACTAAGGAAATGAAATTTATGGCATTTTAGAAACAGTTGAATAATTTCATTAACTGTGCTGAGATCTGTGTGTGTACCTTGCAATTACAGAGCAGAGCAGTTCAGAGACAAGAGAGTGAGGAATACATCGAGACAATTGGTTTTTGCTCCCCCTTATAGTAGTTAATTTTTAAAAAGTCCCTGAGATGCAGTGTCTAATTAAGTCCATTGTATTACAAAGTAAAACATATTTACATTTGCTTAAGCTGCTGCTGAGCATGGAGTTGTTACCACCTCCATTGTTTTTATGTTCTGGGGGATTGTGTCCAGTTGTAGAATACCAATCTTGAAGTTCAGATAAGAACCACGGGTGTGATTTGAGATCTGAACAATATTCTTGGATATCTGACATCGAATACAAAAGGCTTGATTTTCAAGAGGAAAGGGTGATGGTTAGAAGTTTCTCTGAAGTCAGACACCTCTACATTTTCTCAACCTTTTTCAGAAAGTAAGCCTTCAAGGTGCAAAGTTGGGTATCCAGGAGGGAAGGCAAAAAGTCAGTACATGGTGAAAATGTACTCCAGAATCTTCTGTGATTTTACTCTAAATACATTTCTGATTTAATTCAAATAACTATTTAAATTTAGTTTAGTTATACCAGTGGAAGATTCTCTTAATTCCTCTACAATGAAAAATAGCTGAAATGTCAGCTGGAATGTGAATTTATACTGGTGGTTACACAACACCAATTTCATGTGGGTGAAATTTAGTGTGCAGTAAGTGTTAGAAGATGGCTAATAAGCTTGTTAAACTGTTAACGTAAGACTTCACATTTATTTCTACATTTACAGATTCTATCCGATGATCCAGTCTGCGTCCTGTATAATAAATTTATATTTTACTCTCATAAAAAATGTATGTGAAAGAAACCTCACAGGCTTTTCTAGTGATGAAAATAAGATGTGTTATTTATGAGAAGCTTATAAAATGAAGTTCCATGTCTAATGCAGCAGCTAAGATCACAACTGAGTGACAGTGCAACTGCAATCAGAAACAGGGGTAGAAGGCCTTTCCCTAAGAAAAAACTAAAACAACAGAACAAACTCTGTGTGTCCCTTATTTTTCCCACCCAGTGGATTCTAGCAGTATTGTACTGACTGACTGCAGAATGATTATTTGTTTTTCAGAGACCAGTATTTCCAGGCTGTACCAGTCCAGTAAGCTCAGCTCGTATCGGAGTCTTTCACCCTGAGTGCCTCATTACCCAATATTTTGTGTTTTAAACTAGAATCTCTTGTCTGGGCTGCTGTTAACAAAACAAATGGATTCATACTAGAGCATGAGACAAGTGGTGTATTAATGTTTTTAACTAAAGACAGATGTGTAAAAGGCTATCAGTGTGTAAAAGCTGGAATGGAAGTATGACCTTGATAAATTGTTATCTTTGCTTGAGATGCACACGTTTCTTAGAATGATTAAGCTATCAATGCAGGGGGGATTGGTTGTGTGTTCAGAGCAAGTGAAGAATTTCTGGAAACACGCATAATTTTAGGAATATATGATGTACTTTGATTCTCTAAGAGATGTTCTGAAGAAGTGGAAAAGAGAGCAGTTTCTTAAAACAGAACTACATTCAGATAGCCAAGTTGCTAAATAATAACTGTAGAATGCTGTGCCCTAACAGATGATGCCCTAAATACGGACCAACTGTATTAGTTTGTGGCAAGCAGAAGTTATGTATATTTTTTGAGAATACAAGTTTCTTTTTAATAACTGGTTTTTTTTTTCATTAAGAAATGTGGTGGAGGTTTTTTCCTGTGGTGTTTTGCATAACTTTGAAGTTGAAACTTGGAAACTCAATCTAAGTTATTTAGTTTACTTAATGGGATTGCTTGTGGATTGAGGGGGGATGACAGTCAGTTTTGGGGTTTGGTATTTTTCATTGGTGTATGAATCCCAGAAAGGGAAAGCAACGTTTAGAAATGTACAAACAAATCTAACGAGTCAAAGAACATAGCTGTAAGAATTGGCAGATCTGAACTCCTTCCTAAAAGTGCTGTCAGGGTATTGGCCACAGTCATTTGTGGCACGGGGCCGATTTGTTTCAACCTGCTTAATAAAGCATAGCACACACAGAGGAACCAAAGTTGGAATTTGAAGCTGGTTCAATGAATGGTAGAAAATGTAGGCATGTATTTTTAGGGGCTGTAAACGGTTGTTCATGGCTCCTTTTGGCACTTCTTTTATCTATATCCTTTCCATGTGTTACGCAGGCAGATGTGTGAAAACCTGCAAGTATTAGTATGCTATATTGGTACTGCTTGAACTGTGGTAGATGGAAAGAGCAGAAGCAGCTAAATTTAAAAATGTGTTTCTGGTTTTGCGAAGCATTGTGGAACTTTGTATCTATTTACCTTTTTAACTTGCACGGAGTTCAGTTTGCAGAAACCTTTCATCTGCAAGTATACCAAAGGAGCATTGATAATAAAGATAATTTAGAGACTGCTCTCTGTTGAGAAGCATGGGTTTTGTTTGGTTTCTGTTATGTTGGGTTTTTTTAACTCTGCTTGTCTTGCTTCTCAAAATCGTAAACAAACATGGCATGTAGATACTGCAAATTATGGAGGTAATTCTCCAAAGAGCCTGCTAACTAGGAGCTATTATATTTTATTGCTGTCTTGTATATCCAGCAAGGCTTTTTTAGACAGAAAAGTACTAGGTATCTAGCATGCAGAGCTAACATGGAAACTTCATGAATAGAGATGTAAACTTTGCATCTTCATATTTTTGAGTGAATACTAAACCTGTGCTCTTAATGCAAAGGTGAAATTAATTATTCCTGAGTTTCAGCATTTGGTAGGGGAAGAGGGTACATCTGAATCAACAGATGTAGTTTTGTTGTTGTTGGGAGGAGGGGGGGATATTATTGGTCACGTCTCTTAGGACAAAATACATCCTAAGATTTTAATGTATCTGCAGTCTTTCCTGCATTTCTAGTCAATGTACTTACCAGTCAGTATAGTCTACATACTTGCAAGTCAGTATCATGTATCTTTGTTTATGTACAGCATTTGATACTATTTGTACACAGAGGCAGAGGTAATGTTGGTTCCAGGGCTCTTGTGTGGTTCATATTCTTTAAATAAAACTCTAAATACATTATCTGGAAAACATGCGCTTTTCTTTCACCATGTCGCTTTGTTGCACAGCAAAACATAGCTTTTTATTGGTATGAGTTTTATAGGGAAAAGAATAAATTTGTATATACTTTTCAATCTTCAAAGCTCTTTAAGCATTTTTGCCAGTTTAAGATGTATCTGTTTCGTGTATGAACCCAGTGGTTCTTGACAAACTTAATTCTGTTCTGTGGAAAAGTAGAAGCGCTGGTGTTCTGTTTCTAACTGTGTCATCTGCCCTGTATTTTTCTTTTTTCTCCTAGAAGATATTTAGAGGGCCAAAATAGTTTACCAAAACACTGTGTTTATTTTTGGATCATTTTCCAAACATACACAGTGCTACAGATCAACTGCTGTTTATTGATTTGTTGTGTCAATAATTCCATTAACTGTGCTTCATATAATTCAGAATATGCACTACTGCCCAACCATATGGTGTGGCACCAACAGCAGGGGACAAGAAGGAATGAGCATGAAGAAAATAAAGTTCAGGCAGTGCCTCCCTCCTGTGCTATTAAGTTACTTAGTTCCAGCGCACGGTGTTGAAGTGTACGTAGTGTTTAAATTCTTCTGACAGATTCTAAGATTTTTAATTTTCAAGGAGTTAGTTCAGTGAAAACTTAAAAGGAAGAAAATATGAAATCCACCATAAGCTGCATTCTGTCAATTATAGGGGATGTTTTTATGATGAGTAAGGTACTTTTTCCGGGTTGAATAGGAAAGACATATTGGGCTTTCACACATGGTAAACTCCAAGTTTGGATTGGATCCGTCATTGCTTTTGACGGTTGCTCCTTTCGTATGCTGTCCAAGAGCTGAGCTGCTTTACTCAGCAGCTCTTCTGTTTTCCCTGTATCCTAGGTAAATATTCAGTGCATTCGTGTCCTCTTCTCAAGTTCAGTCCTCTGCCTAAGCAGGCACCAAGTCACTGATAAATTGTTATGAAACCTTGACTGCATAATCATTTATCAAGCTCTTTTCGCCAACTATAAAATTTGTATGTCTGATGGTCTCTCGCAACTTTCTATTATGTAATTAAGATTTAGATTGCTGGGTAAGCTCTTCCTCTCGATGCATGACATAGATAATTTTATTGTTGTTGGTGTTGTGTTTGTTATTTTATTATTATTATTATTATTGGTTTTCAGTCATCAGCAGGACTTCATAAAGTGCATCTGATTGTTGCAATTTATTATTCTTTTCAACTAGAGCCCAAGTATTGTGACATTCATGGCACAATATCAAACATTATATTGGGAGGTATACTCATATATCTTAGTTTCTTTATTGAATAGAAATGTTATTTAAAAATGCATCAAAATTGGAAAATAACATTTTCTCTACTATATGAACTGGAAATATGTGTATCATTTCTTGGTATTAAACTGGCAAATAGGGATACATCTTAAGGGGAACAGAATACAATTATATTGGCTTATAGGCTGAATTTTGAATTTGAGTATAGAGTCATAGAATGGTTTGGGTTGGAAGGGGCCTCAAAGTTCATCTAGTTCTAACCCCATGGACACATCCCACTAGATAAGGTTGCTCAAAGGCCTGTGTAACCTGGCCTTGAACACTTCCAGGGATGAGGTGTCCGCCACTTCTCTGAGCAACCTATTCCAGTGCCTCACCATGCTCATAGTTAAGAATTTCTTCCTAATATCTAATCTAGATCTCCCCTCTGACAGTTTGAAGCTGTTACCCCTTGTCCCATCCCTGCATGCCCTTGTAAAAAGTCTGTCTCCAGATTTCTTGTAGGCCCCCTTTAGGCACTGGAAGGCTGCTATAACGTCTCCCCATAGCCTTCCCTTTTCTAGAATAAAGAACCCCAGCTTTCAGCCTTTCTTCATAGGAGAACTTGTGACCCCTGGTTTACCAAACCAGTGTCACTGGGTTAAATGTAACTGAGCTGTAGTCAAAAACCATGAAAGAGTATGAGAAAAGGTACGTTAAGAAATTGAGCCTTTAACAGGATTCTCAATCAGCCTTGCACCATAAGGCTAACTGTATCCAGCTAGGAGAAATCATTATATGCACACCTCCATTTCCCAAAGTGGAGGGGTGAGTTTTTCACAGTTACTTGGTCAGTTTGGTTTCCTTCATATTGTAGGGGAGCAGCTGTCTTGAAACTGAATTGCTGCTGCCAGTGCACTTCATCCTACCAAGTTCCTCTGTGGCATCCTTCTCTTGTTAACTGTCCAGTCATAGTACTTCCTAGGTGTGAGCAGAGTGCTGTCTGTGTTACATGTGCTTGCATGGTGGATAATTTCCATGTGGTCAGTGTATCGACACTGCTGTGAAATGCAGACTTAGGGCACAGACAGAGTGATGAAATTTTTCTTGAACTGTATGTCTGGTCATTTTCTGTGCAAGGTGGGTAGAGGGGTTGTAATGAGCATATTTTTGTGCTGGGGCAGGGGGGTTGTCAAACTCAAGAAACTGTGCAATTTTATTCAAAACGTGGTCTGGAGAGAAGAGGAAATACCAAGGGAGACTATTTGTACTTGGGACTTTTAGGTCTTCCAGTGACTCACTGTTTCCAATTTGTTTATATGTACTATTTTTGTAGGCTGCTTGACTATCATTCATATGGCTTGGTGTTTCCAACCTCAGTTGTGGACTGCAAGAAAATAGTTAGTGTGTGTTATACAACTGAAGAGTCAAGGCCCTCTCCTGTAGGTGGGGAAGGAGGTTACACTCAGCAGGTGCCTTTTTACATGGGACAGAACGGAGCATGTTCTGTGGAAATGCTGTGTATATTTTGTGGTAGACTCAGTCTGTGAACCCTTGTTGTGGAGAGTAAAGGTGAGAAGCCAAGAACTCCTAGAAGGCTAAGTGCGTGCTGTAACGTAGAAGAAAAATTGTTATTAATGTGTAGTAAGGAAACCAGAAGGGGAAATTGCTGCTGTTCACTGCGGGGCAGCATCTACTATCTGTGTGTAACTGTTCAGAAATACTGAGCATACGTCCCCTTTTATAATCTTTCTGAATGCAAGTTCTGGATTATTTTTCAGTTTTTATTTTTAAACCTCTTCAAATTCGGCCCTTGACTGCAGACTTTCTCATATTCATCATGAAAGTTTAGCAGGTCTTGAGCTATGCACCTGCAGACTTTTCCACCCCATTCTCAAGGGAAATCAGCTTTGCTATTTATTTATTTATTCATTCATTAGAAAAGCATGTAGTGGGAACCTAACCCAAGCATGGTTTACATAAATGATAAGTCAGTTTGCTTTGACATGGGGGTTTGACAAGTACAGTCTGGTGCTTGTACGTTCCTAGCTACTGAGTTGCTTTCTCTGGATCAGCACTGTTAATTTATGTTCTAGATTATTACTATATTGGGGGACATTAAAAATAAAATATTAAATGTTATTTCCTCAAAGGCTAAGCATTCAGGCAGCAAGCAGTTGGCATTGTTTTGGCATTGGGAATGTGTGGTCATTCACTGATTGCCTACAAATCACTTTTCTTTTAAGTAGCCATCCTAGTAAGGAGTGAATTCACTAGTAAGCCTATAAGAATAACTTTGATCATATTGAGCACCTCATCATGATGGTATCAGAGTCTCGTGCAATTGTTTGAATTCCTATTATTAGCAAGAATAAAAAAAGTACAGTAGATAGATGTAATTTCACTGGTCAAATCTTTTAAACTAAATTTGCCATCATTCCCCTAAATTTCTCCTGAGCAAATCTTGTTTGAAATAATTAAGATTGTCTTTTACTGACATATTGTTACTGCATGTTAGTAAAATATTTGTGTGTTTTCCAATTCTTCTGTAAATGATCTCCGGAGGAAGTTTATCTAAGCGCTATTTCCAAGTTAAATTTCTTTTCTGTCCCTAAAGTCCTGTGTAGCTAATGAAACAATTTCCAGTTATAACTCAAGTGTTTCATGTTTTGTTCTAGGTTGTTGGAAGAGGAGCCTTTGGTGTGGTCTGCAAGGCAAAATGGCGAGCTAAAGATGTAGCCATTAAACAAATAGAAAGTGAATCTGAAAGAAAAGCCTTCATTGTAGAGGTACAGTAAGTTTCCTGGAAAATACAAGGTTTGGTATTTTCTTAAATTCATGGGAGCATTGAGTACACCCACCTATAGACATTTATCTTGTCTGTATTACAAGATAAATGCAGCCTGTGATACCCAGTACAGGCCTGGACCCATTGTCTTGCAGAACAGGACACCTGTCAGAGCACATTGCAGATCCTTTAGTTTGCTTCCCATAAAAAATGGAAAGCAAGGGAGGAGAGAGGAGGACATGCATTTGGGAAAACACCAGTTCCCAGGTTGTGTCCCAATGCAGAGTCAGGGTGCAGCTGAAATACTCGCCAAAATCTCAGAGCTGATTAACACTTCCAGGGGCTGCAGCATGGGGTCTTCATGCAATCAAGTCCATACTTGAAACTGTTTCTTTGTTTTGTCAACAGTTCTAATAATTTAATTCTTTTTTCTTACATACAAGTTCATGAATACATGTAGCTCATTTAAGGGCAATCACTCTTTTCATTCAATGTCTACTTCTTCAGAAAGAACTGGAGTAGTTCAGGTATACTGATAAACTTTCCAAGATATGCAACATTTTCTGGAATCAAAAGTTAGACATGCAATTCAAATGAGATATATTATGACATATTGCTTGGTATTCAGTCACTGAGAGTCTAGGATGTTCAATATATACAAAATGTGTTTGAAAACAAATCTCAATTTTGGAACTAAAAATGTGATGCGCTGAAGGGTTAAAGGAAGCATATTTGCAATAAGCCTTTGTGTAAATACTTATATGTTGTTCATTACCATGGAAAGTTTTTTAATGTTACTGATCTGAGTCTCATTTAATACTGAGTAGATCTGATCAGCCTCTTACCACTTTTGTTAGAAAGAGATCTGAGAAGGTAATCCCAGAAATGTTTCAGTAATTACTGGCATTCAGGATGCTATACGCAGTGCAAGCATCAGTTGTAATGCTCCACTCCATTTTTTAGAACTTACGAAGTATACAGAAAAAAATAGCATTAGCTGCCTAGACAATGAACAGCATAAGCTACCTCAGAAATCTATGTAAAGGGGAAAAAAAATCCTTTTGAATTTTTTTCCTGTCTACTACCTACTGGTAAAGAAAAATTCAAGGCAAAATAGTCAGATTGTCAATTAGAACAAGCAGTAGTAGGTTCTTGGAACTATGTCACATTAGTAGTAAATTGGCTGGCTTATTTTACAGGGGTTTGGTGGGGTGGTTTGTTCTGTGGTTTGTTTTTTTTTGTTTGTTTGTTTTTAGCACAGTATTCTATATTGTGAATAAAGCCAATTTCATTCAGATTTTTTATGTAGTTAGGCAATCAGGATTCCAAAATTGGGGGCTTCAGGAAGAGCACAGAGCTCGTAGATGTCATAGTTGCACAGTGCTTATGACTTGAGTGATTTTACTACACCATGAAAAAAATAACTTTCTTTAAATTAAATTCTTCAGAATTTCTTTTCAAATACAGTTCCAGTTAGACACAACCATAATTACATGAATGAAAATACAAATAGTAATACCTAAAATCACCATCTAGGGTTATGCAAATGTATAAAACTGTAATTGCTGTTGCGATGTTTGAATTACAAATGTGAAAATAAAACATTAGCCTTATTTTTTTCCATAGTTTGAAATGAAGTGTGATTTGTATTGCAGCTTCGACAACTGTCACGAGTAAACCATCCCAATATTGTCAAGTTATATGGAGCCTGTCTAAACCCAGTAAGTTATATCTTTTTCAGTATGGCAGAGGTGACTAGTTCAGCATATGCAAGCACCACTGCACAAGATGTGTATTTTATGTACAAAAAATATATATTGTGTATATATATAGTATGTTTTAGCCATAATAAGGAAATACACAGATACGTACATTGGTTGGTATTTTCAGGGGGTTATTTTTTTCTTTCCCCTGCTATAAGAAGTAAATTCTTTCAAGAAAACCCCAAAGCTATCTTTAAGCACCAGTTATACTTCAGTTTGTCAGAATGGCATCTGATGTGTTAAATATGTAGTGTCATTCGTATCTGCAGTCCTATTACTTGCAAATCAGCAATATGAAAATACATTAGCAACACATGATTCATAGCTTGTAAATCAGTTCCTATTCTTACATATATAATTTTCAAGATTTGTTTTCTTTCTGCCACAGCTGCAAACAGTCCCACAAATTCTCAAAGCAGAAAAGCAAGGACTGTGACAGGCCAGATGTATCCTTAGCTATTCTAGTATGGGTGATTTAATTGGTTAAAGTAATGCTGCATCCCTTTTTAATAAGTACTAGTGGTATTCTTTTGACATAGTGTTTCAAGTCTATTGTAAGCCACTAAAGTATAGGCAAATAATTGCCATTTGAAGGCAGCATTTGCTTTTCAAGCCTGGGAGAGGGAGGTCATTCTTTCTTAACTTACAGTGGGTACTAAGTATAAAACTGATTTCTGTTTCTTATATGTAAATATGTGCCATTCAGACTGACTCTTTATCTCATAGATAAATTGTCCATTAGCTTAGATATGGAGATTTCACAGTTCCCCCTAAAGAACTTTTCCTTTCAGTTTACAAAAGCTGTTTTCTGCCCCTACATTTAAAACATTCCTACTTTTTTTGTCCCCTTCTCCGAGGTGTGTCTTGTTATGGAGTATGCTGAAGGAGGTTCTCTATACAATGGTGAGTATCACTTCAATATAGTGACTTCTGCTAGTGTTAGGGCAAGCATGATCTAAAATATGTGTTGTTTCATACATGTCTCCATCCTTAGAGATACTCAGGTGCCACCTGGACACAGTCCTGGGCAGCCAGCTGTAGGTGGACTGCTTGATCCTGCTTGATGCACCTCCAGAGGTCCCTTCCAGCCCCAACCATTCTATGGTTCTTTGAAATTCTTAAAATAATTTTAAGGAGATTGGATTCCACTGATTTGTTTCTTGATACTAGTTTGTTATATTTTATGCAGCTCATTTAAGGTTTTCCAGTGGAACATCCTAAAAGATTCCTTCTTAATTTGTAAAGCCCTGAGCATTTGCTTAATATTGACTTTACCAGGGATAGCTGAGAACAAGCAACTCCTTTTATACTCAATTTTAACATAAATGAATATGAATAACATACTAAAAAATGGAAAACGTTTTTGATATTTCTAACAGTCTGCAGAAGGATATTTTCAGCTTCAGTATTGAGGCACTGATAATTACTTAGATCCCATAGAACTTTCTGGCTGGTATGTTGTTAACTCCATTGTATCTGTTGTAATATGCAATAAAGTTCTTTTTAGTTTGTGCCTTTGTTTTGCAGTGCTGCATGGTGCTGAACCTCTGCCTCATTATACTGCTGCACATGCCATGAGTTGGTGTTTACAGTGTTCCCAAGGAGTGGCATATCTCCACAGTATGAAACCGAAGGCTCTAATTCACAGAGACCTGAAACCACCAAAGTAGGTTTATGTCTCATGTTTGATATTTTCTTACAATTGGAATTTAAGATCTTTTATAATAATTTCATTGCATTTGAAAGAAATACCTTTAATTGATACTAACTTTTTTGGATGTACTATATGTATGTGGGAGTGATGAGGCACTGGAACAGGTTGCTCAGAGAAGTGGTGGATGTCACATCCCTGGCAGTGTTCAGGGCCAGGCTGGATGGGGCCTCCAAGGCTCCAGGGGCCTTGCAGCAACCTGGACTAGTGGGAGGCATCCCTGCCCGTGTCAGGGGTATTGGAACTAGATAATCTTAAGGTCCTTTCCAAACCTAACCATTCTATGATTCGATATTCTAAATCAAAGCTGTGGATTTGAAACTTCAGTTACAGAATGATGGTGCACACTACAGGAATTTAACTGTACTGTTATTTTCTGTTAAGCAGGAAAAACATCCTGCTTCTGCCCTGCATCATGGAAGAAGATTTTGATAGGGGTAGGGCTTCTAATCAGTGGCATTTAAAATGCCCAAAATTTACAGTGGGCTGTGGTGTTCAGTGTTAGGTGGGGGCAGTTGTTTGGTTTCTCGTCTTTGACGTTACATTTAATTGGATATATTAGAGCTGCTTCCCCACATGACATCCTTTTCAGTCTTCTCTGTCAGCCTGTTCCACTACCCCTGCCAGAATCTCACATCATTTTCTACCAAAACAAAAGTAAATAGTTTTGTGCCCAGGCAGTTTGTTGATCTGATTCATGTTACAGTTTCAAATCTGGCTCCACTGATTAGGTGGATCATTCCCATTTGGTAGTAGCCTGCAGATATTACCAGCTAAAATTACAATGTGAAGCCACCCTTTAATTCTTTCTTGTATTCCCAGTTTTGATCTAGAGAGCTTTTAATATGTAACTTCAAGTGCTTTCATTTAAATAAATAGCTGTTAACTGACATTAATGGGAGTCTTGATTGCACTTCTTTTGGTAAAATTGTTACAGCACTTGTTTTGCAGCCTCTGGCATCAGACTAATTTTGTCAATTTATGCTTAGTGATTTATTGTGTCTAAAGATACTTATTTAAAAATCTAGCATGTGGAAATATTACTAAATTACAACATATTTGATTATTTTAAAATGTCACCTGTTCATATTAGGCACAAGTGACCTTACTTATTTCTCAAATCGCAAAGCTAAGCACTGAGAAACAAAGCCATAGGTATTCAATTGTATTAGAATGATAATCGTTGAGATAAAGAAGTTTGGTTTACTACCAGATTATTTAATCCTATGATTAAAAATTTTTATTTATTATTTTTCTTCGACAGTTTGCTCTTGGTAGCTGGGGGGACAGTTCTAAAAATCTGTGACTTTGGTACAGCCTGTGATATTCAAACACACATGACCAACAATAAGGGAAGTGCTGCTTGGATGGCACCTGAAGTTTTTGAAGGTAACAAGAAGTTACAGTGTCAATATTATGTGTTCTTTCTAGGGATGCAACTGTAAATTAATTTGGTGCAGGAAGTAAATTCATTGTGTAATCTTCCTTTCTTTCAGTCAGTGTATTAAAGTTTGAGGTAATAGCTGAAAGACTCTTGGCAGAATTTATTTACAAATCTGTATGATTGTGTATTGCCAAATCATGATGCAGAGTTTCGAAGAGCAGCACTGAATTGACTCTATCATGTTAGTTAATTACATGAACATGTGGAACTTTTATTTGTGTTATTGCTGAGATTTACATAAGGAACACCTGTAGAGAGCTGCTCTTATTTTGAAGTAAGTAAAACATAGCCAGAGGGCTGTTTCCCTGTGAATGTGCTATTTCCGAGATTCTTAAGTAATTTCAAACTCTTCTGACATTTAAATATACTGTCATTACCTAACTCCCTGTTCTGATCAGCTTTTATCTTTAGAATTTTCATGTTAGTGTCTCTAAATTGAACATAATTGACTTCATTTTCAGTCCTCTACTTTCTTATAACTCCATCTTCGTTTTGTGTAATCTAGAGATTTGATGTGCTTCCTCTTTCCTGCATACTGAGGAACTTGATGTTAACAGTTTATTTAGTTAAGTAGGAAAATAAGTTATTTCTTGGAGTGTAGCTGGGGAAGACTGATGACACTTGATACTTAGCTATGTGCTATTGCTGCATGATTATCAGAGAAATAATCTAGTCAATATTAAATTGCAAATTAAACACCTTTTAGCCAGTCAGTACCTTGAATTACCACTGCAAGTAGCAGGGTGGCCTGGAGAAGTCATCTTCCTGCTTTAGGAAGCAGGTGTCCTGGCTTTGATATAATATTTGGCAAGTGCCTCTGTGCAGAAATGGTTTCCCAGATTCTAGATCTAAGTGGCCTCTTTTACTGTCCTTATCCTGGAGAGGAGCTGCAGGTTATGTATGTCCATACATGATTGTAGGAGGTGTTTTCTCCAGAACACCACCTTTTGAATTCAGTAAGCCAGAACAATGAGTTCTTGTTTTGCAAATTTATTGTTGGACAGAGCAAAAGCCTTCAGTTTTATGTACTTTTATTTGAAAGCTTTTACTGATGGTGACACAAATCTTTACAGAAGAACAAGAAAGAAGGGAGTCTAGTAGCTTCTATGAGGTAGCATATCAAATTACTCTTGAAACAGTCATTAAACTACTACAGTAATCACGCCAAATATCAAAATTGTTAGAATTCGTTTGCTTGTGCTACTGCATCAGAATTCAACAATGGAATAAATGGTAATATTTTAGTACTGTTCTAGTACTGCCATTTTTAGATAAGAACAATAAAGGCACAAGAAGTATCATTTGTAGATGGTAAAGGGTTCATTGAAGTAGTTGCCCTAATATTAAGATTTGTTCCTCTCCACCTAGCCCCCCACCCCCATATTAAATATTAGGGCATCTAAAGCCTTGTGCAGATCAAACAATCTAAATTAAAATAGTATTTAGATCAGGATTAAGTGAAAGAGAGCAAGTGTCCAATCTGGGAACTCCCATTTAGAAAAAACTATTTAAAAATGATTTTGAGATAATAAGGTAAATCAAGTATTGACTGTGTCACTGTGTGTCGTGGTTTAAGTCCAGTCGACCACGAAGTGTCTATCGTGCCTTGGTCTGTTACATAATGAAACAATACAGAATACTCTTTCACTTCTTTTGGACTCAGCTTTCAGAATTAATTCAAGGCTTCTCATCAGCAAAATGAATTTCATTGCTTAAATAGGCGAATAACATTTCACGCATTCATCTACTTTGATAAAGGTGTAAGGAGTTTTGGAAATGCCAAGTTCTTAAACAATTTTGTAGAAGCACTAGCTGGGAGTAGTACAAATTAGTGCCTTAGAATTTGTGATTTATGCTGCAGCCCTTCTCTCCTGTCTGCCTTGCAAACTGGCTGGTCTGCGAGAACTGGCCTGAGAACATGCTGCTTTTGTGGCACAGTTTGTCAGAGGTATGGGAGCAGAGGAAGATGGCCTACAGATAGAGTGCAGGCTGTTGCAACTGGATGCTGTATGGTGCATGTCCACATGAAATCAGGCTTCTTTAATTCTGCTATTTATTAAATTGTCTTGATGCTTTCTGGTTACGTATTAACAAAAAAATCTCTTGGCCACTTGATGCCAATTTAATCCTTGTTTGAAGACAGATGAACAAATCTCTTACCACATTCACACATCTATTATTTTTCACACATTTATTATCATGTCATTATTCATTCACATTTCTTCTTAGTATGTGCATAAGTTATGGTTACAGAGCATACATTCTTTCTTTGCAGTGTCTGAACATTTTTATTCATTATTCTATATACCTGCATGTCTTCTGCATCTTCAGTGGGAGTCTTAGAAATGTTGTATTTTTTGTTGAAGAACTTTTAGTGATGATGTGACAAAAAGAGTAAGAGTAATAAACAGGGAGGAGATAAGATGGTGAGGAATTGAGGAGTCTGCCAGTTTGTACATATGGTAACTTACTAGTTCTGCTAAAGACTTGTAATGAAGAGCTGTGGATATGACAGAAATGTTATTGGCTGGCATATTGCAACTAGCATGGAAGAAGTGAGTTGAAGATTATTTAGAGGAAGCAAGCATAGTCAGTTAAATCCTAAATGCAAGAGATCTTTGAAACTTAATAAATGCTATAAATATGATGTAGGAAAACTGACACATTTTATCATTTCAGGATGACTGCAAGTGAAGAGGATTTATTTCCAGATTTCCAGAGAGAAGCATTCTTAATGATCCTATGGTTAAATTATTTCAGATTTAAGTTAGCATGGATCAGCCATCTTTAAAAAACTATTTTTTTCTCAGCAAAACAAATGTGAAGTGAAAGGAAGCATATATAGAGCTATTTATCAGCTCAAACTGTTCTTTTCAATGTGTTATATAAAAAAGAGACAAATTATATCAATGACTTTCTTCCAGGTAGCAATTACAGTGAAAAATGTGACGTTTTCAGTTGGGGTATTATTCTCTGGGAGGTAATAACCCGTAGGAAACCTTTTGATGAGATTGGTGGTCCAGCTTTCCGCATAATGTGGGCAGTTCACAATGGTGAGTTGAAAATACTGAAGTGCATTTAAACTTGTGTTTTTGACCTGTACATTTGCTAAACACTCTTACTTGTGTAGCTTTTAATTACTGGGTATTCTGTTTTATACTTAAAATGTGCATTCTTTTCATAAAGACTTAATGGTTAGTTACCGCCATTTTTGTGTCAGTGGGGTTTATGTTATTTGGCTGCTACAGTGCTTGTATTTCCCGCCCCTGTAACTAGTGTGTGAACAAACAAGCGAAACGAGCCACGTTCTTTTTTTATGATACTACATTTTAAAAGTGATCTGAATCATGTGCTAAAAAATACCCCCCACAATTCCTCTGTCTGGTTGAAAATTTTGGTAGCCAAGTCATCTTCTCATTTTCTTTTTTCCTTTTGTTTTTCTAATTGGGCATCTGCAGTAAATGTGTGAGTTTAAGTAACTTGACCTGTCTTTAGAAATGCTAGAAAAATGCTAGAAAATGTCAAATTCCTGCAGGACCATTAGACATTGAAAATCTTACTTTGTTTTTCATCTGCTTTTATTTTTGTCCTGCTGTTTGAATTGTTTTACCTTTTTATCTAGGTACCTGCAATCATAGAGCAGGACTCTACTGTGCTAGGTACTATACAGAACAGATTCTCAGATGCTTAGAATATAAACAGGAGACAATAGTTGGAGTAGAATCATAGAATCATAGAATAGTTAGGGTTGGAAAGGACCTTAAGATCATCTAGTTCCAACCCCCCCGCCATAGGCAGGAACACCTCCCACTAAACCGTGCCACCCGAGGCTCTGTCCAACCCGGCCTTGAACACCGCCAGCGATGGAGCATTCACAACTTCCTGGGCAACCCATTCCAGTGCCTCACCACCTGCACAGTAAAGGACTTCTTCCTTATATCCAGTCTAAACTTCCCCTGTTTAAGTTTGAACCTCTCACCCCTTGTCCTCTCACTACAGTCCCTCATGAGTCCCTCCCCAGCATCCCTATAGCCTAGAACCCCCTTCAGATACTGGAAGGCTGCTCTGAGGTCTCCATGCAGCCTTCTCTTCTCCAGGCTGAACAGCCCCAACTTTCTCATCTTGTCCTCATATGGGAGGTGCTCCAATCCCCTGATCATCCTCGTGGCCCTCCTTTGGACTTGTTCCAACAGTTCCGTGTAAAATGGACAAAAGAAAGCAGTGATACAACATGGGTCAGAATTATAGGCCATAGTTACCTTCATGCTGGTGGTGTAACTTTCTTAATAGTGTGACTTTAGGTACCACGGCAAAGCAGTTTTCAGAAAAGTAATGATAGTGAAGTAGTTCAGTGAATGTCTGCAAAGAGTTTCTGCCATTTGCAAAACCAACATCAAAGAAAGCACAGACTTGTTTGGAAGATGTAATGAACAAACAAGTAGTGAAGGCCTGTACTCTGCTTAAGTGTCATTGCTTCAGTACTAGATGATAAGAGCATAAGGTGAGCACATGCATCCTGTTTGATGAAGAAGAGAAAGAAGCAGTGTTGCAGATGGAATGATGCACTTCATTTGTAAGAGAAATAGCATTATGTTTATTGATATTACCAGTTTATTTAACAAGTTTGATATTAAATACAGCAGTGGTTTAACAAGATTCACTTGCAAAGTACACTCAATTACTTACTGCAATGGAGGGACAGGGTCAGACAAAATTGTCAAGGAGACATTCCATTGAGTCATGAGGTTCAGAAAGGACCTCCTTGTGCTCTAAACTACTTCTCAGAGGGGAGTTTAGGTGTGGCTGAATCCAGACTTGGTCTATGGTGTATGTCTAAAAGATTATATGTGCACAATCAATCCTTTATATCACTTAGCTAAGATTTCAAAAGTTTCAGCACACTTATTCCCCATTCATCTCTTCAAGTATCTGACAGAAGGATTCTCTCAACCTCGAGGAGTAACCTTGAAAGACATCCCTACTCAAGGGGAGATCCTGGCACGCAGCCCTCTGCCATGCAAGAGAGCTCAGTGAGCCCTGGCCTGTCCCTGGACTTGACCAACACTGTGGTTGGGTGGGTGCATTGCTTAAATTAGCCCTTGGCTCTTGTGGTGTTACCAGTCTCCCCTGAATCCACTTTGAGTCAGCTGCAGCCATCATGACCAGACGCATCCAGTATGTCTGCCACTGTTGGTTATCACTTTAGCGGAGTTACAGGAAGTGTCAGGTTAGCAAGGGATCACACAGTCACAGGCAGACAGTGATAGGTTGGATGAGCATTATAGTTGTAATAATAAACAAAGATACATGTTTGCAAATGGCATTTCTGAACAAAGGAACTGATTCTCCATTTCACTTTTTCAAGGATATGAGTCATTGAGGTTAAGAGTGATGAGCGCTTTGCATGAAAGCATTACCTGTGCAAGGAAGCATAAATGTAGTATTCATAAATTGGAAAGCTTTGGTAAGGTGTGGGAGTATCCTTTAGGGGAAAGCAAATTACCTATCTGTTCTTAATTTTGCTTTAAAAACTTCTCTCTCTTTTTTTAGCCCTCCTGCAACTTTTTTTTTTCTGTCTGTATTACTTGTTATGGTTAATACATTTTTAATACTTGCTGCTTTCTATGCAAAATATCACTACATCTCGTGTATTGAACACAAGTGGATATCTACTAATTGTAATTGTACTCATTGTTGAAATAGTAAAAAGAGTAGAAACTTGAACCAAAACACAGCTGAATAGTATTTTACATTAAGCATTGTGTAACAAAACTAAAAATGTGATTGGCTGTGAAAAAGTCACCTGAAATTGGTACTTCCTGTGCTTAATAATTTTTCAGAAAGTTCTCAAGAACAAAATCAGCCCTTAAAAATACACACCCCATCTTTTTTTTTTTTTTTTTTTTTCTGTATGGCATTAGGAACCAAGTTGCTACTTGATTCCTTGTTTGGTCTTAAGCTTTATTCTTTAGAAAGTGATAACTTTTATTTATTAGCCATGATAATGTGTTGTATTTGGTCAGGTAATGTATTTATTCAAAACATCACTGAAGGAAAATTTAATTTTCTTACTATTTGTTTGTAGTAATTGTAACTTGCATGAAATACAAAGGAACTTTTGTCAGTTTTTTGTTTGTAAGAGAGAAAATCAAGTACAGGCCAATTCTTTCAGACTACAATTAATTAACTGTTTGGTTTTCTGTATTTCAGAGAGAGATCAGTCACTGTCAGTCATCTTGTAGTCTGTTTAACAAATTGTTTATTCTAATTTAAATTACAGGTACTCGGCCACCACTGATCAAAAACTTACCTAAACCAATTGAGAGTCTAATGACCCGTTGTTGGTCCAAGGATCCCTCACAACGACCATCCATGGAGGAAATTGTTAAAATAATGACACACTTGATGCGGGTATAAAAATTTGTTTAGTATCTTAATAATTTCGTGACCTATGAAGTTTGAAAATTGAATTATAAAGGGCATGCCTTTTATCGCACTCAAAAAGTGGGCTTGCGTATTTTCTTTCTCCTGTCTTTTTGGTAGAGATTATCAAGTTACTACAGTAAAAAAGGGAAATCACTCTCTGTTTATGGGAGAAGTAAACTAAATCATAACAGATTTTTGGAAATTAATAAAAAGAGTCATAGACAGGATTAAATGCATTACTAAAAATAAATTTCTTTCTCTTATAAATAAATTGAGCTGTAATTTATTTTTACAAATTTTATGAGTTACTATTTAAATAATTTCCAAGCAATTGTTAATTACTTTATCAAATCGTCACTGTTTTTTCACAGTACTTTCCAGGAGCTGATGAACCTCTGCAGTATCCTTGCCAGTATTCAGATGAAGGCCAAAGCAACTCTGCCACTAGTACAGGTACGCTTGTATAAATAAAAGAACAACAACATGAAATTATGCAGGTGGATTCTAAAGCACATTCTCGTACTGATTCTGAACTGAAATTGGGAAAGATAACCTTTCCAAAATCTTAAGCATTGAAAAAATCTTTCTTTTTTTTTTTTTTTTTTTTTAAGGCCTCATGCCACATCATGTTTAGTGTTCTCAGCCAAATGGTTTGATGAAGTGTACCTTTACTGGAGAATACACGTATAATAAAAGCTGTTTCTGAATGACCAGGTCCTCCTTTTAGATTTTCCCCCCAATGAAGGTTGCTAGCAGTTGACACAATTTCATTCACATGCAGTGTTTAGGAGTTGGCATTTTGAATTTTTTTGCCATTTTTGAAAACTGCACCTGCTTTCAATTATGTTCGCCACAATTAAAACTTGCAGTCCTTTTAGGTTCAGAGGCAGGAAATGCAGTAATAAATGTAAGCACAAGGAAATCCCTAGAAAGGAGAAAGGAACCAATTGCAGGATAGATTTTTTTGGGGTAGTCTTGCCCTCAAAGGAGTTCTTTTAATAATAGAAAATAAAAATTATTTGGTCTTCTCACTTTTTAGTGTACAGTTTTCCCACTTCAGTTGTTTTTAATCATAGGTGTCTTTACCTTCCACTGCTTGGTTGTGTTTGGCTTTTTTTCCATCTCCAGACAAAATTGCTTTCATTTTGGTTGAAGTTTCCTTGGCTATTTTGCAACTTAGTGACCTATAGATTTCCAGATCTTTTCATCTGTAACATTGTGCTGACTCTGCTAGCTGTTTTCCACCCTCAGCACATGACCTCAAGATACAATTTACCACTTGAAACTGTGAATATATATTGCCTGTTGTTTTTCAGGTATTTGTGCTCTTTTATGGTTAACAGTGGACTTTGTCATTAATTGTGAATTAGATTGCTGGTTGTATTGTTACTATAGCATCTACCAAAACAATTTTAGAGCAAGCTAAAGATTTACTTTGGAATATCATTGTAATACTTACTCATGTATTCTATTTTACTCTTTTTACATTAATAGATCTATTGCAGTTTTGCAGCTTGCCTTTCATTAGAAGTTTTCAAAAGTCATGCTTTAAAGCAGAGTTAGGCTTCTGAGAATGCTCAAGTGAAGAGATGTACTTTAGTATTTTTAATGGAAATTTTCAAATATTTTTCCCTGTTACTGATTTTTAGGTTCATTCATGGACATCACTTCTACAAACACAAGTAACAAGAGTGATGCTAACATGGAACCAAGTGACTTCCAAGGAGCTTCTACAAATGATACTATTAAACGTTTGGAGTCAAAATTGGCACAACAAATGAAAAATACAGCTAAGCAGCCGGTAAGCCAACACATGCAGTTTTGAACCATAAAGATGGACAAAAGTGCTGTAACATCTTTCAAAAATACTACAAAATTTGAGCCAGTTAGTTATAAGGACATGAAAAGTGATGAAAAGTAGTGAATTATTTCAAAAAGGTAAGCTGGAAGTATCTAGCATCATCTCAAATGAAATAAAGTTAATTTTAAAGGGATTCCTTAGGTTATATAGATAGATAGATAAATAGATATATATAATGTATGTTTGAAAATTACTGCCTTAATTTAGAATGAAAGTATTAGTATAATATGAAAGGATTAAGGTTACATGAATTTTGAAAATACTGTGTTTTGTTTTCAAGTAGGACGGAAAAAATACAAAGATTCTCTTGTGACAATATCAGCCTAATTCTACTCTGTTTTTTTCTGCATAAAGTTAGATTTTTCTGAACGTTGCAGGTATTCAGTTCCTGCAACTAATAGCTATGTTATTACCATTTATTGAATTATAAATGTTAAATCTTGTCACTTTTAACCAGCACATTATAGAAATAGATTTTAACCTACGTACCGTGCATATCATGGAGGGGCTTCTGCAGGTTTGGGCTTTTTTCTTTTTAAAAATGTAACTTTTGAAACAGGGTGATGCTGGCCGCTTGAGTTTACCCCCATCTCGTGGGAGCAGTGTGGAGAGCTTGTCAGATGTTCGTGCGCGACCACAGTCATCCCTTGTTTCAGGAGAAGCCAAAAGGATGAGTGCTGACATGTCTGAAATAGAAGCAAGAATAGCTTCCATCACAGGTAAAATTAAAGGATGTTCAGGGGATAGAATAAGGAATTGGAAGGAGGGAAAGGAGAAAGGAAGATGCAAAATGTGCATAGTCTTACAGAATGTTAATACCATTCACTTTTCATGTTGTCTTTATTGTCCTTTATTAATTGTGGGGAAAAATTACTTCATTCATGGTTGTATGCTTGAAAAAGTTGAGTATTTTAATTGGATACTTTTAAGGTTGTAGAAGAGATTACTTCTGCCGAGTTAGACTTTCAGCTTTTAAAAATCATTATGAGACTTCTAAATATCAGTCCTATTTCAAATGCAAAACTTTCTCCTTTGTATCTGAAATCATGTTATTCCATTTCTGCTAGGGTAAATTATTTCTAAAATAACATTTCCTTCAAGGTTATTCTTATAATATTTTGAAATCGAGGTGGGTTTAAAGTTCAGCATGTTCCCAGATAAGTTTTAAAATTCACTTTGACAGATTTCAGAAAAAGAAACATAGTTAAATTTTTTAGTGGTCAGATTAACAAAGCATGGGTATCTTTTGTTTAAAAACAAAACCTACAGGTGTTTTGCCAGGTTTGCTTCAGATATTTATAAACTGTTGTGTCTAAACATTGAACCCATGAGCGAATTGGAATTGATGTGTAAGTATAAATATATGCTTTTATGGTGAAAACAATTTTTATTCTTCCCAGAAGAGCAAGTTAATAAAAATGTGTATACTTGGCAAACACTTTCTTGTCTCTTTTCTTCATCAAATATATTGTTTATTAATCTATGCAAACTCCAGGTGATAAATTTCTTTTATGAAACTTTTTTTTTTTTGTTATGGTATAAAACCACAGAATAAGACACAAAATTTCTTTGGTTAGTCCAGGGTTATTTAGCTGTTCTAGTATTTTCCTACCAATCTGAAAATTATGCTAATCAAGGAGCAGTAATAAGGAAAGATACATCGTATTCTGGCTTTCTTGTGCACCACAACTATTTTATTTTTGTCCTTCGTTGTATTATGATTACTCCAGAATCTTGTTTTACTAAATATTGAAGTTACTCATTAAATAATATTTATCTTAGCCTAAAACCACTTTCTACTTTTATGTTCTTATTTTAAAGCCTTATTTCAAGATTTGTCTTTTGTATTGTCAGTCTTTGACTGGATGATTGTGTAGCACATCTCACCATGAATATTTCTAAGGGTTTCCTAACACAGAAGGCAGCTGTGTACTTACCTGATAATAACAACATGCTGGTCTTATTTTCAAATATGTCAGTACTCACTCTGGTCACTGACACTCTAAAGTCAATATAAGTTTTTTACTTTAGTGGAGATAACCTAGCCCTCCCTTGTGTGAGTTTTTAATTTTCCTGGTTTGTCTTCCTTAAGTACGTTGTCCTGAGTAGTAATTATTAATTCAGAATATGCTGAGGTTTGTTTATTTATTTTTAATTACTGTAGGTTTTCTTTTTCTTAAAACAATTATATACTGAGCATACTAGCTTGAGGGTTTGGTTTTTTTGGTATTTTTTTTTTAAGAAATCGCTTCAGGCCTTAGTGGACTACTAGAAATGAGGTCAAACCCATCTGACTATAACTTTTTCAAAAAGAGCTGAAAAGCACTCTTGATTTTGCTTTGTTGGGTTTTTTTTTAATTCTTGTTAACTGTGTGACAAAAATAATATGCTGTGAACTTAAAAAAAAAAAATTGTGTGGTTGGGAGAGTATTGAGCTGTTGTTAAATCAGATCAAGAATTATTTATCTTCCTGTTCCATCTATTGCTAAGTGTAAAAGTAAATCGCGTAATGCACGTCACCATTACTTAAGTTTGAGATGGATACACTGCAGCGTTCTAACTTTGGGAGATGTATTCAGACTTTTCTCTAAATGGGAACTATTTGTCTTAATCTATACAAGCAGTAAAACAAAAATAAAAAATGTAGTATTAGATTTTATTACAGAGTAGATGATGTTTCTTGAACATCATTCAAAAATTAAAAGGTTGCTAGCGATACCTGGTTTACAAAACAAAAAATCTTCACTAATAGGTCAAAAGAGTGGAAGGCAGGAATTATTATCAAATGTAATTGGAGTATACGCTTTTGCAGAGGCAGATGAGATTTCATTTAAAATAACGTAATCTAAAGAAAGAGAAGTACCCAACTATTAATATTATTTATAAAGTAGTTTGTACCCAACACTACATAGAAAATGTTAAATAAATTCAGGCAATCAAGAATTTATTCTGAATATGCAGGTGATCTGAAATAATTTAATATGTTCTTTTTTGGATAATTACATTTGGTTTTCCCTTCCTTATTGCCGTGCTGCTTTCTGTGTTTGACTTTTGTGTTGCTAACTATAACTAATTACACAGTGTTGTAATGATGGCTAGTTCTGCATTTTTTGCTTTTTAACAGTTGCTTTACTATGTGTAAGCATGAGTGGAAGGCAATGCAGTTTATTCTGCATGACATTTTTGCATGAACTATAGTTTAACCAAGTTTATGAAAAATGCAATATTTAATAATTTTGCTATTGCTATTTTAGTGTTTTGCATGTGTATTGTATATGTGTATTTTTTCAGCCTATTCCAAACCTAAACGAGGCCATCGTAAAACTGCTTCATTTGGCAACATACTGGATGTCCCTGAGATCATCATACCAGGTATCGCAGACCAGGTGAACGGGTCAGTTGGTTAAGATGCCGGAATAATGATCAGACTGCTAAAATACTTCTTGCTCCAGTTGCTCTATGATAGAACTAGGAATTATACCAGTAATTTTTTTCAATAATTTCTCTATGAAGAGGAGCATGATATTTCACTATAAACCTACTTTTATTGGTAAAGGATTCAGTCTTCTAGCTCAGATTTACTTTTATTGATGAATGATTTTTTCCTTTCTGATCTTGTTGTTCAAAGTCATCTTGCAGAGCAAAACTATACATGCAGTGATTTATTACAATACCACAGTTGGTGAAAACAGACTTAGGTTGAAAATTGCCTCTCTGGGTAATTATCTTGCCCTGATCCTTGTTGTGTTTAAGCATCAGTATTTTTAATCAAATACTGATAGAACAAAAAATTTAAATACATTACATATAGAACTTCAAATTCACGTGATACTTGTGATTAAATAAATTAACTCGTAATCCATGTAATTCTTATATTTGACTACCATTTTCTAGAGCTAAAATGTGTCTGCATGAGGTATTTCTGTTGTGTTTAAGTTAATGCAAACTAGAATTATTAGGAGAGGCTTCTGTCAGGAAGAAAATCAGTATAAAGAGGGACCATATAAGTTGGGGCATAAATGAATAATTCTTGTATATTCCAAGTCTATATTTAGTTAGCAGCATATTATTTTCCTTTCACGTTCTTTTATTTTTTTATTTTTACAATTAAAGTGGATTTATTTCTTTCAAAGCCTTGAAAATAAGTATAATCGGTCCCAAACTGGTATATCATTACCAGTATGCAAGTTGCTTCAAAATTATTTGTCAGAGGCAGGAGATGCAAGTAATACTATCTACTGCTAGTCTAGAGCTACATTAAAAACTGTAGACACCTTATTCTAAATATGTGTAATCTGAGGAAGTTTCCTTTTAAATCTTGACTTTCTTTGGTATTTTAAAGTAGAAGGCAAAAGATAATTTTTTACAAAAGTTTATTTTGTAAAACAATTTTATTTTATAAATAACTTTATTGAAGTTTACATATAAAGACACAGAATGTAAAAAAAAATAAAACAGATTCCAAAGAACAATAGTACTGCCCATGAAAAGAAAGCTTACTTGGCATTAAGGCCAACAAATCAGTTAGAAAGTTTACTGTTGTACTAGTTTACAGTGTAGCTTTCCACTGTAATTTTCAATCAGTCCTGGCCTGCCATGACATAAAGAAGATCTTAAGAGAGCAAGGAAAGTGAAGAGATCCATCAAGTTTTGCAGTGTCAACATATTAGAGCTTCATAAATAAACTCTAGAAGCTGAGTGCCTCTGGTCTGTGCACAGTCTGCTGCATGTAACAGCACTGAGGCTTCCAATAAACCTTGAAACTTTAAGAAAATAATTAGTCAAATGGAATGTCATGTTGTTTTCACAAAGTCAGCTGTACTGGTTTTACTTACTTAGGCAGAGAAAGTCAATTAGATATTCTTTACCTGGATTATTTTAATTGGATTTGACAAGATGGGAATTCCAAGGTGAATTTGGAAAAAGATACAAGAAAAATAGCAACCTGCAGAAATGAAAGAAGGTATAGGATTGGAGCAAGTATAATAATGAATTTTCTCAAATTTGCTCTTAAAGTATTAAATCTTACATAAGCAATAATGGAATTTAATGTTAAGGCTTTATCAGAAGCATTTATTCATATAGAGGAGGACTGGAGTATCACATAGAGTGGATTTTGTTGTAACTGGGGAGAAAAAAATAGAAATAGTGTAAAATCCAGGGTCATGCACTGTGGGTCATACACTAGCAACAATTTCTTTTAATAAGATAACATGGGACCTTAGCAGATGCATGCAGGTTAATCCCAGGTAGTATAAGCCATTAGTGTAATGCAGCTGTGAAAAACTGAAATCTTAGAGTTCATTTCCAGGAAAGATAAGGAAGTCTTAATGCTATTTATATGCCCTTGTTGAGATTTCATCAGAAATTCCACATACTGTTCTGAACACCTGTGTAAAAGGAACATGTGCTCTGAAATACTAGCAAGAATAGCTACTAAGATGGTATGGACAGTAAAAAGAAGAATGTGAAGGTATATGACTTTTTTAGCCCACAGAATTGAAACCTGAGAAATGAATAATTATTTTCTATAGATGAATTTGCAGCCAAAGACTAGGAAGAGAGAACTACATAAACTCAGAGACAGTACTGGCACTACAGAAAAGAAAAAACATGTAAATTGTCTGCAGATAAGTGTGAGCTGTGTATTAAAAGTTGTCTGGTTCTCAGAACAGCTTTTCCATAAGAATCCCAAGGCCAGAAAAAAGAGGTTAATAGTTATTTTGCAGGGATGTGATCATCAGCCCATTAAGTTATATTTTTCTGTATACTTAAAGCAGTTATTCATAAGTACATTGCTCAGTTATTCTTTTAGAGACAGTATAGTGTTGCAAATTTCTCACCTCTCCTTTCCTTACTCTCTCAGCACAAGGCTTTCAGCCTTGGCCTTTTTAACATGCTTTTCCCCTTTCAGTTATACTTCCAAGACCCCCAGAAGAGCACCTCCATCTCAGACCCATGCCATTATGTTCCTTAGCACTACTGCCACATACCCAGTTCTGCTGATCTTCCCTGAGTATGTCTATTAGTGAAGCAAGCAACTTATCTTCCTCCTTGGAGCAGCACAAGTGCCAACCTAATCTCTGCTGCTGCCTGAAGTTCTGCTGAGCACATGGTAAAGCAGCTGCTTTCCAGAGAGGGGAGGCACCGCACAGGCATGTTACCATGAGTCAGCTGCTTTGGGGCAGGGTTATTTTAGAAGTATGAGTACTACATCTGCTATCATTGGGGGTTTTCGTAATGTGTTCCCTCAGCTGCTTTTCATCTATGAACTGATAGGCTACCAAGGTCATAAAATATAAATTTTGATCAGTTGAAGGTAAAATGTTGGCAGAACTGGATTTTTTTAAATATCTATTTGATCTTTTTTCTGTTCACCATTATTTAAACCTGTAGAACTTCCGTTCATTTAAGATGCTATTTTGTGTTACTAGCTTACAAAACTTAGAAACTGAAAAAGGGATCAACTAATTCTGTTTTGGTGAAACAACTTGGCAAGAGAGTTTTTAGTCATGGTATTCTGCAACCAGATGGCAAAGTGAAGTATCATCTTTTAGTTGGCTGGTTTTCAATTTATAGTATATAAAATATATAGTATAGATAATAAGCACCAATATTTATATATGAAAAATAAAAACCCTAGTAAGTACAGAAGGCTTAAGTAGGTATATGTTTAAAGAAACAGAAAAAAAATTTAAGTATAATTTTAATATGATCAAGAAAAATAATCAGAGCACCTTTTTGATACAAACCAATTTAACAGCATCTTGCAAATACACCTTTAAATACAGCCTTTTCTTCACTGGCATCATTAGACTCTCATGCATATAGCGTGCATTTGCTGTTGTAATTTTGTCATCTGAAACTGTGCTACAGCATTCAAATTTTTATAGCATTGACACTGCATAAATGATTATTCAGAATAGACACATTTTGTTGTCTTTAGAAAGTGGATAGGAGTTACAGATACTTTAGGTCTGTAAATTTTCTGTCTACTTTTAAAATCAATAAAAGCCAGAAATCCCACCTTTGTCTCCCCAGATCACTTCATTCTTCTGGAATTCAGACCCATGTTTTAACTTTAAAATGTCTTCTGGCACTGTTGTGTGCACTGTGAGAGAGGTTTGGGTCTTGTAGGTGCAAGGAAGAGCGAGTACTGTGCACAAACAGGAAAGTGTAAAAGGAGACGCAAATATCTCCTAAAGGGCAGGGAGAAGAGTTCTTGGCTGGTCTGAATATTTGGCAGGGGGCGTGATCAGAAGCCTTAAGAAGTCATAGAATTTGGTTTCTCTGGAGTACATAGGGCAAGGCAAGGTAGAAATTTCCTGTTCCTTTTGAATTTCATTGTAGAAAATAAACAACAGTATGTGAAATGTATTTGGTTGTTGGGTTTTTTGGGTCTTTTTGAGGCCAGGAAATACGTTTATGATGTTTGATCATCTTTTTTTTGTTATCCTAAACTCCTGTAAACCACTGAAATCCTGACACAGTGCATCAAGCTGCCGTATTATATCCTCTGTGCATTTGCAAATCTCTTAGTTTATATAATGAGGAAAAAAATAATTTAAGTAGACATAGAGGTAAAAGCAAAATCAAAACTGTGAAAGGAGAGCATAGATAAATAGCAGTAATCATTTCTAGGATTCTGTGATTTCAAATAAAAATGATGTGTAATATTGCAATTGAAATTTGCCTTGAATGTGGAGCAATAAGTATTTGTTGATTTGTAGTCTGTTTCTGCTTTGTCTATTTGCCAGATGTCTGCAGTAGTTATACTAATTAAAATGGCATTGCCTAATAGAGCTTGCTCTTCTCTCATGCTACTAATATGAAGATATTTCATTTAAAGGTATTCATTTATTACAACACAGTAATTTTGGCCCCTCCTTCCCCCACCTCCCCTCCCCCACCCACAAAGCATTTCCTTTTCTTTCTTGCACCCCACCCTGATTATTTTAACTTTTTGGCAGCCATGTCTAATATTTCAGCAACACATGTCCTGGGTTCTTTAAATTCACAAATGTTGCTAATCTGAAATGAGAATTTCAGATATTTTTGCAAGCCTATTTCAGCTGAGCTAATTTTATAACAGTGTTGTTGAATGAAATGTGCACATAATTTTGTATCAGTCATGGGTGGATCACCCATATCTTGAATATGGAGGTGAGCTGTGGCAGCCAGATGAAGTATCCACAGCGCAGAAATCTATTAAGTGTATGGTCTTGTTTGCTAAATGATAAAATAATGAAAAAGTTCACCACAAATGAACAAGTCCAGAAATTTTTATGTAGATTTGTCATTCAAACGGTCTCTAATATCAGAGTATTATACATAATACAGACATTGTTGCTTAGGTAAGTATATACTTAGCCTGAATTTCAGAAGCAAAAGATCAAGACCACAGAGAAGTTGCAATTCAGATTTATTTGTAGTCAGAGCAAAGAAATATATTCCTGTTCTAGAATGCTTTTTGGTTTTCTCATATGCTTGTTTCTGATAGTACTCTTTAAATTTTAAACTACCAAAACGTCATCACAAATTGTTAAAGTGACACTGAAAATTTTGTATCACTGGTTTGTGGTAATGTGTTCCTGCATGTAACAGTATCTATATTTAAAAATCTAAAGTATGATTCCATTAAACGTATTGATTGCTGTTAAATAGGCTTACATTTTAGTAGTAACTGTTGCAAATCAAAACACCTGTCATGATAGGCTGTGCAGTCATATGGGAGTGATTCCGGATAGGAAGTATCTAAAAGGTTAAAAATGCAATGCCTGTTAGAGCTGGGTTGGTTGCTGCGTGCAGGGTCGCTGGGCGAGGGGCTGCCATGGCTGCAGTACATGTTTCGGATGCTCCCCTCCTGCAGAAAAGTTATGTAATGCAGAGCTAAGAGTAAGAATTTTGAGCATTGTCAGCTGTTACTCAGAATGTTTTGGTGTTTCCTTTTGGACAGCTGACCTGCTCTCAAGAGACACTATAAACAATCACCGTAATAAAAATCAAAGTAGCAAGGGGGATTCTGTTGCATAATCTCCTTTTATTTTTAAGGAGACTGTTTCCTGGAAATGCCTTTGATTGCGTGTCAGTGTGAAAATTTAAACTGTTTTATGTAGCTGTCACTGGTGGATAATTGCTAACAGGTGGAAGGGGAAAAGGAAAAGATTACAGCACTGTGCTCAGTAGGTTGATGGTGAGATGTGATTCAGCCAAGCAGTCCCCTTTTCACACTTCTTGGAGCATGAATATAGGACATAGAAGGGAGCAAAGACCAGAAGGAACCGTTTTCGCTGCTTAATTTTTGTGAGGGGAGCGGCATGCAGGCAGAAGTCATTGCTGTGTTCCTTAAGCATGCCAAAGAGCAACAGGTTAAAGCTGGCAGCCTGTTATCTTTGCGGTCTAAGTTTTAGAAATCCCCATAACGTAACGCACTTGAAATAGATGTCGTCATCAGCTCTTGCCCTGAGTACTAAGCCTGACCAAATACATGTGACAGAAGATGGTGGAGTAGACTGCAGCAGCTATTCATGTGGTAGGAGTGGTTATTGTATTAGGGTACACTTTTTGTTGACAAGCCAGCATGTTTTGAGTTAAAATTCTGCAGCTGTCTCTCTCCCCCTCTACACTTTCTCTCTTGTGGATTTGTACAAATTCCAAGCTCCTCTGCAACAGTCGCACCCTTCTTATTTTGTTCTGAATAGATTTCACTGGTTTGTTTTTGTTTTGTTTTTTTCCCAGCAGGAAACGGACAGCAGAGGCGTAGATCCATTCAAGATCTTAGTGTTGCTGGAACAGAGTCCAGTCAGGTAAGGTCTTTCTTGTCTCTTATCTTTCAGTAAAGTCAACACTGAATCTGTACAGGGAGATTGGTCTGGAAATCTTCACCTTTGATGCTTTCATAGAAATGATGTGGAAGCTTGGCAGACTGTAATGTCGTTTGTGTTGTATTTAAATGGGATTCCATGAGGATAATCTAATGAATGAGCTTTAAATGAGAAGTGATTTCTGTATAACTCTTACTTTTTTATGTATACATAGTTTTTGTCTACCACTTAAATTGGGCAGATGTTATGCAGGAAAGCCTCTTCACCTCTCTCCCTGTAGGAAACAATTGTAATTGCTGCTTACAATTTTCTGAAGCTGCTATACATATATGAGACTCACTTTTTTCATAAAAATAAAAAGCATGTACATCATTATTATAAATGTTTTATTGTCAATCTCTGTACCCTGAATTGTAACTTACAGTATATCTCTCCATTTCTTGTGAAACGTTTACAGGATGCTGTCACAAAGTTTTGTTTAAAAAGACTGTCTCAATAGGATATTTTATAACAACATAACTTCTTATCTGGTATTGTAACTGCTATGGTAACAGGCACAGAGGTACAGTTCATAAAATTGAACTTAAACTAAGAATAATTGAACTAAGAAAACTTTAAATGAGAAAAGTACAGCTAATGCTTCATTCAGATGTGTTTGTTTTGTGGTTTTTTTAATTGCTTTGTTGTCTGTTTCAGTAATTCACAGAGGCTATTTGGTCGTTAGTATGAATTGGCAATTTTGAGATCCCTACTGTTATTTAGATGTAGAAAACCAGAGCTTAGACTATTCATCAGGTTAATCAGGTTTCCATGTTAAACAACAGTAATTCTTCAGTAATCTAAAATACGTGATAATTTGGGGGTAAAATACATGTAGTTATCAGGAGATCAACATTTGATCTTTCTTTATTTCTGTGGAATGTGGTGCCACAGAAACCTCATCAATTCCCCAGATATTATTAGAATTTACAATGTACAGCTATCAGAAAATAAGGAATTTGTCCTAAACACATTTTAATATCTTCAGAGGATACAGGTTTGTTAGAAAGAAATGCAACTGCAAAATTTGGTCGAATAAGTTACCCCATTCAGTTAATTGTAGCACTAAGATTATGCAAGACATAAAAAAAAAAATGTGACAGTACATCAGTTATACCAAATGGCACTGATTGATGTATGAATACATTTAATTATAGCTTTTTTTATTCTAAATTTTTCATTCTGTTAATTTTAATGAATAGTTAATATTTAAAAATATATAATATCAGCATTTGCTTTATCTTTTAATAACTATTATAATACCCTTTATTTGAAAGCTATTCTGCTTGTCTGGATGTTCTAGCTAGATTGCTCTTGTGACTAAGAGGATGCAGAAAAGGTTTTTTGTTTACCTCACTGATTTCTGATGAGGGTCTTTAGAAGTGCTAGCATCACATCCTGTTTTCTTGCTTCTGATGTGTACATATTGGAAATCTAAACGTAGGAATTACAATTACATGCTTCTATCTTTCAGGTTTTGAAACATTCTGATAAAATCTAGAAAACATAATATTTTAACAGGCATGAAAAATGCTCTTGGGAAGAAATTTTTGCACTGTCCCTATAAACAAATAATGTATTTTCATCCCCTTTTTAGTGTGAGAAGAAATAGAAAAGTCTGCTGAAACTAGTGCTCACTTTTGATGTACATAGATTTGTATATTTTTAAAAAATTGGGGAAAAAAAATGAAAAAACCAAGCACGATGTAATTGTGGCAAAAGACTTAAGATGACACTTTGTAGGTTTCTGTAGCCCTGAACCGCATTGCCTTGAATTTATTTAAAATCTTGAAATGCCATCCATATAGGCAATCTGCTAACCAGAGCAGAAAAAAATGTGAGTAGTGTAGCTCTGGTGAGTTTATCCTGTTGCACCATACGCACCAGACCATATATAGGTTATCCTGTCTAATGTGAATATCCTCTTCCCCTTCCTTCCCTTCAGTGCAACCATCCTTCTTCCCCGCACTGCTTGCCTCCACTCCCGCATGCAAGCCTTGTAAGCCTCTATCATGCTCAACATTAAAAGACTGCAGCGGTGCCACTTTTTTTTTTTAACTATTTTATTGACACACGAAAGCTGATCAAAAGTCTTCTTATTAAATGTGATTTTCCTGAAAATTGCTGCTGTGTGGATGGAGAATGATTCTGTTGTAACTAATTTTTATTTATTTATTTTAATCAGGAAGATTTTTCTAGTTTGGAATGGATTTATTTTATGATATTTTTTTTTTAAGGTGGAGAAAAACACCTTATCATAGTAATACCAATAATATACTGCTAATGATAAATATACCATCATTTGGATTGCTTACCTGAAAGGATAGACCAAGACTCTGGTCTCCCTACTTAGCCGCTGGTCTGTTTTAATCTGACCTTCTTGTGTGTTTTCTAATAGTGTGTGTACTTTATTTCTGTGTACTGTTAGAAGAAATTTTTTTGTAGTGGCTTTGTGGCTGGTTATTACTGGGGTTTGTGCTGTTGAGACACTTTAGGCATTTTCCACCATTGCTCCTACTCATGTTATCAAGTGCAGACAGTAATAGTGCTTTGCAGATGATTTTACTATTCCACTGAGCCTTTAACATCAATGATTTGGACAGGAAAATATGCGGAGCCAAAGGTTTTCTGTCATTGGAGCAGTTTGGTGCTGAGAATGTGTTTAAGTCTGATTTTTCACAGACTGTAGTGCTTGGTGACCTTAAACTGGATGTTACTCCAAGTGACATTGAGCAGCGCTGCTGCAACTGTCTCTGTCCACTCAAATGCTACATTTCCATTTGTTTCCATCCATGTGATTATTCATTTTTTTCCACCTAAATTTTTTTTTGCACTGAATTATTTCTTCCACATTTCTATTTCCCTGTACCTGCATTTTAAAACATTGTGTTGTGTCATCTGCCCAGCACTACTGCTCCTACTTAAACACCTTGGTAACACAGAAGCAGATGTGCAGACTCTGAACTGCAGCCATAAGTACTGTCAGGAGCTTGAAGGAGCACAGGAAACCTGCTATTTACACTGAGTAGAGTTTACAGTATTTGATATTTTATGCAGATACTGAGATTATTTGACATAATCACTCAAGAGCTTCAGGATGTAATGAGGTGTCTAGTAAGGTATCCATGTCCTTGCCTGTGAATCTTTTATTGGGTTAGTTGTTTTGGTACATCCTCCTTCACAGCACTACAGTTAATACCAAACTATCTCCTCTTTCATGCTTTTTTTTAGTAACTGTTGCTGGGCCTCCATAACTCTTACAGTTTACTTTGAAGTGGAATAAAAATATATTTTAAAAAGGCACATGCTTTATTGAACAGTTGAGAAGCAATCTTAGAATGTACATGCCCACATGGATACAGCCGAAGTGTGATATTTTAGGGGATCTGATATTATACAGATGAATCATTCTGTCTGCATCATTTTCAGAACTGGTCACAGATACACCTTTTTTTTTTTTTTTTTTCCTCCCCTTTCACAGTGAGATAAAGTCGTAGCTGAGGAGGGCTAATAACAATGGTTTCTTTAAATTGGGTTGCCCATTTAAATTAAACTGGGGCAAGATTATGCCTCAGAATGGGACAGCTTTTCAAGCCTGGAAGTCTGATAGATGCAGGCTAACAATGTCATGTGGGTTTGGTTGCCTGGCAAAAATTACTTGAGAATAACCTGAAAACAAGTCTGTTTGAGTGTACTGAGACACCTCGAGGAAGCAAGGGTGAAAGGATACCTGTAAAAATGTAGCAGAAGCTGATGGCTGAAGAACAGGCTCTGGTTTGCCTGTTTGAGGGGCTGGTGTCTAGGAGGCCTAAAGCAGCTCACTTAACACAGACTTCAATGCTGTAATCTAACAGGTGTTCACTTTGGGGAACTTCCCTTGAACTTTGCAATTGTTTTTATATATGCTTTGGATACCAGTTTTTTTTTTATCTAGTAATTTTGTCCAAATAATGTTATCAAGGAAAAGGGTTTTTCTCCTGTTGATTAATCAAAACAGTCTGGTACAGCATTGAGAAGTTACTGTAGCTAGAGTACTTTTCAAGTGCCCTTTGCTGTCAGCTGTAGATACCCAACAAATGTTTGCTTAAAGGACTGTTAAATGCTGTCTTCTGACCTTTCACATCAGCAGAGTGTGTTTATCTTTCATATCATAGGACAATGACAGTAAGCAACTTAAAGCTTGCTTGATGTTAACAAAGACTCCAAGGCAAAAGCTTTCTGAAAATGTCTGATGCCATCACCCTGATAATATCATCCATTGGATTATTTCTACAACAGCTTATAGCCCTTTTTCTGGCTACTGATATAAAACAATGATTAATAAGAATTACAGGGCAAGCATAATGCAGTTGAAATAATGGATATTTCAGTGTGTAAGATCTTGTTACTCTTTGGATTGTTAGTTGTCTGAAATCCTGACTTTTAGAAATCAAATTAAGATAGGATATTTGAAAATCAGAGTAATGAAGAAATATGGTTTCTAGGTAATGTATATTTGAGTGGTTCTTTTGAAAAATAGGAACTTTAATCATTTGATGATAAATACACCTTATTGAAAATAGTTATATTTTAATAGCATCTTTTTACTTCATTTTTTTCTGTAAAACTCGAGTTTGTAGTCTGAAGTCCTTTACTTGTTACTGTGTTACTTTTATGTCAGTGAAGGGGGTGTGTGAAATACAGGAAACTGTAATTAATAATTCTGAAAAAGCAGCTCAGTAGAATAATAAAGTCTTCATGATAGGTTTTTGCACTTACGGTAAATGAAAGGATTGGAGGAGTCAAGCTGTGTATATAAAGGAACTTCTTACATAATTTTATTTTAGTTCTTAATTTGCTTTGTGAGAAATAATGTACTTATTTTCTAATTGCTTTGATTTCTTGGTCCTTATTGATGAAATACTGGTTTTCATGTTTTCTGAAAATGAATCACATAACCCCCACGTTAACTTAAGAACCATAAGAAAACTGTAGATTCATATACTGCAATCTAGTATAGTTACTAAGCTGCATTTGTTTTGTTGAATTTAGTTCCATTCATTGATTAAACACTGGAAACAAACTTTATTTCTTCCTAATATTATAAAGCTGCTAGAATTCACTGAATGGTAATGTAAAATTGACTAGATGTCATGTCACACGTTTATATAGAGATCTCAAACATACTGTTCAGCACTGCTTTGTATTATGCTGAATAGCAATATTATGTCCATTTATTTTTTATGGTAAAGATGAAGCAGAAAGGGAGATGGAATTGTCCATGCAATACATATGAAGTTTGCAGACTACCTGGAGAGCTTTCAGGGTAAAAGCTTGTGGAAGGGAGTATTTGGTAGGACTATAGGTTCAGGTTTCTTCACATTTACTTTTCTTTTATTAATGTTTTGCTGTTTTGGGTTGGTTTTTTTAGGTTGGTTGGTTGGTTGGTTGGTTGGTTTTTTTAAGCCTTAAAAAAATCTTCTGTTAACTTTTGTCATTTTATTTTACTACTTCAGGAGAGTAGAAACAGCAGTAGATCATCTAGTCCTAGTGTGAGAATGATCACTACCTCGGGACCAACCTCTGAAAAGCCAGCTCGTAATCCATGGACACCCGATGATGCAGGTACTCCTTTGTTCATTAGTTAATTTTTTGCTTTTAAAAAATATAAAATATTTATTTGCATATGGCATAGGATGTGTGCCTAGATGTTTAACAAAATTAAGCAGTGGAAGTCACAGTCCATTTTAGTTCTTATTTAATTAAAACATTACTGCTTTGTTTTGCACACTGGCTTGAAGGACTTTTTCATACAGATTATATTAAGTTACATAAAATTGCAAGCTTTTTTGCATTTAAAGTACTGCACATACTGTGACATTTGTGTTTAATGCAGGTCTTTTAGCATGAGTTTTTTGACTGTAGTGTGGTTTTGGGGAATTAAGGGAAGGTATTTTAGAGTATTTAGTCTTGTGCAATTGTGGCATGAATCCACACTTAAAGCTTTCATTGCTCAGACTTCTGGAGTGAAATGCTATGTAGGTGAATATCAGCTGGTTAATTCTATTTTGATCTGTCTTGTAATTTTGCTTACGCAGAATGTACTCGTGCAGACAATCTTACTGGGTTTTAAATGCACTCCATTATGAAAATCATGCACTCCATTATGAAAAGAAACAATACTGTACTGCATGAAAACAGTGGATCCCCACAAATTTTTCTTATATTTTTATCACTAGAATGAACATGTTTGAATCTTAAACTCAAGCTGGTGCCTGATAATGCCTCAAATTTTGAAATCTTTTCATATGATCTGCATCATCTTTGGCTGATCACTCTTCCATTCTTTTCTCATAACCAACTGTGAAATGGAAAATTTCATGTGGACTGACTTTTGCACAAGCATATATATACACACACACATGTATGTGCATATATACGTATATGTATGTATATATATACACATGTGTGTATATATGTGCACACTTGTATTTTACCAAATATGATTATGTAAGATGTGTACTTTCCCTTCACCCTATTTTAGTGGGAGGGAGCAACATACTCTTGCATTTTGCTTCTGTGCTTTTTTCTTTCTGTCCATGGTCACTTTACCTGATCACACTCTATGCCTCATCACTCATAATTTCCCAAAACTCTTGTCCACTGCTACAGCCCACTCCTTTCCCTCTTTTGGGTAGCATGGGTCTTGTGTTGCTTCAGGCAGTGAGCACACTTACGGCAGTTGCTGCCTTACGTGGCAGCAAGCTCTTACCTAGTCAGTAGTTCATTGGGAACTGAAAGTTGCTGATTGGATGCCAGTGTAAAGACAGTTTGCCCCAAGTCTTTGGCCTTATGTGCAGCACTGCACTAGAGCTAAAAGTCAGGTCTGTTTTCTGACCCACAGAAATCACGCACCTTATACTCAGGTAAATACAGAATGTACAACATGTATTTTATTTCTTGTTAGGTTTATGCAGTCCGTGAGCTAAGAATTGTTTGAATTTCTAAAGAGAGAAATAATTTTAGTTTTCTGTAGAAGAAGGTATGTTTTGAAGTTAATGAGGCAAAATGATAAAATCGGGATGCGGCCAAATCCGGTCAGTCACAGGCAGGGTTACAGTTCTGTGACACAGTGGTGAAAGGCTCAGGAATGTCATCTTGAAGTATTTTGCATGTATTGATATATTTGAAGCATTACACTAATTCCTTTGCTGTAACAGTATTCCATATATGGTAATAGTCTCATGTAGAGAAGGACTTTTTATACTGTTCTCACTTAAGATACTGTGGTGATTAAGTCTCTTGTTTTAGAGTTATTTTCTTTTTTTTTTGGTATCACATTCCAGTGTCCTTACAAGCATACACTTAACCACTTTTTCTTCATTTCTACCCTCTTATTTCTGTTTCCTTTTGAAGCTGCTCTTGGAGATAGCATAGTCTTTGAGGGCAACACCTTAGTTTCTCTACCACGACTACTCTGTGGCAGGTGCTATTGGGGTATGGGTAAGCAGCCCCTTTTTTTTCCCACCTACCCTCCTCCATGTAATCCTCTAGTAGCAATAATGCAGCTATAAAATCAATAGTTTCTCCATGTGTCTTTACTCCTACATCTCTTAAAGCTTAACAGTAGCCCCGTGATCCCGAGATTGTGGGCTACCAAAAGATAGGATCTGTAAGAATTCAGAACCATGTTTAATCCGGAATGAAAGAACTAGAGAAATACAGAGTAATTGCAATGCAAGAAGAGAGCAGCCAGGCCCAGGAAATAGGTTGATTACTGGGTTCTTTGCTACCGACAAGTGTCTCTATCGAGCAGAGAAGATGCCCTAGAGCATGTTGTGAGGAAGGTTTCAAAACGGAGCAGGAGGTTGTGCTTATTTTGTTTTGGCAGAACTGGTTTGCACAGCTTCTAATTTTAAAATCATTAGATGCATGGGCTGGCTGGCTGATCTTTCATAAACAAGAATGAAATGACAATTTTTTTATAAATAGAGAGCATGATTGCAAACTGTATAAAAATAGTGTTTAAGAAATCTGTATGCTGTTACATGGCTTTTAGAAGTGTAGGCTGATAACATTAATCTTTATTCCTTCTTGGTGTGACAGACCATACTTTTGAAGTTCTTAACTTTATCAGAAAAAATGATTCATCTGCCTTGGGATTGGAGTGCTGCTATCACCATTTGCCTTTCCACATTCAGACTGCGTATTGTGAAATTACTCAGAATTCTTGGTTTTGTCCTGTAAGAAGAGAATTAGCTCTCAAAATACATTAAAATTTTCTTGGTATTGTTACAGAGACCAATGGGTCAGATAACTCCATCCCAATGGCATATCTTACATTAGATCATCAATTACAGGTAATAAGTACATGCTTATTAGATTCTTTAGCTTTTATTTTATTCTAATGTCTGAATTTGGGGCTGCAAAATGTAGTGCTACATATTTACCTATGTTTATATTCCGTATAACTTTCGACCAAGGCTAAAAAAATATATTATGTAATCTGAGATTGGTTGACTCAGATTTGATCAAGCTGTTAAAAACAGGCCCTGGGAAACATGATCCCTAAAACCAAATGTAAGCTGAGTTTGACTGTCAAAATAAGACATTATTTGCTGAGTGTTACTGAATTAAGTTGTATGCACTTTATTTATTGTGGGGGGGATTAAATATTACTTTGACTTTTGTGATGGAGAGACTATTGGGTCAATAAGTGTAGATTTGGGGTTTAAGTCAACTTTGACATCATTGCAATAACATTTTCCAGGGCATGGTTTTACACTTATTTTTAAAAGCTTACTGGTTTTGAAAAGCCGTTATAAATACACTGCAGAGACATTCTAACACACTGTATACTAGGATGTCAGTTCATTAGTTTTTGACATGTCTGATTTATTTTCAGCCTCTAGCACCATGCCCAAACTCCAAAGAATCTATGGCTGTGTTTGAACAGCACTGCAAAATGGCACAAGAATATATGAAAGTTCAGACAGAAATTGCATTGCTGTTGCAGAGGAAGTAAGTTAAATGTGTTTGACCTTCTCTGTTCTTCTGTATGTTTCTTTTACACGAAGTCTGTTATCTGTAACTTGTTTTTGGCTTTATGAAGTAACATTTCATAGAAATAGTGAGCTTTCAGTACCGGTAAGATGCTTAGAGCAGGTGACTGAAAGTTTTAATCAATATCAGGACTCTTCTAGACAAATCCTACTTCAAAGTCTGTGGCACATCTGTGTATTTAACATGCTAGTAATATTTGTATCATCTCAAATGAAGAATCTGGGCTATCAAGGAATGTTGGAATTTTATTTCCCATACTGTCCTGTAAAAGAATTTCAATTTTAGTTTGTAGATAACCACTTGATTAATGGATTATAGAATTTTGAGTAATATGTCAATGTTACTCATTTTACTCAGTTATATCTGACTTCAAGCATCGCGTTTACAATTATATTATTGACACACGTTTTTTTCCATTGGGGGTCTAGGACTAGGACCTACTGCTTAAAAACCATTATGTACCTTGTGCACTAGAAATAAACTCTTTCCTCTTAGATTTTGGTTGCCTGTAAGTGAAGCAACTGCATGTAATGTTGGATTAAGGCCAGAGTTATAGCTGTTTCAGAACTTCAGTTCTGCTTCTTATCGTTTCTGTTTCCTGATGCTTGGGAGCTGCTCTGAGAGGTCATATATACTCCCATGCTAGGCCAAGTAACCAACTTGCTGCCCACCAGTGTCTGAGCCACTGCAAGCAGGCAGTTGTTAATGAGGGGCTTGCGCTGGTGTTTGTGGAACAGCTAATGGGAAAAATGTGTAAATAAACATCTTCTACATTAGAAATAGCACAGCATAGGGGGAAAAAGTTACTGTGAGATTGACCTATCATCTATTTGCTTTTGGCTTAGCATCCTTAGTTTTCAAGTGCAACTAGAATTTTTAGACTTCATGAGGAGATGCTGAAGCTGGCGTGAAGATCTTCGTTTTGATTTTATTTCCATTGTCTCTAAAAGTCAATAAATTACATTAAAACGTATTTTTGTTTCAAAACTGTTAACTTGTTACCTTTAGATTCCTACTTTATCTTTTTTCCAAGGAAGTTTGCATACGTGTTTCTCCCAAACTGTTTTTTCTTAGAATATAATTGCCCATAGAGGTTAAAACAAAAAAAAAAAAAAAAACAATACTGTGATTGATGAATTTAATGCTGGTTGGAGTGGTTATTAGTTCAGTCTTTACAGAATGATTAAGTTTTCTTTAACTGTAATTACAAACCATATGGCAACAATTAATTAACGTGAACTTTCTCCTCTACTATTTTGTTGCTAAAATATTGCTGGCAGCTTGCCTTCTTGTCACCTCATAAACAAATAGTAAAGCAAACTGCTACATCAGTTTTGCAGGATAATTTATAGTAAATTTATCAGTGTGTTTGTTCCTCTCAAATTGTTGCTAAAAAGCATATTGAGCACTTATGGCATAAATTAAGTGAAATGACAGTTACAAAAATAATTTGCTTGATTCCGCTTTTCCTCTGCTTTAAGAAGTTCAAGTCCAAATAGAAAACAGCACTTCACTGAAACGTTACCAAAATTACTGCAATTTTGTCTTTTCAAGTTGCCTTTAGAATTTTTAAATGCACATGTAGTTCAGTAAATTTAGAGTTGAATAAATTGATGAAATTCTGTGTGGATCCTTAGCTGTTTTACTGTGATCTGTAGAATTACACCTGAAAGGTATTATATAAGGGACAGTTTCAGAGACTGAGGTTATGGCAAGCAGCTATTTTAAAGTTTAAATATGGATTTGATTTGGAAGAGAATTTTTCCCCAGACTACAGTAAAGAATAAGGTTTTAAATTTTTGTGCACGAAATATCACCAGCCGTGAGTTCAGACTGATAATCAAATACTGATTTGAAACACATGAAGTCATCTTACAAATAGAAATAGATTATAAATGACAATTACATTTTTATTACTTTATTTTAGACAGGAACTAATAGCAGAACTGGACCAGGATGAAAAAGATCAGCAAAATACATCCCGTCTGGTACAAGAACATAAAAAGCTGTTAGATGAAAACAAAAGTCTCTCAACGTACTATCAGCAATGCAAAAAACAATTAGAGGTCATCAGAAATCAGCAACAGAAACGGCCAGGCACATCATGATTTCCTGGGACCTTTCAAATGGAAAAATACGAACAGAAAAAAGACTGATTTTTATTTTTTTTTTTTTATTGTTATTATTATCCCTTATTATGACAACTCATGAGTGTTAGCTTCTTGGTGTGATCTGTATTTGTCTGCTACACTTACCATCATTTAATTTTCTTTTTCCTATGGTGGACATCCAGTTCAACAGGTTAATCGAATAAGGTGAGAGAACAGTGGCTTGAATTAACCAACAGCCCTCAATTTAAAGCAAGACCAGTGGCTGTATGCATGCTCCTTGTGTGAAGGCTAGCCTAACAAGTGTTAAAGTGGCTGCTAAATTGTAAGATCTTGTTTTTAGTTTTTGGTATTACCTCGATATGAGCAAAACAAAAACTTCCCTGTTTAAGAATGGTTTTGTTCCAGTGTCTCATCTCAGACTATTAATATGATGATTATTTTCAGGACGTAAAGATGCATCAAGCTGCAGAGGTGATGCTGGCCGACGAGAGTAATTCATGATGCATTAGTAATGCCTTTTACCTTTAGACGTAGTGTATTTTTTCCACATACAAAATGGTAGGCAAACTGATGCCAGCATCCTTGGTTCAGTGCTTGATGAGCCCTGCATTTTGACTAATACATTTCTTGTAATCTTGCTTTCATAAAATATTTGAAGTAAAAGTCTGTATTTTCTTTACTTTCTTGGGGGGAAAGACATGCAGTTTCATTCAGTTACTGGGCAAAAGTTAGGAACTGGGCAAAGTTGTTCACTTCTATAAAAGAGGAGGAGAATCAAAATTGTGTGAAAGTGTGTTTAAAACCTTTTAAACTTTTTTGTCCCTACAGCATCTTCGGAAGAAAATTCAGAAAGCAAATTAATACAAAACTTTAAATACTTGTTCCCTTATACCACTTCTTGGATCTTGGTTGTTTTGGGGTTTTTCTTAAACCTTATTTGCTGAAAAGCATTTACCATAAATGTAAATAAGTTTTGTTAGGGAGGACAAGGATTTGGGGAAATGAATTTATTTTAAATCAAATTATGAAATGGAGTCGAGTACGCAAATAGCGGAAGCTATTAAGAGAATGAGGGAAATGGCTTAGATCTCCATCAGGAATCTCAGTTATTCCACTCATTTGAACATAGTTCAGAGGAAGTCCATTGCAGAATGCCTGCTGTCTTCATGACTGAAGAATTGCTTTTAATGAACTCAAGCAGAATATGTAATAATCAGTGTCATTATTTACTATTATTATTACATGGGAGAAAATAACTACTTGTTTACATTGCAGATTGATTATTTGGATTATGAATTAACTTTTAACTGGTGCAAAAACGAGGCACTTCTAAATATAGTGAGAAGTTATTCCATACATAAGCTCTCGCTGTGCTCAGTTGTGGGCAGGATTTTACTAACACTCTTGCAAAAGGAAAACAGAAAATTGCCGTTTAGCTGCTGAGCTCTTGAAATACAGGAGAAGTAATCTGAAATTGGACTTACTACAAATGAATAACTACTCACAAAAACCTATGAGCAGAACTTGGGAAAATATTAAGGGTAAAAATCTCACAGTATTTTTCTCTTCCCCTTCCTACCTACCAGACAAAAAACATCAATGCTGTTGTGCTTACCTGTGAACAAGAAAGATGATGAACAGTTTACTGAACAGTGTCATCCTGTCTTGAAAATAAATCTATCACTGGCAAATCTTTGGGAGTAAGAAACCCTTCCCTCATTTTATTTAAATAAAGGAAGGGTTATCATTCCCAAAACCTTAGCAGATAATTTGATTAGTTAGCTGAAATTGATATTGGGATCAACTTAAGGGCACACATATTTATAGCAAAATGTAATTGGCAGAGAAAATAACTGTAGTATTAGGAATAGCACAAGTTATCCAGAGCACTGCTGTTCACATACATCTGTCCTTCTACCAGAATGGACACACGCAGTGATCAGCAGCTTACTTAACATACGCTGAAGCATGAAGCAGGGCAGCATAAATACTGATGCTCAACTTCACATGCATGGTTGAAAATTGCATACACAAAATCATTTCCCAGGACAGTTTTTACAGTTTGCTCTGTCATAAAACATAGACACTGTTTTCAGGTAAATCAGTATTGTATATGAAGAATCACTTTATGGCAAAGTTAAAGTAATGAAAGCAATGCTAACTTGATGGTACGTAATACAGAAGTCTTTTCTAACAGTTGCTTATGACTTGCCAGGGTTTACGTTAAAAAGGGTCTCAGATTGTAAAATCAGTACTGTGCTACCATGCACTGTTGAACTGTGCTCCAGTCAGTAGTTGGGTTATATTGCTCTTGTTCAAATTTTCAAAGGGAATTTGGAGTTTGACCTTTTGTTCCCAAATTGTACCTTTCTTAATTCTACCAAAAGTTGAAAAATTATTTGCCCATGTTTCGCAGTGTTCTGTGTGGCTAAGTCTCTGTATCATTAACAAAAAGAATACTGTAAGGGTAGACTATAGTGGTTTGGGCTAAGAAGAGTTTCAACAGCTTGACTTTCCATGATCTTTATTATTTTCATAAGGCTCTTGTTTTAAAGTTGTTTACAAATGTACTTTGTATTTTTGTGTTAAACTATCTGGAGTGTTCAGGAATTTTTTTGTGTTTTTGTTGTGTTGGGTTTTTTTTTTTGTCCAGTTAAAGCTGCTCCTCTAATAATGGAGGTGAAACACCTAGTTTTTTCTGGGCACTGCCTTCTCAGAAAAGGTAACAGGCTCTGCTTTTTGTTACAGTATGTGTTCTGTAAGATATTGTGTAATTGAAAGTATGCTTCTGTACACTGTGCAGTTCTGCCAAAAATGCTCTTTTTAGGCTTTTGGGTTTTTTTTTCTTTTAAGAAGTTGAAGATTGTAATTCAAAACTTGTACATAAAATGGTGAATGATTTCGTATGATTCAGGAATGAAGAGTGTGGCTTTCTGCTACAGGGTTTTACTGCGTTGTCAGGAATCTAATTAATAAAAGCTGAGAGGCTTCCACAAACATGGAGTAGTGCCCCGGCGCTTGCCAGGGCATCCTTGGTCTCCGATGGAATCCCACACTGGGTGGGGGATAATCATCATGCAGTTGTTCCCACCACCAAAAGAAAATTCTTCTGCTATTAGCTCTTCCCTTCCTGTGTGCAGAAGTAGGGTGTAGGATGAATAGTCCTACTCATAACTGGGTATCAAGATATTTTAAGAATGCCGCATCTTTCGTATGCGTGTTCCACACAAAGATAAGCGCTCATCTTTCATTGTTCAGTTCAGACAAATTCCATTCCATGGAACTTCCCTATTTTGTTTGTAATGGAATTTACTGCTTGAGAGTTTCCACTGCCATACCACAGGCAGGGACATCCCCCCTTAACTTTCTTCTTGCCTGCAAAGGAGACAAAATCATGCCTCAAATCTGTTCTGAGCTGTTTTGAACAACTAAGCTGTTTCCGGTGCCCTGCTCCAAACAGGGAAGTTTGAAAAGGTAAGCACAAAAAGAGGTGTGGCACACTCAACCCTCAAAATATAGATTGTCCAGTGGTGAACTGGTTGAAGAGGAGGACCTTACAAGAGTTAGTCTGTTTATGTGTATACACGCACGTATACATGGTGTTATGTACTTACGTATGTAGGTATAGAGAGCTGGATATAGCAAATCAGAATTGATAGATATCTCTGTTTCCAAAATGTGAGCTTTAATAGTTAGCTTTAATGTCACTAGGTGAGTTTTGCTCTAAGCCTATGAGGATTGAGTTCTGTAGAGACAGATAAATACAGGTGTGCATGCATGAGCGTGCGTCAGTTATGTCCTGTGCCTGCAGAGCCCTTTTCTGCTTGCAGGGATTATTTGTATCTCCCACTTCACTTGGGCAGATTTGCTGGAAATGTTTTGACTTTGAACCTGTATCCTGATTGTGGATCATGGATTTGCCCTTAATGAGAGGGCAAAACTGAATTTAGACTAAAGACTTTGGTTTTAATTATTAATTAATTTGTATCTTAAAATAATTGAAGAGCACTTCCAATCCTAGGGTTTTAACCTAAACAAGCATTAATGAAAAAGGTTTTTTATTAACAGCTGTGCACTTTACACTAATCACCTAAACATTTTAAATACTCCAAAGGATAAAAAAGGCTTGTGTTCACACAATTGCATGTGCTTTTTTGATACCCCATTCTAAGTTGGACAAAGGCAGCCCAGCTACCCTTACACTTGGGAGCTATTGCCTTTTACACATAGAAAGAGGCACAGATCATTCCAACAAGTTAAAGCCTATCCAGTCTCATGAAGCAAAAAGCACAGGGAAAGGGAAACCTGGAAACAGATGGAGTTGGAGCACTTTGGCTTCCCTCAGGCCTTTTTCTGTCCTTAAGCAGTGGGTGCTCCCTGTGTAAATACAAGTCCGCTAATGCTGACATGTAGGCTGGTGGAAATGCCATAGTTTTCAGTTTTGTCAGCCACACTTTTCCCTCCCATTGGCATTGAATATGAGAGGCTGTGGAGCAGCTGCATGTAGGCTGCTGTTGTGGGGTATTTAGGCAGCGGTCCAAGGAGTAACTTGCACTCATACAACCTATGGGCTCAGCATGTGGGATGGGGCACGATTTTGGCTTATGGCAGAAAATTAGAAAAAAACAATTCCTAGTTGTAGGAGTCTTGAAGATCGTATGATGAGGTAGATATGCCTAACAGCAGTATCTGGGTCTGTTCTTTTTCATGGGGAGTTGCGAGGTGGACTTCACATGTTGGGCCACCTTTGGGCAATGTGCAAAAAGCCATTGTGACTGTCCTGGTAGCTCCTGCAATGTGAAAAAAGGGGTGGCCAAAAAGCTGCTTAAGAAAAGGAGAACTGTTTGCTGAACCTCCTGTTGCAGCGTTGCTGATGTCAATACAACGTATGTTTAAGATTACTCAGACTCAGTTACAAAGATGAAGCTAAGAGAGGGAATAAAGTGTCTTGACAACCAAGGATGTCCATATCTGCCAAGCCACCACTGCAGAAATGTTCCTGTGAACATCTTTGTTCTCCAAGGCCCCAAAGGAGCCTGTCTGTTCCCATTACCATAGGATTCTCAAACAGCTGTCTCCAAAAAGTTAAACCTGGTGCATGGAAATCAGAATCCAAATATATCACCATTAGCAATGTGTCTAGAGCATAGCTGCGAATTGTTGTGAGGTAGGAGGTGAAGCTTATTTAGCTCATCCTCTGAGATCTGCCAGGCATAAACTGCTGCTGTCAATGAAGTGCTTGGGTAGGATCTAAGAGGCAGAGACAGCACAAGGAGTCATTTTGTTCTGTGCAGCTGTTCCTTACATCAGAGCACAGTGCCATGGCCAAACGTTAGCTGGCCTGCTGCTGGCTTTTGTTAGAGGACCTCAGGCACTGCTCCAGATGTCCTTGAGTGCTGGCAACACACTAAAGCTGTAGCGAAGTGTGAGGTTTAAGGTGATCACCAGATGATCATCATGATGAAGTGGTCATTATGCTCACCAAAAACAGATACGAAGAGATGGCTGAGAAGGGATTTTTTGCTACTTTTTTGGAAAAAAGCCGAAAACAAGGGTGCTGATCATTGAGTGCACTATATCCCAACATCTCTGGGTCCAAGAGACACACCTGTAGTATTGGCATAAGCCCTCTGAGTGCACTACCAAAGGAACCAAGCGGTGAAAGAAGTGGTGTGGTGGCAGCTTTCGTGGTTGCTCTCCTGATTGTTCGACTTCTCAGACCTGAGAGAGAAAAAGCCTCACCACACAGCTGGGGATCTGAATGTGGCTGGCTTGTTTGTTTGGCGTATTATTCTGTGGCCAAGAAATGCTATAGGTCAAATTGAGTTTTTAATCTCAGCTGCTTTAATTCTATGGTTTTAGGACCATGTTACCTGCACCTCCTGGGCTGCATCTCAGCCTTGGCTGGCTTTGAGCAGGTACAGATGAATGGGCTAGTACTTTCCAAGAGCAGAAGGAGCCAGTGTACTCATGTGAGAGCTCCACCAGCAGCAGCAGCTTTTTCTATGATTCTTCAAGTCAGTGACTTCTGCAAGGTGGAGGAGCAGGTGTATTTGTTTCTCCATAGAGCATTTTTTTTTTATCTGACTACTTCAGGAGCAGGACCCCCGGCTAAGAACTTGATTTCTTTTTAATAGAATCCTATTGTGATAAATCATGAAAGAAGTGAAAAGGGATGGACAGTAAGAATCAAACCTGGTTTTGATAGTCTGAGAGCTCAGATTCTGGGGATGTGTTTTCCTTCTCTGGTGCTCAGTCTCAGAGCTGGAAGGGGAGCTAGCTGATAGGAGACATTGCATGTTTGTCTGTGTTCTATTCAGCTCCTACAGATTTATTCTCTGCCACTGAGGCTAATGTACAGAGATTAGGCAGTTGCTGAAGAAAGCCGTGAAATCCAATTATAAAGAAGATGGTTCTAGAGAAGTTTAGCCTTTACTTGATTTATTTGGGAGCAAATTTTGTAACAGTGCAGTGTGTCGTTTTCAGAGTCTCTTTAGTAGGGAGAGCAAACTAATGGCAGGTGTTGGTTTTACAGGTTTTTAAGCAGCGCTGTGTCTTTGAGTGCTTACGTCTAGTCTGCATATTGAAGTGGCTGGGATTTTGGATTTACAGAAAGTGAACCTACAAAGTCCGTTTCTGAAATCAAACAGAATGCAGAGATCTCCATAATTTGCAAGAAAAATTAACGAGAGTGTCATGTGGAAAGTGAATTTGCAGTCTATTTGGCATGTTAATCCAGATGTTTATAAGTGGCTGGGCAGGGAAGCAAATGGTGTATTACCCTCGCACCTGCAGGAGGGAGATGGTGTTGCAAAAAACTGGCTTTTTCCAACTCTGTCAGTTGGCCTGAGAGGTTGTTACTCTTCCAGCAAACCGTGCCTGGCTGAGACCCTTTCTCTGTCACAGCCACAGACACTATTGTGCTCTTTGCTCTTTAACAAGCATCAAGCTCCCAGGATGGTAGCCCTCTATCTGTAACAGCTTGTGCAGGGGCAGGAAGAGGGTACGTTCTTCCGCATTTCCCAGGGAAGTCTCGCTAATGTCACAACAGCAGCAACAATGGATAAGTTTCTTGGGAATGGTTTATAGTGATAAGCAACTTGCTGCTTTTAAGGTTTCTTTGTTTGAATTTTCTTCTTACACCAAAATATATAGCATTTCTCAGAATTACTTATTCCCCCCCCCCAAGAAAATATAAACAATTAAAAGGTGATCTGTAAATTAATATTTAAGAACTTGTTGTTGGTTGTTAAAAGAGCTGTCCACCGCAGTATAAAATTATCTGTAGTGCTGCCAGGCTCCAGGAGCCCTTTTTGCTTGCAGGATAAATAAGCTAAATGTTTTAAAAAGTGCTTAAAAGAAGTTTGAAAGTGCTGACTGATTATGCTGTGCCTCAGTGTCCCTCCTGCTGTGTAATGGACAAGCGTGCGGTGGCTTGAAAATATGCCTTAAATACAGAAGCATTCAGGCAAGGCATTTATTCATCTGTGTCCAAGCCACCACAGCAGCACTTTATGTTGTGAGGATTATTGCAAGATCATCACAAGAGATTTCTCAGATCTCACAGCTCTATTGTCTGCCCTGTGCTCCAGCCTGAGAGCATCCACAGTAGAAAAGTGGCTGCCTCCACAAGCCAGTAAAAAATTGAGTACAACATCAGTGTTATTGCAGTCCAATGCATAAAATACTGCTGTACAGTATGTCAGTGAATTGTGGGCTATGATGTTCACTTACTAACGTGGCATAAATACAAATCCCTTAAGAATCAGATGATGAACACTAAGCACTTTGAGCTCTCCTGAACCTTTATGATCCAGTAGTTGGAATTTACTTGGACTAATGTTCCCCATGGTATCTGCTCAGACGTAATCGTTGTTCTGTGAGTGATGAATAATGCACTAATGCCACCTCCCCTCTCTTTCAGACACAGCAGAGTTCAAAAATTTTCAACATGACTGTAAGGAAGCCTTGACTCTGGTGATGGCATTTGAGTTGCTATGAAGAGACATGGGAAAGAAAGCTACAGGTTTCTCTTTATTTTCAAGAGCTGAGAGTGCTTGTCAGGGTTGGAAAGCCTACCCACAGCCTACCTGCAAATGGAAGAAGTTCCTATGAGCTTGAAGATATGTGGCCTTCCCTATAACAAGGGTCAGGGTTGTAGGGGGATGGTGCTGTCTACCCAGTATATGGTTATTCTTCCCCTAAAGACCATTTTCTCAGAGCTCGGTCTCAGAGCAGGTAACTGGAGGGGTAGTAGAAGCATTCACAAAGATACTTTCTCCTACTTGTGTTACAGGCAAGGGAGAGATGTGTTCTTCCACAGTAATTCAGTATTTAGGCTCCTGAAATAGGTGACATAGAACATACATGTGTCTGCCTTGCAAGTTAGCCTCCCCATAGGATACACGGGTGAATCTGGGAGAAATTACTCTCGGGTGCCTTCAGCATATGTTAATACCCCAAGAACTTTATTTGTCACATCTGCCAGTGAGGAAAACCAGAGATGATATCTACATCCATTTGACCCATCTCTTGTGTTTGTGCTGCTGAATATGTTCTAGACTTTAAAATCATTTCATAGACAAATATATAATTGATCTGCAGTTCTCCCAGTAAGAGTGCACAGCATAACTTTCCCTGCTATTTGAATGAAGGCTAGTGTTTGACATATAATAGCTGGGTGTATCTAAATATGCCTAGAATTAGTAGTATGAAAAGCAGCATAGGCCATGTGTAGCTTTGGTGTGTGCCTGCAGGTAGGCTGCAGGAGGACCTGTGGTACAAGAAGTCTTGTAGCCACAACTCCTCAAAGAGCAGCAGGGGCGTTAACTTGTGGCAGTGTTTTTGCAAGGTAAATGCCTATAATCTAGGCTAGCACGGCCACTTTGTCTTGTGTTTGCCGCCCAGCAGACAAATTAACAGCATGAGTCATTGTTGACTCCTACTAAATAAACCAGTGACCTAGAGATGAAAGGCTCTGTATCCAAATTATTTTCATTAATTGCCCTGTGGGGCAAGGATAGATTTCATTTCAAGGACAGGAATATTAACGTCAATTCCTTTCCTTACTTGAGTGTGAAGAAGCGAGAGGGGTAAGCAAGGGAAGCAGAGAACAAGGACATGGGTCATTAGCACAGTCATCTGATCTCACAGGCCGCAGCATCTTGTATCAAATGTCATTGCAGCAACCAAGAGTTAAAAGCTTATTTGGCAATGTGGAGAACACAGGTAGTAAGACAATCTCCACCAGTGACTGGATTTTCACCAGTATTTAGATGCACAAGTCTCAGCACAGGCTTATAATGATAAACGAGCAACTGGAGCCCATCTTGCAACATTTGCATAGCGTAAGAACACCAGCAAAACGCTTCAGAACAGTCTCCATGGGTGGCGCTGGCCCCATGGGAAGCCTGCAGGAGAAAAAGTTGTGGTCACTAGACCTACTTTTATTACTGATGTATAACACTTGCCAAGTATTTCTCACCTGAAGGCTTTAAATCACTTTCCAAAAAGCATGACTACAGGAAAACAGAATCCCAAGGGATCATAGCTGACCTTCCAGAAGGTCCATACCTAATTTAGGAGTAATATTGAAGTTTCCTGCCTGTTCATCGAGTACTTTATGTAGCCAGCCCCAGTGAGTCTGTCGCTGATTAAATATCAGTTAAACAGCACATTTCAGGAAAGGTTTCCTGGGTCTAGCTTGGCCAGACGGTTATCTTTTTAGTTTTAACAAGGATTGGATACCTCATATTTTATTTTTCACTCAGTTGTTTTATTATCATTTTTAACTGGGTTTTGCAGCTAGGATGATTAAACTGATACAAATGGGATTACAAACCAGGTCAGCTCTTGTGAAAGTTAGGATAGTAATGAATGAATGGGTACATCTTTTGGATGTGCATAGCAGGATGATGAAATTACATCGTGATGTGAGATAATGTGTCTCCTATGTATAAAAGGCTTTTATTAAAGACCATGGTTTGGGGGCTTGCTACAGACTAGGTGGCTGCTTAATCTTGCTCAGGATCATAACTTTTAATGAAATGCAACAATCTAAGAGAGAACTTTCAGGTAATGCTCTAAAGAACTTTATAATCAGGGAGAGGGTGAAACATTCTAAACTAAACACATTGTTACTTGTTAAAAATTCGGTAAAAGTATGCTATCTTTTTTTGTTGAAAGACAAAGAGAGCTTAACAGAGATCTGTTTATGCTATACACTTCATGATTGTCTTTACAAGTGACTGTGCTTAATCACATTAAAATGCTGTGCAGTTAGGGAAGAATGTGCCTGAAGCTGTATCTTCACATGCAGTGCTCATCGGAAGAAAGAATTTCTCACCAAAATTCTCAATTTCTTTCTTTTCTACTCAAATTCTTTCTTTTCTACTATGTAGAAGGCAGGAAATGCAAGATCAGCTTCCTTGCACAAATCCAGCAGTGACTGCATAGGCATAAATAAGAAAAGCATTACTTTCTCCTGACACCAGTGAGTGAGCAAGCAAAACTTAACTAAGTGCATGTTCCGGAGAAAACCTTTAAAGTGCTACATAATAATAAATTCCGCTAGCCTCTTGACTAGCTCAGTTACTCTGGCTCCCTGGAGGCCCATCATTTTGAGAGAGCTGTGGCCTACTTGGCCCGAGAAACGAGGCCAACCCCTCTTTACTTTAAATAAATAAAAATTAGTGCCAGAGTTTCTTTCAATGATCTGGAAAATACAGCTGAATTCAGGAGGGCACAGCCAAAACCCAGCACGCTCCAGGATGGCACCGTGTTCTGTGGCTGCTCTCAGCGTGCCGTTGCTGTTAGTGAAGATCTGACTCGTTGTCTCTTGCTGGGGGGATCGCCTTTTTGAGACTTGCAGAAATCTCTATACATGCTTTGCTTGGGGTGGTGGCACACCTCTGGGAACTCTTGCCCAGCCCCAGCCAGAGAGCCAGCCAAGGCAAACGCCGGTCCAGTGGAGTGTGCCCGAGATCCGCACCACCAATACCCTAAATTAAGATGGACGCAATCAGTCAATGTTTGCATTCAATGGCTTCTTCATGCCCAGCTTAGGGTTCTTTTTTCCGTATTCTTCATCACTGCAGTTTAGGCAAGTACAGAGGTCTAACGCAGTCATCCTATACTTGTAATCTCTGTTCTAAGATTGGACGTGGGCACAGGGGGGTTATAAACTTCATGCTTACTGATCTTATTTGCCAATATATAGAAATACATGATAGATAAAAATTGGCCTCTAAATTCAGGCAAAGTGAAGAAGAAGAATGTGTTATTCCTTTTTTATTGTGCATACTAGCAGACAGGAGCAATATATTTTCACTATGTAAGTGGTAATAAATACATGCAGTTTTTCTGCAGAATTTCTCAGTGTCAGCTTTGCAGTAGCCAAGACACAGCATTTACGCTGGATCTGCAACAAACCACAATAAATTTGAAGCAGTTAATTAAACAATACTGAGGCTGCCAGCAAAGGTTAAATTACATCATGTATAACCTGGTTTCCTGGAGGACTTCTGCTGAAGGAGGGCTGAGCAGCAGGAGAAAGCTTCTTTTTAGAGCTGTATTGCTCATGGAGCCCTTCAAACCATGGCATTATGCTCTGTAGCTGCAATGAGACCCTGAATAAAGACATGACAACAGAAAAATAGTGCCAAGTAGGCCTTATAGTCTCATCTGTAGAAGGCAATTTCTCCCTGGCATTAACAAGTCTGAGCACTTAGTACTTACTGAGGCTTTTTGTTTTGCCATTTCCCACAGAGCAGTGAATTTTGTACTACTGAAAGCTGTGATTATGCAAAAATATGGCTTGGGGTTTTTTCCCCTTGCACCCAGAGGAATATCATTGCTTTTGAAGAAGCATCTCTGCTCCACAGAGAGAAGATGACAAGCCTGGTAACTTAAAAACGTGATTGTCAATGAGCAAGTCTTCAGTTACGCACACAATTCATTTCAACACAGTGGCCTGCGAACATTCCTGAGCTAATTAAAATGCACTAAGTAATCATCTGTGGTTCTGAAAGTGGCTTTACTGCTTGGAAATGGGAATTGCAGTGATACGGTATCCTCCTTCTGGTCTGGAATTGGAATTGTTGGGAAGGAACGTCGAGCAGAACCTGTTCAATGCACAAAGCCTCTCTAATGGGTACAAAATGGTTTTGTGTCTGAATTTAGATATTGTTAATAATTGAAGAGCAAAGAAAATATGTGCTTGGGGAAAAGCTGGGGTTTGCAGTTACTACAAAGAGCCTGCTTAAATCCTAGGCTAACTCTGATGATAGCTGGGCAGGCTTAGATGCAAAAAAAGCAGTTGGATTGTAGCAGTTAAGAAATTAGCCTTTATTTACTTTTAATAAACACCTTGGGTGGTACTTTTGATATAAGATTTTCGACATTTAAAAAAACAAAGAAGAACAATACAGCCCCTGAGTCACCCAGATTAATTAGAGTAGCCTTTGAAATGACTCCAGCAGCCAGAGGATGCTTGCAGTATATGCAGCTGCCAACAAAGAGAAGAAGAACAAGTGCAGAGCTCTTCTGCTCCAGGTGGTGGCTGCTATTGGGTAAACCCTGGCATAAGCCTCATACCCATAGTGGCTTCTTATCTTTAACCCTGAAAGGATTCAAAAAGTGCTTGTTGGAGTCCAGCTTCTGCCTCAGCAGCACACCGGGCTCTTTTGAATTCAGAAGTGTGGCATTTGCACCACTCCTCCTGCTAGCTGGAATAAAAGATGCAGACAAATCACTTGGAGATAGGTATCTCTGTGTTCAACTACAGTCTTCCTCTGTCTTTCTATAGCAGTGCAGCCTTTCTAAACTTACCAGTGATTTACCTGAGCATGACAGAAAGGAAAGCAAAGTGTGGTTTTGCATTTCCTTCTGCCAGAGGATCATGCAGTCTTATGGTCACCTGCGGAAACTGCATGGTGGAAAAGTGGATTTTCCTCCTCTTGTTGCAATTTAAAGAAAGTATATGGAAACTATTTTGGTGGATCTGCAGTCTGTATCTTATTTAAAATTGAAATTGTCCATTGAGTAGGTTTCCACTTACTCTCACAGGCCTCTGGTGATTTGCATCAGTTAAGAATCAGCTCATCGTTTCCTTTAAAGTTACTTATATCATCCTGTGGTTGTAAGCATTCTACAGAGCATCTCTAGCTGCATTTTTAAAAAGAAGAAACCCTCAACAAGCTTTCTGTTGCAAATACAAGTTTGAAGTGATATTTCACAGTGAAAACATGGTTAATTTTCCTCTTCCAGAGGTTCAGCACTGGTTTAGGTATAATAATCTGTTTAATAAAATTGGAATGTATGTCAATTTGTACTTTATATTATGTTTTAGAAAATAGCATTATCACAAGCTGTTTTATCTAAACGTAGCTTGTTAAACATGGCTTTCCTGAAGCTCTGATGTACTATCATTTATTTAATTAGCCTGAAGTTTACAGCTTAGCTAAAGGTTGTCATCTATAATAGATACATCTGCTTGTTTTCCCCAAAGCCATGAGTTTTGACCTTTTTGCTATACAAAGGTGTAAACTGTTTCTGTGTCTGTACAAGTTATGATGAGACTGTGGTTTTCCAGTTACACTGCTCACTTTACATGATCTTGAATTAAAAAAATAAAAAGGATAAGTTACAGGAGGTTTATACAGGGAAGTAAATACAAACACTGCTGTACTCTCATGGGCATTGTCTTAAACACTATATGAAAACCAATTTTGGGCACTGTCAGACTGCAGCACAGAATACACTCCCAAGGACAGCATTCCTTTTGGAAAGGTTCAACTTTTCTTGCAAACAAGGCCATTTCTAGAAAGACAGCACTTCATCAGAAGAGCCAGATGACTTACTTATCTGAGCTGCATACTCAAAGGGATGTTTGGCACCTTGATATCTAGGTTTCCACTGTAGTCAATGAGTCTTAGTTTCTTATAAGATCAAGTTGCTTTTGAAGATGAGCACTAGTTGGCCAAATCATTTCAATCTGGTATCATAGTGCTGTAAAATTAACCAGGTTGTTTTGACATCAATAGATGCAAGGCCAAGAGCACCTTGTTTGTGCTCCTTCTGTTGTCACTGTCTTCCCTGGAACTGATGCCCCTACACTTGGGGCCACAGAGACCACTGAAATTTAACACCTGGTCTTCCAGATACAAAAGTGAGCATTACTGAAGAAGGGCCCAACAGTTGCACAGCTGGGCACTGGGGAATGCACCCCAGTAACCACCAGTGGCTGAAGGGATCAGTCTTCAGAGAGCATACTTTTTTAAAATGGGACAAAGGCGCTTAAATCTGTTGGCATATGTAAAGTTTTTAGCCTGGTCCTACTAGAATTACAATTTCAGGGACACACAGAAGAGTTTTGTGTTTGTAGTAAAACCCCAGAGCTGCTGCAATTTAGTATTTTGAGGATATTTTTGACCTCTGCTTCCCATTATTCATAACATGAGGAGGAATCTCCCCATTGGGAAGGAAATTTTCTGGACTGATTGACGCTCAGTGCTGTGATACCTTAGAGTTATGTTTTGGATGTGGTCATTTGAGATGTTGTTTCTCTTGTTTACTCCTAAAGGAATACATAGGTGAGGCTTTGTGGAAGAGCTGTCTTTGTTCCTTCCATGAGCCTGTACTGAAGCAGGTAGGAGAAAATGAAGTGATCCATTATTTTAGCAGAAAGATTGTTTAAACCAAAATGCCTGGAAGCACCTTAACTCTAGACAACTGGAAATAATTTTCTAAAACCTCTTATTCAGTAAGAATCATTTAATTCTTTGAAATGTAGGCCATTTTCAAGTAATTTTCTACAACAAATGGGACCAGCTCAATCTGCACTTCACATTTTAGTAATTTAAAAGGACATAACTGAATTTTATTTTAATGGTAATTGCAAACTCATGCAGAAAATGTAAATGCACACGTCCCTATTAGCTTGCAGCATAAACCATGGCTTCTATTAATGTATTCCAATTTGTAATTCTTTGCACAGTATGAGATTTGAAAGCTGTGATTAAAATTAATTAGGTTAAGTAAAGTTTATCCCCCCTGAGCACTGCTATTTGAAGAAAGAAATAGTAAAACACTAGCTACATCTGGCACCACAGGAGGCTAAAGCATCACAAGGAGTAGCAGCATTGCTTTTTCAAAAGTTGCATGCTGCTTTTTTGGAGTACCTTAAGCACCATGTAGTCTTTTCTAGAAGCTAATTGGGAGCTGTTAAGTTATCCTTTGCTTCATAAATGCTCTGGAGCTACTACATCTGTACCAGAGTCTGACTCTTTGTAATGCAGTGGATGACACTAATTTACAAGTGGCCTCATGCTACCTAGACACATTTACCATGGGAAATGCCTCTCCAAAGTTCAAGAGGCAACATAAACCTTATCCTGAGGGAGCTCCTGGAGTTTTCTCCTGCTAGTTTATTCGGTTGTTGTGGGTTGGGTTTTGGCCAAATCCTTTATAAAGGATTTTTTTCCCGAAGACAGAGTGTTTGGATAGAAAGTATTCAGTGTTGGGAACGTTGAGCTTGCTGGCATGGAAAGGCCTTTTTGAAAAAAGACAGTCATGCTCTGACCTCCCCTCTCTGGTCCAGAGACCAGGACAGTGGCTGGAAACACTGTGAAACTCGCCTGTATGTTGCATTTCACACTGATTTCTGTCACTTCACAGGTGGCTGTCAATTACCCAGAATCTGGTCTTTTGCCATTCTCTGTTCCTTCAGAGCAATGCATACACTAATTGAGTGGTTCTTTACCAGGTGAAGCCTTTTGTAATCGGCATCTGTCACAGCCAAACTCTTGTTTTAGTTTCTGGATATTGAATATACTTGACCCAATATCCAGATTTGTGCTACAACTGGGAAGGTATTTTGGCAGACTGATGTCATTTGATGACCCAAGACGAAGCCTTCATATTTCTCTGATGAAGACAGGCTGTTCCCATCAGGGGAAGGTAAGGGGACTGTGCCAGGTGATAGCTCTTGAAATTGTTTTGCCCTGCTGGTGACTTCTCCCTTTGTCTTCTCTTCCAGCTGGATCTCTCCATGAGCCCTTCCTCCTCCTGTGAGCCATGCTCCCATGCCTGGAGCCCCTCTGCTTGTGTGGTTACCAGGATGCACCTCAGAAATTCAGTCAGATGGGAGAATGAGGAGCAATAGGAGAAACAGGGAGAAGGAAGCAGAGAACGAAGCTTAGCTCACCGCACCCATGACACCCCAGCAGATAGCAGGGGGGCAAACTGACATAGGGATGACCCCCAGTTAAGCCAGTTCAAAACTGGATGAAACTTTTAGAGGAATTAAAAACCTGAAATCTAAAGCACACTTCATGCCAGCACTGAGGTCTGAGAGGAAGCTTTCACATAACTCTCTCTGGCACTGCCATGGCATCTGATCAGGAAAGAGACAAAAATGAATTTTGCTATTATTACCCTTGCCCTAGTCCAATATTAAGAAGCACAGTAGTACATGAGTTGTGGTGCCTTTCTCACCCAAACAGCTGCTCTCTCTCACCTCATATTTCATTGCCTGAAGTAAGCTGCTGAGCAGAAACCTCAATCCCAGTGGAAGAGTAGGGCTGAGCTGCTGCATGTGGCAGAGGAGCCACCATAGGCTGGCACCCTAGGCAAAACTGCTTGTTTCATTTCTTTGGTGTGAGGGTTGAAAAAAAAAAGAATTGGGAAATCCTGTTAAAATGAAAATACTTTACACTGCCTCCCTGACAGCAATTCCTCAATAAGAATGTCTTACTGTCTGTCGTATTTCTGTGTTAGAAGGAAAGACCAGAGAATATACAGTCATATGATCCTTTAGCAATGCAGCTGCCCGAGCCAGCAAGATCACTGCCATTGGGGTGGTAAACAAAATGGACTGAAAAAAATGAGACTCTGCAGTATTGTGCAAAGCCACAGGCTTCACAAGGCGATTCATGGTTTCTCAGGCTCAGGAAGAAGTTCGGCAATCCCCAGGTCTAGTCTACCATCTTTTTAACTCAGGCCAGGGAGTAACACCCAGTAATTTCTGTTGAAGGCCTGTAATTTACCTGAGGTACAGCCATGTGCTTTAGTGAAATGGCGGGGATAATGGAGGGAGTATCATTACACTATAGACATGACGGTAAATCCTGCCTGAGGAAACAGCACGAGGCTATGGTGCCCAGCAGTTGTGGTGCCTCTGAGCTGGATGCAATGGGAAGGCTGCTGCTGCGCCAAGTTTGAAGGACATCCATCCCACCAGGTGCTGAGAGCTTTGTTGCACTCTCCTGTCCTTGGGGCTGTGCTGACAGGACCAGAGCAGGTCTGAGTCTTGCATTCGGTCAACAGCAAGGAAGAGACTCTACATAAGCCATAAGCCACTTAACTTGATAAGTACAAAGATCTTGTATTTTTAAATATCATATCCATCCTGCTCCTTTCAGCTGTCCTCATCCTCCATCGCTCTCTCTTAGGGAGCATGACAATGACCAGTCTGAGCCATTACAAAGGACTCCCAGCCCTTCCAGCCTGTTTTTGACGGATGCTTAGAGAAGCAGGGCATAGATAGGGAGGTCTTTCTGCTGGCAGTGTCCTGGCCTTGGGTGAGCAGCTTGGGTTTCCCTTGAAATGGAGGTTACAGCATAAATCACTGTATTTCATGAACCTTCACAGCTGCTGAAGTAAAAACCGAAACCAGCTGTGAAACATCTTGAAAACTGAGTTCTTCCTATGCAACTCTTACCCTAGAGGGCTCCCTTTTGCCATGTACCTAAGGAAGACTGCATGTCACCAAGAATTAGGTAGAAGGGGCACCTGAGATTAATTTTCCTGTTCCTCCATCGTACAATATTTTTTCAACAATTATATCTCTCCAGAGGTTTGCCCAACGTATTTCAACTGAATCTTCCTCTCCTTACCAAGAGAAGCGACAACGATCTAGTGGAGCACTCTGCAATCAATATTTATCAAGTTAGGAGTTATTAGGACAAGTCTAATGACTTACAGTCTGAGTCTGGGGCAAACAGCCCATTCTCCCAATAGCTCGTGCAAGGGAGCTTGGCATGACCTAACCAGGCTCCCGGAAAGTCATTTTGTTGACTACTGAAGTGGAAAACAAGCAGTGGTGGAACTGGCTTGGAATTACCAACAGAAGAACACAGAAAAGGTGAGGGGAGCTCTGCCTCACAGTTTCTGATGACAAATTGTTGTTGTAAGAGATGGGTTCTCAACTAGGAGGGCCTGTTTATGTACTCTTGGTGCAGAGCTGGCTTTACAGAGATGGTTCATGAGTTGTTGAGATGAGAGTTAATTTGCTTCCTTGTCCAATGACCTTACATGGGCTTCTGCTGCGAGCAGTTTAAAATCAGGTTTTGGTTTGGTTGGTTTTGGGTTTTGGGTTGAATTTTTTTTCCCCTTTATGCCTGAAGGGCCTGGTTTTGGGAAAAGGCAAACCAAATGAAAGAGCTGAAGAAAGGGTGTGATCAACTGCCGTAAGGCAGCAGTATAAACTCTCATTGACCTGCATGGTGGCATGGTCCCAAAGTGCTGGATTAGAGAAGTTATTCTGCACATGGGACTTTGCATAAGGAGAGGCTAATGTGTTTCTGCTGGCCTGGCAAAAATTCACGACAAATCTGCAATGCTGCTTCAAAGATCACCATAAACAATTCAGTGCTCTCGTTAGTGTCTACACCCTGCAAATGTTTAAACCACAAGAAACCACAAACCGCAAGAAACCTGCGAACTGAATAAACAGCTGCTGCTCCAAACGCAGAATCAAATGTGCAAGATTCTGCTAATAGACAGGCATTTGCATTGCAAAAGCAGATTTCATGTTATCGATATCTATGTCGCAATTAGACTACAGTTGAGCTTTTAGGTCTTTAAATCAATTCATGATAGTGTACTCAAGAAAATTATAGCTTCCATAAAAAAAAGAAAAGAAGAGGCTCTAAAATGTCAAAAGATAGAGTGGCAGAGGATGTGGATGTATTAACATCTCAAGTAAGTAGGACTCATTAGCTACAATATTTCATACATTACAATACAAGGTATGCACATAAGAAAAAACTCCCTTGGGTTTCTGTAGTGCATGAGTTCTCTAGGTCTTTCCTTGTGTTGTTGCCTGACTTGTTTTAATGCAGCAATTCTGTATGTAAATCTAGCTGTCCTCCCACTGCAGAAAACACCACCCGTATAGGTCTGGCCCTTGAAAGTGCTTTTGTTCTTGCATACATACAGGGCAAGCAAAGAGGAACAGCTGCTGAGGGCCCATCCAGCCCATCTCTGAGAGCAGCCAGTGGGGTACGCTTAGGGAACCATGTCAGGTGCAGAGCAGATATGAGGTGATCCTCCTCTCCTAGTCACTCCTCTGACCTCACAGTTACCTGGGGCTTAGGGATCTCTGAAGAAAGCCTGAAGGGTCTGAATCTCCTTGCTGTGTCTTTCTGCCATGAGTTCATGTCAATGCTTCCCCAAATCTGTTATGTCTTCCCAATAGGCATGGTGAGGAAGGGCAGATCTCATGGGAGCTGCACAGCCATGTGAGTACAGCCCTCGCTTACTGAGAGGAAAGGACCAGAGTGCTATTCAGTGAGGATGCTGTCATCTTCTGGCCCAGGAGTCATTTGTCGCAGCAGTTTTGATCATGCTGATTGCAGCTACCTTAGTAAATAAATTGGTTCTGAGACTTCTTTTTTAGGTCTGACACACATGTGCTCACACCACACAGGTAACCCTGTCCAGCTGCTGTAACCTATTAGGAGTAGCCCTGGGCTATGCCTTAGCATGGTCAACAGAACACTAGTATGCCAGGACCTTGCTAATTAGCTGTATGGACAACAATATGCCACTGTTCAGGCCCTTTCCCTTGGCCTGTTGAGTTTTGTTAGCAGAAGCATGGCTGCTGTGTCTGAACTTCACAGAAGGAGAGGACATAATCACCAAAATGATGTTGTTGGTCAAAGCCATGCTTGTGACTAAAAGAGTGGGTCAAAAAGGAAGATAGGTCACAGCAGAGCTCACTGTTTTTCTTAGCAAAACCTGCTGGGCTCTGCAGAAAGGGGCAGCAGGGAATGTGGTGGAGGAGGAGCTAGGCATGGGCCAAAGCAGGTGATAAGGCCACTAGACCAGGTTGCTTAAGGCCAGGCCTTGAGCAACTTAGTCTATTGTGAGGTGTCCACAGTGCGGTTGGATCTTGATGATCTTAAGGTCCTTTCCAACCCAAGCCATTCTATGATCCTGATTCTAAAAGGATCTGAAATACCTGGTGTAGGATTCAATGAAAGCGGAGGGACCAGCTAGTAAATAGATAGATGAAACAGAGGAGTCTTCATTAGAAAAACTCAGTGTGATACTAATATTTATATCAGTGATGTCCACAGCATGGGAAAGTGAGAGATGCCCCTGGGGAGCAGATCAGGAAGGGAACAAAGAAATGCTGGAAGCTATGAGCAGTGAGGAACTGGGCTTGAGCATATCACAGGGAGAAAGCAGTGTGTGAGCATTGACAGGCCAGAAGTCTGAGGAGAGCTGGGGTGGGAGCAGGGGAAGCTGAGGTTGCTGGTGAACCCCGAGAAGATGAAAGGGAAGCGGGCACTGAGGCAAGGCTGGCAGACAACTAAGAGGATCAATAGGAGTGTTCCCTTTCCATGTCAGGTGGCTGCAGGTGAAGGAAAGGAGCAGGAGGTCACACTTTTCCTGGCACATCCTCGCAGCTGCCATCAGCACTGACTTCCCTCTCTTCCTGCTGTCTTGTGGGAAAGAACTCTTCTGCCAGATCAGCCTCTTGAGAGGAAGGGTGCTTACTGGGTCATTTTATCAGCAACCTGGCTGCCAGTGTCACCCCTTAGGGCATGCACTGGCAGGAGAAGGCATGGCCCATCTCTCGGCTCTGACTCTGGCACGGCCAGAACCCGTCTCCTTTGCCCTTTGAGAGACCTGTATGTGTGCATTTCCTCTTTGCTGAAACAGTGACAGTTCACAGGAAATGGATACTTGGATCTGAGAAGCTTTTTTCAACCTGAAACACCCTAATTTTTTGCCTTTTCACATTCATTTTCTATAACTGTGAAATAAAATAAAGATCTGAGTCCAGAACTTCACCTATGTTTTTTTAAGGTGCTCCAACCCAACACTCACCCTAAAAGCTGGGACTCCCCTGACTTCAGTGTTAATCTTTGCACTGATCCATTAGACAATACTCTAAGTGGCAGGGGGAAGTCTGCACAAGAAAAGTGCTACTGGAAAGTCAGTCTTGGACAAAAAGATGAACAAATGCTGTTGCAAATCTCTCCGGTCCTATTCTCAAAGCCGTGCTGGGGAGGAGAGGTCCATAAACACAAGAGCCACTAGATGCCACTGTAAGCATGGCTTTATATTTAGAAATAAGATATTTATTTTTTCTAAATCCCAAAGTGAACCGTCAAGGTTTGCTAATTTGAAAATAGTCCCTTCAGTTAGAGCATGCTTTCTTTGTACAGGCCGGCCTTGCTTTAGAACTGCATGTTTCCTGGGCAAACTTTCTATTACCTGTCCCTATGCAAAATCAACATCCTCACAGACAACATACATACTTGTGCGTAAATATGAGTATGCCTTTGTGTTTTGCCTTTCCTGGGCCATCCTCCTCAGGAACAGCTAAAGCAGAAATTATCTTTTGAGTTTTCTCCTTTGTCTTTCAAAAGCACTTCTCTCACCTCTGTCAGGGAGATATTTATGTGTCTTCTCAGGCGGAGAAGCGTATTGCAATATCAGCAATGTACTTTGCCGCATAGCATCATCAGCCACACTGTGCACTCCTGTGCACACTGACCCCATTTCCTGCGTGGAAGGGAAGGACCATGGCTTAATCTGCTTTCACTGTATGGCTCAAAGCAGCTATACCCATTGTAAACTTTGAAACAGCCCAGGATCCTTTAGGTGAAGGAGCCTTTATGCCATGAAAGGCAGCTCAGCTGCAGACAGGGCAGGAGGAGATGTGGGATAAGGCAGCACGCAGGCACTGCATCAAGCCCTCATCACCTGCAGCTGTTCCCCAGTGTCCCCAGCATTTTGCAGTGCTGTAAGAAAGGAGCAGCCCCATCCCAGGACTCAGCTTGTGACTCTCTTCACAAGAATGGGACTATCCTGCGCCCCAGGGCCTTATGCTGCCAGGGCACCATCCACATGTTCTCTCCAGACTTCAGCAGCCTCTCACCCAGTGCAGAGGACAGGCACTCACTCTTAATCCCGGTGTGCTGAGCAGCTGCATCTGATGCTGCCACAAGCTGGCTGTTTGATTAACCTCCTTCCTCCCCTATCTTACACAGGCAGCCAGTGAAAACAATACTAAGGTGAAGGAGAAAGCCTTACCCCACCCACACTACTCAACCCAAAACCCTGTGAGCCTGCAGCAGCAGTCAGCATGCTGATCTTCAGCATGGCTCAGCCCACTTGGCACATGCATATATGGGTCATGACTGTCATAGGCCAAGATACCAACAAAAGTGACCATGGGAAAGTAGCTTTTTGTTGCAAACTGGGGTCTTAACTTCAAGCAAGCTGGGCTCTCAGCCTCAATTAGCCATCTCATAAATATCTAAAAGACATCTATTTTAAGGTGAGATGATTCTCATCAGGGACATGGAGGTATCTACTGTAATTACCCATATGTGAATGAATGTAGGTCTTGGGCAAAATGCTTCATTTTCAGAATTCCAGAACAGTTTCAGACATTCACTAGTTACGATTGAAAAATCAAATGGAAACTGCTGCTACTCACTAACAACACCATGTCAAGTTTTATTGCTGCTTTTGAGAAGTGAAGAGGGTATTTGGTTAAGAACTGGTGGTAAATACTAAAGATTTTTGTGGTTTTTCACACTCAGTAACAATTTCAGTTGAATACAGTGGAGGTCTGTGGAATCTAGATGTCAAATTGAGCACTAAGAAAATACACCATCATTGCTGGTATTGTACCTCCAGCTCGCTACCATGTCAGAGTTAACATGAAAAGCATGATTTTCTCCTCATCACCTTCCAGTTATTTTAAAAATGAAAACCAGAGTCTTTGAAAATGAGACACTTCAGCTTTCCCTTCTGTTTTTACCTGCACAAATGAATACCCTAAATCCAGAGCTCTTTCCCAAAAGACATAAATAAAAACTGATAAATTCACAAATGGATGGGGAGAACATTGGAGAAGAGCATTTGTTGGGCAGACACAAAAAAATGAGAAAAAGTACCAAATCTCATGTGAGCCCTTCCTCTTGGGCCGGTGCAGGCACAAGTGATCCTCATCTCATTTGCAGTAGGGTTGGCTGCCTGCTTTGCCCTCTAGAGATGTGCTAGCAAGAAGTCCCAAACCTTCCCAAGCCATTTGCAAGTGCTTCTAAGTGGAGCAGCTATCTCTGTTGAAGCAATGAAAACTAAGTTTCTTTCCCATGCACCCCTGGGATACTCTCTATTTTGGCCCGTATTCAGGAAGGCAATTAAATATGTGCTAACTCTACACTCATGAAGAGTCACATTGAAATTCAAGGAATTACACATGCCTAAGTGCTTTCTTGAATGAAGCCCAAAGTTTGTATCCCAAAGAGAGCTGGAAACACTGTGGCTGAAAGCCACACACTGCTCTGAGGGCCATGTCAAGGGAGCTACAATTCAGCAGAAGCTCCCAGCAGGGTGTGGGGAATAGGGAAGGGAGTACAGATTTATGCATGCTGCTAAAGTAAACCCACCATTTTCCATTCGCAGGCACTGCCCTACCCCTCTAGGGAAAGTATATAGTGTTTTGTTTGTGTTCCCTGATTCCCCTTCCCAAACCTCTAGAAATCAAATAACCTCTGATGCTGCCTCTTTTGCAAAGTTCACCTATAGGATCTGTCCAGTCCCCAGCCTTGGCACTGTGGAGTATGTATGAAGGAGACACAAAGAGACCCAGGGACCTCTGCAAACAAGGTGCAGGAATTTGATTGGAGTGCTACCTACCTCTGAGGCCATAGCAAAGGCAGGTAAGTCTCCTGCTCATTTTCTCCGCCCAATGATAATAACTGCCCAGGAGTAGTTATGCTAACAAACATTCTGAACATGGCAAAACTCCCTTAGGGTTATTTACCTGTAGTGCATGCTTGCATCAGGATTCATAATGTCCCATCTTGGTAGCACAGCTGCTGTCAAAATAGAAACTTCTTCCGAATCAGCTATCATAAGACAGAGAAATTTACAGCATCTTCTGCCAAGTGACTTCAACCATGAAGACTAAGTTGTCTACCATGTTAAGCATCAATCTTGCACATGCCAATGCAGTCCAGCAGCTTGTGTGTGCCTGGGCTGGGCTGAATTAGTCAATAATTTTAGAAGAGTTGCTTTGGCTAGGTATCAAATGTATCCTGATGATGTCTATTACAAGGTGTCTTCCAGTTGCTCCACTTTTTGCTAGATATTCTGATACCTCTGCTTTGTGCAAAATGTTTTGCAGAATGTCATTTGAACAAAAGTTCATATTTTCCCTACCAAGTCACTTATGGACACACTCTCCTGGGAGTTGATGAATGATGATGTCGCTGTGAAGGGACTCTTTGGTGATTGCTGATAATGCTCATATCATTTCCTTGGCAGCTTCTCAGGGTAGAGGCACTGAAATCAGCACACACCTCCCACACGCTGGAGCGGCTGGTTCACCTGCCCGCCTCGAATTTCTGTGTGGCCTTGGACAATGCAGCCAGCCTCCCAGCACCTCACAGACCCTTAGTTTTTGCCATTCCTGGTCTTCTTTATCCTTTCCATCTAAATGCTTCGCTACCTCTTTTACGCAGGGAGAAGGCCTAGTGCCATCAGGCCTCGCTCTTGGGTACAGATTGTGCACGCTGCCCAGCAGGAGTCACACAGAGAAGTAGGAGACTTCAGACAAACCTTTCTCTTCAGCTCCAGCAACTGCTGCCCTTGATTTGCCAGTTTGATAACGGTGACTTTCAAGTCAAACTGCAAAGTCACAGGAAAAAAGAGGAAACCATCTTAACACTTAAGACTGGTTTACAGCATCATGTATCACATTATCAATACATTTTCTGCTCAGTATTTACCCTTTTTAATTGCAAAGACTTTTGGTTTCTCTTATACAGAAAAGTGTTTCATGTAGTGACTTTTGGTTTCAGTTTAGCTAATTGGTGTGAAAAGGGCACTTTCTTCATTTGGGCTTGTTCATTCACAGCTAAGAGATCAGCAGAGAGTGGAAGAAGCAGCAGAGCTCATTTCCTCTTTCAGCCTATGACTAGAAACAGGTGGGCAATGTTAAGGCACACTCCTTTTAGAAACATGAAGGATGTGGGTGAGATTTTCCAAGCTGCAGCTCAAGCAGGTAGTGTTCTCACTTCACACAGCTGTCACTGATTTCCAGTGAGATGCTTTGGGAAGCATCACAAAGTGCTCATCTGTATCTTTAAGAACTTATGTCTTTGAGTATCTAGTTCACAGTAACCAGAAACAGCCCGTCCATTATTAACTACAGTTACTACTTCCCTTATTTAATACATCCGTTAGATGTAAGTACAAAACTTGTTTTGATGCCTCGTCTATTCAGCCTTCCCCACAAAACACGGAGCATATTTGAAGCAGCTGGGGGCTTTTTTTTATTAATAGCAAATGGTGTTAAAAGATCTGATCTGTGTACTTTTAATTGACTTTCCACTTCCACCCATCAACTGCTTGATACAAATCATGGAAAATTAGTTCTTACATGGTGAGTAAGAAATGTTGCAATTTACCATTTGCGATACAACACTTGTGTGTATATATGTTCTATATGTATAGCCTTGTTCATGATCAGAGAAGCTAGATGTTTCCCCTGCTCAGTCAACTGATCCCAAGCACCAAAAAGGGGCTCTTGGTTGCCTGCCACTTGCTGCAACAAGTAGACCTTTGTCCCCTTCATGAACTGCCTCTCCAACATGGATCACCCACCTTTCAAAGTTGCTTTGCCAGGGCATCAGTGAGAATAAAATTCTTTTTTTGGACCCTTCTGCAAAAGATGACCCCAAGTGGAGTTTTGCCACCAAACCTAAAGCATCATTGCAAACGCTATCTGGAGGTTTTGCTGTGCTTTGATTTGTCCTTTGCTGAATTTCCCAAATTACTACCTGATCTGTAACCTAAAACTAGTTCCCGTGAGAAATAGTTTCAGTTTGTTTGTTCATTGAGGTCAGAAGATAGTGGTCTGGCACAAACGTCCTGTACATTTTAACAACCTCATTTTTTATATATAGCAAGCACTCCTGTGAAACTGATTGATTACAGTTGGCTGATGAGCGTTATTTCTACCAGACAGTGAGATCACCTTGCTCGTGTGGAGACTGTTTTGGAGAAGGCTGCTGTTTTAATATTGCTTGAGGTGTGCCCACAAGTCTGTTTGTTCTCATGTATCTTATGTGGTCAGGGTGGTGTGCTGAAGTTTTTCATTGCTGAGCTATTTCTTCTAGTTTATTCAATTAATTTAGTTTCAAATGGAGTACTGGGTTTTCGTTTGTGGTGCTGCTTTTCCTGTTACTGTTGTTGTGGTTTACCGTCCACATTGGGGTGTTCAAATCTGCTCTTCATCCACATTGGGGTGTTCAAATCTGCTCTTCAAACTTCATCGAGCTTGCTTTGTGATTTGTATTTTTACAGTTCTGAACATTTCTTAATCTCAGGGTGTTGAGCATGGGCTGAGACTCCCTCCAGCAGGAATTACAGCATATAAACAACTGGGGCAGCACTGGACCCTTGTGACTTCAGCCAGACACATTTCAAGTCTTCGCTGGCCAGGAACTGAAAGGATGTAGAGATCTGTCCAGGCAAGGCTTACAATAGCAGTAAAGCTTTCTTTGATGTACAGATACAGTTAAGGACTTGCATTTGCAGATTGGTTTCTTCTCTATATCTAGCAGTGTGTTTTAATCACTAGAGCAGCTCACTGTGGGGGGAAGCAAGAAATAGCATATTCTTTTCCAGGCTCAAGTAATGATTTAGAGGATGATGTTGAGCTATGTTTTTCTTGCTTTGGTACTGATTTTCTTGTAGGTAAGATACAGATTAATCATAGCAGGCCAGTCCCTCAAGGATGTCACAAAGGTTAACTCCTATTAGAAAGTATTCTGAGCTAATAAAAGAAAAGGTGCTACCCACACGTACATAGTGGGAGGCCTAGCAATTCTTTACTCAGCTGATGTGACAACATTTGAGATCGTGACTCTATTTCCCAGACATGAGCAATAAGGGATTTTGGTCATGGTGGTAGGAGTGACACAACATGAGGACATGCCCTCAGGCTCTCGGGAAAAGGGTAACTGAGGGCACCATCTGCCAGCAGAGCAGGACCTCCGCATTTTCACACACACATTTACATCAGTGCATATTTCCTTAGGCTTCAGACAGGTGCAATTTAAACAGGACAAGAAGCATGGAAAACAGAAAGATGCCCCCTTTGTCAGCAGCTCTGCATCACTTTTTGCTTGTCAAGAGCAATGTATCTGACAAAGGCTGCTCACAGTAGATATTTGCAATCATAACAAAGTTTGCTTCAGTCTGCTTGACCCCAAGACTGGGTCTGAGCCTCCCTCAGAGGTGCACAGCCACTTCTGCTGGGAGTCCCTCCAGTGAGGTGTACACTGTGGGATCACCACAGCTGAGGAGGAATGGAAGCAGGAAAAGCAACTGCAACCCAGCCGCAAATGCCCCCAGCTGTGTCCTCTGCTTTGCTATCATCTCATGTCCCTTGAATCAGCCCTCTCTGCTCCCAGCTCTGTGTCATGCCAATAACCCCATGATCACCCCACAAAAGTCCTCAGTTCCCCTTCATCTGAACTCACCCCAAAACCCACTTATTTCCTGCTTGCTTGAAGACTGATTCATCACGGTTTTCTGCAATGACTCTTCTTGTACAGCCTCCCAACCTCTATCACCATATCAGTTCCTGCACACCCTAGTCACATCCCAGCCAGTTTTCCAGCACCCTCTTACTCTTAAATACCATTACAGAAGGTGGCTAACTCCCAAACTGACTTTTCCTTTAACAGAACTGGGGAATGCACCCGTGTGAGTAGCAATCATCACCACCATTTTTGTGTGAGCAGCCATCATCACCACCATTATTTCCAGTATTCAAGGTTCTTTGTTTTAAAACAAAACAATTTTGCCATTTAACAAGGGGAGGCAGAACCCTGCCAGTTTTCTCAGTTGAGGTTTGGTGCAAAATAAAGCTTGGAAATCACCAGCCTAACCAGTTCTTAATCCTATGGTAATCTGCAATATGTTCTGGTGCTCAGTGGTCCTTACCATTAGAAAATGTTTCTGATGGCTAACATAAATCTTTCCTGCTGCAAGTTAAGCTTGTTACTTGCGCTACTGAAAGCAGATATGGACACCAGTTTATCACAGTCTGTTTTGCAGCTACCTTTTATATATTTGAAGGCTGTCTTGTCTTCGCTTCTCCAGGCTAGACTCAGTCTCATCTTTCACTTTTATCCCTGAGTTCACATTTACTAGACCTCTGATCACTCTTGTTACTTTTGTCTGAGCTTTCTCCAGCACAGTTAGTAGGGCAGCTAAATATATTGCTGCTCTTCTTTGAGATTCAAATTGGCCTTTATGCTATGAATTATCCTGAGAGCTCCCATGTAGTCCTGGTTACCAGCCTTTCACCTAAATCCTTTGCTAAACCACCACTTTCTAGAATAAAGCCCCCATTCCTGTAGGTAAGCTGCCTATACTTATCCCTAGCTTCATGGTCCTTCATCTGGCTGTCAAAATGTATATTGTTTGACTGACCTTCCTTTAATAAGTAATCCAGACCAGTTTTTCTGGCTGACCTATCCCTAACACTTCTTCCCAGTTTTTTTGGTATCTACAGATCTTCCACCAGGACCAGAAAGGAAACCCATGGGACCCTGCAAGTTACATCCCCAGGGAGACAAATTCTCATTTACAGGAAGCATTTAATCTGTTCAGCATGGGCTCTTTTCACTTTGCACTTCTTATTTATTTTCAGTGTCATGAGCAGTGAAGTCACATATCTTACAAACCCCTAAATGTGTTGTCATCATATGTACCCTTACCAAGCCTGAGATCTGCCCAGAGAGCAATATCAAATTTGAAATGTGAAAGGAACATCCTGCCTTCTTAGGGAGTGACAGAGAGTTCAAGGAGCCAACGGTGGTGTGTTGCTTGGAAAAGACAGAAAAAAATAGAGGCAGGAAATCTATTAGACAGGAGTGTATCTGTACTCAGTTCATAAAGATACAAATTAGGGACTGGAACTATTACTCTAAATTGATTGCATCTGGTCAGCGTTAACTGAGTATACATTTCTGAACTGTTTGCTGCTTTTTTGATCCCACTGGGTAGTCAGCTTCTGATATTCTCAGTGAACCGTGTTTAATCATGTTTAGCAATATTTTAGTGATAAGAGTTGGTGGTATTATAGCTCCACTTCCAGTCTTTGATGCAAATGATTATATTACCTCCTTCTTCAGTGAATGCAAAAATCCTCTGGTAACTCATACTAATGACGCCTGAGGAAGTCAGGGCTGTTATTGTTTCAGTGTTCAGCATGCTGCCGCTGCATTGCTTTGATCCATGGCCTTACGTGGCTTTTTAAAGCAGAGAAGGGTGGAGGGAGAAGGCTTACTGGGCTTGTAAACATTTCTATTACATCAGATTAGTTTCCCTGCCATGTGCAATCTGCTGGTGTGACTCAGACTTTCACATTTTATAAAGTCAGCTATGTCTACAGGGACTACAGCCATTCTGAGAAATTCTAGATAAATGTGGATTAGTTTTATCCTTATCTTATTACACAATGTATAATTGTACAAAAAAAAATGCCCTTTTGTTGACTTCTAGTGCAGATGTGCAACCACTGGCAGATAATGAGAACAACATGTTCCCCCTCACCAGCTCCTTTATTCTTTGGCTGTGAGCCTTAACCCAGGTTTAGGAGTAAGCCATGCTCATTCATGGTGTTCTCAGCTGCTCACCACCCACCTCTCAATTTATATATCTTTTTTATTGAGGCTGCATTGCCATGACCTGAGATGGCTGCCACTAAATAGCTGGAGTCATGATTCTTAGAGTAGATCCTTCAACCACTTTTATTCTGGAGAATAGGGCATGTTTTTTCCACAGTTGTGAGAGCTGGCCAAGGCAATACTTTTTTGCCCTTGTATCAGTTTAGGGCACTGCCAGCAGCATGGGAAAAGCAATAGTCATTACCATCAAAAGTGTCAATGTCTCATACATACAAATAATCTGGGGCACTACATGTAACATTTTCACCTCAGGACTTTCTGGGCAGGATTTTCAAACACTCTGCTTTGTGGCAGCCAAAGCTTGCAATTGCTTTGTTATCTCCCACATGTTTTCTTGCCAAATGTTTCCACAGTTGTCTGCTATTCAAATAATGTCTTACTAATGTGGTGGTCATTTTGAATGTGCTGTGTTCATGGGTTGTTTGCAGAGAACCTGAGAGATAGCTGTGATTTCTCCAGCACTGGGACACACCACAGTGTTTTTCTTTTAGGATGCCCTACTTCACATAGGCGCACCACCATTTCTCGTGTTTCTGGTAATGGTAAATAGCACCCACTTGATAGGCCCAGTCAGAGTAAGCAGCTGTGTCAGATCCTTGAAGAAAATACGATGATGACTTGGTAGAAAGCCCCAGATACTCCCCAAGAGCCCTGCAATGCATTAATCCTGCTCTGCAGCATGAACTCAGAGTCAAAACGAATGTTTTTGAAAGCGTAGGGTAGGATTCCCAGACAAATAAAGGCAGTGAGTGAGAAAAGTATTCGGGAGATCGTGAACAATCCGTAGCAGCCCTGCACGTAGTGAACTGGGCATTATTCTGTAATGGCTAGTCCAACTGCTAAAAACTGTGCACATGCGACAAACTGTTCAACATGTTCGCTACATCAGCCATAGTGGTGGTCTGGAGCCTGGAGGTGTCTGCTAGAGACACACATGAGAAACCATTGCCACATACATCAGGGTTGAGGCTGATGTCGTGAGGGGACGGGAAACAGGACTTGAGTACAAATCAAGCAAGAAACTGTATGCCTCAAGGGTGACAAAGATTTAGTCTTCTTTCATTGCCTGAGCTTTCTGAACAAGTTTTTAGGTCCTTCTTGCTGCACCTGAATTTAATCGTGCACTCAGGACCAGATCTGAATGAGGAATCCTCTTGTAGGAAACCCAAGTCCATGTTCCTCCGGCTTTCTTGGTCCAGGGCGGGTTGAGCGCTGCCACCTATTCAGCTGATGAAGCTCTTTCACCAGGATGCAGTAGGCCAGTGGAATGTGGGAGAGATCAGGAAGCTTTTATCACTCAGACGAGTGCGTCAGTGCAGGATGTGAGCCTAAATATGCTCTATTTGTGGAAAAGCATTTTCTTATTAACCAACCTGTATTTGACAGGGTTTTTCCTGAAACAACAGCCTCCCCCAGGGCAGGTAAATGTGACTGTGGCAGCAGTTAGCATTCCCCTGGGCCTTCCTGCATCTAGGATACAATTAGCTACATTTGTCTGCAAATGCTTTAAATATTTCAGTTGGTATGCCATTAATGAATAAGAAAGGGTTTTATGCTAAGAGAGACTCTGAGCACTGCAAGGCAGCCAGTATCACAGACAAGGCATAAGAATGATTTGGGATAGATAATGGTTGTGAGTAATGTTATAAATGATCTCATAGACTTTTTTTTTTCCCTTTTGTGAAGTAAATGACATTCTTTCTTCCACTTAGGGAGCTGTGTGGCCATTAGAGTGTGAAAAAATGTCTCTCTCAGCCAGGACTGCTAAGTACATTTTTACTGAGGTCCACTGGATCATTTTAATGACGTCTGCTCATTTTCAGTCATCTCTTTCATGGGGTCTCACAAGGTCTCCCTCCCCTCCAAGACACTGGGAGGACAGCAAGGGAGAAGGGCTCTCTCACAGGGACGCAGGAGGCTTCATGCATTTAGGTCTCTCCTGGTTTCTGAAACATCATTTATGCAGTCCACATCTCACCTTCACCTTTTTTGACCCCAGATTCAGTGCTACCACTGTCATCAACAGCAGTAGGAGGTAGATTCCACAACATAACATGAGAACCATAGCATAACATGACCAGACACTATTCCCCTGTAACAGAAAAAAAGCCCATCCCTCTTTCAAAGGCCTGGATGGGCACAAGTTACTCATGGGGAGATTCCAGGTGGACACAAGAGGAATTTTTTCTCAATGGAAACAATCAGACATTGGAATAATCTCCCCAGGGAAGTAGTGGATTCTCCCACACTGGACACTTCTAAGATTCAGCTGGACATGCTGGGACATCTAGGTTGTGATTTGCCTAGAAAGGTTGTACCAGATGATCCTTGAGGTCCCTTCCAATCTGGTATTCTATGATTTATATGAACACAGCATACATGTAAGGATGTATGCAGTGGCAGTTTCTATGAGCGGGAGGACAGGAGCACTGACATGATGCTACCAAGTGGGTTATCAGTGGGTATTGCATGGCATCAGCAGTTGGCTCAGGTTTTCCACTCACCACTAGAGCCAAAGTCTTTGCGGGTGCCCTATATTCCAGCCCTGCCACTGTAGAAGCAGCCACGAAGCTGTAATGTGGCAGTGTTAATTTGAGATGTGCCTAGAGGCAGCTGCTCAAGAACCCACCTTTGCTCTCTTCTTCTGTATTAATGCCATGACAAATAATCTCCACTTGGGAAAGAAAGCCGCTCAGGACCCACTTAAAAGCTTTCCTTTTCTCTTTATTTGGTAACATTTTCTCCATTCCATCTCTGTGGCACATGTAGGTGATGTGAAGAGAAAATAATAGTACCCTCATTATGCCTTTGTTTTCATATTTGCACAGCAGAGCTTATGAAAGGAGGCCTTATGCCTTGGCCAGCTTTTATTATTCTGGATGTCTAGTAATAGGTGAATAGCATAAAAAAGCATGACATAGTTGTTATACATTTAAGCGTTTGTAATCATATATTCAAAATTGCTAGACATTGTGGCTGAAAGTCCAACTGAGACATCTGTAGAAAGTACAAAACCCCCACAAAAATATTTCAGTGATATAAATTATTCAAATCATTATTAATCTCACCCACTCCACTAGTCCAAGTCAATTTGAAGGAGCCCTGCATGGGATAAGATTCAGCACATGTGGCAACAATTCTGCAGCTTCTTTTGAATCCCAAATTGCTGTACTTATAACAAGAAGTTTCTTTCAGTCAAAGTCCCTTAGTAAATGTACTTCAACTTATGATTCAACTTAAAATGTCAGTTAGAACACCCCACCAAAACCTGAAGGCCTGCCTCTTTTTTATTTGGGAATTATTCTGGCAAAGCTCCCCTCAAGTAAAGATGCCACCACTCTGAACAAAAGCTTCACGATTTGATTCAATAAACTTGTCATCTTTGCATAAAGAAATGGATAAAGATGCAAACAAGACACCGTCCTAACAAGTCACATAGCTTATAGGAAGGACGCTTCATTCAGCCTCTAAGTGGGCCACCAGACCAATGCTGGCAATTATCAGTGCTGCTAGTTTAAACCTTTAGTTGCAGCAGTCCTAGATTGCATTAAACATCTGTGGTGGCCACACAGGGGCAGATGACAACCCAACTCAAGCTTGGAATTCCGATGCATTTCTGGCCCTTGCACTGATGCCCTTGTCTCCCACTCTGCCGAATCTCATGACACCATGGGCACACACCTAGGTATATCTACCCTGAGCAATGAAAACCTGCCAGCAATAATCCCACAAAGCCCCATCACTGTTTTCTGGCCTTTCTGGAAGAACATAACAGTTCCTTACTACTGCTTCCTCTTTTTTCTATAGATAAGGTCTGACAGCACTAGAAAATGGGCCGCTTACTGACGCATGGTAAGGGTGGCTCTGGTGCCAGACTATAAGATGTAATTAAGATACAGGCAGGTGACTCCCATATGGTGCAGGCTGACCAGTTATGAGAAGAGACCTTATGCTAGACTTGTAAATTGTAATGTCATATTTCCAGGAATAGTAGATGGTGTGTTTATCCCATATCAGTATACACTCTGTGCTGCATTTGACAGTATATTTATTTCTAGTTTACTGGTGTTTTTCAGAACCTGTAGACCAAAATACCCGCATAACTCATTTATGCTATTATCAGTATCATCAAATATTGGGCCCTAAAATTCTCTGGTGTTCAGGGTGAAATATTGCCTGGATTTAAGGTAGATGCCATTGTGCAATAAATTGCTCGTGTTTCGACTTGAAAAAGACAATGATTTAGTAGAGTATTGATTTTTTAAGGAGGGGTGGAATTATGATTGGTGATTGGAGTTAGTCCAGCCAGAGATGAGGAAAAGCAAATGAGAAGATTCATCTACTTATGTTAGGTACTTAGTTTTCCTTACTTAGATAATTACTTATCTGCCATTGTAGAAAACCTTACAAACACAAATGCAATGTCTCTCTTAGGTAGGGAAGCACTGTTATCTTCTATTATGCTCACAGAAGAGGCCCCAGGAGATTGGGGACAGTGCCCACATAGTTTGGTGAGATCCCTCCTAAAGGCCACCATCATGGTGCGAGTCCTTAGAGCATCCCAGCTGCCATCAGACCAGGGGTATGATTGACCAAACAACCAGCCTCAAAGTGTCACTCTCAGACTGACATGACTGAATGTCTTACATCCTCTGATCCCAGCCCCTGGAAGCTGCAGATACATGAGATGCCAAAACCCCTGCAGCCCTCAGCTTCCTGCTGGTCATGGCAGACGTTTTAGAAAAGGGGTTAATTACACCACCCAGGTGATCAAACACACAGGGCCACAGTAGACTGTTCTCCCCTGTACCGGGAGCTCTGAAAATCTCTATAGTCTGCTTCCACCAAGCTCAGACCTGTTAAATTCAGGGTACCCATCATGAGCCTCACTTGTTTTTTTGTACAGATGAAATGGAAGACAGTGTGTGAACTAAAGGATTGCCAAAGGGCCTAAATCAAAATAACAAGCAGAAGTTGCAGAGTGCAAAAATATTTTGCAATTGTCAAATGCAAAAAACTTCTGTCTTCAAATGCAAGAAAATTGTAGTGGTTTCGTGCAGAGAGGATGCTGGCAAGGGGTAAACATGAAAACCAGTCCACATGTAATAGCTTTGTGCCATTAAGAACTGAAAATAAAATAAAACTTTTACAAAAATTCCAGACTTCCTCACTGGGGAATCCACAGTTATAGAGGTATTTTCATATCACTTTTTTATTTGGGCCAGCTCAGATTAACCACAGACCACACACTGAAAGACTGGTCACTCTCTATTACGACAGCCGTTTGGAATTCCCTCAGATTAAACATGCCCAGACCGTCACTGGTTTATGGCTGGAATAAGTTACTGCAGAAAAACAGAAAGCATGAAACTGTAATGCGGCCAAAACCTTAAAAATAAGTAAAAAGTATAGTCCGCCTTTTTAGCACTTACTTGGAGTCTGCAGAAGTGCTATAAATAGAAACTCAGAGTCACTAGCCCTTTTTTACCGTGACAAGTCTCAAATCCAGATTATGGGCTATCCATCCATTTTCTTGGTAAAGTGGATCTGTTACCATCCTCTATAACAGAACAGAGACTGGACAGTTTACCAAAAGAAAATCAAAGGGGCTGGAAATCCAGAAAATAGCCTGATGGTCTTCCTTTGGGTCCTGTTCCTTTCATGATTTGCTTTGCCATCTTGGCACACCACTGCCACCTCACTTGCCCAGTTCTGAGGCCAGTGTCCCACAGACAGGGCTACCATGACAGAGGCCACGGGCTCACAGTAGTGAAACCAGCCTGTATAACCCCTCTCTGACAGACTGAGGAGGTGTGGGGGGCAACTGTGGTTATGCATTCATGGTTTTGCACAAGGTAGTGCAGAGCTAAGGTCTGGCAGTCAAGTTCTTTCTGCCAAGCATCCTCAGGATTCCCTGGGTTGCTACTCCTCAGGGTCTTCCTGAGCACATTAACAGTCCCGATGCAGCCCATTGCTTAAGCATTTGACTTATAGGAGATCTCCTCTAAATGAAACTTGTTCCTCATCTTCTCAGCAACCTCCAGGATGTCTTTTACTCTGTCCAGTCTACCTAAGCTTTGCAAGACAATCAGAAGCCATGTTAATCCTGACAAGCAGACCATCGAGCCAAGGTGGAGACTTGGCTCCAGCTGTTGGAGATCTCTGCTGGGCTACCGATGTAGCTGTGTCAGAAGAAGACCTACAACCCAACAGATGTGCCACCTCAGCCACTCACCTCTCCCAGGGCTTTCTGTAGTGTCAGTGGTAGGTACCGTGTGGAGCATCTCACATCTGTGGCGGAACTGCCTTTCCACATCCTTACTTCATTCCTGGGCTGTTCCCACCCATAGCCTGGAGGCTTTCCTCAGTTCTTCCCTTTTTCTGTGGCATGAATTTACCCATAACCCCTGCTGCCATCAGCTGCAACCTCTTTGCAGTGGTTAACTGTTGCAGGTGGTTTTTCCAAAGCAACAATCCTATACTTACTCAATCAGTATGTAAAGGAGGACACAGGACTCCAGCCAAGCCATACCCAGCCAGGATACATCTTCTGCCTGTGTTTTGGTGGTTCTGTGGAGGCAAACTGCAGGAAGGCACATGAGGATATGATCAATCCTGTCACACAGTTTTCTCACACCTTCATGGCTGCGCACAAGAGGACTGCAAGTAAACTCCAGAAAGGGTATTGAAGACTACCATCCATCTTTCCAAGAGTGGATGCTGTGGAGGGCAACATAAAGCCAGGTTTCTTACAGGTTTCACCCCTAATGATGCGAGCTGAAATGCACACTGCTTTGTCGGGTGCGCAGCTGAGCAATGAACAAAACTGGATATTTTTCCAACAGGCACACTGCTTGCTAGATAGTGCTTTACCTGAAGACAGTGCTGAAGATGGCTTAGGAAACAAGCACAGAGCAAGGCATTGGAATTTAGGTCTTTAAACACAGCTATCAATCTGCTCATCACTGCTTTATTCCATTATGCAGATGCCTACACACAAAACAACACCTATTTAAAACAAAACAAGGCAATTTTTTTTCTTTTCTTATGACCTACCAGGCTTTGTAACACATCATATTATTTTCCTTCCAAATGTACAAAACTCTGGCAGGATTTATCGGTGTATCAATTGCCCTTTTCATTCAGCACAGGTGGAAGAACAAAGCAGTGCCTCCCTGCCTGCCCTCAAGGACCTTATGCGGTGCCTATACAAACATTAGCAATATGTGTAGCCGTTGCACTGTGCACTTACAGGGTGGAAGCATCAATCTGGTCTCCTAAAAGAGTATTTTTCATGATGCCTTGTGACATAATAGTCTTGTAGCATCTTTAATTTAAAACGAAAGCGCCTGTAAAGGATTGCTCTTACAGTCTTACCGACCTGAAGAAATGAAGCGGGGAGACAGCACACAGACAGCAATACCTTAGAGAACGCTGCTCACGCTCGTTCATTGTTTGTTTGACGATAATGCAAAAAAGGCGCAGTCGAGATCGGCATCAGTTGTGCTGTGTTGCCCGAATACACAGAGATACAGGTCTGAAAATCTGTAGGCATATTTAACTAGCTGCTTTTGATCTGTATAGCCTCCTGAGGTAACAGTAACTCTCACTTGGCAGAGCGAAAAGCTGAAGAAGCCAGAGGCCAGGTCTGCACAGTGTTATCTGCAAACACATGCGCTACTGACACCATTAAGGTGTTGTCAAAATAAAACTAGATCTGATTCACCAAATCATAGCTGTGTCCATGCACTGCATCCCTTCTAAGAGTACTTTTAGCTGAATTTTGACTGTTTTCCTGAGCTGATACTCAAAATCGTCAGTCCACTCTTTGCGCATATGTACCTGTAATGACTCAGCACATGAGCACCACAACCGTTTATGCTGTGGAGGCATCTGAGCTGTGAGCCTGCTACTGGAGAAATATTTGGGGAAGCTGCACATCTTGAAGCCTGTTTCACCCTTGAGTCTGGATGCTTTGCACCTCTCGTGCAGGAATGGACTTGGGCTATGGTGTAGCAATGCAGAGGCTTCAGCAGTACTGGCAAGGCAAGCCCTACCCTATTTATTCCCCACCTTCACACCACAGCAAACCCTCTCCTCATCTGTATGAACACAACTCTTCATGGGCTGTGCCTGCTTCTAGACCTAGGAACCCCCAAAATACACATTTGTTTCTTTCTTCAAACAGAATTGATGCCTGATCTAATTTACAGCATGGACCCACAAGCAGCTCCGTCAGCACAGCTGAAGAGAAAGAGTCGTGCACAGAGGGGAAAAGAGTGGGATGGATGTTCCTGAAGATGGCATTGACACCAGCACTGGGATGTCTGCAAAGCTCAGCCTCAAGAGCATCAGGCATGGGCATTTCTGCTGCTGATGGATAGCGTAAGCCCATTCACAGTTGTGCCACAAGAGTGCCAGGATGGAGAGAAGGAGAATTAACATATACCAAGAGAGGAAAGAAGGCCATTAGCTGCACAGGAATGATGGGTTTAGGCACTGACTGCTATTGCTTTTCCTCTCTTTATTCTATTTCTCTGACATGAAATAATTTAGAAAATTAATAGATTAAAAATTAATATGCCATTGCAGAGTGTGCATGAAGACACACTGCCAGAGATTATCTTTTCCCCCACTCATACTGCAGGCCCAAAGCTGACCCTACCCCACTAGACTCAAATATTTTTAGTTTTCCTTTGTGCATTTTGGATTAAATAGCTCAAGGGGAATTGAACAAAGCTATGAAATTGAAGTACCAGCAAACAAACAAGACAGATCATGACTGTGATATTTTTACACTAAAAACTGAAAAATAAAAGCACAGAGAAAAGAAGGACTGACTGAAGAATCCCGCCTTGAGAACCTGTTTCTATGTCTTTGGGGATCAAATTAGTTGAGGAGGGGACTGTGGATATATTATAAACACCTGCTGTTTCAACCCCAGGCTACTCTAAACAGCACAAAGTCTTAAAAATACACAAAGCAAAGGCATAAGCCCAAGAGAAAGGGCCATGAAGTAGCACGTCTGGTGTTCAACATCCTGTAGTCTGGTAGAAAAGTTTCTGTTTAGCTCAGGTTACTGCAGTTTAAAAGATGTACTTTTATCAGAAAAAGGGAAAATATGCTAAGCCACAAGTTGGTGACCATTTGCAAGGAATCGCCACACACTCACCAGGGAGGCAAGTTTTGTGATCTACCCTTTTGATTTTAGTTCCAATTTTAGTAGAACCAATGCAATACTTAATTTTTCCAAGGTAAACTGAGTGACTGTCTGTCAGTGCTCGATCTATTTTTACACTCTTAGGATTCACTGTTTTTCCAAGCTGCTACTGTGTGTGAAATTTATAGGAACTTTTATTATTATCTGTCTGATATGGACGTGGAACATTTTGGTCAGGGTGAGGCTAAAGCCTGATACCGTGTGCTGGAAATTTTCCACAGTAGAGTGTGGCTTTTCTTTGGCCTGGGTTGCTCAGCTCTTTGTTTCTGATCTATGTAAATGGCTCATGATCTCTTCATCTTGGATTCACTCTCTGCTTTTCTCCTCACCCATTTCTCACCTATTCTCATTTCTTCAGCCCTCATCCCACTTGCCTTTTCTTTCCACTTAGATTGTGCCTTCCCTACTGGACATATAACCCTAGAAAAGAATGTCCTCAAAACCAAAACACAAATCATACAAGAAGCATGCAATTAGTTTCGTACTTGCTGTCATCACAGTATTTGCCATGCCTAAACATTACATCCTATTTCTGCTTGGGTCCAGAGCTAGGTGAAGACATTTTGGTAACTGGGGCCACCCTACCTACTCTTCCTTTTTCTTAAACATTGCTTTTTGCCCCCTCTCCTCCTGTGCCACAAGTACTGACCCAGATTGAAGGGATACAAGGCAATGGGGCACCCCATGGGCTCAGGGTCAGGTCCTCTCCTCCCCATGGCTCTCTGGCATCACCACTACCAACTGAGTTTCTCCTCTCTGTCAGAGAAATGCAGCAGCAGCAGCTAAATCAGGGAAGGTGAAGGCTCTACAGAGAGGAGAAGATCACTCTCCCATAGGAGGGGACACCCTCTCCCTACAGTTCTCTATCACAGGTCTTCCTTGGGCAGCTTTTAAGGCTCCTGGACACCCCAGCATGGACAGGCTAGTGTTGCCTGGAACAAGGAAGTGGGGCCTCTCCCTTCCTCAACTCATTCTGAAAAAATGGGATGCTGAGAACGTGCCTTTGTATTTAGGGTTCAACCCAGGACACCTGGTCCCCAGGACATCTGGTCCCCCTCATCCTCAACCACAAGGAGGACTATGGTCCTGCAGGAGCCTTCACAGTCACTACTACCACCAGTTCCTGGGCAGCACCAGGAGCCAGAAGAGCTGCAGCATATTTACCTCCTTTTGACACCCCTCTTCTTAGTGGCATCAAGGGCAAGGTTTCCAGCATAGCCCTTGCTAAGGCTTAGCTCTGCGTGTCTGTTTGTCCAGCAGAACCAGCTGCTAGATTTGCGTTGTCTGGCACACTCAGGTTCCAGTTCTGCAGAACCATTAATGACCAAACAAATGATTTTATTAGTAATTATTAACACTGACCCATGTTGTCCCACTCCACATTGTATGAGTTGGCCTTGCAGAGCAGTCGCCTGCAAGCCTAGTCCCCTGACACAGCTGCGTTTTCCATAGTATGCCTAATCTGCGTGTAATTCATGGCTCATCTGGGATTTCTGTGGCATAAATAGCATTACACCATTATGAAATGACAATAGATGCCAGAGCTGTTATCCGTCGAAGTGGAGCCTGAGAGTGCAACTTCTACCAGACTAGCAACAATTGGGTTTGCAAATGTAACCAGATCCTATTGTTAATCCCGGCTCTGTTTGGGCATCTGTAACAACTGGTTATGTTGTAAGACCATGATGGCTTCCAAGTAAGAAATCATGGCGTTTTCATTATGTGCTGAATGTTCATCACATCAGATCCATTTCTCAGCATTTAATGTTAATTACTAGCTTGGTTTTGTATTAGCTGAGAGCTAAATGATGTAGTACTGCAGAAAACTATTAAGATCTGCGTCACATAGGCAAACATAACCATCCACTTCCAGAATGTGAAATGGATAATGAGTGGGTATAAAGGAGTTTTCAGAAACCCCAGCTGAATGCATTCAAGAGCAGCGCTTCCTCTTTAATGGGCTTTCTGCCAGAATGACACATCACTCTGCACCACTGAAGTCATTTATAAACTGTCCTTCACAACACTCTTTTCTCTCCTGCATGTGCTGCTTCTCCTCCTAGGAATAGTCGCAGAGGGAGGATGCACCTAACCATAACTTGCTGCACTGTTCAGAATAGTAAAACTCTTGGAGAAAGCAAGCACCTAAGTCTCTGCAGGACTAAGCCTAGTGGAACAGGGAGGGCAGGGTGATGTGAAAAGCAGAGCTACACAGAAGGAGTTGGCTACCAACCAAATTCCCAGTTCTTTGAGGCTGACTTGGGTTTTCCACTCAAAAGCATTGCCTTGGTTTCAGACTGTAATGCAATATCTGAAACCATCCTGTGTAGTTCCCTGCATTCCTGGAGAAAGCCAGGCCGGAGCTGGAGGTTGAAGTAAAGGTCTGCAAGGGTTACACAGCACTCCCCTGGAGGAATGGTGCTGAGGTGTATCAAAGAGAGTGTTTAAAGGGAGGGAAAGGAACTTCTTAAAATCTCTGTGTACCTTCCCCTCCCTTCCTCGCCCTCTGCCTAAGCACGCTCTCACACAATGAGTCACGAATGCTTGTCACAGACTTGGGATCCCCACTGTACTATTCAGCTCAGCAGTCCTTGAGTCCTTGCTTACAACACAAACATGAAAAACTAGACCCAGAGACAGAGACGCGAGAGAGCACAGAACAATTTCAGTCATCTTGCTAAACAGGGTCCAAAAGCTACTGACAAGATTTTGATTCCGCAGTGTTCAAAGGAGAGTCTTTCCAAAAACAGAGTCTGGAAGAAAGGGAGAGAGTGTTGCACATTTTTAACAAGGAGTTCCTCCCAAGCCCGAGGAGAAAATAGCAGAGGTGCTTGGTTGTGGCCTCCTGACACTGAATGAAGGTTTATGGGCAGGGTGGGGATAGGCACTACTGGACTTGCAAATGAAAAGAAATTATTTCTGCCTGATATCACAAAGAGACAAGACCCAGCACAGGGATGTGATCACCACAGAGAGAAAGGAGCTAGCAAAGAAAAAGCAATGATGGAGTAGTCCAAGCGATGGGCTAAGGAAATGACCATTGCAGCAAAGCTCCTGCTGCAATAAAAACGTTACGATTCTGGATGCTAAGAAGCCATGCAGACAGCCAAGAAATGTCAAATGTAGATGGAAGTATGAACAAGAAATCTGCAAGGCGTAAACTTGGCATGGTTATTTAAAGAGAAAATACCAATTACTTAGGTCATAAAAAAAAAAGTGCTTCCTTCCACTGACATCTGAAAATCCTTATGCCAGAGGGACTGTTATGGCTTTCCTGGGAAAGAAGAGTCAGCTTTTCTTTTGGGTAACTTTCCCAGCGATTACCTGTTTCACCGAAGCAATTGCTTTGTCCACTGTCAGCTATTTATATGACTATTTATACGCAGCCCCACAGATGTTCTGTACTTATGTAAAACTACAGACTCAAATCGAAAGCACAGACAGGACCATAGCATGCAAAAATGGTCCTAAGCAGACAATTTCTAGGCAAAATCCTGTAGGAGAATTTTAAAAGATTGCCCTGCATTTAACCAGTTCCTTCTTATAAGATGCAGTACCAAATACTGGATTTAAGATACAGCAGGTCTGACAGTGGAGGTTAAAGTGTTAGGAGTTACAGGGGAAGCATAGCTGCTCAGTAACCAGCTTTATAAAAAGAAACCATGTGTATATCCTTCCTTACTTCAGTTTCTTGGGCTTTAGAGGGCCTTTCCTTGTGTCTCTTTGAACATCCACTACTTTTGCCTAGATGTGCTAGAACCCCCTGTTACTTCAAAGCCATTGCTGGAAATTTCCACAATCGCAGCCTTCTCTCACAGTTGGAGGGAAAGATGGCTTCTGACAATGAACTTCACATACATGAGGACAAAAAATGCATTGTGTGGCTTGCCACTTGCCTTTGTTTTCCTGTTTTGCAGAACTTGCTTCTCTCATCAACCTGCGTAGGGCTGCCAGGGACTAATATTGCCTGCATGGTGTTGAATTTGTCAGTCAAATGCTGATCTTGGAACAAAGAACATTTTCCTTTGCAATTAAAATAAGCTGCTAACTGGGGAAAGGTTAAGGCTATCAGCTCCAAGGAAATATAACTTGTCCAGTAATCTCTCTGTTTCAAGACTTTGCGACCTCTGTGAAAAGACAGTACAAATTTTGTTACTACAGCCTTTTCAGTAATTCAGCTAAGTCCTATTGTATTACTTGAGTTATTTTGTTTTCATCTTTAACAGCAAACTTAGACCTGAACACTCCTGTAAATTGAAACAAATGTAGGTTAAATACGCAGCAGGGATTTCTCTACCTACCCCAAATACTACTTAACACTTTCTCTCCTCCTAGAAGCACCAACTTACTCTTCATTGTCAAGAAAAGAAAATACTAGGACCACAGATGAGCTTGCAGCGATTACTACAGGGTAAAAGAAGAATGCAGCAGCAGTGGAAAATGAAGAGGAAAGCATATAAAGAAAACTTCAGTCACAGCTTCACAAAAATATCTCCAGTTCAAGTGTGCTACTTTTTTCACGAGCTTCTGCTCACACTAAGAGCTCTCACACAAGCAGCCAGTTGTAGCAACCCTTAAGACCAACCAGATTTGCTAATAGCAAAACTAAAATTTCCTGGAGCTGCTGTCATGCTTTGGGGTGAAGGAGGCAGCCACTGCAGATGTTTGCTCTTGGGTACCACCGAGTCTGAAGGAAGCAGGGATTTTTGCAGCCCTCTATCACTACTAAAAAGCATCACCTACTTTGTGCAGCCCAACTGTTTTGCAAGCACTGCTTTGCCCATCTGACAAGCATGTTTTACGTTTTATGTTTTATGACTGGCAATTTACAGGTCAGGAAACAATTTTACTCAAACACTGAAGTGCCATTGTCTTGTTTTGCTTTGTTTTTTAATAAATTATATACACCTTGAGAATATATGCTGAAAATGCATTTGGGTCACCATTTGGAACGGGCAGACACAACCTATGGATTATCCTGCCAGGTGTGCTCTCACACCTATGGACCATGGCAGCACAGGTGAGCCAATTGCAGCTTTCCTACTTTCTCCTCCTGACTAACTGAAAAATTCATTTTGTTGGAGACTTCTTCCATCCATCTCCAGGATCACTGAAGTAATTTTGGATTGTTCCAGTGGTGCATAATTTGCAGTAGTAGTCATAGAAAGAGCTGGGTAAAGGACAACTCAGGGACACACAGGTCCTCATGGCATGGGAGTCCCTTTCAGGCCACCACAGTACCCCATGTGCCCTATGGCAGGAGTTGTCAGGGCTGCAAGGCACTCAGTAGCCAGGGCAGGGCAGAAGAATTGCCTGGCTGATGCAATGCTCTATGATGCTGAGCTGCTACAGGCACTCTTCTTTTCTTGAATAGGTTGACGCTCGTTAAGAAGAAAAATCTTTACAGTGAGAGGGATGCAAGTAAACTTAAGGAAACCTAATTTTCTCCTGGGTTACCCCAGCTTAGACATACCTGAATCCCTTGTGACTTCCGTACAGAAATCAAAATGCAATGTAATCAGTGAATTGCAGTCTGCTCTTCATAAAACCACTGGAAAGTGCAGATGCCGTGATTGCGCTGTGTGCTCAGCGTGGTGCGGGGCTATCACGGAAAGTCATTACCGATCCTCTGTTTGCAAGGGGCCATCATTTTCATTATTGCTGCATCACCTGCTAGTGTTGTTACCATTAGATGTCTATTAGTGACAATGTCTGTCATTGACTTCTGGATTTAGAAGTTTATAGCTTGGTAACTGTGGTAGTATTTGCTAGGATATTAAGGTTGACTTAAAAAATCTCAGTCTGGAAACATATTTATTTCCTAAATTCTCTGGTGTAGCATTGCCATAATTATACTTGGAAAAATAATTTCACAAAGTGGCTTAATTTAAGCAAAGATGCTTTGTACATTTTAGGATTTCTGTTCCATCTTTTCATCACAATCAATGGCTTCAAGGTTTCAAGATACCTGGATGAGATGGGAAGGGAGGTCAGGCAACAGAGGTATTCACAAATGCCAGTTTTCTCCTCCACTCTAGGCTGACTTCAGAGGCCAGTTTTCCAAGGGCCTGTCTGGAGTCAGTAGAAGAAGAAAGGCAATTCCAGAAGGCAGTTCAGGAGACCTTAACAGACTTAGACCTGGAGTGTCTTCCGGAGGCCTTTCACTCCAGCAGAACAGGAGCCAAGTGACACTGGCTTGAGGGATCTTTAATATTATCACCTACTTCTTGCTATGGTAAAGCCTGGGAGAGAAGCAGAGGGAGAAAATGCACTCTTCCCTGGGCTGAAGGAAAGTGTATCTCTGCTCACTGGTCTGGATGGTTTGCCTTCCGAGGCAATATAACAGGACAAAATTTCAACCTGGAAGAAACAGGCTCCTGAGAAACAACGTCTTTCTTGCGAAAAAAGGATGATTTCTCCCACATATGGGAGGGCCTCAGATTTCCTGGCATGGGACAACAACATACAAGAGCTGCTCTTCTCTCCACTTTGTGATGCTCACAGAGAGATGGCAGGAGGCCAAGCAGTGGCTGAGCCAATGGGCTCAAGTCTTTCAGGGCTGTCCTGGACCCTGTGGATCAGCTTGGTTTGCTGGACTATAAGTGAAAAGGAGTAGAGCCCAAGCCCCATAGGCAGAGTTTGCACTGCAAAATGAAAGAGAAAGGGCGAGTCACACCAGCAGAGAAAGTCGATAATGGAGTTCATAATTAGGAGAATGGATGTCAAATGTTTCAAGGTTATTTGACTGCAAGTCACCAACCTGGAACACCTTAAAGAAGAGTAAGTGTGGGTGTTCAGCAGAGACAGATGCCCCCAATTACTAATTATCCGTGCTTAAAAGAAAGCTGTTCAAAGTTTGCTGCCTTACAGATTTCACTGGTAGGGTTACTTGTCAAAGGAAGTACATATGCATAGTACTAATGTTAGCAGTGAGTGGGATTTACAAATGACATTTATCTCCAGCATTCAAAGAATAATAGCTGAGGGAGTGAAGGGCTAAGGGATCCTTGTTTGGCTATTTCATTACTCTGCTATTGCCAAAAACTGGAGTACTTTATCTATGGCATTTGTATTCTGAACTGTGACAAATTAGTCAAAAGACATATATTCAGAGAGAAAGTGCACGCTGTATATAAATATGTGTGTGTGCATGTTTTCTAGCATAAACTGAAAACATTTTCCCTGATGCCCCTGAATCACTACAGTGATGTCTTTTAGTCTGACTAGAAGTATGAATATGGTGTCATTAATTATGACGAAGACATAGCAGTATCAAAGATGCTGCATTCTCACAAGAGAATAATAAAACCAAAAAGGATTATAAGAGCATTTGCACTAGAAGAAATGCTGGATGGTGAGCTGAGCTATTAGCAGACTTCTAAGAATATTCCTGGGCATGTCTGGCCCCCAGAGCTGCTTTCTGGGGGGTTCACACTTTATTAGAGGGAAGAAACTCCAGCCCCTGGTCACGGTGCCACAGAGAAGCAACCTCTTTCAGTTCTGCTCCTCTGACCTACTTAGGTGGGTTTGGGTTGCTATTTTCACGTGAAGCATTTGAAATCAGCCTCATCATTACAGCAAAGAGCATTATCTCTCGCTGTTTTCCATCCAGCCCCAAGAATAACTCTGATGTCAGCGGGGAGCTCTCTCTCTGGCAGCCGTCTCCGTGCTGCCAGCTTGTCAGATAAAAGGTCAGCTGGTTCTGCCAGCTCCTCAGGCGGACCCAGTATATGTGGTCCTCTGCTCTGTTCCAACCGCCCCAAGCAAAGCAGCCCCAGGAGAAGCCGCCTCCTGCCCCCCACTTCCAAGATCCCGTTCAGTTGTGAACCTGCCCTCAATGATACCAGCCAGCTGCAGCCCTCAAAAAGGCATACTGCGGTTGGGGTGATGCTGGTGGTGCCTCACGGGCATTCCTCCTTCACAGCAAACATCCCTTGCTGTAGCCACAGTGAGTACATCCCCATCCTAATGTTAAGGATTTCCCAAGCAAGCAGCTTGCAGGTAGCTTCCACATCTGTCCTGTTGCAGGATTGACATGGAGGGAGAGGATTATTAAGGCAGAAGGCTGGGACCCAGAGCGCTGACTGGTGGCCTTTGGACATATGCAGGGAGCACAGGCTTGTATTGTCCTCACCAGTGAAAGCTGGAATATTTTGTCAGTCCAATTTGTCCTCGAGCTGCAAAACAGCCTCGAGTTCCTTAAACTAAATCACTACTCTAGCAGGAATATAAGAAACCCTGAGGTGATCCACTGTGGCCCCCCAGGAATCCAGCCCTGAATGCACAGCCCTAGCAAACCTCATTCATATTGTTAACCACAATGGCCATTTTGCCTAAGGAAAGGCAGAGTTAGGACTTCAGAATTTGGCCCAAATCCTAGACTATATAAATAGATTTCTGTGAATCAAAGTTCCATTATGTAAGACATAAAAAAAAAAAGCGAACAAATGAGAGAAAAAATAAGCTGAACTTCAGAGACTGCAGTGAAGCATCAGCATAAGAGCTTGGGCACTGAGTCAAGACACAGATCTTTTTCTTTTTTTTTCCCCCAGTTTGCCTGCTTTGCTTTAAAAGTGACTCATCCACTCACTCCCCCTTCACCAGCACTTTCCATGTTGTTTCAGGCATGCCTGTGCATTTTAAAGCTCAAGAGGACCATCGAAACTGCCTGTTTATTCACTGCGCATCTACATTTGCACTTCCAAATTAGAGGGGGGAAAGGGGTATGCACAAACAAAAACTGCCTCAAACACATCGCCAAGGTTAAAAGCACCGTGGTGCGAAGCATGCTGCAGTTTACAATGAATTGAAATGTGACTAAAGGCAGCATGTGACAGCCGTCTATATTTAGCAGTGGCTTTTGCTTTTACACTCTTTGAGATACCCTGTCAGAAAAGCATCTATGTTTGTGCATCTCAGCAGAAGAATGAGCCCCTGAAGGTGTAGGAAATCTCTGACAACGGCTTTGTATACATTCCAGTTGTCGCTGGGGCATTTGTTTATACATGTTGCAGGCTCGCCTCCCTCCGCACCTCTGGCACATTCCCATCCGCTCTTTGCTTTGACCAGGGAGTATTTTTAGCTGATGTAGCACAGCCATTTCACCATTGGATCTCCTTGTCACACCTTTTCCACAAGCTGTTAAAAGAGAAGTCTTGAGAGCAAATCACAGTGCCCCCCCTAGAAGTTCTCCAGTTTTCATCTTCTTAAGAGCTGAGATGCATATTCCATTTGCTTTTTTTTTCTTTTCCTAATTTATGTTACTTGCATAGTCAAATGAGTGAGGAGTGTGTGTTTTGTACAAGGTAAATTCATGTTGAACATAAATTGGTCTGAAGTGTTTTCTTTAGTTCAGAGAGATTCCATTAGTCATATATGCAACCTTCTTCCAGCAGCAAAAGAAGGAAAGAACTATATATAATGTTTTCCAAAAACCACCCTGAACTGTTGTTCTTTTGGGTGAGGGAGAATTTTTGTCTTCCTCTTTCACTGCAGCTTTTCTCTGCTGTTTGGTAACTAAAAGCGTTTCTTACATGCACTTATATTACACAAATCCCTTAGGTTTATAAATAGCTACAGAAAACGACACTTTTTTTCATAGTCCCCTTTCTAGTTGGTTTAAAGCCTTGCCTGACTGCTTTTAAAGAGGGCTTAGCAACATTTAGATAACATGGTGATGCATGCATATAAGAACTTGAACGGCACTAATAGTCTAGCTGTTATAAGCATTAGAGCATTCCCAGTACTCCAGATTTCCATAAATAACATAAATTAACCTCCCAGCTATTTATCTGCAGTACTGGCTACAATGGCCTTTTATTTAATTCCTTTTTTCTCCCCATTTGCTAAATCAATATTCAGCCCTCATTCTGGGGATGGCATCCATTTTTTGCAACAGGCTGCACAAGCACAATGGATGTTGCATAAGTTTCTGGGAAACAGTCACCAAAATGTCTCACTGCAGCCCATTGCTGCTCCACATAGGCCTCTCCACTGGGAGATTTGCAAAACAAAAGTAAGGCTTGTTTTACAAGGAGCTCTACATATTGTTATTCCCAACCAGGATGACAATATCTGCTACTGAACCCATGTCAGCAGTGACACATGGGTTCAGTATACAACTGAGACTATACAACAGTAAGAAGATTTCTTTTGCATAGGCTGGGAAGGGGATAAAACTCTCATTCTCCAGACCTTGGAGAGATTTTTGATCCACAGCCCAGATCTAGACCTATACTCTGTGTTTCCAGGGTTTGGACATAGTATTTTGTGTGCTACCATAGCAACTGATGCTCACATATCTGCTAGCAGATGGCAGTTCCAGGAAGGAGGCCTGAAAATGTCTGTGTAGCAATCTTTGCATCCCATGGACATATCAGAAAGACTCTATCTTCCAGGCTTCTCTTCCTGATGTTTCAGACTCACTGGTTGGCATGTGGCTTCATGAGGTAAAGACAGGGCAAATAGGGAGATGCCCTATCAGTAACACCGCCAGCTGCACTGGACAAATCAACAGAAACTTTTAAAAAAGCATAGAACAAGTGGACACATGGGAAAATACGATATAATGGAGAAGAGTCATAATGGCTGTTGTGCAAGGAAGCCGTATCTCACAATTCACCAGAGTTTTCTAAAGGTGGCAACAAGCACGTAGCTATAGTTCACTTGGCTGATAAAGTAGGAGTGGATTTTCAGCAAGGTTTCACAATATCCTTTACCAAGGGCTCTTAAAGATGCTAAACTAGGGGGAATGTTCTCTCATGGGTTAAAGGAAACAAAGAGGAGGAATAAAACTCAAGTTCCTGTGGAGAACCATTCTGCTTCTGTGACATTAAGCATATTTACTAACCACCTAGAAAAGGCAATGGAGAGTAAGCCGATGAGGTTTATTGATCATACTAAGGCACTGAAGCTGTAAGAATGAGTGATGACTGTGCAGAATCATAATTCAATGCTACAATACAAAGCAACAGGGCAATAAGACAAAGTTAGGTGAAGTTTGGTGTCTGAACACAACATCTACGCATACAGAGAAAAGCAACCCTAAATTCAGAGATACAGCAGTGTGGTTTGAGTTAACTGTTAACCCCCTCCCCCCCACCCCCTGAATGTAATCTTGCATTACAACAGCCATTACATTAATGTGTATTCTGTGATCCTATGATTCAGCCTTTTCTGTGAACATGATAGCTCAGGGTTTAGCAGCACCAAAAGAGCAAATGGCATTTCGTGAACTGTTAGGAAAGGAACAGAGACTAAGAGTCCTTGTTATTCCTGTATCTTGAACCCTCAGTGGAGTTCCAGTCTCTCCATACATCTTAAAAAATACAATACAGTTACAAAAAGAACAGACACACAACACACATGATTGTGGAAAAAAAAAGATTCTAGAAGCAAGTAAACAACCTAGAAATCTTTCACTTAGAGAGAGGTGAGCAGGGAGATGACAGGCTTTTAGGAATCCCTGAATGGCACGGAAGAGTTGGATAGGGAATGATTAGTCACTTTTCCTATACAACAAGAAGTACGCAGCACCAAATTTTGAACTTACCATGCGGCAGTTTTGAAACAAAGGTGGCACTTTTTCACAACGCAAAATTTATACTGAGGAAGTAATTGCTATGGGATGCTGCAAATGCCAACAGCTTGCATGGATTCCAAAAAACAATTGGACAAAGTCATAGGAAAGGACCATCCTGAGCTACTGTGCACAAAGATGCCACCTCCAGCTCAGGGAGCTTTTAGGTTATAGAGAATCTTAGAAGCTGGGAATATACCTGCATCACTGTCACCCCCAAAGCATTTTCCTACCCACTGTCTGTCACTGTTAGAGATGGGGTACTGAGCTAGCTAAAGCTTTGGTCCGAGCACTCAAACTCCTCTTAAACTGCATCATTTGAGCCATAGGAACTGATCTCAGGCTGTTCTAAATGTGACGTACCTCAATGTTTTTCACTGAAACCTAATCTCCATCAGCTGCTTCAGATTTACCATAAATTTATGAGAGCCCACACACAGTTATGCTACTACTCCATCCTGCCTTGGTATTGCGTGCTCTTTCCTTCAAAGTAAAATGGGCAACTCACAGAATACATGAAAAGAAGCAGAATACTTGGTGTTAGGCTTTTACAAACCCTAAGGACCTTATTATTTTTCCATTTTTGTCTTCTTCCTTGTTTTACCTGAAATGTTAGCAGTGATGCTTTCTTTACAGAGAAAATGAAGATATGCTGATCCGGTAACCTTTCTTGTACATCAGCTGCTCTTCAGGGGGAAGTGACTGATTTGGTCTCAGCACTTCTAGTGGAATAAGGAAGAGTCGGGCCCTGGAAACTGGATTCAACCTACGTTGTACCTCACTCAAATGCAAGTCACATTGCAATCACTGCCACTGCTCAGAGGATTAACAATTATAAGGTTAATAAGAATGAGAATTAGCCCCTAATGTACCCAGTGTCCCTTTAGGAGTTCTATTTTGTCCATCTTATTGTGGCTGCTGCCCCATTAAAGCCCTAAAGAGAACTCATAAATATAAAAATACCCAAGAGCATGGAAGAGAATCCTGCCCTGAATAATTGCACTGAAATGTTCTAAAAGGAACTTAATTTCCTTCTCCATAGCCTCAGTAACACTTTGAAGAGAGAAGAATGAAGGTGAGGACATGCATTACATTCTGTAGAGGTAAAGAAAGAAACCTTTTTGCAGCAAATATGTCAGGGGAATATGTCTAAAAGGGCTTATATCTGCGAAAATATGACCTCTGATTTTGCCAAGGTCAGTAAAATCTACTGTGATTCACTTTGTAAGTGTCGGTCACACAAGTTAAAGCTGCCTTAAGGCAACTTTAATTTCTGTACCCAATGCAACAAGACGTGATGTTTCTGAAAGGTTTGCAAAATCCTGCTCTGTGTGGAGAAGCAAGATTATCTGGTCCAACATTTGTTTATGATTATTTATGGATCCAAAACAACACAGTCCTTTACTATAAATTCATACAGAATGGCAGATCAAAAAGGCATTAGGAGGTGTTAATCTAACATGAAACAGGCTTCTTAATTTCATTTTCCTGGCTTATGCTGTTCAGTGGTGGGTGCTGTTCTTCCCTTGGCCTCTGTAGCCATACGTGTCAGAAGACCCTCACATCACACAGGCCTGCAGCACCATTTGTTGAGAGAATTTGTTATAATTCTGGATTACACAATTTGCTGAACATTTCTTGCGTTATAGCGAAGAAGAAGAGAGGATGTGTCTTGCACTCTGTCCTAAATGCCTTTATATGGCTGTTTAGAGGCTGTCACTGCACCTCATGATTGCTGGTTTTGGAGGCAGAGATGAGCATATGGGGTCACACCATTACCCATTCCTTCAAACATTCCTGGTTCTTTGTGTCAGAAAAAATGAGCTCCCGAGACCAGCAGCACTTGTGTTCACATGGGATTTCTTTATTGTATTAGGAATAGGAGGATTTCCATAGAAGGTTATAGCATTTTTTGTCCTGTCTGAGACTGGCCAATTCTAGATGTTTCTGAGAAAGGTGCCAGGATCTTATTAAGTAGTGTGCAGTAGTATGATCTCCAAAACAGTCTGCAATTTACCTGCACCAGGAAAAGAAAGTGGCTTATCATCTGCAACGTATTTACCTCCTTAGATTTTCCGGTTATCCTACACAGAACAACAATACACATCCTTTTATTTATGTGAGTGGCTAAATGCCTGCTAGTGCCTCTACTTCTTTCATATCTCGTGGCAATGAACTTAACAGACTGTTGGAAAAGTATTTACCATTTACTGGAAAAGGTTACCTTTCAGTTTCACTTCATTTTTAGCTCAGGCATTGCTACATGCATGGTTTGTGTGCCATAGGATGGTCCTCTATACCCCCTTTTGTTCACCTCCTGTCTAACTCAGCAAGTCCCTTTTTGTCAACTTTCCATCAAGAAGTCTCCCATAACTTCACTTGTTCTATCACCAGGTTCCTGGGTTCTCTCTAGAAAGACTGGCTTACCACTGAAGTGAGTATACCTTACATGACAGATTAGCTTGCCATGCCTTTGTGGATGTAAATGGTATCCTGTCACTCGTGTTGTCTGAAGTATCTTACTTGTTTTCTAATAGCTATGATATATTGTGTGGTGTCTGGATGTTGCTGTTTACACAGATACTCACAAACCCTTTTGGTTCTCTGGAAAATCCCACTTTGGGCTAGAGCTGTGCAGCACTCGCCAACCTAAACACCCAGCCCAGCCCTTCCCTGGTGATGGGCCACAGAGGTGGTTGAGCTCTGGTGGGGCACCATGACCAAGCTGCAGTCAGACAGGGTCACTGATGCCCAGAGGTGATGCCCTGCTTCATCCCCCCAGTTATGCAGTTGCACTGATTCCCATCCTGTAGCACAAATGCTTCTTGGAACTCTTACTGAGCTGAAGCAGCTCATGAAATGGGAAGAAAATGGACATCAGGAGCAAACGTAGATGGATCAGCTTCACAGTTGGCCTCACAAGAAACACAGTGCGTGTCAGAAAGAGGGTGAGAGTCCTGGTCAGCAGCAGCAAGCACGAGAAGGGAAGTTCACCTCTCCATACAGCTGGCAGCCAAGCACCCCAGCAGACCCAAGCCTCGAGAAGTGTTACACCACTGCTGTCAACAGCAGTTTCCCTCCTGTCATCTCCCTCTACCTCCTCAGGTCTCTTTGCTGCTCTTCACTGCCCTCTCTTGAGTCATGAACCAGTGATGGGTTGTGTACATCGTTGTGGCTGTAGTGGTTTCCTTTCCTTTCCAGACTGACACATTTCGAACGCTTGCTCTAGATAATGTGCTTGGAGCTTCTCCTTGTTAGCACTTAGCTACACAGAGAATTACCAGCCTGCTCCTGCTCTAGGCTCTCTGCCATCAAATACCACTCCCCTCATCCTGTGACTATTTGTTTTATTAACTTTTTGTCAGGGATTTTGTCAAAGGTTTCCTGACGGTGAAGGTGCTCATGGTCATCATAGAACAGCCTTGGCCATGACTCTAAGGTGTCTGTGGAGCTGCAGTCTTTTTGCTTTAAACTCCTACTTTCTCCTGTGAGTTCCCTTTATATTCAGATGAAGAAGCGATTCAAGAATTCACAGGAGGAAAAAGGTGCACAGCAGAAAGAGATGAGATATGGAGTGTGATTATGCAGGAATCCTGTGCAACTCGAATTGTAGGAAAGTCATCTCATCTGCACTGGAATGTCTCCCGCTGATGGGTGCAGCCCTTTCCCAGTGACTGTGAAAATCTTGATAAGGAAAGTGATGAGACACCCTGGTGCTCTAAGACTTGGGTTTGCCCTCCCACACATTTTGGGTGGGCAGGCAAACCACAGACTGTCATCTGTGAAGTCAGAAAGCATTGGGTACATTTAATTACTACATTAGTGCTTGCTAACGCTTTCAATGCCAAGAACTGGTTGTGGAGGGTTTGGGGTTGTTGTTCGCGCTTTGTTTTTACCACAACATAACTATTGGGGTAGGAGCTCACACATCTGAGAGTTCAAGTCAGCCCATTAATAGGCACAAACTGCAATAAACAGGTCAGGAAATAGTTGTGGCAAAGCAGAGAGACAAGTGGCTTTGGCTTATTCTCACACTTTTCTTCTCATTGTTTCTTATTCTGTCTTTTTCCACTCATAAGATTTTCTCTTTGGCAGTTTTTCTATTTCCAACAATCTTATTTGTTCTGAAGAACAAAACAATGTAAATAAAGGATCTTTTCAGTTAAACAAGGCTTTCCAGCCCTTGGGAGTTAAGCAACACAGAAATCCACTCTGAGAATCAGCTTCACCTTAACAGGAGCTGCAGCGTTGCTCACTGCACAGCCCATTTATCAGCAGTGCCCCAACCTCATCATGCATCCCACAGCCTAATCACCCTCTTTCCCAGATCTCCAAAGAAGTGGGCCAAATCCACCTGTGACAACAGCAGCCAGCTGCTGACCTCCCCCTTTCCCATGGGTGCACAGCCCTGGCATGGCTGTGTGATACCACTGCATGGCAGGGGAGCAGGAAGGGGTTTCAGCATCCCAAGGAGACAGAGAAGGTTCTTGCCACCCTAAATTATCTGACCCATGCCACCACCTAATTGCTCGCCTGGGAAAGCAGCTGGTTCAGGTCTAGCTGTATGACCTGCTCTGGGCAAGCGGTGCTGGCTCCTGAAGCCCCTTTCCCTAGGACACACAGGCTGAGTGGGATGTGCAGAGCGTGCTCAGCACCTGCAGGAGCTTGCCACGGCTGTACTCCACATCACACAGGACTGCTTTGCCCGACATGACAATAAGCCAAACAGCCCACAGACCTAAACAGTTTGGGCACTGCTGTTTCACACAAGAAAGGGAAATTATAACTGCATTTGGAAGTTTCCCTGAGAGCAAAAACTGAGGCATCCAGAATGGGTACGCAGCTGTTCTGGTGTCATCTAGTTAGATATTCGGGTAGGCAAATATCTGAATCAAAATGAGCTTTGTGACAGATTTGTGATCTTTCAGGTTTTTTTCCGTACTTGGGATATTTGAGATGAGTCAGTCCATGCAAAATCATTGTTGCTTAATGCTAGGTGATTGGTGACAAAAAAAACCCAGTTGAGAGCTCTTCTGTTAGTCAGCATTTCCTTCCTGATCCCACGACAGGAGCCCCAGTATGTGTGTACCAGAGCTGTGCTTCTCCCTCCCTGTGCACCCTTGCCTCCTGCTCGCCAAGGGAGACAAGGGCTGTGTCCTGCAACCCTGCCATCTGCCCCGGAGCTGTGGAAATGTCCTGACACCATGCCTCTTCTCAAAACGTGCTCAGGCTTGCAGGATCCATCTTGTCTTTTCTACCTCCACTCTAAACCTTGTGTTGAATCAGAGGCTGAAGGACTGCAGTGCTTGCTGTTCAAAGCAAGATTAAAACACTACACGGGTCATAATGAGGAGGTCATATATTTCCATATCCTCTGGTTTTGTTTGGTTTGGTTTGGCTTGGTTTATCCCACAGTGATTCCCTATTACCAAACTAATAACTTCAAGAGCATTTTTGTTCTCTTTTATTTCATCTTCAACTTATGGCATCTGTATCCTTTTCAAGCACAAACATGACTGAACTCATGCATCAGAGCACCACAGCTTTACTCCAGGGAGAGTTACTAAGCCTGATGTAAATACACTGTTGTTTTCATTTAGCTTATAGGTGAGATATTAAGCAGGTTTTGATCAGTGTGAATACATCTGCTCACTGAACCTGGGGTAGATTTTTGTGCACAGGTATCCTTTATAGGACTTAAGCTTCTACACATAGAGCAAAGTAAGTGAATATAACCACATCCTAAATCAGACCAGGGAGATTTGCACTGATACAATTAAACTCATGGAGATGTGGGTGTGGACACACTCCCTAACTACTAGCAACCATCCTTCTGCAGAGTAATAATCCATATTAATATGTACCATTTTCTAGAAAGTAGGAGGGTGGCTGCCCCAGAAAGCACTTTGTGGACGCCATTGGGTTATGCTTTACTGAGTTCAGCTCTCACACGTGTTCTTCCGAGCTCTTAGCCACAAGCATGTAGCAACAGTGACCCACAGGACCAAGGACCATGTAGACTCTGATCAAGGAGAGCAGGCCCCAGGGCAGGGAAATCACGCAGCGGCAAGGGTGCAGCAGCAGCAGCAGACTGGTTCACCTAGCATGTGGTGCTGTCAGCTGGCCCAACCATGTCGCCTCCGCACCCTTATCGTGCTTGACTCACCCTCCCCACTGCGGTACATCATCATCGACGAACATTATCGCAGTAGGAGCTCTCTTTTGAACAGTGGCATACAGTAAAAAACATTCCTATAAAAATATAGGAAATACTTATATACATTCTTACAAAATATAGGAAAGCCATGCTTTTTCACCACTGGCCTCATCAAAGAGACCATTCACAAAACTTCCATCCCAAATAGCTGCAGTTATTCAATAGCTTTCTGTTCTGTGCAAGTTCTCAAGCATCATCAGCCTCTAAAATGGCTTGGTCCTAACCTGTCCTGACCTGACCTCCTGAGATGCTATCTGGAAGTGCCAGAAGTCTACCTGCAGTGGGGACCACTAACCCACAGAGGCACCAAACACACAACCCTTTGAAGTAAGTGGGAGAGCTGACACCACCATCAAGGTGTGCTCACTCCTGCTGACTGGAGTAAACTTACCCTGGGGCTCCAGATGCCAGGCATGTCACCCAAAGTCACTGAGAGAAAAAGGCAGATAATAAAAACAAAGACTGCAAAACAAACATAGCAGATGTTTTCCCCTGAAAATGATGCCGGAGTGTTCAGGAAGGTGGGTGAGTGCCTGTTTGTCATCTAATATTTATATACATTTTATTCTTATTTATATCATCCTCACAGGGTATCAAGCTCTCAGAAGGAATTTGGATAAATCATTCCATGAATGGGAATAATCAAACCTGCTTTTTCTTTGTTCAAGCTTTTCTCAGCTTACTATAAACTAGTTCCAGGTGGGTATTGCTATTTCTTCCTTTTACATTTAACCTTCCCGTCACTCCAGTTTTACCATGGTGAGTCTGAAATTCATTCACATAGAACCCAACTGCTGGCTGGTTTTTCTGTAATGTCTCTTGATTTTACTATTTAATCTTCTTTTCATCTTGCTCATGTACAATATCTATGGCTACATATATTCAGTGGGGTTATGAAATATCAGATCACTCCCTCTGCTTCCCAGGAAGGGAAGGAGGAAGGGAAGGGGAGATTTCATCTCTATCCCCTGGTATTATGCTCTGAATGTTATTCACTGCGCTAATATCTGTATCAGCATGTTTATAAGCTGATGTGCTTTTAATTGTTTCACTCACTCTCCCATACACATGATGTAAGCACTCTAATGGGTTCTGTACCTTTCATCCTTTATTTTATTGTTAATGGTATCTCCAGCAATATAAAATGACAGATGAGTGCAGTCTGAGAAAAGCAGAAAAATCAATGTGCGCCCAGACTCTGTATGAGAGCAGGCAAGGAGCTGCGGCTGCCAAGCACTGCAATCCCTCTTGGGCCAGATGACGAGAGAGAGGTGGTGAGCAGGGAAAGGCACACTGGCAAAATGTCTCCTGCAGTGCCCACAGACGGCACGGAGCATTGAAGGGAGGCAGTGAGACCCAAGCAATAGCAAACTCTTTCCTTGACCCCCAGAACAGAAGTGTCCACACAGACAGGGGCTGTGCCCAGCTGCGACCATGGGCAGACCCACGTGTGCTTGAACAACTGTGCCCTGAAACATGTGATGGTGTTAGAAGGTGTCAAGCACAGCAGCGGAGTAGCTCTCCGTGTCTTATGAGGAACACCTGACAGTCCTACACATAGCTAGAGGAGAGTGTCACATGCATTCCCCAGGAACACATACAATCATCAGCCAGTGACAGCGTTAGTAACGCACAGGGGCAGCCACTTGCCATTTCCAATTCTCTAGACATCTCTATGTACCCTATAGGAAAATACAGCTTGATCTCATCCTTTTTTTTTGGTTTTTTTTTTTTTGTTTGTTTGTTTAAAGCAACAGGAATGCAAAAGTCTAACGGATACCAACAAATTTTAATAATTTTAAGGAAAGAAACCCAAAGGTAAGGAGAACTATTGTTTGTTTTAAGACAAGATCCCACCCTCCATGTCAGGCTGTAGCCTGGAGTGGGTATTGTACTGCCAAGCTATAGGAGCCTGTAATGGAAATGCTGACAGACCTTCAGCACCACTGCAGTCACAGTCACTCTATAAATAGGCTTTGCAAATGCCTGGCATGCGAGATTGGTTCAAGTAGCCTCTTGACAGAATCTGGCAATCTGACCAATGATTATTTCAGAAAACAATCACAGATGAGATCTGTTTGTCTGCGCACTCATTCTTGCAGGTGGTTGGGGTGCATATCCTACCTATTCTCCAGTGCCAGATGCGATGCATTAAGGATGCTGTTCTGGCAGGTACAGTGCTGCTTCCCCAACAAAGCTGTAATACGACCTACTTTGCTCAGTCTAGTACTATTCAATAATAAGTGGCCTCTATTGGGTTTCTACATGTAGACAACATCAAACATGTGTCACTGAAGCATTCAGATATTGATTTTACTCAGCCTGGGAACTTCAAAGTGGGTTCTTTCCATGTCATCCTGAAAACACATCCTCTTGCTCCCATGCTATAGATTGTTAGTACATGTGCATGCAGACTCCCCCAGCTGCTAGTCATCACTCTCCTATTTGTTTCTAAATTAAGGGCAATTGCTGCATCCCTTTATCCCCTAATGGCTATAACTATTGTGTATAGTAATGTAGGAGCTGTCTCTGTTGCTTGGCTTCCCTACTGTCACCCAGTCATGCCTTGAAACATGTGGGTTTTTAACCAGCTTGCAAAATCAAGCACTGGTCCCAAAGAGGATCACTGGGAACACTGGAGGATTGTTCAAAATTTGTGAGCCTGTTTCTGTAGCTTCAGGAAGTGTGTTAAGTTTTCACCATGTGTTTGTTCATCCCATCATGTATTCTGGGGCCCTTTCTGCAGCTAAAGGCTTCATGGAGAATTTTTGCTGTTCTACGACTATAGGGGTTGCACTGTTGATTTAATTTGCTTCATGTTTTCTTGGTTTGGGGAGAAGATGTCTGTCAGTTAGGTACAGATCCAAGTGCAACACACAGTTTATTAAGAGCTATCCAGAAACTGAAACAAAGGACAATCAGATACACTTTCAGTAGGGGAGTTAAATACTGCACCTGAGCCAGATTTCCAAGGACAAGGTGATACTCTTTTTCCTAGAGTTCTCCCAGTAATTTCAGGTGTGAGGAAAGTGTCCCAGTTTGTTACATCATTTTTCTGCATATCATTACACTGCTGCCACAATTCAGTACAAAGCCAGCTCAATCTTGAGTAAGTCTCATGCAGAAAGTGCCTTAGAGCCTTTGGTCTTGAAATGTGGGTGTTTAAACAGGCTGCCATGAACCCAATGTAATTCTGCTGTAGGAGAGACAACTGTCATCAGAGGGAATCCATGAAACAGAGACCTGCTTGGTATGGGCCATATTCTTGCCATGCATTTGAGACTAAAACAAGTCATTGCCCACCCACAGTCAGGTGCTTTGGTGTTCTCTGCACCTTGCCAGAGGGACACAGACCAGTGTTCCGCCTCCTTATTTATGGGTGCCCAAGTGAAACATCCATATCTCTCATCCGCAGATTCGCTATTGGAATTTGAGCACGTGATACATAATCAGAAAAATGAGAGACTATGTTCTTCGCTAGGGTCTCTCTTGATACAGAAAAGGTCTTTATATAATGTGTTATTATGGTCCACCAGATGTGCTGTTGTCATTATTATTCTGCCTAAAGTAGGTCAAATGGCAGTTATTTTCTCATAAGAAGTAATGAGTTAAGAGTGGCAAATGAAGACCAACAAGCACCTGAAGCAACGGAGCAGCAACACTCTGCTACAGGAGGTCAGCTCTCTTTCAAATATGGCACTTTTGCTTCTTCATTGGCACAAATGAGCGTTCTTAACCAAGTGCTGCTCTTGATTGTTCAGTAATCTTTCTTCCTAAAAATTTAGGGAAGATAGCACATCATTTATACTCACATATCATTATTTCCTGCAAGTGTTATCTATTTGAAAGGCCAGACACAGAAGCTGATGTAATATCCTAGTAATACCCAAGGAGGTTTGAACCAAAGCAAGAGTAATAAGATGGGACACCCCATGAGGAAAACATTGTGTCTAAGAAGCACAGTCGAGGTGGACAGTGGTGACGGCTATCACTGGAGCCCTTCACAGCACCCAGGATTCCTGGTGTCTTCCTTAGCTCTCTGCCCTGTCTGCAATAGATGTGCTGCCTGGGGCTCTGGCCTTTGTATGGATACTGCTTTGGGTATTTCTGCACTTTGGTATTGCCAAATGCCACTCACTCAGCTCTGCGGAGCACACGTTTCTTCACAGGACTTTGATGACAGCAGATGGTTAATCAGCAAATAGTGCCAAAGGCAGAAAGGATGAGGTGGTTGTTTAAAGTCTGAATCCTTACGGTGATGGGGGATGTTAGAGCACTTTCTGCATATATTACCAAAAAAAAAAAAAAAAGAAAGAAACAAGGACCACGGGTAAATTGGGATGATTTTATCCGCCAAAGTCAAAAGCTTCAGCTATTGCTTTTCTTTATGCATGACACATACCGATTAACAATTGAATGCTTCTTTCAAAGGGGCACATGCGGATCTACTGTGGTTTAAAGAAGGTGGAGAAACCCTGGCAGAGAATAAAGATGAGATACAAACCTGTAGTAAAGGAATGCCTCAGTGGAGATCACTTTTCTGCATCCTTCCTGCTTTCCCTGGAGCTAAGTGCAGTGCTGCATTTAACTCAGGACCAGATCCTGCTCATTTTTTCAAGACCAGTCTTCTTTGGTTTCATTCTTTTCATACAGCAATTGGGATTCTGTCCTACATGTTAAAATAAGTGTATTGGCAAGCAGAGATTCTCCTTCAAAGCCGTGAGATAAAGTGATGGAGTCAGCCTGCTTTATGAATGCTAAAAGGGAATGCGCAGTTTCTGGAAAACATTAAACTGACCTGCGGGGTTTGAGACCTGTCTATAAAGTTCCCATTTAAATGAGATGCTTTCAGAGTGGGTGGGCCAAACTACACTCTCTCTTCTTAAGTGTCAGCTAATAACCTTGATGGAGTGCAAAAGCATGGAGAGGCTCCAAAAGAGATTTAAAAGTGGAGGGAGCAGGAAGGGCAGGATTGTCACTCCCTATATAAAATTCCGCACCCCAAATAACACAGAGCTGCTGAGGTAGACAGGGGCCTCTGGAGATCATCTCATCCATATCTCAAAGTGAAACACTCAAACCTGCATGTTTACATGTATTCAAAATAGCACCTGTGGACACAGACATCACATCACTATCATTTGACCAAAAACCCTGGAGGAGCAAAACCACTGTCAGGAAGAGAGAACGTTGGAGTCACAGAACGAGATCTGCAAACATGCCTGAGGGCACCAGTGCACCCGAGGCTAAATCTCCTCCTGGCTCAGCGCTGCATGACTTAGTGGTTCAGATCAGGAGAAAACGCAGCCCCAGGGCAGAAATCCATTTTCTCCCACAGGCTGCACATAGAGGATGAGAAGCCTAGCAGTGGGTTCTTGGGAAGTTGGCAAGGTGAGTGGGGAGCGAGCAACCAGCCCTGTGGCAGTGGGTGGCCGTTAGCACCAAGAGCAGACTGGGCAAAGCCTCTTGAACACAGCAACATCCTCTGCTCCATTCAGGATTCTCTCCCGGAGCTGGCTTCCAAAACTTGCCCAGCAAGCGGGTTCTCCAAATGGGCTTTGTGTGTTCTGGGGAAATACCCCCAGTGCTCAGGTGAGGTAGATACAAATTTACACACACTGTTGCTCTGAGGGCCTCATCCTCACCGTTTACAGAGCCATCAAGACAGCAGCTTCTTTCGCCGGGGCTGGGGGGAACTTGGCGCTGATCTTCCCAAGCGGGTTGAGAAATCCCACCCAGAAAAACAGAGCACACCCAGAGGTCTGCTGAAGCCAAGGGAGGATAGGGCATCGGGAGACATGAACAAGGATCTCCCATAGGATTTAGAGCACCCTAATTGCTGCCTGAGGACACTGGGGGTTGTCTCAGTAGCAGTCGGGGTGGGGAGGAGCAGAGAAAAAGTGCATTTGGCTAGGCTAACCCCTTTCCTTCAGGCAGCACAGCCAAGCTTTGAAAAGACAGAGAACAAAAGGCTGACTGGCAAGCAGGGGAAGAAAGTGCTGGAAAGGAATTTGTTTCTACAGGAAGCTCAATGGCTTGTTGTAAAACAGACTGCAATTCTGTTGTTTCCATGTTAAACCCTAGAAAGGGGCAGCTCCAGCAAACAGTGGATTTTCTGGTGCAAAACCAGCTGAGGTTTGAAAAGGACGAAAGGCAACTTGAGCTTCCCAGCTGGATCAGTAGTAAAAAATAATAACCGAGAGGAAGCCCTTTCCCCTGTTCTTCTCCTCCTTCCAGAAATTCTCTGATTTCATCTTTCTGAGTCTTAAACATTCATTTAATCCCAGGCTTGCCTTGAAGAAAAAAAGAAAATGTGTAGAAGGCCTTCTACACCCCAAATCTACAGCAACACTTCCAATTTTCATTACCAGAAATAGCAAAAGGAAATGAAAAGCAGGTGTGGGAAGGCTTTTCTGAATGATGCCAGGGCTGTGCTTTAACCTTTACTGGTGGGAAATACACATCTGTGCATGCCAGGCTATTCCCTGATTGCATAGTTCCCTTACAGCCGCAAGAAACTGACAAAAGCAACCAAATACTCTCAAATTCTTCCAAGCATGTTTGCTGACAGCCTGTGCCACTGAAATATTTCACTGACCTTTGACAAAGACAGTAAATACGGTTTGCTAGGCTGTAAGGAGGGTAAAAAATCATGGCGTTGGGGATCTCAGCATTAAACAAAGAAAATGGAAACATGAAAACAATTTTGGAGATCAGAGAGAAGAAAAATAAGCATCTCAATTATCTCTCGATCATGTCATGTCCTCGCTTTCTGCATGTATCGGTGGCACTTTCTCCGCGTTAACTTGAGATGACTTCGGTTTGATCCTGCCAGATGCTGAGCAGCAAGCCATGGCCAGACTCGGCAGCTTGCAGCGACTGAGCTGAGATTAGTCCCAGATTACCACCGTGCAGCCTGCAAAAGCCGGTCATTCTGTTTTTCATTTCTGTGGCAAAACTGTGAGATCCTGGAATTTGTTCTTTCTCCTCTTATATATCATTCAACGAAGCAAGAATGAATGCCCCAGAGCTAGCTGTACACTGCCAACTCAAGCCTTTAAAATGAACACAAAAATCACAGCCCAGCCTGAACAGGGAAATGTAAGCCTGAGCCTGGCCCCAGCGACAGCGGCTGCTGGAAAGGCCCCCTGAGGCAACTCCAGTGCTGTAATAACCTACGTAAACAGGGACGGTGTGTTTTTTTTATCCTCCGCCTTGCTTCAGTGGAAAGGGGCGGAAAAATAACTCACTTGCGTACACAGTCATTTAGGCCCAGTCATGATTCCTTTAGAGCCTGTGCCAATGGATTTTAGTCATTCTCTGGCAAAGGTTTCTCTTTTAACCACAAACACTGAATAGTTACTGGGTGAGTCACCACCTTGAGTAATCTAATTCCTTGACCAGTACATGCTTGCTTCCTGCACTGCAGTGCCTTTCTTCACTAGGATGTTTTAAAGTGTGCCTTTCCTGCAGGACTTTTCTTTCCTGAAGTTCCCAGCACTGCAGGGCTGGGAGTCCAGAGGAGACCAGAGTCCAGCTCCCAGGACAATTCCGGCTGCAGATCCCAGGCCACCTCAGGGCTGGGAAACGCACCGTATCCCACTGGCTACCCTCACCTCAAATCCAGCATGTGTGTCCTTGGAAGAGCAACAAGCTCAGGGTTAGAAGTTAATTTTTCAGACAATAAGCCCTTACTCAGCAAGTCTGGTCATATCCAGAGGCATAATGCGGCTATGCAGCTTTACCAGCAAACCGTAAACCAGCTACATCTGCAACACTTGCCTTGTACCAGTATCCCAGTCAGCCCTTTGGACAAGAGGAGTCAGTGCCCAAGGGCTGCTCTGACTGACTTTAGGAAGGGAACACAACAGCTGTAAACAGCATGGGATTGTGGTGGTGCAAACCACATGGAATGGTGTCAGTGCGAACCTTTTGCAAAGGGTGTGGACTGTTTTCCCTTTCTCATATACTAGCTTTATGAGAAAATGTACTGCTAAAAAATCACTGGGCTTAGAAACACGAGAGAATATGGGTTCCCCCCCCCCACACCTTAGAAGATGTAATGTTTCAGGAGCATTTAAACGCTCGAGGATTAAATTGTGGTGAGTGTTCACAAGACACCTTTTGAAGAATGTTATTAAAATCCTTCCTAGCCCTTTCTTTCATGATTGCAGCTTTCTGTTTCATTTCCTATTTATGGGGGACCATGCTTTCCTTGGGGCATCTTCTGGCCGCTACTTCTCTGGCAAGCTCTTTCTCTTCAGGGGAGGAACAGAAAACAGAGGCAGAGAGAGGGGAGGATTAAATTATACTCTGGTATTTTCAAGCCAAGAAAAACAGACTATAATAAAAGTACTTTAATATAAATTTACAATCCCGGAAGAAAAATGTCTCAGAGCAAGGTGTCTTTCTGTGTTTATGTATATATAAGTACTGCTGACAAACAGGGCAGATCCAGCTGTGGCTATGTCTGATAGCCTGTATGTCTACTAGGACCATTAGGTCCTCTCTGACCTCTGAATCTATATGACTACATAATAGATGTATGACCTTGACTCTTGACCTACACTGAAAACACACACACGCTCCTTGAACAGGGGAAGAAAAAGCGTTTTACGTGAATTGTCCAAGGACATGATTGATCCTGAACTTAGTGACTGAGCAAAAAGATTGTTATTCTTGATTTTAACACCAAAGTGCTTTTTAAATAACGATACACATTGCTTGTACATGTTAATCTGAGTTTTTAATATTCTATTTTCTTCTTTAAAAACTTGGTATCAATGATCTGGCATCTCAGGACTGGAGAACACTGTCTGCAAAAACACAGGTCATTTGCATAATGAACTGTTCTAGTAGTTACTTTAATTTTGAGTATTTTTTTATTACATATGGAATATAAACACTATCAAAAAACAGAAATGACAGAAGAAAGCAGAGCTGTGCAGCGACCCTCCCTGAGGAACACAGTTAGCTCAGTCTGCACTGTCCACAACATGTCAGTCAACAAAGACTGAGACAAATCCTATTTGGAATGATTTCCAGAAGCTGGGGCTAAACATTTCAACATTTGATGTGACACCAACATAACATATTGTTTCCTCTGCTTCCATCCTTCATCTGCATCATCTTTTTGTTGGCTGACGTTTTCCCATCATTACCACAGAAGCATGCCAAGTCGGACTGGGAAGGACAGGACAGTATCACCTACTCCAGTTCCTTTCAACCTTCCTCGAACTGTGGGTCTTGAAAATCTTCCCTGTGATGTTAAGGTCTTCTTCTGAGGGTTGTAGCTGGCATGGGTGAACTCATGTGACTTTTGAGCATAACCTGACATCATACCTAATGCATACCATCACCAAAATGAGTGGTCTTCCACCTCATCATCATACCCATGAGTTACTTGTGTCCTCTTTCCTCCAGTGCTCTGGCATTCACATGAGTCCAGAGTCCTCCAGTGCAGGAGCTGAAGCAGCAAGCAGCATCTCACCTTGTCTTCTGGGGTTAGTTTCCTTCTGTCTTTCTGCACCAGCCAGGTCACTGCAGGGCCAGGTCAGCAAACCTCACTCAGTAGCAGTGCAGGGAGCTGTGGGACCACAGAGGGCCACAGATAGCAGGGTATTTTCAAGGCATTGGCTACATCAGCTTAGTTATAGTATAAAACTGATCCTTGGCTTGCTTGCATGGAAAACTACTGATCTCATCCTGAAGATGTGAAGCAATGTCAAGCCCACCACCACTGTGGTGCTATTTCAATATTCATTTACCACTACTGCTAGGAAGCTGGTTTCATTTCAAGGTTGAATTAATTTAACTTCAGCTTACAGATGTTAGATCTTGTTACATTTTTACACATGGCATTAAAACATTGCCCTAGATCTCGTTTCTCTGTGTAAATATCTATAAACACAGATCAAGTCACCTCTCAGCCTGCATAAGCCTTATTTTTAGGGCTTGACTTCCAGCTCTCGGGTCATTTTTGTAGCTGTACTTTCAATTCTCTGCAGTATTTCACATCTTTCTTGAAGCATGAAAATGAGAAGTGGACAAAGGATAGTAATAGCAGTCATTAATTCAAAATCACTTTCCTCCTTTTACTTCATATTCCCTTAATATACGTCTATGGGTTGCATTGGCCAATTTTTCCCACGGCATTGCTTTAAGTGCTTGTGGTTGGGTAATTATTTGCAATGACCCCTGTGTCCTTCTGTTCAGTACTACTTTCCAAGAAAGTGCTCCTCATTGTGTGCAAGTTTTTCAATCAAAAGATAATGGCTTTGAGAAGTAGAAGTGCATATACCAAGGCAGATCTGCGGGACAGTAATCCTCTCAAAAAAGGGCAACAGGTTTGTAGGATGAGATATACCATCACTGAAACCATACTGACTGACAACTGCTAGAATTTCAGATGTAACTAGAATTGTTTGTAGAGTCCTGATATCATTGTTCTACTATTTTGACCAAGATCTTCATCAGGGTCTTATATTTCCCTGAATTATGCTGCTCAATCCTTGCCTAAGCATCTGAGTTTTCTCAAGCTCTGAGCACCCTGGCTCACTCCTTTCAGCCTCTTGGCTGTGCATAATCTGAACAGGCTGACTTGAAAATGTTGATCTTTATCAGATACTGCTTCATGCACTCTTTTTTTTCTGTACATAAGAGTTTCAACTTCTGGCTATAACTTTGTCTGAGCTGGTCATATCCTCCTTCTCCACCCCACCTATAGCAGAAAAATCTCTTTGAAAGTGTCCTGCCTTTTCAAGATCCAATTTACACATACTCCACTTGCAAGCAGCAGTGGACCTTACCTAACCTACAAATTTTTTATTCCTAATATGACAAAAATACCTCCTTATTGCTTTTGCCCATTTAATCCCAAGCTATGTGAGTGATTCCTTTAGCTCTCCACATGACTGTGCATTATTTACAGTCGTTAGCTTCACTGTCCGTCCATCCTTTCAGCCTGGAAATCTTTCTGGCAGCACAACTTCTCTGTGTGACTGCAGAACCAGGGCTGAGGGACGCCAGTAGGATAGCATGAAATAATCCTCAGTTTGACGTAATGATTCCCACAGTGCAAATCTGTTATGTCAGCAAAAGGTCTGAGTTTTTGCAAAACTCTTCCTTTTGAAGTTCCAAATATATGTGATAGATGTTGATACTTTCTTACAAGGTCAGTGAAACCAGGCTGCTCTCACTGGTGCAGAGGCAGCTGCCAATTTTTAGGTCAGTGATGATCTCATCTTCCTCAAGCGGAATAAGAACCAGTATGCGGAGTTGTCATATGTTCTACTGATACCCGCATGGCTACTGCAGCATGGAGGTCAATACTAATTTAATCTGCTTTTGTGACTGCAGTAAAGCCATGGCACTTCTGCATTAAGAAATCATTCGTCATTTCTGGAAACTCAGGAAATGTTGCTACTGGCCAGAGGAGTCTAGCCAGTGCATCCCGAGAGAAAGGTGCACAGGATAATGCAGTTCGACTGCACATTATATAGAAAGATTAAGAGCACATAAGATTAGATGCACTTTAATAAATGCTCGCCAACACCAGCATCTCTTTAATTCACCATTTGAAAGTGTAGTCTATGACCTTTCAGAGAGCTTGGTCACAATCTGTAACAGCCTAAAAAGTAGCAGTGTTTTTAACAGACAGTGCCTTAGGCGAAACTCATGTCACCTGTCTAAATCCCCACCAAACATACCCGTCTGGGATGCCCCACATGAGTGTCCTTTATTATTGTGATGATGCTCTTCACTTCTGGAAAGCAGAAAACTGCTGTGGGATCCACCTGTGCATCCATGAGCCATGTGCAATGCCAGCCCTTCTGGGCTGGCATTGCAGAGGCAACTGTCTGCATAGTCTGTCTTGACTGGGAGCAGCTGGGAGGCCTTCATGGGCTTTTCTGAGGTTTGGCTGGATAGAGAAGAACAGCATTTCCCAGTTTCCTACACCATCACTTGTGTGTCAGTTCTAGTTGATCCTTGCAAGTTCTTCATTCAGGTGTCTGATGCAGCATCTGGTGGTGATTTGATATCTCCAGATGTGATGATAACATTCCAGATCTTCTGCTTCTGGTCATGACAAATTGCCTTTTTCTTTGTTTCTTGTGTTCCGTGGCCAACTTAACTTCAATCCCAAAGCTTGAATGTTTTGCTATAGTACTAGCCAGATCAAGGAAACTTTTCAGAAAAGCTTTCTTATTTCTGACCTTTTGGAAGAAAATCAGCTTTGTCTTAAGAACTTTAACTCTCCTCTGTAGGAAGGTCTTGTAGCTTCCACTACAAGGAGATCATTGGTAAGAAGCAAATATCATGTGTGGTAGAGGTCAAAAGAACTGGTAAAGCTCTTCCCATCCTAATCACTGCATTTGTAGAAGAAAGCTCACAAACTCCCAGTCAAAAACCTCCTATGTGAGATATCTGTGTTCAAACTTTATCTTTTTTCAAGAGTTTCCAGCTCAAATAAACACTTCTACTTTTGTAGAAGTGCTTCCACTTCCAAAAGATATACGAAATGTCTTAGCAGTGTTTGACAATATAGAGTGAGAAATTGATACTATCAAGGCCCTATTAAAAAGAAGAGTTTTTGAAAGGATTAAACAATAATTATAATAAGGGTTAAGAAGAGAAATAGTAAAAAAAATTGCCTTCTTTTTTTTATTCAATGTTTAATTCTCCAGAAATAAAAAAAATCAGACAAAATATATTTATACTGCATATAGCTCATCTATGAAAGATATTCCTATCTTATTTATATGGTATTTCAGCTTTTATTCTGTGGCTTTCAGTTAATTTTTTCAAATACAAAGGCAAACTTTCTGTTGTTGTTTAGTTCAGTGTGGGTGAATACGAGAATTTCAAACATACACTAATTTATGTTGCTACAATCCGCAAACCAAAGAACTGACAGAGTTGGGTCTTTGACTGTACAGTAACTGCAAACTGCTGTGAGCCTTGTTCTGCTCTTACAGTGCAGTAATAGGACCCAATTCTGCTCCCATTCAAGTAAAAATGATTTTCACAATTAATGCTTATGAGACTAAGCTCAGAATACATATTGCATGCAATTAAATACAGAATAGTTTGTCCTAAAGGCTAATCCTTCACACTGAATTGCTGGGAGCTGCAATGGAAATGGAGAATGAGCTGCTTCAACCTTTCCTGGCAGCACCATGGTTTTGAACAGTTTTACAAAGGATCACCGAACATGAAGAGACCTGGTGGCTTTAAAAACCAACCCCAGAGTAGCTGTGAGCATATTTTACCCCACATTCCACCCACTTTCAGTCCATACAGCTACCTCGCAAATAGCTTGCCCTTGGCCTGTCTGAATGCACCTGGGAGCATCCTAGCCCGCGGAGCAAGCTCAGGCAAGCATGGTCCCCACAGCTGCTGCAGAGAGCACACCTTGAACCCAGTCAGGGGGTGCACTTACAGACTTGCAGTACAGAAAACAGTCAAGTCTGCTCTTGAGGGTGGTGGTGGCACAGTCAACATCCTCTCTAGAGATTTCTGGGAGTCTCTGAATGCTCCCTGTGACCCAGTTCAGTCTCTGTTGCACCACTGTTTGCCCGTAGCATTACCCTGGTGTGGGTGGAAAGGAAAACATTCTGTCTGCCAGGTAAAGCTGTGGGAAAGGGCTAGGTCTTCCCTGCTCCAAGAGTGGCATGCCAGCATACTCACAGGAGAAGCCACAAGCAGATGAGCAGAGCTGGGTTGTGCATCAATTAAGGGCTAAAGCTGCTGTTTGCACAGATCAGCCATGCACCAGCGATGTTTGTGATGCTATCCTCACTTGTGCCAGCTGAGGATCTGGCTTTTAGCATCCTTCCTGGCCCTCAGAAAGGCACAAAATGCAATGTAGCCATGAGCAAAAGAAGAATAACAAAGCACTTTGTTAGCAGCAAGGGTTAGAGAGCTGTATCAGTTTCTTCAATCACTGCTGGAGTCCCTGCTGCTGGCCTCATCACCTGCCTGTTTCAGGCAATCTCTTCTCTAGGCTGCCTTAGCCATCTGGTAAGATTACAAACAGAACAAAGCAGCAGCAAAGGAGAAGAAGGACACGGGGCGGGGGGAGCTTGTTCATCCTGCTTCCCCCCTGCGACTCCTTTTCATCTTCTGAATGTGTAAATCCTGGCTGTGGCCTGGCTCCTAACAAACTGTGTGTGCAGAGGTAGCCAAGGCCATTTGATTCAGCTCTATTGGAAATCTGTTTTCTCATTGGTCTTACACAAAGGTCTATTAATTAGGGCTGATAGAGCTTAGTGAAAAAATCTGCTTGGCTAGCAAGGGCACTCTCTTGCTCACTCGCATATTTCTTAGATCTTGCCAAGATCTCAAAAATAGAGGGAGCTTAATTACAGTCAGTGGATTAATCTCCAAGGGAAAGAAATTGTAATTAGCTCTTTGAAATGTGCCACTTTTTCTTGTGGGCTTTCAGAGTTTGTCAGTGTGTCTGTCTGTCCTTCTGTAGGACTAGAAAAAAGGTAATTCTGCACAGCTTTATGCTTGTTTTTCATCCCAGACCAGAAGTACAAATGGCAGCTGACTCCATAAACATTTTCCAGCTGATCTTGAAGAGGCTGTTGTTTCTTCAGTTTCTCTCCTAAATCCTGCCTGCTGCTTCCTGCAGGGCTATTCTCTTTAGTTGTGGTCACCAGTGTTCCTGCAGCCAAGGCTGTGAAGGCCTTCTGGTGTCTCTTTGAACTCATTCTCCACTTCATGAGAGTAACAAAGAAAACTTGGGGTTTGACTATGCCATTTCAAGCTGTTCATGTGATGGCATGAGTGGCAAAAGCCCACCGGTGATTGATGGGAAGGTAATAAACCCAGTCCCTTGTAGTCTATCATTTATGTTCATGTTCAAGTATGTTTGAAGGTGAACAGGAGTGTTGGGGAGAAAATCTAAAGCCAGAACAAGGCATTGCAAGAGATTTCAGTGAATTCCCATTTCTCACGCGTGGAATTAAACAAGTGTTTAAAAATCACCCTGATAAATGAGAATGCGTCCAACAAAGACACACCAAGCACTCTGATTTATAGCACTCATCCAATGCAGTCATGTCCCTGATACACAGCACCTTTGCTGTTGAGTTTGCATGTATGCAAGCTAATTTGTACAAGCATGTACACTGGGGTACATCACACATTGGCAGACAAGATCAAGTCCTTTATGTGTACACATTGGTAGTGTATCAAGGAGAAGAATAAAAAGAGGAAATGAAATATTCTCCTATGGGGGAGTGAGCATGGAGGGAGCCTTCAGGATGTATATCCCTTAATCCTTCTGCCTAGTATATCATCATTCCTCAACAGTGCAGTAAAGCTATCCCTTCATTAAGACTCTCAGTTCTGGGGAAGGTGACCCAAACTCCCCTTCCATCCATTTGAATCTTGCTCTGACAGCCAGTGACTTGTTAATTATTAATATGAAATATTTGACGGTACATAGAGCAGCTGAACCCAGTTTAATGTATGCTCAGGGCAACTCTCTGAAGCTGAAATCAGCCATTCCGGTGCTTTGGATTTTTCTACTGAAGTTTTGCCTTTTGCCTCCTCTTTTACTTCCCCGTCTTTCTTTCTTGTGCCTTTGTGCCTTCATGCCTTCATGCTGAGTGTTTTCTTTCATCTCAGCAATGAACTTACAGGTCTGCATTTCAATTCTATTCCTTTACTTACTGACCAGGCTTAATGGAAAAATAAGAAACAGGATACAAGCCCTTTTTTTCATCACACCCCCAGAAACCCTATTTCTTTCTTCCATCTGGTTAGTCTGTCCAGTGGCACACACTCTGAAACACTGTTCCTCTCTGTGCACCCCTGGAGTTTGAGCTGAGGTTATTAGCTTCAACTGTGAGTGAAATCACATCACCCCGAATTAAACATGTGCTACATGTGGTAAATACAGGCTTTGGAAGACTTATCTTCTGGCTTAGGGCGTGCTTTTAAGATGCAAATCTCCTCTTTGGAATGATTTGCTTGCTATGAGATTATGATTTGCTACCTGCATGCTTTATTGACACAAACATACATTACGGAGCTCACAGCTGCGCTTGCTCTGGGTGCAGCTACTGTTACTTACAGAATCTGTCTCTTTATCATTCAAATGGAGGGATATCATCTCTTTGACCCCCATTCAAGCTCTTTAGCACTGATTTGTCAAAAGCATTTTCCCATCTTGGGTCAGGTCACGTTTGGCTATACCACCTTCACCCTTTTATTTGTGCAGCATCTCCTGCCCTGATTGAGATAATTCATTTTAGTTAACGCTCCCCTTCCTCCCCTTGCAGCTTCTTTTTTTTTTTTTCACCTTCTTGCATTTTCCCTTTTGATATCTATGAGCTGTGCTAATACACAAGGGCTGTGCCAACACAGACCAGAATCCAAGCTTAACACTGGAGAAAATCCCCCTCCTGAATGGCATGAGTGAGCCCCAAAGCACTCTTGTTACTATTTCCCCCTGAACATGAGAGTCAGCTCAGCTAAAGCCTCTTTTGAAGCCTGGCCACCAGGTCACTCAGGAGAACCTAAAGCAGCACAGCTACTTCCACATAGTATTACTATCAAGTATGGCAAAGACACTGGAATTTGGAAAAGCCTGATGGTTTCTTCTTTCTTGCTTACTGTCCCCCCCCCACTGTATTCATTTTATGATCACAGGAATATATATAGTATCTATATGCTTATTATATGATATACATCCATTCCTACCTAGGAAAAATGTAAGCATGTATTTCACCGATATTCCATTTTATGCAGCAGTTCCAGCTCCTGTTAGGGACCTAGCAAGCAACATATAGCAGAAGAGCAAGCCCCACTCCTTGTTTCTCCTCCACTCCTCCTGAATTATGCACATTGTTTTTGCTGAAGAATCTCTTTAGGCTACATCATAAACCAGAGGTATTTGCTTTGCAGAGGCAACCTTTGTTCTACTTAGCACAAAGTAATACCCGCTATCTGCATACAGATGCAAAAGGGGAGGGGATTTGGAAAGTATTTTGGAAGAGTTTAGAAAGCAGAATTGAGATTTTTGTTATTATTATTGCAAATTTGGACATTTTCTATCACATTAACTGACTTTACAGCAATTTATTTTGCTGCTGTCATAAAGGGAGGTAATGAACCATGAAGTTTCTTCAGGAAATTGTCAGCGTCTGCCTACAAATAAATTTCAAACACGTGAGCCATGAAGGAAGAACACAGTGATTCAAAGAAAACTGCTTGTCCTCATCCTAAAAGCCAGTCAGTGTCATTGGTGTTTGACACATTCCGGAGAAGGGTCTGGCTCAAAGACATGTCACTGGAACGTAACAATGGAAAATTTAGATGCATGTTAGTCATCTCACAGATAAGATTATCTCCTTTGAAAGCATATGTTTCCGCAGATGGGTAATTGTAGTGAAAGGATAATCAATAAAATGAGAAGAAATTCAACAACCTGCTTTTTATTCTCTTAGGGATCTCACTTTTGAAAACAATTATCTCTCCGTTATATGTGACACCTCCTTTGTTCCTCACAGTAGGTGCCTAACACTAAATCAAAACCAAAACCCATATCTAATCAAAGATAATAGGAAATTTAAAAGATTTCCTTATCAGTTCCAAACACATACAGCATCACCTAGTAGTTATCTAGGATTAGGAAGCTTTCTGGGTGCGATTCACTGATAGCATTTCCTCATATCTCTGTAGCTTTCGTGACAAACATGGTACTGAAGAATAAAGCAACATCCTCAGGTTGTGATATGCTGGAAATCTATGGGAAATGGATTCTCCGTGCCTAGAGCCTTGTGTGGTCATTTATACAGGTGCAAGGGGAATATAAATAAAACCAGCTATATAGGAAGCATTTGATTCTCACTATTCATGGATGTAACTGACTGTGCAAGATACTCAGCAGCGAAAAGTCAAGCTTATGTATGTTTTAATATTTAAAAGTTTCCCAGTAATAGAAAACTTGTACATCTCCTCTATTCAAATGCTCATTTTATGCAGTTAGGGGATATCTACCATTCCCTCTCTTGGGTCTTTTCTTCTTTGATGCAAGAATTAAAAAGGGGGGTTATTTAATTGTGGTTTTTTTTTTCTGACATATTACCATTACAAGTTTCTCAGACCTTCTTATGACTTCACAGAAAACACTGGTCATTGACGTTTTGCTGACTAGGAGAAAGTCAGTGTTTTTCTTCATATCAGGATCACTAGCCAGAGAAAGGATTTGCTAAACTCATCACAAGCAGAGAGTTAGAATTCATTGATTTACTAATTTTCTCCTGTGCTCATCACTGTAACAGCTGAGCATTTCATAACTTTTGAATGTATTTATCTCTGAAGTAGATCAGTGAGGTAAAGAAATTTTATTTACTTCCATTTTACTGATGAAGAACTGAGGCAATGAGAGATTAAGTGACTTGTCACAGGTCACAAAGGAATCCAATAATGCATCCAGAAACAAAGACCAGACTTCTTTACTATCAGTCCAGTGCCTTCCTCACAAGAACATCTTTCTTCTCCTTCTCCGTTTAATAACCTCTTAACTCATTTCTTCCATGGATTCTGTAGCAGTCTGTATCTCTGTTCATGGCTTCCCTGCTTTTACCCATAATCCCATCAAACTCTCCATCTTTATGGTGCCTTCAAAAACATTTCATTTTTATTTCTGGTATCAATGGAAACAAAAGAATGCAGTATTCTCAAAGTACCATTATAGCAAACCTGGCATGAAACAGATGGAAGAAATAAAATGAGGTGATGATATGCTACTCCAACAATAGTGAGAAGACAATATATTGCTAACAACACCCCAGTCTGCTGCTTCTCCACTGTGCATGAAAAAGAAAAAAAAGCTTTGTTAACAGAAATCACAGATAGTTATTTATCAGCACCATGGTTAAGGTTTGCTTTTACTTGGTTTTCAGCTTAGAGAAGGACATGCAGCAATTATTCTCAGAGTACATATTTGTAGCATAAAAATAGCAGAAATACTTGGTTTCACTTATGCGCTGTAGCAGTATTTCCTTGTCTGGAAAAAAGAAGAGCTTGCAGCGCTTAGACAAAGAGGAGAAGCGTAGTGTTTCGGATAAGGCTTTATAGTGGCCTGTCCTGTTTCCTAGTCTCACTGCAAAAACTAACAAAGCACAGCAGCCAATGGAGTAAATGGATGGTCTCCATCAGGGTACCTGGGGTCAGCAACAGTCCCAGTTACAGACACATAACTTCTACATAGGTCAATGGGACAGGGTCTCCAGTGGACTGCAAAGTCATTTCTCTGGTGCATGGCTGGTACATTTCATTCCCATTTCAGAAGTGACTTATGATCAATTTGCACTGGTATCAGTGAGTAAGTGATGCAAAAAGCCATGAACAATTTGAAGGCAGAATTTCTTCCTGAACTGAGATATTTTCAACCTGGTCAATAGGTCAAGTAAGGAGTCTGTTCTGTATCTGAGCTGGGATTCTTGAGGATGCCCATGTCCTAACTCCCCAAAATCCTTACTGTATTTGCATTCAATCTAAAATTGGGCTGCTGCAGCTTACAAATTCTGTATGTCCTTCTAGTAGCAATCTTGGAGTTTTTCTAAGAAATACCCTAAGTTTCATCATCCACCCAGCTCTGATTGTGCCCCATGTCTACGGAGGCTGCTGGTCGGGGAGAGGCTGCTGCACCATGCACAAAGGTGAAGGCCATTCTCCTCACCAGCATTACTGTAGCTCTGAACAGGCTCAGAAACACAACCATACTCCATCAGTTTTCATCTCACTACAACTTTCAGGGAGAATACCACCATTCTTCAGCAAATCTGGCCTCAACAGTAGCATCCAAAACCCTCTTGAAGTGAGATTTAGACTCAACTGGGATATTTAGGATTAAATGGTTCCTACTTACCTTTTTGCTACACATTCAAAGTTTCACTAAGTTTCAAATCAATTGAGGGTAACTGTGTGTGTTGATGTTCCAGCCCACACATGAACTTGCACCTCAGTAGAAGTATCAGTGCTTGCCCTCCAAAGAAGCACTGAAGGTAGTTTCCTCAGCTCTCTCAGCCCTACCCATGTACTTCCAGTGGGTCAAGGAGTGGAGTAAGAAAATTTCCAGGATTTACAGAAGTGTTATACAGGCAAACTCCATCAACCACTTTCCTCCAGACCTGGCACCTGGCAGGAACCAGCTCAGCAAGTAGGACCAAATGATGAACTGCTTGGAACTAATGAAACTTCATCTTTTTGCAGCTGGCAGAAGGATTCTCATGCCAGAGCCAACCTTTTTCAGGGTCTGGTTTGACAGAAAACCAGTCCAGAATCAGCAGTGACAGCCCCAATGTGGATGAGCATCCACACAGGTCTGCAGTCACAGCCGCATCCCTTGGGAGGGGAGGGCGCTTTGGGTGGTGCCACTGAAAGAGCAGCTGCTAGTATATCACTACTCGTGGACACTGTCAAAATCCGTCAGAGAAAACTTTGTCTTTTGATTTCAAATCTGAGTATTCTTGTTTGTTAGTTGGAGTTAGGAAAGACAGATGAATTATCCAACTACTCTGGTAACATCCATAACGGTGTGTTTTCATGTACTGGCATGGGGTTTTAGGAGAAAAGTCTAGAAACTGTAAAAAAAAAAAAATCCTGGATAATTGAACTCCTATTAGTATTGGGAGTGATGGCTTTCTGTCATTATGCTATAAAACAGAGAAACTTGCCTTTACAGGAATTTCCAGTAACCTCTGTTTTTCTTACTCTTTTGTATACACTGTCCTTATAATATTTTTATAGGATGCGACAAAGGAACTATTTCGATAAAGATTTTCTTTCTTCATGTACTGAGGAACTATAACATTTCATTTAGCCTTTTAAGATATGACACATCTTTCGACACTTTCTGACTCCTGGTACAAGGCAAAAGCAACTTCTGAGCTTGTGTTTTGGTTTTCCTTCTCCTTTTGATCTGTTTAGCTGAGCCCTTGTCAGCTGAAAAAGAATTTTTAACTCATACGTTTCTGGATGCTGGAAAAAAATAATTGCTTCTCAGTAACCCCAGGACTGCTGCAGTCAAGAACTGCTGCAGAGCTCTCTTTTCCACCAACAGGGCTGGACTCTGTTTATGTTTTAGTCCTTCCTCAATTTGTTAATAATGCCCCAGTTATCAAAGTTTTCCAATTATAAACTCTCTTTAAAATATTACTTATTACTCCTTATGACCATGGCTGTTAACCTTGATCAATAACATAATCCTGTCTGCCTTAAAGATATCACAAACTCCATAGACAAAGTTAAGCTTACTGGCCTTTCCCTTCCTTGATCCTTACTCACTTTTCCTTTTATCTGAGAGCCAAACCCACAAATACCCAATTCATTCATTTATTTTGTTTCTTTTCTCCACTAACATTTACACTAGCCATTTTGGATCTCTAAAACTGAAATACTGAAATTACCACGCTTTTTCATATGAATATGGTCCTACACTGGCTAATAAGGAGTAAGCTGATTTGCATACTCAGCAAAGAAAATAAAAAGATCAGATATCCTTGCATGGATATACAGTCACACATATAACAATTTTTGCAACTGAATCTGTGTTTGATAGGTTCATTTTACCTTCAGGTTAACATCAAGACAACACTTTGCCCAGTCACACCCATATTCATCTACAGAATTTAGCCCTAAGCCAATTAGATAGAATTATTATTATTTCCTCCTTCTTCCCTTTAAAATACTGTAGGCATACTTTGCTTTGAAATGAGCTGGTGATTTTTTCCCATGGAATACATAAAGTAATCCATTACTTACAGCACTTCTTTTCTCTCTCTGCTTTACGCAGCACATGTGGCTCTCATGATGAGAGAAAAGAAGAGATTAATTTTCTCTTCTTTTTAATTAATCCGTTTTGTACCAAAGCCACAGAAAGAAGGCAAAGATAACTTAGTCAAGAGTTTTTTTCTCGAGACCTTCTCAGTGATGAGTTAAAATGAAAACTGCTTGGAATTGTTTGGGTAAGGTAGCGAACTAGCTGTGCACCTTTACAGCTTTGGCTCAATGCTGGTTCGCATCAGACATACAAGTTAAGTTTGCAATCTTGTCCTGCGTCTCATTTGTACGAATCTCAGGCTCCAAGAGGGCACACTGTAAGTCACCCACATGGGCAGCTGCAAGATGCTGGCGGGTGCAGGTCCTCAAGTCAGGCAGTCTCAGTATTTCCCATCAGCTCCTCATTCAGCCCCCTCCCACCTCCTCCTTCACCTCCCAGCCCATCTACCTCTCAAAAGCACCCACTTTTTTTCTTAAAACCCCACATTTTTAATAGATGGGTTTGACATGGAGCTTACAAGAAACCATCTGCAGTCGTTAAAATGGGGCAGTTTATGAACAGCTGAGAGGAGGAAAGTATCTGACAACCTTAAGTTAAAGTTGCTCTCCTGACCAATATAACTGTCAATGATATCAACATTTAAAAAAATCAAATGCCTCATTGAATTATCACATTGCACTGTATTATCATATTGAATCAAGGCAAGCAAAACCTTTTTAAGAAATTCCAGAGCCTGAAAGGCTCTTTCAAGACAGGAGTTGCTGTAGTGGAAGAAGAGCGTGGTGTTGTGAACTTTAGAGATGTAGCCTCCAGGACAACACCAGGAGTTCACACAGATGTGTTAGAAATTCTGCCCAAACCAGCTCAGCACAAGTCACAAATAAACCATAAATAGATAGTAATTCAGAGGGAAGAGAGGGAGCAAATAACCAAAGATATTAAGATAAACAATACATAATCATTAAGAGTCTAAACATTAATATAGCTGCATGTGTGTCTCTCTAGGCCCTTCAGGTCATTAAGGAATTAAGGACTCAATTAAACAAGATTAAGACATTTTCAAGAAGCTGAAGTTATTATTTGTATTTGTTTTCATTAGAGTGGAACATTTTGAAATCTATTGAAATTATGAGTGTGATACTATAAAGATAAACATTTCTGAAGAACAGGTACCGAAGCAAGTTGAGAAAACCCAATCTGAAGTTAAAAGAATCCAGAGTGTTCAGAAGCTGAACTTCAGAACAGAGTGACTGGAAAGAGCCTGCAAGACAACTGAAAACAAGGGTGTTTCCTAAGACTAAAAAATTTCCCTGTTCCAAAATATGGGTCAGAAATGAACATAGGTAATGCTGACCCCGGGGCCAAGCATGCCACCATGGATGAGCTTAATTTATGCATGCAGGATCAGACCAGCTGCAGCTCTGTCCCTTCAAACCTCCTCAAAAGTCCCAGTGAATTAAGGAAGTAAGAAGTGTCAGCAGGCTTTCAAAAAGCTTTTGACAAAGCTCCTCATAGCAGAGTGATGGGTCACACAACAAACTGTGAATTAGTACGATGTGTTATAAATGGATTAAGCAATAGGAAACAAATGATCTCGGTACAGCCCTGAGTTACAACGGTAAATGCTAAACCCCCAGTGATTTGAAGGTTAACCCTCATGTCTTCCTATTTCCACTAAATCTATTTGCTCATTGTGAGGTTTTATGAAGAGGCTGCCTGAAGAAAAGAGGGAACATTTACCTTCAGGAAAGCTGGGATTCTCCTTAACTCTGCCAGCCCCAGGATGACACTGCTAGGCTGAACAGCCATTGTAAGGTTCATGTTAATACATTATCCATTCCAATTTCTTTCTATCAGGGACTTTATTTCACACCTTGCTGGCTGCAATTTTTCTTCTGCTGTGTCATCCTGCCACCTCATAGCCTGGTCTGGAAAGTGGAGCAAGTGAAACACAGAATGCCCCAGGTCTGATTCTGTTCCTTGGATGATTTTTCACCATGATTTAGAGAGGAGTGACAATGTGTCGTTGAAGTTTATGCACACTGCTAAGACTGAAGGGCAGCATAAATTATGGAAAATGGCGAGCAATATCAGTAGATCACACTTATACACCCTAGACATGTAAAATGTAGTCTGAAGACTACAACGTAACATATGTGTAGGCGAAATAACAGTTTCATGATGTGAAATGGCATTCTCTTTGCTTGGTGGTTTCAGGAAAATTCAGTATAGCTTGCAGAAGTCATCCCTCCTACCTCTCCTCTAGGACGCAGGCAACGACACTTAAGCAAACAAAATAGCATGAGCCATGCTAGATAAACAGACTGACACATCTCAGACAGTTTCAGACCTCTGTATTTAGCAGGCAGTATCTCCTGTGTAGAGATCATTGCTAAACAAAGGCTCTGATTTGAGTTTTGTTTGTTGTTCGCCATAGCTGGAGTAACAGATGAAGAGACCGTGGGAAAGCTGATGGAAACAGAGGCATGGGTGACACTAGGTATGGAGAAAGCATGAAGAGAAATGGACCTTATCCAGCAAAACATGCTTATGCCCATCCCCACTACGAGCTGCTTGTTTCCAGCCCCTGCTGTGGTCCCAACTTGCCTGGTGCCTCTGCCTCTCATGAAAGGGGCTCAGGGGGCTCGAGGGCTTTCCAGCTCTCAGCCTGTGAATAGCCACCAGACTCATTAATTTTATTTCACAGCCTATGTCTCCTGGCCAACCCTTTTGTCCTCCCAGCTCCTTCCTTCTCCACCTCACTGACCTGCAGCTCTTCACTGGTCTTACAGCACTGACCCCCACTAAAATGTAGTGGTGAGCATCCACACTGGGGAGCATCAAGCAGGCACAGCACCTTCTTGTGGGGTGCCAGGCTGGGGCAGAGGTGCCTCACTGCCGAACTCTTAAGGCTGCAAGTCCACAAAAGTGTGGGGTGCTCTGCCCTGTCCCCAGCCTCTCATTCCCATCCTCCCTTTGCATCAGTTGTGATCTCCTCTGATCTTCTGGTCAGCTGGTTCAGGAAGTTGAGCAGGCAGAAAACTACTCCTACAAAGAAACACGCAGCCACTTCAGCTCCTGAATGGGCTTACTGCAATGTCAGACAAACACTAGTGCCTGCTGAAGGGGCAAGCAGTAGGGCAGAGATGGGAAATCACAGCCAGAGGGAAGAGTGGGATGGCAGCAGTGCCCATGAGGGCTGTTTGGAGCTGTCTCAGAAGCACACCTTTAGGCACCGATCTGCTTGCCACCATCGAAACTGAGGCTTGTCTGTGCCTGCGCAGCAATGACAGCCTCAGGTGATTAAGGCAAAGCTTTGAGATGAAAACCCTACATAGTTTGGGCACCACTTTGTTTAGGAGGCACCTCTCTCAGGGTCACACCTTTAGGCTTGAGCAGTTAGGCCCTATGGGCAGTAGTTAAGCCTTTTTTGGATCTCCTTTACCTTCTGGTATTGCTGTTAAGATCCATGTGTTGGATTTTAATAACTGTTCCATGATGTACACAGAAGAAACCTAAGCTCAATGGGGAGAGTGCAGAGAGGATTATCATTCTGCTGTAATGGAGCCAGGATCACACCACAGTGATGCTCTATGTTATTCAAGGTCGTCAAAGGATGGCTTTGAAATCGTTGCTTGCATTCTTGCCTGGGAGAGCAAGCTGGAGTAAGTGGGGAAAGCAAGGGAGCCTCACAGGCATTCCATGTTTTCACAGAGTAGCCCAAGAGGAGCTCCTGCTACTTCATGAGCAAATGCTGGAAGAGCGGAAAGAAGCTGGCACCTCTGCTGCTTTCCATGAGCCTCTCCTCTGCCCCATTCCTCTGCCTGTCGCTGCCCTCTCCTTTGCAAAGGTACTGAGGCAGCATGGCCAGACAGCATCCTCTGCATGCAGGCAGACCTCTAACATACCGGGGCGAGTAGCAGTGAAGAACCTGCCCCAGCCTCTTAGAAGGGCAGAAAGCAGGAGCCACTGCCCTGTACCAGCAAAATAAATCTACACAAAGTAATAGTTTTGCAGGTGGGGGCTGGGAAAGAATTAACTGCTTCAGTTAGGGAGGACTCAAGGGGAAGGGAGTGGCAGCTTGAGTATTTTTCATCTAGACAATTAGGTCTGCTCCTCAGGGCAGTGGGTGTTAGGCCAAAGCTGGAAAGCTTTCCCTAAACTAGCAAAGCACAAAGCTTCCACACAGTGTGTGCTCAGCCCCAAGAACTTCCTGGTAACCCAGGTTATTTGAGGCAGATTGTTGATTAGGATCCAAGAGAGGATTAGAAACTCTTTTAAGCATAAATAGTATTTGCAACTGTGTGAGTTAAGCAAACGGATACAGGGGAAATCAAACCTCACGCTTCAGGGCATAAACTGCTCTCTTGTGAGTCAGGATCAACCTTTTTTCCCTCTATGCATAGCATCGCATAATTAACTAGGTGCTTGCTGTGGTTTTGATTTGCTCTGAAGCACCAGTTACTGGCCACCGCCAGAGGCAGGGAGCTGGACTAGATAGACCTGTGATGCGTTTCTATAGGGCAACCCTTTTGTTCCCATATTGGCAAAGCTTTGTGGGAAAGCTTTAGTGATATGTGTCTTCAGCAGCTCCCGGTCTTACCAAACATTGGCCTCTCATTTCCATAACCAATAAAGTCAGTCTGAATTGCTACAGAAGTAAAAAGGCAAGTTCCACGAAGAGTTATTTATCTACATGTTACAGACAGCATTTATTTACTAAAAGCAAAGACATTTTTAGGATCTGCACAGGTCATTTTTGCCAGGAGGAAATTAATTATTTTCTTCATTCCATTTCAGCTGCAAAGAAGTCACACAACTTTCAGAAGGTTTTGTATTTTGAAAAATACATATTTCTGTATGCGTGTGTATATACACATACATGTATGCATATATATACATAAAAATGTAAGTTGGTCCAACAAAAAGGTTTGAATTACTAGCATTTCCTTACAAATTAAAGGCAGGCAAGGACCAGTAATGCAGGTGACAGAGCATGCACTAACAAAGTCTGCCTTTCCATGCTGCCTCTTTGATGTACCTCATCTTTGCCCTGAAGGAATTTCATTATCCTATGGTGAGCTGGTAATGAAATCTGTACTCAGAATCAAGCCTTCATAGAAAATGGTATCTTGACTCTTTGTTCTGTACAGACTAGCTGTGTGTGGTAGGAATATGTTTCTATTTGTGTGTGATCTGAGTGTACTTTGAATACTGATCTCCAGATAAAAAGGATAGAGATCTAATTTGACAAAATATTAAATGCCTCTATCTTGCTTTATCTAACAAAATTCTGATGCTTATTATCGTGATGAACATTTGGGGCGATACTTGCAGTGTTCAGCATGTGTGAGAACAATCTCTCTGTGGAGAATCGAATGGAGTGTCAAAGACCCTGATTTACAAAGAGTGCAGAGGGCTCTTAAGTACTATTTTTAGAACAATGCCACAACAGATTTACACACAGAGAAAAAACCCTCCTCTACAGTCACTTAGGAGCAAAGTAGCATTTCACTGCATAATAATGAGGAATTAATTGCTCTTTGTCATCACTTTTTATGCAAATTGCCGTAGAACATTTGCCCAATGTGCATTTTACCTTTTAACAAAGAAAGTAGTCATGACAAACTAGACCAAATTTCATAAGCTAAAGACAAAAGTAGGCTGTACCACACATAAATTGCAGCTAGCAAGTTTATTCCTTTGAGGAACTCTATCAATTTCCCATGAAAGTCCATTAAAAAAAAAAAAAAAGGAAAAGAAAGGAAAAGGAAAAGGTTTCTTGGCCTACATGTCTAGTTAAATTAAATAAATTGAATTATCTTCAATTATTAGGTGACTGACACTTCTTTTAATGGAATTTGCTTGTCACTCATTACAGCATTTGCTTATTTTTTCCGTTTGCTTGTGAGAATCACCAAACGTTACCAATTTTGCTTCTTTACCAGCCGCTTTCAAGCTTTTACTCATATTGTTACTGAATTTCAGACATCGCAGTTTGCCGGTTGTTTAAAAATGTTTTGTTGAGCTTATATTTAAAAATAATTAAAAAATACTATTAACGTTGTGTCTCACTTATGTGTTCACATTTACATTTAGACTAAACTGACAAATCTTCTGAGAAAAAGAGAATTGCAACAGCTACGGAATAGCATTTCCTTTCACGGTAAAAAAGGGAAATACATAATAAATCATCTTTGTTCTACATGAAGCTGTACTTTTTTAGCCATTCTGCAACCGCCACTGCAAATATGATGCAAAAACTACCTAGATGGCAAACCAGGTCAAAATGTAGACATCCTAATGGACTGTACTGTGTCAAAGCATTTTCTCCAGAAACATCTCAACATGTTTTCTTTTTCATGAGAAACACAGGGAGGATATCGCTGCGCAAGGAGTTTCTGCCTCGTATGTGCAATGAGTCAATTCAGCGAACTAGTGGGTCTTTTCAATCTCTAGTTTCTAACAACTTCAAACATAATAGCGAGTTCCAATGGAGTCTCTTTTCTATTCATATGCTATTCAGAGCAGACCTTTATAGTTCACAACTTCAAGTTAACACAGCAAAGAGCAGTTTTAAATCACTCCAGTAATCAGGGGTCACAATTATTTGCTGTAGCTACAAAAAAAAAAAAAAAATAATCACACACACGCTGCAAGCCAATGCACTCTGCATTCACCTTTAAGAAAGAAAAATAACAGAGACTTGACCTCTGCCTTAAGTGCTAACACTTCAGCAACACTACCTATTAATCAAAAAACATATGAATGCAGCTTATAAATCCCTCTGCATGGAAAGCGCCATCTTCACCCTTACAGAAATATATTTCCTGCCCCAGTCCTTTCTTAAAGTTCAAGAACATCCTGCAGCCTCTTTGAAAAAAAGTAAAAGCAATGGATATGAGAACTAAATAAATCAAGCAGCTGTTAGTTATATGAGTTGAAACCCAGAAATTTGTTGCGGACCCAAGTTTTTGGTTAGCATTAGAGCTAAAAGCAAAACAAACTGCCCTAGCAAAAGCCAAAGCCTTCAGCATAGTAAATGAAACACTCCAACCTGCCCTCAGGACTTCACAGTGTCAGGGATTTAGCCTGGAATAAGAAGTCCAAAATATTCTAATATGTGCTCCAACGCCATCAGAGGCAGTGGAAGCCACTGCGTTGGTACAGTTACAGTGCCAGTACACCTGCACTTTCCATGTTCCCCACCTGCTCTCCTGACTGTCCTTCTCTGGCTTCTGTTCAGCCAGGCAACATCCTCAACCTCCACAAGCCTTCTTATACTCCAGTCAAGTTTCAGCTACATGAAGCAAGGTAGATGTTGCCAGCGGCACAGAGGAAGCCAGGCATCCAGTCAGATATCCCAGTAGTACTGCTAGTTCTCAAGAAACATCTTGTGGCCTCCTTGCATCAACAGCAAAATGTCCTCTGCTGTGGCTGCACAGTCCTGCCTGGAGGGTAAGAAATGTATTTGCACAAAGCTCCAGTTACAGTTATCCATTCAAAGCAGAATCATGGGTGCTAGGAAGTCTTGAGCTGTTACCAACTCACTATCTTTGTTTGTGAGTAACAATTACCTCAAGGCTTTTACTCTTAATTAGTGGGTTTGGGTCTAGTCATCCACTGGTGCATGTGCATAAGCTTTCATTGATGTTAAAGACTACGTGGATCAAGGAGTCCTTAGGAATAGTAAATTTCCCCCATGGAATAGTGTTTTTTGGTTGTTTTTTTTTCTTACCCACCTTCTGTTTCTTCCCAAAATCATGACTTTGAATTAAACCTTGACAGATCACTGGTGTCCTGTGACATGTCGCAGGGGAGATCCAGACTGCTCAGAAATATCTCTGTCCTCTTGAATGTCTCCTGCCTGATATTTACTCTCTAGAGCACAAACACCTCACCGACACATCTGGGTTAACCTCCACGTGCCCTCCTTATGCTCCAGTACCACCCTCGGCAGTGCTCAAGAGAAAGGAGCTTTTTTTTACCCTTCTTGTGCATCCCTTGGTTTGCAAAAGGACTGTGTTGCCAACACAGATGCTTTGTCCACACTTCCACATTTTGCTGCAGGTATTTTCACTTTTCTGACTAGCTGTAAAGACAGAGGGTTGTTGGGAAAAAAAAAGAAAAGATTATAAGGCTTTTGAGCAAGCTGAGCTAAAACAAGGTTGAGCTTTGTCCACAGTTGCCCTCAAACAACTTTTGGAGCTGATTTGCCTGTTTCTTAGTGATAGAGGAATATGAACTGAGTTTTAAATACGTCATTATGGATGTCCTCGCTTTTTTTGCAAGCAGGCTCTGGGATCATCCTGACCTGCAGAATCAGGGAATTTGCAAGATTCGACCTTTAAAACACTAAAAGCACAGTATAGTTTTACATTGTATTTAAAAATACAATTCCAAATGCAAATTCCAAAATGTTATTCAGAAATTGTAAATAATAAATATACTAAGTAAAAAAAAATAAAATAATGAAAGCAGTAATAGAGATGATGAAGATCTCAGAAGGTGGCACTGATTTAGAGACAAAATGGGCAAGGACAAAGCCTTGTCCTTGGTGGCTATCTCCAGGACTCACTGTGGGCTATATTTGGACTGCCTCTCAAGGCACTGAACTTCAGGAGACCAGAAGGATGATAGGATTGTGTTCGCTTTAGGGCTGACAAATTCTGACCTCCTTTAGAACCAATGAAAAGAATAATCTCGAGGTCATTCATCCTATCTGTCTAGCACAGGTGTTGCAATTACTTTTCCCATATTACTATGTCAAACTGAAGTCTGGCAACCTCAGCAAGCAGGAGATCTGAGCAGTTTACTTCTCTTTTTTTGAAGAATATGAACACTGAGGAAGACCTTACCTTTTGACTTAGTGACCACAAAAACATGTTTTGGACATAAGACATAAACCTTAATGATTCCCGACCCTTGACTTCTTGCCACACAAAGTCAACAGCTCTTTGAATTCCTTTTCTATTATGTTATCTGCATCTATTTTTTTAAAGGTCAGTGCCTGCCATTTTTTCCTGCCTCGCATCCTGATACTATAATTCTAGTCTCTGCAACAACACTTTGTTAATATTTCAATATATTTCATATATTACATCTCACCAGCTTCTCAAAATACCATGCTGGAGATCTGATGCTCTGCGCGTGGCAAATGTTCCTTTGTGGAGCTTTTGATGTGATGTCAAGCCATGCTGCGGAGACATTACATTGTGGATCTTTGATACCACACACCATGACAATGTCTTCTTCGCAGCCGTCACAGCCACTGACTCAGGGCATGCTGTTCATACTGCCAGTGCTCCTGGAAACGCAATATACCTGGCGTGTGTTAGAATCTGGTTGCGAAAAGACATACGGTGCCTGTGGTATAATCAGTAATCAACTGTGAATTTCTTAATCACTGCAAAGAAAATGATGCAATTTCATTAATTCTACCTGCACAACCCTGGAGAATATGTGCATAATTATTGATAATGACGTAGGTCTGTGCACAGGACTGGGGCTGCTTATCCAAGGAATCTGACCCTTTTCACCCAAATGTTGCAGGATAAAATGTACTTCAGAAGGAAATTACAATTGCCTCAATTAAAACCTGCAAGATTTGTCCTTATTTTTCCTCTTTCACTTTTCCATTACCATTGTAAAAATCAAGTTGCATGAGATCCGCTAACATGTCACTCATTCATAGTCTTCCGAGTCAGAGTGGTTGAAGCCGAGACGGCAACAAAAGTTGTTCTGTGTAGTGCTTTCATCTCTTCCCTTCGCACTTTAAATTGGGAATTACCTATCCCCAGGAAAAGCAATTTGTTTTTATAAATACGTGACTGAAATACCTTGCAATACACAGAGCTCTCCAACAAGTGGCACTATTAAGACTATTCAAGTAACGAGATTGATATGCAAATGAGGTCTCAGAAAGGGATGTTGGGACATGTTTTACAATATTGGATTCCATTTAAAATCTTTAAAATTTACATATGAAATATGATTGAAATAGATATTCATAACGCAGATACTCTGGAAAATTTTGCGTTATCCATAAAGAAAACACTGAAAAGTAGGTCAAGTGCCATAAGCTCAACCAGGCAGTCCTCTCAAAAGCAATGAAGTCACAGCAGTGCAGAGAAACCGCCTAATTAAGACATTAGTAAAGGTAATGTGTAGCCAGGAAATCTGCCCACAGAGTCGAGCTCAAACCAGCTGTTGAATGCGCAGGTCTCGGCTTTCCTCAAGAATAGCACTGTAGCATTCACAGCAAGTTATCCCTGAAGTATTCATGGGATAACTTCTAAATCATGCCTATTCACACTTTTTTACCGTATTTTGTTGTCGTTGCTTGACAAAGTTTGGCTGTACTTTAAGAAAAAAGGTCCAGAAATAGTTATTTTTACACAAAATTTGAGGTGGGGAGATAGTTGATTGCAATGGAAACAGGATCAGCCTGGATTTGTTGCTGGAATATAAGCAGTTTGGGAATGAATTGGGAAGTCAATGAGTTAAAATGTAAGACACATGATATAAAAATAGCGTTTTTAAAGAGTAGGTTTCATTCTGTTAGTGTAAAATTCTTCCTGCCTTTCAAAATCAACTCTGGTCGGTTTTCCCCAGTTTTCCATTGTTATATAGAGAGATAGAGACCACAATAAAATCACAATCTGAATTGTACAGAAGAATCAGGCTCCTGTCTTCCATTATGAGCTGGACAGAAAATTATTGATAGTATTTGGGTACCAGAAGCTGCATAGAGGTGTTGGGTGAGTTTTCACAAAGCCTGTGTGCCCAGTCCCTGCTTGGCTTTAGCTTCTTTCCATCTGTGCCAATCTCAGTCCAGCACAAGCAGGATCTGGTTCACACTAAAGTCACTGTGAATTTTATTACAGGGTAAACAGAATAATAATATCTGAAATGGATGTTTTCACTTTACACTTCCTTTAAGCCAAATAGTAACATTCATTTTAAAATGTCGGCCAGTGAGATAAATGGCAATCATTGTGCCTTTCAGAAATGTGTGCTATGGGCAGAGGCGTATCCAGAGTGCTTTGTTGAGTTTTCTATTTGTCTGGCTTTGACTACCTGGAGTGGTATCTCCCACACTGTGTTGTAAATAACAGAATATGTGCACTTTGAATGCCGTGGCATAATGGGCACGTAGCATGCTAACTAAAGCATTATAAATGCTGCAAGGCTTATTTTTATCTCTCTGTCCTTCTCAATATAGTATTTTTATCTCTCACGCCAATACAAAATTATTTTTGTGTCTCTAGGAAAAACAAGGCAATGAGGAGACTCAGACTGCTAGCATTTAAACATGACAAGTCCCCTTACACACTGTGGGGCTTTCCACATGGTTAGCACCATATATGTCTGCAGAGCCAGAACCTAAATGGCACTGCTAAGCAAGGCTTTATATGAACATTGCTTGGAGAGGGAAAGTGAAGTTTATGTGTCAAATTCTCCAGTGCAGTGCTGTTCTGCAGCCATGTGTAGCTAGGAAAAGCAAAAGGGGTAAATGCTACTGAACTAAAGAGCTTTTCGCTTTGCACAAGAAGACAACTGTGCAAAACGCAAGCCAAGGCTTCCAAAAAAAGTGACAATAAATTAGTTGCTACATACAGAGAGCTGATTTTGTGTTGGCACACAAGATTTGCACAGTTTTCTGTAGTGTAGTAGGCTTTGAAAATGCAGTTAGCCCGATGGAGCTGCTGCAATTTCAGGGGAAGACATCAGTGAAATAACTTCATAGAAATTGCTCCTCTCTAAAAGATAAGGAGAATAGTATATATCACCTGCCTGCAGTGAAAGGGGGAAACAGTATGAAAACATACAATAAAGACTGACATAAAGAAAAAATAACAAACATGCGCATGCTAATGACTGAATACGCACTTGTTAGCAGTAGGTCACCATCATTCTCTATTGACATTTACTGCAACTGCAATTCTTTTTTCAAGACCACTGACCCAGGAAAATGTAACCCCCTTAGTTATCCAACATCCTTTAATTAGATGTCTCCAGAGACAATCTCACTCACAACCCCTACTGTGATTCATTTATTCTCTAAATTTCCTTTTTCTCAGCCACTCCGCATTTTTATGTTTTTCTGTTCTACCCCAACTTGAGCAACTCCGGCTTGTATAATGCAGTTTATTCATGTGCTAGCTCCCCCGTTGCATTTCATGTCGCATGGCATTTGGGTCTCGCTCAGAAGCCCTGAGAGCATCAAGATGATTTTCTGGAATCACAGCTTTCTACTTGGCAAAAGGTACCACGGAGACAGGCCTCTGGGTAGGAAAGGGCTGGAAAATGAGCACCTTACACTTTTTGGGATGGGGCAAAGCATGGCCCACCCCTGCGCTGGGAATGCTTGATGGGGTTTTGTTTTTATTTTCAGGCTCGGGAGCACTTATCTATTCCTGTGATGTTCGTCAGGGCTGACTCATGACTGCTGGACGCTTGCGGTCGGCATTATAAGTAGGATGAGGTTTCTCTTTGGGGCGGGGCGCCTAAAATACCACCACGACCATCAACACTCAGGCTGTGCCGACAGCGAGGTGTGACCGGGTGGGCATTTTTCACCATGCCTTTCATCCTCTTGTTCATGGCCAAGACTGCCCGGGGTGGCGGGTCCCGACCTCCCCCCGGGGAGGCGCACGCCACCACACAACACCCCGCCACCCCCCTGGCCGTGGCGAGCGCGGCGGGCCGGGCCGGGCCGCGCCACAGGGCCTCCGCGGGCCACCCCCTACCGCCATGTCCCCGCCGCAGCGGCCCTTCGCGGCAGAACTACGGCTCCCAGAGCGCCCCGCGGCCGCCGGCGGGAGCCCCAGCGCGGGGTCCGGCGCCACGCACAAACACACACACACGGCTCACGCTGCCCCCCTCAGCGGGCAGAGCGCCAGGCAGAGGACCCGCCCCGCGCATGCGCCTGCACCTCCCCTCCGATCCCCCCCCTGCCCCGGCCTCGGCCGGAGGGGCGGGGCGGGTGGAACGCGAGCGGCGCCGCTATTGGCGGAGCGGCCGTACGCCGCTTTCTGTGCGTAGCGTGCGGGTCCGCCGAGGGAGCGGGCGCTGCGCCGTTGGCGTAGCGCTGTTGTGAATGGAGCGGGCGGCGGGGCGGGGAGGATGATGTCAGCCTGCGAATGTCAACAATGTAGCGATTGAGGGGCGGCGGCGGGCGGCAGAGCCGGGCAGCAGCGGCCGCGGCAGCAGCGCCGGTGCCGCCTCCACTCCCCTCCTGCTCCGCCGGGCTGCCGCCGCCGCCGGCCCCGGTGCAGCTCCGGCCGCGACACAACCGCCGCGGTGCCGCTTCCCCCCCTCCCCCGACTCCCTCCCTCCCACCTTCCCTCCCTCTGCTGCGGCTTTCTCTCCTCCTCCTGCCCCCCTGCCAGCCCTCTCCCTCCCTCCCTTCCCCCTTTATTTTTCTCCGCAAGACTTTGGCTCTGGAAGCAGCTGGTTCAAAGCAATCGCCATGTGATGAGCGTCTGGGTCGGGATTCTTTTCTCTTTCATTTGGGGGGGGGGAGGGTGCAGGTTTCTGACCGCAGAAAAATACTAATAATTTCCGAAACAACAGCAGCAGCAACAACAAGAGCAAACCCCCCTCCCCAGACCTCCTCAGCCGTAACAGCCTTTTACCCCCACAACCCGGGCCCGCTCAACCCCGCCTCACGATCCCCCCCCCCCTCCTTTCCCCTTCCCAAGGCTGCAGCGAGAGGGGCGACCCCCGAAAGTTACGCGGAGGCGAGGTGAGTGCGCCTGTTCCGCGGCTCGGCAGCCCCGCTGGGGAAGGGAAGGGGGAAGGCGGAGGGGAAGGGGGGGGGGCGAAGTTTTGGGGGAGGCTGGCCGGGAGAGGGGGGGGCAGCGTGGCTTTCCTCTTCCCGGAGCAGCTGTTAGGCGGGGGGCTGCACCCAGCCCCGGGGCAGCCGCGGGCTCTGCTGGAGGAGCGCTCGCTGCTTGTTCCTTCAAGTGGGAAACGCACGCGTTGCGTAACGGCGAGTGCACGGCAGGAGCCCCAGCGCGCGTGTCCGCGTATGCTCCGCGCCGCCGGGCGGGCCGGGAGCCCCGGGGCAGCCCTCCGCTAAAGGGCCGTCCCGCCGCCGCTGCCGCCTTCCTCCGGCCCCGCCGCCACCTGCAGCGGCTCGGGACAGGCGGGCACCGCGCCGTGCCATGCTATGCCATGCGGCACCCCTGGGCGTGCACCGTGTTGTGTGTGTGCCCCCCACCCGCTGTGTCTCCCCCAGCCCAGATTTTATGGGTTCGGAGCGAGATGCGAACTCTGATAACAGTTTCTTGGATCATTAAAACGTAGCGTGTAGGCAAGGCAGCGCGCCGCGAAGGCGCTGGTTGTCATGAAAGACGCTAAGTGTGAAATCGTGCCTCTCCTTTTGTGGAGCGGGCTATTTTTGTAATGCGGCGGGGTGTCCTGTTTAAAACGCTTCGGTTACCGTGAGATCGTTGTGCCCTGCTCGCCGGAGCTCCGGAGTAAACCCCGGATTTCATTCTTTATTAACAAACGCAAGGCAGAGATGTCCTTTTATTAGAAATATTCTTCAGGCTGTTGGAGAAAGATTGGGAAATTGCAGTGTTGCTGTTTGCTCTAGTTGAAGCCGTGTCTGTGTTTTCGCGATGAAAGCCCATTTTTAAAGACTTTGGAACTGTCGCTAAACTTGTGCATATTTTAATTTGGTATTCTGGGGCTCGAGCTAGAGACAAGTCGATGTTTTTCAGCCAGGGAATTGCCTGAGATTGTGCTGTAGATGGTGGAATGCTCTGCAGTTCGAAGAGGGTGGTGGTGCTTAGGTAAATTGACTTCTTCAGGTATGTAAATACTGAAATTTGAGATAATTGTATTTGATGAGATGAATGGAATAAAGCGATAAGGTTGTGTGTTAAGCTGTTGTCTGGGGGGCTGTTGTTAGCAACAGCCTTGCATCAGCCTTACACCAGCGTTCTAGGTGCCTTTACATCTGTCAGGTAGAAATAAGATTCCACTTAAGATGTGGGCGCGTTCTTTCAAAAGCCTGTGTTGCCTTTTTTATCTGCCCGCCCCCCCCCCCCCCCCCCCCCCCCCCCCCCGGGATCTGGGCACTTGTGCAGCAGAATGGATTGGCGTCGTACTTCCCTGTGGTGTGTCGAACCTGTGCTTTCAGCCTCGTTTCTCACATTTGACCCTCCAGCTTCAAAGGCTGTTCTGAAGGTCTCAGCAAGGAGTGGAGGGAAGCCATGCCTAATTGGAAAAGTAGAGGATCGGAAAAGCGGGAACATAGGTCTAGTTTTCCTGCTAGTTTGCTCTCTGAACACTGGATGAGCCGTTCAAACAGATGTATGCCGGTGCACTGTGCTGTCAAGCACAAGCCAAGAAAGGTCCCTGATGATTTTAGAGATTGTCGGGATATTTAAGAGATCTTTTACAGAAGTGCTCTGCAGAAGCAGAGTGTGCATTGCTGGGCAATTCTTCTGTGTAATTTGCAGATTAAACAACTAAAATTTCTGAAAACTTTTACAGTTGCAAAGATTGGGTGGGAAGGCTGCACACGGCAAATACGCAATTGATGCACGTGCTGATGGATCCCAAGTGGTTAATCATCAGCAATTGTTTTTATCCAGGTATCCTACGCAGGGAAACAGTGCTAGGACAGGTATTTCTAGTCCTTTTCTGACCTGGAGGCACATCTGGAATATCTGTTGGTATTAATGTCATGCACGCTGGCAGGATGCGCTGATGATGCAGGTGGGACGTCTTCCTCTCCTTCCTTCTTTGATTTCTGTCGTTCATTTTGCAGCAAGAAAACATCAGCTGTTTGCTCTTCTGTGCTGAGCGTGAAGGAAAGTTAAGAGATGGCACTCGAGTTGCCAGCTGAGAACAACGGTCCAAATCCCAATAAACAGGCAGTGTTATAGATGTGATGCCTCTAATATGAAGAGACTCTGGTAAATCTTTGACATTGTAGAAGCCCTCAGAGGCTCATTGAAATGAATGAGTTTAATAAAATCTCCATACTGTACAGCAATCTCGCGTATCTCTTTCTGTGTGTGCATAATTAACAACAAAGAGAGTGGAGAATTAAACCCTCCCTACATGATGTGTAGCGTGGAATATGTAGCAGAAGTTGCTTGCCCTTCCTTATTTTGAAAGTTTCATTGCTTGATTTTCTGTTCTGATGTGCAATAGCTATTTTTTCTTAATAGGCTGCAGTATGATTGCTGATTAGTCATTTTCCTCAATTTTTTCTCTAAAAATACCACCAGCCATTAAAAAAAAAATCAATTGCATTTTTTTATTTTTTCATTAAATCCAAAAAGAGTAATAAAAAAGATGTTTTCTCATTGTATGCCTGTGACGTTCTTTTTGGGTAGGACTTAACATACTAACAAATAAAGAGGAGACCTCTTAGAGCATAGCTAAAAGACATTTATGGCACTAAGCAGAAAAATGAGATGTGTAACATTAATATATGTGAAGTAATCATTTCAGTAGTAATGACATTTTTCTGTAATAAACTGTTGGTATAAATTGAATAGCGTTTTCTGTGTGATGTGAACAGCCTTTTGTGATTTTAATTTAGGTGGTATGAACACGGTTTATATATTCAAATCAAAACATGCATGCCTTTTTAATCAAAGGAATGCTCTCTGAATGGCTTCGTAGTTTACAAGTTTCATGAACATACCTGTAACTGTTTAGCAGATCCTGACTTACATCTGTAGGCATGCACACTTTTCTGTCTTTCACCTCTGGATCTGGATTTTCAGCTCGGCTCATTTTGGGTATGATGGTTGTATATTAGTGGTTTCTGAGTTAAACTCTTAGGGGAAATATACCAATCATTCCATTAATGTGTGGAAGAAAATTTGGATTTAAACTTGCAGCTTTCATAAAATAGAGTTAGTCTTGCTGCTTCCAGTGTTTCTCCTGACTACAGGCATTTGAAGAGAATGTGAAAGAGAGTCTTTCTGGTATTTCAGTTCTTTACTGATATTTGAGTAGTTGCTTAAATGATTTTGCTGTAGTAGCTGAGTGGGCAGTAGTTTTCTACCCCCAGTAACTCCCTGAGGTCTTCCAGAATTGTGCTCAAATTGCTTATTCAGCTTTTTGCGATAAATGGTCATCCTTCCTTTAAGTTCAGTCAAAAGATATTAACCTTGGCAGCTGCTTGAATATTACGCATCCATTTGGTGCTTGTATCAAGAAGATGTAAAGTGCATGAATATAGCCAGCTGAGTTGCAATGTGTTCATTTTGCCTTTTAGTCAGGCAGGAGCGTCTTTGTGGTGGATTGAAAAGAGCGCTAGTTACTGTGTTACTCTTTGACTGAATTACAAGTTTAGAGCCGGCAAGCAGTGGAATGTATACAAATCCCTCCCTGGCTGTTACTGGGCTTGAGGCCCCTCACTTACTAGAACTAATGGTATTGATTGAAGATCAACCATATGTTCAGAACAGGTAAATAAAAATGAACTGGGGAGTATGTTTGGAAGAACCTTTATGCTGAAAGTTTACGTGTATGGCAGTAACTTTGAGCTGTCAAAAATCAGGCTCAAAAACTCCTCTGTTTGATTGTATTGATCTTTATGCAAAAGAGCCACAGCAACAACATGAAGAACACCAGCTGTGCTGCACTGGCATCTCAGCAGATCGATAGGATGTGTCCCTTTTTGGTGTAAAACAGGTTGCTTCCAAAGGCTCCTAATGTGTCAGGGGCTGAAATGCAGCTCCTCTGTGGCTGAGGGGGCTGCCAGGTGTGCAGCCCCTTCATGTATAATCCCTCTCCCCTTCCTGATTTATTCTGCCTTTGCTCCCCCTTGGCTGTTTACACCTAATGGTGCAGACCAGCCCTCAAAGCACACTGGGACACTTTAGATTGAGTGTCTCAAAGAGGAGAACCAGGAGGAGGTGGTGGTGGTGGTCAAGAGGCACTGGGACTTGAGGTACGCCATTTTCTTCTTCTTTTTAACGTGAAACGTGACCTGAAAGGCTTGGATCCTCCCATATTTATTCCAGAGACCTATAATTTGCATACAACTTTCTCTGCTTTTGTATCAACTGAACAGATGCTTGAAAAGCTGTTAGGAATGAAAACCCTGGGAACTTCCAGTTTACCCCTAGTAGGAGTTTAAATGGAAGCTGGTAGCTTTTCTTTTTTTTTTTGTTTTTGTTTTGTTCCCAAGCCTTGAAAGCACTCAGCTGGGCTGTCGTGGGTAATGGGGTTTGGTGCATACGTTCAAAAGGAGTCTCCCCACTAAGAAAAACAGGAACTGCTTATGCTTGTCACCATGCAGGGCTTCTGGGCTGTAGAGCAGCAATTTTGTTTTTTGAAAAGGGGAAAAGCAGTTACGTCTGTTCAAATAAACAAAATGACCCCTGAGACTTAATCATAGGTACTATTATAGCTGACATCCACTGAGGTTTTCTCTTTTCGTTATTAGCGATCGCTTTAAAACCTAAACCTGAACTAGGAAAACAGGAACTGTAGGTGTGGAGGTGTTCCTTTACCCCAATTTGCATGCAGCCTGTTTTTTATTTAGTGGGTAGGTGTGTTCAGTGTATGTGAGAGCAATTGAACATGTCAGCAGTTTCCTACAAGCTGCTCTTGCTGACTCACGCGTCTGGTGCAGCTTGGAGCTACTCTCACTGTAAACTATCCACAATAGGAGGCGCAGGCAGAGAGACCATCAGTGCCGAGCTGTTGTTCGAAGGTTATTTTCAGTTCTCCGGTCACTGCTTTGCTGTGGTTTTCTTCCCCAGTAGTATCAAGATACGCTGTCATTTTGCCAGGCTGCTGTTCTGCTAGGCGCAGAGCGCGAAGTAAAAATTCATTGCACCGCTGCGGAGGTTGTGCTTGAAGTGCATCTAGATGCTATGGCTGTTCAGCAGGAGTAAACCTCTAGGGCTTACTTTGCTTCTTGCTTTTCTTTTTTTGTGAATGGGATGTTACAAAAAAACAATTCCCCTGAGCACTGTTCCCAATTTGGATATGCCATGTCTAGCGTATGAATTGTATCTTCCCTTGACAATTGCTAGCTGTACAGTCTTCTACCCTCTGCCCCTTTTTATGGCAGAAATCTTTAAAGCCAGCAAGGAATTCTGATTAACAACCTAGTTTTAGCTGTCTTTAATTCTCAGAATTTTGCAGTTTCTTTGGTCTGTTTTTTATCTCCTGTGGGGCAATATTGCTGGCCACTAGCGTGAAAGGGTGTCTTCATTTGCATGAAGATGAAAAGTTGCACTGTTGTACAACTACTTCTTTATTTACAGATTCTGTTCTGATTACTCATAAGGATCCTAAAACAATAGATTCTGCTGACTGATGATTTTTAACTGATCTTCTTGTGGTTTGTTTGTTTTCTTCTCTGCTTTGTTTTTACTTTCTTAGTCGATCACAAAAGCCTTTGCAGAAGCAGTGAATTATCCATCTGCAGTTCTGGGTTTACTGTCACAGAGTTTAGATTTGAAGTCGCCTTTTGCGTATTTTTCTTGTGAAATGGAGTGAAAAATAAGCAAACTCTAAAAGCATGATAAACAAAATCAGCTGGTATAAATCCAGCTTTAATAACAGCAAGGTGAGTTCTTGTCACTTGTTTTGGTTTTAGTCAACTACTTCGACCAGTAATGAATAGAAAACCACATAGAGATCTTTGTAACACATGAAGAAAATGGGTGTTCTTGGTTTCCGCCAATACAAATGACTCATCAGTATCAGTAGGTTTTCTACTTCTAATAATAAAACTGTGGAAGACTTTTAAAACATGTGGGTTTGGCCCCTACTCTTAGTGAAAGGTTGGAAAATATTACTTAGAGCTTTTTATTTAAAAAAAAAAAAGGCACACAGCAAAATTTATGGAAGATTTAGTGATTTGCTGTTCAACAGTGAAAGATAGCAATACCCTCCAAAAAGCCCTAATTGTACCACTGCTGGTGGCGCTAAAATCTTCCCCTCTGCTGTCTCCTCAGTGTTTGGTGTTTCACTGCAGTGAGTATTGCTGATGTTCAGTTTCAATGTGTAAGATGTGCATCTGGAAAGTATAATCTATTTATGTCGAGTGGGGGAAGACTTGGCACACTACCTCATCTTGCCGAGCTGCTGTTCTTCCACTTTGTTAAAGAGAGGACAGTAAGATTGCTGAGTGACCTGTATTGCTGTGTTTGTTGGGGTCATAGGATCCGGAAGGGAAAGTAAACAGAAAATAGGAGTTGAAGAATAAATGAGAACTGCAGGATGTGTCTGTCAGTACCTAGGAGGAAATGCACGTCTTCCAGTACTGAAAGTGATACTGACAAAAGGACAAATCAGAAAGTGATCTGTTAAATTCTTCTCTTTCTCTCTCTCTCTCTTTTTTTAAGTAATAGATTTCAATTACGCTGTCATCCTTTTAGCTGTTTACCTATGCAGCTGAATATAAAGACTCTCTGTTCACTGCCTTGTGTTCAGTGCGATGAAGCAACCCCTAGCACATACCATGCTTTTTTGAAACTGTGACTTGTAGAATGTGAGGTCACTTCTTTTTCATATAAGCAGAGCATGCCTTCTATATCAAATAGGAGTATATAAAATTTTAATTCTTTTGTGTGAGGTATTCCACTTCTAATAGTAGTCCCATCAGTGTCTCCTGATCTGCTTCATCATTATATAGTGTTGCTGCCTGCTTTCAAGTTGCCTGTGTTAAAAGATTTAAAGACTATAAATGAGGCAGAGCTAGTCTTTTCTTCCCTGTTAAGACTGAAAATTCCAACATTTATGAAACCTCTATGTTTACTTTCTCTGTTGTTGCAATATTTATACCAGTAAGCTATTCCTTATGAGGATGTGATAGTTCTTTGCTTATTATTCTATTTTAAAAGCAGAGTGTGCTTTTTACAAATCTATTCTGGGGCAGATCCTCAGTAAATCCAGAGATATCCCAGCTCCCTCTGTGTCAGCGGGCATCTTTTACCACTAAATATTTAAATATATTTTTGTAGTTAATTTGGACTGTGCTGAAATACTGTGGATGTGGTGTTAGTTTCTTGTATAACCAGACTGTGATGGAGAATCTTTGTCTTGTTGCTTCTTACTGGGAGAGGCACACTAAAAATAGAGGCGTAGAAGCCTGTGGAGATATAACTTTGAAGCATGTGAAAATCCAGTTGTTTGTTACATGGCAACAATAAGAAAGATTTTACTATTTTCAGATCTGTGTAGCAGTAAAAGGCCAATTTCCAACTTCAGGGATTCATTTATGGACAGTTCTTACTGAAGATCACAAATAATAATCAGCACGGACTGCAAAATAAGGTATCAGTGGTTATTCAGAGTTCAAGAGGACACAGGTTCAGCGCTCTGAGTTCAGCTTGTCTTCAGAAGATAATTGCCATTAGAAGTGTTCTGAGGTTGGGTCATGACGAATTAATAATGCGTCTAAATCTCATCCATGTTGTGAGCTCTGCTGACTTGGAAATGGGACTTGTTATCCAAAGTCAGCAAGGGCTATACCTGTGAAGGGCAACAGACACTGTTGCTACTGAATTTTGAGCTTGTGATTCAGCCCTGCATCATCTCCTCTCCTTGCCTTGTACTCGCCATGGCACCTGTGTCATCTCACAGTGGGCCAGTCCTGAGAGCTAAATTGGCGTCAGACTATTCATTGTATGCATAGGGTTAGTTTTCTGCTGGTTGAGTTTACTGCAGGGTCTGTCAAGAACCTGGATAACGAATTAAATTAAACCAAAATTTGTTTAAAGACCTAGAGCTGGCCATGGGACATCTGGCCCCTAAGGGGCAAATGACCATCACAGCATCGTTCTCCATCTCCTGAAGGTCACTCTTGGTTTGGTTTTGTGGGGTGCTACTACTTAAAACCAAATCAACCTGTGCCCAGCCTAACCTGCAGCTTGGCCATAAGAGATTGCTGCCAGGGAATGAGAGGTTCAGGCCCTTTAATTTTGGCTTGGGTTTACAACAGACAATTGAAAGAAACGTTAGAGGAAAACAGAGCTCAGTCAAGCAAGTCTTCTACATTAGCAAAATGCAAAGGTACTATCTTTTGCAAACATTCAAATAACTGTGTTATTCTGACTTAATTCTTGTTGCTCCTGGCCTGATGTGACCTAGTGTGTCACCTGTCTCCCAGCTGTGATGAGCTCTTGTGAATTTAGATTTTTAAACCTAAGTTATAGCTGAGATGAACTGATTGTGGAGAGTTTTTTGAACCAGGCGGCTGTGATCCTAGACCCTCAGGTTTTCTTTCCAATCCTTTATCACTCTGGGGATGATGGCAAGCGCATGTACTTAGAGATGTTGAGTAACGGGTTCAGTGCATTTCAGAGCAGCTTGCATTTGCTTAGGTGAAGGATGGAGTCTAACCTGTTGTAACGAGAGGGACTGGTAATGCCTTGTGCTGATGGGTGAACGCAGGAGGTCCTGCTTGGTTGTGTGCTGTTGGACTTTTCTGAGCTGATTCAGCTTTCCAACCTAGCACACATCAATCTACTGCTTTCTTAGCCCTGGCTGATTTTCTAGACAATCTGATGAGTAAGACCAGAGGTCTGAAGGGTAGCAGAGCTATGGCAGGGTAGATGGCGGAGCACTGACGATGCAGAGCCTTTGCAAAGGGGCAAACACACATCACTTTGAGCGGTCATGCATAGCTTCACCCTTTGTGGCTGCTGGAGCCAGTTGGCTGTTGTTTGGAAGGAGAGTTAGCGCTGCCACCGTTCTCCTGTGTTCCTGAGTAGCACGGCTGGTGATTTTTTGCAAAGCTGAGTGCTGGCCATGTATATTGGGCAAACTTTTGGCCAGAATTTGGCTAGCTCATATCAGTGTGTCTGCAGGTTTTTGATTGGGTCCTGCTCTCAAGCTGAGAAACCTGAATTCTGCTTCGTGTCAACTTCAGGTATCTGCTGTGCGTGAGGTACTTCTGTGTGTTGAACCTGTAACCTGCCAAATGCTTCTGACTCTACTCAGTGATTAAACTACATTTCCAATCCCTTAATTTATTCCTGTCGCTGTTCTTGTATGTGTACTGAGGGGAACTGTGGTGCAGAATTCTTTTTACAGAAATCCAAATTAATTGATGGAGTGAAGTAATGGTGAGGCATGTCAGTGAGCTAAGCCCAGTGTAAAACTCATGGTAAATTGTAAAATCATTGCGTAGTTTGTTATAGCTGGGAGTTCACGGGCAGTGCAAATGTAAGCACTCTGCGAGGAAATTTTTTGTTGGTCTTTTCCCCCTTCTTGTTCCTCTTCGTTTGCCTTATTATTAGACTAAAAGTAGAGTCAGTGATTCATTCGCTGATCTGTTTCTTGGACAGTTAGTCATCTGCCAATTTGTGTTAACTTTCCACTTTGTTCAGAAAGTGAGTAATACTTAATGCAGTAACCACCAAATTCCAAGCTTAAAAAGCTGTGAGCATCATTCAAGTCATCTTCAAACTTTCTCTTTAAAATTTTTACCATTCCATGAGATCAAAGCAAGTAAGGTCTGGCATGCATCATGGCACAGCTACAGTCCAGCTGCTTTGTCTAGCCCCAGTTATTAAAGCAAAACACAAGGTTGGAAATGTAATTCACAAGTTGTTACACACCAACCTGTGTATTACTCAATCAGGGTAATGCTTGTTTTTCTTCTCAGCTCCTACTTTCAACAGATAAATATTGCCTCCTTATTTCCCTCCCTCCCTTCTTCCCTAGGCTGCCATGACTTTGTTAATTTATAGTGTTCCCTACCTCTACAAATTTTGATGCTATCAAGACTGATGTAGTGAAAATAACTTGCAGGGAAAGATGGAATTGGCATTAGTGGCCTGCTGCAAGTATTTCTGGTGCTTTTCACAATTCTTTTTGTTGGACAGAAATAAATGATTGTGCTGTTGAAGCATTAGAATTTGAAGCTATAAAGCCTTCCTATAGCAATCGGGTAGATATTTTGATCTCAAAGTGATGCCAGTCATTTCTGAAGATGAACACAGTACTTGTTTGAATCGCTTGAGAATTTTCTAAGTACTTTTTTCTTTCTCATAGAAACTGGAGTAGCACAGAGAGTGAGGAGGTCAGTAATGTCAGAGGAGAACTTTACAGGACCAAAGTCTTTACAGTCTGCTCTAACATAACATGAAAGGGCTTACTGCCGTCCTCAGCAGCAAAGGAATTCAAAGTGCAGGAAAGACTTGAGTGCTGTGGGGAGGGTGTGTGTGCATGGGGGTTAGGGTGAGGTGGTAAACATGGGTACCAAAAGGGGTTTCTGCTTGGCCTGCTGCTTTCCTTCCTCCACAGGTACCCGTCATCCTCCCTTACAACTTCAGTCCACCTCTTGCAGTGAAGTCGTTGTCCCTGTGTGTGATTATCCTGTGGTGCAGATGGTTTTAGAGTGTCCTCAAGTGCCGCAGTTCTGTAAACAAGCAGTACAAAAGCCAGTGGCTGGGAAAGAATAGCCTTTGGCTGTACAATCTGCAGGCAGCCCATGGTCACCTCCTGCTGCCCTGTAACGGGGTCATAGCAGAAGCTATTGTGCTCTGCTGTTGTCAGAATAAAAAATATGATTTCATCTTGAGGAAAATGTAGGGGAAGATCCGTTTCCCCATTCCTAGAATCTAATTCCAGTCTGTGTCCTAGTAGCCATGTTCTAGTGTCAAAAATTACGTCTTCGGAAAGGTTTTTCCTTGTAGTCTGACTTTGCAAACCAGCAAGTTTCAATAGTTTGTTTAAGCTTTGGACAAACAGCAGTACTGGGGATGCTTATTTGAACACCAGCCTTTGAGACTTGCTCATTGTGATTACCTGCACATTTTCCAACATCAGCAGTGTTAATTAATGCACTTGCCTCTTTAGACTGATTTCAGCTGTTTCAAAAATTACATGTTTCTGATTTAGCCTTACTTGCAGCTGTTGAGCTTTGCTTCTCAGCAATAACACTGGGCTGGAATTTGAAAGTTTCTTGGGTATAGCTGCTTCTCAGTTGGCTCAAGTGTGAGCTGAGCTTTCACCTGCTTTTGGTTGAAAGGTGTCCAGGAGCCAGCCCATACAAGTGCTGCTCCTGTATGTGATTGCAAACAAAAAAAATGAACTATGTAGGATTGTGTATGGAGGGACCTCAAAGCCATACCAGAATACCCTCAGAAACTCTCGCTGTATATTATGATGTTATTCCTTTGTTTTCCAAAATCAAAACCTTTATCTCCCTACGAGGTCTTGAACCAGTGGAGGCTGTTCTGCTGCCCACTGCAGCCCCATGTGGTTGGTGGTGCCCGGTGGCTGTGCCTTTGGGTCTTCTGTGCTCAGTGGAGAGGGAGCTGCTAATGGGTGCTGGTCGGCAAAGCCGGAGGCTGCCAAACCCCACTCCACTCTCCCAAATCCCGTAGGATGTCTGTCTTCTAGTGAGGGTGACAGACCTTGCGTGCTGAACTGGTGCTGGAGGTGGGCACCTACCATTCCCAGGGATGTGCAGTGTGCAGGGCATCGCCTCACTGCTGGGTCAGCACTTCAGGTTTCAGGTCATCTGAACAGGGCAGAGGAGGCTGCAGGATTTATGGCTGTACTTGGTCTAACATCTGGCGCAGCCACTTTATTTGTCTGGTTAAGAAACTGTGGGCTGAAGGAGAGATGAAGAGGTACCTGAAACCTTGCTGAAATTCAGACAAGGGCTGTGTTGACTGTTGCAAAGCTGAAATTGCAGTCAGAGTATTTATATCTGAGGAATTTTTCTTTTCTTACCTTCTATCCTTCCAGCTTCCATTTGTTTCCTGGCTGCAGAGTTTAGGACATTCCCATGAAGTGGAATGCCAGTGTCATCCTCCTGTGCAGAGAGGTGCCCAAGGAGGCACAGCCGAGTGAGGGTTCTCCAGGGTATTTATAGGGAGGTATCTCCTGACATGGCTTGCTCTGCAGGTGCGCTGCTCAGTCGGTTACAGAAACCACGAGCTGAAATGATCACGGGGGTGAAACAGTTTACATATAGCTTTTCAGTGTTTGTTTTTAACTCCTTCCCCACCCATGGGCACCTCCCCTGGCTCATTGGCAAGGCTGAAACAGCTCAAGGAGGGAGAAATCATTGCTGCGGAGTACGAGAAGTAGCGCAGGAGTTTCCAGATGACCTTTGGAAGGCAAGTTGCTTTCTTAACAGCAGAGACCCCACACCTCTTCCTTCGCCAAGCCCCACTTGTTCCCTCCTGCTGCTTTGTCATTTGGGGTTTACAGGAATAAAGCTTCATTTTCTGTGGCAGCTGGTTTGGTTTTGGGGGGATTGCATTTATTTTTATTTATTTTAAGGCTGACAGCAGATGAAAAGATACTGGTAGCAAAGTATTTGAAGCAGGCGGAGAGAGAGTGCCCTTCTGGTGCCTGCAAGGAATGCCCCCAAGCTAAGTCCTGCCTCCCGGGCACCAGCTCCCAGTGTCCCCAGCAGCATGGTCCCCATAGCCAGGCACCTTCTCTTGGGCACTTGGTATGTGCCCTTTTTGCCCTAATTTTAGCTTATCACAGAGAATTGATCTCAACCATCTGACCATGAGAGGAAATCTGAAACATTTCTTTCTCTTTTTTATTTATTTTCCTAACCCGTGCTCAATCACTTACGGAAAATTCTGGTCAAAAGGGCAAAATTTCTTTGCTGGGTGTTTAATCTCAAAACCACAGCTCCCAATACCCAGGGCACACTAGTGATAATATGCTGCTTACAGCCTTTTTCCAGCACTGTGTAGGTGTGGGTAGGTGTGTGTGTGGGGGGAGAAAGGGAAACAGCACAAATGGGATGGAGGGGTCCTTCTTGTCCTTTGCATTACTTTTCTCTGGGTTGTTTTTTTTTCCTTTGAATTAGAAAAAGAGAAGGGGAAGCCTGAATGCCTGCAGAGTAGGGTTAATAATTGCAGAAAGACTTGATGCTGGTACTCCATGTATAAGCTTTCACATGTGTGCCGATGGCTTGCGTGCATACATTGCGGCTGGTGCAGTGTCGCTGGAAAGTATGTGGGAGCATGCCTGCTTCCTCTGAGGCTGCTACAGGTGGTCAGGGGAGGGTGTGGGGTGGAGAAGGAGATGCTCGGGGTGAGGTACGACACCCACTTCCTTTGGTGTGTGTTGTCGTGCACTCCAACCCGCTGCCTCGCCGACAGCCCGGTGGCTGCAGGTCGCGCCTGTGGTGCTGCGTCTCTGCCCTTACTGATTTGCTGCTGTAGGTTTATGACTAAGGTTGTGGTTTAATATGCCCTTTTTAGGTATGCAAAGTGTTTAAAATTATGTAGTGTTGCATTTCTTCTTTTTTCCTTTTTTTTTTTAGCCTTTTCTACCTTTACAAGTTTCCACAACTTTCAGAAGACAAAAAGAGTAACTGTATTTTAAAAGAAAAAGGTTTCCCTGATTGTTACTCATCAGCTGCAAGTATGCACTTTTTGCCTTTAAAAAACTATTTTTTGAGATTAAGTAGTTTCATAGCCTTTAAGGTTTGAATATCTAATGCAAACTGCTGATGAGCCTTTAAATAAAAGAAGGCTTAGATACCTGGAATTTGCAAGGAGACACTCTCTTTAGACAAGATGCTTTTCTTCTGCAGCCATACCCCAAGAAGCTTGGAGTTAACATTTGCAAGTACAGATTTGTTTCCTTGTAATTTGGAAATCTTCACTTGAGTGCCCGTAATTTTCCTTAACTGTTCAGGTGCTGCTTAATGCCTTGGATATTTGTTGAATGTATTATTGCACACACGTACGCTCATATTCCCTTAAGTTTCAGATGAAATGCTATAGCCTAGCAAGCTACGCTGCCATCTTGCTAATGGTGAAGATAAAATTGCGTGTGCTGTCTTGGGGAGGAGATGGGAATGGAGGGAGTGGACCTCTACTTATAAGCACATCTGATTGATGTAAATGCCCTTCTTTTTTAGCAGTTTGTGCAGCTTTAGTGTTTACCAATTACCCTTTTTTTTTTTTTCAGTTAATGTTATTTTCCACTACGGAGCAGGTCAGAGTTTACCTACTCCTTACTGAAGAGAAGGATGTTTTCTCCTACCTGGAGTATCTGGCATTGCCTCGTGGTTGATAGGAGTTCCAAATGCTCTGCTCCTGGGGAGCTTGAGCAAGTTGAGCTGTCAATGTAGCTACTGGATATCAAGCAGAGGTGTAGAGCAGTCTTTCTGATGTTTGTGCTGCCTTGTATCTTGTTGTTAATTGAGACAGCAACTAAAGGACCCACAGTGGTTGTAGACCGTGTGTTTGACGATTTGGAAAGTGTTGATAGGCAACCATTATGGAAGTGTTAAGAATTGATACACATTTTGAAAAGGAATAGCTTCAGGGAAATTAAAGCCCTACGAAGATGTAGCGAGATCTGTGAATCATTAGCAAAGTCATACAGAATTAAACTGATTTAATTTGGGAAGAGGTGCCTAAAGTCTCATAGTACTTTGGCTCAAGTTCATCTCCTGCGAAAAGACTTCCTGGCTGTTGTTTCTTGTGTATTATTTGCTTTGGACTTGATGTGGCTGGTCTGTGTAACCCTGCAGCCTCCTTGCCAGGATTCTTGTATAGATCCCTGGGCATCACTCCTTGAATGCTATAGGAGCTCTGGGAGCAGCTCGTTTAGAAGGTGCCAGTCTTTCTGCAGTGGATTTGCTGCTCAGTGCTTCCTTGGGCCTGCCTCGCTGGTGGTCCTGGGGCTCAGCAGCTCCTGTGGATTTTACCCATCTCAACCCTGGCAGGGTCACAGCCATTTCCTCACCAGCAGAGCCCTTGCACCTCTTGGGTGATGCAGTCTGTGGCAATGAGCCCTAAATTGCTTGGGAGGCAAAGACTGGCCACCCTGATTTAGGGGGTGTCTGCAAAAACGAACAAGGGAGGTTGAGTTGAAATAGTCATAAATGTTGCATGTAGCTGCCAGGCTGGAATCGCTGGATTAGAAAACTAGAGAGAAGGTGGTGCAAAGCCAAGAAGCAGTTGAGGAAAAAATTAGAAGTTACACGAAGAGTAAAAAATGAGCAGACAGTGCAAGCTGTCCTCTGTCACTTTGGAAAGGGCAACACTTAATTAAAACTCCTGTGTTGGAGAAGGTGATGTAGGAGTTAAAGCACATACCTGTTCCAAGTTGACACTTTCTATGCAGCCTCACTTCAAAATTACCCAAAAAAGAGTTGCTTGCATACAGGAAACCATATTTTTGACTAGAAGATACAGTAAAAAGGGTGGGGCATATGTGCTTTACTGTATGAAAGCAAAAGGAGAGGGTGTACTGCAGCTCATTGTGAGCAAATTCATCTTACTCCTCACCCTTTTTTAAAATGAATTCAGAAGGTATTGTGCTCTCAAGCTACAGCACCAATGCTTGAGCAGTTGGTATGAGAGTTACGGTGTGCCATTTAAACTCTGCCATTTTACCATCTATTTGACAAAAACGGGGTTTAACAGTTGCAGGGAGGTTTAAAGCATTTGAGTCCCCCAAACAACACAAGCATTTAGTTCAGCACGCAGAACTTGCATGCTGACCAGAGGCACATGGCAGCTACAGTTCTAATCTGTTTTATTTTGTCAGAGGTCCTGCTGGCAGACATAAATGAAGCAGATCGAGATCTCGCTGTGGTTGCAAGCTGTGGCAGAAAAATTAGCACCACACTTTCCAGTGGAAGCAGAACAAAAATGTAAAGTCTGCCAATTAAATTGGAAACAGCTCTTAATTTCCCCTCTCCTCCTCCTCCCACGAAGGATGAATGGCTTACTCTTCTGGATGGAACTTTGTGTAATGACTCATACTTGTATATGGATTAGTGTGAATATGTAGGTGAGGGAGACACTGGTATCTGAGAAACTATATATAGTGTCTAGGAGAAGTGTCCTGGAATGCAGAATAAATGAACGTGTGATCTATTTCTCTTGATGAATTAATGGAAACATAAATGCAGAGTATCTTCCTCTCCTTACTCCCTCCACTCCCAGTTGTAGTCAGCAGATACAAAGGAGGTTTATGATGAACAGACAGCGTGCTTCTATCAATAACTGAGCTAGTCACTAAAATAAGGGTACCTTCTTTGCCCTGTGTGAAGTACTCGTGGACAGGGCACTAAGAGTCAGAAGCATTGGCAATGCAGGCATCAGCAGTGAGCATGCAGAGTTTCTGCAGTACCCTTCATGAGGCGGTTATTCAGTATATTTCCAGCAGGGAAAGAAAGAAAGGCCCTCCTATGTCTTTTCTCCATGTCCCTTTGACCAGACGGCACTTCTTACGGCAGCAGCCAGAGTTAAGGGCATCACACACCTTGCTTTTCTGGTGACACATTAACATGCCTTGTGTGTCACCATTGTACCTGCTGCTGTAAAGCAGTAGGTAAGGCAGCCCTATTTGTGCTGGGCTTAGACAAGATCTCTTGGCTCTGCAGTCATCTCTCAACTTAAGCTAACTTAAGTAACTTAAGCTGAAAGTGAGGGTTCACATGGGGGTTCTCCAGAGGACTCTGAAGTTTTCCATCTCAAGGTTCCTGTTTCACCCTCTCCTCTCTGCAGACATTTACTATCCATCCACTTACACCAGAATAGCTATTAATAGTTGGACTATGGATGTGATCATTCCCCTGTATCGACACTGGTGAGGTTGCATCCCGAATACTGTGTTCAGTTCAGGGCCTCTCACTACAAGAGAGATACTGAGTTGCCTGGAGCAGGTGCAGAGAAGGGTAACAAAGATAGTGAAGGGTCTGGAGCACAAGTCTGATGAGGAGCAGCTGAGGGAACTGGGGTTGATAAGCCTGGAGAAAAGGAGGCACAGGGGAGCCCTAATCACTCTCTACAGCTACCTGAAGGGAGGTTGTCGTGAGGTGAGGTCAGTCTCTTCTCCAAAATGACAGCTGATGGCACCAGAGAAAACGGCCTCCAGTTGCTCCAGGGAAGGTTTAGATTGGATATTAGGAAAAATGTCTTCATTGAAAGGGTGAGAAAGCTGGGGCTGTTCAGCCTGGAGAAGAGAAGGCTGCGTGGAGACCTCATAGCAGCCTTCCAGTGTCTGAAAGGGGCCTATAGGGATGCTGGGGAGGGACTCTTCGTTAGGGACTGTAGTGACAGGACAAGGGGTAACGGGTTCGAACTTAAAACAGGGGAAGAAGGAAAGAATAAGAAATAAGTTCTTTCCTGTAGGGGTAGTGAGGCACTGGAATGGGTTGCCCATGGAAGCTGTGAATGCTCCATCCCTGGCAATGTTCATGGCCAGGTTGGACATAGCCTTGGATGGCATGGTTTAGTGGGAGGTGTCCCTGCCCATGGCAGGGGGGGGTGGAACTAGATGATCTTAAGGTCCTTTCCAACCCTGACTATTCCATGATTCTGTGATCGTCAAGCGCAGGCTGCCCAGGGAAGCAATGGAGTCGCCATCCCTGGAGGTATTTAAAAGACATGTAGATGTGGCACTTGTGGACATTGTTTAGTGGTTTACTTGGCAGTGCTAGGTTTATGGCTGGACTTGATCTTAAAAGTCTTTTTCAACCTAGATGATTCTGTGATTCTAATAAAACCTCTGTCAATGAAACCTTCTGGTTAGGGGGAAAAAAAAGAACCTTTTTAAAAAGATGTTCCAAACTCGGGCATTTTGCTGTGTTGCTGGCAAGCGAGGCTGCAGAAATTTTAAGTGGGAAAAGTAAGGGGTCAGTGAGTTGTGGCAGAGGAGGAATGGACCAAGCAGACAGGGAATGAAGAAGATGTGTTGAGTTAGCGCTGCTGCAGGTACACACAGTGGGGTCTGCACCCTTCAGTTTTCTCCTCTTAGTCTGCAACAATGCCATTGCTTCCTGGGGACAGTGGTCTTCTAGGTGTGGAGTCTCCATCAAAGCCAACAGGAAGAGAGAAAACTGGTTTTATTACCTTAAAATTAGGTGTTATGTAAGGAACTTCCCACTTTGAGGAGTTGTCCAAAAATCTGATGTAGCTGGGTCTTCCTTTTTAGATTGTTCACCATAGCTCACATTAGCATTTAATTGTAGGGACCTTATTTTTACATCTCAGACCTGCAGATACGTATTGTGCTAGCATAATTGTTGTTATTAGGTAGCAAGACTGAAAATCCTGATATCAGTCCTGAGCTCCTGGCCCCTGCTTTCCCCTGGAAGTGTGTTGCTGGTCTTCTCTGGGGTTACCCTGGCTGTGGAGTCTCCTCAGTTCTCTGTAGGAGAGAACTTTAGTTTTCACTTCAAGCAAGATGCCATGCACGGCTTACTCTCATGGTAACAAAAAACCCTGGGAATGTTTTCTGAAGAAGGGAAAATGCATTAAAAGCACACAACAACAAAAAGAGGAAGCCCTTCCCATATAAGTGGGGGGGAATACCGCAGTGTCTTCAGAGAAGTAGACTTGCTTGGTCATGTGGAGTATCTCAGACCTCCCACCATCAGATGCCAAGGAGGTCCATTTTAAAACAATTAAAAATGATTACCTGGCATGGAATAGAATTATACTAAAGTCTAGAAACTCTCACATGGAGAAATGAAGGATTCATGTAATTTAGTGTAATTTCTTGAAAAGAGATTAAAACTGCAGGGTTTATCTTGGATCCCCAATGCAAAGCACAGGAGGGAGGGATGAGGGTATTGTGTGATTAATGAGCCTCTCTGCGTATGTTTCTAGTGCCTCGTGGCATTTAGTAGTCTCAGTGACCTAGCCTTTTATTTCATTTTTTCTCAGTAGTCTCCAGAAATGAAAGAATCTGTGCTCAACCAGCAGGTCTCCTCTTGGCTGTGAGGATGTGGGCCAGTGTACTGTCCTTGAACTCCACCAGTCAAGTAGGTTGAGCATTTCTGTCCCATTGCTACCATCACTTCTTTTGTTCTCTGCTTTGGCACAAAACAATCCCTACAACATAAAGCCACCACCCTCACCTTGGAAACAGGATTCAGTGAAGATGGGGAGCAGCGTTACACTGAAATTGCCAGCATAAACTTAGGACTAGTTGATTTGCGTACTGCAGGAGTCTGTCCGCAGTACTCCCTGTTCAGTAGGAGTCTGGTTTGCAGCCTAGCCATGCCCAGTGCTCTGGTGGTCCTAGCTGCTATGGCTCTGTGACAGCAGTGTAGACCTGTCCCAAACTGGAACAGAGGCCATAGGAAGAACAGCTCTTCATCTGCCTTTCTCTGTCCTCAAGAGAAGAGAAACCCAAGCTAACAGCACGTGGATTCCTGGCACTTACATGGGAAAAGGATCAAAGGGTGAAAGTGCTGTGTGGACCAAACAGCACCAACAGTCTGTTGCAGTCAGAGTTTTTTCCCCTTATGGATCTGTGTGATTTTTATGGAGAGGGAGGGGATTGGCTTAGACATGCGACTGATCATCTAAGACTGTGAAGAACATCTGACACTGAAGATAAGCAATTTATTCTTTCAGATGGGAGCTTTCTCAACAGGTGGCAGGCCATGGATGGCACATCAATAGCTCTGCCTCCCCTGGGGTTCCTCCCTGCAGCTGCAGACCATGTGCTTGTGAATGTGTGCGTGCTCACCAAGGAGTTGGGGGGGAGTATTTAACCTGTAAGCTGTAAATCAGTGAATCAGTGTAGGGGAAATGATTTCCCTTGAGCAGAGGAATGCCATGCTTGAGTGGAGGCTGAGTTTGGCAGGCCCTTTGGTGGTTCTGCAGTGGCCTCGGAAGGGACTCCCAGTTGCCAGGTCCCACTGCAGGAGTCCCAAGTGCTTTACAACTACAATATAGGTGTCCTTCTTGTTTCCTGTGCTGCTTTGACTGAGGTATGGAGGGGCTGCACAAGGAACATGGAGACGGAGGGCTGGAGCATGAGCCAATCTCCCTCTAGAGCAAGAGCAGGGAGAAGGAGGACTTCTGAAAATAATGGTGTGTTGCAGGTCAGATGGCAGCTCTCCACAGACTGGAGCATGAGAAAAGCATGGCTTTGCTCTTCTGGAAGTAGGGCTTATGCTTGCTTTCCTGCCTTTCTCGTTGCTTGGAGAGTGGTCAGAAGTCGTCTGATCAACCTGCCAGAGGCCCTTCTTGCTTCTGCCTGGTAGAAGAGGCAGCTGTAAAATTTTCCCCATTCATTCCTACTCTTCTTTCTTGGCTGTTGGTGCACGAGCAGGTTCAGACTCTATCAGTCTGTTTTCCTTACATGCAGGCAGTCTGTAGTAAATATTTTTTGCCTTTCTCTAACCCCTGACTACAACACACCTGTTTTCTACAGCCTATGTGTCTTTTTAACTAATTGTCTTAAATGGAGGAAGTCAGCAAGTAGATAGAGGGTTTTAATTTCACTGAAGCCATTCAGGAAAAGCAGCTGTATTTCCATTCTGCATATGTCTTTATTCTACCCCATGCTTGACTAGTTTGGGAACTGCTGTGGTGAGCACAGGACATAGTGAGCTTGCGTGAGTGGTTGCATGTTCTTCGCAGAGCATGCAGAGTGAAACCTGCCTAAATGTCTGGGGCAGAGAAAGTGGCTCAGCTTCATTTATGTGGAAGAAGCCTTAGAGGTTTGCATGAGCCTTTTATGCATCCCGGTAAGTAGCCTGAAGGAGTGAGGCCTTCCAGGATAGAAGCTATTGGAGAGAGTTACTAGCTGGCAGCCTTTGGGGCATAAGCTTGGTATCAAAGAGCTTCAAAGAACTTGGTTTTCAGCAGGTCAGGGGAACAGAAGAGTCAGAATAGGGTGGGTTTTCCTGTGATTGACCAGCGCTAGTTTTCTTGTACCTTGCCCTAAAGCTTCTGTAGCTTCTGCTGACTGGAAGCTGATGGTGGTGTGGACCGTGAGTGTGATCTGAGAAGGTATTTTCTTGTGTACAGTATGAACTACTATCATACAGTTGCTATTAAACATTGCCAGTATTTCCTCTGAGTAATACGTTTGGAAGTCTTATAAAAAATGTGTAAACAAAAAAATACAACTGTGCAGGGAACACTTAGTTTCTACAGAAATGAAAATTAGGATAAGTAAATGCGGTGTATTACATCTGGCAGACTGCTAGGCTGTATCCAGTGAAATAGACAAGCGGCCTGCCATTGATTTACAGGGTCATAGGTATACCACATTGACCAGTGCAGATTTAGGGCCAAATGGAGAAGAGGAGATAGGGTGGATATTAGCATAAAAGCTGTCATTCTCTGTATGGGGTAGCTAAGACCATGCTTGTAAGCTCATAGCTAAGGCCATGCTTGTAAGCTCATAGCTAAGACCATGCTTGTAAGCTCAGACCCTCCCCACATATTGAAACAATATTCAGTGTGTTTTTTTGGTGATTATTTTCTTTGGTTGGGAAGGGCATTGTTTGAAAATTGGCTGCTCATAAATACGTAGTAAGGTCTTGGTGCTCTGGACAGTACTATACTGCTCTGAAAAACTTAGAGCAAAGCTGTTCCAATATGTACCCTTTTGGATCCTGCGTATGAGGAGTACTGTAGAGGTAGACATCAGGATGTAGCCCTATTAGTGAAAAGAGGAGGATAACTGGCTTAGCAATGATGTAAAAAAGAAATCATCTGTTTGGTGTAATGCTTTTGATAGGTCAAGGGGATGGCAGAGGGGTTGATGCAGGTCATAATATGGAAGTAAAGCATGAACATGACCATTAGCAGTTGAGTCCAGCAAGGAAGGTGCCCTGTTTTATTCCTATTACATATATTGTACTTTTTGGGGGTGTTTTTACAAAAAAAATATGTACCAATTTTAATGTTCTGGACCTTTGCTTAGTAACAAATGGTCTTTTGGGAAAACCTGTGCATAACAGTATTGTTTTAGTGGGTGCAAAACCTTTCTTGGGCTACAAGCACATGTTTTGGACAGGACGTATTTTGGGCACTGTGCATAGAATTTTATATAGCAATTGTCCTCTCTGCTTTTGTGGGTAAATTTTTTAGCACTAAAATATCAAGCTACAGCAGTGTGCTTCATTGTTAGATTCTCTGACCTTTGGCTTTAGTTGGAAAGGGGTCAGGAAATCTTTGTTTCCTAAAAGCTGCCTGAAGTCACAGAAGAAAGCAGAATCCCTTCTCCTAGCAGCATATGAAGTGACCTCTTGGTGTAAACAGAAATAGCATGAAAGCTGTATGGAAGCTTGGCTGTGAGAAGTCAGCGATTATGGGAAGCAAATAAACAACAGGGAACTGGATGTTAATGTTGGTTGTGTCAGATATGTAAACTCGTGTAGTTTGAAATAGTTTTGCTTATCAGGATCTGCAGCCAACCTCTTACCAGAGCAGGTGTGAGCCTGTGGAGCAGATGTATATGCACTGCTTCAGAGGCAAGATCCAGTTGTGAGCGAGAACAGGGTGATCATATAGGGAAGGAAAATCAAAATTGCCTCTTCTCTGACTCTTGGACTGTGTAAGGAAACAAAAAAGCAATCCAGAATGGTGAAGATGAAGCATCTCAGACTCTTGCCAGTTGGAGAAGAGCTAATAATGTTTATAGTCTTGGAACAAAAGACAACAAAACAAGTTACTTAAGAAAAGAATCCATCATTCTGACAAAAATAGAGCTTTCAGCTGTTGAGGTTTTTTTTTGTCTTTGTTTTTTGTTTTGTCTGAGCCTGTGTTTCTCCAGCCAATCAATCCTGTTACTGAATAAAACTCTCGAAATCAACTTAATAAGATTAATGTCTGTAAATATTTGTAAAACCTATGTGTTATATAGTCTTTTTAAATGAGATTATGTCATGTTTATAATAGTTACTCATATTTTGTACCCAGTCTGCTCTAAAATTGAACAGTTTTCATTAATTTTTCTTGCTTGTTTAATTTTATGCTTAAACCAATAAGTTACAAATCCGCATGACTGCCCACTTATTGTTACACTCTGAATAATTGCACTGAGTCACTGCACATGGACTTGGATTGCCACAGGGTGTTAATACTTGCTATTTAAGCAAGCATGTTTATCTGAAAGCTGGCTCGTCAGGCTGTGGAATGCAGTGTTTACTACATGAAGTTCAGCCTAGAACTATTGCAGTTAGTCTGTGATCACTAATAATGCATAGAATTAGTGTCTGTCTTTTTAAGGATGTTAGGGAAATTATCTGCTAAGTGTGGGATAAACGCAGGAGAAATAAGTCTTAGGCTTTGAGAAAAGGAGGTTTGTGTGCATTTAATAGTCTTCTTAAGATTCTGTTTTTTGCCTTTGCTTTTTTTTTTGTCCCAGTAGGTATCAGGATTTTGGCTATGCTCTGTCCTGAATACCTCGCTTAACCAGAGGACAATTTGGGATTGTACAGGCTAATGATCAATTCCCTTAATAAACTGAAAGACTTGTTTCTTTCCTGTCCAAATCAATTTCCAAGGTGTAGTCCAAGTGTTTAGTTCCAAACACTGATGTAGAGAGGGATTTTTTTCCTAGTGAAATTTTCCTGTGTAACAGAAGGAGTCCTGGGGAAACTGACATTTGAAATGCCATTTCACCTTCCTTTATTTTGCTAATGTGTTTGTAGGTAATTAAAGCACTGAGAAATTTAGTGGCAGCATCACCTGCTGGAGTATGTTTTACAGCAGAAAAACAAATAATGAAGGGGGGTAATGGTTTACTTATGCCTTCTGCTGAGGCCATTCACCATGCCTGAAAGCAGCCAATGCTCTGCAAATGCTTGGCACACGGGTGAGAACAGAGAACCCTTCTCCTAGCAGGTTCTCTGCACCAGCAGCTGAGGGCTTGCTTAGAAGCACTGTGGGGTGAGTGCTGGGTGAAGCCTGGAGGACTTTTCTTCCTCAAGCAAGGTGGATGAGTCTACGTAGGACTTGGTCAGAACTGATACTCAGGTTTTAGCAGGAAAGCATAACTTCTTTTAATCTGTAAAGGGTCTACCCACAGTGCTTGCTTTTGGGATTATGAGTGACGTGTCAACAGCAGGCTGGATTTCATTTTTATGGGAGGAGCATCAGTGCAGTTCTGCAGAGTGAGATAAAGCAAACTTTTTGTTGGAAGTCACCTGAGTTAGTCACAGTAACTGTATTGTGGAGCTACAGGTGAGGAGCCAGGTACCACTTCATTCTTTGCAAAAACAGAGGGAAGGTTTTTTATAAGGTACCACTCTTTCAATATTTATTATTTATTGCCATTAAGCATAGCTGCTCCTGACCAAGGTGATTTTGTTTGTTGGTTTCCTGTTACTGAAGTTACTTGGAGTATCCAAAGGCATCACTGTTATTCACGGGCCATGCCTGGCAGCTTAATATTTTGTGTTTCAGATGGTATTTGCGTGTCCGTGTATCATATTTGTAAATATGACATCTTTTTTCATTTTTCAGCATTTATATTATGATAAGAACGTAGGGAACAAGAACTGGAGGACATCATGGTTACAAATATGCTTTCATTTGTATTTTCTTATTTGATGATCTCTTGTTGATCTTTTGCTATCTACATAAAGAATGTTTTAATAAACGATACAGATTTTGTAGAGAACACAGAAGAGTATGTATGTGTGCAAGACAAACATACACTTTTCCTACTGCATTAGACTTTTTTTTTTTTTTTTCAGATTTTAAGTACTTGTATTATTCTTAACAGTGCTAATACATGGAGCATACTGAGATATATTCTACACATATCATTTGTTCTTGGGCGCCAGTATAACATATGTGGGTGTCAACTGCATATTGCTGTGATTTCAACCGATTTATGATAGTTTTGTCCTGATGCAAAGCGTATGCTAGACCCAGGATTGCCACCCACTTTAAATGTTGTTAGCAGATAGCATTTATTCAGTCACTTTAAAATCTTAACACTATGAAGTGGTTTTAAAAGGTTTAGGTCTTTTTAAAGCAACTTTCATATTCCATCTGGATAATATCTACCAGTATTGGTACTAGAGATCATTATCCCATAACATGTAACGTAGGTGTGGAGTTCCACTGCGTTAATGGGTTAACTCCACTGGGGTCTCAAACCTCTCAGAAGAGTAGTGACTTCCTTGTTAAGTGTCTGAACAGGATACAACCGACTGAACAGCAGTGTTCTCTTAAAGCTCTCCTTGATCCTCTGGGCAGAGTCCAGGGAGCCTATCACTTTGAGGAATACATGTGTTGGAGCATATGACCTTACATAATAACCACCTGTGTGAGAAGCCCTGAGAACAGGTAATCCATGGGATGTCCAGTGGTGACACTGACAGCGGACTGCCGAGTTCCTGTGCTGGGGAGGTTTGCAGGGGGTTACCTCAGGGTTTCTGCAAATGGCATCCCCCAGCTGTTGTTTGTCCTCCTGCTTCTCTTGTATAGCAATTAGGCTGGGAGAGTGGGGAGTGTGGCTCGTGTATGTATCTATGCAGAGATTTCTGAAGGAAGCTCCCAGGCCTGCATGGATTGCTCCTGTTGCTTCCAGTCAGTTCTTCGGCTGAAATTAACTTGGAAATCAGAGAGGATGAAGTCACAAGTGAGTACACATGAACTTACAGAGCAATGAACATCCCTGGGGAAATCACAGAGTAAATTTTTTGTGTGTCATGTAAACAAATATATCGTAAACATTCAGCACCTGCTTGTAGGGCTTATTTTGTAGGTTAGCCTGTATTGCCTAAGAGCTTAAGTTAAAGTGCTTACCAGTGCTCTGCTTGATCTTCGGGGATGTACTGAATGAAGCAGGCTGAACTTCTTCACCCCTTCTTCCATTTCTGTGCATGTACAATGGAGGCTACCTGCCTTCCTGAGGCTTAGAGAGGATTAGTTCCTTCTTATGGCTGGCTTTGGAGAGGAGAAGCACTAAGCTGGGTGGTGTGACGTATGTCTGCTCTGATGGAGATGGGAAGGGAGAAGGCACTGGGGTGCTCCTGGAGAGTGAGGAGCATTAGCTGGTGAGGATGGGGTCAGGATAGCCCCTGCATGGGGTGGAGTGAAGGCCACCAGTGGCCACAGGGAGACCCAAGCTGCATGGGGCTGGCTGGCACTTCTGGGATGCATGCAGCCTGCTCTTCAAAGCAAGCAGAGTGTGACAGGCAGAGGCAAAATACGCAGAGTGTTTCAGTAAATGCAAGCACAAACCTATTGGCTTTAATCAGCTTATGAGGAACAAACTGCGCCTGAGAGATGCATGTGCCAGGTTTGCAGGGTGAGCTCTGGTTTGGGCATGCGTGTCCCTGTGTCCTGCCTGGGTGCGTGCCCTGGGGTGGGGGATGCTGCCTTTGGGCTCCATCACACAGCCTTGTGCCTACCTGCCCTGGGCCTCCCCCAGAAAGCCTGCCAGGAAAGGAAAGCATCACCACTTGGATGATCCAGCACAGGTTTGGTGTTCACCTGGAAAACCGTGCTCAGTGCCTGCTTCTAGACAAGTTCAAAACCTGGTTCAAGACAGATTGCCTTCATGTAGCAGAATTGGAGGCACAGATGCTTGCCTAACTCTTCCCACTTCTTTCCTTATGAGCTCTGTGTCATTCGTGTTAGTCCCCATTGCCTCTGCAGTGAGGGGATGCAGCCCCAAGCTGCCCTCCAGATTAATAGCTGCCCCATTGTCTGCTTTAAAACTCCTGGTAGTGACCATGATGTCCCAGTCTGAAGGAAGCCAGTGAGGAGATTGCCCTCAGGAGGTGTCAGAAGAGAGGCTGATGTTAGTACGTACTTGGGTCAACACAAACCTAGAGGGTGAAGTTGGCTCCCCAGGGCGGTGAGAGCGGGCGCTGATCAGGTGCTGTGATTCTGCTGGTTGCACAGGTTGTGGTTCTCCTGGTTTTACCAAGAGGTGTTTCTTCATGGGAAGGTATTTGCCAAAGCCATATGTACCAGTTGGGCTGGCAGCAAGCAGATGCCTTTGCTGCCTGGGCAGCCTTCAGCAGAGCTGAAGGGCTGTGTGTAGCTGTTACCTCCTCTTCTGGTGGTGAGGCTGACACAGAGGCACATGCGCCCAGTCCCTCCCTGCCCAAGCTACCAACGCTGCTCTTCTGCAGCCAGTTCTTCTCAGTGTGGCATTACCGGTCTCCTGTTTTGATGGCTATGTTTGAAATCCCTTCTTGCTGATTATGCAAAGTATGTGCTCTTCGTCACCACGTGGTGTTGTGTGAATGCTGTGTTGAGTCTTAAGACTTAATATTTCTTGAATATTATGTGGTAGTTGCTTGCAATTTTCTGTTGCTTCATCTGCTGGCCACTTCAACTCAAACTGTTGTTATAGCTGCCCTTTTGTGAAATCTGTTAGGCCTATTCTGATTTTTCTTTTCAGCTTCATTTAAATACTTGGCAGCTTAAGTAAACCTTCTTGCCTCAGATATTTTGTTTAGAAGAACAGCTTCCCATTAAATCAAATATGGAAGTTTGTTTAGTTAATAGGGAGACTGTACAGCGCTACTGAGTGGAAAACACTGTTGTAGCATACAGCATTAAACTGAGTGGTGCCTTTCTTGAAACTTGAGGTTTGTATGTTGATTCCCACATATATCAGGCTCTTAAAAAAATCTGTTACTGCTCTTCATGAAGAATTCTGTCACAGCAGTTAATGTGTGCTGTTCCTCTAGATCTTACCCTTTGTATAGGGCAAAGGGCATAGAGTTTGCCATACTCTGTGGAGATGACTGAAAAGGTGCTCCTTCAAAAGGCTAATGAGTAAAACTGGACCTCGGCGAGAAAAATGTGTCAAGGTAATGTGTTCCTTAAACCCTGGCTCTGAGTCTTCCTTCAGTGGAGCAGGAGCAGCTGGAGTCCTTTGGGAACAGTGTTGAGTATCCTCACGTTCAGAAAGGAAAAACCCCCAAAATGTCCTTCTGGAGGACTGAGAGGAAGAGAGGACAGTGTAGAACTTGTGAAGGCAAGAGATGGGAGTGAAAGGCACAGAAAGCTGTGTAGATGGTGGTGAGTTTTATCTCAGCCCTCTTCCAGAGCTTAAAGCCTCTGAGGGTGTGTTGGCGATGCAGTGACAGCTCTTCTGAGTTTGTCCTTTCCTCTGGGTAGTGAAGGATAGGAAGTTTCGGCCTAGGATGTGTGGGAGCTTCACCAGGTTAAATGAAGGGTGGTAGGAAGGGTCCCTGCTGAAATGTTCGGTGATTTGTTTAGTAAGATGACTGTGCTTGAACCAAAATGTGCTGATGCTTCCCCACAGTCTCAGACAGCTTCGTTCCTGACTGGCTCTGTGAATCCACATCGTGCTGTTTACCCTGTGCAGAATGTATTTGGCTGTGAAGGGGATGAGCCTACATAAAGACTTGTATGAGGAAACACAAGATCTCCCGAAGATAGTGCGGAATTGTTCCTTAATGAGTGTTCAGCACAGTATTTCATAATGGACCCTCAGAAAAGTATGAAAAGTATTTGCTTTGGTGTCTTAATAACCTCTCCGGGCGAGGGAGCGGTCTCCTTCCAGTGCATAGCTGCTGTGAGCTGTAGCCTTGGCCTTCATCACAGTGAGCAGCCCCTCTGCCTTTTGCACGTCATCTCTTCCACCCATAAGATTTTGTATGTTACAGTGAGGCCGCTCACAGGCTGGGATTTGACAGTGTCTTTTGTAAATTAGTGTTTGGAAAGGAAACCAAGGGGCTTTGCTGGATGCCCATGAATTCATCCAGGTGCTTGTTTCTAATGCAGGCAGTGGCTCATTCATGAGCGTAACCCAAAGAGGATGTAGTCAGTTGTCTCATTTTTTCTTTTTTAACTGAAAAAAAGTGTTTTGGTAAGTGATTTAAAAATGGCATTAAGTTAAAAAAAATCAAGCAGGTGTTATGCTAAAATGAGAAGTGCTTTTACGGTTTCACAGCATATCTGGGTGTTTTTTTTTCCCTCTGTATTAACATTCCCCACAAAAGCAAATGGATTGAAGACACCGAGCAAAGTGGCTGATCATAATAGATTTTTATATGTGGATTATTGCTCAGGCTTATGCTGCTTTGGGGTGCCTGTTGGTTGCATGCCAACTGCAGAAGAATTTGGTTATCTTAATAGTTGCAAAGCAAGGAAGCATAGGACAAAAAGCGTGGGTTACTGTTGAGATGTCATAACCCCAAATTTAAACTAAATATGCTAAAAATGCCTTTTGTTTCCATTACTGTTTATCCCTTCTTAGGGTAAATGAAAGCAGCATTAAATAACTATGCATTTATTTTTACAAATGTCTAGAAAGCGCTGGAATATGAGGATGTGAGCATGACAGTGCTACCACCATCCCACTGCAAGACCACATGGAAGCATTTAATAGAGTGAAGAGACCAGTTTCTTTTGTTTCAGATTATGGGATGTTATTTAAAACCAATTGCAGCTTTTTGTTTTTAAAGTTGGTTATTTTCAGCCAGTAACCTCTAAACACCGCCTATTTTGGCTGTGTCTGCTCCACACATGCCGAGACTGGGAGGAGAGGGGCCAGCCAGAGCAAGGGGCATGAGCCCTGTACTGCCCATGGCTCATACGCACCAGATGGTCCCACCCCACAGCTGACCCACTGCTGATTCCCTTTACTTTCCTAAATCTTACTGATTTTCTCCTCCATAAATCATCAGTTCCCTTTCCCAGCAATTAATCATTTTGCTTATTTTTAGCTCTATATTTAATCCTTCCCATTCATCAACTTTCTTGCATCTTAATTTTCCAATATTAGAAGAGTAGTATGCATTTCTGTGCCAGTTCAGATATCTCTCTGTGGACAGCATTTCCCTTTCTTTATTTTGCTGACCAGCCACAAGGTGCAGGAGGAGGCAGTAGTACTCCTGCCCCACCTCAGATGGCAAATACAACATCACAACAGCTTATGGTGGCTTTACTCTTTAATTACTCAGTGAGGAGATGGTGGATCATGATATGTTTGTATTCATTTCCAAAGTCTGGAGGAGATGGGAAACTCATGCCCCATTAATCCAGCTGGATTCTTGGCCTCCCTGGTATAAGAGGGGTTGAATTGCTACTGGATAAATTGCATGTTGGATAGAGTATTTTCTTTTACTTGTGCTGAGTTCTTTCCTGTGAGGGTCATGAGGCACTCAAATGGGTTGCCCAGAGAAGCTGTGGCTGTCCCATCCCTGGCAGTGTTCAAGGCCAGGTTGGATGGGACTTTGAGCAACCTGGTCTAGTGTGAGGCGTTCCTGGCCATGTCAGGGCGGTTGGAAGTAGGTGATCTTTAAGGTCTCTTCCAACCCAAACCATTTTATTATTCTGTGAGGTTTTATTTGGTTGAAATCTACTTTCTTCTTGCGTGACAAGACAGAGAAACACCATCTCCTGTTTTATCTCTTTGGGTTATTTTCTAAAACATCTATTTTGAGCAGACCAAATGGAGCCATGTTACCCAAAACTAGTTCAGCAGTGCTGCTGCAAGGGTTTTGCTGTCCCCCCTTTCCTTTAGGCACCCAGTGCTGGTGTGTCCCCATTCAGAGCCCAGGCATGGGGCATGCTGTCCTGCCACCACAGGAGGGCAACCCAAGCCATCCCTAATGGCGCAACAGTCCGTCACTTAAATGGGAGAGGTGTTTATCAAATGATTTAAAAGCCATTGCTGTGTGTGTGTGTTTCTCGGGGTGTTTGTTTTGTGACACAGCACAGTCTGTCAGTTGAGCAGTCTGGTTGAATGATAGCACTTTTGTTCCAGGGTACACCTGCAGCACATACGTAGGCTTCTCTCTTCTTTATTTTACTTGTATACACGAACTCGACATAAAACTTCAGAAAAACCACATCACGTTTCTTGAGTGATTCTTCAAACCAGCCCCTGACTTGCAAAATGGTTGTCAAGAAGGATGAGGTGTTGACACCTGCAGCAGCAGTTGGAAACTGATACCCTGGAGCCCTGTGTCCAGTGGTGTACGGCTCCCTAAGGGACAAACCTGGCCTGAAGAGTCTACATGGGAGTGCGTTGAGTGGGCTTCTAGCTCTGCATTTGAATGCATGTATGCAATGCTGTATCTTTGACAACATGTGCTGCCTGCATCTTTTGTAATTCCAGACTTCCCCAGGCATCTGAATAGCTTCCCACCTCTTGATTGCAGGTTGATAGTGGTGCCCTTTGTGGGTTCGTGTGGATAAATTCTCTGCGGTACATAACCTTGCTCTGCCTTTAATGTGCATACAGAGCTGCTGCTCAGATAAAATAAATTCATTGTACCTCGCTGCAGCTGTCAGTGAAAGGAAGCTGTGCATTTTTCCCTTGAGTGTTGGGATAGTTTTTCTCCAGCCTTTCTTTCTTTGAAAGTCCTAGTAGCATGCTACCTTTTAGATTTCTCTCTCTTCATGGAATAAAAATCACTTTCTGCTTTTCTTGTGTTCAGAATTATGTAAAGCAGTTGCTGAACATAAACATGCACAGTAAATGCCATAGAAATGTATTCTACAAAGATTCCACCGTTAACCACACCAAAGAAAACAAAAATGCAAGGTTCTTCAAATCTATGTCACATGCAGGAAGTGACATTTAAATTCTTACTCATTTAAAATTAAGCCATTTTAACCATTTTCCTCTTTTAAAGTGTTGACGATTTTTCCATTAGTTAAAGGTTTGTCTTGCCAAGCCTTCAAGAATAAATGTTTCTTTTTTTTTTTTAAAGAGGCTTGTGCTATTGGGCTTTTCTAAGATGATAGTATATGTGTCGGTGTAAGAACTGCATACGTTTAATTGGCTATTTGAGAACCTGTGTTTGAGAACTGACCTCAGAAGCATTAGGAAATGGTAGTCCCACTGCTTATCTTTACACTTCATAAAAAGCATTGTTTAATTCTTGGAAGAAGAGGGTGTTTCAGTCTTGCTCAGTTTCTTTACTTTGTTCTGGTTTGCTTTGCTTCTGTTGGTGTTTTTCCTGGTCCACTTTAGTGCCGAAGCAACTGTGTGGGTTATGACTTTTACTCCTAAGTTTTTCAATGTTTCATCATGTGGAAGCCTCATGTTGAGCCTCCAGTAAACAGATTTTTTTGAATCCAAACAAAAAGTGAGGGCCACAACATACAACCAGTTTTGGCTGTGAAATCGGGGTCAAAGTCACTTGCACACATCCAGTCCTGGCAGTGGTGAACTTGGGTTTGTCCAAGTGTTGATCTTTCCCACTGCTCCGGGTTGAGCTTGCATCCCAACAACAGATGATGTTCGGGACTCCTGGATGGCCAGCTGAGCTGTCAGTCCCCTCCACTATTCCAGTTGTCCAAACGAGCTTTTTCTCCTTCCTTTTTGAAAGAGTAAACCTCCATTTTTCCTTATTGTTAGAATTGCTGATCCTTCTATGTCCTGGTTGCGCTGAAGGTTGAACACAACTGTTGATGCTCTTCTGAAGCGTGAAAGGACAGTGCGTTTGTTTCATTTCTCAGGCATCTGCCGGGAGTATTTCATAGTGTTGAAGTGTTGAGATGTTATCTCAATCACTTAAATGCTGTACTTCAGCATTTCCCCATTGCTTGAGTTGAAAACAAAATACCAAATTTGAAGTCTGAATGCTCTTTCAAATGAAATATGATATTTAATATACTTTTAGCTAGTACAATTATCACAGTTGCTAATTGGTATGATTTTTATCGTTACTGTTGAATTGTCTTTATCCGAATATATGTGCCTTTTATCTATCACTTCTTCACAGCATTGTGGAGGAATAAGTCTTTATCTCCCGTGCATCTCCTGTATGTTATTCTGTCAGACAGAAGTGTCTCTTTTGGTATGCTGGAAGTGTTGAAAGATTTTAAAATATATTCTATTGAAGGAAAAAAAAATAATAAAAGATATTCTGTTAAAAAAAAAAAAAAAAAAATCTTGTTAAATAATTAAGATGCTTTGGGCTTTATCAGGATTGACAGTGTTCTTGCCATAATATACATATGCAAAAACTGTAAGAAGTTTAATATTTTATAGCAAGGATAACTCCAAAACCTAAATCTGCTGGCTTGTTTCTATGGTAACAAATATTGAAATATGTCTAGCCAACACTGTACCCCCCCATTTAATTTCTGTCTATGGGTTCTAGGAATTCATTAAAACTGTAGAATCCTTTTAAAATTGGTGCATTCTGCTGTAGAATTCCCTAAGATTAATGTTGAACATAACTTTAAATTTTAACATAAACATTTCTTTGAAAGAGATTTCTTAGCAAGTGAGGGATTAGGGTTATAGTTCTGAGACTGTATGCACATTGATCTGGTATTTCTGTTCTTCCTTGGCAAGTTGAAATGTTTTTTTTCTCTGTGCATGACTGTACTTTTAAAAATGGAGTTTCAGTCTATGGATTCTGCTGAAAGTATTAAAGGCTGCTTAACTGGAATAGTCTGGCTGGAAGACAACAACGGCATGAAGTCAGCACCTGCAGAATTAAATTTAGCGGTCTGGACCTCTTGGCCAGGGGTAATTCTTAGGGATTGTATCTTACTCTTAAGATTAAAAGGATGAGTTGCTGTGAGCTTCAGCCTTCAGTTAATTGCACTTAACTTTGTTTATTACAGAATATTTTCTGGGTATCTGATTTAAGCCATTTGGTGTCTGACATCTTCTGGTTGTTTTCTTCTTTTGAGGGCAGCTTAGTGGTGTTGGGAAGTAATCTGAAATGCTGGCTGTGAGATTCCATTTTCCCAGTGGTAACTCAAACCACAAGCACCTAGTCCCAGCAGTAAGAGAAATGTTTTGAGACTTTGAAGTGAAACATCAGGTTGATACAGCATTTTGCATCTGGTTTACTAGCCAGCATTAGATGCAGCTGGAAGCATAAAGACTTCCTCCCTCTGCCTGCGGGGACTCTGGTTTCTGCTGGCATGTAGTAAAGATAATGAGGCAACAGAAAGAAAATTTCAGAAACCGAGATTTGCGCTTAACAGCTGTGCTTCAGGAGCCCGTGATTGTGGACTAAATGCATGTTTTCTCGCAGGACTAATAGCTTCCAACCTTTTTTCCTCGAAGAGACATACAGCTGGGTACTCGGAAATCAGACCCAGCAACCTTAAACTGATGCCTCGAAGAGCAAGGAGGTGCAGATGGAACCAGTAACTGAAGTACTCAATAAAAGCAGAAAGTAGTGTTCAGAAAAAGTGTGGTTCATTCACTTGTGTCCTTCCGGAATAATAAGGAGGACAGTGGGATACTTAATGGGCAAAGTATCATTTCCATGGTCCCATGCGGGAATGAGTGATTTGAGTGCTGAGCTCAAGGCTGGCGTAGGCAGTGCTTTCCTGGAGCAGAGATGATAGTATCTGAGGCCCCTGGAAGCTGAGGTGAAAGCCTTTTAAATGTATTTTTTTTTTAAATCAGAACAAAAATTCTGAACAAAAATTTCTGAAGGAAACTGAGTCGAGACTCTACAAACAAGTGAAAAAATTTTGCTCTTCCGTTTCTTGTGTTGAATGTGGAACAAATCATTTTTCTATAAAATAATCCGTTTTTCTTAAGTAGATACAAGAATGTATGTAACAAAAGGAGTTCTGTTTTGAAGCTTTCTTGCATTGTATTGATGGGCTTGCTGTATTTATTTTCAGGAAAAGTGAGCAGGAGTGAAAGCAGGATTATGCATGTTCATGGAAGCTGTGAATATTCCTGGTCCAGTATGCCTGTAATCTTTCACAGGCACAGCAAGGCTGCTTGCTACAGCTTGGCCAGTTGGTAGCTGTCGGGAAGCTTTCAGGGTGGACAAATGGGTCCACACCAGTTTTTCCACCTTACTTTAAAGCATCTGGTATATATCAAGGTCCTACACACCCTTTTTGACTCTTGGAGCTGTGAAATGGAAAAGCAACTTGTATTATTTTGTGATCAGCTCTCGTACTCTCATACGGTGTCTGTGCAGTTAGACACATCAAATTATACTTTGACTCACTCCTGCAGTTTGAAAAAGTACTTAGCATCAAGTTTAGATGAGCTGCTTAGTAAAATCCTGTAGAGAGTGAGCGTGAGTTGAGGAGAAGCACCCATGAGAGGTAAGATGCCAGCAGTTATATGGTCTGCTTGGCACCAGGCAAAGGTGGAGTTTGAGCTACAAATGCTGCTTTTAACCTCTGTGGTGTTTGCACAGGACAGGAGACACTGGTTTTTGCAGACCTAATGTCAAGTATTTCCCTTACCATAAGCAATCCTGTAGGAAGATGCATACCAGACCATGAAAAAATAGCAGGCAGCGTGAATGCATGCAGAGGAAATCTGCTTTGATGCGGACTGCGTGTTTCCTGCAGGAGTTCTATAGCCCCTTGCGAGAGGAGCAGCAAGAATTTGTTGAACTGTATTCATTGCAAGTGTCTCTCAGTACTTAGTGCTGTCCTGTGAGTGGGGAGGGGTATTTTTTTCTGATAGGGTTTCGGAAGCCCTGCAGTTTGGAACACAAGGTGAAAGGTACAACTCCAGAGCATCTTCTATGTGATACTCCCAACCATAATGTTACTGAGCGCAAGTCACCCTGCCCCATTTCCCTGCTGATTCACAATGCAGTTTCTTATTTTTTGTGCCTCTGGAGGCGAAAATTTTGAGAGATCAGGGGCGGCTCTATTGTGGCTTCTTTTCTGTCCTCAATTCCCTATCCTTATGGCAGAGTGTTTCTCTCTATAGTCACTTCTGCCGTAGTGGTTAAAGACAGAAGATGTTTAGCTTAACCCTGAGGCATATCAGACCTAGTGCTAGATTAATTAAAAAGTAGTGCTATGCCCTCTGCAGTAGCAGAGCGTTGTTTGGGAGGGGAGCGAAGGGAGGAGTGCTGTGCACTGGGGGCAGGAGGATTCATCCTGCCTGCCAAGATTCCTGCCGTCAACAGTAGAGCCCTGCACGTAAGGGGAGCGGGTATCAGCTCCTCAGTCTGCTGCGCAGCTCCCCAAGCTGGGTTTCCCCTGCAGTGCTCTGTTCGTAAGGGAGTTGTTCCTCCACTGAGTGTTTTATTTTCCAAAGTTGTTTTAACCCCCTTTTCCATCCTGGGGAAGCAAAGCCCTTTGGCAGAGCAGCTAGGTAACAAAGCTGTGCGTTTCTCCTCCATGTTATGTACTTCATACAAGTTAAAAGGCTTGTTCTGCCTTTCATCTTGCGGACTGTTTTCTGCAGATATTTCCTAACTTTTCCCATGACGTTTTCGCCTGGTTCTTCAGAAGACTGCACGGGCTGAAAGAGACTATTGTTTCCGCAAGAGCGCAAGCATGTGCACATGGGCTAATCTGGTTGGTACAGGATTTCAGAAGTGGGTGTTGGACTGAGGAACAGGAATGGGATGTGTGTGGCTACGGATTCTTGCAAACAGCGTACTCTCTTATTCTGTAAATAATATCGCATTTCACTTTCGAGGTTCACCATTCGTGTTTCTCCAAAAGTTGAACTCTTGTGCCATGAGATGTAAACAAGGAAATGGTGTACAGGAAGATTGTAGAAGCTTTGGTTAGCAGAGCTTGGAAAGCTGATTCAGGTTTTCAATCCTGTGCCTGGATATGTATCAGCTACTTGAATGCGTGGAGACTCAGCACGTTTATTTTTCACAAGCACGTTGTTTATTTTTCACAAACATCACAGGTTTAAAATTCATAGTTCATTGTCTTTCTTGCTTTGTCCTTTCCCATGTTTGGGTTTTCATTTTTGAAATACGGGATAGACACACAAGTACTTTTTAGCCTGGTGATTAGGATGCAGACTTTGGCAACTGAGATGCGTTTGCCAGCTCCTGACGCACCTCAAGCTGAACCTCATATTTACAACAAACTCTTCCTGCAAAATACTTTGCACGCAAGACATGCTGGTTGGCTTTTTTTCACAGGATATTATCGCCAGGGACCAAAGCAACCACTGGTGGTGGCTTTTGTTTTACACCCAGGGTCTCAGAGGATGCAGCCTTGCCGCAGATTTGTTTTCCCTTTGGGAGCATTACCTAGAAGATGATGTCAGGATAACTCCAGCTTCCTGGTGGTGACCCAGATCTCTGCTGGCTATGAGATCTCATCTCCACTGGGCACGGAGCAGGAACAGCAGTTGCATTCTCAACTGCTCCTCCGTGGGCATGCTCCTGTGTGGTTTCCAGGCTCGTCAGCAGCTTTGCAGCGCCTTGGCTATTGCTGTTGACGTGACTGGTGGCACAAGGCGGGGTTTTCTTCCACGGTCTGGTTTCAAGTAGGTCTCATACTGAGGGTGTGCAGCAACTCCAGGGTATTTTTACATACTACTGTATGTGTGTGAGACAGCATAAAAACCCTCAGGAGGTTTTTTAGCAGTAACAACATTGTATAACTGGCAGTTCACTGTATCTCCATTTTAATACAGTTTCCTTGCTTGGTCAGGAGTAGCTGCTGCTTGTGAATGACTCCTTGAAACTAGAGGATGTACACTGGGAGGGCTGGGACTTGCTGGTAGTTTAAGAATCGATAAGGATTGATACTGTGGTTTGTTGATGGATTTTGTGTGGCTGAGATGCCTTTTGACGGATGCACAGGAATTCCCAAGTGGTGATAAATTGACCATAGGCAGTTTTGTAAGAGGATCAGGAAGAGAGATTGTGAAGTAAGGAGGAGTCAGAGCTTCGGTTCCTTTTCATCTACAGGCTGCCTTATTTAGCAAAGAGGCTATAGCCTCGCCCATAGCCACGTGTGTTTTTAGCACCTTTGGACCAAACTTCTCTGTTGGCTACCCTTGAAGGGTTTTTCCACTGAGACACAGCATGGGATGACTAGCTTGCTTCACAGACCATCTCACTGCTTGCCCAAGTGGTGTTTCTGAAATTGCACCACCTTTTCAGCAGCTCATGGGAACAGTACAGAGCACTGGAACCAAACTGTGAAGCTGCCTTTTCCTACCCAAGACTCCTTTTGTGTTGGAGTCCTTGCTGCTATAGCCAGGAATATTTGAGGCATGTTTTTGCTGACGGTTTTCTGATCTGCTCTCCTGGGGATTGGATGTAGGGCAGTTTACAGGGTTCCTAACAGTGGAACTCCCTATTTACAGTCAGCGAGTTCATCAGAGCCCGTAAATTATTTACCTTAAAGAATTCAAGTCCTGAATTATTTACCTTTAAGGTCTGTCTTTCGGCATTATGCATTTGGTTGACTGTAGACCTGTGCTCTGTTACGCACTATGTCTAAGGCAGCATAATAGCTAGGGCGGTTTCAGCTATTTGCTGTTAATTTTATTTTCATACACAAACATTACAATATAATTAAGGTCAGAGTGTGACTCAGTGAGATATAAAAAGGGTTTGTGCAGACCTAATTTTAAGTCTTGTAGATGCATGGACAGTTTTTGATTACATTTCTAAATATGTGATCATGCTTTTCCTAGAAGTCCCTTGCCTAGCACTGAGTGTAGAGATATAGCCCTGGGCAGACGCCCTATTCAGCATCTTGGTTTTTCCCCACTGTTCGGTGTTTAGCCCTGGGCTTTTATTTATGGCACACTACACACAAACTGAAGAAGTTTGTCATTTCCTCACAAACTTGTTCAGTTTATCAGTGTCAGGCTTGAGGGTTTAACAAATGGTTTGGAAAGCATTGCCGCATCTTTACAGGAAGAGAGTTAAAACAAGACAACAAAGAATCTTGAGGATCTTACAGCCTTGCTGCTGAGATGTCTGCACGCCACGTAGTGTTTCATGTGCTGGAAATACAGTTCTCTTTTCTGTGACTGTTCATTAGTTTTGCTTGAGAGAAGCCGGGATTTCAGGTTGGTTAGGAACTCGCCATTAATGGCCACTCGGGAGATGCTGGGTTTGAATGACTGGAGCGGTGCTGCATCGGACTGGCGTGGCAGGTCTCCAAGGCATGGCTCATCTGCACGAGTGCTGAGAGGGGTGGCTGCAGTCTTCACTGTCTACATCTGTCAGAGTTGTCCTACTCTTTTATCCGATAGCCCTGATGCTCAGCTCAGGTCTAGTGCCATGTACCGAGTGTGGCAGGAGACATCAAAGGGAGCCGCTGTAGGCTGCACTTGCCCACCCCATTTTCTTCCCTTTTCAGTGCTTCAACTCGTCAATGTTCTCTCTGTACACCAAAGAAAAAAGGCAGGAAGCAAATAAATGGTGAACGGTGTCCTCCAGTGTTGTAGAGGCTTGAATACGATTCATTAACAGTGCTGTGGCTGCACAGCCACTGTGCAGCTCTCCGTGCTGTTCTTTCCCTATGCTACCTCCAATTTTCCATACCCATTAAGTGAAATTTCTTGCTCTTCTGTATTTTCCCCTGCCACCCCGTAGCCCAGCTCTTGGCTGCTCTGTGTTGAGTGTAGATGGCTCCAGGCTTCTGGGGCTGTGACGAGGAGGTCACCTGGAACAGGAGAGAGCTTCAGTCCTTGTCCTTGTTTGGGAAATGGCCCAGCCTGGTTGAGAGCAGGTGCCAGAGGCAGAGGCTACCTCAGACATCAGGGCTAAGGCCCTGGGCTTGACCATACTCTTTGCTTTGTGTGGCAGGCACATGGCTAGTCTGAAGTTTAAACCCTCTGCTGCCAGAATTTGTTGAGTGTTTCCAACCACTTTCTCAGGAATAGCTCTGTCAGACCACTGTGACTGAAAACTTGCAACAGAACTTTCTGGCAGACATCCGTGTTGATGATGGACAGAGCATGCCAAATGCCCAAGCCCTGAAATAGCAGGAAGGGTGTCATAGTCATATCCCCTAGCCCATGGTGTGTGGCTGTGCTTAATTCGTGTGCCCTTCTGAAGGTGGGCAAGAGGTCACGTACAGACTGTTGAGTTGCATCTCCTTATGTGGTTTGTTTTGTTCCCTTTCAGAGAAAGCAGTGAAACACTGACATTGATGGCATTTCCAGTACTGAAAGTCCAGTGGCATTCTTTCTTTATTTATGATGTGTCTTCTGGCCATTCAGAGAGGCTGGTGGGTTTTTTGGAAGGTTGTATCTTCAGTTGGGTTTTTACTATATGGGCTTTTATTTCTTCCTTATTTAAGTGTGGAAATTTCTTCTATGAGGTGTACATTTTGGTTTATTGGTGTATTGGTGGGAGAATTTGACACTGAAACTTAAAACTACTAATATGTGAAATGAAGAGTAAACACAGACCCTTTCAAGAATTTTAAGTGGGGTTACTGCTGAAATAGGTGTTGTAGGTGCAGAGTTCAGGGAAACTGTAGGTTAAGTAATTGATGTAATTTTGCAAGTATTTTTACATTGCTGCTGTGGTTATTAGTGGCATGTATTTGCTGTTGAAACTGAAAGAAACTGAAGTAGCTCTCTCTTCTCCCATATTTCTGCTTTTGGTGCACTGAATGGCTGCTTGGCGCTGGTCCTAGTGCTGCCAGGCAGGAGAGGGCAGAGGATTTGGGCGCAGAACTGCGTTGTCCTGCAGTGAACACTTGCAAGAACTGTAAGTGATGGGCTGTGGTACCTTGGCTGCCCCCCCACATTTTTGTCTGTCGCTTCTATTTGGTCAGTGAGAATTTTGGGGAAAGGACTTTCTTCTTGTATAACGTCTTCATGAAACACTGCAGAAAACAGAAGGCTTAAGTATCTTCTGGGAAAACCAACCGCTGTAACATGAATAATAGATAATTGTGCACAATAAATGAATTTTCTCTTTTTGTGTTGTTTTTCACACAGAGCGATGAGGCAAGAGAGAAGTTTTTAAAAACAGAAAGATGTGATTGCGTAAACATCGTTGTTGGCAGGAGGACTCGGTGGATTCAGGTAATAATGTGACTCTGCTTTTTATTATGCTTTAAAAACTGGCTAGGGTTCAGGCTGACAGTGGCCTTTTGTCAGGGACTGAAGAGCAGAGGAAGGTGACAAGCGGTATAACAAGAAACAGTGGCTGGCTGTTACATTAATTCAGACCAGGCGATGGGGTGTGAGTGTTCCTGCAGCATGGGTGAATGCTGAATAAGACAGTGTTGCTGGGACTGCAGTAGCTTCTTTCCTTGTGTCCATCCGTTGAATCTGAGGCTGTGAGATGGTTGCTTGGGTTTTTGTTTGTTTTTATTTTTTTTGATAAAGTTTTTTTACCCTAACTGATTCTCTAATTCAGCCTCTTACAGCCCCATCAGTGCAGGCAGGGAAGCTCCATGCCTGTTCTATGGAGAAAGGTTGAATGATAAGCTGCCCCTTCAGACTGCACAGCTCTGAAGCTATGAATATTCCCCTTGAATTCCCTCTTTTAAAAGGTTTCTGGATCAGAGCAGATCATTATCTGGTAAAAGACCCAGACCTAGACCTTTAATGCTTTAGAGGACTACCACTGGTTGTTTTCTGTGTGTGAGCGCAGACACACAGAAACCTAGTGTGTGATGTTTAAGCACGCTACTATGATGTTTGTAACAACCTTATCTTAGACTAATGGACTTTCAACATATTTAGATCCTGTTTTGTAGGCAATGTAAGTTGCTAGCTTAAATGCATCTCTTCGGTTTTTAATCATTTTATTTCCTTCAGCTGAGGGGGAGTGGAAGATGAAGTGGGGGAAGTTTACAGTGCTAGTTGCACTCCCATGTTTGTAATTGGGGTCAGATCCTATCCTCAAACTTCTTAGGCAGTCCCAGTGAAGTCATCAGGCTTTTCACAAGCATATGGGTTTTCCCCACATGTATTTGATTCCAGGATAAGGGCCTACAGTGTGCTTTTTCTGTGCGCTGATTTCTCACATATATGAGGAGATTTGGAAAACAAGTATCTTTTTCAAAGTAGGCTCTCGGTTTCCAGCACTGATTGGAGAGGTTCTGCAGTATTTTACTGAGAAGCAGATGAGCAGGGCAAGTTGCTCTTGACTGAGCTGGTTTTAACTGGCGAGTCCTTTGCATTTTCTTTGTTAGTTCCAAGTGGGAAAAATGCAGTTGTGGCTTTAGTGTTGCTGTTGTCATGACCAAGAAGGACATTTAAGGCATGTGAATGGGTGCCTTAAACACCCATTTGATATTTCCTAGAGCCAGCTTCTTTTTAGTATTAAATTGCGTACTCTGGGAAGATAGTTGCTGTATCAACATTGGTATAATGACACATTATTAAAAAGTCAATATCCAGTCATAGAAACGACTCCTGGTGTAAGCAGTTGGGTGCTTACAGCTGCGATTTGTATGTATTTGCAAATGTAATGGGCTTTTTTTTCTTGTAGCACTGGTAACTTGGATAAACACTGTATGTGTGACTCATTGCAGAGTGTAAACTTATTTTAAAGGAGCAAGTGTGGGATTTGCTTAATATCCTATTGCTTACATCCCTGAATACTTGCATTAGGTCATGATTAATCTTAAATTGGCCAACCTGAGGGGAAAATTACTGCTGATCTCCCATAGGTGACTTCAGAAATAAACAGAAGGATGGAAGTGCTTCAAAAACATAAATAGTAGTTAGAATTCATAAAATCATAAACATATGGCACAAGGTTTTCTAAAATATTACACTTGAAAGCTTTTTTATAGTTTCGGATAGATCATGTTATCATGGGAAAAGTAAATATTTTCATTCCTTTTCTTTAGAGCTCTCTCATTCCGTTCCTCTTTCTTTTTCTCCTCTTTTTTTCCCCCAGAATCTTCTTAATTTGGTAGGATTGGGGAACCAGCCCCCAATGTGCTTAGAAAGCCCTACTTGGGAGCAGGAGATAACACTGCTAATTGTCCTCCTGTTGTTAGGTTCATTCTTGAAGTCCCTCTGCAGTGTCGGCAGAGAGTTGATGGAATCCAAATTGAACATTCCCTGTGCACATGTGTGCGTGAGTGAGATGCAATGGGCAGTGCAGTGGCTCCTGGACTGGCCAAGAACACGCCTATGTTTTTAACATGGTACCCCAAGCATTGGTCATGAGGGATGCGATCCCTCTGCGTGTGTGTGCATGGGGGGTAGCACAGTGTAGCATCCCTGCTCTCCTTACTCTTCTGCCATACCCTTGGTGGAGTGGCTCTGGTCCCCAGCCCTTCAGGCATCGCAGTGGGGAGGCAAGGCTGCTGCTGAAGGGGAGTGAAGGAGGAAGACGAGAAGCAGAGGAGTGGGGGGCCGGGTGGGGAGGGGGAGCTGGGGAGGAAGACACAGCTCCAGAGGGAAATACTCTGTGCTTTGCAGTTGCTTGTGTGGATAGAAACCAGATGGTGCGCTGGAACACCCGCTCGCTTGGGCGGCGACGGAGCCAAACATATGGTTAATGGTTAGGAGAAAGAGCTTTGCGAGCCAGGGCTTTGCTGACTGCCTCGCATTACAGATTGTTGCAGTGTGTCATTACATTGCCAAACTAAGTGCTTAATACCCGCTGCGGGCGCTGGGCAGGCATTTGCAGGGAGGATGCTGAGGCTCCCCGGGAAGGGTGGGAGGCTGACATCACGTGCGCCCCCCCACCACACCTCCCCACGCCTCGTTTTCCCACTGGAAACGCTGTAAATCTCGTCTTTTACAAGCTCAAAACCTACAGCAGGCAATTTTCCTGTTCTGTATGTCTTTAATCCGTTTATTTCCAACAGGGTAGGGTTGGTTTTGCCCCTTTTTTGTGCCTTTTTCATTTGGTCCCCAAGCAGCCAAGTTCACCTAGGCTGCGACACTGCACTTACATGCTCAGCATCCGAAGTTCCTGCTCTGGGATCTTTGGGCGACACCAGACCCATGTTATCTAAGGAACTGCTGAGCTCATTCATCTCCTTTTCACGGCCCGCTTCCTTTTATTTTTAGCCAAATCCGTCAGGCCTGACAGGCGGGTAATTTGAGCCAGAGAAAGGGCAAAGCTCCAGGTCCTTTCCACAAAGCAATTCTTCTCCTCCCTCCTGGGAAGGCTCCAAACTTGGCCTGCTCCAGGCAGATGGATTTGTTGAGTCATGTGAGATCATTTACACAAAAACACAGCGAGGCAGTGAAAAGGGGAAAAAAAAAAAAAAAAAAGGAAAAGAAAAAAGAGAAAAGGTGAGGGGGGGGAAGGAGGGTGGGAGAGCGTGCGCTGCCGGGGCTGCTGCGAGCGTAGGAAATGTGCTGCGAGGCAGCTAGACAGAGGAATGCAGCAGATTCATTCTTGTATAAGGTAATGTCTCGTTTACAGTACAGGGTGGAGCCAGCACAGAGGAGAAATCACTCAAAAGCAGATTACTCATTTAAAATAAAAATTCTCCGTAAAAATAAATAATAGTAAAAACCAACAACCCAAACAACAAGCAAGCCATACGCATGGGTGCACAACAAAGGCGGTGTTGTTGACAGCACCGGGTTACAGTAGCGGTAAACTCCGGGCTGGGAGGCTGCTGGAAAATGAGTTTGCTCTGTGATGCAACTGGAGTTTGCTTTGTCTGGCCGCCAGCGTGAGCGGGATGATGGGGACTTGGAGCCCAGCTGCGATGGCAGCAGCAGTGCACTTCACTCTGTCCAGGGATGGTTTCAGGCAGTGGGGAGGGGTGGAGGGAGCGATGTAGGATCCCCAGCAGGCAGGCCGGGTTGGGGTGTCAATAACAGCAAAAATGGGGATGTGCGTGCACAGAGGGGGCGGGGGAGAGCCTCTTCTTGTTTTGGTTTTGAACTGGTTATGGCATGATCTTCATTACATCAGGGAGTAGATCGCATTTTTTCAGTTGAATGTTGATTTGGTTACCGTTTGCAACCTAAGCTAACCCCAGCATGTTGGTTTTGGTTTTTTTAAGTGGGTGGTAAGAGAGAACATCAAACTTGGGGCTTTTCAGATCTTGATGCATCTCAGAGAATTAGGTTGGGGTAATTTATGCAGTGTTCTAACGAGTTGTGTTCAAGCCTTTAAATAGACATGGACTGTATTTAAATATTGTTAACATAACTTCCAGTTACTCCAGTTTTCTCAGCAAGGCATTATCTGAATATTAGTGTTTTGTCCCAGTGGTGATTAAAAATCAGAGTAGGAGCGGAAACTGGAACTGGAAATTGGTGGAAAACACGTGCAATCGAACAAGTCCGACGCAAAGCATTTCATTAAATTCTCAGCTGCAGTTAAGGAACTCGTGGGAGCATGTAAATGTGGGTTTGTATTTTGACTTGACCCTTTGCCCTGCTGAGTAGCATCTTCCACAGCGGTGTCCGCTGAGTTGCTTTCCACTGGGGAGGGTTTGTCTGGAGTCTGTCTCTCTCTGCCTGACTGTATTTTCTCCGTTTTCTCCTCCTCCTTCTTACACCTTTGTCTGCAAGACAGCTAGCTTTTCCCATCTTCTTGCCCTGCTGGGCTGTGCTGCTGAGCACGTTCGGAATGGGGAGAGCCTCCATTTCTCGCACTTAAGAGTTTTCTCACTTGGTGGAAACCTTTTGTCTTCCGTGTCTCTTGATTGGGCTGCCTCGTTAATTATGTTGAAGGAGCACTTGGCAGCACCCCGAGTCCCAGCTGGGGTCCCACACTGCACAAACCTACAACCAGTTCCCTGCCATCCCTCAGCTTATGGCTGATGTGTCAGGTGAGAATCAGCAGAGGGGTAAAAGTACAAGGATGAGAAGTACAGCCAGGTTTGGGACCTAAGTCATGCAATAAGCTGTGGCCATGACACAGCAGCTTTTAATGAGGGATGGCTGTAGATGGCTCTGAGATCCTCGGAAGGGTCCCAGAGAAGAACAGCACTGTTATTTATTCTGTTTGCATTGTTACTGTAACTTTCTTTTCCTTCTTCCCCAAAATACCTAATTATCCTACATGTTCTGTTGCTGTGAGCAACGTTTCCCAAAGTCACCCAGAGCTGCAATTCCAGTTAAATTCTCACTTTATAAAGCTAATCTCCCAGCAGTGGCTGTGCAATTTCCAACAGACATTTGTGAGGAGCCAAAGTTTTAAAGATTTTTGGTTTAGTGGACAATTCTGCATAACCCTCTGTTAACTATTCATGTTCACTATCAGTTGAGACCTCAATAGCTTCATCTCTGTTTATGGCGCTTATAAGACTTGTAGGTTTTTTTAATTCCCCTGCAGGGTGCCCAGCCCCTCAGTATCTCCTTTTCCTACTCCAGAGATGCTGCATGTGTGGCTTTTTGCATCTTTATGTCAGTCAGCCAGACTGTACTAGTCAGGTTTCGGGAACTGTTCATGACCTGACTGTCAGGAAAATCAACCTTAGTCTTCCTTCCCCCTCTTTCATGGCGGCTCAACTTCCTCCCCTTCTTCTAAAAGTGTATTGTCTATCAGATGCTATCAGCCCCATAACTCTCTTATCTCACTTCTCCTATCGTTTCTATTCTTCTGCTCCTGCTGCCTCTTCCTCTATCTCGTGATAAGACCAGAAGTTTCTCTGCTGCTGGCATTTTCCCTACTCACACATACTGTGGCGCTGCCTCCTTCAGGATCTGAGGAAGGATAAGTTTGGAGTTTGCACGTGTTGTGTCATGTCTTGTGCTTGACTTCAGTTTGCACAGGTAGAGGGCATCATCTAGGGTAATTTCTCTTCCATTGCTGCCTTAAGTAACCAGCTCTCTCCACTGAGGTTGGAGGATGAGCAGCAGGTCCTAGTGCATCCCTCACCAGGGTGGCAGAGAGAGGCAGTAAGGACCTCCTGCTGAGGTTGCTCTTTCCATAGCGATGCACCCTATAGCCAGGGTTTTGCTTGCTTTCCTCCAGGTGTGAGAGCAGCTGTATTTTCTTCCAGAGACCTTATTCTGTGCCCAAATTGTATAACCTTCCTCAATCTGAAGTTATGCTAAGGAGTGAAGCTCTGGGAGTGAGGTAACTCTCTGCATTTGAGCTCAAATTATCCTGCTTGACAGGATCAGATAGCAATTCCCTCCCACAGAAAACTTGGGCAAGCTTTGTAAGTCTCTGCAGTGATATCTAAGGTGAGCAGCGTGTTGACCTCCTCGTGTCACAAACATTTGTTTATGGGACTTAAGAAGTAATCCCAAAATAAATAAATCTCTAGCCTGACAGCTTCCTCCTTACAGAAAATCATTGAAGCTATGGTGTAATGGTGACAATTTCCTCTTTTTCATGTGTGCATCAACAGGGCATGCCAGGGGAGAGGTGAGATTTGTTCTAAATAGGTTAATCTAAATTTCTGTGGAGCTTTATAAGGCATTAAATCTGTAAATTTTTCTCATCCGGCAATGAACTGGTGCAGCGGTGAAGTGCGGGACTATTTGTAATGTATTCAGAAACCTAGCTGTTTTCTGGTTGCGGCCAAATCCCATTAACTGTGATTTCCCCGCTTCCTTTTTCCTCCTGTCGAGCCTTATGGATAGCGACTTCTCTTAACAGCTTGTTTGGAGAATCTGCTCCGAAAATCTCCCAGCCGCTCCTCTTCTCTCAAAGGAAGGGAAACTCTGGGAGCAGCTTATCACCTGCTCATCGGCTGACTTCCATTTCTGCTAGAAAGTCTCTGTCGGCCTTACACCAAACAAGCTTAAATGTCTTTCCCTTCTGTTCGGTCGAGCGCAGCAGAGGTAGAAGTCCTTCTGGAGATTAAACTTTGCCTGTTGGTTTAGTGAGACATCAATTCAGACAGCACAGCGTGTATAAAATTGGCTTCTTTAATTCCCTTGGAGCATCCTTAGGGATCCTTGAGAGTTGTCTGAGAGTTTCTAGCGAGGATGTGTGAGCACCCTCTGACACTGCCCTTGCAGTAGCAGTTTTTTCAAGTCTGCGTTAAAAAATACCAAGTTATTTTAAGGCTCTGTTCACTCCATTAGCTTTTCACTCATAGTTCCTGTAGCGTTACTAACTGCAAACGTGATCCTTTATTTCTTTTGCCTTGATTCTGTTAAAAATTAAATTGGTGTTGGTAAAAGTCACTCCTGATCACATGCTGTAAAAAGATCTTTTTTTAACCTGTTTGCAGCCTTTGTGCAATTAATAAGAACATACTGTTGGTCCTTGGTAAATTCATTCATGTTTAATAGATATTTGTGGGTCGTATTTGGTTTTAAGTGGATGTATCATGGCTCTTGATGCATTTTGGTGGCTACAAAATGCCTCGAGATGTATGTTTTGAGGGATTAGACCCTGTGGTTACTCATACCAGTTGTTTTCCTGCGTCCATACTGAACTGTGTGTGTTACAGAAATATTTTTAGTTACAGTCTTGTCAGATTTGTTTAAGGACAGGAGATCTCTGTATTTTTCAGAGATGTTGTTGTTGTTTCAGTGATCTGTGAGCGAGTGAAATTATATTAATGTTTCCTTCTCAGATGATCAAATTCTCAATGCCACTTTTGAAAGTAATAGTGGGCCTTTCATCTAAAGACTTGCTTTTGCAGACCTAGAGCTATTTATCTTCTGTATCTGCTTCTCTAATTGCAGCCTGTAAAGACCCTTAAGATTCCTGCTAGTCAACAGTTTCCTTACTTCAACCAGTCAAAAATCAGATTTAAAACGCATTTACCTGACGGTCAGTTCCACGTTTAATACCTCTTGATTGCTATGGTCACAACATAAATAAATGCATTTGATAGCTTACTTGATCATGCAAATGTTGAATGTCTTTTTCCGTTCATCAGAATTCTCATTTTATCAAGGATATCTGCTGTCACAGAGCCCCAAGATGTTGATTAGGTAAAAGGGAATGCTATATATGGGAAAATAAGTCAGCATCCGCGAACTGGCTTCTTACTAGAAAATAGTGAGATTTCTGTAGCAAGTTCAGCTTGTTGTTTTCTATTTGAATACTTTATTGAAATTAATAATAAAATATTAAAAAATAAAGTTGTCATGTCTTCTGGGAGGATGGCATAAATAATTAATATGGGATATATGTCTTCTCATTTTTGGGTTGACTGCTTACTGGCTTCCACGTAGTGCTAGAAATGGGGGTTTGAAGGCCCTGCAGTTGGCTCAGACTGTGCCAGACCAGCTCAGACTTGTTGCTGCCCTTCTCGTTGCCATTCACTGTGATTAACGGTGTCTGGATCGATAGCAGAACATAGATGGTGATGACAAAATACTTGTCTTCTCCTTGGATGCATCGCTTCAGTGCAAGCATCAGTGAAGCCTCTTCTGCAACCTGGTGACATAAGAAGCATCAGGACCACATGCTGCTCCTGGGGAGAAGAATCTCAGGTGGGTAGCACTGCACTGCTATAGGAGGGTATGCATGGCACAGCCAGACTCGCTCAGCTGTGCTTTTGAGACTGAGAGGTTAAAAGGACAGGGGTAAACCACTGTCTGAAGCAGACTCTTGGGTGACACTCATTTGGTTACGCAGCTCAAATGCTGCAAGAGTTTCACCCCTGCCCACGGCCTGACAGTCACACGCCCAGTGGGAAGTTATTTTTCTGCTGGGTTTTGCCCCTTGTGAGTGTTGTCATCGTAAATAACAGCAGATAAAGGGTTGGAGGTTTATGGGGCATCATGGCCTGTTCACTGTTGAAAATAAATCTTCTTTGATTAATTTTCTGTGGGGCAAAGGGGAAGAGGAGTTCATGCCCTAAACTCTGGAGAATTTTTAGTGTTTAATGCTGATTTTAACCCTGAAGCAGCAGTGAGTTAAGTAGAGCTCAAAGTGCTGCGTTTAGCTTTCATCAGGGTATGTTGGATAGCATCGCTGGAGGGGTTATGACAGCGGGGAGTTCCAGCATGCAGCAGTGATACTTCTAGAAGAACTAAAGGTTGGTATTTCCAGGCAGAAGTGGAGAAGCACGGAGTTGGTGACGCATAATTTTGATTTTCGGTACAGTAGGTGGCAGGAGAGACAAAGCGACAGCTTGGCTAAGGTAGCTGCTTGTCCACCTGCCACAGCAACAAATGAAGGCCTCACCATGTCTACACCCAATACCCTGGGAAAAAAGTGACATTGTAGTGCCAGGTGCTTTTGTGAGGTCTGTCATCTGGTGTGATAAACATGAGGACCTAAGATGATGGGAACGTTAGGCGCATATTGTAATGCCAGTGTTAAATGCTGCACCTTGCACTGTGTTTTGTGTTTCTACAATGTCTACTGGTAGGCGTTAGGGGCTAAAGGTTTCATGGTGGCCTAAACCAGTCCCCATTATGGCTGTTCATTCTCTTTCTTGTCTCACAGTGTCCTTAGCCAGGACATTCCCCATTCCCTGTTGCACCACTGTTGGTGTTTATGGAACCATACTGTGAGCTGCTTAATGGGGTCAGTCCAGCCAACAACTGACTCAACTAAAGATGTGGTTGGGTTTTGTGCAACTGAGCAGGACCATCTCAACTTGTGCTCAAGAAACTAAGGTTGAGGCAGAGGAGCAAGTGGTGGTAAAAATGGACTGATGGCTTCAGTCTGCAGTAGAGTTGCACTCTGCATCTACCACCCTCGTCAAACAGGATGGAAGAGATACTTCTTTAATAGATAGCGAAGTAGATGATGGAAACTTCTCTAAAACAACATCTGATATTCTTGGGACTTCTGATCTGCAATCACATAAAGTAACCTTAAAAGCTGGAAAAATACTTCCTTTCTAAGCGTACAGGTCTTTCCTAATGGACAGACAAGCTGAAGAAATTAAATTAGTGGTGTTTCCCCTTCTGTCTCTTAGACATATGTCTCCTTTTTAAAGGTGAAAGGATGTTCCTCATCCCACTTCAATTAAGATGAACAGATTGTTTGCTTTCTTATTTATGGGAGATTTGGCCTCCCATTGCATGCAAGGACAAAATCTGGTCTGTGGTGTGTTTGTAACTTCAGCAAAGTCAATGAGGTTGCATTTGTAAAACAGAGGTAGTAATTTGGCTCAGGGTTTGTAACTGGAGAAAGGAAGCACTTTTGTCCATTGATTTATGGGAAAGTAATGTGTGGCTAAAATAGGTCCACCCATTTGCTGTGCTTTTTTTCCTCAAGGATTGTTCTCTGAAGGACTTTTGGTCTTAATGGAAACAGCTTTATTGTGTAGGTCTGCCAGAGGGCACTGAGTTTGCCTTAGAGCCAAAAAGAGCAGGCAGTATTTGATTCATGCTTGTGAGAGTAACATTTACTATATGTACCAGTTTCCAGTGATGCCTTTAGTCCTCCTTTTATATGTACTTGGGCATAAACTGTGAATGCTGGCATATCAAAAGATGCAGTTGTATGATAGCCTAAATTCTGTATGTTCATTTGATGTGAAGCCCTGTTGAGCAACTTGTCTTCATTACTTATATCCTGTTTCTGTGCCCACTGGTTTAAAAAGATTTTTGTCAGCATTTTTTAGATACATTAATGTTGGTTTTTTGTCACTGAAGGTGACTGAAAATTGATCTGGTGTTGAAGTTTAAAACTGTTGGTGTAATTGAGTGGCAAGTATAGCCATATATTTACCACTATACGCAGTTACAATATGTAGTGTTTAGGTACTTGCTTGGTTGTCTTTGCTGGAGAGCCTGACTGCCCCAGCAATAGAACCTGAGTGCTTCTGGGCATAGAATTATAGAATCATAGAATTGTTTAGGTTGGGTCACCTTTAAGATCATCAAGGCCAAACATTAGCCTGACACTTCCAAGTCCATCACCACTAAACAATGTCCCTAAGTGCCACATCTACACATCTTTTAAATACCTCCAGGGATGGTAACTCCACCATTTCCCTGGGCAGCCTGTTCCAGTGCTTGACAACTGGTTCAATAAAGAAATATTTCCTAATATCCAGTCTAAACCTCTCCTGGTAAATCTCAAAGAGGATAAAATGGCACCCTCATACTGATGAGAAATGCAAGTAGGAACACAGTGATTTATTGAAGGTCATTAAGGAAACCTGGAAGGTTGGGATCTAGGTCTCTTCCACCCCACGCCATGAAGCCGAATCCTGTGATGTCTAGCATGATGAAGTGTACTCCCTTTTCCCTGAGAAATATGAGACTCTTCCCACTGGAAAAATATCTGTTCTTATCACGGGAGGCATGAGCACACATTTACAAATTCTGAACTAAGTTTACGACTCATTACCATGAAAGCATGCACATTAGAGGCACACATTTATAGCTAGCTATATCTGTAGCATACAATATCAAAAGGGGAAATGGTCTGAGGGGCACAAACAGCAGTTTGTAGCTACTCTGTTGTTGCTTTACATCCAATCGGAGAGTTTAGTAGCTGTACAAGAGGAGAGACCTGTGCATATACTGAGCTTAAGCAGCTTTTGGTCTGCTCCATCCTTGCAGCCATAAGCTGCAAAGACAGGTATGTTCTTTCTAATAGCAAAGCTATTTGTAAAGAATGGGTCCTTGTTGGCCAAATATTTTTTAAATAGGCTGGTATCTTGCAAATACTGATATAAATTGCATGGCTGGCTGGAAGTATTTAATTGTTTCTGTAACCACATTGACTGTGAAGTGCTCTGCTTGGTGAAGAGGATCAGGAAGGAGTTCCTATTATTTTAAAGCAGTAGCTCTCTGAGGCTTAATTATGAAAAACATGCCAAGTTGAAATACTCATTTTTTAAAATGAACTTCCATAAGCAGCTCATAGACAGTGCTGGAAGAAGTCTGATGCACTTTAATGTAGATACCTGGATTGGTGATTAGGAAAAGGTTGTTAAACAACTGGAATTTAAATACCGGTATGGCTTCATTGTAGTAATTTCCCCAAAGGCACATCAGTAATTCTGCTAAATAGAGAGTTTAATAGACTTTAATAATGTGTACTTTGGAGACCCTATACACAAAGGAATGATGCATAAAACATTCATTACAGTAAACTGCTACCTTTGCATGTAACGAGAAATCTGTTGAAACAAAACTGGCGCGTTGTGTGCAGCAGCGCATCGTGGGGTGTTAACGAACAGAAGTCATTATCTCCACCTTGCCTGTTATTTCACCTGTTGTGATCGAGGTAGCAGCCTGTATTGTTTTACCTAGCAGTGAATGAATTAGCCAAGGTAGACGTTAGTTTATATTCTGAGAAGCCCTTTTCTGGCAGGAGGGCTGTGGTGGTTCACAGGGCTTTGTTGTGCCTATTTGGTGTCAAGAGATGCCTGGTAGGAAACATGGAATAACCCCATTTGAAAGAGAATAATAAGGAATAACAGAAAAGCAACCTTAGCATGCGGCTCAAAGCAAGTTCAGTGTTGGATTTTGATTTGATTTCACTGTGCTGCTGCTTTGGGCCCTGCTGGAGAACAGGCGAGAAGGAGGAAGGAACAGATGCTTTCGGTAGAACAGTAGGGCATTTATCTCTTTTAATGAGGTAACATCATTAGTGCTGACAAAGTGCTGCAAATCAATACATGTAATGGACTGCTGCTGTCTTTCAGTAGTGCGCAGACTGTTGTACTTCTGAGCATTTGAATTTGCTGAATCACAGGTCAGGCTTTATCTCCTGTCTGATGCTGGTTTTGGGGGGCTTCTTTAACCATTTTGTTTCCCTCCGCTCTCTAATCTATGCCTTTGATCTCTGAGAACTGGAGCATACCTCCAGGATAAGTGTTGGGGCATGCAGAAGTGTACTGATTTCACGAGCATGGGAGCGCATCGAAATGCTGCGTACGTCTATTATGGTGCAAGGACCTTCTTATTAACTGGAAAGAATGATGCTGCTGATGTCTATTTGAGCCTGATTCCTTCTGCCTAAAATGGCTGCAGGTTTCGTTTTGGGTGTGGGTTTTGGGTTGGTTTGGTTTCCCCCCCGCCCCCTGCCCTCTGCTTTGCTTCCTTTAGAGCAGTGGTTACACCACTGGTGTCATGTCAGCCACACTAATCGTGTCAGCCGGTGGCACTGATGACCCTGACATTCCTCAACAAAGAGCTGCAGAAGAAAGGAGGGAGCGAGGTGGCTGGTGTGTTGGACAAGGAGCAGCAGCGAGTTGGGGGAGATCTGCGGGTCAAAGCATTTCTCTGTACAGAATCCATTGGTGTAAAAATCGTATGCATGGTGACCAAGGGAAGAAATGATGGATGTCAGTGGAGATCCGTCCTTCATTCACTATTTTTCAGATGGCAAACACTACAGCACATAACTATAATAGGATGAAAATAACAAAAGAGCCCAGCAAAACTAATCTAAATTTGAAAAAGCCTGGAGGTTTTAATACTGTCTTTGTTAATATTGCTCAATTCCCTCAGAACTCCTATCAAAACCAGGGCCACCTGCCCTACAAAGGCAACATAACCTAAACGTTTCAAGATACGCTGGCTGTTTATTGGAGGGTCCAGGAGTGACGCTTGGGTGTCCGTGCTGATTCCAGGAAAAGAGCCTGTCAGTAAAAAAAGATTCATCTGAATAGATCACGCACGTCAGAAAAAAAATGGTTCCTCTTTCTTTTTTTGTCTGCATGCCCCTCCCATCCTGGGCTTCCCAGCACCTGCTTGTGGTAAAATAGTCTAAACAGAATTGCAAGATTCCTCAGCATTAACTGTTGCCTGACAGCTCCAGCTAAGCGCTGCTAGCTCATCTGGTTCTCCCTCGTTATTTTTATTTCTTGCTCCCTGACATACATCCAGCGAGCCTCTGCAGCATCCCCAGGTGGTACCGTACCTGGTGGAAGACCTCCATGTGGTTTTGCCCTCCCATGATCTGAAAATCAGTCATGTTTGCCAGAGCCTGATAGGAATCCAGAGTTGTATCTCATGGCCCACCCCTCTCATGTCACCCTCAGCTGGTGGAGCCACATACTAGCATGTACTGAAGTATCATCCAGTAGTAACACTTTGGAGCGTAGGTTTGGACGCGGACTAAGTAAGACCTTGTTAATACTTGTTGCTATTGTTAAATACAGTTGGTGTTCCCACTGGAGAGATCAGAGGGGTATGCTCCAGCGACACCCGGGGTACAAGCAGCATTCCTCAGTGCTGAAATGAAAGCATCATTCCTGCAAAGCAGCAGTCTGATTGGCAGTTTGTTGCCTCCTCGTGCTCTTGGCTGTCTTCAACTGGCAGAAAATAATGGCCAACAGATGTAGAAAAGGTATCATCTTGGGAAAGCTCTAAAGACCTTATTTTTCTGGTTTGCCCTCATGCACCCCCAGAGCATCCCTTTTATAAATCAATGTTTCTACATTACATACTGAAGCTTTTCTGTGCTATCTTATTCCAACAGTGAAAGCAAAGTTCACTTACCTTCCTGCCAAGGTTGGGATTACAAAAACCTTACACGCATCTCACCCTCCTCTCTCTGCAGGCACTCCAGTCCAATAAATAAATACTTGGCTGAGTTTTACTGCCCTTTACCCAGTTAACTGAAAACAAATGCCTTCTACTTTGTTAAAGGCAAGTCATGCCTAGTTCTGTTGCTCCAGCCAGCAGAGTTTCTCAACCAGCTTGGCTTCTGAGGGACTGATTCCTTTTTAGTGACTCTGAAACAGTTACCAAAGCTTTCTGTGATCAGTGTGTGAAAAGGAAATAACATAATCATGGGCTCTAAGGTGACGAAATAGCTGGTCATACCTTTACCAAGACTGCAGATGACCCATCTTTGCTCTCCTTTTCTTAGTAAAACTGGGGTGAAAGTTGTGATGGATGGCAAAGGGACAGGGGATGAAAGGGTTTGAGAAGTAAAGAGCTATTAATATTACAGGCTCCTGTATTGAGGTTATCTGGTTGTTTTGGGGTTTTTGCCTTATGGATAGTTAATTTAAAATGCTTTAGCACTGTATCTGAGCTTGTTTTGGCTCCTCGAGAGGAGAAAATGAAGCTCATTAGTGTTGTTTCAGGGCAGGCGTAAAGCTGATCCTGCCACATGCTCGGCCACTTGTAAGGCTTGGTGGTTACCTCTCATAGCAAATACAGGGCAAAGTGTTAATGGAGAAGGGCTGCTAGTGTATGATTGCAGCACTGGTGGGCCAAATCGTGTTTGCCCGACTTTCCTGGGTGGTCGCCTGGCTTGTACACAGCACATGGAAATAGATCATCTGGAATGTGAAACCATGCCTCCTGCATTTCTCCCACAAGTATTTTATAGTTTTGACTGGCATGTGCAAATGAAATGGAGAAATAGAAATAAAATAAATAGGAAATAGAAAAAAAACCTTATATAACCCTTCCGCTGTGCTTCCTTTCCATACCAGGGTTTTGCGTTTAGAGTAAAAAGACCGGCCTCTGTTATTGCGCAAGTATTTTTTTTAAGTTTAGCAATGAGGTTTTCAGTAAATGAGTGAAGGAGCATTCCCCCCCCCCCCCATTATTAAACTCATCTCCAGTTTAGATGGCAGATATTTTTGTATGTCTTCACTCAGAAACTGCATTGATGTGGGTTTAGTGATTGGGTACTCCAATTCTTAAAAATGTGAAGTATCTCTTTGTCCTAGATAGATTTATTTGATTCCTGGTTTAACAGAAATAGGTTGTAAAGGGGTCTTGATTTTTTTGTTGCTCTTTTTGGTAATGATGTTATAAACCACTAAGTATCCAGGCTTTTGTAAACCCCATATGTGAGTGTGATGAGGATGTATGATGAGAAGAATGTATGACCAGCTTCTCTCTTTCCTTGTTATTTAGACGTGGCTCCTACCTACTCCCTAGCTCTGTGATCTTAAAATTTGTGTAAGAGAGAAGCAGCATGTCTTTTCAGTTCCTTCATGGAGAGAAAAGACAGGGAAGTCCTTGCCAGCAGGACTCCTTTCTCCCTGGGGTTCAGCTACACAGCTTGGAAAAGGCAGCCTGCGCATGTAAGGAGTTGTCTTTTCAGAGCACGTTCAGGATCCAGCTTTGGTCCACCTTGTGAATCAACCACTTAAGGCCGAAGATCCTTTGTACTGCCAGAGAAGTTACCTCCCGCCTGTAAGGGTAGAATCTCTGCCCTGGAAGTGAGAGCAAGAAAAGCTACAAACATTTGGAAGGGGCATTGGAGCAGTAATAGTGTATACTGTTAACAGCAGTAAAGTAGTGCAAAAGTGTAGGGGATGAATGGGCATGTGACAGTCAAAAAGGCATGCTTGCTTTTCCCCCAGCTCTATCCTTGGAGGTAGCCTCATCCTCCAGGGACATGGTCCTGGTTTTGTGAGGGATGCCAGATGGCTCAAGTCACTCTGTCAGCTTTGTGAATCTGGGGATCAGTGATTCATTGTTTGCAAGGTGCCTTATAGTCCTCTGCTGGGAACATGTAAAAAATATACATGCAAAAGTACCCCTGCCTTGCAGTGGCTTCCAAATTAAGTATCTTCTGTTTCATTAACATGACTGCTCCCTAGCCTGCTTTGTCAGTAGCTCACTGAAATGCTTCCCAGTGGCTTACAGTTCTTGGTTTCATCTGGCAAGAGCAACCTATAATCGAGGTGTGTACAGGTAAGGGAGTCCTTCAGAGGCTTATGGAAAAGGAACGATGTATTCAGCTTGATACTTAGAGAAGGTGAATATTCTGCCTGTTTTCCACTGTCAGACTATTCAGATTCGAAAATTGTGGCTTGCATTTATCCTCTCAATAGAACAAGGCACAACTCTCGGGCCCCTGGAGGAGACCCAGAAGTGTACACTTAATTGCTTTGTGAATGATGTGAAGTCTTGGAATGCAATCTGGCCATTGGTCATTAACTAGCTGAACCTATTAAACCTGGACAGCAAGCAGGACTGAGTCGGCCGCCCTTGATTGCAGGCAGCTAATGGAGCTGTGGGAGCAAGCTGTGACTGCAGAGCAGAATTGGCAGTAGACTCTATCAACCTTCTCTGTTTTGAACTCACCCTACACTCCATTTAGACTTCTGGCTTGGAGACAGATGATTTCAGAGCAACAAGGAAGGGGGAAAGCGGAGGGTAGGAAGCATTGTCTTCCCAGCTATGTTAGCTTTGATCTGCAGTTGAAAACCAAACAGAATTCAAATGGCATCAGTAATTTGACATTTAAACCTGCAGAAACAGGGAGATTTGTCATCTGACTTTGATTATCGATTGAGTCTCACACAGATGGTTCTGCTATACAATGCTAAAACAAAAGAAAATACCCAAATAATGTGACTCGGCAGCTCCTCTGTTTTTTTTACCTCTTGAGGGAATCAGCTGCTTTTACAAAGCATACATGTAGGTGTCTTGGTACTCATGGAATATATTCTGTCTTGCAAATGAGAATTGTAGGACTTTCTGGCATCTTCATGTCGCACTAGCAGCACAGAAGAAAACAAAATTCACTAAATCTGAACTGGATAATCGAAGGTTTGCTGGGATTTTTTTGGTAGCTTGAAGAAAAATGAACAGAATTGGGATTTGCCCAGGAAACTTGAAGCATTTAACCTTTTAAACGCACAAGGGCCTAACTGGAGATGCATACAGCCCTGGCTATGTAGCATTTACCTCCAGAGCTCTCCTGGCACTGCGCCGGAGCATTGTTTCAAAGCAGTTTGTGCTGCTTGCTAAATCATCAGCATCTCATCCTTCAGCACTCGCATGCTTCCCATCCAGTTGCACTTTGTGCCCAACCTTATTTACCTTGTGGGTTTTGCCAGGATCACAGCTTGGTGGTGTGGCTTTGGGCCCAATCAGACCATCTGTCAAGGAGAAGGGGAGGAGAAGTAGTGGTTTTGACATGTTGCCTTGAAGAAGGGCATGTCCAAATGTGCTCTGAAATCTTTGTTCTGCTTGCTTGCTTGATACCTTTAAGCCGCTGTATATTATGTGTGTCCTCCCCCGTTCCTCCCCCCCCCCCCCCGTTGTTTTGCCTTAATTTCCCTGTTGTGGAGAGATCATTTCATTCCTAGTCTGGATTCATACATTTTGTTTGTGCTGCTGGCAGATCCTATCAACACCCACTTTTCTCTGATACTTAAACTTTAAAAGATAAAAATCTTTGGTGTCATAGAACACTGATTTGCTTGAAAAATAGTTCCATATACTGGAGCTGCTATTTAAAAATATTGTAGGAGTCTAGTAATGCATTAGCATTTTATGCATTTCACTCTGAGCAGTCCCAAAGTACTTTAAACTGTAATGTGCACATGCAGCCCTGCTGAGATGCAGTCTGTAGGACAGAGGCTGTAAATCAGCCCTGCGTTTGCTGAGGGTGCAGGGAGCAATGGCTGTGAGCAGCTTGAAACAAAGCAGCCAGAATAAACTGCCTTGAGGAGGAAAATGCTATGAAAGCTATCAGTCTTGATGTGTGACAGCCAGGGTTTCGGCTCGGAATGCTGTCGAGTTGCCCACCATGGGATTGCTGAGACCTGTGTACCCATACTGGGACTGCTGAGCCTCCCTGGGCCTTGCCACAGCTGTGGGTACAGCCCCAGACTGGCAGTCGAGGCTGGATAGTTGGAACGGTGACTGTTGAACAAGTGTCTACGTGGGCAAGTTGTTGCCTTTCTTCACAGCATTAAAAGCAAAGAGCCCCTTAGTTTGTCAGCAGCTACAAATGGAGTAACCTGCTTTAGCTGTAGGCTAAACTGGGCTAAGTCAAATTGTGGTGGCCATGCAGCCAGAGCAGCATACAGACGGGCAGCTGCTGCAGGTCCTGTGATGGCTGGTGATTTCTTATGCAATTCCCAAGTGTTTGTGTCCCTGACATGTGTAAAGTGTGTATGTCTGCATTACCGTGAGTATCCTTCAGCCCATTTTATGTTTGGGTTCCTTTAAAATCAATGTGTGAGATGCTGTCACATTAGCTATTTTATGCATATCTCATGTGGGGGGATGTAAAGCTTTACTGTGAGGGCAACAAAACCATTTTCAGATGATTTTGAGACACCACTTACGTTGTTCTGGGAAAGTCAGCCTTGCAGAGGCTAATAAAAACTAAAATTCAAGCTTTTATAATGTTTAGCAGAACTGATACCACGGAGCATTTTCTGGTTATCGTTTCAAAACCTCGGTGACGTTTTATCTGAATAGTCGCCATACAGGCACCGTTATTGGCAGGTGAGAATCTCAGGAGCAGCCAGGGGGAAACAGCAACCTCACTGGTGTTGCATCTTCCAAAAGGAATTACATCACAGCCAGCTGTGTTGTCAGAGCTCAGGGTTCAGTGGGGTGGCAGCAGCCTCCGAGTCTGGTGTTTGAAGCCAAGCAGCACGGTAGCCTGTGTTCCTTTTTTTGCTTTTTAAAGGAAATGATTAGTCCTTTCAGGTTTAAAATATGTCTAAAAGAGAGAAAAGAAAAAAAGAGAGGAAAAAAGAACTATTTTATTTTCATTTGACATGACTCTGTTAGGCAGAAAGAGCCTTCTGATACTTGGAGTTGGGAAGTAATTAGTCTTGGGAGTGTGAGATGGGTTATAATCTTAATGTCATTTTACCATTACTAAAATAAGCTAATTTTGTCCTTTCCTGATCCATGCAAATCCCATTGATTTAATAACATTGTATGGATGAAAATAAGAAATATGGCTGGCCTATATTTTGGGATCTTCTTGCCTAGCGTAAAAGCTTACAGAGCACATTGTTTGATGAAGCAGCCATCCCCCTCATATGCTGGAGCACTGCTACCAAGTGCTGGCACAAGTCAGAGCATCGCCTGTAGCTGTTGCTGTTTCAGAGCTAGCAGGTGAAGCACAAAACCTCTCATTTCTCCAGAGTATGCATATGTGCAATTTGTCAGTATGTTTACAGCAAAATAGGCTAAGAGCAGAAAACATTTCTAGTGATGATGAAACCTGCTTTATATGAAATGAGAGGCTTTGAAAGCTTACGCAGACCTTGAAAAACACAAAGTGCTGGACTAAACATCGCTATTTCAGTAGAATTTAGAACCTCCATGTACTTCAACGGGAACACATTTAGGTCAGTGCTTTGTGCTTTGCAAAACCGCCTTACTAATCTCCTTCGGAGCATTTCTGGCTGTGATTTAGGTGGAGGGGGGAGGGAAGTGCTTCCAGGCTGAGTCTTGTAGCTAAGTTGTCATATGGACTTAGTCTGTTGAAAGGCTGAAGTAGATAGATATGAACTGAATTCTGAAACCCGCTATTTACTGGCGAGTATACTTGCATGTGGGTAGTTATTATTTGGAAGCCTTCAGCCAAGAAATCCAGAAACTTTTGTTTTTTAAACTGTTTGCCTAAACCATGAAAGCAAATTCTAGTTGCCTGAGTTGATCTTGCTTTGTTTTTGTGTTTCAGCAAGATTCAGAGAGGTTGTGTCAGATGAGCTCTTCTATACGCGGTTTCTTGCATTTGTCAAGTAAGTGGAGCAGAAATACGGTTTCCTCTGTTCTCCACTCCCTTTCCCATGTAATGAAATGGGAAGTGTTGAAACTACTGGAAACCTTGATGTGACATTTCTCCATGCAATGGTGCTGTCTCTTAGATTTGGGTCCTGTTAGCAAGCTGCAAACATCAAAAGCTCCTGTATCGCTGGTGGTCTTCAGCGCTGGTGGTTTTATGAAGTTGGTAAGGAATAAATAAACAGGGTAATAGACTGATACATTTTAAAACATGCAAAACCGAGTACCTTCTTGGCAGGTGATAAGTGGTAAAGCTCTCCGTTACTATAAAGGAGTTTGAGTGTGTTGTCAGAAGACTTGGGATAATGGGAGATGGGATTGGGATTTAGAGTCTTTTTAACTAGCATCCTGTGAGAAGAGGCTCTATAAAGACTGTAGCTGGTGCAGTTGTGATTGCAGTGTGAATGTGGGTGCCACAGTAAGTGAGACTGAGCCTCCTGGGAATGAACGTTGGTGCTCTGTTTTCCATGAAACCCCAATGTGCTCACCCACGTCGTATGTATGGCTGTCACTCACCTGCTAATGAAGACCGACACAAAAATACTCCGCAAGGAAGTCTTCCCTTGGCATTCATTCCCCAAGTGTTTCGTCTTCTGTCTGCTCAACAGGTGCTAAAATGGAGTTGCAGAACTGGAGGAGTTAAACTAAGGAGGAGATGGCCCTGTGTCCTTTCCAGGCTTCCGAAGTTTCTCAGTTGCTTGCTTTTGGGAACAGGGATTGGGTCCCATTCCTGTTTGGGGTGATGCTTCAGTTCTTGCCTTTCCATGTCTGCTTTTTCCACAAGCAATAAAATCAAAAGCTGACAGCAGACCTGATCTTGATGGAGCACTGCAGTGGCAGCTTGACTTGTCTCTAAGTACAGATAATATTAAAACGTGCTCTGTCGAAGAGGGCTAATTGTCAAGATGCAGAAGTGAAACTGCAGCACAGTCATGCACAGATTTGCTGTCTAGCCATTATAAGGCCAAGAAAAGTATCACAGAATTAAAATTCATAATCAAAGCAAAAGTACTGTAATTACCTGGGGCGACAGAAGCTAGCTCTTCTCTTGCAAATTTGAAATAGTCATTTAAGTCTTCCTTCAACTTCCTCTTTTCTTTGTTGGAGACCTAATAGCCACAGATTTTTGTTGCACCTGTATTCACTCAGAACCTGCTCTTCCATAGGAAAAAAGTACGTTGGAAGTTCTCTCCTTGAGACTTGGTGGGGAGTTAGCACAGACAGGCACCGGTTGTATCCTGTATCCACTTGCTGATTGCTCTTTCTTGGCGGAGAGTAACTCAGCAGTGTGGTGCCTGCGTTTCAGAAAAGTCCAGGAGTGTTGCTTAAGGCATTTTAAAGTCTGAATTTGAATGAGTGGATTAAAGAGTCTTCCAGTGTCAGAAACACAGGGCACTTCTTATGCTCTTTGTACTTTGGAAAAAGCTGTGTTTTCTAAGGAGAAATTATGTATCAGATAACCACAAGTGGCAAAATGACTTAACTTTCCTCGGAATTTTACACTGAACAGTACTTTAACCACCAAATTTTAATTAAAGCCATCTTACAGACACCTGTTGTAGCGTACACAGCTTTTACACGTGTATAAGCTGAGGCACAAAGGAGTTGCTGGGGGTTACACGAGAAGGTTTTTAACACAACCCAGGTCCTTCTTGTTTGCTTTAGCCTTTACACGGCTGTTTGTGTGTTACAGTGTGTTAACAAGAAGGGGTGATGTGGGTGGTTTGTCTTTTTTAAGGCAAAGCTATACATTGGGTAAACTTGCTTGCTCTATATTTATACTCCTTGAGAGCTGGTTATCTGTATCATCGCCATCTTTGGTTTTTACAATCTTCTGAATGTCTCTTCCTCTGTGTTTGTGTCTTCAGTCATTCAGCAGTATTGAAAGGCTGACACTGATTTTTGAGTACCTCAGATAACAGCATTTGTGTCTCATTTTTTAACCAGAAGACTCTCTTTTAACCCTGAACTCTGATTTCTGCTTCTCCCTTCTCCCGTCTCCTACCCCATTCACTAACTTGGCTGATGCCAAGGATGACACCCAGCAGTGCAGATAGTGCACTGACCTAATCCATTGACCATCCTGCAGATTTACAGAGCAGTTCATAATGTGCTGGTTTGGTTTACATCTCTTGTTTGATTGATAGGTACCCCCTGCAATTTTGCTCTTAGTAAGCTGGCTAGTCCTAGGTACTCGTCCTCTGGGTTAAATTTCCTTCCTCTCTGGAGCCTGTCTCCCTGAAGGACTGGGCTTTTTGCAATGATGAGCTACTGTTATTTTCAACACTGCTGGCCTGTTGTGGCTCTCTTGAATCCTGACTTTTGAATGTTAATATCTCATGTCTGTGGCTTGGCCATCCACACGCGAAGCCTGCTCTCCCCTTACAGTTCACCCACTGTTGGGTCCAGACTGACTGTCACGTGGGGCCTGAATGTAGATAACGTCTCTCACGTGAGGTAGTATGAATTGTTGGCAAAAGGGACCTTCCTTTTCGTTCTCCATCTGCTGAATCAAGTAGCACCATAAGTATAGAAGAATATGAGCTAGATCAGTAGCCAAAAAAAAATTTTCTGAATTTTTTCTCCCAGCTTTGGTAGGTGTTAAGTTTCTGTGTTACACTGTATTTAGGGAGTCCTAATGTGAACCTGCAGAAGATTTGGGTAGTGATAACTACTAGCATATTAATGGTGGGGATGAGGGAGGGAGGCGATGCAAAATGTCATGCTGAAGATGGTATGAACAATTCACAGCAGCTCTGGAGACAGAACACAGCTGCTTCTGAGATACAAGATGTGGTTTCTTTTTTTAAGCCAGGTATTGAAATGGCTGCTGTTACTGTAAAATGTGAGTACTCTGCAATCTTTTCATCTTGCAACATCCTTATCAAATAGAACGTAGGTGGCAGGAAAACTACTGTGTTCCCTTAGCAGTTGGCGGTGCATGAGTATCACCTAGCCCAATGACCAAAACAAGGTGACCTCATTGAGGCAAGGTTGTAGAGTCTTATGACCCAAACCAAACTGGCCAAATGACATGGTTGAGATGAAAAGCATTAATACTATGTTTGGGGTTCGGCTACAGGCAAAAATCTGTCCTTGGAAAAGAGGTGAATTAGAGGATGATGGCGAGGTGGCTGTTCCAGCAAAACACATGCCAGGTGGGTGAAAAAATGATGCAACCTGCTCTGCTGAAAACCATGAGCCAGGCAAACCTCTGAGAAGTTCTTCAGGGAAATATTTGGGAAAAAAACCAACCATCAAACACTGAAAGTAGGTTTCTGGAACACTGGAGGAAAGGCTGCAGCAACAGAGGAGGTGCAGGTGAAAGAGAGAGACGAACACATTAAGTAAAATCCTTTGAGTAAGCAAAATGTCTGTGACCAGGAATTGATGAAGAGCAATCTAAGAATGAAAACAAAGCTATAATATATTCACAAAGCAAGATGATTATAACTCGGAGGGAGTAGCATTAATTATGACTTCCAAGGCAGAAAAATAGCTCATAGACTGGGGAACCAATTAGCAGTCGATTGCTCTGAACTAGATTTCAAACACATTACATGAAATGACAATTACACAGTGTTACCAACAGACAACTACTATGGTGAGATAAAAGCTTATCAGCAAATTTGGAGCAAATTCCTCAGCCTGACATCTGCTTACTAACAGGGAGACTTCCTTCTTGGGGTTAGGGACAGTGGCAGAATGGAGGAATCGATAGCCAAGTGTCATCTTCTCTCTCCAAGGCAGTAGTGTGGGGCCTGGCAGAGCTCTGCCTGCTCTTGAGGCTCTTGGTGGTGCATGGGCATGGTGTAAGGGTGTCCCCAGGGCAGCGGGTGGAATTGTTATGTTCTGGGTGTATTGGAGGCAAACACAGTTCACATTTTCAGCGGATCTCCATGTGCAGTGGAAGTGCAATATTTTTTGGGACAGGACCAAAAAAGGAAAACAACCTTAGGAGAACTCATAAAAGAGGTGTTCCTTTTGTGTTTGCTACCAGCTGAACAAGGGGTAGTTTGCTAAAAATGTAACTGCTTTTCAGCTTAGCAAGCCCAAATAATTGGCTTTCCAAGGGTGGAAGTATCAAAGCCGACATTGGGCGTTTAGATGCATCCAGCAAAAGCAGCAGGAAAGTCTGTGTTCAGAACAAGAGCAAAGGGGCCCAAGAGAAATACATCAGATAGCTGATCTAGTTCCCAAAAAAGGTGTCCCCTATACTGTTGTCTGCATGTGCCACCACCAGTGTGCCTGTCCAAGATTAACATGTAAAACTATTTAGTGACAGGAAAGGAAGGACGATGACAGGAGGAGCACTATGACTTTGCCAAAGTAGAGATGCTGTCTCACAGCACAAAGGCAGATGTGAAAAGCTCACTAAAACCAAAATTTGGAGGAGCGTCAGGTAGGGACCTTGCTGAAAAGTGGTTGAATGAATAGTTGCCAAGTTCCTCGAGAAATATGAGAATAGGAAAAATGTAATAATCTGACTGATGGAGAAATTGCATTCCAGTTAAGGTATCATAGAAAGGTGATACGAGTGGTTGCAACAGTTGAAGAGAAGTTCTGTTCCTTTCAGTGGTACAGTCATGAAAAATGAAAAAAAAAAATGCTAAATAAATCCAACCCAAACCCCAGAACAAAACACAGATTCTTATTTTTTCTCTTACAGCTTTAGCTCAGCCATTTCAATGTAGGAGATAAAGGAATGACCAGATTTTTTTGATAGCTTCTCCTGTTCCCTGCCTTCAGGCAGATTCCCTGCCAGTCTCATGCAGTAGTTTCTTTGGGCTTCTTCGGGAGGGTAAGGGTATTTTTATTATCTTTTTCAGACCATTAATCTACTATTTTCAAGTACATACGATAATTGCAAAGCCTTGACAAGCTGGAACCACTGAAGTAAATGGAGAGCTGAGTTAAAAAGCAAGTGGAGGTTCATAATGGATTATGTTGGTGCAAAATCAGTGTGCATTCTGTCCTCTCTTTATAATTGCTGTTGATTTGATGTTGACATGACCACGTCACCATAAGAAAAAGTACAGCTAGTGAAGTGTTTGATCAGTTAGGTTGAGCATCCTGGGCATCGGATGCTGAAGAGAGAATTCAGAAAACGTCTAAGTAAAGACTGTGTAGCATTGCAGGACTAATAATTACTTAGGAGAACAAATCTCGGGAGACCTTCAGCAAATCCCAACCGAAGTATTATATAAAAAGGCAAAGGAGTACAAGGAATGAGTCAATTTACATGTCTTGGCAGAAACACACCAACCAGTGGGGAAGTCCAAAAGGAAATGTCACCAACTGGCAAGGCAACAGCTGCGTTTACCAACTTAAACAAAATTAGTCATTGAAAATACAAATGTAAAGACCAAACTAGGAGTCTTCCACTCAGATGTTATTTCCATTTGAACATGTGGATGTGAGTGTAGGAAACTCACCAAAGGCACAGATGCCTCATGCCTCCAGAAGTAAATACCTGGGGAAAATACTAGGTAACAGACGGAGAGAATTTGTCACAAATGCAAAGATTTCTCACTTTGTCACCAGTGTGTCCCCCAAGGTTCTCCAGGGCAAGTGACAGAAACACTTGGGTCATGTGCTGAAAGCGAAGCCAGCAAGCCTGTCCGAGCAGATGGGCTTTTGAGCAGCTGGAGGAACACACAAATGGTCAGAGCAGATACTACTTGGAGTGTGAACGCTTACTGGCACTCAGTGATACACAAAAACTCTAGAGAGCAGCTAAAGATCGGCACAGACGGCGGAGCTGCGTTGGTTTCCAAGCAACATCTGTGGGTGCAAAAAGGCTTTGGGGGAAGAAGTTACTCTTGGTTCACTTGAGGGGGGCGCTTTGCAAATTTAGACTATTTAAGGTTAGGTTACTGGAACCAGAGCTTCCCAGTGACTGCTTTTCTGGCCCCAGCTGCAGAGTAGTGTATTGCACACACGAGCCAAGAGTTCGTCATCTCTGGTCTAGCTTGCTTTTTCTGTCTGACCTCAAGCAAATAGCGTGACCCCACTAGTTCTCTAGAGCTCTCTGACCACAAGACTATGGGATTTTAATTAGGAACAGTGGACACTACTTTCTGTGTTTTCCCAGCTGTCCGTAGGGGGCTAGTAGGTGAAGCAAGTTGCTGTAGAAATAGGCTAAAAGCACGTGTTTCACACAGTGCACGGGAAGTAAGGAATTTGCTTGTAGCTGTATTTAAAAGTGACCTGAAATGATGTAACTGTAGCTACAGATCGTCTTCAGAGGCGAACACTTGCCCTTACCTTCCTCATTTATGGGTGCTTGCATGTTTGACTTAATAGAGTTTTGCATTTTTTTCATGTGGGGGTTTAGATTATGGCAGTCACTACAGTAAAAAAAAATGTTTGTTACCGAGTTTTAGACCACTTTTTAGAACATGGGGACAAAAATAACATCCCGTGCTCTTTTTTTATCCTTTATTCATTTCTACAAATAGCACTTCAGTTGTTTGTTGTAACTCTGGTTCCTTTCTGCAAACCCTGCTTTCATAGAAAAGTTGTCAGATCCCGTTTGTTCTCCCTGCCATAGTCACTGCAGCTTTGCACCTCCATATGCATCAGGGTTGAAGGAGTTTGCATGCTTCTTGCTATGCTGGTTGTGCTACCTCACCTCTGCTGTTCCTCTCTTGACATCTACACTTTGGTACAAACAGCCATCATTTTTATTCCTAGTAGCAGTGTCATCAGCCTGTTGGGTGAGATGCTGATCTGTCAGAGAGTTAGAAATTTAAGGCAGAAAAGGCTTATTTGATCATCTGCTCGCACTCTCTCTGCCAACCTCCTATTATTTCTCATCCAGCCTAGCTTTAAAAGGTTGAGGCAAGAACGTCCCAGACCTGTGCCCAGGGAGGTGGTTCCAGCACCCGAACCCAAGCTTTCTACCATGGAGTTCTTCCCAGTGAGAATCTCAACGCCTGCCTTCCAGATTAGCCTTGCTGGTTTACATGCATATGGCTCATGGCATTTATTACTGTTTGCCATGACCTTCCCGACTAGCCATGTTTAGCCCTTTTGGTTCTTCCTCTGTTAGTCTTTCTCAATAGCCTTGTAGGGTAGCTGCGGTAATGCCTGTGGCTGAGCGTCGCTTCCAAGGGTTCGCTTGCTGCCTGCCCTCTCCTGTGCTGTGGAGCCCCCTGGAGCAGAGTGAGCTATGGCAGTAGGTGCACCGACATGCTTCATGTGGCGCGTTCCTTTGTGTCTAGAGCCCCTGGATGACAAAGTATAGTCATCTATTTGCCAGCCAAGAGCTAAGTCATGCATTTTCCCTTTGAAAACTTACAAGCATCACAAGCAGCTAAGTAAAGGCACAGCATTTTCCTGTGGTGGTGGTGGTGTGGGTTGCACTGCCCTCGAGATGCTCAGAAACCAGGATCTGAGCATGGGAGCATGATCAAGGAGCCCTTTTCCAGCTATGGTGAAAGGCAGTCTGTCTAAAATGATTCTGCTCCCTTTTGAAAACAGTCTGCTAAATAGGGCTGCAGCCAGTGAGGGCAGCCGCTGCGTGTGCTATCCACGCCAAGGAGCTCATCTGGATTGCGTTTCAGAGGGGGTTTTGGACGAGAAGAGCCTAAATGAACACAGGAACTGCTGTATTTGCAGTTTGGACATCAGCAGACGTCAGAATACAGGTTGGCACCGAACCCCATGGGTAGGTTTGGATGCAGCAGAGGCCAGTTGTGAGAACTGGGGACTTTCTGGGGGGGAGCTCTGAATGCCCGAGGGCTTCCCTGGCCAGTGCGCCGCAAAGCCACAGAAGCATCTGGTGAGACTGCTCGGTGGTTTCTGCAGGGAGCTTTGTTTGCAGCATCTCAGCTGGAAACCCTGTTAAACTGGTAGCCAGCCTTTTTGACACTGCTTCTCTTTCCCCATGACCCAACACGGATGCTAGCAGCATTGCCTGCCTACTAGGCTGGATCAAGTCATTTGGGCCCTTCACATAAGTGGTTGCAGATACACAGTTGTAATACAAATTGATCGTGGCAGCGGGGATGGAGTTCAGCAGGAGTTAGCCTTTGGGGTATTTTGTCAAATTGTTGAAGCGTGAACTGTTGGTAAACCAGAGCTAATAGGGCAGATTCATAATCTGCAGTGAGAAGCAGTATAAAGCAGCTGCAATCCCACTGCCAGTGCCTGGCATTAGATTTCTTATGCCCCTTTCTCTGCAGACTTGTTCTTGCTGTTGCCATCCTACCCAGGTGCACTGAGGACCCCAGTTCAGCTGGAGATGGTAAAGTTGCTGAAATGCTCTACAGATGAACCTTAGCCCAGGAGAGCAGACTCAGCTCTCCTACTGCCACCCCCATAGAGCAGGGATTTGTGCCAGTCCAGATGGCCACAGCAGAGCTCTGAGTCCCTGATGTAGGCAGCAAAGGAGTTTGTTTGCCTACTCAAAGATGGGTACCTGGAAGGGTGTGACGTGCTCGGGAAGGGTCTGTCATTTTGCATCAATGGTAAAAGAAATCTGGGGAGACGACTGTCAGCTGCAAGTTTCTACCTTGTGCCCGAATTAGATGAGACTAATTCTGTTGTAAAATGTTGAAGTGATGGGGTTATAGAAATAGCTAGACAATTAGTAGCCAGCTAATTAGATAATATTTACTTTATACGTAAGGTGTGCTCTGTATGTGAGTATAGCAATCAGCTGAAGTAGAGAGGTGGGTGTCAAAGACACAGTGGTACTGAGATACTTGTCTCTCTAAGTTTTGGTGCTTGATAATATCATTTATTAACTGACAGCAGATAAAGTATTCCTTGGTAGTCTTGGACATTTTAACAGAGAAAAATGTTTTACAAATAAACGTGAATATTCCTTAAACATATATTAATTTCTGCAGGAACATAGAATCATAGAAGGATGGGACCTTCAAAGGTCATCTGGTCCAACCCCTCTGCAGTGAGCAGGGACATCATAGGTAGCTTTCCCTTTGCATCAAGAATAACTGGATCCTCAGTTTGGCCTAACATCCACGCCTTTTTTGATTTTGAGAAAGCTTTTATAAGCATTATGCCAAGGGTTTTATCTTCATCATCATCTTCATCTTCTCCTCTGAAACCTTATGAAAAGTATGTTTGTAAACAAAAATACTACGTGTATTATATTCCAGAGCCCCAGCTTGATATTCATGCATGGGCTTGGCTTATTGTATTTGTCTTGACCTGGGCAGCTGAAAGAGCTGTAAAGATATTTTGCTTCATATGAAGTGGTATCTCTGTTATTGTTAAGTCTGCAAGGATTTTTCAGTTTCAGTTGGCTTCCATGTCCTTTAATCTCTTCTGGCTCTGCATGTCTTTTTTGATTGTCTCAAACAGATTAGATGACAAACTAAAAGTTTAGTTGGCAATTACAAGAAGTACTGAAAAGTGACGTGCTCTTTGACTGCCTTGCTTCCAGGAGGCGGTGGGTGGGAAGGAATAAAAGCATACCTTAATTACATAGTCTAGCTGTTTATTTTCACAGCTGTAGCACTGCTGAAATGTGCAGCAGACATCCTAATTCCACCAAGCGTGGTCCCTTGGCGTTGCACCTGCCAGTCCCACAATCTTGGTACCAGTTGGGGATATGTGTGTGGCAGAACAATGCAGGAAGACTGCAAGAGCTTTATCCCATTAGAAAGAAATTACAGTGTAGTGTAGCATGAAAATGATGTGTCAGTGAATACAGAGCGCAGGATTACCTTCTGTCTCTTCCCTTTATCATAGATAACAGAAGCAGTATGGGAAGGAGATTTATATTGCACTCATTTGAAGCTGACCAAGCAATTTAGAGGAGATGAAATTGGGATTTTATTTCTGGAGAGAAGAATGTGTTCCTGCTAAAATGCCATTAATTGCTTTATTATTTAATGCATAAATTATATCCAGCAATTTGTTGATCTCCTTTTTTTTCGTCAGTGGGAAATAATTCACCGTGGAAAGATTATTCTTTCAAAAAATGATGATGAACCTACTGACAGATTCAGCCGAAAGAAGCTGAACTTTCAATTCAGTTTCTGTCCTTTCTCCCTCCTCTCCCCCCCATCTCCCAAGTACTGTGTGTGTGAATTTCAATGAAAACAGTGGTGGCTTTGCTAAATATGAAAACCAAAAGTCATGGCGAATACCATTGCAGCGCTAGAATTAGAGTCATCCTCTTACACGTTGGGAAGCTGCTGTCATGCTGTAGTCGCAGCGGCACCACACACCCATTGCAAGCAGAGCTTTGTTGTGCTGGGTGAATGTAGAGCTTAGGAGAGCTCCTGGGCTCTCCTGAAAGCAGAGGCACTCACCAGGGTGGACCAGTCACTTACAGGTCCAGTGCTAAACTCTGTTCCTGCTTCCCTGCACTTGTTTCAAGTATATCATATAAAGTTTCCTCTGCAAGCACTGTCCCTGTCTGCCAAGCTTCTGTTCTTTGGCTTTTTTTTCCCTGACAAGTCCCTTTGTTATGTCTCCATGCTCTTCATGGCATATTTTTGTTTTCCTTTATCCAGTTCCTGTGTCACCCTGCCACCAGCAGGCTGGTGGACTGTCTCCATCACCCAAGGCTGTGCTCTTTCTCCCAAGTCTTTGTGCCTGGAATTTGTGGTGCCAGTATTAACCCAGTGATTGCCCATGGCTAATTTATTTGCCGTAAAGGCAAATCAGGTTGAGCCCAAAGGATGTGCACCTCCATGCAGATCACAGTTGTCTTGTACAAGCACTGCTTGCAGGAGCAGTCTCTTCTGCATCTTGCCCAAAGCACAAGCATTGGAGGTTTTGCTTTGCCATAGGCTTTTGTGCTGTTAGTATGCTTGGATGACCTCTAGAGACCTTGCAAACGTTGCTTGCTTGGGTCGTGACACCAAGGATTTCCTTAACGACCATGGAGGGGCAAGGAAGAATGCGTCTAGATGTGTGCGCAACGTATGCAGGAACCTGTCCTTGCTGTGGCTGGATCTGGAGTCTGTGGGCTGCAGCAGAGGTGTCCTCCCTGTAGCAGAAAGCTCCCAAGGTGCAAGGCCTTCTGTACCTGAGGTTAAACTTTGCTCTTTGCCCCACCTTGTTAGGGTTTTTTGGGTATAAGCAGGGCTCAGTCACAACCTTACAAGGAAGTGTCCCAGTCTTCTATGTCCTATTTATATAGGGTTTTTTTCTTGGGAGGTCTAAATTGTACTCTGTGTGGTTGCTTCCCTCATCCTTCTACTGCTGCAAGCTGATGATGGTAAATTAGATCAGTCCTGGCACTGATGGACTCCAAGGTTTTTTCTGGAGCAAGGTGATAATTATGTTTTGTTTTAAAAAATAATAGTTGTTCAACAGAACAGGAGCTTTGAGGCCATTTCTTGTACTTATAGATATATATAAGGATCCATTATTGCTGTTTTTCTTGTGAGAGAGAGAGCATTGCAATCTGTCTTTGTTGGTGTTTAAAGCTGCAGCGGGACCCCTGAATTGCCAGGGACTCTATCATTTGTGTCACCATTGATAGGGAAGAAGAATAGCTTTTAGAAAAACTATTTCTATTACAGATGTATAGACATGAATTTATAGCTTCAATCATGCTTCCAAGAGAGCATCTGTGAAAGTGAGATAGTTAGAAAGCACCACGAAAGAGCTGGCAGGAGGAGTAAAACGTGGGGGGAGGCGGGACTGCAGTAGGGAGTAGCACCTGAAAGCATCCACTGGGAGAAGAGAAGCTGTGGGAGCTGTGCAGCCGCTAAACCTCACCAGTCCCTGACCGGCTGCTGGCTTCTTGCCTGCTTTTTTTCCCTGTAGTTGCAGCGTTGCCTGGTGTATTTATTCCTACCCTTATTTACAACAGGCGTTTTTTTATGAGGCTCGGAAGTGAGCGAGCGCTTTTTCCAGCTCTCTGCTCTCCGTGCCTGCTGGAACATCTGTACACACACACTTTTCCTGTCTAAAGATAGTTTGAGCTAGCGTGCCCAAAATACAGCTTCAGGCTTCGTTTTGTTGTTGTCTTAGTAAGCATAAAATTATGTTCTAATATTATGTCACTCTGGTTATGTGTTTCAGCAGCTGCAGTCTATCCGTGTCCAGTTTGTCAGGAGAGGCCTTGCTTCCTGGGATTTATTTTTCCATAGCCTGAGTCCTGGGTCACTTAGGTTGACCAAGCCTGTGCCTTGCACTCTTTGTGTGAGGATGAGCGTTCCTGCCCAGTAGGATAATTGCAGCAGGGTTTTCTGCAGGAATGACATGACCTCCTTTGACTGACCTCGCGCACGCTCTGCGAGCAGTGCCATTTGAACAGGATCCCTTCAAACCCCCCCTGCTTCCCCTGCACATTCCTGTCCCTGCAGGCCTTGCTGTGGTTGTGCAAGCACATTCCCTTTTTCTGCAGTGCCATTTCCATGTCAGATATGCCTGCTTTTGCTTCCCAAATTTCCTGGCTTGACCTCTCCCCCCTTCTCCACCCAACACAGGTGCAGTAGTACACTAATCCTGTCTGCGGATATGTATGTTCCTGCAGTGTGCATTGGAAAAATGGAATTTACTTATTGTGGACCTTTCCTTATTTTTATTTTTATTTTGTTACATTCAGTTTAATGTATCTCAGCCTGCTCTATGTGGTCATAAGGCTTAATCCTTCCTCCCATTGTGCATTTCCAGGTAGGAAACAGGGACAGGAGCTTTGTGCAGCCTGGGGACCCAGGGAAAAGAGGTTGTACTAAATGGCAGATTGGGCTTCAGCTGCAGTTGTTTGGGTTGGCTGTTGTTTGGAAAGCTGAAACACATGCAGATGTTTCAGAGAAGGTTGGGGGCAGAGGTAAAGAGGACCACAGAAGTGACCTGGATCAGCAAGTGTTAGATGTTCAAGCATTTGTGAAGTGATATTACAGTCCACATATTTGTGCGGAGATGTTCATTTTTGCTGAAAAATGAAGAAATATACTAGGCGTTTTTATGCATAAAGCAAAAAAAAAGTGATTTGGTCATGCATGGTTGTAAAAGCTGTGAGTTTGGAAATGTTAAGTGGCAAAGTGGATGAGTTATGTGGGTCATCCCAAGTGAGAGCCTGTAAAACAGGGCTTTGCAGCTCATTATCAGTTATTCTCTGTCTAAGGCTTGATTTATGGAAAAGGAAGTTTTGAAACTTTGGAAATTCTGATTTTTATTGGTGATATTCTTCATCTGTTCTTGGAGCTGCAGAGGCAGGATCTCCTTGCTGCAGGAACCCAGGCGGAGGCATCAGAGCTTCCCTAGCAGAGCAGGCGGGTGTCCCCTTGCTGCTGCTGGCCAGTCAGAGCCAGCAGAAAGAGGCAAGAAACCATACAGCTGGCATCCTGGTTACGACTTTTAGTGGCTGCCAGAATTGGTTTAAAATAGCTTTTACTCAGAGAGCAATATTGCAGATTTGTATTTGAGCTATTTGGACTTCATAAGGGTTGGAAACCGAGATGCCAAACAGTGCAGCTTGCTGGGTTTTTTTGATGCAGGCTTTCACGTTGTGATGGTTTTGTCACATAAATTTCTATTTCAAGCTCTGGGTTGCAAGGCATTTGCTGTAAAGCATGCTGTTGTTCCAGGCCTGAATATTTGCCCTTCTTTGGCATTTGGGTTATCCTCATTTATGTTGCAGTGATGCCTGGAGGCTGAGTAGGTCAGGGCCCTGCTGTGCTATGTGCTGGGGGAATGCACGGTGATAGCCTCTGGCCCGGGAGCCAGCAGCTTGATGTACTGGTTTCAGATGGCCGCTGCCACCAGCTGCTCAGGAGTGTCAGCTGCCAGGCCAGAGCTTACTAGGGATAGATAAAGCAGGGATAATTCAGGTGAAGCAGCCAAGTGTGCATTGTAAATGCAGTTTACGGTCAGGACTTCAATACTGCCTTCCTCTCTTGAGTCAGCAGATGCAGATGCACAGGTCATTGTGTCCGTAACCATTGTTATATATTGCAGAGCTTTATAAGCCCTGGCCTACTATTTGGTCTCTGCCAGCACCAATTCCAGGAGGACTAGTGTGAAAACAAACTGTTAGAAACAGAAATACCAATTAGAGAAACATCTTTTCTCCTTCTCAGTGGTGAATCCCTTTGCCTTGTCCTTTCCCATGCTCTGTGCGCAGCATCCTTGGGTGAATGGACAGGGAGTGGTGTCCATGGATTCAAGGGAGAGGCTGAGCTCTAACAGTGAAGTGCTGGGAAATTCTTCTGTGTTTATATAGTATGCCTGAGTCTGAGACATGCAGGTTGGAAAAGAATCATAGAATTGTTTAGGTTGGAAAGGACCTTTAAGATCACCGGGTTCAACTGTTAACTTAGCACTGCCAAGTCCACCACTGAGTTGGAAAGAAAACACAAGAAAACAACTGAAAAATCTCAAATATATTTCAAAGCCCATTGGGTGCTCTTTGTACATGTCTAGGAGGGTGTGAGATTGAGACTACATGTCGTAGAAACAATCAGTGTAATTCAGCTGTGTCTTTGCCACTTAGAGCTGGTCTGCAGTCCTTGGGAACTAGGGCAGGTAAAGCCCTATCCCGCACCTTCCCTCACCAGGCAGCACGTGTGCCGTGCACTGCACCAGTGTGGGTACAAGCTGAAAGAAAACTTCATTATGTTTGACAGTGCCTTTTTAGCTGAAGTACTGCCACGACTGGCATGACAGCAATGAATCCCAAAATTGGTTGATTGCCGAGAGAGACTTTAAACTGTGAAGACAGACATGAGGGAAAGATAAAAAGAATTAAATGCTTAATTAATCGGTTTATGCTTCCTGTTTCTTGGATCATGACTATTTTTCCTGTCTCCCGTTTCGTTTACTTTACGGTGCTGTATGTTCCACTTGAAGCTCTATAGAAATTCGGTTAAGAAACCCACATGACAGGGTTGAGAGGGTTCTGAATTAGGTGATCTACTGATAAAATATTGGACCTTTCTAATTGGAAAACGTTGTGTGCTACCAACATAAAAAGGTTATTTGGCCAGTTTATCCTAATGACTGCGCATATGCACCTGTGCAATTACTCTTGATCCTAACCGACCAAAATGAGCCCAATGTCTTAACTTTGACTTCTCATGGCAGAAGTTCTTTCCCAATTTTATGGATTCCTGATAACATTTTTCATTAGAATTCTACTTACAAGCATCAACATTTCTTTGGTGTCTCCTTCTGTTAGTTCCTTGCTTCCCACATGCTGTTTTAAGTGAAGGTCTTTGTGAGCTGCTTAAAGGAGTAAAATCCTTCATGGTAATGGAGATGCTAACATGCATGACAGTTCTTATCTACCCAAAAATGGCAGCAATTGACTTCTAGTTTTTCATATAAACTGATTTTTCACTCAGAAAAGTTTTCACTTTGAGAAGGTAGCTATTAATTACCTATCTATCCATGTTTCAATATGCCACCATCTCGTTAAATAGCTCCCTTGTCTATTTCTTTCTGAAACTATAAAGCGCTCTTTTCTGTAGAACAAGCTCGATGACATCTTGACACTTCCCTAATGTTTTCAAATCCTGGTGGGTTTGAGTGAATTATTGGATTTATTTGAACTTCAGATTCAGGGCATGTAAATATGCACAGATGAAAGCTAAAAAGGTTGACAAAAATACGCTTGCAGTTTGAAGTGCTAGTTTTGGCATAGTTATCTTTGGCAACATGTGCCTCATCAAGTCCAGGAACTCAAGTGATCATAAATCTGTTGTGATACCAACAGTTGTCTTGTATTATGGTAGTTAGTACTACCTCCACTATTGTTAGATTAGACCCTGGGGAAATGCAGAGGAAAGTCAAGTCTCCCCCACAGTGATTTGGTACTAAGCAAACCAACCACTTGGAGAAGATCCTTACCTTCACTTTGCAGACGGAGGGTGAGATGAATGCATGGGACCAAGTCGCTGAAGAGGTCTGATGCAAATGTTATTTTGTGGGTTCTCATCTTGCAAATGTTAGTCCAGAGCTTTGTTGCAGAATGGCCCTGCTTTCACCGGTCAGTACACTGCTTTTCTCTTTCTGAACAGGAGTGCTGCTACCCATGAGAGACCTGGAGAGGTGAGTCCACCCAAGCAGTGAAGCTTGCAATTATGGCATTGCTAAGGGTGGTTTCAAGAGCTGATTTCTGATATTTTGATATCCAGGGATTTGGAAGATCTGTGAAACCCTGAACCATGGTTTTATTTTAATGGAAGGATATGTGTAGTGATGCTAGAGCTATGTGCATGTAGCCATTTAAGCAAAGAGAGCAAGCAGGTGGCACCTCTTTTGTTACTACTTCTGCCACTTTCCGAGTTTAATGCATTAGTTTTTGGTAGTGTTTCTACCATAATGCCATTTTCTGATGAGCACAGATGTTTGTTAACGCGCCCTGTGCAGGGAGCAATCACATGAATAGGTGTTTAGTTGAAAAGTTTCACCTACTCATCTTGTCTTCTATTAATAACCATGTGTTTTAATACGATAAATATATTGTACCATTCATCTGTCTCTTTGGTAGCTGATCCTGTTGTAGTAAGCATCTATTTCAGGAGCAGCCTGGACAGAGCACAGCATGTTCAAGTGCTGGCCTCTGTTACTGTCTGTAGTGGGTTATATCGCTGGTATTAGTGTAATGTAGGAGTTCAGAAAGAAAAGATGTTATTTGCAGCATTGACTCATTAAAAATATTCTGTGCAGATTTTTCCAAAAGAATAAGCAGACCAAGCACGCTGGGCCCCGTGCCAGGGTATGTAATAGCCTTGCACAGCATCAGTTGAAGCTCCAAGCTGGATAAAAGGCAGCTTTTTATGGGTTTGTTGAGTATTCCTGTAAAAAAAATAAAAACCCGTTTGTGTACAGAAGTAGCAAATTAATTCAGTTCTATCAGAAAGTAGGTCAGTGACTGACCTCCCGATAGCATGAGGCAGCAGTTTCAAGCAGAAGTGACAGCTCAGCAGCATGAACCCTCCGTGTCTCCAGGAAACTTGTTTTGACAAATGTAAACACGTTATATCCTGTATTCCTTTTACTTATTTATTTTCTTGCTGCTGCATTAGAAACCACAGACTGTCACTCTCCATCCCCTCTCTTCACCCTTTCTGGTCCCCAAAGGGAAATGCCTTGTAACATAGCTAATAATTTCTGCAAGGCTGCATAATGAGTAAGGCGTTCCAGCAGGGTTGGGGTTTTTTTTTTCTGACAGCCGAAGTTGAGCACTGTAAACCAGACTTGACTAAAATCCAAACCAAAGTCTTTCCAATGGTGAGGGAAATCACTGGGAAGACAGGAACTGGATTAATTTAGAATCCTTGTGTCCTGGTCTTGCTTTGCGCTGAATGAAATTTTTGCATATTCCCACATGCCTCTTCAATGCTTTTATTGCCAGTTTTGGCGTCCCTGTTACTGAACAGACAGTGCTTTGAACACATCCTCACTGTGGCCCAGCAGCTCCTGAAACTGGGTTGCTTTTGTAATTTGGGGAAGTGACAAAGAGCTGATAAAGGGGGTGGTGGCGCCTTGAACACCCTGTAAAAAAAATTGCCTCAGAGGACGTGGGGAGTATGTTCGAAGAGTCGTTTTTTCCATGTGGTAGGTAAAGCTTTAGAGCCCTTCAGCCCTGTGTTGCCATTTAACTGAATTTTGAAGTTCATTTGTTTGGAGCATTGCACTACAGTAAAAGTTGGATGCTGGTTCTCTCCATCTGAAGTAGAGAATTTATTTGGGAAATGGGAATACATTTGTTAGAAACAGAATGCTTCTGTCCTTGATAAAAGTTTGATCTGAGTAGACGCAAGTCAAGCAAGGATTCTGATTTATTTAACAAAACTGGCTGTGAGAAGTTGGGGAAGAAGAAAGTCCTGTTTCAGTGAATTACATGCTTCTGTGCTAATGTTGTAAGTAATGCTGGCATTGATTGTTATGCACCGTGCAGTGGGTGTAATGCTAAGAAAGTAAAGAAAAATGTATTAGTGTGTACAGTTAGAAAAAATGGTAAAGCAAAGGATGACCACGTGTGTGAGCATTGTTGGGGTGGGGAGGGCATACAGTTCCCAGTCTGCCTCCTGGAGGGTCCTTGTGCTTCTTGTTGGTGGAGTAACAGAGGGAGAACACAGATGCTGGCTTTCAAGTGATTAAACTCTTCACAGGGCCTTCAAGCTGCTTCTGCTTGAAAGGGCTGGAAGTGCAGGGTGTGCTCCGGGGAGGCATGAACTAAGATATGATGCCTCTCCTCACGATTTCAAGCTTACAGAGGTATCACTTCTTATCATTCCCTCCCCTGCACCAGGGATGGAGAGTCAGGGATAGAATGACTTCTTCTAGGACCTGGGCTTTGCTGAGCAAAGCTTGCTGTGCAAGATCCCTTCAGTTCGAGGCGATTTGAGCATTTCAGCCCCATCTGAAGGTTTAAGAACCAGAACCATTTTTGAAGCATGCCCCCCACCACCACCAAAAAGAAGTGAAAAGCTTCAAGGTTTCCCCCCACCTCCAAACGCTCACAGGAGGTCCTGCCAGCCTGTCCAGATAAGCTGCTTCCCTGTTTTCTGGTGGGTGGCAGATCTCTGTGTAACAGATATGACGTGGTGACCTTTGCAGCGACATGAAGATGGGTGTAGAGAAGAGACAGGAAAATTGCCCACGGTGTAGTTAGTCACTGGTGCCACTTGCCTTGGGAGAGGAGACAAGCTGCTCATAAACTCCAGCAGCTCAAGCATTTTAGTTATCTGGTTAGCTTCCTGTCCTTGATGGTTGGAAGAGTGGTGCCTAGGGAATGAAAAAACTGCAGCCTTCCTTTTTTCTTTAATTTCTGGCCAAGGGAGTTTGTTTCACCCAGTCTGCACTCCATGCAGGCAGTGAGTGCCCAGTGCGTATTCAGTATATACATTTATGATATAGATTTAGCCTTTTGTTTGTATGTGTGCATCATCAAGGGAGCAGGACAGCTTCATATAGTGTTGAACCCCAGTGTTGAACCTTTCTGCTTTGTGCCTATCCTACCTTTATTGCAGCAAGCACAAGCTCAGATTAAGGGACTTGGCAAGAAAGGCCCTTCTGCTTGTGGGTGGTTTCTTCACATTCATAAGTTGGATCCATTAGGAAAAAACTTATACACAAGTAAGGAGGTACTTTTTCCACCAAAACCCACCAAACAAGCAAACAAACAAGCCGCACGCCAGGAAACCCCAAGTCCTGCTTTTTTACTAATATTCTTCTTTACTGGGTTAGTGAGGATGTCTGGGGATTTTTGCATCGCAAAGTTAAGAATTCAGGAAGATTAAGTTCAATGTGTTCCCTTCTATAGAACAAAGAAATAAAAATGCATTTGGGCAGTTGTGATCACTTATGGTAAAACTTAAGATTTTATTAGTTTTCCTCTAAGGTGGAGGAAATTTAGTGTTACCTTCTTGGTAATTAACGCAGCTGAAGTTTTTGACTTAATAGTTGAACAGTCTTTCTTTCAACCTTATCAACTCTTGGACTGAATCCAGTGAAATAATGCATTTCATGTGGTGCACTGAAAATATTTATACATTTTTTGTTACTTCGGGGGAGGGAGGTAGGAGTTGCTACTGGAGTGATTTTCTAACTGTACAGCAATCTAAGCTAAGTAAGCATGGATGATATCATTCCAGTCAGCAGCACAAGGTAATGTCTGTCCAGACTATAATGATGTAAATGTCCTCTGCTTCCATTAGATCTGTCAGAGGGTAATGCATGTCATTTGTCACAGTTACATCTCAGATCATAAAGAAATTCTGTACAGGCTGTGAGAGGTGCAAGTAAGTGAAGAGTCTGTATAAAATTTCATGTTCTGTGGGAGCTCTGTTTCATTTGAATTTTGTAGAGAAATTACATGGAGCACTCTTGCATCAGTGCAGGCATGGGGTGGGTAGATTGGTCAGGGCAATCCAGGCACAGCTACAGGTTGGGCAGAGAAGAGATTCAGAGCAGCCCTGCAGAGAAGGACTTGGGGGGGTTGGTTGATGGGAAACTGAACATGAGCCGGCAGTGTGCGCTCGCAGCCCAGAAAGCCAACGGTATCCTGGGCTGCATCAAAAGGAGCATGACCAGCAGGTCAAGGGAGGTGATCCTGCCCCTCTGCTCTGCTCTTGTGAGACCTCACTTGGAGTATTGTGTGCACTTCTGGTGTCCTCGACATCAAAAGGACATGGAACTGTTGGAGCAAGTCCAAAGGAGGGTCACAAAGATGATCAGGGGACTGAAGCACCTCCCGTATGAAGATAGGCTGAGAAGGTTGGGTCTGTTCATCCTGGAGAAGAGAAGGCTGCGTGGAGACCTCATAGCAGCCTTCCAGTATCTGAAGGGGGCCTGTAGGGCTGCTGGGGAGGGACTCTTCATTGGGGACTGTAGTGATAGACCAAGGGGTAACGTGTTCAAACTTAAACAGGGGAAGTCTGGATGTAAGGAAGAAGTTCTTTACTGTAAGGGTAGTGAGGCACTGGAATGGACTGCCCAGGGAAGTTGTGAATGCTCCATTGCTGGCGTTGTTCAAGTGCAGGTTGGACATAGCCTTGGGTGGCATGGTTTAGTGTGAGGTGTCCCTGCCCATGGCGGGGGGGTTGGAACTAGGTGATCTTAATGTCCTTTCCAACCCTAACTATTCCATGATTCTGTGTACAAGTGTAAGAGGGGGAGAAAAAGAAAATCAGTGCCTTGTATTGCCAAGTTAATTTCCTGAATGAATTTCCTCTGCATTCTTGCATGGTGTGTGCGCTGAGAGGTGGTAGAGCTTAGGGAGAGGTATTGGAGCACTGAGGTGAAGATCACTGGTGCACAACATGAAGTAGTGACTTTTAAGTGCTCCTCATGAAGCCTATTTGGCAGGCTCTGAGGTACTCATTTTGCAGTACTGTGCTTTGCTGCGCAGGACTATTGCTAGTGTTTCGATTTCTGCTTGGGATCAGGCCAAGCCTGACTCCCTTTCTGTCTTGCATTGGCAGTCTTCCTGTCCTGACCATCAACAACACTGGAGATAAGACCTACTGACCACTTGGTTTGATTGCTGGATGGCAGTGCATGGCTTACATGGGTGTCTCTGCGGAAGTGCAGAGGAATTTAAACCTTAGAAGACAAGAAAAACAAAGATAACTTGAAGGTGTTGACACCTCACCCAAATGGATGCCTTGATCATCTCCCGATGGCTTGGTTCTCTCTGTCCTTGGCTTCGTTTCTTTACCTTGATTTAGGCTAGTGTGGGGCTAATGTTTCAAGTTAGCATCACCACTGAAACACTGCTCATTTCAGCTGACAACACCTTTGTGCCCATTACTGACTGCAGGCTTAAACTAGACGGGTTATCCTGACCTGAGGAAGAAGAGGAGGAGTTAAAATTTAAGAGCTGCCATTCGTGGGCATGAGAGCTGACTAGCACGCATAATCTGGAGTGCATGGAAATCAGTTTGGACCTTGTCTGATGGATGCTGCAGCTTTCTCCCACCCCTCCCATACAGAGCTATACAGAAGAATCAAGAAATAAATGCTCTTGCTTAAGATAACATTGTGTGACAGCTGAGAACAATTAAAACTCTTACTTGCAGCTATATTTTTTCCCCTTCTTCGCTACAGTAGGAGGCTGGTGTCTGCAGCTCTAAGTAGTTGATACAGGGCCTGATCTTATCTAGAGCAAGTATCATGCAAGGTTATTTATTTTACAGCCTCTTCTCCTAGTTTTGCACAACACACAGATCTTGGTAGATGGGAAAGGATTTTTTTTTCCCTTACTAGAGTTTTTTTGGCAATAAACACACGCCTAACTGTAAGAGAAAAAACTTTCACAACCAAGCTTGTTTTGTGAAGCCCAAACATTTGTGAAGCTTACAAACCTTCAAACTTTGCATAATGTGCCCATCCCTGGTCTCAAACATGAGGTGGCAGAAGAGGGAAGTGTTACTTTTTTAAACCAACAACTTATGACTGTGTCAACACATGACAATTTGTCAAAGCTTGGTGTAGCGGTGCTGTAAATTAATTTTTAGCATCAGTTGTGAGTGGTAAACACTTTGTGCGGTGTGAACAGCTCTTAGTACAGTGTGAGTTGTAGCAGCTTGTGAGCTACCCTGAAAGAAAAAAACAAAGCGAAGGAGGGAAGGATAAAAGCTCGTTTACTAGCGCAGAATGGATCTGAGTCTGCAAAAGCTCAACATGTGGTATTTTTTTTCCACCTCCATACCAGTCAGCTCAACCTTGAAAATGTGGGGTTTCCATTAATAATATAATCACCTGCAAGTTGGGAAACCACAACCTTCCATCCCGTGCACCAGGTAGTGCCTGATAGCAAATAGGTTTCTCAGGCTCGTAGCTAGGTGAAGTAGAGCCTTCTTTTTACTCCTGGGTTTTGCCTTTGCTTGCTTGTTTGCTTTAAAAGCAGAACATGTCTGGCAAATGTGAGCATGCTCCTTTGTTGAGAAGTCTTGCGTAAATGACATAAAATGTCTGGGGAAAAATATAAGATGGCAGCCCAAAGAGAAATGATGGGGGCTGAGTGCTCTCTGTTCCTCACTTGTCCCCTGGCTGTTTCTCCTTGCCCATCCTAGCTGCTATGGTGGGACTGGCAGTGACAGTTCATACAATGGGAGTTGACATGATGGAAGGAAATTATTTGGTACAAAAAGCCAGAGAATATGTATTGTAGAAAACAACTTTTCAGGTACAAACCTATTTTAACCTGTCACTTTAGCAGAACAAGTTGTAATAACCTCCCAACCTAACAATGACTGTTTAGTTGAACATTAATTCACTCAGTTGTTCAGTTGCTAACATGTCTACAACTTACAAGCGAACACCCACTCAAAAGGGAGAAAAAAGAAGTTGGTGCCTGTAATTCCTGGCCTTGCTGAAATCACCTACGTTTTTTGGCACCAACACCAGTATTTCGTCTTGCGTTTCCTGCAAGTGTTTTAGAGTAGAACTAGATGAGAAAAACAGCTGTGTGCATTTGTTTGCTGCTTTGATATGCTCGGCATGGGGCTTTTTACCCAAGCACAGTCACTCTCAACTTCATCACCCTGGGTAGGCTTTGACTGCGCCTTGGACCTTGTTCCTGTAAGTGGGCAGCACATGTGAAGCTTGGCATGAGAACTGGTATCAAGTCTAGCTAAAGCTAGTTTTAAGCTAGTTATGATTTTAAAAAGAAAGATGACTTTATTTGCATGTTTGCTCATAAAGAATTTTGATTTTATTTCCTTTTCTAGATATAACTGTAGGTGCTGCTTGTATGAAAGATCTGAGCCACACCATCCAGTAAACTGTCTAGAGCAGCAGCTGGCTTGCTTGGAAATCACTTCCAGGACTGTGTTGTAAGTAAGTATTTTTGCAAAAGCAGCATCAAATAGTTTCTTCAGTTTTGGGGTGTTCTTTAGACATTTTGGTTGTTCTTTATAATTTCATAGTTTTACTCTAACATCTAGCTGACAGTAGCACCGCATGCGGGGACACGAGCATTCCCATAGCATAGAGCTAAAGCAGTTTAAAGGCTTTTGCTGATTTGCTCTAAAACTTCGCAGCACAGTACCTGAACACTTCTAAGAACAGGTGGCTACATGTAAGCCTAGAACAAAAATTGTCAAAATACATATTGATCTGGTTTGTCATTCACTCTGTGCCATACATGGGTTTTGAGTGTTCATCCCAGCCTGCATTTTTGCACTTCAGCGTTTTAGCTATGCTGCCGTAGCCGTGCTAGGGTCAATACTTTGTGGAGATTTTCATAAACTATGATCTGTCTAACTTGGTTTGAAATAGTCCATGAATAGGTGCCCTAACTGAGCCAAAAAAAGCACTGGTTTGTCTCGTTGGTCAAGCTGTGGGTATAAGCTAGGGAACTTCACTAGGCTGTGAATGGCAGTGACTTTGGTCAGCTGCATCTGTCTCCATGATGACTGAGGGTTGATGAAAAAGACCGCATTTCAGGTTACAAGCCAATTGCATTGAGTATGGCGTGTAAGAACATGTTTGCGCTTAAAATGAGTAACATCATCCTGGAAAACTTCGAGATGTACACCAAAAAAACCTTATCATGTCATTTATACAGTTTCTTTTGAAAGCATAATCCATTTGAGGATGTTTGTGACCTGAATTTTTTTATCTTTTATTTCTTTCTATATTGCCATCAGTTTTCTTTTGCTGATGATGCAGGCTATAAAAAGTATGATATGAGAAGTATTTATGACTTAAGAGCATTTCCATTGAAATGGCCACTGATAATATGGTCTCTTCAGAGAGCAAGGGTGGGAGGGTTAGTGACTTATGGCTCAAATTACTCAGTTAAGCATACTGTGCAAGCTGCTCACACTCGTTGGCACCTTGCAAAATATTCCCTATAGGTTACATTTGCTGTACATAAACTAGCTTTTCATATTTAAAAAAAAACATATATGCATATATTCTGCTCCCATTACCAGTTCCCTCAGCTGTTCCTCATCAGACTTGTGCTCCAGACCCTTTACCACCTTCATTGCTCTTCTCTCAATGTGCTTCAGCACCACAATGTCTTTCTTGTAGTGAGGGGCCCAGAACTGAACACAGTATTCTAGGTGCGACCTCGCCAGTGCCAGGTGCGGGGCAGTCATCGCATCCCTAGTCCTGCTGGTCACACTTTCAGTGCAGGAGGCAGAAGCCTGGCTCCTGCAGGGGTGACGAGTGCTTCTGTTCCTTTCTCGCATGGTGCCCCACTGTTGGCTGTCCTGGTCTGGCATCACTGTAGAGTTGCCCGTAAGCCTTGCAGCTGTTTCAAGGGGCACTATTTACCTTATTGCTATTAGTGCTGGATTTTAATCCAGTTTATGTCATGGTGTTTGAAGCACCGTGGCACCAGGAGCTGTGCATTGACTTAATTTACCCTAAGGTAGTTGCTACTTACGTGGTAGAGCGGGTTTGGACCTGGTGTTGCGGGGCACATGCTGCCGAGACAATTTCTGTTATACTAGTTCCTCGAAGGATTCACTATTCCGGCATGGCTTTGTGCCTCCTATCCTTCCAATTTAACTGTATTAGTCTGTTTAATGATGCCAGAAGGCCGCATATTGGCTCTCTGTGAAGTCTGAAGCAGTAGATGCGTGCTTTTAAATAGTTAAATAAATGTTAATTATGATTCACAAATAGTTTTTTCCCCAGCTATTAAGTAATATCCAACATTGAATTTTTCAATCAATAACTGTATTTCCAGCTGCCGAGTGGTACCAGCAATATTTTCAGAGGATTGTTTTTGCAGCTGCTCAGCTGCTTTAAGTAAAAGTCTTCTGGTTTTTTTGCAGGGCTTGACAGCCTTGGATGCACAGTGGGCACAAGTTACTGCAAGCCTGTGGTGGAAGTGGAATGATGACAATCCTCTGATGTACCGTGGTTAGCTGTGGATAGTTTGAGCTGCATCCAGATAAGCTGAAAATAGCATATCAGGCACTTTTGATAGCTTGTGGTCTGCAGTGTTTTCTTTCTCACTGCATTAGTTATTACACAGGTGGAAATTAGCTATTTTTTCCCTCTCAAGATCTTGAGTTCTTCTGTAAGGGATTCAGCCAGTGTGAAGTATTTTATGAAGTAATAGTTTGACTTGTTGCACCTCCTTGCAGATGTTATAATGCCACAGAATTTTGCCTTAGAAATACATATTATACGCCTGTCACTGGAAGATCTTAAGGACGTTTTCAAATATCAATTAAGCCACAGATCATTATGATAATGGAAGAGACAGCGTTCTCACCTGCCGTGAAGACTACCCTGGCTGTGAGCACATTGCTAAGGTTTGCCCAGTGATTCATTAGCTGAGCCAGTAAAACATTCTGGGCTGTCTGATGTGGTGGCTTACTGGTGGCTGTTCTTCAGCCGATTGCTCATTTTGATGTGATGCATAGCAGTGTCAGACCATTTACTTCAGAACTTACGTTTTTTGTGCATCTCCTTTCTCTGGTTTTCCCACCCGATCTGCTCTGCTGCCTCACAACACTGACGTTTGCATAAGCAGTTGCTGTAATTCTTTGAAGCTGTGAATAAGATGTCTCCTACTAAATACCGCTGCTGTGCTTTGATGAATTCAGTAGTTGTGAGTGCAGGGTGCACAAACAAAGGATACTTAACACTGAGAGGTAGAGAGAGGCTGATGTTGGTGGTGGGAAGACCAAATTGTGAAGGTTAAGTTCTGTTTAATGTTCAGTAGTGTTGTTTTTCTAAACCAAAACAAAAAAGAAGCAGAATAAAAAGCTTCCACAAAGCAGAAGTGTGAGTGAAATGAAACGTAGTGGCTAGACAAATTAAAAAAGCCAACCTACATTCATTAAAAAACCCACCAAACTTAAATTTCAAAGCCCCAGTAGAAGAGGTGATCAGTGAGCCACCCAGCTTGGACTGGGCATCCAACTGGAACTCATGGTCTGGGTTCAGTTCCCCACCTCAGTCACAGGTTTCCTGTGTGCTTTTGGGCAACCTCCTTCATCTGCCCCATGACCAACTTCCTCATTTGTACAGCGGAGATGATCCTTCTCTGATCCATTGTAAAGTTGAAGCCTACTGATGCTGCTGAAAGACGCTGATGTTCTGGACAGGCAGAGCCACCCCAGGGACTACAGTGAGAGGGATGCATTTCCTCACAGGGGATAATCACCCATGCTGCTTGCATTTCAGTGTTCAAGAGTAGAGGAGATGATTTCCAGACCTGAAAGGTTGGGTTTTTTCTTTCCAAGTCTTTCAGGCCTGTTTCTCCTGGAGTTTGGCTGCCCCGGTGCAGCAGCAGGCATTTGGAGTATTCCCTGTCTCTCGCCTTGCTCTCAGTCTGTCTACTTATGGCTTTGAGTCATTCCTGTCTGCTCAACACACACGACCCACACAAACCCAGCGGGATCAGAAACACAGCTTCTGTCATCTCCTGAGTTACGTGGAAATCTCTTGACATTTAAATAAAGTTGTGGGTAAGAAATAAACCAAAAAGTGCTTGGGCTGGGCAGAGGGTTACCAGAGATGGCATTAGCAGTTGAGGAAGGTACTAGGGAGTGGGCCGCCACCGTCCCACCCTCTTGTCAAGGTGTGCACTGGCACAGTGTTGCTGCACTTGCTGGCCTTCAAGCCCCTCTGCTGCTCCACTCAGCCCCTGATATGCAGATACTCATTTAAGTGATTTTTACATGAATCTCACCCAGTGCTGATGCAAATTCTGAGTAAGCGATCAGAAATGGCTGGTGACATGCCTTTTGATGTGTCCTTTTATCTCCTGTGGGTTGGGAGTTAAATTTTTGTCACCCCTTACAGGAAATATTTTTCTCTGGGAAGAGAGTGTGGAGCTCCATACGCTCTTTTTCTTCTCCAGACACTAGTGATGCTCTTCTCCAGCCTGTTTCTCACTTGGAGAGACACAGTGCAGCTCTAGGTTGACTGTTGCATCTAGCCCAAACCTCTAAGTATGACAACTTCTAATTGCAGGAAAAGTGATGTCTCTTCCCTTCCAAGGCTGGTTAGCTCAGAGTCCACTGTCACAAGATGGTTTGATACATGGTCCTGCTGACACTGGATGTTCCCTCTCTGCCTGCAGTGATTATCCTCTTCCCCAGCTGGTAAAACTGGGAATTCTGTCTGCTTACATTTCTAAAGGACTGGTAACTGAAAATACAGCAACCGCTCAGTTGCTGTTTCAGCCCTGTGCTGAGCTACATGTAACGAGTTATTGAGCTAATTTAGTTTTATACTGAAGAAGTGATTTTCCTCCTGCAAATCAGGAAGGCTGTTTAATGCAGATTAGCTGTAAGATTCATTATACTTACCTAGGATTATGGTTCAGTAAAATCTAATTGTGCTGAGAGCAACAGGAATAGTAGAAACACCCAAGGGCTGTTCTCCACCTTTCCTGTGGACAAGCTGAGTTGGATGTCTCCTGATACTTATGGTTACGCTGCTACTTCCTCTGCACATTGGCAGGAGCAGCTTGAGATGGCGCTGTCTGGCATAGGGAGGTGAAGCCAAGCAGCTGAAATGATGGGTAGCCTTCTTCAGTCAGTTTTACATGAGTGACTCTCATTTCAGCATGTTCTGCTGGTGTCGGGCTGGGGGAACAGGAAGTGGGCTGTGTCTGGTTCCATTATGATGGTGATAATAATAGGATTCATAGGGTATATGAGATTAAAAGCCCTTTAACATCGCAGGCCAAATTGTGTGCAGAGAGCAAAACCTGAAATCAGTTCAGTGCCTAAACATCCTTTCGTCTTGCCTCACCCACTGTAGAAATAAATATGGGAAAACAAATATTTATTCATAATTTCCTCTTACTATTTACCAGATCGGAAGCTGTGTTAAACCAATTTCTACATAGAAACATTTGCTGGCCATTACGGATTGGCTTTTATAACTGTGTGGTATGATTTTGGAGAGCCTTTTTGCCCAAGTATTCCTTAATGAGTTTTTCATCAGCCACTTTAACAAATAGGAAAGCCTCAGATTTCATTTTTTGCTTGCAGAGCTTCAGGAAATAGCATAGACTTTTTCAGTGCAATGAGAACACTGGCACAGGTAATAAGTAAGTTGGGATGATGCTGAACAAGGCAGTGTGGCGAGTGTCCTTGTCACACACTGAGACACACACCTTGTTATTCTTTCTTCACTGGAGATAAATCCCAAACCACAGCCCTTGATCCAAGCGTGAGCTTATGTCATTAGGATTGCTCACCTACCACCATGATTATTTTCTCGGTTATTTCTTCCAAGTATTAATTATCCCGTTGCAAGGCGGAAAGGAAGAATACACTTTCAGATCAAACTACCAGCTTTGGCTGGTTTTGGTACACTAGCTTCATGGGCAGTAAAATATATAACATTCTTGGTACGACGTGTGCTGTGCTAATCATTCTTGATGAAACTGCCTATTTTTTACATCATTTTAAACAAATGCCAGCACTACAGTGAATAGTAAAACAAGAAAATCAAGGCAGAACAGGTGGGTGTTGTGGTGTGGGTTAAAAGCAAGACAATGCAAAAAAAACCCTAAAAGCCATGAGAATCGGAAAGAGAGGCTCTTTCACATGGCAAAATTAAACTGTAATTACTGGGTGCAGAGAACCCATTTCTTACAGGAGCAAGCAGTGAGTGTAGATCATGCCGGACATCCCTGAAGCTGGCATAGCCACAGTTTAAGAGCACAGGAGGGAGCTTGCTAAGAAAATAGGGTATTTTTCTGGTTATTGTTGGCTTTGATTCTGGCCTAGTGTATGCTGGTTTTTACTACTGGTTTGGATAATAGTTAACTGGGATGGTGACAATACTGATACTAAACTTCTGTTTTCATGTGGCATGAAACTGAAGAAGAAATTCATGTAGTGCCTAAGTTTTCTGTTTGAGTTGACCTGTTACAGAGAACTAGATAGACAGTTAAAATACAGTCTTTGCTGGTTTAGTTAACTTTCTTTTTGATGTGATGAACCCTGTTTTGCTTTGTTTCCAATGCCTTTTTTCATCATGGCATTCAAGATTTTGTGCAAAATAAAGTAAAAGGCGAATACAAGTGGCACTTCAAATTTCGCTCACTTAGCTTGCGCCTAAAACACTAATGTACATTTTGTGCATGACGTGCTGGTATGCAGGTCCAGACAGCAAATGGTTTGTTGGTATTGGCAATACTCTCGTGAAGCCAAATATGATTCTTTTGCTTGCTGGCTTGAGAGTGCAAAGTGCTTTTAATTCCCATTCAATTTTTCTCTGCTTTCTCTGTCTTGATGTTGCCAGCCTTGTACCTTGGAATAATAAAACTTCAAAGAGTTTATGAAAGTCACGGTTGAAAGTATGTGTTACTGTAGGTCAGGCAGATAAAACCAGTGCTAACTAGGTGCAGTACTCTTCTCAAATCTGGCCAAAATAGTCTTTCTCCTCACACTTTGGCAGTGTGGCTGTCCATGACTCCCTGAAATAGCTGAAGCAGCTAAAAGTGGTGTTCAGAAAAATATGAGAACCCCTCCAAAATGTTGCAGAGTTGATGATACTCATTGGATTCCATGCTGTATGCTTTTGTACGTAATTTCTAAATCACAGTTGAGATTGCATCTTGTTTAGTGTTGTCATAGGTTTGTTTTGTAAGTGTAGGTCTGCAATTGCTTCTGATTTCAAAAGAGCTGTGTAAATTGCTTGCATGAAGACTTCTGTCACTGAAAAGCAAGACTTTAAATCCACTTCTGCCCCATTTGAAGGAGACACAGTACAATATCTTGCAAATACTTGTAAGTATTAGTTTCATGTCCAGCTGTCTACCTCAGGGAAATAAAATCTAATGTCATCTTCAGCAGTAATAATTTTCTTCCTTATGCCACTTGTTTTATCATTTCTTCTCCTCCACCACATTGGATTTTGTCTGTCCTCTTGTTTTAAACTCTACCATTGTACTGCTGTCAGTATTCAGTGTTTAGATGGGTCCTTCTCCATCTTCTCCAAAGTATAATGAGGTTCTCTTATCTTCATGCCTTGTTTTTAAGCATTGATAGTATGCTGTATAATCCATGAGTTACTGGTATAAGCTGTGAGTTGTGCCTCTAGCAGCGCTGTGGATGTACTCCAGCTGGTCCTGGGCACTCAGTCTGTAGTGTCAGGCTGACTGTTACCACCAGGCAGAACCAAAACTTGGGCATAACATCAGCTCCACAGTACTGGCAATTTTGGTCTACGAAAAAGGCTGATGTAGACATGGCCATTCATTTCTCACCCATCCAGGGACGTACTTCTAATAAGACCATGTGTTCACTGTTAAATGTTTCAAATACTGACCCCTTAATCTGTAACTGTATGGGTCCATTTAGCAGTCCCAGCCCTGGGTGGAACGAGTGAGCCTGGTGCTGGTTGCCCTAGTCACTCCTCTCCATTTTTGTACTAATAGCATAGCGTAATCTTCTTTCTGTCCAACTCTTAACCTGTATCTCCCTTTGATTTTTTTTTTTCCCCCTCTCCTAGTGATGTTGCTATTCCAGGGCAGGTTCCCTGGAAGAAGGCCCGCAGTACGGCTGTCTAGCATCACTCTTATTCTGGCAGTAGCAACCACCCTGTTTTGTGTCACCTTTTCTTCAGAAAACACCCCTAGAGGCAACTGCAGCCTCTCTTGAACTTTTCCCTGTTTAGAAGATGTGAAAATACTTAATGAGTCGTTCTGGGGAGGTGTGACCTGAAGAATGCAGACCTTGTGGGAGCGTTTGTTTCAGGAGGGGAATCACGCTGTTATCCGAGTACCAGTGTTGAAAGGTGGGAAATCGGCCTGCTCTTAAGTTTCACTGAACCCTGTTTCTTCTCTTGTCTGTCTCTTCCTAGAAGGTACTTCATTTTGGAAAAGTGCAGGAAGAGGGGAGAAAAGCAGCTTTTAAATTCCCAGGATTTCCTCTGGGGGAGACATCCCTCAGAGGGAGGAGGGAATTCTTCTGATAATCTTCACAGCATTTAAACCCAAGAAAATGCAATAAAATCAGTGCTTCCACTGAGAGTTGGCAGTGTATTTTTTCCGTAACAAGACCTGGTTTTAGTTTCTTTGTAGTACAGTCTGATTCAGACTCTACCGAGTTGTCTGAGGAGAGCAAAATCTGGTTTTGACAGATGTTTCCCATGATCTGGCAAATACAAACACTCCCGCGAGATGACAGGCGGCTTGTTTACATAAGAAATCTATTTTTTTAAAGAACAACAAGAAAAGAAAAGACCAACAAAAAAACCACAAACACAAAGCAACATTCGGATCAGTCATTCTGATCAAGGCAGTGTCAATTATTAGGCTGTAAAGGGAACTGATGACTCAACTTAGGCACAGCGCTGCAGCGATCTCCGATTTTCAGTTTCATAACATTCTTTTCAGGAATGCTTTTCATTCATACCTGACGTTTAAATGTGTCTCTGGGAGCATGCATCATTCTGTGATCGGGATGCGAGAGGCCAGTTTCAGCATGTTCTGAGAAGCTGTCCAGAATTTGAGAGGCATTCGTGTTACCTCGGTGGGACACCAGGTGGGAGAGTCCTCTGACCCATCACATCGCACACCGGGACTGTACCCGCATACCACCGATCTTGTCCGTCCCCATGTTAAATTGGTAGAAAAACTCACATCAACAAAATTGGAAAGCACTTTGATTCAGAAAGCGAAATGTTTTCATCAGATCCCGTGCTTAGTAATTCCAGCGAGCATGCTTGTTTAAACGGGTGAGTCAGAAATGGAAATGCAAAGCGTTTCTCTGAACGGTGGCCGGAAATTAGCTCTGAAAACTGAAACAAAGCCAGACCGCAGTTTTATCTATTTACTTAACAATTCTAGATCTCCGAAAATCCCTTTGTCTTTGGGAGACATTTTGATTCCTCTCTTGCAGTGCCGGTATGATCCTTAGGTTGGATGATCAACCATGTCGGGACTGTCTTGACATGTCTTAATTTTTTGGTTTAAAAAAATGAGTTACCTGTAGGTAGCTTCATTGTCTGTGGCACTGCCTGATTCTGTCATGGTGTGTGGTAGAAGCTGGTGGAAGTAATACTTGAGGTCGATAATATGGAGGAGGAAGTCCAGGAGAATTGAGTGGTGTTACTCAGCTGCTTATTACCCAGTGCATAGGTTTGATATTTATACAGCACATGGGGCTATATGACTGTTCTGGCACTAAACACTCAGTAGTTTGGGGCTGGCTGCTCCCCAGCTTAGCATGGAGAGGCTGTGGTGGTGGACAGCCCCTTGGTTTATAAGGACATAGCCCCATAGACTGTGGAATGAGAGCACAGGGAGGGTCATGAGTGTTTTGATTCAAATAGAGGAGGTCTTGTTGAAAACAAACCTCAAAAATCAGCATATTGTGTGACAGCGGCATTCTGGCTCTCATCCTGCCCCCAAGGTGTTGCTACTTTCTTCTCTATTGGAGTCTGGGTAACTGCTGCTCATCCTTGAAAGTGAGTCGATGCTTTAGGCTCATTGCATGGCCTTGGACAATGTAGGGACTGCTTTCCTGGCGGCTGCTACATGGTTTGAGGCCCACAAATGTAAATTGCCGTGGAGGTGTACAAAGTAATATATGTGTTTAAGGGACTTTACAATTCCCTTGGCAAGTGTGGTGAAGTAGTGCTTGTTTGAAAGTTTAGACGGTTTGGGTGATTTTTCTTAATTACTGTTTCCCTAAATAAATAAATAATGCATATTCATGGCTTTAACTAAAGTAAGTCATGTTGAAATGTTTACCTCTCCTGAGTATAATTATTAAGGGTGGGGTGTGGGGTGCAGCAATTAATAGTAAAACATTTAGACAAGATTACAGAATGTTCTGATTGGAATAGTAAACATTATGCTAGAAAGAAAAGCAAATACACAGAGCTGTCTTGAATTAAAAAAACCCAAACACTATGCTATCCCATGAAACGCACTGAACAGAAGCAGTTCAGGCAGAAGGGACTGTGGTTTGGAGCTCTTCAGTGTCACAGGGTTTCTTCAGAGTAAAGCTAATTGGCAGGTTCTCCCTCAGTTCCAATGCAGAAGGAAAAACGGTACAAATACTGGCATCCACACAGATTGGTGTGGCAGCTGTAATACTCATCAGCACCACTTTGAGGCTGGTGTGCATTGATTTTTAAACTGAGCAACAGAAGGTTTTTCACCTGTTCATATCAGTAGTAAACAAAACCTTCATTTGTGTTGTGAAGCACACACACCCCATTTTTACAGTCCTTTGAATTAAATTCTTTGCTCAGCTGAGAGCTTGAAATTTGGACCCATCCTTTCATGTCTTTTGGCTACAGTTCCTTATCTGGTTAATCAGCTCAAAGAGAGCCAGTGATGTGTTCAAAGATTTCTGTGACAGCTGCATACCATTAGGCTGAATGATTGAAAAAAACCTCCCATAATTGTAGTTTGCTGCAGTAAATACAGATTGGTCATTCAGTTTAACATATGGTAGTAAGATAACTGAGCCTTGGACGAGGGAACTGCTACTTAACCCTGTGCAGATGAAGCTTGAGGGGGTGGTGGAGCTCATCTGCCCTGTAACCTTAAGCTGCCTCCAGCTCTTTTGGAGCAGCAGAGGAGTGCAGCTGAGCAATGCAGTGTGTCTGCCCTTTTGCACCAGGTTGGGGATGAAGAAGAGAATAGAAGGTGGGCAGAAAGTAGTTAGGAGAACCAAGGCAGTCTGTGGGGACTGTAAATCCTTGCAGTGCAATTAGGGTGGGTTCTCCTTGCTCACTGAGGCATCTCTTGGCCAGTGGTAGAGCAGCAAGCTACTGTCCTGTTTGGGTCATTCTCTAACTCGGGCATCTTTGGGGAATGAAGGCTTCCAGACCTCCTCCTCTAGACCGAATCAGTCCCTAAGGTAGCATCAGAAGTGCTGGGGGTGCTCACTGGCACCTAATGTGCCCAGTGTGCTGCGGCACATGTGCCCTGGATACCCTCTCATCTAGAAACTGAAAAGTGGCTTTTCTGTGACTGGAACTGCGGTCTGATTATTAGATGCGGTATAGCCTTTGCTCACGTCTGTAGCTAGTGGAAGTCGCTGGCTGTGCTCCGAAACAGAGCAAGATGTCGAGGAATGAGCTCTGGCGGATGGGCTGTCTTTTTCCCAGCGCAAGGTGGTGGGAACACCCGGTTGACCTCAGTCCTTGTGAAGCAGCTCCGCAGCTGCTTCTGGCTGATGAATTTCCTCGACCACATTTTCTTTCTCTGCTTTGGTGGGTCAGCCTTTTTCCCCGACTGAACTGCCTGCTCTGCAGGATCTATGTGTGGTGTCTGTACTCCAGGAGACAAGGGTGCTAATGGTGGGAGGTGTCCTGTTGGTCCATCTTCCCTGTAGCAGAGGGGGGTGATTTGATAAAGGTGGCTCATTTTTCCCATCAAAAAAATCTTTCTGGGTTCATCTCAGAGAGGTTTCTGTGGAGCAGGAATGCCCGTCTCCACCTTTTTTTAGTAAGGCTTTCTGGCAGTTTCAGCCACATGCCTCCCGGTGAAGCCAGGGACAGCAAGGCAGCCAGAGCCTCGCATGGTGTTTTGCAGGTTGAGAAGGCACAGCACAGTAAACCCGATATCAGCTCAACTAATTATCTCTGTATAAAAATTCCCCTGCTTGACATTTTGCCGTTAGAGGCTCTCTGGTAAGATTTATGACTTTGGCTAAAATGAAGTACCATTTCCTTTTTCTCAGCATTACTGTGCGTGGCCTCTCTGGCTTTTCTTGTTGAACAGACTTGAGTTCGCCCAAGTTCCCATCATGATTCTGCTTTTCTCTTGTTCTCTTTGTTAGAGTCAGTGAAGGTAACACACAGAGCATTTTTAGGTCTTTCAACTTTCTCCTGCTTGGAGTGAGAGTGTAGACGGAGAAGCTCAAAGGCAGCTCCTGCACATGAGATGCATGTTTTGGCCAACTCTCAGCCCCACCACAGCTTGCACAGGCTCATGGTAGATGCATACCTCCATCGATGGGCTCCCTCTTCATAGTTGACGTGCAACTGTTGCATGCATCATTTATATGAGCTAAAGGATAATACCTGCTCTGTGTTGCTTGCTTATTCCCTTATTTCACAGGCTGCTGAAAATAAGACCAGGCTGAACTTTCTGAACTTGCATATGCATCACTGACTTCACCCTGATCTGAAATCACCTGAAAATTAGTTTGTCTGATGCTGTAAAATGTCAGGGGTTTTTCCTGAGTACATAGAAAAAAGGGAGCAATGCTGAGCTGCTGCCATCTCTCCCAGTCACAGTTAGACATAGTTATTTTTGTATTAGAGCTTGGAGGAAAACCGGTAGAGATGCCAGATAAACCTTCCCAAAACAAACATTTGTGTTAATACTTAAATATTGTTCCTCTTTCGCAGCATTTACTTATCTGTTTCCCACATGCTGAGCCTTATGGAAAGTTTTTGTGGTTGACTGTGGCCCGTTCTTTCATTCTGTTTTAACTGTTTTCTTGATTTGCATTTTTGAAAAGGAATCATCAGTAAAACTCCGACTGTGATAATAAATCAAAGCGGGAACATCCTTTCAGCAGGGCATACGTGTGTTCCTATGGTTCACGCATGTTGGGCAGCAGTCCGCGAGCCTGAACCCAGTGAGCTGTAGTCATTGTGCATGCTGCCTCGGGAAGTGTCCTTACCCAAGAGACCCAGCACTGGCTAGTCCAGTATTGTCGTCTGTGATGTGAGGCTCAGGAACAGCAATTTCATCCTCATCACTGAACCATCTTATGTTCTTCAGTTTGCATGTGTATTAACCATAATTTCCAGTCCTTAAGGAGAAATAAGCCAGATATCTGAATTTTCATCAGATCTGACACAAAGTATTAGGCTGACACTTTGCTTTGTATTGGTTTTACTGCATGGGGCACACTCATCTTGTGTCATTTGATAATGTTCCTTTTACACCTAACCATTCTTTCATGAGTCATACCACTAAGATAAACTATTTTATCTTGATTTTCAGTCAAGTATATTCCAGTGATAAAGTCATTCAGATTTTACATGAAGAGATTTGCAAGTTCCTGTGGTGGTGTTCTTGAACTACAGTCTCCCACTTCTCCTAGCCCAGCATGGTTGATGTGTCACAGAGTTAACTGCAACCAGAGGACAAGAGGGGGTGGAAAATTCCCCCCATGCCTATGCCTCAGCAGTTCTGCGGGTTTTCCATTTAAGCCCAGTTAGTGCTGTTAAGCGTAGCTGGGGAAAATCCAGTTGCAGCCCCTGGAGCGCTTCCCTGGTCATCGCAGGGCGGCAGCAGCTGCCTTCCCCTTCAGTCAGCTAGCGGCAGTTATCCTGCTGCTTCTCCTGATGACTTCAGTCATGGTTTCTAGACAGTCTGATTCCTGATTATCTGAAGAAATGGCCCATTCTTACCTCCACTGACTGTTGACACAGGTCACCCAGACGGGGACATACTGCAAAGCCGGGCCCTGTGGTCCTGGTGGGTACCTCCCTGCATCTGGTCTGCACCTCCCTGGTTGTGCTGGTCTTCTATATCCCACCTCTGGGCACTGGGGAAGAAGCTGCTGTGCCCTTCAGACTCGTGATTTTGACTGCTTCTGGCCAAATGGTGCATGTGAGCTTAAGAGAAGTGATGGACGAGTTCTTCTTTGGAAGAGCCGAGCACGTTATTAGGAGGAAATTAAATGCACTAATAGTGAAGCAGGCCATGTATCTTTTCTGACATAGGTATCGATAACATCCTGGGTCTAATTTAGAGATTTCAGAGAGAGATCCTGCACTAGATGTCAAGAGCACTGCAAATGCCTTCTCAGCCTCAGGCAATCCTTCAAGCAGTTCCAAGCTATAAATGTTCCAATGAAGCTGTTTCAACCAGAAAGAAATATTCTTCAGCTTCACCTGAAAGCACACAAAATGTAAAGAATACACATTTGCTAACCTGTGATGGTATTGCATGTAGCAGACTGGTATCCTTGACTTCACTGGGACTAAGGTCTGCACATTTATGTGAAGAAGCACTGCACACCACCGAGTGAGGTGGTGCTTCAGAAAACACCAGCTCTGTTTGCACATAGAACCATAGAATAGTTAGTGTTGGAATGGACATTAACATCACCTAGTTCCAACCCCCGTGCCATGGGCAGGGACACCTCACACTAAACCATGTCACACAGGCTCTGTCCAACCTGGCCTTGAACATCAGTGCTCACTTCTTCCTGCTCGCTGGTGCACAGCTTTCCTTACATATTTTTTCTCCAGTCTGCATCTGTGAGAAGCTCACCAACTCATCTTGTCCTGTGTGTTCATTCTACTTACCCTGATTTTATGCGCCCGTTGTGAACATTAGTGTGTTTTCAAACCCCACTGTGTACTTCTTGTTCGCTGCCCTTGTTGCCCACCCAACTTCTCTGGTTTTCTTGAGCATGGTTGCATGATTTAATGTTTCTGAAAATATATTTCATGTGAATTGGAGTAATACCCAGGTGTGTTCATTGTGCTCTTCTCATCATCTTTATTGGTTTGTTCACTGCAAACTGAAGAACTCATCAGCTTTCCTCCTCTTAAATGTCAAAGCTCTTGTTATTTTGCATTAACAACAAAAGCTGTCTTTGAAACATGCCCTCTGTTTAATATAAATCCAAGCTGGAAGGTGTTCTTGTGAAGTAAATACCTTTTAAGCTTCATGCTTCCTTCTGCCAGTTGTGGTGTCTGGTGCATTTTCCTTTACATTTGCATTCTTTGGTGCTAACTTGAGCTACCATGCAGTACTGGAAGCCCTCACAAAGGGGAAAAAGGCAAGCTGATTCAAAAAATGTACAGAAGTCATTAAACAGTATAAGTTTTTTAGAAACATTCAGTGTCTGTTTTGAAGTATTGTTATTTCTTTAGCTTTCTCTGCAGCTGTGAAGGCAAATGCTTCTTAAAATAAAGATAAGGTTTCCTGGCACCTGCCATGACTTCAGGAACTGGGTCTTCAAGTTGGCTTAGAACACTGATTTTGTCACTTCTCAGATCGTGTAACTGATTGCCTACATATGGAGGTCTGTGCTGAGAGCAGAGATCTTGATGTGAGCAAGCCTTGGAGTGGACAGAGTGTCTTCCCCTGCCTAGGATCCAGCTCTTCCCATACTGTAAATGTGGCTGGTCAGCATGTTAAAATGCTGAAACTCCTCTTCAGTAGATGCATTGTTGGGTCTTCCTGTTGTATAAGTTCAGTTTTCATGTATTCCTTGTGAGTTTACAGCTGTAGCAACAGTTTTGCTTTTAGCAAGTTGCCTGTTTCAGAAACAAAATTCTTTTATTGAATGGAGAGCATGAAGAAGCTCCTGTGTTGAGCATAGGCAGGGGAGTTGGGTTTCATTCTACCCTAAGCTGACCCCTGGGCAGAGAGATTCCTGCTTTCATGTTTTAGATCATGTGTAAAACTTGATGCTGGCTGGATCATCCTGTGTAGGGCAATAATATCTAGGGAACAGGGGGTGATACACGGAGTGAGACATTTGCAGAAGGGAATGAAATGTTTGGGATGTAGCCTCATGATTTCTACAGCAGTGAACATCAATCACACCTTCTCAGAAAAGCATGGCGCTGGAAGTCTTTCCTCCCTCCCGCTTCTTTTCTTGTTTCCCTGTTCCCCACTTCTGTTTATTCTCCTTTCCTTCTGATATAGTATGGCAAGTGCAACTTTAGCTCGGAAAACTGACTTGTCCTTGAAAGCGCAGAGCCTTCTCTGGTTTTATTCCTTTTGCTATTGAGTAAGCAACAGTTATTTTTGTTCTACCAGTGATTTATGACTGAACAGATTTGGAGTTTATATTTTTAGTTTTATAGGCAATTTAGATAATGTATATTTGTGACCATAAATATTTGGTCCTCTTAACAGTCTGTCAATGAATATTGTGCCCTGTTGGAAGAAATTACATAAACCGACTGCACACAAGCATTGTGTTTCTGGCATTGCCTCATGATTCTTTTCAAGTACCCATATAGGTAATCCTTAAATGTAGCAGTATTTAGAGCATCTGTTGGTAAATCGTCTAGGAGAGTGCCATCCAGAAGAAATAACCTACTTCTCATAAGTGATCCAGTTCTCTAGAAGGCTTGGAGTAAAATGGTGTAGCATCAGTCCTCAGAAAACATCGAACATGTAAGCATACTTTTAAAAAGCAACAACCAAACCTCTTTAATTTGCTCTGCTCTGGTTTATTTTTTGACCTTTGTATGGAGTCAGTAGATACTTCTTGAGAGACCAGAAGTTTTTACTGAAGAGCTCATTTTGCAAATTTCAGAAAAACAGTAGTAGGCTTTTTCCTTCCCCTCACCTCTCCCGTTTATCTAGCTTTATCTAGTTTGTGGTCATTCTGCAAGCACAGCCCTTGCAGTAATCCTGGGATGATAAATGCCACTGCTTGTACTGCTGCTGTCCCCTTCTGTTCAAAACAAAATCATATTCCTTTCCACTCCCCATCACAACTTAATTCAAGTAAATAGTAGTTAAGCATTCAGGTATTTCTTTTCTTCAGTAAAACAGTAAAGTGCTGGGCGCTGACAACTTGATAACTCCAACTTGAAAACCCCTGTAGCTTAAAAGTAATTACTTCTCCTTCCACAAGTATTTCCTTCCCACCCTCCTCCCCAACCACTTCAGAGTGTGACCGCTTCATTGATAGATGGGGGATGCCTTTTTGAGTCCGCTGGGACTGGGCATTGAGTGGGATCTGGGCTGTGTGAGGATGCTGGGACGTGGGTGCTGGGAGGGGCGTCACCCTCTTCCAGCCCTCCCTGTCCCAGAGTGTCTCCCTTCCAGGGACTGAGCCCTGAACCCCTTGCAGAGCAGTGGCAGCACCATTAATTTGCTGTGGGCATGCCTAACATTTTCTTCCCTCTCCAATTTTCTTTTAACAAGATTGGCATGACAGGCAGCTTTACTTTAGGATGGATGGTGAAATAATATGCACATTACATTGACTTGTGGGTATGGAGCTATGTTGATGGTGTTTCCTTACTTAAGCTCCCCAGAATAAAGTGGAAACAAAGGCAACAAATTTGGTGTTCTTGACTTAAATTCCTAGCTAAAATCAAAACAAAGCTTTGACAAAAGCCAGTGTTGTTACTTAAAGTTTCTTTGATCATTTTGCTGGTTTTGTTTGAACATGTTTCTGGAGTAATGCGCAGTTTCATAGAACTGCAGAATGGTTTGGGTTGAGCTTAAAAGCTGATCTAGCTTTTAACCTCGTCATTAGGCCAGATTGCTCAAAGCCCCATCCAACCTGGCCTTGAACACTGCCAGGGATGGGGCAGCCATATCTTCTCTGGACAGCGTGTGCCAGTGTCTCACCACTCTCGTAAAGAATTTCCTAGTATGTGTGCATAAGTATGCCCATACCTGCGGTACGATCTAGTAGAATAATCACTGAAGTGTTAGTTTTTCTGTAATTGTTCTCAGGGGCCTCATATGTCTGGGTACTGTACGAATGTGAGGAAAACAGTCTTTGTTGTAAGGTGTCTACAGCTTAAATGTAAGAGGAGGTATATAATGGCCATAATGTAATTGTAATATCTGACATAAAGACCTTCTGTTGTTTTAAAAAAAAAAAAAGAAGCTTCCAAATAGAAGGAAATAAGAAAAGAAAGGAAAAGGAAAAAGGAAAAAGGAAAAAGGAGAGGAGAGGAGAGGAGAGGAGAGGAGAGGAGAGGAGAGGAGAGGAGAGGAGAGGAGAGGAGAGGAGAGGAGAGGAGAGGAGAGGAGAGGAGAGGAGAGGGAGGAAAAGAAAAAAGAGAAAAAATTTCGTGAAGTCCCAGTGCTTGAATTTTTTAATGCCTACCTTTATTTTATTTTAGGTTGCTATCTACTTGAGTTGCCAGAGCATTGCCCTACAAAGCTTTGGAGGGCCACTTCTTAATGGATTGCTGCAGCCTCTTACTTTCTCCACTGATCCTGTTCCCTGCATCGTGAGAACACTTTAGCCAGCACAGAACCTAGAAAAGTTACATGTAAGTCAAGATTCAAATTCCTTTCTATTTAAAGAAAAAAGAAAAGAAAAAAAAAAAAGGGTCTTGGGGCGGCAAGGTGGAGGCAGTAAACATTATACTTCAGAAAAATACTGTAAAAGCTGTAATTCAGCATCAAATATTAGGTGGTGAATAAATTGTTATTGAAATACTTACTTGCCTTTTTAACCAAAATGGTAATTGTCATTTTGAAGGCTTTTCTAAGTGTTCTGCTACCATAGTAAACCATAGCAAGAAGTACTTAAAATAGACTTCTTCACCCCACCCCCCTAACTACACTTCGTTTTTCTCCACAACTGGGTAAGCATGTGTGCACTTACCACGGTGTGATGTGTCGGAAACACATATGCTCTGCTTGAGTTTGGAGGCCACCATTTGCTTGGCAGGACTGCAGGCCTCCCAGTATTTCTCTCATCATAGAACCCATATCCTCCTCCTTTGGGGTTTCCAGAATACTTCCCCTGAAGGAGCCCTGGTGCTGCTTCTCCTTTCAGCCTGCTGCCCCAGAAGGCCATTTAAGCATCAGTAGTATCTTCTTTGCCACCTCCAGTGCCTCCATGTGGAATTACCTGCTCCACCTGGCTGTAGGAGGGTAGAGAAAGCCACGCACAGATCTGCTGGGGTGAAAGGAGATTGAGGAGTCAGTCAGGCTCCTTACTCTCTCCTCAGTCTTGGTTCGTAGGTCCTGGTGCGTGTCTTGTGCTTTGATTTTTCCTCCCAGGACAGGGAGCGGCTGTGGTGCTGTGCACATGTTTTGTTCCCCCATCATGGCTAAATCCTCCTCTCAAACCTCACATAGCGCAAGACTGGCACCAAATCAGTGAGCTATTCTAGAGGGGGGAAATGGGTTTGATCCTTTTTAACTTGTTTGGGGTTCTGAGCTTCATTCTGGCATGGGTCTGCAGGTGGGAGTTCTTTGGACCATTATAAGTATGGCATGGATGTGCTGTCCAGAGGGTGGGACACCTCAGAGCTGCCAAGTTTGGAAAAAGGCTTGAGCGCAACTTCATTGCTTTAATTTTTTAAATAAAAGCAGTTCTCGTTGTGGTTAGCAGGTGTTCATCTTGAAGATGATGGGGTAGAGTAGCTTGGCAAAAGGCTGCCTGAGCCAGAGGTAGTACAAAGGCATGGTTCACAGTGTGGCACTGTGCATGTTCCTGCCCTTGTTCATTCGCTGCAGTAACAAATTTATGCAAGGCCGTTTCAATAGTCAGCACAGGGCAGTGAAGCTGACCACAGCACTCATTGCTGCTCAGTTTTTCTTGAATGCTCACACAGTTGGTAATCTTAGAAACTGATTTGGAATGCTACTTCTGAAAATATAGGAGCATTTTGGAATTGAAGAGCTTGTATTAGAAATATACCTTCATTTAAGTTACTTTATTTGCTTAAGTGACACCAGAAGAATTATTTAAATCACAAAAGATCTATTGCAGTGGAGGACAGGGGTTTTAATGCATACGGAGATTCATTTTTTAAAGAGAGGGGGAAATTCTTGTGCAATTAGTATCAGGAAAAATAGTAGTGAAGATAGTAAGGAATGGAGAAAGGGAGTGTTGTCATGGAATTTGCTGTCAAATAGGCCTTACAAGTTGTTAGTTTGATTTTGTTTTCTGAAAAAGGGAGGGCATTGCCATTTCATTGTGAGCTTCACAATATGCGGTGCAATTATTAATCAAACCTGCAATAGCAGGAATCATGTGACTACAGGACAGTTTTGGGTCTGTTTTGAAAGTTGTTTCTAACACTTGTCTTAAGAGAAGAAAACTTGAAAATAAGAGTTGTTAACAGCTAGGCGGGCAGAAGCAACACATTGTTCATTAGTCCTACTTAGCACCATTCCCATGAGGTTTGGAAGCCTTATTCATAAATTTTTGCAGGCTTTTCTTATGATACTTGAAAAGCTTATCATTAGGCATCCAACCCTAACTATTCTATGATTCTATGATCTTGTAAATTCACTATTAAAAACCCTTTCAGAGGAAATAACTTTAAAAATGGCTTCTCTTTAGGTCTTGAAAAAAAACAGCCAGAAACTGAATGGACATAAATAGAAAAAACCCTTCTCATTCCAAGAAGTGCATAGAAAGTTTGTCTTGGTACTTCTTGAGCTGCAAATAATCAGAAGTCTCCATTTCCAACAGTAAAATAGGTCTGAGGGCCAAATAAACTTGAAAACCAGGATATAGAAACTGTCACCAAATACGTGTTTTCCTTTTTTTTAACTGTAGTCTTGTGCTCAAGATATGTCAAACTTTTAAGAGATGATGCGTGCTCTGTCTTCTAGGAAACACATGTATCACCTGTTAGGTTGTTGGCCAGGGTTGTACCCATTGTGAATTCAGATCCGTGCTGGCAGAAGTAGATGCGAGGGCAAGCTGCCTATTGCTTACTTTATTTCTGAGTGCTTCCCAATGGCTGGCTTGTTTTGATACAAACTCTGCTTGTGACAATTACCTTGCTATGGCAATTCCCATAGAGAGAAGCGAACTTTCTCTTGTTCATTAGCCCTGTCAGAAAGAGCAGTTGCACCAGGCTGACCCAGCTGTAACAACCGTATTCTCCTTGCTTTTTCCAGGGCTCAGTGTATTTCCTAAACGAGTACGCCTTCACCCGGCCTCCTTCCATTTATTACTGAGCTTTTATAAAACTAAGGATACTGATTAGTATGATCTCCATAAAAATAATACATATTTGACGTTTAAATTCAAAGCAAAAGGGATCTTCCTTATTCTGACAGAGCAGATTGCAAAACCCTGTTAAGGTGCATGTGCTGAGGATAAAAAACATTTCTCCAGATCCCCCGGGAATTAATCCTTGGCAGGTTAGACCATGTGTATGATAATGAGGGAGTACAGGAATTATGAAAAAGCTATGCTCTTTGCTGAGCGACTCCCAGTTCGTTATCCTGAACAGTCTCTCATGGCAGTGTATGGATGGGGCTTTGCTCAGGCACTGGGGATGTGGCTGTGGCTTGGAGCAGATGCTAGGGCAGTGCTGCTGGCATCCCAGCAGAGACGGGTGGTGATTCCTAGCAATTTCCACACCCTGCTCACATTTCTCCCTTTGTCTTACCCCTGTGTGTTTTCCTTTAAAAGCAGCAAAAATAGCATCCCATCAACAGCATTCTGCATCTAATAGACTGTCCTGATTTGTGCTGCTTGTCCAGTGGTCGGAATCTAGCCATTTAAGTGCTTTGTTCAGGAAAAACAAAAGAGCATAATCCAAACCACAGAAACGCCTGCACACAAATTTCCTATTTGCTAGGTGTGAGCTCTTCAGAATGCTTCAGAAATTTTCAAGCAGATTTCCTGAAGCCTGTCCTACAGCCATCTGTAGGCAGATGTAAATAATGTAAAACTTTATGGTGCAGATTCTGGTGATTAAATGTCTGTCACCCGCCTACCACAGCTTGGGAAAAACGTATCTTAAAAATCTGCACTGAAAGGTCAGGTAACATGGCTGAATTAAGAAGGAAATTGGATTTTTGGAGGCAAAGTCCTATCCCTTTGAACACTGACTTGCCAAACGCTCCTAACACTCAGTACCAAACCCAGTTCCCAAGATCCATGGCCATACCTGGGGGCATGATGGTTTTATCCTCCTGGATTTTGATACAAGATATGGCCGTGTCTGGATTTCATAATGTTTCTGGCACATTTGCCTGCTGGAGTGCTGTTTTGATAGTGGAGAAGGCATGTTCTTACCCATTTTATGTTACTGGCATATCGGGGCTCTGCACATCATGCACCATCTCATGCTTCTCCCACCGTGGGGAGCTTCATGACCTCCCACTGGCATCTTGTCCTGGGCATAGTGCTCATAAATGCCAACAAGCATTTTCCTACAATCTAGGGGAAATCTTGTTTGTTGCTAATTGATCTGGTTACTCATGCTGCCCCCCTGCCATTGACCCCTGCCAGCACTACACTTGGTCCCTTGGTGTGATCAGGAACTCCTGGGCACCCTCTGTACTCAAGGCAGGCTGTACCCCAAGCCTGGGTAGCTGCCAGGCACAGCTTTTGGTAGGTGTTTGCTGCAAATATATCTGTTGATTAAACATGGGGGTTTATTTATATATACATATGTATGCGTGTGTGTGTATAAATAAAATATATCTATATATAATAGACATCTATGTGTAAGTATATAATTAAAATACATATATATGTCTTGACAGATATAGTCAGTCTGGTCTGAAAAGTGCTGGTGTAGCTTCACGCACAGCTTCTGCATGTGCACACGTGGGGTGGGTGGTGAGCTGAAGTCCCTCTCTGGATAGTTCTGAGCAAGAGCCCCGTGCTGGAGGCATCCCCGTCCAGGTATGCATGATGCTGCTGGGCCATGTGGCCAGGAGGAGCGTCCTGCTTGTGTTTGGCTGTGTTTAGGTGGTACAACAGAGGAGGGGAGGATGGTGGTGTTTGCGGCAGTATAGCGCACCATATGAAACAAACTGTTCTGCTGGCACTGACCACAGGTTTGTTTGTTTGCTCACCCCGGTGGTGCGCCAGGCTGCGTGGGCAGGCGGTGTCATTGATCTGTTGACTCGGTGTTTCCCCCGTGGCCGCCGTGTTGTGGCAAGGAGTTTTGTTTTTCCCTGTGGCAGGTGAGACTGCGTGTGTCAGCCCAGGGCACTGAGTCACAGCTCTCCCACCACACAGGGCCGGTGGCACTTCCCCTTGCCGAGGAGGGGGGAGATGCTGGCCTGTCTCCACGGGACAGCTTACCTTCCCCTGCATGTTGCTTTGTGTTTTATTTGTTTTTACAGAAAAGACTGAGAGGTGGTGATGGCGAGATCAACTTTCTCTGTCACCCAAAACAGTGAAAAGTAAACTCCATCTCACCACATCAGTTTTGTTTTCACTGCTGGTTCAACCTGTCCTCTCCCACCGGCAGAGCCCTGCACAGTCATTCAGGGCCCGGCCTGGGGATGGTGTGGTTGTTCTCAGTGGTGTATGACCCATTTATTTTCGTATTAGTTAGATGCCTACATTCTGCAGCGTTCAACACATGGGTCCTATGACCTAAATCCTCTCCAGGGAAGCACACACTGTTTTTAGTGGAGTGTGGAGAGAGCAGCCAGCTCTGCACTGGGCTGGCCATGGGCTGTGGGAAGGCAATGGGTCTAGCTCACAGTTAATGGGCGAGGGCAGGTAAAAGTACATTTTTCCAGAGCTAGCCCTTTGTCTTAGATTATTTTGTTATATATTGTTGGCTAGCTTGTGGGATGTGTTTCCTGTTATGATTTGCAAAGAGCTGAGAAGTAAAAGTGCTGGAGTGGATGCTCTTCTGGCTATAATGACTTGCGCTTTCAGAGGCAGCAAGGTAATTAATGACATGATATTGTTGCCTTTCCTTCCTCCATCCCCAGTGATGGCATCACCTATAAGCTTGCTGAATCTGGTCTTAAGATAGACCTTTTTTCTTTATTTCTTCTTTACTCAGCTAACTGAATTAGATTTCTGGAGGTTTTTTTGAAGATAATTAGGTTCATGCTTGTGTTGCTTTTGGTAAATGAAAAGAATCGGGCACAGGACAGGCAAGAGAGTAAACTGGCATCATAGTAGACCTGGAAGTTTTGGGGGGTAAAATTAAAGAGTAATTTGCAAAGTGGCTTGAAGTAAAGTAGATTTTAACACAATGAAATCATCCTTGACTGCAGTTTGTTTGAAGTTCTTCTACTGTTATGAGTGTAAAGGGATTTTTTTCAATTGCCAGTTTCTGGGTAGAGTATTCAGCATAATTTCTCACAGGTAAGTGAAGCATTAACTCCTTGTACCTCAGTAGGTTTGGGAAGTGGGGGGAGAAACTGAAAGTTAGGGAGAAGTACCTCCTCCATTTCATCATTTAAAAACTGATTGGTGGTCAGTGAACTTGGAGAAGGACTCTACCATGTAACTCAGAGAAAACAGCTGATTAAATGTATGAAAACAGAGCCTTGGGTGACTTGGTCTAGTGTGAGGTGTCCCTGTCCATGGCAGGGGGTTGGAAGTAGATGACCTTAAGGTCCTTTCCAACCCTAACTATTCTATGATGGTATGAAAATCCAGCAGACAGGTAGGTATACGAATAGCTGTCCCTGATGTTTAACAGAATATAATGGCACTCTAAATGCAAACTGGAAAAAAAGCAGCAGCAATTAGCCGGTTTGCGTCCCTTCTTCAGATGAGCCATGAGTTCTGGGGTTTTTGTATTTATATACTTTTGCTGTAGGTGTTGGAAGTGTGGGTGGCCATGAAGAAGTGGTGGTTACAATAAGATTTTCCATTTATTGCCCTTTGTGTACAACTAAAAATAAGATTCAAATGCTTCAGAATTTGTAGAGCAAGCATAATCCTTCTCTTAGCTCTGATGACTGACTGGCCTGCAACTTCAGCTCCGTCTGGTGAGTTTTAGAGTTAAGTGCTTGTGAATGGGTCTGTGTTGGAAGGAGAGGCAGAGTTTATTTGCAGTGTGGTCTAGCTGGGTTAATTCATCAACTTGCTTAAAAAAAAAAAAAGGAGCTGTGCTCAGTGCATAAGTAAGAGGTGGTGATGAAAGAATTTTGGAAGCAGGATTGTTCTGCTCTCTGGATAAAGCAGCTTTGGAGAGGACTGAAAGATCTTTAAACTCAGCCTTTCAAAACTTCACTGGTGTAACTTGAACTGTTGATCCAGAACTTTATCTTCTGGCAAAGAAGAAGAAAAAAGGAAATCTATACGTATCTGTTGAGAATCAAGAAACAAGCTCTCAGGGTTAACTTCTGGCACGTAAAAACCTTTTCATTTGGTTTTTAGGGTGACGGTATTGAAATATGCTGCCTCAGTAGATTTTCCAGGTATTTACCTAGGAAATGTAAATTTAGGAATCTAGTTAGGAATCTGATAAATTGGTTGCAATATCTTGAGCTAGTAAATCTGTTCTGACCACATTAATTGGTACGTCAGCCTGTGGCCAAAGAAGCATTAAAGAGATGTCAGCATATGCAGGGAAATTTGTGACTTCATGGTGTCAGGTTTGGTGCTGTCCCAGCTTCACTTGTTAAGTAGCTGTGGCATTTCCAGAGAATGAGTGTGCCGGTGCACGTCAAGCATCTCGGTTTTGTGTCATTCTTGCAATGGATGAGTAGAGAAAGCATCTATCCAAGAGCTGCAGACCCAAAGGTAGAGGCTGAAAACTTGCTTTCTGCTGCATGCCAGCTCAAGCTTCACCGCTTTCTTGTTGCCTTGTGACCTTCCCAGGTTTTCCAGGCTTGACAGGGTAGCAGAAGTGTTGGTCTTGAGAATCGGGCTGCGTAATACAATAGGTTTCTGCTCTGAGTAATGCTGTGTGGCACGGAGGATGTGGGGTGCTGGGGCGCTTAGAGGCACATGTATTTGTTCCATGGAATAGCCATGCTGTTGGCGGTGAGTCTTTTATTATGCAATATGAAATCCCTTTAAATTAGCTTGGTGTAACCCTCCCTCTCTTCTTAGGAGGGCTTGGTGCTTGTCGTTGCTGGCTTACTTTTGTCTTGCTGAAACATTTATTTCTGCTTTTATATCTGTGCGCACACTTCGGACCAGCTCCTGCCTTGACAGAGAGTATGAAAGGCAAGAGAGATAATGCAGTGATCAGGGTTTTAAATGTTTCAGGTGGGAATGGGCAAAACTTAAGCAATAATTAGTTTCCACAGCAGTGGTTGCTGCAGAGGATTACATCTGTTATAATCACCTGGATGTCTTGGTCCTGAAGGTGACCGGTTGCTGACAAGCAACATAAGTGCTTGTTATCTTTTTCTGTGGAATTTTCCCTTTTTGGTACAGATGGTTTTTTTTCTCTCATGTCTTCCCCCCCACCCCTTCTTTCTGCTTCTGCGCCCAATGCAGATGAGTTTAAATCTGATGGCTTTGAAGATAACGGCAGGAGAGACTGTGTCATGCAGCGATGGCACTCACGCGCTACTCACGGCTGCCACGCTTTCCAGCTGGATGAGACATGCTGGTCTTTTCGAGGGGTATCGCCACACGGGCTATTTTTAGTGATGGCACATAGGACATGTTGTGCAACTATCAATACTCGCTGCTGGGCTCTTTATTTTTTCCCTTGTATGGTGATGAGGTTTTTAAGGTGCTCACCTTTCTCTTGCAGAGGTAGACAGATCTCTTTTTGATTCTCCTAACCAGAGCTGCTCTGTGGAGTTGTGTTTTCTGGACGTGCTCTAAAGGGAACAGTCCTGCATGTGGCCTCTAAATGAGGATAAGCATAAACAACCGAAGCAAATGCTGTTGAGATTTTCATCTGAAGAGCTCTAACAACATGTTGGGTTGTATCTCAGAAGATCTGCTACTTCAGGAAACCCCCAGCTTGTTTTATTTTTAACTTTCCCACAGCAAACAAGCTGCACACAGGCACTTTTACAGTTGTTATAAACTCCTTCTATGGCTTTCAGTTTCTGGAAGCTTTTAAGCAGCCACCTTGGCTGTTGCTGCTCCCTGTGATGTAGCGGGAGGTCCTCTGAGACAGCAGCAGCAGATCCCAGTCAGCCAGTGATCCCTGCCCATGCACCCAGGGGGAACGGGAGATGCTTGGGGATGCGGCGCAGCCTCACTATGAGAGCAGAGCCAGACATAGCAGTTGACTGCTGGCTTGTGCCTGTGGCTTGCTGAAGGAACAGAGCTGGCTGGTCACAGGCTCCTTATTGCGTGCTCGAATAATGCAAAAACATTAGCAATGGAGATTTGCTGTAATGGTGTATTTTAAGTGTGTGTCTGCTCTGCCAGCTTCACTTCTAATGCACTCGGTTAAGGAATGCTTTGGAGGTTGCTGCTAATGGATGAATCTGCCGGAAAATTGGAATTTTCAAATAAGATTGACACTTTGGAGTGAGAAATATAAATCTAATGAGAGTATTTCAGCAGAGGTTTGTAATTAGGAATGAATGGAGGGAATTTGTACGCGCAGTCTGTGAAAGGGCACAATGGAAGGTGAAATTGCACCCTCTGTGCTGAATGAGGGATGAAAGCCAATGTATCAGTGTCATGGCATGACAGTGTAGAGTATAAATGATACTGTCACTGAGTGCTGCAGAAGGTATCAAGGGAATTCCACTCCAGTAAATTACATTACTTAGACAGACCTGAAGGCATTGTGTCTGAATGATTGGAGGGAAAAAGGCTGTCAGCACAAAGCAGAAGATATTATAGAACAACTGGCTGCAGGGTTGGAAAGCAGTGTTTTTCTGATGTTTACCATGCAAAGCTTTTCAGATGCTTTTTAATTTTTGTTTTTGTTGTTGTTGAATTACAAAGGTATTGATGAAGCAGTGGTATTTTTTGAGGTGTTGTTCGGAGTGGATAGCAGCCTACAACAAAAGGTTAAGGATGCACAGCTCCCATTTTTTTTTCAGTAGGAACTGGGACTCCGTCAGACTTAGGAGAAGTCTAGTCACGTTCCCAGCTCCTTCAGCGATCTTTATGCGTTGCTTCATTGGCTGAGGACTTGGGTTTTGGGCTAGGCTGTGGCTATGGAGTAATTCTAGCATAGGTTTGTGGGAAGAAGAGGATAGTTACTGTTCGCACGAGTAGTGTTGGGCTGGATTGTGGTGACCAGCAGCAGATTACGGGACACAAACTTCATTATCTCATTCAGAGGCACTCGGACAGCATGGCAAGGTCTGTGATGCAAACAGCAAGGAGCATGATGTCATGGTGACAGTGCAGCAAAAATCCGGCAACTTTATCCTTCAGCATGTGTGTGCTGGCACATCATACATATATGTTCCTTGTGCTGTTTTGCTCTTTGCCTGCCCAAACCCACTGCTGACGCCCCGTTGTATCCCCCAGCCACATTGATGATGTTGAATGGAATAGTTATTTCTCACCATTTTTTTTAACCTGTAATCATAGAGTGGTTTGAGTTGGAAGGGATCTTGAAAGTCATCCAGTTCCAACCCCCTGACATGGTCAGGGACACATTCCACTAGACCAGGTTGCTCAAAGCCCCATCCAGCCTGGCCTTGAACACTGCCAGGGATGGGGCAGCCACAGCTTCTCTGGGCACCCTGTGCTGGCACCTCAGCACCCTCACAGTAAAGAACTTCTTCCTAATATCTAATCTAAATCTCCTTCTGTCAATTTAAAGCCATTTCCCCTTGCCCTATCACTGCTCACTCTAATAAAAAGTCCCTCTCCAGCTTTCTTTTAGGCATCCACCCTCACAGGGGCGGTACCTCAGAGACAGGGTTTAACTGCTCCTCTGCCTCTGACCGTACACACAGACAACACCTACAAGCTCCTATCATTTCCTAGTTTGCCCATGGATGAGACAGCTCAGCTCCCACAGTTCTCCCAGGCTGCTTCTTGATGATAAAACGACTTCTCCCCGAAGATGCTGTTTCATTTCTTTAGTGCATAATAAGCACTGGCCTGCCTTGGGGCTTCTTGTGATACTTCAGCAGACTTTGTATTACTTAAAAACATATTTTTTCACTTGCCTACTCGTGGAAAGTGTCAGTGAAAGTGCATGCTGTAAATACGGATAAGGGAACAGGCTTAATTTCTCCTCTCCAAAACTTGATTCTCAGTGAAGCCCACACGTGGCAGGAGGATGGACACACAGCACAGTTAAATTAGCAGTCCTTAGTATAGGCTTCTTCACCTGGAAATGCCATTTAAAGTTGTGGGGGAATGAACCAGGAAATACGCCCAAACTGAAGGGTGCTGACTTGGGGAAGGTTGTGATTCAAATGCTTCCATGGAAATGGCTCATCTTCCTCAGGATGCAGGATTCAGTCCTTGATAGCCCATAGCTGGAAATCATGGCATCAAACTGACGGGCAGTGTGAGAAGGCAGTGAAGGATCTGTGGAAAATAAGATGCCCTACGGGGGATGGGATTCAATTGTAAAGCAATTTATTAGTGGGTCCTGATCATAGCCAAGGGTGAATGGGAGGAAGCAAAGTGCAATTTGGATCTGTACTTCCCACATTAGAACTAGGCCGAAGTGGCCCAGGGTGTAGGACTGTGTCTGTCTGGCTGGATAAAAAGGGGAATTAAGATGCAAGAGTTGTCACATTTGTCCTTAGACCATAATTGTCATGGGAAACTACTATGCCTGCTTAAGCAGACATTTGTAGTGTTATTAAAAATGTGCTGTCATTCACTTCTCCTATGGTATTTTGTGTCAAAAGCTGGCATTTTGACAAATCTGGGGGGAGGGGTTTGCATGTTGGGAAAGCAAATGGCTTTTCTTATATTCAGTGTCATTCCTGTAGTCATGTTTGAGCCACATCTTCAAAATGTGTCTCTTTGTAATCATCCATCAATCCACGGAAAACCCATTTATTCTCGCTGCCCTAGCCATTCATATAATGCCATTTTCCTCTTCCCACACTGGTCCTGCAGCATGAATGTGTATAACCAGCACCTGTGAAGTCATCAGGGTCACTGATGGGAGTGATGGATGCCAGACTGGGCTTTAAACACTGCAAAGTACTGTGATTGCAGGAGGGGGCTGGAACAGGAGAAGGAATGACCGAACTGTGCCTTAGGGAAGACTGAGAGACTAACCAGTATTACTTTAACTGAGAGATATTGAGCCTGCTCAGTCAGATCTGTATCCCCTGGCAAATGTATTTTGTTGTGTAAATGGCTCCCTGCTGTCCCAGAAGACTTTCGCTATCTCTCCCTATCTGGTACAATGGATTTTGAAATAATCAATCTTTGTGCAGCAAAGTTGTGATTCAGTAAGCCCAGCTTGCTAACAAGTCAATGGTTTAATCTTAATTCTCATTGTTAGTGCTTTTGATAACGCAGGGCTGTGAAGTTTGACATAGCAGAAACTTCTCTGTAAACTCTGATGTGCTTGCCACAAAGTCAGCCCATTACCGTTAATTCCCCTCTTATCATTAGTGTTATTAAACTGACGATTGATGTGTAAAAACTGCCATTTGCATGAAGTTCCCAAAACTGCAGTAAAAGAGACTTTTGTTCTGACTTGGGGGGGGGGGGGAGGGGAAGCAAAATAACGCTAGTTCTAACAGCAGAGATGTTCATATAAAGACATGTTCTGAACAATGAGATAGTTTTATCCATGTATGACATAAATACATCGGAATTTAAATAATGAGAGATCTTGTGAAATGCAGGAAAACATACACCACTGGCATTGTGAAGCTTCCCTTCTGTAAAGCCCTATTCTCAGGGAAAAGCAGCTTTACTTTTGCTTTGAAAGCCATTATCATAAGCCATTTTTTAAAACACTTGTCTTAGTGCAATATTAAAGCAATTTTATACCCTAAGAGCAGCTCTTTCGTAAGGTAAAGTGCAGTCCCGTGTGTATATGTAATTGCGGTTTATAATACTTCTCACAATCCTAATTTCTCCAAAATTAAGAAAACCACTCACCTTTTTAGGCTTTCCTTTTCCTAATTATTTTTTGTTCTGTTTTTCTTCCACAAAATATCCTTTTTTAAAAATCCCTTCTTAGGAGCAGGAAAAATAAAGGCACAGAACACTTTCTGGATTCATTGCAAAGCACTGCTTGAAGGCAACATTTTAAGAGTTTAGGTTAAAAAGTTTCTGCCTCTTTCAAACTGCATGGGTGACATTGCTATTTTGGGAGGCAGTGCCATCTGCTTGTTCAACCAAAAAGCAGGGAAGATGTTCCTAGTTCTAGCATAGACTTCTGGGTTTATTCCACAAAAAATTCCCAACCAATCTTTGCCTTGCGCTTGCCTCTTCTATAAGCTGGGAAGAGCAAGGCCACTCACCTCTTCCACCTTCACAGCTTCCAGGTAAAGGTGTTTAGCTCGTGGTCCTCAATGAATAAGACATGGGTTGTTCACAGCAGACAAAAGTCCATCATGATGTATGAGGTCCATAATTCTTCCCCATGCATTCATGACACAACAGTTAAAAGGAAGAGAAAAAGAGAGCACGATAGCACTCAGCACCTGACATACCACAGGTTGCTGTTACCTGCAGGTGAAAAAGAGGGTGTTTGCTTGGGTTTTGTTGGAGGAGTTGGTGTTTTGTTTGGTTTTCAGTAAGAAAAAGACAAGCTTTCCTGTAGCACAGATCAACCATCAGAGGCTAGTGCAGGTATAAGGGGTGCAGGAGACAGAGAGGACTGTAGGAAGAGGTGGGGAGGAACAGAGAGCTTTCAGAGAGTGCAGATGGGTTGACATGAATAGGAGCAGGGTGGAGTTTATGTAGTATGTACTGCAAGTCTGTGGAAATAGCACAGGGGAGCATGGAAATGTGAGAAGAGGTTACTCCATAGGTAGTCTTCCAGAGGTGATGAAGACATTTCTCTGAAATAAGAGGGATTTAAGTCTATGTTATATTGCTGAAGTGTTTGCAAATACGTATGTATCATCATTACAGTATCTTCCTGACTGGCAAAATGTTTCATCCAATCTCCGTTGACAGAAAAGATTGCCTACTGATAATTGCTTTGCTTAAGTGTCTGATAATATGCCAGAAATGAGAGCATTCTCTGTTAGGTCATCTTTAATTATGCATATACCACCTGTCAGCTTTAAATCTGGAGATTAGTTTTCTCATTGGATTTCGAGTAGGGAAAAGGAGAGAGCCTTCCAACAGGAGGAATAGGCTGTTGCAAATAGTGTGCCTATGGGGGAGTTTCACAACCAGTCTCCTCATCTTCCCTAGTCATGGGTACTGCTGTTGGCACAGGCGGAAATATTTGAAATACTGCCTAAGCTAGCTGTCGTAGCGATGGTTTTCACAGGAAGAGGATTTCAGACCATCTGTTGCATTTTCTAGTTTTCCTTTCTCCCCATTTCAAAGGGAGAGGGAGCACTGAGGTGGGGGAGGACATGCGGCAAGTCGTGGCTCCTTTGGCAGCACTGGAAGGAAATCCCCCCCAAAAGCCTTGCAAGGGGTTATTCACTTACCGCCGATTAAAGCACACAATAAAGCCAGTCAGGCTGATGAAGACATGCCAGTCTAACAGGAAATTAAGGGCTCAAAGACTGAAAAATGATGAGGATGGGTGCTTCGTGGAAAACCTCAACAGGGAAAGATGGTAGAAGTCTCTGAGGATATTAAATTAACGGGGATGCCCCTACCAGCCCTACTTATGATATTAAAAATTGCCTTGGAGAGGAAATTTATCTTTGTACATCATGGGGAGGCAGTAATTGTTTTGGAATAGTTGAAGGAATTGTCAGTTCATGGGAGAATACTAGCTGTTTATTTGGCACAGTAATAGATTTTACAAATCTCCTGGGTTTTCTGGTTTCCTTTGCTCCGAGGCCAGTCTGGAAAGCAGGGAAAGGATTGTTGGTTGTCCTCTGAAATGCACTGCTTGTACCAAAAGACAGGAATGGTCTTTGTTAAGCTTCTCCCCTACTTTTGGCAGAAGAGAACGTCACTTGTACTGTCAAATGTTGGTCCTGCTGCTTCTTGCCTATTTATTTGAGTGGCCTGTGCTTTTCTCTCTCAGGGATTTTGGTTTTCCAGCTTCTGTCATCACTGTCTCAGCCTCCTGGAAAGAATTCCTCAGTTTCTGGTTAGCTGACACTGATCGTTTTTCCTGGTAATACCTTCAGCCAAGGCTATTTCTGAAAATCTGGGATTTGGAACAGTAGGTCAATTTGTAAAACAACAAAAATGAGTGAAGAGGGACAGATGGCTCTGGATGCAAGAGCATGTTTCTGTTCATCTCCCATTTGGCTTTTGCTGATGTTTCATGCATTTGAAGCTGTCTTTTTGCATTGGTTAAGCACTGAATGCTCCTTTGCTGCAAAGATAGGCCTGTGGCATTTCCCACCCTTCACTCCTGGGTGGCTCCAGGGCAGGCTTTCTATGCGGAAGCCAGCAATGCCTTTACGCTCATGGATATGGAAAGAGTTAGGGAGACAAGTGGATTTTCCTGATTGGAAATCTGGCTATTTTTCCTGACCTTTCCTCCCAGTGACTGCACTGGGTGAAGCTTGCTTGATTATTCCTTTGCTCAGGATAAGGTTGCTGGACTCACCTTTCTTTGTTATGTAAATGATGACAACTTCTCCATCCTCTCTTGTGCTGTGGAATTTTGCTCAATTCTTAGGCAGAATCTGCTGGATTCAGACTTGCTCACTTCTCTCACTCTGGATAGTGGCTCGAGTAGCATCGCGCGGACATAGCTGAACTTTATGGAGCTGAAATGGAAAAGCATGGAGGTGTGCCATAGCCTTTTTTCTCACTTGCGATTCATTTAGCCTTTCTTTCCACCCTCCTATTGCATGCTGAAGGGCTCTCTGGTCTAGCAGTGGTCACTGGAAGACACCTCTTTTCATACAGGCCTCTTTGTTAAATACAAGAGTGTATGCATCTCATTATCCTTGTGCCGCACTGCAGGAGGTGTCCTGTTCAGAAGTCTGAGAAACAGCCTTACCTGAGGGAATGCAGTGCTCTGCTTTTGTCTCTGAAAAACTGGACAACTAGATGAGATTTAAGGATACCTTTAATTACTAAAGAAATATTTACTTAAAACTAGACTTGAAGTAATGAAGTGAAACTGCCAAAGAAAGCAAAAGAAGTAAAAAAATCAGGCAACAACAGGGATTTTTATGAGCTCTTTTGGTTTACATAGTCCCCGGGTCTGGTCCGTCCTGAGGGCTTCTTCTTGTCCTATATATTGCAGATTCTTTCTGGAAAGCCTTCCTGTTCTCAAGCCCAGGATGGCATTTGCTCCCTTGTCCTCTCTTACAACTATTAACCTCTTTTCTCTCCTGGACCCTTCATTGGACCCGCTGCCTTGGTCGCAGGAGGTGCTTTTGCTGTCTTCTCCATTTCTTGCAGGGCCACTTGCTTAATACTTCTCTCGTAACATTTGTTGTGTTGTTGGTTTTAGACTTCATGCTTTTTCTCTGCAAGAAAACTTTTCTCATGTCAGGTTTAGTATCTTGTTGTAGTAGAGACTTCAAACAGGATTCATACTTTTCCTTCCATAGCAGTGCAACAGTGCTTGCTAGTGAAGCTGGTGAAATGCAGAGCCATGTGTTTACACTGAGATATCTGAATGTATACACTGCTAATTTTAAGAGGAAGAGGAACCCTTCTTGGGATAATTAGTTTTGCCATATTTATAGACACGACCTCTTGCTGCAGCATGTTTTTCCTGACTCCCTAAGTCAGCTGCTGACAGCCGGTATTACAAGAGTTCATTTTGAGTCTCATGATCTGTGTATGCTTATGTGTACACAGCACAGACAGATGAAGCCACAGAGAGATAATGAAGGCAGCGATGCTAAACCCTGTAGCAGTGCCCAGTAGTGAAACATTTGAACAACCAGCATAGGCCAAATTCCAGCTCCTGTCTGGGCCATAATGATCAGGAGAATCACCTTGTCCTTTGACTGATTTAACCAATCTGGACAAGTAGCCAAGAAGTCATCATCTCTCCCTTACCTATAGCCTTGGCAGTGGCAGCACAAACTCCTAAATCAGGTGGTTTGTATGTACCACCACAGCCTGCCAGTAAATGGGGATACTGTTTTATCTCCCTATGTGCCTTTTTGAGGTGTGGTGGCAAAGCACCATGTGGATCGTATACGTACTGCAGTCAGCTTTGTCAGCCTTTTCCACTGCAAGTTAGTTGGCAAAGCAGTACTGTAGATCGATGGTAAATACATGCAACCTTCTTGAAAAGTTCAAGTGGGCAATCAGAGCAAAGCAAGTGGTTGCTTCTACACTTTGGTTGCAGAGCATTTGTGGAGGGATTTCAGGGAAACCTCTCAGTAGCAGGAAGCTGCATTCAATTCACAAGCTGCATAGTTGTCTCCTGTGCCTGGTGCTCCTTCCCCAGGCTGCTTAAGAAATACGCGAGCATGGCCATTATAAGCCAGGCTCTGTTTCTTTCGCCTGTGCTAATGTGCCAGTATTTTATGTCACATCAAGTGAGGAGGGAGAGCAGTGATACAAAGCCTTTTTGCCCTTCCCTTAAACAGGATTGATGACTACAGCATAACAGCATTCCAAGAAAATGGCATTTGATGAAAGCAAGCCAAAGCCTCCCCTGAGATGCTGCATAAGGATGTTCGTCCTGATAATAACTTGCCTTTGCCATTTTCAGAGCAGACATTCCCATTGCAAATCCTGCGTTAGCTCACTGCAGTTAATATGCACACACATACATAAAGGTACCTCTTTGATTTCCTTCTAGTCTGCCTCCCCCCACAGGCTCAAGGGCTGCACGGAATGCGTGTGCCACCAGCAGCTCCATCCCAAAGGGGTTCCTCCAACAGCACCCGCTTGGTGCCCATCAGTACCCCTTTAGCCATGGGGGGTCTGCTTTGCTGTGCCAGTGCACCAGCAAGCTTTCTGCACACCACAAGCTGGAATCCCCGCTGGGTCACTGTGATGAATATTACGGAGACCATCGAGCAGGGGAAAGCGTTGTGCTTTTACGTGCAAGGGCTTGCCAGCTTGAATCACATCACTTGTATTGCAGAGGGGAATATTGCTCCTGTTGCAATGAATTAGTGGAGTACTAGCAAGTCTCATTTGCAAAGGGGTCCCGGGCTTCAGTCTTATCTGTCACCAAGAGAAGGAAGCTACTCTGGCAACTTCTGCAGATGCTGGTTTCAGTTTTGGTTTTTGTTTCCCAGTCGTGTCCTTTGTTTCTGAAATGCTGTTTACGTACTGCAGATTATTTTTTTGGTGCAAATTGATTAGCTTTAATTTCTTTCTCAACTATCCGATTTTTATGCCATTGCTTCACCAACATCCTGTTGTTAATTCACATGGTATATGATAATGTGATGTGATATCCCTCCCTGGTTAGCAAAATGTAAGAATTGCTGTTTGCAGCTTCTGGAAGAGTAATTAGCAAGTAGGAATAACTCAAAGATGTGCATACTAGCCTAAGTAGGCATTTTCCAGCTGTCTGCAAGTTCAGAAACTAGTAGGGACTTTTCAGGCTCTAACAGAAGATTAATTACTTGCTACTAAAAAAGGCCATTTACAAAAATGATTAGTGTGTGCAATCAGGGCTACTGTGATTTGTTGCTTAATTTGGAAGTGGATTTCTTTGTCACAAGATTTTTACAGTGTTTGGACAGTCATTTTCCTAAGGAGCTTGAGCCTTTTTGTTGCAAGGGGATGTCAAGCTCAAATTCAAAATAGTAAGCTATCTAAGAAAGCACTTAGGGTTTTGTGTACATCAGTCCTCACGCCGCTGGGCAGTAGCATTGCTTTCCATGGCAATAGTGCGATGCAAGTGCCTTTGTGCTGGCTGCCCAAGCCAGGACCCCCAGCTCTGGCGTAGCCCAGGATATCAGTGTTTCCTTTCTCTCTTCTAATGTACAGGAGTTTCTGTCCATGCTGCTTTCTTTAGAAAGCCATTTGCACTGCTGTGCCTGTGTTTTCGCATGAAGAAACCCATGTAAATCGAATATAGCCACACAACTGTGCGAAACCCCATCTTTTTTATCCATCGGCAGCTATTGTCAGCCAGCTTTTTTGCCCTCTTTTCTATTCTTTTGCCTCTCCAGGATCAGCCTGAGGGTGGCTGGATTTTGTTTGCTCCCATGCGATGGAGAGAGGGGGCAAGCAGAGGGGAAGCATACCACTGGTGCAAGTCCTTGACAGTTTTATTTTAAGCTCATGCTCTTCTTGCCACCTCTGTAGCCTCTTCTGCTCTCTGCCTTTCGCTTGACATCTCTTGTGCCTAATTCTCAAATCAGCTGGATTATCGTCTCTTGGCACCGTGTCCTCACCCACTCTCCAGCCTCTCACCCGCGATTACCTCTCTCATCTCTTCTCCATTCTGACAGTTCTGCCTGTTTGCTTCTCAGAGTGCCTGTGATTTTCCCTGCCCTCGCCTCCCAGCATCATCCCACCTCCCAGTAAGGGAACGGACAGTTTCCAGGAACCTTTTTCTTGATGTTGTCTCCATTCCCACTGCTCTTTCAAGCTCCTTGGCAGTTGCTCTCCTCTGTTCTGGGCAGTGGAACCTCTCTCTGCCGCTTGCCCATTCTTTTCTGCTCCCTCCCGGCATCCTTGCATACTCACTGTAGTATGCCATGGCTTTATCTCCGTCTTCTTCAGTTTATTTTTGCACACTGAAAACATTGGAAAATAGCCGCTCTTTCCCATGATTCATTTCCCTGTTCTCACCTCTGCCCCTCTGTTCCCCTGGAGGCAGCAGGGCCAGGACTAGGCTCCCGCCTCCTTCCTACAGACCCTTCTCTCTTGAAACTTTTCCAGTCATCCCTCCTGCACCTTTCCTTCTGTGTGACTCTTGATCCATAAGCCCCAAGCCTCTTCAGCCTCCTCTCTCTCCAAGGTAAGCCTAGTCCTTTGCCTTGTTTTATCTGGAACCCTTCCACTCATCCATAATAATGCAATTTTTAGCATCCTTGTGATTGTCCTCCTGCCTCTTCCACATCGCTTCAACTTTTAGCCATTGCCTCTGGATTAGTCCCATTTCAGAGTTTTTTTCTCAGACATCTCTTTCCTCCTTTATTATTACTAAAAACATTTGCACAAACATCCTTTTCAGGATCTTAATCTCTCCTCTTCCTTATGCTCCTTTTGGAAAAATTCTTGCCACGTACAACAGAGAAGAACACGTATGTGCATAGGTACTTTAGGTGAGAAGTGCATGGAATAATGGCTACAAATAATACTGAGCCACCCAATTTGTATAACGTTGAAGGAGCATTTCCTCCTTTATATAAGGCTGGGTAGCTCTATTGATAGAACTGGCTCAAGGACCCTTTTAATAGAGATCATGTAATTCTTCTAATGTTTGGAGAGCTCGTGCCAGGCAACATGGACTATTCTAGAAAAATGGAATGTCAATAATAAATCTTTTCGAAGAGATTAATTATTGTGTGTGTGCACATGTATATATATACACGCATGTACATATATACATATGCATAACTGTATGCACATACATGTCTGGTTTTAAGGCACAATGTTGGAGCATAGTATGCTCTGAAAAAAAAGCATCATGACATTCATAGCAGAGGAATGACTGCCCTGTATTTCATCAAGCAACAAGTATTTTTTAAAACTTTTTAACATTCCTTTGGATGTATAACCAAACTGTGTCTTACCAGGACTTAAATTCTTGAAGTAATGGCATGAATCTATAGGTGAAGAAGAAATTATTTACAATGAGAGTGGTAAAATACTCCAGAACAGGATGCCCAGAGAGGTGTTGGATGTGCCATCCCTGGAGACATTCAAGGCCAGTCTGAATGTAGATCTGGGCAGCCTGATCTAGTTGAAGATGTCCCTGCTTGAGAGGGGTTGAACTAGATGACCTTTGAAGGTCCCTTCCAACCCAAACTATTCTATGATCCTAGGATTCTATATATGTACCTGACCTTGACTTCTGAAAAGATAAGTTAACTGTGCATATTTCTACAAGACTTGAACTGTCCTACTGGCAAAATCTTGATGTGTTCTGGGAATGGGAAACTGTCTTTTCCTTATGGAAGCTATGTCACTATGTGGTCAAGTTTGTCTAAAAAGACTGGATTTGATCCTGCATAGCGATATTTGCATTATTCTGACAGCCCAAGAAACAGAGTACATTGATGTAGTTGGAAGGCTTGTGGAGTAATTTTTTAATTATTATTCTTATTTTTTATTGCAGCATGCAATATAGGCTAGATACAGGTAGGGAAGGCAGGCATTGAAGGGGCAAAAGAAAGAAAGAAGTATGCTTGTTTTTACATTGCGGACTGTTCTGTTTTACATGCATATGGAGAGGCAAACTTGCTGGCAAGCGCTGGAGATTGCCGTCGAGGCTGGTCCCCCCCTTTGAGTACAGAAATTGCCGTAAGGGGTTGCAAGCACTGGGGAGTATTGATTGTTTCATAGCACGCTGTTTGTACTACATATTTTAGTTAATAATTAGGAATGCTTTTAGATTAGTTTCATTTGAAATACTAATCAATGAGCTTTATAGATTCCCCGCTTTATACATAAACAAGTCAGTCGCCAATGGAACAAAAACATTTTATTTCATCCCAGATGTTTATGTTGTATAATTATTAATCTGTAGTTTAATCTCCTTGTCTTCATGCTTTTAAGGCTTGATGCCGCTTGCTGCATGGGATCTAAAATCTCATTGAAAGACATGGGTTAAAGGCACTCAACACCTTGCCAAGGAGTGCTGAAATCTGCCAGCTAAGTCCAATTGCATGTAGACCTCCCAGTGCTTCTCACTGTACCTGTACACTATAGATAGGACTGCCTGCCTTCTATCTTGTCATTTTGCTCTACAAAGCCTTATTTTGACCCCCAGTAGGTTTGCCAGGTGCACAAGGTCACAGTTTTCTTGCTGTGATGTTCTCTCAGCCCGTAGTTGGAAAACCACGACCAAAGTGTTTCAGCTGAAGGGGAAGTAAAAAGGAAAATAAAGCTTGAAATGATGTGTTGATTTTCCGATGTTTGACCTGTTTTTTGAGCTCTTCTAAAGCTCTGGTGCCCCCATGCTGTGGAGCAGAGATATGAGATATCAGTTGGAGAGTGGGTTTGGGGCCACAGGTGTAGCGGTTGCCGTTGCCATTCGCATGGAAAGGCATCTGAGTAGCCAAAACCTTCCGAAAAGAAAGCCCAGCTGATGGACTCCCACTTAATGCTATCTCAGAAATCTGGTGTCTTACAAACCAAGAACTGCGGAGCTGTGCTCTTCTCTCTCCATCCATATTTAGTGCAGCATCGTGGGCTGCTCGTTTGTGATTTTGCAGACCAGTTGATGGTCAGCCGGAGCCGCTTGGGAAGCAGAAATGGGGTGGCTCCCTGGGCTCAAGGATTAGGTTACACAATGGCACCTTTAGTTTGTTTAAGGTAAGGAAATTATGCACAGAAGCTGTTAAAAGAATAGAAGGTTGTCAAGTCAAGTGAGAAATGTTGTAACATCGCCTGCTCAGCCTTCAGTTGGATCCTTGTGTGCATGCAAATTTGACAGTCTTGCATGTCTCTAAGATCTATAGAGAATATAGCTTCTCAGTTCATATCAGAAGAAAGCACACGGACTTTTTTCTTCTCAGAAAAAAAAGCATTTGCTTGTGTGTCAAATACTGTTACCTCTTAAAGATTGTCCAGACTGTAGATATGGGGTACATTTCATCAGCCAGGCAGAGCTTCCATAGGTCACAGGTGCCTGAAACACAGCCCTGAGCAAACCTGCTATGGTCCTGACAGTAGCATGGCAATGTAGGGACAAGGTCCTCACTCATTTGATTTGCGTTGCCCTCTGATGTGGTACAGTCAGGTCCCCTTGTGAAAGGAGAGGGAAGGCAGGCTGCCCTTACCATGCTGCTGAGGGTGCAGAAGGGCCTGGTATTTTGCTATGGTCTGCAGAGACTGCGGGAATGCCTGGGTTTAGTGGCCTCTTTCTATGCCAACAGTACATTTCCCCTGAAGACAAATGAGCAAATGGGAGCTGTCAACTAACCACAGAGGGAGAGAGTGACATCAGTGTATACCCAGCCACATTAACCAGCCTTATGGTGCTTTCAGTACATGTAACTCTGAACTATTAGGGCTGTACAACAATCACATTGTTTGGCTTTTTATTAGCCAGGTTCTTAACATTATGAGACAGACATTGGAGAGAGTGGCGCATGAGTAGGAATCCAGAAGAGTTTCAATGGGAGTTGCTCTCTTAAAAACGGGTTGGAAAATAAACGTTTGTAGCTTGTTGCATGAGAAAATGAAGCAAGAAGGGAAGCAGTTTGTCAAACTCTGTTGTTTGTGGACAGTCTTAAATAATGTGAATCTTGGGGCCTCAAATCCCGTATGGTGACCTTGTGCAAACAAAGTACACCACCTACCAGGCGATTATAAATTTATGCACGCACTGTACTCAGAACTGAAAAAGATGTTTTCCAAAGTTAGAACCTGTTGTGTTGGCATAACATTGCATTTAAAGTAAAAAGCGGTGAACGCACTGGGAATTGTTGAAGAATATTCTGCCAGCTGCTCAAAATTACAATTTTACACTGCCATCAATAACAAAAAACGTTACTTTAATGAGAAGCCATTCTGGTTAAACGAAGAAATAGAAGTCGTGTTAAAACATTAATTAATTGAATATCAAAAAGGGAAAACAGAAAAGGCAGACATGTTCCCTCTGCAGGTTTTTTATTTGAAACCGTGGAAGAGGATGTGTCCATCCTGTGCGGTGATGTGGAAATAAGAGAAGGTTTGCTGCTTATAGCAAAGGAGGATCTGAGACAGGCGGGAGTGGTTGAAATTAAACATTTTCACATCCTAGAAACTTCTGCATCCAGGAATGCAATTATATAAAATTATTAAAGGGAGTAGCTGAAAAGCTCTGTTAAGTGGCTGTTAATATATAATAAATCTTGGGAAACAGGGGAAATTCCAGAAAATTGGAGGGCTGCCAAATGTATTTCCAGTATTTCAGAAAGATAAAAGGGATGTTCCGTGGAACTGAAAGCTGGTTTAGCTTGACATCAGTCCAGGGTAAAATAGCGGAACAGCTACTTCAGGATGTGTCAGGAGAGAACTCGGAGGCTAAAGGTACAGATAATTCCAGTAACGGTTGAAGAGAGAGCTTGTCAAACAACCTGCTGGTTTTCTTTGCTCTGTTGGGATTGTGAATCTGTGTGTTAAAGGCAACTGTTGATACTGCCGTTAGGAGACCAGATGAGGCGATCCCTTCTGCCTTTCAGGTTTGTGAACCGTATAAGGAATGCCCTGAGATTAAAACTCCCATGACAGAGTGCACTAATTCTAACAAAAATAATCGAGCCACTCTGTTTCCCTGGGATAAAGTGTGGCTTACTTTTGGTTTTTGCGTGTTAATCTCCTATTTGATTTCATTTGATTTAAAGGGGGGGGGGGGAACAAAGAAACCAAACAGATTTCAAAAGCTGCATGAAAAGCTCAACAAATAATGAAAGTATCCTCAAACAACGATAAAATTCAAGTTCTTCTTATAGCAGCTTTTGAGGCTTTAATCCCTTCTTGTTTACCATGACAAAAAAAGCTTTCATAAGCTCCCGTGGATCTTACAGAAGAAGGAAAGCTTGTCTTTGCTGCCTTCTGTCTTTGCAGTTGCAGTCCTCTGAGAAACTATAGGTACAGATGCTATGTGCCTCTACTTACCCTCAGAACTGGGAGCCAGAAGCCTCAAATCTTTTGTTTCTCTGAGCTCCTTAAGGCTGCAGATGCACTTAGTCAAAATGCCCCTTTCTCTCTCACATCCTCTCCTTACCTCGGCTGTAGCCCACTAGGTGTTGGCAGCAGAATTGATTGCTTTCTGTGTGCCTTTCTCAGTGGGATGATTTATTGTCTACAACAGGAAAGGCAGTTTAGTTCCAGAATAAGGGCCAGTCCATGGATAAAGGGACTTTAAATAGGAATCTAGACATGTGCCAGACTCTGAGGATGGGAAGGCTTGCAACTCTTGCTTAAACCTTCTAATAATAAAATGGCAATTCTCAGATCCTTTCAGGGTCAAAACCACTGTCAGAATCCCTTGGTGTAATCCAGGTATCCCCTTGGCATTGCTGTGAGAGTTTCCAGATAGTCTTTTCAGTAACCTACTGATCATTTGACAGTTAGAAAAGCATATGAAAATCGGGTTTTGTATGTGTTGATAGGGCTTCCAAGGTTCAGACCTATAAATATGTGGATCCTAATGCAGGAGTCAGTCACTAAAATTTATTTTTTTTTATTTCTTTATTTTTTTTGATTAGTAAAGATCTCTGATATAGCCATAAGGAAACATTTTTATTTCACTACATTGTCAAAGGAGACCATTTTTGTTGGTATCTGTTTGGTTGTGGAAAACGCTGCACAAGCAGACAGCAGCCCGGTCTCCAAGGAGAAGGTGACACCTGTATACTTTCCCAAAAGCAGAATGTGTGTATTTATACCCTACAGAATTCTGTCCCAAATTTAACCCAGTGACCTACTGTATCTTCTTTCCTGCTCTTCACACATTAATCACAAGAGACATGTTCCAAAGGACATACCAGTTTGTGTCCCCAGGAAACATGAAGGATATTCTGAACACCTGCTGACTTGCAGCAGAGATGAAGAGCTTGCGTTTAGGGAAAAGGGAAAAAAAAAAAGAACAGATTTTCCCCATAACAACTGTGTAGTCTGACAGGAGAACACAGGCTTTTGTCATTTTTGCAACCTGTGCAATTTGAGTAGTCAGTGTTAGCAGGGGTTTTGGCCTTAGCCTCCCATGCAGACAGTACTTCTTCCACCAGTTCTGCAGTTAGTCTGGAAAAGCAATGCTTAGTACAGATTGATAGGTGAAGAGAAAATTAACCAGGAGACATCATTTTGAGAGACAACTTCTCTGTTTTCCTCTGAAAAAAAAATAAAATCAGAAACTATCCTCATTTGATAGAAACTAGAAATTTCAAGCAGAAAGCTTCAACACTGAACTCTACTGCAGGTTTTAAGGGCTCGGCTTCCTTGGGAATAAAACAGAAGGGAAATTAATAGCTGTTACTGAACTTGCTGGCATAATCTTTCACATTAAAAGGCTGATAAAAGGAGCAGAACAATGCCATTGTTACTAATTTGTAGCTTCCAAACACTGGTGATATTGGGTCAGTATTAGCCTGCTCTTTGTTCTCATAGGTCATATTAGGAAAAGAGATTTCAAACAGGGAGACACGTTCTTTACTATCCTGATGTATTGTCATACTGGCAAATGGCCGGGATATTTGACCAACCATTTATGCTTCATCAATTTCAGCGTGTCAGATGGCATCATAGTGCAAATTATACATACATACACATGCATATATGCCCATAGAAGTACACATAAATTATGTAAAGGTTTAGGAAAAGAAGAAAAGCTGTATCACTGTATCACTCCTCAACAAAAATACTCATTTAAAGCAAGGAAGGCAGGGCCTAAATCTGGTGGGCCCTTGCCAGAATTTCGAGCCTCCGTTTGAGTGGAGACTTTAAACCTTTTCAGAGAGCTCACCAAGCTGGAGAGCAAGATAAAAACAAATCACTACTTCATTTTTCCCTCTCTGATTCTTTAGTCTGGCAATCCAACTTACCCGAGAATAACCCAAAAGGTTGTATCTTTTCCCCAAGGTCCTGAAGCCATTGACCGCCTCAGAAAAACATAATATGTTTGTTTTGCTTGGTGGTTTCCTGGCACTGTTTCAGTGTTGGGCATTCCCCATTCTGCTTTGAATAAGCTATTCTGAGTAGCAGACTCAGTTCCAGTCCCCTACACCATAGCCAGCTACTGTAAAGAAAGCCGTGAGGAGGGATTTTGTTGGGGAAGAGTTCTTCTAAGAAACAGGCATAGAGGACAGGTCTTCTGTTGTTCCTCCTGTTTTCCTACCTGGTGTATGTCTCCCCCCCTCCTCCGTCTACATGCCTCTTTCCTGAAGACATCATCATTTATATTTAAAGGACATTGAAAATGCATGTTAAATTAAGCTTGACTTACTGAGCGTAGGACAATTTATAGTCTAATTATACAATTTTTCCTGAGTCATAATAAGAGGCACATATATATTATCCCTAGTAGGCCTGTATAGAATGCATATGTCAGTGCATGTACCATGTGTAAACATTATTTGCCTGTTAACTTAGTCCCTAAAGACTGTGAGCTATCATTACCTTGTTCAGCTGGGTTACTCTCTCTCAAAAAAGTAACAACAGATCCCTCTGAAGTCAGGAAATAGGTTTATCTGTATGCGGAACATAATTGTATTTGGACTGTTCGAAGCATCCTCCGCTGGGAATCCCTGCCTCCTTATGGTACCAGTCTCTGAACAACCTGAAGCGCAGTTTCTTCAGAGTAGACACCTGGGGTTTAAATAAACATTCATCATGGAGACTATGGGCACCCTGACACTAATTTAAAAAACAAGCAAACAAAAAACAAGATCCATGGCAGAAATGGAGCTGTGGTACATTTCTGTTTGTGTGTGCAATCTGCCAATAGTGGAATCGTGGAAAGTAAGCAAAATGTGACAGACTAAAGTTATATTCAGCAGTTCTGTTTGAAGGTCTGCAGGGTCAGAGTTCCTTTATTTTTTCTTTCCCTGGTCTCTACCCAGTTACTCTGTCGGGTCTAGGTCCAGTATGATGAAGCCAGTAAGTGACTTTTGCAGTGGGTCTTACTTCCTGCATCAGAGCTGTGCAAAAGCAGCAGTTCCATGATCTAGAGGACACATTCTTGTTCCTGTCAGTTTAAGCTAAGGATGAATTTCCAGTATTCTCGTCTCTACTTGGAAAACATGTAAAGCTGGCCATACAGAAACATGGCCCAGCTCTGGAGCCAGCCCGGGCACTGATGCTTCTGCTCACTGCATGTGGTGTAGCTCATCGGGGACCAGTTAGTGCCCTTGAACTGCGTGCAGCTGGTTAGCAGTTCTGAGGGTGCGCCCACACTTGATGGATTGGAGCCGTGAAGCTTACTCAGCAGCATTAATGTCCAAATGTCTGCAGGGCCCTGCTGTGTGCCCCACCAGACCCGCCTTTCTTGAGGGCCGGTGGTTGAATCCTCTCTTGGGTTTCTCTTAGCCATCCTCCTTCCCACTCATGGTCAAATGAATGTCTTACTTTGAGGCAGTAGGGTCAGAAGCACCAGCCAGCGCTCTCAGCAGCAATACATCAACAAGCCGCCGGCCAAGAATGCTCTACGATGTCTCTTCCCCTTGTCTGTGTATCTTCTACGTTACAGCAGAAGGTACTTGAACAATGTGAAAAGCTCATTTCTGAAGATGTTCTTGCTAATGGCCCTGGCACCCACAGTATGTTTGGCAGGAGGCAAGCCCATGTAGCCTGGCAGCCTGCTAGTCTATTTTCAATTATCTGGGGCGCTCAAAGAAGACATTAATATTGCTGAGGATGACATAGCAAATTACTACTGCTCCCTAACCTTTTTAAATTGCTAACACTGTTGTAATCTGTAATTACAGAAATCAGTGTGAGAATTGTGGCACAGTGTAATTATCTTTCCTGATACTTTATTGTGTATGAATTATTAATCAAAATCAGTCTTGTGTAGTATTTGCAGCAACGAAGAAGAATAATGTATAATTAAATTTCGTTGTTTCTATTTTTGTGCTGATGTTTTATGGTGTTGTAATTGATAATTAATTGGTTAAAAATTCACACAATTCTTGGGAGTTTCATGTGACTGTGACTGCTTGGTATTCAGCAGTTATTAATTGAATAATGGGCTCACTGAAGAGACCTTTGTATATAGTCTTCCGTCATTACAATGAGCTCTCAAAAATGGTGAATTAATCATTAGGCTTTTCAATAGTTTCTTTTTAAAGGAAAGCAGTGACAATATAATCATATCCTTTGTTGTTATAGCTATAATTGAGAGATCCTAATAACCAATTATAAGGATGGTCATTTTAGGAGCTCTGAAGTGTCAGTTATTGATAAATTTCTTTAAAACCAAAGCGTTGATTACACAGAACGAGTCTTTTCATAGAAAAAATATTAGGGGATGGGGAAGGAAGCCTGGAAAATTATTTTCCTCCCACTTGCCACTTAAAACCAGTGCATGTTTATCCCTAAAAACTGTCAAGTGTGATGTGCTTTTGCTGCCATTTGTCAAAAGTACAAGTTCCTCTCAACTTTTAAATTATTTTATCATCATTCTCTTCATTCTTTTCCCTGTACCTTTTGCTAAATTGTTAAGGAAAAAAAAACCCAAAACCTTAGAACAAAAGAGCATTTTTTCACACTGCATCATATTGAACAGAAACACTGTCAGACATTTACAGTGAAACAGACTCTCTTGCTACCTTTGACCAAAGGGTCTTAGATGCATTCAGGCAGACCACTTCAAGTTATTCCTAAGTGTCTTTTTAATACTGTTGGTGGAGCTGATTAGAAGAATGTGAACTGGAACTAAAAATAACCCCAGTTCAGTATTGATCCTCTCTTAACCTGATCAGGAGAAAGCCAGGAGTCACCTTGTATAGCAGGATATAATGTGATCGCCAGCTTTTACTTCCAAGCAAAACCTGCAGTTCATTTTACACCAGGTCATGTCCTGCAGTTCTTTAAATGAGAAATGGCAGCAGTATTACCTGCTCACTGCCATACTAAAATGCATTGTTACAAGCATAATGAGAAGATATTGATAAACCTTTTCAGGCCTTTACCATGAAGTTGATGGTAGTTGCTATTGTAGACCTGATGCCCTGCTTATACCTCCTGGGATACAAGTGAGCTCTTGTTTGATGGGAGGAGATGGTGTCTTCAGGCCTTTTTTTCCCCTTATCCTCTTCCTCACTGGTGTTTTACCATGGAGAGGCTACAGAGATGCTTCTGCTGTGGACTGTGTGCCTTTTCTGAGTTGAGCTCAACATCTGATGGCTTTTCATGTCCTAAACCCACCACTTTGCTGGAGCCAGTGAGAGCAGGACCCCTTGGTGTCAGTGATGCCCAACACATGTAGTCTTAGGACAGGTGTTTTCTACTGCTTGCCCTCAACAGCTTAGTCCTATGCAACTTCAGTGTGCATTCAAGAGAGGGGAGCACAGGGCAGCATGCCCATCACTGTCTCCTGCAGCTGGGGACACAGGGTACAAGGGACCCTAGGGAGCATGTGTGGGGGTGATAGATTTTGACGATCATCTGTGTTGATCCAATCGAAGAATTTGTTTCTGAGACAATGGTTAGTAGGTTAGGAAAGAGAGATAATACAGGCACATTTCTCTGCCCAGGCAGTTTGTTGTTGAGCAGCATGCTGGAGTATGTGAATATTCATCCTGTGTAACCTTGTACCCTGAGTAATGTGGCCCTGATATATTTGTTAGGAGTGACTAATTCCGTTGCAAATGCAGTGAGTTCTTTGCAACAGCGATCAGTTCTGCGTACGGTTTATTGCAGTGACTGAGAAATCTCTCAGGAAAAGATAAAACTAACCCTAACTCATCTCCCTGTGAGTACAGGGTACAATTTCAGTTCATTTCTATAGTCAGGAATCACAGCTTTTATTTTTACAAGTTCTGCTTTTGTCTCACTTCTTTTACTTCAGTGTCCTCTCCTACTTATAACACTAGAAATAATAAATAGCAGTGCTGCTTTGACCATTTTATTTCAGTATTATTTGTATAGTGCTTATTGAATTGATCCTGCATGTTGAGGAGGGCTTCTTTTCTCCCTGTTTCAATACCAATAACCAGATGCAGACGCTACCCAGCAGTGTACTACACTACAAGTAACTAGAAAATACATTTCCTTATTAAAATACTTGTCTTTCTAAAATCTGTGTCTAGGTGATGGTGGTCTGTGTATCCAGTCTGTCTTTTTCATTAGAGACTCCAAACTGGAATCAAGAGTCCAGGTCAATGAGTTCCTGTTCCACTGTGACAGTGGTCGAACACTGCAACAGTTTGTTCAGAGATGGTGTGGGATCTCCGCCTTTGAAGAGTGTCAAAACCCTACTGCACGCAGTCCTGAGCAGTATTCTCTAGGACACCCTGCTTTGAGCAGGGAGGCTGGAGTAGATGATACTTGGAGTTCCTTTCTGACCACAACTGTTCTATAATTTTTGTTTTCATCTAACTGCCGCCTGTGTATAACAGAGTGCCCTGGATTTACTGTGCCACCTTGTTAGTGTCTAATCCTTTTTTACATTGTCTTTTTTAAAATTCCCAACAATCCCTATTACCTTTGACATTTGAACTGATTTCACTATTTTTGATCTCCCTGTCATGGTCTGTGGACTTCCAGGTCACTAATCAATGTAGGATCAACGATTAATTCATGTTGTAAAGGACCTGAGGAGGTTCCTCTCACAACCTCCTGCTCAGAGCACATCAGCTCTGGGATCAGAGCAGGTTGCTCAGTGCTGTATCAAGTCTGGTCTTGAAATCCTCCAAAGGTGAAGATGACACAACCTCTCCTGGCAGCCTGTTCCTCAGATTTTTTCTTATGACCAGCCTAAAGCTTCTGTTGTTAAGAACTGCTTCCCGTATCTGGCTCTGTATTCTCAATAACCTCACTGTGGGAGCGCTGCTAGGACCCTAGTATACCCGGGCAGTTTCCCATCCATGTACTAAGTGTGCTCAACCCTGCTATAGCTTTAGAGGTCAGAGGAGCACTATTGCATGGTGTGACCATAGGCAGATGTCAGCCAGTACTACTGCTGGTGTATTTCTGGAGGAATTACACTGTTAACTCACTGAAAATTGCCCTTGCATCCCTTCTCTGTTGAATACGGTTTAGCATACGTGATTTCCAGTCTGATGCAACTTCTTACCTTATGATAGCTGAGCCTTTCTAGCAACCTTTTGTAAAGGTCTTGTCAGAGGATTTCTGAAAGTCAACACTAATTACGCGTACCAGTGTTCCTCACTGCTAATTTGACACACTTCAGGAATTCTAATAGAGCCCATCAGAGACATGACTTCCCCGTGCAGAAGCCATGCTGCTTTGTCATGATGATAATTTGCCTGGTTAAGCGCCCTGTAGTTCTGCCACGATCGAGATTTACTTTTCACATAATTAACCCAGTTCTGATGCAGGACTTTCTGGTTTGCCTTGATAAGATTTTCTGTCCCCTAATGTTTCCCTTTAAAAACAGATTCCATGTTGCCTGCCCTCTAGTCTTGTGAGGTGGGAGCTGGATTTTTTTGCGATAGGTAATGTATTTTTGGTAGCAGCTCAGGCGGTGTGTTTATGAGTTCCTGGAGAGTTTTGGGTGAGCGCCAGCCAGTAGAGGTATCGTGCTGCAAACCAAAGTGATCTGGATGTCCCGTGTGCAACTTTCTTGTCTCCTGAGGTTTCACATGCCTCTTCCATGCTGCCAAGGGCTCCGGTGGGATCTGCCACCCATTGCTGTGGAAGCACTGTGTAAGCAACAGTTTGCTTCACTGCAGTTGCTGTCCTTGACCAGCAACTGTTATTTGGCAAGGTGTCAATAGTGCTTTTCTTGCCTACAGTAGTTTGTGCCAGTTTCTGGAAACTTTTGTTTCAAAGAGGCTTTTTCTGGCAGTATGGTGACCTATATGCAAACAAATGCACAGCATGTTCTTTTGAGCCAGAGAAAGGCTTGCTAAGACATTCTCTCTTCGGTTTGAAGAAATACCAAGTGTGTAGCAATGATTTCCATGAACAAGGTTCTGCAAACTCAGCGTAATACTGAATTCAGCAAAAAATTACATGGTTTGAATTAACATTTATATAAAAGACTTCCAGCCCAGCTTGCCTCACAGTTCAGAGTTAATACCCAATCCCTGTGTTTCTCTTCTGAGGAGAGGAAAAAAGCTGAATTCTGCTAATTTTCTTGCTACAACATGCCAAAGCCCTGTGGTGACCTTTCTCTTTGCACTCTAAACCCTTTCCCTGTGAAAATGAACAAGCTACTTCCCAGTGCAGGGTTTCACCGTCTTGCTCCTGTCCTGTAGGATAAAGTCCTCTTGGAGAGGAAACAACTCGTGCCTGGAGGTCATTCAGTTGATGGCAGATCATGGAAAAGGGAAGACCATAAATCACTTGCGTTGAAACATTAAAAGCTGATAAATAGGTGGTCCTGACTGTAGCCCAGCCCTGGCTTCCCTGTGCGCAATGCAGGGCTCAGGGTGCTTCCTGGAGCAGCCAGGGGCATGGCCAGGGGAAGTCTGTGTCGGACTGAGATTAAAGCCACCGGCCAGGGCATCCACACGGACTTTGAGTGGCTGCGGGAAGGGATATGCTGTGGATCCGCTGTCGGGAAGTCACTGGAGTCACAATAGTGGCCTTCGGAAAGCATGGTGGTACTAGCAGCTGAGTGGAGGTCCTTACCGGGGGTGTATCTAGGGATCCGCTGGAGTGTGGATGGTGCACTTTACAGCCCCAGCATCTCAGTACCACTTTGGTGAGGTTTCCTAGCATAGAAGGCAGGCTGGCTCGCCAGTGGGGAAATACAGGGTGATGTTTTCAGCACTTCGCAAGGCATGCAATGAGTTTTTAAAAGAATACACTTGATGAGAGTTGTAGTTAAAAAGTGGGAAATTACTAATTAGTAACCAAAGTAATTCAGGGTTTGATTCACACAAATTGCACTATTGCTGTAAAAAAGGATTGCTATTTCAGGCAAACAGTAGGTTTTGGTTGGTTTTTTTTACAGGCACTGAAAGTGTAATTGATGTTCTGTTAATTGCCTGCCAGGTTTCAGGTTTCTTGTGCATTTTTTCATCACTGAGACATTACAGGCACACGACATGCCTGAGAAACAGGAAAAAAAGAAATTAACACTATTCCCCTTTGCATTGTTATTGGCAATTCTCAGGTTTTCCCACTAGATTGTTCTTGTAAACTCTTGCATTTCACAGCACGCAAGAGTGACCACTTAGAACGTTATTATAACGCTGTTGTTAGCATCAGAGTTCAGTTACACAGAAAGCTGTGAGTGGGATGAGCTAAGTATCATTTTCTCTTTTGCCTTACTGGAGTGCTAACAAAAGGATGGCTGCCAATTCTTCTTATTTGTCTCAATTTATGAGGAGGAAAAAAATCATTTTCTTCTGGTTAAGAATGCAGCTGTTAGCATAATAAAACCCAAGTATCTCCCTCACCTACCCTGCGTGCAGGTCTATAAGCAGCTAGGTATCTTCTCTCTAGAGATAAATAAAGTCTCAGTGACTTTGGGTTGGTAGGTTGCTTTTTTTGTGTTCACGTAGGCATTTCAGCTGGCTACTCAGAAGTGTAGCATGAGTCAGCAGTAAATACTGAAAATACCAGTAAAAGTGAAGCCGTAAGCATCCCATTGATACTTCCAGTAATGTAATGTTGGCAAAAATACCTATTTTGTAGAAAGAGTCATCATAGCCACTGACTTAAAAAAACTCCTATGAAAATGGGAAGATGGAGTTCGCTGAGAAGTCTAGTAAATACTTACAAGTGACAAGCAGCTCCTCTTAAGTCCATTCTTGTCTAGATTATTACTGTCTTTCAAACTACACTGTACGGCCCCCTGGTTTGAATTCGTGGCGAGGGAAATAGTTTTGAAGTCTTGTTTCTACTTGTCTACCTGTATATCGTACTAGCAAAGAAAATGCTGCAAAGATTCACGTTAAAAAGAAGCAGAGGAGGAATTTTGCTTTATTCGCTACAGTGGTCAGACATTTATAGTGCAGCAGTATTATACCAAAATACCACCCTCTGTTGCCCTTAGCCCTGTGTGCCTCTGAATCTTAGCTTTCAGAAGGCGGTTGTTGTTCTCAATGAGGAAAAATCATTCCGTAAAATATTTGAAGTTTGTGTATTTGCACAACTTTTCTTTCAGCAGCAGATAGAACAATACATACAAATGGCCTTTTTTTCCCCAGGTAAGCTCTAAAACCGGTTGTGCTCCATTTGTCTGGGGGTACGTAGTGTGTTCAAATGCAGCACAGGCTCTTATGCTTTTCTACTTAGATGAGTTGAAATAGGAAAATAATGTAAAGAGTCTGGTGCTGAGCAGAAAGTTTTGGGTAAAAGAATTACTTCTGTATGTTCAAGTGCAAAGGGGGTTCACGCAGGATTGGGGAAGCTGATCCCCAGCACCATCTCCACCACAAATCCAATCCCCAGGTTCAGAGGCATTGCAAGTTCTACATGTGTCCAAAATTGCAGAACAACAGGCAGAGAACTTCCTAGCTCAGATGATGATAACAGGTGTCTTAAATCCTTCCAAACTCTGCTCTGCTGTAAGGAGGGGAGACTTATCTGCAGGCAGGAGCAGCCCCAGACCCACATGCTGTCCTGCTACCTCCACATGGGTAAAGGGATTTTCTTGTGTCTGTGGGTCTGGAATTCAGAAACTGCTCTTTTCTGTAAATGGCATTAAACCACTGGTGAGGGTATGTTGCTTTAGCCATACCTGGAACAGATTTCTTCTGAAGCCACTAAACGTTTTTCTCTCACCCTTAAGTTTTAAAATCACGAATTCTGATTGAGAAATGAAGTCACTGTAGTTAGTGACTTGTCTTTGTTGTCTTTGCAGGGTACAGTTCCACCTTGCCTTTCAGTGGAGCTGAAGTCTTCAGTGTAAGCATGCAGTGCCTGCCTGTCCACTGGAGATGAGACTGGGCTTTTGAGGTTTTTTTCCTGTAATATGAAAGTAAAAGAGGCAAGCACAAAGCCCTTTTTTCATTTTTAAAAGACCCAACAGTTACGCTTGCTTTTTTTGCTAAAATCTAAAATTTCCGATATCTCCATGCTATTTTATTGCTGCTACTCAGTTGAAACTCTTAGATGTGTAGTAGGTGGTTGAGGGAAAGCACTTTGCAGTCCATCTAAACCCTGCTTTGGTTTTGAGGGGGGAAGTTGGGGTGTGAATAGGTAATTGAAGCATAGCGGAGTGGAAGCTGGTGACAGTGAACACCATTCTCAAATCTTTCCTGAGCAACTTGCTTGGATTTAAGAATTAATGGGCTACTTGGCCATGGTCCTGAGGTATCCAGAAATTAGGCAGCATCCCACCCTACTGTGTTTGCCCAGCAAGCTATGTAGCTCCTCACCACCTTGTTTGTGTTTTCTTCCCCCCTTTTCTGCTGCAGGGTGTGAACGGCATGTCTGTGGATGAGAAGACTGACTCCCCCATGTATGTGTATGAGTCAACGGTGCACTGTACCAATATTCTCCTCTGCTTAAATGACCAGCGGAAGCAGGACATTCTCTGTGACGTGACGCTGATCGTGGAGGGAAAGGAGTTCCGCGCCCACCGGGCTGTGCTGGCTGCCTGCAGCGAGTACTTCTTGCAGGCCTTGGTTGGGCAGACGGAAAATGACCTGGTGGTCAGCCTGCCGGAAGAGGTACAGTATCTCACCATGCTCACACTGTAAACATGACCCCCTTCCAACCTGAGCAATTAGGAAGACCTCTGTGGCCAAGGGGAGTGTGGTGCAGGTTTTGATGCCTGCCCCAGCACTGCTCTGAATGTGGTTTTTGTGTTCAGATGGGTTGCACATTGCTGAAGGATGGACTTGTTCGATCCAGCCTTCCTTACAACTCCTAGAGGTTACTGTGGCAAAGCTTTAAGATGCCTCAGCTCACCTTTGTCACTGCCACTGAGGGAGTCGTACCCAAACACTCAATTACCGTAGCTTTGTTCAGGGCATTATCAGGACCTTGATAGTCTGCTTTTCCAGACAGGAAATTTGAAAGGGGTGATGTGGCTGCTAGACAGCAGGTTATTGTTGAAAAATAGTTTGATCTGTCACATTGTTGGGAATCACACTGCTGTCCCTCCGTTTCCGGCAGCTCATATCCTTGTCCTCCTCTTTCCCCTCTCCTGCACCTCACTGGGCCTTGCTTCCTCTCACCTCCCTTCACAACAAGTTTAGGTTAACTGCTTTGGGCCATGTGTTTTCCACTGAGAAACCATGAGCAGTCTGTCAAAAAGCAGGGTTTTTCTCATGCAGCATGGTTCCCACAGCAGGAAGCCAAGGGACGTAGAAAATACATACCTCACTGGAAAGTTTACTTTATTTCACCGCAAAATCTCACTGGCTGGCTTCCACCCCCACTGTAATTTCCTCACAGCCATACAGCCGTGACAGCACAGCTACTGCAGGGCATGCCAGTGGCTTTGCTGTCCGCAGAAAGGATATGTGTGCCTGCTGGCCAGGCTGCCATCACCAGACACCTCAGCACCGCCTACCCAATGCCTCTGTCTGGGATGGGCAGCACAGAAATGGTGGCAGTGTACCCAGGGCACGGGGCAGCAGTCAGCTCAGTGGGAAGGTACTCTGGCATACAGAGGGTTTTTCAGCATCCTCTGCTTACCGCCCATGAGGAAGCATGATGTGTTTTAAATGATGTCGCATCCCAGAGTGTCACAAACCATTTTTCCCCCTCCAGTTTAAACCTCCAGAAACTTCAGTAGCATCATGATGTTGTCACGGCACAAGTTGGAGAGCATTCGAAGTAGGTCACTGGGGTAATTTCATTGCATCTTGACACTGAATATTACTCATGAAGAAATTTCAACCCAGACATTTTGCATAGGAGTTTAGAGACATCGCAGAGGATGCACTAGGATGTACATTATGATTCTGCCGTGTCCGCTAATAATTTCCAGTGGAAGAATCGACTCTCAGTCAGCGTAGCATACCTTTTGGAGTGCAAAGCTAAAGCAGGAGCAGAGAAGTGACAAACATACCCAGGGGTGCGCAGGTATGAAGAGATAGGAGAGTATCAGCTCTCTAATATAAAGTCTTGGTGAGACCTCCATGTATGATTCAGGTCCTGTTAGATGGAGAGATTTAATTGAAATTCACATAAGCGTATACAAGAGTGACTGAAGTGTTCATTAAAAGGAGCCTGGCCTGGTTCAGCCGAAGGAGGAGAAGACAAGACCATAGCAGGTTCATACGACTGGTGTGACAACTGAGACATGCTACAGTTCTTGTGTAGGCAGAGGGGATGAAATGGCTGAGAGGAGGAATTTCTCTTTAATACTAAAGACAGTGTTGACTGCAAGCATTGGTTGGTTTCAACTAGCTTTTAGTAAAAGTAGATTGGAAATTAGCAGATTTCTAAGCACAGCAGTGGTGGGGTGCTGAGCCACAGGCAAGTGGAAGGAGCAGGGATCATGATGTGTCTGCACTTGGTGACCCAGTCCTATGTTCATATGACACTAAAGATTTAAAACACAAAGCTTTGTCTTTCTGTGTGTTTCATGAGATACTACCAAAAAATATTCCTCCAGTCCAACCAGAAATGATTTCTATTTCAATGAATCCCCTTTGGATAAATGAAGTATCGAAGTTTCAAATTCTAGAATATATTGCATGAAAGGTCAAAACGTTTTAGTACCTAAAGGTTACACTGGTGGTTGCTACAGGTCTGGTGAAGCCTATGGGTTTACAGGAAGTGAATCTAGTTCTGAAGGTTTTTCACAACACTTTACCTAAGACCGCCACTGTTACTTTGCCACATGCTTCTATTAGTTGCAGAATGCCAGGGCTTTAACCTTCTCGTCCTGGAGAATAATTCCCTTAGCCTTTTAAAAAAAGATACTACAGTTACCAGTGCTTACTTGTACAGATATTTTCCATGTGCAGATTAACTGCATTGATTCTAACATGTCAAACAAAATAGCTACCAAGCTGCCGTTAGATTCAATGCAGAAGTGGTCAGTTAAATAGTTTCCCCACAAATGATAGTCACTTGGGGTAAAGAGAGATGCCTGATACACTTTGTTATTCCTCAGTTATTCCTTGGTTAAGATGTACATCTCTGCTTCTGGCATGCCTCTGCTTTCAGAGTGCCAGGAACTTTGGTAGGTGCCTGTGCATAGATATGGGAAGCGCCTCCAACAAAGAACAGTGTCAGAGCTCCCAACAAAAGGAACTGAAACACTTCTGGATTTAAAGATCTGATAGAGCAGGGGAAACACCATCTTAGTTGTTTTGCATCAAAAGAAGTTAGCAGGGTCGTCTAAAATTCACAAGCTAGTGGTTCTTCCCAAGGCTTTTGTTGGGTTTAGTCTGTGGTCTGCAGAGCTCTGACAGCCCATGAGTTATTGCTAAAGGTATCTGTGAAAACTGACTTAATCTGTCATGCAGGGAGTTACTCCTCCAGTGGGAAAATTTCAAACTGAAGTTGAAAGTTGATGTCTTGAGCCAATACTTTTTTTCAGGTTTAGAGGCAATTTATGTTGGCATATACTTGCTATAGAAAAACAGAGACTGAAAATCATTTGTAAATACAGCCTTCACAGCTCAGAACTCTTCTGAAGGTGATGATCACCCATAAATTAACAAAGCTGTTTTTAAGTCAACAATGCAAGCGTTGCATTTTAAATTCTGGCATGGTTTGAAAACTGCCAAAATGTGCAATTGTGGAGAAAGGGCATTATTATAATTTCTCAAAGGTTTGATGTCAGAGCTGGATAAAGCTTTGTTTATAAAGCTTTTACACTCATGTAATGTTGGTGTGAGGGAGCTTAACATCAAAACAAAAGAGCTTCTTTTTGATTATTCAAAGCAGTAAATCTGCCTCTGAAGTCTAAATTGCAGACTTTTCTTTTACTTTTCGTAGCATTTTGGGATCCTTTTGTTAATCTGGCATCCAAACATTGTTAGCTGTTGTCTAGCTAAACAGTGAACAGATGTTTTTTACATTATTTCTTGTTTATATCCAATTACAAACGAGAGCAGTCTTTATGATACGCCAGTCGTTTCAGTGAGGAGACATTGTGCACGCTCAGAATTGGGACTGGTAGAACTTACAGGGTTTTAAACCACTGCAAAACTTTTCACTACACATTTCAAATCAGTTCAAGCATGACTTAATGTGCCTCAGTTCAAACCTTTCCCTAATCAACTTAAACTAAGTCAGTATGGAGCTAATTCTGCACTGATTGAAGAGTTTCCATAAAACCTTTCATGGTAGCCTTGGTAATTTGATTTTGTACTACACTTTTTGTTAAAGCAGTGGATTTTAGTGTGTAGATAAGCACTTGGAAAAACAGCCACATAATAACAAGGACTCAGATGTGGCCATGGTGTGTGATCAGCCCTCAGAGCAGAGTTAGGGGAACAGAGTGTATCAGCTGCCTACAGTTAATTAAAAAGGACCCCATTAGCTCTTAACTTCTATGCTTTTCTCTTTATTGGCAGTTTTTGGTAAACAAGTAGAACCTCGCCTGCTTTTCATCCTTGCAAACAACAGCAGTTGTGCAGTTTGTTTCCCTAGCAGGTGCTGTGAAATGCAACCCAAAATTATGATTTTCTAAAAACTGAATTTAAAGCTGTGAAGTTAGTAATTCACTTTGTACCTCTAACTGTTGTTTTGTTTTATTTAATCACGAAAACTGGTCTTCCTTCCTTTAACAAGGCACTTAATTAAGCTTTTAATTCATGATAAGAAGTTAAATGGCACTTATGAGGCTTTTTTAATGGTTTCCACTTCCCATCCAGATTACAAAAAAAGGTGTGATAGAGAGGGAGACACGGCTGTCAGCCCGGGGTATTGTAGGTCATGCCAATATTAGCTGGCAGCAGGCCATTATCCAATTAACATTGCTTCATTGCTGCAAGTAATAGCTCTCGAGTAGATGATTGAGTCATTCATGCTGTAGTGGTACTCTACTTTACTTGAGAAGGAGCCAAGCTACTTTACTTGAGCTTCATCAAATAGGCTTTTTATTCACTATCATTACCTGCCTGGCCTTGCTAAAAGAATTGCACAGCGAGCCTGTAGGGGCAAGCTGAAAGCTGGGTGCTGGACAGAGGAGCATTCTGTGCAAACACCTTATTCACTTGGTTTTCTGAAAGCTGAGGTTGCAGTTAATTGTGGAAAAGATGGAAAGAGCAACAACCAATAAACCCCCTCAGCTGCAGCTTAGAAATGAGAGTCCTGACCTTGCTTATGGGTTTTTTTTACCTTGGGGTATACATTTGAAAATATTTTCCCCTGGTCATTCCAGCTGTGAGAGCACCAAATGCCTTTCTCTCTGGTGAAATTGAGCACAGGTCTTCTGAAGTAGTAGCCTGAGCTTTCTCTAGCACTGGTCCGATACTGTCCTTTCTGTTATGGACTAAAGGTCTAAAACTACATTACTTCTCCAGTAGGCTGGTTGGTTTTACCTGTAACCCTGAATTTCTTGAACCCATTTCAAAGAGTGGTTACTGGTGACTTTTTTTAGTGCAGTGAACTATGCGCTGAAAACGTTGCCTTCCAAAAGGATGAAACAGAGTTGTCCTTGGCTTGCAGATCTTCCACTGGGCAAAGGGAAGCAGCATCTCTTCTAGGAAGAGGTGGTAGGATGTGCTTGAGGAGCCTTTTTTGTTTGTTTATCCACACAGCTCTTTTCTTTGCTATTAAGAGAATGATGTTCAATGTAGATGTTGGCACACACCACAGGCTGAATTTCTCTGCGTTCTTACTGCTTTACTGCTCCCTGATGGCTGCTGCCAAACCTGCTGTTTCCCCACGAGGTCTAGCCCTGTGAAATCTGTCATCTGCTTCTTCGTTTGGTATGGGTTAACTCCCTCACACAGCTAATCTTTGCAAGGACGGGACTTCGATTCGAATTCAAGGCTGGCAAAAGCTGAGTATGTTGGAAGGCGAAGGCATGCGGCACCCTGGGGTGGGACTGAGCCAGGCATCTAACATTAGTATGGCTTGTAGCTGACAGGGAGGAGAAATACTGGCAGCTGCTAACCATCCATGCCAACCCGCCAGCCTGAGGGAAAAATGCTGGGAATTAGCCAGCGAAAGATGATTGTGATGAGGAGAAAATCAAAGGCAGGATGCAGGAGGTCAGCTATTACATACCCTGCTGGCTAAAGGCGATTATGATTCCTTTTTATCTCTCTAGAAAGAAACCATATTTTCTTACTTCGTCTCTTTCCTTTCCATGTACTGTGTATATGTATGAATATAATATCTTTAAGGAATGCAGGGACTGAGCTGGGAGTGCTCTCCACAGGAGCATTGAGTGGAAGAGGTGATAAATGTAGGAAAGAGGAGCAAGAGGGCAAGAAAAAGTTTCTTTCCCAGCTGGAGGGATGTTATTACACAGTAGGGAACAACAAAAGACCTCCTTTCTTTGTCACTCCAGAGATGTATTAGGAATAGCTAAGGTTAGTTCATAGAATAGGAAGCATTAATGTGGTTTTCTCTTTTTATGACAGTATAGGCCATTGATGTTCTTCACAGATTACAGTACTGGCCAGAATTATTTCTGCTGTGGCTCAGGAGGCAGCCGTGATCTGCAAGCCTTCCTGAAAGCCACCACTCCCTTCATCCACAGAGCTTTTTGTGGTGGCAAGAGTTTGTATCCCTCAGGCTTCTAGTAAAGTCAGACTTCAGACTCATTTCTACTTCAGCCTTACCTCAGCAATGCCACTTCAGTGAGTCCACACGGATGGAAGTTAGGTCTTTGGTTTCCAAAATTCCTCTTAAGAAATGTGTTATTTTTCATGCTGGTTTACAGTGCTGACGCTAACTGCGCAGAGGGATGACTGGAGGCTGCAGATCTATAGTGAGAGTAAAACTGAGCGTTTGGGTACTTCTTGAGGTCTTACATGACATGATACTAATTCAGGAGAAACCATGAAACAGAAATTGACATTGTTTAGTGTGTGTTGGTTATGTGGCCCAATACAAGGTACAAACAACATAGTTTGTTTCTAGCAGGTGAGCGATAAACCAGAAATGAGACCATCAAGAGGTGATACGAAATTCCAATCCCCGTCTCACTGCAGAGGCTTCTGGCACTGCCTGATTTTTTATGCCTCAAGTATGATGAAGAAACTAGCTGCATGCTTTTCATTCTGCGTAGTGTAACTTCCATTGTTTTCTGATGAAGGCTGTCTTGCTACTGATGTTGCGTCTCTGATCTTTTCCAGTAGAGAAAAGCAAATAATATCTCTGTTGTGTTGTGGGAAGAGCTAGGTTTAAAAAGCAAAACAAAAGCCATGCATACATGCATGTTAAGGAGAGAAAATCTTGCAATAACTCCTCTTCTGCCCTTTGTCAGTAGCTGTACTATTTACTTATTCTAGTAAGCATATAAAAATGTGCTGTCGAAGGGGATGTGGAGGTGAATGCGCGGAATGATGTTCACCACCGCGATAAGTGAACTCAATTTTGCTGCCTTTGTTAGACTCCTGCCTGCCGTTAGTGCTAAATTGGGCTGATTGACTGTGATTGCAGTCGCTATTGAAAAGGCAGTTTGCAGTGTGGAAACTTTCTCTCTCAAACATGACAAGCGATCTAAAATGTAAAAGATGTCCTGAAGAGTAAGTCCTAGAGGTAGAATGTAGTAAGGGCATGAGCAGAAGCAATTAGGATGTGTAACAGGAGGTGTATTTTATTTGTTTGTTTTAAATTGGGTTTGTTGGGGTATTTTCCATATTCAGATATGTAGGCAGGAAGGAGAATGAGGTGGCTGAGCCATGATTGTGCCTAAACAGAGCTGAAAGATCTCTTCCCTTTCTCCCCCTCCACCTTTGAATCTCTTACCTTTGCTTTTTCTTTCTCTGAAAATTTAATGCCAGCAAGCTAAGTATCTGCTCTTTTAAGAGTCTGGAAATATAGGCTGAGCATTTGCCATTTTAATAAACAGACAGATAAGGCCCAGGTAAGACACCTCTCAGCTTCACCACTTCAGAGACCACAACCTGTAAGGTACTTTCTAATCCTAGTACCAAGCTTTGTTTCGTTAGCGTTCCCAGGACCCAAATAAGATAAGGTTTTATCTGTGCACAGCACTGTCTGACAAGGATTCCCCAGTGAATAATGTCAGATCGACTGTTTTTCTCAGCTACTAGTGAAATTGAGCATGTTACAGGGTAGAATATGGCATGTATTCAAATGATGCATCGCAGCAGTCAACAAACATTAAGGCTAGGAAGTATGGTTCAATTTGGAATTGAAATATGGGGTTTAGGTGAGCAGAAGGCAATTGATTCGTACTGGGATTCAGGAATGAGATGCTCTTTGTGAATTTTACAGGCAGGCTGTTGTGTTTTTAAGAGGAACAAGTAGACTTACTCTCTTTTACATGTTCAGTGCAAGCTCTGAAGAGAGAAATGGCAGATTTATTCCAGGACTTTTGTGCAGTCTTGAATTTTCATCTGTCCCACTTTGATGGGGACCGACAGCAAAGACCTTTTGAGTCCCAGCACAGTCTAACACTACTAAAAGCCGTGTCCTTGGGCACTTTATTTACTTTGATAAAATAAATAAATAGGAGCAGCTGTACTTGGTCAAGTGACAGATCCATCTAGCCTGGGATTGGTTTGTTTTAAAAATGAGCTATAAGTTCTCTGAAAGAGCTTGAGAGGAGGCTTGTGTGGTTTGAAGACTTAAAAGAAAAGAAAGTATCAGGCATATCTCTGGGAAGCGTGTTTTAATTTACTGAGGAAAGATACCATGAGAGCCACTGGCAGTTGTTTTGAAGCCTGATTAAAATCAACTGAAAAACTTGGCATGTGTTTCTAGCAACAAACTGCCCAGTGATGTTTATGACTGGACATGGTTTCATAACTGTAAGGCAAATGGCCTTGGAAAGGGATGAGCTTTAGACAGCCCTCAAAGAAGTTTGGTGCTCAGTACAGGCGTAATTGAGTGGAATTTAAGATCCTAGGATGACAGATCAGATTTGCTAATAAATTTTTTGTCCTTCACTTTGCTTAATATGACTTTGTAAGAGCAGATGTCCTCAAAGCATATGGTTAAGTGTAACTGTTTCCCGCACAAAGAAGTCATTGTACATTTTTTAGTTTACAGTTTAGGAGGGCTCTTTGGGGTTTTTTTGCTTAAAGTTTGCACAGTGCATCTTTCGGGTCACTTAAGAGTCAGCGATGGAGACTTTACAAGACTTTGTGGAGGAAAGAAGGTTAATTTGCAATTGATACGGCACCGTGAATTCCTTGCTGTGACCCAGGGGCTGCTGCTAGCTGGGGATCTGCAGTTAAAATAGCTATAGCTGGGCTGAGAACAGGTAGAGGATCACAGTACTAGCGCTTTCAGTAAAACCAGTACATAAACAAGGTGTTGCCAAACAGCTGGAATTGAGAGGTATGGGTTCTGAAGTTAAAACATGGTAAGATAAAACCTTCAGCACTCGATTTTTGAGGTCTCTTGTGAACAAATGAAGTGTTGTTATCACCTCTCTGTGAATGCTGCGGTGGAAGCTGATGCATCAGATGGGAATTACAGCACAGGTCTGTTCATCAGGTCAGTGATGATTGAATCACCTTGTGTGAATCACTCAGCTGTGTTTACTTCTCTAAATGTTCTGGTTCACATTACCTCACACAGAGGTGAACAGACTGACCCACAGCTGGCACAGCTGCTAGTCCCAGAGTAGCCCATGTATCTAAACCCAGAGCTTCCAGCTTATCACTCCCCAGCCAGAGTTTCAGTAATTTTCTTCCCCCTCTATCTTTTAAGCATTTTCTTCCCTCTCTATCTTTAAAGCATGCATGATGCATTGAGGGGATTTTCAGACTAGTTGCAGCATTTTTCTAGGTAATTGGGGTAGAATGGAGCCACTGGCTGCCTTATCTGGTCAGTTGGTCCTGAGTGATTGGTGGGCTCTACTCTGTGTCCTCTACCTGTTCCTGTTGGAGAGACATCAATTTGATAGGTGGACCACTCGGTGGATAAAGAACTGGCTGGATGGCCGCACACAAAGAGCTGTGCTCAACGGCTCAATGTCCAGCTGGAGACCAGTAGCGAGTGTTGTCACTCAGGGATCGGTGTTGGGACTGGTCTTGTTCAACATCTTTGTCGGTGACATGGGCAGTGGGATTGAGTGCGCCCTCAGCAAGTTTGCCGATGACACCAAGCTGTGCGGTTCGGTTGGTACGCTGGAGGGAAGGAATGCCATCCAGAGTGACGTGGACATGCTTGTGAGGTGGGCTGATGCCAACCTGATGAAGTTTAACCATGCCAAGTGCAAGGTCCTACAGCTGGGTGGGAGCGATGCCAAGCACAGCTCCAGGTTAGGGAAGAGAAGAGATTCAGAGCAGCCCTGCGGAGAAGGACTTCGGGGTGTTGGTTGATGAGAAAATGAATATGAGCCTGGCAGTGTGCACTTGCAGCCCAGAAAGCCAACCGTATCCTGGGCTGCATCCAAAGGAGCATGACCAGCAGGTCGAGGGAGGTGATCCTGCCCCTCTACTCTGCCCTTGTGAGGCCTCACTTGGAGTATTGTGTGCAGTTCTGGTGTCCTCAACATAAAAAGGCCATGGAAGTGTTGGAACAAGTGCAGAGGAGGGCCTCGAGGATGATCAGGGGACTGGAGCACCTCCCATATGAAGACAGGCTGAGAAAGCTGGGGCTGTTCATCCTGGAGAAGAGAAGGCTGCGTGGAGACCTCACAGCAGCCTTCCAGTATCTGAAAGGGGCCTCTAGGGATGCTGGGGAGGGATTCTTCATGAGGAACTGTAGTGATAGGACAAGAGGTAACGGGTTCAGACTTAAAGAGGGGAAGTTTAGATTGGATATGAGGAAGAAATTCTTTCCTGTGCAGATGGTGAGGCACTGGAATGGGTTGCCCAGGGAAGTTGTTGATGCTCCATCGTTGGCGGTGTTCAAGGCCAGGTTGGACATAGCCTTGGGTGGCATGGTTTAGTGTGAGGTGATGCAGGAATCATAGAATCATAGAATAGTCAGGGTTGGAAAGGACCTTAAGATCATCCAGTTCCAACCCCCCTGCCATGGGCAGGGACACCTCCCACTAAACCATGTCACCCAAGGCTACGTCCAACCCAGCCTTGAGCACCGCCAGTGATGGAGCATTCACAGCTTCCATGGGCAACCCATTCCAGTGCCTCACCACCCTTACAGGAAAGAATTTCTTCCTCATATCCAATCTAAACTTCCTCTCTTCAAGTTTAAACCTGTTACCCCTTGTCCTACCACTACAGTCCCTCATGAAGAGTCCCTCCCCAGCATCCCTATAGGCCCCCTTCAGATACTGGAAGGCTGCTATGAGGTCTCCAAGCAGCCTTCTCTTCTCCAGACTGAACAGCCCCAACTTTCTCATCCTATCTTCATGCAGGAGGTGCTCCAGTCCCCTGATCATCCTCGATGGCCCTCCTCTGCACTTGTTCCAACAGTTCCATGTCTTTTTTATGTTGACACCAGAACTGCACACAATACTCCAAGTGAGGTCTCACGAGAGCAGAGTAGAGGGGCAGGATCACCTCCTTTGACCTGCTGGTCACGCTCCTCTTGATGCATCATTCTCTGCAGCAGCTGCTCATCATTTCAGAACTACACTTTAGAGAAATGGAAGTGTAGGACTGCAGAAAGTTTTCACAGGTGTGACCCAGGATGGATTCAGTGGTGGTATTGTATTCTCAGTGCTCCCCTCTGCTCCTGCAGCATCAGATATACTTCCCCTTGAAGCCAGGGCTGAGGTGGGTTTATGGGGGTAGCACAACAGAAAGAAGACCATACAAATAAATGAACTGTCCCAGAAAGGGACCTGAAGAGTGCTAATAAAGAGATGTGGGCATCTAGTGTATTGTGCATCAAACATGTGGTAATGCTCTACTTGAAGTCTGCTTGTGATAAGACCAAATTCCCTAGTCTGTGCATATACAGCTTTATGTTTCCAAGACGGGTGGAGTTGCAGTCTGTGATAGTGTTTCAAGGTAAAAAAAGTAGATTTAAAGAAAATGCCCATTCAAACTTTGCCAGTGCAGTTCTCAGTTTCGGGAGAAAATGCCTTTGATGCATTTTCCTGATGGTCCAGGATTTTCATCAGACAGCTAAGAGGCTGAGGCTACGGTTTTGGCTGTGCAAAGCTTCTGCCTGTGGGAAATGTGTTGTGGTTTTGCTTACCTTTGAAATTACCTTTGAAATTCAGCCTGTGTTCCTCTTGTTTCAAGGGCCTGCAGCTAGTAAGAAACTAGTCTTAAGCAACTCTGAAAGCAAAATACTTTTCCATCTCTGACCATACCACAGTAGTACAACATGCCTAGCCACTTCTCTGCCGTGATACACAGGCAGAGAAAATTTCCTTGTCAGAGGATTCTTGGTCAAGTGAAAACAGAGTAAGTTCAAGTTATTTCCTGTTTCTTTCAAAGGGCAGGGTAGGAGCCAGTAACCTTTCAAGACAGGAAAAAGGTGGGGAAAGACAAATCCTGACAACTTCCCTTCTGCTTTCCACAGAGGACTAGTGCTCATTTCTGCTTCCAGAAGGCGAAACTGAGCTAAAAGAGGACAGGTTTCCAGCCGTTCTATCTGCCTGTTGAATTGAACTGTTTTTTTCACCTTGTTTTTACCTGACTGCAGATTTCCATGTTCCCCCAAGGGTGGCTTTCTGTACATGGTGTTTTTGTCTGGACATAAAGCCAAATCAAGTAGTTTCTGTCTATTCCTTGAACTTGTTAGTTTTCAAGAGACTGAACACATCAAACTAAGGCCGTGTTTTAAATGTCTTAATTAATTTGTCAAATTCAAGGCACAAAAACCAGAGTTGCTTGTCTTTTGTAAAAGCCATCTATTCTTGTCATTTTTGTCTGATTTATATAAGCAGTAGCCATTTAAAACAAATAATATCTATCCTGTTGTCCAAGGAAGTGAAGAATGAAGAGGTGTCCATGACATATATAGGTATTGGGGCATGCTACAGAGAAGCTTGTTCACATTTACAAAGTCATCAAGGCATTCAGAAAGCAGAAACCATTGCTTTCAGTACTGGCAGAAATTTTTCAATCAGTAACTCCTTTTCTTCTTTCCCTGTCGCCAGTGTATCTTGCAGTTGGAGGACAGAGAACACCCAGTAAGAGCTACCTCGGGCTTGGTTTAGTGTTGCTTCCTTTTCAAAGATGAGCCTAATCCTTCTCTTATGGAATTTATGCTTATGGGTGAAGTTATAGTCCGGTTCTGAAACTTGTTTTCTGCAGAGGAATTGCATAGCTAAAGGGGGTCTGAGAATTCATGGTTATTTCTTGTTACTGTGCTTTGTAGCTCTTGGTTAAATTGTAGGGTGGTAGTAAAGCCCTCTCTAAATATTCTCTTTCATGAAAGGACGTTTTACTCTAACTAGGCTTTTCTTTTCCAAAGCTGCTCTGATTGCATGTAGAGTTAAAAAAAGGGTCAGGTGTCTTATATGTTCTTGAGAGGCTTCAGAGGTGTCTTTGTTGTTGTAAAGAGCAGATGAAATCAACATCATTATAGCTATTTGACCAAATTATTTCCTTCCTGATATTAAAATTTCTTAAAGACAAGGTTTTCATGAGCCCTTTTTGTAACTCATTGCCTGCGCTGTTATTTTTTATTATTATTTATATAAGGGGAGGGAGAAAGTTGTTCCATTTGCAGCTTGCAACCCTTGTCCATCTGTCAGGTGAATGTATTTTAACAGGAATTAATGAATGCCTGTTTTTATTTCTCCCCTGTCATGGTTTAAGCCCAGCCAGTAACTCAGAACCATGCAACCGCTCGCTTACTCCCCCCGTTCTTCCTCCCCCCACTCCTGGAGGGATAGGAAGGAGAATCGAAAGAATGTAACTCCCACTGGCTGTGATAAGAACAGTCCAGTAACTGAGGTATCACTAATACTACCACCAATAATAATAATGACAAGGGAAATACAAGGAAAGAGAATACAACCACTCACCACCTGGCAACCGATACTCAGCCTGACCTGAGCAGTGATCTGACCCTTCCGGGTAACTGCCCCAAGTTTATATACTGGACATGACGTGCTGTGGTATGGAATACCTCTTTGGTCAGTTTGGGTCAGGTGTCCTGTCTCTGCTTCCTCCCTGGCTGCTCCTCCTCCCTGACAGAGCATGAGACTCAGGAAGTCCTTGGTCAGAGTAAACATTACTGAGCAGCGACTAAAAACATCGGTGTTATCAGTGCTGCAAGTCAAAAACACAGCACTGCACCAGCTACTAAGAAGGAGAAAAATGACTGCTACTGCTGAACCCAGGACAGTATCACCTTAGAACAACGGTTACACCATTGTTGTCTTTGGAAAGCTTTTGGATCTGCTTGTCTTTGTGTGTGCACACCATTTTTTGGTACCATGCCAGGCACCCCATTGAGACTTTAGTAGTGATCAGAGGAACAGAAGGAGATTTTGAAGTTTGGATTTAAACCCTATTCACATGTCCAAAACTTTGTAGAACCTCCATAGCAGTCTACTGGAGAGCTGGGCTCTCTGTTGTATGCTCTCCATGCCCACCTCTGCTGGGATGAAGCAGCTTCTGCCCTGACACCTCTGAACACGAGGTCCTCCAGCAAATGTGGGAAGAACTTCATGTGTACTTATTCTTCAGGAAAGCAGCCATCCCAGGGCAAGTTGGCATTTCCTCACTCTCTTTATGCATGTGGTTCTGACATGAAATGCTCTTGCTTAGTCCTGTCAGCTGCATATCATTCTATTCTGAGGAAGGTGAGAGCAGCCACTGAAATGGATGCAGCTCCGAAAGGTATCAGCTTTACTCTCTCCCCCCCCCCCCCCAAGTTAGTCCTAGCATTGGGTTTGTGTGGTAGCTACTGCACAAGTGGGAAGCATCACTTACAAAAAACGGAGAGCAATGAAAAATGCAGTGGCTGCCCATCAAGTGAATGTATTTGTCATTTGGTGTTTATGTGGCTGATGAGCATTCTGCATTTGACCAGTGCTCTGGTTTGCCAGGGTTCTTTAAAGGTCCCTGAGAAGCCTTTACAGCAAATGAAGGAACCTTGGCAAGATCCTGCATTACACCGTGCCCTGGCCAGCATTCCTGTAGTTCTTGCCATTTCCTGCCCCTTACAACATGGCTGTGGCTTTGGACAGCAAGCACGTTTTGTATTTTTATATTTCCCAGATGAGTTAGTTGAAGTGTCTTTCTCTGTGAGGGTTGTTACTGCGTGCTGTGGATTTGCACAGGGGTGAGGGATTTTTGTTATGTGTGGTTATGTGCTGTTTCATGGCTCTGTTTTATTTCCTCTTTCATCCTCCTCCTACTCTCTCTTCTACCTGATTCATTAAATTAAATCTAACATAGCAGTACATTTAGACAGAGGCAACACTTGGCTATGCCAGTTCCCCAGTGACTTTAAACTGCTGGCTGAAGTACTGCAAACAAACATAGACCCTGTCTTGGCCAGCAGTTCCACCCAGCTATCTGTGTGTTTGCTCTCCAGGCTTTATTTTACCTACACTATTGGAGACTGCAGAGTCACAGCCTATATCTCATTGTTATGCATGGATGGGAAATATTCCTGTCTGATTTGCATTCATTAGCTGTTGGTAGTTCCTCTGTTGAGGTCTCTAGCCTTGTTTTTACAGTGCTTTTGGCAGTGTTTCTGCACTTGGTGTGTGAATTTTTATGATCTGTTGCATGTTATTCATGCAATTTCCTGCCCTGTAATGGTATCAGTTTTCCAGACACAGAGGAATACAAACGAAAACCCAGGAGCCAGCATTAGCATAAAATGTCCCAGTTCTGTCAGTTTGATTAATTTGTCTCTTTGTCTCCTCTGTATATGATAAGTGCTATTAATGGTTGCAACACTTCATATGTCAAAGTCTTTCTTCCTAATGACTTGAAAATGTGGTTTATTTCCCCCTTTTTTATATTATTTTTCTCATTTAGCATTCCACTCAAGTATAGATTTATGCCATGCTCTTTCATTATCTTACTGGTTGCAGCACTGGAGTGATTACATATGGTGTAGGGTATGAGCAAAGATGTGATCCCAGGGGCAGCAGCTGCTGATGCTAGCTGAAAATAGATCCAGCGTATGCTCAGCACTTTTCCCAGAGGTCTTTTATTTATTAGGAACAGTCTTGATACAGGACAGCTCAGACCCTCATTTAGCAAGATGACTTTTTGCCTTTCAAGAACAGTGCAGTGACTTTGCTCTATTTACCGACTGCTGTGTAATTCTTTTTCACTGCCTCCTATTGAAGCAGGGACTTTACCTAATGTAAATTGTAATATAATCCTGATTTATAATGAAGTCAAGAAACAACAGGCTCCAGTTGGAGTAATGGAACTTGACAGATCTAAGGTTTAAATTAAATAATCCTATTTGTAAGACAGCATTTGTACATGGTACACTGGTTTAAAATGAACTTCAGTTCTTCTTCAGCAAATCCTTTACCATTCTCTGTGTTTTGCCTTCCATAAAGGCTTTTTAGAGAACAAAATTCATTTGGGAATATCGTGTTTGTCTTTGTAAATGTGTCTGGAACAATGCATTGTTTTCTTTCCCGTAGCAAATTGTTTCACATAACTCTTTAATTAAAGAGGAAAAATTAATGTAGGTCATTTATTCAGGGCACGCCACATCTAACCTGCTTTAGTGGCCAGAAGAGGCCAGCTGCAGAGAATGAGGAAGAGGGAGAATGCTGGAGGGAAAATAGAGACGAAGGCTGCAGCTCTACTCTTTGCCTCCCAGGAGCGGAGGTTCATCCTAGCAGTGATTTGTATGGAGGGAGAAGATTACCTTCTATGAGCTGTCCTTCCCTTACAGGTGGCAGAGGGGAGCGGTTTCAGATGGTGTTTCCTTTTGTGTCTGCACCCCAGTTTTTGTCCTCCGTCACTGTCATACCAGTGCAAGCAGTGAGAGCCCTGGAGTACGCAAATCAAAAGGTGGCTGGCTGCTCAGAGCTGGCAGTCAGCGCAGAAGTGGGGGTTGGTGGAACAAAAGGCTTGTAGATGAGGAAAAAAGACCAGGCAAGGGAGCTTGAGATGCTGGAGAAATTATGGGAACAGGCACAGAGAAAGGGCAGTGGGATAAAACCACCAAAGATACGGTGCAGGGGTTTTCTGGCCTAGATTGAGGGAAGCTATCTTGGAAGATGACCTCTTCCCTTTTCTCTCACTCAGCATTGCATTTTTGCCTTCATTTCTGACTGCATTTAGTTGCTGCTGCCCCTCTCTGTCATCTTTCTGTTTTTCCTTTGTACCTGGCTGTAACGTGCCCCTTTACCCAGGAGCCCGACAGACGCTCTCACCCTGAGCCAGCCTTGTACACTCCAGCAGAAACAGCCCAGCTTGGGTATCCAGCTTGGTAATGTTCCACAGCTACCTGTGTGACTGTGCTGTCACCCCGAGTCATCAGCTTCCCACAGCCCTGGCAGAGAAAATGTCTCTTTCACAGCAGTTGTGTTCGGGCAGTGTCAGCCACCATAAGCCCTGGGAACTCGGTTAAGAACTTTTTCTCCCAGAGCTTGCAGGGAAGTCATAACTTCTATTAATTAGAAACCAAGCCCAGTTCCCCAGTGCTGTCAAGAAGGGACAGTACTGCCCATGACTACTTGGGAATGTGGGGAAAAACAAGCTTACAAAGGCAGAGCAGTGCAGGCCAGCAGAAGAGGCAAAGGCGAGGAGGATCCACTCAGTAATGGCATGGACATCGTGTGGGCCCTTGCTTCTCATCTAGGGAGAAAAAGCAACAAGGTCCAAGAATAAAAGTCCATCAGTAGGTTTTAGAGTTGCTGCTGGTAGCTTGCACACTGCCCCGTCTCCTTCTTCTGACAGACGTGTGCATGGCTATAGACATGGCTTTCTGTTCACTTGGAATTAATGGGAACAGAAATCAATTAGTAGGATAGTGGAATTAATATAATAAGTGGAAGTGAAATAAATATAGTCAGTGGAATTAGTAGGATAGTGGAATTAATAGGGCAGAAAAGGAGGTGGGGTACACTGTATTCTGCAAACACAGAGTTTCAGCCTCCTTGACCCTTAGAAAGATAAACAAAATAAAATAGCAAGAGCCAATTCCAGGATGATTCAATATGCAAATAAACTGGTTTTCATTACTCAAGGCACACATAAATGCTCACTGGTGACTGAGGCAGCAGAATAGCACTTCACTGTTCATTATTTTACCAGACAGTGATAATTGTAGTTAATATTTTCTTAGTAGTGTCTCTGAGACTTTATTTATACTTCTAATAATCTGAGCAGCTGTAATGATGCTGGCTGCCAGAGCTGTAGCCTTTTAGAAGCGCTCTAGTGTGGCAATGATATGACGGTAACAGAAATATAAGGAGACGATGATCTTCTCGGAGCAGATGGGGCTAATTCAGCCCCTTTCGCACACATTCACGTTCTCTAGTCTCTTTCTCACACTAGCATGCGTGGGTGCACGTGAGCATATGTAGAAACACACACACACAAATAGCTGTAAAGTCCCAACTTCCACCCTCCTGGGAAGTCACATGTCAAGCTGGAAATGCCATCATTTTTCTACGTGAAGAATGTATCTAGAGCTTCCAGCATAGATGGCATTTTCTATGCCTCACTTGCTGGTTAGATCCTGAAAATCTCATGTATAGATCAAAAAGGAGAAAGTTCCTTGGAAACAGTGCAGAGCTGGACGCAGGGTTGTAGCTGGAATGCCATTGCCCATCCTTCCCGTCCTCTGACCGCTGTGCTGCAGGGCACTCCTGCTGAGCCTGTGCTTCTTTAGGGACTGAAAGAGCCATTTGCCTTTTTGCACAGCAGGCTTAATCTCAGGAAGAAAGCAGATACCTCTGATTTTATATGGTGGGACTTATGGCGGCTAGCTAACCTTTTGGGCCACCACAGGAGGAGTTAACTGCTCCTCGTGGAGGATGGGAGGGGACAAACTTTGGCAGCTCAGCGATGGCTGGTTCTCCTTGCAAACATGCTTTGCTGAGCTGAGTGGACATCATTGATGAAATGTGAACACACCAAGCAGTGGAACAAAGCCACCATAATCCTCAGATCTGGTAGTAGCCATGCAGAAACAAAACCAAGGTTAATGCAGAAAAACTGTGTGTCCAAATACCAGAAATTAAAAGGCAAGGCAGGGGAGGAGGGGAAGGAAAACTAGAGCTTATGCAGTATTTGGCAGGTTTTGTGTTAAATATATGATGCCTGCACGAAGCCAGGTTACTTATGCAGGGTTTCAGCCTACCAGTTAGTAATCGTAAATGGCTGGTTACCTTCTGAAGTGCAATAGTAAAACCTTTGATATTCAATTCCTTCCCAGCAGAAGCATCTCTAGATTTTGAATGTTCCAGTATTTGCACGGCTGTGCTCTCTGCTACCCTGACCTAAGAATGCCAGTGATTTTATATACTGTGCCATGCATGGTCTCAGCTAATGCTGGAAGCACGGGCATCATCAGCCCTGTGGAACCCACAGCTGAGCATCCATGAGCTGCATCGGATGTTAGCCAGCACCATTTCCTGAGCCTGCTTCTTCTCCAGCTCCTTTGTCTTCTGATTTAGTTCTCTTCCTCAGGGTGCAGCCTTGTGTTTTCCTAAATCATATCTGACAGAGCCTGCTTCTTTCTTTCCTATGCTATGCGAAGTATAATAATAGGGCTTGTAGTGAGATGTCTTGCTGTGAAGTATTCCTTGTTTTTATAAAGTAATTACAGTGTCTTTAATGCAGTGTGTATTTAATACACTGTATTACAGAGTTTATTTGCATAAATGGATTCTGCCATACTTTGGAAGTAGGAGTACTGGTGTAATTTACAGTCTTCGTAATTTTTCTGTATTGTTGTGTTTGCTTGTGTATTAATTGCAGCTTGAGAAACTCTGAGCCACTCCCCTAAGCACCCTCTGAATTAGCACATTTCTACATGCATCTTAATTTTCTGCTTATTTTGGTATTTCCTAATGTAACTTGGAGGCTATTACAGTTTCTTCCTTCAAGAAGTTCTTAAACTGCTTTTTGTTTTCCCTTTTTCTCCCCACTTTGGCTCATGATATGCACCTAAACGGATCTTTCACAGACTCTTCTCTCACAATTTATATTCTGTGAAAGCTTTCCCACTTCCTCCTCCCCCCTCCTCACTGCTCAACACTTTCTCTTCTTTAATTTTTTCTTTTTTAATCTGAGGGTCAGTTTAGTTTCCCTTTTGCAAAAATACGGGACTGATTTTAATTTTAAATTTTAGTTGCACGTCAATTCTGATGATGCTCTTGGGTTAAAATCTGTTCGTTTCTGCCCAGTCCTTCCTTGGTGGTTTCAGCATGGTTTGTGCAGGCACCCAAGGAGAGAAGGTAGCATTTCTGCTGAGCTGATGACACCTTCCTGTGTCATCCCTCATTGCTGCGTTCCAGGTTTCTTAAGGTGTAAGTTGCTTTAGAAAAACAAGTGTAATGCAAACTGCCAGATATCACAGCAGTGTTTCCCTTTGCTTTATCTTCCAGTTCATGCCTGAGTGTTTAAACTGCTAATTGGTGCCACTGGTTTTTATGTGTTCTTTGTTGATTCAGTCGTGTCGTAGCCAAGTGGTTCCTTCAGAGAAAAGGTTACTTGCAGCATCCTCATCTCTAATTCTATTTCTAACACCTCCACCCAGAGTCTGACCTCAGCAGCTTGAAAATTCTGCTCCAATTTTTTCACCTCTTCTTGCCAGCAAATACTCTCTTGGCCATACTTTTGAATTTTCTCTGTTCTTCAGCTGCGCTGGGCAGCCTCCAACATTGACAACATACCACAGGGTATGTAATTAGTTAAGAAAAAAGTGTTCTACTCAAGTTCATTAAGATATTTTCTCCAGACAGGGGTACTTCAGCTGTCATTCCTCTGGTTTGATGCATAGTATTGCAGGCAGTATGCTGTTCATGGTTTAATAAACTAGTGTTTAGCTGGGGCTATTACCACAGTGAGTCTGGTTCAGAAAACCCCAAGCATGTGGGTGCCTTAACTCTTACACTCCACCCACAAGTCACGTGCAGTCGAGTGCTGACATAACCAATAATATGGGCATCGATCTGCTGGCTGCTTACGCCATCTTTACGCTTGGCAATCAATTCCAAGCCACTTCCCCCGCCATCAGCAGTGACGCGCTTCTCATGGGGTGATGGACACAGTTTGCAATTGCTGCTCCCCGTCCTCGAGGCAAATCTAGTGTGAATGACCTCTCCTTCCTCCCCGTCACACCAGGAGCATTGCGGTGCTTCATGGGCACTGAGAAATGTAGGTCTTTCCCTTCCTTTTCAAATGGGGAGGGAAGAGTCCCTCTGAAGTACTGCTCCTGAATGTTTGTTAGGCTGGAGAGGACAGTAAGAAGCAATTTGCTTTTCTCCTTAGGTTTGTAAATACTGTCACAGGCCTTCTAGTGTAAATTCATCATCTGGCCAAAAGCTGGGACTTTAAAGGGGGAAAGCTGAAGGGAGCATCTGTGCGGGGATCGGGCACAAAAGTCGGAAATTGGACTAGCATTTCCAATGTGGCATCTTTCATAAAAGTGCTGCTGAAGGTTGTTAAGCATCTCCTTGGAGCGCTCAGCCTGGTGCCTCAAGAAGCTGTTGTGAAGGATGCACTGGAAAGATACCAGGGTGCCCATTGGTTTGGCTTTGCAGGTGGCAGCTTTTTCAGTGGGACTTTTTCTAAAAAATTAAGGAAATAAAGTAGGTAAATCAGCCTCCCAAAGAAGGGGGCTGCCTGTCTGAGTTCTCCCATCGCCTGGCATGCGTTCGTGCCCAGGGGTGTCTGTCATGGTGGTGGTATGGTGTCTTCCCACCCCTGCAATGTGATGTGATGCAGTACAATGCGATGCAGGAGATGTCAGACTGTCACTTGGACTTTGGGTCACTTTTCTGTCCAAGTACGTACATACTACGCGAAGTGGCTGAATGTTAAGCTGGAGCCGTCTGGGTATCTGTGTAGTTAAAAAGTGGCTTTAGGATGAAAACAAAGGCCTCTCTTCATCAGTCTTCTCTATCAGCAACTTGTACATTCCTGTCTTGTTAAAAGCTGAGACAATACGAATACCTGCATCTGATACTTCTCACACAAGTTGGATTTTAAAGGGTGATTACTCATTTTAGGAACTCCACAGTTTTATGAGCGGATAAGGGAAATACATCCATAAGCTGCTAGTGAGAGAACACTGAAATTAAAGGGGGGAAAATGCAGTAGAATACTGGCATGGCATTGACTTACAAAAGTACTCTGCTATTTATTATATCTTTTACTGACTTTTTCCTGCCTCCTGCATGTTCTCACCTTATGTAAAAGGATCATGGTTGCAAAATAATTGCTGACTATGTGCAGGCTAACTTTGAGCAAATATAGGAAAAAACCCATGATGTGTAGCACCATTGATTTTGCACACGACTGACCTGTTTGAGCCTAGCAATATATTGAAAATTCCAAAGAGTTTTCCAAAACCAAATAAGTTCAGGCTAGGAAAAACAGGGTCTGCCAGTCTCCAACATCCCAAGTAAAAATAACTTAGTAAATAGCCAGGAAGTCTCTTAACTCTTAATGGAATAACAGCTTTGGTGACTGATTTTGGTTATCAGATTACACTCTGAAAATAACTTCTACACTATACTTGCAATTGGCTGTAAAGGAAAAAGAATACAGTGTGTGCTAATTTTAGCAAATAAGATTAGAGTTAATATTTAATCCCAGAGACCTTCTTCAGGCTGTGGAAAAAATAGCAGCAGTTAACTGTCACTAATCTTATCTCCTATTTCCAGCATGTGTTTGATTATATAAGTTGTGCTGTTAGGGACACGCTGGCCAAGTGTGAAGTCAGTAGTTTGTTTCGATACATCCTTGGGTTTGTTAGACAAACTTAGGGCTGAGGTGGATTTGGAAGGTCTCCACACATGCCTTTAGACTGCAGTAGCAACACTGAAAGGTTAACAAAGCGGGTACCACTGTAGGCCCACTGCAAAACAATGTGTGAATAACAGATTGATTTAGAGTTCTGCAAGAAAACAGTCGCTTTACTTGTATGTTTCTATCCAGTTGTTCTAAATTAATATTCAGTTTGGGATTTGATACTCAGCATATGAGGTTTGATTCAATTTCCCTTTCATACTTCCCTACAAAATGGCCTAATAATTAAATTGGTGTTTGGAGATTAGGGATGAAGGCTTTCCAACTGTTTTTAGGTACCTGGTGATGAATTTAACCTGAAAATCAAAATACTAAAAATTTAGTCAATAATCTTACAAGCAGTTTTCATGCTTCACAGAAAACCCGTCATTGCTCCTATCAATTTCAAAAAGACTACTCCAATGCATAAAGATAATAACTTGTGCCTGTGCTGCTTTCTCAGCGGGGCTGAGACTGTCAGGACTTCTGCTTTCTCAGTGGGGCTGCCAGTCTGACCATCTAATTTATCCACGATTTGGTAGGATTTAGCAACTAATGTTCTGCAGATCTCATTGATTGAAGGAGGAGGGGCCTCTGCCCTCCCACACCCCCACCAGTGAGCTTGTTCTTTGAATATGCCCTAGGTATGCTTTACTTGAAACAGTTGCACATGCATTCGCTCTTGAACTTTGATGCTGTTTTCTAGAAGATCACTGGCACTCTGCCCTCATTAACACGGAAATTAGGACTGGAAAAGCCTAGCAAATTAAAGCCTGCCTTGCCAGAGCAAGGTTGTGCTTTGTTGGTTTTGCTTTGCAGTACTCATACATGAAGTATACATCATCTTCCCTGGAAAGCCTTCAAAGATCTCACTGAACTTGCTGTTTAAGAGTCAAAAGAAAATCCCTACGTTTTTATGCTTCAAAGTCTTTTCTTTGCAATCGGCACTAGCACCCCATCTCAAACTAGTCAGCTCTCTGTTCTTGATGATAGTATGCATCAGATTACTCTAAACATTCTCTTGCTCCATTTTAGATACTGCGTTGCCAAGTTTTACATTCCTACATGTTTACAATGATCTTTCCTTGCCCTTAATCACTTTTCCCCTCTTTAAATTGAACTCAGACTTGCTGGCATTTTGCAGGGATTGACCTTCCCCACTCCAGATGCAGCTTTTCATACAGATGCCATTCGGAGCAGAGTTACCAGACATCTGTGTTTCCCTTGGAAATAACCTTTTTTCCCCCCTGTAAGAAGTACTGTCTGTGCAGAACTGGAGGATTTTGTCTATTTGTCTGGGATTTTGAGACATCTGGAAGTCTGGGCAGCAGCTAATGAGCGAGCACTGATGAACTCTGCAGTGCACAGTGAGTCCAGCCTATCCTCAGAAATGTCAGACCTCTGCATGTGCTCGGAGGCCACATCCCGTGTGTGGGCAGTGCAGACAGCGCAGAGGCTTCCACACTTGATCGTTCGCTGTGGAGGAGACCCCATACAATAGGGAACCAGAGGGAGTTCACCCGCAGTGCTGTGTCTCCTGTGGTGCCTGTGGGTGTGTGTACAACTGCCTTTAAAATAGAATCTCCGCCATAGAAGTCCCTTACGAAAATACGATGTTCCTAACATGAAAGTGAGGTAACCCTCCTTCTAATTTTAGAACAGCTCATGCCCAGTTTTAGAAAAATGCTGTGCTAAAAGTGTTCTGTATTTGCATCTGTAATGCTGCCTTCTTTACTAGCATTTCTCGTTGCTGACTCTCATCTCAGCTCCTTATTCTCCCATCTGACAGTGATCAATATTGTTTTCCTTGAGTTAGCCAGGGTTTCGTCAATGATATAATGCCAACCAAAGAAGAAGGGAAGGCAGAGAGTATAACAACACAAATATTTCTTCAAAAGGAAGAAGCATTACCCGGAATGCATCGAGAAAATGTAATGGCAGATGATGGAGGAAAATAAAAGCAGGAAGATTTCCTCACAGGGAGGTTTTAAGTAGTCTGGCAATGATCTCCCAAAGGAAGTAGTGGAAGTCTGGTATCTTAAATCAATTAAAACTAACCAGAGCATTGCACTCCACAGGACTCTGTAAGGAGAAAAGCAGTGTTGGACTGAGCTAAAATAGATTTTGCATGCTTATTTTCTGCAGGGCTGCTGTCTGTATTTTGCTGGTAAATTCAATATGGCTAATGCTGATTAACAACTCTCTTGATGGTGATTATATCACTGCATTATTTCCAGCCCTTTCCTCAGTATCATAAACTCATGAGGGCATGGACATACAGAACACTAGCCTGGCTCGGCTAGCTCTGTCTGGAAGACAAGTGGCACATGAAGGGCTGAAGAGCTTTCACCTTAGCAGTGGTCTGGCTTATTATCATCACAGTGGTGAATTGACGTAGACCTCTGTAGTACATGCTGAGCATGGTGTACCTGTGACAGCGCAGCTGCATGTGTATCACTGGTGCTTGATCTCTTGGATTGCTGTAGAGCAAGAAGAGGTGCCAGATGGCTTAAGTGGGGCTGCAGTACCCGTGTCCTCTGTGTGTTGCTGTGCAGATGGGTTTTAACACATACAAGACCAGCTGGGGACAGGAGCAAGACAAAGTGATTCATCCTTAGACTTGGCAGGGTGTTTGGCATGTTTCGTGTATACAAGAGAAGTCCTCTGCTGGCCTGCCTTTAAAGATAAGGGAAAGCAAGCCTCTGAGAATCTCGGGTTTGCTTTTCTTGTCTGTGTGTGCATTGATGGGTTTATGTATGTTTTACCTTTACTATGCCTCAATTTTTTGTGCCCATTTACACAACAGAAATGGGTAGAAATTGGCATAAGGACAAATGATTGGAGGGCAGGGAAGCAGTGACATGGCTTATGAGCTTGGACAAGGAGCCTGGTGGAGATTCACACAAATTGACCTGCCTACTTAAACATTAATGTACATGGAAAATAACATTTAAAAGCAAACAAATCTTGGACGTATGACATCTTATTGGGGGGGGGGGGGGGGAGAAATAAACTGAGATTGTTGCTGGCATGTGTTTTACTCATCCAGCAAAGGTCTCTCTCAGTGTAAATGGGGACTGTTATATCGGAGAAATGGTCTGTTTCCTTCTGCAAACACAGATCAACTTGATTTCAGTAGCTGTTTTCACTGGGATGCATCAGTCAGGTCAAATCATTTTTATAGTCTGTTCTTACCTCTTCCTACAGAAATGCGTGTGTGATGGTAATACACATGCCTTTTCTTTCCCAGTGTATGGTGCTCATAGCCATGCTTCAGTGCCTTGATTCCATCCATCCTGCCAGAATGCATCAGATATGGGCGTTCCCAAAGCTGGTGGGGCTGAGGCAGGGGACCTGCCACGGGAACCGAATCAATATTTAGACAGCTTCAGGCAGCAGAGTTTGTGCTGGTTTCACGCTTGGCAGCAAGCTTTGCATCTGTTTGTTTCTAAAGTTATTGTTTGTGCAGTTTCAAGCATTGGCACTTGAGAGATTCCTCCCCGAGGGCAATGACAAGCACCGGGTGCTTGAAAAGAAACCTTCCCCCTTTGGATCTGAAGATCATGAGAGTGAGGAAAGCTGTGTCACTGGGTAAGATCTTGTAAGGTTGAATTCATCACCAATGTTTTCATCATCCTTTGCTTGAGGTATCTGCTGGGCATTGTCAGGAGCCCATGGTGCAGTCTCAGGCTCTGTTCCCAGTACATCCAGCGCAGAACAGCTGTAACAGCTGTCTTGCTGCTGTTATCATGGTGATTTATGGGGAGCAAAAACCTGAGTCAGTGTGGGAGACAGCCGTGCTGTGGGGTGGTCTGAGTCAGCCCGGGGCTCTGCAGAGTGCCCGCCCTGGGGCTGGCTGGCTGGCAGGTGAAACCCTGGCCAGGCACGGCAGATGATTGTCATTTGCTTTCCAGTCGTTCCACCTAGTGGCCAAGGGACACAACTGCCAGGAGAGTTGGGTTGGTGCTCCAGGGTCCCTCCGCATCAAAAGGAACCCAGAAACCCCAGACAGTATGTATGGCTTCTCCTACAGACTGTGCTGCTGTGGAGCTTGCAAGATGTGTAGGAATATGTAAGCCCCCACACTGAAGATCTTATGAAAGAGAAACATCGGCCTGCAAGAAGCTCATTAAGTTCCTAAGCAATTTTGTTAATCATGCTGCATAGATAAAATGCAGATAGGCCTTTATAGTGAGCTGATAATCTAACAGATAGGCAGAAAGTGTAACACTGATAAAGCAGAGATCTGTTTAATAGCCAGCTGTAAATCTAGGCAATTCTGTACCAGAGGCGTATTGTAAACGGATGTGCAAGCGTGTAAGTATCTGCATGAAAATGCACTGTTTCTTAAAATAGCAGATACAGCGGTAATATTATGTATGGAAAAGCTACTGGGAGCAATTCTAGAGGTGTTTTAAAATATTGTTCTCTCCATCACCACTTGCGGTGTCTTTGTAATCCAGCATCACAACTACAGATCTATGAATAACAAAGGCTTTTTCCTGGAAGTCAGGATTGTCTACAAAAATCTGTGAGCTCTTCTGTTGGTCCTGAGGCAATGTAGGCAATTTATAGGATTTTAATTGGGATGAACCAAATCATTCTCTCAGATTTACGCTAATCACAAATAAGACCATGACAAATTTGTGGCCTGATGTCTCACTGACCTCTTGAGCAGCTTCTTGCACAGTGGTGTGAATTCAATTGGAAGGACAGGGAAAAGCAGCTCGCCATTGGGGTATCGCATTCCTACTTGATAAGATATCCTTCTGAGGAGGTGGGAAATGTGAGTTTGAATCCCTGAGAAATGGACCTTGTCTTCTACTTCCTGTGACCCTCTTCTGATCTTTAGGCCATTTTACAAAAAGGGGAGGGCAGTGCTTCCTCTTCTCATTGGTTTTAAAAGAAGAAACTGAGCTGGGCTCAGTTGTCTCTGGACTTTGCATTCCAGCCTCACATAGGCATGAAGGCATTTGGCTGCTTTGCATCCCATCTAAATGCCTTGCCTTTGTATGCAAAGCACAGGAAGCTTAGATTCATGAACACTACTTGCAAGCAAGGCAAGAAGGCATCTTCATGAATCAAGACTGAAATGACTTGTCAGGGTCACGTAGAAGGTGGTTAGTGCAATGGGAAATTGAATTATGGTCTCTCAGCTTAGTGGCCAAACCACTGAACCTCCTTCTTGTGGAAAAACCTTTATCCTTGATGGTGAGCCCAGGTTTTGAAGCAGCTTCTGTCTGCTTCATGAAGAATAGTTTTTCCAGTGCCTTTGCTTCCACCCATTGAGGGAAAAAATACAACAGAAGTTAATGCCAGTGCATTTTTTTGTCAAAAACTAGACTATATCCGTAGTTTACCATGTGGCTTGGCAAGTTATTTGATAGTTATGTGTGAAGATATCGCTGTAAAAAATTAGGGGGGAAGGAAGTGTGTATTTTTTATTATATGATATGTGAATGTAAAATATAGATGGCATGATGAGAAAAAAGGACGACTAGTGGTGCATAACTCAGACCTGGAACAGTTGGTTGGAGATCACTGTCCTGGAAATATTCGTTACTCTTTTCTACAAAGAAAATGGTGAAAAATGAAGTACTGGGCTGAGAGTCAGAGTAATTTGTATCACTTGAACTATGTATATGTATTTCTTTCATGTTAGCTGTACCTTAGACTCACTAAAATCAGGAACTGTATGGGAATAATCTCCATGGGATGGAAAAAAGAACTGTTCAGCCAGTACTTAACCTATTATCTTTTTCAGCAAAAAGTATCAAAGAATAAAAAAAAAGGAATCAAAATTGAATTGTTATTTTTGTGGAAGTGTGCCGTATCACTGTTAAAATAAGATCCATCCAAGAATTATCATTGTCCACACCAGTCTGATTTTTTCCAAGCTTTTATTAGAGAAGAGGCTTAGTTCATAGGTCCTCAAGGTATTTGGGAAATACAGTGCTCGGCTCAACCTGTAATGGTGTACAGGAGCAACATGAAGAGAGCAGTGCTAGTTACTGGATGTAGCATCACTGCTGGCATGATAGAGTAACTGTGTGATGGAGGACTTGGGGTGATAGCAAGAGCTGATAGTAACACTGTCAATCTCCCTGTTTTCTTGCAGGTCACTGTCAGGGGATTTGGTCCATTGTTACAGTTTGCCTACACTGCTAAGCTGTTACTCAGCAGAGAAAACATCCGGGAGGTCATCCACTGCGCTGAATTCCTGCGCATGCACAACCTGGAAGACTCCTGCTTCAGCTTCCTTCAGACACAACTGCTGAACAACGAAGATGGCCTGTTCCTGTGCAAAAAAGATACTGCCTGTCAGCGCATGCATGATGAGGAGAACTCGGATGGAGATGAGGAGGAGACAATGGAATCGGAGACATCAAAAATATCTTGCCCCAGAGAGAGGATGCACCAAGAGCCCTTCAATTTTGAAACCACTGTTGCTGGAGCAGACAAAAGCGAAGGGATGCTGCCTGACTCTGACATGCTGAGGGATAGCAAGGACAATTTGGACAAAGATGCAGTAACACGGTACCCCAGATACAAGAAATACCAGCTTGCTTGTACCAAGAATGTCTACAACACATCACACATCAGTACCTCAGGTTTTGCAAGCACATTCAGTGAAGAGAGCTCTGGAAATGGCCTCAAATCAGGACTTGCTATGGGGCAGATAAAAAGTGAGCCTCAGAATGAAGAGAACGATGAAGAAAGCATCACACTTTGCCTGTCTGGAGATGAACCTGACATCAGGGATAAAGAAGGGGATGTTGAAATGGACAGGAAACAGCCAAGCCCCACTTGCGTTGACAGGCCGAAAAGTGGGTCCTCCTCTTCTTGCTTGCGGTCTTTCTTCAACAGAACAAAAAGCATAGATTTGGTTGGCTTCCCCAGCACTTCCCAACAGCACTTTGGCAGGAGTCCAGCATGCCCTTTTGAAAAAGGGACATCTCAGGGTGACCACAAAACTGATTACGTCCCTTTCACAGGGAACTATGGACAGTCCCATGCCATGCAGAAGGATGCTTCCAACTTCACAGTGGGATCGCCACTCAGGGGGCCTGGCTTTGAAACTCTCTGTAAGCAAGAAGGGGAACTGGACAGGAGGAGTGTTATATTCTCTTCGAACGCTTGTGACCAAGTAAACACTTCGGTGCATTCATATTCTGGTGTGAGCAGCTTGGACAAAGACCTCACTGAGACTGTGCCAAAGGGTCTGTGGGCTGGCAGTAGCCAGTCTCTCCCCAGCTCTCAGACCTATTCGCACAGCGGACTGACAGCTGATCACTTGCCGGGAAGGATGCGGCCGAACACCAGCTGTCCGGTGCCAATTAAAGTTTGCCCTCGCTCTCCTCCTTTGGAAACCAGAACCAGGACCTCCAGCTCATGCTCTTCCTATTCATATGCAGAGGACGGCAGCGGGGGCTCCCCCTGCAGCCTGCGTCTTTGTGAGCTCTCCTCTTCCCCTTGCTCCCAAGGCCCCCGATTCCTGGCGCCCGAGCACCAGGAGCCCGGTGTGGTGGGGGATGGATTGTACAACCCAGTCCGAGCCCAGATTAAATGTGAGCCATCCTATGGAACAAACTCCAGCGATGAGTCTGGGTCATTCTCAGAAGCAGACAGTGAATCATGTCCTGTGCAAGACAGAGGGCATGAGGTAGGGATTTAAGATAAGTACATATATCGCAATCATTGTGACAAAATTAATTGCCCCTTGATCCTTTCAAATGACTCAGCATTTCCCCAGCACTTTCGTTGTTTACAGAGGCAAAGAGTAACTTCTGTTTATTCCCTCGTCAGCTGAGTGTGCATGGTTGACTTCACGTAAGTAGGTCTGCTTGACCTCAGAGGTGGTTGGCACTTATCAGAATTTGGGTATGGGACAAAAGCAAACTGCTGAATGCTGAAAGTGCATCGATGTGCTTAGGAGCCTGCCGTGTCCTGTCCTCCTCCCTCCCTCACCCACTCCCAGAGCGCAAAACACAGTTCCTTATCCTTCATTTGCAGAGGTGATTCCAGCTCCGCTTGTTATTGCTGCTGGTGTGTTTTAGCAACCTCACACCATGCCTTCACTGACACGGAGGGCTGGGCAGCCTGCTCCAAAGAGCCCCTGCTGCTTACTGCTAACAGCCCAAGTAGAGGAGGCAGACAGAGTGGGAGGAGATAGAGGTGTGAAATTACTTGAACAGTTGCATAGCTGCCCACTCTCAGCTGTGGGAATGGTATGCAAGTAGTCTTCCCTTTGTGAGTGCGTGTGTCTCGCATGTGCAGGTGATGGGGTCTGCCTCTGTTAAGTGACAGCTGAGATAGTGTTTCATGCCCGTCGCCCCAGTTTGGTGGTGAACTCTAGCAGCCGTTGTACAAAGGGTTTCAAGGAGAAATTATCCTTCAATTTGCAGGACTGTGAGAGAACAGCAGGGGAATGGTCTGGGGCTGAAGAGCAAGCTGTGAATTTCCATGCAGATCTCCTGTGAGAGGGAGGGAAAAGAGGGCCTGCTCTAAACCTAGAGATGGCCCAGCTGGAGATGCTGCAGTGACTGAATAAACTGTCTGTATGAAGTCCAGTGTTTGAGGAAAGGCTTAAATCATGGAGATGTGTTGGAGCCCAGAAACTGAAAAAAAGATTGGATGTTTTCATAGAGTTTCATTAGGAAACTGCATGACCTGAGAGCATCTGGGTGAAATCACATATCTGGCTCCTCTAGTAATGCTGAAATTCTCCACTGGGAGTTTGTGCTTCAGCATGGGGAGGAGCGAGTGCATGTTTGGGAGCACCCGGTTTAGAACCAGCCTTAGTAGTGGGCTAGGGATAAGAGTGAAGTTTACTTTATCCCCCAATCCTTATTCCAGCTACATTACAGATAGAAGTGGGTGGTTCCTTGAGAATCACAGAATACCAGTTTGTAAAGGACCTCAAGGATCATCTGGTCCAACCCTTCTTGGCAGAAGTTGCTTGCTTAACTCTAAGGAAGGTCTGGGGAAGCCTCAGGTGTATCAATCCCTGTCACTCTATGCTGATGGTTTTGAGAGGACAGCTCTTGTTTGGCCCCATATCCTGAACTGGGGACAGTGCAGAGGGGAGAGAAGTCTCTCTGGGAGGCTGCCTGTGATACTGTGTTTAGGTCCTCACTTGGAAGCCCTGTGGCAGAACCTCTCTGGCCATACCAAGGTTATTTGGTGAAGTCCTGCTTTTGCAAAAGGTGGAAGGTAGCAGGGAGTGGGACCGGGGGAAGCATCAAATGTCCAGCTGCATGTGCTGCTTGCTCAGCAAGGGCTAATGCACAGCATGAGGCAGCAAAGAGGGCAGGAGGTTAGCCTTTTGGGGTTTGATGATTAATTAGCTGTCATAACTGGCTAATTGTGTGGAGATGCTGCAGCAGAAACGAGCCCGTAAGAGTCAAACGAGAAGCTTATAGGGGACTGGTGGTGGTTTCCCAAAAAAAGTACGTGAATGTGTGCAGGGGACCGTCAATGACAGGAGGGACAAGAGGAGCAAATGAGTGGGAGGCCAGCTGGGTGTGCAACTGGCAGGCAGATGTGCGTGGCTCTGGGGCAGAGCTAAGGAAGGATTTGCTGCACTCCTGCTTTTGCTGCTGGTTTCCTCCTGGGAAGGTTTTCTGCACTGTGCTGAGCAAGCTTTCTCCCTGGGACTGCTGATGCGGGGCTGTATTTTTCCTTTCTTTTCCCCCCCTTTTTTTTCTCTTTTCCCCAGCACATTTTAAACAGGACTGCTGGGCATTAAGATGTGGTGAGGAAATTAATGCTCCATGAAGTTGCGCTGCACAATCCCGAACAAGCCAAGGGTAAACAGATCGCGCTGGTGCTTCAGTGTAGATTTTGTCAGAAAAATGAACTTGTAAAGGTTGTTACCAATGCAAGAAAGGACCTTACAGCCTCATTAAACAATGCTGTATTTATGCAGCAACTTGGGGGGGTCTGTGCTGCAATCCTGCAAGATCCGCTGCTGTGGAAGGCTCAGTGAAGGATACGTTAAACCCAGCAGTAGAAAATACCAGCAGGAAGGTCTGGTGTAAGTTGCTTTACCTACTTTTGGCAGTTTGGCTGCCATTAAACCAGCAGGAGAGACTCGCAGGAGTCTGAAAGGGTCTGCTTTCTGTCCTTCACCTGCCTGCAAGCTGCAGGGGAATCTTTCTCCGTTCCAGAAATTGTCACTTTGCCTGTGCTTTCCTAACGACTTCCCAGATGGGTCCCTTGCCCCCTGCCATATCAGATCACACAGTGTTTTCTGGGCTTCTTAAACAAAGCACTGATAAGATAGCTTGGGGCAACACACAGGTGGTCGTGCAGGCTCTTCTGCTGTGGGTGGGCTTTCATTTGGGTGATACAAATAAGCCTGATGGACTCTGACCCTCAGTTATCTCATGGGGCTGCTCAGTTCCCCAGGAATTTGGACCTTGTTGGTCTTGACTTGGCCCCCAGAGTGCTGTTGGTCCCAGAATTAATGTCACAGAACATCATTTGCCAGTGTATTGATTGTGTGTGAAGTAGGTGAAAGGTTTCTTCTCTGCTCTTTTTGGACACTCTGCTTTCCTGCAGGTGGATGCTGTCCAGGAGCATATGTCCGAGTTGTTTGATGCCAAAAGTGGAGTGCTAGGGCTTGACATGAGTGCCGTGCTTGTGAAGATGACCCTACTCTATGACCAGCCTCCCTGTCCCATTGGTGTCAAGGAGGTGACAGACCCCATGATACCACTGGTAAATCCTTTATGGGATGTCTTTGCTTTTCATTTTCCTTCCTTTTAGGGAATACCCAGAATCTTCTGAGGTTTCCTGTTCTTAAGGCTTTGTGATAGAAGCAGCAAGTGCAGTGAGGGGTATCCCCCTCTTACAGAGTGGCAGGAATGGGGCTGTTACTTGAGCTGCTGGGACTTTACAGCAATATTTAACAGTTTGTGTTGCTCTTTTCACCCAGCTCCCTCAGGCTGTTAAGCAGGTTGTTAAAAATCAATTATGGGGATATAATACTAGAGAGAAGACTTACGCTCAGTGCTTGCAGGCAAATTCTGACAATCCTGCTTAAAATAGCAGCAAGACAATAAGCCCTGAAATAATGAATTGTTGAGGAGGAAGTAGTCTGTCAATCTGTTAACCTACTTAGGAACAGAAACTTCAGCACTACCTACTTTTCTTGATACTTCTTCAGCAAATATCTATGGTTTTTTCTACTAGAAAACTTGTAAAAAATATTGTACTACAAAACCAGATAAAAAGAAACCATCTCAGCTCAGTCTAATTCGATGAGTGAGTTTTCTTAGAGAAAGAATAAACAAGGGTAGGAGGAGGTGAGAGGTGGAGTTTTCCAAGAACTATTATTATCTAGAGAATTGCATTCACTGTGTCTTTCATTTGTATTTCAAAAGAATTTCCCGCCTGGGTTGGTGACTCAGTTTTCAAAGGAAATTTTCATAAAGGCAAAGCTAGTGCAATTGGACCATTGAGGATATTGTAGGGAAATAGCCTGCAGTGAGAGCCCAGATCCCTCCGTGCTAAGCGACAGGCAGCTACCCTTTCGCTGTTCGTCTGGTGATGCTTAACAAAGTACTAGAAGTCAGAGGCCCAGTAAAGGGGGTAAATCAAAGTTGCTCTACCAGAAATCTACTGCAGCTGTCCTGAGCTACCTAAGCTGAGTCTTCTTTGCTGCTTAATATTTCTACTTAGTGAGGACTGTTACGTAGAAAGGGCATAGAATCATAAAATGGTTAGGGTTGGAAAGGACCTGGAGATCATCTAGTTCCAACCCTCCTGCCATGGCAGGGACACCTCACACCAGACCAAGTAAAATACATGTTAAAGTGTTCACTTGCTTTTGTATGTAGTTCCTCCCCAGAATTTGGTGATCAGTCACCCCAGCTTTCCTGACCGTACTGGGTTTACAAATCTGAAAATGAGAAAGTTACTCTCCACATTCTTCTTTGGTGGATATTCCCCTGACTGGGATCCTCAGTGGCATCAGCAGAGCACTGGGAATTTTGTGTTTGGCAACATCTGGTTAAATGGACTCTTGTCAAACATTGTTCTTGCACGATAAACTTCATGGCAGTTTTGTTTTCTTTCCCCTCTTCAGTAGGAGTCGTCTCCATGCTGGTAGCAGAGAATTACTGGATTACAACAACACTGAGAGCTTTCCATTACAAGCTTGACATTTCAGGAAGGTCCTTTTAAACAGTGTATTAGTTTACTGCAGCCTACAGTCAATTCTGTTAAGCCCTAAGCTTTAAGTTAAGACTTTGCTGGAGCTCTTGAAGGACTCTCCAGCTCCTGAATTTTTTTCTGCAAAAGCAGATTTGAGTGCCACCCTCCTATGCACAGTACATAGTAACTTTCTTTTAAGCCCAACATGCGTATCCTTTTAGTTGCTGTGATGTTAAACCAAACTTGGGAAGTTCATTATCTTTAGTAGCACTTGCCAGCTCGAGGAAGATGTTGAAATTTAGATGTAAATAAAGAATGAAAAGCTAATGTTACTCATATAATAAGGACGTTCCCAACACTTGACATTTGTATTTTAATGAGAGGGAATATGGAGTCTTGATCCTTCCCTTTATTCCATAGAAAAGGAGAGGGGGAGAGCAGTAGCAGCAGTAACTAGTACAGTGTGTGAGTGGCACAGCAGTAACTGGCATATGATCCAAACTGCCACCAACTAGAGAAGCTTGAAGTAATTAATTGGTTGTATATGGGCCTTTCATATGCTGAGTCAATGGCTGTACCCATCTGTCTAGATTGCTGCTGTTACGTAGGCACTCAAAGCAGTGACATTTACGCTGGCATCCTAAGCTAATACAGGGGAGAGAAAATGCCATGAAATCATAAACAGGTTTTCGTTTGCCACCAGGGTGGGTTGGCTGTCCTCTCAGGAGTGCATTTGCCAGAGCTAGGGGCAGTAGAGGCTGCAAGCAGTAGCAGAAAGTGCCAGTTTATTTGTTATGTGGTGGAAACAGAGCTGCTGCTGCAGGGGAAGAGTAGTTGTGCTGATAGGGAAGATTTGAGAGCTCTGTGAGGTTAGCTCTGGCTGGAGTAACTCCTGGAAGGAAAAGGGGTCCAGTTTATATTTGTAGTTTGAAATTGCCCAAACCAAAGAGTAGACAGTCATTTCCTGTATAAAATTCATAGTTATGGAAAAGAAAATTCTACAAGAAAACTTACTTGCTGGGGTTTCCTTACACATCTTAGAAAAATCTCACTGCCCTTTTTCAGACATCACAGGTAAGATTTCTCCCACCTACTTTAGGTACTGTAAGATGCAGCCTCTTCTCTATGCCTCATGTCTGCTCCTTCTGCATCCAGGAGGAGGGAGAAGCAGCGTGGGATGCATTGCCATCTGAAGGCCTCTCTGTTCTCAATGCGAGCTAGTGAAACCATTATTTCAGGCAGTTCTAAGTGGGTCAGATGAATCCCACCCATGCCACAGTGGTTGGCTCTTACAAATTGACTTATTGCTCTGTTAGGATAAATGCCAGCTGAGAGTCTTGCCCCGTGCCAGCATAAAACACCATTAGCCTCTCATGGCAGCAGTATTCTGGTGCAGTTATTCATTGTGTCTGTGCCAAAGGCTTGGTGGTTGGGTTTTTTTTTTCAGTTGACAGCAGATTTTGGAGAGGGAGGCAGGCAATAAAAATGCTGTGAATGGTGGAGGAAATGAGTGACTTGCTTCCACTCTCATGTTTTTAGTACTGCGCAGTGCTGCCTGTGACAGGAGTGGGATTATGCTGGGTTTACTGATAGCAGCCTCTGGCCTGGGGTTTATTTTCAATCCTTTTTTTTTTTTTTCTTTTTTTTTTTTAATAAATTGTTTCTATTTGTTTTCCCATTTCCTTTAACAACTTCTACCTGACAGCTAGAAGTTGCTTCCCTTTCATTCCGATTCCAGCTGCAAACACATCTCCTTGCAAGTAAATACCTTTGAAAGGAGAGGGAGGGAGAAATAACGTTAATGTTACTTTCTGCTTTTGACTGAAGAAAATAAGGAAAAAACGGGAAAGTGAAAGGACTGTTTTTGCAGTGAAACTGTGGTGTCTTTCAGAGGAGAGCACAAGCTAGTTTCATTTTCAGACCTTGGTTGAAGCTTGAGAGAAAAGCAGGTGACACCAAGTTTATGTTTATCATCCAAAGGCTAGGGAGGGGAAAGCAAACAGGTTTCATGTCATTAGTTAGCAGTCTGCAAACAAGGTAGTCCACATCACCATGCCTAAGGTCAGCCTTTGTGTGTACAAGCGGGAATTTGGGGGGACTGGGGCAGTTTGATGTTTCTTGCTAGTTTCAATTGACAGGTAGTGTGTTACAACGTGGTGTCTGGATACATGGGGCAGAGGGACAAAGTTCAAGGCATGAAACCGTCTGACAGGATGCACTGGATTTCATGTGGCGCAGGCTTCAAGGTGTGTGGAGCAGTGATAGAAGAGTGCAAGAAAACACAAGGTCATGAATAAGGCAAGGAGCTGGATATCGGCAGATCCAGGTGCCCAGCAAGGGTCTATGACTCTCAGTGCCAGAGATCACTGCTGTGTGTTGTGTACATGTGTCCTCAGCAAACTGTTCTGCATAAACAAACTCAGCTCTACAGTGAAAATAATTTATTTCTAATCTATGCTGTTATTTTATCTCCAGATAGTTGAAGTGCATTATTTAAAGACAATAACCATGTTTTAAATAGAAAAAAATAAACCTTTTCAACCCGTATCTTTTACTTGGCTGGAGCAACTGAAGTTGTATCTTTGGCAGCCTGCATGCAGAATACTCTTCTTATTTGAGAGATTGGATTGTACCAAATCTGGACAGAAATGTAAATATTTACTGCCATCTTTTGGGCAGTGTGGGTATGACTCAGAAAAAGAAAGGGGGTCGTACTCAGTTGTGATCTCCTTCAGCCTTGTCAATTGATTCTGATTTGACTACCGAACACAGCAGTCCACCGAGGAACATTTTTTGGATGCGAAGCAGGGTTCATAGGGAGAGGTGCTCACTTTGTTTGGAGCAAGCTGATAGGTCTGGGTGGAAAGTTAACAGAAGTCTTTTGAGTGCATCCACCGTTCTCCAGGTTTTGAGACAGTGTGTGTTCATTGCTCCGAGCAGGAGTTCTGTGTTTTGCTTTGCTGTAATGCATCATCAGTGGGAGTTGGAGAGATGGTTGGAATTGCTGAGGCCAGAACCTAGAGCTACTGTTGCATGGCCGAGGTTAAAGCTGGATGGCAGATCATGGCCCAAAGAAAAATGATTTACTGCAGGTAACTGAAGTTTTAGACTGTGTTTTTTTCAAGAAATGTAAGTTGGGTGCTGTTCAACCTACAAAAATAGTAGAATGTCAGCATATTGGTTTATCTCAAAATGTGTACATTTTAGCAGAATTGGATAAATTGCATCACATTCCCCTGACTCTTTCTTCTTATATAGTGTACTGCTCAGTTGAAATGTTGATTAGACGACCTTTCCTGATTGCAATATGGTATTTTTCATCTATTTGAGGTGTCAGGTTGCATTTTTAACCTCACACCTACTCAAAATTGCAGTCCTGCAGGCCTTGCAGAGACAGGTTTCCGGCTGTGGTAATAGCTCATTCATTGAAATTAGTTTGAAATTAATAGCAGTGAGGTACCTCCCTGTTTTCAAAAGGCTGCCTCTCTTAGTGGACAGAACCTTCTTTTAATGCGAGGAGGCCTGTTAGAGCCTTTTAGAATGATGACATTTATACCTCAGACTCATCTGTATTGCTGATTTCAGTACACTTATATCTGATCCTTACCAGCTGGACCTCCTCAATGTACCACAAGGGAGTGTTAAAAACCTGCTTAATGTAAAACTTTGTGTGTTGTTTACTTAAGGCTCGGCAGCATAGGTACTTAGCCTTCCGCTCTCTGTTGTTTGGCTTGCATTCAGCAATCAAAATATGACTCTTCCCTCTTGTTTTCTATTTGTTTGGTTTAGGTGAAACTTCCTTTTCCTGTTGATCAAATCACAGATCTTCCAAGGAATGATTTCCAGATGATGATAAAGATGCACAAGCTAACCTCAGAGCAGCTCGAGTTCATCCACGATGTCCGCCGGCGCAGCAAGAACCGAATTGCAGCTCAGCGCTGCCGCAAGAGGAAACTGGACTGTATTCAGAACCTAGAATGTGAAATCCGCAAGTTGGTGAGTTGTGTGCTCTTGCTGTGTCTCCACTCACCCTCATGCTGCAGCTTGCATGGCTCTCACAGTAATTCCTGTCCAGCGTTTAGCAGGTTCAGTCAGTTTGTACATGAGTAAATGGATCCACTAGTATGAAAAATGAATGCACAAAAATATATTGGTAGGTAGGTATATAATGTCTATGGGAAACACAGTGGAATGAGGCCTAGATATCTCTTTATTCTGATACCTCAAGAATAAATTGTTGAATGAGTTGGAAGAGGAGGGAAACCTGTATCACAGCTCCCTTCTTGCAGTTTAACTTACTCCCAGTACTTACAGTGCCTCCACAATGGCATTTCCTCATCCAAGCCCCATTTCCATGCCTAAATACCATAACAATCTGTTCATCATGGATTTGTGGAGTGCTCAAAAGAGATAGGTATGAAGAGAACTTCAGGGATTGTCTGGTCCAAACAGTGGTATGGCAGGACCAGATTTATCTCTGCATGAAGATTTTCTTTCTCTTTTTGTATGCTAGAAGGCAGGCCAGTGTTTTCAGGATATTTCAGCTCGCTATGTCTTTTCTTCAGTTCTTTTCATTTACTGAGCAAATGGCAGAAATGGAAAGGGAACTGAAAAGCCAGGAATGTGAATATCCAGACAAGTGGCATCCATTGGTGTACGTCAGTGGGATGGCAAGTTCCTCCTTGCTCCTGCTGTCTTTTCCCCTCTAACGCTCCTGGTGTGGCATGGACTGAAACACACACACACACCGTAATTCAAAGACCGTCTAACACAAAAGGCCTATTCCCACTCCACGTTGCACTGGCCTTCATGTTCTGTGTACCTGGTTCAGGTGGCAGCTGCTGATTTGCCCCAACCCTCATTGACATTTGCCTCTCCCAGTAGTCTCCTGTGGAGAGGAGGGCAAAGCATGCTCTGCTTGCTGGCCAGAGCACATCAGGGGACAGGTCTCCTGTGTGCCAATGTGTCAATGGACAGTGCTACCACATTTTAATCTGAAGGAGTGAGTTGACTGAAGCAAGGCTAAGTGGCTGCTCATGAAATTCCTCTCTCTTCCAGTAATGAATACCTCAGGTGTGGTTTGGGTGGCTACACAGAGATGTCTACAGTATAGACACTTGCACTGGAGCTACTTGTCCTAGTTTCCTTTATAGTCAGTGAAGAGAAATGACAAGCTTTATTTGTCTCATCCGGTGCTGCAGGGGAGGTGACATACAGTCCAGAACTGCCCGTTCCTCTCCAGTGCTAAGTAAGATCACCTGGGGAGGCATGTCAGATGTAGACATCTTAGCTATAGGAACCTCATCTGATAAAACTCCCGTCCTTTGTGACCATGCCCCTGTGGTCTGAGGGCCCTGCTCCTCTTCCTCTGTTATCCCTTGCCCATTGAGAAAGCAAAATGGTACACAACAAAATAAAAAAGGCTCGAGACAAGGGTCATGGGGAAAGAAATGTCTACATGGGTGTCACTCATCAGGAGAGATGCAACACTGGAACTTCAACATGGGTTAGAACCTCCTCATCTGTTTGAAAGTCCTAAAAGCTTTCTGAAACGTCAGAAAAAATGCAATCACCCCATTTCAGCTGCTGTGAGAAGTGTGGGTGGGCAGCATGCAGGACTGTATAGTATAAGTGCATTACGGAGCATAGATTTAGGAGTCTAGCATTAGACCCAGCCTCCAAGGATTTGAGTGATAAATTAATTTGTTCACATAGATAAAACAAAAGGAGTTTAAGTTAATTTCCTTACTGAGGTCTCTGTGTACCCATCTTCTGTTAAAATTAGAGGTTATTTGGAGTCTTTGACTTAAATGTCTCTGCACATTTAGAACATGCTCTGTTGTAGGTTGAGCATGGTGGGTCTTGGGAGCTAGGTACTTCTTGTTCTTGTCATAATAGTGGCCTTTAGCGTAGGCTTTGTTGTGCTTCATTCTCTGCACAAGCTGTAGCAAATGTCGTATGAAGGAGGCATCTGTTGGAAGAAGCTGAGATACAGTCACCTCCCAAATGGCAGAAAGCCTCATGACTTTGGGTAACTCACTTACTGCCTCTGCCTGTCTGCGTCACTCTGTAACAGGGATGTGACGCTGGCCCCATAAGCTGGTTGGGAGGCTTAAATCCTCAAGGCTTGTGAAGCCTTTAGATACAGTGCTGCTGAAGTCCTGGGAAAAAAAGCCAACAGAGATTAATATCAAAGCATTGCTTGGAGTGGTGCTCCCCTGATGCAAAACGAACAAAACATCAAAGGTAAACAAAACAGTGAGCAACTGCTAATCCAACACTGTGGAGTATGCTCCTGCACCAAGCTTAATCCACAGTGCATGTGGGCTGAGTCAGAGGTTCTGCAGGGTGAAACAGCAAATCCTCATCCAGGCTGTCAGAAGCAGGTCCAATATTGGCTGATCTGGTGATGGGGATGTCTCTTGTTCTTCAGAGCAGAGTACCACTCTTAAGGGCTGGGCTAGCAGCAAGGTGGGGTTTCACCTGTAGCCTTTCCTTGAGTATTAATTTGGGTTTGTTGGCTTTATGCAATCTTCTGACATTACTGTTATTGTCTAACATATTCAACCCTGTGTATAGGCAAAAATAATAGTTTGAAGTCCCCTTCTCTCCCCCTCACGCGCACACGTCTCGGGGAAATGAACGAAAAGTGTATGAGTGACCGTGTGGCCCTGATCCCTACTGAATTTCAAGAATCAGAACCCCTTTGAGGTGCAGAATTCTTCAAAAGAAATGTAAATTTAGCAAGCTGGACTTGAGTATGTAGCCTTATGTAGTGCGTGAGGCAACTAGGGAAGGTACCTGCTGGACCTGTTTGCGAACAGAGAGGGACTCTGTGGTGTGATGCTTGGAGGCTGTCTTGGGCACAGCAGTCACAAAATGATGAAGAATTTTTGATTCTCGGAGAAGTAAGGAGAGGGATCAGCAGAACTGCTACCTTGAACTTCGAAAGGGCTGACTTCGACCCATTTAGGAGGTCCGAGCAGACCAGAGGTTAGCAAATACGATGCCCGTCTACACAAAGGGCCAGAAGGAGGATCCAGGGAGCTACAGGTCTGTCAGTCTGGCCTCGGTGCCGGGGAAGGTTATGAAAAAATCACTTTGAGTGCCATCACATGGCACATACATGATAACCAGGTGATCTGGCCCAGTCAGCATGAGTTCATGAAAGGCAGGTCCTGCTTGAACAACCTGATTGCCTTCTATGGCAAGGTGACCTGCTTAGTGGAAGAGGGAAATGCTGTGGATGTTGCCTACCAAGACTTCAGTAAAGCTTTTGACACCATTTCCTAGAGCTTTCTCCTGGAGAAGCTGGCTGCTCATGGCTTGGATGGGTGTGTTATTTCCTGAGAAAAAACCCGGCAGAATGGCCAGGCCCAAAGAGGTGGTGGATGGAGTTAACTCCAGTTGGTGGTCAGTCACCAGAGGTACTCCCCAGGGCTCAGTACTGGGGCCAGCTCTGCTTAGTATCTTTATCAGTGATCTGGACGAGGGGATCGAGTGCACCCTTGTTAAGTTTGCAAGGGACACCAAGCTGGGTAGGAGCTTTGATCTGCTGGAGGGTAGGAAGGCTCTACAGAGGGATCTGGACAGGGTGGATCAATAGGCTGAGGCCAATTGTGTGAGATTCAAGAAGTCTCAGTGCCAGGTCCTGCACTAGGGCCACAACAACCCCATACACACTACAGGCTTGGGAAAGAGTGGTTGGAAAGCTGCCGGGCAGGAAAGGGCCTGGAGGTGCTGACTGACAGCCACTGAACATGATCCAGCTTGTGCCCAGGGAGCCAAGAAGGCCAGTGGCATCCTATCAGAAACAGTGTGGCCAGCAGGACCCAGGAAGGGATTGTACCCCTGTGCTGAGCACTGGTGAGGTTGCACCTCGAACACTGGGTTCAGCTCTCAGCCTCTCACTACAAGAGAGATATGCTCCTGTGCTGGAGCAGGTCCAAAGATGAGCAATGAAACTGATGGAAGGCCTGGAACACAAGTCTTATGAGGAGCAGCTGAGGGAACTAGAGTTGATCAGCTCAGAGAAAAGGAGGCTGAGGGGAGACCTTATTGCTCTCTACAAGTACCTGAAAGGAGGACAGAGTGGGGTGGGTGTCCATCTCTTCTCCCAGGTAACAAGTGATAGGACAGGAGGAAATGGCCTCAAGTTGCACCAGGGGAAGTTTAGATTGGATATTAGGAAAAAAGTCTTTCACTTAGTGGGGTCTCTTTTTATAAAAGACCTCTTTCTCCCCCTGCACTTAATTCCTGTAAGTCACCCATCTTGTAGACACAGATGGTTTCACAGCAGACAGTGAGCTTAATGGTCGTATCCACTGAGCTCGATAGGTGGGTTTTTTGCCTGTTTTCCCTCTTATCCATCTACCCACTTACATTTCCTTTTCTCCCTGCAAACTCACAGCATATTCTCTTCCATAATTCATTATCTCAAGATGTACTTGAGCATCTGTTTATTTTTTTATAATTTTTTGCTTTCTTGATAGATTTATCAATATTTTAGCAGTTGGTTCTTTTCATGTGCACTGCTCTCTTTCTCATTCGCGCAGCTGTGTGCTTCTAGTGCAGGCTTCAGACCCAGGGCAATACTATCAGCTGTCAACAGCCACCCATAGTTGGATGATCTGAGTTGTGGAGTTTTCACACCTCAGATGCTGAGGCAGCTTGGGTTTAGCAGTGTTACTAGGTGAGGTACACAACTGCGCTGCTTTGGGGGCCAGCTCAGCTCTGGAAATAGCTCTGGTATTCTACAAAATCTCATCTACTCTTTTGAGCTATATACCCATCTTCCTGGGACAGCAAGTGATGCAGCAGGACCATCCCAATCAGTCTGCACTGAGTCAACACCAGTTTTTACAGGTGTAACTCCAGGCTGGGTCTGGCTCTGTGCCTAACCCTCCCAGTGTGCCTCCTGAGTACAGGGAGGAGAGCACTCACCGCTGACCTGGCAACATATCCTAACTTCAAGAACTAAGCCCTGTTTTCTTGCTCTTTAGATGAGTCATGGCTTTTCTTCATCAAAATGTTTCTTTCTGAGTGTTTTTTGTTTCATCCAATCATCCTTAGTCTATAGAGGGAACTAAGAGTCTCTTGGGAATAACTTGTAACTCTATCCTCTTCCAAGTTGACTGTTCAACTCCTAAGATGTTTCCGAAGCTGTAGTCTACACAGACCTCATGGTGGTCAAATACCTGATGTCTCTGTGACTTTTCCTTTACCTATAAACCCAACTGTGACGTGTTGGTGTTCTTCCCGAGTACTGCTGCGTACATGCCTAGAGTGTGCAGCTGGTGGATGGCCCTTCCTCAACCTAAGATACGTTCTTTCTTTTTCAGGTGTGTGAGAAGGAGAAATTGCTCTCAGAAAGGAACCAACTGAAAGCAAGCATGGGAGAATTGTTAGACAACTTCTCGTGTCTTTCCCAAGAAGTGTGTAGAGATATGCAGAGCCCAGAACAGATCCAAGCTCTCCACCGATACTGTCCTGTTCTCAGACCCATGGATCTACAGCCGGCCACCACCATCAGCCCCTCCCCGGCTGGTGTGGAGCAGGGCCTGGTGACCTCCCAGTGCATTGGGGAAAGCATGCAGTGCTGCTCGGAGCAAGGCTCGGTGCAACTGGGAGCACCCTGGCTGCCCAACAACATCTCGGAGAATTGTTCTGCCGGCGGGGGGTTGGATGGAGCCGACACAGGTACTTACCCCGAGAGAGAGCTTCCAGCTGAGCAGGGCAGCCAGACGGTCACGGTAGACTTCTGTCAGGAAATGACTGATAAATGTACAACAGATGAACAACCTAGGAAAGATTACACCTAGTGACTGGTAACCTTAACGTTACACCTGGTCAGGTGTTCTTCAGTCAGCCAGTGGCAGTGTTCATTTGTTGTCTAGAAGAACGTATTTGGTGCACACTACAGTGGTCTTAGCAGCAATACTGTTTTTAAGTATTCCCTCCTCTCTACAAGCAGGAGTTCTCTTCACAATGGTGCTATCCCTTGCTCAGGCAGGGAACGAAGCAGTGGCAACACTGTTTTTGTATGTTGATTTCAATCTTAACAGGGATGGACATAACACCTCTGAGGACCCAACCGCAGCTTTTTTCTCAGTGGCCCATGTCACAAAACCCTAACTCAGGAATTTCCTCTGAATGTTCAATTTTTCATTGAAGACAGCTTCTTTACACATCAAAGTTTTATAGCTAAACTGTACATATTATATATAATATATATAAAATATATATATCCATATGCAAAAGTCCCTGCATGCCTCAATTTTTCTCATCCTACAAACTGGAAGCTTTCGTTTCTATTGTATAAACAAGTTCCAACATTCCTTTTTGTCTTCGATGCTAGAACTAGTTTGGTAACTTGTTACACGATAATTTTTTTCCTCGGTTCACAGTTCAGCAATATCATTCGATTTGTACTTATTTATAAAATTTTAATGTTGGAAACTTATTTGAGATTTTATTATAGACAATTTTTTTGGCACAGCCATTTTGTGCCACTTGAGCAATGTGGAGTTATTTTATTTTCTTGCAGATACTGTACAGTAATGGTCAACTTTGCCACTTGCACTGAGTTTCTGGTCAAACCTCTTTTCATAAATGAAGTCGTGACTTCAGTATAACTTGAGTATATGGTTTTCTTTGCTTTATGGCTTAAAGAAAATAGGAAAGTTTTAGCTAATAGACAAACACTCAGGAGCTCATTATGTAGTCAAAACAGTCTTGCCAAATACTGAATTCACTATACAATTTGTAAAGAGAATCTGCTTGAATTATTTTTATATTCAGACTTCTTTCTGTTTCACAAACCAAGTTTAAGTGCTGTTAATGATGCTTTTGGAATCTTATAGGGGAAGGTATATTTCACTCTTTAGAGAAAAAAGTATTTGACAACTGGATCAGTTCATCATACGTTCCACAAAGTAAAGCAAAAAGCGATCACGTCAATACCCTTGGAGGGGGCATTTTCTCCAGCCCCACTCTACATCCTTTACTCATGGAAGCAACTGCTGCTCCGGCTAGTCCCCAGAGCCTCACCTCAGCTGTCCTCAGGTGTTACCTGTTTTGCTCACCAGACCCGAGCTGCAGAGGTGGGTCTAGTGAAGTCAGTAATCCTGCCTGGGTAGGCATAGTTGCAGGACCAGACCCTTAGTTGTTGACTTTGGTTTCCTTTCAGAAGTCAAGTTAGCACTGTCTCTTCCAAGAGCAAAACATACATCTGCCAACACCTGATTTGGTCACTTGCCCATCAAACACTTGTGTTCCAGGATCCTCTCATCCTGCAGCATTGCCCTCAGCACAAACCGCAGCTAAGAGAGTGCTGTCTTGAAGGAGACTATTCAGTGAATTGGCTTAGTTGTAACTGTATTGGATTTATATCTTAAGCAATGTTGACTCATGTTGTGACTGTATGAGACAGCGGCTTTCCAAGCATAACATCTGTATGTACAGTGTAGACAGAGAAACATCTGCCTAATGCTTTTTTAATAATTATTCTTATTATTCTAAGTGTACTGAGTTTTTAATTTGTGATTCTTTGCCTTACGTGTGCCAGGTTGCGTGGCTTTATCGACGACAACTGTCATGTGCTTTACTGGCTGATATTGTTTGTTCTCGCTGAAAAAAAATGACCAGCTGTTCACACCTATTAAAAACAAAACAAGTGTGGGGAAGCAGCTTCTCAGAAGCACTAAAGGATAATGTGGTCTTCTGTGCTAACGTTTACACTAGAGGTGTGCGCTGGTGGTTTTTTGAGGCACTGAGTAGATCAGCATCTTGACCTTGGAGGAGGAATCAGCTCCCTCTCTCCGCTTCTTCCATCTTCAGACTGTGCTCATGGACCGTCGCCCACTCGACACAAAGTCTTGCTTTTATCCTCTTCACCCAAACTATTGTAGCCAAGCTACCGAGGAGGAAGTGCATATAGCATGTGCCATGTTTGTTGAAAATACATTTTTTCCCCGCATGTACAAAGGAAAACTAGTATATAATGTAGGAAAATATTTATGTTTAAGTATTAATCATTACTGTACAAAATCCTTACCTTTAAATGTTCAAAAATATACAAATGCCATAAACTCCTAGTTCACACAGTTGGAAAAGGAGGAGGAGTCGTCCTTTCTTTTTAAAAGAGCTTAATCTAAAATACCTGAACCCCCTCCCAGCCATCTTTCGCAGGTAACTGACTGAGAAGCTCCTTGGTGGTGCGGGAGGGATTTGATTTTTCCTTTGAGTTCGTTGACGTTGCAAAGCAGTTCTGTGCTTCGCAGAGAAGTTTTGTTTCTATGAGACCATGGTGAAAGCTAGAATTTAAAACTAAATGTGAATCACATTATAGAGTCATAGCTACCGGGGAAGGGGGGGGGAACGGGTGGGAGGGAAGGGTCAACTGACACAGTATTTTAAAGATGTTTTTTCTGTTGCCTTTTTTATTTTTAAGTGACCTCCTATATATATGAATAGATAGAATGTTTTATGAGTATAAAACCGAGTTTTAACTTGCTTCCTGACATGAAGATTTACTCTACTAACAACTCATGTGCAACTGGTACTCTTGACCTCATTCCAACGGTTTAAAAAGCCCACCCACACAACCCATTGCGCTGCAGCTCTTAGGTTTGACCTGGCTTCATACTGGTGCTGGGTCTCTTGATTTCCTCTACCTTGGGAACTGATACTTAAAACCACTGCTCAAATAAGTGTCTCTTCCTCAACCTTTCTCTCGTCTCTCTCTCTTTCCCTCCCCCATGAGCTTTTCTGGATGTTTGATTTTATTCTTTCCCATTAGAAGTGGCTGGTTTTGTGTCATTGCTTCCTATATTTACATGTATCATGGGGTTTTCAGTGGGGTTTTTTTGGTGGTGGTGGTGGTGGTTGGTTTTTGTTTCTGTTTTGTTTTGAGGTTGTTTTGCTATTCTAAACCACACGGCTCTTTAAGCAGTTACTGGGCTAAGGTTAAAGGAAGACATTGGGAGAATTAGTTTCAGACTTGGACGCCAGTTCACATGCCCAGCCCTTCTTGTCTCATGGGTTCAAAACAACTGACGACAAGAATACTATTGGAAAGAAAACAAACCCAACTGCCTGTAGTATTTATGGATTTTAAAGACTTTGGCCAGTGGTCATCATGATCTTAAGTAAGAATCTCTTTGCTTTCGTCGAACAGCATCAGTCCTGTTGGGCATTGCTTGGAGTGGCATGGCGAGACCCCATCTCCCCAACTGGGCACTGCACCACTTTCATGGGTGTGTGAGTCCTTGAAACTTTGTCCAGTCTGTATCTAGTCCTCCTTTTCCTTTGCCATTGCTATACTTGTATTGCCAGGAAACCTCATTTCATTTAGGCTTGTTATGCTTTGTCAGGTGAGTACTACACTATATAATGTGTTTGTTTCTCTGCGTTCTCTGGGGGTGCCTTGAACTCAATTAAAGCTTATTGCAAGCTGATTCTGGAACAAAAATGTAGTGGGGAAAAAAAGGAGGAAAAAAAAAAGAGAGAAAACAAGCAAAACAAAAGCAAAAATGTTGGCTGTGTTATCAGGAGATCCCAGTATTTATATCACAGACTTCCTAACGTGATGACTCAGGCGTCAGAGTTTGATGCTGCAGTATAAAACTATTATTTTATATATTGTACAAGTAATTTATTAAATGTCTTTCTAAGGGTATATGCTGCTTTTAAGATGCACTATATTTTTGGATCTAATCCTTGTATTATGTTTTTTTTCCCAAGGAAGTAAAATGTGCTGCAAAGGCAAGCCACAGTGATTAGTATGCTAACTGCTACTTCTCTTTAAAAAGGAGTGGGAACTAGATACATAACTTTGCTAAATGGATTAACTGCTGCCAGAGAAATTATTAATGCTGATAGTGTGGTTGTTAATCTGCAGTCCAACACTTTGTCAAGTCTGTATTCTAAAGAGCGCTTAAATAGAAGTTAAAATGCCTAGATATAGAGTTAGATTTTTTAACATGTAACTTTATGATTACCTAATATAACACAAATCTGCATGCTGGAATTGCTATAGTCCTGTAACAAAATTGGATCTGATATACTAGGAGAAAGCACGGTGAAGCATTGCAATCCCAGAAGCAGCACCACATCCTCACTTGTGTCTTCTAATCCACCACTGTGGTGTTGAAGAGAGAGAGAGTGGTGGGTTTGCAGAATAGAGACTGTAGGGGAATTTTGCAGTGAGACAAAGTGGACATTTGCCAGGTTTCCAGGAGCTCATGTTTTGCTCCACTTCATGTCCTCTGCCATTGCAATGAGGAGCGCTGCTTTCCCCTTATTTTTTCTGGTCTGAGATGCATCTGGAGGTGCCTCCGGGTGAATGTCGTAGCCCATGGCTGCAGCATTTTAAAGTCTCTATTTTAGGGCTGCCTAGAGAAAGAAGGTTTAGCTCAATATGAGCAGTGGAGCTGATGGCTTTGCATAAGGAGGGGATCTGCTAAGTATGGAGCGGTTTATTTTTATCGGAAGTGAGGTGAAGCTAAAACTATTAACATAAAGAGCTTATGCTCTCTTTCCTGCTAGAAAATTTCTCAACAGATTTTGACTTTGTTTCAATTTTGTCTCTGCCAACACAGTCCAAGTTAATTTTACATCATATATATAATATGTGTATGTATGTATACATACATCTATAATTCTAGTCGGAGTGTGTGTTTGTGTATTTTCCTGTTTATAATACATATATGTATATTTATAATACTCCCCGGAGTATTTCATGACTCAGGCATCAGATCTGATGCTGTAGAATACAATATATGTGTATATGCATATGTTCAAATACTGTGTGTATATTTAAAAGGTCTATTGTTGGTGGTCTGTAGAATAACTATTCCCTTTTCTCTCAAAATTAAATGGCATTATTTGCAAAGACTAATTGTACAGTATTTTCCTACACTCCACCAAGATAGGTGTTATTTATATTGAAGTCAAATATTGGTATGCATTTTACGGTATTAGGCAGGTAACATTGCCATTTTTGCAAAGAAGATCACTTTCTGGCAGGAAGGAATGCTAAAAATACCTTTTTATAAGGTCTTTACCCCAACCAAATGACTGCTAAAAAGCCTGTTAGATGACTCCTGTTCTTGTGCAAATTTTAGTGACTGTGGGCAGAGCCCGTTCCATAGGCAAAAGTCACTGTGTGGTTCATGCAGAGCCCGTTCCATAGGCAAAAGTCCCTGCGTGGTTCATGCAGTGCCGCTGTTGCCCTTTGCCTAATTAAGGGCATGCGGAAAGAAACTAGCATCCTAAAATAGAAATGGCAACTGGCAGTGTTTGATTTCATTGATTGCTTAGAAGCAGAGACAGACCCAGGCTACGAACCCAAGCGACCCCTCCATTTGGAGGGAGCTGAGTGGGGACTGCAGTGTCCGGCTGGGCTCATCCCCGCGACCAGAGGAGCTCACCCTCGGGAATGTGGGCAGAGGAGGGAGCAGCTACCCCACGCGAGGGGCTGGGGCTGGGATCTCCAGCCCAGGCCGGCGTTGCCCTGCTTTTGTGATGTACCTGAGAGAAATGTGCGTGTTTTCAGTCCTGTTCTCACTACTGCCTTTGCTCTGCCTGGAGCTATCTGGATCCCTCAGACCAGCAGGAATGATACTAAACACTTTGGTGATATTCAGTGTGTGGTGGTTTACTCATAGTTCCAAGCATCACCTTTGATTTCAAGGGTGGGGATGCCCTAAGAGTTTGTTCCAGAACCAGTTGGTTACAAGTGCACCTCTTATATATGCCTTACAAACTTCAGAGGCCATATTCAAAACAGGGTTTTATCAGTGTATGCAAGGGGGTGCAACCCCTCTTCTCTTCCTCCCCAGGTCAAACAGTATGGACAGTTTTCACACATATCTACCTGTATAACCCTCTGTACCTCTCATAACTGGTCAATGACTGTAACAGGTTACATCAGGTGTTTTTTCTACATACTTTTTACACAAATTCTATGCGATTAATGTAACTTAATTCAATGCATCATTTTATTGTACTAGTTCTTAAGCTTGTCTTTATTTTTTTTCTAGGTGACTGTGGTTTCTTGTGATTTTTATTGTATAAATAAATGAGGTGGCTGTTGATGCTTACTCTCTGTTACTAAGAATTTTTACCTTTTTGGAAGAAAGCATTGCTATGAACTAATGAATTTAAAATGTCATTTACTCATTGTAAATACAGTATTGTGCAAAAAAACAAAAATGAAAAAAAACCACCCGACCCTTTTCATTCATTTGAATTGCTAGTGTTAACTGAATTTTGTCTAGACACCATTTCTGTTGATGAAATAAAGACATATCATTATGTATTGTAAGCGGACTCTTCTTGACTCTGAAATTGATGTTGCCGTGCTCAGTTAACACATGGGTTGGAGATGGGATTTGGGAGGGTGGGTTGGATGCGGGTGATACTGCTCAGTGAATCTCTGGATTGATGAAGAGGTCTCCATTCATGTGGTCCCACTGCTAATTCACTATTCACCTCTGATCCAGGGATCCAGTTATCTTTGATTTGCTGCAGGAACAGCCGAAGGTATTTCATTGCAAAGATGAAGTTGTTTTGGAAGATCAAAGAAGCTGTGTTTGTGCCCCCTCCCCTAGTGCTCGACTTAAGGCAATTCTGCTAAGTCTTTGTTTTGGTCTTCTGAAGTGCCTCTGTAGATGCTGGGAGGCAACGGGAGAGGTTGGGGGGTGTTTCCCATTTACAGAAAACCTGAGAGAAATTGCGAGGTTTCTGTAGAAGCAAAATGTAGCTGAAAATCTCGGAGTGTAACCCAAATGCGGTGGAGTTCCTCTCTGAAGGAAGAGCTTGTGCTATGGACCATTGGCATCAGTTACACTGCAGAAGATGCAGAAAGGAAAGAAGAAATTGTAACAGCCACAGGCAGGGTGTGGGCTCTGGCAGGGGGTGTTTGCCCTGTGGGACTCCCAACCACATGGCAGCCACCTCACTCCTTGGGTTGGATGCTACCTGAGAGCCTGCTTAACAGCCTGGCAGGAGGAGAGCTAGGAAGGGGGGAATGGCATGACCAGTTGTCCTGCCCTGGCCCACACACTTGCTGCGGTGCTGCGGCGGGGAGCAGGGAGGAGGCAAGCTGCTAGAGGGAGGTCCCTACGCTTTCTTATCACCAGACAGGAAACCCTGGATCGCGTGCCCTGGGCCACCGTCCTTCAGGATGTGAACTGTGTGCTCCTCCATCTGCAGCAGTGAAAGTTGCCTGCGATTTTCCAGTTCCAAAACTGAAACGTTACTTTCCAGAGTTACCCGGTTTTCCGAATCTTCCTGTTGAGCATATATGAAGAAAGCTTCCCACCCCCTCAAATCTGTCAGAAGGCATAGCATCCACCACGACTACACATAGCCTGGCAGTAGGGAATGTACTTTAGCAAAGCTGTTGCTCCATCCCTGATCAGTTGCTGCTGGTGCTTAATGGCCACCATCTGAAGCATTTCCTTTTTTTTTGCCTTAAAATACCAAGCAAATGCGCACGTTAACTGCCAGTGAGTCCGTAGGGAGGCAGGATATAAATGTAAATCGTGCGCACCAGAACAAAAACGCTGTAGTCTCATGCAGTCTTTATGCTTGACTCTTTTTCTGCTTTCTGCTAGCCTTGCTTTAAGGTTGCCAAGTCAAAGAGGATTTTTGTGCTTGGGGAAACTGGCATAGCAAACAAGCTTGTTCCAAGCATCACTTGCTGTTGAGGTGATGGCAAATGCAAGCTATGATAAGCTTGACGGATAAAAGCAGCCAAAAGCATGTGGTCAGAAACAGGATCAGGGACAGTCAGAGGAAAGTGCTTTCTTTTCCAAATACAGAAGTGGAAAAGATTGCTTTCTTGGGCCACATGCAACCCAGATATCCAACCCTGCGGAGCTAGTCCGTCCTAGCAAACTGAAGATGAGGCCTTTTGGGCTTTGCTTGTCTTTCAGTGCCTCTATATGAGCTAATGAGACAGTGAAGGGAATAAGATTTTCATGACCCTGAAGTGATAGCTTGCAGATCTTCTTGAACAGCAAACTGAAAAGCACAGATATTTTGCAATTAAAATAAATTGCCCGATTTTACTGTTTCAATTTTGAAGCAGAGAGTATTAGCTATGAGGAGGCCACATTAGCAAGGAAAGTCTCCATCAGAGCTTGATCGCTGCATTAGCACAGGCAGGTGAGCAGCAGCATGTTCTTCAGTTTGTTTTTCATCTCTCTCTAATTCTCTGTCTCTTCAGATTCCGTGAGTGTTTCTCCCATCTTTTATTCATTGGCTGCTGAAGGTTGGGGAGATAGATAGAGGTTGCCCTCCAGGTTACTTTCAAATCAAACTAACCCTTTCTTGTGAGTGCTTTGGGTCCTCCGCTACCTTGAAGGTCTATGGATCAGGCTGGTTTCTGATATGAACACTACTACCATGCACAACAAGTTGTACATCCCAAAATGTTCTCCCAAAGACACAAGGCTGTTTTTGCAGTGGCAGCACACGCTGACCAGATCTGGCTCAGTCTACATGAGAAAAATCTTGAGTTGTGGCGTGAGCTACCTGAACACCAGCAATCGGAGTATGGTATGGCTGGGATTGGTGCAAAATGGAGGAATAAAATGGTTGCTTTCTGAAACTGTGTTATGAATTGAGCATTGCAGTGGCAGGAGAAAGGAACATAGCAACAGATAACCTGGGTGTTTTTCTCTCTTCTGAAGGCAGTTTGTGCTCAATCCCTTTGTTTATTTCTTCTTAGACTGTTCATTACTTTTTCATGATAGATGATAGTTCTAGGAGCATGCTCTGAAAGATAACAAGAGAAAGCAAGCATGAAGCTGAGTTGGCTTAGAGGAGAAAAATAATTGTTACCATTGTAATTATCCCCAACACGTGCATAGTTGGGAAGGTGGGAATCTGGTGTTAAGCTGACAAACATCTTTACTTACCTTCTCAGGGGTTGTTCAGTGCTAAGGAGAGGGTGGGCAGAAGGGAACCAAAATAAACGTGCAACTCCCTGCAGTAACTTGCCTGAGAACAGTGGACACGTCCAAGAGCCCTTGCTTTGCAATTTAAGGGGTTTTGTATATTTTTGATTGCTTTAAAACCGCACAAAGGTGGATTCAATTACGTGAGTTCCGCTTTCTAAAATCCAGCTTATGCATTCGCTGCTGCACAAATCCTCCGAGGGCTCATTAGCTGTCAACTGCTGCTCATCCCTGAAGCTTATCTGTTTGTGCAACTGGCAAATGGCTACCACTGGGGTCACCATCTAGCTTTTGCAGGATAATTCATGCACTAGCTGTCATCACCATGAGCTGCTTCTGAATGCTTCAGGGCAGAATAAATACAACTAGTGTGGAATACACACATATATATGTGTGTGTATATATATATATATGTATAAAGAGGTGTTTCCAGAATAAAACTGTACAAAACCAGAAGTAGTTACCACCAGGTGTAAACGTGAATACCCTCAAGGATTCTCAAACGTCCTAGAGGAACGCAGGCTTTTACCAGTCCCTTACCCCACCTGTAGGTTTTCCTATAGGTGAAGCTCAGCTGTTTAAATAACTCCTCCACAGTTACCAGGCTTGTTATTTCAATGTACACTCACTCTTATCAAACTGATCCCAGCCCCAGGAGCCAGAGAGGGTGAGCAGCTAGTTAAATGAGTGGGCATTTACTCCTCAAGTGCTGCTGAAAGGGTGAGTAAACATGCCTTGTTCTGGAGAAGACTGCAGGCATTCAGGCTGAAATAGCTCTCTTTTTCATACCCTGTTCACTGTGGAGTATTTTCCCACTGCGTAAAAGGCTCCAAGCTGAATGGAGAATTGAGAAGTAGAAAAAAAAGAGCTGAACACCACAGAGGAATGAAAGAGCAATGCAGTGAGGGAAACCGGGCCCAGTGGGTCGTAGTATTTCCCCAGCTTTGGCAGAGCCAGGATTTCAGCCCCAGAGACTTTCTTTTCTGCAAATGAATAAAATCAGCAGCCCTATCTCAGTCCAATTCTGTGAGCTGAGGATATCAGCATTACCAGCTGCTTTGTTGTCAGCTTTACCCCACTCATTCACCATGAAGAGGGGGCTTTGCTTTTAAAAATATATTGACTACTTTGTAGGCAAAAAAACAGCTTTAAAGAAATGACACTGAGAGCACAGAGCTAAAGAATAAAGAATGCATTGAGGGTGAGGAAAACTCAGCACTCCCTGAAAAAAAATACAATTTAAAAACATCCGGAGTGCCTAAAATGCACTACTTCCTCCTGAAAATCTTGATCTAGTCATTTTGGGTTCCCATTAGAGAGGCTCAGCTAAAATATTGTTAAGAATATTATTAATCTTCTAATGACTTCCAATTTTGTTTTGTTATTCCAGGAAATTATCTTGGCTCAATGAAGATAATGTTAAGTCTCCTCGTCTTCTTGGTATGTCCTTGGTACTCTAGCAAGAGGACTGGCACAGTAGTTCTCTCAATGCAGGTTTAGGCTTGGGATACACATGTGATAACCTGGTTCCAAGTCATCTGAAAGATGGCGCCTTAATAAGAGGAGTCACCGATCTACTGTAAATAGTCCCAATCCCAGTTAACCAAATTAGATCTCACAGGGTTTAGAGCACACCTTAGGATTACTTAGAAAACTGAACAGAAAGAACTGATGCTTGACATGCTCAGGTAGCATGCAGCTGAAGTCCTCTGCTTTAGAAAGGCAGGGGAGACACAGTTAACAGAAGACTTCAAACACAGCTAGTGATGAAACACTACACAGCCTCCTGCTTTTGTAGGAATGTTTGCGTTCAGCTGTCAAATCGTGATGACGCCATAACACCCTGAAGATGCAATGCCAAGCTGTGGCCATGCTCAGCTCAGCGTTCTGGTGTTCTGCAATCGTTCGCTTGATTTGTAGAAAATGGCAGAGGAAGAAGACTGCTTCGTTCTGGCAAAGGTGACTTTGCTCTCTAATTGTTAAGTTGGAGTGAAAAAGAGTTATTCGATGGTCCAAGCTGCTTCACACTGTCTTACACACATAACGCAATGCTACTATCCCCTTAGTGCAATGCTCCGGGAGCTAGATGCCTATTGCAGGCTGTAATTTCTGGCCCTGTCAATTTTGAAGAGAGTTATAGTATATATATATATATACCAGTTATATACTGACCTTTGACTGCCTATTAATATTATCAGACTTAGAAATGTATTATGCACCAGTCAAGGGCCTGACTGGTGCAAATCGTGGAGTTTTTTTCTCATTATGTCATTCATGTGCAGAAACCTATTGACAGCAGCATAATTCCTACAGACCTTTGTGAATCCAGCTCCCAGTTGTCGTTTGTGATTCTAGTTATACTAAATTCAGAGCAGCTCTTTTCACTGATGCATGTGTGAAAAGCAGCCATTTAAGGCCTGCTGGCCGAAGGGAGGCTGCAGCCTAGGACCATGCAAAAAGGTGCCCTTTTGCTCCATAGCTGTATCTCCCCTTAAATAAAAGCTAAAATATGGAGAGCTATGCAAAACTTAGGGCAGAACTATGTGTGTGCCTGCAATCTCTCTTAGAAGATAAGATACCATATATTCTTTAGGATGCAAACTCTAAGTGAACCTTGGAAATGATTAGTCTAAAGACAGTTATCAGTGAGCAGATTGTTATCACTTCAAAGCATGCTGACTGCATTCCTCAGTACCAAGGTTTTGGAGGCTTACAGATAGCCTGTTTTCTGCTGTACACAGGTGCTGAATTCCCCTGTCAGTGTAGAGTTTTGTACCATTATTTATCCTAGGTCTCCACTGTTTCGCGATGAGCTAACCAGTATTGTCAGCGATACTCTTGTCATTGTGTTTAGGTGGACTGAAATGAGTAGGAAATTATGCTTATGCCATGCAGCGATTCTCTCCTCCTGCGCTTTGCCATGTGCTTTCTCTGATACAACGAAGGTCCAGTTTTGGTGGTCTGCCCTCAGAACCTAAGAGATGTAAGGTTTGACCAGCAGTGGCTCTAGGAAAAGATATTTTTCCCCAATGGATCAGAGCCTCTGGAGAAGCCTTTAGCCTAAGAAATTTTTCAAGATTTCTGCCTCTTTCGTTTTGCCTCCTCAGTCTGAATAATGGATAACTTTGGACAATGCAATGACCAAGAAACTGAATAGAGTATGAAGAGTGAATGGTTCGGGTGTAAAACTAAACTGTCGTAGTTTAGTAACAAGTAACTTTTTCAAAGCGTTATGCCATGGCTGGGCATGAAATGAAGAAATGGCTTTTCACCTCCACCAATTCCAGCTGAGGAAGTTTTAAATAGCTTTGTCTGTTAGTTTGCATTGCGTGCCAATATGGTTGGTCTGTATGAATCTGAAGTCTGAAAAGTCGAGGTATCCTCCTGCCGAACACGCATTTTGTATTCAATATCCTATTGAGCTGTTTCATGAGGGTTTACAGTGAGGACTGAATGCATTCTCCCTTAAGAGTCCAAAGTAACCTTTCCTCCAAAGAAGAAGTCCTAAGAAGTTCCTGTTCTCTCTGAAGGATGCAGTTTTGTACTTCCTTAGAAAAAAATCCCTTGTTCATGACCTGGTCAACTACTATCCACGACCTAGTCTTCATGATTTGATTAAGAGGTTGCAATTTGTTATGAGAGGTAACTTTTAGAACATCTAGTTGTCCCTAAAAATTATTTGTTATCTGTTAGAGACTCGTGTTTGGTGTGGAAATGCAATTGGTAATATTGCTCAAAAAGATCTCATCGATGCCTGACAGTCAAGCATCCATAGCTGTACTATTAGATCTGTTCAGTGCTTTCAATGCCATGTTTCACAGGATGTGGTTGACCTGTATTCATACTCTCGAAGTATCAGATGGACTGATTTTGTGTAGCTTTAAGATCTTCTTTCAGCTAGGAAAGCTACGGTGGTTGTGGGCAGTTGCAGTTGTACTGCTATCTTAGCACAGTGTGTGGGTACGTGTTTGCTTGGAGGTTGCTAGAACAGTTGCTGAGATATAGAAAGTGATATTTTTAATGTTGAATTGATACTGAAGTCTCATTGAGCTAGTGCAAGGAATGCTACAGACAAGTTCTGGCAGAATGATATGGAAGAATCAAAAAAGAAAACATTCGAAACAGCAAGGAACTAAAGATGATAGTTTGGGAAAGTTATCAAAGAAAACTGAAGAACAGTATCAATTCCACTGTGATTTTGCTCCATTTGGCGATCCAGGTTAGACTAGTGAGATCCAGGTTAGAATAGACTGTATTTTGGCAGTTCAGAAAATGTTTGTGCGTGTGGATTCATTGTTATGCTAAAAAGTATCTGTCCTTTCTCTGCATTACTGTTGCAAGTCACTACTGATCAGGCATGGCAGTAGATAACAATTTTTGCGTGCTTCAGTTGGAACCTTAGAAATGCAATTCCTTTTAAGTACTCTTTTGTTTTGTTTTGTTTTTTGATAAAGTCACTAAATTTGAATGCTTCTGTCATGCAGATAAATCTAATCATACATATTTTCTTTTATCTGAATATTAACACATGATGATTCCCTCCTGGAAGTCAAATTGAAACAGTTCAAACCACTGCTGAGTGCCTTTTACAACCAAAGTAGAATGTGGAATTTAGGAAATAAAGACCAGGAGGATATAAATGTTTTAATGCCCAGAATCAATATTGTTATGATGCACCAGCATATTCGTGTATTGAAATTGTTATTCATAAAATGTCATAGCAATGCTAACAGTAAAGCGAATTTGCCAAAATCTTGACCCTGTTGTATACAGAAGCACCTTTACTTTAAAATATCATGTGCCATAAGCAGGTAGCAACAGGGAGCATACCCACGTGAGTCATTTTGAAATGCTAGTAGCAGTCCCATACATCATGATCCGCAAAGGCAGCACGCCAGAAGAGTGTTAGTTTCAAGAGGAGTGACATTGCTTTGCAAACAGCTTATATCTCTCTGCAAGATCTCTCCTGGAAGATACCATCGTTGTCATTAAAGAGTAAAAGCTGCCAGGCAACTTCTCCGAGTTCTCGGCAGGGTGCTACTGGAATTCTGTCTTACTTCAATAACTTTTTGCACTTCACCTTTTTAAAGAGCCTTCTCTGCTGAGTATCGAAACCCAGCAGATCAGACAGATTGGACTCTGAGCTCTCTCCCTGTATTAGAGACACTGGCATAAAAAGTGATTAAATTGCATCCAAAGTGACAATTTAACATGACTTATGCTGACTATATACTGCATAAACTGTAACTCCATGAAGACTGGAACCAGTGAGCAGTTTTTTTGATAAGCAATGTATAAGAGTGCCTTCTGCTTCTAACCACTCACTGTACTCAAGGATCCTCTTTCTCGCAGTGTCGGTGGAGCTGGACAAGTTTCCCCTGAGGCAGTTCTCAGAATTTGATTGGGATGATGTAGTGAGTATAAAGAAGCTCAGATTCGGTGACTTAATGATCCTCAGGACTCAATCATTTCTTAGTGATGCTTTTGCTCTCACCAGAGAAGGGGACAGAACGTGCGGGAGCTCGGGTTGATAGAGAGGATGCGTGGTGTTAGGATGGTGCCCAAGCCTCCCTGCCCCCTGGCTCGCCCCCTCCTCCCCGGGGCCCGGACAGGGAGCCGGAGGCGCCCGCCCCCGCCCAGGATCCGCTGCCGCCCCCTCCCGCGGGCTTCCCCTTGGGCCGCGGGGCGCTACTTGCCATCGACACACGGCGGCCCATGGCGGCGGCCGGCGGCGGGCTGCTGGTCGGGCTGTCCTCCTCCCGGCGCTTCGCCTCCGAGCCGGAGCCCGAGCCGGAGCCGCGGCCGGGGTCCCCGCGGGAGGCGGAGCTCTCGCTGCCGCTGCCCGCTAGGCTCCCGGTTAGGACGCGGGAGAGGAAGCTGGAGTTGCGGGTGCCCGGGCAGTGCCCGCTGTCCGGGGATTCTCCGCGCTCCTCATCGCGGTCGCGGCAGCCGCTGCCCCTGCTATACCTGCGGGGCGCCCGCGGCGCCTCGTCGCTGCTGGAGGAGCGCGGCGGCTGCTGTCCGTGGTGCTGCCCCGCGCTGTGCCGGCGGCGGGTCGGCGGGGCGCCGCGGAGCTCTCCGCGGTGCTGGCGGCCCGGCGGAACATCCGCCTGCCCCGCGGGAGCGGCAGTAGAGGGAGCGCAGGGGGGCGGCGGGGCCGCGGCGGGTCGCGGAGGAGAAGCGTCGCTGACCGGGCAGGCTGGCGGCACCACGGAGCTCTTCTTGGAGTTGTAGAGGCTGGCCTCGTCCTCCAGTCGCGGTGGACGCCGGTAGAGGCTCTTCTTGATCTTCTTGAGGCCCAAGTGGGCGATTTCTAGCAGGTTGAGGAACAGGGAGACAGCAGCGATGCTGTTCATGAAGACCATGAAGATGGTCTTCTCTGTTGGTCTGGACACAAAACAATCCACCGTGTTAGGGCAAGGGGACCGAGTGCATTTGTAAAGGGGGGGCATGTGAAACCCATATAAAAGATACTGACCTATCATAAAGCCCACTTCGACCACAGATCTGGTCAGGATATGTAGGACATAGGTGCGCAGCAGGGACCCTCTCAGGGGTGCCTTGTTCACTTTCTTCTGTTCCTCCAGCTTACGCAGTTCTCTCTCCACTCTCTTGTGCTCCTCGGGCATGGGCTCCAGGTCTTCTAGCTGAGCCCGCAGTTGGGCTTTCTTCTTCTGTCGCTCTTTCTCAAGAGCCCTTAACCTGTAGAGTGCATGGCCCATGTAAACTAGTGATGGAGAAGAGACAAATATGATCTGCAGTACCCAGTATCTAATCAAAGAGATCGGGAAGGCCTGGTCGTAACAGATATTGTTGCAGCCAGGTTGCTCTGTGTTGCAGATGAACTCAGACTGCTCATCATCCCAGACATCTTCAGCAGCCACTCCCAGCACCAGCATCCGGAATATGAACAGAATTGTGAGCCAGATTTTGCCAACTATGGTAGAGTGGATGTGCACTTCTTCAAGGATGCTGCCCAACAGGTTCCAGTCACCCATGGTCACAACTTCATCTCTGAATGCAAAAAAAATATACGTTACTTTAATGCAATAGTGGATTTCCCATGAAATGACCCTTTTAAGTGGTTGGTTTTGGTTTGTTTGTGTTTGTTGTGTTTTTTTTTTTTGGGGGGGGGTGTTGAGGTTGGGTTTGTTTTGTTTGGGGTTTTTTTTTGTTTTGTACAAATAATCACCTTTCATATACATTCTTCTCATAGCAGGAGAGCTCTTAGAAGTTCATCATTATTTTCCACTTACCAGGTCTTTAATTGAATGCAGACTTCATGATTACCAATGGAAAATGTGAACATGAGATTATTCTAAACATGAAAGAGATTGATTTCAGCTGTAAACCACAGTACTTTGTATCTGCCTACAGTTTAACACTATTTTCTTCCCACTAGGAAGGAACACAATTTTTCTCACTTTGCAAACCCTTTACCAGCTGCAGTTTAATTCTACACCCACTCCATTCCACTATGGCTTTGCCTTAGTTTTTCCATTATGTATAATGCTCATGGCTTCGATAAATTGTTTGAAAAAGTTTGGAGAAGTATCTTGTAACTGTGAGAGAAAACTGTTTCATTCTGGACCCCAAGGCAGTAGCATTATTAGTGCCATCCATCCTCTACCAGAGTAACAAACCACAGGTTTCTTGCTTGGATTCCTAAAACTACAAATAGATAGTTAATTTACACATAGCTGCACATGTATAGTCTCAGTTCTAGGATAATATTAATAAAACATGAGCGCTTCTAGGATTAATGGCTTTAATTTTATGCATTTAAAGTCCTATTGAATCACCAAGACTTCGTCTTGATTATAAATTTTAACATATGAGATAAATAAATCAGGGATTACACAATGATGGAGTGATGTGGGCTTTTTTAGCTGTGACTGTTCGATGATCTTTTTAACTACCACTTTCCTGGAATCATTTTGATTCATCAGCAAATTGATCTACGTTCTGCTGCCAGATGCTCAATTTCCAAGCTGCTTCTCTGGAAACTATTTGGGAGTTTCAGGTAATGTAGGGAATTGAAATGTGAGGTATTTGTCTACTTATGAATACACTGCACATTCAGTATTGTGTCTGATATTTTCTGCTAACATGGTAATAAAATATTGAAGCAACTGGGATCATATCTACCTTAGGGTTTGCACTTGACTTTTTTCTGCTACTGTACTTTCAAAACTTCCCAAATTCCACTAAGCCATTAGTGAAAAGCACTTTCTAAGCTTTTGTTGAGAGTGGCTGGCTGCAGCACCCAAAGTTTTGCACAATTTTAATTGACAGTACAGCTGGGTGATATCGCCATTTATCAGTATAGCTTGATTAAGATTTATGATATCACATGTCATACAATTTTGCCTGGGGGACGTGTTCAACCACACTGAGAGTAAAGACTTTGAGTTGTAACCAACAGCACAGTCTTTCTCTGCACAGGCATCATACAAACTATTATTACATATCTGGGATTTGAATTTTCACAATGAACTTCCCTTTTGACACAGGGAACTGGCTGAGGAAGCATAGCTAGAGAAGCAATTTCCTAGGTCTCTGATGCACCCGGAGCACCATTTTTGCTCACTCCTTTCCTCCCCTGTGTACCGTTGAAGTAAGATACATGAAAAAAAAGAAGTCAGCAGTAACTAGAGTAGTCAATTTTCCTCATTTTTAAAGATCAATGTGAGACCTTTCTTCTGACTTCCAATGAATTTTATTCAGAGCAGAAATCAAATTGTTGCAATGTCAGGTTTGGATGAGTGCGAAGATGTTAATATGCTGAAATGTTTGCTGAAAAACATTACATCTCATGTTAACAATGCTGAACCTGATTTTCCAAGCTTGGAAGTGCTGATACAGAATAGTTCACCTTCAGTAAAGCAAGATGTAGAGGCTGACGTACAGCAAACTCCCAAACCCAGAGCACTCAAGACGCCAAGTACAAGTGGGTGACACTGATTGCTTCGTGCCACTTCTGATGGCAACACAACAGTTAATCAAAGGAGCTTTGGGCATACTGGCTGCTTTGCAAATGGCTGGTCCCTCGCTGAAATTGATAGACTCCAACAAAAACAAAACAAACCAAAACCAAACCCAAGTGAGATGGAAAAATGTAAATGCGGGAATGGGAAACGAGAAATGTTTTAATCCCAGAGATGAAACGCTATCATTCCTCTAGTAGTAGGAATTACCACTTCCTGTTCTGTTACAGAAAATGCTTATGACCATCTAGGGTAATGAGAGGACAAGAAGAGGAGGATGAACATATCACTCTGGCTCTACAGGCACTTGCTTCTTGTTTCTACTAGTATTTAAGCAATTCTATCCTCAGCTTTCCTTTGTAACAGCTGACAGCGAAAAGTAATTGTAGGAGTGGTTTGATTCACTCTCTGAGACACTTTCCCTCAAATCCACACTGGTAGAACCACAGTATAAATATTGACATGGTGAATGTTGTGTCTAAACTAAAGTAGTTAGCCTAGAGCCAAAAGAGCTGGTGTTTTTAAGAAATCAGCCCAAATTTGTTTACAATCTTGTCATAGCAGTGTGCGCCCGATTTTTCCATCTTCCCCTTCCCTGGTCTTATTTGAGTTCTGTGTAACAGAGTAATTGCTGTTTACTGTAAAAGAGAAATCTCAAATATCAATTACATCATTATTTCCTGTCTACTAGTAGACTACAAATTCTAGTATACTAAAAATATACTATTTTTAGTGTAGATAGCACAAACCCAAGACATTTCTCATTATACTGACTGGCTTTGTGTCTGTCCAACTATTTTTATATAGTTATTTCAAACAATTAAAATGCATGTAGGTAATCAGTTAGAACCAGGTGAAAATCTACTATTTCTTTTGGAAGAAGTTTCTTTATTTCTTGTTTTTGTTACTCTTTGTTTTAAAGTTCATTTGACTATTTGCCACTGTTTAAATTACTTCTATCCTAAATTTATGCCAGGTTTGAAAAAGCAGAGTTAAAACTTACATTTCTGGTCACAGAAAGTTAAATGCTAAAATGCAAATACTCCTGGACTTAATTTGCATTGCTTCATGTCTGACAGGCACCTGCCTCCTTCATGCTGTGCAGGGAAGAATTATTTTTCTGCCACTTACCTTATGAGAAAGCCCTTGGTTAGTCTGTCTTAGAGCATTGAAGAAGGAGCACTCAATGCTGCGGATTACTGTAGCTCAGAGAACTTCCTTCGACAGTGTGTCGTGGTTTAAGTCCAGTCAACCACAAAGTTTCCTCATGTGTTTTTTTTCCCAAGAGCCAAAGCATAGACGTGGAATGCTGAGCAGACTTCTCGGATCTTTGTAGCTGGATAATTCAGCCTAAACTACCCATGCATGGTTTAAAAATCATCAGATGATAGGATGGTGCCTCTAGCCAAAATTATCATGCAATTATTTTAGTCAGTGGCATCTAACAAAGCCATTCCCTCAAGGCTCAAGCTGCACAGCAGTAGTTTGCAATGTCCCCATGCCTTGTTTTAGTTGGTTCTTCAAATATTAGACCTCCACCCAGCTCCCAAATGACATTTTATTTTACAAAATGGCTAAATAGGCAGCCTTTATGGCATGATAAATTCTTACATTTTCTTTACATTCCATTAGTTTTGCTTTGAATCAATGCCCAAGGATCGATCGGTCATGTCCGATTTCATACTCTGTTGCCTGGTGAGTTAATTTAGGATGTGTTAGACTCAGTCTTTGAAAAGGAGGCCACAGGAACTGAGACTCAAGTCTTCAGATAGAAACACAGGCTTTCGGCACAGTTACCTTTCTTCAGCTGAGTTAAAGAGCCACCTCAAGTCCCTTCAGAATTGGTATCTCTGAGAGACAAGGTTTAAAAAAGACAAGTTACCAAAATGGGATTTTGTGAGAAATCGGGGTGACCAGAGTTGAGGTTCTGATAACGAGAGCTTCTGCTGCCTAGCCCTGCCTAGGCTTAAATTTTATGGAAATCTCAAATATGTTTTTAATTCTTTTTCTCTTCTGGTCCAGATCTTTTGGCCCTTTTCTTCCATCCTATAAGGTTGTGACTGACTTCCACTTCAGGCTCTTCTTCCTAAAGACTGAGATGGGGTTGTTTTTGGTGGCACAGTGTTGTACTTTCAGACTCTGATGGGAGAGGATGTATGTACCAGCCATCACCAAAACTTCATCCATCTTCCCCATCAAAGCCAATTTTGCTCCTGCACTGCCTCTTGATTGATTCTTCCAAGAAGTCCTGAAATCTGTTCTTGGCATGTTTTATTACTGCTGCCTCCCTGCACGAAGACAAATTGCTAGAGACTATTTTGCAGCTGGTTTTAGAGTGAAGACAATTAGAGGAAAGACTTAATGGAAATAGCTATGGGTTGCTGCATTGACACTGAAGAGAAATGCCTTCAGTCCAGTCAACTACTTTATACAGACAGATGGCAATAGACTATGTCTGAGAATCCCTCAAAAATCAATACCCAGTGCTTTACAATTTCACTATCATGCACATCTCCATAAACCCTGCTCCTTGAATTCCCACTGTAGAAAGTTTTCCAGTACTCATCTCCACTAAGAGTTTTTAATCTGAATCCTGTAGAAATATGTACGGTAGATAGAAGCAGACCTATTCTTCAGTAGGGAATTGGAGTAAGCCTCTCAAAGGGCTGCCAGCTACACTCTTCCAATGAAAAGCTTTGGATACAAAAGGTCTCTCTCCTTTGTAATACTGCACTCAACACTAACCCAATGATTCTATTAAAAAAAAAAAAAAAAGGAGGGAAGTTGTATGATCCAATTCCTAAGTAGTTTAAAGGTTTTATGTCATTTGTTAAATTGTCTGATTTCGGATCCAGTCATGTCTGCTAAGAAACAAGCAGTATGTGTTTGGAGCAGTAACAGCATCAGAGCAGCAGCTGATTTACTTCCATGTTTATTGACTGGAATATCAACAGAGCTACTCATTTATACAAACTAACCGAAATCCATTTTAATGCTGCTGCACAGCATTTTGTAGTTGTCAAGGCATTAGCCAACTGTTCTAGAAGAAGTTTTCATTTACCTGAGGTTTCACAAGTAAGCCTGTAGATTTATGTACAGTACATTTTGCATATATGTATCAAAATTCTTCTTGGAGAAATAAATTACAGACAACAGTACAAAACCAGTCCAAGCCAACCTTTGTTCAACAAGAGCGTAGGTGTGTGAATTTTACAGTTTTATTCTTTGCATCACTCTTACAGTAAGCAAACTATGTAGTTTATACAAAATAAACCTGGAGTTTTATATAGTTAAAAAAATCATCTTTGGCTAAACAAAGCTCTATTTTATACATATATTTATATATATATATACACCCATCAGATATTTTACATTAGGAACCTGTACACATAATTACAACAGACAGAACATTAAAAAAAGTTTCATAACTTACAAAAAAAGGAATCCAAGTCAAACCCAGGCCTCCCCCATCACCTGTACAGAAAAGAAAGTAAATAAACAGACAAGGAATAAACAACTTTGTAATAAAATACTGCCTGCTTTTTGGAGACAGAGAGGAAGCATTTGAGTGGAGAGAAGCTACTTCCCCCAGTGCCTTCAGTACTATGCACACTTTGATCTCTAAAGATGTGGTTAAAATATTCAGTAGAGTCCAGTTTTTCACAAACATGAAAGCTACTCTGCCAACTGGCAGTTGTGATAACAGCTTCAGTTAGATTTAGTTCTCCAATAAGTGAACAACTGTCATCATTGTTAAGAACAAGCATGGGTAAGGGGTACCAATCACCCACTGAAATCACTAGGCGCTTCTGGTGTAGCATGGAAGATGATACTTGATCATCGAAAGCAAATGTTTTAGAAGCAAGTACATAAGACGGAAGACTGCCAGAACTGACATCATCGCCTACTCAGGTCATTCCTTGTAAGTTTCCAGAGCACTGCCTAAAATGAGGACGATGCACAGTTTGGTAGCATGACAATCTATTTCATAGGTCACATTCACAATATCCCAAAGGCGTCAGTGGCAATATCACCAAGCAATTATCTGATATTTTATTAGAATGAGAACTCTGTCCCGTTAGCTGGGGAGGGAGCAAAAAACCAGTATGTTGAAACTGAAGCCGTGGTCATTGAATTCCGTCAAAAAGCTAATTTAATTCAAGTTGAAAGGCAATGCACTTTGGTAGGGCTCTTAAATGAAGTCTAAATAACTCAGCAGATGTTCTGACTGACTACAGATGACAGCAATTTTGATCCTCAATAAAGAATAAAACCTCAAACGTCAACAAATTCAGAACAGGAAAACCTGTGCAATGCCCAGGAATGTTTCTTAGAGAGAATTAAAAAAACAACCCAAGCTTTTTTAGAAATATAGGATAAAGCAGCAAATGAGAAGTGTGTGTATACATATGTATACATACACACTTTTACTATGTGCTAGTAAAACTGGAAGCAATTAAAAGAGTTCTTTAAAATAGAACATAGTGAATTTCTAATGTAATAAACAATTCGCAAAGATACAATCGCTGTCAAAACATGCCAAGTTGACAAGATTTTGAAACTGCTTGTTTTTACAAAAAAGTTTTTCTCCTGGTTAGAAAGTATAAAGTCACATTTTATAAAACTGCAAAGGTCTGTTTCTAAATTAAGTTTAAAAAGAAAATCAGTTGTCAATTTTTATTTTTTTTTAACAAAAATAGAGTGCTTATTATGTTGAAGACCTAAATTAAGTACCATTCCCAGATGTAACTTGGAACTCAAAACCGTATCTGCCTTTTGCAAAGAAAAATACCTTTTTCATGGGGGAAAAAAACCAAACCCAACTATTCAAAATTATTTTAAAATATCATCAGAACGGCAAAATGGTTTTGACTACAGTTTGTTGTAAATTATAATGTGCTTAAAGCTGAAGACAAACCCTACGCACAGTGCTGGATTCCCTCCTTGTAACCCACTGCAAGCTGCTGAGAAAGCAGCAAGAACCACCTAATCCTTAACATCAGAGCACAATTACTACGTAAGCAGCTTTTGGAATCATTATTATCATTGCTCTGCCGTCTTAACAGAAAAAGGCCTAACTTCCCAGAGTTTGTTTCAATGTGACCAAGATGACATACAAGTCATTTTCCAGGAATACCAACTGGACTCAAAAGCACACTTACCTTTTTAAAATCGTAGTTCAAAGTCACCACATGCAGTACTTCCAACAAGTTAAGCACGAGCCACCACTTTCACTTGACAGCACACCCTTGTCATTATTTATAGAACATATTTAACCAACAGGAGATGTCACCCCCTTGAAACGGATACTGCTCCATTTGTATGTGCCCACTCTTTTCTAGCCAGTTTCTTTGTAAAGTTCCTTCTGTGTTATCCTGATAAAGCACTTCAGACGAAACATGGACAGGGAAGTAAATGATTAACAGTGCATCAGATTTACCAAGCTTGGTATTCTGATCTGGTTACCTCCCACTAATCCCATTACATGAATGTAGTGGTTGTAGTCCATTGCTGCTGGTAACAGCTAAACTCTGTACCCATGAAGTAACTTCATGTTAAGTTTACTTGCACTTGGACTTCTTGAACAGCTTCATTAACTGCTTGAATCTTTCTGAAACCTAATGGAGAACAAAGAAAGAGACATATCATTACGGCCTCAGATTTCCAGTAACTGCCAAGACAAATTGATCTGAGAGCATGAAGTTCTTAAGACATCCATTATTTTGGTTTTTGCTTCCAATAAATTTTACCAGGAGAATTTTAGGAGGACCATCAACAGGTTACTTAAATGTAGGAAGTTTTCCTGTACCTTTGACATCTGAAATAGCCTCCACATTAATCACAGACAGCTAGAGCCAAATACTGATTTAACACCGGAGGAACTGGTTTACAACACAGGAGGGAAAAAAATGAGGGCTTCGAAGTCAACTAGACTTGAATTTTGCCAGGTATAACTGCAAGCAAGATTCAAATATAAGGACAAAACGTTATTTTGTACTCCACAAAAAGCACAGTTTGTTGTTTATTTCTACTCTCTGGTACAACTGTTGCTATTTATGGCTCATCATGAGGTGTCTGCCTACCTGGAGTTTCATGAAAGTGCTCTGTAGATGAGAGTCAAACATCCTTTCCTGAACATAGCTACAGCTTACATAGACAACTCAATCAACTGTAAGCTAGTATTTCGTACTGCTATATACATATTTCTCCTGGGTTCAGCAGTAGCAGTCATTTTTCTCCTTCTTAGTAGCTGGTGCAGCGCTGTGTTTTTGACTTTTGTCCTAGGAACAGCGCAGATAACACCAATGTTTTTAGTTGTTGCAGTAATGTTTAGTCTGACCAAGGACTCTCTGAGTCTCATGCTCTGCCAGGGAGGAGGGGAAGCTGGGAGGAAGCAGAGGCAGGACACCTGACCCAAACTGACCAAAGAGGTATTCCATACCACAGCATGTCATGCCCAGGATGTAAAAAAGAGAGGCAATTACTCGGAAGTGGGGTTCACTTCTTGGTTGGGTATCGGTGGTGAGCAGTTGTATTCTCTTCCCTTGCTGTTTCCCTTGTCATTATTATTGGTGGTAGCAGCAGTGGTTTGTGTTATACCTTAGTTACGGGACTGTTCTTATCTCAACCCATGGGAGTTACATTCTTTCAATTCTCCTCCCCATCCCTTCTGGGAGCAGGGGGAAGAAAGAGAGGCGAGTGAGTGAGCAAACTATGTGAGTTACAACTTAAACCATGACAATATTGCTATAGCATATCTATGATTTGCCAAATAGCCAACTGGGAAGAGTGACATAAATGCACAGGTAACACTGCTTTATCCAATCAGCCACCCCAACAGCTTCTAACCCCCTTGAAGACTCTGTAACTATAGAACGTAACATCCTAAAAGCCAAATCCTGAGCACACAGGATTTCCTAACTTAGCCCAAATGGGTGTTTCTCTTTTCTTAGATTTGTAGGATAGAGATTAGAACAGCAATTCAAGACAAGTACAAAGTTACAGGCAAACCTTTGGAAATATTCTACACCAACTTGACATCTGCGCCTTCTGAAGCTTCTTAATTACAAAGTAAAAATATTAATGAAATATTTCCTTTCTGCAAAATCCTGGCATTTTTTCCAGCTCTAGTTTTAAGCTTTTTCTAATTTACTAGATACGTGCAAAGGCTTTGGGGCATCTCCAAAATGCCTTTTAAGTGCTGATTCAACAACAGAAACTGTTCTGTGGTCCCTGGCTTATGACTGGACACAGCAGTTTCAAGGCACCAATCAAACAGGTACTACAGAATCCCTGGACCATAATACCCCTATACTGTATATTTTTAATAAGTTACGAGTAGAAGAATCTAAGATTCTTTTTTCAAGAACCCCTCAACAAAAGGCATGAGGAAAAAACAACTCAGTATTAGTAGATCTCTGAAGTTTTTTGTTCAACTGCAACCATAAATGTAGCAGCATAGTCTATAAATTATAAGAATGATAGCACCTACCTGATTTGGGCTTTTGTTCAGTCTAGTGGCTAGGGAAACAAAGGTTTTGCTTGATGGTCCTTTCCTCTGGCATTCCAGTAAAATTTCTCGGTCATCATTTCTATAGCAAAAATGCATTTAAAAAATATTAATACATATATATGTGTACATGCACACAAACAAAAAATACATAAGGCATATATAAAATACAAAATATTTCCAAACTACAGAACCTGAATTCAAACTGCAGCAATGATCTTATGGAGGATCTTCTCCTCTACCAGCACAGATTAAGAGAGTTAGTAAAGAAATGTTAGTGGAGATTATGCTAACCCTTTTAGGAAGGGCAAGATTATTACCGTAGGGTTAGTCCAAAATCAAAGTAATCAAAAAAGAGTTTTAAGCTTTTAAAGCAGACATTTAAACTTGAAAAGAATACATAAACTCAACAGGGGCCAGTAGTTCTAGGTGGACTTGCCTCAGTTTGCATGGCAAGGCAGCACTGTCACCTAAGGCCCACTGACATTGAAAGATTGAACAGAGAGGTGTTTGACTTCTGTAGGTGGCTTAATATAACAAATATACCCAGAGCACATGTTGACATAAGCATAAAGGACCAGGATACACTTCTTAAATGTGTCACCAGTTTGCTGCCTGTCTCGTTAATGAATTTAAGTAAGATGTATATAGACAGTTACTATACAGCAGCTACTACACATCTTTGGTTGAAACCTGCAAGATTCTATTAAACTCTACTGAAATTCCTCCATTTCAAAGAAAAAAATACAGAACATGAGTTTGAACTACAGTTTAGGAAAGTCTGTGCTGAAAATTTTAGAAACCCCTTTCTAAAGTGTTGATTGTATCAAGTTGTAGCAAGAGCAGCAAAACGTAACTATAGTTTCTTGAGGATAAGAATAAACCACAATAACTTTGCAGGTTATCTCCAACATGTACAGTCACTTCATTTGTCACCCACACCATACTAACTGGAACATGGGCTGAATGGTTGCCTAGTACATTTCTGCAGATTGACCAGTATAGGCCCCAGAAGAGAAAACTGTTTGCTCTCATGCCTTCTCTCAGCACGACAGATCTTAAGCTGTTCTCCGTTACCCAGTCACTGATGCTTCCAGGCCTTGTAGGAACATCAAAGACCTCCATCCCCTACCATGCCTGGCTGTCTTCATGCACAGGAAAGGAAATGGGCAGGGGAACAAAACCTACAGACAGTGCAATATAGTAGGTCTTGTTACCTTAGCATATAGGCTTTAAAAACAAACCCAAAAATAATCCTGTTTTGGGAGATTTAGGTAAGTGATGGAATTAGTTATGACACATGGAAGCCACCTTGTTTAAGGCAAATCTGATTTAAACTACCTAAGAAATGACTAAAAATTGTTCTTGTGCAAAGGCTGCTAACAGGATTACATAAAAACATCTTTCATCTCTTAAATTTATTTTCCCCTGGACAACTGTTATGGAAAAAAGATAAAATAGACTTCGGCACCTTTTAGTGGTACTCTAAGAGAAGAAAATCTCATAAAGCCACTCTGCACAGATAAGAGGCAGCTCACACTCCACTATCCACAGAAGGATGTAGAGCTACTGAATAACTTCAGCCATTAGCTAAATATCCTTTTCTTTCCACTTTTTGGTTTATCACATAGTTTAAAAAACCCCACAAACCTAAAACAATCAAACAGATCAAATCATAAATTACCTCGTCCACGAAACTACTACTTCTCCCTTCTTTTTAATGATGTTTTTGGCATACAGACTAGGTGATGATGCAGATGAAGCCACAGGAGAAGAGTCTTTGTGCTGCTGCAATTCATTCTTCTGACTGGAACATTGTTTAGGTGCTGAATTTACCTCTTCAGGCTTCACATCACTTGCATCGCTCCCTTCACCTGCTGATTCAGTTTCTTTTCGTTGCCTTTTTGAGTTGGCATTCTCTCTGACAGCCTCCTTTTTCCTTTTTTTACTAGTTTTATCATCTCTACTTATCTGGCATCCTATCTCAGTATTTGAAGTGGATTGTGTTTCAAGATTACATTTACCTGCTACAGCCTCATTGGAAAGGTCTTCTGTTAAGTCTATAAATGCATCAGAACACTCTTCCAGTTCTTCCTTTCTAACACTAATTTCCAAGTTTCCAGTAGAGGTTTCCTGAGTCCTGTTATCTATAGTGGATTCCACCACACATGAAGTTTCACTAACCATATCATCTGTTAAGTCTATGTATGACTCTATACTGCAGGAATAAGGAAAAGAACCTTGAGATCTAACACCCATTTCGTTTACATTTTCAGACACTTCAAATTTGTGTGCCTGAGATTGTTCAGAGCTTTCATTTGTGCTTTCAGTGTCGTGGCTCTCTGTGTTTGAAGATGTTCTACAGGGTCCCAGCATCTCAGTGGTTTTCTCCTTTCCAATACTGCTATGAGACTCCTTTAGAACCTGAGGTAAGGCAGGATTTTGTTCTTGTCCAGGGCTGACATGAGGCAACTGATCTGTCTTAACCAGATCTGGTTTGACACTTTCTTGCACAACAGCTACAGTGGCACTCTGACTGTCCCTTTCTTTTTCCCCACTTCTTATTTCTTGTTTTTCAATCTTGGTTGAAGATGTCCGCACCTCCTTCACTGAAACCACCCGATCAGATGCCGGTGAGACAGATGGCACTGCACGCCTGATCTTAACAATAAAATGATCATTGGATTTCTCCATGATTACTGCCTGCATTGGTAGGCTGGGGCGACATTGAAAACCAGGAGCAATAGGCCGACTCGTCCATGATGATGAACAACTCGATTTACTGCTCGAGTTATCGGATTCTAAAGCCAAGTGAATGTCTTGTTCAGTGGCATCCTCCTCTTCCAGAAGGGCATCTTCACTGTAATGAGCACTGAGAACACCCTCGGGAGTTGAACTAGAATTATTCTCTGGTTTTAAGAAGCTGAGGTGAGAATCTGATTTCAGAGGTGATGGAATAGTTAAGGAAACAGCCAGATCTTCAAGGAGGATTGAAGAAACAAATGACTTATTCTTTTGTAAATTACATTCATCTTCTTTGCATGAAGCTACATTAGTAGGAACCTCAAACATACAGCTTTCATCTAGCACATCAGGATCAACAGACAGCTGAAGCCTAGATGTTAAAGAGGGAGCTCTTACAGGTGAAACAACAGGCCACTTAATACCTTCTACTGGTTGAGATTCCACACAAGCGTCCTTTGAAGCAATCTCTTGCACCAGTTCAGCAACATTACTTCTACATTTATGACCATCTAAAAACTGTTTTTCTGGAGTCCTGAATTCCCACTCATTTCTGTCAATATTGCCACCATTTTTTTCCAAGAGATCGGAACCTTGCAATAAACTTTTGAAAATCTCACCCATTTGAGCATCACTTACAAGATTAAATGTAAGACTGGACGCTTGCTGTTCTGTGAGGAGCTCGTAACTAAGATCAGTCTTGTTAGCATCTCTGGATAGCTGCAATCCTTCCTTTTCATATTTCACACCCTTCAATGGAGTGAGAGCGCCTTGCAAATTATTCTCTTTAGAGAGGTGCACTTTGGCTTGGGAATTCCTTGTGTTATCAATGGAGTTGAGACATTTTGTAAAGGCAGGTTTTGGCACATCTGTTTTATTTTTCACATGGTGACACTTAGTTCGTTGATAATCCACATTTTGCTTTGAAAGGATATATTCTTCAGGCTTTTGAGATTGGACTTTCAGAGACCTTTTTCTAGACCTTTGCATATCATTTTTATGACTGATCTTGTGTTTTTGTTTTCCCATTCTTTCAAACTTCCTTTCCTCACTATCATTTCCCACATGTCTCACATCACATAGTTTTATTATAACCCTCCTTATCTTTTCAAATAAGTAATCAAGCTGTTCATCTACAAATTTCCACAACTGTTTTTTCATATCTGACACTTGCTGTTCAAAAAGATGATCCACTATTGCATTCTTTTTAATTTGCTTCAGTTTGGACTCTACAATATCACAGATATTCAATTTTAATGTCTCACCTAATGTAGACATCTTAGAAAAGTTCAAGTATTTTATTAATGATGTAAAATTTATGATACCGGATTCTATAATTCTGTGAAAATGCTGAACTGGGAACTGCACCTTGAATTTCATATAACTTTTCCTCATCTGTTTCCGTATAGCTCTTAGCATCTGCATGATTTCTTGTATATTTGAAGGTTCAACAATAACATGTACTATTTTTTCAAGACAAGCAATGCTCACAGTTTTATTTTTCTTCACATCCTTCGAAGATCTGAAAGTCTGATTTTTATGCCTCTCTCTGTTCTTCTTTGTACTTACTTTCACAGAAACAGATTTTCCATTATCTTCATTGCAATGCTCAGCCTTGCTCTTTTGATTTTGTGGACTGCTGGTCAAATTCCGTGTCTCAGGAGAAGCTTTTGGTCGTGATTTTTTTGTATCTTCAGAGCCTCTTTCTGGTTTAGATTTTCCTTCCTCTTCATCACTACTTATGATTTCTCCTTCTTCTATTTCATCTGAAGAGATACTCAGCTGGGACTCCATCTCACAGTGTTCATCAGACATGCTAACTGGCTTTTGATTTTCTTTGTTTACCTCCTTTGACAAATTCTTTGAGGGGCAGACAACGACCGAACTTTCAGGAATTAAATCTATAAAAAGAAAAGAGTTTCCTAATCACCACAAAGAATGCAATTATAAACAGATATTTACAGAAAATCCTGGTCTCTTCTGTAAAGTGACCATTCAGAACTGTTTAAAACTGCCAACGATGACACACTAAGTTTGAGCTATAACAAGTCTGTGTGCTTTGCTTCAGCAACTGCTGGTTTAAATATTTTTCCTGAGCTTCAAAGGGCAAATAAGACCTCAACATTTCACCAAAAAACATGTGATCTCTCTCACAAATACAGCCATTGAAGAGAGAAAAATCCAGCAGTTTCCACCAGTTTTGAACTTCCTTCCATTTACTTTAATAAGTTTTCTGAACACTGCACAAGCCGAATTTTAACTTATGGACTACCATTTACATACCACAGGTGGCTTTTCTTTTAACAGTTTCACAACAAAACCAAGATGAGAAGAATATATGACCTGCTAACACTGCACTCAACTCTCTCTTCCAGGTTGATAAAAAGATTCTTTAAATCTTTCAATAAACTGACAAACTAAACAAAAAGAGTACTCAGCACTTACACACATGACAAACTTTAGGGTTTGATGAACTTAAGATTACCAGCACTGTAACTGAGCACAATGGCATAAAAACCTTTTTACTTAGAAATTTTGGGGAAAGCCAGAAGTTCAGGTCCCTGAATGACAGGAATGAAATTAAGTGAGAGGAAAGGCTAAAGTTCTGCCAAATGTAACATGCCTTACTCTGCCTCATAAGTAAGTTTATTAAATGTTTTATATTTCTTAGATATCATTAAATATGTATTTAATCATTATTTAAAATTCAAAGCAAATGCTATTTTGTTAAGAATAACAAGCAGTTACAGTTGGCTATGAAGCAGCATGTTATAAAAGATGAAAAGCCAAGCTCATTTCCATTGTACGAAAATGCCACTGAAGTGAATGTGTATTGATTAACGAGATTTGCAGTTAATTTTAGGCTTGCTCTGCACTCTAGTTAATAAAACGCTCTTATGTTCAATCACACAGAGATTGGACTGCTTAATGACCTCTAACAAACATTTAATCTCATAAAAGAACATATCTAAATTGATCTCCATAAACAATGAACTTGTGATTAACACTTTAAAGCAGCACTTGAAAATGTTTATACAGATTGTACAAGAGCAAAAAACATACTCATCACCGCCTCCATTTCAGTTTTACAAAGATCAATACTTTCTCAAACTAATTACTTAAATATTTTGACAAACTAAAGCATAAAATGAAAATGGTCAAAAATATAGTATTAATATATGTACCCCTGTCCTGCAGAACAGTAAAATGGCAAGTACTGAATTTCAAGGCAAAGAGAAACCATAGCCTCCTGTCAATTTAACAGATGCAGAACATTTGACACGCATATCATTAGTCAAATCATAAAGACAATTAGGTATCTAACTTCAGAGCCTAAATATCAGAGCTGAAAAAAAAATCACTGCTTCGGAATCCAGCAGCAAGTTCTGGAGAGGAACTCTAACAAGTAACTCAGGGATACAGTACGAAATTGAAAAAATACTCTTACTTGATGCTCTCCTACTCAGATCCCAAAGCCCTCACGTTCCTTCAAATACTCCAAAGAATAGGAACTACTGCAGGAATGAAATACAAACTGCTAAAGGAATTCACATTTGAGAGTAACTGTCTCAAGCACAAGAGAGAATACCAGAGTAAACCACACAAACATTTGAAAACAGGCAGCAGGATTATACTCGAAAACATAAGAAGGATTTAAATGCCACTCTACCACTCCTTTTCTAGTAGGAAATCTAACTTCCAAGAAATCTCTTTATTAGTTGCAGCAGGACAATACAGGAAGTTAAATTCACACAAGTAAAAGATTTAAAATTTGAATCATCTCTTTTCTCTTCCTGTGAGCGCTGTCACCATATTTTATCTCCCTGACATCTTATTTAAAAGTAGGCTCTTACTTCATTAATGATAAATGCTAATGTTCCATCTGTTCTTTTTTTGCCACTGACTCACAATTATAAAATACCTACAAAAATTCACTCTGAAATGAATGTAGAGAGCAGAGCTTTCTCTTAGCTGACATTCCTAGAAATTCTCATGTAATTTCTCTAGCCTTCTTTGAAATAAATACTTGAAAGAACATATCCTAAGTAACTTTTGCCTCTATAGTTTCAGACAAAAATCTACTGAGATCTACTCAGAACCGCAACTAAAAAACCTACATGTATTTTTTTTAGAAGTTAGTACATATACTCTTATTACAACCTCTCATCTGTCAGTAGTGACGAACACCAATTTTTAAAGCACTAATGGTCAGTTGGCTACAATCTTGACTACACTGTTCAATGGTTCTACTACAAATAAAAAGGATCAGAGACTTACACAGCTTAAAAAACAATTTGTATTTTTGAGAAAGCAGTTAAAAGTCATTTCTGTTTTCCATGAACGGATCTTCTAAGACTTTATATAGAAAAGAAATTGGAATATACATATATACTACCTTTGTTATAACTCTTCACAAGACCTTTGCAGGGACTTTCCATCTTAAGTGCTTTAGCCAAAGGGCGCATTGGACTGTTCAGTGGGCTGATTGCCTTTGGAATATGTCTCAAGTGATTGAGATCGATGCTCAGTATTGAGCTGTCATCATCAAGAGGAACTGGGTTAGTTTCTCTCTCCTTAGTCCTAGGACACATCTCTCCACTAACAGAAGATGCCGGAGTACTGATTTCAGCAAGGGCTGGCTCCAGATCACAAGCATTCTCGTCAACTAATGGTTCATCCTTATTAGTTAACATAGTTCTGTCAAGTAACTGAGATGTACTCTTATCAATTTCGCAAATGCCCTTTTCATCAGTGGGACACTCAGCATTTTCTGCAGCCAAGTGGTCATTGCTCTTCACTGCTTCCATTAAAGAGTCTGGTTTTGTTTCGCCAATATCATCTGCGACATTACAGGACTCCAGGTCACCAGAACTTTTGGCTTCAGAGTTATCCATGACAAGGTTTTGAGAGCCACACTGGTCTGCTGAGCTTTCTATGCCAGCAACTAGACATAGTTTATCTACTTCTTTCTTCCCTGCTGCTGACTCTGGAAGGGCTCCCATACTTTCACTAGCAGCTTCAGGTTTTGCCACTTCTGCTGCTGGTGGTGCATTATCACTCTTCATCACACCCACTGTCACAGAGCAGTTTTCAGGCTCTGCCATGCTCCCAGCCACCTCTTGGGGCAACGATTCAGGGTAATTCAGATCTGTCATTGTCACTGCTGCTGCCAAGGCTTCCGATTCAACCAGGTCACAAGCTTCTGCTGCTTCTGCCAATGTTTCAGCCTGCATCTCATCAGGAACCAGTACCTCTGCTGCTTTTGGTAAGGCTTGGGGCTGTACCGGAACCACTTCTTCTGGTAAGGTTTCTGAGCTCAGTTCACTACTTGCCACTGTTGGCAATTCTTCAGACTGTGCTGGATCTGCTGCTGCTACTTGTAAGGCTTCATTTTCAGAATTGACAGGAACAGGCATTGCTGGCTCCACACTGCTTTGAGCTGCACTATCCAGAACTTGAAGTGTTGAATTAATTTGCTCTGCGGGACCACTGTTAACAGGGTGGTCAGAATCTAACAGTTCTGCCTGCAGCATGAGCTCTGTACTTCCCTCATGAGTGGCCTTCTGGAAAGGTGTTTTAATTCCATCGGTTGGAGAGACACATTGTTTCTTAGCAGGAGAAAGAGTTAAATTCAGTTTTTCCATAAAGCTAAGTTTTAAGTCTTTACTTTTCGATCCAGTGTGATCATCTTTAGTTTTGGGAACTTTATGGTCTTTTAAGCTATCTGCTACTCTAGGTGTTTCTTCTGGCTTATAGGACTTGTTTCTCTCACTTTTTGTAACATCCGTACCTTTCTTGGATTCTTTTAAAGACTGGTGAGTTATCTCTTTTCTAACTTTTCTTTCATTTCTAAAATGTCTATTTTCATCCTCTCTTTCTCTTTTCCTTTTTTCTTCAGTTCTGTGTCTTTCTGTTTTGGAATGTGCTGTTTCCCATTCATACCTACTACTATTTTCCTTCAAGCGTGCGTATTTATGCTCTCTGCTGTTGGAATTAGAAGGTGAAGTCCTTCCTTCTCGAGAAGTATGATCATTTGTACCCCTGTCTCTCTTGCAGTCAATGTCTTTTCCTTTTCTAGACTCCTCCATGCGACATTTACGTGATTCATGAAGATTCTTTGAATGTTCATTCTTTGAGTGTGGACTACTTCCTCTACCAGATCTCCTTGGTTGCTCTTGTAGCTTTTCATTTGGTTTATTTTTTTGGCCAGCATTTTTTTCATCTTTATCATGTGTTTTAATATCTTTTCTTAATATGTTTTGTGATCTCTCATCAGCATACAATTCACTTCTTGTTTGAAACCTATCTTTCTCAGTAGTTTGTTTCTCCCAGGAAGAAACACCCCTTTCTACTCTTCTTTCTACACTTGGACTGCATTTGAGTTTCACACTCTGACTTTTTTGTTGCAACTCATTTTTACTAGTCTTCTCTGAAAGGGTTTTCGGCTTTTGCTGAGGATCCAAACTCCCGTCTTCACTGTCACCATTGTTTCTGGTGCTCTGATGTACTTCTCTTTTGTACTTGTTGATATTTCCCCTACTGTACTGCTCATTACTTTTAATTTCTTTTTTTTCCTTTCTGTTATCCTTGTTAGAACTATGGTCAGAGCTCGGGAGACATATATGAGTCTCACCATTGCAGAGTTCTTCAGGAGGGTATCCCAGTAAATATGGAGTGTTTCTTTTTGCAGAGCTAGACTTTCCATCTTCCGTATTATGAGATGAATAACTGTGATGTGTATCTTTTGAACAGTCGTTTTTCATTCTGTGCTCCATCTTTACACTGTCACCTAAATCAGAAGATCTGAACTTGGAATCTTTAATTTTACACATCTCTGAGCACCTCCCACTAGTTGATCCTGAAAGGTACATCCTGGAGAAACCACGATGACTGGGAAATTCTGATAGCCTGTTTATAGAAAGAAAAAAATGTTATGTTACTTTTATATTCATTTAAATGTAACTAAAGCCAAATCGCAATGAACACATACATCTAAAATTATTTTATGCATTCTTCCATCTTCAAAGTGAAAAAAAAGTTGAATAAAAATAGAAGTTTAATAATTTCCATTAGCACACAGCAAAAGAATATAATTTCTATACATATTTTCCAAATGAAATTCATTTGAAGAAAAAGCAAGACCTGTGGAAAAATACTGTACTAGCTGTAATTAACAATTTCATTAATTCATAGAATCACAGAATAGTTAGGGTTGGAAAGGACCTTAAGATCATCTAGTTCCAACCCCCCCTCCCTGGGCTCAGATACCTCACACTTAACCATGCCACCCAAGGCTACGTCCAACCCGGCCTTGAACACCGCCAGCAATGGAGCATTCACAACTTCCCTGGGCAATCCATTCCAGTGCCTCACCACCCTTACAGGAAAGAATTTATTCCTCATATCCAATCTAAACTTCCCCTGTTTAAGTTTGAACCCATTGCCCTTTGTCCTCTCACTACAGTCCCTCATGAAGAGTCCCTCCCCAGCATCCCTATAGGGCCCCTTCAGACACTGGAAGGCTGCTCTGAGGCCTCCCTTCAGCCTTCTCCAGCCTGAACAGCCCCAACTTTCTCATCCTGTCTTCATACGGGAGGTGCTCCAGTCCCCTGATCATCCTCGTGGCCCTCCTCTGCACTTGTTCCAACACTTCCATGGCCTTCTTATGTTGAGGACACCAGAACTGCACACAGTACTCCAAGTGAGGTCTCACAAGAGCAGAGTAGAGGGGCAGGATCACCTCCCTTGACCTGCTGGTCACGCTCCTTTTGATGCAGCCCAGGATACAGTTGGCTTTCTGGGCTGCGAGCGCACACTGCCGGCTTATATTCATTTTTTCATCGACCAACACCCCCAAGTCCTTCTCCACAGGGCTGCTCTGAATCTCTTCTCTGCCCAACCTGGAGCTGTGCATGGCATTGCTCCCACCCAGCTGTAGGACCTTGCACTTTGCATGGTTAAACTTCATCAGGTTGGCATCAGCCCACCTCACAAGTGTGTCAAGGTCCCTCTGGATGGCATTCCTTCCCTCCAACGTATCAACCGAACCACACAGCTTGGTGTCATCGGCAAACTTGCTGAGGGCGCACTCAATCCCACTGTCCATGTCACCCACAAAGATGTTGAACAAGATCAGTCCCAACACCGACCCCTGAGGGACATCACACGTTACTGGTCTCCAGCTGGACATTGAGCCATTGAGCACTACTCTTTGCGTGCGGCCATCCAGCCAGTTCTTTATCCACCAAGTGATCCACCTATCAAATTGATGTCTCTCCAACTTAGAGACAAGGATGTCATGTGAGACAGTGTCAATTCAATTTAGTATTTCATTGTCCAGCCATAAGAAGAGCCTTGCCTTAGGAAAAAAGTTGGTCTTTACAACATTAGAGATAAAAAAAAAAAGAAAAAAAAAAAAGAGAAGAGCAAGCAATTCAATAGCTTACTAGCTGGTAAACTGGCAACCAAAAAATTAGTATAACATAACTGTGCTTACTCCACACAGTGAGCAAAAAAGCTACTGTGCTTGGAACTGGCTGCATGATACAGAAAACAAGTAGTAAATTGCAATAATCCATCATAGCTCTGTAGACATGCATGAGTATCATCATTGCAGAGTTCTTCAGGAGGGTATCTCAGTATGTATGTAGTGTTTCTTTTTTGGAGCTAGACTTCCAATTGTCTGTATAATGAGATGAACATCATGTGGGCTCACAAAAAAAAAAACCCAAACACAAAGGGCATATGTAGCCCATCTTACTCATTACTAACAGAATTCAAAGTTATATCACTAGAAAAAAACCAAACAAACCACCAGCAAAAAAATCCAGACATTTTCTGCCATATTTAACAAAACACTTCATTAAAATGACATGATGAAGGACAATGACAAACTTCTTAAATACTCTCCACTATCTAAAAAAAGCATGATTGTGTCTAATCTAGAGAAAGAAGAGTAAAAGTAGCACCAACAAATGATGGCAGCAAACCACCAGATGCATGCCTCCTTTTTAGAAAGTCAAGGATGAAGTGGCTGCTACATCCAAACATTTGATTTTGGACTGACATTTTATATTGATTTGTTCCAGTTGTAAGGAATCAGTTTAAGTGTATAATAATTCTCTGTTTATGTCAAATACAAAATGGGGTTGGTTTTGCTTTATAAAACTGAACACTCCCTTTGGGCTGATGAAGTACACTGAAATATGTAACAATCAGCTTATACAACTGGCTCTACTCCAAAAATGTGACAGTGCAATGTGAAGTGAATGTTGAACTAAAACAATGCTGCAGCTGTTGCAATCCAAATCCCTTTCCTATACTTCTGTTTAATTTTGAATTATACTGATAAGATTTTGCCATGTCTGGTTATGAAATATGAATACATGTGTGATGAATGTAATTTTATCCATGTGGGCTTTTTGGTATTTTTAGTTTGGCTTGGGGTTTGTTTTTTGGGGGTTGTTTTGTTGTTTTTTTTTTTTTTTTTTTTTTGAGGTAAGCACTTACAATGCCCCTCAAAAACAGTATTTACAGATTGACAGTTTGCTAAAAATGAACTAATCTATTATAAGCCATGCAACAGACAAGGCGGGCTTCTAAGACCTCGAAGTGCTACTTTCCCCATGATTTTCATGATGGATGCCTCCAAAATACCTAGATCAAATACCTTGCTCATGAATTTTCACCACCATCAGAAGGTATTGAAATGCAGTTTGTAAACTTTTTAGTGAGGTTGAGTATTCAAAACAAGGAATTATTTTTCAATTTAATTTAAAACCCAGAATACTACACTCAAAGGTGTGAAAATGATGGCTATTGTGTCAAAGCCAGTCAACTGATAGAGTTACACCTTAAAGCCTCTTGACCGTCATCAGATCATATCTGTCAGTTTCTTGCATTTTGGAAAACAAAACAAAACACCCCCCCAGTTAATGTGCATTTAGACTTTAGCACAGTAATGTTAAATGAACCTTCTGTATGACACCTATTGGTGTATATCATATGGTCAAACTGAAACACAAACAAACCAAATATGTGGCTGATGTCACAAAACTGACAAGCAAGTGACCTTGTGATAAGTTAGGGGTCCTGAATCTTGGACCCCTGCTCTGGTTTCAAATTGTTCAGAAACCTTACACTCAGCTACTCTCCCATCCATACTTAAATATGTTCAACTCCCTGCAGTAAGATTAGTAGCGCACCAAAATTACCAAGAATTCTGTAGCTGCTCTCGCCCACTATTGGAGAGAGGGCTTTCATCTCTTGCCATGAAAACATTATATAGTCTCTTAATTAATTTCATTTGCTGTCTGAAAAGTTCCATGGAATTCATGTCTGAGACCATAAAACAGATTAGTTCTGAAGCTGAACTGTGTAAGATTAATTCTTTGAAACATGGAAGATGATTAAATAACCCCACCAGGAACAGGTGACTAAACAAAACAAAAAGGAATTCAGGCAATGAATTTGGATTCCTCCTTTTTTTTTTTCATTAGAAACCAAAAGACCACATCAAGCAAGGAAGATACTTACCTATTTCCTCTGACTATACCAGTACTAATAATTATTTACTAAGCAACCTTTTTCATTAGTTTTTCGTAAAATACACACAGAAGTTTCTTACAAGCATATAAACATGGTTAGAAAAAAAAAAAAATACTCTTTCAGTTTCACTGTCTATTTGTACCTTTGATGGAGATTATTGATCTCTTCATCCTTTCGGTTAATTTCCACTCTTGCTGTTTTAATAAGTGCTGAAATATTCTTTTTGAGAGCTTGGTTTTCATTCTGTAGAATGACATTCTATTTTAAATATATACAAAGAAGAGAGCAAGAGAGAGAAGGGGAAAGAGATTAAAAAAAAAAACACAACCAAAACCAGAAAAACAAAAATTAGATTGAGTATCCAAACATGTGAAAATAAATGCAAGTCAACCATTAGAAAAAGTCCCATCATATGCCAAATAACAGTAGAATTTACAGAAAATTTTCTGAAAAAGCTAGAATTAAGTCAGAATTTATTTTATGCTTTTGTGTTCCTAGTAGTTGTTTAAGATGCTTTAAGCAAACAATTTACTGAAATGGAAATATGCCATAAACCAAGTAACCATAGAGTAAGAATTTATAATCTGCCCCTTTGTGTCATTCTTTTATTCACTTTATTGCTTTTCCAGTCAGTGTGTCAGATGAAATATGTAGCTTTTAAGCACTTTCAAAGAAAAAGGGTAACTATATTTCTTTCAAGGTATCAAAACCAACTTTGGGTGCTCTATCATTCTAAAATTTCCAGATATGACGTTCTAGAACCCTATATGTCAATCCTAGAGAGATTGCCCCTTCTCTTAATACTTGTCCACAGCAAAGCCTGTTCAGAAAGGCAGACAAGTTTTGCAGAAAACAATACGGAAGTGGCACAGGGCAGAAGCTGCTTCCCACTGTGAAGCACAGAACCTTGGGGACTTATCCACAATACACAGTAGAGTATGTTGCACAATTGCCCAGGACAACCTCCCTATACAGAATGGCACAGCATGGGGATACTAGCTGAAGTTGAAGAGCAGTTCAGCCTTATAAAAAGGGCGCTATGCTCAAAGCAACACAGAAATGCTCTTCAAGTCCTAATAACTCAATTATCTTTTGCTTTCTAATTGCTCAGGTACCTTTGCAACCCCCTTCCTAGTGCGTTAAAGACCTACTTGAAAAAAACAACCAACCAAACAACAGAACTGGATACCTTTCTGATAACTATTCATTTGACATGCTTATTATCTAATTAAGGAGATAAAAAGATAGCTTTTAAGGAACTAAACATTACTTCATGCAACACTGTGAAACAACTGAATTTACCTACTGATTTTGTCAGTAGACTACGTCAGCAACTATCCCAGACAGAACAAGCTCTTTACCTAGAATGGTGCTTCACAAACTATGCATATGACAGATCAATTCTGGAAAGCATATGAAACTAACTTTCAAAGCAATATTCAGTTTGCTTTACATAAATCTTGACAATGTTGCCCTTTGAACTACAGTACCTGTGCCTGTATTTCCTTAAATTTTTTCATCAGCTCTTTAATTTGCTGCTGACATTTTCCATATTCTACCAGCAACTGTCAAAGAAAGAAGAGTTCAGATCACAGAAGTAGATTTAATTACACAGAAAAGTTACTCATCTAGATTTTGTTAGTTAACACAGCAATACATATTGCAAAGGTTTTTGTTTGGTGGTTTGTTTGTTTTTTTCTTTTTTCTTTTTCCCAAAGGTAACATATTAAAGCCAATATTAAAAGAAGAAGCTTCAATATACTCTTAATTATACAAGTCTCTAAAACATCACAAACATTCAGATAAGAGGAAATCAATGTGTGCTTGCCCAACAGTAACAGGCTAGAGAGTAACAGGAAGCCATATTATTGTGAAATTAAAGACACAATTGTCGAGGAACAGGAGTTCTAAGAGCCTTACAAATAGGGACTTGGTGGTCAGATTTTATATAATACAAAATAGATAAGGAAAAAAAAAAAAACCAGAAAGTTACTACAAACAAGCCTGGACTGCAAAAAAAGACTGCAAAGGACATACTCCTGTTGTGATCACAAAATTAAATTAAATACATTTGGCATGAGCCCTTCCTTGTACATTGCAAGAAAACTTTCACAGAAGAACTGACAGCTTCCTTATTGCCATACTTAATAGTCAACTACTTTCAAACTTTCAAGGTGACAATTTAACCACTTAATAGACTCTGGGAGGTTTTGCTTCTGCTTATTCTATAGAGCATTATATCTGTGGATGTCTGCCCCTTTTACTCTAAAGCTCAAATTAGTTGAGATATGTCTTATGGACTAGGACAGGTGATGCTATGAGGTGATGCAATAAGCAAGTGTTGTGATGATTTACTAGAAGTAGTTATCTAGTGCTTGGCTGTCTTCAGTCTCAAGCACAAGATTTCATGACAGATAAGATTAATCCATTCCCTAACTGCTTTAGTCTGGTAAAATTTGTTGGGAGAAATTTCAAGACTAACTTTGTATCAGATGTCTGAACAGATATTTAACTAGAAGGAAATTACAGTACATTTCCCCATAAGGTAGCTGATACACGAACCATATGCCAAGGACAGTGAAACAAGAACAGAACATGTCACAGATAAAGAGATTCACTTATTCTGATAAACTTGTGGACATAACAGTTTATTACCATACTCTTGGTTTTACTTATTTAAGAACAGTTTCCCTATTTTTCCAATAAAGTAAGCACGCTGAACGTTTTTGGCACCTTACACAAGAAAATTTAGAACAAAAAACCCTCCAAAATACCAGAATTGATTTTGTCACATTAAGACATACCTCGTTGTAGGATGCCTCCTTTGCAGTCCCTTCTTCAATTAATATCTCATCAAATAAATTTAAGCCATTTCCAGCTGGTGTAGAATTTGGAGCAGAATTGTCTGCAGAAAGAAAATCGACTACATAAAGAAAAAAAGTTATGTGTTTTCCTCAGTGACACAATACAACTTATCTGAAGACATTTGTACCTTGAATTTCAACATTTACGTAGTTCTATTTGAAGCACTTGATCCAATTTATATCAATATAAAAGGTAATGATGAAAATTAAAAGCCAACTGAAAACATATTTCTAGAGGGACCCTGACACGCCTGTGAGGTGGGCTGATGCCAACCTAATGAAGTTTAACCATGCAAAGTGCAAGGTCCTACAGCTGGGTGGGAGCAATGCCATGCACAGCTCCAGGTTGGGCAGAGAAGAGATTCAGAGCAGCCCTGCAGAGAAGGACTTGGGGGTGTTGGTCGATGAAAAAATGAATATAAGCCGGCAGTGTGCGCTCGCAGCCCAGAAAGCCAACTGTATCCTGGGCTGCATCAAAAGGAGCGTGACCAGCAGGTCGAGGGAGGTGATCCTGCCCCTCTACTCTGCTCTTGTGAGACCTCCCTTGGAGTATTGTGTGCAGTTCTGGTGTCCTCAACATAAAAAGGACATGGAACTGTTGGAACAAGTGCAGAGGAGGGCCACAAGGATGATCAGGGGACTGGAGCACCTCCCGTATGAAGACAGGATGAGAAAGTTGGGGCTGTTCAGGCTGGAGAAGGCTGAAGGGAGACCTCAGAGCAGCCCTTCCAGTGTCTGAAGGGGCCCTATAGGGATGCTGGGGAGGGACTCTTCGTTGGGGACTGTAGTGATACAACAAGGGGTAATGGGTTCAAACTTAAGCAGGGGAAGTTTAGATTGGATATGAGGAATAAATTCTTTCCTGTAAGGGTGGTGAGGCACTGGAATGGATTGCCCAGGGAAGTTGTGAATGCTCCATTGCTGGCGGTGTTCAAGGCCGGGTTGGACGTAGCCTTGGGTGGCATGGTTAAGTGTGAGGTGTCTGTGCCCATGGCAGGGGGGTTGGAACTAGATGATCTTAAGGTCCTTTCCAACCCTAACTACTCTATGATTCTATTAAGAGATATGCAGGACATCTAACAACAAAGATGAGTGAATTTTATGACTAGTAAGTTGTTTTAAGTCAAAGGAGAGCTAGCTCACAGTAAATCTACCTAATTTACAAAGAAAGAAGGGCTACACTTTAGCAGTTATTTGAGGGTCTGCAATGCAAAGCCAATAAATAGCAGAAAGCTGGGACATATGCACCCTACAGTTCATTCAGCTTTTATGCAGACATTGGCATTTGAAAAAAATGATTGAGAAAAAGAATACTCAGGTGCCACGGATTGACAAACATGGATCAGTTAATCAGAATCAAATGGAGTTATTGTAGAGCTGGTATGGGATTGAATATCACACTCCTTACGCTGAGTAAACATTCTCTGCTGATTTATATTCCCTTACAAATGTGAACTCCCTAGCTTTAGTCCAAAGAAGTGAAAGAAGAAAAAAGCAAACAAACAAAAAACCAAGAAAACAAACCACAAACCAATCAATTATCAGCCCAACACCCAAAGAACCCAACTATTCGGATAATAGTGCCTTTTCCTCAAATCAATCTGTGTGCTCTGCTCACCAAATATGCTTTACTGACAGGACCTGACTTATGACACCCCTGAAATACAGATTAATTTGCAAATAAATAAAGTTAGCTATCAAAGCCATGTTTCAATCCTCTGGACAATACCGCAATGCAAAAAGTATTATTAAAGCAATACATGATAACATACAAATAATGTCTTATCTGTATAGAGCAAAACTCTTATCAACCCTCATCTAAAATTTCAAAACCAAGGTCCCTCAGAACTAGACAAAACATTTAACTGTGCTGTAAAAAAATGTAAAGAGGAATAACATTTACTAAACAATGCATCTCAGCACATGAAACAGGGACGTAAGAGAATACTCTTACATGCTGTAAAAAATACAGAATAGAAAACGAGTAAGAGATATAAAGATGCTTCACGTCTAGGATATATTATGTATTATACCAGGATATAGTACAGTACTTCCATGGAAATTCAATGGCCTTACAGTAACATGGTCAATAGAGAAGCACTTGTTTAAATATTAGAAACAGCATTTCACTAAATGGTACACTGAGGCTCCTAAGAAACAACATGTGGTGGGTCCATTCCTTTCTTACCTTCAAAGAAGTTAGAAAATAATTTACATTAGCATGTGAAATTATTGAGAAAGTAAGAGCAAGGTAAAAGGATCTACTGAATGGACTGTATCACATGGAAAGTATTTTCTGGAGGTCTCATCGGGGATTTAGTGATCAGTGACTGTTGGTGCTGATCCTGAAGCTACTTAAAAAACAGAAAATAGAGCTGCTTTTTTCAAGGTAAAAATGTCCCATATCAAGGCATAGACAGAATAATTAAGGTCTCTCTGCACCCATTTACTATGCTCAAGCTCTTAAAATAGCCATTATCACAAGAAAACCATCTTATACTCATTCAGCAAACAGATTTGTTGGATATGTATTTATACAGATTGCAACATGTCTTTAATTTAAATAAGTAACTTACTGAAGCATATATTAAACTAGCTAAATGTAAACTTTAAGCTGTTGTTTTACTTGAAACCAGCCTAAGAAGCACAGAGACTCTATAATACTCCAAGCCAAGCAGCAAGATACAATCAACCTACCAGGAACTGTTAAACTGTTGTCCAAGCCATCATAAATATCAACTGAGCTCTCATCACCTTCCTTGAAGGGGGAAGCTACAGCTAAAGCAAGAAAACAAAAAACAAAAAGCACCAAGGTAAACTTTAAGTAAACTCAAACCTCCAACTCTCCCATAACCTAAGTATAGCTGTGATCCTAGACCAGTAGAAGGTAGTAAAAGTAGTAGCACTGACTAGTAAAACACAGGGGAATTTTAGCCAGGAAGCTCCAGCTACTTTGGAGAAAAGATCTTTAGTCACCAGGGAGGAAAGACAGTCTTGTAAAATCAATTCCTAAATACAAAACTCTGCATAAAACAAATTATGTCTTTTAAATACAAACAAATTCTAAATTTATAAACTAATTCAACTTGATCTAAATTTCGAACTGTTTTCTAGAACACACTGAATATTAAAGTTACACAACTTGGAATCCAAAATAAAAAGAATTAGTATGATAAGGCCACTACCACTTAAAGAAACCTTTCTCACTAAACAGAAAGTATAGTAACAGTCTGTACCATAATTCAAAGAATTTGCTTTAGTATTGCTGTTCATTCCCACACTAACTGGTTCTTTAAACATACTTTAACCTAAATCTCCACAGTCTCTTTTCATGTCTTTTTCCAATGCCTCTTTCCAATCACTCTTGTTTCCTTTGTGTGAATCTCTACCAAGAATACCAATATCCACAGCCCTTACGAGGCTGGGAATCTCACCAATAAGGTGTCAGATCAACTGTAGAGTTGATACTCAAGCCAGAGCACCTTGATTGCTGGTTCTATACCAGATGCTATCGCATTTGCTTTTACACATAGCAAAGAAACAATCCTCTGAACTATCCAAATACACACCTCACTAAAAGACAGTGAAGGCTAAACTATACACTGTAAAATGCAGAGGAGAAACCAGTTCCAGACATGCTCTGAAACCATACTAGAAATCCAAAGTACACAGTTATGTTTTAAAATCCAAACTTACTAATGGGTTATAATCTCTCTTACTATGAGATTGTGCACCATAACCATTTAATTACAGTTAAAAATCATCAGTATTTGTCCCAGCTTCAATTATTTCCATTTTGTTTTCCAAGTTATTTTGGGGCCTATTTATTTTCACAAAACTGAATGTGTTATTTCACTGCGAAACAGAACGTAAAGTAATACATCTTACCACCGTAGTGGGTATCAAACAGTCCCAGGCCATCCTCATCTGTTGCCATGATACAAACTTCCTATGGCTTCCCCATCTACAAGTAAAATAACAGACAAAAGACAACAGATTAACTGACACTTTCAGAACATAGTAAAAGAGAAGCATCCTGAAATAAGTCAGTTACACCTGAGCTCCCTGTGGCCCTTGCTGTTAAACAAAATCCAACACTGAGAAAACCTTCACATCAAGGTTAACACAAAGCTCTATCAAGAAAAGTAAGAAATTATCTATCCTGTATTAATTATAAGAAAGATCTTCAGCTGTATATTTTATTCATATGTATCAAACAAAGAACTATAAAGAAATTTTGGTATGAAAACAAGCACTACATTTTATGAATAGGTTATATGAAGGTATATCTTAACCAGTTAAAATACTCCGATTTGATAATTCCGATTTCTTCTCCGCTGACCATGTAAGAGCAAATTTCCAAGGCTGACACCCCCAGCCAACCCAGTAACGAGCACTAGCAGGCAAGCAGCGTTTTGCCTGCCACAATATATAGCAATGCTTGGCCACAGGACATACAGTATCCTCCACAACAGCTATTCCAGAAGGACTTGACCAGGACACACGCTTGAGGCACTGACACACAAGCTCCACTGAAGGAAGCGCAGCAGTCTGCCACACTAACGGACCCCCCGTGTGGGGAAGAGAGGCACGGGAGAAACTCGGGTGCCGGGGTGAGCGGAGCACTAAACGGCGCTGGGCAGCAACACCGCCAGCCCAGATGCAGCAGGGGCCCTTGCCCACTCCCCAGGCCTCACCCGCCCTGCACGGGCGGGAAGGGGCTCCCGCCAGCCCCAATTCCTGTCACGGCGGAAGCGTTCAGGACCTCCGGGGCTCAGGGCGGGAGAACCGCTGATAGCGGCCCAGCCGCCCCGCACGGGCGGACCGGAGCGGACAGGCTGCTCGCGGGGAGGGGAGAGCTCGGAGCGGCCAAGGCCGGGCCGGACCGGACCGAAACGAGCCGAACTGGGCGGCGGGATCGGCGCAGGGGTAATGGGGAGAAGGGAATGGCACCCGCGCAGAGCAAGGCGGCGCCAAGCCCCCCGCCAGGCCGGCGGAGACGGCGAAGGGAATGAAAAGGAGAGGGGGGAACAGCCCCACTGGGCAAGCGGCCACGGCGCAAGACCCTCACCCACCGGTCAGCCACGCGCCGCCGCCTCCGGCCCACGACTCCGCACAGGTCGCCGCCGCCGCCACTGGTCCCACAGGCCGGGCACCGAGGGGGCGGGGCTCCCGGCAGCGGCAGCCAACCGCCGCAGACGCACAGCGCGTCCCCGGCCGCGACGTCAGAAAAAACCCGCCCCCCGGCCTGAAGCACTTGGCGCCAAAGGCAGCGGCGCAAGGCAGCCGCGCCCCGCCTCCCCCGTCCACTTCCCTGCTGCGCTCCCCTCGGCCCGGCCCGGCCCGGCCCGGCCCCAAGCATGGGAACTCGCGCTGACCTCGGCTCGGAGGTCACCGAGCGCCAAGCCCTCCTGTAAAGGCTGTGGAGAGAGGAGCGGAGCGGCGGCAGGAGGCCGCGGGAGGGACGCGCAGGTTCACCTGGTGCGGGCTGGGCGCGGAGAGCCGCGCCCCGCTGCCGCGGCGGGACGGGCGTGAAGCCGCTCTGATGTCTCCCCCGGAGAACGCGAGGTTTAAGTCCGGCTTCTGCTGTCGACGAGACTGCTGTCTAACCCGGCTGGAAACATCGTTAGTGCCTCAGGGCTGTGCTGGGCCTTCGTGAGCTGGCTGCGGCCGGCGAGAGGACTCGGGGCAAAGTGACATAGAAATAAATGCCGGCGTAATGTCGGCCTTCCTCGTCCCGAGCCTGAACCGCCTGTCTGGGATAAACACCGCCCGGCCTCGCTCAGGGCTCTGGCGGCTGCCGTGACCTAGATTTAAAGGGCCTCAGGGCGAGCACTATCGGCAAGGCCGGCAGTAGCGACGAAGGTTACTCTGGGAAGCAGGGAATAGGTCAGGACGAGGATGCCCAGCGCCGTGCGAAAGCGGGAGGACACTCGCTCCGCTCCCGGACGGGCTGCTTCCCGGTGCCGGGAGACTACATCTCCCGCCATGCACCGGACACCCGCCGTCCCGGAGCTGCGTGCCTCTTTAAGAGGTGCATGCTGGGAGCTGTAGTTTGGCGGGTGTGGGGTCCGTCACGTGAGAGGCTGTGACGTCGCGGGTGCGTGACGGCGGCGCCGGCGGGGCGGAAGCTGGTGCTGAGGTGCGCGTCTTCCCGGCGCCCCACGTGCTGCCGGCGGTTAGCACGCGTCCCCCCGCCGCTCCCCTCAGCTCTGCCCGCACCCCAGCGGCGCGGCGGCAGCGGGAGGATGGCGGCGGACCTGCGGTTCTGTCTGGCGGGGCCGCTGCAGCTGGTGGCGCGCAGGAACGAGAAGAGCAGTGCGGAGCTGGGCAGGTTCCTGGCGAAGCAGGTGAGCAGGCGCCCGCCTCCCTCCCTTCGAGCTGATCTCACTGGGGCCGCTGAGGAGGGAAGGGGACGCACCCCCACCCCTCCGCCATCTCCTCCCGGCAGCTCTGTGGGTGCCGCCCGGAGACCCCTCCCGCCTTTGGGCGGCCGGCGAGGCAGCTACGCGGGAGCAGCTCGCCGCTCGCTTCCCTCTCCCTCTCTTTCTTTCCGTGGGTGCTTATTGCGGTTTCTTCCCCTGCCCGCCTCTTTCAGGGCTGTGGGAGCGGAGCCCTGTGAGGCAGGTTTTCTGCCCCAGGTGCCGCCTCTGTCTTACCTCCGGAGCGGGCGTTTTGCCCCGCAGTTAACATCTCCAGTGTCTTAAGGTGACTCTGAAAGCATGCTAATGAGAGATGGTATGTTGTTAACGAGCACTGGGGCAGCATGTAGTCCTGTAACTGCGGCATATTACCCTGCTGCTATTTGCGTTAAAACAGCCTGTAGGTTAGAAAGACAGGGGACTGGATTTTCTAGGTTTTGCTTCCTTCATCACAGTGATGCTGGGAATGTGTACCTATTTTCACTGTTTTAACGCTTTGGCTACCCTAACTGTGAAAAGCATGCCTGCTATCTTAGAGAGTTGAGCCTAGCTCATTTCTGTCTCTGAAACACTCCAAGACATGTAATAACAGAATATCAGCTCATTAGGTGTTACATTATTAATACATTTCATGATAGAGCTTTTGAAGCCCCTAACCTCTATACACACTTTGGGGCTCAAAATCTGTATTTCTCTTTGTCTAGGAAATGGCTCAGTTGTTTGAAGATGAAAAGTCTAGGTCATTGTATTTTTTACAGATTATTGTCTGAATTACTGCCTCTTATTTATGGTTAGGGAAGCCTTTTGTATGGGTAGTTAAGGTTCTCTGTTGGTAGATGGATGGCTTTTTTCTTCTGTCACTACAAATCATAGGATCAAAGTAAAATTTACATGAATTTGTATCCCTGTGTTGGAGAGTTGATGCTAATTGGTGGGAAGCAGTGATGAAGAGCTGCTATCAAAGGTAAAGAAACAGCTGAGAAATAGAGATGGGAATGATGCAAATATGTGTTGCAGCAGACAGATGGAGTGGTGAACCAGAAGTGAGTCACTGCGATCTGAGACTGGAAAAGAGAGTGTGCCCTTTCCCTTCTGGTGACTGTTTTGAGATATACTTAAGGTTTAAAAGTCTTGCTAAGTGGAAGTTATTGAAAAGTGATTATATATGTGATCTGGAGCAGCACATTAAAGAGCCATTTTCAAAAGAAAATGTCATTGTTATTTCCCAGCTTGGAAGCTACAGCTATACTAGGCTTATCTTGCCACTAACCAGCAGCTGGTTCCAGTCATCATTTCCTGATTTCCTACCAGTTGCTTTGTATGTAACTATGTATGTTCTAGATTCTGGAAATCTAGAAAACTGTGCTGTGCAGCTTCAACTGCACTTCAACTGGTGACTTCAGCATCTCAGAATGGAATGGAACTTGCCCACAAGTGCTAAGTAAGGAACAGTCTTTTGAGATTCATAGTAAGACACCATTCATGTGGTGATGGAAAATCTTGTTCCCTGTGCTTCAGTATTGAATAGGAATAGAGTCATTTCAGTGTAGAGTATTTGTATACTGTTAACTCTGCAACAAATGAACAAATTTCTGTGTTCTTAATGAAGGAAATGGGAAGAAAAACTCTCTAAACTACTCCCTTTTTTTCCTGCCTTTTTTTATGTATCTATATATATATAAATTAAGCAAACTATATAAACAATATCAATGCAGAATTCCGAACTGCTGGAATGTGCTTTTGGTTCTGTGTGTTACCAAAGGTCTGATTGTATCAGAACATTTTTCTGCATAGAATTCCAAATACAGATTTTGTGCAAATGCATTTGGTTTGGCTCCCTGTGATGGTGCAGTTTCAATAGAGAAGTTCATTAATGTGAAGGTTTAAATGCTAGTAGGAATGGAACTTTAGAGCAACCTTGTTTACTCCGCCCTTCACATCTGCCACCATGCATATATGGAAAGATATAAACTAAAAAAATCCTGACCCTTTTGAATATTTCCTCTGTTTTATCTACGGAACCATCTTAAGTAAATTGGAGATCTTGTGCACACCATTCTGGGTGTCCTGTTCTGTTGGTGTTTTAGCTTGGCAGCCTTCATTTCCCCTTGCATTTTTCTGTGCAGCAGCGAAAACTTGGAAACTGTTTTAATAATAACTCCAATTTCTATTTATAGCCCTTCAGTCTTAGCATCTGATGTTGAGAGGTGCCTATTTTTTAATAAATGCAGGAAAAAAGAGGTGACCTGGGTTTTCTAAATTCACCCACCTTCTCACTAGCTGCAAGATAAATGTCCTGACATCCTGGCAACTAAGGCAGACTGTGATTTATTTTCCTAAAGCGTGACATCTGCTTTTTATTTGAAAGATTAATTAGGCTTTACATCATGTAGCATTGTAAATAAGGGAAGGTATATTGTACTTTTGTTTCATCTTGGAGTGTATTCTCATCTTTCAGTGTCTAGTTTTTGAAGAGCTGTGATTCTTGGGAAAATGGTATGTTAATAAATACACTGATACAAAGTCGAAGAGAATGTTATCACTGTTCTTGGGGGAACAGTCTGTCCAACTCTATCAAATGCAATGTGTTGGAGGAGGAGTAAGAAGCCCTGCCTTGCTTTGGTGGTAGTTGAAGCTATCTTGTTCTCCTTCTGAGTCTGCATAACCCCCTGCCTTTTTAATTTATTTTTTTTTTTCCTTGAAATATGTGGGTTACAGGGAGAGATCAGGCTCATGTTTTGCTTTATCTTACTGAACTGGACAGCCCCCCAAAAGAGCAGTCCTACTCTGTTTTCTTTTTGCCTGTTCCCAAGGCCAAGCCACACCTTTCTGTCACTTTTATCTTGAACCCAGTGAGTGTGCTTATGTGGAAAATCTGTTCAACTTTCTCACACAGTGGAAGACTGGAAGAAGGATTAACTTGGATCATCTTACCAAATCGATTGCTGCACAGTCGTTCATGTAACCGTAGACCTGTTGTCTGATACAGTGGAGCCAAGAACATGTGTTCTTGTGTTGGAGGGGAAGACAGATTTCCCACATGCAGCCCTTATGCCCTTCCACTCTTTGGAAGTGTCCCACTGTTAAATCTCTGTATGGTGTAAGGTTCTGTGGAAGCACCTCTGAGTCACAGTCAGAGATGCGGTGTTCACGTGGGCCCAGATTGTTCCTCACCTTGACCCTTTCTCTTAGTAATCTTGGTGTCTGGATTACGCTGGTTCTGAATAAGGATTTCTGTGCCTTGTGAGCACTGAGTAGATGTACTGTACAGGCTGGGAAGGAGATGCAACATGCTGCTAGAGGAGCAGCTGGGACCGTGTTTGACTCCCAGTCTCACTCCTAGCTGTGCTTGTCTTTAATGTCTCTTTCGTTATTAATACACAGTGTGGATATATTCTATATTTGGAGGGACATTCTTTTGTGATGCTTTCTTAAAGCAGCTGTTTGGAACCGTGGGTATGGATTTAGTATCCCAGATTAGAACACTAGAATTAAATGCTTTCAGATCAGATGTCATTTGCTACTGATTGAGGAAGTTGGGTATTTCACAGAGCCACCTTTAGTTAACAAGCCCTCTGACAGTATTCTTTTCCACAGAATTTTTAATTTAGACTCTGAAAAGCTCAGAAACCAAACAGACGGTTCCTTTGTAGTATGAGAATGTTGCCACTGTGATTTTTGAACAGTTTTGTATGTCCTAAGGGTACTATGCACACTGGTTAAAAATCTGCTTGCTCTCTCAAAATTGATAATGAGGAATGCATTTGTTGTACAGTAGTCATGCAACTACAGAATTTTACTGAGCCCCATTATTTGTTTACTATTGTATTTTTAACTGTTTATTTGATGTTGAAAGCTCTGGTTAATAAATTAAGCACCCCTGGTTGTGCCTTGTTTGGGTAGCCAGAGATATAATTGATTTCAAACATATACTTCGTATATTTGTCAGTGGAGTTTGTCTCCAGTTCTTTTGAGCCATGCTGCCTTTCAGCAGCCTGTCATTCATGTTGCCACTCAAAATCTGATCCCCTCTAATGAACAGTATCTTGCTTGCTCTTTGATAAATGCAGACCTTGGTTCCTTTTTAAAAATTATTTTTGATGCTGCTCTGACATATGAGAGGAAGATAAAGTCGTGTTTGGTAAAACTAAACACAAAGTGTGTAAGAAACTGCTTGCGATTAATGTGATGGTTTCAATGTTTGTAGTGTATGGACTGCAGTTTTCCTTATTTCTTACGTGCTGTTAGGGAATAGATGTCTAGGAACTTAGAACAAGCACACATGTATTCTAGAAGGATATTGACCGTGGTATATAGCCTGAGAAGGTCACCATTTGAAAGGCAGCGCGTAGTACCCCTGCAGTCTATTTATCTTGTAACAACGAAACTGTCCCATCTGCAGGCCCAGGAGAAAAAGTAACAAAAGTCTAGGTGAAGCAGAAATGGGCTGTGCCTGTTGCTGAAATGAAAGGCTGCCTGAATTATAGAATGTTTCTGTAGCAGTTTAGCAAGTGCTTGCTTTATTTGGAAAGCTGCCTTGCCTAGCTGTATTTATTTGCGACCTTGCTGAGAAAGATGAAATCGTCTTGATAGGATAAAGGTTCACTTGGCAAGGGAGAGTGGAGCATCAAAGTGAAGAGCAAAACCAGCATGATGCAAATTCATAATCCCAATACAAATCAAGATTACTTATATGGCATTATATGCTAAATATCACAAAGTGATCCAACTGATGCTTGGATAAAAATGTGAGCTCAAAACCCAGAGAAATTTAAGCATAAGACACAAGAAGTGGGTTGTTGTTCTTCAGTAACAGATTTAGGAAGGTTGGGGGGGGAGAGATGTGGTGGAATGGCTTTATGGGTGTGGGGGGGTTGTGTTTGGTCTTTTTTTTTTTTTCCTTTGTTTTCCTAGGAGATGTGAATGTTTTCCATCTGTTCTAAAGTATAATATTTTGTTTTGCACTTAAGGACCATTTTTACATAAAAGTAGGAAAAAAAATCTCAACTTCAAACTTCAGATACATGCTGCTTGTTGTCAAGAGCATTTCTCTCTCTGATTGCTATCAGAAATACAGAAATAAAGCTGTGATCATGATTACTCTTTCAAAAAGAGATAGTGAGCATGATACAACTCACTTTTTTAAAATCTCTGATTCTTAAAGGCTTTATGGCTCTTGTGAGACTGAGCTGCTGAGACCATGGGAGTTCTGTTAACAAAGATACATTAGTTGCTATAACATTTCCCTCTATGTTTTCTTCAAGTAATTCACTTTATTTTTTAGCTGTAAAATACAATTTATGAAATTTGGACTTTATTGTAATTCTTATTTAGTGTGTCATTCTGCATGTTACACATTCTGTTTCCCTGTTTTTTTATTATGGAGAGCTGTATCAAGTAAGTACTTCCACTGGGAATTTTGGGCTCCCTTCTAATTTCTGACAGATTTGATCTGTAAAATTCACTGTGAATCCGGCATGAATAGTTCTGAAGTTAAAAGTCAAAATCATTGCCCATTTAACTTGTACTTGCCTTCCATTCCTCTAGATTTGGACTCAGCAGGATCGGCAATTCATCCTTGATGCTTTAGCACAGTTATTACTGGATAAAGAATGTACTGTATTGATAGGCCGTCAAGTTCGGCCGGTCTTGCTGGATTTGTTGGAAAGAAATGCAGAAGCCATTAAAGCTGGTGGCCAAATCAACCATGATCAACATGAAAGGCTGTGTGTAGCAATGAGCAAGCTGGTTGCTGACCACCCTGATGTTTTGCCGTGAGTAATGTAGTGTCTCTTTGTGCAGTGTTTGAACATAAGGAGCACATGCCTGTTAGTCTTCACGGGTGAAGAGAGGTGGTGATACAATTTGGATTGTCTCACATGACAAATGTGTTTTGAATTGAAAAAATTATTTAGAAAACACAAGTCTTAAACACAGCTTATTTAGATTAAATTGTGTTGTGAGATCTAAGGTGATTTTCATCTTAATGATCAAAAGAAGAGCAAAATAGGTGAAAATTGCTCACAACCAAAGCTTCTACATTTAAGATTAGACCTGTAGGCTAGTAGAATACAAATTTACCGAAGAAGGTATCAGTATTACTTTTTCAGTAAACAAGGGCAAAATGATTTCAACAAAGGCAGGACAGTTTCCACTTGATAAATAAGTAATGATTTCTTATAAGGTAAAGTGTCTGTTGTCAGCTGATTGCTGAAGTAGTTGTCTGTCCCAGGTGCAGACAAAATCAAACATAGGCCTTAGTTCTCAGTATGCTGTCAATGACAGTCTTGGGACCTCTGTTCTGACACTTTTATTAGTGGTTATTTTCCTTTCTTCTGGCTTAGATGTCTGTGTTCTATCTTTTTCCTCTCTCTCTTTTTTTCTAAAGATTTGCTTTAAGATATTTTAAAAATACATCACCAGTTTTCCAAAGGCTTTTCCTGGAGAGCTCAGATGCAAACACAGTCCGATATGGGCGCAGACGAATGAAGTTACGGGACCTCATGGAGGCAGCCTATAGATTTTTACAAAAGGAGCAATCTATTTTCCGGGAATTGTGGGACTGGAGTGTGTGTATTCCACTCTTAAGGAGTCATGACACCTTAGTCCGTTGGTAAGTTAATACCCCCGAATCTGCTCCATTGAAAAGATGTATCTGTATCTTAGATTGTCTTTAACAATGTCCAAATGCAAGTAGAAAAATCTTCAAATAATACTAGAAAAATCTGTACTGATGGTATCTGTACATGTGCTTCTTACCTGATGTTTTGAAAGCTGTAGCGATCTGTCACAGGATGAAACTTGGGCTAGCTCTTAGTTGTGCTTAAAGCTGTGGTCTGCAGAATCTTTTCGGGTAACTTCAGCTTACCCAACGGGAGATGGTGAATTTGTCACTTCAGCTGTACTGTAAGCCTTTTGGTATACCGCATGCATTCTAGCATGTTATCCAAGGAAAAAGTAGAGATTAATCTACTGTCACTTCAATTTACGTTATAATAGTATATTGCGCTATTTTGCATTGATAGGCTATTAGCGAGTTGTTTTTTTTTTTTCTATTGCTTGTATAAAGACATCTTGGGTACTGTAAAGCTTGGCTTATTTAAGCTAAGTTCTCTCATTGGCATTGTTGCAGACTTTGCATGTGGTTTTGATCAGATGTTTTATGTTAAGTGTCTGCCTGCAGGGCTTCAACCTAGTCACATGATCTGTCTTATTTATGTGAGTGGTAGTACTGATAATGCTTTATATTTATTTAAGGAAAGGTCTCTAACAGTCTTTATTAAAAAAAAAAGGCAACATAAATTCGGAATTATATTTGTACCACACAATTTTGAAATAAGGTACATAATTTAAGAAGGGCAGGAACATACACTTAGGTAGTCTTAGAAAAATAAATAGAATTTCTAATTCATTGACTGGAATGGGTTTATATGGTGTTCAGCTAATAATCTTATGTAAGTGAATCAGTGGACTTTTAAATTTTGTCCTGAACCAACCTTCTTCTGACAAGTCCCACCGCCACACCAAGTTCATTGAAAGCTTTATTTTTTGGAAGGTAAAACTGGTGCTATAATAATGAAATTTTTATGATTCGTATTAAATATTCTTTTGTTGCGACACAACTACAATGAGAGTCGTTGGCTTCTTTTGGCACTGAGTCTTGAAGTCATTGTGGTAGGGTTATTTTAGAAATAACATGGAATAGAAGGCAGTTTTGAAAGGAAGTGGTAGGAGGAGATGAAGAAAATCAGGCAAAGAAGACTTCATTTTCGTTGTCTGATATGTTAACGTCCATTTATTTGGGAAAGTGCTCTCCTTTACTGTATTTCTGTTGATCATTCAGTCCTTCAGAGACAGCTTAGCTAGTTGGTGTATGAATGATAAAGTATGCCATGACAGAATGGCTTTTCTCTGTTCTGTTTCTTTAATCTTAAAGAACGTTAAGCATAGCATTAAAATAATTTCTACAAAGAAAGTTTTCTGCTTTTTTTTTTCCAAACTTAGTATTTTGTTTTGCAATTGCCAGTTGTCAAACTAGATTTCTTAAAACTATGTTTTGACATGTTTTGTTTTCAATATAATTTTTAGGTATACTTCAAACTGTCTTGCTCTGGTTACGTGCATGAATGATGAGCATAAAGTGTCTTTCCTGAAGAAGATATTCAGTCCTGAGGAGTTGATACATTTCAGGCTAAAGTAAGAGCTTTTAACATCTTGAACACTATTTGGTTTTATTTGTGGCTTTCAGTTGAGTTAATAAATATGGATTTCACAGGCTCCTAGAAGAATCTCAGCTGGAGAATGTGGAACAAGCCCTTGTTTTGGCCAATCCAGACTCCTCATTTTGGCAAAGGGAGAAAGAACTGCAATACACGCAAGGACATATAGTGTCGAGTGACCTCTCTGCAAGTGTAGTAGCTGTATGTGGTATTGTGCTGCCGAGGCTGCAGCTTATTTCTGAAGAGCAGGTATGTAACCCAGGCTTAAGTATGTACCTTTTTCTTTTTTTTTTTCTGTTAAGAATCCCTAAATTCAGTGAACTGACTTTTGCCCTGCTTAAATGGTATTGAGGTATTACGGGTAATGTGTGTGTCTTTAACTTTCCTGATGTGTGCTGTAAGCTAGCATTGCATAATGTAGACACTGCAAAGAAGCTCTGTGGTGGAATGAAGCATTGAAGATGTAATATCCTGGGCTGCATCAAAAGGAGCATGACCAGTAGGTTGAGGGAGGTGATCCTGCCCCTCTACTCTGCTCTCGTGAGGCCTCACTTGGAGTACTGTGTGCAGTTCTGGTGTCCTCAACATAAAAAGGACATGGAACTGTTGGAACAAGTCCAGAGGAGGGCCACGAGGACGATCAGGGACTGGAGCACTTCCCATATGAAGATAGGCTGAGAAAGTTGGGTCTGTTCAGCCTGGAGAAGAGAAGGCTGCGTGGAGACCTCATAGCAGCCTTCCAGTGTCTGAAGGGGGACTATAGGGATGCTGGGGAGGGACTCTTCATGAGGGACTGTAGTGATAAGACAAAGGGTAAAGGATTCAAACTTAAAGAGGGGAAGTTTAGATTGGATATGAGGAAGAAGGTCTTTAGTGTGAGGGTGGTGAGGCACTGGAATGGGTTGCCCAGGGAAGTTGTGAATGCTCCATCACTGGTATTTTTTGGTGTAGTATATACTCTTGCTTTCCTTTCTCTGGGCATTTTGGCAGGCAAGCACTAATTTTTTGCCATATGCTGGTATATAGGTGACTGTAGGAGAGTCACAATATTTGGAGAGTATCTGTAACACTGATTAATTACCATTCGATAAATTACATTCATTGCATTTTGAAAAAATAAGGATGTTACTGAATTTACCTCTTTTCTTTTTTCATGCACTTAGTTTAATCTGCCTGTGCAGAAAGAAATAAATATAACAGTTAATATTCATACTTACATCATCTGAATCTTAACTGCTGTTTGATTTGTCCTGTCATTTGGATCCATTCTGATGACTTTATTTCACTTATATTGCAAATTGTATTTGGTTGACGTGTTATGATTGAATAGTTACTATGTCTGTACTGACAACTTAGTATGAACTCCCCTTGGGAACAAATTGTACATATACTTTATTAAGTATTTCACTTATAAAAGGTTTTTGATTAAATCTGTATTAATATCTGTCATTAAATACTGCTTTAGAATCCTTTATTTTATTTGATATGTGTTGACAGATCTGAAGGCCAAAATTTTCAAGTTGTCATACTCACTTTCCTAATTGTTCTGTGTTGCACAACCTGTAAAAAAAAAAAGTAACAGTTTTAATGTAGTAACTCAGATTTTATGTTTGAGCAGGAAAGTATCACCAGTCATTTTGTTTTGGTTGAATCTGCCTTCACGAATCTTCAACACCTTGCTATTGCTGTAGCATATCAGACTCCTGTTCTATTAGAAGGACCAATAGGATGTGGCAAAACTTCTTTAATAGAATACTTAGCAGCTGTCACAGGAAGAGCAAAGCCTCCTCATATTTTGAAAGTCCAGCTTGGGGATCAAACTGATAGTAAGGTAACTGTTAAAGGTATTTTGTAGTTGGGTGGCCAGACATAATCTTTACTTAAGGCATGGACTTAATTTTCTAATAGGATAATGTTTAACTTTTTGCCCAAAGACCGCACAACCCCAGCTCTGCAGTTGTTGTTCTTACTATTGCCGAGCATGAATAAATATGAAGAAAAGTCACAGTTAAGCTTCAGTAGGTTTAAAATTCTGTGCATAATTTTGCTGTATCTCTTTCATTCAGGTTGTTTTATCAAGTTTTTCTATGTGGAAGAGCCCTATTTTTTATTTTTATATATATATATATAATTATTAAAAAAAAAAAAATTGTACCGGGGAGAAGAGGATTTTAAAATTACTCAGTCTGGTGCCAAAGGCTTGTATGGACACTTCTATTACAGTTCAAGTGAGCTAATGTTAGTTTAATCTGATTCAGTTTTTTTGTGGTAAAGCTGAGATGAACTAAGGTCCTGTGATGTTGCAGACACTTGCACACACATAATAGTAATTTAGCTCTACCTGTAGAAATAAAACCAGAGGTGAATATAATTTCACGTTGTTCTGATTTTGCATATGTAACTTTTGAGCTAGAATTGGTTTCTATTGTTTGGCTCAATTTAGTTTTCCAAGGTGGTTAATACCTTCCAGAAGTGTCATCTGAAGATTTTTATTAACATGCATAAACATCTTCTTGTGTAGAACATCTGATTTCAACATCTCACAACTGTTCTCCACAAGAGTATCTTCATATTAAGTTTTCATATTAAGAAAAAGTGATGAAGTTCAAGGTACAAAATACATAGCAGTGAAAGCATTAACTTAATTATTTAAGGAATACTTAAATGTGGAGGTTAGAACTTAACAGAGAAACAACACTTGACTGATTTTGTACCCAAGTAACTTGCTTTACAATTCCTCTTGCTAGCTTAGTCACAGATTTCTCAAAAATGTAAAATAAAGTTCAGTGCAACCCTATACAGCTTTGCATGTTGCACTGTTGATAGTTAATTATGGTGGTACAGCTCTTGTAAATTCACTGTCAATTACCTGGATAATTTTAATTACTAGTTAGATTAGTTAGATTATTGTAGATGTGGAGGGGTGAAACTTCTGTTTTTTTCCATAATTAAAAATGTGTAATGCTGGGCACTGATAGCCAGATGAATTTTTAGTAACATGGAGGCCAAATAAGTGTCACATAACATATTCAGTCATTTTTGTAAGTTCTCACTCTTAAGTTTTTAAAATATGCAATGAGCAGGTCTCTAATTTACTGATTGTTTCCATCACAGACGCTACTTGGCATGTATCGCTGTACAGATGTACCAGGGGAGTTTGTGTGGCAGCCTGGAACCTTGACACAAGCTGTTACCAAAGGTCATTGGATACTTCTGGAGGATATTGATTATGCTCCTCTGGATGTGGTATGTAGGTTCATGTTTGTTGTAAGGTACTGGTCTTAAGGCCCATACTAGCCCATCTAATCACCCTGAGATCTGCAGCTACGTGCTGAAAATACTCTCCCTTTAAAAGGGATTAGAAAGAATTAATCTGTCTGCATTCACACATTAGCACACCATATTAGTTTTTGTCATTGTTTTAGAGTAGCAATGGCACTGCCACGGATGCCAAACTTCACTCTGAAGATTTGGATTAGCACTGATAATGAGCTATGTGTCTTTTGAATCATGTTTTAATGTTTGAAAACAAATGTGGCCGGAAACACCACAGAATATTGTCACTATATTAGAGTGGTTCTCTTAATAAGATTTTTTTTCTAGTATTTCATTATGCGGGAGGCTTTTGGTTTTCCCTTTTATTTTTTTTTTTTTTTTTATTATGCATTTCTCACCTCTGGCTTGGATATTAAAAATGTGTTATTCCATTAAGCAGTATAAGTTTTAACAGATTTCCTGTGTACAGCTCCGGAATGACTAGCTTGACAGTCATCCTTCCCTTTTCAAGTAATGGCCGCTGCAGGCATGTCTTCTGCAACAACGTCATAGAGATGTTTTGCTGTATAGGCCTGCTGGACATTCTGCAGATAGTTGTTTTTCTTTCATATCTGTTCTGTAAAACATCCTTTGTGTGGCTGAATAACCTGACAGCTTGTTTATTGGGTTTTAGGCTTCTGAAATATAGGGAATTTATAAGAAAGCCAAGAAATACTGCTTGTATATAGTAGACAGTTTTTCACTGCCAGAGGGTCATGCACTTCTTTGCTTTTGTGGGCTCAGCTCATTGCACTCATCATAAGCATACCCTGAGTGGCATCCTGCATTCATCTCCCCTTTTCTTCAGGTCATCCCTTCATGCATCCAGTCTTCTTTCTCCATATCACAACCTCCGTGCTTGCTTCCCTCTGTGCTGAGGGATCATTATTTTCTTACCTCCTATTTTTTTCCTTCCACCATTATTACTGTGCTTCTGCATGGAAGGATAGATTGTTTAGATACGAAATTCTCCTGGTGGTAGCAGGGTATACACGGGAAAGTTTTGATGATTGAGAATGGCATCTTTGAGATGCAGGTCATCTTTGTTCAGGCAGATAAAGAAAATACGGGTTCTGAAACAAATGTTTAATAATTCATTTGACAATTCAAAATAAATAGTTTTGATCTAGACTTGCAGTGTAAAGCCTGTCATTTCCATTCTCATCATTAAATCTGGATACAGGAGAAAGATACGTGGGGCTTTGGGCCATTTGGTCTAGTGGAAGGTGTCCCTGCCCATGGGGATTGGAACTAGTTGATCTTTAAGGTCCCTTCCAACCCAAACCACTCAGTGATTTAATGAAGATCGGTAAACATTACACTTGTGACTTCCACTGCTAATTAAAATTGCCAGGGACTCTGCAATTCTTGTCAGCATCACTTGGAAGTGCAGTCTGTGAGAATGGTAGTTGCTGACAATGTAGTGGTGCTCAGCAGAAACGTTCTAGCAGCTCAAGTATGAAACGAGCGTGGATGGGTCTGCTGTCTGTTACAGTTTGACAAAAAAATTGTTCTGTTTTCTTCTCCAGATCTCTGTGCTGATTCCTCTTTTGGAAAAAAAAGAGTTGCTGATTCCTGGTCGTGGTGACTGTTTAAAAGTAGCGTCGGGATTCCAGTTTTTTGCAACCAGGAGGTAGGCTTGTAAAATTAAATGAGGTTAAGAGTATGGATATCCTGTTTTTAAATCAAAGACAAGAACTGCAAGGTACATGGGCAGGAGTATTTTAGCAATTTCCCTTAAAAAGCAGTAGAAGCCATAGAAATTGTGAAGGAGAATTTTTTCACTTTAGAGTAGCCTTACATGAAACTTGCAGGGGGAAACCCTGTGAAACTAACCCATCACCAAAACAAAATGCCACTCTTGGGAGTAACTATGTGAAGAAGGTTATGATTGATATTCACAAGGTGTCTTGGCTTGCTGGTTTTAACAGCACCTGTGTAAAATATTTCTTAGTTTTGCTGATCTTGGGGTAGTTGGTAGTCTTACTACTGAATGATTAGTTTTTTTGGGTTTGGTTGTGGTTTGGGTTTGTTTTTTTTCCTTTTTCCTTCTATATCCTTCACCTCCTTGAAAAGCTGAATACATGTATTGCTTGGAAGATATTTTTTTAATTTGTTTTCTAAACAGAAAAAGATTTATGGTACTCCCCCTGATGGTTTCACTACAGTAAAGGCCCATGCTTCAGATGTCAAAATGTCATATTGTATCAAGATTAAAGGTTAGGATATCTAGAAGGGGAATGGTTACATAGTTTTCACATGGTTTGTAGTTTGCTTCAAAGCCTGTAACAGATTTTCTTGCTTTTGTCATCCTTCCATAAATTTCTTATTTTCTTTGATTTATGTGATCGATTTTTTTTATTTTTTATTTTTTTTTCCTGGGATTGAATCTTTTTGGATTCAGCTTTCATTTGTTTTCCTTAACTCCTAATTTTTCTTCTTCTGTATGTTTGGTTGTTATGGTTTAACCCTAGCTGACAACTAAGGCCCACACAGTTGCTCACTCACTCCTCCCCAGTGGGATGAGGGAGAGTATCAGAAGAGTAAAGGTGAGAAAACTCGTGGGTTGAGATAAAGACAATTAAACCAATAAAGGAAAACAAGGAATTCACTTACTACTTCCCATGGGCAGGCAGGTGTTCTGCCATCTCCAGGAAGGCAGGTCTTTATCACATAAGTTCCTTGGAAATTAAAATGCCATCACTCCAAATGCCCTCCCTCCCTTTCCTTCTTCCCACAGCTTTATATGCTGAGCATGACACCATATGGTATGAGATATACCTTGGGTCAGTTACAATCAGCTGCCCTGGCTGTGTCACCTCCCAGCCTCTTGTACGCTGCAGGCTACTCACTGGTTGGGCTGGTGTGAGGAGCAGAAAAGGCCTTGATTCTGTAATCAGGGCTCAGCAGTAGGGAAAATATCTCTGTATGATCAACACTGTCCAGCACAAATCCAAAACATAGCCCCATACTAGCTGCTATGAAGAAAATTAACTCCGTCCCGGCCAAAACCAGCACATTGATGAACAGTCTGTATTGCAGCAAATTACAGTTTCCATTGGGCACATTAAATAAGTTTGTTGCAGTTTACAGCTGTGGAATGTTATTTGAAAAATGCCAAACAAAACAAAACACTAACAAATCAAACAAACAAAAAAACCCAAACCCACAACCAAAAAAACCAAACTACAACCCAGTGTCTCATGCTTTGCCTGTGCAAGGCTACTTGCACAGTGGGTATAACACATGGCTGCATAGTTATTTGTGCAGGAAAATAAAAAAAGAATGGACAAAATATATGATGGAAAGAACTCTGAGCATAAAGAATGAAAAAAAATAATCAGGAAACGCTGTGGAGGGGCAGAGACTGGAGGTGCTTTTCCTGCATCTGCAGTAGAGTACAGATCCTTTAGGATCCTTTAGGATCTGTGAAGATAATTCCCAGGCCACTTCTGTCAGGCTTTTCTCCTAACAAAGGGTTACTCTTCTCCTAACAAAGGATTCTGTATGATTCTTCTGATAGACTTAACTTATTGTCTGTCATCTTTCTGCAAGTATCCCTAGGGAGATTTTGCACGACAGGGGGAAAAACACTGATAAAAGAACAGATAATTTGAAAAGCAGAGATAGGCACGGTAGGGTGCATGACAGTACAGTGGCAAACATTGCATGATCTATACACGCATGTTATGCTGTAGCAGAGGTATATAACACATTCTTTGCACAGGAATGCTCTGAAAACTTTGAGTTCCACAATATGGTGTGTTTCTTCATGTTGTTTTGATTTAGGATATTCAGTTGTGGCGGAGGTTGGTACAGGCAGCAAAGCAGCCATGCTGCTCTTTTGGACAAATATTGGACCAAAATACATTTGGATAACATGAGCAAAGGAGAACTCAAGGAGGTATGGTGTGTGTTGCTCTGTTGTAACATGTGGATAACTGTTTCAGTTTAGAGTAGTAAATGTTCTTCAGTAATAAATTTGATCATTATTTTTATCTCCAAGTTCCACAATACACCCTTATAATTTCAGATTTATCCTTTGAAGTGAATTGGACAAAGGTTCTTGAAGCTTGCCTTGGCAAACACAGTTCAGCTTTGAATGGGTCTAAGAATCAAATTGCTTTTCCATTTTGTAGCCCACAGGCATTTAAAAACAGGGAGAAAAATAAAAAAATGAGCTTACTCTAATCCCGATTTCTAAGCTTTGAGATGGAAAATAGTCAGTTGTCAATAGAAAATGTTGTTTGTAATTGATATCTTTTGTTAGCATCTAGCAGAACTGATGTTGACAATGACACCTAGAAAGGATGGACATTGAGGTGGAGCTTGACTGTTAAAACCTTAAGAAAAAAGGAAACTTTGGTGCTAAACGTGTTACTTACCACTAGGTGCTTTCTGTTCTTTTTTGTAACTTTGTAGCTTAAGTCACAGAAATATATAAATTAAACACTATAAGATTCTGTAGTAGAAGAGACAGTGGTAGAAAACACTCGTGCTTGTCTTGAAAATAGGTTCATGTCCTTCTGGTTAATCTTTAAAGTCAGTCTGGCAGGGTAGTGCCATTGTTCCTGGTCTTTATCTGTGAAGAGCTGATTTTCTGAAGCAATAATTTTGATTAGCAAGCATTAGTGGACGGAACTGAGCTGAAAGGAATCACAGAAGAAAAATTAGCCTTTTAATGTGTCTTTATCAGCACAGTGAATAGATAACGTGAATGCTCAGAAAATTCAGTCATAGAAAGGACAGGAGGTAAGAACTTTGGTTATCAATTGTAAAGTGTATGATCATTATTTGACTTAAGATACACTTGAATGTACCTTTTGTTCTTGCTGTTGGCATTTGTGCAGATGTATTAAATAGACTTGGCAAAATTCACTTTTGGCACTCAAATCAATACTACACCAGTCAGAATAACTCTTTATTTTCTTCAGATAAGAGATTCCAAGACAGTGGTTTTGCGCAGCTTGTTATTGACTATCTATTGAAATGTATCCTGTTAGATTTTGAGGGCTTGGTGTTTTCCATGCTAAAGACTTTTTTTGTTTGATGTTCACCCTCAGATTCTTCAAAGGAGATACCCCAACCTTGCTCTTGTAACTGATCACTTGCTAGACATTTACATTCACCTTACGGGAGACAAGTATCAGGCATCAGAAAACAGTGCTTCTAGCTCCAGGCACATACCAGAAGATTCACTGGAATCAAGATCAGAAAATAAGAAACCAAATCTGGAAGGGCGAGAACTATCTCTAAGGTTGTCTTTTCTTACATGTTTATTAGGAGGAAATTTAGTCAGGTAGCAGCAGAAATGAAAGGCTCTATCTTTATTATTTTCTGCATTTCTTTTTTAATAGTGATAGAAGTTTGAACAATTAAACTGGAATTTCATAAAAATTGGAAAACTTAATGTATCTTTTAAAATTTGAATCTGAAATACATAGGACTTCTTATTTGCTATCCTTTTTTTTTAAGGAAAAAGTGTGGGTTTTGTCATATATAGTACTGAGTTGGTGTCGAGCCATATGGATTAGTTCTTAATTCATTTTAACACAGCGTATCAGTTCTAGTTAAGAACTGAAATGTACCGTATAATGTTCTCACAATAACTATTATATAACATTTTCAGCAACTGTATGTGCTTATCTAGATAATTTCATATTAGACACAGCATTCTAACTTAGAGATGGCTGTAAATAACCTGATCTGCAATGTACTGTTAATTTCAGAATTTTTTGATGAAATGCAGCTTGATGTTCAGTTATTTCTTCTTCTTATACAAAATGTCAATTCTACTCATGGAATTTCTGTAACCAGTAGTGCTTTGTGAATTAGCTGGTAAATACTAGATGTGGGTAGTACCTAATATTTTTGTGAAGCAGAAGAATGCCACCAATTTTAAAACAGCAGTTGTTTTTCAAGAATCACATGTTGCTTTTTCTTACCTTTTGAAAGATTTTGTTGTTGATAAGAAATCAATATCTTGAAAAAATAGGGGGGCTTATGCCTTTTAAGATGAAAAGCTTGTTGCTTTTCTTGTTTTCAATTGTGTAATGAATTTATGGTTTAATGGATTATGTATTATCTGTTTCTAAGCAATGTATCTGAAAGCAACACTATTGGTCTTTATGTGCTCAGCTACTCTTTAGAATTGGCACCCTATTTATATATATGTCTTCCCGTGTACAGCTTACACAACAGCTAAATATACAATTGCCAGAAGATGACATTATGACCTAAGCTGAACCTGAAAGAAGGAGCTATGCATTTTGCTTTGACTGTACCAACTCTTTTCATGTTTCTTTTTAGAGACTTACTGAATTGGTGCAGCAGGATTGCTTACAACTTTGACAGTAGTTCCTCAACCGCAGCAGTGAATATTTTTCAGGAGGTGCGGTAAGACTTGATCCAGAATTTGCTGATCCAAACTCTAGCATTGCCTCACAAGTCTTAAAATACTCTATTTGGGAATGTGAGATGGGACTTTAGTTTTATCTGGATCAATTGGACTGTAATTAGAATGTTTGTGATCCATCTAGTGGAGGCTTTCACGGCTACTAGGAAGGTTGTTTGCAGTAATGTGCTGAAAGCCAATCCAGACTTATTGCTGTCATACAGACAGCATGCTGCAACATAAGTTTAACTGATCTGAGCTAGAATTGTATATGACTGGGAGTAAAAGTTTTGAAATCTTTCCTTTTTCTTGTAGTAAGAGGCTCCATTCCTACTTCCTTATGCATCAGTTTAAATTCCAGGTTTGGAATTTTTCAGGTGTGCATCAGTCAGAGGTTTTAAGACGTGAGGTCTTGTAATATTACTTCCATCTCCATTTTGGTCCATTTATCTAAAAATAAGTTCTGTGACTGGGCATTGAAAGTCTTTGCTTTCACTGAAAACCACTACAGGATTTAGAAGTTCTTGTAACATCTTTTTGATCTCCGTTGTTTGACTCAATCCTTGGGCAGTGAAATAATTTTATTTGCTATGGCTGGATTGGATTCAAGATCACGTAAATTAAGATGGTGCTTGTCAGATTATATCATACAGAATTTGTGTTGAAGAACCTAGTTTGTTTGTTTTCTCCTTGACAGGCATTGGACTGCTTCACAGGTATGCTGTCCAGCCAAGGGAGCAGAATGAAAATGGCAAAAGTTATTGGAAGTAAACTAAACATTTCAAAAAAAAAGGTATGTTGAGCTATGATTAACATGATGCTTATTGGCAATGTTCTATAAGTTGCAATTTTTTTAGTGATGACTTTAAATGTGTTCTGCTATTTTTCTTAAAAATTGTACCCATCTTTCTGTCCCAAACACGTTTTTTGCTCTCTGTGCTATCCCAGGATCTGTATTTTCCTTCCTTTTTTTCAGTTGTGGTTTCCCCTGCCCCCCCCCCCCCCCCCCCCCCCCCTCAAGTTCCAGTTGCTCTGTTTCAGAGCAGATTGCAGATGGCCTCATCATGCAAAAGAAGGATCACACAGCTGGAACAGCACAGGTTCCTAAGCATATGATACTGCTAGATGCAAAGAGTAGTAACGAATATGTTTTTTCTTTGGTGGTTACAGTGAATTTTAATCACTTAGACAAAGAGATTAGAGATATTTTCCTGACTACTTGTTCTGTAATCATTGGTTCCAAAATCAAGTACCTCTCTAGAGCCTTGTAACTCTCTGTATTAATAGTGTGTGATATAAATGGCTGAGTTCAACTAAATCGTTACATTGACAGCTATTTCTGACTGTAGAAGTTCTGTTTGTCCTTCATTCTGTGTATTATCCCGGTACAGGAACGTGTTATTTTCTGCCAGTAGCAAAATATCCTTGTTTATGCAGAAGTATTCTCCCAGGCTTTTTTGACGTGGTTGTTAGACCTCCTGCTAGTAAATAGACCCATTACCAAATTATTAAATGGAAATATGTTGGTACAGACAGTAACACTTCTGAGGTTCTTCAGTATTTCAGGTGATGAGTACGTAAAACCTGCAAAATACGAAATCTTACCATGAAAAACTAGCTTGCTGCAAAGTAATACTGGTAGCATAGCATGGGTGTTCTTAGTGTGACGTTGTAGGTAGCATTAGTATTGGAAATGTTAATGCTTTCTTCACAGGTGGAGTTCTTCTGTGAACTCTATAAGCCGGAAATTCTAGTACAGGAGCAAGAAGTCTCTGTTGGAAGAGTACATCTAACGAAGAAACAAATCCAGGCTCTCACTGTACAAAGGTAGAATATCTTGTCGTTTCCATATGAATCAAACTATTTGGTGGTAGAATAGACTAGATTACAAGTCACAGCCTTTTTTTAAAAAAAGGCAAATTGGACAGTCTCCTCTAATGAAAAAATGTGATGAGTTCTTGTGATCTCAGTTTTACCTTGTGTATCCTTAAGGCTGTCTGTGTCATACTTTTGCAGCCAAAGCATGGAGATTTTCATCTTATTTTGACCGAGATTTTCTTTAAAGCAGTGTGGATCCACAGCTGTCATAATAAGATTTTGGTTGCTCAGTCTTTGTGAAGGGAGATTTTTGTAGTATGTGGCACTAACTCCACTGGCAGGAAGTTCTTTGTAAATCCTGATTTTCTTTTTTTTTTCCCAGGTTGCATATTGAGAAAAATGTGTATCTTATAAGAGTATCTTGGAACTAATTTTTTCCAAAGCTGCAATTTTAATTAAAGATCATAAATTCAACCACTCCTCTAAAAAAATAATAAAGGAAAAATTCTAATGAGCTCCTTGATAAATCTTGGGTTTGAGTTGTTTCCTTTGTTTTTTCAGAGCAAAACCAACCTTTGCTGCCACACGGCCATCTGCAGTATTGATTGAACAGCTTGCAGTTTGTGTTGTCAAAGGAGAGCCTGTGCTTTTGGTTGGTGAAACAGGAACTGGCAAAACCTCAACTGTTCAGTACCTTGCTCATATTACAGGTAAATCAAGTGTGAAGACTGTAACTTACATGACAATGATTTAAACAAAGAAACCCCACAAGTTGATAGTCCTTTATATTTTTGTTTCAAGGACACCGTTTGAGGGTTGTCAACATGAACCAACAAAGTGACACTGCAGATCTCCTAGGGGGGTGAGTCACAGTTGTCTATTCAGTGTAACAATTGGCAGTATCAGAACAAGCTTCTAACACAAGTGTAGTTGTGTTGTCAGAGTTGTGTTTAGGCACATATTTTTTTCATGGAGCATAAATGTCTTAAGAAACATTTTTGCATGCAGGCACCTTGTCCTTCATGAAGAACAGGCAGTTTCACTGAACTGTGTGTGCATCTGTATGTGATAAAGTCATTTAAAAGTACAACCCAATGTCTTTTTAAAAATGGCTAACCAATATAAATATGTTGTAATATTCACTGGACATACTGGATGGTAGTAGTAAAAGTACTGATCAGGGTGGTCCTGTCTTTATAAAAGTGCCTCAAAATGTGCATTTAAATATGTGCAATTTTTACTTCAGTCATTACTTGAGCAAAAAACCCTTGGAAAGGAACTCTTGAAAAACCAGGCTTCCTTCATGCACAGTGTTGTTTCAGTAACTGGAGTTTTTTAGTTCACAGATGCTAGCTCCTTTTTTGTCACAAATAAGTAATGACTCTTTTGCTTCTCTTCAGTTACAAGCCTGTAGATAACAAGCTGATCTGGCTGCCTCTGCGAGAGTCTTTTGAAGAACTCTTCTCTCAGACATTCTCTAGGAAGAAAAATCAGACATTCCTGGGACACATTCAGACCTGCTACAGGCAGAAACGTTGGCATGATCTGCTAAAACTAATGCAGCATATTCATAAATCTGCTATTAATAAGGAAGCAAAAGAAAATGCATCTGGTGAGAATTCAGACTGATAAAACACATCATTAGTGTTAACCATTGCAGACAGTAGATACTACTGAATTTGTTAAATTTGTGGGGTTTTGTTTACTTTTTGTTTGTTTATTTTTAATGTCCCTTTATTACATCCTTTCTCCTGGTTTTGAAAAATGCAGTCTCAGTATTCAGAATACTGTTAGAATAGTGGCTGTTTTTCTGTTTTGGGGTTTTGGTGGGTTGTTTCTTTTTTCACCCCCCACCCCCCTAACTCATCACTGCTGTTACCTGTGTCTTGCAATGTGGATGTTGACTTGCCTGATGAATGGTGCCCTTGTCATCTGATCTTCACTCAGCCCTTGCTTGCTGTGTTGGTCAACTGTCCTTCTTGTTTGTGTGTCAGTCTTCCATGTGAATCATAGACTGGTTTGGGCTAGAAGGGACCTTAAAAATCATCTAGTTCTAACCCTCCTGCCATGGGCAGGGACACCTTCCACTAGACCAGGTTACTCAAAGCCCTGTTCTGCCTGGCCTTGAACACTGCCAGGGATGGGGCAGCCACAACTTCTCTGAGCAAACTGTGCCAGTGCCTCAGCACCCTCATAATGCATTCATACTTTCTTTAAGACCTGAAACCTTGTTAGATCTCACAAATATTTCCACTTCTAAAAACAAAGCAAAACAACAGCAAAAAACCAGGCTCAAAGTAACAACTCTTAGAGTAGTCATGACTTGTTTTCATTGTCAGTGATGCTGAATTGCCCAGTACTTTACTTTGTTTCATTGTGATTTTGTCTCCAAACAACAAGTTTTCTTGTTTTAGGCTTCACAACCCATCTGGAACAGAGGCGGTATTGATACTTTGTTCTGTATGGTGTGGCTTCTGGTTCTAGACCAGCTGAACACATGAAGTTGTAGGAAGGTGTAGCTTTCATTCAGCATGGGCCAAGTGAACTTAGTTTGGGTCAGGTGTCCTGTCTCTGCTTCCTCCCGGCTTCCCCTCCTCCCTGGCAGAGCATGAGACTCAGAAAGTCCTTGGTCAGACTAAACATTACCGAGCAACAACTGAAAATATTGGTGTTATCGGTGCTGTTCCCAAGCTGCAAGTCAAAACCAGCACTGCACCAGCTGCTAAGAAGGAGAAAAATGATGCTACTGCTGAACCCAGGACAATCATGAACATTGTCTCCTCTCTTCTTTTAACTGGTTCTTCTGAATTTGCAGATAAATTCCCACAGATGTGAGAAATTGTTTCAATCATTGGCAATCCCAAAATAAAGACAAGCTGAAATCTGTAACTTGCAAAGCTAGCAATTTAAGTCATTATGCTGATGCATATGTATGCCTCAGGCTGTGACTTTAAGTAAATAACTGAAGGAAGCGCAATAGTAAATAACGTTATAACTGATCAGTAGCACGTTTTTACTGATACTGAAGTGTTCATTGTTAATCTGTCTGTCATAAGGTTTGTGAATTTGGATTTATTTTTCTGAGCTATCCCTGGAAATTAGAGAATGGTAACAGCCATGCTGGAACCAAGTGCTGCATAAGTATTTGTTCCTAAACTAGGACGTGCTGGAATGAATAGCAAATTATCTGTACCCGTATGTCAGTAGTGTTCAGCTAAATGAAAAAACAGACAAACAATCAAAGCAAACATAGAAAACCCCCAGCAAATTTTGGTCTTTTAATGTGTAAGATGTCATCTGTAGAACTTGAATGTTTTTGTTGCTCAGCCAAGCTTACTTTTGTATCTGTGCTTGAAACAGTTTGATTAAAATACTGGTGGGTTTGGTGCTATTGTTCTAACGGTGCAAGCTTAAATCTATTTTGTTTTCAGGCTCACTGCTGAAGGAAAAGTGGGAAGCATTTGGTCTTAAACTGAATCATGCTCATCAACAGATGAAAATGACAGAAAATGCTCTTCTCTTCGCATTTGTTGAGGTATTTGGACATTTACATTTTGGTGCTAGGAAGAGTAAGGAGAAGCATATAAAAGACTTTGCAATCAGTATTATATAAGTAACTTCCTGACAGGAATCTTGCTGTGAAGTAGAACTTGCTCCATGATAACTCTGTGGAATGAAGTATGGTACTTTGAGGAGGCGGCTGTTAGATGGGGGGGTGTGAAAATGTTTTGTTGTAACATATTAATTTAATGCTGTAAAATAGGAATTAGGACTGCTATGGTAAAAAGAATATCAGCAGTATAACATATTTTTTAAAACGTATGAGATTAAAAAAACATCTTGACCAATCTTCAGTGCGGCATGTTCCTCCCTAGGTATTCCTGTGAAGGATTTAATATTAAGAATCTGTGCTGTTTTTCTAGAAGCTGTGTTTTGGAAGTGTTTCAAACCCATGGTATAATATTCTAATGGCATTTAAGTGTGATTAGGAGAAACTATGATGGTTTATGCATGATTGTTCCTTGTCACCCAGTTAGTCTGAATGTATTTTATGTAATTTATCAAATTTTATGTAGAGTGTGTAAAATGTTCACTGTTCTCTTTCTAAAAAATTACTAAAATAGTTGGAGAACTGTTAGTATAAAAGTTGGAGAACCTTTGACTTAAGTATAGTTTTAATCAATAAGGTACAGTTCCCTGAGGAAAGTAATATTGTTTGTGTCTTAGTCTGGAATTCTTTAGATTAACTTTCTATTTTCATAGTGGTGTCAGTGAAGCTTAGGCACCATAGTGATGTGGAAATCAAGAGAGCTTAGTTCTATCTGAGCCAGTCTAAACAGTAACTGTTAGTGGTGATAACTGACTTGTGACTTGCAAAATAATTGCTTTTATTAAGGGAGAGCAGTAAAACTGCTATTGCTCTAAAAGTTGGAGTTGCCATTTGTGTAATCAACCCAGTCTGTAAAACAAGTATTTCCAGCATGTGGGTGCTTCACTTGATTGCTGGTGATGTGATTAACAAATTGATCTTACTCTTAGGGTACTCTGGCACAAGCAGTAAAAAAGGGTGAGTGGATTTTATTGGATGAGATTAACTTGGCTACGGCAGAGACTTTGGAGTGCCTGAGTGGTTTACTGGAAGGATCATCTGGGTCGCTGGTGTTACTAGACAGAGGAGACACAGGTACTATTTCTGTGCTTGCTTATGCTATATCTTGCTATCCAATTAATTGAACTCCCTATCCTATATGGCTCAAAATAATTTAAGAACATTTACCATTAAAATGAATGTGTCCAGAAGACAATAATGTATTCTTTACACAAAAAGTGGTGGTTGTAGTTCACTGTGGCTCAGGACATTTTTGCATGCAAGAACTGTAGCTTTTGCGTCTTCAGACTCTACGAGGAGCAGATCTCTCTAGTGTCCTCAGTAGGCATTGCTGTCTCTAGAGACTATTCAAGGAGCATAACTCTTTTTTTTTTTTTTTTTTTTAAATAAAGTTGAGGTGGCTCGATGGATATGAGGTTCAGTTGCTACTACAGTAATTGTCTTTCACTGATCCTGGGAATATACTGTCCAGCTAGAAATAAGCATACAAGTCCTTTGCTTTTTCTTATTCCATGTGGATTGACCCCAGTCAGTGGCTAAGCACCCATACAGCTGCTTGCTCACTCCTCCCACTCCACCACCACCCAGCAGGATGAGGGGAGAGAATAGGAAAAGCAAAAGCAAGAAAACTCACGTGAAATGAGTCGTGCAAAGGCAGTCACTAACCAGCTCCTGCAAGCAGACCAAAGTCTGGCCAATCTCTAAGAGACAGCCACCTTTTTAGGCAAAAATCACAACTGCCTTCTTCTACCCCAGTTCTTATTGCTGAGCATAATGTTACATGGTAGGGAATATGGCTTTGGCCAGTTTGGGTGAACTGTTTCAACAGTGTTCTCTCCCAGCTTTTTGCTCACTCCTAGCATGTTGCTGGAGGAGTGGAAGGCAAAGTGAGTGGAGAAAAGAAAGCCTTCATGCAGTGCCAGCACAATTCAACAGCAGTGAAACATTGGTGTGTTCTTAACTGCACCACAGGGGCTGTTGTGAAAAAAGTTAACTCCTTTCTAGCCAGATGCAGAACAGAGGTAAAGCTAAAAAATGCTGTTGCTGAATATTGTTTTCTGGAGATACAGGTAGAGACAAATGTTGTATGAGCCTCCTAGGCTGGGTTTTCTTTCTGGCAGAGGGAAGCACTGGCTGTTGATCTGAAAGAGTCAAAAGGAGTTCCAAGCTCAGGGCTTATGTAATTTTTGAAATGTTTTGCATTGTTAGAACATCCTGCTATGCACAAAGGAAGGTCGGGCCTTCACTTGATTGTGGCTGTTGGGAAGATGCAGAGATACTTCTGATAAAATTATGTGGGGCCATTCTCTGAAAACTTTTCACCCTGGCATTTTAAGAAAATGTAGTAGTGCAGTAAGAGAAAACTGGCTTAAATAAAATATACCTCATTTAACATAATAAATATCCTGTGTTGAGCATTAACACTGTCTCTCATTTCTGTTTTACTTCAGAGCCTCTTGTTCGTGACCCTGATTTTCGCTTGTTTGCATGCATGAATCCAGCTACAGATGTTGGAAAGAGAAATCTTCCTCCAGGAATAAGAAACAGGTAGGAGATAGTGATTTTGTGACAAAATACTTAGTCACTGCATTTTTCAGAGTTCAACTAGCTTCATGAGTTGACCCAGTGAAGAATGTCGTCTTTGAAGACTGAGGATGTAAGTCTGAACTCAGATTAACTTCCTGTGAGAGGTGCTTTCCACATCACAGTGAAGGTTTTTCATAAAATAACATCAGGAAAATACTTCTGTAAAATTGCTGAGCCATAAGCAAATGGTCTAGGCATGGTGTAGAGTGGTGCCACTAATGGTTGGGGACTGACCGTTCTTTGCAATTAAGCTGTCAGTGTCTGGGAATGTTACTACAGCAGTTTATGTTCCCGATGGGGATAATAAAGACGAGAGCTTTGTGTCCTTTAGTAGGCTTTCTCTTGATAACTCAGAAGTGTTCATGATCCTTGCAAAAAAGTTTGTGTGATACTCAAAATATTTGATGTGTGACCTTCAGGCATTAAAACTGCAGCCTGGAAACTGGAGTTGTTACAAATACATTCTTCAGTACAACCTGTTCCTGAAGGCAAGGATCTTCTGCTTGTATTTGATGCAGTTTCCCTCAGGAGTACCAAAAGTCAAGCATACAGTCTCTTACCAGATTCATAAACACTGTGCAAGGCTGTAGAAATGCACAAAGAATATGCAGCTACTCATTTGTAGTTGTTGGTGGTAAAATAAGGTTTTATTGCTATTAGCTCTCCTACCTTAGTAGTGAAAGTCAGTGTAATACAGAAGAATGGAGACTTCAGCTTCAGCATGACTTGTTAAGTTTCAGTGCATTTATATTTGCATTTTTTACATATATTTGTCAAAAATGTCCACCCTTCTGAAGTTAATGGTATTGCTCAGCTCTTTTGGGTTTGCTACGGTGCATCCTGAGCTATTGTTTGCAGTTGTAATGCATGGTATGGAAGGGCTGCAGACTCACATTCAACACCCAATGCAAATATAGTGGACTAATTAATGTTTAGAAAACATGTTCACTAACTATGAGTTGATAGTGTAGCGTACTATATGTCAGACATGCTGTTGATATATTTAAAGATACTCTGAACTTCACTTGAGTACATGTTTTGCTGATGATTTTCCTTTGCTTATTGTCAAGTTTTCTCATTTCATTGCTGAGCTGGATATTTGTAAAAGTAGAAAACAATCTAAGTATGCTAGTCCTGGGTATGCTAGTCATAACAAAATTAGAATGGGTAATATCTCATAAGTGTTTATTTCTTAAAGTAGAGATCATTAGAGAGTCTGCTTTTTGAAAAGTGCTCCTGCTGTGTCATTGTTCCAGTGTTTAGGCTGTACCTTTTGGATGCCTATTGCAAATTGTTTAAAATCTTAAAAAACACAATCCCAGCATTAATTTTCATTCGACTAAGTTAAAATTATTCAGTTACATTACTCAAGTATTAGTAATACCTTTTTCCCTTTTTTTTTAATCACCCTAGTTTGTGAGTCTGACTTGTCCAATAACCTTTAGTTCTCTGATGCTTACAAAATTTTAAATGCTATATACTGTAAGAATCATATAACATGATTTTTTAAATATGGTCAGATGTTGGAAGTGTTCTGGATTGATTTGATTCTTACAGGTTTACTGAACTTTATGTGGAAGAATTGAGACATGAAGGAGACTTGCAGATTCTTATTATGGATTATTTGAGAGGCTTGAATGTGAATAAAAATACAATACAAGGAATTGTGAAGTAAGTTGATTGTATTATCTTTAAATCCTTGATGTAATAAGTCATAAAAAAGAAGTATGTAACTGTAGTCTGTGGTTAGACTGTTTTGGGAAACACTGTGATGTTCCCTGCACAGTAGTTTGCGTAGTCTTAGGAAATAGAAGATGGTAGACGTCCATCCTCTTCGTTCCGAAGGTTTCTGTACTTCAGTGGAGGGGGTTTACTTACTCAGACTGCTTTATTGGCAGCACCAGTTAAAAAGTGTTGTAGTCCTGATTCCCATCTGAGAGACTGAAATGATTTGTTGCTGTAGATCATACCAATGAAAGTCTTGTGTGTTTATCAAGTTACCTTTCTTGCCCTTAGTTGAAGGTGTACTATCTCGCTGCATTAACCCGAAGAACTATTACGTGTTTAGAATACTTTGAATTTACAGTGATGCTTCCTCAAAAATACGGTTCTAAAATATTCTCTTGCTTAGCTTCATTGGCTGTACGGATGGCAGAGTTTGGCATGGCTTTCCTAACCTGGAGCTTTTATGAAAGGTGACAGTTGGAGATAAGCTTTAGTGTTCATACCTTAAGACGATTACTCTAATGAATGAAATCCAAAGTCCTTTCCAACCCTAACCATTCTATGATTCTATGGTCTGATCAGTAATAGCACTATGTAACTTCTTATTTTTACAGCTTTTATTTATCTGTGAGAAAGGAAGCAGAAGCAAAGCTGGTGGATGGAACTGGCCACAGACCTCACTATAGTCTCCGTACACTTTGCAGGGCATTGAGATTTGCAGCATCTAATCCGTGTAGCAGCATACCACGCTCACTTTATGAGGTGATTACCTTTGTTGGGGTTGGTTCTAGTGTGTATGCACTACAAAGACTGTTTGGGTAAAGGATAATCCTGTCTTCTAAGCAAAGTATTAAACAGAAATTATTTTTTTATCCCTCCCTTTTTATGTTATCACTCAAAATAATTCTTCTTCTTAGGGCTTCTGTTTGAGTTTCCTGACACAGCTTGACAGAAGTTCTCACCCAGTAGTTCAAAAGCTAATTTGCCAGCATATAGTCTCTGGCAACATCAAAAGCCTTCTCAAGCAGGTATGTAACTAAGCCTATAGAGACCTATTTAGTATTCAGGGTAGAATTTGAGTTGTCATCTGCCTTTTTCCTCTACGTTTCCTTCTCACAGTCCTGTTTCTCATGTTATAAAGATCAGAACTAGAAAAAAAATATTATAATGTTCCTTCATAAATTTTTACTTTTCCTTGAAATGCCCATATGTTGGCTAGTTTGTTTGTTAATACGAAAAAATATGGAAGCTTTCACAGGCTTTTTAATTTTAGACTCCAAATGCAGAACATATGGATATGAAGCAAACATCCGTGCTTTGCCTCTAGTGGGAAAGGAAGAATCTCACTAATGCTGAGAGCTCAGCATGATTTTGCATGGGGACTTGGGCAGGTGGGATGGGGTAGTCAGTTGTAAGGCATAGATATTTATTTTGGAATAAACCCCTTCATGTTAGAAAAAGATGTATGAATATAGAAAGATAAAAGCCAGTTTCTTGCTTGGCAGCATACTTCAAAATTCAGTGTTAGGACTCTTGAGGCTTTTTGTATCTTTGTGGCATTGCCGAAGATTCAGTCTTCATGACCTTGAAATAATCTGATCAGTCTTTTCCTGTAATTTGCATTCCGTGACAAGGAGACAGTGGTTACTGCAATGCTCAGGGATTAATTTCAAATATCTTCTTAAAGAATACATTGCAGTGGTGTAGCAGTAGTTGTCTTCATTAGCAAATTAAAACTCATTTGTATAATCTGTTATTTCTGTCATGTCTCCTTAGCAAATACCAAAGCCCCAAGGAGGGAAATTTATACTTGTAGAAGGATACTGGATTTCAGCTGGCGATAAAGAACCTACTGTAGATGAGTCTTACGTGCTAACCCCTTCTGTTAAGCTTAATCTGAAAGACATTGCCAGAGTCGTGTCTGCAGGGTAAGTCTGTTTCAATGTTTCCATTAAAAAATAAGTTATTTATATGGGTCTCTAGGGTCATTGTTCAGCCTTTATTGTGTGGCATGAGTAATGTCCATGTTTTTTTTACTTTACTATTAACTTTCCATTATACAGTGAGTTGAATCTATACATGTATTTTTTGTCTCCTTTAACTGACTTACTGCAACACCTAGCTTTATTTAAATGATAATCTAGAAATTTACCATTGGAATAACCTGCTTATTTCATAGTGCCGTGTGATTCATCATGGGTAGCAGTTAGCACTTGGGAGTAAAGTTACTTATGTTCCCCTGTTAATGTATGATCCTGGGTATCACAAATGAGTTAAGTGGTGATATTTTGGTAATGTAGCTTGGTGATGTAGATGTGTGAAAATTTCAGATAATGTCTGTATCTTGTATATGAGAAAGATAGGACTGGTGCTTCTAAACCACTTTTTTGGTTATGCCTTTCAGGACTCACCCAGTACTGATTCAAGGTGAGACCTCTGTTGGTAAAACCAGTTTAATTCGCTGGTTAGCTGCTGCTACTGGGAATCATTGTGTAAGGATTAACAATCATGAGCACACTGACATTCAGGAATATATTGGCTGTTATACATCAGATGCCTCTGGGAAGTTGGTATTTAAGGAAGGTGGGTGAGCATATTATATTTAGTCCAAATTCCTGTCTCATTTCACTGGGCTTTTTCGTGTTTTCTGCTTGTCTGTTTTATTACAATGGAGAGAGAACCTGTCATGAAGTTAGTAGTTGCATATTAATGATAATCACTTATGTGACTTGCAGTGAATTTTAAGAGTTCATGTATGTCTCATACTTATCCTACTGGACATAAAAAAGATAATTCCACAATTTAAATAGCACTGTTGCTTCTGATTCTGGATTAGCATTTATACTGAGTGAAAACTGGTTACTAAAAGTATCTGAATGCATGCTTCTGTTAGATTTAGTTTGTTAGGTTTTTAACCTAGGACTTTTTCTTTTTTCTCCAAGGCATTCTCATAGATGCAATGAGGAAAGGTTACTGGATTGTTCTAGATGAATTGAATTTGGCTCCCACTGATGTTTTAGAGGCTCTCAACCGCTTGCTGGATGATAACAGGGAGCTATTCATTACCGAGACTCAGGAAGTTGTCAAAGCTCACTCTCGCTTCATGCTGTTTGCTACACAGAATCCTCCAGGACTCTATGGTGGCAGAAAGGTCTGTATAATCTCTTCCTTTGAGTAGCTATGACACTAGGCGATGAATCTCTCTCGTGTATAGAAGTGTGGTGTGAAAACTTTCTGATGTGTAGCACAGAATTAACATGAAACTGACTAACTTTCAGTACACCTGAGTTTTGGTTAGGTTAGTTGCTTGATTTGAAAATACCGGATTTTTAATTATTTTAGAGTAATTGAGATTTAAGTGTTATACTGAACCAGAATTCATGTATATTATATTTGACTCAGTGTTTCTTGCTCAAAAGTACTGGAGAAGATATTTGACTTAGGCTATGGGTATCCAGTTTGTACTGGTTTTGGCTGGAATAGTTTATTTTCTTCATGGTGACTGGTATGGTGCCTTGTTTTGGATTTGTGACCAATACACTGTTGATAACACAGGGATGTCTTGGTTATTGCTGAGCAGTGCTTAGACAGTGTCAAGATGGTTTTGGCTTCTCTCCCCACCAGCTAGTAGGCTGGGGGTGCGCAAGAAGTTGGATGGGGACACAGCCAGGACAGCTGACCCCACCTGACCAAAGGGATGCTCCATATCATATGATGCTGTGCTCAGCAATAGAAACTGGGGGGACAAAGGGCAAGAGTGGGATGTTCGATGTTTGTTTCCCCAAATAACCATTGTGCCTGATGGAGCCCTGCTTTCCTGGAGATGGCTTGAACACCTGCCTGCCCATGGGATGTGGTGAATGAATTCCTAGTTTTGCTTTACTTGTGTGTGTTCCTGTTGCTTTACCCATTAAGCTGCATTTATCTCGACCCACAAATTTTCTCACATTTACCTTTCTGAGTTTCTCCCCCATACCGTTGTAGGGGAATGAGCAAGTGGCTGTTTGGTGCTTAGTTACCTACCACTGTTAAAATTCAGCACATTTTAAAGCTCTTGTCCTTATCCAGTCTGTCTCTTACGTTTTCTTTCAATGGTTCTATGGATGTGCCAATTTCTGCACTATGACACTATCCATACTTCCTTTGAAAGTGTAGGGGAAGATAGATAAATTGAGGAATATCAAAGGAAAAAGTTGAAACAATAGTATGTTCTCGTATTTTAGGTTTTGTCTAGAGCCTTCAGAAATCGCTTTGTGGAACTGCATTTTGATGAACTGCCAAGTGCCGAGCTGGAAACCATCCTGCACAAACGGTGCAGTTTGCCACCTTCTTACTGCAGCAAGCTTGTCAAAGTCATGTTAGACCTGCAAGTACGAGAGTCTTTCTTCTTTTTGTAGAAGACAAAATATGCAAACATATTCCAGCACAAAGTAACAGAAATTTCTTTTGGGGGGAGGTGTTGTGAACTGATATTTAAAAACCTAAGGCTTAATTAATGGAAGAGAACCCACCGGAGTACTTAGTTTTCTGGTTAAGTTAGGGAATAGGCGAGGTATGTCAGATTTGAGGGAAAGCTATCAGCAGAAAAATTAATGATGGCCTTTAGATTTGATGTGTAAAATAATCCCTTGCTCTAGATTCAAAGTAGAGTATTGGATTTTTATCTGGGTTTGGGTCATGCTAAATTTGGTATTATTTTCAAGTAATAATTTTGGGTGTGTTCTGACACTTTTGTGTTTAACAGGCATGGTAACAGTATGTAGCTAAAACTGTCGCATTTAAATTGCAGTCTTGTATTTTAATTGCAGTAGCACAAACCAGAGCACATTTCAGAGCGATAAAATATATTTTGTTGTCTAACCTAATTTTTTGCTTGGGCTTTTTTTTATTCCAGGTACCTGTTTTCTAGTCAGTACTTTTATTTATTATTTATCCATTATTATCTACATTATTTTGTTTCTGGTACCTATCAAATAACTGCTTAAAGGTAATTTGAGTTTGGGAGTCATGACTGTGCTAGACTGTTGGGTTTTTTTAGCAGTTTGGTTGACATGTCACATCAGACAGCTCTGACTAGCTTTGCTTTAAGTATTCAGTCAGGTTAATGAAAAAAATAGCTCACATTTTGTTCTTATGACAGTCTTACCGCAGAGGTTCAACGGTGTTTGCTGGGAAGCATGGGTTCATTACCCTGCGGGATCTGTTTCGCTGGGCTGAAAGGTACAGATTGGCAGAGCAGCTGGAGAAGGAGTATGATTGGCTTCAGCACTTAGCAAATGATGGTGAGCCCTGCTACCTCGGTTTAAGTGTCTGTAGAATTGATTTCTAACCCTAGTTCTTAAGCATAAATTTTTGTTGCTGCTTAAGTAAATAGTAATTGCTTTCTCTCTCCCTTTGTTTTATAGGTTTTATGCTGCTGGCGGGCAGAGTCAGGAAACAGGAGGAGGTGGATGTTATTCAGAGTGTCCTTGAAAAACACTTCAAGAAAGAAATATATCCTGAGTCTCTCTTCTCAGGAGAAAGCGTCAAAAAGCTACTGGGTGAGTTTTCTAGAAGGAGCATATTGGTAGCTCTCTAGATGTGACTGAAGCTGATGGATTGCTTTGTGTTGTGCAGCTAAATCCTCCATGCGGATGTCAGTGATGGACAGAGATTTTAACCATATTGTCTGGACCCGAGGGATGAGGAGACTTGCTGTTTTGGTGGGACGAGCCCTGGAGTTTGGTGAACCAGTACTCCTGGTGGGAGACACTGGGTAACCTTGCTTTTTATGCTACACTTCATTGCAGTGCTACGCCAGACACTCAAGTCAGACAAAGTGATTGTGTAGGCTTCAGTGCTTCTTTGATCTGAGACATTTAGCCTTTCTCAAGGCAGACTTGCAACTGCTGTTTTTCACAGTTTGCTTTTGAGGGGAAGCAATTGCATCTCTTTCAGTCTTTAATGGAATTATCTGCATTATATATAACTACGTAGAAATTATAGAGAAAGTAGTAAAATTGAAGTGAGCTGACTTCTGTCCCTACCTTTCACAAGGTGCCCTGTAGAATCTCACTCTCTGTCACTGGAGAGGTTGCTTCTGGGGAATTGTGACCTTTGTTTAAGAGCATATTCGCTTTACATAGAATCATAGAATGATTTGGGTTAGAAGGGACCTTAAAGATCATCTAGTTCCAGCCCCCCTGCCATGGGTGGGGACATCTTCCACTAGGGCAGGTTGCTCAAAGCCCCATCCAACCTGGCCTCGATGTTCTAAGAGCTTGAATATTGCCATGCTGCTACTTCTCCCCTACCGCCACTGCCTCGTGTTGTAAAGGAGATCGTGGAAGGAGAGCTGTCTGCTGCTATGCTGGTTATACATTCAAAGAGTAAATTGTTGTAGGAGAGAGGGAATAAAAGGACTAGAATCAACTAGGTTGGAAAAGACCTTTAAGATCATCAATCCAACCTCCACCCCAGTACTGCCAAGACCACCACTGAACCATGTCAGAGGCCTCATCTACACAGTTTTTGAACACTTCCAGGGAAGGTGATTCCACCACTTCCTTGGGCAGCCTATTCAAATGCCTGATCATCCTCCCTATAAAGACATTTTTCCTAATATCCAGTCTAATCTTCCCTGGCGCAGCTTGAGGCCATTACCTCTTGCTCTATCACTTGTTAGTTGGGAGAGGAGGCCAACACCCACCTGACTACAACTTCATTTCAGGTAGTTGCAGAGAGCAGTAAAGGTCCTCCCTGAGCTTTCTCTTCTCCATGCTTAACAACCCCAGTTCCCTCAGCCGTTCTTCAGAGAGCTTGTGCTCTGGACCCTTCACCAACTTCATTGCCCTTTTCTGGACTCATTCCAGCAACTCAGTATCTTTCTTGTAGTCCTGGCACAGAACTGAGCACAGTGTTCAAGGTGTGGCCTCACCAATGTGGAGTATGGGGGGATTATTACATCCCTGGTCCTTCCAGCCAGGGAAAGGGATAAGTAAAATTATTCATGCAATAAATGAGAACTCTAGGTACTCAGCACTTTATTCCCTCAGATTTAGGCTTGATCTAGACATGTAGCGTCTTCAGTTTTGTGAAATGTTAGGCTAGCTGAGTACCTGTAGGGCAAACTGAAATAAATTTGTCTTTAAACCTGCAGAAATTCATCACTGTAGATATTGATTTAATTAAAGCCATCTTATGCAAGTCAGCAACAGTTGCTGTGCCAAAAATGGCTTCACTTTGCATACATTTCTTTCAAGGAAAGGAGCAGAAGGAAATTTGCATGCTGGGCATTTGTCTCATAGCTGTTCAATGAAAGTATGAATGCTGTCCAAAGTGAGCTGATTGTATGTGTTTGGGTGGGGTTTTTTTGTTGTTCTTCCATTTCAATTCCTTTGTTGCAGGTGTGGTAAAACTACCATTTGCCAGATCTTTGCAGCATTAACAAATCAGAAGCTATACTCAGTGAATTGCCACTTGCATATGGAGACTTCAGACTTCCTGGGAGGACTGCGACCAGTCAGGCAGAGGTCAAAAGGCCAGGTTTGTCTTACATCAATAGCAGTTTGGGTAGTGTGACCATGGAAGCAAAACATAGCAGTTATTAATGACTTTTCCTTTTCCATTTCTTAGGAGGAATCTGATGGTTCTAGGCTCTTTGAGTGGTGTGATGGACCTCTTGTTTTAGCAATGAAAGAAGAGGGTTTTTTCCTCCTTGATGAGATTTCTTTAGCTGATGATTCAGTACTAGAACGACTTAACAGGTATGTTTCAAATGTGTTAGACTTACATTGAAGATACCTAATACTATTCATTATGCAAACATGAGTAGGGTAAATCTAGCTTGTTTTAGGCACATTTGTTTCCTGGCCTGGGTGAGCTGCTCTCTTAAATCATATAGTTCCTGCTGAAAGGGAGAATGACCCAAATAAGTCTGGCCTTGTTCATATTTCAACTTCTGTGGCAGTTTGCTTTGTTTTTCTTTTTTTTATCCATCTGAAAGACATGCTAGTTTTAATCACAGTTTGAAATTTCAATTATAGCTGGGGAAAAGAGAGTAAGGTAAGACAAGATGAAACTGCCTTGTCTTGCTGAAGTCTTGATGGTCTTAACTTGCCTGGAAAAATAAAAAGTACTTTGATTGAAAAGCAGATATATTGTATATGCTTGTTTGGCATATGTTGGTACACTGGTTAGGTTGGTTTTGAATGCTTGAGTTGGTGCCGTTACCTTCCATTTGTCTTTTTAGTGCTGCTACAGACTGATCTGCACTCAAATTGCTGTATGTTTGCTTCATGGACAAAAATAAAATTATGAAAGTATTTGCTTTATTCAATAGTTCATGTCTCTGGATAAAGAAATTAAGAACATAAACCCTAGTTCAGTTGAAACAGTTTAACAGTATCTGAAGACAGTTTACAGGATGGGTTAAGTTGGAAAATAAAACTAAAAGTAAAATCTCCAATTTACCATCTGCAATATTAGCATTTTCAGCCTGTCAGTGGACTCTTGAAAATTATGCATCTTATCAAATTCCAGAAACAATCTAGTTATTTCCCTCCTTTGTGTAAAATAAATAAATAAATTTAATTTCCTTATCTGCTTGTAGCAGTATCCCTCATTTTAGCCTTTTCTATTACTCATTATATTGAGATGACTAGCAGCTATTCTTTTACCATATCCAAACCCTTTCTGTTGCAAGTTGTTGGGTTTGGTTTTGGTTTTTTTCATTGTATCATGGCAGCTATCATTCTTTCGTAAAGTTCAGTTAACCTCTTTGTATTATAGTGATACTAAGCAAGGTCTTTCTAAACAGGTAATGGTCAAACTTTTACAGCTTACAGTGTACAGTGAAGAGTAGCTAATAAAACAAACAAAATACCACAAAACCATAAAAACCTGGCAGAGAGCTTCTCAGATTTATTCTGTCCGCTTGAAGACTGATTTTTTTTTTGTGCAGATTTCTTTATCTAGCTCCTATGAATACAAGTTTTGCCATTGCTTTTGTAAAGAGAGCTGTGAGATACATACGTTATTAGGTAAGGCTTTTGACAGATCATTTGAACTGAAGTTTTTCAGCAGGATCGGATAGGGTTTCCCACTGAACAAAACCAGAAATGTTCTCAACTGGGGAGGATGAACAGATTTAAAATTTTTAATACAAATTCTGGGGCAATGAAAGTTTGATCAGGCCGATTCATTTTTAAATGAGCTTTTGAAGTGTGAAACAATATTTAAAATAAACAATTTTTTAACCTTCTCTCTAGTGTTCTTGAAGCTGAGAAGACATTGGTGCTTGCTGAAAAAGGTGGTCAAGATGATGATGAGGAGGAGGTAGAACTATTAGTTGCAGGAAAGAAATTTCGTATCCTTGCAACCATGAACCCAGGAGGTGACTTTGGGAAAAAAGAGGTAAGTGTCAAAGCAGCTGGAAGTATAGGATGTATAGGAAGTATAGGATCTTCTGGTCATATTGACTATCTAGTGATGGAGGTGCAATGCAAAAATGTATCATACCATTTCCGGCATCCAGTGTTTCTTAGTAGTTACCTACTTCATCACTCTAAAGGAGGATTAGGATGTGTATGTTTTCCATCACTTCTGTATGCTGTTATTTCGACAATATAAGTCAATACCTATCAGAATGTGAAAGAAAATTCCGGCTTTAAATACTCTAGGTGGGCTTGATATATAGCTTACTTCAAGTACAGGAAATGTGGCTTATGAAGAAGTAAATCCAGACCCAACATGAGTCTAGAGTAATGTGAAGTTGCATGTTGGATTATTCTCCCTAGTTCTGTTCTAATCTGTTTCTGAAGTTTGGCTTCAGATAACTTAAAACAGGTTTAAAATCCCCAAAACTTTTAAGCAATATTGGGAGCTAGGACTGATAAGAAGAACTGAAAGCTTCTTTACCCAAAAGACGATGGGTACTCTATTCAAAGTGGTTTCTGCAGTGCAGAACAGGTCACTGTAAAGCCATGTGCTAAAAGGGGATTTATTTCTGCACTGGATTTGTGTAAATGATTTTTCTTGACTAATTCAGTCAGAGGAGGAAAGGAATTACAGAAATGAGTTGTAACTGAAGGCAAATTTCCATGTAGTAGTTTGCTTCTATAAGCAGAGGTGGATTACATAGCCATTGCTTGATACATGATGTCATGCAACAAAACAGAGCTTTGGTGCTTCAGACTAGCTCAGTGTCTTCCCATATTCTTTTGAACTTTATCAGCCATTTCCTGCATTGATGTGGTACTAGAGATCTAAAAATCCACGTTCTCTCACAGGTTTTGTTACAAAGTGATCCTGTCAAAATTAGAAGGAATTGGTGACTTGGTTTATTGCTTGCAAGTACTGTGGCTGCAAGGCTATTGGTTAATTGCAGCATTAAGTAATATGATGTAATGTAACTTGAATTGCTAATGTCATTTTGCTTCGTTGCAGCTTTCTCCTGCATTGCGCAACAGATTTACAGAAATATGGTGTCCGCAAAGCAATGGCTGTGATGATTTGATACAGATTGTGAAACACAATCTTCATCCAGGATTGTCTCTGGGTGGGATAAACCATCAAGGTGGGTATTTCTCTGTGTGTTGGTATTCAAACATTGTTAAGAAAAAAAATTAGTTTGGAGGCTGCTGAACTTTCCTCAGAATTTATACCACTGTGTTGCTTTTTCCTGTAAGTACATCTCTCTCTGAAATATTGTGGACTTTGTTCTTCCTTCACTGTGTATGTTTTATGGCTAGCCAGAATTAAGTTCAAGGTTTCACCATCCAAGTAGTTGAATTATCCCCTTTAGTGCCCCATCTTAGTTTCATTCTATGTAAGGTGTTGAAAGAACTGGCACTTTTCTGCCAGCAGCTTCACTGTTAGTGTTAATCACTTGATTCTGTCTTATTACTTGAATTTAAAACGGTCTGTAGTGACAGCAGAGGCATGGACTTCTCAGTTATCCTGCCTTTTCGGGTATAGAGCACTCATCTGTGTTGCTCATACGTTACAGCTATACCTACTTTAGTGATGCTTTTTTTACGACAGTGTAGTAGATGTGACCAATAAAATTATTTGGTAACTTCATTGACTTTTTTACTCTCTTTTTAGGGACAGACATAGCAGAGCTCATGATGGACTTTGTTGAATGGCTGACTAATCAAGAGTTTGGTCGCCAGTGTATTCTCAGTGTGCGAGATGTCTTGTCGTGGGTTAATTTTATGAATGTCATGGTAAAGGATGAAAAATCTGCCAAGGAATGCAGCCTTTTTTGCATTTCTCCAATGATGTCTTTTATCCATGCTGCATGTTTAGTGTACATTGATGGAATAGGATCAGGTGAGTCTACAATGCTCCTTTGGTAGCAGAAAATATGAAGTTATATATTTGTGTTAATAATTTTTAGTAGAATGCAAACAAAATGCTTTGAGAAAGCATGGAACTCTTCCGTGAGAAGTTTTCACTTCTATTTAACAGTGTCCTATACTGCATATGCCTTTTTTGTGTTTCAGTAGCAAGAAAGTATATTAGGAAGCTTAAGTAAATTAGAGGTAGTAATAATATTGCAAAGGCTAGCAGGCAAATTAAGAAAGCCTGTGGTTTTTATTGAGTCTTCTGAGCTGGTACGGTAGTTAATCACATGACCACGTATTATTCTCTCTCTCCCACCCCACATGTCAGCATTTGTGCATGCTGCCCTATATCATATGTGTAGCTCAGAATGCATCCTTGCATGTTTAGCCACTGGCCCAGCTGGTAAATAGGAGATATGGGAAGGGGGAAAATGTGAAAAGCCACAGGAGAGGCAGGAGAAGAAGGCCTGGGGTGACTGTAGCAAAGGATCAGGATGGTAGTAATTGTAGAAGAAAGGGGTTTGGAAATCAGGTGTCCTTAATGTTGTTGCTCTCAGAACAATTTGTCTGTGATAAATAATACTGGAAGCACTGGCAAGCAAAAGCACTAACAAGAAATATAAACTTTCGTGTACAAAGATGGCATCTGTAAAGGAATTGAGTTTCTTAGTCATAAGATGAATGTGCCTAGTTATATTTGTGAAGCATGCTTAAGTTTTCTAATTACAGGTACAACATCCAGCTCAGCTGATACGGCTTTATTAGCTCGTGAAAAATGCCTGACATTCTTATATGAGAAAATGAGTCAATTCCTTGAGCTGACTGATTATCAGAAGAATGAGCTAAAGATTTATGACAGAACAAAGGAAAAAGAGTTTGTGTGGATGGACAACTTTATGGGAATCCAGCCCTTTTTTATTCCAAGAGGCAAGAGACGTTGGGGGAATGGGTAGACATTTATTCTGTGGGTTTTATTCCCTGTAGTTTTCTGTTATCCACTGAATCTAAGTAGGATACCTGAACCATTACAGAACAATTTATGGTTTGTTCTCAAGCCTTAGAAAAATGCCCTTTCTATCTCCAAGTGTGTTGATTGTAACTTGATCACATTTATTAAGACACATCTCTTAATTGTGTTCTTTGACTTTTTAAATTACCAGTTAATGGCTACTTTTAGTAGACTTTTTGGTGTAACAAAGCTTCTTTCATTTCAAGTTGTAATTTTCTGTCACTTTGCATGCACAGGATGTCTGCTAACTTCCATCATCTAAAGCTACAGCTCATCCTGGCCTTTGTGTAAAGCATGGGAAGCAGGGGTCCTGGATGCAGAATGGAGACTAATGCTAATTTGCTGCAGCTGCTCGAAGATTTGCTATAATTTTTGCAAAATTATTTAGTCCTGCATTTCAATTCCTCGTGACAAATTAATGCAAATCAAAAATCAAAATATTGTTTTCTACCTTTAAAATACAGGAATGGGATTAAACGGTGATGTCTATGAGCCTTTTAGTTCAGCTAGTTAGTTTTTAGTACATGGAACTGTGTGTTACTAACGCTATATTAATCATTCATCTTTGAACATTTTGGTATTCGTGGATTGTGTTAGTCATGCATCAAATTGTACAAGGTGATGCTTTTTTGTAAATTGCTTAGTTTCCCTCTTCCGATTAGATTGCAGAAGGAAGGATCTCTTTCAAACTAAACAGGTATCACGATGTGCAAGATAAAATGGTGATTAATAAATATCTTGTGTACCTGAGCAATGCTGTATTACAGAATTTGGGGAGTGATGTCCCAGTGAGCTATACTGGCTGGAATTCAGCAGGCAAGCATCCTCTCTCCTCGCTGTATGTCATAATAACAGTAAAGAAAATACATGCCTAGAAGCACACTTTAATTAAAGCAGTCTTCTTTCTCAGAATCAGCAGTTTGTGGAACAGATTAATATGAGGTTCTAAACCATGCCTGAATTGTATTGTTCAGTGTCACATTTTCAAAAGCTGTTCTTGAGTTTTAGATTTACATGTCTGAAGCGCAGGGATAGATTTGTGATTTTTTTCAGTGACAGATCTCTAGTTGGGTCACGAACCAGGAGGTGTCACATGGCAAAATGCATTATATATTCATATGGGCTTTGCAAAATTCAACATGAATATATGGATATGGGCTGAGACACAGCTATGGGTCAAACGGAAAGTTTATGTGCCTGATCTCTGAGAATGGGATTCACATGTTGCTTGCTCTATTGAGATTAGCAGTTAACAGATGGAATGATCTTGTTCTGTCAGCAGCTCCAGCCTGGTGGTTTAATTGTTTCCTGGTTTACTTTTCCTTGTTTTAGGCCCGGTTCTCCAGAGGAACAGCATTACAGATTATGCTCTAAATGCTGGGACTACAGCAGTGAATGCACAAAGACTGTTAAGAGCCCTACAGCTTAACAAACCTATTTTGTTGGAGGGGTCACCAGGAGTGGGCAAGACCAGTCTAGTTGCTGCCCTGGCAAAAGCCTCAGGAAACTGTCTTGTTCGAATCAACCTGTCTGAGCAAACGGTAGAATAAAATAGTATCTTTGTAACTTCGTGTTTATGGCAGGGGGGAGATTCTGCTCAACTTAAAAAGAGTAGTTCTTTTTAACTTTAGCACCGAGTCTGAAATGTCAGTTTTTCCTTCTTGGTCTCAAGATAAAACTCAATGGCAAGGGGGAACCAGAAAGAGCAGTGAGCTTCTGGGAGCGCAATGCCAATTCCCAGATTTTTCTGTACAAGTGAAGACGTGTATCTTTGTCTGTTGTGGGTTTTTTTGGCTTCTGTGAATTTACTTAAAAACAGCTTTAAGGCTCTTTAGCTTTTTTGTTCCAATTTTTTTTTCTTTTTTTGTTAAATATAGTAGGTGGGTGCCAGAGTCCTATAATGGAAAAGCTTTTAGCACTTTGCAGTTACTGAAATTTTTTAAATAGAGCTGAAATGTAGGTATTTAAAGGGGAGGGAGAAAATGTGGAGTATAGTTAACAATGGCTTTTTATGAAAAAAAGGTTGTTATGATGGTTTTTTTGAGTTTTGTAATTTCCCCACACACACACCTTCCGTTCTCTGCTCCAAAAGGATGTGACTGACTTGTTTGGGACAGACTTGCCTGTTGAAGGTGGGAAGGGAGGAGAATTTGCCTGGCGTGATGGACCTCTACTAGCAGCATTAAAGGCTGGACACTGGATTGTATTAGATGAGGTAAATTCTAATTGGGGTACACATAAAATGCAGTATTGCGGAAGAGCAAAGGTGATGATTTGGCATGTAGGATAAATACCTTCAAGGGTTGATAACTGAAATAGATTTTACTTAGTTTTAGTTATGTGCATCTAGTGACACACTGGAAGTGATTTTTCTGCTTAAGACAAAATTAATCTCCCTCTGCTAAGTCTCTCTGCCCATTGGCCCTCCATAGAGGTAGTGTAAAAGACCAGCTTTGACTAAATCTCTTTTAGACAAGAGGCCAATGATTGAATTCCAACTTAAATTACTGCAGAAACTGAATGGTAGATTTCATTTAGATTTGAAAGTTTTTGGGAAGAGTGTCAACAGAAGTTTTGGTACATATGAGCTTATATGGAAATAATTTCACTGAAATAGAAGGCATTTTGTTGGGAATAATACACTGTTTGGGTACTGATTTAGTTGAGGTGAAGAAGAGTTCCATTTTGCCAGTATAAGCTATCCTGCCACCACAAATTTGTTCATGTACCATGTAGCAAGTACTTTCAAGCATATGCTCTCACTGAACTCACTTCTTGACAACGTGCATTCTAATTATTGCAGAATACAAAATCTTAAAATTTCTTTAGCTGTTTCTATTCCTTGTTTTTCCTATTGTGAGGGGTACCACTTTAAACAGCCATTATATTTAAATAACCCAGACTGCTTTCATTTAAAAAACAAGCAAACAAACAAAACACTGTGAATATTTCAAATGTATGAACATATGTTCAGGAGAAACATCTTGAACATGCAGATTTTACAATGGAGAATTGTTTTGTTATGATGGTAGAAACACAGTGCACATAAGGAAAAGTGTTAGTTAGTTGCTCCAGAGTAGTGACAGTCTAGCTGGAGGTAATGACATATGACAGTGCTAGAACAGCAAAGAAGTTGAATTTTACCTTCTGTGTATCCCAGACTGTTAAACTAGAAATTATGCAAAAGTGTTCTGTGGAACATTCATACTGTATCTGTATTTCTTTCCTCAGTTGAATTTGGCTTCTCAGTCTGTATTAGAGGGGCTAAATGCATGCTTTGACCACAGAGCAGAGATTTATGTTCCAGAATTGGGAATGAATTTCCATGTACAGCACAAGACGACTAAGATTTTTGGATGCCAGAATCCATACAGACAAGGAGGTGGAAGAAAGGGTCTGCCCAAGTCCTTCCTTAATAGATTTACACAGGTAAGCTTATTTGCTTGACTTAAACTATGCCGTGGTCCTGTCTTGTAGTTTTGTGATTATATCAACAGTTGGCATGCTCTTTATTCTACAGGTGTATGTTGACCCACTGTCAGCAGAAGATATGGAGTTTATTGGGAATACGCTGTTCCCTGCTATTGATAGAAGTATTATTGCTAAAATGGTTGCATTCAATAACAAGGTAAATGCATACATTTAATTTCTTTTGTGTAGAAGTAGGGAGAATGCAGGAAGAGTAAAAATATTAAGTCTAATATTATATTTCCAAGCATTTTTAGAGAAGCATGTGCGTAAAAAAAAAGTAATGGAAGTACATGCATAAGAAAGTAAAGCACACCACTCAAAGTCACCTGAGTTCTTGTACCACTACAATCAGATACTTGGTTGATAATGAAGAGGATATTTCACAGAAGATAAAATGTGTGTGTGTGTGTGTGTGTATATATATATTAAAAAAAATGGCTTTTATATATACACACACACATATACCAAAAAAAAGCTTTGTTCTACAAAAGGTGGAAACAGTTATGGTTTGGTAGCTTGGTAAAGTGAGTTGAGAAAATAATGGTTTTTCACACATGGATTTTTCCTGATGCACAAACAAAAATCTGAAATGTACGTTTCTGTTTCTGGTCTGAGATTTTAGTCTCCTCTTTATTATGGGATGTTGTTAGCGCAAGCAGCATCTGGCCTTTACAGAAGCAGAATGATATGTAGCATTCTTCTGGAACACTAAGACAAATAAAGGAAAATCTTTCCTGATATGATTTGTCTCAGCAAAGGATTAAGAGATGCTCTAGAATTCTACTAATATAGAAGGTTTTCAACTAGCATGAATTGCCAGGGCATCAACTTATAGTTATTTTGTGGCTTAGATGCTGCCATTTTACGCAAAGTGCAGGATACAAGTCATGGTATTTTATTTATGCTCATGCTTCTGAAATCGTATTTAATCCTAATGTCGTGAAACAAAACCAAAAGTGGAGTAGTATTAAGAGAAAATAGTATTTTGTGGCCTGATGTAAAATCTTTTGTGGCATCATCTTACTGAATACTCTTTTATAGAGTGCAAGAGTAGAAATTAAAATTGAGCTGAGTGATAGAGAATTAGGAGAGAAGAGGCAAACGAAACCAAGCTTTAGTTCCTGACATGTTCAGAAAACTGAGTCAGCTTGCTTTTTCTGTTGTCCTCTGTCTTGTAAGCAGTGCCAAAGGCAGAAGTTCAGTTGAATTATATGAAAAACATTTGAAGACCAGCACATATGTGGAATAAAAGATTTTTTTTCTTCAATTGCCACTTCTTCTAGATTGACAAAGAAGTAATGGTTGAAAAAAAGTGGGGACAGAAAGGAGGACCCTGGGAGTTCAACTTACGTGATCTTTTCCGCTGGTGCCAGCTTATGCTTGTTGACCAGTCACCAGGGTGTTACGATCCAGGCCAGCATGTATTTTTGGTATATGGCGAAAGAATGAGGACCAGGGAAGACAAAGAAAAGGTGAGACATGTCTTTTCCTTCCTTCTTCTTTGGAGTGTCAGGAAGTATTTCTAGACACCCAAGTGAAAATTTGAAGATGCCTTGCAATTCACTCACAGATATCTCTTACCTGTTAAGAGAGAAAAATAGGTTTGCTTGGAGTTTTGAAGTTTAACATGTCCCTGCTCCCCCTGAATTTAAACTGCCAGTTTAATATCAGTTAATTATCTGCTAGTATAAAAGCAGAAAGCTGGTGTAAATGAAGGCAAGTATAACAAAGGACTTAAACAGAGGAAACAAAACACAACATATTCTTGTGTGATTCTATATTAAATAATAATGTTCTCATAGGAGTGGCATAGGTTGCATGCCTATTTGTGAGGAAAGACAAGAGATGGGGCAGAAAAGAGAGCACTGAGATATTGAGAGATTCTTAAAGTTATGGTTAGAAAGTATTTGTGTCAGTGCAAGACATAAAAATGATGTCCTGTAATTCTGCTCTTCCCTGCCAGCTTTTTTAAGTTGTTCTGGCTTGGGATTCTTTTACTGGCTTTTCTTTATCTGTTACTTCTTTCATCTGCCTGTCAAATTGCTCCCCTCATTTTGTTAAATTCACTGCTTAAAGTTCCTCTAATGAAACACTCTCACTACAGTTGTTATTTTACTTTTGCCTCCACTTATCCCTCTCTTGCCTAGAAATCCTTGGTTTTTATTTAGTTTCACAACATTTAAAATTATATTAAACTAAAAGTCAGACTGTAAGACTGAATGTACTGATTGTGTAACTGGATGTTTTTCTCATGGGTTTACTTTCCCCTTCCTGTAATATTATTATAGTTTTATGTGTTATCAAAGAGGTGACTTATGGAGCGACTTCTTTCCCAGTATTTTGTTAAAGAGAAACATTTTTTACAGTATTTCAAGTCAAGGGAAAGCATGGTTAATGAAGGAGTTGCTGTGAACAGCTCACACTCTCTTAAATTGCTTACTGCAGTTTGAATGAAATGGCGCTTGTAATTAAACTCTTTAGTTACTATCATAGCTGTGGGGCTGGGAGGGAAGACTACTTTAGAAGTAAATCTTTTAGAACAGTGGAGAACTTAAGACTGATAAGTCTCTATTTTTTGTACTTTCAATGGACTTAGGTTATATCTACATTCAGAGACATTTTTGGCCAGGAGGCTGATGTGTATACGGGAACCAGAGAGTTTCACATCACTCCATATAACGTTCAGGTAAGCTGTTGACAAGAGTTTTGTGAGTGGAGAGGGAAGGTGGTGACTTGCACAACTGAGCTCCCATTTGCCTCTTTGGGTACTCACCCGTGTGTCTCTCATCCCTTCCAGATTGGTTATTCAGTTCTTTCTCGTGGCAACTATATTCCTCGTCCTGGCAGGAATCTCTCTCTTCTGCATCATTCACTGCAGTCCCTTGAGTTCATAATGAAATGTGTGCACATGAGCTGGATGGTAATCCTGGTGGGCCCAGCAGCTGTCGGCAAAACCAGTCTTGTTGAGCTGCTGGCCCATCTGACTGGCCATCGACTAAAAATCATGGCAATGAACAGTGCGATGGACACAACTGAACTCCTGGGTGGATTTGAACAGGTGAATAATGTTTTGGTAATATGGCAGTATTTCTCCTTCCTATATAACAGTGTCCAGTCCACTGTGGTTGTAGTGTTTAAACACTAAATGGAGCCTTAGGCACCAGTCTTCTGGATGAACTAACTCCATAATGGCATGTTTGCAGGTTGATATCAATAGGCCGTGGCAGCGCCTGTTGGAAAAAGTGGAGAATACTGTGAACACACTAGTAAGGGACAGTCTTCTCCTGACAGAAATTTGTGCAGATGATGCTGAACTTGTGTTGCGTGCTTGGAGCACTTTCATCCTGAATTACAAACCCAAATCTCTGAGTGAAGGAGGTAGAAGTGTCACAGCCGAATTAGTGAGCAAACTGGAGGGAATACTTATACTTACCCAGCGACTAAATAACAAAATAAATTCTTACTCAAAAGCAGGTATGTATGGTGGGAGACTTGAAGTAAGTCTATGTGTTCCTCTGAAGAAAATAAGAGAAATATATAAATCCGCAGTGAAATCTTGAGAAAACTTTGGGGAGGGAGGTTGAAGGGGTTTGTGTGGTGTTTCCTACTACTTCATACTTTCACTACAGCTTCGCTTCTGAAAAAGTTACATTGGTGATAGTTCTTCGGGTTTATTTTTTCTGTAGTTACACTTGGTAGAAATTCTGACACATGATGCAATACAGCTTTTATCTCATATTCCTGGAGGAATTTGGATACTCTATTAATGCATTTGTTCTCTGACACATTGATCAGCTGAGCTGAATAATGCCTGTGTTGCTTTTCTATATGGCATTAATATCCATCAGACTTCACCTGATGAGGGAGAAAAGATGGAGTTTATATTTCTTTGTGCTTGCAAACTTGTTCTGTCCTCGTGAACGTGGGAGGCTACTTGGAGAGTTGGAGCCTCTGCTGTTTTGTTCCCCTGGAAAGCAGGAAACAGGTATGTCTTGACTGGAGCAGAAGCCACCCCAGTAATGTTGATGTAAAACGTACTTTCTTTCAGAGTTTGCTCACCTGGTAGAAGAGTTCCGGCGTTTCAAGCTGCAGCAGGCCCAGGCTGCTGACTGTAACAACCATGGCACGTTTGAGTGGGTGGATGGGATGCTGGTTCAGGCCCTACAGTCTGGAGACTGGCTGCTGATGGACAATGTTAACTTCTGCAAGTAAGAGACTTTGTGGCCTTGTTTCACTGAGTAAATTCCTTGACCCTCGCTAATTGACTTTACTGAATATTTGCATATGGTAACAATGCATGGGAGCAGTAAGTTACATTTTCTGGGCGTGTCTTCTTTCTTGAACAGCTTAGCGGTTGATAGTTTTCCTATTACCTTATGGCATAATCAGCTGTTTAGCTTAAGACTGGTACCATTTTGATTTCAAATCAGAAAGGGATCAAATTGTTACCTTTTTATAACCATATAAATTTCTTTTGAACATAGCCCTTCTGTGCTGGACCGTCTGAATGCTTTACTGGAACCAGCAGGTGTTCTTACCATGAGTGAAAGAGGTGTGATTGATGGCACAATTCCTACAATAGCTCCTCATCCAAATTTCAGGTACTTTGCATTTCTGCCTTTTTTTTTTCCCCGATACCAAATAGCAGGTTTAGAAAAACAATGTCTGCAGTGAGCCAGTCTTTTGGTATTTTGAATGCTGTTCGGTTTGCTATGTACTGTAGTGACGCTGGCTGGCAAGAAAGAAAACTTCACTGTAATGAGCATACGATAGAGAGCTTAAGAGGCTTGGCTTTATATCCTTGTTGCTACACAGACTATGGCACTGAAAAATTCATAGCAGTATACCTCTGCTTTGACTCTCCATTTCTAAGTTAGGATTTCAGCACTTCCCTGTCTCACTGTAACAGAATTGGAAACAAGATGTTGGACTTTTCAGAAACCTGTTTTCACTTCACCGTATCTCAGTGTTTTTTAATTGCTTTTAATAGATGTCTACTGATAGTATTAACTTACTTGGGTGTTGGATACGCTGTTTTTTAAAAAGCACAGATTTATGTGAAGCTCTTGCTAAGACTTTTGAAAGTCTATAGCTGAAAGGCATAGTGTAACTTTTTTGTAAGTAAGAAATTATAAAAGAGACATAGCTCATATATAACTGAGTTAAAAATAATGCAATATATCAGTGGCTATTTTCAAAATATAATTATTCATACAGTTTTCTTATTTAAATTCATTGGATGTCCCTGGGTTTCTAGATATCGGTGTTCCCATACTTATGAAGATGAATGTATTTTATGGAAGAGTAGATTTGGTGGTTTCCCGAGTGGTAGTTTAAAGCTCTAAGTTACACCTTACAGATGTTTGGTAGTTGGACTAGATGATTGTTATAGGCTACTTCCAGCTGAACTATTCTGATATCCAACAGGCTTTTTCTTTCAATGGATCCTGTTCACGGAGAAATATCCAGAGCCATGCGGAATCGTGGAATTGAAATATACATTCCTGGGGAGAATGATGGAAACATATTGGACAATCTGGATTTGAAGTTACTCCTGCATAGTTTGGGTTTAGTGGGAGATAGCATCTGTGATGCACTTATTGCTGTGCATTCAGAAACCAAGGCAGCAGTAGCAGGTAAAAGAAGGCTCTTCAGCATTTGTTAACAACTTGGGCTCATTACATACATATACTTGAATTATCTTTTTAATGTTAAAGCTTGGTTATATTGTGTAATGTCCCAATACAAGTAAAGGCATATAAGTATAATCAGGTAGTTTTTGATTTTTTTTTTTGTGTTCTGAGGAAGTAGGCCCAAATCATAAAAAGATGGTAACTGGAGTGCTTTGTGCAGAGACATTGGACAGTGGCCCAATTGCTATAGAGAAGGGAATATATTCTTAGTGAAAATCAGCAAAATGAAGGGTTTGCACAAGGCCTTTTCAAGATGTTTTTTGGAGCAAGATGACACTGAGTTTCATTCATCTCAGGTGCTTGATGTCTCATTTTGAGCTGGTCACCTGTTATTACAGTCTTGTCAGGTTTTCTTACTAATCTTGGGAAGAACCCATTAAAATTTCAAGACACAGGAAGATTCATTTGTTTTGGATTTTTCTCAGGCTCTAAAGTGATGTTTGTCTTCAGAAGGTTAAAGGGCTGACAGTTACTAAACATTCATATCACATTAAATGCTGTGTATCTTTCAGGTTCTGTGTCCTCTTTGTCGCCTTTGCTTCAGGCTGCTGTGTTAATTGTGCAGCAGATACAAAGAGGCCTTGGATTAGCAAAGTCTTTTTACAGAGCATGTTGGGAAGTTTACGGCCGCTCGCAACAACTGCAGATTAACCAGCAGGTAAAAGTCCTGTATCTGAAAGCTTTTCCTACATCATCCAAATACGTGGAAAAATACCATTTTGTGGGGCTAGTGTTTGAGATACTCTGTTTCTGAAGTGCCTGAGCAAGGGATTTGTCAGTCATTTTGCAGATAGTGACTAACTCTTTTGCAGCATAAGGGAGACAGAGAACATCCAGTTGGACTTTGAGGCTTACTTGTTTTTTTAACAGCTTCAGCTGAGTCTTTGGGATATTAAAACTAATGAATCAATGGCTTGAAACACTGTGCACACTGTCATCTGTAGGTAACGGTATTCACTACCCATTTGAAACTGTACAGTTTGATATTTCACTTATGGTTGGAATGTTTTAGTACGTTCATCATGTAGGTTATATAGTTTTTGTAGGACATTGGGTTTATAATGATTTAACAATAAATACATGTAATGAAAAAGAGTTCCCTGTGCTATTGTGCGTGAATACTTGCTTGAATATGATTCTAAACTGCTTTTTGGTTGTTTATTGTAGGCTGTGTTAGAATTGGTTACAAAGCATGCTTCATCTCTGACTTCCCATGAAACTTGGGGTGACTCCTTGCTAGCAATGGGACTGTGGCCAGACTGCCTACCTACAGGCCGGTTTGCAGCTGAAGACTCACTTCTTTCCACAGTCCAGAGTGATGCTCAGGTCCTAATGTATTGTTTGAATAGACTAAACCTTAAAAACTGCAGGTAGGCAAGGAACATTTTTTGTCTAATTAATAAGAAATAAGATATGTGCGAACCACTGGTGGCATGTCATCGTTCCCTGCAAAAGTTTATCTTGAGCATTTTGTGTGGGTAGAGACTGGGGTCATCACACTGTAACTGAGTCTCCTATTACCTTTCCATGCAACTGCTACAAATACAAATTTATTTACTGTTTTATTCTTCAGACCAAAATGCTCTATTCTATATTCAGTAAGTACATTTGACCCATTTTCAGTTAGGACTAGGCATTTAGCAAAAAATGGGAATGTAAACACTGGTAAAAAAGGTAATAAGAGCCCCAAAAATATCTTCCTTCAATTTCTTTCTCAGCTTTAAAAAAATTAGTGCATAATTGGTTTTAAATACACAATTATTAATCGGTTATTTTAAATCTGGTAGCTTTAGGTGAGAAAACCAAATTTCCTCCTTCAAACAGAGCTGCCTGAAAGAAGTCTTATGTGAAGGGGCCTTATGCAAAAACTCTTTTAATGATGTCTTTTGCAATGTAACTGTTAATTTCACAACATTGGTGCAAAATCTTCCTGCCTTCCTGCTTTGCTTAATGACCTGTTGTGGGCAGGTACTGTGGTTTGCTTCCAGTGAAAGATCAAGCTGTGTAAGTTAGTACTAAGATATAATGTTAACCATAGCAATGTGCTGTGCTGTTTTGCTGGCTTCTTTTTATCAATATCTCTCCCTCTCCTATCTCTTTTTTTTAAATTTACCTTTGCTTATCATTCCAGTGCACAAATCAAATATAATTTCTCAGTGAAATGCTGTGCATATTCACTTCTGTCACTGCATGATTTTTCTGACAATAGTGAGCTTCTAATAGTAGACACCCGCAAGTGATTTGAGGTTGGAAACTAAAGCTAAATAAAGAGGAGGTGCTATTTTGGAACTGGCAGTTTGAGCCCTGGATTGCTGGACTTCGCTTCTTTGTGTTTCAGGACATTACCACTGACTCTGCAAGATCTTCAAAAAATTATGCAGTCCACTAATCCCGAGAGTCTTAAATTCAGTGCTGTTGAGATAGATGCAAACTGGGTGGATAAAATGGAAGTTCTCCAGGCTTCAGTGAAACTGTTCATAGAAAAGGCAACCAATCAAGATTGGTCACTGAGAGTGAAATGGCTTAACTCCTTAGCCAAAAGTCTGCCACAGGTGCTTGGTATGTAATCGTTTAACTTTCTCTTTTGCCTAAGGGCTGATTCATTATATTTTCACAATCACAAGTCTCCTGTGAAAACATTCAGGCCATTAAAATGATCTGATATAAAAGTTGTCAACTATCCACACTAGATCCAGGGGCATTGAGGATCCAGGGAGAGGCAAAAACAAGTTATGCATATTAGGGACAACAGGAGACTTTGGGCTTAACATTGCCTTTTATTATTCAAGCATGCATTTAACTTATTCTGCTTTTGAATTTCAGTGCATTTTGGATACCTCTTGCTCTATGTAAGCAAATATGCCTTGCTCTTCACTAACTTTATTTTTTTATGGTGATAGTAAAAACAGTAGAATACTTTCTGTTTATATAGTGTTAAAATGCAAGTGGTTAAAAAGCCAGGAAACTGCAGAACTGAGACTTCCTGAAGTTGTGTTGCCTGAACATTCAGAATAGCAGCTGAGATGCTTCAGGAAGTAATTCACACACTTCCTTGTATGGTGTGAAATCTCAGATTTCCTAGATGAATAGGATTGCTCCCCCTTGATCTTGCTGTCTTTCCAGGCAGGTGTGTTTCTAAATTGGAAGATACCTAGAAAGTTACTTTTAATGACAGGTATGCATTTTTTTTTAAACTGAGACAAAAAAAAAATCAACAATGGATGTATTGAGAGGAAGATTTGAAGGTGTAAACTCATGGATTTTTCACAAACCGTGTTTCTAATCTCATTCAAGTATCAGTATTATCAGAAGTATTACCAGTTTAACTAGAACCCTTTAATGGATTTATCTCTTTGGCCATGATATTCTGACAGCTTTTAAGACCTCTTAGAGCTAATACAAAATAAGAGCAGTCAATGTGTCCAGAGTGCATGCACAAATAAGATTGAGGATGCTGGTGCTGGCTCTGTTGAAGTCATTCATTTGTACTGAATGCTCTGATTTTTACACCTATGCTCTCTTCCCTTCACCTACAGATCCGGTGCGGATTCAGCTGGAAGCAGGTGCTGTAGCCCTTGGTAGTTTCTATGCCAGTCCCCTCTCATCTGGAGTCAGTAACATGATCAAGTTGCTACAGCCAACTATGACAGGTAGTTCCGAGAAAATTGGATATAAAGCATCAGTGCTTCCTTTATTTGTTCTTTGAACACTTTGTAACCCTTCGTAGGAAATGTGTGTGTACCCAAAGACTAAATTCTTACTATACATTGCTTTTGTTGCTAAAGAAATAACAATAAAGCTGTTCTTGCTGCCTAGAACTGCAAATATGGCAATTAGATGTATTCATTCTGAGTTACTGGCTGGGCTTAAACCATGACATCGTCCTATGCAAATTAGGTATAAGTGCTATGACTATGAATCCTGACTGCGTATCTGTGACCCAGGTGTATTCCTACAGCTGAGTTAAGTGGTGTTCTTAAGAGTGATGCAGGAACCTACTGCTTTTCTGACTGGGTGTGTAGGCGTCCTGTTTTTTTCCCAGCATTTATTGTTTTGGTCCATCTGAAATCTCTGTTGAGACCTATAATTTTCTCTCACTGTTTTATAGGGAGCTCAGGCCTGTAGTTTCCTTTGCAAGCTTGTTGGGTATTGACAGCTGCATACAGTGACACTGGACCCTTTATGGCTGGTCCTAGGTGTCTCACCTGGACTGTGAAGGAAAAGGGAGTTGGGCTTCAGTTTCCAGGCTGTCTTTTGGGTACTCTGACCACTAGTTGGTTTACTTTCAGTGTTCTGTTTTACAGAACCTGCAGTCAACTTAATGCTTTTCTGTTTGGATATCCGAAGCGAGGGAACTTAAGTCTCTGCCCTCCTTCGTCTTAGTTTTCTTTCTTTCCCGAGTGTTCATAGGCAGAGGGATCAAGGAAAGTCCTTAACTGTTGTCCTGTCTTGTCTTGTCTGCCTTCCCAGATGAACATGTGATGCCTCTGGATCCAAGGTGGAATATGCAGTTTTTGAATATCATTAGAAATTCAATGAATTTTGATACAGAAATGGAACACACAGATCAGCTCCTAATCCTTTTAAAGTCTATAGCGAATCGGTAGGTAACAGAAAAATCTTGTGAAGATTGCCCAATGACTGTAATCAGTGCTGTATAAACCCTTGTGGTATCTGCCAAGTATGTTTTTAGGTTTTGATAGATGTGATCTAAAATAACCAGGTAGAGGTTCTGCACAAGTATTCAAATTCTTTGCTTCTGTTCTCTGTAGATGCAGACTAAACCCAATCACTTAATACAGGGAGCAGAGCTCCTGCATTCTATATGGGCTGGGATACTTCAAGGACGGAGCAGCAGAACTCTAGGATAAAGCATAAGAGAGGCAGAAGCAGTGGTGTGAAATCTCTGACATAAATAGTTGCCCTGCTTTTGTATTTGGACTGCTTTTGCTAATAAGAGCAAAAAGTACAGATTTTGCAGTTGCAATATAATGGAACAGCTGCTCACATATCCTACAGGTGGTGGTGTTGCATCTGTTTAGTAGCTCACTACTGTTTCCTTCCTGATGATTGCTGAAGTCAGGAATCTGCTCTGTGTGAAGCTTGCTTCTGCAGAAACCATATTAAGCAATTAGTTGTGCCGCACTTAATTCTTGTCTCATAATACAGTGAAATACAAAATGTCACTTTGTAGTTCACTGCTCTCATAAGGCAGAGGCTTTAAAATGGTACTGAATTGCTAACAACTTTGTTTTTAATTCAGGGCAGTATTATTTCTTGACCGAGAAAAAAGAAGCTACATTGAGAAGAATTTGATTACCAGCAGGAAGCCAAGAAACAGTGTTTTAAGAATGTCCCTAGATTTCCGCAAAGGTGGGTTGATTTCCACTGTTCCTTTGGTCCCATGCTCAATTTGAAATATGGTTAATTTGCACTGTTATTAAATGTGTAATTTAAATATGGTGTGTCCTGAATGTGTCAAGAAAGGTAGTGTAAATGTACCGCAGCCAGATGAGGACTAATATGATATGTAACACATTATTCTCAAATTTGATATACCTTATGCTACAGCATTTATGCCCAGCCTTTCCTAGGCAATGAGTGAATGTGATTTCTCTCTTAATTATCTAAATTTTAAGATGATGGCGGAGAGAAATTTGAATAGTGTTTTGTCCTTGTTTAGTAAGAATAGCTAAGTTTTTCAGATGTGCTTTTGTTCCAGTCCGCTTTCTAACGTTTTATGTAAGTAGGATGTTTTGCTCCTGAAACAAAGGGGAAAAAAATTAGTGATGAAGTTAATGTGTTGCATCAAAGCAACTGATCAGTGCTTCTATCGTGGTTTAAGCCCAGCTGGCAACCCGGAACCATGCAGCCGCTCGCTCACTCCCCACCTTCCTTCCCCCGCTCCCGGAGAGATGGGAAGGAGAATCAAAAGAATGTAACTCCCACGGGTTGAGATAAGAACAGTCCAGTAACTGAGGTATAACACAAACCACTGCTGCTACCACCAATAGTAATAATGATAAGGGAAATAACAAGGGAAGAGAATACAACTGCTCACCACCTGCCGACCAATACCCAGCCCAGCCTGAGCAGTGATCTAGCCCTTCCGGGTAACTGCCCCCAGTTTATATAGTGGGCATGACGTGCTGTGGTATGGAGTACCCCTTTTGGTTAGTTTGGGTCAGGTGTCCTGTCTCTGCTTCCTCCCGGCTTCCCCTCCTCCCTGGCAGAGCATGAGACTCAGAAAGTCCTTGGTCAGAGTAAGCATTACTGAGCAGCAACTAAAAACATCGGTGTTATCAGTGTTGTTCCCAGGCTGAAAGTCAAAACCACAGCACTGCATCAGCTACTAAGAAGGAGAAAAATGACTGCTGCTGCTGCTGAGCCCAGGGCAGCTTCCCTCATTATGTTTTTTTTAATACATTAAACGTATAGAGGTAATAGAATTGTGCAAATAGTGAAGGTCTGCTTTTATTGCTTCAATTCTTAGAACTTTCAGGCTTTTTTTCCCCAACCATAGCAAGAATTTATGATCAGAAATTGAGCCTTATGTTATGTGATGTGCCTGGAATACTTAAGTGTCTCTCCCTTTCTTTCCCTCTTCCCCAAACCTCAGATCCAGGAAGTTACACCTGTCTTCCTCATGCAATCGTGGTCAACCTTGCTGCTTTCTTTGAACTTTGGGATGCCTTTGCATTTCACTGGGTGAAGTCTGCCCAAGGGGCCTTAAATGATGATGACATGCACGATGTGAGTAGAGTTTTTGTATTACATTTATGGAAGTTAAGTGAAATGAGATTGTATGCAGAACACTTTTTAGTTTCAGGAACCATGAAGTAAACAACAGTGCTTCTGTTGGCATTCAGAATATGCCTGACACCACGCAAATATTCGTGTTTGTTTCAGTAGCTGCATTTGTGCTCCTTCTTCTTACTTCTTCTGTGTGGAATGCAGATTCTGACACTGTAGACTTGGTGCAGGGATTGCATGGCCAGTAGAGCCATGTGGTATTTTTAGAGAACATACAGCTGAGTACTGGTTGTGTACCACTGAACACAAGGCTGAGTGAGTCTGAATTTAATGCAGGTGTTGGTGGTTTTGCTTTCTTCTTGCTTGAAGCACAAAGTATTCTGTAACATGCAGCATTGAGAAAACTGTCACCTTTTCGGCTTCTTTTTAGATATCATACTGCTTGCTGTGGCGTGACAGGTTCTGGGCAGTCTCTGACACTCTGACAGTGGATTCATCAGGGTTGTCACTTCTGTCTCTCCACTGGCACTGGGTTATGAAGCATCTAATTGATAGAATTCCTCAGATGCTTATTGGATCAGATGAGCACAAGTGAGTAACTTTGATTTGTGTTTCTGTTTAAACAGCTGTATAAATTACTGTTTTCTTTACTATTACAGCTAATTATCATTGTTTGGCATTAGCATCCAAATTGTGTGCCATTTAGCGATGCAAGTACAATGTATTAAATAGCTGTTCATTTTTAAAATTCAGGTTTCTTAGCACTGGGCTTGCCCAAGTGCTCATCTAGAATTCTTATCCTTCAGGGGATGGATAAGAGAAGGGTTTTTCTTGTGCATCCTTTTGCCTTGTTTCTCATACTTCAGAGTTAACTGAGTGGACATTTTTCTCCCCACACCCTCTATTTTTTTTTATATCTGCAAGGATTTCCAGGGAGATTCAGTCTGTTTCTCAGCACATTCAGAGCTGCTTGGCCAATCCTACTGGAATTTCTGCCAATATGAAGATATTACAGAAGTCTCTAGGAAGACCACTTCCTTTTAAGGTATTGGTACTCTGTTTGCAAGAAAAATTTGTATTTACAGTAATATCCAAATATGATTTGAAATGACTGTGAAGATTTACAGCATTTGCTTTCCAGGCCAGCAAAAATACATTCCTTTTGGACTTGTTAGATTGATTAAAATGACAATTTCAGTATATGTTAATGTACATCTTTTTTTTTGGTGGGGGATGTGTTTTGGTTTGGTTTTTTTCATCTGTGAAATCCATCAGTTATCCAAATAGCACTTCTGCTATTAATTATGCTTTATATAGATAGCAGTCATTTAATATAGGGTGGTGTCCAAGCACAAAAATACTACTTCTTGCTCTGTTCTGGAGACTTGTGAATATCAGTATTCCGCTTGCTTATTTAGTGAATATATGTGTATGTAGACTAGACCGTGTACTTCCTTTTATACAGGATAGGATGGGGCTGCTTTGTGACTTACCAAGACAAGGCCTCTTAACTTTGGCAGTAACGGAATTTTTCTTGAGTTATATCAGCAACTGGTGTCATTCAGTTTAAAAAAAATCTCACAATAAACTTTTCTGAACAGTGCAAATCCCTTTTTAAAAGCAGGGCACAACTATTCATGTAGGTTGCTCATGTTGGTGATTTGTAATGGAACCTGGGTTTTTATGACCTTATCTCTCAAAGGTATCAGCTGTTCAAAAATGCAGTTACTTTGTGGGTCTCTGAAGAACATTTGATGTGTTCTGAGAATTTTGGGAGATTTTTCAAGGCATCCAAATGTATTCAAATTGCAGGTGTAAACTGCAGTTTCTTTTAAATGACAGTAGCTGCTTGCAGTTTTATTATTTTGTCTATTTAGTGCCCTTAGTTTCGGTAAGTTGCTATGTTGAAGTATTGTTTGCATAATCTGTATAGTTTCTTCATGAAGGAAGGAGAAACAAAACCCAAAACTTGAGAAGGAATTGTGGCCAACTACTTCAATTTCGTTCTTCCTGCTGTATTGAGTAGGACTACAAAAGAATTGTTTATTTGTTGCAAGTTAGTTTATATATACTTCAGTCAGGTGTATGTGGATTTTAAATACTAGTTGTGACTGCAGTCACAGATCTTGTTTGTTATTTTGTTAGAGCTGCTGAAACAAATTGTCTTTTTCATGTTTGCAGGATAAACTGGGCATGGAATGTTTTTCTCAGTTAAAAGTTCTCAGCAAACCACTTAACATCTTGGAACTAAGATTGGCCTTTGGAGAAAGTAGATGGCAGGAGAAAATGTGCTGTCTGAAAGTTGCTGCTACTGGATGGAAGATGAAGAAAGCATTGCTGCAAGCTGATGGCCTGATAATTAGGGCAAATCATTTAGAAGATGTTAGTCTGGGTAGGTGACACTTTTGCACAGGATGATTTCTGCCATCTCCATTCTTTTTATAAAAATGGAAGGATGTGAAATGTTCACTGGCAAGAAATACAGTACATGAGTTTATGTGCCTCTTGCACTCTGTCAAACAGGTCAACTAAAGATGTTTTTGAAAGCTGTACATTCACAAATGAGAGCAGAAGGAGTTATGTATAGTTGTTCAGGCGAAAGGTTTACTGAAGATACCATCTCCAACCAGATAGACCCTGCCTTGTTAAACCAGCTCTGCAGTCGGGTTCAGCTGTGGCCTGCAATGGAATGCATCAGCATGCTCTGGCAGTACAAACTGACAACAGATTATATAGCCAAGGCTTGTACAAGAAGGTGAGAGAAAGGCTGGAGAAGGAAATCCTGTATTCCTTTCATGAGATTCAGGTTCCCTTCCTAAAAGCTGTAACTTCAGTGCTTTACATCTGTATGTAAATTTGTGTATGTGTGTACGCATATTTTACATATATAGCAGTGTGTGTATGCATATACACATACACATATGTGGTGCATACATATGTTTATATATATTTATGTATATAAATATATAGTCACTACTTTGCATGCAGAATTGCACTTGGCCATCTATAAAAGGTATCAGCAAAAGAGTAGTTTAGTGTCATATCGAGAAAGTAGCTTTCCTCTTTTCTAACTTCATTGATGCAAATATAGGAATGCCAATGTGCAAGCCCCCTTGGATAAGCATATTAGACTCCAGAAATTGCTTTATTAACGGTAGAATGGATTATAGATGGATGAAAACTAAAACTCTGTGTTTAGTGAATTGTACATATTATTTTCCTTTTGGAAATATATAATATTCACCTTTCACTGAAATAGAACAGTCCTTCATATTGGGAATTAACATGAAGATGTTTATCACCGTATCTCTGGAGGCTATTGTAGAAAGACTGAATTAGACCTAGTGATGGAGAAGGTACAGCAGCAGGCATGCTCTTTTTGTGTAAACTACATGCACTTACTCATAGCTTAAGTTAACATTGTTAATTTAAGAAGTGATAGTGTTGTTTTAAGGGGCCAAGTGTATTTATTTTTTGACTGTTTTGCCATTCCGTAAAAGAGAGCTCTTCATTTATGGATTTCAGTGAAAGTAATTTTTTGTGCAATTACACTCCTAAAATTCACTCTTCAGCCAAGTTCTGATTTTCAGAACTATAAAGCTGGAAGACAGTTTGTCCCCAGATATGTTGTGTGTTTGGCTGAACATGTAACATATAGGTAGAGAAGATTCCCCTTCTTCCCCTTTTGTTGGATTTCGATTTTGCCAACCTTGAAGGATGCATTTTTTTTTAAGGGCGTGTTCTTTTTCAGTGTTTAAAATGCTGTCATTTAAACTTTCTGGGAGTCTTGGTTACTGTGACTTCCCCTGCATTCTCAATTTGTTTTACTGTCCAAATGACTTATTTCATGTGCCCTGCTTAGTTGTATTTGTTTCACCTGCTACAGGGAGACCTGCAGTCAAGAACTCAACATATGTTCAGATCTAGTTCAGCTTATAACTTTTTCCCTGAAGTCGACCCCAGCTGCTTCTCACCAACTGTCTGGACTGTGGCACTTGTTACACCTTAACGAAGTAAGAACAAATTTTAGTTTAATTAGTCTTGCAGAAGTTTTCAACAGACTCTTCAAAATAGGTATATCTGTGTAAGATTTTGACATGCAGTTTTATTACGTGTGCCTGACGGTAATTATTCTTTATTTTAATGAGAAAGGTTATTAACTATGAGCATGCAAAAAATGTAATTAAAACATGACATTAAAACATACATAAAATACAGTGAAATCTTAAATGACATAATTCTATATGGTCTAGTTTCTTAGTGTTGTTTCATTCATCCACAAGTGACGTGATGGAAACAGGAGATTGAATGGCAGGTGTCAGCCCGCTTGTATCTATGTATTCAAAGTAATTTTGTACTGAAAAATACTTTCCTTTGCTCATGTGCCTCTATATTAGTTGGTCTGGTCTTTTTAGGTCTGTATTGCAAATCAGATAGGCAAAAGCAGTTATTTGATGCTTTTTTTGTAGAGCACTTAGAATGTCAGAGAAATTCTGATTGGTTAATATTAGTTCTGATACAGTGGTGGTTGTCTTCTCACAAAGGTCAGTAAACCATCAAGTTCATTTTAAGTGCTTCAGAGCAGGCCACTGGGTAGTTTTACCTGTTTCATGCTTATGCAACCTTGTATATTGTAACAAAAGGTTGCACAGTCATAAACTGGAGGCTTTTTTATGAAAACTTGCTCTATACACGCTGCATGTTTCACAGGAGGCATCACTTTGAGAAGAGGTGCAAGCAAACTATGTGAATTTGAAAAGGATCTTGAAGAATATCTTGTACTATCCCTGCTGAAAAATGTATCATACTTTTTGTGTGTGTATGTACTTGATTCTCTTCTGCTTCCTGTAACTTATTCTCAGCTCTAGGTTTCTCTCTCTCTCCTTAGATATCCCATGAGGAAATGTCTGTTCTGTCATCTCAACTAGTTAATGCTGTGTTAGCATCTTTTTGGAGCAGTACTTTCACCATGGACCCAGACTACTGGTTGACATGGAGGCCACTACCTGCAATGGAGGAAAAGAACTTTAAATCTCATATGAACTGTTCTATGAAGGTTTGTCTCTTCTAACCTAATCAAATAATTAGGCTGAATGCTCTTTTATTAAATAATTCAGCAGCTTTCTAAAGCAATACTGTAAGTTCTAGCATAGTCAGTGCAAGTTACATCTGAACAATCTAACTCTTAATCTCTTAATTTAGGGCCCAGGTATTTTGACCCGAGCCGTTTTCTCAAAGTGCTTGTTTGAAATTCTAACTAGCAGCAGCAAGACAAGCCAGTGGGATGTGAGTGGGCTTCCTGTTCTGTCATCATCCCATGTGACACTGGGAGAATGGATGGAGAGAGCACAGCAGCTTCATGAAGTCAGCACAGCAGTGTGGACCAACCTGGCTGTGTCTTCGATAGCAGATTTTGGGTATTAAAACCTCTCTTGCACATATCTTATTTAAATCAGGCGTGTTATGACAAGCTTACTTACTGTGTGTAAACTTTTCTCATTCCTTCATCTCCAGACACACAGATGCTAAACTACAGGGAATAGTGCTAAGCAGACAGCTCTCTGCCCTGGTAGATCTGGTTCCAGTGGATCTTCAAGGAGAATTTTTGGAGTGCTGTGAGAAGCTCTACGTCAAGGATCCTGTTGCATATGAGTACCTTCTCAAGACACTTAAAAGCATCATTGATCAGGAGTTACTTCCTAAAGAATTCGTATTTCTCTTGCTCACTTGCTTGCAGCAGTTCTTTGGGGAAGGGCTTAAAGAGTTACCAGAGACAGCTTGGCGAGGAAGCCTCTGGGTAAATATTGGTTTGCTGCAGATCCAGGTGTGGCTTCCACAGACGAGGTTTGATCCAGCTGTTAAAAGAGAATACAAGCTCAAGTATGCAAAAGAAGAGGTGAGCGTGGAGCTGAGTTGGCTTTCACCTTTGTAGTGTATAAAATCAATGCAAAGGAGTTTGGCTTGGGTGTTCTTGGGCAAATATTTGTGCATGATTTTCAAACTATACAATTGAAACTTTTTTTAACGTCCAAGAGGATATACCAGAACCTCAGTATGGTTTATTATTTCCTTTTCAGTTACACCAGCTGGAGTGTGAATGGAAAACAAATGATTTCTCATCCCAACTACATACAGGAAAAAGTATTGAAGATGAAGCAGTCAGCAACTATATTCATCCCCATCTCAGGTAACATCTCAGACAGTTAACTCTTCTCTTTTAAATTAGAAATTTCATCTTCAGGTGCTTGGGCTTCAAAGGTTTTCTCCACAGCTTTACAGTGTTGGGTATTGAGGTGGTAAATATACAGCAGCTGTTCTTTTCACTTGCGGTGACTAAGGAAGTGCCTGTACACACTTTGTACTGCTATAAATGCAGCGCTTAAAGCAGCAGCCTTCATATGTTGATACAATTGAAGCTATGTTGGGAAGTGAAAATAAAACTGTACATTTAAATTATTGTAGTTTCATTAACATGTGGCAATGTTCTTAACAAATTGAAATATGATGGAATGTGTGTCTATCACTGTAACCCTTTAAGCCCGTGATAGAGACCAGTGCTATTTTGCAGAGTTCTTGGAATAATTGTACTCAGTAGAAATCTCCAGACGTGTATTTTAGCAACAGCGTTTGCCCACAGTGCTGTGGGTGAATTAGATTTCTTGCCACATAGAGTACACTGTTGACATTCAGAATTAGTAGCCATTGTTTTGTTGTGGTTTTTTGTTTGTTTGGTTGTTTGCTTTTGGTTTTTTATCTGAGTAACTTGAGGAAATTTTAAGTGGACAGACTTCTCCTTTGTGCGGGTTTCCAGGTGTTCCTTGTACATGGAGATAAAAACTCAGTATTATTCGTTATTTTCCACTGTTATGGAAGTTTCTATTTCAATGTTATACGCATAGAGGATCTGATAATTCTGTGCTGTTGCTTAAAGAGAATGATAGTCGTTGAAAGCAAGTTCTGAATGGCTAAGTTTTACCAGTTGCTTCCAGTAATACTACTTTTTCCTTAATGCTCACAGAGCTGTCAGGTACCAAGCAAAATAGTAATGAAAGTTTGTTGAAGTGGCAGAGGGAGTCCAAAGTGGGGAAGAGAAGTGCATATGCATGCTATATGGGTGTCACTTTCTGGTTTTTCCTTATTTGCTCTATCATACAAACTAGCAGAATATTTATGATGCATCTTTTAATATACCTATTATGTTAGATAGATATATAAACATATTTATATGAAATAAGTTTATATGTTTAAACTGGTCAATGTTATTTTTTGACAGGCTGTTGCATGAAAGAATGCAAAGATTGAAGGAGCAAATAAGCAGTCTTTCCAGAAAAAAGGCCTTCAGGCCTCCAGCTCCACCCTATGACTGCTTGTACCAGGAGGCTCACCAGTACATCAACAGCATAGCACGGGTTTCTTCAGTCCAAGATCTTACAGCCCGCCTTCTACAGTTCTTCCGTGGGGAAAGACCTAAATCACTCCAGGCAATACAAAACCTGTTAAATGAGGAAGCATCTTGGCAACAATCACACCATCAGTTTAGAAAACACCTGGCAGAGGACTATGCTATGTTCCCTGATGCCATCATTCCACTGCAAGCTGCCATCTTACAGTTGCAGCATGGCATGCGATTAGTGGCTTCTGAAGTCTACGCAATGCTCAAAAGATTTGTGCGTCCAGCTGATCTCACCAACCTCCTCACTTCTTTGTTGGCATTTCCTTCTGTTGGCCGTGCCTTCCCCAGTTACTTTGCTCGTGCAGAAATTTTATGCTCAGTGAATTCAGTTGAGGTCCTTCACGGACTTAAAAAGTTTTCTCTAAAGCATTCTGAAGGAGAATCTGAGGGAGTAGAGCAGCCCTGCCCGACTCTGGAACAGCTCCTCATCAGTGCTTTGCTACACCTTCAGTGCCATACACTATTCAGGGGAGAGATGGACCAGAAATCCCTGCAGCTGTTTAGACATCTGTGTCAGGTAACATCATAGCCTGTAATGGTTACCAAAGATTTTGTTTATATAAAAAACCAAACAAACAAACCCAAAACCACACACAAAAAAAAACCCAAAACAAACCAAAATTAGACTTTGTAGAGAGTTGCTTTACAAAATAATTAAGGAAGGAAACTTGAACTTGGCCAAGCACTCTGTTGCGTTGTGTTTTCTGTGGTTTTTCCTCATTGGCTTAAGAAGAAAAGTCGCAAGTCTTCCTTCAAGTTATATGGCTTTGATTTATACTGTTGTAGAGGAGGAAAGAGCCAAACGAGATAGGTGCTGCCCCTTTGATGAAATATGAGGTGATTTCGTGTAAAAGTGTGATGGTTTTGTATTTCCTTAGGCAATTGTAAATGAATGGGATGAACAGGAACGCCGTGCCCAAGAGCGGGAGGCAATGGAACACAGTTTGTACAGATACAGAAGTAAAAGTCATGGGAAAGGATTGACTGAGGAAGAGGAGGAAGAAAAAGAGTTTAGGAGGAGATTTCCTCTTCATGAAAAGGTAACAACTGTCTCTCTGGAAAGAAACCCCAAAATTATGTCTGAAGTAGCTCCTGAAAATGCATGCTTTAAGTAAAACAAGGTGAGAAATGAGACAGGTTTTCCTTCAGCCAGAAGAAAAATGCAGGGTAGGTTTTGATAGAACAGTATCAAGTACTGGGGTTTTAGTTTACTATACCTTCTGGTTGTAGGAAGGTTTTGAAATTAATTTCCAGACTTGAACTGTACTGTGGTTTGCCTGAATAATCCCAAATTCCATAACTGAATGACAATATAATTAATAATTTGGTGTAAAATTCTGAAATTTGATTGATTTTAGCAAGTAGGGTCATTTTGGAGTTTATTACATGTGAAGAGGGCTGGTCTCCTTAAAGTATTTAATCAACTTTAATGTTGATTTAATAAAACTGCTGTTTTTTTCAGTATTAAATGGCCTGTGTTACTGAACATCTTCTGAAGTGTAGCTTCACCAAGCAATGTTGTGCAGTACAGAAAGCCATGAGAAAGTTACGTGTCATTGCATTGATGAGGAGGGGAGACATTAAAGGAAGAAATTATAATTGATTTTTGATTATCACGTAATTCGCAGGACTTTGAAGATATCACAGCTCAGCCAAGCCTCGAAGAAAAAATGGAAACTGAAGATCCATTGGAAGACCAGCTGGAAGTTGATAGGGCCCTTTTGTCCGAGAGCTCTATGCAAACAGTAATGATGGTTCATCAAAAATTGTGCTTAAACTTTGCGCGATCCCTGTGGTATCAACCGAGTCTGCCTTCTCATCAAGCCAAACATTATTTCAGTGCATTTATTTCCTGCTATCAGACTGGTGCATGCCTGGTGTCACAATTCTATCCTTTAATTGGTAAGATTGCTAGCAGTATTTCAGCTGTGCAGGTCTAGCTTTGTAACAAATTGTTTCAGATTAATCATATCGCAGGTCATGAAACAGGCCTTTTATGGGAAAAGTGCATAAAACCAAATTCCATTTTTCTAAAGAACTTGCCCCATGTTCAGAATTGTCTCAGTAGAATGCTTTGGTTTTTATCCTTTTATGTTTTTTTTCTTCTAATTGCATTTGTTAATATATAAGACAAACACAGTTTAAGAATAAATTGAATAATCTGCTACAGACAGTTTGATCACTTGGATCTGCATAATCCTGTGGAAGATGATGTACTTGCAGAAATTTCCCAGAAGTAAAATTTGCAATTAAATTCATAAAAGAATTGGTTTAAGTGGAGCTTCTATAATTAAAAAACCCCCAAGGGTTGGTGTTTTGTTGGATTTTTTTTTCCCTGAACTTTGGCATACTTAATGTGTAAATCATTATAACAGTGCTGAGACATCAGGATCCTAGCTTCTCAAAGCAGAGCTATACTTCAGTTCTAATCTAATAAATGTATATGTGTGCAGTTAAGAAAAAGCAGATGTCTGCTGTTTCTACAGTAATTTATGTTTATATTCATACCTGAGGTATAGTTTATGTGTTTTTATTTTTTTGAGCATGTGTTGGATGACTTCTTCACAGAGCCTTGCTACTAATTTTATTGTAACTCCCCTTGATATGAATTTATGCACAGAGGAACTATGGTCTTCTGATAGGATCACAGCCCAACTTTCGGATGCTGATTTTACTTTTATACAAAAATTTGATAAAATAGGGAATGGAAACTTTTAAGTACTTCTCTTTGTTCCATACTCCCATCTCATTGCTTATGTATGGCATATTGTTATGTCCTTGTAATACATAACATGCTGAGGCTTGGGATACAGGAAAAAAATCCCCCACACCTGTTCAACTGTTAGTACATGTAATGTCTTCCTTTTTTTTGCTTCCTAGGTGCTGAAATGAATGATGCTCTTTTGGGAAGCCAACTTCTAGCTAGCACTCTTCTCCGCAATACCTTTTTTGAGGAACTAACTTCAGATCTTGTGCTGCAGCAGGATGGTCCATATGACTTTTACCAGCATCCTAATATTCAGCAAGTCCGACAGTGCCAACCTGTACTGGATAGCTTTGCTAAAGAAGTAAACAGGCTACTTCAGGAATGGCCAGAGCATCCAGTACTTGTGCAGGTAGGAAGACCTCAGCAAGTGTTTGGGGAAAGGTGGAACATTATAGAGCTGCATTTGTGTGTAAATATGCATATAGACATGTGTAGGCATACACTTGCCTAAATGTTGTGTGTATTACTTATGCAGATATTTTGAAGTCATTAGTTATTATTAACTGTTCTATTTGAGTTATGAAATGTTAAGTGATGTTCACTGCCTACTCTGATCTTAAAGCATTAAGCACCCTTCAGTCTACTATACCTGAAAGATGCTTGAGGTATTTTGCTGTTTGGGCTCCTGGATGTTTTTTTTTTCTCCAAAATTCTTCCATTGTACTTTAAAAATGGTATCTTGGGTCCCATTTGTGGGGCCTGTGGGGCCCTCAGGTTGTATTTCTTAGCCTAATGCAGAAACTTGGAATCGATTGAAACTCTTTGCATTAGGTCATTTGTGCTGCTTTCCCTGAGTGCATTTGCTTTCACTGAACTACTAGTGAGCTTATACTAGAACAAGGAAGCAGTTTAAAGTTAAGGAAATATATATACATATAGATATATATATATAGTCTTTTCTCCTGCAGGGGAGGGTTATGCTAATACAAATGAGCTGAACTTCATGACTGCCTCTGTTAAAGATCAGTTACTGTAGGTTGAATACTTATTTTTCATTCTGCAGCTGTTAGTTGTGATGGACAGAATCCGGAGTTTTCCACTCTCTAGTCCTCTCTCAAAGTTCCTGAATGGCTTGGAAATTCTTCTTGCAAAGTCACAGGTAAGAGGAGAGCTAAGGGAAACTTACATTTTCTCTTTTATAGAATCATAGAATAGTTAGGGTTGGAAAGGACCTTAAGATCATCTAGTTCCAACCCCCCTGCCATGGCCACAGACACCTCACACTAAACCATGCCACCCAAGGCTACGTCCAGCCCAGCCTTGAACACTGCCAGCAATGGAGCATTCACAACTTCCCTGGGCAACCCATTCCAGTGCCTCACCACCCTTACAGGAAAGAATTTTTTCCTCATATCCAATCTAAACTTCCCCTGCTTAAGTTTGAACCCATTACCCCTTGTTGTATCACTACAGTCCCTAATGAAGAGTCCCTCCCCAGCATCCCTATAGGCCCCCTTCAGATACTGGAAGGCTGCTCTGAGGTCTCCACGCAGCCTTCCCTTCTCCAGGCTGAACAGCCCCAACTTTCTCAGCCTGTCTTCATATGGGAGGTGTTCCAGTCCCCTGATCATCCTCGTGGCCCTCCTCTGCACTTGTTCCAACAGTTCCATGTCCTGTTTATGTTGAGGACACCAGAACTGTACACAATACTCCAAGTGAGGCCTCACGGGAGCAGAGTAGAGGGGCAGGATCACCTCCCTCAACCTGCTGGTCACGCTCCTTTTGATGCAGCCCAGGATACGGTTGCCTGTCTGGGCTGCGAGCATACTTCCTATTCATATTGGTGCCATAATAAAAACAACTGAAAACTGTCTGCTTGGCAGGATCTAGGGAAGTGAACTTGATCCATGCCATAAGTTTAAGGGGTAGGAATGTAGTCCAGAGTACTCCATGAGTCTTGCCATGCAAAGACTGATTTCTGGCATTGTATAAAGGTGAACTTTCTTTTGTTTTTTTTTCCAGGACTGGGAGGAAAATGCTAGTCGAGCTTTGTCCTTGCGGAAACATCTTGATTTGGTCACACAACTGATTATTCAGTGGCGTAGATTGGAGCTGAAGTAAGAACTGTCCTTCCCTGCTGCTTTCTCTTAGATACTGTAAGCTTCTATCTCCATACAGAGACACATTCCAATGCAGAATTGCCTTTTGTGGAACATGCTTCACTATGTGTTCCAGTGTGTTTTCTGTGTGTGCGGCTGTCCTAGTAGCAGCATTAGCAACTGTGACCCTGTGTATATGCCTCAGGAGGACTAGAATCAGAACAGATAGCTACAGTACTTGGTCCTGATATTTTCCTAGTGTTCTCCTGTTTTCATCCCAGGATTTACTGAGCCTGCAGAGTTTTAACAAACCCCATTAATTTTCCCTTAAAAACTATTGTTTAATCTCCTGTTAAAGCCATATAAAAGTTCTATCCCACAGTATGCCAGGATCAGGAATTCCACAAGTCTGCCTCAAGTTTCATGAAAAGAAACTTTTGGACTTGGCTCTGATTGGTTTTGGTTTTATCATCCCTAGTTCTTGCACTTCTCTCATATTTAATAATAGTGGCAAAGCAGTGATCCTCAAGAATTAGCTGTGTATATTAAGCATACCTGCAGATTATTCCACCTTGTAAGATTTTCCAGTAGTTTAGCAGAAACAGGGAATAAAGTTTACGATGTTTTGGAGACCAAACAATCCACAATATTTTTTGCTTTATTTTTTTCTCCTCTCGCTTCCTTTATTGTTTCCAGTTGCTGGTCGGTAAGTTTGGACAATATAATGAAGCAGCATGTCGAGAAATCCACAAAGCACTGGTTCTCAATCTATCAGATGATTGAGAAGTATATTCAAGAACAGACAGAGGCAAACACAGAAGGTAAGTGCTGGTTTTATATGAATGTTTGATGCAGTTCCAGCAATTACGAAGTATGCATAATTAAGGTCCTAAATGCCAGAGTTTGACAGTGCACTTTCAGGTGTAGTTCTTGCCCTACAATAAATTCTCCTTGCCTTACATTAAATTCCATGACAGTATAGTGTCTTCCGTACAGAGTAAATTCACGGCTTGGTATTTATTTCTGGAGCCACCTGTGTCTCTCATAGGGCCAACATTGTAGGTGGTGTAAATTAAAGAAGATTTCTGTAAAAAGCATCTAAAAGAACGTAGAACTATGTATGTCATGCACAAATGTTTCAGACAGATTTGGAGGGTAGGAGGCCTCCATCTGCAGCTGGAAAAGGCATAATTCATATTCTCGCTGAACAGCTTTTAATATTCTGTATAAAGCCTAAAGAATTCTTACAGTAAGTATGGTTTGGTACGTGTTCTGATTAAATCTCTCTGCACGTGTTTATGTTACATAATACAGAGGAAGGAATATAGCTCTCAGTCCCTTGCCTCTCCAAGCTCAGTGAAACTGTAAAGATGAAAGTGACATTCTCTGGCACGAAGCAGAGTTCTTCCAATCTCATGGCTAATTAATGCACTTGATGAGCTTCAGATCCTTGGGTTATTCTACGTCTCGAAACGGACAGCTTGTCTTCTTCCATAGTTAGTGCTCTAAAGACACTGTATTCTCTACCAGATTCTTCTAAGATCTATTTCTGTTTTCATGATTTGAGGAATTAAGGAACTGGCAGTGACTAATTTGTAGTGTGGTTCATCATGACCGAAAAAAGCCATTCATTCACAGAGAAGAAGTAGTCTTTAAATACTTGATCCACTCTGAAACTGGGCATGTAGCTGGCCAGCTTGGTCACTATCTTACTGCTGCCTCTTGTCCTTTCTCTATTTTTACAGTGTTTGTTGATTTGACTTATTAAATTAGAATTCTTCCCCACCCTACCCCTTTTGTATTTTGTTTCGAACCTTTCCTAAGAGAGACCTGATACTTAGTTGGAAGTTTACAAGGAGCACATAACAATTTTCATGTAGAGGTTTGTTGGTTTGAGGTTGGTTTGGGTTTGTTTGGGTTTTGTTCTTTTTGTTTTTGTTTGTTTGTTTTCCCACTTTTCTTACCAAATTTTTGGTGCAATGTTCAGAAACAGAGCAAATGGATCTGAAAACACTAGTTAGCACACTACAAGCTTTCATTGAAGGATCTACACTGGGAGAGTTTCATACACGACTCCAAGCACTGCTGGTTTTCCACTGCCATGTCTTGCTGATGCCTCAAGTAGCAGAAAAGGGTAAGTTCTTAGCACTGCATGTGTTGAGTCTTCTTTACAACAACCTGATAATCAGCTGTTCATGACTTTCCAAATACATCACTAAGCTCATAAATACAACACAAGTCTATGCTGCTATTTTTCCCATTTCCATGGAGAATACTGTCAATCTGTTTACCCCAACTTTTGGTGTTGCTAAGCTTCGTAATTGCAAAAAAAAATCTCTTCTGGATACTGGAAGATATCCTGGTTTTAAAAGAAGCTTGTTATTGTCTATCCCTTTTAGACATTCTATGCAGCATCCTGTGGAACCTATACAATTATTATAGGCAGTTTTCACAGTGTGTTCAGGCCAGAATCACTGAACTTCGGCAACCTATAGAAAAGGAACTTAAGGTAAAAGGAAACTTCACTCAAACAATATACTGATCTAATCAAAAGAACAGCAGTGCAGATATTTGAATTTGTATATAACCGCTCTGTTGGCCACTGAAATCCATACTACACATTTTCTTTGGCAAGAATTTGCTTTTTGAGGTGGGGGGTTGGTTGAAATCTTTAATGCTTGATCAGTCCAATTTAACCATGGAGGTTTTATATCCAGTAATGAAGCCCCTTTGGATTTCATAGCATTTGGCTGTGCAACATAAACACATATTACTAGACTAAGATGCTTATGCAACGTTTTGCTCACCTACTAAAATGTCCTGCATTTTAAGACTGCCAGATCATCATAGCTGATCAGCTTTAAAGATTAACTTTCATACAGAAATACTTCATTGCATTGATTATTTATTTTCCTAATAGGACTTTGTGAAGATATCGAAGTGGAATGACGTCAGCTTCTGGGCTGTAAAACAGTCAGTTGAAAAAATACGCAGGTAACTCAGAGCTTGAAATTAAGTTCCTTATTTGGAGCCTTCCTTCTGAATGATTTCTCTGTGATGCTAGATTTTAATGCAAGAATGTTTCTTCTGCTCATAACACAGTGGAAGTGTTTCTTTCCAGCAGCTGAGAGATTTCCAGGATTGTAAAACCTAGTAACATTTTTGCTTTCACTTGGTAATTAGGACCCTCTTTAAATTCATGAAGAAGTTTGAAGTTGTTCTGGGTGAGTCATGTCGACCTGCCTTGGTGGAAATTGGTAAGGAAGAGCAGCTGGACTGCTTGCAAAAGGAGGAAGAATCTGAGAACATAGAGACCAAAGTTCAGAGGCTAAACAACACATTAAGAAAAATTCTCTCTGCTAGAACAGATATTGCCAAGGTGACTGTATTCTTTATTCTAAGTGTTGGAAGGATATTTTCTCTATTCTCATCTGTATGTTGCTTTTCACTGATTTATGCAGAAAAACCTTATGTAAGTGTCAAATCTGTTGAGCGTATCATCAACTTTTTGGTTTGTCTTGTTTTCAGTGTTATGAAACACTGCAGATGGGTGGGAATGCAGCATGGAAAGACAAGCTTGTTCTGTATCGATTTGGCATAGTATTTATGTTCTAATATAAAGATGATGGCAGTTACACATTTCATCGTCCAAGTTGCTTGCATATTGTCTGCAGCAGTTACTTCCCTATTAGTACAATGATATGGACTGGGTGCTGAAATTATTACCCTTTTTCTTCCAACCAAGGACCAAGACAAATGATTGTGTAGCTACAGGGTTTGTACATATATAAAATTACTTTGAGCCTGAATTCTGAAAGGGGAATGCACTGCATTGTCCTATGTTTCCTGTTGGCTGACACAGCTTGTGTACAGTGTTTGTTTGCTTTGGACTAGTTGGTACATGGTTAATCCTACTCCACATGCCACACATTTCAGTGTGCCTCTTCAGTTTTCCTGCTCAGAGAGGAAGTCGAGTATTTTCTTCCCAAAATAGATTCCTGCTAATTTCCATTAGTTTTTATTAATAAGATGCAAGGAGAAAATTGTAACTCATCGTAAGTTGGGAGTGAGTGGGAAATGCTCAGTTACTCTTGGCTTCCAAGGCTTTGTTCAGTTTCTTCGGACCAGGAGGGTGGCTGAACTTGCTCTTGTCCTATGACAGTCAGGAGGGTAGAGTGAAGAGGCAGAAACCTGATGAAAATCTGATGTGTTTCGTTGTGGCCTTGGTTTGTTGGTGGTTGGTTTGTTTGTAAGCCTGTTACTGATAGTTAACAGGGTTATCAGATTCACTTGTTGCAGTTTCATGTTGTCTTCTTTCCTTAAACAAGATGCATGCAATCCTAAATTGAACAGACCCTGGGGATTAGTTTTGGACATGCTGGAGGATTAATTCTATTACTTAATAATTTCTATTTGCATACTGATTTTGTTGTTGTTTAGCAGTGCAATTAAATTACTGGAAAGTAAGTGATATTCTTATCCAGTGCCCTGAGGGCATTAGTGATTTAGGTTAATGTGGCTTTGAGCTTGGAAGGCGGAAGAAGCTGACCTGAAGCAGTGATAAAACAAACACCCAAGAGAACAGGATCATAGCATTTTCCATTTGTTTGGCTGTTTTCAAAACTAATGTATGCCTGACATACATATATTATGATCTTCCTTAAATGCTGGTGCTGAACTGTTAATATGGGCATGTTTTGTGGTTTCAGATGAATGTAGATCTTTGCACTTATTTTTGCAACAATTTCACTTGATGGTTAAATAACACAGCCTTTGTCATGTGTGTATAATCTTCTTTCTATTTTTCTCAGAGGGCACTCCCAGAAGAATGTCAGGATGGCATTACATTCCATGCAGAATCTCTGCAGTACCGTCTGCCCAAGCTTACTAAAAAAATGAAGAAAATGTGTATAGCAGTTACAGAAAATAATTCATTCTTAAGTCTCGTGGAAAATCTTGACCAGTTCACAGGTTAAGTACTCTTGTGAATTCCATACCATAATTGCCCTCTGTAACATAAATGCAAGAGATCAGGAGAAAGCGTAGATATATAGCTCACTTCCCGGACTGTCTTCCCCGGCTGCTTTGTGTATGTTAAATTTTTACGTCTCTTACCTTTCTGTGCTGTCTTCTGTACAGGTGGTATCATTGTTTCTGTAGCTGAACTGCAAAATTTAACGTTTGATCAGACAGCAGCTAAGGAGAAGCAGAAATCAGAGGCAAAGCATATTCAGATGCAAAAGCAAAGGGCTTTGTCAGATCTCTTCAAAAGCCTTGCTAAAACAGGTGAGCTTTGGCTAAAACGTGCTTGGTTTAACAGTACAAAGTTCTTAAGCATTTTACTGTTCTTTCCAATTCATCTAAACCCACCATAATACTATGTTCTTGAAGTCATTGAGCCACTAATATGTAGAAGCAGTTAAGTCTCTCTTTCTGTTCGTCTGTTGACTGAGGCCTAGTGTGTGGGCCTTTCAAATACTTTTTTTTTCTTACACTTCATTAGATGTTCAACAGTAGCTTTTCTGAAACAGAAATTGCTTTATCTCCAGTCCAAAGTCACTGCCCAGCTTTTAGAAACAAGAAGGAAGCTCATTATCTTGTAAACGTTCTCTGATCTGGAACTGAGTTGAAGTTAGGTGATTAGAATGAGAGCCCATTCCTCAGTGATTGACAGACTGGCAGAGATGAGACTGGCAGAGGCGTGGTTGAACCATGGAGACCGCATGGTCTATGAATGGGGAATCGTTGGAGGCACCCTGTTCAGCAGCCCAATCTCCATTGCTCTCCCTGCTAGTCTTAAGGTAAAGGACCTACCCAAACTATTAATGGTTGCCTTTTACTTTGGTGTTACACTAAATTACTCATCAACTCTTCTTGCTCAGTGAGCAGTTCGGAAACCAGCAGAAGTAAGCAGTCTTGTTAAATAAACAGCTGTCTGACAGCATTCTTGTAAGTCGTAGGTAGAAACAGAAATTAATGTAACTTTGCAACTTGGTTTTCTCCCCTCTTTCTATTTGGAATGGAGTTTAGTGTTTTGGTGCTTCTCTTGGAAGCCATAGCTTCTGGCCTGCAGTGGTCCTAAGAACCTCCTGGGGGAGAAGAGAGAGGGAGAAGGAGGGGGAGAGAGAGATCTCTGTTCCTCATAGTTCCCCTTTGGAAACATGAAGTTAAGGGTTTCAAGAAGGCATGATTGTGATAAAAAGTTAAATAGTGTCACACTTGGAAAGTGAATGAAAACATAAACACCCTAAATGCTTTCTGGGAGGGTGAGTAGGCTACAGTTGTAGCTTTGAGTGCTTGCAGTTTATGCTACTTAAATGAGTTGATGTGTACTAAGTAAATAGCTCCCAGAATATTAAGGTCCTTTTTTATTTAGATGACTGCAAAACCAGGTGAATCTAAGTGGGAAGTTTCCAGTACATACACTTTTCCTGTGTATTTCCACTCACTGGTGCCAAAGGAATTAGCTGTTATTGCTGCCCTGTGAAGTTTGTGCTGGAGGAGTGACATTTTGTGATTGTTTAATTAACCATGGGATTTGAATTCTTTACTGGGCTCTCTTTGGCTTCAGGTGACACCTTTACCTTCCTCTTTCATCAGCCTTTTCATGTCTTAAAAATGAGGTGATAATTCCTAGCTCAGCTCTCATAAAGGATGAGAAGCAGTGAAAAGTGTTGCCCTTAAGACTTGCTCTCCATTTTGTTTGGACAAGTGACAACATAATCTAAATAGCTAATGAGCATTTCTTACAGGCTCTGCTTACCTTCAGGATGCACTGAAAGGAGTATTCTAATTGCCTTGAAAGAAATGAGCATGTTTAATCCATTTTTAAAAATAGCTAAAATAGGAGCTCTACTTTAGACAGAGTTTTAAAAGTACATAGCTGTAACTTCCTCAGGCTGTAGCCTGCCTGACAGGTTCAAGGCTTTTTGTTTGGCCTCCTGGCCACTGCCACCAACCTCGTTTATACACACAGGTTTATGTTTGTCTTATTTCAGCTGTGTTCAGCTAAAGATAGTTAACTACAATGTGTTCTTACATTACAAAACTTGCAGCATGTTCAAAGACTTGTCAAAATCAGCATTAGGAAAAGAATTACATCTGATGTTTTTGTATCTTAATACCAACTCTACGAGTGACATTTTTCATATAAAAGAATTTTACACATAAAAGGATGTTGTGTTCAAATGTCTTTCCAGGTTTGTCATACCGGAAAGGTCTGTCTTGGTCCCGTTCAAAAGATTATCATGAAATGCTCTACCTCCATCCGCTGGACTTGAATAGCGCGTTAGGTGTAGTAAATCGTACACATGAACTGGATGCCACGTATGTACACAGTATTTTTAACCCTGAGGTTGTATGAATTGCAGCTGTAACATATAGAACTTATTGCATGTGGATTTAGACTGGAATTTCTGGACTCTAATTCATTAATTACATATACCCTTGCGTTCCCTTTCCTTCCTCCCATTACTTCTCAGTTTGAAAATCCTTTACATGCTATAGTAGCATGTCCAACTGAACAAATGTTTGGTTGTTTTGAGGGTTTTGTTTGTTTATTTTTTTATTTTAATTTGCACTTTTGACAACTTTACCCTCAGTTTCATTGTTTCTGTGAACTAGATTTCAGTTAGCCTTCTACTGTCCAGCTTTGCCTGGCATGCTTTGCTAGCATGGTATTAGAAAGTAGACTGCTGATACTTCATTAAAGATAACTTGTAATTTACAGGATTACTTCATTGTTTCATTTTCATTGAATAATGGGATATTTCAGGAGAAAATACATAGATTTCAAAGTCAACATTTCTGGAAAAACTTACCTATAGAAAAGACGTTTGTTCATATGTTTCCATGTTACTTTTCTGGTAGCAAGAGATTTTTGTCATTGAGACATGCTGCTTATTATCTTACTCAGATGTAAAGGTTTAGTTTATACAGTCTTTCAGCAAGGCAAAAATAAAGGCTTCCCTATCAAGCTGGATTTAGATGCATGGGGAGAAGACAAAAAAAATCACTATTCAAGTGTTAAATGATATTCAAAGATAAAGATTTTGCTGCTATTGTTTAGTGTTTGCATAGTTTACTTTAAATATCAAACATTTTCTTAAGACTAGAATACTCATGAAGAAAAGCAAGAACTACAAGATTGGTGTGTTTGCAAAATAACAAATTGTAAGCAAATGTGTTGGGTTGAAGAGCTGACCTGGTAGTTCCAGTATGCTGAGGTCCTGAAAGGATACAGTTTTCTAATAGCAGACTTTCTTGTGGTCTGTCAGGCTGCTGACAGAGATTTCTTCTGCCTGGGATGCATGCCAGAAGTACTTCTATCGGTCACTTGCACGCCACTCTAGACTTCAGACAGCATTGCTAGCACCTGCCAAGGTAAAAACACCGCAGTAAAAATAGAAATCCTATTTCTACTAACTTTATTTTACCACCTTGGACTGGAAGATTTTCGTAGCAAAAAGATGATGTGAGATAATGCTATGTTCTGTAATACGGTACAAAGTATAATATTTTGGGGCAGCATTTTAAAACCTTTTGGTTTATGAGTGAATGATACCAGTTTTGTTAATTAAGTCAGCGATCTGTTCAACGTACAAAGTCATCCCAACAGATACTGAATTGCTACTTTCTGTTCTGAAGGGAACTCCAAACTGAATCAAAACTTGTTAGGAGAAAAGCTATCATTAGTTGGTGCTTATGAAAAAAAAATCGGTTGAGATTTAAAATTTGAAATAATTGAACCCTGTGTCTTAACACAAAAAGTGCCAATATTTTCCCTTGCTTAAAAATTGGTCTAAAATCAGAAGGAGGAACAAACGAGCTTTGCCAAATCAGTACCACTTTTCCAGTATTCTAGGGAAAAAGGTTCTCTTCCAGATGCTCCTCTTTTCATTGTGCTTTGCCCCTTGTTTTTACAGCATGGTCTTGTCAAACATCAAAGCTGATAATGGCCATAAAATGGAATGTAGCTGTGATCCATTCTGCTCTGTTGTGAATATTTATTCTAAACTTTAAAATGGGATCCCTCTAATGAAAGGAGTGAAAGTAATTGGCAGTAAATCCGGTAAAAAGAGTCGTAGCAGTGGTCGTTTATATCATTTTAGCAGCGGTCATGTATGTAAAAGCTTTAGACTGTTATCTCTTTAGATTTTAATCATAATTTATGTAAGGTAGCTTTACTATTGGAACTAAATTCTTGATAAGAATTGCTGCAGGGGGAAGGGCAATGTAATATCACTCTTGTTGCAGAAGGTACTTGAAAATGGAATTTGTGAGCAGCATGTATAGAAGACTGCAGAAAAATTAAGATGAGGAAACTGTAATGACAGTGATTTTTGTCTGCATTTTAAGATTCCTTCAATTAAACCATAACCCTTCAACCTGCTCAGTGTAATGAAATGGAGGTGCAGAGAATGTTGTTGTCTGCTTATTCATCTAACTGTTCCCTCCCACTTCTTCTGCATTTGTTTTCTTTAGGATATTGGACTAGGTAGCATTGAAAGATGCAAAGGGTTCACTGCACACCTCATGCAAGTGCTTGTCAGACAGAGACGATCTCTGACTACATTGACAGAACGGTGGATCTTTCTGAGGTATTTTGCATTTACCAACATTTAAACATTGGGAAGGAGTTTGACAGTAAGCAGTTCAGTTCAAGAAAAGATGGAAAGTAAAGTAGAAGAAAATAAAATTCTTGCCCCCTACTTCCCCATTTCTTTTCTCCCCTCATTAAACCCTAGATAGAAAAGGTTTGGGGTGGTGGAGGGGTTAGATATTGTTTATCCTGTCATTGCAGCCAGTATTTGGGAAAACACATTAGACACACATGAAGACCATGACGTAATTACAGTTAAATCATTAAACCTATAGATTGTTAAATCTCTCTCTTGGTATTGGCCTAAGTTAATTTTGTTCAAGTTCAGGTTAGTTTTGTTCAAGTAATAATGTTCAAGTTGTTGGTTTGATCTCGAGCAAATTAATTATCTGGATGGCACTTCTAGCCAAAATAAACAAAACCTCAACAGTTTACAATGAAAAACTCTAAAGATGTGGGAGGTGCTAGATCTTGTGTCAAAACTGTAAAAGGAAAAGAATATAGAGAATCTTTTTTTAGTGTGGTTTTTTTCACTCCATTGCTTGACTCATCAGTTTCACTGCAGACTCCACTCTTCTGCATATCTGTGTTCATCACTGATGTAATCCATGGAACTTTTTGGAGTTAGGTCAGGAGCAGTTTTCTTTGTACAGGGAAGGACATCTAAGCTGAAGATTACTGATACAAACACAAGCCTTTTTTTTTTGTTTTTGCTTGGAAAAACAAGCAAAGAAAAACCTGTCACAACCAACCAATCAGAAGCCCAAAACATAAAGTCTGCAACTTCACAATTGCAGGAGTAACAAACCACTTGTCTGCATTGCTGTGACTTTCATTGCAAATCAGATTGTTTGTTATGAGCTGCCTATTACACAGCACTTCTGAGAATGAAGGTGTTAACAGAATCTAATTTGCCTTTATTAATGGAGGAAAACAAACAATATTTGACTATCAGGCCAGGAGTTTAAGGACGGATTGAAAAGATGGTCAGAAATCCCTGTTTTCAGGACATACGTTCTCAAATATAAGCAATACTGAGTTAAATTCACTAATTAAACAAAGCTTTTTCTAGAAAAAAAGAAAGTTTGACTTCCACTGATTCCATAATTCCATATTGGCTAGATCTTCTATGAATTTAGTCTGAAGATTCAGCTTTTAAAAGGGAAATATGACATAAAACTCACTGATTGTAACTTTTTTTCCTTCTTTCTTCTCAACTAGAAACATCCTGAGTTGTATACAAGAAATAGATTCTAGGTTGACAGCTGACAGAGAATATAACGTAGCATTTCCTCCTCAAGACAGTATTCAACACTGGACTGACAAGCTGCAGCAACTTTCCATGCAATGTGTGATGGTTCTTGAGGAGCTGTCTTGGTTTATACAGTGCTGCCCAAAAGAAGAGTTAACAAAGTGCAGTGACAGTGAAAAGACAGATGCCAAAACAAACATTCTTCAGAGTTCAGGACCTGAAATGGGAAATGTTTTTATGGGAATACCTGACCTGATTCCCTCAGAGCTAAAATACTTGTCTCCAGTAGCAATTGAGCATCTGCCTCCTGGATGCAGGATGCGAAATAAGGATGACTTGTGGATGCAGCTAACTACACAAGTGACTGCAATGTTGACAAATGTGAAGGCAATGAAAGCAGAAGTGGACAAGATAAGACAACAGTCATGTGAGACCTTGTTTTATTCCTGGTGAGTTGTCTGTGTGTGTGAAATGGAGTCTGTATGTTTAATGTTCATATAAGATGGAGTCATCTTGAAGATCTTTGCCTGTGCATATCTTAAAAGTGTGTTCAGGTGCTCTTGAAGCTTGTATCTGTTTGCTTCTTGCAAAATGCAATGCCTGGCTGTTGAAGCAAATGTACATGCCTTCTCCCACTCCCCTGGCAAGGCAGAAAATTATTGGTCCATCTCAGCTTCTCAGTTTGTCTTTCGTCTCCTGGGTTTTCATCCCCATCACTCCTTAGTTAATGGGCTCAATTAATTAATTTCAAATGTCAATTAAATGAAGAAATTTTAATTTAAAAAAAATCTGTAGGCTATTTAATAATAACCCTCACACTGTCTGAAGCAGGGACAAAATGAATGTGGCATATCTACTTCTTGTTAGACTTTTTATTTCATAAATTCAAGATGGAGATCAGCTGCCTCCCCCCATCTGTACCCCAAGAAAAGGTTTAATCTTACATTGAACGATTTGTCCTTTCAGTGTTATGGGATTTCTTGTTGCAGGAAGGATTTTGAAGTTTGCACATCAGCTATGAGTTGTTTGCTGGAAGTCTCGGCTCAGTTACAGGGCATAGAATCCCTATTTCTTCCAACCGGGGAAGACAAGCAAGCTGCACATCAGATGGCCCTGATCAAGAGCCTAAACTATATACAAGAAGAAGTTAATAATACATCTTCAGACTTCACAGCCTGGAGAACACAGCTTCTTGCTTCCATGTCAGAGTGCAGTGGTAAGGACAGTTCTTCTCTGCCCCTTTTGTAATTCAGATAAAGATACAAGAATTCATTAGCTTGTTTTTTGTAGAGGTGGCTCCATGCTCATTCATTATATTCAGAAACACTTGACGAAATCATCTAGATATCCAGAAACACTTGATTAAATTCAAACTTGCAAAATTGAGTCCATACTTAATTTGTGCAGTAATTTATTTCTCCTCCTCCCCCTTAGTCACTGTTGATGACAGATCTTACACCATAGTTGCAGGTCAGGATTAGCAAGGAGCTTTTACAGATTTATGTAGTAAAAATTGCATAGTGCTTATCATGCTCTTTGCAAAGGGGAAATGTAGTAACCTGTAATATAATGAATTTCTATCTAAAACTGCTTGTGTTACGGTTCAGTAGGAAATCAATGGGCAGATGAAGAGTTTGTGGAGCACTTCTCAGGAAAAGTGGAAAATGTTATCCGTGTTGTTCTGTGTGCCATCCAATGTTTGGTGGAGAGAAAACAGGAAGGTGGAAAAGAGGAAGAAAAATCTCCAGAGGGAAACGGTAAGTTTGTTCATTTACTTGAGGTAGAGGAGGAGAGTTTTAACCATGCAAACCTAAAAATTCCTTAAACTGTGTGTCTGGCAGAGGTACCAATACAGAAGGGAACTGCTGTTTTAAGAGAGGTTGTTTATTTAAATGGATAGGTATTTCTAGATTTGCTTGCTATAGCATTTTTAGGATGTCTAACTTGATTTCCATATTTTTTTAATGTATTTCAAACAAAGAGGGTGCAGCCTCATTTGATGTGGTTAAAGAAGGACATATAACTAAGCTTTTGGATGAAGATCTCTCTGCTGATCTGGATTCTTTGCATGTGCAGAAAGCAATTTTGGCAGTTTCAGAACTCCTGGAGAACCTGAAATCTTATGGGGAAGATTACACTTCAGATAAACACACGGTAAAATTGCTCTTCTCAAGAGTTTTTTTGGCTTTAGGGGCCTCAAGATTTGGAATTGTGAACTTTAGTAGTTAAACGTACATCACTGTTTATTGTCCAGTAGCTTAGAACTACAAGCATGTGAGAAATTATGGCCAAATATAAGTACTCTTCCCTTGTGCAAAAGCTGGGTGTTCCTTTAGTAAGAAGGGGAAGGTTTAGGTTTGGGGTTTTTTATTTTTGTGAAAATCTAAAAAAAAAAAGCTTCAGAAACCCCAGAAATAGTATTTAAATTCACCTATTGATATTTTTGTTTTGAGCATCTCTTTTCAGTCTTTGTCATCACCCTTTCTGAGGTGCATCTCAGTATGTACATAATCATGTTTGACAGCTGTTCTTTGGTTTTAACTGCAGTTCTTCAACCAGTCTTGCTATCTGATGGTGCGTCTCAAGCCCATGCTCTGCGGGTATTCAGACCTTATTCTGTTCTACCTCACTGTTTCACTGGCATCTCACCGGAGTACTGGAAAATTGCTTTCTGTTCTAACTAGCATTTTTACAGAGCTTGCCCAAAAGGTAAGTTATTAGAGGTAACAATGGATATATGGTATGCACATATTTAATATATACAAAAGTCTTAAGTAGAAACTAAGCCAAAAGATATACTTACTACTACAGAAAGTTTTGCATTTCTGTTTGCTTTTGTAGGGGTTTTGTCTGCCAAAAGAATTACTTGAAGATGAAGCTGGAGAGGGAGCAACACAGTTTCATGATTATGAGGACGGTGGTATTGGAGATGGGGAAGGCAAGAAGGATGTGAGCGACAAAATAGAAAATGAAGATCAGGTAAGTGGCATTGTTCTTGTTTAAGTAAACCTGAAAAAGCCTTTGAGGTCCACGTTGTAGATGTTTCAGGTAAAAGAAACATGAAATTACTTTCAGTCTCCTATTTATGTTGGCTTTTATCTTGCATATAAACTTAAGGTACCACAAAAATAAGTAAGCTTTAATATATAGGCAAGATCCATTGTAATTTTTGGCTTTAATAATAATGCAGATAGAAGACAGTTTTCAAAAGGATGAAGAGAAGGAGAAAGAGGATCAGGATTCTAAACCAGACATTAAAGGAGAAGACAATGCAATTGAAATGTCAGAAGACTTTGAAGGAAAAATGCATGATGGGGAGCAGGAGAAAAAAGGTTTGGTTCTTCCACTATCACAAACTTACAAGAAATGTTATAGAAGAATCCAGTAATGGTTTTTACTTTTATATAACAAAGCATGTACTGAAAAGTATTCAACAGATCAGTGCCAAATACTGTCTGTCTTCACTGTGATGGCTTTGAAATGGAGGGCACTGATTCTTCCTTCCTCTTATGAGCTGACCTATAGATGCATTTTAAAATTGATCACTGACTTTATGGAGCTGTTGAAGATCACAGAATACTTGAGAATATGGCTGTTATTAATTTCAAAGCACGACTAATTAGCTATTGCTAACTTTTTAACAATAAGAAAATTAATTTTACATTTCTAAAATGGAAAAAAATAGCAACATTTGGTAGATTTATTCAAGTTGCTACTCACCCAAAAAGCAGCAGTTCTTCACTTTAAAGGGTAACAGCCTGAACTCTTAAACAAATTTGGCTTATAAATTATGATAATGTTAATTTACTTCCAAATCTCTGACAAAATGCCAAGAATAAGTTCATTCACACGAGAAGGGAAATTCCCAAACAAAAAACAAACAAAAAAACACAGATAAAGTGGAATGGATCTTCCCCCAATCATTTTGAAAATGGAGCACAGAGAGGGTAAGGAATAGAGGTTTAAATCATCCAAGTTTTGCACCTGGGACTTATTAGTTTGAGGAAAAGAATGCTGTGTGTCCCCTTATGTCCAAGAGAACACTCTGAGTCACATAATTAGGGTCCTACTCTTCTAGGTGTTACTGCATATATGTCTTTTCCCACTCCTCTCAATTAACTGTGTAAGATGATGAAATTAAGCTGCTAAGTATGCCTGCTTGTTTCTGAAGTTAACAAAAAAAATTAGCTTTATCTCTTCTGTACTGAAACACATTTTGAATTGCACACAGAAGATGATGAAAATTCAGATGAAGAGGAGGAGCTGGATAAGCAGATGGGAAATCTTGATAATGCTGAAGCTGATGATAAACTGGATGAGAGGCTCTGGGGGGATGAAGATGAAGACGATGATGAAGATGACAGTAGTAAAACAGAAGAAACTGGACCAGGAATGGATGAGGTAAAGAGAAAAGGGGTGGGAAGAAGACTAGCAAAGGAATTAAATTCACTTGATTGACCTTGACCGTGATCTCCCTTATATAGCTCTTCATTTAGGAAAGAGATAATTTCAGTGTATCATAAAATTTAGTGTTTGATTTGACTTTTTTTCTGTAGGAGATAAGATATCTTGTCACTGAGACTTTGAAAAGCAGGTAGCATTACTGACTGACTTTCTTTTGGATTTGTTGGTTAATAGGAGGATTCAGAGCTCGTTGCAAAAGATGACAATTTGGGTGCAGGAAACAAGGATAATAAGAAACAGCATCCCAAGGATGAGGAAAAGGAGCAACAAGAAGAGGATGGTGGAAACAAAGAGAAAATCCATGAACAGATTGATGAGGTAAAAGTTATTTGGATTACACAGAGTATTTTGCTGTTAAACAGTATTCTGTTGCTCATATATTTTCTAAGAATTTGAAATGGTCTTTATTTTAATAGTGAAGTGCGTTTGGAAAAAAAAAGTTGGTTAATTTCAGAGTTGAAAGTAAACCGTATTGCATCCATTTTATCAAATCTGTATTTTCTGATCCACAATACAAAAAGAATTTTTGTTTGCATTAACCTGAACTTGTAACGGCTGCCAAAACAGGCTTTACACTGAACTGATGTTTTGATGGACAAAGCTTAAATTCTTGTTCTGTTGTGTTTAGCAACAGCAACACCAAGTCAGGGGGACTCATCCTAAACATGCAAATGCAGTATGCTTGAATATTCTGCGTAGTATTCAAGAGTGCATTTGCCATCTGCAAGAGTGCAGATTCTCTTCAGAATCTTTCAGCTAGGAAAACTGGATACTGAACATAAAGCATGCTGGGTTTAAGAAATACCTATTTACATAAATGCGTTTGCAAAAATTAATCTTTTTCTGCTTTTTACACATGAGGATGTGTACCACTGGAAATTCATTTTTAACTGATGAGAATGGAACATTTGCACCCAGTATTTCTGTCCTAGAGAATTCAGTAGTATTTATTTCTTACTTTTGCCTTTCTTCCCATTTACTATGTACCTGTTATTTTTTCCCCCCATTCTTTTGCTGATAGCGTGAGTATGACGAGAATGAAATAGATCCTTATCATGGCCACCAAGAAAAGGAGCCTGAAGTTGAACCTTTGGATCTTCCTGATAATCTGAACCTAGAGAATGATGAGAAGAGTGATGGGGAAGAAGAGGGTGAAGGTACAGCTGAAAATCTCTCTACAGATTCCTAGATGAAAGCCAAATGGAAACAGGGGGGAACAGACAGATAATGAGCTCTTTTTTCTCAATAGAAAAGGAAAGAGGTGTTTTTAGGATTGTGTATAACAAGAAGCTGCACATTCACTTCTGTGTATCAAAATACAAACATACCAAGTACAGGCCAGATAATAATTACAACATTATAATATTTTCCTTTACCCATCTTTCACACACACTTTGGAGCAGGCTTTCTCAGCATTATCCAAGTGACACTTTGACTAGAAGCTCCTTATTTAATTGTCCAGTTGCTTTTATGGTTTCATTTTTAGTATGATACTTGCAAGCATTTGTACTCAGTCAACTCACCCTCAAGACTGGTAGGTTAAAGGGAATGAATTGGGATTCATCCTGCTGTATCATTGGTTACAAACCAGTTGTGACTTAAAGGAATTATCTGCAATAGAAAATAATAGATTCTACGTATAGATATCTTTTGGTTTTTTATTTTTTTTTATAAGCTGGGCAGTTTTATTCACTATCTCTGTACTTCACTAAAAGTTTTGTATACCTCTCTGATTGTTTTTAATCCAGAAGAAAATGATTTTGAAGTAGATGAGAAACCTGCTGATTTAAATGAGGCAGAGAAAACAGAAGAACAGAATGAACAGGATACTGGTGAGACAGAGCGAGATGACCAGGATGCAGAACCAGCTGAAGAAGGCATTTCTGAAGATAAAGAGGAGAAGGAAGATGAAGGGGACAAAGATGCTCATGATCAAGATGAAAATGCAGGAAAAACTGAGGATGCAGCAGAAGAAGAGGATAAGGAACAGTCACAACCACCTCATGAGGAAAAAAATGAATCTGCTGAAGATAAGGGAATCCCTTCTGCTGACCAAGGCCTTCAACCTCAGGTAAAGAGTGATAAATAAAAGCCTGCTTTTCTTTTTTTAATTACCTTATACAAGACTTAAGAAATTGATGTATCTATGATACTGAAACAGATTTGAGACTGAGTAGGTGTGATGTGAATGAGAATCCTCTTCAAGGTAACAGAAATGCTCTTACTATTAAACTGGTGTATTTTTGTTATCTGTATTCCTCTTATCTCCTTGGCCTTCTGTTACAACAGAATAGAATATTTCAGTTGGAAGGGACTTACAAAGATCATCTAGTCCAATTGCCTGACCAATTTAGGGCTGACAAAAAGCTAAAGCATGTTGTTAAGGGCATTGTCCGAATGCTTCTTAAGCACTGAAAGGCTTGGGGCATCGACCCCTTTAGAAAGCCTGTTCCAGTGTTTGACCACTAAAGGAATGCTTCCTAAAGTCCAGTCTAAACCTCCCCTGACACAGCTTTGAAGAATTCCCAAATGTCTTGTCACTGGATACCAGGGAGTAGAGCTCAGCACCTCCCTCTCCACTTCTTCTCAGGAAGCTATAGAGTAATGAGGTCACCCCAAGGAACACCACTGGTGACCAGTTGCCAGCCAGATGTAGTCCCATTTACCACAAGCCTTTGAACCCTGCCCTTCAGCCAGTTGTTCACCCAGCACACCGTGCACCCACTCATCACATAGCGGGACAACTTATCCAGAAGGATGCTGTGAGGGATAGTATCAGAAGCCATATTAAAATCCAGAAAAACTTCATCCACCAACTTCCCTTCACCTACTAGGCGGATGACCTTTTCATAGGAGGATATCAGGGTAGTTAAACAGGACTTTCCCCTTGTGAACCAGTGTTGACTGTGCCTGATAATGGCATTATTCTTTATGTGCATTTCAATAGTACCCATTTTCCTATGTTTTTTAGACTGTTACAATAAACCGATGCTATTTCAGGAAGAAGAGGGTGAAGATAATTCAGAGATGGATGAAGAGATCCCTGAGGCTGAGGAAAGAATGGAGCATGAAACACAAGGGCAGACTGGGCAAGAAAACCTGCAGAGTGACAGTGCTGTTGAGCTGGCTGGAGAGGCTTCAGAAAGAGACCAGTCTAAAGAGGTAAAATACATGGAAGTGTCTAAGTTAAAAATGCTGAACTTGTTGAGCATGTTTTTAAGGTACAATTAAGGAACTGCTGCTGTATTTTTAGGAATAGTGCGTAAGATTCAGTTTTTAGAACACCAATTATAAATTCCCTGAAAAAGATTTAAGATCATGTAGATACATAGTGACATTTCATAGCAGTGAAAACTGTAATTTTAGGGTAATGGTTGTGCTGCAGAACTGTCTTGTCTGCTCTCCACAAGAATACTGCTTGCACTTGTGAGCCATTTGTCATTCACAATAGAAAGCAGCACAGCTTCCCAGTGTAACTTCTGAACTTTGACTACAACAGTTGCCATTTTCACTTACAGTTGTGATTTTGGAGTTATTTTTTGTCTCTCAGGAAAGTGGGAGTGGATCTTCGAGTGCAAATCAGTCAGAAGGCCATGAATCCACACGCATGGCCCGGATGGCTTCTCAGAAGCAAAGCAGAAAAAATACCCAGGTTCATCTCTTCTTTTTATTTTATTTTTTTAATTTTTATTTTGAATTGAAATGTTTTACTATTAAGCAGCAAATAGTTTCAGTTTGTCCTTGTTAGAACCATTGTTGTAATCAGTGTTTGGTTGCACCTCTCTTGAAGTTCATGGTGTTAATTTTTTCCAGAGTTTCAAGAGGAAACCTGGTCAGGCAGATAATGAACGCTCAATGGGAGATCACAATGAACATATCCACAAGAGATTGAGGACCATAGAATCCAGCAGCGAAGCAAAGCAGAATACAACTCAGCCTAAACAAAATGTGGAGGAGGCTGATGCATTTGAACATATTAAACAAGGCTCCGAAAGCTATGATGCACAGACATATGGTATGTTGATACTTCTGGGTGTAAAGTGTTGTTACTCAGAGTCAAATCCTGAAACACTCATTTACTGTAGTTTTTCCCAGTATGTTTTTCCAAATTATGTTTAACAGTCCTTGCTTTGGTTTAAGATGTAGAACCATTTCACTGCAATATATGATACTCTTTGGCAATCGGGTTCATACTAATGATAACATTTTATAACATACTGAATTCACTCATAAAAATGGATTTTAGTTTAATAAACATTTAAAAACTAATCTATTTTTTTTCTTTTAAAGTATTTTCTCTTCTAGTCTGTTTCATGCATCAGGTTTTCAGGGCAATAACTCATTAACACAAAATGGCACAGCACAGTGAAAGGTAAAACTGAGGTTTGAGGCAACAGCTCAGATCTCTTTTGAAGTTCACTGAAACTGATATGCAGTGGGCTCAGAATGCAACATTTTTTCTTTTTTTGCAACTTCGCTACTTTCCCTTCCTCTTTCCTCTTAATAATTATTGTTGCTTTTGTACAGATGTAGCTAGCAAAGAGCAAGAGAAACCCATTATGCCCCCTGAAGAAAAGGAAGGGGGAGACTCTGAAGATGCAGCTATGGAAACACAAATTCAGAATGACGAGGATCTCACAGCAGTAGACACAGAGGAACTGAAGCCAGAAAAAAAGAATTCTTCTGCCTCTAAAACTCCTGGTATATTAACTTAAAAAACATTCTAAACATGCACTGATGTGCATCTTTAAATGCATATGTAGGTATTTATTTTTGTGTATGGTAGATGTGCATATGCTTTATAAGACTAAAGTATCTGCTCTTAATTGATATTTCTGCAGCAGTATTCGTACTCCTGCCAAGTAACCAGCATTGGCCTTTGCTGAATTGGTTGAGTGACAGAGGGTTTTGCAGCTTTCTTTCAAGTTAATGGTCTCTAATCTTCATCCACTTCTTTAAAGACACAAAAGGCGAACACTTTTCCTCTGCTAGACACGGTGCCAGTCTGCTTAATTAATTGGCACATAATTGCATTCCAGTGTCACCAGCATCAGCACCACACAACTCTTCTTTTTATGTGTAATTTCTGACAAAGCATCAAGAAGTTGAGGACCTGGTCTGAACAACAGCTAGTGTGAGGTAGCACTGAAGTGTCACTGTTGCCCTGCTTGCTTCATGAAGTGAGAATGAAACAAACCAAAACTAAGCTGCTTAACAGAAAATGGCTATCAGATGCAAATGGTTGGTAGATGAGAAGACAGGTCTGACTTGTCAGCCACACAGCCCACATAAACAAAATAAGCAAGGTATAAGTAAATCTCTCTTGCCAGTTGCAACAGAAGCATTTAATTTTGATGTCTCTAAGTATATGACACTGTAGCTTGGAATTTGGGATAGTTTTCTTACTAGATAAAACAGAAGCTGGCTAGAGATGGAGACGAGAATTTTACCAGCCTGATTTAACTTTCTTGCCTCCCATTCCTTTCAGGTTTAATCTCTTTACTTAAATCTCTTGCTAGATTCATTAGCTTTATGGCACAGGCATGCATATAATCACTCCTATTTGTTCTTCCACGTGATTCTCTGAACAGTATGTTTGAAAAACTATAATCTTCGAAACATCTTCTACAATTTCAGTCTGTTTTGTTTTTTTCTTGGAATAATTCTTAAAAAAGTGTTAAACAGTGTCCTGTAGTAGAGACAATAATAAGAGAACATCTTCAGTCCATTCCTTTGTTTGTGAATTGATTTCAGAGTTGCAGGAAGCCATTCATTACAAAATTTGAGAGTAAAAGATGAGAGAAGAAAAGATTGCCTTTTTTTTTTTTAATGGTGATTTGCTGAATGTTCTCGAATTGTGTTATACCTCCTGTTGCTGTAAGGTAGGCTATGGAGCTCAAAAATGTACTTCACCAATAGACTTTTCAGGTGTTAAAGACGCCTGTTCACTAAGGTATTGTTCATTTAGCAAGGTTATAAGATAGAAAAACAGTTTGCATACAGAAACGCGTATTTATCAGTTCTAGTGAGTAGCAAGGTGGATTCGTCCTATTCCTAGAACTGTCTTAGCATTTGTGCACTTCTCTTGAAATTAAAATAAATGTCTGGGTTGCACTGCAAAGCATGTAAAACACACTAAAAGAATTTGAGTTACACTATTGGTTCTTGCAGTATGTGTGATCCACAAAGTTAGTGATTAGTTTTGTGGTTGTAGGACCAGGTGAAATGGAGCCAGAGATCCAGACTTTTGATTCTGAGGATGTCAATGACTCTACAGCAGAAAAGCTACCAAAGGTGACAGAAGAGAAGCCAGAGAGAAGCAAGGACTCGACCATACATACAGCCCATCAGTTTTTGATGGACACACCCCAGGTATGGAGATCCAAAGTGTCATCTTAAAACTACAGTGGTAGAAACAGTCTGTTTTATTTGACCCATGTTAATGGAACTCTGAAGACAAAAGTTTAGAATTCTTTTTATTCAGATAACGCAGTAGCTTCCTGTTCTTTAATGACAGAAGTAACACACAACCGTTTGTTGTACATGCAGCTGAATGATGACTTTAAAATGACAACTCCTCCCCGTCCTTATGTGAGAAGGTGCCATCCTCACTCTTTTTAAAATAAACATTTTGTTTCTCTAACTGTCAAGAACTGTTTTAACTCAGGCGAATCTGCTGATCAGATGGCTGGGTGGTAGAAAGCGTGGTGTGTGCCCTGAAGTTAAAGGGTTCAGAGTGAAGAGAGAGCTAGGCATCAGTGAATTTTAAACACCATTGTGGGCACAGAATTAACCTCAGTTAATTCATCACAACGTGTTACTTCCTTAAAAAAGCTGATCGTGTGCCTTTTATGAATGTCTCAATGCAAAAAATACTATCATAGCCTAGAAAATCCTAGAGCTTCATGTAGCACTCCTAGTTTCCAGTGCAGACTGCTAGCTATGAAAAGCACATTTTGCAGTGAAGAGTCATGGCACAGAAGCAGTTGACAGTGGATAATCAGCTGATAAAGTCAGAGTATTTTCAGTGTCTGTTTTTCAGCAGTATTGACCTTTCGTGGTTTTTATACTGTGTCCTGAGTACATACTTGGAAAGCAGTATTTTACTGTTTCTGTGCACAGCACGGAAACGACTGTGTGCCAGCTGTATGTGATATTTCCATCGTAATGCCAAATGATGCAGCTCTTTGGAAAAAGGCTGTGGAATGCAGGAGTGTTCTCTGGCATTCAGAGATGTTGTGGTGGGTTCTTTTCCGTTGACATGCAAACCTGAAACAGAGGGGGGAGCTCTTACAGCACCAGTTAAATAGGCACGGAGAAATGTTCCTGAGGGAAAAGAGTAAGTTTCCATGCTTTAGCAAAAGGAAAAGGAAAGCAGCTCCATCCATGCACACTCTTTCACCCTTCTTTAAACCTGCAGTAGGTGACCAGAAGGACTGCTGCTGCTTTTTGAGGAATGAGAAGTTATTTGATAGTTTGCGTTCATAGGCTTATTTTCCTTAATCCATAATCCTGCAGGTTATGCAGACCTCATACTACTGTTTGGCTAGATTGTGGTGTTGCAAGGCAGGAACAGAAGCTGTGACTGAAAGCACAATAAAAGTAAAAGAAGCGTAATAAAGCTTGAATGTCCTTGAACAGAATGTCTTATCAAATAGCATTTGTTGGCAGGTAAAGAGGAAGATGTCATTCAATTCTTTAAGTGGTTTGAATGAAACTTTTAAAAAACTAATTAAGTGAAGCATATTATATTTTGGAAGGTACTAGATAGGTGTTATTTAATGGTTTGATCTCCATTATACTGCCATTAAATTTGGTGTTTGTCAAAATCGTTGCATCGAATTATGTTGGAAGTTCTGTATTATGTATAGTGTCTGTATCTTAGATGTTCCTAGCTTTGTTCCTATGTTGACTGTGTCACAGATGCAGGTATCTGTGGGGAGGTATTTATCCTTCCTGTACATCATGGAAGCTATTAAAAAAAGCAGATTTGGAATCTTCATTTAAGTTTTTTCCAGTATTTTTGTGTCTAAAAAGAGAAGAGCGACACATTTTTATTTCCTAGTAGTTTGCTGTAGCTTGGGGAAACACCAGATGTGCGAACTGATTTTGCTGTCTCATAAATCTCATAACTACACTTCTAGCACATCGTTAGAGATCCTGAAGAGCTAAGAAAGGAACTTGAGAGGCAATTGGAAGCTTGGCAGACACAGCAGTCTGGAACTCCAGATGAGGTTCGTGGCCTTGTTTTAATATAAAGCTGTCAATAAGAATCCTTCAGTTGCATTATTTCATCTTGGTTTACTGCTGAAGCATTGAGGAAGCCAAGCAGGCTGGAATCTAAGTATTCAAAGTTGTGTGATTTAAGTGTTAATTTTGTTGTTATGTTTAACTTATTCTGAAAAAAAACCAAACCAACAAACCCATTATTCTTAAAGCAGGATGAAGTTTCAGGTCTCACTTCGAATGTGCTGTGTGCTGTTGGCAGAAAGTTACTCTGTTGGTAATGACTTTTAAAACTTGCTTAGTGAGAAACATTTTTCTCAGTTTTACCAAGCTCTTTCCATTTTGAGTTGTCACCTACAGTTAAGTGCTGGACACCATGGTCAGCAGACAATGTCTCCTTCAGTTGCAGTGGTGGAGTTCGAGGTAACCAACAGCAGAGGCGCACTATGACGCTTGCTCCTAGTCATTAATTGTAAACCATATTTGGAAGCAATTCCTGAATGAACTTGCCAGCGTGGAGGCTTAGCAACCTTGCTGAATTTTAATACACCTTAATTTTTGATCCTGAGGCATTCTGACAGTTTCAACTGATAGTTACCTGCTAACTCCCCCTTAGTAAAGTGAGGTTTGTTTTCTTTTTTCAGCTTCCCAACTTGTTGTTTCTTCATAATTCACTTTTATTTTTTTCTGTGATGTATGATGCTTTAGGAGAAGGAAGCAGCACAGTTGTGGCAGAGGTATTTAGTACTGACAGCTCCTCTATCACAGCAGCTTTGTGAACAGCTACGACTCATATTGGAACCCACTCAGGCAGCCAAATTGAAGTAAGTTAGGCCTTTCTGAGGCTTTGTTTTGTTTAAACTCCTGGTTCAGAGGGGGAGGGCTTTCACCTTCATACAACTGCATCTCTCTTCTATGGGAACACTAGGTCATTTATGAAATGCAAATGGGCTGTAGTAGTAGGTAGCCATCCTGAGGATACTGCCATCTGTTCTCTTCTGTGTAACAGGTTATCGAATCAACTTAAGCATGTGAAGTGCTGTTGAGTCAAAGATTATGTCAAATGTCAAAAAATTTTATGTTGGTTTTAATACGTAGTGATCTATTTTTTGTTCAAGAGACCTAGACTTGTTTCAAGATGGAAGAGTCTAAATTCAAAATCTGCTTTCTATTTTAGGCACCTAGATTTAAGAGCTTCCTTTAAAACCGTTGAATATCCATCTTGCTTTAAAAAAGTGAGGTGGTTTTTGCTCTATACTTAAATATGAATATTGGAACTACTGTTTTGTTACTTTGGTGCATATGCTGCATAGGCCAGGGTTTCCAGAATGAGATAATTGCGGATAATGCCTGACGCTGTCTTGCTTTCATAACTTTCAGAGGAGACTACAGAACAGGGAAGAGACTGAACATGCGCAAAGTGATTCCATATATTGCCAGTCAGTTCCGAAAAGATAAGATCTGGTTGCGAAGGACCAAGCCCAGCAAACGACAGTACCAGATTTGCTTGGCTATTGATGATTCCTCTAGTATGATAGACAATCACTCCAAACAGGTAAAACAGCACTTGGGAGAGGTATGAAGAGACTACCTGTCGTTGATGAGCGTGTCGGCTTCTGACTTGTTTCATCCAGGGCTGGTGACTGTTGGAAAGCCTGACTGGTGTTTGTAGAGCAGCTATGTTGCTGGTCTGTGCACTTGAACTCTGGTCACTTCATGCCTAGGAGGTTTGTTTCTAAAGATTAATAAAAGAAGTTAGCTGAAAGGAGGAGATGTTTAATTTGTTAAACAGAAGTGTACATATTCACTAGAAAATTATCTTTTGTTGCCTACAAAAGGCCGAAACTTGTTTAGCTATGCCGGTCATTGGAGGATTGAATATTAGTTCATCATAGCTCAGTTGCAGTGATTTTATTTATTTAAAATGTGTTTCCTTCTAAATAGCTATTTCAGTGTTTTATTTCATCAGCCTGCCTAAAGTGGTATCTCTGAATTAGCCAGCTGAAGCCCTCAAGTAAAACTAGGATATCTTTGTTGCAATGACTATCTTGTATAACAGGAAAAAAGATAGGAAGTCTCTTCACTTACTTTACTAGACAAAAAATCATTTTGGTAACTTTTCCCGTATTCTAATACTGAGCTGTGAGTAAAACTTGGAATACCCCTTTTTTCTTTAATAGCTTGCCTATGAATCCCTGGCAGTTATTGGAAATGCGCTGACTCTTCTAGAAGTGGGACAAATTGCTGTGTGTAGGTGAGTTGATTTGAAATCTTTACTTTTCTTCAGAACTTTGGAGCAGAATGTAAGTCCTGGTTTCACGCTGTCATTTTTAATTCTTCTCTGAAGCTTTGGAGAGACTGTTCAGCTGCTGCACCCATTCCATGAACAGTTCAGTGACCAGTCGGGGACCCGGATATTGCGTCTTTGCAAGTTTCAGCAGAAGAAAACCAAAATAGCCCAGGTACACAAGAATGCCTCAGGGGCAGCAGGTCTGCAGATCTTTTCCAGATGAGAGAGACATCAGTAGCTTCATGGATTTTCATGATGGCTTTGTAACCTTTACTGGTTGTTTGTATTTGAGTGTGTGATAGCTGGTTAGAGAACAAAGCGATAGAATGGTTGCAATTTTGCAATAGGAGGAGTGCTTTCTCACTTTCAGGCCTGATGTATGCTACTTTCAGGCATTCATCTTTCTCTGTTTATATTGGGTCTTAGACAGTATTTTGGGTACAAGCTATTGGGTATCCCAAAGCCAAATCCCATCAAAATTTGTGGGAGTTCAGGTTTTCATGCCATGGATTCCGCTTGTAGGAAGAGGAGGAAGAGCTCTGTATGTTTGTCAGACTTGGCTGATTCCTGAAGAAAATAACTTTCTGTGATAATACTTCCTGGAGAGCTGCAAAGTTTTCTTCCTTTTAGGAAGATTTTTACAGTCCTACCTTTTCAAACTTGAATAAGATTTTCCGTTAAAATTAAATGGAAGAGGAGGAGACCCAAATAGCTCAATGGTAATCTTACAAAGTCCTTTTAAAACTGGAACAATTTGACAGTTGATGCTCTTAATTTTGGTGAGCAATACATAATGAGATACTTGGCAAGTTGAAGCCAAGCATCCTAGAGATAGGATGTATATTTTTAATGATGCCATTAATCACCTGAAAAATCCACTGAGGTTTTGATGGCTTTGTTAGCATTGGAAAAATTATAAATCCAGATTGAAGGCTTTTCTGAAGATTCTCTAGTTCAAAAATGCTTACTAAATTTGAAGAGTTAATGTAAGAAAATGCCAAGGACTGTATCTGTGTAGGTGGTCACAGTAACCTGTCTTGGCATTTAAAATTCAGAAGTGTGTTCTTTAAAAATGTTATCATTATTAAGTTGATTATTTCATGATGAGATAACTTAATCTTCTCGTGTGTTTCCTCTGCAGTTTCTAGAATCATCAGCAAATATGTTTGCTGCAGCACAGCAGTTGTCTCAAAATATTAATCCGGGTGAGCTGCTTCTCTTTTTTATTACTCGGCTTGTTGCCATGGCAGCAGAATGCTCCCTACATCCTGAAGCAATATCCTGCCAGAAAGACTCCTAGCAATGAGACATCTCTTGCCTTAGGGCTTAGGTTTTTGCTTTGTCAAAAGGAATGTTTGGTTGAAATTCAGTTCAAAACCCAAAAGACACCTACTTTGACAGTAATTCACTGAAATGTTGTTTAAGGCTTTTTAAAAAGGCACGCCCTACCTGCCCTCCTGTATGTTACATCTCCTGATAATTTTTAAGTCCTAGACTATGCCTGCTTTAGAGCATTGTCCAGCTTCCTAGAGACCCTGACTTTCTAGGCACTTCTGCTCTTGCTTGAGAGCCTAGCTTCTGTAGGTATCCAGCAGCACTGTTCTGAGGAGAGTGTTTGCCTCCTACCTGCCTTTCACTGTAGGGCAAGTTTAGGTGTGAGCTGCTCAAGCTTCCTGGAAAAGCTGGAAGGCTTGTTACCTCACGGCTGACGCGTAGTTAGCATAAAAGGCTGCTTTGTGCTAGTTAGAAGCTTATCATGGTGGCACCCAGACTTGAAAAAAGTTCTTGAAGTACTCCAAGAAATGGAAAGTCTGGGATTTATAATCTGCAGCTGGTTTGCCAGGCTGTCAGAATATTCTGAGCGAGAGCAGCTCCCAGTCTTCTTGAACCGGGCTGGGATGGAGCAGTGATCACCTCCATAGAATCAGACAGCTAGCACAAGAAAAGGCAATAGGATACATCACCCCTTTTGTAAAAAGAGCAAGCACTGTCATATCTGGGGCCTGTCTGTAGAAAGAGAGGAAGCATTTTACATCCCTCCCCTAGCCATTAAGCTGCAGGGGAAACAGGAGAGAGGCGCTTGCATTCCTGACAGTAATTACTGTGATTTCCCTTGTAATTAAAAGATGATAGATGCATAACTTAGTTAGAATGTCCCTTTAGAGGCATATATCTCTGGGGACAACTTGGGTCAAGTAACATGTTGCCAGAAAATGGTCAGTGCTGAGAAACATCTGTGCTATGCAAGTTTTAAGAGGTTTACTTCAAACTAGCTCGTCTGGTCCCAAAGGCAGAATGCCCTGTAGTGCTTGTACTGCCTTGACTGTGCCTCTGGAACTCATCTTTTGGATTAGTTTCCTCCAAAAATAACTCATTTGGGGCAGTCCAAGACTGCTCTTGTGGAAGCCAAGCCCATTAAAGCAGGGACAAGAGGGAAACATGTTTCAGAAGCACAGTCCAAGGTGAAATGCTAACACAGATGCACCCGTAAGTACCTGCTTCTGGAGCAATAGATCTGGACCCTGTTCCATTGCTGCTTTACTGAGGTAGTGATCTAGTGGCTGGACTCTTGTAATTCAGCCAATATTTAACTCCTAGGCAGTTACCAGGCATGAAAGACAAGGCCATGACTAAGTTCATTAGGTATTTTCCACGCCTTTCATCCTTGATTCTGGTACTGATGGACTGGGGCTTTTTTTCTCCTTATTCCCAATGGTTTCACACCGTGGGAAAAAACTTTCTTTCTTGACCTACTGGTAACTGCAGCTTAATGTTATGTCAGAATTCTCTTTGATAAAGTCTTAATTTCATTAGGAATACTTATTTTTCCATTATACCCACGAAGCTTAGAACAAAATACTTTTTTGCCTTTTAAATGGATTACTCTTAACTTACTGTAATTTTAAATGTTCTTTGTGCTCAGAAACAGCGCAGCTGCTTTTGATTGTATCTGATGGAAGAGGCCTTTTCTTGGAAGGCAAGGAACGAGTGACAGCAGCAGTTCAAGCAGCTCAGAATGCCAATATCTTTGTTATTTTTGTAGTGTTGGACAATCCTAATTCCCGGGTAAGTCAGTGAACAAGGGAGAAGTATTCAACTGCAGTGAATGAGAAACTGATATGAATCTTTTTCTTGTCTTTTGTAGTGCTATACAGCTATCTTATCTTTTGCAGAGGTCAAACATATTGAGCTCAATGTCAGTTTTTCATGTCTCTCAGATCTTTTGTGATTTCTCCCTACTGTGATTCTTAATCTCTTTTGTGTTAAAAAGAAGAAAGATTGGCTTCCATGACACAGAAAGGCTAACTAAGAGGTCCTGTCTTCAAATGTAAAGGTTGTAGATTTTGGCCACCAGAGAGGGAGCTGGCAGGTTGACAAATTCAGATCATGTCTGACAGCAGTCTCCATTTGAGATGGCAGTTGGAGTCAATGTGAGAGTAAACATTAGACTGAAAGGAATACAGGATGGTTGTTTAGCACCTGAACTGGGAAAGCCGGGTGCCACCAGTTCTGCTGCTGACAATTACAAGGTTCAAATGAAACCTGGCTGTAATGTCACGTGATAATTCTGGACAGTGAAATGTGTTTTTCATAAGCTGTATTAATTTTCCGAGCTGCTGTGCTGGGCAGCTGAGAAGTTACTTTACAAGCAGCACAGCTGCAGTTTAATCTGATTTTTGTCTTTGTAGTAAAGAAGTATTGTAACATAATTCGCAAACGAATCTCTATCACTGCACAGATGTAAGTTGAGCTCAGCCCTAAAGAGCTTACAGAAGATGGGAGTTTACAGTGTTGGGAAGGCATCGGATGTATAAAACTGAAGTGCTTAAGTAAACTCAAATCATAAAATACTATGGAAAGATGGGATTTATTTATGGAACTTTGTTTTGCAGAAGCTTAAGATTAGTCTCTTCTAGCCTGTAATTTGATGATGAGAGCACTTTTATCTAAGAGGGCAAAAGTACGTAACTGCTTTATGTTTAGCTTTTGGTTTGATTTACCACCAGGCACTTACAGCTTTTAATCTTAGAACTCTCTTATTAACTTCTAATTTAACAGAGGAGGAATTAAAACTATTTGAAGTAGTAACATAATTCTTTCTTTTCACAGGATTCCATTTTGGACATTAAAGTACCTATATTCAAAGGTCCTGGGGAATTGCCTGAAATCAGATCTTACATGGAAGAATTCCCCTTCCCATTCTACATGATCCTTAGGGATGTGAACGCGCTTCCAGAAACTCTCAGTGATGCACTCAGACAGTGGTTTGAGCTGGTGACTGCCTCAGACACTTTGTAGGCTTTGTAGACAAAGTCAGTACCTGATTGCTGCTAAGCCACTGACAGAGATGAAGCGGCACTTCATCAGAGAGTACATAAAGCCTCTTTATAGCTAGGATTAATGTGCAGGAGCTACCCTCTGGCAGGTCAGACTGGGTAAGAACAAAGTGGTTTGGGGGCATTCTTCCACATTTGTCAGAGGACAGTTATGCAGTGGTGAGACCATCGTCTTCTTTCATTGCCTATTCTCAAAAATAATGCAAAACTTTTAAACTTCTCTTGTAATAACTTATTACTTCTAAAAAAATACTACTGTGTAATGTTCACAGCGGTGATATCATTCCTGTCACTGTCTATTGCAATAAGAAAAAACGGTATTGCTTCTAAGGCAGTTCTGCATTAGAAGAACTTCAGGTGTCCGCAAAAAGGCATTCTTTAGTTTTGCCCATGTGGTGCTTGCCTCTTTGGGAAGGAGCTGGGGGAAGCAGATGGTTTTAAACAACCAAAAATAAGTACTTGAAAACCTGAAACTGTTCTGCAGTCTAACATATCCTACTTAATTATTGCTGATTTTTGTCTGACAGTACCAACAGGAGTTTATGAATAATGCCATACAATCATCCTTATCAAGTTGACACTGTGAAGTTTGCCCCTCTGTCCAAGGGAGACACTGAGGACCTTTTGTTACTGATGTTTTGAGAGCATGGACCTGATTGTTCATTTCAAAAGCTATGCATCTTATATTGTCTGTACTAATAAAGAGAGGTACCACTGTTTGTAATTATGACGTCTGTTCTCTCAGTTGATCAAAGCTTGGATAAATTTGCCAGATGGAAAGTGCTGTGCATTCTCCAGCAGTGCACAAAGTTCCGTATGAAAATGTATTGTGGTTTATGTAATGTCAACACCCATCTTCCTTTTATTTAAACTTTGTTTAAATGCCCTTGGTCTAATCTCGAAGATACTGTCTACAGAAATCGGAGGTGTCTTATTTGAAGTGTGGCGCAGGAGTTGCTCAGGAGGCAGCTGGAAATGTGGGTGCATGCCCAAAGATGTGATTGTTCTCACTGGCTTCTAGGTAGGAAAACCTTACTTGGAAGTATTGCTGTGGCTGTTCTGAGGTGCAGCACTGACAAGACCCAGAGGCTGTTTCTTTTATTTGTGTCGCTTTGCCGCAGCTCATTCACAATAAGCCCATTTCAGAGCTGCAAACTTAACAGGGGAGCTCTATCCCATTAGCAATTAAATGTCAGGTGCTATGTGCTGTTTCCAAGGTGCTTTGCATCTCTCATAAGCGAACACAAATACTTGCATGCTTTGGGAAATCTAACTGTGGAAGTAGGTGGTTTTAGTTCAGTGGATGATTCACCAGAGTGCACTTCAGATGTATTCATTGGAGGAAACAGTTTAGAAACCAGAAGTTCTGTTAAGATGGCAAGGATCTGTTTCCAATGCACACCATAGTTTGTTGTTCCACTTTGTTGCATTTGGATACTGGTGTCCCCGGCTGCCCGCAGCCCGCCAGGCACCTACCGCGAGCGGGTGCACGGCGGCCCTGGCCTCCGGCTCGGCGCTGAACCCCCCCAAGGTGCTCGGGAGCAAGCGCCCGCGCACTCGCACCCTGCCCGCAGCGGGCAGGGAGCAGCCGCCCGCGGCCAGAGGCAGCAGAAATGGCGGCCGCTGCGCCCCGCCCGCCGGGGGAGGGCTCGAGGGCCTCGGCGGCGGCGGGAGAGGCGGAGCTGCGCGTCATGGCCGCCAGCCGCCTGCCGCCGGGTGCGCTCAGCTTGAAGCAGGTACGGGCGGGTGCGCGGCTCACGTTCCCCCGGCAGCCGCGGTGCTGGCGGGGCCCCCGGCCTGGATGGCGCATGGCAGCAGCGGGGCTGAGGGAGGCGGCCGGTGGGGGGGAGCCGCGGGCTGGGCCCAGGCGGCGGGTGGCCGAGCGGTGGGCTGGCCCTGGCTCTCGCCCCTGTGGCGCTGCGTGTTGTGCGCGTGTGCAGCTGGCCTGAGGCGCCGCGGCGTGCGTGGAATGCCCCTTCCTCTGACATTCAAGCTTCATGGGCTGGGATCTTGGGCAGTACTGCGCGGAGGGGAACTTTGTGGTTGTGGAATGTCCCACAAAGTCTGCGAGGGTTCAGCTGGCAGCGGTGTCCTGGGACAGCGGATGGACTTCCCTCTCTCTTTCCCAGTTCCTGAGGCGACAGCACGTTCTTCAGTTATATAGGAAGATCCTGAGGGCTATTCGTGAGGTCCCTGCTGAAGCAGATCGCCGCTATTTAAAGGACTGGGCCAGGGAGGAATTCAGGAGAAATAAAGATGCTACTGATGAGGTGAGGAGTGGGAACCCTGAACCCGGACTGCCTGCCCTCGGGAATGATCAGTGTGCTGTCCTGCAGCTCGTACGCGGGTTTTTATAGGTGTCGCTTCTAGGCTGCTGAGAGGTTTCCTAGTACTGTTTTCTCTTAAGGAACATTTATATGAAGAAGTAATTCAGCGTCTCTAAATGTTATCCCCCCATTGGCAGTAGTAATGTTTCTCTAATTTCCAGTTAATAATCTGGAATTAAAACCTAAAACCCAAACAAATACTGTTCACTCAAACCACAGATGAGAAGGATTGTATTGAGTAGTACAGTAATGTACTCGTTAATGGTCAGATTTTCTGTACCCTTTTTTCATCCTAAGTTTAAGCTGAACACAATCAAGATTGGGTGGTTTTTATAGGAAGCATGTATGAAATGCAGAAACCTTCACATTTCTTGTACATCTCCTGTCTTCTGCTTTATAGTTTGATCCTTTTTCGAACCAGTGCTCAAGGTATTGCTGGCTGAATTACACAAAGTATTACAGGACTTGTATCAAAGTAACACTGAAACATCCTCTTGCCGTGCAAACACCTGTCTGCATAATGCCTCTCTGCAGTTGTCACTACTTGCCTGCAAAGGCAGTAGACAGAGAAGCATAAAGAAAACACTGTTAGAAGTTTGAATCCAGTTCCAGACTGAGTTTTAAAGCAAAGCTGTAACCAGCCCCTAAACTCATCTTTTAAGGAACTAGAGAAAATTAATTCATTTGTTCACTTGGGTTCCAACCATCTCAGTGATTCGAGCATTAACTTCACACAAAACAGATCACAGTAGTGCTGGTAAGAATTGTATGTATTTTAGTGTGTTAAAATCCATGTGCTTGTGTAAAACCTGGGCCGTGTACAGACGTTTGGTTCAGTAGATTGCATTTTGGTTTACAGGATGCCATCAGGATGATGATCACTCAAGGCAACATGCAACTTCAGGAACTTCAAAGAACACTTAAGCTGGCAAAATCCTGATCTGAAGCTTGTTGACAGCTGGACTTTCATCTGCTGCAAACAAGCACAGTATTTCTTCCAGAACGTGGTTACAGTAGCCAGCCTTTGCTGGTAACCTGGTCATGTTTGAAGGTGGAATCTACCATGGTGAGGGTTCTGTTAATTTCCCTTCCTCTTCTCAGTTGGGCTACCTTCCATGTGGAAATCACTGAGACACAAAAGATTTTAAAGGCCTCAATGATGTAGCATATGTTGTGGGAAAAGCAGAAAGCATCAAAACCTACAGCAGCAGTGTTACGCCAGGAAATGGCAAATAAATGTAAGACAGATTATTTTGTCTGTTTTCTATTGTGGCAGTTCTTAAGTGGTAACATTTGTAGGGGCAACATTTCCTTCGGTACTGTGCCAAGGACTTTTACCAAAATTTGGGATTAAAAAAACATTTGGGATAAATAAATAGGCCCAAAGCAAATAAACACGATAAAACATAAAGCAAATGTTTTCTGTGTAGATACAGTTTTTCAGTCCTAAATGAATAAAACTTAAAAGGGGAGGCCTTTATATATGAAAATTATTTTATTCATTGAAACAGTTATGACCAAGTTAACAGGAATTACCTTCAACTTTTAGTATTTAAAAGTCAATATAAAGTAGAATTGCAGACAGAAAATACTAACTGCAGATATTGTGGCCTGGTTTTCCAAGTGTTACATTACTCCACATTAAATTACTACTTTTAATTGTTAGCTTGCAATCGTTCTTACCTCCCTGTGAATTGCAGTTTATCTTCTGTTTCTAAAATGAAAAATGCCAAGGTGAGTCTGGGATTCTCTCAGCATAAATAAGCCAGACAAAAGTAGCTGGATACCTGACTACCCCGTAGTCAGGTACTTGCTTGCAATTCTGGTTGTGGTTTCAAGAGATACAGGAACCCTTCCCTCTCTTGCTCTTATTGCAAGTCATTTGAGGAGCCACCTCCCCTTACCAGCTGGACAGACTCACAGCAAGTCTGGTAAGTGCCACCATGTTGGTAAGTGCCACTGCTGGCACAAGGGAAGGGACAGGCCAGTATGGCCCCTCCAGGCTATGGGAGAGAAGGAAGAATGCTTCTTCCTGGAGCCAAACAAAGGGTCTTCAATTAGCTTTGCAGGAAAGGATGTGTTGCAGACCACCAGTGAGGCTGCTAAAGAGTTAAGGTTTGTATAGACAGAAGCCTTTGAACTTAAGTATGTCTAAAGATTTTGTCAAAAATCTAAATTTTCTTAATGTTTTCTGATAGAATGCACAGAACATTAGTGTGTTGGGGATTGATTCTTCATGTTACCAGAATATGCTGTTTAGAAAGGAATTTTGGCTAACCAAGCCATAATCAATGTTGGCTGCTTCTCACATGTAACTTCCCCTTTCCCCTGAGCCAGTGGTTTGATTTCTGCTCTTTAATTAGGAGACTTTCCCCTGCTGCCTCACCACAGTGCTTTTCATTCACAGCCCTGAGTCTGCATTACTCCTTCAACTCCAGTTTGTACGTTTATAGGTTGTGACCTCATAATCAGGAATAGTTCTTGACAGGGAGTGCCCCATGAGTGCTGCAGCCCATGATCTCCACTGCGTTGTTGGCTTGTCAAGAAAAAATGGCCTGCCAGAAGCCTTTAGGTATCTTAAGTATAGTCTGCTAGGGTAAGTAGATATACTCCCAAGTGTGTGCTGTGAAGAAAAGTAGATAATACAGGTATTTTGTGAAGTCCTTCAACTACCATAGTTCTCATAGAGCCACAGAATGGTTTGGGTTGGAAGGGACCTTACAGATCATTTGGTTCCAAACTGCTACCATGGGTAGGGACACCTTCCGCTAGACCAGGTTGCTCGAAGCCCCATCCAATTTGGCCTTGAGCACTACCAGGGATGGGGCAATCTATATCTTCCCTCTGTCAGTTTAAAGCCATTCCCCTTTGTCTTGTCACTACATACCTTTGTAAAAAGTCCCTCTCCAGATTTCTTGTAAGCCCTCTTTAGGAACTGGAAGCTGCTCTAAGGTCTCCTTGGAGCCTTCTCTTCTCCAGGCTGAACAAGCTCAAATCTCAGCCTGTCTCCATAGGAGAAGTGCTCCAGCCCTCTGAGCATCTTTGTTGCTTCCTCTGGACTTGCTCCAACAGGTCCACATACCTCTTGTGTTGGGACCCTCAGAGCTGGATGCAGTACTGCAGATGAGGTCTCATGAGAGCAGAGGGGGAGAATCACCTCACTCAACCTGCTGGTCACGTTCCTTTTGATGCAACCCAGCATACAGTTGGCTCCTCCTTTTGAAGGAGGGGGGACTACAAAGGGGAGTAGAAAGGAAGGAATTAGCAGAAAGTGCCTCCCTTTATAGTATGCTTGTTAGCATCAGAAAACCTCTAAGATCTACTCTGCAGTCAAGTTACTGTCTTAAATCACTGCTCCAATGGGTACCTTGGTAGCACAGTTCATGTGTGAAGCAGACTAGGTTAAATCCATAGCCTTTCCACCTCCACTTGCACTTGTGCAAGCTCAGGAACTGTGTGCCATCATCTGTACACTCAGCCTGGTGCCCCTGACTTCTGAAATGGTGGGTGTGTGCATCAGCTAACAAATGGCAGTCAGCCCCTGCAGCCTCCCTCAGCACAGACAGTAGAACTGGTGCCTGTGTTTCATAGCCACAAACACAAAAGCTTAGAAGTTGAAGTCCAATTTTCTGCTCCCCGTTCTGAGTCAAGTGAGGAGATTCTGTCTTATTTTCTCCTGCTAGAAAACACTGTACCACAGACTTCTAAGCAACACAGACTTCTGAGCAACACTTACTTTAATTGCTTAGCAAAACATTCACTTTATCAAGATGATACACAACTTAAATAGCATGCTTCTGCATTCCTACAGTAGCTTAAACAAAACTGCAAACATATGGAAGTGTCTATGTTAGACTACAGAAGTCAGAGCAATAAAACTACTGCTTCTGTAACTGCAGATACACTTGTCTTGATAGTGCATTAATAGGAGCTTTAAAAATATTGCTATATAATACTTTTTTTTTTTGCTTTATACATCTGCTAAGAAGACAAAAGCTTAATCACTAATTAGTCAGTGGTGTCTTCAATACTGTTAAGTATTTTGTATTGATTTTAGGGCTCCTCAGTACAGAAAGAAAAATGCTTTTCTCCTTGGCATAACAGTACTATCTGGTGTTTGAACTGGTTCTGAACAGCTGTTCTGTCATGATCTGTTAACTTCCATTTCTAACAGAAACTGATGAAGCCTTCTCAGAGGGATAAGGAAGAAGCCATAAAGGGGTGCAGATGCAACAGTGCTGATCTGGAGTGTGTCAGCCTGGCCAACACTGGCCATTTTGAGTTTTGATTTTATAACAAAACACATCCGTAAAAACTTTAAGATGATGGTGAGCTCTATTTTGTGGGACTGTGTGTGAATTCAGGCCTAAGACCTGCAGATTCCCCAAGGCCAGGCCTCTCTTTTTAGAGATACAAGGGAGGGGAAAACCGGAGAGAGGAACAAAAGGCAAGGTGTCTGAGACAATCCTGACTCTGTAGAAAAAGAAACATTTGAGTGCAGGAAGCTTTCACTTCTCTACATAAAAGGACTTACTTTCTCAAGCTTCTTCAGCAGTAGAGGATTCAGCCATTTGCTGATTGAAGAAGAGGTTTATATAAAAATTATACCTAGCAACTAGAACATGGTTATGGTAAAGTATTTGGCATGCCTGAACAACTTCTCTGTCACATTACTAAGTATGGCCCCACCAACTGTGTAACCACAAAGAGGTTTGCAAGCAGGACTCCATAAAAAAAAGGACAAATCTAATTTAGCTTTTGTTTTAATAATGTAAAACCAAGAGAAAAGCAAAGTGGCAACAGAAGCCTCTGTACCTAATGTGATGTATCTCGCTCAGTGGAAGCCTGGCCTCTCCCAGCTGGAAGCCTGAATCTGTTGCCAATGTGGGCTTGTTATTGGAGTTGTTTCTGTATCTGTAGCTTCTCTCCACTAACTAGAGAGAAGCTGTGGGGAGTATCTATAATAGTATCGATAGCCCTTCATTGCTAAAGAATTCTGTCAAAAGCTCTCTCAAACACCCTGGATTTATTTCAGTATTGGTATCACCACATATTTACATGTAGCATCCAGTGGAACCCTCTAGCCACACATGACCTATGTGGAAATAAGGACATTCCCTTTTCAGAAAGCAGTTTTGGTTTCTAATGCAGTTTGTGTTCAAGCAGCACCTGGAAATTGAGAGTGCAATATTTAACAGACTCTTGGAACTAACAAAGAAAGGAACTAATGTGCAGCATCTCATTGCCATCAGTACAGTCTGCATATGAACTCTCCTCAGTTCTGGAGAGCTAACTCCAAAGTCAGTTCCTACTCCTGAAAAAGAGGATTTTGTTTGGATGTAACAGGCACTACAAATACATATATACAGCAGTATTCCCGATTCCCAGATGGCAGGTTCCAAAATGGGTCCTGTTGCTTGTCTTTACCTGCTTGGTAGATGCTAGCTCTCTTTCTGCACCTTAGTCCTTAATTTGCTGAGCTCCTCTTCTAAGCTTTTGATATGCTCCTGGAGTGCAGCTTTGTCTTGCTGCGCTTTCTGGTTAGCTTGGCACCGGGCTTCTTCTATCTTCCGTTCATACCACTTCTCCATCTGCGTGGAAACGGCCTCAAAGAAGTACTGTGTTATCTCCAGGGCCTGGGAGGTGTCTCTGAGTGCAGGGGCAGGTGGCTGTCCTGCAGGCAGGGCAGAGGGCTGCTGCTCTTGGCTCGGATGTGCCCCAGTTTGGTGCACAGCCTTGTGCCTTGACTGCCCGCTTTTGCTGGACTTCTTTGTCTGCGTTCCTTTGTCAATGAAGTAGCCACTCTGTGGTTCAGCCTTTGCAGGTTCAGTCAAGGGCTGCAAAGCAGCTTGAACCTTAACGTGTCTTAATTTAGAGCCCAAAAGCTCGGAGGAGGGCAGCTCCTGCTGGAGCCTGTGGAACGTGCTGGCACTCCCAGCTTTGTCCTTTGGCCTGACATCTTGAGCAGGGGCAGAAGAAGAAACTGGTCCGCCAGTGATTAACTGTTGCTCTGTACCTACAGAATAAAATAAATACATAGATATTTAGGAAAACTCCGGGCATTTATTCTGGAATCCAGAAATCCTCGTTGTTTGATGCATGATGCAGTTTCCCATGGACCGTGCTGTGTGTACACTGTAGAGGCTTATCTACTTTATCCCATCTTCACAACCAGGTGATACAATAAAGAGTCATTAAAAGGGAAAAGCTGGCTCAGGCAGAGAGCACTGCATTGCAACTGGGGGAATACAGACTGACAGTAATCAAAGGACCCCATGAGAAGGATGTGTAACAAAGACCGGGGTACATTCCTAAAGTAGTTTGTATCTTCTGATACTTATGAACTCCCTGCTTCTACAAAACTTGAAGCCCCACTAATTTTGCAAAGGTAACACATTTTGATGCTTCTGAACTGTTCACTTCAGTATAGCTCACACTACCACAGGAGCTCCCGTGTGGTCTTCCGCCTTTCTAGTCTGATGGGGTATCCATGCCTATGTCTGTTCGCTTTGCATAGTGTTTAGGGGGCGCATATACAATGTATTTCACAGAAGCCAATGGCTTTGACAGCGTTCTCCTTGGCTGTGGAGACCGGGCCAGTCTCCCCTTCTACTTTTTATCTCAAAAGCTTCCCTGGCCAAGCACAGAGAGGTGGCCTGAAATGCACCTTTGGGTGGCCTTGATGGTTGACTGGGCTGAAATGTTCTCAACTATTTTTGTTCTCGTCAAAGGAACTAATAATTAAATAGACTTTGGTTCAAGAGAAATGAGTATTTTAGGTTCGTATCATTGCACCCTGCCGATACAAGTTCCATGCACCTGATAAAGCATTAAATACACTTCCTTCAGAAGACTTTGGATAATCTGCACAACTTCCCACCAGAAAACAGGGTAGGAGCAATTCTGACTGGGAAGCTGGAGGAATTTCAGAAAACAGAATTATTCAGAGCACCAAAGAACTTGGCTTCAAAGACACAGTGACATGGAAGCAATCAGGAAGAGTCAGTGAATAGAACTGTGTCTTAAAATATTCTCAGTGACTGCCTTAGAGTGTATTCTAACCCTAAGACATACAGGTTGGGGAAAGCACACAGCCAGAGTTAATGTCTGTGGTATTAAAACAAGTATCCTTCAGCTGATCAGCTCGCTTTTGAATCGATATGATTATATCAATATGACATCTAAGCACCTGATAATGTTGTACCCGATGCACCATCCTGTTGAATGCAAAAATGCTGGCCGAAGTTCTGTTCTGGCATCTGGCCTCTGCTCCTTCCCCCATCTTCCGGAAGGCTATTTGGAAGTGTGATATAAGAATGCTGGTGGGAGCCCTCTGACTGCAGCACAGGCTGGTTGGCTTTACAGTCCTTGGCACTGTGGGGGTTGTTCTCAGTATCCAGGGTCTCAGTGAGAGACTCACAAGTGGACAAAGTTGATTTTGGTCTTGATGACCTGGAATCTCCAGACAGCTTGAGCTCCAGATTCTGAATCTTCAACATGCACCAAGACTTCAGCTCATCGACCAAGGAAATCTATGAGAAAGAGACTGTAATTAGATAATCCTGTGATTAGATCCAGCAGATCATGGGCTGCTGAGGACATGTGGCAAGGACAGAGAGAAGTTAGCTGAGTGTCTGTGGGCTTAGATTCCCTATACAGATGCATGTGCTGCCTCTGGGAATATTTAAAAGACTGCACATCAGAAAAGACGAAGAACTAGGCATTAGTGAATTAAAGGCACCCTCCTTAGCTTGAGCTACCACCTCTTAGACTTGAATGTGCTACTTCAAACACAACACTAAGGCCTCTGATTAGGGATGACTGTTTCATTATACAGTCAGTGATACTTTCTAAAGGAACATCACGTGTTGTCAAAGCTGCCAATTTTTAAAGAGTGGAATTCAAATTAGACACTCCCAGGACACCGCTTTGTATCATTGCCAACCTCTGCTGGTGGTAAAGATGAGTCCCACACTAAATGATAGATTACGAACAGCTTTCAAATTACAAAGGTGCTTAGTAAGTGTCAGATGTAGAGGCATTTGCCAGTGAGCATTTAAATTATGAGTAGCTCTTTTACTTTCTTGTTCATATGACATCACGAATTTAGCTCCGGCCCTTCTCTGCACATGGACATCTAGTGAAGCCCAACTCAAGTTTTTCCAGTAATTTCAATTAGAGCAAACAGGACACGAACACACATTTCTTAGCATGTTTTGCAGAAGGTAGAAGGGCAAGAGCTGGATCTCTACAGGAACAGATAATTCTTGTCATGCTGGTTAAACAAGCACAGGAACAGAACTTGCCTATTGGCAGTAACATAGAGCTTGGAGATGGTGCAGTGTTGCCAAAGTCAGAGGGAAGAACTGCAGCCTTTTAATACACAGGGAAAAAAGATGAGACAGAGAAGAAGGGAGAGATTCGGGCACAACCATGTGGTTGTTAAAAGGAACAACGCAGCTCTTGGTCTTGTTACTATTTGCAGATGTTCCTACAGACATCCTTTAATGAAGCGAAAGCTGAAAGCACAACTGTTAAAAATTTAGTAATAGGAATTTTTGCAAAGTACTTTGTTATGAAAAAAGAACATTTTGTTACAGATCCCATGTTTCAGAACCACCAAATTAAATTATGACAGAGAGACTGGATTTCACGCTCTCCATTTCTAATGCAAAAGCTTTATAAAGTTGGTTTAGAGATTAAGGTCATAATATCAGGGAATAATTTGGTCTTTGAAGCTCTTTTGTCTCTTTTAGCAGAGAAGTCTCCAACATGCCCTCTGCCCGCTGGAGCGAAACTCTTGAGCTGATCCATCTGGGCTAACAGGGAGTAGCTGGTTCAAGCCCTACCTGCCGTTTCTCCCCCTCTTTCTTTTCCAGCTCAGTGTGCTGCTGCAGGCGGTGAAGGCACTCTGTTCTCTCTGCCGAGAGGCGCTCAGCCATGAGCTTGTCTAAAACGCGGAGCTGGGGTGGGGGGAAACACACCGTAACTTAGCTGAGGTGATCATGTTAAAAACCAAACAACCCTCCCCCCACCTGTGAACCCTGTAAGTCAAAGTAATGTCTGTCTTTCAGTGTTCATTTCTAGGACTGCAGCCAATGACACCAAGATGTAGCTTGCAAAAAGGTTCAATCACAGAATTAGCGATGGATAACAACTACATTAAAAACAACAAATAATTTAGAGGATCTTGAATCTCAGTGCAAGCAGAATTCAGCAAGAGCGATTTTTACAATTACAAACTGATGAGCTGCACGACTGCCTTCTGTCTTTAAATTTCCCTCTTACAGCCTCAAACAGTTTAGATTTATTGTCTAAGAAAGCACCAGAAGCCACTTTACACATTAAATGTGGGTTTTGCAAGACTCTAGTTTTCAACATTGGATCCCTGTGGAGTATATCACAGTTCCCTGGCTAGTGTATTACATTTCAGGTTCATTTTACCACACAAGAAGCAATAAATGAATCATGACAACGAAAATGTTCATTAAGCTTAGGATATGTTTTCATATGGGCAAGCAGACCGCTAAGTCATAGTCTTACTTGATGTTGAGTTTTGGTTTCCATCTGGCCCAGCTTAACATTCATCTTATCTTGTACTGTCCCAAACTCAGCTTTTATCTCTTCCACTGTCGCCTCCAGCTGATTCTCCAGTTTATTTATCAGGGGCTCACAACGACATCCATTTATCGGTGCCTGAAAAGAGTCATACATTAACTTGCTACATCCAGCTGTCCTCTTGGTGCACCTGGAACATTATCACAGCCTCCCCGATCCAGTCATGGGCTCTTCTGTACCAAGTGCTGTATCTCAAACTCCTGATAACATCTTACAGTAGCTCAGCAAACAGGCTGTTAGCGGGAAAAGCACAGACTGGAAAAGGCTTGATCTGATTTGTATGAACACAGCCTAACAGACAGCAGTGTTGATTTCGCTGGGGCTACAAGCAGCGATAAGCTCAGCTCACGTATGCCACGGTACTGTGTGCCGTGTGAGGTGATCCCACATCACATGCTGCAGTTCTGAATTGGCCCCCAAAAAAAAAAAAAGGTGGTTTTATGGACATGTGTGGTTTTGTGTGCATTTGTTTTCTAACCTAATGACAATAATGTGCTCTTGTTTCTTTTGGTGCTGTGTGGCTACTCCTGCCTGCCTTGCTATGTGGCTGACCCTTGCCTGCTGTGCACACTGCTGCCTTTGATTCACTTCTCCCAAGTCCCAAAGCACTCTGCAAGGGGAGGTGCATGACCACATTTAAATCTCTCAGGGAGATGATCTCAAAAGGCTCCCTTACGCAAGGACAGCTGATTCTCTTTGGCTTCCTCTGCAGTCTGAAGTCTGGAATCTGCTCCTTCAGGAAGCAGGTCAGGAGCCCAAAGCAGCTGCTCTGAATCTATCCGCAGAGCAGCCTCCTTCCCTCTCTCCTCTGGCCCTGCAGTACTGTTTCACAAACTGGGGGTTATTCTCTTGGCAGGGGAAGGTGAATGGTTTGCTGAGCACTAAAGAAAGCTTCAGAAATACAAGTATTCAAGACAATCTGCTCTTCAGGGCCTGAGGGCATCAAAGACGACAGATGAGAGAGAGCTGTGTCATGTATTTCAGGAAATACTATGTAAGGGTGTCTAGCTCTATTAAGCTAATCTTTGTGAACTGACTGCGTTAGTACACAAATCCTATCTGCTCTCTGCACCTTTCTTCCTGCTCCCCAAGTCCCTCCTACCAGCCCATCTCCTACCATCAGATCTCAGGGGCAGGGAGATACTCCTTTCAACATATGAAGCTCCTGCTGGAGGAGCTTTCATAATCTCTCTTAGGACATATATTTCATATTTTCTCTTAGAATAATCCCATAGTGCCTGTCTGGAAATTTTCCAAGCACTACATAGGGAGATGGTGGAATATATAGCCAGTAAAACCTTTGAAGTCTGCCTTGAGCGAACTTCAGTCTCTCTGGTTTTTAACTACAGCAAGGGATGGAGGAGAGCTGGATGATGCTGTAAGAACCTAAGGAAATGGTCCCAGAAGTACAGGAGAGCAACATCAAGAACACAACAATATGGGCATTTACAGTGTCTACAGAGTAATTTGCTGGTTTCATGCCTTTTTTTAAATAAACATGTACTGTTAAACACTTGCATAATAAAATGACTGTCAGGCTCTAAGGTGGAATAGATGCCCAGCAGCTGGAAACTCCAGACTAATTTGTGAATCAGTTTCTGTATAGCTCCTGCCTCCAGTAATCCTAGAATACCTAAAGATGCATTGCAATAAACAAAAAAAGTGCTTAAGCTCTTGGTTTAGTGAGCTTCAGTGCTCACCCACTGTTCTCAGTTACTCTCCTTAGAAAAGGCCTTTGCAATCTCAACATTTCAAAGTATATCATCAAAGTTCCAGTGTTGCTTCCAATCACCAGTCACGCTATCTCCAAAACCGTAATACTCTGTAGATCAAAACTAGCGAAGTATGTCTTCGACACGCACAAACCCAGACTATTGTTTATTAGACTTCAGGCCAAAATGCTGCTGAAGCCCAAACAAGGAAAACAAACCCACAATCATGACTCTGTACCCCTGAGAGTGCAGTTAGTTGAGCGCATTCTCTATCTGTTAACTACCCGTGTCCTGAGCGCTGCTTCCTGCATCCCGCTCCAGGAGGGCAGCATCCAGCTCACCTGCATCACCTTCCCATCCTTCCCTCGGTAGAGCGTGTAGAGCTGGTAGGCTCGGACCTCGTGGGGAGGGGGTGGAGAGAAGCAGTGATGTTTACTTCTGCGCTTAGGCACGTTTTGCTGGGCCCGAGGGAGTGTCTGCTGATCGGCTGGGGAGATGGGGTCTGAGAGTGCCGAGACCTGCAGGAAAGACATACAACGGTTGCCCCATTTATGAGCCTCCTGGTGAACTATTCTGGGTGGGAACAGGAAAAACCCATCGTGACAATTACACAATCTCTTTCTGTCTGAAGACTACTACCTCTGCCCATGAGCATGGCAGGCCTGCTGCCCCGACTCACCAACACACTGAACAACGGAACTACTGCTCAACAATTATCCCTTCCCTCTGCTGTTTTAAACCTACTCCTACCTTTTCCTTTGGCTTTTTCTTTTTACTCTTTTTCCCTTTGGGATCTGGTGAGGTTGACCGGGGTTCATCCTTCAGATCACTCTTCTTCTGTGGTGGCTGGTCACTGCTTGGTGTGTCATCAGCAGCTGAGATGCTGCCCTGCTTGAAGCAAAGACAGAGTTCAGAGTGTTTGCAGAGATGGGGAAAAGGTCCCTTTTCTTCAGTTGCCCAGTTTTAAGCTGCTCTGTACATGTGAGTGGGCAACCCTTTAGCAGCACAGCACCCCAGACTGCCTCAGACAGCTGCTGTGGTCATGCGCAAGTGATGGCTCCAAAGAGCTTTGGTCCTGATGGGATTTACAATCCCTGTACCTTGCTCTGTACCACTTCATCACGTGGTACTGACTGAGCTCGCCTTTCCTCCTTCAGTCGCTCTCTCTTCTTCCTCAGGCTTCTTCCACGGTTAAAGCGTGAGACCTGAAGACAGACCACACTGTTACTCAGTGATGTCTCGCTCTTTCTTACCACAGAAGCCAAGTAATAGAGCAGTACCCTTTTCATCTCTGTCTGAAAGGCAATGGATAAAGGAGAGCGCACTGCCAGATGGACACTTATAGGCCAAGCACCGTGGGTGCTAATAGCTGCGAAAACACACCACCACTAAGGCAAGAATGTAAGGACACTCCACAATTCCCTGGAGGGGTAAGCACCTCCTGTGTCCTCCGGCTGGTTGCCAAGCCAAGCCCAGCCTTCTCACTCAGAGGTAACAAGGAGGAGCAGGGCAGCAACCACACTTTGTCTCATCATACCAGAACAGACAGCCCTCCCATGTGCCTTCTGGCCTGCAGAGCACTGCAGTATTTCACACGCAGCAGCATAGTACAAACAGGACATTTTGCCCCCTTTTCAAAGCATCTTCCAGTGCAACAAGGATGAGAGATGCCTGAAGCAGGCAGCAGAACAACACAACCCAGAACAGGGTAGAGGACAGCTTTCCAGCCCCTGGGCCACAATGGCAAACAAGTGCCTCTGGCTGCTCCATCCTCCGCCAGTCAGGACAGCGGGACCTCTGACAGCGCTTAATGCTGTGGAGGCTTAATCTGTATACCTTGCTGCCTGAAGGGCTCCACATCAACAGACTTGAGGCCAGCACACAATGCCAGCAGAAACACAGGCACCTTTCATAGCAGAAGAGGATGTGATCTCTCAAGGTTAACTGGACTCAGCTCCAAGTGTATGTGTGTATTGAGGAGAGATCTGTAACGTACCTGTGATGCTTTAGTGAGGAGGAGCGCAACCTCAGGGTTATTGTGCTGTCTGGCAACCTCTAGAGGGGTCTGACCTGCCTGAGAGGAAGAAGAAAATGGCAGTTCCTTCCAAACAGAAGCTCCTGGAAACGTGGGATTTCTCCACCCAAGGTTAGTACATGCTCTGTGCACAAGAGTGAAGCTAACTAACTTTCATTTACCCCGATTTAGTTCAGCTCTAACACCCAAATTATTTTCTACCAGCGCTACGAAGAGCGTTGAAGGGAGTCTGCATTCACATAAATTACCAACGAAACTCCATATGCTGCTTACATTGTTGACAACGGATGTGTCCGCCCCTGCCTCCAGCAACAGCTTAACCACCTTCCTGTGATTGAGAGCAGCGGCTACATGGAGCGCAGTGTCCCCTGCCTGCAAGTCAGAAAGCAAAGAACAATGGCGTAACACACATCCTTGGGTCTCATCCTGCAGAAATCACACCTCTCTAGAAGAGGCTCAGAGCTCAAACGACCTGCACTCCCCGAGCTTAAATAAGGCCTGGTCAGTAAGAAAAACAGAACTAGGAGGAGGGGGACAGAAGGGGCCAAGAACTACTTCAGGGCAAGGACCTGCTTCAGCCTGGCTTTGAGAAACGCAGCCAGGGAGCTGGTGATCTGGTTTAACTGAAATGAGTGATACGCAATGCAGCTTGGAGGCAGCCTAGCTCTACTGCCAGCAAACGGATACGACATCAGAGGGCAGAACCGGTTTTCCCACCACATCCTTCTCTTTTTTCCAGGTTTGATTATTTGGTGCACAGATGGTCAACTATCATGTTACTCAAAACGAGCCAGGTAGGTACAAGCAGCAAGGTGGCTGGTGCTCCCTTCAGGAAATTCCTCAAGAAAGACAGGGTTTGGATGAAAGCCAGGAGGCGATCCAGGTCCTGCATAACACATTGCCCTGCCCTTGTCCCAGTGCAGACAGGTGAAGACAGCTGTGATCAGATTCAGGCACGGCTAACACAGCCAGCAGCTGTTCAAAGGAGACGGGACACGTGTATGTAATGCCCTCCTGTCCTCTCTGCCTTGCATTTTGCCTTCAGAAAATTAGATCTCCTTGAGACTAGTGGATGTCTGCTGCTTGTTGCTAACGTGGGTGAGGTGCATTCATAACTAAAATCATTATACAATATGGATACAATATACAATGCAAACATGGAACAACTTTGGGTAGTGCTGGGGAATGGAGGGAAGGGGTGTCTCTCTGGGCTAGGTTCACACCAGTTAATCTTAATATTCAGTAGCGCATTTTGCAAGTTTAAAAACTCCTTTCCAAATAAAATTACACAGTAAATTTAACATACTGAAACCCTTTTTGTTTGGTGTAATATCTCATATCTGAGAAACGAGATTAAACGTACACATCAGAAAACATCTTTATGATCCTCAACTACACATGGAAAATTTCCCAGGAGCATGAGATGATGTGGTTAAGCACCACATAAGCTATTTATTTAGCAGATTTAATACATCTTAATGTACTAAATCCATGCCCTTCTACCACACAATTAGGCTATGCTATAGGTACAAAATCAATTACTTCTCTATAAAACAACTATGGATGATTCATTCTAGGTTAGACTGACCATTACGTTGAATTTAAAGCATAATTTTTCTTCACTTTAATGTTATTTCAATTCCCTCCACTGCAAAATGCAGCAAAGAAAATTATTCAGAGGAATTTGCACTTTCGTAGTATCTGAATGTTGGTGAGTTCTGCTTCATAATGTCTCTGTAATGGCCACAGGATCATTAAATCCCAGTTACAGAGGAGAAAACGGGCCCTCATAAAACAACCGAGTCTCTTGCCCAGTCCCATTCTGCACAGAACTGATAAGGCCCCAAGTGCGCCAACTCCTAACCTCATGCCACTACTGTCCCAGACCCCCTTCCTATACCAACATATGACTGAAGAACCTCATAAATAGGTAATGCTTTAAATAAATGATGCAAATGTGATGGCAAAATAATAAACCACTTATATGCTATTACTTTAAGGCTGTTCTTGAAAGCATTTGGTGGTACAGTGAAACACGGAGTGAAGCGGGATCACTTGGGTAGGAATCCCTCTTTCCAACATCTAGCCATGTGCAAAGTGCACAGAGTCACAATGAGGTTCATGCACTGACCTGGTTCTTTTCATGGACAGAACAGAAAGCACTGAGCAGCACCCTAATGATGGGCAAGTGATTATAACGAGCAGCCACATGCAGACAGGTATCTCCTGCCTGCAAACAGAAACAAAGCTCTGAGCATGTAATCGCAGTAACAAAGCTTGCACTTGTCATGGCATTCAGGGATGAAACAATCCTATTAAACCAAAGGGAACAGCAAGTGCCATACACCTCCACTGAGCAGCAACGCTGTCTTCTCTGCAGTACAAAACCTGCTATCAGGGGTGGGGTGGTTTAGCAAGAGCTGGGGCCAGGCAAGCTGGGGGTGCAAAGTCTTTAACCACTGGTGGGAAGTACTGGAATCACAAAATGCTGCTTTCAGGCACTACAAAACCTGATCTACATTTTTACATTAATTCTGTTCTTCCGAACCACAAACCAATGTGATCTGGACACTCAAGGGTGTTGCATGTAATGAATAAATATGGGAGCAGGGAACAGAGCAGCACCCCCAGGAAGGGTGGCACATACACAGCTGGCACTGAGAGCAGAGCCCCATGGGTTTCACTTTGTGTGCCTCTGCCTACCTTGCTATCGAGCAAGGACAAAAACATCTGGCTTCCTTCTCATTATAAAACAGGAGGAAAGGTGTCTGAAACTGAAGTCACCTTCTATCTACCTCATCTGACAGACTGACACACCACACACATGATCTGTCTCAATGGGGGCGGGTCTGAAGACTTTCACCACTCTGGTATAAAAACCCTTTTAAGTTTTCCATCTTTCTGAAAGAGGAACTCTTCTGCAGAACAGTGTATGGGTCAGGCCATCAGGACCTTGAAAAGCAGCAAAGGACCAGCTGTCTCAGTCAATGCAACAGCAAAATCCCCTTTGACTCCTTCCATCCCCACTCAAGAGATGGATACAAGTAGTGCATTGTTCAGTCCTATGAGAACCATTCCTGCACAGGATGTATACAATGGTTTGTTAGTGGGTTTTTTCAATAGCATTTATAACAAAAAACACAACAAAGTATTTCTGAGTATTCCTGGAAGTTAAAGTAAGAGCTAAAACAAAGGCACACAAAAATGAACACGTTCTTTTCAAAACTCACGTTGTTTTTGAGGTCTGCCCGAGATCCTCCAAGTAATAAAACACGAGTGCTCTGGGAATGGCTGTTCTGGCAAGCCAGGTGAAGAGGGGTGTTACCTGCCTTAGAGAAACACAGGAAAATATAAAGCCATGGTTAGAAATTGGACACAAGCATTAAAAAATGAAACCTCACAGCTCTTCCCAGAAGAAGATCCCCCCGGGAGCAGGATACTGTCACTGTTATTTTCCCCAAGGTATGAACTGAATGACCCTGGAGACTGAAATACCCTCTTCATCCTGTGCATTATTTACCGGCGATATAGTAAAGGCAGTCTCCAGGGGGTCCCACGGGTCAGGATGCAGATTTTAGGCTATCGGGAAGCTCCAATGTTCAGAAAGCACACCAGTCTCCAGCCAACATGAAAAGGGGGAAAAAAAAAAAGCCACCCAAACCCCAGAGAATCACATGCTAAGATTCCTGAAAGAGCAAACATGCAGCTTTTAAGGACAGAAATCAAAGAACCTTTTGCTTGTCTATTGTCTTTCTAGCACTGTGAAGCATTTTATCAGTCTGACAAGTTTTTCTGGCAGGGTTTGGCTTTTGTTGGCTTGAAATTGCTTGGGATTTTTGGCTCTTGGGAGCTAGAAAGGAAATAGCTCAGGTAAATAGGTTTCCCATGCTTACTAGGCTGCCTGTTCACCCTGATTATGTCCTTTAACTTGTTCCCCATGCTTTCAAGACACAGATCAAAGCTGCAGGGTTTGAATTACAAACAGCTAATTCTTAGATGTGCTCTTAGGTCTTCAGTTCCACATTACAGACTATTTCTCTAAGCTGTGGCAGACATGAACGTTTTCTTTCTCAGCTAAATTGCGTTTAAGTGTCAATTTCTTCCCTCCTGGGTTTCCTGCCTCTGCAATGTCTTTATCATGTGGTGTTTGGAAGGTCATTCCTGGTGGGAAGGCAGAGAGGTCCTGTGCAGTAGGCGAGGGGCGAGGAGTTCCAAGCTGGGAGAAGTCGTGGTTCTGCTGCCTGGGGACAGGGCTCACACAACAGGCTCATGCAGCTCTTCTCCCACAGAGTGACTGACCTCTTGTCAGCTTCCTTGAGAGGGAGAGCGGATCCGAGTTGTACCAGTGTCTGAGTGTCTTCACTGGTCCACTGAATCTTCACTAGAACACGCAGACTGATGGAGGATCTACAAAGAAGGCTACAACTGATCTAACAGGATGATCAACCGCAGCAGAAGAGTTTTTCTTGAGCCAACTTGACTGAAAGTAAACCGCATCTCCAGGGTGACTGCCGCACAGGAGGAATACGGCTACCCAGGTGGGTTACCCATGCGTTGTCTCTTCTTCAAATGCCTGCCTGAACTGCTTTCAAAACTTGCCTTTAAAATCCTAGGTGTTCTGTCAGGCCTCTGCATTTCACTTCAATGCAGAGGCCAGCAAGGCAGTTGAAGATGGGAGTCATCTTCAATTGCATTGCTCTTGCATATACTGTAGCCAAGGCACTGTGCTGCAAGAAGTGCATCTGTACAAGCGTTCCCAGGACTTATCACCCAGGAGTTACAGAATATATAGTCTCAAATCCCTCTCACCTTCTGCTGCTTAGCAGGGTTTGACATGTTTAGCAGCCTCTATCTGTCCCATCCAGCCAAAAATGGCATGATGCTCAGGTTTAAGTCAATAGCCTGTGTATAGGGTGACCCTGCCTATGGCACTCCGCCCTGGCTGTCTGAAAGATTATGTGTAGTCATCAGTAACATAAGAATTTGAGAGACCAGAGAAAACATTTTGGGATTAAACAGAGTTAAGCTCTTCATCTGCCTTGAAATCAAAAGGGGCAGAAGCACGAGCATGTGTGCAAGCATGCACGATTCCTGCATTTTTCAGCAGCTCCTGAGAAAAGATCCTGTCCATTAAAAAACACCAAAACAGTGAAATGCAAAGGGAGAGGATGCCTTACCCTGTGGGCGAGACATCAAAGACCAGCATAGGAGCCGGTCATGCAGTATTAGTCTGCCAGTCATACTTCAGACATCCACCCTGCTGAGCTATTCTGCGCACGTGCTTTCCAAAAGAGGTTGTCTCCAGCTGACACAGGCTGCACTGCAAGCTAAGTCTTCTACTACCTAGAAGCACCCAAGCATGCCCAGTAACCAGACTTGCATCTTAAACCCGCACATTGTAGAGACGTGTACATATATATACATAGACAAGGGTATCCAAGGATGGGAGTATAATGGTTCACAAAAGTATACAGCCAAGCATGGGAAGTTGCCTGAAGTACCTTTGATACAAATCTAGGTGAACATTACCACAAAAATAATTACACAAAGAGAAACTGGAAGTTGGAACAATATAAAAGAAGGAATACATATAAAACAGTATCAAGATCAATGTAATTACGGACCACAGAGTGACCATGACTGTACATATACATGTGCACATACAGAAACACTACGCCCAGGCAATGTGCCTTTTTACTCAGAATCTTAGACTTTGGCCAGCTGTCTCCTTTCTTCACTAGCCCCTCTCGGTTGGTAAATGCGTCCCTAAAACAACAAGACATGCTCAGAGTTCCCATACAGCCAGCCCAAAGCCCTCTCACCTGCACCAGAGGACACGGTGCTAACCATGCAATCTGACTGGCCTGCCGGCACAGTCCAAATGCCAGCTCAGCTGACACCACAGGCTGCTACTGCCATTTCCATTAATTTCTGAATTAGTGAATTGAAGTCTCCACGGGTTTTACAACTGGAGTGGAACTAAAGCCCCTTGGCTGTGTCCTTCTTTCATCTAAACTGCTCTCAAGGTATCATAAACACTGCTCTCAAGGTATCATGAATACTAAAAGGAACATAATCCAGGTTCATTACAAGATTTTTTTTTAAGAGTCTACACTATTATATTAGGAAGAACTTCCCAACAAAAGATACACTATTTTTTCCCCTATTGGCTTACATTCCTTTGGCTGTTTGACTTCCAAGAAACATACTGGATTTTGAAAGCCATTTTCCTACTAGGGCAATTCATTTCCACTTTAAATCACACCAAGCACAATGACTATGCTTGGTATAAATTAGAGCACCATGGAGATTTCCACAGGAATTGCAGTGCTCCTCAGCTGTAATTAATGTATCATTCAACGTCCTATTGAGTTCCCCCTGCATCAGCTGTCAAAACATGAATTCCCCAATGCCTGTGGAGGAACCATCCAGCTGTAATAAATGCACAAAAAGAAGAAAAAGAATCCCACTCAGCAGGTCCCCACCTACTGAGAAATGCCATGGCCACACATCGCCAGGGCTGAGCTTCAGCCACCGTACGCTAGAACTGAAAGCTCCTCCTGCATGGGTCTCACCTTGTTCTTGGCAAGAACGTTGGCTCCTGCTTTAACGAGCACTTTGGCAGACTGACTGAATCCATGCCAACAAGCTTCGTGAAGAGCAGTGTTCCCATCCTGCAGAGCACACACACGATGAGGAAAAGGTTGGCGTACTGTGTCCACCACACGCAGAGTAATGTCACATTTAGAGCGCAGCAGCTGCGCACCCCACTGCTCTCTTTACAAATAAAGCCATTTTCTTTTCATACCAGTTTATTTTTTATTTTATTTTTACAAGAGGGTAAAAATATTATTTCTTTCATTTGGATCTTGGAATCAGTTATATTTACTCCACAACTAAATTTACAGCCTGGGATTGTCAGTTTCTAGGATAATCAAGGGAAAATGTGCAGTGTTTACATAGGGCACAGTACGGTTGTACATTAATTTCTCCCTTAAGGAGCTGAGAACAGACTCTTACACTAAAAACTACCATAGAATCATAGAATGGTCTGGGTTGGAAGGGACCTTAAAGCTCATCCAGTTCCAACTCCTCTGCCATGGGCAGGGACACCTTCCACTAGACCAGGTTGCTCAAAGCCCCATTAGCCTGTTATAAAAAACATAACTAAATCAGTAATTCATATTGAAAAGATGGAACAGTGTTTTTCCAATGTAACTGTTCCAATTACTTTCAAAGCATCAGATACTTACTCAGGAGTATAAACCTTAACTTTCTTTTTGAGACCTTAGTCTTACTGTCTGGCAAGGCTGCCGTCCTACAGGGCTTTGCTTTTGCCCGTTACCTTGTCTTGTCTGTCCAAAGCACACCCCTCTTGAATCAAAGTTGCTATAACATCGGTGTTCCCTACAACAGCAGCCCGGTGCAATGCTGTCTGATCACCCTGCAAAAGAAACAAGTTTGTGATCAGTACCATTCCCACCTCATTCTGACTTAATGCAAATCCATACAACACACACAGGGGCTTCATCTTCAATGAAGGTAGTGTTTAAACTCAAGCTGCCTTTGAAAACAGTCCTTGCAAACAACTGTCGTTAAAGTTTCTAAGATTAATGAAGTTATTGAAAGTATTAGAGTATTAAACAAACCAACTATTTAGACAAGTTTGCAAGTCATCACAATCCCATGTACAGGTTTGAAGGGCACTAAAACCATGGTAGTATTAGAAGGCAGTGAATCTAACACATTTGGCACGACATGCCTAATAATCAACAGTATCTGTAGGGAACTAAAGGGAATTACAGGCTGCTATAATTCATCCTAATGATTCTCCAGTACTTTCACTAACTGGATGAAGCTCTCCTGTTTTGGCTCTGATTGCTCCTTTAGCCCTGCTTAGGATAAGCAGCATGAGAGTGGTCGCTTTAGCACCTCTGATGAATTTACTAATTAGGGCTAAGAGTTGAGGCAATTTTATGATGAAGACCACAACTGCAAGACCATCAACTGCAAGCAACTGAGCAATCCTGAGGTCCAAACAACTTTCATTTCTCATTGACTGGCCACATAACAGCAACAAGCAAGCTTCTTACATCAGTTTATTTCCTTTATGGCCAAGCTCCCAAAGGAAGTGATGCTGATGCGGTCATCTTATCTGACTGCCCACCTACTGCCCCCCTAACAACTGCTGAACTCATTTGCTGAGCTATAGAGCCCAAGATTAATTTTCTACGAGACTTCCAGAACTTGAAGATTAGAGAGACACAAACTCCTGGCCCTACCTATATGGGGTTATCCATATATTTTTATGTGCATGTTGGTGAGACCATGATAAAAGAGAGGGAATAAGAGGATTTAGGCAGCAGCATGTAAGACACCGACCGATGGAAAAATGAGCTGCGGTAGCTCCGTTGCTGCCACAACAACCGGCCTTGGCTTTCCTTTGAAGATACTTTGAACCTGCAATGCTGAAGCACAGCCTGAGTCCAGGCACAAAGACTTAGCTTCAAAGCTGCACACAGCCTTTTTTGGGGATGAATAAACAGAGTAGGAATTCAATCCACTTTTGCTGATCTAGATAATGGTCACCAAAAACCCACAGAGGGCAGAGATATGCAGTGCATCCTGAGGAAGAAAAGCTTGCAGGAAGCTAGCCCTAAATAGGTTCAAAATTTCTCTGCTACAAATCTTTATCAGATGATGCCACGTTATATTGAATTCTAAAACTAGAGAAATCTCTGTATTTTCTGTCCAACAGTCTGCACATCTTAACTGGATAATTTGAATAATTTGCTCTCAAAGGCAATTAACAGCTGACTTTAAAATTGCTCATGGTGGGCTTCTTTTGTGCTAATGAGAGCAAAACAGTTATTCATCTATAAAGGAAAACTAGCATTGCCAACCACAACCTTTCAGTAACCCCTGAAATGCCAACCCCCTCCCCCCGGTAAATCATTAAATTGGCTTATAATCATGAAGGTGATTTTAAAAAACTGTGTTGAAGGATTTTTGTTTAAATTTGCTAGGTCTGTGCCGTCTCTACAGGTCACAGACTCTTATTTTTGTTCTTGCCCCTGTTAAGACTGGAAACACGGTTTAAGAGATTCTGAACAGTGACGGTGGAGGGAACGGGGACTTTCAGACAAAGTATTGGAAAACTGACAACACTGCAAGTTCTCTGAACTTGTGTATCTCACAAGTGCAAGCGCCAGTTTCCAGTAACTGTTACTACACAGACATCAGCTTGCTAACAAGCTGGGGAAGAACTTATAGCCCGTTTTTTGCTAATACATGGTACCGATGACAGTAGCTACTGCAGCAATGGGTAATGTGGACAGTGCAAATGTCATTTTAGCTGACTACCATGAAGTGGAAAGTAATCCATCAACCTACCCTGCCAACTGGTATTGCTGCACCAGCGAAACTATAGAAAATATTATAATAAAGACTAAAACAAGACGACATCTGTCACTGTGATGGATGGAGCTTGAACAATGAATGCTTGGTTCCTGCTTCTTTAGAGTCAGGAAAATTCACTGGGGAGAAGACCGAACTGTAGCAGGAATAGACTGTATTGGATTTAGTTTATAATTGAGGGTCTTCTTGCAGAGCTATTTTAAAGGCTAACAACAAGAACCCCATCACTGTAATTGCAATGCAGTCAAAGGCCATTCAGCTTTTTGGGGTTTGTCAATACCACAGCTCCTTCTAATGGCACCTCAGTTAAATTAAAAACAAGCATGTATCTGGAAAGCAGGAAGCATACCTCACTGATCCTTTGGGGAGCCTTGCCCATGTGCTGGGGGATCATTCACTGGGACTGCAGAGCAGCACAGGGACAGCTTCAGCCATGCCCAGGCTTTGTCCCATACTATATTCTGGTCCCCGGAATAGGAGCTCAGGCAGGTGAAGGGAAACAAGTCCCACAAATGGCAGGCTCAGGGGCTTCCTGCCCAAGGCGTGGGCATTGGTGCCGACATCCTCCTTATGCAAGTACAGGGAAAGCCAAGCATCTAAGAGTAAGATCCAACCAGCACCCTGACCAGCTAAATAAGTACCTCATCCATGGAACAAGGAGCATCAAAGGATATCTCAAACCCTGCTTCACCTCCTTCCAGTGAAGACATGGCAGTTATCAACGTCCTGGAGAAGGACCCTACCACCCCCAGGCCCGTCAGCCAGCAGGGCAGGAACTGGTCAACCATTCCCTCGGACCTCAGCGCACACAGGAATCTTAAACTGCTTCGGGTGCCGTGGAAGCTGAGCCACCAGACTGCGCTGGCCTCTGTGTGTGAGTCACTGAGCATCCAGCCACAGATAGCGTAGCCCACTTACAAATAACCCTGCCTGCCCCGCTGCTTTTCTGACCTGCCTTGCCTCCCCTGCAGCAGAGGAGCAAACACCAATCTTGACTCTTCTGGAGTCACAGAAAGCCAATGACATTTTTCACAGTGTGAATTTTCAGACAGTGCAATCACTGACTCTGTTTATTAATTGCTAAAATAACTGTCTCTGAAAGTACTCATCAGAGTTCTGCCTTTAGCAAGACATTAGGGGGCTGTTGCAGAGGCTCAGAGCATAATTACACCGGTAAATGTGTATTAACTGCCCAGACTGTTATGTTGGGCACAATTTATGATGCTATTTGCAGGTGATTTATTCCTTAGGAACAGACAGCAGCTCAGTAGCAACACAGAGAGATAACACCTCTGCTGTATCACACAAACGTGACCTTGACAGAAACAACAGTCTGACTAAATGCAGGTGTGGGTCCAAAGCCAAAAAGACACTTAGGTGCTTAAGTGAAGTCTGGTACAAGTAAGGCACTTAAGTCTACACTGGTGCATCTTGAATCCTCTTCCTAGCCCTGAAAGCAACTCAAGCATTTTCACTTCAACGCCCCAGACATCTCAGCTCGCACAGGTCACAGCACCCAGACGTTATGGTACTCACCCAGCTTGACTTGCCATGAAAGCACTGCTGTGTTGAAAGAGCTCCACTTCTAAGAAACATGTTGGTATGCACTGGGCTAGAGAGAGGGAGATGCTGGAAGACTGGGATAGGAGTCTGTATTCCCTGCTGCATAGGATGTGGGACTGCACATCCTGACAGCTCTACCTGTAATGGGTCTATTGCACAGCAAGGCCCAGCACCAGCAGGTACGTTTCTGAAGTGTGAAACCATGCTTTGTAGAGAGAGCTTAAACAACTGCTTTCAAGGGAGGGTTACAGGCTGGGGCTCCTGAAGAAAGGCAGATACATGGATCCTGACCTTCTCCACGGATTATGGCACTACTCTTCACTGTAGCACTTCTGTGTTGGTTAAGCTGGGGGCACTTGCTCAGGGTCCTGGTGTCTGCAATTACCTCCTCAAGTTTCCTCATTTACTGGCTGAATTAAAGCAGTGGATACAACCACTGGGACCAGGCACCTGGGAACTGCGTAGGCATCTATTTTACATCTGAAGTTCACCCCAAGGGAAGGGAAATAACATAACTTACAAAGGGGTTTCAGGGAGCTATTACACTTTCTGCCATCAATCCTCAGTATTGGAGTCTCTATTATAGACTCTACTGTCCAAATCTAATGAGATTTGGTTTACACCAGTTTGTAATACATATTACTTCTCTCTGATTTAAAAAAAAAACAAACAAAACTATAACCACCATATTTTGTTTTCCTACACACTCCTATTCTGCAGAGCATCCATCAATTGTACAATCTCCTTTAAAGCCCCTCTCCAGGGTCACACTTTGCCTCCTCGTTGTCTTTCCATGTTTGCAGAAACGTCCAAAAAACCTGTCTTGCTACAGGAGAACTGCAGCAAAATAACCAGCCAAAACTCATGCCTTCAATCCCCAGTACAGAGTGCTGGATGGCACTTGCAAAGTCTTACACTATGAAATCAAATAACTAAAAATTCATGGTGGAAAGTTCAAAATACAGCCAAGCATTAAATCCTCTCAGGAGCATCCAAGCATGATCGGACGTTTTGAAGCAGCTGACACAAAGGCAACTGAATCATGTGCTCTAGCGTTCCCCAGTGTCACTGTGCTGCTCTCCCCCTCCTCTGCTGAAGAAAAGCAGTCATCATGACACACACTAAGAACTATTTCACTCTGAATGATTAATGATGATGCATGACGAGCAGAAGTGATCAAGGCATGAAAAAAACAATCACAAATGAAACAGATTACAGCTTGAATGGACTGAACTGGGAGTAGAGGAATAAGCCACTCTGTATATTTATATTCAGCTAGAAATCATTATGAACCATGGGTTACTGTTCCATGTGAAATTCATTTTCTGCTTCTTAAACTGGAGCTTCCAGAAGGGAAGTTTCGGGGCCTCAGGCCTGTATTTTAAACCAACTTGTTTTCCCAGAAAGCACACAGAGGGCAGGAGAAGTGCCGCAGAACACCCAGCGCAAAGCCTGCCATGCAGTCATGCACCGCAGAAGAGCTCAGTCATGCCAGACCATTGGGCCAAGGTTTCGCGGCATGCAGCTGTGCGAGACATCAAGCTCAAGGCAGGGTTGATGCACAAGGTTTCTAACCTCCTTCTCTCTTTCTGATCTTCTAGGTTCCTTCCTAGCCTTTCTCTTCTGGCTTTTCTTATCTTTTTTGTCCTTGATTTCCTTCACCGGCACAACTTTCTCCTTGACTATTTCTGAGGTGTGTGCTGTGTGGATGCTCATTGACCATTCAGAGATAGCATTGGGATCCCAGTAAGAGTTTTCAGTATTGGCAGGGAGAAGGAAGGAGTTAGCTCCCGGGGTGGCGTACTCTACAGAGCTGGACTCCACCGGCTGAAATTCATAATAATCCCACTCCAGGCCACTGGAGGTCATTCTTCAACTAGTTCTTATGGCTCTTACCGGGGGTTAAAGAATGTATCTGCAGAACATGAAGTGAGTGTTTTAATGTCTCCACAACAGGTAGCAACTTCCAACAAGTTTCTGCTTATCATGTGGCATTCATTAAAAGTTAGTCTTGCATTCATGCATTAGCTAAAGAGAGTCAACTCCAAAACAAAATGTGCTTACATTTCTCTTGTTATTTAGAAAAATAAAATCTAAATCAGCATTTTAGAAACTGGAGATGTTATCATAACAATGCCACAGACAAAAATCAACTAAGGAATGTACTTTTCAATTAAATATGATACTCCCCACTCTTATGAGTGATTTAATCTTTGAACCTAAATCTGTATTCCTGAAAAACAGCAATTAAACACATGGACGTTAATCAACATTGAAACTAAGATGTCCTCACTGCCAAATAAGCACACAGTGAAAGGGACTGAAGGCATCATCAACAGATGTCAACTAAAACAGAAGACAAATATATTCTGTGGGGCACAAATAAAGAATAAAAATTAATTTTACGAGTTGAAACAAAAAATATAGAACCTTTCTGAAGACCTATGTAAAAGGAAAGCAGAAATATTTTAGTCAATACCTTTCACAAGCAAAAATCTTCATTTGGAGTTTTAGCCTTCCCCCTCTTCTAAGACAAATCCACATGCACTCTCCGAGACTGCAACTCCTGAGGCTCTCTTCAACCCCAACCAAATTACTAGTACAAAATACAGAGCTAAAATCTCAATACGTTTTAAAGAAACAGCATCTGTGAATAAAGCATGCATCTATTCTGTTCAGATTAGTCACCACATTTAGAAGCAGTACGCAGTTGCTATGAACAAAGCCCCTGCAAAGCTTGCAAGGCAAGTGAAATAGGGCTTCTACAAGCTAAGTACTTCTCCAGTGCAAGACTCTGCTAAACCAAAATGATGCTATACACTGATTTACTGTTTCTCCATTATGGCTAACAAATTTACATATAAACAGCCTAGATTTTATTACTAGAGGATTACAAAAAAACCCAGACTTACTCAAAAAACAGTTTTCACAGAAATCCAGTTTGACCAAATTGGTGGAAGCTCCTCCATTCTTAGAGCAGCAGCTTGCTCTTCTCTGACAGTGACAGTACTTGTAAAACTACCTGTAATTTCTCCTAAATACCTGATGAATCATTTTTGCAGGGAGAAGTCAAAAAACATACTCAGGATACATCTGGATAAACTGATACATTACACTTGCAAATCTGCTCCATTTCACATGGGCACAGGGAAAGAATAAAGAGCACAGGAAGCAAAGTTTCTTCCTAGAAAAACAAGATTCCCAGTAGCAATCTGGCTGCACCCGTACCCCAGTCCTAAGCTTGTCAGAAAGACTGCTCACATCTGACAGGGAAGCAGCCACTCATGCAGAGAAGGAAACCAGTCTTCCAATTTTTACAGACATTTAAGACTCTCTAGATGCAAATAAATGCCTAAGGGGATTTTCAAAAGGCACCTAGACATTTCCAGTGTATTTTAAGTAGTCATACAAGTGTCTCTACAAACCACCTTTGGACATCTAGGTCCTTTGAAGAATCTTCATCTTACTTATTACAAGGGGAACAAAAGCAAACCTTCCTCAAACTTGTTCCAGTGTACTATCAGAAGTTAGCAATGAGTCTGAAGAAGTCATGGCTTCATGGTTATTCAATTGATGTTGTGCATTTCAGCCCACACCTTTGTTCATCACAGCGAGCCATGTTACTAGTCACTCCAATGTGCCTTTAAGCCTGGTCCAAGATCAAACCCACTCTTAGAGAAAACCGAGAAATTCCAATAACTTACATATTTTACCAAATGAAGACAAACTACCATTTGCTAAATTCAAAGCTGTTTTCATCGTGCTGGTGCTTCATCACACAACAGCCTCACAGATCTGACCATCCCCACATCGAGTACAGCTGCCAACAGGATGATTTCCCTGTGACACTGCACAGTGCTCCAGGCAGCTGCTCAATACTCTATTTGCTGCAGTATGTATCTACACAAAAGTATCTTCCACTTCAAGCAAACATCACAACAGATCATGTCTCCTGCCTGACATCCTCCAGTGGGTTCCCATAAAGTACAGTGAGCTCTTATTTCACTCCTACACCAAGGGGCAGATAATGACTTTCACAGCTGCTTACACCTGCCTAGCACAACCAGAGCTCTCATAAAGCTCAGCAGCTTGAGCAAGAGGACCAAGTTATTCACTGAAAACCACCCCATTTTACATTGTCTCCCATGCAGTTTTACATCTCCATATCAGAAAATAGAGGAACAGATTTTTTCATTTCATCCTACTTCAAAGAAGTGACAGTCTACTGTTACTTGCAAATCACCTTTTCCCCCTCCACCCAAGCAAGAAGGTTGTATCTACTTACATCATCCTGAATATCCAGGTCACAACCAGCCTTCAACAAAACCCGGACAACGTGAAGATGACCCCTGTGGGCAGCAAGATGCAGTGGGGTCCGGCCATGCTATGAAGGTGAAGAAAATAGTAATAACTTCAGATCAATTTTTATGCATGGCAGTTAAACAGAATTTTTATCAGCTTTTCCTCTTTCATACCTCGCTCTCTGAAACCTGCAATAGCAGCAACTGATATATATTAGTGTACCAAAGGCTTCCCCTTAGTTTTGTGTAGGCCGAAAACTCCTCTCCCTTCTCCAACATTTCAGTTTATCCCAGTGATAACCAACAAAAGGGATATTACACTGACATAAGGATACTCCCTTACAGTTTTGGATTTGGCTTTGTTATCCATGCCTGAAGAGAATTCAGGGCCCATTGTTTCTTTTCCTCTGGAGCGCAGAATTGTCAACCATTTTCAGATTCATTCAGTAGGACCCACTTGCAATAACAGCAGGCTAATTCATATATTGCAATGGGTACCATCTTTGCATTAGAAATAAGAATGGATGAACTGTTGTGTATGACGGATGCTCTCATTAGAAGGAATGGAAGACCCGTGGTCACTTCCAGTTACTTCATGTGTTCGACAGCCAACATCCTTTTGCCAAAGATCTATCAGGCTGTTTTACACAAACATTATTTTTCAACATTACCAAGGTCTAATCCACATGAAAGTAAGAGTCTAAAACAGACATGCAAAATTCCATCTATAGTGTAATTAAGGACCTTTCCCTAATAAACAGAAGGACAGAAAAGCTTTAACTAGTGAGATGGATACACGTTGTATGGTTTTAGGAGGAAAACCAAAGATTAAAATTTGACACTAAAATCAATTTAAAACAAGAAAAAAACTGACAACAAACCAACATCCTCCCAACAAATGGGTTAAAAAAAGTCTAAGCGAAATGACGAGGCAAACAACAGTTACTCGTAACTGAGCACCACTTGGTCATCCTTTGACAGATTTTAAAATGAAATATTTCAGGGAGAGGGGTATATGCTACTTCTCCTAAAAGAGGCATAAGAATTGAGACTCAGAGACGGAGGAGATTGTAAGAGGTAGTCTGGACAACAGAGAAGAGCTACAACAAGCTATTCCCTAAACATTCAACCCATACAATCTGAAAAACTCTCAAGAGAGGATCGAGAATTAAATCCTGCTCTAGGAAGTGTGTGTGCATATGTACCTAAATATATGAAATCTTAAAACATCAACATGAAAAGCAAGTAAAACGCCTTAAGGACTGTTAAACAGCAACGCTCTAGAACTGTTCATTGCAAATTTTGTTTCATCACAATTAAGAAAACAGGATACCAGCCACTGCTGAAAGCAGAGTATCTTCAGAAAGAATCCCATTTCCTCCACTAGGAATTTTATGAGATCAGGAGGAATTACATTATTCTTCACCTGTATCTATTCTACATATCTATTTCTTCATTACTGTTGCTATTTTCTGGTTTTCTACCCCATGATTTACCCTGCAAAGGAAGATAATCAGCCCTAATATACCACCTACAGAAGGAGAAAACACCTGAAGAGCTCACTACTATTGGACTCAAGTAAGTAGAAGGCAACCATCAGCTCTCTGAGGTTTTAAGCAACTTCTCCAGCAGGAAAGCCTCTTCAGGTAAATAAAAAAAAACAAACTCAAGGCAGGGTTGCTTTCATATAGCAAATCCCAAACCTGCGTAACTGGAAAAAGCCACAGGAATTCAGCCTCTTCAGAGCAAAAGGGAAAACCAGTACCGAAATCCACAGAATGGCTGGGGACAGAATGCCCATGTCATTACTGAGTAGTTGTGCAATGCTTTGAAAACATTAAACACTGATTAATTCTCCTACATTAACATTGATTAGCTGTCCTACATTATTGATCTGAGGGGCCAGATCTAAGGGAGAAGTCCTCACGCATTCTGACACAAGGGTCTCAAAACCCCAATGTTGGCTCCTGTTAGCAGCAGAAGCTTATTCACACATGGGAAACTTCCACTCCTGCCCAACTGAAGGCGTGGGAAGGGCTCGCTTTTGGCTATCACCACTGCTCCTGGGTGCCATCCAGACTGCTACCTGGGGGCTTCTTGCTTGATCTGGTCACAGGTCCCTAAATGGGGACTGAGCTGCACCAAGCACGCCTCCTTCTCCGTGAGCCTGGAGGACAGCCAGGGCTATGTCACTGCTCTGGGCAACTCAATAGTAAGAGGTATAAAAGGTAACACGGGGGAAAAAGGAAAAGAGAAAGGGGAGAAAAAAAAAGGCAAGTCCAATTGACAAATCATTTTGGGCGATGAACAATATTTTTGGATTATGAGTATGTGCTCCAGCACGTTCATGGTTATGGATTCTGCCTTCCTACATTACCTAATCGCAATCAGTAAACCACCTAATCCAGGCCTCTCACTTTCTGGCAAGTTACTAATACACCATGAAAACAAATAATTGCCATCTGTGCACAGACCAGAAAAAAATCCCAAAGAAATCCAACCTGAAGCTAGCTCCTGTTCCTTAAAAGGAAAACTGTCAACTACATTAATATTCCCCAGCAGGGAAACTTTCTGATAAGATAATCATCTCTAAACACTGAAAAAATGCTGACATGCAGCCAAAGGTACTGTGCTAAAAGTAAACTATGAAAGCAGAGTATATTTCAATATGAGGGACAGGTCTTCCTCACCCAATACACCTTCTTAGGCAATCACCACACAGAGTAATCACCTAGGAAGCAGAAGACGACCTGGATCACACAACATTCACATGCCTGTTCAGTGCTTTAAGGCACCCCAGGGAACAGGCTTACCTGAAGGATGCCACAGGGAGCACCAGGTTCTCCTATCACTAGGACCAACCCACCCCCCATCCTCAACAAGCCTCCCCGTGCTCATGGCCAGCCACAGGAGATGGGTGACAGAGGAGGACAGGGTACTTACTGGAGAGGTGCAAGCAAGGGCTAGCTACTTGGCTGTTCCTGTCACTCAGCAAACAAGAGATTCACCTTAACTGCGCATTTCCCCTATCATCATCCCCACGTGCTCAGTAACTTCAGCCAAGTTCCCAAAACCCAGGGTTTTGTTAAAAAAAGAATAATTAAAAAAAAAAAAACAAAAACAAACAAACCAAACCAGTGTTACTGAAACAGAAAAATAAAGGATTGTTTTTATTCCAAAGAGTTTGTCTGGAGATTCTCTATCCAAAACCAGATTCCGAGGCATCCAACCTATTGAAGACCTTTAGAGAGAGACCTTCGGAGACCAGAGCTATTGCATACCTGAAGTCCTTGAGCTCTTCCCACTACAAAAGGACTATTAATGAAAACTATGACTGTAATGAGGATGGGAGTGGGAAGGAGGATCAATTCCAGCACATTACACTGATTAGAGACTCAGGCTTTTTGGAAAAGCACTGATCATCTCAAGATTAATCATAACCCTGCAAGAACTGACACTGCCAGATTTTCTTTTTCTTCCCAGTAACACAAAAATGAGAGCCGAGATGGGCGGTGTGGCTGGACAGCGTTCCAGTACAGGCAATGCAAACACTGGAAAATACTCCCACCCACCTCCCCACACATACACATATGCACACAGGTATTTAAGTACATATGCATGCACACACTAATCCAGAACAAACTGTGGGGGAGAAACAAGGTGATCTGGATGCCCCTCATGCTATGAAGAGAAACCTGGAGCACAGCAAGCTTTGGAGATGAATGTTCAATGGGTCCAGGCTACAGCGGGAAGCCCTAGCAGCAACAGTCAGAGCTGCTTGTGCCTTCATGGCTAAAAGTCAAACCAACAGACCACAACGTTTTACTCTCTCAATAATGCATCCTACCCAAAATATTTAGGAGGAAGAGAGACGACGTCAGACATAAATTTCACTGCCCACGTCTCTTCTTGGAAGACATTTCACACTCACCACTGGAGCATCAAGGAGTGGATTTATCTGAATACACAAGCGGGATGCAGCAGGAAAAAAAACATATAGAATCATAGAATGGTTTGGGTTGGAAGCGACCTTAAAGCTCAACCAGTTCCAATCCCCTGCCACAGGCACGGACACATTCCCCTACACCAGGTTGCTCAAAGCCCTGTCCAGCCTGGCTCTGGACACGACCAGGAATGGGGCAGCCACAGCTTCGCTAGGCAACCTGTGCCAGTGCCTCAGCACCCTCATAGTGAAGAATTTTTTTCCTGATATCTAATCTAGATCTACCATCTTCCAGTATGAAACCATTCCCACTTGTTCTGTCCCTACCTGCCTTTGTAAAAACTCCTTCTACAGCTTTCTTGTAGGCTTGCTTTACGTACAGGATGCTGCTCTGAGGTCTCCCTGAACAAGAATATACAAATGTCTCCTGGATGCTTATTGCAAGGAGACCCTAAACCCAGGGACTGCTTAATATGCAGATTACTGACTTAAAAGCATGTGAACATTTCCAAATATCAACTGTAACAGCTTGGGGGTTAATACAGAAATACAAATGGAGAGACTGCTGCAATCTGGGATTAATGAATAGATAAAGCAGTCATCCATATAAAAATATGCAATTTGGACTTGTATTCAAATGTATAGAAACACTTCAGAGGGCAACAAATCATACAAATGCTCCTGTGTCACAGGCTTATTGACAAAATAAATGGGACTACATTGCACTAAAGCAGCAACTTCAACAACCCTGACATGCTGCTATCGTTATGGGGAGTATCAGGTTGCAGCCAAGCACAGTAAACAGCCACATTGAACTTCATCAGTAAAATGCAAGGGTAGGGCTTATGTTAGTATTTAATCTGTAGTCTGACTTCCAGGTATTGACAGGCAGCTGTTGATACATACCATTTGAAAGCAGAATTTTCTTAGAGTAGCTGCCAACGTATGCACTCTGCAACCAAATCTATGCAGAGGGGCCTCAGCACCACAAGCCGCATGATCCTCTGTTGTGTTTATTTGTGGATACCTTTACTCAAGTGCATTCAGTTTTCTACCTCATCCTGCTCTTGTGCTGCACAAGGACTACTACTTATTCATCCATTCTGCATTTACACAAAAACATGCCTATCCACCTTTTATTAGAATGCTTGAAAATAAAAACCAAGTCTTGTCACCCTGATGATTGAAGACTGCTCTCCGTGAATAACCTGCTCACTCAGGTCAGCGGAAAGTTTCTCACTGACCTCAGGAGGCATTCAGCAAGTCCCTAGAAGTTTGCTGGCTCCCCTTTCAGTTGTTTTTATTGTTTACAACAGACACAAGTAGTTTTTCAAACGGAAGGAGCACAAAAATGTGAAAGCATCAAAATACAAATTGTGTTTGTTTGTTTCTGCCTTGAAAAGGAAAAAAAAGGCAATTGTTTTAAAGAACTCAACATGCTCTGAAGTTGAAATCCTAATGGCAAGAGTACAAGTAGCTCAGCATTACAAAAGCATAGCCATATAGTAGGCTTGTAACTACTAATTCAAACATTACACAAACAAACAGAATTACTGAATCAATACAGAAGCACCACCCTTTGCATTTCTACGTGTTTTTTCCCCAAATAATCATCCTTCCTCCACAGAATTCAATTTTATGGTTATGATCTTAATGCTGTGCTCTGCAGAAAAGGTATATTCTGCTTCCCTTTGACAAAATATAAACCACATGGTGCTGTACAAGTTACATTTAAACTGCCTGTACTACTTTTATGTCTTTCTCTGGCAATATTTTTCATGTGTAATAGAGAAGCGGGACACTCCTCTGTGTGTGCTTACTAATACACAGCCTGTTCTGGCCTTACTAGTTCTTGCTGTTGAACATTCCACCCTGTGCTGCAACACCCCAGTGAAACCCAACACCCAGGAACACTTCTGTCTTGGTGAGCTGCAGTGCAGAGATGGAGACCTGGAAATTTCATCTCCGGGCACTGAGCAACCTGACGTTAATGGCTGCCGTCACCGCAAAGTGCCTTGTTTCATCCAGTTAATGCCTGGAAGGTCAAATCCCACTTCTCTCCATGCTCCAGGCACCATTTTTGGGGCAAGCTCAAGAGAAGAGCTGAGCTGATCTCAGATGTCACTACCACCACTCCTGGGCCACTCCTAACGGTCCACAGCCCTCTCCCTAACCTATCCCAATTCACAAAATCAAATGAAGAATAATCCCGGAAAACAGCATCCTGAGAAGACAACAAGGCAGAGCAGCTCAGCAAAAGGCCAGTGCTTTCATGTCAAAGATGCAGCTGTCAATAACTCTACTGAAAGAAAGCTCTACTACAAAAGGACTAAAAGAAGAGACCAGCTTTCTTGCTTGGAAGAAAAGACTTAATTACACCAAGCTCAGTTCTTAATTTTGCAGCATATTCACCAAAACACTTTATAAAGGCACCTGCTTGTTGGGTCAGGCAATTTGTATCATCAATTTTTTGGGGTATTTTTTTCCCTAATCATAAAGAAATGCTATAAATGTCACACTTGTGAGGAACATAAGATGAAAAGGCACAAAAATGGAAATTATCCATTAGCACTTTGAGCCATGAAGCCTCTGCTGAGTCCTAGGGCCACTTCTTCCATGGCCACAATCCCACATGGTTGGTCGCAGAGATCCCAGCAGCAGGACAAATGCTTGATGCATGTACAACACTGCCACCAGCCCTCTCCCCCTCTGGCCTCCCTGATGTCAGACTGTCAGCAGCAATGTGACCTAGTGGCCATCAGCTCTTCTCTACATATTTTAAAAGGTCCCGCATCTGCAATGAGCCCCGTATCCCTTACTGGAGTCAGGGAGAAACACACTTCCGTATCGACTTCATCTGCACAGTTGCCTTGCTAGTGATGCTGCCAAAGCAGAACAAGTGCATCCCCAAGGAAACGCTGAAGTGAGCACCTGGATACATGGATTCTCCACTGAACTTTGTTCTTCCATATTCTTTCTTCTTAAAGAAATCATTTACTTAGAGGTGACAAGAATTAAATACTATTTTGCAGCTGAATTGTTGTTTACTGAAGCAGCAATTAACCACATCATATGACCTTCCATACATACAATAAAAATAGAACTGGATGAACTTGTCAGCTTTCCAGTATTTAACAGTACTTCGTTACAGAAAATATCCTTCATTTACCTTCAGCCATGCTCAACCCTGTTCGAATAAAGAACTCTCTAGCACTTAACTCTAGATGCCGGTCACTTCAAGCTGTGGCTCTGCATGGTTCATTCTCATGCATTCTTCACAAGAATTGGTTTGAGCTTCTAGATGTTTATCAGAAAAACATTTGAAGCCTAAAGTGATGTGGGAACTTTTTTCTCCTTTCAAAGAGCTTTGTTTCTGCATGTCTTCTTCCAGTAAAACTGATAGAATTCAGCAGGAACATTGGCTGATAAGTACAAAAGCCTTTTGAAGCAAATCCCTAGAATTTAAAATTTGACAGAACAAACTGAAAACCATGAATAAAAGCATAAGACATACGGGTAAAAGATAACTAAGATATGCACACACACAAAAAAATTCATGCATCATTTGCAAGAAGTTTTATCTCGGGGAGGGGGTTCTAGGTTTCAATATATCTGAAAGCTTGGTCAACAGCTCTCCGCTACAAGAAGCCTGCCACCTAACTTCCATTCTAAAGTTAACAATCCCATTCTAAAACTAACAATCCCTATCCAGAAAGTAGTTCTTATTTTTCACCTGTTCTGCTTATCAAAAGACTGCACAAGAACCTGGCTCTCTGATGGCTAAAAAATCCCTTTACATTTCCAGTTAAAATATGGGGCTGATTTATACATGCTTGCTCCTGTGACAACCTGGTTGTGACTTTAAATGTCTCTTTCTCCTTCCAGCTTTTATGTGTCACTAGATCAGCAAATCAAGCTCTTACAGGGTATGTTTATACAGCCTTTCATAGGCAAATATGCACATGCTCTCCTATGCAGCTAGCTGGCTGTGTGAGAGCCAGACACAAACCGGATGCTGTGTAGGCCTGCATAGGACATTACTGAGCCTGAACTGATAGGCTTGATGAGCGCAGCAGCTTGGTCTTACACCTCTTGGGTCACATTAACATCGCCTCTATCTGGCTCAAAGCATGGAAAGAATGAGTGTGTACTTCCAAAATACCCCAAGCACGCAAGCCTCAGTTGCTCCTTTGAGAGCCTCTCTACTCCTTCGTGCACTCCTCTGCAGTCTTGCTGATCTGCTGCCTTCTCTTTCGAGCAGGGCTTATCACCAAGCTACCCAAGCACCTCATCTGTGCTGTCCCCTGATGTGCCAAGAGGCATTCAGAATGACAAGAGGGGCAGATTTTGTCATCCCCTTCCCTGGGTTCCATGGGGGTGACCTACACTCTCTAGGAAATAGCTCCAATCTTGTAGTACCAGGTCAGCTATGGTGATGGCCTCAGAGCTCACCAGCAAGCTCAGCTTCCCAACAGAAACACCAACACTCTGCACCTGGGTGCAGTTTTGCAGCCAATGAGCTTTGCTTTGATTTTGCATGCAGGGCTGAACAACAGAGCGAGCGCAAGAAGCAGGAAGCCACCTCTACCATACAGGAAAGAAAAACTGGCCAACTCTAGTGAATCTGTATTTTATTAAATTAACCTGATTTTGCGTTTGAAAGTCAGAGCTACACGATTTGCTTCTTACTGTAATTAACAGAAAGCATCGATTATCGTGTAATAAACAACCTTGACAATGAGGAAGTGTCAATTTTGCACTGGCATTGTGGATCATGGCAACTAATTTCATGAAATAGTTAAATCAGTGGCATCATTATTCTGTCAACCATGACAAAGGATGGACATTTTATATTCAAACAATGTGGAAGCTGGATCTGAAATTACATTAGTGCACAAATTTATGCAAAGGACAGCATCCTTTCAATCATTTTGGGCAGGTCCCTTAGCAGTGTAAAAGCTCATGATCTTAGAAAGAACCCAACTAAACAAAACCCAACCACAAACCCCCAAGCTACCATTCAGACATCTGTAAGTCGGTATTTCCTGATCTATTATTACCTTCAATACCTGTTCATCAGCTACAGAGCTTCTTGGAGACAGAGCCAAACAGGCATCTTTATGGGACCATTCATGTTTATTACATCTGTGCTTTGTATCTACCAACAACAGGCCACTTTGTTTTGTCAAACAAAACCTACAAGCACCAGTTGTCCTTGGATCACTTCAACTTTCAAAATAAATACTATCTAGAACTCAAACACTGCAAAGGGATTGAAAAACAAGTGTCACTGACAGATAAAAAGACAGATTACTTATCATATGTACTCACATTTGCTTTCTATCTGTAAATATTAGCTCCCATATATATATAGTGTTCAAAATCACTGGAAATACAAATAAAGCTAGATATGACGGAAAACAATAGTTCATCAAAACAGGATATCACAAATGTTATGTTACAGCTCTAAAGATCTAACTTGCCTAATTCTTTTGAAGGTTTTTTGCTGATCAAACTTTCTATGCAACAGCTAATTCCATCTCCTCTTCTATACGCTAGTATTATCTATAACATGTTGAGAGTCAGAAACAGATGAATATCTCTGAACTATCTTAATGTCTAAGCAGAAATCCTTTGATGCTGACCTCATCTTGAAGGTACAGGAAACAGTTTGCAACCCTCAAGCCTGAAACTGACTGGGGACTCCATAGCACAAATCAGTGAAGACATCAGGTGTAAGAGAGGCTGCTGTACCAAAAGACTTCAGCGGCAAGAAATGCTTCTGCATGCCTTTCCCCTGTGCAACAGCTGGCTCCCCCCATCCCCTCACCGGGAAAGATGGCTGCTGTGAACCACTTTCCCTTGACAGTGATGAATACCTCCACTCATCAGTTCACACAGTGCTCAAAAGTCAATGCACGCTTTGAAAAACATCACATTAGAAACATGGCTCCATTGACACACCATGTTTCTAAGGACACAGCATTGACCACAGCTGCATCTGCTGGGAAGTGTGTAAATACAAGGCATGCACTACACTGAAAATTCACATGAGCTATGAGGTATAAACTTTAAGGAAATCTAAGCACTAACCCCAGTCACATTCAGACTGGTAAAGCTACAAAGGCATTTTCACAGACAATGGTCTAGGAGTTCTGCTAGTTCCCAGGGATTTCGCAAAGCATTTTTCTCTCGTTACCTTGGTAACGGCTACCTTGGCACCCCTGTTGATAAGCTGCACCACATTCTCCACTTGGCCTTTGTGGGCAGCTATGAGCAGGCGTTCTGAAAGCACGGCAACCACATCCTGCTGGCTCATGAATTAGGAGAGACAGGTTTTCACAATTCCTCGTTCCAAAAACAAAGGCTTGGGATCAGTTCAAACAGCATGCAGACAGGCGAGGAAGGACCCCAGCTCCCTGGACACTGACGTTACTGCTATGCCATCTTCTGGACCTGTGGATCAGAAAACAACACTGCTGTCAGCAAGGTTTCAGAGACAGAAGCACTGCAGCAGCTCCTTCTCAGGTGTTTGTCTTTGCATCGCTTTGGAAGGGGGTCACAAAAAAGCCTCAAAGCCTCCTGAAGACACTGTACTTCTGTTGCAATGCAGAGGGATACAGACAGTACCACATAATGTGCCCTCAATCCCATAGGTCTGGGACAAAAATCCTTAAACTTCCTGAGAGCTTCTGGCCTAACCTGTATCTGTGTGCCCCCCTTTCATTCTGTCCTTCCCACTGCACTTCCCAGACTTTAATTAGCCAAGGACAAGTTAACTACATCCACTGCTAATAGTAGCTCAGCCTGTGTTGGCCAAAGGAACAAGAATACGTTATAGATACTGGCTGCTGATACAAATACACAAACCTCTGCAGTGAAAGGACTGAGTGCAGTCAGCAATTAAAGGCAGCTGACTGCTCTCTCACCAGTATAAAATGCTTCACAGCCTCTCTCAAGGACATCTCTGGGAGGGATCACGACCTGCAACTGGGAAACACTCATTTTTGCTGTCAATGAGAAATGATGTCCCCCCTGCAGTGCTGACATCACGCCCCACTGACCCCAGCAACAATTCAGATGTAGCACTCGTCACACAAACTTGCGTGTTCTTCCTGGGCTCCACTGACGTGTTCTGTGAGCCATCAGAGCCGAAAAAGGATTTCTGACATAGTTCCAGAAAATGCATCCACAGATCACTTTAAGCTATAGGACCCAGAACCTGCCCACTCTGGGAGGGTTTCAGCTTTACCTCTGCTTTTCACACATGGGTATTTAATTGTTTCAGTACAGGAAAAACACCTTCAAGATAGCCAGTGTGTATCTAGATGATTTATCGTTCTCTCTTGAAATTGTACTGCACCTTATCAGCTACCAGTATTACAGGCATTGCACAGTCTAAGTAATCGCTACAGGGACTAAATGATCATGGAGATTGATAGCAGAATACAATGCCTCTCACCCTTACATTATCCCTTTGAATCCATCTCATAACAGCAGTAACTAAAAGCAATTACTAAAAGCTATTACTGCTTAATGTCTTTGCTACCCCCCTAAATTGATCTGTTTGTCTCAGTTTAGCTGATACTACAAAACCCTCCCCATCATAATCCCACCACTCAGGGGACTGACATTTTCGCCAACAGCTTCAGCAGGGAGATCAGCAGCAGAACAGCAGAAAGATTTAATTTCCACCCTCATACCAAGATGACACTACCAGCAACAAGGAGAAAATGCATGGATGGCTGTGGCACATGAACTCTCTGTCTTTAAAATACTGGGGGTGAGACCTTTTAATGAACATCATTCCAGTGTTACTGGACTGTGTTCACCAGTACCCCTTCTAAGACAAAAAGATGCTGTAGCCCTGTTTAATTAAATAGTTAATAGGGTACTGTGGCCTCCTGTGTCACCAAAGTGGTATCCAAAGTCCCTGGATGCTACAGGATCACTGATGTACACTAAGCATTTTCAATCATGTATATTAAAACCATTCTGGTTAATTTGTAGGAGTAGAAGATATTAGGAGAATTTAATCTGCACTCCAGTGGTAATTTGTATTAATGAATCTTCAAATACCTTATGAGCGGTAATTCTTATAACACCCTTTGAGGTAAATAATACGCTCAAGAATATTACATGCATTTTAAAAAAAGGCCCTTGAAAGCACAGGAAAGTTACTGGTTTCTCCAAGGTTAATAGAAAAGTTATGTCAGAGCCAGAAAGTAACTCCAGATAATTTCTATATATATTAAGTAATACTATTTCCAGGTAAAATATTCAGGTTAGCTTTTCCTCACCTTCCCCTTGCTTTCTAAGTGTAAACATGTTTGGCGTAACATGGAAATAACCACACATTTATTCAGAGAAACCCAACAAACTTTCTGGGCCCCAGAGGCACCACAGCAAGAGACAACAGAGAAATGGTGCCACTGGACTGGTCTCACACCCTCACTGTGACAGACACAGTCTGGACACCCTGGTAGCATGCAAAAGATGGAAAACAGAAGACAAATCCCTTATATCTTTCACCAGCACTGTACACATCATATCCTGCTGCTCTGGCACCCTGATGTGCACAGTATAGTACAAACCAAGAAGTACAGGTGGCCTACACTTAGTAATTTGATCTGTGAAAAGCAACCCAAGTTTCAACATCGCCTCCCTAAGTATATGCTTTCTGGTGACTTGTGCTATTAAAGCAAGCTGAACCCCTGTGAGCCCAGCCCCCAGCTCCCAACACATGCCAGAGCAGCACCTCTGTAATCCAGGAGCACTTCCCACTCCTTCCCTCCCAACCAGCACACAGTGCAGGGCAAGCCTTACAACAGGGATCTTTCTCTGTGAGCTTTTCAGGCAGAGGAGTGATTTGTTTCCGTGCCAACCTTGGCTGTGCAGCGGTGGTTGCCAGATGAACTGTACCCTCGCTTCTTTGTCCCCACCTAAGCTGGCTGGCTGTGCTTTGGATAGAGTCATGCACAATACAGTGACAACTCTGCGTCTTAGAACATTTGTGGTCTAACCCTGCTTGGTTTTCTTACCCCTGAAATTAAAAATAAAGAAACAAAACAAACCAGTAACATCACTGTGACTGAGAGATTTCCATATCCACTGCAAAAATCTCCATGGAAATATTTTCCTGACATGCTGACACTTCTGAGCAATTTCACAGAAGCTGTAGGTGTTCATTACATCTTAGCCACAAAGCTAGAAATGTACCTTAATACATCAACTGACTCACAACAGTGTAAAGTTCAGTGCTGCTGGGGAAAAAGTCTGGTTAACAGGCACGTACCTGCACAAGGTAATGCTGGAAATTGTACTCCCAAGTTTGAATTTGATTTCCTCTTTCTCACTGCATTCCCATCACTGCAGTACATTCCCCCCCAGAGATCAAGAGCCTCCTTAGCCTGCCATGTCCTGCCACACTGGTGCGACAAGCTGTGATGGCACTGCTGTTACCACGTAGTTTGCCTTCTTGCCTCTTCCACTGCTTGAATCACTTATAAAAGCATAGCAAGGAGCTGATTCAGCTATTGGTCTTTTACGGATGTCTCCCACATTGACCAAGTCTCCAGCAGTCGTCAGTTCCCTTTACTGTCACATCACAAGTCTGGCTCCTGCTCTGGGCTGTTTCACAGATGGACACTGGCACAACAGGTCACATTCCCCACACCAGCTGCTTTACATCACCTTAGCTGAGATTATTTGCAACTCAGAAAAGTGCATGCAGTTAGGACAGGAAGCCCAGACAACTCTAAGACCAACTTTCCTTTTCTCCTGAGCTGGTAGGCAGATGACCAGCGGGAGAGGGAGGGGGAAGAACCCTCCCATGGAACCTTCCCCAGCCTGATGGCTGAACAAGCAGTGGCATCACTCCCTGCCAGCTTTAACTCTCTACATGCCGTACACATACAAAGCATCCTTACTCAATCATGTCCCTACTTGCAGCAGAAGGAGGAGGGTACCAGGTGTCCAAGGACTATAATTAAAAGCTCAACCACCCTTTTCACACCCAGATGGTGCAAAATGAGCCAAACAACACAATTACAGGTGCTGCATCACATCCCTGCTCTCCAGGATTAAATCCCTTATTACCATCCCCCAAATCCAGGAACTCAGGGGAAACACAGAGCTCAAGAATATTCAAACCTTCTGCCTTCAAAACAACAACAAAACAAGGATTTTGCTTTAACGTATTTTTAAACAAGCCACCTCTGTGTTTCTTTAAGATCGGATTACTTACCTGGGGCAGGCTGGGAAAGCAACTACAACCTACTTCCCAGTCCTCTCCAGAGAAGCCAGCCAGGTGTGAAGCCCACCGGTTCAGTTGCTACACCAAAGGGCAACCCCTTCTCAGAATAACCTGCTCACCCCATCGGCAGAGCTTGGAAACAGACAGGGTGATCATGGATTAATATTTCTGACCAGGAGCAGTGAGGCACCATTGCCAGGCACTGAGGTCCAGCCACATCCCTATGGATGCCGCCCGCAGCTCAATGAGTCACTCTGCTCTACGGATGCTCTAGGAGATGTTTGGCCAGGATGGCACAGCAAGGCACAGGCAGGCAGCCGGCTGCTTGGTGGCAGGGTCTTAAAGCTCACAGCTGCGGCCTCCCTCCCGTGCAATTGGCAGAGTGGACAAAAAACCACTTCACGCACCTTCCCCCTCCCCAGCTCCTTCCCCTCCAAACTGCTTGCAGGCTGCTTCAGCATCTGTATCGCCAAAGAAGTACAGGAAAGATGATTTCTAAAAAACAGAGGGAAGCCCAGGACAATCAAAGGTGTTATTATGAAAACCACACCAGTAGCAGCTGTACCTGGAAAACAGCAAAGCCCCGCCAAGTCAAGAATAATGTGCTTTTGGATCAGTACTTTACAAAATCAACACTATTTTTAGAATTAGATTTTATACCAATCAACGTTTTGAACTGGACACCTACATAAAAGTCTGGTAGTTTATATGTTGCTCTCTGCATTTTTTCCTATTGTTTTCATTGCATATTTTATCACACCAAGTAAAATTATCCAGTTTGCATATGGACAGTTGTGTGATTCATCACCCTGAGTATCAGCACGGTCTGGTGGGACATCAGTGAAAGCACTTCCTGGGCTTTTATTTTTTTTCCCCTGCTTGTTGCTATTAATTATTGCAACAATGACTATTTAGCAGCCTCTGAGGGAGCATCTGCATGACAGCTGCTCATCACGCTTCCCACCACAACCAGACTGGACTGGTTGATGGTACTGCTCCACTGCAGCTGGTGGCCTTGTTACCACCAAGATCAACCTCCAATGCTGCACTTGCCAAGCATAATGCTTTTGGAGGGAGGCACAGACACATGGAGACCAATGATGAACATCAGAGGCAGTTTCAAGTCACCAGTTAGGCATCACTAATATCTTTGTATGAAGACAACTGTTTTTCTTCCCCTTCTGTTTCTTCCCCTTTTTGTCTTACTTTTACTTCCCATCTTTGCCACACAGCCCTGACCCCATTCATGCAATAAGCAGGTTATAAACTTGCAACTTCCCATATAACATGATTTGGTTTTTTTTTTATTTGGCTTATCTCATTGACGTTTCACAACTTTATTCTGCTCCCTGCCCTCTCTTCCAATACCTGCCTGTACACATGTCAAAACCATTCGGGACAAGGGAGCTCAACTGTCAGCAAGCCCTCAGTTAGTTGAGCACTATTTACATGACAAAACAGTATCTATTGTTTGACAGGGACAGTGTCTGCGTGCAAATACACATGCATGAGATATCTGGCTCTCATTTGCATAAAACCAGTTAGGAGGTCTTTCCAGCTCACTGCTGCTTAACAGCAGCTGTGCTGGAGCCCAACCTTGGGAATGAAGCAGGCAGGCGGCTGTGCTCGTGGGAGAGCAGGGGTTCATGTTATGCTCCCACACAATGGGAGAACTGTCCCTTACCAGCATCTCCTGTGTAAGGAGCCACCCATGAATCAATTAAAACGCCACACAGATCCCACTGAAGCTGACTGCAGCACTTCACCGGGAGCAGGTGCCAAAATCCTTCCCATAACAAACTCCCTTTGCTCCTCTGCTGCTCTTTCGTCCTTTCTTACTCCCAAGGTACAGTCCTTCATTGCCAGGAAAGGCCTTCCAAACTCCCTACTCCACCAGCATGGTGGTTTTAGAGACACTGCTTTTCAAATTACCTATAACACAGGCAGTATCTGACATTGAGTTTGGGGACCTTGCTGCCCCCATGGTGATGTGGTGGTATGGAGGTCTCCTCCTCCTCGCTTTTGATCTGAACACTCCTCCCTGCCAGCACAAGCAATCCCACAGTCTCCCACAAAATAAGCTATTTTACCAAAATGATCCCAAATCTTTTTCTAATATATTAATACAATGAAGCATGGAAGACCACTGCCCATGAATGGATATCCCTGGTCCCCTCCCTCCCTTCTTTTGTTTCCTTTGTTGCTTTCTATTCTAGATAAAACACACTGCAGTTTTCTTCCCCCCTTCCCTCTAGATCTTTTTTTCCAGCTATCTTGCTTGTTCATCCTCTGCTGTATTTCTTTTGAGGCCTGGTACTCAAAACCCCACAGACTATATGCAGAGGACTCTTGATGTGAGCAGCCCTAAAGGCGACCTGGCTGCAAGGGGAAAAGTACTGAGCAGAAGAAGGTATCTGCTGAAATACTGACAGAGAAAATGCTTGCTGGCCTGTGAGCCTGGGAACTGCCAGCGCTGGTGCTAGCAGCATCCTTTAGAAGCACAGCCACCGTCTTTGAAGTGCAGCTGGGTACCTAGAAGCCAGAGGCACCCTGAGACAGCACCGATAAGCACAAAACCAAGGGACTCTAACAGCAACTTATTGTCTGAAAAGGTGCAAAATAGTCTGAAAAGGGGGAAAAACATCCTAAGAAAGAAAGGATCAGTAATTGCCATTGGCTGTTCTAAGTGAAAGATCAGGAAAACAGGCTGGAAAATAAAAATTGGTCTGAAAGAACAGAAATCATCATCTATTTGCTCTTGCAGGTGAAAAACGGAAACTAACAGCATCTATTGGCTGTTTCAAGGGGTGGTGCCCTATGCTTTCTTTTGTCTCTGTGCTATAGAAAGGACTAAAGGACTTAATTTTTTTTAACCGAAACCAGAGCTTTTCCTCTGAGAATTCCCTGTGCTACATGTAGTTTTCCTTTTCCTAAACAGGTTGAGCTCCCTCCATGAACCTTCTACAAGATCTTCTAGACAAGCTCTTGGACCCTCGCCAGGGATGTCTGGCTGACTCCCAACTCCATGACAAGGATCATCTTTGAAGTGAGACTCTGCCTGTTGCTTTCCTGGGCCCACTTATGGGGTCAGTTCGGTTTGTGAATATATATATTTACTGTGTTGATCACAAGTACTTGCTAGTGGTGAATTTTGTGTTATTTCTGGTAACATTAATAGAGCAGAGAAGTAGCCTCCATGTCCTTGTGTATTACAGAATCCCTGCAAACCCATGGTCGTGACTCCCGCAGGCCAGATAACCTTTCGGGTTGTGACAACTCCCTCTAATCTCCTTCACAGCTCCATTTCTGCATCCCAGAACCCCAGAGCTGGGCTTGCCTTTCCTTGCAGCTGCATCACACAAATCAAATTCACTTCCCAGCCCATTCCAAACTCTGTTTCTGCAGCTTAACCAGTCATTCCCTGCCTTCTAGGAAGCAGAGATCCACTCTCATAGTCGAGTAAGTGTAGTGCTTGGCACTCACCTCTGCAGAGTTTAATCATCATGATTTTGGAGCCAAATCCCCATGGATTTCCTCTCCTCCTGAAGTTCCTGCAACTCCTTCCCACCCCATGCAGAGCTTATGGTCCTTTCTGTCCCACAACCCATGCAGCCGTCTTCCTCTGCCGCGGAAGGAGACTAAGGTACTTTGCATATTTTCAGACACCAATAAATGTATTTGTGTTACGGGAGAAGAGAGAATCTGCTCTTCATGTAATCTCATCCTGCCTATCACCATAAACAGTGCCCCTGATTTTAATGTTCCTGTTATCAGGTAGTAAAATGAACACTGATTATCTTCAGAGTTTGGCCCCTTCATGTACAAGACCTGTCAAGGGAAATATATACAGAATAAATGGCAAAGGATATGCAAGTACTACTTGCTTCATAAATCTATTTGTGAGTTGTGAAAAATCATCAATCACTATGGCCTCAATATATTTTCCTCAAAGAGGATCACAAATCAATTCAGAAGTTTTCTGCAGATGTCTGGATTTCTTATTTAGTTGCTACACTTGAAGGAGCTGGAGAGGCTGATGTTACTGCTCCAAATGTTTGTGCACTCTCTTGAATAGGTCCAGAAAACTGGATAATTATCAGTATATTTTAAAAATATCACAACTACTACACTGCAAACCACACCTCTTGAATCTCTAGGTTCATCTAGTGGCAGAATTTCAGTATTACACAGATGAGTATTTTCACTACCGAGAGGAAACACATCTTAAAACAACAGCTTAACTGCCCAATTAATTCTACACTTAAAAAGCTGATGCCAGTGAGTACTATGACAGTCCTGTGCAGTGAATATAACAGATCTAAAGTATCTGCTCTGCTTCACTGATAATTAGTGTAAGTAGGGCCATTACAAATTTATGAATCAGGCGCCCTGACTCCATATGTGACCTATGAGAGGCAGTTTAAACTGACTTCACCATCTGATCCAACATCATAACACAGAAGTGTCATCATGGTAATATTTCCTAAGTATCCAGCCACATTTTCAATGTTTTTATGGGAGCCTGCTATTAACCAGAAGTTTAGTACCCTTGGCCCAGGAGCCCTATACAACCTTATGAGAATTCCAAAGAAGGTTGTTTAGGACATTTGTGAGGGACAAACAGCCAGTTGTATCTAACACACAGAATCACAGACTGGCTGAGGCTGGCAGGGATCTCTAGAGGTCATCTGATCCAACACCCCTGCTCCAGCAGAGATGGTTGCCCAGAATCATGCCAGATGGCTTTTGAATGTCTCCAACGATGGAGACTCCACAACCCCCCTGGGCAACCTGTGCTCAGTCACCCTCATAGTGAAAAGGTGCTTCCTGATGTTCAGAGAGAACCTCCTGTGTTTCAGTTTGTGCTCATGGCTTCTGGTCCTGTCACTGGCATCACTGAAAAGAGCCTGGATACAACCTCTTTGCACCCTCTCCTTCAGGTACTCCTGTACATTGATGAGATCCCCTTCTCTTGTCTCTGTTCAGCCTTCTCTTATGCAGGCTAAACAGCCCCAGCTCCCTGTCTTTGCTCACAAAAAAGATGCTCCAGTCCCTTCGCGGCCCTTTGGTGTAAAATTTATGAAGCAATAGTCACCTGAAGCCATTGGAAGGAACGTGTTTAAAATTGCACACATGCTCATTGTGTGCAGGTTTACCCCATAAGAAGAGGAAATTACTTGTTCATCCAGAGGACAGGAAAGCCTATAAAACAGTAGGGTATGTGCTACTCACAGAATAGTTTGCACAGCTGATTAACTCATTACATTTGCAATCTAAATAGTTTCTCCTGGAATGAGATTAGGAAAGGTAGAGATTTTCACCAGTGGGACTCATACAGCAGGACAGCATCCCTAGCACAAGCATGACCCTGCGGTACACCACCCTGGAGCACACTCATGCTTTTTTCTCAGGAATACCAACATTCTTGTCTACTGTCTCCTTGCTAGCTTCTTTGGTGCCTTCTGCTTCCTTTCACGTGCCCATCACCCATGTGGCCAGTGTGTGCTGCACATTCAGGTCACTCTCATACATCCTTTCCCCCACCTCTTCTATGAAGGAAGGTTTTCCCAAATAAGTGTAAGAAACAATAAGGTTCACACCAGCTTTAGTGATATTTCAAACATCTTCACAAAAGGATTAAAAGCCAGAAACATCAGGATTCTTTTATCATCCACCAAAAAAAAATCTGTATTTTCATGAATTCTTATTTTAGAGATTGCATGGCATGGATATAGAATCATAGAATAGTTAGGGTTGGAAAGAACCTTCAGATCATCAAGTTCCAACCCCCCTGCCATGGGCAGGGATACCTCTCATCCATGTCGCCCAAGGCTCTGTCCAGCCTGGGACTGAACACTTCTTAAGGGCAACCTGTTCCAGTGCCTCACCATTCCAAGGGTAAAGAACTTCCTTATACCTAATCAGAATGTCACCTGTTTAAGTTTAAAGAAGTTCATGCAGCAAGTCTTACCCCAGAGCTATGATTCACAGTAACAGTCCAAAAATTATCACTTCCATTTTATTACATGATGTTCCTCCCAAGACAGTCATTGATGACTGAAGCCAAATCTCAGATTTGTGAGAGCAAAAGAAAAAAACAAGCCGATTGCCAAGTGTTTGGCACCACCTCTTCTCTCTCTGTTCTGACCACAGATGACTGAATGCAAATTTTCAGAACTCTCCAAAACTCAGGGACACTCTGGACAGCACTGTGACATCAGATGTAAACAATGAAGTTCACAAAGCAGTGCAGACACATACCACTGACTTACTCAGCTAGGTTCCCTTTACAGTCAACAAAGGACATGATCCACATCATCCTGAAGTACATTTCAACTGTCAGATAAATGACACTCTAAAATTACTTACCTCATTAAGCATCATCTCAGATACTCCACTATAAACATTCAAAGTTAGATTAAATGAATCCTATCCACAGTATCTGTGAGAAACACTCAGTTTTCTGCAGTTTGCTAAAGGACTTCTATCTGCCTGACTTCACCATGACATCTCCTCTTAGTGGCAAATCACTGTGATTTATTTAGCATTACAACACTTGGATTGGAGAAGCAATGCAAAAAACAACTGGCGCGGAAAGTATCAGCAAATCTCACTAATGTCTTGTCTTCTGCATGGATTTTAGAAATCATACCACACTCTTCGGTTTTATTTTCTAAGCTCTAAACTGCTTCTGGCAATGATCCCACAAGCCTGGCTCACTCTTCAGTGAGCTATTTCCCAGAAACAATGGAACAACTTAGCAAAGGGAAAGCCTCTCCTTGTGCTGAGGATGGGGCTTTCTAATGGGACAGTCTCTGACTTTCTCTCGGAAAAAAAAAAAATCATCATCATAAACCTTATTCCAGCAGGTGCACAGTGTACTACTGCAACATGCTGTGCACAACCAGGTCAGGAACAAATACATTTTATGACATTAAACACAAACCCTTTTCAGAATCATCACAGAGATTCCTGGATCCAACTCCCCCTCACATGAAATAGGCTAACTGGAGAAAGCTAAGTTATTTCTTCTCTCTGTGTACATCGCATTTACATATATGCACAAGCATGTATACATCTGTGACAGAACTGCAGCTCATTTCTATATCCATCAGCAATTTAACAGTTAAATAATATTACAGAATTACATCCTTCGGTCATTCTGTCTCCAGTAAAAATTCTCTGCTTCCCTGTCCACTCACGTACATTTTCTACATGTAGCTTAGAGGATGAAAATACTATTTTACACATACATAAAAGCATGTGAAAATATAGATCTAATTTCTAAGGAACTATGTGCATTCTTACAAGGAGTTTGGGCTTTTAACACTGACAACTCAAAAGGCCAAAGATTTTAAGGAACTATGTATCCAGATTTTGGTCTTTCATTTTCCTCTCCATCCAGCAGTACTACTACTACTACTACTACTAATGTCCTGGTTTGCACACCAGGGAAGTGGTAGACACTATATATACATCCATGCAAGTTGTCAAAAACATAGAAAAGCATTATAGGCTCCATCTACCTAAAAATTCCATCTCTCACAATGCTTTCCTGTACCTGAGCATTTATCCTGCTTAACCATTGATGTAGCTGTGATTCCTTTTGCAGCACAAAATGGAATAAAATAAAAGAATTGCAATCTATGTTTCTAACAATGTATTGCTCAGTCTGACACTGCTTTAATTATAGGATTTTTAGCAAAGATTGATTTGGGTTTTCTTCTTTCATGCATATCAGAATTGTGAGTGTCTTAATATGTCAAGCAGCACTATTTCATTTTAACATATTCGCTGTTAAGACAGCATGAGAAGACGCGCAGCTTGCTTTCACACAAGGCTCATGAAACAACACAGCTGTATCACACATAAAAAGTTAAAAACCAATACTGTAATATACCTTAGATAAATATCCCAGCTGGTCAAGCACTCCACAAAAGGAAACTCTCCAGACTACTCTGAAGGAAACCAGTTACTGAATGCCAAGCGTTTTCTCCCAGCTGGGTCTGGGCAGGGCACAAGGTGATGTGTCTCAGGGGATAGGCTCCATAGGCATACCTCTTTCAGCTGTGGAAAGGCAGGAGTGGTATCTGAGTTCAAACGCCTGGGCAAGGCCTGGACACTAGAATCGCCTCCCTCCAGCCGCCTCAGCTAATACTTCATAGTAGCTTCCCACTGAATATGTGATTCTTCAGGTCTACAAGTTCATCTCTTAAGGTCTAGAGCTACAACATACAAAACACCTAAGGATGTTGCTTTGCAGTGAGTTTCTGAACATAGACATTCAATATTCAAAAGTAAAAGGCAATTAAAAATCACTGAGAAAACTGCAAGCATCCTCAAGATGTTCTCTGTCTCTGCCATTGGAAACTGTTGTTGTCTACCTGTGTCCTGGAGAACTTGGATCAGGAAGCCATCTTCCTCCTTCCTGCAAGGCTCCCCTCTTTGAGCAGGTGAACATGGTCCACATAACAGGACGTCTTTCCCTATACAGCTGCTCAGATATTTCCCCATGCAGGTTTCATATCAGCCCCAGGAGCTTGTCCCTCCCAGGTGGTTTTTCCCTGACAAAGTAGCTCTTCCTACGAGCCAGTCTCTTGCTTAGGGAAATCAATAGGACACTTGACACTTTTCTTCGTTAGCACTGAGCCACCAGTCCTTAGAAATCCCTATTTACTCAGGAACTTTAGTGCATTTCCAAATGTACTTCTGCGTGGCATTATTTTTATACATTTCAGGCAAAAAGAAAAATTTGAAAGTCAGACTTGGTTTTTACTCACTCTTAGTTTTTTCTGATGAACATTTTACAGCTGTATCTTGCAGGGCAACCTCTGGCTGAGGACAATGGGGATTCCAGCTTCAGTCTTCTCCAGTGCTGACAGCAACAGTGAGTCTCTGTACCACAGAACGGTACTCTGCTCCTGCGCAAGGAGGAACACATCATAAATGGAGTATCAGAGCAGACTGAGGAGTACAGAAATTTAACACCGGCGCTTTCTGCAGCATTCGGCTGCCTGTATCCATCTGGGCAAACCCAGCCATTTCCTCCTGAGGTTTTCACACCCGCTTCCCACTATAAACAAAACAAGTCCAAACCATGGCTCTCCAGTCTGGTTCCCAGCTAACTAATCTCAGAAAAATCAAAGCAGTGAGAGCAGAGAGACCTTCGTACCTTCCCAGAAATCAGGCAACAAATCAGGAAAATTAGGAAAATTACTTGTCCTGCTTCTCTCTCTAGTACCTCCCCATCACATCTCACTGTCACCCTAGCCCAGATATCCCGTTTCAGCCATGGCACCTAGGTGCACATAAGCAAGTAAATTTTTCTCTGGTTATGGGAACTTACTAGGTGCCTTCATTAAGGTTTCCATTTTCACCCTGTAATGCCTCTCTTATTCTCTTTACACAAATACTCCTCCTACTAGCTCCCCATTCTTGCTGGTTTGCCAGGTTTATTTGTAGCCGTAACTGTTGTTACGTCCTTTCTGAAGCCAGCATATCCCCTCTAAACTCCAGACAGACTACCATGTTAGCAGTATTTGTGAGCAGATGAAAGACTCACAGGCCTGCACTGCTAAAAAAAAGCAGGTCTCTACTACTCCCGGGTCATAAATTCAACCCTTGAGGCACACAGAGGTGGAGGGGCTGGGGACTCACGGTGGTTTCCTTTCCAAAGGTAAAATGGCAGCTCTACATCTGTAGAGAAACAAGTTACAGAAGCTTCCCCAGGGCACAGAGGCAGAGCACCCGTCACTTTAACAAGGAGGAGATGGGCCTTTACCCTCCTCCTAAAATCCCTGACATAGAAGCAAAGGATCTGCCAGAGCCTGGGCTGCTGGTAAAATAGAGCAAGCCATAAAAGTAAACAATGTGCTGAATTATCACCTATCACCAATGTCACTGCTTGTTCAGCAGTGTATCAAGTCCTTTGTCCTGCTTGAACTTCTGAGAGCTGCAGACAGAAAACTGCTAAGAATAAATAATCTCTCTTGATCTCTGAAGCAGAAATCATTGCTGAAATGCCAGTTCAGTGACTTCAATTAGAAAGTGCTGTTGGAAGACCTTACCATCCCTCTTTCATACTAATTAACATCTCAGCATAATTCAGATGCTTTTCTTATCCTTTTTCCTAACGCATTCAGATCAGCAGATGTGTTTATGTAGGAAAAAAGTGGTAATACAAAAAGACACTGGAAAACTAACCACTGGTTATGTCTATGACTTGACCTTTTGGTACTGTTTTGCTGCCTATGTTGTCAAAGACAATGCCATTGCTTGAAAATACACCTGTTTCTTTTAAATTAGAAATTCAACTGAAATATAGAAAAGAGAACAAAACAAAACAAAAACAACTACCCAACTTGTATCTAAACTGCAGGCAGGCTAGTAATAGAATCATAGAATCATAGAACAGTCAGGGTTGGAAAGGACCTTAAGATCATCCAGTTCCAACCCCCCTGCCATGGTTCCAACCCCACCTCCCACTAAACCATGCCACCAAAGGCTATGTCCAACCCAGCCCTGAACACCGCCAGCAATGGAGCATTCACAACTTCCCTGGGCAACCCATTCCAGTGCCTCACCACATGCACAGGAAAGAACTTCTTCCTCATATCCAATCTAAACTTCCCCTGTTTAAGTTTGAACCCATTACCCCTTGTCCTATCACTACAGTCCCTCATGAAGAGTCCCTCCCCAGCAGCCCTATAGGCCCCCTTCAGATACTGCAAGGCTGCTATGAGGTCTCCCTTCAGCCTTCTCTTCTCCAGGATGAACAGACCCAACTTCTTCAGCCTATCTTCATACGGGAGGTGCTCCAGTCCCCTGATCATCCTCATGGCCCTCCTCTGGACTTGTTCCAACACTTCCATGTCCTTTTGATGAGGACACCAGAACTGCACACAATACTCCAACTGAGGTCTCACGAGAGCAGAGTAGAGGGGCAGGATCCCCTCCCTCGACCTGCTGGTCACACTCCTTTGGATGCAGCCCAGGATACCGTTGGCTTTCTGGGCTGCAAGCACACACTGCCGGCTCATGTTCATTTTCTCATCGACCAACACCCCCAAGTCCTTCTCCACAGGGCTGCTAATATGTCATGTTCAAGATGAGGTGCAAAAAGACATAGCTTAAAGTTAGAATCACTGAAATGGAAATCAGAGAGAGATCTTCGGAGCTCATCTAATCAATTCTTACAGCTTGGATGAATTTACACACTACTTCTACTTAGGAACAAATGGAGTACCCTGAAAACAGGTTCCCAGGTCCCAGACAGTGTACAAGGAACACAGGTTATGTGCAGTTACAATTGCATTTGGGAACTGGAAAAATAACAGGTTCCTTTTTAGAAACAACCCAGAAACAAACCAGAAACATTACTGCTGTAAGCCTGATTAAGCCTAATTCAATTTAATTTTGATTAGCTGTATCATTGTGTTCACCTCATCAGGTTCAGCAGGAACACAGCTAGTGTTATTTCACACCTGGGTATCTTACCTTGTATCTATACTCCTTGAAAACTACATACTAACAGAAGTAACTTTACATTTACACAAACAGTTCATGTGGCAATTAATGTCTAGAATGCAGACTGCAATTTATGGAATTACCACAACAAGCTGCTAATTTACACATTCTTTATCAAAGACTAATTATGGTCTGAAACTTGGTTCAAAGAAAAGGGTCCAGACAGTAAAACAGATGATCTCTGTCATAAATTTGAGAGAAAAGCCAAGAGTCGGCAACTGGACAGACAGAGATGGTGCAGGAGGAATTCATCAACAGTGCAGTGAACAGTGTAAGAGCCCAGACATGCCAGCAACATCTTGGTTACCATTTTAATTTTGCAGGCAACACAGTAAAAAGCAAGGAGGGTATGCAGAGCAGCAGCAACAACAGAGTGAAATCCTCACACATCTCCAACATCACTGAATCACGTTATAGTAACAGAATTACAAATTATGAGACAAAATTCTGGACAGTTTTAACAATACAGAAGTATACAAAAGAGACAGATGCAGAAGTAATTTGTCAAGCTATAGGTACAGTGTGGTCACAATCACTGACAGAATCCTGAATTATTAGGAATCTGAGTGGCAAGAATGACTCTTTTCCAAATGATCCAAAATACAGAATTGCTGCTGATGGTCTGGAAAAGCAGAAAAAAAAGCAGAGGTGATCGGATACAAAAATGTCAGCTTGACATCTCCATGTCCACAAGACTCTACTGGAAAGAAAGACAGGCATTTCTGGCCTATAGAAAAGGTATGTTGGGGGTGCACAGCAACGAAGAGAAGTCTTCAGCACAGAGACAGAAGTTGAGCTGATATTGCCTAAAGGTAATCTGACCCACAAGGCTCAGAATACAAACACTAACTACCAAACCACAGACAACAACTGCAAAATGCTGGATGGCAAGGATTCTCCAAGCAAATCACTGTGGAGGCACAAGAATCCAAAGAGGACATAATCAGAGAACAAAAGCATGGGCAGGATTTCAAGAACACTGGGGACAAGAGACAGCTGTCAGGTAAAGTGAGGATGAGGAGGCAGAGCAATATGTAAACTTTGATGATGAAGATGTCAGTAAAGATGCTTCCCAGAATGAAATGTGCAAAGCTGGACTGGAAAAGGCACAGGTGCATTAGAAAGAGGCACTCCACCAACAGCTACTGACAGCACGTTGAGCTACAAGAGAGAGAGCCGCAGAGAGTACCTAGAAGCGCAAATGTAATTGATGATGGCCCGTCCTTTTTTCAAGTTGGAAGAGATTCAAGTCAGCTTATGTTGGTATCAAAACCACAGGAACAAGAAGTGAGGGTGGACACTAAGCAAAGAGATGAAAAAGCAGTGCAATGATTAAGATTGAGCAGGGCAAGTGGAGGGATTAGCAAAAGAGGGCAGGCAAAGAACTTCTGCCTTTGCTGGAGAACAGACAGTTTGCAAGAAGGGAGAGCACAAGCTGTGAAAAAACATCTTTTGTCAGCCTTCTCTTCAAAGCCATTGTTGAGCTTCTGCACAGAGAGAGAACTGGAGGGAAGAAAAGAAGGGAACCCCGCAACAACAAACCCAAGCTGGGAAAAACCTCACTGGGGCTGCAGAGAGGGACTGCAGTTAAGCTGAAAGGACCCATGGCTACCAGAACCATAGGAAGCCAGCCTTCAACTGAGCCCTGCATCAGCACAAAGCCAGTACAGGAGCACCTCACAGGAATGACAGAGCAGATTCTTCTATCACTCCACCAACGAGATAGAAGACATAGCAGAAGAAAATATATACTCTTGAATATTCTTAAATGAATGCTAGAATGATGCTTGGTATACAGTAAAGAACCAAACATACCCCCAAAGTGTCAATTGTATAAATTATGTTAATTTGATGTGTGCACAGCCTTGTTCACAAATTGTTATGAAATGTTAGGTTTTAAGTTCCTGCCCTCACATGGCTTCTGGGAAACCTGGACGTTTCACTCAACAAAGAGTTATCTAACATAAATGAGAGCTAAAGGATGCAGAAATCATTTGGCAGACTGCGCTACTAGATGTACTATTCAGGCACTTCCCACTTTTCCCCAGGTTCACTGCTTTAAGGACAAGAGTATCTCTAAAAATCAGTAAGAGATACATCAGAAAAGTTTTAAAATTAGTGATTATTGAGAAATTTCCTGATATTAAAATTGAATAGAATAAGTTTACTTCAGAGAAAAATATCTAAAAAGTCTCTTGTGTTCTTTCCTTGGAAGGGAAGAAAAAAATCCTCCTTTATAGAGTGACCAAATCACTCTTCTGCTTCATCAAAATTCTGCTTGTATTTACATTGCTTTTTCTTCCTTGAAAAGTTAGACAAGGCAATAGTCCATCTGACAAGACAAAAGATACAATGGCATGGTTCCAGGAAGCATAACACAGAATTGTTTCAGTCTCATTGCATTTGCTTTCTGAAAACAATCCAGGCCATACTTAAGTAAATATTTATATTAAATTACTACATCCTTATAAACTATCAGATTTGATTAGTGTCCATGATTCAAGAAACATGTAGGTGTTTTCCAAAATGCACGGCAGTCCAGTTAGGAGGAGGTATTTCTGATTTTCGTTGGGAGGGAAAAGAAGATTTACATCCTCCTGTCTTTTGCATCAGGCATGCAAGTCTTCTTTAAGGAAGTTTAATAACATCTTTTTTCCTCCTCCACATTTTTGATGCATACATTAATCAATTACAAAACAACACTGTAACTGTGACATATAAGGGAGCAAATTCTAATTGCTGGAGATCAACAACAAAACTTTAATTGACCACAGTAAGACAAGAATGTGAATTTAAGAAAGTGTGACTAAAACACTAATATAGCTATCCTCATCTTTGAACTGTTGCTACAAGTGGCAAGCATTCCACTTGAGATTAAATGTCACATGCACCTGATATACAGAGTTCATTTGTATGCTGTATGCACATAGAAAAACATACGAACTAAGCTGTACAAATCCATTTTTAGCAGAACACATTACTTCTTATGACTCTTAAATATATTTTAGCAGCTTAGATATTAATTATTATATTACATAAGAGCAGGACTGTTCCTCTACGGAACCACCAATTAAATACATTCATCTACCAACATTCAGTTAATAAAATGCAAAGCACATATTTCACTGCCTTTGAAGGATAAATATGTTGAGCTCCACCATTCACCTGGTATACCTGGCCAAGTGTAAGTGATGCTGGAAAATACAATGAGTTATAAAGCAAGACTGGTAAGACCAGACAATGTTGATACTGATGCCATAACTCTTATTTAGCTTTCAATCTTCTAAATCCAAGGGACACAGATATAGTTTATGTTTAACGACTGATCTGTCAACACGACAGTATCTTAGAAAATCAGCTGTTCACAGAAAGGTGATCCACTTTTCCTTCAGTGCTGAGGTTGAATAAGTTAGAGAGTGTACTTTTCACAAACAATCATCATCATAGAACAAATCTTGTGCTGGTAAAGCCCACCAAAACCTCTCTTGAAACATGTTTGTTTGCTTGCTAACGATCAGAAATTTTTGGTGTGCCATTCCATAGCAACAGAAAATGAGCAGTGCTCCGAATAAAAGGCCAATCAATCTTATTTAGGAGTGAGTTGCAATTGAAGCCTTCCACACAGTGGCCACAAAAAACAGACAGAAAATATATGCAGCAGCTATTTAAACAGACGCTCTATTTTCTTTGAGACACTTTTGTAAGTCCAACCCAATGCACTGGGGACACAATCCATCTCCGAGTGCTCACCCTGCAGAGCTGCACTGTACGCCTCACTGAGAGTTCTGGCCAAGAAATTATGATTTGCCTGTGCAAAACTGGGTAGAAAAAATGGCAGACCTAGCTGTTCTAGGTTTAACACATGTATCAGATGGTTAGTGTCTGAAGAATATTCAACAATATGCATTACTGGGGCACAATATACTGAATTTCTTTCAAGATGACTGGATTTGACTATTTGCATAAAAACAGCTGAGCTGGGTAATGTTGCAGCAGCCCTCGGTAATGGTGCTAAAATGACAGCACAGGCAAAATCCCCTCTCACACCGGGAGAGTGTCCCCAAAGACCCACAGTCATGGCTTATAAATGTTTTCATGCAGTAACACCCAGAGGGGGGAGATGGTAATTTGGTCTCTTTGTTCATTTAGTTCTTAATCTCTCTGTTGAGGCGGACAACAGGGGAGACCATTAGTGTCAGCTCTGCTGGGACTTTCTGTTATTAAGGCTACTTAAGCTTTTCCAAGTAAATTGCATGTGTCAAACTAACATCACAGAGTGATGCGCAAAAATGCCATTACACAATTGCCTTCACTTTCTACTGATCCACCCGGGAGCAAGGGGAAGGGAAAAGAAACAACCCTGCAGACTTCAGCCAATTTTTTGCAGTTCCCTGTTCCTCCCACTATTTTACACAATTTACACGCAATACATTAGTCATCCCCTCAAATTCTTTCACCAAACTGAAGGTTAATGACAGGCCATGCATGTTCCTCTCAAAGCCTTGCAATAGTCACCATGCTGGATATATGTTGCCTAACTTAAACCTCAGGAAAGATTTGGTTTATACTGGTTTAATTCTAAATTCTAATCCTTCTACTGTCAATGGAGAAAGTGAAACTGCCATAATGCAGTCACAGGATGAGGTTCTTTGTGACCCCTTTGACCACAAAGGGAGCTCACCTCTAATTTTCACACACCTCTACTTAGATGGTGCAAACTCCATACATAACAATGAACTGGCCATTCATTAAAGAAAGAACTTGGCTACCTCAAGGCTTTCATTTCCTTACAGAAACAGCTAGAAATTCTTTGTAGTCTTCTGAACTGTAATTATAGCCCTGTGCTCCCATCTGAGGGCCATGGGATTCCCAGCACCCTTTTAACCACTGTTCAATTATCTGTCATATAGCATCTTTAAGCAGCAAAGGCATTCCTTGTGCCACTTTGAGTATATCTGATCTTACACATGCAAACCATTAAGTATGATTTTTGACCCTATTAAGTCACAGGGAATATGTTGTTAATTTTGACAGCATTTGAATCTCACTGCAGCTCCCAATACCCAGAGAGCTGTAAGGCTTGCCACTGTTCATGTTTACAAATGGATTTAAATTTTTAAGATACTTCTCTTTTATTTTGACCTCTGAATATAAGATCTTTTTGGGCTCTTGGAAAATTTAATCTGCAGATCTTCTCCACCTCCATAACAGCACCATGAGGAATTCTTTCTGCTGGGTGCAACATCTGCTATTTAAAATCCATGCATGTTCTTTGAAGCGAACAGGACTGCCAGCCTGCGATACAATTCCAAACAACAAATTTAAAACAGAACAGGTCTTCTCAATTCAAATGTGTGTTGAACTCAAATACGGCTTTTCTCCATTGTGTTTTCCTTCCCTCTTTTTTGCTAGTTTCTTTACTGCTTGAAGTGAGAAAAGGGAGAAATACTAGAGGGGAAGCTTAAACACATAAAAGTCAATTCAAAGCTACGGCTGTCAAAGGAATGTTTAGCTAACTGCACAGTCACTGTAAGGCACGCACATTAAAACCAGACACTGTAACTGTCTACAATACACAGACATCAGAGAACTGTTACGGTTCTTGCAGAAAAACATACCTTTATATTTATGAACTTGCTGGCTTAGTTTATTCTTTGTTTAAATTCTCCATGATGAACATAACTAGCTGCATCACTGTTTCATTAAGTACTGCGACATTTTAGCTAGATGTTTCAGACAGATTTATGCCCCTCCATCCAAAAGGGGCAAAGAGAGAGGCAAAGATAAACAAAGGGCTGTGGAGCAGTATGACCGTGGGAATGAGGTGCACTCCACATGAAAACAGAAGAACCCTTCAGATCACAACAGAATCACTAGTCTACAAAATGTCACTCATTCAGTTGTCTCTAAAATATGAGGAGTTTTAGGGAATAAATTAAAATAAAGGAACAAATTGTCAAATTTCCCCCCTGAACTACGTATCACAAGTGCAGAACCTGATGTTTGTACCTCTCTCCCTCACCACTATTCTGGAACCCAAACCACCACCCTCTGGGACAAACAAGGGCGGGGAAGCATATCCACAGGTATCCCAGCCCCATTCTCTTCACTGACTACAGAGCACGCTTATGGAAACGGAGAGGCAATACAGACTAAGCACTTTATTTAGAGATTTTGAACATCCCTCTGAAGGAAATACCTCTCTCATGTAGTGAGACACTGGAGGAGGTTGCCCAGGGAAGTTGTGAATGCTCCATTTCTGGCAGTGTTCAAGGCCAGGTTGGCCGGGTTTGGAAGGTTTCCCTGCCCATGAAAGGGCGGTTAGAACTAGATGATCTTAAGGTCCTTTCCAACCCAAACCATTGTATGATTCTATTCTATGATTTCTATTCACTATGATTTCCGTTGACTAGAAGGGAATCCAAGGTAGATAGTTTGGCTTAAGAGCCACGCGTCCAAATTTGAACAGCTTGATGTTCGCTAACACCTGAAAGACTTCAAAAGATTACCTGCTCATCATTCTCACATTCATTCTAAAACATTATATTCCAAATGTATTCGCAAATACAGGAACTATTTTTCCTCACCTAATACAAACTAAAATGCATATTTTTCATATCTGTATCTGAGGACACTGGATTAGTCCCATTTCTGGTTTGGATATTGAGACCCAAATACAGGATTCAGCCTCAGGGGTGATCCCCACTGCACTGCCACTACTGACTCATTTCCAGTCTCCCCACAAGAGATCCAGCTCAGAGCAGATGCACGCATAGCATCTGGACAGGCGGACACATCTGCCTGAAAGTACACTTGCTACGCTTGCAAGAGCATACCTGTTCAGTGCACTGCCTGCTTCCCCATCTACAGCAGGAATAAAAAGGAAATGGATTCAAAATCAGGCAACACGACTCAATAGCTACAACTGGGATATCTGCAGAACCACCCCAAAAATATCCCGAAGATTGTATGCTTCATTTGTTCTCCTGAGAGTAACCAATAAGCAGACTATTTTGTGATTAATCCATCAGATCTTGATAGAAAAAATACATGTAATGGTGAAAGCCGTGAGTAAAAAGATTTGCTTCTTAAAACAATATTGTCATCAGCTCCAATAAAAACACCAGAAGAAGGAAAGAAAAAAAATAGGAGTTGAAATCGAAACATTCAAAATAAAAAGATATATGTAATTTTAAGTCTTGTGGGGTTTTATACGCCACCAATTACTTTACAAGGTCTTACTAATGATGTATGCTCTGAACATATATTCTTGTAGTACAATCAAAAGTCATTCTTTTTGTTAAGTCATCTGTGCACATGAAAGAAAATCAAGTAACTCAAGAAACCCATTTGACATGAAGGTCTTTAACCACATAATTTGTCAAAGGTTTTACTCTTTAAAAGTGTTTAAGGAAGCTTAAAGGAGATACTGAATGATTCCTGTACTCTGTTCATCTGTACAGCAGAGTAATTTCCCTTTCACATGCAGATGAGGATCAAGCCTCTAGTGACTTAGATGGTGTGATAGTGAGATAGATGGTTTTGCAGAATGAAAGAGAAAGAAGAAAATTACGCAGCTCTGCAGTTTTGTAAGACTTTTCCATTTACTGATAATAATCATAATAAGTGTGATGATTTTAGATGCATACAAAAATAGTGCACAGAAAAAATCTACATGGAATAAAACAGCCAGGTACTGAGAAATACTGTGGTTCTCCCTCATCTATGCAGGTCTTAAGGTTTTCTGATTGCTGCATGACAGGTAGTAGTTAATGAAGAAATCTGATTCTTTATTCAGTTGTAACACAAATTCTTATTAAATGGAGCACACACATACTTCCAACACCTGATATGCAACACTTAAAAGAACAGTATTCATCAAATCAATTAAAAAAAAACTTCAAAAGAATTAAGACCAGAACAGGAGTAGAAAGTATTTCTCAAATGAAGCTGCACATTGCATAGCAGACACCTGCACCATCGCCACAGTCAGACACCTGCAAGCTCCAAACCCAAATCCAATCAAGACAGAAGAAAGCAGAAATCACAGCACAGGTATCATGCCCTCTACTTATCACCTACTATGGAGCAAAACCACCTTCTCACCAGAAAAAAAAATATATATATATATATATTTTATATATATATATATATATGCGCCTGTATAGCTATATATGCATGGTATTTCTCCTATAAGGCACCTGCACCAAAACACATGAGGTACAGTAATTGCTACCTGCAAACGTTTACAAGTGAATTATAGAAAGGACCATTCATTATAATGAGTAGGAGGGAACTTATTTCCAAAAGATATAAAGACTTTACTCCCTTGCTTTTGCCTCAGAGCTGACGCTCCATCCGAGATGTCTTGGAGAGTAGGTACCCCTGACACTGCAGGGTCCTGAGAGCAGCTGTTCCTGTCCCTGCAAGGTCTCCTCTTAACATCTGGGATGTTTCATGTCTCACTGCCTTCCAGTTGGTTTCCAAACAGGCCCACAATGCCTTATTCCCCACCCTGAAGCCCAAGAGAGAAGAGGGGGAGAAGGAAGATTTTATTTAGCCCAGTTTGATCCCATTCTCAGTAATTTGGGCAACAAAGGGCTCTAGCTCAACTGGGGGTGGGGAAGAAGGGTGTATCTCCTGGTGTGCCAGATCCTGCCATAAATAAACCAACTAATCCCATTCCGAACTACTTGAGTCCTCCAAAGCAGTTATTTTAGAATATGGACAAAAACATCAGCCAGCCGGTATCATCCATACGCAGACATATCCATAAGGCTCTTGGATAAACTCTCATATTTCTTTAACGCCCTCACTGACAACCACCTAACCTCTCACAGGCAAGGGGTTGTGCACAGGTTCAGATCCCCAGCAGCAAGAGCCAGCAGTCCCTGGCTACATCAAGCAGTTGGCACATGGAGCCAGCACTCAGCACAAACACCGACAGAGAAACACCACAAAAAAAAGGAGCATGCGGGGTTCCTGATAAACCTACAGCATCTTCGGAGCTGCAGAGGCAAGAGATGTATGCTGCTGCTCTTGTCAAAACCTTCAGTAAGGCCAGGCTTTCAGGAAGTCAAACAAGAAACCGGTTATAGCTGCTATTCACTGAGCCCCAGCATCACCAATGCAGAGTGCAGGAGGGAAAAGAAAGTTCAGACCCCAGCTTAAATTCTGTTTTTGAACTTCAGTCTTTTCTTGTAACATAAAATCACAAGAAAAGGCAGCAAACAACTCAGCTGCCAAAAGCTTACCTAGTTAACAGGAATTTGTTTGCTTCACATTTCCTGAATTCCTTTCTCTTTGCGAGACAATTGACTAAGAAATACTCCTTTCCTCAAAAAACGCACCCAAGCAGAATAAATAGAACTACTAATATAAACTGGCAGCTGTAAATTAATCTATGTAGTAGGCAGCCTGGAAGGCTTTGTTCATCCCGACAGCTTTGTTGGCTACAAACGAGAGGAAACAAAAACAACCCCAAATACTCATTCACATCCACAAACTGTTCATTAACAGCAGCGCTAATACTTAATCTCACCAGATGCTGGGATGAAACAAGCATCGCAGTCTCAGCGCACTCAAGGGCTGTCGTGCCAGACAAGAGCTGTTATTGCGCTGGCACAATCATCTGAAAAACAAGCAGATGTGCACGGAGGCGTGCACAAGCTAGCGAGGGAGCAAGTCAAGTTTTTATATTGCTGCCTAAATTCCTTCCAAGACGGTTACACTTTTTAAACTGGTGTCATTTGAGCCTGTTGCACACAGATTATAGACTGAGTTTACGTTCTGTTTCTCGAAATGGACATCTGTGCCCCCAGTCCACACTTACAAACCTTTAATGCGAACTTTTTAATGATTATACCTACTTTTGCCATATTTATTTTCATGGTTTTGTCGATTTAAATGAGGACAAACATAAGAAAGGTCTGAGTTTGCACAGTAAAACACCCTTATTTATAACCTCCTTAGTAAGAAGAAAGTACAGCTGTTCTGTAATAGCTACTGCAGCACTATGTTATTAAGTGCTTTTTTCTCAAGCCTGTCTCAAACAAGTTATTTCACTCTCTCAGCTATAGAAAAATGTTTATCAAAACCTCTGAAGAATAGTTTTAGAACTACTTCTTTAACACTGACCTGGGAATGAGACTGAAAACAAAGGTAGATGATTCCAAATGTTTATTTACCTCCACAGATACATTACCCAACACAAAAATGTATTGTTATAATCAACACAATTAGAACAGTATGCTCATTTGAACCATCCAGATCTAAGCTCCTCCTAAGTTCTTCAAAAGAAGAACTAAAAGCAAATTTTTTTCCTCTCTCTTGATTTATGGTATGATTTGGGGGAAAAAAACCATTATATCTAACTGCTCAAATTACATACTGCAGTATGCAAATTTCATGGGGAAACCCAATCAAAACAAATCACAGCCTTCTCCTTCACTGCCATTTAAATGTATTTCATCCAGAAAAGTAACCTCTAGCTGATTACTTGCAGCAGCATCAGTAAGAGCATGTCACAGCTCATTTGCCAGAGCCACAAGAATGAAGTGCATCCTGTTCTGATGAAGTACGCTTGTGGAAATACCCTCTTTATGAGGTCTGACTTTGTTTCCTTGACCCGCAGAACCACTGCCAAAGAAAGCTGCCAGTTTTAGGTACCCACAACACGTAATGTATTGAAAAGAGTTATTAACTGAGATAAACTCAGTTTTAAGAGTTAAAAACTGAGTTACTCATGTCAGTTCATACAGCAGTAGAATAAGTTTCTCAGGCAGGTGTTGGGATGGTAAATGCTTTACTACCCTAAAACATTTAAAACAGAAGTAAAACCAACTGAAAGATAAAGGAAGGCACTTATGCCTATTGTCACCTTATTATTTGGGGTGAATACAGTACATGTTGGAGGCAGTGCACTGCCAAGGCATTTTTCTTTGAGAAAGCACTCAGCACCAGTTCTTCATTTCCCCCCCCCCCCCCCCCAATTCTTCATTTCACCTGAACTGATCTTGAACCAGAGTTGTTGGGTTTTTTTGATCCTTACTTCTGCCAGATACTTGATTCACAAAAGTGCAAGACCATAAAGGCTGAGCATGAAGGAAATGCACAGCAGCAGCAGTCTCCCAACCACATTACAGAGGACTCGCAACAGTCAAGTCCCTGACATCTACACAGATGCATGAGGTACATGTAAACCAAAGCATTCTTAGGACACAGAAATATTTTAGGGTTACATTTCTCAGGAACAGACTCAGAGAAGAACAACTTGTGTATTACCACAGTGGAGCTACACAGCCACAAAGTCCCTTGATACGATCACTCCGCACCACATGAAGCCAGGATTTATTTTCCCCATTGAACATTCTGAGAACATTGAGACAGGTTTCCACAACTGGCACAATACTACCAAGACCCAAATTTGAGTTACTTTATTTCAAATACATTAAAGTACTAGCCCCAACAAGCCTCCTCTCAACTAGTTTTCTGACCCACGGACATTTATTTAGTACTTACAGAGGGAAAATGTCCCTTTCCTGCCAGCCTTACCACTCCTGTGCTGATAGCTCCCTCTTTCCTGCTGCCTCCCGTGCTGCCTAGAGCAAAGAAGCTTTTCACAATTCACTGTCACCTCAGTGTAACATACAAACCTTTCCAAAAGCTGAATTTACTCAGAAAGAAGCATATATATATATATATGTGGTTTTGTTTACATTCCTTTTTACAGTCTACTAATCTTTACAATATATGGTTTATAACATCTAAGGTGAGCTTTCCCTTCTTCTGTTCTGTAACACCTCTCACCATCCTGGATCAACTAACCCTGCTTCTGGCGCCTTTGGCACATATCGCTGTAGTCAGGCTCTAAACCCTGCAGCTCCAAACCTTTCCGCCCCAAGCTCCAGCAGCTCTGCCCCCTCTGCCCTGAGGTAAGGAAAGCCCAGGCCACACTGGTCTTAACCACCAACACAGCAAGTAGCAGAAGAAAGCTCTTGCTCCCCGTCAAATCCCCTTCAGTAATGGCTGGACCTGAGACACTTCTCCTCTGAACTACTCCCACCTCTCTTTGCATCAGGAGTCCATCCATGCTGCTCCTGCACAGGATCAACACATGTCCAGGAGAGCTTGTTGGCTTGGGCTTTGCACCGCACCCCTCTGGCTTGTGCTCCCATCCAGGCTGAAGGGAACTCCAGCAAGCCCCAAATGCCAGCCATGGCATTGCCACGGGCAGCTCAGCTGGGAGGCAGCAGGGAAAGGACAGCAGAAATACACTCATCAAACCCTAATCCCTGGTGAACTGATGCACATATTCACATTGTCTGTGTCTGGAAGAACTACATCACTAAAAAGTGGAGAAAACTCTGGATGTAAGTGCTAAAAGGGTTACAACAAACTATCAAAGTATCTATTCTTAGTAAATTGTGCAATTTATTACGGGAAGGATTATGTCCTCATGACACCATGCTCTGGCCAAAACACACCTACAGAACCTTCCTTGCAGTTCCTCCCTGGACAAACCCCAGCAAGTAAATATTGTTCTGCTGACATGGAGCTGTCAAGTGGTAGGGAAACACAGCAGCTCACAGAAGCAAAACCATTTCCAACCTTCAGAGGGAAAAAAACGACTCCAGGCCACCACATCATTTCACCAAAACACAAAATTATATACGAACAACAACTGAGCTAAGTTCTTCCGTATGCAGGTGTACATGCATGCAGACATTGCATTGCCATCTTCTGCCAGAGTCTTCTATTAGCAGCTGCAGGAGGCAAATGCACCCCCTGCTTAATCCCCTCTCCATGTGGGAAAAGAGCTCATTTTACCAGCTGAATGCAAGCTATACATTTTCTTTATCTATGTGTATCATTAGGCATTCTTTTCTCCCAGTCATGAATGATTTCGGGAAGAGTCACTGATTTCTAATGAGGAAGAGCAGAAAGGCAGGATGACAATAAAGGGACCCTGTATTAATCAAATGTGCAGCCCAGACAGCAATACTGAGGCCTTAATCTCTGTCTGAGAGAAGCGTTGCTTAAAGCTTTCACTCAAAAAGAGAGACTTCACATGGCAGGTGCTGCACTTGCTGTGGAAGTGAAAAACTCTATTATGCCAGTTGTCTGGTGAGTATTAGAAGAGAGAGGGAAAAGAAGAAAGGAAACAATACAGGCAGCAGCCTCAACGCTGAGGAAAGTGGGAAAGAATGTGATTTCTTGTTAAATTCTCGTATTATTATGCATTAAGAAATTTAAACAGACTAAACAACGAGATGGGCCAATGCACTCGCTCCTCATCTGTAAGCAACTCAGAGGAAGTCACTTTTTGTTCTGGCACTGCTCCCTTCATGACCAGAGGTATCCATGCAGGACAGAGATAGGGCACATAAAACACGAGCCTGACAGCTCAATTGTGCAGCTGAACCTCCACATCCTTCATGCTGTGATCCTGCTCCCATCTCTTTCCTAGAGGATGTTCCTGCCTCTTGGCTTGAGTGCTACAGGCTTCTTCTTTGGCCCATCCAAAAACACATTAGCGCTGCTGGTGCAAAACTCCCTGCTGCTTGTGTCATCTGCAAGAGCCTTCGTGCACCTCCCTGCCTCATCGAACTTCCAACTCGTTTCAAACCCCAGGAGAAAATGTGTCTTTCCTTTCTAGCCTAAGCTTCTTAATTTCACTCTATGTTATTATCTCTATAATGGTATTATTTAAGTCAGTAAAGTGTTTTGGCATAAAAATGGTGTGAAAGACTCTTAAAAATGACCTGAGACAGAAAACCTACCCTGTGCCTCTGTAGGTGTGGAGAGGAAAAGCTCCTGTTTATTACTTGTATTAGAAATTCATGTCTTGCCTCTCCTGGGATGTCTCATGAATGATGGGAAAGAACATGTCAGAGTAATAAGTACCACTGAAAAAGTGCCAAAGGAAAGGAAAAATCTTTCTCATTACTTTGCTTGATTTTGGATTACATTCAGAAATATACATCACTTTGGTATAACTGCCTAAGTATTTCCTGCATCATCCCATTTTGCAGCCTATGGCTGGATAAATTCCCATCATAACCATGATGGTCCTCCATGGAGACCTCCAACACAGTCAGAGAAGACCTCAGTGCCTGAAACACTGCTATGGAGAAACAGCAGACTCTTTTAGGCTTGCTGCATGTATCACTGAAATATATATGCAAATACATATATACAGAATCATAGAATCATAGAATCATAGATTAGTTAGAGCTGGAAAGGACCTTAAGATCATCCAGTTCCAACCCCCCTGCCATGGCCAGGGACACCTCCCACTAAACCATGCCACCAAAGGCTATGTCCAACCCGGCCTTGAACACCGCCAGCAATGGAGCATTCACAACTTCCCTGGGCAACACATTCCAGTGCCTCACCACCCTCACACTAAAGATCTTCTTCCTTATATCCAATCTAAACTTCCCCTGTTTAAGTTTGAACCCGTTACCCCTTGTCCTCTCACTACAGTCCCCAATGAAGAGTCCCTCCCCAGCAGCCCTATAGGCCCCCTTCAGATACTGCAAGGCTGCTCTGAGGTCTCCACGCAGCCTTCTCTTCTCCAGGATGAACAGCCCCGACTTTCTCAGCCTATCTTCATACAGGAGGTGCTCCAGTCCCCTGATCATCCTCATGGCCCTCCTCTGGACTTGTTCCAACAGTTCCATGTCCTTCTTATGTCGAGGACACCAGAACTGCACACAGTACTCCAAGGGAGGTCTCAGGAGAGCAGAGTAGAGGGGCAGGATCACCTCCCTCGACCTGCTGGTCACGCTCCTTTTGATGCAGCCCAGGATGCGGTTGGCTTTCTGGGCTGCGAGCGCACACTGCAGCCAGCTCATGTTCATTTTCTCAACCAACACCCCCAAGTCCTTCTCCGCAGGGCTGCTCTGAATCTCTTCTCTGCCCAACCTGGAGCTGTGCCTGGGATTGCTCCCACCCAGCTGTAGGACCTTGCACTTTGCATGGTTAAACTTCATCAGGTTGGCATCAGCCCACCTCACAAGCGTGTCAAGGTCCCTCTGGATGGCATTCCTTCCCTCCAGTGTATCAACGGAACCGCACAGCTTGGTGTCATCAGCAAACTTGCTGAGGGAACACTCAGTCCCACTGTCCATGTCACCAACAAAGATGTTGAACAAGACCGGTCCCAACACCCATCCCTGAGGGACACCACTCGTTACTGGTTTCCAGCTGGACACTGAGCCAGTGACCACAACTCTTTGCATGCGGCCATCCAGCCAGTTCTTTATCCACTGAGTGGTCCACCTATCAAATTGATGTCTCTCCAACTTAGAGACAAGGATGTCATGTGAGACAGTGTCAAATGCTTTGCACAAGGTAGGTGTAGGTACCTTTGCACAAGGTACCTGTTTACATCCAGGTAGATGACATCAACTGCTCTACCCCTGTCCATCAGTTCCGTATGCCCATCATAGAAGGCCACCAGATTGGTCAGGCAGGATTTCCCCTTAGTGAAGCCATGCTGGCTGTCACCAACCACCTTGTTGTTTTTCATGTGCCTCAGCATGCCTTCCAGGAGAATCTGCTCCCAGATTTTGCCAGGCACAGAGGTGAGACTGACTGGTCTGTAGTTCCCTGGCTCATCCATTTTCCCCTATGTATATATAGTTTATATATAGTTTTCTTCCTTCACAGATGAGCCACAAAAGCAAAATGGTGTGATTCCTAGACCTGGTGAGCACTCCACAGAGCCTAACCTTCCCAATCATCAGCTTCATAACAACACAAAAGCAACAATGCCATTTATATCTCACTGGCTAATCTCTAAGACCTATACAAATTTACAAAGCACCGGGACTTCAGTACTTTCACCCAGCTGTACTGAACCTGTACCCTACACTTTGTATTCCGCTGCTTTCACTGTTCCACCTGAATCTGTCATCCTTCTTTCATTACCCTTTCCTAAAGCAGCATACTGTTTTCACTTAAAATATAAACAATGCTTCTTAACCATTTAGATAAAACTTACCAGTCATGTTCATCTCCCCAAAATACTGTTGCAGTCATTCAGTTCTCATACAAGTATTTGCCCCAGTTCTTTACGCCAGATACCCTTCCAAAGCCATGTCACTGTTTATAATAAAAAACACTATCTGAAGCTACAGCAGTGGGAGGGTAGCATCAGGAAAAATAACAGTAGTTTTCTGCTGAAGACATAAACATCTGAATGTAGCTGGATTGAATATTCAGCAACAACTACACTGCAGCAAAAGAACTCTTTTACCTTCAGAAATTAGGTAAAACAAACATTCACTTAGGAAATTCAGGAAATTAAGCTTAGGTTGTTGCTATCCAATCCCATGTTAACCAGCAAAAGCCTGTAACTAACATATTACAGACAATAATTTGATGAGTAAAATAACCTTAGTTCCAAATTTTCCCCTGTTTTTTCCCAAAGCAAAATAGGAAAGTATTTTACACACACACAGACATCCAAATACATGTGCTGCAGCCACAGCTGCTGGATAGAGGAAAACTGGCAGTACTACATTACCTTGCACAGGCAAAACGCAGCATCACCAACATTACTCGCAGACACACACTGAAGCCTTCACGAACATGTAAGCAAGGCATCTGCTGCTGGAGATCCTCCTTCCTTGCTCCCTCTTTCAAGGGCTGCTTGTCTAAACAAGCAACTGCCTAAAACCTGAACACACTGAGATGGCAATATACAGAGAAAGAGATTTAGAAATCGAAATGTGGCATTTTCTTCTTCAGTACGATCTTGTGAGGAAAAAGGAAATAAATGACATAATGTGGAGGAGTAGCATCAGGGAAGGAAGGTCCTGTGTGGTGCGAGGCTGTGCCCAAAAAGCAGCTGTGGATGGGGAGGGAGGAGAGCACAGAGAGGGAGGGAGGATGTCTCCTGGCTTTCTTTGAAGGACAGAAGAGTTATATCTAATAATGAAACACCTCATTGGCCAGAGGTGGTCCTTGAGGTGCAAATGTGTTCAGCCAGCCAGCCATCAATTTCAACTGCCAAGTGTGTTTTCTCTATCTCCAGACTCCAAAGAGCTTATGAAAACTGTACAAAAGGATTGTCAAGATGACCCAGAACTCCTCGGAAAGCGACAGAGGACACTCTGCAGGGAGGTGACCTGGGGCAATACAACATAGGTGTTTGCCCTTCAAGAAAAAAACAAAAAGAGAACCATGACAGGAAACTGGGAGGAGAGTTTGGGAACAAGCAGCAAGGGGAGCGCAAGACCTCTGCAACTTCTTGTCTGTAGATGCTGAATGATCATACAGGGTCAAGGAGACAAGTACATAGAAGACAAATCTACTGAGGGACGGCATACACATGAAACCACATCTGGCTTTTAAAGTCCTAGAGCTGATAGCATCCTAGAGAGTCATAGGAGGAAGTAACACTTATGCTGATTTTAACTCTTTCCCTTTCTCCTCCCTTGACATCCACTTCTGATCACTGTCTGAGGCAAGGTGGAAGAGAGCTTTTGGTCCATTTGAGCTACCTGTCTGTTGCAGCATTTCTTGCTGAAAACGGGCTGTGAGCAATCCAGAGAACTGCTTGACATTTGTAAAGTAGTGAACCAAAGGCTGTGAGGCTCTGCTTGGAGGTTACTAAAGAATGTGTGGAGGTTACTATAGGTCGCGTACGTGCAGAAAGCTTTGAGAAAGTCGGCACAGACGTATGAAGGAACTGATAGTTGTGTCCTTGAAACCATCTGCTGTTGTGGCCGCAGCCTGGGCATCACTTACTATTGTAACAACCAATCATAAAACCGTTGCTAACACTTGGCTAAAGAATGTAACCAATCAGATGTTATTGAATATTCTAGTCTTCTGAGGCTTTTTCTATAAAAGACGCTGCTTGCCTGTAATAAATTGTCAACGCTTGATCATATTGGTCAGAGTTCGTTGCTGTTATCTCCCGCACCTGTCTTCCTGCCCTGTCTTGTACCAAAGAAAATTGTTGTACCATGAAAAAAATCTGGGGAAGTCAGGACATTTTGAAAAATAATCTTAATTAAAACACTCAACCAATGGCCCCAAACCTTGTCTAGGCTCAAATTTAGGAACTCACAAAGTCTACGAAGGAAGGTTAAGACTCTCACTGAAAAGTAAAAAAAAGAAAAACTAAACACAGTGGTTTAGAAAAATCAAGAACTCAGTAGTTATCAAAGCTTCCTTATCAAACTGTCCAGCAACTTCTAAGAGGATCCCATATATGTCTATTCTGGGTCCAGTTTTGTTCAACAGTCCCATTTGTGACCAAGGGAATAGAGATGACACTTGTGAAACCTGTGCCTGACATTAGAATGGGTAAAGTTTCAAGTCCTTTAAAGAGAGGCAGGATCCACATTTCAAAGTCATTTCAAATTGCAGAAATAGTCTGGAATAAAAAAGATGCAATCAATAATGTGCAAAGTTCCACATTTAGATTTGAATTATCAAATGCAAAAATAGGAACAAACTGACTAAGCAGCAGTACTGGAGGAAACCACTTGTTAGACACAGTGAATAAAAAACTAAATGCAAATAAAGAATATCATGCTGAAGGCTAAAAGATACCTCTCGAGCTGAGACACGTTAGTAGTGGCTGGAGAACTGTGGATTGTAGTAGGCAAAGGAAGAAAAATGCTCATTTGTGTGAATACGATATGCCAGTGTGACTCAGGCAGTGATTTAAAACCAACTTAATTAAACTGATGCAAAAAATAAAGTAATGCTGTTGTAAAGTAACCCATGTTTAATTCATTTAGTGCAGCTTGATAAAGAAAGTTTAGGCTACTTATCCAAGTTACTCATGTCCTTCCAGATCTCTCCACCTCAATAATGGAAACAGTGAAGTATGAACACTGATATTTTTTCACTTCAATCATTCTGCATGTACACGAGACACTATTACAGTAAACCTCACCAGTTAATTTCTTCTCTAAGTAACTTCTACATCATCCCATTTCTGCTAACCAAATTACTTTAAAAATGGGCATGAAAAGCTGAGCATTTGTAGCTCCTCACTGGAAATGAAGAAAAGCAGGCGGAGGCAAGTGCTGAACCTCTCCTGGTCTACTCTAAACCAGTACAGGTCACACCACCTTCTACAGAACTAAATAGTTTCTTCATTTTGGAAAAAAAATTCGATCATCTGTACATAAGAAAACTGGGTTTGGTGTGCCTTTTATTTCACAATTATAAGCCTTCACCACACAGGATTATTGCATTTATTACTATTAAAATCTTTAAATATGAGAAACTCCCGTTAGCAAACCATCAACTGCCATCCCTTATTACAGTGCATTGCTCTTGCTTGCACTTTTGAGTATTAAAGCAAAGTGTGTTTTTATTAAAGCATAACCCCCTGCTTGCTGCACTACATTATTTGTACAGTACAGTCAGTGACACAAGGGAATTTTCAACAAGATGCCAAAAAATGTTTTCTCTACCTCAGGAAACATTCATTCTCATAATGGTGCACACAATTACGTAAATCAGAAATAATCCTGAAATCCCTGTTTTCCATGGATAGGATAACAACAGATAAATGTTCTGTAGTCTCTCTCATTAAGTATTATATCCGTATCCCACCATATTATTACGCATCTTATTTATTCTATCAGAAGAAACAGTATCTTGCCTACGTTACTACCATGATGGAAAGCATTATGTAGATCCAGGTGAACATGTATACCAAAGCACTTCCAGAGTGGCCAAGCCTGAAGCAACTTAGACCAGAGGAGAAGAGCTCAAATTAGGAAAACAATGAGAGCAAAAACCTCAAAAGGTCAGACAAATAAAGCAGCAATTAGACACAGAGGTAGCTGAGTCAAGTGGTGTGACCAGAACACCTATATTCCAGTCCAAGGTTTGATAGCAGCTTTCTCCGTGCAATTGAGAGAGTAACTTCTATACACTTCTGGTTTACCAGCTATAAAGGTGCTGATTCCAGATTTAATGCGACATACAGTGGTACTTCAAAAAGTAATACACTACTGTTTGCACTGAGCTATGCTTCTGAGAAGGAACATAAAAGATGAAAATAGAGAGTAAGAGAAAGTAAGTGCAAGGGAGAAATTGACAAAATTAAGAAAAAGAAACAGTTTAAGACAGAAGTTTGAAACTGACTCTTTAACTCAAGATTAAAAGTGTGAAAAATCATTAATGTTTCTGAAATACAGGTTTTGGTTTAGCCGTGTTACAGCCTAAAACTCTGCAATCCAGCACAAAGCAATCTACCCTCTTCTTGCAGGCTATATAAATAGACAACTAAAACTAAGGGTTTTTTTTTAATTTATATTACACTCCCCAGGATCCTCACATTAACCGATCACGATGAATTTGGGCACATGCTCTAGGAAAACAGCATACTGGGAAAATAAATAATTAAATAAATAAAGGGTGGTACAGAAATTGCTGATTTGCTTTTTGAAGATTTATTTAGGATACATCATAAAATTGTCCTTGTGGCAAAGACTTTTGCTAACCAAAAGGCACCTCCAATTTCCCCAAGCTTCAGCTGCTTATTTTCAGGAAGAAAGGAACACTGTGTGAATGCCCTGAAAACTGGCTTTGTTGGCTCAGGCTTCCGCTTTGAATGGAGCAGAGGTTCATAGGCAACATAATATCAGAAATGACTAATGCTACTCAAACTAACATGTGCCTCTATTTTTACACTGTCCTTCGCTCTTCTGCCAGATGCCTCTCTTCGTTCACTTCATCTCCTTAATGAAGCTCAGCTATTTAGGCCCAGTGCTTTGATTTTAGAAAATGACATAAGATACTTTACAAAAATACATTATCATTAAGATTATGGCTGACTCCCGCAAATTAAAAAAAAAAGACAAACAACATTTAATTTATCTGTTCAAAGAGATATTCAATGGCGCCAATATGACAGCCTCCAGAGGCTGAAACCAGCCACGAATCTCCAGCCAGCAAACCGACCACCTAGATGAAAACAAGCACAGGATACTTACTGCAAATATGGTCATACACATGGAAATCTACATGACATTTTGTCCCTGTTTGGGTGGTCGGGGTTTTGCACTGGCAAAGGGAAGGCAATGTAATATGGACTATTTAAGCACCTAGTGGTCTGGATGTCTATCTGTGATGCCAGTTTACACTGGGATCTTGTTGAGCCTGGCAAATCTCAGTCCGTTATTTTGCTCACCACTAATGAATTAGGATTGTAAGACCCCCTGCAATCTCACATTTTGTTTTTATGCTCGCATCAAACACAATGAATTCATATTGCTAACTTGCATGACTGTATCTCATACCCTGTTATACGATTAATTTTTAATTTGCTCTAATTGAAACACTGAGGAAGACATATAAAAGTTAAAAAGCTGTATAAAGCCAGCATTTCAGACTCCTATTTATTACTGCATTGAAGGGTGCAACTGATCTATCTTGAGGATGCCAGAAAAGCGTGGAAGAGCTCATTTGGACGTTTTCTGGCACAGCAAGAACTGCTGTGGTAAAAGGGAACACAGCAGTCCAAAAAACCTGTGCCACTCTGGGTAGAGAAGAAGTTGCAGAGCAGTGCAGATGCAACTTCCACAAGGAATGCTCCCAACCCCACAGCCTCATTCTCATAGAGAAGACAGTATACAACTTCCAAACAGGAGGGAAGAGGCAAGGCTGGAAGTAACTCACAGCCGTAGGCGCTCAGGATCCAGTGCCAGAAACTGCTGTTACCCCCACAGTGTGGGTAAAAGGAGTCCTAAAACTGGAGCACAGCTCACACTGCATCCACAAAAGCAGCTGCTCTGCGTGGGACCAAACAGCATCTCAGGTCTGATGCCACCCTTTAATGCACCAAGCAGTTCCCAAACTGTCTAGGGGACGTAGTCAGAAGATTAGAAAAGCCATTAAGGGTCCGTAAACAACATCTACCAGAGTTTCAGAGTTGACCTACTCATTTCTGTTAAGCAGACAGGTTGCGCTTCTATATTGTTCTGTCATGTTCTGCACAATAGGTATATAGAGTGTTTTTCTTTACCAGGTGAGATGTGCTTCCATATTTCATATCACAGCTGTTTTTCCTGACAAGTGAGATTATAAGCTTCTTGTTTACAAACCCACTGGAAAGAGAAAAGAGGTCAGGTCCCTGAGAATGGCAGGAAGCAGAACACAAGCACAGCTTCAGACAGTCCATTCAGTGTTAGCTTGGCTGCTTTACTTTTAATAAACCATGAACTAGCTAACAACTTTGACTAACACTTAATACTTTGACCCAGCACACACATAAAACCAGACATAGTCCTAGGGAACAGGTTTACTCCCAAGGTCAGTCTAACTAGGGAAAAATCTTACATACAGGTTTAGGTTGGTCAAATTCAGCTGCAGCACTGATGGGCGCCAAATTGCACTAACATGCCGTGATGAGCAACAATCAGTTACTACACAGGCCAGAAAAAAAGGAGCCTGTTGATACAGGGCTGGAAGAGAGGTTTCACAGCACACGGTGACCCTCCTTCCTCCTGTACCTTCCGCTGACCAGCAGAATGACTAGGAATAAATCACTATGGATAATACTGGATATTACTATAAGCAGGATAAAGCACTATGCAGAGTACTGGCGCAAAAGCTGTAGAAGACAGTAATGCCTTTCTGATCTACTGACTAAATATGGATATTCAGCAACTCTTTTTTCAAGAGGGATCTTTTTTAAATAGCTCATGACATTTATGCTGCAGAAAAGGGTTATTGCAAGAGATTCCCTTAGCATGAGGGAATTTACCAGGGCTCTTTTTCCCTCTTATACAAGGCTAATGCGATGGTTCCCAAATCCTAACACACATATTGCTTCTGACTTGTATCTAACAGCAAATAATCCCAAGCACTCGCCTTGAGGGGCTGTAAAAGAAAACAGACTATTACAATTATTATTTCAGTTCTCATACGCTTACAGTGATGATTACCATGGTACTGAGCAGCCCTTGTGACTTGTCAGACAGTTTCAAAGTATTTCTCTATTTCTCCTCTGCTCATGGTAGCTTTTTAGGCGGGTGAACACAGATGGAAAAATAGCCTTATATTTCAGCAACATCTGGATCCAAATGAACTCAGGTAAAATGATACACAGGACAGGCTGTAAAATCAGTAATAAAGTAACAACAACCCTCCTGAGTAAGTACCACCCTCTCCTTGTTCATTTTGGAAAGCCACAAATACATCAACTGTTTCCTGTAAGGGGCAAGTAAGGAGAATGGAAATCCTAAACTTGATCTCCTTCCAGCTTAAGGGAGCTGAAACATATGGTTTATGCTTACGCCCTACCCTTCAGAATGCTAACATTAAAAACTCCTGAAATAAAACATATGAGCACAGACAAAAGCACAGTGTGTTAAAAGTCTGGGTATCTAGAGCTGCCTGGCATCCCCTGGCCACCCTACTCCTGTCCCCAGATTTCCATGACTGACTAAACAGCTCACTTCACTATCTCACTTATTTTTTTCCTTTAAAATGTTGGAAATGAGATCTTGCCTTCGTTCCAGTGTAAAAATGGTGAGAAAACTCTGTACACTTACATAAAATAGACCTCTTCTCCATGAACAGTAAAGACAAAGGTCATCCATTAACAACCACCAGCTGCCTGGAAGCAGAACCTACCTCTGACACCAGGGAAAGATCTGCTTCCAACACCACCACCCGTACCTTCCGAAATCAGAATAATCAGCTCCCAACTGACAAGCCATAACAACAGAGGTGTAAGCGGGAGGCTAGTAGTGCCTTATGTGGTATTTTCACATGTGCACACCAAGGATAAGAACCAGCACAGAGCAGTAGCAGACGTAGGACACAGTCATTAGTTAACAAGCCCAGGTACCACTTCTGCAACTCAAGAGTAAACTGAAGAAACTTACAGGGAATTTGGCATTCCCTGAGCCCCTTAGCTGGTCCAAGTTGCTCCTCATCTGACAAAGAGCCACGCCTGGCATCCTGCTAGCCTGCCTGTTCACCACAGGCATGTAAGTCTTTGCTCACTATGCCCAGTATTGGTGAATTACTGGACTTGCCGTCATTTCAACCTGGATAATTGTACTATGGATCTGTGTTTGTTACTATGCCATTACTTAGAATAAACTATTGGTCTTGTGTCTGACACTGTACCTTGAACTATACCTCACGTAAGTCCTTAAATCCATCACAGACTCATTCCTTAAATGTCTGACCATTAATGATTTGACAGATAGCAAAACAACTGAGGCAAGAGAGGAGGAAATTCTTGCAGAGGCCTGAGCTCTACACAGTTTCAAGTTTGAGCACACATAGGCTGTAGGTTTGCCATGGAGAAAAGAGAGACAAAGTGAGGCTCATCAGGGTAGTCAACTGCCAACTCATCATCTAGTAATGAGAAAAAGGTGGAGGAAATGCTTGCTTTTCAGAGTCTAGCTTCTTGGAGCCCAGCTTTTGAATGCTGGGCTGACCACTTTTTAAAACAAAAAAAAAATAAAGAGATGACTACTTACTAGCTTGAAATTTTGACCAGCATGACTTCTATTCATAATGTGGAACCAAACCTTGCAATGCCCTGGTGACTCTTTCCAATCACTCTCGGAGAAACTGATCTGAAAATACCTCACTGCTTCGCTTGTGAAACTGAATGCCCAATGTAAACCTTTTGGTACAAACATCCTTTCTAACTTTTTCTGAATGGTTACCTTTTCACCATGGTCATCACCTCCTCCAGCTGCTCACTGCTCAAAAGCTCAGCCAAGGGTGAAGGACAAAAACAGAGCAATGATGTAAGGGCAACTCTGAAATGATTACTAGAGACAAAATCAATAGCAGTGTGCTACTGTTGGGAGATCAGCAATACATTTGAAAGCTTCTCAGCCAAAAGTGGTTTCATCTTCAATCAGAATAGCACAGTGTATGAGGATTTAGTTCCCTTCAGATATTTAAACTACTGTTGCAATATCCAAAGTGTGCAGCTCCCACAGATCTTCAGAGATCCCTTCCAAACACAACTACAATGTGATACGAACAAGGTAAGAGAATATTAATAAGCATTTATAGGGGTAGAATAGGAAAAGACATTTGTACAATTACTGTATTAAGAATTCAGTTCCATGGCTTACTTTGCATGTATTCTACTTGCCAGAAGAAATACAATACATTAATGGGCAAAAGGATGGTTTCATATGGGATTATAATCACATCCAATAATGGCTGAATTCTCCTTCAGCAAGGAAATACTTGCTATAAGCCTTTTTAAAGTATCTATATCCAATTTGATAGAATAAAATTCCAAGAGTATGGTAGGCTGCTACTGCTATTAACTCATACTGAGAAAGCCTTTCAAATCCTGACTGCCTTGATGGCTCAAGTGTGCAAGGCAACCACTGGATATGTCTTATTTTAATCATATTGTTGGGAGAGAAGTTCCAAAATGAAAATAATCTTTAAAGAGAGGAGAATTAAGCTACTTTTCCCTGTAGGCTATGCATGTACTCTTTGTAAGAGACTTTTATTGCACATTAAAATGCACTTCACTTCCAAAGAACAGCACGTGTTTCATGAGCCATATTTTCAAAAATGAAGAAAACATGTCCTGGTTATTGAACTTGTCCACAAGATGATGGATGTGTCTTCCAAGAAGTAGTTATGAAACAACAATTGGATCAGTATTGCTTTACTGTCTGCCTGCCAGAAAAGACAACACTATCATCAGTGCAGGCTCACTCGGAGTAAAACAGAAGGTGAAACAGAAACAGCCAATCTGGCCAGCAAACTAAAAGCACATCCTACAGTAAAACCTTGGCTTCCTTCTTCTTGAGGGGCCAGAGACAAAACAGTCCTAAAGCCTTTATATGACAACAGATCTCCCCATATTTCTTTCATGAAAAAGTGTTATCTACAACTGGTTCTTTTGAAGATTCTATATGGAATTTCACATCTGTTTGGTTCACCAACTCAGAAGTTTCCACATGTTGTGAGACCCACTTCACCTCTGTTCAAGCAGTAGGTGTTCCTCCCCAGGAGGCTAAGAAGGACTTAACTCACACCACCATGCACATCTACTTGCAGCCCCCTGGGAAAGCCTGTGGCTGCATAGATGGTGCCACACAACGAGGCATTCATTCCCAACCCGTTTGCACAGGGACTGAGTAAGACTGAAGCCATTTTTTACAGCAATAGATCTCCCTGAAACAGAAAATGCCAAACACCTGGTAATGACCCTTCACTAACTTCTCCTGCAACATTATCATATTGCATGTTGAGTATCATATAATAAAGAACCCTCTGTCTTCATTAAATGGATGAGGAAATGGCAAGCTGGGGTGAGGCACAGGAGAGCAGTGATGAGATAGCAGAGAAGCCTGTAAGACATTTTCAGTCCTGACAACAGGTCTTGGAGATCCGTAGCAATAACACCAGGCAACATCCCAATGCTTAATAAAAAACAAAACCCAAAACAACTCTCCAAACTTTTAGATTGGGCAGAAAAATCTGCCCCTCCATACCATTCTGCAGGAAGTGCAAGAAAACCATCAGGCTAAAAATCAGGAGCAGGTTCACCATATTCTACTTACTCATTCGTGGTACATGAATCCGGCAGACCTGCATTATCCACATGTATGTGGGGAGCTCTTCTGAAAGACTATGTTCCAGGGATGCCCTGTCACAAGAAAACTATGAAGGAGGGGGGAAAGTGCATCTGACATCTTCAGTCTGCAGGGAGAAGGGAACAGGCCTCAGTGCATGTCTGCATCAGGTACAGCTGCTGGCTCAGGCTGTTTGGGTGCTACCCTCACAGGTAAAGGGAGAAGACGCTGTCTTGCTTCCAAAAGTATTCGCTTTTGCACCCACTTTTCGTTTCTCTTTCTTGCTTGGGGAAGGAGGAAAAAGGAGGGAAAGAGGTCCCATCTAGCCATGTCTTGCTATACTCCCCAACAAGTACCCTGCCAAGTAAGGTTCCCCAAGATATGAAAGTATTTAGATGTTTGCCACTGTGTTACATGGTCTCCCCCTGAGATCTGAAGGGATGACAGCTGCTGCAGCTGTTCAGAAGGACAACCAGCAGAGGCAGCACAGCCTTCCCAGCCAAACCTTTTGTACATTATAAAGAAGTCAAACACAGAACTTGGATGCAGTGTGGAAAGCAGCAGCCTAATTCCCAAGTCAGACATTCTGTCCAGAAGATTTTTATATGAAATAAGGATTAGTCTTCTGAAAATCTATCCCAGATGAGAGTGACTGCCAAGCCAACACACCAGGAGCCAATACAAAAAGCTGGAGGCAACCAGGGGAAACAGGGCAGCTCCCTTGAAGCTAGAGACTTACAGCTCTGAGGGCAATGCTGAAAGGATTCTGCAGTGTTTGCTGCATCAGAGCTGCAAGCTTCAACTTGGAAAGAAGGAAACATCACAAATTAACACAATAGGAACTCCTGCAATAATTGAAGGGGCAAAAGTGCCAGACTATTAAAAGGCACTTCTCTCTCTGAAGGTGTTTAAGTTAACAACCCCTACAGAAGTTTCAAATAATGGATTCATTCCAAAGACCTTTGTGTGCTACTTAATGAAGAATAAAGGTTTAAACGCAAGTTTACGAGACTCAATTCTGCTAAGCGCAAGCTTTCACAAGCAAGAACTCCTAAACCTGGCAAACTACAGACAAACTCTTCATGTAGTCTCCACTGCATCCAGTGTCCCTTCTTGAAGTGACAGCTCACACACCTATGTTTACATATTAATTATTACTTATTAGTAATCAGATACTATCTCCTGACGTGTGACGGGTAATTTTAGCAAAGTACACTCCAGGGACACAGCTGCTGCAGCTCTGACCATGCACTACATGTCCCCTAGTTAAATCAGAAACTGCCACTGTAGTTCTCCACCTATAATTACCAGAAAAAGTATAAGAAATATGGTATGTTCAGAAGGGAAAAAGTGTACATTTGGAATTCTGATATAGCCTGAATATACATGCAATCCAAATTTACCTTGTACTGAAGCTCCAAGTTGATGTATTAACAAAACAAATCTTAGAATTACAACACTGTTGTGAAAAAGTTTAGGACTAAAACAAAAACACACCACTTTGAGAGAGATGTATTCCAAGGGAATGTGAGTCAGCAAGACTTGAATGTGTATTTTAAAAATATGATTTTAAACCTGAATATTTTCATTATTATATCTCAGCCTGGACCAATGTAGTTAAAAATCACACTTTCCATGTAAATTGAAACTTCTCAAAACTGAGTAGTTTTAGAGGAGAAGTAATACCACTATTGCACCTTCGAATTTAATAGGTTGAACCAACTTCCTCTGCATTTTCCCCCATTCCGCCCACAGTCATATTAATTCATCCCACTGGTAATTCAGGCAGACCAGAGGGAAGTGTCACAGGACAACACTTTGCATCTCTTTCTCTCCCCTCCAATTCAATAGAAGGCAACAAAAGACTCAGTAATGGAGAACCATTCTCTGAATGAAAAGGTCCAATTTTACAAGACTCATCACAAAGTCTCTTATTCATCAGGAGCCTTGGCACTCCCACTCCTCTCTCTCACACAGACATTTCTGGAATGTGTTCCAGGCTACAGGGAAAAAAAAAGGTAGTTCAGCAGGAAGCAGCAAAGGCTAAAGAAATGAAGGATCTGAAACTGATCCTGCTCCTGTCCCAAGAAACACAATTTCTGCCAGAACCATCAAGCAGAGCAGGACTGTCCCCTTGGTGAAAACAGTTTCTGCTTTGGTACCTCCAGGAATACTGACAAACTATTTACACAAGAGAACAAGACCTGGAATTTTACATTAACAGATCTGTAGCTGTGCTCTTAAAAGGCATTTGAATTTTATATATTTACTAGATTTGGAGATGAGACCTATGGCTGTGTATTTTCATCTGCTTAGCAGAAGTTCTACTTGAAGTTTCCTCCTTGTTAGACTGCATGTTGATTTCTTAACAGACCTGCTATGAGGAGGATATAGAGGAATTCACTTCAGAAGTTACTGGAGGTTTTACCATCATTACTATGAGCTTGCTTTGATTCAAAGCTTATAAAAAACAATAAAGAGATTGAAACAGTGTCCATACAACCAACAGGAGCAAGAAATTTCTTAATCGAGTACCGGACCCGCATCTGGGCAACCTTTGCAACAGAGTGCCAGTCTCCTCTCAAAGAATACCACTTCCAGAAGCAGTTTTGCTTAGGATGAGGGGCAAAATCCCATTATTATATTTAAACTAACGTGAATTGACCATCATTAGGATAGTACAAAGAAATTTCCCCAGAGGTCTAACTCCTTGGTATAGTACTACAGTGATAGGTATTAAAATGAGGAAACAAAAATCCCGAAACACATTTTTTCCAGATTTATGTGCCATGTAAATTCATGTAACAGAATACAGTAAAAGAAATTGACATACACAAAATTATTCTGCATTATTTTGGTGAATGCATCAGTTTGGCAGTGCAACAAGAAACCTAATGCCTGCCCCAAGTCAGAGCAACACTAAAGAGAAGGAGTTAATACAACACTAAAGCTGAAAAGCGAATCATAGAGAGGGCAGGAACTGCCAGAATTAGTCAACCGTTGCTCCCGATGGTGAGAGCCTGCTCTTGGGTTCCAGGTCACAGCTTCCACACAAAAGCACACTCTTACCATTCTCCAGCCCTGCCCAGTCACTGCTTGTCCTGTGCACTACACCCGGCATGTCTCAAAGTAACAGCGACAACGTGACGTCTTTAAGGTTCACACTGCAGCATTCTTTTCTTATGGTTTTCCATGTTTACTTTCCGTTTTAAATAAAAGCCACGGAAAAAAACAAATATCCAGCAGCGCCCCAAGCCTCTACATTCTCACATCCTACTTGCCTATGCTAATGATCCACTTGTACTCAGGGTGCTTAAAGCCACGGTACACACCTCACCTCCTCCCGTACTTGAACTACTGGAGTAAGTGCTGGAAGACACAGGCATACAAAGCAGCAGAAGCAGACTGGCTAGTGGTGAGGAACAGAGTCAGTTTCTTGCCAAGGACTTGCACAAATATTCGTAGACATGAAAGGAATGTTGGGAGTCAAGCTTTTTTTGGGGGGCCAGGGGAGAAGGGAGGAGAGGGAGGTGTTACTGAACAGGGAGAAATGATGTCTACAGGCTGGGAAGAGCATAAATGAGAATGGGTTTGGCATTTTCTGAAAGGCAATATAGATGCAGATAAGACTTAGGGCACCTGCTGTAATTGCTGTCCTCAGCACGGGCTGAAATGGGTTTCTATACCCATAAACATGATTATGAATATGATTATTTTGAATGCATGTATATAAGTAATGCACAATGACTGCACTTTTCTTACTTCTGTGGCTGTAACCTAAAGCCTTGCTCAAAATCAAACAAAAAAAATAAAATGCATACATTAAAACAGCTGGGTCAATGAATGGAATTGAAAGCAAAGACCTGTTGCCTCATTTGTCTCACTTTGCACAAGGTACAAAAACCTCCTTAGAACAGTACAGCAAACTGCTAAACATATTTTCAGCTCTATTTCTCACAGACAAGTTACAGGAAATTCTGCAGGAAACACATGAGCCTGAAGTCCTGAATGTTTGTTTCTTTCATAATTTAGAACACAGACCTCCAGTGCTTTACATTTCCACTTCCCTCTGTGGAATTGTATTGCATTTAAGCAGAGAAAGAGTCTATACTTCTAAGTGGAACACAGTTTGGTTATTCAATCTGCATCTGCAAAAGCTAAGCTGATATAACCATTAAGTAGAAGGCAAACACTTTAATAAGTAAGAGGATGCTGTTTCTGTGGTTTATATTTTCTTTTCTTCATAAATCAAGCCAGGAATTCTAAAGCTCTTCTCATTAAAAATGTCCCTCAGGTTCTCTGAAGGCATGCTCTGACACGCCAGCAGGATCTTTACAATTGCAGATTTTGGGAGGAGAAGAGGGGGCTATGCTTGAGAAAAGGCATGTCCTGGGACAGACTGCACAACAAGGACAGCAGCAGGGTTTTGATACAAAATCTCTACTTCATCAGAACATACTGGGCTGAGTGTATCAGTACTAGGATGAATATATCAGTAGGACATATTTGATGACTCACATGTTACAACCTGAGAGTCTGGGAATAAGTTTAGTTTATGCAATACACACTTATTTCTGAAGACAGTCCCACCACTGAGTAAATAACCTTGCCAACGGAGGTTTGACAAATTATCGGCAAAAGGCCTTTGGCTGCACTGACCCATCTCATGTCATGCTCACTCTTGTTGCACCTTCTGCATGGGATTAGCAAAGTTTAAATTGTTCACCAAGGTTTCAGTCCTTTCCCACTCCTTCACATTGGAATACTTCGGATACCAAGTACTAAGGAACATTCTAAACGACAAAAAACTCACACTGCCTGTAGAATTACTTCTGAAGACAAACATCTCCCTCAGCCCTCTCAAGCTTTATCCTTCTCAGCTGTGCTTATGAACCAGTCTATTAAATCAAACCATCTGTGTACTCATTATCTGCAGGTTTTATGGACTGTACAGTACCAAAATTGACATATAATCTTGCCTAATAGCACATTGTTCATTGCAAAACTTACAATGATTTTTCAACCCAAAACAAGTTAAAATATCCTTAAGCATTACAGAGCCTTCAGACATGGGTACATCAATCTCGATACAGAACATTCAAACATTTAGATATATAACACCAATACAAAACACTGCAAGGAAATTAAGTAACCCAGGCAACCAGTTCTAGGTGCCCCTGCGCAAGCAGGAGGCTGGACCAGATGATCTCAGGAGGCCCTTTCCAAGCCCAACCACTCTGTGATTCTGTGATCCACCTAAAATATATTCTATGACTTACACAGATTTATGATTTTAAGTATATGAAGATGCATAAACTGGTAGTCCTCCTCCACACACATCTGAGGATATCTGATCCATGCCAAAGTACAGCTATTTCTCTGCAGCAAACAAAACTAAAACAGTAATTCTAGTAGGCACATCAAAAGTTTGTTTGCCTCATCAACTGTGCATATCCAAGGATGCAATGCTGTGATGTAAAATAAACACAGGTAGTTGAGAACACGGGCAATAGTCTAAAACTCTACAATTCTGCTCCTCCTACGTATTAATTTTGTCAGTGAGGTTTTTAATGCATCAGCCTGAAGAACATAACAGTGAGTGCCATGACGATAAATACAATAGGGTTATGTTTGGATTTGTAATTCCTAACAGTTTTGTTACTGGAAAAAAAGACAACACAAATAATAATGCAAAGAAGAAACAGGGTTTATCGCTAAAGCTGCAAAGGCAGAATACCACCATGTGAATTATTCTACACAGAGAGATAAACTTGGAAATTACTACCTGAAAAAAATCAGTTCACTCTTATTTTTTAGAGTCAGTGAATAACCTGCTTTGGTGTAGCAAATTACCCATCAGTGTGGTTGTCACGAACCAGGAGAAACATATCCTTTCAAAAAGTCTGAAAAGCATATGGATGAGACCTGCAAATTACAGAGTGAACATACACCTGCTTTATGTCCTGTGTCAGCCTGAAGGTTTTCCGAAGCCCTTCCTGCTGGATACTTTGAACAAAAGAAAGGAACAGCTCAACTTCACCCCTAGCAATTACAGACTATTGGTGGAAGGCAGATGTCAGAAATAAGTAAAACATGGGAAAAAGTTCACAAGGTTGACAAGCTCCGGACTAGGTGGACTGGACTGGGGACCTGATTCCCCAGAGAAACCAGACTTCGGTGCTTGATGCACTCACCATTATCAACAAACGGCCAGGCTCAGGAAGAGTGAGACGCAACACAGATACAGACATGCTCCAAGTTCTTCCAGAAGGAAGACTAGCATATGAAACAGTATTTGTAAAAGGTAATCTATACCCCCTAAGAAGCTGTAATGCTAAAAACCAGCTGTAGAGCAATTTCTTTTCTGGTCTTTTCTGGCTGACGGATGGTCAAGCTGCCATTCACAGCAGTATCCGTGTAGATGATGTTTCTGAGTATCTCCAAACAGGTCATGACATACAATACTGCGTAATATACATTGTAATACACATGACATACAATACTTTGGAAATCCTGATTGCCCTGACCTGTCCCATAGCAGATATGGAGCTGAAGGAGCTCTCAGTGAGTTGTGGGCATGCTCTACGCTTTCTTTAATACTCACTAACTTCTCTCAAAACTCTGCAGAAGATTCTTCCCCACATCACGCTAGAGTCCAGTGGTGGGAATGTCAGTTAGGTAACAGAAATCTGACATTACGGTTCCCTACCCCAGGGCTCTTTTGTTCCAGTCCATCAAACAGCTCAGTTCCCAAAATGTCCTTTCTCATTTGTTCTACCAGAGTAAGGCCATGCAGAGCAACAGTTCACTACATTCAGCTCAGCATTTGGAATGCCTCCACACCAACCTCAAAATAAACAAAATTGTATGTTCCTGTCCTATTCTACTTATATTCCAATTAATTAATTTTAGAAAGCTAAGTGCTGACACGAAGTACTTTTAGGCCAACTAACTGAAGTTGATCTTACATAACCTCTCTCAGCGCAGGCTACAGCTTGATCAACACAACTCACCTTGAGTATCACATTGCTCTTCCATATACCTTTTGAGAATCTTGCCAGCTGTACAAGCATAGGAACAACAGAAGAAAGTAGGTATCATAAAACCTTGACTCTTGCATCAGGTGATTATAATGAGCACTGCATAAAGGGTGCTTTGATGTTACGAAAGACCTAAGAAAATACCTATGGGTTAGGGTGCATTCTCGCTACTTTAACTCTCTTACTAAAGGGCACTTGTCAAACACATGCCATCAAAATGTAATACCCATCCTGTTAAAATAAAAGTCTCCCATACCAGCAGGCTCTTCACACAGATGAAAAGGAACACCACTAACATCATTTTAGGTGATTAAAAAGTCTACACTACAGAGTCTGTATCTCTTGATCTCCTGTAAGCTGCTCCTCCTACAGGGCAGAATCTCAGCTCCCAGAAGACTCCGCCATAATGGCTGCACAGAAGTCACCATGGGTTCATCATCCAGAAATACCTGTACTCGTGTGAAGTACATGGAGCTGTGAATGCAGAGAACACCAATGCCTCCACTCCTGCTCACTACTCCCCTGTAGGAACCCAATCAATCATAGAGCATAACGCTATTTGTGGCACTCACTTCAGTCTCCTGATGTTTTCAATTTCCCTACAGCCAAAAATTGATGCTTTAGCCTTGTTTTGACTACTGAAGAGGTACTCAAAACTGAAGTAGTACAATGCAGTTCAGTGTACCTGCTTTGTAGTTAGTAAGTATTTTGAAATTTCAGCATATCTGAGTCTTCGTTATACAAGAGGCCAGCTTGTGCAGGATGGTGTTAATAGGTGGAGAATATTCACATTATCTGCCCACAAAGGCTGCCCAGCTCCTGAAGGGAAATTATAAAAACAAAAACAAAGTGGTGATCTGGTGATGAAATAATCGAGAAGAGTGGGATTATGCTACAGCAACACTGTGTTCCTGGACCGTGTTCCCAGAACGAGGCAGGATTTCCCCCCTTGGTCTTCTGCTTCCCTACCCTCATGAAGCTCAGCACCCCTGTACCTCCTATATGCCAGGGCATTTTCCAGAGAGATCCCATTTTTACTTTTAGAACATACAGGAAAAAAGCCCAACAAAAACCACAAGGAGGCAAGAGTTCCTGCCCAATAAGACAGAAATAGATCTTCCTTCATCATCACTACTACCAAGGAACACAGTACACTAGTGTTATCAAAGAAACCCTGCGCTACTATGGACTGGAAGCCTAACAAAGCTGGAAGAGGAACCAGAAAAGCCCATGAGCTGATGATCATAGAATCACAGACTCATAGAATAGTTAGGGTTGGAAAAGACCTTAAGATCATCTAGTTCCAACCCCCCTGCCATGGGCTGGGACACCTCACACTAAACCATGTCACCCAAGGCTCTGTCCAACCTGGCCTTGAACACCGCCAGGGATGGAGCATTCACAACTTCCTTGGTGTCGTGGTTTAAGCCCAGTCGGCAACCCAGGACCACGCAGCCACTTGCTCACTCCCCCCAGCTTCCTCCCCCCGCTCCCGGAGGGATCGGGAAGAGAATCAAAAGAACTCCCACGGGTTGAGATAATAACAGTCCAGTAACTAAGGTATAACACAAACCACTGCTGCTCCCAACAATAATAATACTGATAAGGGAAATAACAAGGGAAGAGAATACAACTGCTCACCACCTGCCGACCAATACCAAGCCTGACCAAGCAGTGATCTCACCCCTTCTGGGTAACTGCCCCCAGTTTATATACTGGGCATGACGTGCTATGGTATGGAATACCTCTTTGGTTAGTTTGGGTCAGGTGTCCTGTCTTTGTTTCCTTCAGGCTTCCTCTCCTTCCTGGCAGAGCATGAGACTCAGAAAGTTCTTTGTCAGACCAAAACATTAGTGAGCATCAACTAAAAAAATTGGTGTTATCAGCGTTGTTCTCAGGCTGAAAGTCAAAAACACAGCACTGCACCAGCTACTAAGGAGAAAAATGACTGCTACTGCTGAACCCAGGACACTTGGGCAACCCATTCCAGTGCCTCACCACCCTTACAGGAAAGAACTTCTTCCTTATATCCAATCTAAACTTCCCCTGTTTAAGTTTTAACCTGTTACCCCTTGTCCTATCACTACAGTCCCTAATGAAGAGTCCCTCCCCAGCATCCTTCATGTTAAAGTAGACAGAGCTGAAAGAAGTCAGATATGGACAAATACGCCCCAAACCGCAAATACTACCGAAGCTGAAGTGAAAGCTGAAAAAACAAGATTGCCAAGTGAAACAGGTAAGGCCTAGGAGAGAGGATGAGGAAGAAAACTGAATGTCGAGTTTTTAGAAAAACTCAGAAGACATGTCACACAACAACTAATCTGGTAAGGACCACACGGAAGAGCATGAGAGAGGGACATGGATCCTTTTTCACTCCCACAGATTCTTCATTGAAAGTTTGTTAAGCCACCTTTTGCTCTATTCATAGCTCATCTGGGTTCAAAGCACTCACTAAACACTGTCAGGAAAACAACTAGCAAAACAACAGACCTGCAAAAGATGAGGAACACATCAAAGAAAAGCAGATGATTCGCACTTCAAGGATGCCAGAGTACTCTTGGACAGAAGAGGGGAGAAGACAAAGGTGAGGAACAACAGAGAAGCTTTTGGGAGCAGCACAAGATGGAGAGGAATTTTGCATGGGAAAATGAAATGAAGAAAAGGTTGAGGACATCTTTATTACCTTAAAACCACAAAAGTGGCCTTAATATGACTAAAAAACATTGGCATTTCAGTGTAGACAAGATCACTCCCCAACTATGCTGATCCATCCTTGGGCTTGCAGCTACAGCAATATGATTAAAGAAGAATTACAGCACAGTTTTGCTCTGTCGGTACCCTTGATAGTGTATAAAACAGAGAAAACTAAGGAGGAGAAGGGCTTACTCTAATGTAGTTTTCTTACAGTTCATCTTCCCATCTATTTCTGGCTTAAAACAGGAAGGCAGATGAGAGGGGAAGAGAGGGCAAGCATGTTATATATTGTATTCTTGTTTTCCAGTCCTTCCAGAAACGCCAGTTTTGCAAACAGAAAGCAAGCTGAGATTTTCTCTATCTTGTTAACTACTCCTGTGCTTGTCATATTCCCCACAGAGCTGGTAAGTATCCTTCTACTGAACATTCTCTATTGAAAATGCACTGCAACTTCTTTTGCAACACGTGTTATTCTAGTCAGGTTATCTGCACCTTAAAACACTCAGACTATTGTTCCAACAGCACAAACCTGGATGCTGAATTATAAAAATTGGCCAATCTCATATCATCTTGGCTACAGATTTAATTTCATGGAATATGAAACTTCACTGAAAATCACTACACCATGAGACAAGGATACACAAACGTAAGTTTCCTTTTTTTGTTGTATTTTGGGGGGGGGGTTGGTTTTTTTTACACTAACTGTAAGCCTACTACAACTCCCTTTGGGAGGATGTTTTTCATACAAAGCCATATTCTTTGAGTTTTATTCATGTAAACAGTCATTGAATTAAATGAGATCAGACACGCAAGCAGGGAAATCAGGTTTGATCCAGAACTACTGTTACAAAACACAGCATAAAAATGAATTTTTAAAAAGCCCAGGATAATAGGCTTTAAACTATCCAATAATCCAAAGACTAGTTGAAGGTTTTGTTTTTCAGGTCTACTCTTCTGACATTTAATAGAGCAAACTAATTAGAATTTTACTACACACTAGTTGTTGATAATTACCTCTTTTATTCAAATATACACAAAGAGAATTTTGTTAAAAGATGAGTAATTATTTTAGTATCATTTTATTTTGATCTTGAATTAAGCAAGGCCTGAAAATCCCATTTACAGAGCATGAGATGTGATTTTTTTAATGGTATCTGGTAAAATCTGCTAACTTTTGCATTACATTTTTGCCCTGTCCAGTTTTTCCCAAAAGACCGTGTATATCTGAAGAACTAGTAAGTTTAATACACAAACCATGAGAAACTTCTCTGTTAGCAGAAGAGCGAATACTCAAGATCTGCATCATGAGAACTATGCGAGTGAAGGTTTGTTTGTTTTTTACAAGTAAAAAGCACAGACATGCAACAGATGCTTGCTTGCTATATTAAAGTATGAATTTATAAATAATAATCAGACTGAGACACTGCCTGTATGGTTAATGCATTTCAAAATCCTAGTGTATGGAGGTGGATGATGGTATACTGCTCCCCAAATGATCAGGAAACCCATCTTCTTAATGTAGCACACATTTTAATAGCGTGGTGAGAAATTTCATCGTAGTATCACTCTACTCTGCTAACCCTTCCTGAATTAGCTTATCTGAAAGGTGCATTTAGTGTTTTTTCCACCAAGGCAGAGTTTTATGAGAGCTACAGAGGACTGCAAGACAGAGCAAGACCTCCATTTCATTGACTCTGCCTCTTGGAAACACTGAGGTAAAGCTGGCTTTTCGCCACAGCCTAATGAGTAGCTGAACACTTGTTTCAGCTTTGTCAAGGAGAACTTCTTAATTTCAAATTATGAGAAGGAGAACAAATAAACTTTCTAAATGCTCTTTGTTTTCTTCAAGTGCTGTGTTCGGTTCTACTGAATGCATCACTACCTGTTTTCTTGGTTTGCCTGTGTGTTACCAAAACTGGCTCATCCCACATAATTACATTCAGACACTCACTGGATGTACAAACCCACATACAATACCTAAGCAAATTCATAGTAATACAATATTGCAAATTATAATTATTCGTAAAAGCTGGAAATACATGCATCCAAATTCTGGATGCCAGATTTTGAATAAAATATGCTTCCAGCTTCCATGCCAACTATTCCACTTCGAGGATTAAAAACAGAAAGAAGAAAAACCCGACATGATTCTAATAACTGAAGCGACAACATCCCCATTTGTATGTCTGCACAGAGATGCGAAAGGTCAGATTCTCTGAAAGGCTAATGGACTACTGAAGCCAGAAGTTTGATTTTAAAACTTCTCAAACACAAGTGGTGGTGGGCACAGATAAAGGGGAACTGAGAAGAGTCAGAAAAAATCTGGTGGTTTTTCTTTTTGCCTGAAGTTACTCCTGTAGGCACAAAACAGAACTGGGCATAATTTTTAAAAATAGTTGGGTTTTGGGTTTTTTTCTGGTTTCTGGGTTGTGGGTTTTGGGGGGGGAGGGCTTATTTAAGAAACTCTGCCAAGGACCAGAGCTTATACCTACAAATTGTGATTCAAATCACTGCTGTGGCATGCTACCTGATGCATAATTTGTACCACTCTTTCGATCCCCCGTTCACTTTTTACTTTGGATCCCATCTTGCTTCCAGATAAACGAAATGAAAAATTCTCATTGAGAAATGGCTGGATACTGTTTAAATGCAGAAATAGTCAACCTAGTCTGAGAAGCAGAAAGAAACAGAAGCAGAAATTACTCCGAAATTTTATTTGAGACCTGTGAAACAAATTCACCCAGCGTGCTATTTGACCAAAACTAAATCCCAAACAGAATACCGAAGCTTAAAATTTTATGAAGCAAGCTGGGATCTGATCATAATGTAGACTAGTTAGAGATGAATGCTGACCCTTTGGACGCAAGAAAGAGGTTTAAATTAATCTATTTCACGTTTGTGGTGAATTTGCACATAGCCTGTTACCACAGCTTTGCTGATGTAGTTATTTTTCAAGCCATGGTAACTCATATCCAGCCCCCAAAGATTCCCTCAGAAAAATGAATGAAGCTTAAAAAAAAAAAAAAAATCAATATTACAAAACAAGGAAAAGTCCTCATCTGCATGGACAACCAGGTAGACAGGAAATAAACAGTACAACAAAACAGCATTCAGTCTTCACAGTGGAAGGACACTAACCCTGCAGTTCCATGATGATCTGTGTGAAGAATATACTGCATTCAACATACCCACTAATGAATCACAGGGGGAGCAGGGAAAGATTACAACAGTTAAATGACAGAACTTACTAATAATACTAAATTATTAAGGAGAAAGACAAGTGCTGACTGCAAAGAGACATGGAAGAACTTAATGACACCAAATAACCAGCCTCTAAAATGGCAGAATTAAATACCATTTAAACACAGACTGGGATTCAGAGTGGGAAAAGACATCTCAACTTCATATGCATAATGATGGGCTCTGGATGATTCAGGAATGAGATCTTAGATTTATACTGTGGTGTTCTTCGAAAGCATCAGCACAGTTAAAGAGCAGGGAAAGTGCTAAAAATTATTACTTCAGAGAACACAACCAAAAGCACCTTTATTCAACTGTCTAAAAAGTTCAATTGCATCCTGGAAATTATAACTCTGTCCCTCTCTTCCCAGAAAGCGTCTAGCAAAACTAGAAAAGTTTCAAGGAAGGAAATCATAAGACAACCAAAGAGGGATTAATAGAGGAAAATCAGGTTGGAGAAATATCAGAAGGCACCAGATTAAACCAGCAGATCTCAGGTTCAAAATAGGTGAGAAGAAATGCCTCTTCTCAGGAAGCAATTTTCAGGCTATCATTTTCCTAGCCTTTCTCCTCTGGCTTCCTCAGCCTTTTTCCTACTTGCTCACATACCCTCCTCAGCTTGAGAGTCACTGACATGGATACCCTAAAAGAGCAAAAGGCATTAAAGAGAATATATGCCATCTTCCCTGCAAATAAAAAGCAGCCAATTTAACAGGTGAGAATTAGTAAGACTGACAATGGAAGTGATCACCTACACCTCCAAACCAGGCCCATCATACCTGAAGGCAGATGACTTACTTGGCTGTCAGCTACCATGCAAGAAGAACACAAAGAAATTCCCCCAGATGAAGAGACCTGTCCTAGTCAGTGAGAGATGTCTACCTCTCCCTGCCTTTAAGCTGAATGAAATAATGTGATTCATTAAGACAGCTGCACAGAGAAGCAGCTAACGCTAGGTACTCTGTTTTTCCAAGCTATGTGAAAAGCATCTGTACCACTTGGTAAAATTTTTAAATCTCTTTATCTTATCAGAATACAAATAAATTAGATTTGCTTTTGTTTATTTTGAGGCTAGCAGCAACTAAAACAGCTAACACCAACTCCCTCTGTTGACTGAGCTGTCCTCATTTACCAGCTGTCCTCCTGGTATTCCTTTACCTGGCATACTGGTAGCTAAGCTATCCATCTGCAGAGGCATCTCCATTTGCCCATCAAGACATCAGAGAAAGTGAAATGGAAGATGGCCTCACCCAGCGCATGCCAGGTCAGGATTTCTTAAGCCCAGGCTCCTCCAAACTTACATCGTCTAACCTTAGGGTGAAACTAAAGAATCCAGCTTTGTAGTTGATTGTTCATTAATAGAACACAGTACTTTAAATTCACACTTCATCTTATATCACACTAGTCTTGCGTTCATATCTATAAAATTAAACCATAGCTGCACTAATGTAGGGTATTCAACCATGCTGAACAACTGTTCCTGGAGGAAACTAGCACACCTCTGGAAGAAACGATCACACATTAAAACTGGGGTGTCATCTCCTGTGCTGAAGCAAATTTATATTTGTTCAAGGGCTAGAACATGTGATCCTCCACAATCTCTTTTCAAGGAAGGAGGAGAGGGTCATCTGACAAACCTAACAAGTCCAGAGACTGGATTTCAGCATATCTAAGAGAACCTAAACCTGTGAAAGAAGTGGATGCTGCAGCCAGTGTGACACAGGGGCAGGAGGAAAAACGATTTCCAACTACATCTTGCCTCTGAGCTTTTCTCATGCTATCAAATTTTGGGGGTAGAGACTCTATTTACCTGTAGGGCACCATATGACAGCATACAAAAAGGATAACATGATACAAGTTAAAGCATAACATTTAATCTTATTCTTACTCTGAAATTTAAAAACAAGCTAGTCAGAATCTGCTGTGACATCTGCTTGCAACTCCACCATCCATCACTCTTCAATGAAAAGACAGTGAACACAGATTGTACACAGATACAACAGTTTTGTTGCCAACAGGAATCTATCTGAACTACTGGTGCTTCCACACATGCAAACTTTACATCCTGGGGGCTAGTCAAAGGCTCAACTTATATCACAGTATTACAAAAGAGGAAGAATTAAAGATTTAGGACCAATACCACTTCTACTTAGAGGGAAAAAAAAGAGCACACTGGAAAAAGCACGGCCTGATTTTACACAGAAGCTGTGAAAAGCTATGAAAAAGCCCACACTTGCAAGAAATCAGAAGCTGCTGTAAAGTCTGGAAAAGACAAAATGATAAGGAAGTGCCGCACTTTCAAAATCTGGATTTAAACCAGAACAATAATGTCAGTGACAGACTGCAGATGGCAGGCAGATAATTCCACAGCCAGAGTAAAGACAACCCCTGTCCCCCCATCCCTAAATCCCCTCAAAAGACTTCAGCCAGACACAGTCTAATCACAAAAGTGGACAGAAAGAAAATTAAGGAAAACTACTAATATGTAAGCTTTACAATATACCAATGAACTGACTTAAGCAATTGGTATACCTTGCAGATGTAAGTGCAGTTATTTGAGACAGTAGCGATATGGTGAAAAGATCGCACTCTGCCCAAGACTCTGAACTAGCTGCAATTTCTGCAGCCATAGCACATATACAGACATCAAACTCTTAGTAAAGTAAAACATACCTCAAATGGTTCATTGTGATCACTATTAAAACATTACTCAAATACTGAGCTAACACATGATTATCATACATTCATGGTGCTTTTTTACTTTATAAAGCTGGAGTTCTCCTCAGTGACCAGCCCATCTGAGACAATTTTGGGAATTTTGATTCTGAAGTATACCAGCACAATATAAATAGACTAGCAACAGGTCTTGCTAAGATGTCACACTGCAGATGCTGTTAAAGCTAACAGAAAATAACCTCACTGGCTTAAAGCAATAGGCATCTCAAACTGGAAAAGGAAATGACCCCACTGCAATGCAGACACAATGAAGATGCACACCCTTACAGAATTAATTTCCAACAAACCCAAATACATTTTCCATAATGCAAATGAAAATGCTTTCATCCAACACCGTGCCAGGTCATGCACCCAAATACTTTATCTTCAGTGGCTCACTTAACAAAAACAGATGAGGAGGAAAGCAAGTCACAACAGAGAAAGGGAAAGTAAAGGATAGACTGCTAGAAGCAGCTTGTTTTAAATCAGGATTTGAAGGAGGTAAGATTTCATGATATGAAGAGTACTCCAAATACGCTTTGGATCACAACATAAGATTAAAAAAAAGAAGAAAAAAGGTTGGACTCTTTTGGCACAGGCCAAATAAGTTTTTCTTCAGGATTAGGGCAAACCCACTACAGTGCCCGTGGATCACTGACAAAGGATCAAAAGTAAAATGGTGCAAGAACAAGACAGCAATCTACAGTACTGCACCATATTTTGAGCTAGCTATGCACTCAGTATTGCATCAGAGGTACATCACTGAAGCTACCAAGACAACCCCTCCACAACTAGGTAACACAAGAATTCAAGTTGTTGTACGGTATTGGTTAGGCCACGCAACATGGATTCATTTGTCACAATTGGACAGGATTGTTTTCACAGGGCATCTCCCTCTTTCAATACACCAGATTAACTATTAGTAGTAATGTGCCAGATTTCTGTTAACCTCAAAATCCTGTGCAGCCTTAATGTTTCACTTATCACACACTTCTCTAAAACAAGTCTTAAATTGACTCTTAACTCATTTCATCACTGTTTCATCACGTACTCATTTCATCATTCATTCTTTGCCCTGGTATTGAACTACTGCACACCAAAAGTATCCTTCCCTGCTTCACTGTCAAGACCTGAACATCTGCAATCAGACCTCAAGGGTTTTACAGAAAACAGTAAAAATACTTCTATGGCCAAACTAACACCACCTTGAATACAGAGCATCACTGCGGCACATAGAACCATGTCCTTCAGGGAAGCAATGTACAGAGAACATACTGACATGCATGCATCTGAAAGCTATTTAACAAATAAGCCAGGAATTCACATATGTTTATTCTGGCTCTTCCTACCTTTTGCAGACCTGCCTTCACAAGCCCAATAGTCTTTTAAATGGCAGCATGAGATAAACCAAATACAGACAAGAGGAGGAGAAAAAATTTAGAAAGAAGCCATTACACATAATTCAGCGAAAGGTCACAGAATTATATCTCCTGCAAGACGCAGAGATTTCAGGATTTCGCTTTTCTCTCTCACAACTGCTATCAATATACTGTAATAAAGTGGTCTTCAGCAACATCTGCTAAAAGCGAGTGGAGGAGTCAAGACAAAAGTAACTGAGATTTTCCTAGAGGGTCCACAAGCTAGCAATGGTGTGAAAGAATTTCTGCTATTATTGTACTCAGAAATTATTCTGGAGATTTTGGGGGTCAAAACAGCTAGACAGGAAGCAAAAAATTAGCCCCTTGCTATACTGCTATGGACTGAAGTCTTGCCGAAGTGCAGCTCCACACTTTTCACTTTTGGTTGGATCATTTTTGAAGATGGCATGTATTTCATTCCTTAATAAACAAAATGTGCTAAAATTACTTATTTTATTTGCCCAAAGCAATTGCAACTCATGCATGTCTTTGACAAATACCTCCGTAGGCCAATCTTGCCAGTGAAATATGGTACCTCATCTGTGGTTTTAAATAAAATACTTCCACTAGTGATGTGTTGCACTGATGTATCTCTAAGAAAATATATGACTATGAGTTCTCTGGAAGTGCATCCAAAGTCCTAACTGTTGAGAGAAAAAGAACGATTGCAAATCTGAAATGAATGAGAATAAATAAATAAAACAGTTGACAAATAGTATAATTAATTTAAGAACCTAAGAGTGTTTTACAAACATTCACTGTTACCCCAGCCTCCAGCAGAGAGATATTGATAGTCCTATTAATCAGGTTCAGAGAGTAAGGGGCAGCAAGGTTTCTTTCTTACATCATTAAACAACTCACTAGCAAAGTCAGAGGTAGACAAATGCAGCTCAATCACTCATTATCATACCATACAAGCACCTGACTTATTAAGATATTATTCATCTTGTCGAGCCCACAAACATCATAAATTTGACAGTCCAAACTCCAGAATGTGCCACCTGTGACAGGCCAGGATGCTAATCCTGGTGCTGCAACTACATTATATCAGCAAACACCAAAGCCCCATTTGTGGATCCAGCTTCCCACAGTTTCTGTTCCTCAAAAAAGAAAAGAACTCTGCGAATAGTATGAAGAAAAGCACCTAGATGATCAGGAGGTTTATCGCTTTATTTTTACCAATCACTTACTGATCATTTCATTTCTAATGTTCAAAGCCAGTCTCCTACATGAGGTTGGCATCACTCTCTGGGTAAGTATCAAGAAATAGGGGAAACTGAAAGCTTTCCCAGCTGAGTACTACTACAAAACCACTTTTAAATTTTATTACAATTTCCTTTCAAATGAACAACAGGGAAAGAAGCAATGAGATGTTACAGAATTCCCCTCCACTCCGGCAGACTAACAGGTCCACAAACAGGCATATATCATCTACATACCAGGCATCTAAATAAGCATTTGTATCCTTAACTTCTCACTGAAATCTACAGGCAGGTAGGTACCTAATACTTTATCTAGCCAGCCAACTGGAGGTTTGGTCCATTCAGTAGATGCAACTCATATTTTCTGCTCAGAAATTATTATGAAGTTCTAGATTGAAGCATGCCACATCTTGTGGTCTGCAACACAACTGCAGATCTTACACATAATTGTACATCTCCAGAAACACTTTGTTTTCCAAGTATCTAGAGAATGAAGATTGCACAACACTTGGAACTTGAGCCTGCCAAAATAAGTTATTATAAAACTAGCTGCACACCTGGACATACCACATTGAAAGCAAGCAAGTTAATTAAATAACGTTCTCCTCTGAATAACCCATACACTCAAACAGTCCTACAGAGGGTCCAGACCATTCCTAATTAATGCTGCATAAGAATTTAGTCTTACATTTTTCCACTTTTGAACAAAACAGATTTACTGATCTTTCCAAAAGATTTCTTCTTTAATATTGGTAGGACATTCTAAGTTCATTCAAACAACTAATCTGAGGGGAAGATTCACTGATCCACCTGTCAGTATGACACTTTCTACCCCTCTCAGCATCTTCCCTGTGAATTAAAGGTATTCAGCAGAAAACAACATGTCCTTTTGGTCATGTTTATTGCAGCAATATCAAGCAGAAACCCAAATAACTACTTCACACATAATTATAACAGATATCGGTTATGCCTTTCAGGAAAAACAAAGCACAGTCTACAGCGTATGCTGTAATGCACACAACACCTGAGGGCACGATAAGCCCTTTATTAATGCTTGCAATAAAATGAACACTGCAGAGCAATTACACACTGTAGCCATGGATTTCTAAAACCAGAGATCTCTCCCAGCAGCCAGTCTATACTCACAAGGTGTCGAGCCTTCAGAGGGAGCTGATGTTTGCCGTAAACTCGTGGAAATATTTTCAGTGGAGTTTTCAGGTGATGTCAACAACAGGAAGGATGACCTGGAGCCAGATGTCCATTTCTCATCATATGCATCCTTCAAAGTTGGAACAAGAAGGTAAAGCTCCTCGTTTATACCCCCAAACCTGCAATTAACCCCCTACGTCGGCACAGAATCCTGTATCACTGCGGCAGCCCGGAGAGTTCACGAAAGGCGGGAGGTCTCTCCCCGGAGGGTCTCTCCCCGGACCCGACTCCGGTGCCGTAACAACGAAACACTTTTAACTACTCAGGCACCGAGCGCTGGTTTTGCACGGCCCGTACCCACCTGCAGCCCCACCACCTCCGCGACCACCTCCGAGACCACTTCCCCTCCCCGCCGCGGCTCCCGGCCCCATCCCGCCGCCCGCCACGACGCGCTCGCCCGCCCCACCACAGCCACAAGCAGCCCCTGCGAGAGGGCGCGGATCCGCGCCTGGAGTCCCACGCGTGCTCGGCGGCGGCGCCCCGCTCACCGGCGCTGCCCCGCGGCACAAGCTCCCCGTCAGACGCGGGGCCGGACAGCAGCCCGACCGTCTCCAACGGCGCCTCCGCCGCCGGGCTGGGCTGGGCTGGGCTGGGCCGGGCCGGGCCGGGCCGGGCTGGGCTGCCCCGGAGGTGGCGCCCCCGCCGCCGCCGTGCTCGCTTCGAGGGCGACACCCAGCGGCCGCGGCGAGCGGGCGGAGGGACAGAGCCCCGCCAGCCCGCCCCTCCTGCGCCCCGGCGACGTGCCGCGACTGGACGAGCCCGGCTCGGCCCCTTCGCAGCCGTTCCCTACCGAGCAAGCGGGGAAGGCGTGGGGACGTGGCCAGTCTGCCCAGCACTGGCGTGGAGGTTGGTCTTGACCACCGGGCCTGGCCTAGAGCGGGACGGGTTACCCTGCTGGTCGGAAAGCCTGGGCTGTGACGCTGCGGAGGCTCCTAGAGAGCTGGGTGCTCTCCTGATTTACTTGTTGCTCGTAATAGTTTGTGTAGGAGCAGGAGAGGTACAAGCCCAGTGCTGGAGAGGCCAGATGCCCTCCAGCAGGGAGGCAGGCAGCGGGCTCTGCAGCCTGAGGTGAAGGTCAGAGCGGGCTGACCTGGAAGCTACCTGTGCCTGCTCATCACCACACTCAGCCCCCCCCTTAGGTTCACTGAATGCATGTGCGTGTGGGGGCAATTATGTGTGTGTCGGTAATTCACACACCAGCACCAATTCGTTTGGTAGGGAGGCAAATTAAATGGACCGTCTGTAGACACCAGTACAGAAGAGAGACGCTTGTGCGAGCAGGGTGAGTAAAATGATAAAAATGCCTTTATTAAAGTACTGGTTGAAGTTAATGTTAGAACAGTGATCCAGTGCAAGTTGCTTCCAAAGGCCTGGCTCAGGGGCATTCTCAGGATGATGCCCTACAATGGACAAAACACTGAAGTATCACAGACACCACCTAGTTACATGACAAATACATTCTTTTTAATGTTGTTTTTTTTTTGCAGATGAGTCTACTTACGCATTTTTCACTAAACCATTACTATGGTATTCATCATTCTGTGGTGATAGTCACGCCATAGATTCACATCAAAACCCTTGGTGCTCTGGAGAGATTTACTGACTGAATTTTGTGTTCCGACACCCCTCTGATCTCCGCAAAGCTTTGTAGCTTTATCAGAACTACATCACTCGTCTGAAGTCTGGTGTCATTACTGAAATTGGAATGTAACTGATAAAATACATAAAAATATGTTTTTGTTTCCCACAGATTATCATTTTCTTTGCTCATTTCCGCATTCAGGATAGGCCTGCTTCGTGGGAATTTTATTCTGCTCGATATGGTGTAAAATCCTGATGCAGTTGAAGTATTTGTGTAACAGTTCAGCTGTATGTTAAATAAGTTCCAGATATGTAAATTTTTGCAGGACTGCTTTGGCTATGTTTGATCATTATGACTGAGAATCAAGACATTAACACATCACAGAAAAACACTTTTCTTGGCAGTGATCTGCCACCAATGTATTTAATGTGAGTTTTCCCCCTTTAACAGAAGCAGGATGAGGTGCTGTCATGATCCTACAAACTGAGATGCAGATGAGCTCCTGTGATTGTCTGGATGACAGTGGGACAATTCCCTTTTTTAATCCTGACAGCTAATTATGTATTCTTCTGGATTTATTTTTTTACCATTGGGAAGGAAATTCATGAGGGGATTCCCTAGATGCTTGAAACAGAAAGTATGCCACGTCTATGCACCACAGCTTCCCACAGACAAAGTCCAGCCACATCTAGTACTGTGCATTTTGCATATTCAAAGACCCACCACCTTGTCTACCTGCCCTTACTACAAGTTCTGTGACTGAAGGCTGGCTACCATGCAACTGGCTTCAAAGTTACATGACCTGATGAGAAAGAAAGAAGAAAATGGCCAGTTGCAGAGGGGAGGGAGAACAACTTGGTGGCAAAGTGACAGAGGAGGAACAAGTCCTGAAGCTTATGTAGATAGAGTCAGTGACAGATTATATTGCCAAGGGCTTGGCAGAAACACTTCAGCTCTACTCTAAAAACCTATCTGGCAATGGGCCTAGTGTCTGCGTGGCTTTGAAGCTGAAGCTGTGGTCAAGCAGGAGGTCACTGACATCACTGTTGTGGCAGGAGCTGCACTGTAACCAGTCCTTTCATTCCTGAGCTTCTACACCCAGACTTACTATTTAAATATCTCCAAATTATTCTGTCTCTGTCTCTCACTGGTGATGTTTCATACCTCTCCGCATAAAAGAAAACTAATACAGACAGTCATTTCTAGGCAAGACACACTCCCCATAGCTGGCCTTGAAACTTAAGCCCTTTCTGCACAGATGTAGGTCAACCAGTGAGTGGGATTGGATGGTCCTTCATTACAGACCTGGAAACTCTCCTCCTCTTTCCATCAGGAGTTTTCCACAGATGAATGCCCTCCCCAGGGCTGCCCAAAGACACAGTGCTGAAAACACAAGTGGTAAAAAATCCTGCTCCAAACTCAAGTCCTACTTCCTTGTAAGGGATTTAACTTTGAAATGTCTCCCATCATCTTTTGCTACATTGTTAATCTGTTAAAGCAAAACTTCCAAGCTGTTGAGAATTAAGAAAAGCATTTCAATCAATTCATGTATTAGTAAATCGTCACTATATGGAATGCCAGAGGGGGATTTCTCCCCCTTCCTCTCCTGAACAAAAGCATGCCTCCATTACCTCAAGTGCGTTAGTGCAGCTTGGAAAGCCCGGTAATAAGAAGACTGCCACACAGTGTAGAGGATGGGAAGATAATCACCCGCAGGAAATTTGTGGAGACTCCAAACGTAAGACAACCATTACACTGAATGCAGGGAGGGGAAACAGGACATGACAGGAAGAAGTAGTATGAGAGAAACAGAAGAAAATGTGTTGCTGGAGAATCAGGAACTCATCTGCCAGTCACCACAGTGGGCAGCATGGGATGACAGCCAGTGACTAATGCACATGCTCTGGTGCTTCAACTGGTGCAAGACAACAGCAGCAGCACTGGAAATTCCTGAGAAGGGGCCTGGCTGAGGGGCAGGTGGTCTGTCTGCACAGTGCAGGTCTGGGTGAAACAATGGCAGGCAGTCCAGTGCACCTCAGTCTGTCAGGGTCTTCAAAATCCCATCCTCTTCCGGTTACTCCCACGGCTTTATTTAGTCCTCCTCATTCATCCAGATTATTATATCTGAAATAATCTCTCACCCACATTAATAGATATGTTAGCACCTGCCCTAGCATTTTCAGCCCAGCCATACGACCACACGGTCAGCATGGAAAGAGGCAGGGGACAAGCCACAAGCAGTGCCAAGCGGGCACGGCAGATCTGCGAGCTGAGCTGACCCGACCCGAGTTCCACCCTCCCACACACTGAAGGCAGAAGAACGTGTGAGGTGATGCCGGAGTGCCTCGACAGCCGCTCTGGGACTCCGTGCAGAGCCAGGCACACGGCTTGACTGACCCGGAGGCCCCCGCGGGCAGGCTACCTGCAGTAAACACGCCAGATGCAGTTTCGGTGCTGCAGACCGCCGCTCCCTTCACTCTCCCGCCCCCCTCGCACGCCAGGGCCAGCGTTCTATGTGTGCGCCGCTCCCAGGGGTGCCTCTAGGCCCGCGGTGGGAAGCGGCGGCGCCCGGCAGGCCCCAAAGCCCTCCCGTAAGCACCGCAGCGCCCGGGCCTCTGCCTGCCAGCGGCGGGGCTGGGCCCAAGCACCGGGCTTGGCCGAGCGTGGAGGCCCCGCCGGCCCGTGACCGGCCGCGTCAGGTGACGCGGGTCACGCCGCTGTTCTCCGTTCCCGCCCCGCCGGCAGGCTGCGCCGCGCGCTCCGCCGAGCGCCGAGCGGGGGAGGGGAGCGGCGCGGCGGCAGCGCGGTACCTGGGTCCCCCGCGCCCCGAGCCTGCCCGGAGGCACAGGGGCCCTCGAAGCCCCGCCGGGAGCGCGGCCGGCATGAGCCAGGTGCCGAGGAAGCTTCAGGAGGAGGAAGAGGGGGACGAGGAGGAGGAAGAGGAGGAGGAGATCGTGGGCTTGGCGGGCTACGCCGATGGGGCCGAGTCTTTCTCGGACGGCGACGCGGAGAGCGGCGGCGATGAGGCGTGTGAGTGCCACCCGCGGCGACCCCACCGGCACCGGGGGCGGCTGGGAGCGGCGCCGCGGCCGCCGTGGGGCTTCCCCCGGCAGCAGAGGGGCCTATGGGGCAGCGGCCGGCGATGGGTGCTGGTGTGGGGGGAGCCGAGGTGTGGGGCCGGGCCGGCCGCGTGTGCACGGAGATGCGGGTGAAGCGGGGCAGCGGCCGGGGAGGGGGAGATGAGGTTTGGCTCCCGGGGGTCAGGCGTGTCTGCCTGCGGACGTGGGTCAGGGAGAAGGCAAGGCTCCCAGCGGAATTGGGGGTACGGCGAGGGAGAGCCAGGGAGAGCGTTATGGGGGAGACAGGGCGTCCGGAGGGAGGGCGGGCCGCGATGGGCCGGGGGTGAGCGGGGTAGGGGGCCGGGCTGAGCGGGGATGCTGCGTGGTGACCGTGGGAGGGGACAGGACGAGGGCAGGGACAGGGTGCTCGCTGGGCGCGACCGTGGGGCCCGGGAGAGCAGCAAGCTCTGAGGCAGGAGCAGGGTGAAGGCTGACAGGTAGCAGAAAGGGCTGGGAAAAAAGGAGGAAGCAAAAGGAGTGCAGACAGTGTGTGTGCGGGTAGTCTCCTTTCAGTGCTTTCCATGTGTGGGATGACAGTTACTAGTTCTTAGGGGTCACATCCTGATGAAGTGACTTGAATATGCCAGGGAAGTGGTGGGGTTGGGTGTCAGGCTATAAAGGGCAGTGGCAACACGCAGCTCTGTGTCCAGGGCTGCTCTGCAGCTGTGAATGTCAGTCCCCACAGTGGCAGGTTCCACTAAACATCTGCTGTCCGTCTGTCTGTGCATATGAGGTCCCACGTTACTCGCTGCATATCTGTGTCAGCATGGATGGTGATGCTAGGAAGGACAGGCTCACCAGGAAAAGCAGTCTCATTCAGTAAAAATAGGCAATGCCAGCTCAGAGCCTGTTGCTTTCATTCAGAGCCTGAATTCATTCTTCTGAGACGTATTTCACAAAGGAGCTTGGAGAACTTTCAGTATCTCGGAGTGAAAAAAGAATTGCTTTTCTGTAAAAGCATAATAAAGAGGCCGCATGTTTTGAGGCTACTGTGTTTATTAGCATGCAGAACCCTTCTTAATGGCCCAGTCCTACAAGGCTGCCATGAGAATTATCACCCTGACTAATGCAGTTTGGGGGGAGCGTCAGTGCTTTGTGTATAAGCCTTCATGGTTAAAGGCTGTGGGAATGCTAGGGTGTAAGAGCTGTAGCTGAGACTAATTAAAGCCTTACTTGAAGCTGCTAAAGAATTGCCTTTATTCCCATGCAAAGAGAATGTATTTTTAGCATATTTCTTTTGTGTTAAACTAACTTAGCATTTTCTGTAGAGAAGTAATCCATATTCTGTCCTCATAGGAATTGATTTGGATATTTTTCAATAGGAACTTTGTTAGACTAAGCTAAAAATTTCAGTTGCTTCTTCACAGTAACACCAGACTATCATGCATAACAGAAGCATTTACACCCTAAAAAGCAGGAGAAGACAGTCCATGCAGGGACCTTTTTAAATGCAGGATTAAAACAAAGGTCTGTTTTAAGAGTCCAGATCCCCTGGCTTTCATTCTGAATCCTCTGGAGAAAGAACCATAGAGCATCTCTAATAGAGGGTGTTAGGATTTAGGTCTGTGTTTTGCATATTTAACACTGGGCAAGGTGTTTTCCTTTTCCCAGTTTTTGTACTCTCTCTTCCTGGTTCTGTACAGTAAATAGTCCAAAATGTAGTGCCACAGCCTCCACTTTTCTACAAAGAAACAATGGAAAGGGCAGCATGAGGAGAACAGCTTCAATCCATGGCTATTGAAAGTGGAGGGAGAAGCCAGGTTAAAAAGTAGAAGCATAATTTGTGCTTGTAGGCATGAAGAAGGTTTCAAAACTTCATACTGGTCCTCTCTCACCCTATACTGGTCTCTTGTCTCCAGCCCGTCTCCCATGGCTCTTGTTCTTTTCTTAATTTCTTTTTCTTTACACATAGGATCATATTCAGACCGTAGAGCTCTTAAGTTCACATAAAGCCTAGTCATGTTTTTGATATAAGCAATTAAAAAGTATTCGGAAGAGGGGAAACCCTCTGCAAAGTGTTTGAGGAAGTAGCTCATTGCAGAGTGCTGCACTTGTGGCAGAGTGGAACCAGGTCTTCTGGTTCTGAGTCTTTTCTTTAGCCACAAGAATTTCCTTCCACCAGGTATTTCTGCAGTGTTTATGAACCCATAGTAGCTGAACAGCTTTCTTAATTGCGTATAAGCTTTTTTTGTTAACAGCTGTGGCTCAGGCCATCAGTTAGCGTTGAAGATGTTCACTGTATGTGTCTTGACAGCACTCCAAAGTGCTGCAGTTATCACAGTCACAGTAGTACTGGAAATGCTATGAGATCAATGGGCTCAAAGATAAATGAGTGGAAAGTTTGGAACTGCCAATTCTCCTTTACGCAAAAAGCTTGAAACTTAAAAATAACATAATTGTGTTAGTGAGAAAAAAGCCTTAAACAGCAAAACATTATTAGCTGTGTTATTTTGAAACTAGACTTAGAGGCTTGTTACTTCACAGATGGTAACATGAGCAAAATAATTTCTTTTGCCTTTATGTCACTTGAGCAGATGAACTGCAATGCTTTATTTGGATGTTTGAAAACTGGTGCTATCTACAAATACACCTTTCACTGTGGCATCCCCATCACACATGCATGTGAAGCACTGATAAGTCACCTGCTTTGACAATTGCAGTTGATGTGGAATTCAGGATGGGCATCAAGAACTATTTTAGTTATCAATTAATATCACTAATAGTGCGAAGGAGATACTAAAATATTCATTGTGTACTGTGCTTCCTGGTGAGACAGGTCAGGACTGCTACGTGCAGTTCTCAGTTAACTTCTCAGAGCTGGGTTCTTCTGCATGTTGCAAGGCACGCAAATGGCACTCCCTGAGCAAGGACACTACTGCAATTACACAAATTTTGTAAGGAATCAAGTGCTTCTCTGTGGGGAAAGTGCTTTTGTGTTTGCTAAGTTTAATTTGTGAATACTTCATAGAATCATAGAATAGTTAGGGTTGGAAAGGACCTTAAGATCATCTAGTTCCTGCCATGGTCCTGGCATGGGCAGGGACACACTAAACCATGTCACCCAAGACTCTGTCCAAGCTGGCCTGAGCCGTGCCAGGGATGGAGCATTCACAACTTCCCTGGGCAACCCATTCCAGTGCCTCACCACCCTAACAGTAAAGAACTTCTTCCTTGTATCTAACCTAAACTTCCCCTATTTAAGTTAGAACCCGTTACCCTTTGTCTTACCACTACAGTCCCTAATGAAGAGTCCAGGATGCAGCCTCTAAACAGCATGACTTCTGTTCTTCAGAATTCTGCAATTCTTCAGCAGTTTCAAGTAAGGCTGCTGAGAAAATTTGAAATAGGAAGGGCTGTTGATACGCCTTAGAAACTGGCATTTTATAACATTTGCCCTTTGCAAAAGTGAATGAAGCAGGAAATGCATTTAGTCTCACAACAGGGAAAATTATTTTTCCTATATAGAGAATAGAGGAGAGTTTAATGTTTCTCTGAAGCATATTATGATCTCACTTAGTAACCTAGTCTGGGAAGTTGCAGTGATACATCTACTGGCATTTCTGTGGCAAATTAAAGGAGGAGTTGTCATGTACTCTGCAAAGGAATGTGGGCAGGCAGTGCATCGTCCAATTCCTTTACATATAAGGTAATCTCTTAACTCTCAGGAAACTGCTATAGCAGCCCTGCTATCTAGTCAGGTTTGGGTGATACTCATTTACATTTCCCTGTCTTTGAACTGGCAGGATTTCAGAAGCTAAACAACAGTCTTACTAGCAGAAAAGCTGGTATTAATTCTCATCAGTAACTCTTTTTGCGCTTGCAACTGTTGGGGGTTTTTTAGTATTGCTTGAATATAAAGCATTTTCCTTCTAGTAAATACTACAGTCCATAAAGATCTAACAGCCTGTAATAATTTAACAAAACAACAATGTTAAAAGCCCAAGTTATTTAAAATGTATTTTTAGATGTATGTGTGGGTTTAGCCTATTTTTTAAAGAAAAGGGAGTTATGTAGGTAGCCTGTTTTGAAGTCATCTCATTAGTGGTCAGAGCTTTGGAAACTGCTGTCTACCAAAATTTGAATGAAAGATGTCTCAAAGATGATTAAGTTCCCTCAAATTTGATGAAAACTGGCATTTAGAAGAGAGACCCAAATGGAAGTGTTTGCAGAGGGACAGGCGAGCAGATACGTGCATTCTCTGTGGCAGCAGCTGGCAAACTGGTGGACATGTATGTACATTCTAACCACCCACTATGTGTTGAGCTCCAGATCAGCCACAGCCTGTCATATCTGTTATTTGGAGGATATGTTGTAAGACATACAGGGGGAAGTTGGTGTTATTGTGGTGGGGAGAGGAAGGGGACAAAAAGTGCAAACCTCCAGCAAATTAGACTTTGCAAGATCTGTTGTGTACAGAGCAACTGGGAGGTTTTTCAGCTTTTTGAAACATGCAGTAAAGGTTCCACCAGAAGGCTGGTCTTCAAATGCCTTTATATAGTTATTATAAAGCTTTGAATATCCCCTTCTGATGGCCAAAATGCTAATTGCATGATGTATAGGTAGATGTATATTAATGAAATTGATGATACATTTGGCAGCTGTGGAAAAATTGTGCATTAAAGAAGAGACTGGGGTGGAGGAAACACTGTTAAGTCCTTTACCTTTGGCTTGCTTTATTGACAAGATTGTACCCACCAAACATAAAATATTGTTATGTTAGCTTAGAGCAGATGTTTACTATTCCTCTATAGGTATGCAGTCACATTTCTTGCAGCCACAGGAGGGTACTATCACTGTTGAGGTTGACAGAAAGGGTAGAGCAGCAGTTTATTACTTCCTAAATTTGTTTTCTGTGGATGAGCAAAAGTTGGCCATGGCTGTGTAAGGACAATGAGATTCTTATGAATAGCAGAATACCTATCACTATTCTGCTTGAAGCAGTTTCATCTGCACACTGTTCCAGCCTGGCAGTGTTTTGTGTGTGATAATTGACAAGAGCACAGTACGTGCTAATACCTGTCAAGGCCTTTCAAATGTATTTAATACGGATAGGATCTCACTGATAACGAATTTTCAACTCCTGTCAGTCACTGCAGTGACATGGGCCCAGACTGAGTGGCATAACCACTCAGGAGCCAGTAGATGGTGCCAAGGGATGTTTTATGCGAACGCTGCAAGGCCTTCAGTTGAGAAACCCTAATTCTCTAGCTGAAGCTCAGGAGACACAGGCTATAACACGATTGTCTCCCTTCCTGTTAGGAATCTGCTGCTCTTGTGTTTCTAAAAGTGGTGAGTGAGGCTTGAGGAACGCAAGAAGACAGATGTGATCACCACCCCTAGGTGCAAAACATGCACCTAGACAAAGGATTCTTTAAAGCTTTCCATGTTTTTTAGCCCATAAGGCTATGTAATAAATTAACAGGTTTGAATTGTTGCTGAGGTTTCTTGGTTTGGTTCTTCCTACTTTTGGTGTGAAATTGATCACTTAACGTATGCAGGGCATGTGCAGGAAGGATGCAGATGAACTAATGCGTGTTGGTTTTCTCTAATTCAACACTTATCCCAGAAGAAAAAGAGAAAGCAGTGTAATTATGCTGTGCTCTGAATTATGTTGAAAATTCTGTACTGCAGTGGGTGGGAGGTCTGTCTGACAGCTAGTGTGCTTAGCCTGTTGTCTGATCAGTATTTTAAACCTGACCCCTGTGTGCTGTGAGCCTTACTCTGCAGGTGGACAACTCATTGACAACTCAGGTTTTTTGCATTCCTTGTCTTTGACGCCACACATAGGATATCACAGAGGTGTTTGAAAGCTTCTTATATCTATGTGCAGTACTGTTTCCAGCTCAGCACCAAAGGACATTTCAAAGTTACAGGCCAACTAAATGCAGCAATTTAGACTGCTGTAGCTGTTTTTATTAGAGATACCTGAAAATGAAGTTGATGTGCTTACAAGTGTGGATACATTCATGTCCTTATACTGATACAACAGTATAATTCACTCCTTTAACTACATGGATGCTAATATAACTTCACTGGCACTGTGACGGCACTATATTCTGGTTTAGTGGTATCAGTTTCAAACTGGGATAGGTAACACAATGATGTCACTATGTTCCCAGGCCTTTGTTTTACAAACAGACAGAGGATATGCTGTAATCTTATTTATTAGAAAACAAACTTTTACAGATCATAACACAAATTATTCAACAGCAGGTGAAATCCTAACCACCTTAGAAAAGGACTCCTTGTGAGCTCAGTACTGTGTTGTAAGTCTCAACAGAGAGGAATTGTGTGCCTCTTAAGTTGTCCTCTTCCTGTAACTCTGGGATGTAAGGTTTTATTTGTTTATTTATGTATTTAAGAGGAAGGAAGCCCTCATAGAGGGTTGGGAAGATGACACAGATGTAACTAACACAAACATTTGTTTCTTCCAGCAGCGTGATGTAGCTGTTGACAAAGGTATTTATTACAGATGATATTCTTTTAAAGAAGAATGTATATGGGATAGCGTTAATTAGAGTAAAATCGGGTATTTTAGGATGTCTGTGTGTGAGAACACATTTTTCGCGTACAAACTGAGCAAACAGACCTTCTCCAGTCTCTGTCTTACAAGTGAGAAGTAGGTTTTCTGATACTATAGCCTAAAGGGGCAAACAATTCAAATTAAAATGCCACTAGAACCACTCCATAAGCTTAAAAATGGTAACATTTGCATACATCCAAGTCAAAATATCATAAAAATAAATGTCAAATGCATTTTATCTGGCAGTTGCTAATTTTATTGCCATAGTATATTACTTTTCTTCTTGTGTGATTTTATTCAGTTTTGGATTTCAATGATCCCTTCAGTACTGAAGTTAAGCCAAGAATCCTCCTCATGGGATTGAGAAGAAGTGGGAAGTCTTCCATTCAGAAAGTTGTCTTTCACAAAATGTCACCGAATGAGACTCTCTTCTTGGAGAGCACAAACAAGATCTGCAGAGAGGATGTTTCCAACAGCTCCTTTGTCAACTTTCAGATATGGGATTTTCCTGGGCAAATTGACTTCTTTGACCCTACGTTTGACTATGAGATGATTTTCAGAGGCACTGGAGCACTGATATTTGTTATTGATTCTCAGGTAAAAAAGGGGGCTTTAAAGCTTCCTTTTTGTTTTCTTCTTTCAGCAGTAGGCAAATGGAAACCCTAGATTTTTTTCCAAACAAATAAATAACCTATATCACAGACACACATTGAAAGAAAGCCACTAAAACCTGGAGAGCTGCTTGGGTATTTTTAATCTCTCTCTACAGTATGTTCAAAAGCTAACTGATTTGCTTTAAGATCTCCAGGTTCTTGCTCATATTTCTGATTGCTGACAGCATAAGATTGGTGCACGTGCTGGATGTAGGCTCAAGCTTCTGCTTACAAGAAATAAACAAATTAAGCTGTTGTTGAACTGTAGCATTATCTAAAATGAAGTATTGTAAAGTTTTACATATATATTCTAAGAGCTTTCCTACAGTTGTAGCTTTTCTTTTTTCTGCATTAGGATGATTATATGGAAGCATTAGCTCGGCTGCATCTTACTGTTACCAGAGCCTATAAAGTGAATCCAGATATCAATTTTGAAATCTTTATCCATAAAGTGGATGGTTTATCTGATGATCACAAGATTGAAACACAAAGAGATATTCACCAAAGGGCAAATGATGACCTTGCAGATGCTGGATTGGAGAAGATTCACCTCAGGTGAGAAAGCCTGCTGTGCAGAGAATCCTGAAAGAGAGCAGCTTATTTGACAAGTTACCATTTTCTGTTCTCTTAAAGTACCTGGCTGCAAGCTTTTGATGTGTGAAAGAAAAGGATAATCGGAGACACTGCATTTGACCTGAACCAAACAAAGTATCTTATTTCTGATTGCTGTCTTGGAGAGAAAGATGGAGAGGAGATGTGCTTTAAACCAGATGACAAATATGCCAGAGTCCTACCCATTTTGCTGCAGCTGCTGTCTTGAAATAAGTTGCTTGGACAGTGGCAGCAACCAGTAGAACTCCAGCCAATAGAGTGTATACGTCACCTACATCACTTTTGCCGCCTTTGAAACCTCTGAGCCTCACAGTCCCCTCCCAGTCTCAAGTCCTTACTGCTGCAGCCTGCTTGGAGCCATTTGAGAAGACAGGTGCTGCATCTTTGCCTTAAGTCTGCTGACAAAGCAGATTATTGTAGCAAATAATGAAAAATTAGTGGATTTCTGCAGACTGGGAACTAGAGGACATCAAGTTGTCCTAGCTTTCTTAGCACTTAAAGCCAAGTACAAATATATTAAAAAGAGAGACTTGCTCTGTGAACATGCTAGCTTTATACTGCTCTTAACTGCTTGACTGCATCGTTGCCCTGATAAATGGGTCCACAGCTTTTAAGAAGTAGATTAAACCATACATACTTACAATATTCTTCTTATGCAGTTTGAAAAGTATTTTCATAAGAAAACCAAGGTGGGAGTTTCATCATGACGTTCTACATCAAGGTGGTCTAGTTTGCAGTGTCTAGTTTGGTTTTTTTCTTAAAACAGTGATGAAGTTCTGTGCTTCGTCATAACGTGAGTTTTGATCACAAGGGGTAATTGCCAAAGTGTAGGCACTTGCTGTTTGACAATATTTCATTTCACTCATATTATGAAAGGTACATCATGTTCACAGTATGTGGCTAAAAGGAAAATGTGGTGACGTTTTTTTCCAGCTTTTATCTGACAAGCATATATGATCATTCTATATTTGAAGCATTTAGCAAAGTGGTACAGAAACTGATTCCACAGCTCCCAACACTGGAAAACCTGCTTAACATCTTTATTTCAGTAAGTACTTGTTATATACTTTGTCTGTAGATCCGGCTATGTCCAACATGCATGTTCAGATACTCTGTTCACTGCCTTCTCAGAGATAATAAGCAACGTGAACTCTCAGAACGATTATCAGAACTTAGCTGAAATGCACCCACATGCAGCTTAGCCTCTCCTCTCTGCCTGTTAAAGAGTTGCTGAGCTGCTGAGATACTCACAGTATTTCCTGAATCATATAAAGTGGGTTAGCAGTCATCACTTTTCTGCTCATACATTAATCTGAACGTTGCAAAGGTCTGTGCTGCATGCATTTCAGTAGTACTTAAAATTTGGATAAATAAATTCCTAAAGGAGCGTTATCTTACATTATCTAGTCTGACCTCCTATGTAGAGCTGTCTGTAGTGCTTCCTAGAATTAATTCTACTTTGTATCAAAGTTTACCCCTTCTCTTGTCTTGACATTTTTAGAGGTAGAGTTCTTCACAATTTTCACCACTTCTGTAGTTACTCTGAAGGCCAGTTAAGAAAGCTTTGTAAACCTAGTGGCTTGTTATCACTGTGGAGGTAAATGCTTGCTCCACTGTTCTGCATGTGTGATCCCTTCCTGTCCTTCGTACTGGTACTGACAGTCGCCATGTTCCTCTTGGAGTCACTGTGACACACACTAATGCACTGTTTAATTTACTTAAAAGCAGGTCATGGAGGAGTCAGACATGCTCTTGTTTTGGCACAAGATAAGAGTTGGGAACATGTGGTCATCAGCAAAGGGGGTACAGTAGGTTGTGAAAAGGGGGAACTCTGTTTTGGTTGTCCTGTTTTTGGTTATAGCATCTTCTGAAACTGCACACTTTCTCACAGTATTCTAATTTTGCACCTTTCATCTGGCATTAATTTCTCAAGCTCCAATTTCCAGCCATGGTATTTTGTTGTGCCTTTTTGTGATTTTGATGTAATGGTCTTACTTAATATTATTCAACAGCCTGTAAGATAAAATTAGATTTCACAGTTTCTCAGCGGAGGCTGTGAAAGCAGAGAGAGAAAAAAGTTGGATGTGTTGCTGAAAGGAAGAGCTAGGATTAGAGGAAAGTCTGTCCAAAATCTACTCTTTTACTATTGAGGAACAAATTAGCTATTTCATAATGAGTAGGTTGTTACAAAAATCTGTTTGTACCAAAATGGCTGGACTGCATGGCAGTTATCATTGAGTCTCAAACTCAGGACACTAAGGTAATGAAAAGACTGATGACAAGAGTTCTGGAGCAATTTGATATTGAATATGCTACGCAGTCTTAAAGAGAAAGCTGTCTGAATGGTAGTCGTCCTTGTGCCAGTCACTCCAGTCACTCATACTGTGAGTCAGGTCTCTATATGGGGTCTCCTCAGTGTTTGGAGTTGGTGAAGAAGTTGTACCAAACCACAAGATGAATCAAACACAGGCTGCTTCCTGAATGACTGACGACATTTGTTTGTATTTCTAGAGCATCCAGATCCAATAATATTTAGAATAGCAGATACAATTTGTGAGGAAGAGCGAGTCTTTTAAATGAATGGGAAGTCCAAATAGGTGAGAGAGGTACACGGTTTGCACTATTCAGTACGGGAAAGTCTCAGGCTGCTTCTTGGCTCCAAAGAGAGCAAAGTCCAGTTTGTTAATGACCTTGAGCAAGGTGTAGCTGCATCACTATGTCTTGTTGCCTGTTTTTACAAATATCTTCTATCCAGTAGACAAGAGACTTAGAATAACAGTTTGCCACCAAAGGAAGAGTAAACATCACTCTCCAGAATTAGTTAGTGGGAGCCTCTTTACTTTAGCAACTTTGTGACAACAAATATTGACATGGGTTTTGGTCATGCCTTACCTCAGGAAGCCTCTGTGCATGTGTTGGTGTTCTAGTTTGGGTTTTGCAGCAATGTTCATGGGGATGTGCTTTCATTTATGCTGTGGAGACTTGCAACACAAAAGCTGATGGTTACAAAAATAGATCTGTGATCACTCTTAGGTTCACAGAAGGTTTTTGCCTAAGTTTGTAGTGCCAGTTTGTTTGCTTATACGTTTGAGGAGCCATCGGTGTGATAATACTGCTTCTACATTCTTTAATGTAGCTACTTGTAAATCACAAAATAGTAGTTGATCAAACCCCATGTAAATCTCACCTGACTAACACTCTTACCACTTCATATAGAAGGGTGTCTATTCTTCAGTTACTGTCACCTTACCGTTCAGTCAATCAAGTTGTGTGAAACAGGAATGTGGATTTTAATTTTAGGGTTATTGTTTTGTTTTTTCTTTTTGAGGAATGTTAAAAAGTATGTATTAAAAACAAACAATGAGTTATCATGCTAGCAGTAAAATTAAGTAGAGATTTCTTTATTTAAATTTGATAATATGTAAAATCGAATGTAGTATTTAAAATTAAAATTCATTCATGAAGTCTGCTGTTTGCTGTAAGACCTGTTAAAATAACTGTCCAAATTTCATTCCTAATTGTAATTGGTGATGTTCTGTAAAGTCTTCTAAAAGTTACTTTTTAGGGACAAATTTTGTCTTACTCTTCATGTTTTCAAGAAGGAAAAAGGCCCATTTACCTAACCTAGGAATTGGAGTAATGCTACCAGTTTTACTGAACCCATTCCATTTAAAGACTAGAAACTGCCTACTTTACCACACCCATAATAGTTGAGAAACGTGGTTTGAATTTGAGCTACGTCGTGGTTTTTACCTATCCAAAATAAAATCCCATCTGTTCACCGCAGATTTTTCACAATGACTGTCTTGGTTCAGATTAGCCATAGAGTACTCTTACATCATTTCAGAGCGCTTGATAGAGCTTCTAGCTCATGTTTCATCTTCTTTCCAAGCTGTAGGGTTGTGTCAGAGGTAACTAGTGCTTTGTCTGACCCTGCTGTCATTGACATCAATGGCAGCATTTCTTCAATTGCATAAGGCAGCTGTTGGCCTTTGTTTCTCTAATAAGGAACACTCCCGCTCTAGTAACAGAAACAGCTGATTTCTTACTGTTGTTTTCCCTGGCTGAGCATTAATGAGGTAATATCTCTTTGAAGAGTATGTTTTATCCACTGTTTCCTGTTTTTTTATGACCTGCTTGTACTGGTATTGTTTTCCCTCCAGCAGTTTCCTCACAAACATTCTGCCAAATCCTTTGCTTTTCCAGTTAAAGTTGTACTGAAAACTCTGGCAAATTAAATCTTTGAAGTCATGTGGGTACAATTTAGTGGTTACTGTTCTGGTAGTTCATCCTACCCTTTCACAGAGGTTTCTGTCACCATACAAAGTTCAACAGAAGTGAGTTTCTCAGCCTGTCCTACCATGACGTATTAGTTTCAATTGAAAATGATCATAGTTTAACACACCAAAGTCTGCCCTTTCCAGCAGGCATAATATCTTAAGATGAAAACTTTTTAAACTGTCACTGTAAATACAGGCAGACGGTAGCAGCTGGAGTGCTGAGGTAGAAAATTCACTTCTGATTCTTGAATGTTATTATATTGTCACTTGCATCATAATAATTTACATCTTACCTGTACAGCGGAAATGATCACGATCTCTCTCTTTATATCATACACAATTTTATAATTGAGTCCTCATGAATGACAGTACAGGGCTTGAGTTCCAATTTATTTTGTCTAAAAGGATTTGTATTTTCAAATATGTATTTTGGCAATGAATTACGGCTATATACTTATATTTACAGGTGAATCTTGGCTTAATCTTATTTGACAGCAGCTTTTGAAGTATGTGAGGTGCTGTCCAAATTATTATTTTAAAACTATTGCGTATGGCCAGAATAACCAAAATAAATATACACACATTTTTGTTCTCAGTGCTCAGAGAACACAGACTCACAGAACCATGTAGGCTGCCGAGGACTTTGAGAGGTCAGTTTCCTTCTCAGAGTCAGGCAAGCTAGAGCAGGTTGCTCATGGCTGGGTTCAGTTCAGCTTTGTGTATCTCCAAGGATGGAAACTCTACAGACTTCTCAGGTCAGTGTACTCTCAGTGCTTCACCACTAATGCTATTGGGTTTTTTTCTTGTATCAAGTCAGAATTTCAGCTTGTGCTTTTAGCTCTTGTCATTCAACACAGTAGCTCTGAGAAGAATTTGGCTCTGTCTTCTGAGCACCCACCCTTATATTAGGTATTTGTAGATAGCAACGAGCCTTCTCCAGGCTGCAAAAAGCCAGTTCTCTAAGGCTCTCAGTGTACATCATGTGCTTCAGCCCATGTACCTCAGATATCCACAGTGTATGCATTATTTGAATATTATTTCTACTAATGACTTGCTGAAATGTGCCACTCAAAGAGTCTTTTCCATAATGAAATGCCAGATATTCACCTCTATACTCTGTTATTATTGATGGATGTTTCCATCCTTAGCTGTATGTGCAGTTGTGGAAAAATTAAGCCTCTTCAAGAGGAAAATGCCCCAAATACTGCTGGCCATTTGTTCAATGGCATACCTAATGTCGACATGTTTCTGCCTGTTTCAGGAAATTTGGGAAGTGAGAGGGTCACTCCAAGTCTCTTAACTGTGTGCTTAAATAGTTGATGTAGAAAGGAAAGAAAAAAAAAAAGGCTAAGTTCTGTAACTACAAAGGAAGCTGAAGCTATTAAAACTTGTTAGGGGTTTACAGTGTGTTTCTTGGTAGCTGTGGCAGCAATCCCAAACCATATTAAAAAGGGAAGCCCATGTATGGAGAAAATTTGGTTTGATGGGAGAAAGTTGCTTTTGTTCCTGTATAGATGGATTCTGAAGCATATTTTATAGCTTGCGCTTTAGCAGTACTGGGAAATTGCCCTTTGTGTTCCTGCTGGGACAGGTGCCCAGGTGCAGTCCCTTGATACCAGCAAGCAAGTCTACTGTTTCCAGTTAAGCACTGCACATTTTTTCCTCTTTTTTTTCTCCCAGGAAGCAGAGGCTCATGGCATCTTACAGTATCTATGCAAAGAGTATGAGCTAGCATTCCTGGCTAGCCTGCATTTCAGCTCGAGCTGAAAATATGATACATCTCCAGTATGGAGAGAGTCTTAATCAGCTTGGCAGGATGACAGGAACATAGCTGTCATCACATTAGCAAGCTTTAGCATTACAGACATGGCCTTAACCACCAATGCTACATGAAAACTGAAAGAGCACCATCAAAATACTGGGCTTGCTCCTGTGATTCTAAGCATTACAGACATGGCCTTAACCACCAATGCTACATGAAAACTGAAAGAGCACCATCAAAATACCGGGCTTGCTCCTGTGATTCTAAATCCTGTGATTCTAAAATTCTCAGTTTCCTTGAGAAGTTAGTTCTCAAACACTACTGTCATCTTTGTCCATCAACCTTTTCTTTTCCTTCTTTCTACCTGCTTACATGTCCAGCTAGAATACATTTAAACAACAGCTCTCTTTGGATGTCCATTGCTACAATCAAAAGCTCCACAAAGCTTGGTCTTGGAAGATTTACATCCCTCCCTGCATTTTCCACTGAAAATAAATGTAGTCACTCCAGATGTTTTCCAGAGAGGGGAAGTTTAGGGGTGTAACTTGGTGTTACGTCTGCTCAGAGACAGAAACTGGTGGAAAGTCCATAAGCATCAAGGTTTGCTACAAATGACAGTACTGTATATACAGTTCTTTCAAAATGAGCTTGACTGCAGTTTAACTTCCACTTCTTCAGCATAGCTTTTGTGTAACAGGCAAGTAGAGGAACCAATAAGCTTGTTATTAATTTGAAGACATGGCTTCTATTTTATTTTTCTTTCTTCTTTTCTTAAATAGAATTCTGGGATTGAAAAAGCATTTTTATTTGATGTAGTCAGTAAGATCTATATTGCAACGGACAGTACTCCAGTGGACATGCAAACTTACGAGCTCTGCTGTGATATGATAGATGTTGTGATTGATATTTCTTGTATATATGGGTAAGTGAATCATTAATGTTTTTCATAAAACTCTGTCCCTAGAATTTGAATGGCCTCAAAATTAGAGTGATGTGGGCATAAACAATAATGAGAATGTGTAATTTGCCAGAGTAATTTGTCAGGATAGAAGAGAAGGAGGAAGCAGCAGGCCTCAGAGGAATAGATCCCTTGCCAGCAACAAGCACTGTTCCCCTACCCACCCTCTTTTGTGAACACTATCCTCTTTTTATGGTGATATTTTTATTTGGAGGAAGGAGTGGGAAGTAACCCACTTAAGAACGTTATCTTTTTGTTCCCCAGGGACAAAGGCAACAGAAGGGTGCCTCCCATTTAAAAAAAAAGTGGGGCCACATTTAATTTTGTTTACTTTAATAGCTAGTGGCCTTTGCTGGCTTCAGAGTGCTGCTTCACTCTTCCTTCAGTTTTCCTCTTTTCCCTGCATGACCTTTGTGGTTTGATTTTTTCTTTTTTTGTTATTTTTCAGTTTCCCTTCCTTATACATTAGCAACTGGAGATCTCCTGGGGTAGCATGTACATCTCTTTGAAAGTTATGTTTTAAATGGCTTGGCTCCTGGCCAAATGTAATGCGAGCTATTCCTGGGAAAGGCAGGGACACTTTTAAGATTTGGTGCATTAAGAGGCATTAGACTTGGAGGCTAAACTGCAGCATGCTTAGAATGTGCTACACTTTGGTAGTCTTGCATTCTTACCCACTGATGGATTTCTTGCGCTCTTGGAGAGTACAAGAAAGAATCCTAGTGCAGCTGTGCAATAAGCATCAGAACTTAAACAACAAATTGTTGAATAGCTTTCTAAAATATCTTAAGTTTATACATTCTACTGTGTTTCAGATCTTTGAGTCACTTTAGTAACTGCGCAAGAACAAAATGTCACCTTGCCACTGTCTTTGTGTAACCATTTAGCATTTATCACCAGAAATCTCCTTGCCATGTTTTTAGCTATAGTCTAACAACATTTATTATTTATGCAATTATTTATACAATTTGTTTCTTGTCCTCTGTTCCTGGAGCATCTGTGGAACTTGCTACATTAATGTATTATTGATACTAGTTGTTGTGGGAGGTTGGTGATAAGCCATTTGATAATATCTGTATGTGTATTCAAGAATGAGAGTAAAATTACAAGGTACAAAACTAATAAAGTTATCATCATGGCACATCATCTGTTAGGGAGAAATCTCTTTTCATGATGTGATATTGCAAAAGCCAGCATCTCATGACAAAAAGTCTCATGATGGCTTAAACTATCAGTCAGCTGCCACTGCTCAGGCAAGCTTACTGGATTTGGAATTACCAGTACAGACTTAATGGTTCACAGGTTTAAAGTCATAATATAGCACAGCGATAAGAGAACATTGCAGTAAATGTCTGGTAATTAACAGAGGGTAAAATAAGGCTCCAGTACAGGCACCTGGCAATCAAACAACCTGATTTCTAGCCTCAAATCTAAGATTTGATGTGTGATAGGGTAAATGATTTAACCTTTATGTCTTCTTAGTTGACATTGCAGTGTAGTTTGAAGAAGAGTCTCCCTGAAAGGTTAAAATGAAAATTTCATGAAATTTGAGATTATATGGTGAAAGAGCCAGTGTGGGAGTATTTCTGTTAGCTCATCTGGTGGCTTATCTTTTCTTGTTTGTTTGCTTGAATATTGTCCTTTAGGCTTAAAGATGATGGCACTGGAACGCCTTATGACAAGGAATCAATGGCAATCATAAAACTGAACAATACAACTGTCCTTTATTTAAAAGAGGTGACAAAATTCCTTGCTCTTGTTTGTTTTGTCAGAGAAGAAAGCTTTGAGAGAAAAGGTATTTTTCCCTTTTCTAGTATTGCTTTACTTTTCCTTTGTATTAGTGAGTTAATGAATAACTATGGTTGCCATTAGCTGCTAACAGTCTCTAGCTTTATCCCAAATATTAAAGGTAAGTGTCGTTTGATAGAGCTTACATAACATGTTGAAAGGCATGAAGTATTTGTGCTGGCATTAAGATAAGATGAAATCCCAAATGTATTTGACAACTTTCTGATATGAAAGCATATGAAAGTTTACATCCAGTGCAGTAAAGCTTCCATCTGCAACAGTACAATGTGTCAGTTTTTCTTGGCTAACGTTGATTTGTACCTGTGGGCGCCAGCAGACGCATTTGGGACAGCTTGTGTGCCATAACCAAGAGGAAATTATTCAAGCTGTCTGATAGAAAGAAATATGTTCTTGCTTTTCTCATCTCTGAAAAGAGGCTTTTGATATTTGATACCTAGGCAGCTTTCATATTTTGCGTTGAAGTGCATAAAATTTCTTGATTCTCTCTCTGACCCTGGCCAAGGTCAATACTGAAAGTTTAGTCTGTGATCGTTCTGCTTGCTCTGAGTTACTGGTCTTAGAGGCATGCCCTGAGACCAGAACTGAGCAATGGAAGAATGAGTGATCATCTGGGCTGTGTCCCCATCTTGTGATATTAATTCACCAGTAAGCGTTGGTGTGTGAATGCAGTACTCTTACCATGGCTGCTGGCTGTGTGACAGGCTATTTAGCTTTTATTTTATAGAACTTCAACTGGTTGAATTTTTCTTTCATACCCGTACTACCTTTTTATCTATGAATGCTAGGTGCAGTCACTTTCTTTTTCTGCTGTAAGGGTAAGAAGTGCTACTTCAACATACCTACTAACAACAGTTTCAGAAAAGACATCATGTTGAATAAACACCCATTAGGGTTTGTCCACAACTGTACCAGATTGTTGTGTCTACTTAGTCTACATGCTACGTGCTGTAGCCTGTATTCTTTACCAGTACAGATTGGGTATTATAATACAGATTCGCTTTTGGTGCCAGGTGATATTCCACATAATATTTTGCTGAACTCTGGGGAGAGGGAAAGTAATTCCTGGAAAAAATAGAAGTGTAACATGGTGGAATTAAACGACTTAAAATATGTATCACCTCCTGGTAGGGAAATTGAAGTGAAAAATGCAGTAATATTTGAGTTCAGAAAACTTTAACATTAACTTTGAATGAGGTCATAAGCTCAATACCAAAATTCTAAAACTGTAGTGCAGTATTACACAATTGTAATACCCAGTAAGTTTTCCAAGTGACTACCAGTATGGCTTTACAGCTTTTCTGTGGGATCACATTAAGCCCACTCACATGGTAATATTATCTGCCTGTTATGTATATATGTAATCTTAACAGCATGCCTGTTATTTTTCAATTACAATGTCATATGTAGTATAGCTGCCTGTTATTTGGTAATATTTCTATCAAGTATCCATTGTCAAAAATTAAAATCCTGATTACTAGATGTTACTTATTTTTATCATAGTTATTCTGGAAGGCAAATTTACAAAATGACACCATATTATATGAAAGATTTAATTTTTTCTTGTATACTGAGCACTTCTTTATAGGTCTTTATTAAGTTAAACTTCATTATCAGCCAGTGAACTTCTGTTTGTTTTTCCTTAAGGCTAATAAGTATGTTTGATATCAGACAATATGGAACTGTAATGCTCACTAAATTATGTGTATTTATCAAACGTGCTTTTGCTTAGCACAGAAAAAAATGCCTGTAAAATTCACTGATTATGACCTTCAGTGTGTTATTTCACTAAATGTAGAATGTAAGCATTTTTTTCATGACCTAATTTGTATAAATGTTTTCATTAATGTGAAAAATATTTGTCTCTGTAGGATTAATAGACTACAATTTCCATTGTTTTCGAAAAGCCATACAAGAAGTATTTGAAGTAAGAATGAAAGTAGTAAGATCTCGAAAGCATCAAAGCCACATGCAAAAAAACAAAAGACCCACTCCCAATGGGACACCAAGAATGCCACTGTAACTGAGGCTTTCTGGCAATGTGGCAAGCAAAGTTTTCATGAAGTTGGTGCGACTTCTGCATCTCATTGCACTGAGTGAAGAGGAAAACAAATGGGACTGATGTGTTACATGAATTTTCTCTGAACGTTCAGAAAGCACTGTTTAATATTTTTATCAAATCAGTTTTTTCATATAGTGAGCACTTTGAGCAAAATGTTGTATATATATAAGCATTGAGGTGAACACTTGTAAGAATTTTCTTAATATATGCTGTAAACCTTTTTCATGCCATATTAAGAAAAAACAGCTGTGACAGAAATACTGGGTACATAATTTGCACTTTTTCATGTTTTTCTTGTGGAGTTGGACTTTGATAAACTTAGTTTTTATGGTGATTTTGATGCATGGTGTCAGGTAAAATGTATGCTGTAGTTTATTTACCTGCTACAATCAAATTAATTAGTAAACAATTAAGAAAACTTGGTACAATGCCTTTTAAAATTTGTGACAGCTAATACCTAACATTCATACAGATCTAATTTCATATATTTTTCAATTTGTAAACTGAAGAATAATTTTGAAGTATTATAGCAATAAGCACCTGACCAGGGATCATAACTGGTAGGTAAATATTAGCTTTTATAAAACAAATAGCCTTTTGGCCAGATTTCATCCGGAGTTCTCCATAACACTGGTCATGCCCTCTGTTGGGTCTGGTTTTATTATTTACCTCAGCATATACCACTAAAATACCTTTCTATAAAGATACTTGGTTTGTAAAATGGCTCTATGTTGCACTGGTATTTTTATAAGGCTTCAGAGGAGGGTGTTCTATCTGAAAGGCTGAATTTACGTTACTAAGTTTGTTTTGAGAGCCTGCACATCTGCACTTGGCACAGTGAAGAATCTGTATGTATTTCCACCTTGACGTTCTGACGTACTTACAGGAAGTCCTAAAGATGTGGGTGCTGGGTTCTGATTCCCTCTAACAGGGGTACGTCTGTGACCGAAATCAAGAAGACACCATTAAAATGAGGACTGGACAATACCTGCTGTAGTAATCAGCGAACGTCACTCCTTTTTATTTTACTGTTGAACACGGTCAGACTTACCACAGGATCAGCCAGGACAGCAGAGCACTCTCAAACCTAAAAAGAAGTAAAACTTGCTTTCCAAGTTCTGTATTCACTGGTTTTATTTAATTAATGATACAAAATTATAGTTTCTGGTCAGAAGAGGAGCTCTTTTTTTTTTTTTCCCCAGTCCTTCCACAAACCAACTGCATGCACAGCCCAGTGGTGTTGGCAGCTCTTGGGTGTGGGAAGAGTTGACCTGAATGGGAGGCAGCTTGCCATACACCAGAAACAGGTAAGAGGAGGTGTACCTCACTCATTCGTAACTGATGTGCTCCTAACATGAGATAGCTCTGGAGAAAGATGGGTGGATGGAATTTGAAAGTTTTCTCTTAGCCAAGGTAAGGCATAATGCTGCATGTCTGTCAGTGAGTTAAGACTCCCAGTGTCTGCTTGTTTCCGTGGAACGAGGGCCTAAACTTGTGGTAAGCAAGTCTAAATTCTGTTGTGGTCTGAATGCAAATGCAGAGTTTCTGTATGCTGTATATTGGCACATCTTGAAGCTGTAGAAATATACTGAATACAGGAAGCTGGTAGAGCCAGTTGGCATGAGTGCTAAAGGCTCTCTGTATAAATATCTGCCCAAAGGGAGACCAGTAGTTTCCAAACCCTTTACTGCTGCCTGATGCAATGACTTATTTTTTTTAACAAATTGTCTCTTTTGGCATGAGTCTACTGAATACGTGTGGAGTTCTTAGAAAAAAGTGCTAGTCATTAGATGGAGCTTAGCTCCACCAAGACTCACTTGGTAAGTAATGCAGTTCTAGGTGCTCAGGAGGGTGAGAAACACTGAGAATAGCGGAAAGTACCAATCCTTGTGTCAATGTGAAGCATAATGATAGTAGCTGTAATCAAAGCAGAATGCTTCAAAAATACAGAGTTCAAATTCCTTTTCACACTGTCACCACCTGTCATCTTGGGTGAGAACAGCTCTTCTGACCGAACCCTCAGTTAAAGTAACACAAAGCAGTCTTCAGAGTTCACCAAAGCAATGGTGGGTAAAAGCCACCTTCTGATAGCTCTCTGGTCCACAGGACTTCACTGAAGGACTGCCATAATTCCTGGCCCCACATTTTCGTTCATTTTGTTGAGTCACGCTATCAGGTCACAATCCCTGTCCTTCTGCCTTTACTCCTTCAGGTATAGGTGACTGTGAGACAAAGAGCACCTACCAGGCTAGACCAGAGACTTCCTTCTTTTTTTTAATTACTGTTTTTTAAATAAAGTATCTCATCATGCTGGCTGTGATATGAATCGTAACTAAAGAATGTTGTTTGAATATATTTGGCCTGAGTTCTGTGTAGTCATGCATGCGCTTGTACTTGGAGACTATTAACTTACTTAACACAATGAAGTTAGCTCTTGTAGTCCCCTTCAGAACTTGGCAGAGACCATGTTATATAATTTAGTGAAGGTGACTTTTGCTAACACATAAAATTTCTAATTGGGTATTATCAGAGTAAGCATAATTTTTATCAAATCGCTTATGTTTCAAATGTGTTTAATTATAACACTGAAAGAACATTAAGAATGCATTAGTTTTACTGTTTAACTTTTATATTTTCAGTTTAGGTGATGACTCGCATGTTTCACTTCCGAGTAATCATTTTCTAATTGGAACCTCAGATTTTCATATTCTGTCTGAAGTGACTGAGCACTGAGAGAGGCATGCAAGGCTGGGTTTTTTTAAAGAACCTATTCTGTCAAATCTATTGCTTTTTCTTTTCAATTGTATTGAGATTCTAGTTTTTATTTTAAAGGGATGAAATACCACATATGCTGCAAGGGCCAATTCTGACAAGGCAGTGTTGAGATACCTTTTTTAAAATCAGAAATTGTAGTCAGTTCCCAAACAGTGCAGTAGTTCCAAAATATCTGACCTATTGAGTTTCCATTTTTATATATCATCGGAGTTGCCTAGATATGGTAGGCCCCATTACTGAACTAGCCGTGTCTCCTTAAAACACAGGTTTAGAATAAACCCAGACTAATTTAGTATCCCATAGATGCTTTAAAGTCAGGTGCTGAATAACTATAAGACATTAGTTCCAACAACTTGCAGTTGAGGAAATCTCTGTAAGTAATTCAGTAGGCAGCAGCCCAGAGTACATACTGGGCTCTTTGAAGAGTTAAAATGCATCCTTGAGCATGCACTGGAACGTGGCTATTAAAAATGGTAGTGCTGGAGTGTCCTTCTGAAATTCTGTGCATGGAAGTGTAATCAACAGGAGCAAATTTCTCCGATAAAACCTAATTCAAATGGATTATTTGAGATCTCATGTTTTCTAACGGAACAGATTTTTTCTCCTCATTAAAACAAAACTTCTGGGTTTTCTTGCATGTGAAATTGCTTTCCTGTGATAAAGCTTTATACTAAGAGGGTTCATTCTGTGAAAGTACTGTAGGGATTTTTAAAACAAATTTGAAGAACCTATAAACTCCCTCCATTTTTATGGGATCATCAGAATAAGTTGAAGAATTAAAGAAAGTAACCTTTAACAGGTCATCATATACAGTAGCAACTGTTTGCTTTAATGACATACTTACTGTCCCTGTCAGTTGCAATAGTGCAGATCTGTGGCCACGTATTAATGTGTTCCATTGAAGACAAACATATCAACTTCACCCATTTCAGCTGTGTGGAAAATGAGAAATAAGTTTGGTTGGGAAATTCTTTGGGCTCTTCTGATATGGTAGCATATGGTTGACATCCCACTTGATTTCCCACTCTATTAATATTTGCTTATTAGCTCATGCACAATATTCAAATTTAAAAAAGACTCTAACAGACTGTTCTTTGTTTTCTCCCTGATATTTTCTGTGTTACCTTTCTCATTTTGCTATCTCTGTATACATGTTTTGTTGTAAGCAGGTCAGATATCCAGTTTCCTTTATTCCTGCAAGCCTATTCTCTTTGGCTTTTAAGCATTGTGAGCTATGGTCTTGAGCAAAAAGCTACTGAAAAGATACTGAGTACAAAAATAGCTAACTTGCATGAAATCCTTTACATGCATCTAACATCCTTACATATAACATAGTTATGTAATCTTGCTATGTATGCACAGCATAAAATTCGTGTTCATATTCAAGTTACAGTTCACACTGGCAGTCAGATTTTAAACAGTTCATCATCTCCATAACATTTGTTTAAGTAAGAGATTCATTTATATAAATACAGGGGAAAAAGAACCGATTTAATGCAGCAGTCTGTCACCATGGCTCTTGGACCAAACTAACATATTTTTGATAAGGTGTAAGATTTTCAGGGGACTAGTCTGAGGAGATACTCTACTGAATGATTTCCTTAGTAATACCAGGAGCTGCTACGAGCAGGAAGGTTGGTGTATTTCAGAATTGATGAGTACTAGAAGGTAGAGAAAAAAACACTAATGCCCTTACTTTAAAAAACAAAACAAAAAACCCACAAAGAAACAACAGAAACCCAAGAACTAAACATGCATTAGCCTAAATTGAGAAGGGTTGGGACTAATCACCTCATAGATGAGTTCAAACATGAGAGACACAATAAATAGAACAGTGTGCAGGCCAGAACATTTCATAGTGTATTCCATGCTGCTTGCTTTCACAAAATGCAGGCCAAGAGAATATGATGGGTTTATCACAACAGGATGCTTGTATGTACACTGAACTATGTCCTTCCCCAGCTTTCAGATAACCATCCAACACTTTGGGAGCTGGTAATGCTTTCAGACTCCTTTATACCCAGTGCTGCAGCTGGAGTTCCTCAAATGCTACTGATAAAGCTGCCTGACTGGATGGAGTGGAAGGTGTCTGCAATAAAGTTAAAACTTTTAACCAGCACTCCTACATACACTAGAAGCCCAGCCATGCACTTTGCTGGGGTACTCTTCAAGGGATCTGGCACCTGTGACACAATTCCTACTTGTTCTGACATTACGTCAACTATTGATTGCATTTTACCCTGTTCATGCACATCCCCACCAGTTTTGGGGACTACTTTGATAACAGCCAGAGTCGCCTGAACTGTGGGAAACACGATCTGTTTCAACTCCTATTTCAAAGCAGTATACAGAGAGAACAGGGGTGTGACTTCTGGGAAACCCTGCAGAGCCAAATCAAAAGGTCCCAGGGGCCAACATCTTTGTCTCTAGGTCCTGCACTGAGAGGTGGAACCATACTCTGCTGTTCTGCAGTGCCCTTTGCAAAGACCGAATCATCTGGTGAGCCAATGGTCTGATCCACAAATTGCCTCGCTTTCAACACTCCCTTCACAGCTGCTTGAACTTCTTTTGACTGCCAGTGCCATTCATCATGCTGTCTGATCTCACATCCCAAGTGCTGAATACAAGCTCTGCAGCAGCCACACAAATCAGCTCACCCCACCAGTCCTGTTCTGCTTGCTCAGCACTGTTTCCAGTCCTGTTCCTTTAGCAATTTCATTTCATAGTTCAGTTCCACATTTTCTCTATAAAGTAGCAGCCGTCATTCCAAATTCTGCAATTCTTCATAAAGCCTTTTTGTGCAGAAACTTGAGTGTTGGCTTTAGTGTTCTCTTGACAGATCACAAATGCCATTGCTGCTTTTCTCAGTGCACCCTCTCCCATGAAACCTTCCTGCTCCCATGAACTCTGTGCACCCTTAAAAGTTCCTCAGGGTGGGAGAAGTTAATTCATTTCTCCTCTTCCATCTTTATATCGCTGACACTAAAATAGTCCCCATAAAATCCAAGCTATAAATCTATAATGTGAATAGTTACGACAACACCAGACTGCACAATTGTTTTCAGCTTTTGTAACTTCTCTTTCAGAATAAACAAAAATTCCCCGTAGCCTGCATCTCTTGCCAGTTTGCACCCCGTGAGTCACTTTGCTCAATACAGTTCATGATCTGCAAAAAAACCCTGCAAGCAGATATACACTATTTAAGAGTGTAAAGTAATAATTTATTGGTTAATAGAGGTAGCTATGACTAACAAGCTACAAGACTAAGCATCAACTTGTTCACCTTCACCTGCAAAACATCAGGTGAGTCTTCATTGGCCGATATCACTGAACTGCCATCTTCTGCCTCTCCAGTTTTTCCTGTCAGCATTTTATACCTTTTCACATTAGTGTTTTTCTCCTGGACCTCATCTTAACAACCTTACCTCCATCTCTGGTTCTGCCATACCTTGCCTGGCTCTGCTGTACAGCCCTTTCTCATGGTGTAGTGATGCCCTGAGTGTGCTTAACCAAGGCTACAGGGCTGGACCCTACTTGGGCTAGCCTGTGGAGCCCAGGCAGCCGAAACTACAGAGGGAGGTGACTTGCTAGCAGGCAGTGGAGTCTGGCCAGTACAGTCAGCTGAAACCCAGACAGCAATAAAGTTTGCCATAGGGTAGACATGTTGGGTCAGCAGAGCCACTCTCGGGGCTCTCTTCAAGTGCTGTGATTAGGGGTTTAGTCCAATTCCCCACATGAATCCCTCGTATCGCTGAAGGTGCTACAGGCACTCCACTTGGCTTTCAGCTACTGCTTCATTCATAACAGCACCAGTATTTGATCTTAAGGTCTTTCTGAACCCTAACCATTCTATGATTCTATATCATACCTTTCTGCTCCACATGGATGTTTGGCTTACCTTAGGATACCTCATATGGCATCAGATGTTTATGTGGGTGCAAGTGAATCAAGCCCTAGATCTCCACTAACCATCTGAGAATCACAGAATCATAGAATAGTTAGGGTTGGAAAGGACCTGAAGATCATCCAGTTCCAACCCCCATGCCATGGCCACGGACACCTCCCACTAAACCATGCCACCCAAGGCTATGTCCAACCTGCACTTGAACACCGCCAGCAATGGAGCACTCACAACTTCCCTGGGCAACACATTCCAGTGCCTCACCACCCTTACAGGAAAGAATTTCTTCCTCATATCCAATCTAAACTTCCCCTGTTTAAGTTTGAACCCATTACCCCTTGTCCTGTCACTACAGTCCCCAATGAAGAGTCCCTCCCCAGCAGCCCTATAGGCCCCCTTCAGATACTGGAAGGCTGCTATGAGGTCTCCCTGCAGCCTTCTCTTCTCCAGGATGAACAGCCCTGACTTTCTCAGCCTATCTTCATACAGGAGGTGCTTCAGTCCCCTGATCATCCTCATGGCCCTCCTCTGGACTTATTCCAACACTTCCATGTCCTTTTTATGTTGAGGACACCAGAACTGCACACAATACTCCAAGTGAGGTCTCACAAGAGCAGAGTAGAGGGGCAGGATCACCTCCCTCGACCTGCTGGTCACGCTCCTTATGATGAAGCCCAGGATACCGTTGGCTTTCTGGGCTGCGAGCGCACACTGCAGCCAGCTCATGTTCATTTTCTCATCAACCAACACCCCCAAGTCCTTCTCCGCAGGGCTGCTCTGAATCTCTTCTCTGCCCAACCTGGAGCTGTGCCTGGGATTGCTCCCACCCAGGGGTAGGACCTTGCACTTTGCATGGTTAAACTTCATCAGGTTGGCATCAGCCCACCTCACAAGCGTGTCAAGGTCCCTCTGGATGGCATTCCTTCCCTCCAACATTATCAACTGAACCGCACAGCTTGGTGTCATCGGCAAACTTGCTGAGGGTGCACTCAATCCCACTGTCCATGTCACCAACAAAGATGTTGAACAAGACCGGTCTCAGCACCGATCCCTGAGGGACACCGCTCGTTACTGGTCTCCCGCTGGACATTGAGCCGTTGAGCACAACTCTTTGCGTGCGGCCATCCAGCCAGTTCTTTATCCACCGAGTGGTCCACCTATCAAATTGATGTCTCTCCAACTTAGAGACAAGGATGTCATGTGAGAGAGTGTCAAATGCTTTGCACAGGTCCAGGTAGATGACATCAACTGCTCTACCCCTGTCCATCAGTTCCGTAGTCCCATCACAGAAGGCCACCAAATTGGTCAGGCAGGAGGCTGTTCCTATCTGTCTATAGAGCGCTTCATCCACAGAGTCCTCTTGGTCAGGCGGTCTGTAACAGATCCCCACAATAATGTCTCTCATTGCTGTCCTCCCTTTAACCCTGACCCACAAACTCTCTGTTGACTGCTCAGCTGTCCCCAGACAGAGTTCCATACTCTCCAGCCTATCCCCAACATAAATAGCAACTCCCCCTCCCCGCCTACCGGGCCTGTCTTTCCTAAAGAGCCTGTAACCTTCCATTCCAACACACCAGGCATAGGAGCCATCCCACCATGTTTCTGTGATGCCTTTGATATCATACCCCCGTAGATGTGCACATATCTCTAATTCCTTGTTTGTTCCCCATGCTACGGGCATTTGTGTAGAGGCATCTGAGCTGAGCTCCAAATGAAAACTCCTGGGTATCCCAGATACCCACAGGGGACTGGCAGAGACAACTGGTAACTCAATATATCTTGGATAATGACACAGTAAGCTTTAATCATCCTTACAACAATTGTAAAACACTTTTTGAGGAGCTTTAAATTAAGAGCCTGCTCATAAATCCTTTATTCCCATTGCTGAGTCAGTATGAGCTATATGCAGTCAGCTGTACGCAAGCAGGTACATGCAAGTTCACATTAGAGTTCTAACATTTTTGGAATGTATGGGGTGGAAATACTACTTGATGGCAGGCCAACAGACATAATCCTGACTCCTTTCCCTCTGGTTTTCTTGTAATTGTGAAGGCAGATGCTCCCATCCCGGAAGGAAGCTTATGGGAGTAAGCTGAAATGAAGGGGCATGGGGAGCATCTCACATAAGCAAAAAATGCTGAAAAGAAAATCTGGGGCCAGAAGAGGAAGGAGTATGAAAAACTGGCTGCATGAGTCAAAGGCCATTCCTGGTATTTTCTCCCTAAATAGTGGCACAGGAGCAAAACAAGTCTTAATCAGAATAGTTCACAACCATTCAACTGTCCACTGCTCTTAGCTATTTGTGCAGTAAAGGATACGCCCCAGAGAAAACTCATGCCATTATGTGTAGTTGCTAAAGATAGAGTAATTAGATCAGGGAAGTCCAGAGTCACAAACAGCTGTCACTCAGACAGCTGCGTCAGCTCTGACTTGCGCCTTTGCATGTTTCTTCTGAACCAGGAACCATCTGAACCATTACAACAATGATGCCAGAGGGATGTGAGTCAAGTGACTGGCGTGACTTATCACATTCTTCAGGGGTATACAAAAGGTGAAAAGTAAGTACCTTCATTTGGAGTTCACATAGTGTGGAGTGCTGCAAGATGTCTCACACTCTGCACTGATGGTCCAAATCAGGCACTCTCTTGGGCAGCCACAACAATCAGGAAACTTCTTCTCTCATTCTCTTTCTTCCATTTCTGAAATAGCACTAATTAAAAGTCAGCTGGCAAAGCCACCCCTTTTCGTGAGACGGCTGCTTTAGAACTAAGCTTGAAGAAAAGACAGTAATTGCTTTCCTGAGAAGCGCCACGCATCTTTGCAGTTGCTGTAGGGCATTGGTTACACAATGCCATGCTTGTTTTTATCGGTGAGGAGGAGGTGTGCTTGTTGAATCCAGATTTACCAGGTCTGAATTCACATAAAGGATTTTAAAAGCTGAGACTGTATTAGTCACCAATGAGCACAATAATGGTTTCTCTTCCAAGTGAGTCATATCTGTTCCCACTGACAATATAGGCATATTAATATTAGATTCCTTAATTCCATTAGTTTAATTCTGCAGCCAAACTGTCTGTACTGAAAGGGTAGCATTGTAAATGAAGCAAACCACTCTACATTTTGTGAATTGATGAAAGCAGGGTGTGAATGCTTTGTACAAAGAACTATTGTATTTTCATGAGCTTTTGTGATATCAAGTCTTCTCTGGAAGAAATTATTTGTAGCTGAGGTTATGAGACAGCTTGTAAAGCACACAAACCCCACTCTGAAATGACTTTAGGAAATCACTCACACAATTATATGCCCTGCACAGAGAAATACACAATAGTTCAATGTCACATTACCAATTTAATTCCTTGAGATCTGCAAGAATATACACACTGGTATGTCAGACCCAAGTGCAAAAACTGAACCTATGTGCCACAGTTGTCCTGCCTCTAAGAGAAAAGGGAGGTTTCTGCAGTAACCCCCTCTTTGAGGGCTCCTGCAGGAAGCTTCTTGGTGTCCATCCCCCCAACTCTGCATTCTTGAACTTCCATTCCAATTCCTACCTGCTGAGCTCCCCTCTTGGACCTTTAAAGTTAGTTCATCCAGAGTCTTTATGTAAAAATAAGAGGCTCTATCAACTGAAACATTTGCTTTAAACTGAGGGGAAATGCATGACGCATTTGTATCAGATAGAATGATGTATACCAAATTCAGCCATACATGCATATAAAAATATCTAACTAGGACAGTGCAGAACACAGATGACTGAGCCTAATCCCCCTTTGCAACTAACAGAGAAATTCAGGAACTTTCAAAGCATGATTTGTTGGATCTACAGCTAAAATCTATTCCAGGTAAGATGAACTCTGCTGAAAAAGCTCCTGGTCCTCTCCATTAGCTTTAAAGTGAGCCTCTGGTAAACAGCTCAGAAATGTATATTCATAGTCTGCAATTGTCTATGGAATTCTGCCCATATGTTTACTCTCACTTGGCCTTTCTTTCACAGTAGAAATGGCTGCAATTGAAGAACTATGCATTTTATCTAACATTACGATTGAAATTAATCTTGTAATATTATTTGCAGCAGAGGGGCCTATGTGTTCCCTTGCTCTGAAGCTGTATCAGTCTCTGTTTTCATCCAAAAGAAAAAAAAATCAGTATACCACATCTGCAAAAATGTATGTAGAAACATGAGCAAAAACTTCCTCCAGGAAAACAGACATAAAAAAAAGTAGTTAGAAATTATTAGTGATTTTTTTTTGGTCAAACGGAATCCTTACCTCAGTGTAAAACATTTACAAGATTAAAAGTTTTGTGGCTTTAAAAAGCCACCCAAGTTTTAATCTTTTGAGTCGGCAAAACTAGTGGGTTCTTTGCTGTCCTTGCAGCCAAGCTGGTGAAGTTATACAAGATCTTTCTGCAAGGATTCAGTGGGGTATTAAGTAAGTAAAACTTTGCCGCAGCAGTGTTCAGGCAGACTTTCAGTTTCTATATGCTTCAGCTGAGCGTGTTTATTTTTTCACCAAGCTAGATCATATGACAGGATACACAAGCTACATGAAGCGCTGCCAGCACGCACAATTTGACTGCAATTTTGCTACTATATTTGGCGTTTGGTTTTAAAAAAACCCGCAAGGTCTAGCACAAAATGGCTTCTTCGTGCAAAATCCTAAACAAAAGGCATACGAAAACACAAATCCAAAGGGCATTTCTGACCACGAGCAGGAAGACGAGGAAGCCTGCTGCTCCAGACTAGCAACACTGACTGTGCGAGAGCCCTGCAGTGCCTGCTCCTAGTGTCTGCTAACATGCGGAGCTGGGAATTAATCCTGATTTCTGCCTGTATACTGACTACCTCACAAGAATTGGTGGTTCACCTGGCAGCATTCACCTCCTGCACTCTGGCTTTGGGCTAAACACAGCTGGCAATGAAAGCGGTCTTGTACTGCTAGCTCTGCATAATTCCACCAGGCGATGGCCCCAGCACACAGCCAGGCCACAACGTAGCTTTGTTAAACGGGCAAAATGCGTACCTCCGTCCTACCAGTGAATTTCTGTTACAGCTTAAATCTGTTTAGCTTATTTTCAATAGTGCCTAGCTGTCCTGTGGCTGCAGCGACTGAGTAATTTCTTTTTTTAGCTAAAAGCCCAAGTTTCAGGTGCTTCCTCCTTGCAATATTTAAAATGACATTGTAAGCGCAGCCAGGGTCAAAAGCCAGAGCCCAGAAGGGAAAGCTGAACTCCCCATTACTCTTAACTAGTTCATGATAAATATCACTTCTCAATTCATGCCATTATTCACATTATAATACCATTTTAAAATTTATCTTCTATCAAAATAGATCCCAGGACTTTTTACATGGAAGCCCAGATTTCCAAATGCAAAATAACTGCTCTCCCACTTTGGGCCAGGGCAAGATCTAGTCACAGGCAGTCCCAGAGCCCTTCTCCTGCAGCACGGCACGATGGCTCTGGCAAACAAGGAAAGATGGGACATAGTTCCTAAGAATCACCAACATCCTTGCAAACATGATACTCACTGCCTGCACCTCACCATCTCGAGCAGTTGGATCAGCCCTTGTTAGCCAGACATGCTGGAACACCATCAAGAATTGTTGGCCATTAAATGTACCCTGGGGTGCTTTTGGTGTAAGAGGGCACCCTGATGTCTGATGCCATCCTTTCCCTTCTGCTATATGCATTACTTATGCTTTACATTATTTGTAGTGCTGTGTCCTGTAAAGAGGAAGATCTCTTTGCCCCTTTGAAAATTCAGCTACTCATTAAGGTGGAGTAAAGTTCCTTTACTTATTTATTGCTGTTACCACAACATCACTGTGCAACAGAACAGGAAAGGGAAGAGTAATGCCTTGTTTTGCAACTCTGGTAACACGAAGAGGTGAAAAAGAATTGTTTTGATAACAATTGTTTTCCACTGCTGTTCAGTCAAAGGAGAAAAAGAGAACTAAGTTATCAAAGCATGAAAAAAATTAGTTCTTAAAGATGAACAGGAAGAATGTAACTTAGATGAAATGAAGGCTCTAGAGACAAGAATTCATGAGGTGGAGACAAGAGTTTCAAGCTTATGTCGTTGAAGACAATATAAAAGCTCAATGATTCTTATTTACAGCTTGTACTGAATTAAAAGGAAACAGAGACTGGGGAGATTATGACCACTATAATTTACATATTTCCTTAACTACGAATTCTTAAAGCGCTATTCCAAGCGTAGTGTGGCTGTAACCAGGCGGCAAAGAAACCAAAGCTGTGCTACAAATATTCCCCTGGCACTGTGGCATGGAAAAGGTTGCGGCCGGAGCCGCCGTTCTGCTGTGGGGCCCGAGTGTTGCCCACTGCTGCTGGAAACTGGCCGCTTCTTCCACGCGACGACAGAGAAGGACGGGCGCCTTCTGCACATTAACCTCCGCGACAGAACCATACGAAGCTCCACCACCCGCCGTCCCCAGCCGCCGGCCGCGCTGCCGGCTCCCAGCCCCGGCTGCGGGGCGGGACAAGAGGCCCGGGGGTGGTGCCGGCGCGGCAGGTGCCTCCCTCCGCGGTCGCGGCGGGGCTGCCGGCGCCGCTGCCACGTCAGGGGAGTTTCCCGAGGCGAGGCGGGTTGGGCTGGGCCCGGTCTTTCTCCTCCTCCATCCCCTGCCCCGGCTGCCGGAGACGCTGCGGAAGGAGCGAGCGAGTGGCGGTGCCCGCTGCCATGGAGGCCCGGTACAACCTCAAGAGTCCGGGTAGGAGACGCGGCAGGCCCCTGCGGGCGTTAGGCAGGCCGCGGCCGGGCGGGTGTGCGCGGCTGTAGGCTGTCCAGGCCTCCGCCGTTCGCGGCAGACGGTGTGCCCGCCCCGGGGCCGCTGCTGCTCGCTGGGGGCCGGCAGTAGCCTCTCGGGGCACGGGGGGACAGGTGCCTCAGCCAGGCCAGGACGGCGGCGCGGAGGAAGGATGGGGCCCTGGGCCGCGGCTATGGCCGTGGGGAGGTGGAGGCGCTCAGGCGGCTGGGTCGCTTCTGCTTCACAGTGTGATGGCATTGGAATGTCCCTTTGAGCTGTAATTCGGTTTAGAATGCTCAGGCTACCTGTTCTGTGTGTGTACGCGTGGTCACTCTTTCCTGCTGGTTCGTGGAAACAGAACCTTTGAACTTGTACTTTGTTCTCTTGGGTATTGTCTCATTTCTAAGTAGGTGCTTGTGAGGGGACGGATTGCCAACGACTGCTTAGTCTGTGCTGCGTAAGTTTGCTTTATGTCAGCGTTAGTGTACCCACTGTATTTACATGTATGTTTGAGTATGGGATTCAGTGTTAAAATTCATGCCTTATAACTCCTAGGCTTTCTGTTGAATTCTTGAAGTGAGAGGAATGCCTTAAAATGTAGCAGATGTCTTGAGAAACAGCGCTGGAAGGGAAGGGTTTGCTTCCTGGGAAGAGAAACTGAGGACGGGTTGGGTTTGTCCCATACAGCTGTGTTGGAGCCATGGCCCCTCACCCGCTGTGCAGGGCTTCACCTCCTGTGAGCTGCTGTCACTGCTGAAGGAAAACCCTTTTCCATAGCTTTTAAGGGCCGATTGGGTTTGCATGGTGGCTCATGACCTGCCCCTGCTTTCCCCCAGTCCAGTTTTGGGAAGTAGGTATTAACTCCTTCATATTGCTATGTTGAATAGTGGCTTTATTCTTTAATCATGCTGTAGCATGGGCGGTGGGGAGAAACTGAATGTTAAGATGACTTGTACCTTACAAATGTAAATGACAGGCTTATTTACAAAATATGCCTCGTGGATGATGTATCTATTGCTGAATTATGTCCCTTGCCCTCACACCCATGTTGCATAACTGAAAGATAAGAAGGATCAGAAAGCAAATGATGTACTTGTTATAGTTTAATGTATTAGAAGGGAAGCTTTTTTTGTTTTGTTGAGGGTTTTTGTTTGTTTTAGGAAGATATGCTGGGTGTGTAGCATATGTGAATTCACAAGGCCACAGGAACATGCTCAGTAGTTGTGGTTTGCCATGTCATTGGAAATAGTGGTGGTGTGCTGTATGACATGGTTTCTGATTGGAGAGGATAGATATTTGTGGTTTAATTTAGAAATGTTCTGTCCCTCTGTTACTCCTACTCCCCCTTGTTTTAAAGAGAGAATCACCTTTATTGGAATTGGTTGTCAGTACCTCTGCTGTTCTATAGCAAAGTGAACCATACTTGGCAGAGATGAATGATTCATACAGTGGGTCAATATCGTTTCCCCAAATTAAGCATGCTCTATAGCATATTAATATATTGAATTATTTCTTTCCATATGGATGCTAAAAATCTATAAATTATTTAAATCACTTTTAAAGTCTCTATAATGTGATTTAAAGCATTCATTTCAATACTCAATGTGCATGAAATTTTTCTTTAAAAAAAAGATGGGCAGGGAGGTGTTGAATAAATATCAAAAAAGATTTAAAGTAAATAGTTTCTTCAGCAGTTGTTGTCCACTGAAATGAGTTGGCTGTAATTCTGTATAGCCATTGCTTTTAGTGCAGCACTTTTCTTGCTACTCAGGTAGATAAGCTTATGCAATTACTTAATATTTTTGTGTCTGTTTTACAAATTCTTATCTTGCATGTTACATGTGCAATTTAGTGATGGTATCTATCTTGCACTTGCCACTCAACTGAAGGCATAAGATGGAAATGTAGATCGTTCTGATATTAAGGTGGTCTTAATTGATGTAAATGCACTGAAATGCATAAAGCCAAACCCACACCATGTTTCCTATTTCAAATGGTTGTGTCGTCTGCGGACTGAAGGGATTATCTTGGTAACTGAGCTCTCTAAAGGCATTAGAACTGGTAGCTGTCCTTGTGCCTGTTCCTGTTGCTTTGACTTGACTAGAGGAAGATTGAAGATCCTAACCTTTAGATCCTGGTCAGCTTTAGTGGTTTGGTGTGTGCAATTTTGAGACAGAGTGAACAAAGTAATTGTTTCGTACCTGCTCAAGAAGCTTCTCCTGTTCAGATCTGCTTTTGGACTTGAGCAAACTGTTTGCAGATGGTGACTTTTTGCCTGCTCAGCAGAAAAAGCAAATACTACTTTCAGTTTTAGTATAAGGTATTTTAACTAGTCTTTACCGTAGAGGAAAACACATTTTAAATTGGAAAATCCTGTTAAAAGAAACGTGTGGTTTTATTGATCTTTCTTTCAAGCCAGATTCTCTTGTAGAGCAATGACAGGAGCTGAAGTTTTTCTGTGGATATACATGGCTACATGGATTCCTCTTCTCTGAGTAGACGTGCTGTGCCAGATTGATGAGGATCAGTTAAGCTCTCTAGTGCCTTTCTTTCTGTGTGCTTTCAAATAGACCACATAAAGAACAGTGTTGCTAAGATAGCTTTCTTCTGCTCTAACTGCTCCTGGTCAGTATGTTCATCATCTTCCTTGTTCCATTTTCTCCAGCTAATGTTAGTTCAAACAAACATATCTGAAAGATGGAAACTCTCCACAATGCAAAACAAGTTGTTTCCCTGCACGCTGTGTCTCTGTTGATGAGAAGCAACACAGCTGGTGTTCTTAGCAGGTCTCAGTTTACTGTAGGTACACGTAGTCAGCACTGCAGGTCTGGGCTTGGCGAGGGTGGTGTGCTAAGCTGCTGCTTGGCTCTGTTAGTTACCCTCTATGAGAGCAAGAAGGTGTAGTGGCATTCACCTGAAGCTGTCTCTTCACACCATCTGTCAATGTGTCTTTATTTCTTCTCCAAAAGACCATTGATTTTGGAAGGGAAGAAATTGTCAAACTCTGCACTTCATGCTTCTTTGTATTGCTTCAATAAGGCAAAGCCTTTTAAGCTGTTGCTTCGTATTTTTATTTGTATTTTTGGCACTTATAAAAGGGCAAGCTATTTTCTGTCTTAGGATTTCAAAATGGATTAGTCAATGTGTATCAGTCTGCTACCATATGGCTGATAAACCTCTCCCGTCAATATTAAAGCTTGGCTGACTGAAGCACAGACTTCATCGTCTTTATGCTTCAGAAACATCCCTATTTTCTGAAATTTATAAGAGAGCTATTTGGAATAATCTCTTTACTTTTTTCCTAAGAGTTGTGACCCTTAGCCTGCTGCAAGATCAGCTACCGAATCTCGTAGTCAATGTTTTGTAGCAACAGTCTCTCCCTTTCAGGTAGGACGTTACAGTTACTGAAAAACTGTGAACAGCCACTTAGAGTGACTCATGTAGAGTGTATGAACAATAGTGCTGTTTTGTTTTAGTTTAGGCAGGGTTTTTATTTTGTTTTCAGCTGACCTCCTCACCTAGAATTTCACTAGTGAGGGCGCAGAAGGTCTGGGGAGAGCATGTGGAGGGAGGCATGGCATGCATGCCTTCTATTTGCTGCCCAGGAACAGGGCTTTTGGCTTCTGACTGATGATGTGCTGAGATTGTGATCCTCTTAGCTGTCATCTTCAGGACATTTACTGCCTTTCCTATAAACTATACTTCCTTCTCCACTCCATACAAGTAAGAAGTGTTCCTTGTCAGCAAGCATGCATCAGTTCTTTGTTGTAAAAAAATGGTTAGTAGGAAATAGCCAGGAAGTACTGTGCTGCTTTGTGCTTTCCAGGTATGAAATAAAGATAGATTTTGTAAAAAAAAAAAAAAAAGTTAAGTGGATGTTAAAAATTGATTAAGGATGAAGACATTGTTACATGTTGGTGTATTCAACAACCACCTTACATTTATTTTATCTCTCTTTGTGTTGACTGAACAGTTGTTTTGAATTGTAACTACAGAAGAGTATTGTACTTCCTGCTGCTCTGAGGGAAGTGAGAACTAAAGGCCTGTCATTTCTGATATTGAAAGAGAATGGACTAATAAAAATTTGTTTGGTTGTTCATGGTCATGAATACTTTATGTTAGTACAGGAGGCTTGTGGGTTTTGAAAAAGGATAACATGAGGCTGTTAAGATGTAAAGCAGCTGTTCAGGAGGCTTGTGGGTCTTGGGAAAGGCCCTTGGCCACATCAAAGGAACTATCAAACCAAATTTTAAAAGAAAAGCCATTTTGGAACCCATGGTTGGCCCAGACAGTTGTGCAATTCTGTCATTGTACACTTCAGTCTTGTAGGAGCAAGTGTTTTGTCATGTTACATGTGATCAGCATAAAATGGGAACTTGACTAGTGGAAAACAGCACAGAAGCAGTGAGTGACGAGGGACTTAATTGTTTCCATTAGTTAGACAGAAAATTAATTCTCTAGTATGGAGAAATAGTGTTTTACAGATTATGGTATTTGAAATAATGAAACTGTAGTAGATTTTGATAGAGATGACTTAAAAATGGTGATGCTCATCACCCAGAACTGAAGTTTTAACTCTTTGTTTTGCCCATTCCTCTAGTGCTAGAGGATGTAGGTTTGACAAGGTGGTCACTAGCGGTATGGGAAGGATCAGTAGTGTTATGGGTTTCTTCCACTGCTGGCTTCCTAGTTCAAGAAGACTGAAAAATCTGGAATTCTTTGCATGGACTGTTAAAAGTATGCCTGTTTCTACATACCCCTGTTGCTGAATTGTCAGAGCACTGTCCCATCATAGACTGAGCTGTAAGGAATGCTTTGTAAAAGAGCTTTAAAGAAACAAAATATGTAGTATGTTCTCCTTATCAGTGGTTTAAGGGCTTGCCCAACTGGCAGTTTCATCTCTCTTCAGGGATTTTATTTTGGACTAGGACATTGTTCTGAAGGATCAGGTATCATTGCATAATGAAACTTTAAATACGGTCGTGATTAAAGATTAAGTGACTGTAAACTGCTGTGCAAAATGTCATGAAAATTCAGGGGGTTGGAACTAGATGATCTTAAGGTTCTTTCCAACCCTAACTATGAGTCTATATTTTTGTGAAATGGCATGCAAAAATATATACAGGAACTCAAAAGTCTATTTAAAGACAGATATGAACTTAGCAGGGTTAAGAAAGGCAGGGCAAAATGAATAAACAGGAAGAATGCAGAAGTAGAGGAGAAGGCATTAGTAATGCGGACCTCACTTGAAAGTTTGGCAATGTGGTTTTATTTCTAGAGGAGGTACCATTTGATACTCTGTTCTGCTAAAGGATTCTAATTTATATTTCAGGGTACTTTTGGCTGAAGCCCCTCCTATGACTCTTTGCTTTGAATGTTTTCTTGCATGCTTTAGTGCCACATCACTTAAAGGGATTTTTTTTTTTTTTTGACATAAAATGTCAAAGCTCATCAGTCTTGTCTTACACGAAGTCATGTACTTTACACATAAGTGAATCCTGACTTATTTTAAATTGCATGATCCAATCTTTGTGAAGTTGAACTGCTGACTGCCTGTGATTCACTGTTATGTGAAATTTAGGGATTTTATTTTGAATGCAAATACAGGCACTTTGATATAATGGGTTCCCGGGTGCTTTGGGCTGCTGTGAGGGCTGGTTGTGGTGGTGGTTCAGGAGGTGACACTGGGCACTGTGAGCTCAGTGGGTTACACACACCATGGGTCAGAGACTCTTTCCTCAGTGGTAGGGTATTGAGCAGAGGGGGAAATCTCAAAGCCAGCTGGATTTAAAAAAGACTTTCCCAAAGCGTCATCCATGACACACGTGTCATCTAATTGAAGGGTCTTGGTGCTCAATTCAAATTGATTGTGTGGTTTCAAACTTTTTTTTTTCCTAACAGTATTATCTAATATTTTTCCAAATTGTTTGTAGTAGCATAAGTGATAGACAAACACATAATGAACTTGACTTGTATTTTACTAATAGCTTAAGTGAGCAGAGTAATTATAAACCCCTTTATCCCAGAGAAACTTTGCGAGAGTTTCACTAATTCATTGGAAAACCTGGATCTGATAAGTAAATTGTATCCTTACCTATGCTGTTTTGGTCAGCCATGAGGACAAAATTACTCATTTTTTTTCTGTTTTTCTCCTGTGTAGGCCTCTAAATCTTATTTAAAATAAAGAAAAAAAAATAAATAGCAGCCATTAAAAAAATAGAAAGTAGAAAGCATTTGCTGGAACAGTAAAAGCAAATTGTTGTCAGGTTGTTTTATTCTTTTTCACTTAAATGTGAGTTTGTTTCACTGATGATCCTGCAGTCATCTTCGTGTGCACAAAATGCCGTCTCTTCGTGGGATGAAGTACTAGGGGGTTGAGCCTTCCTGAACTGAGACCTCCTAACTTGGATTTGATTAGTGTTACCCACCTCACCTCTGCCCATGTTTTCCAAGAGAAGCAGTTGTGCTGAGCAGACATTTCAGGATAGCTTAAAGTGAACTTTAATAAGAAGTAAGATTTGACCAGGGAACAATTTTTGAAAGAAATAAATCTAAAAATGATACATGAATATGTTACACAAGTTTTGCTCATTAATTGTTACGCCACCACCGCTCAATCCTTAGGGAAGCTGGTGGCTTTAAAACTGATTCTCAGAATTTTAACGTACGCATTTTGCTTTTCAGAAGAATTCGGTAAGTTTGGTGTAATGTAAGAGCCAGATTGTCAGGCAGAGCCCCTGGCCCATAGCACCTGCTCTTTCTTTTGTTCCCCAGAGCAGTGGAAAGATCCTTCACCTCCTCCCAGGACAGAAACTTTACTCTTTAGCGTCAGCCCAGAAGCTTAATTTCCTCAGCATGTAATTTCAATGAACATTATGATAAATTGTTGCCTGTGAGTGTACCTGTGAAAGCATGGTTATTTTTCATGCTGACTGTCATGCCACATAAAAAAGTACCTTGATTATTTTGTCTCTAAAACCTGGCTTTGAAAAATAGAATGTCTTGATTTGAAAATTGTTTTGTCTGAATTAGTGATACTTTCTGACTATTGACAGTTTGTAATTCTTCATTTTGAATAGACCCAAACCATTCTAATTTTTCAGAATTACCATTGCAAAATGTTTGCTCAGATGACTCAGTGTGATTTTAAGTGGGTTGAAATACCATATTTTGCATCAAAGTTCTTTTTAATGAAGTTTAGAAAAGAATGTCATGTACTTGCTGTAGGCAGACTTTGTGAATTATGGTGGGCTTGGCTTGGTTTTTTAATCTGTTGCAGCTTTCACTAGCCAAAGAAGGGGCTGTGTTAATGAATGCTGCAGCTATGCTTAAAGAAGGAAGAGTTTAATGATCTCTTCACTGGATCACACATTCTCAGAATGAACTTTTATTGGTTCAGACTGTTCTTTGCATCCTGTAAGTTGACATTCTGGGGTGTGGAAACAGAATCATGGAATGGTTTGGGTTGGAAGGGACCTTAAAGCTCATCCAGTTGCAACCCTTCTGCCATGAGCAGGGACACCTCACACTAGACCAGGTTGCTCAAAGCCCTGTGCAACCTGGCCTTGAGCCCTGCCAGGGATGGGGCAGCCATAGCTTCGCTTGGACAACCTGTGCCAGTGCCTCACCACTCTCACAGTGACAGATTTCTTCCTAATGTCCAGTCTAAACCTACCCTCTTTCTGTTTCAAACCATTTCCCCATGTCCTGTCACTACAGGCTGTGGTAAAAAATCTCTCTTCTGTCTTAGAAGTACCTCTTAAGTATAGAAAGGCCCCAGTAAAGTCTCCCTGAAGCCTTCTATTCAGGCTGAGCAACCCTACCCCTCAGCCTTTCTTCATAGACTTGTGCTTCTTAAGATACCCTAGGTTGCTTAATACTTAAAACTTCTTACAAGCAAGTTATTTCTATTACACTGAAGCTTAATTAGATATTTTGCTGTATTTCATGCTCTGAGAGTGGAATGTTCCGTATTCTTTCAGCATCTTATGCTGGCTTAAGATATCTATAGTCTGGCTTCCTGATAATAAGCTAATGCTATGAAAAAATGCATTCAACATCACTGTCAAATATGTGACAAAATATATACTTTAAAGTGCTTCAATTTAAAATTCTACTTGACAGGAGCCCACTTGCTGGTTGTCCCCACCTGGCTTCTGTCTGTTACTTCTCAGTGCAAACCCTTGATTCTGTTTCGGCCTGCCAGCCACTGGCACTCACACCCAGGGTACGGCCTTGGAGCTATGCGGTCAAAAGGCTGTTTCTTTTGGGACAAATCCGATGTGCACTGCCAAAGATCCTGTGCCCACTTTTAAGCTAGTAGGCTGGGTACAAACCTTTCCCTGAATGTCAGTAAATGAAAAACTGCCTTAGCTCCAGTATTCATTGTTGAGAAACTCTGTGACCATGCAGCATATTTTTCATAGCTTTGTGCTTGTGTAATTCGAGATTTATTCAGTGTGAGTAATTTGTATTGTGTCTTGGATCATAACTCCGGTGCAGACGCTGGTATGTGATAGAAAAGATTTGTTAGCTGAAAGGAGCTCTTCAAGAACTATTTATGTATTTTTGTATGCAAAACATGTAAATTTTTTTCCTTTATTTTCATGTCTTAAACTTTCTCTTTTTCAGCTGTCAAACGTTTGATGAAGGAGGCTGCAGAGCTGAAGGATCCTACAGATCATTATCATGCACAGCCTTTGGAGGTTTGTTTCTTTATGTGTTTGCAAGAGCTTGTAATTAGGCTAAGTTCTCTGTATGCATATGTATTTAAAATGTACATATTTAAATACTAGCAGACCTTTTATCATTGGTTCAGCTATTTTTTTTCCGATGATGAAAATTAGCTGCAGAATTCCACTTTAATGGTATTGTAGTTTCAGGTTGTTGGTGAAAGTACATAATACCAGTTTTACACTGTATCTGAGTAATTTTATTGCAGTTATGTTTGTTCCACTTCCTCCTTCATGAGACTGCATAAATGCATTATGTTTAAGTTAAGCTTTTTATACCGAAACCTGGCATCTGGCTCTGTTGCTGAGTTGTTTAACAAAACACTTAGGCCTAGGTGATACTTGAGGATTTTGCATATGAAAGCACCTGTGAAAAAGCAACTCTGGATGCATTACAAGAGAGACTGCTTCTATTCCACTTAAACAGTAGTTTCTTGAAGTCTTTTGAACACCCAGTTAAGTTTTTTGGGCTGAGAGGGTAGTGAAGTTCTGGTGGCTAAAAGCTAAGCAGAACCCCCTTCTAATTTCCCTGGAATAATAAAAAAAGCACTGTTCCGTGGTATTCAGTTCAGGGTTTGATTTATCTGTTCGTAGAAATGCATAGCACACTTAGTATACATATGGAAAATAGGTACTACAGAATGTACTTTATTATTGACTAGTTTTTGACTGCACCTTGTGTTTCCCCTTCCTGGGGAGAAATATAAGGTTTAATTCATGCTATTACTTTTAACTTACATGAAGGTCTTATTTCTGAGTTAGAACAGTGACTTACTGGGAAGAGAACAGTAGCAGACAAAAGGAAATGCTGGAAATGTTGACTCCTCCCATCCGTGAAAAAGTTGTAACTAGCTATGCAGTCACAGCCCTGTGATAGCAGTGTTCAGCGTTAGTTTGAGAGCTCTCATTTACTGACAACAAGCCTCATTTGCACTCCTGTCCTGACAGTAGGAGTTGTTCTGCTTGTAAATATTCAGTGTGGGCAGCATGAGATCTGATAGACAAAGCAAAATGCAGAACTCCAACGAAATAGTTCTTGAAGAGAAGTTAGTTACATGTCTGATGAAAATGATATTCAGAATTTCAAAGTGTACCTGTTGTGCAGTATGGCACAATGACTGTTTCAAACTTCCTTATGGACAAGCAAAAGAGGATGGTAATTCTGTGGGGTGTTAGTCAAGTCCCAGTGCTGAGTTGACAGTGGAAGGAGCTTTGGAGAGTCTTGTTAATGTTCTTCCTTGAGTGGGTCTCCATCAGTTTGCCAGAAATTATTACTCACTGGGGCAGAGACCTAATTTTCCCTTAGCAGACTCTGTTTTCCATCTGTCGGGTAATAAAACTCTTGTCATAATTAACACAACTAGAATGAAGAGCTTGTATAAGGAATTTGGGGGTTTCAACAAAGCCATTGTGTAAGAAAATTACCAGAAATCTACAATATTTTATCCTCTTAACCAGAATCTTAGTACTGTGTTGGTTGTCTTACTCTTCAGTTGATTTTGATTTCTTAAAACTTACCCTGGACACTGTTTCTTTAACCTGTCCTTATTCAAGAAAATGGTGGTTTTGTTGTCTGCTTCTTTGATAACATTCTTTCTTTTTTGGTCTTCTCCCTTTGTTGGGGGTGTTTTAGGATAATCTTTTTGAATGGCACTTTACTGTTAGAGGCCCTCCAGATTCAGATTTTGATGGAGGGATTTACCACGGGCCGAATAGTACTACCACCTGAATATCCCATGAAACCACCCAGCATTATTTTGCTGACGGTAAGCATGTTTACTAGTTTCTTCTTTTTACATCATCAGTTTAACTGTAGGTGTCTGAGAAGGAGATTCTTGGAATTTAAGGTAGTTTTTTGTAAGAAAGGTGGCATAGTACAGTTAATGCTGCCAGTTTAAGACCAGAAGTCCTTCAAAGTGACTTTGGTATTCTGTAATTGCATGTAACTTTGAACCTAATAAATATAAGTTTTCTTCAGGAGCAATGACACTGCTGATGTGATTGGCTAATCTTCTGTTCTCCCTATGGGCTTGCTTGGTCTCTGTTGGAGACATTGGTCATGTGTAGGAAGGCAAACCTATAGTTTGAGGCAAAGGTCTGCATGTGTACCTGATTTCATAGAGCTGTAGCTTTTCAGGCTCTTCGCATGTCGTATGCAGGTTACAAGAGCAACAGGCAAGCCACCATGTTACGCTGGGATATGTGAGGTATCAGTAAGGGTTTCTTCATGCATAAATAGTGGGAGATGGCAGACTTTGTTCAGAAGGCTGAATGACAGTTTTGTGAGGTTGACAGTAATGTCATTATCAAGTGTTGTTTGCATATATATTTGTTTGATCAGGATTTTTACAACATGTACCAAAACCCAAGAGCTAACTTCCAGCATGTTTTATTGTATCCTCTTTCTTCCTTTGAAGGCCAATGGCAGGTTTGAAGTGGGGAAGAAAATTTGTTTAAGCATCTCAGGGCATCATCCTGAAACGTGGCAACCATCATGGAGTAGTAAGTAACCTTTTTTTGGAAAATGTTAACCCCAACAAGCAAATAGACCTTTAAACTGAAAAAAATCTCACAAAGAATATTTATAGTGGAAAAGGACATGGATTTTGAAAGAGTGAAAGTATGGGAGTATTCAAGAAATGTGAAGTCATGAAGGAGTGGCATAGGAGGATTTGGGAATGGTATTAAATAACTATGGGGTGAAAGGGCTGAGAAACTGAGGGGAAATGGTAAGCTTTTATTTATTAGGATGCACAAGCATTAAGAATTCTCAGACTACTTAAAATATTCTTTGGTTTTGTTTTGTTGTGGGTTTTTTCAATTGTTCTTATGAAAATACTTTATATCCTAATTACCTCCTTTTTGAATAATTACTAAAGCTGAATAAAGGGAAATGTGGTCAGCTTTTAATTCTGATGCTGTATTTCTGGACACTCAGGAAGACAGACACGTGGTCTGAGTTTAGTGTAACTGAATGTTTCTACATTTGGCTTTATTTTTTATGTTTTATTATTAAAGAAATGGAGAGTTTGAACAGTTCATCTGAGGCAATATTTCTGTGTTTATAATTTTAGTTTTGCTGAGTACAGTACATCAGTTACTTCTTTGGCTATCTCTTGCATGTTTAAAATATGTTGATACAGTCTTAGAAATTTTCTGTCAGACTACTCGTCAACTTTTGTAAAGTCTCCTATGTTTTTTTTAAAGAGTAGAAAATACTGTCTTCTAAACAGAGGGTGTAAACATCCTATCTCTATTTTGTGGTACTTATCTTCATGTGACACTTACTGAATCAGCTCACAAGATGTCTTGAATTCTTAAATATCATGACTATGTAAAACACAATTGAAGGACAGATATTGGCAGAGGTGTTTTGGATGACAGTTCAGTTTGGATGAACTGTTATTAGTATTTAAGTGAGCTCCTTCTCTGGCATGATGACATAAAAGGAACAAATTCTGCGGTACATTGCATAGAAGAAAACCACTGAGCTTGTGAGCACTAAATTGCAGAACTCTTGTCTCTAATAGAAGAAAATGTGTGTGCACACACACTACCCCAAAACAAAAAAACCCCATAATAAATCTTCCTCTTTCTTCTCTCCTCCCCCACAATTTATATGTTCTGTCTTGCCATTTTTTCTTCAGAACCCATTTTTAAAGTCTGGAATTCTAATCTTAATATCGATGCAAGATTTTTGTGACAATTTTTCTTTTCTGTGTTCGTTGATGGAAGAATAAGACGTTTCATTCATAATGTGAAGCCTGAAAAATGAACAAAGCCTTGCTGTGTACCAGAAACCCCTAGTGGTGCTTGTATGAAATTCAGATTACTCCCTTGGACAAAATGAAGTTTTGCAGGCAGAACTGCAACTTTTCTATATTGAGTGTAACATGAGATGACATAATAGTTGTTTCTCCAAACTTGTTGGTATCTCTGTTTTCCCATTTCAGTAAGAACAGCTTTACTAGCCATTATTGGATTTATGCCAACCAAAGGCGAAGGAGCAATAGGATCTCTGGATTATACACCAGAAGAAAGAAGAGCTCTTGCAAAGAAGTAAGTACTGAGTTTGTTAATGTAGGTACATATATATATGTACTTCCTTTTAGGGTTGAGCATTGAGTAGAAAGTAAAGTCACTTCAGTCTGTTCTCTTGCATTTATTCCAAATATAAGAAAAAGTTTTCTGCCTTGTGTATATATATGTAGTTTGGTGTTTTTTCTGTCTGAACATTGTGCAAACTCTGAACTTACGGTCAAACAAAATACTTTGAGAGGGCTGTGTTCCTTTCAGCATTGTGTAGTCAAGTTAGAGGTTCATCTGAAATTCAGGCATAGAGATGTAATTAACATTGCGATACAGTGGTAATTGCAGCATGGGGGGAAAATGAGCATGTTGAAATTGATAGTAAGTGTAAGCAGGGCAGAAGGCAACCAAGATAATGATGCATCGTGTCCCTTAAGACAATAATAATACTACAACAAAAAAATCTGAAGCAGCTGCTTCTGAATGATTTTTAGGAAATGAACTTAAAAGTAGATTTGTGGCTATGATGAAATTATTAACTTAGTGTACAAGGGCTTTTGGTGTTGCCTTCCTTACCATGCTCTTAGAGAAGAAACTCATGAAGTACAGCCTGCGTCAGTGGGGACAGTAAAGTGGATTAAGAACTGTCTGAACTGCCTAGCTCAAAGGATTGTGGTAAGAAGCACAAAATCTAGCTGCAGGCTGGTCACTGCTGGTGTGCTCTAGGGGTCAATACTAGGACCAGTGCTATTCAGTGTCATTAATGACCTGGATGGTAGGGTAGAGTGCACCCTCAGCAAGTTTGCAGATGATACAAATCTGGGAGGGGTGCTTGATACACCAGAAGGTTGTGCTGACATCCAGAGGAATTTCAACAGGCTGGAGGAATCTCAGCCTCAATGAAAAGAAGTTCTGCTCTTAGAGAGGAGTAACACCAACCAACCAGCTGGAAAGGAGCTTGGAAGGGAAGGATCTGTGGGTCCTGGTGGTTACCAAGCTGGTCATGAGGCAGCAATGCGCCCTTGCTGCTAATGATATCCTGGGCTGCATTAGGATGAGCATTGCCAGCAGGTAGAGGGATGTGGTCTCACCAGTGCTGGATACAGAGGAAAGGTATCTTGAGTGCTGGATCCAGGCTGGGGCTGAGTCCAGGTCAGGATACAAGGAAGACATGGATTTACTGGAGCTAATCAGGTCCATGAAGGTGATTAAGGAGCTGGAACATGTTTCATACAAGGAGAGGCTGGGAGGGCTGGGAGCATTCAGCCTGAAGAAGAGGAGGCTCAGGGGATGTCATCCATCTGTACAAATACCTGAAAGGACCATGTAAATAAGGCTCTTCTGAGTGGCATCCAGTGGCAGGACAAGAGGCAGTGGTCACAAACTGAAACCACAAAATTCAGTCAATGCAAGAAAACACTTTTTTTTTTTTTTTTTTTTTTTTACTGTGGTGATGGTCAAAGCACAGGTTGCCCAGAGAAGTGGTGGAGTCTCTATCCTTGTTATTATTTAATATGATTATTTAATAGGAATATTATTATTCCTATTAAAAATACAACTGGAAACAGACCTGAGCAATGTGTTTTGCTTGATCCCACTTTGAGCAAGGAGACTGGACTAAATGATCTCCAGAGGTCGCTCCTCACCTGAACGACTCTGTGATTATCCTTAAATTAAATCTTAGACCTGCAGGGTATTTATCTTTCTCCTTTTTCTGCATGGGGAGGAGCAGGTATTTGAAAGACCATATCCCAATCTTAAAAGTGAAGTGACTGTATTCCAAACTGTAACCAGTACCTTATTTTGCAGGCTCATGTGAGTTTATTCTGCCTGTACTCTGGGCCAATCAGAAGCTGCAGCTTCCCAGTTTGCATGGCACTGAGTCAAAGCTAATAAACCCTGCTCAGGGGTAGAGTTTAGTGGGTTGGTTTTGATACTGTATTATCAAGGCTATGTGGTTTCTTACTGGTTTTGGAGAGCTGCCTGCAGTGTGCCCTATAGAGAAATTGTATGTGCTAGAGAGGACAGGTAATGCTCTTGCAGAAGCTGAAATTCCTGGATTTGAAGTGCAAGCTCCTGGATCAAATTTAATATTTCTGATAATAGAAATTCTGATACATCTTGATAATTGACATTTTTAATTTGCTGCAGATATAAAGTTTTAAAATGGTAACAAATTATTAATAAAGTATAGATAATGACAATGTGTAAGTAAATTGCAAGTATTTTTCTAAATTGCACAAGAGGATATGTATAGATACAATTCTCAATGTATTTTTCCAAGATAATGTGATTTGGGGTTGAGGGAAGTGCTTTTAAGCTATTACTCTTGACAACAAGCACACAAGAACGTTATGAGAACACTATTCTGAGTTATGTCATTTGTGGCCAGGTCACAAGACTTCTGTTGTGAAATGTGTGGCACATCCATGAAGACAGCCCTCTTACCACTAACATCAGGAAGAGTGTCAAGCCAGGCGGACAAGGAGGCTAAAGAGCTTGCCAGACAAATTAGCTTCAAGGTGAAGTCACCGTTTTAAATTTTTATCTTTGTTGTGTAGAATTAAAAAAAAAAATTAAGAAAAAGAGGGAAAAGCCTTGTAAATTGCAGAAACATTCATCATTTCATAAACCTTCATCAGTCACTCTGTGGAAATCTGGTTTTTTAGGACAGTCTGAAAGAAAAATAGAAGTGAATCTTTTGCAACGTATCAATTAATAAATTGTGCATCTCAAGCCCTGACTGATTAGTTTTAATTCCAGTGGTGAGCACTGTGGTAAGAACTGCCTAACTATGTCACTTTTACTTCCTTGTTTTCAGTCACTAATAACTTGATTAAATTCTCCAGAACTAGTGTTATCATAAAAGTATTAGGAAACTTTGGGCAAAGCTAACCTAATTTTTTTTTCCTTTGTGATTTTTTTTTTCTTCTTTTGGCTTATGGAAGGAATAAAACATATTCCTACTGAAAAATGATTGCAAATTCTTTTGAACTACTCTGCAGCTGAAGATACTGAAAGTTGAACTCTGGTATGGAAGTTGCTATTACGCAAAAATGTGTTCTGTAGCTTGTGTTTCACTGAAAGTAAGGTTTGTTCAGTCATATATGTGCCTTAGAAAATTGCATGTCTTGCATGCACAGGGTTGTTTTTCACTGGGTTTTCCACTAAACTCTTAAATCAGCCACTAAGGAAGACTGCTGTGCATGAGGGCAGAAAACTACAGTGAAATATAGTATCACAATGTGGCATTGGTGCAGGATAGATACTAAGGTCAGGGGTGCTGATATGTCCCCTTTTATCACCAATGTTCTGCTAACAATGTCCTAAAGACTACTTTTTTTTTTTTTTTCTTGAGTGCCATGAGAGTAAGATTGCCTCCTACTGAGCAGGACCTGCGCATTTCTGTGCTATCTCACATCTAGGCATGTTGACATGGTTGGGTCAGTGTATGATAACGCTTATGAAAAGAAGTCTCAAAAATCTTTGAAAAGATGAGGAAACAGAGTTTTGAAATTGAGCTGCTTGGAAAAGCAATGGACTGCCTGCTCCTGGCTTTTTTCACAAGGGTTAAGAACTGTATTTTTACTTAAGAAGTGTGAATATTCGTCACAGAAATTCTAGAAATATCAGAGTGTATATTTCTCTTTTTTTAAGAAGAACTCTTACATTTCATACCTTTTTCAGTTTTAAAATGACAGAGACAATAATCTCTAAAGAATATTAGTGTGTTCCATGTATCCACGTGTTTAATTCTACATCCTAACTACAAGCACCAAGTAAAGGAGAAATGAGCAGAAGGCTTGGGTTTCTTCAGTCTTGCAATCCATTGTGGGGTTTTTACAAGGTGAAACAGTTCTGTCTTCTGGTTGCACCTTTCTTCCTTTCTCAAATTAAACTTTTAGGGATTAAGTTCTTTTAAGCTTCCTGCTTCTCTGCTTTGCTTAACTTTATTATTGTTTATTTTTTTAATGTTAAGCTGAGGCATTCAATTAATGTGTTTGTAGTAAACTAATCGTATGAATTACTAGCAAGGAGTACAAAAGGTAGGAATCATTTGGATATATTCCATGTCAATTTATGGGGTAAGATTTGACATCAGATAGCTGATTGAGTGTATAATTTGAGAGCACCTTCCTACTAGCAAACATACTAGCAATCGCTGCTAGTGAAAAAGAGATTTCCTAACTTTCTAGATGATCCTGGGGTTGTGAGAAGTCATTTCATGTTTAAGCAAAATAGTAACTTTTAAAAAAATACCCATGTGTATTATTGAGGAAGGAATATGAAATTCAGGAGGAAAAAATAACAAACCACACTTCCTCATTATAGTTTTCCTGCTTCTGTGAGCCTTCACCTTTGTTCCTAACTGAATAGAAAATTACTTTTTTAAAATCAGTTTTACATTGACTTACAAATTGTTTTCTGCACTTTGAGAGCTCCACTCCCCTTAAAAGCAAAAAAAGGAAGGTAGTTGACTAATAGCATATGCATTGCTGTAAGACAACATGGTTTATCTACATATTTTCATCACAACAATACATATTGCCATGAAATTAGTTCTCCACTTACCCTCATTATTATGTTTAAATATATTGATTTTTTTCCTTTTTTTTTCCCTTGATGGCTGTGTTGTCTCCAAGTTTTCTGGAAGCACAGGTAAAGGCTGGAGAAAATAGAGACTGGCTGACAAAAAAAAAGATAGTTCAGTTTTAGGAACTTCCAAGTGCTCTGTTTTCTTGAATTTTAGTCCAAATTCAGTCCGGCACGCTAGACTTAGTATTTTCGTAAATGAAAGTAAATCAAATGAACATTTTGTAGTGTATGTGTTTCATAAAGATTGAACTCTTGGAAAAAGCAGAAGTATGAAAAGCAGTGGTCACAGGTTCTGGGGAGGGAACATACAGCTGGATATGGGAGAGGAAAATTCACCCTGCGGCTTGTCATATGCCTGGAATCTCCAGCTTTGGAGATGGCTGAGCATGACTCTTATTTTGAGGAGGGAGCTGGACCAGCTGACTTCTAGAGATCCATTCCTGCTTAAATTATTCATAATCCTGTGTTGTTTCATTGCTGGTTTGTATTTGAGTCATAACTTGTCTTACCCAATGTTAGAATACTCAAGTGCAAAAGAACAGTAGTGTTGTCAGGTTGTGTTTTTAAAGCTTAATCTTCAGGTTGTTTCAATGACATATTTTTTTTGCTTCTCCTGGGATAAATTCCCTTCTTCTTGATGTGTATTAATTTCACACAAAATGGAATAATGAAATAATATTATTATTTTGTGATCTTGTCAGCTTGTTATCATCATAACTGGTTGGTTTCTAATACATTGTTTGTATTTCCTACTACTACTACCACTACTTATATCTGCATTTGAAGACAGGTGTTAGATTTGGAATTGTCAACTTTATAACCAGTTGAGATCCAGATACATGACTTGGAAGGTGACTTCTTTGCTGATAAAAATTGATCTGGTCATGATTTTTTTTATGTATAAATTTAAGTGTGTTTCAGTTGAGGACTATGATGCTACGTCCTTTTGTATTCACAAGAGATTATTGCAGGCGTATATCTTGTTTTAACAAGAGGTTTCTTCGTGATCCTCTACATGTCACTGCTGATTGTCTCAAATTTCCAAAAGCGTAAAATGTAAATTCTGGAAATTGATGCTTATTAGACATTTTATAAATGTGTACAAAAGCACTATTACAAGACTTGGTTTTGTGGTGGGTTTTTTTTTTCTTTTTTTCTCTTTTGCTCTGCTTTTGCTGAAATTTAGATACTGAAAATTAAGGCATGCGTGCCTGACACAGTGTAGTGCCCTGCATGTATGCCCACTCTGGCTGTGAGGCAGCTGCAGTACTGGAACCAGTGTAGCCACATTAAGTTATCACTTACAGAGACTAGTTAGCCCTGCTGAGAAACAGGCTATATTAGTTCACTTGTGACAGTAGTAGTCGGCATTCATTTAAGGACGTGAGAAACAGAAAGTTTAAAAAATGGTGTTACTTCTGGCATAACATCCTGGATTTCTAAAGAATTTTCTTTTTTACTGTGTACATCTGTGTGTTTTTTGAATGTTCTGCCTGTTACATGAAAACAAAATTGTTACTTGAGATTACAGATGCACAAGCATAAATTTATTTCTAAAGAGAATTTCTTAAGCCTATTGGTGTGTAATTGAAATGCAGTTGGCGTACTTGATTATTACATTTCAGTAAGTCTCATATTCTATATATGTTAAAATACACATTCCAAAATAAGCCAAACCTTTTTGGAGCAATTCTGATCTTGTCTCTGAAGCCTACATATGTACTCCTTGTAGGCAGAAGTCATTTCATCCAGGAAATCTGATGCTGGACCCTCAAACACATCAGGATTGAACCACTCTGCCGCTGCACGTGAGCCCCAGCAGGGTGGTGCAGCTAGAGCATTCCAGGATCCAACAAATGCAACGGTATGGTCTGTCTTTGAGCTTTATTTATCACTGCAAGTTCAGCCATAGTTTGAACATGCAGTCGTTACTATTAAGCTGATTGGAGGCTTCATTAAGAGTGTGTAATTTGTACTTCTTTCTTTTAGAATTTCTGTGTACTTTTATGTGTGTAAACTTTAGCAAATAGTATGCTGAATCACTTTTAGGAATAGTGATCTCTTTACTTCCTTCTTTCAAATTAAAACAACAAATAGTGCTCTTTTAGCAGTTATTGTTCCCACTAGTTCCTTTAATGTATGGGTTAACAGTTCATTAAAGTATTATGGTGTCTGAAGTACTACAATTTGCCATCTGCATAGTACAAGATTTTGGACTAGAATTCTTACTCAGAGGCAAAAAAATGTTTCAGTGATAATTTGTAGCACTTAAATATTAATTAAGACTATCTTCCCAGTTTTTATAACCTCTTAGGTGAATCTAAAATATTCTTACAGTTTGAAGTATAACACGGTTTAATACTGCTAAGTGTAGGGCTTACATAAGGTTTTGGAAGTGGCTAAAGTCTGGTAGTGGGCCAAGGCAGCTGCTGTTATGACTGTGGCAAATGCAATCTAAATTCACTGCTAAATTGCAGGCAAATCCCAGCTAAGCTGTCTTTTTCAGAGGGGATGGGGCTGCAGATTGGTTAAAAAACCTAAACCACGTCAAATAACGTCAGACCATCTGTTGCATGTTTGCAACATATTTTCTAGCTATGTAGAAATATAAACATGCTAATAGCGTACTTTTTTCGCTACAATAAGGGTTTTTCCAGATTGTTCAGGATTTAATAAACCATTTTATTTTATTCTTCTTATTACAAATCCTGGCTAATATAGTAGAACTAACCAAAATGCCAAAGTGTTGCTGGCATCTGCTGGTGGAAAGAGACTGATTTTTATTTTTTTTTTAATTCAATTTCTAAGAGATGTCTTTTAATCAATTATGCAGGTTTAATAATTAAAGATTAACTTAATTTTCAGCAGAACAGTCCCAAGTGAAATGAGATATTTAAACATGTAAATTTATGTGAAGATATTTAAATGTGATGAACTGTAAATGGTGAAAAGTGGATTCGTGTTTTAAGGGGTCAGACTGTTACACTCAATAATTGTTAATTTGAGTTTGAGGCAATACGTGTGCTTCTGAGCTGCCACACTTTGAGTGTTAGGTATTTTCTGGAGCCATTAGGGAGTGAAAAGTTAAAACTACACTGTGGAATAAAGACTTGTGTAACAGGAAAGACTACTTTAAAGAATTTGAGCTATCTATCTGTGTTCTTATTCATGTGAAAGTAAAATAGAACTCTGGAAAGTAGGGGGGCAGAGGCATGAAAGAGTATCTATGCAAACCTCAGATTTTTTTCTACTTGGCTTCTTGCATGTGTGAAATCAGTTTGTTGAATTAGTTTGTGTGTAAAGACCTAATTCTACCTTACTAAGTTTTAAGCATTAAATGAGGGCAACATCAAAACTACTTGTTCTGTCTCTTGGATAAAATGTTTACCACTTATTCTACAAATGTGTGTTTTAATTAAAAGCTGCTGTAGAAAATTTGCTCTTGTGAACTTGAAATTTATTCCCTTTGAGAACAAAAAGGGCAGAGGTAGATCCAATATTGAATCCTACCACCCTGTCACAACCAACCCTTAGTGTATTGGTGTGGAATGATGTTCCACCTTGGTGCTCATAGTCGATGAATAAAGCTGGTAGTTGGTAAAAATTATAAAGTTATGAGTTAAAAACTGGTTAGACTTTTTTTCTGATAACTTGGAAATACATTAAACCTCAAGACACTTGTTATTAAGCAGTGTACTGTAGCAGTGTCCTTCACTAATGTACTGGCTGGCTGAAGTGTAATAATGAGGAGTGATAAAATAAACAGTGTAACTGAAGTCAGCTGACCTTGAACTGATGAGGGACCTTTCTGTAAGAAAATAAGGCTATGTTCTGATACACAAGATTTATAGAAGCCCTTTTTTTTTATTGTGTTCTGAATGATATACTGTGAAAAAGTTATTTCCTTTTATAACTATTAAGCCATGTCTTAAGTTCCCTAATACTGCAGCAACAATTTTAAATGGCGATCAGGAGTACTTGGCCCAACTCTGATTCATTAAAACCCAGATATTTTTCTTGTTAGCTGTTAAGCCATGCTATGCCAAACTTCAGATGTTCTTCAGTTGGAAGTTACATGGGCAAATAAGTATTTCACTGATCCTTCTATCTTATTTCTGTATCTTTGAGATCATGAGTATAACTGAGAGAGGCTTCGGTAACCCAGAGGATTTATGTGGTTCTGAGTTCCTAGAGGTTTTATATTTTTAAAACATCCATTCTGATTATTTAATTCTTCCAGCATTTTGATAAAAATTTTAAAAATAGCAGCCTGCACACATAAATGATGCAGTGAATGCTACCATTCTTCAGTAGGCTGAACGTGGAGTAAATTTTCTTACTTGTGTTTTGTTATACAATAGAACTTTTTGTTAAATCTATGTTCATTTTACTGAACTAGCCTTATGCATCAAACTCCAATTTCCGTGAAGCAAAATTTTCTACCAGTCCTAACAGTTTCAGAAGCTTCAGAAATACTGTGACACATTCAGTGCATATCCAGTGACTGTAAAGATCAGATGCTAAAGGTGACTACAGTGTAGCTCTTATTAAATGTTTTTAGCCTGTTAAGCCTTCATCACCAATATTTCCAGTATAGTTTGGCAGAAAACGACTTAAAATAGGATGGAAATCCTCATGTGAGGTTTTGTGTTAGTCTGAAAATCTCAAATCTCAAAATTTTTGCTTAAGGAGAATTTATAAACTTGCCCAAGTGAAGACAAGAAGATTGATTTTCCTTTTTTTTTTTTTTTCTTTAACATGTAGTACGACTCATCTGCTATTTTTGGGGATTCTTAGCAATTTAGTCTTCAAACAAAAAATATGGGGATGGGGCCAGACTCTTGTCAGTGGTGCGAGGTGTTAGGACAAGAACATAGCATTAGCACATAAACCAAAGCACAGAAAGTTTTACCTTAACATCAGGAAGAATTTCTTTACTGTGTGAGTAACTGACTATTGGAATAGGTTGCCTGGAGAGGTTGTGGAATCTCCTTCCTGGAGATATTCGAGAGCCATCTGGACACAAGTAATGTGCTTTAGGTGACCATGCTTGAGCAGGGAGGTTGAACTAGATGACCTCTGGTGGTCCCTTCCAACCTCAACAGTTCTGTGATTCTGAATATTTAAGATACAGTAGCATCTGGTCCCAGATTTATATCAGATAATAATCACTCCTTATCTGTCTTGCTTCTCCATGTCTGTTAATACTTTGTCATTGATTATGTTGGGAATCCCAAGGCAGTGGGTTAGCTCAGTTTTGCATGAAGCAGTCAGTCTTCTGCAGTCCTGATGCATGTATGTAATTGCCTCCAAAAAATAATTTCAAGCCTTGCAATTGTCAGTGAAGTTTCTCTTGAATCACAGTTGCATTCATGTCAGTGTTTGGCACTGTGTCTCATTGAGAACAGGACCTTCCTGGTTTTTTTTTAGATTTAAAGTTTTGGGAAGAAGCCCAGGTGTGTGATAGCCAGCGCTAGTTACTTTTGTTAGTAAATGTAAAGGATCAGGAATATTTCTAGACTCTTTTTTTTTTTTTATTCCTTTTCCTAAAGCTGCTTTAACAACACTTTGCCTGCTAAATATTGCTGGGTTTGCTTCCTGAATGAACTTTTCTTCCTCTCATCTCCTGAAAGATGGGACTGTAGATGAATCTGGGAACTTCATTTGTCAAAGGCTCAATTTCCCTAAGTCTTTATTTCCCTTGGCATGAGAAGCTTCCAAGTGGGTTCAGTATGAAGCAGGATGACTTTCTCCTGCAGTGTAATGGAAATCATGGCAAGCTGCTCATGGTGTTTTTCTTGGCTGTTGCTGCTGATAAAATAACATTTTTCTTCGAAGCTACCCAAGCTGCTTGTTTGCTTAGGCAAGAAACCTGTGTAAACAGGCAAGTTGTCACGTGTAATTACATCAGTACTTCTATGCTGATGATAAACAATGGATAATATTAATGATGAGGAGCTACGAAAGGAACATCTCTACCTGGGCTAGTCAAATACTGACTAGGTGAAAATTTGGATTTCTTCTCCTACATGCAGAATATGTGGCTGAAGAGTCACAATAGGACCATGTCTTGTGGATCAACAAGTCTGGTACACAGTTGAGGACATTCCCTGTCTGGCCATGTGGAAAGGATATCTTTTGTGGATATAGTAGCTGGCCAAAGCAGAGCTTAGGGTTGTGGATATTGTATCTGTTAAAAGGCTTTTGCTTGGAAGTAAATACAGAATGTCCGGAATTCTAGTTTTACCTGCTTAATGATAATCTTTTAGAAGAAGGGAAGGGGGAGAAAAACTAACTGTGGAGAACAGTTGCAGGGAATATCTGCAAACTATTCTGAGAGTCAGAGGATGACTTCAGATTAATAATTTTGTGTCAGAGATATATTTTTTTAAACACTTTGAAACTTGGCAAAGTGTTTTATTTCCAACAACTATGCTATGTCACTATTTTTAATACTAAAGTGTCAGAAGTATGAGCCTTTTAGTATTGCAAGGAGGATTAGAACAGTGGAATATTGGAGCCCATAGTTTCAACCTTGCAAACTGGAAAGTTGTTTTCTTTAAATAATACTCTCCTGAGCTGAACATCAGTTGCTAATGTTTGTTTTGTTCACTACATACAATGGCACACCAATGTTTGACCAGCAGAGGGCAATAGGTATGTGCGTGCACAAGTACAGTGCTCAATAATTCATGCTGGAATCACATAGCTGTTTTGTGTTCAGGATTTTTGTTTTTTTTTTTTTTTTCCAGCGGTGTTGGTGGTGATGAGAGCGGAGTTTTGGACCCAGCAGTCCGCAGCAAGCAGTGCAGCATTGCTTAGTTACAGTTCTCTGGGCTTCTTTCAAGTTGTTTCCCTGTCAGTATAGGTGACGGTATAAATCCTCAGAGACTAAACTGTCTGGAGGATTATTAAAGATTTACTGAACTGCAGAGGGTTAAGCAAATTGTAGACAAAGATATTTGAAATCTCATGATTTGGAAACAATCTAGAATTCAAGTACTGTTTGGCAGACTTTCTTCTTTAAAAAGAAAAAAGTCCTTAAAACTGCTAATTTGCAGCTTGAAATAGACTTTTCAAGGCAGAGTTTGGACAAAATGATGTCTATAACAATCTTGCAATTACTTGCAACATGTATTATCAGGCTTTCAAGTATTAACAATTATCTGAAGAGTACGTTTTAGTCCTAATGATTTTGTTCCTTGCTGATCTTACACAGTGTCTTGCCTCACAACCTCTCCATGTTTCCTTTTTAGCCTGAAACCCAGAACAGCAGTGCAGCAGCCAGTCAAGAGCATACTCCTCCAGTGTCCACTAACACATCTCTGAGTCCTCGGCAGCGCCGTGCCCAGCAGCAGAGTCAGAGACGGCCTCCGTCTTCAACTGATTTTAATCGGGTACAGCAACCAAGAGTCAACATGAACCACACTGGATCAACTGTTCTGATTGTCCTTCTGACTTTTGCATTGGCAGCTCTCATATTTCGTAGAATATGTTTGGCTAACGAGTATATATTTGAGTTATAATTAATTTGGTTTGTTATAGCAGCAGTGACCTGAATGCTTCATTGAACATTCTGTCTTCGGTATTTGGTATGATATGAGAACTGTTTACAAAGATTACTTTTTGTATTTACGCTTAAATCATTACGAATGTTAATGTACCTGCAGATACATTACTTGTAAGAAAAGCAAAGTTGTACGTTTAACAAGTGTTAATTGAGTGCCCACTAGATACTTGGAGAAACAATGAAGTGGAATAGTATCATTAAGGCATGTGGGAGTGGAGTCAATCTCAGTAATTTATCAACTAGAAAAAGACAATTTAAAAGAAGTGGTTGATTCACTTTTTTATGGAACGTAAATGCAATTAATCCTGTTGTCTTAAGTTTTAAGATTTGGCATTGGAGAAGGAATTATGAAATGAAACACAATTATGTGTTTGTGTCCAGTGAACTCTTAATTTAGGTGGGAGATGGTTTTGTAACCACTTTTATTTACCATGACACATTTCTAGAGGGGGAACACATGCAAATTGGTTGTGATGCTGCTTTGTGTGTGTAAAAGGGGAAAAGGATTGTAGGGAGGTTAAGAAGGGGCCAGAAAGCTACTTGTATTATTTTGATTTTTATTTTTTGGAAGAAAGATTGGATAATCTTCTACAAGATTTGAATGTCCTCTTCTGATGTTCTCAAATGTATATCTTGTTTTCTTAAATTTGAAGATTATATAAAACATGTCTATTCTCGCAATAGTTATAAATATGTAATATAATTATTTACCCAGAGCTATTGTCTTTTAATTATACCAGAAATATACATAAATTGTTGAACTGTATGTTTCATATGTGGTTTTATTTACTAAAGAATAGTTTGAATGTTGTTAAACTCTCATATATATGAACATGCTTAAGCAAAATATTTATTAAAACCCTGGTAGTAATAAACAGTTTTAAGCTACTCTTCAGATACGTTTCAAGTATCACATAGCCTTTATGTGTGGGTTTTTTTCCCCAATGTTTTGTTGTTTGTGGTTTGTGTTTTCATTTTATTTAATTTAAAATGAATATTGGACCCAAAGGCTTTCTTATTATTAGATTATGAAAAGAAGATCTGGTAGTATTAATGAATGCTGTGACAGCACATCTACAAGCAATAGACATACAATAGTTTGGGGTTTGAGAAATTTTGGCAGGGAAGCAGAAGAAAGCAAGCAGTGGGATAATTTTCCTTTTGTATTATTGTTCGGATTTAAATGTATTCTATCATGTTTATTTCAAAGGACAGTGAAATTTAGCTACCTTCCATGTCATTGCTGTCAAACATGACAGCACGGATTTAAGTAAGGTTCTTACCTTGTTTCTCAGCAGAAATTATTTTGTTAAATATAATGTGTACTAGTGTTTTGGAACATTAAAGTAGCTATAACAACTTCTAAAATGAGGAAAGCCCACTGTGTCTAAGAGTGGTGTGAAGATGTGGAAAAGAAAAACCAAAATCCAAACAATACCCAAGTTCTCTTTTTTTTTTTTTTTTTTTAGCACTTTTGGTGCATTGTTTATAATCTTGTTTGCAGGTACAATGGAACAAAAATCAAAAATAGTTTTAAGAAGGTCAGACAAAAGTATACAGTTTGTTCAGCCACTTCAGCAGTTACTTGCACATTGTCCTGCAGAACAGTTTGATGTCAATATACTGATATATTTTATATTGATGTTTTTACCTAATTTGCATATTCATCTCATTAAAAATTAAAACCCTCAAAACAACACACCAAGCCCCACAAAATGCCTCTCCAACGCCTGTAGCCTCTAAAATGCAAGTACCATGTTTCCTAGGTGATATGTTGTTTGAATACCTGTTCTGTTAAAGTACTGCAAAGCTGGGCTCATGGAAGAGAGCTCTGGAAGAGGTCTCGCCCAAAAGACAGCTGTGCTGGGTTTTGACTCTCTAGCTCCTCTGGAAGCTTTGTTGTGAACGTGCTTTTCTCTTCCTAGAGCCTCACTGCTGTGCCACACGAACTTTTGTTCTCATACCTGTACCGCACACAGGCTATTAATAAAGCCACAAAATCCACATTCTTGCATTGCCCTTTGAAGTGGCTATGAGGGAAATAAGTGTTAAGTGGTTTTGAAAACAGCCTCCTCTTTGTGATTAAAGAAACAGTACTTTGTAACTTCATTTTTATTTCCATCTCGTCTAATGAAAGTTAAAATACCTGATTGTGCAAATACCCATTTGAAAAAATAAATACTAATGGTGACTTAATTTTATGTAGAGAGTTGATTGATGTATAGATACTTTGGGGGTTATGTGTTTTGAAAGTTAATGGTAAATAAAGGAGTCATTTTCAGAGGAAGTAACCATCTTTTCATCTTCAATGGCATAAAAAGCCAGACTGAATAAGAAAAAATCTCGACTGCTATAAAGCCATCAAAGCAGATACTTGTTACAGTTATACAGATGTCTGAAATGTGGCACATGTGCCTTCCAGTTGAAAAAGACTCCATGCAAAGAAGCAGAAAATCTGGAAAGCCTGGTGGACAAGGATAGCCTGGTTTTACAGTCTGGCAGGAGGATAGCCCTGTCCTGAGATTAGGGGATTGAGCAAAAAGCCGGCATGCAGAATTGCTTTTTTTTTTACATAACAGCTTTAGTAAATATCCTTTAGGACCCAGCGGAAATGTTTGGTGAGGCAAACTTCATGAGTAATGGCCAATCGGTAAGTGGTGATGAGGGAAAAGCTGTGAGTGAGAAGCCCCTGAAAGGCTGTCAGAAGCATCAGGTCGGGAAGGCAGCATTTCTGCTGCTGATTGCCGGCGAACGCGCAAGGCTGGAATTAGAGTTGATTCAATGTTTAAAGCCAGGGGGACTGGTGCTGCAGGAGGTTACTGGACTTCAGAGTGCCCTGCTCCTGTTACCAGCAGAATGCCTTATTTTGCAAAACTGCTTTTATTAATCTTCTGCTTAGTTCTTCTTGTGGAAAGCAGAAAACACAGGAGGAGGAGGTGGACAAGCCAACTGGATGTGCAGAGGGCAAGGTAAGGGTTATTAAAACCACCTGTGTTTCTTTTCCTGCAGTGTTACAAATAATACACAGACATTAAGATCTGCCCTGGCTGTGTCTTTTTGTGTGCCGTGTATGTGGAAACAGCTTCACATATAATGTTTTTATAATAGTCTCAGAATAACCAGTTTTAACTGTAAATGAATGCATTTAATGCTAATGTTAGTTAACTCTTAATGAGGCAGGTATTTGCAGAGAAGCTGACCGCTTCAGCATGGACTGTGGTCAATATATTCTTAGCCGTATATGTGAATTACTGAGAGAATTTAGAGAAGCTGCAATTAATGGAGATGTTCAAATCTACATATTGTTTCAGCACTGTTTCAGGAGCACATTATTTACCCTGCTTGCTGGAATATTCGTGCTACTTAGTTCACTTGAAATTGTTTCTTATTGTCTAACAATCTGAGGTGGGAATGATGGTTAGCATGCGTGATACTGATCAATAAGAAACAAATCCCTGGAGGTTACCCTGGGATCATAAAATCAAAAATACATTTTGAAGAGCTACATTTTAAAGTCCAGCAAAGGCACAGGAAAGAGTTAAAGGTCTTAGTAAAGTTTATTAGATTTACTATTGCTGAGATTTGACCAGTGGTTTACATTAGAAAAGATAATCTTCCAAACCTGTCAGACAGGTCAAAGTATGTTATCCTTTTTTGTAGTTATGTCATCCAGTGGCAGTTACATCTTACAAGACTGCTCATTGTTTGAAGGGCTCAAAAATAAAATTGGGTTAATCCATCTTATTAAATGGCTTCACTATAGCTGCAAACCTCCATCTTTTCATTTATTCTGTAGGGGCTTTTTTGGTTTAACACTCAACACTTTTATAGGGAGTGTTGTTATTTGAACATCTTACAATGAAATGTTGCGATATAGTTAAAGGTAAAGAATACCTAATATACTCTGGTTTATGCTACTTATTGAGAATCTACAGTAGCATATGCGGTTAGTGACGTAAATGTTATAAAGCTGAAACAGCTATGACCTGACCCTGAAATCCTAAAGCCAACTGAAGTTTTACCACTGGTTTCCGCAGAATTGCCATTATGGAATGAGATCTTTCGTTTAACTCTGGAGTTTTTTCCAAGTCTCTGTTCTGGAGAATGCAGGGAATTCAACAGTAGCATTTCCTTGCAAACCATTCATGTGTATTAGACATCGTCTACTTTGAAGGAACAAAACAGTATAAATCATTCTTTTAAACAGGACTTTGCGCCAGAGCGATGCTATTCTCTGGGTTACAGTTGCTTTAATCTTTTGTACATCATTTAAACACTGTGAAAATAATATACAATTTCTGCAGTGCTGTTATTTTTATGAAGCTGCGATGAAGTGGAAGTCAAAGCACTGCTGAAATAATTTCTATAAATGAATTTACTGTAAAGAATAATTGGTATTATTTGTTTTCCTGTGGAATAATGGCTTTAATGAGCAGCTAGGTAGAATCTGAGGAACTATATACCTTACATATACACACATTATTTATATGTATATATGCACATTTCCTATGCAATATACTTTGAAAGTATATGAAATTGAGTTTTAGCGCATCCCTGCCCATGTCAGGGGAGTTGGAGCTAGATGATCTTAAGGTTTTTTCCAACCCTATTTTACGATTTTGTGAAATGTGAATGACATTTTAAATACAGCAAGTTCTGCAATACTAAAAAAAAAAGGTGTTTGGAGTAGTGACATTGATATTTGAAATTCCCAGTTATGTATAAGAAGAATATAGTTGTGTCTAAACCAGCAGTGAATAGTGGACCCTTCTAGTAAAAGGAAATCAAAACCAGTTCTTATTCTGGTTTTTTAATCATGTAAAAGAAATGAAAAGAGTGTCCTTTTTAATAATTTCATCCCATTCTCTGTTTAGTGTTTCTCTTGCTGCCTTACCACAAGAAATACAGTAAATTTTACAGTAAACATATTAGCCAAGAAAATTTATTCTGATGTTTGGGAATCTACGTGTGAGAAGTTTGACATTTTGTGTCCTTTAAGGTGATACAGCAGCCTGATCTGAAGATACTTATATTGACTTCAAGAAGCTAGCTTGGGTTGTGCAAATGCAGAACATCTTCAGTTCTGCAGTTCATTACTTGAATGCTTCATAGAGGTTTTTGGCCATGGAGCTCTGAGGGCTTGGGGACCTGGTCCTGCAGGCAACGAGACAGTCGTCTGCTACGTGCACACAGAAGTGCACTGTTGAGCCTGTGCCTGCATGGGAAAGGAATATGGCAAAAGGCAGGTTAGGGCTGTGGAGGTAGGAACCCAAGTTAAGAAGTGCCAGGTTAAGTGCTGTCTGTGCATGCTTAATTCCTCCCCTTGTTCTACGTTAATATTGAACTGCAATGTGTTATTTTCCCTACAAGTGGTACCTCATTCTGCATGCTGAATGGATAATGCTTGCTTTGTTGGAGACTGTCGTGTTTAATTTCCTCTTACTCCTGCATCCCCCACCTCGCGGATAACAACTCCTCTACAAATTGAAGTATGACATAAAGAAACGACTGCCTTGTGCATCACTGCTGTGGTCATTTCCTGGTGCAGCTTCATGCTATGCTCTGGAGAGCCTAGGCTTTGCGTAGGAAATCGGAGTGTGCTCATGGAGTAACAGCTCCTGGCTTTGTACTTTGATAGTAGTTTTTTCACATTTTCCAGGCATACAATCTCTGTCATTTATATTGCAAAACTGGATGAAGGATATTAGTGACACCTATTTGTATGAAGTTGAGGGCATTCGTGCTATGTACAGGCTGACAAGTGGTACACAAAATCCAGGACTCACAACTAACAGAATGGTCAGTTAAACTTGTTGTCACCCCTGTTGTACTGTTACCGTTGAATCTCTCAAATAAAAAGTTAGAGGTTTTCTGCCCTTCGTATTCAGAAAAGTGCAGGGTTGCAGCTCTTGCTGCCTTCCTGAGATAAAATCCCTCTTTTCTTACTACTGTGGAGGGAAATGGGTGGGTTTGTCATTGTTTAAAGTCAGAAGACAAAGCGCACAAACTGCTGGCACTGAAGCAACCCCTCTTCCTCCTTGGGACTGCCCCACAAATCTGCTGCTTCTGTGGTTCTGGAATTGGCTGACAGAGCTTGGCCACAGAGTGCTGCTCGGGTGCAGAGGTGTCAGACCAACACAACTGCTGTCTTTTTCAGTCACATCTACAAGAAGAACCATGATGTGACCAAAACCTGGAGAGGAAAGACAGAGCAGCTTCTCAGAGTCGATGACCATGACTTCACCATGCGGCCAGCTTTTGGAGGTGAGAATAAAGCAGTTGTCTTGTTTTCATGCTCGTCTAATTAAATGCAACCTGATTAGCTAAATAGAAGTCATCTAATTAATGAAAAAACCAGCCCCAAACCTCTGGCCACGTGCACCAGAGTGAAGGGAAAAGACTTGGGTGGTTTTAGGAGATGTTCAAGGCAATTCAGAGAGGCTTCATCCTCACAGCCTCACACTTCACAGCCCTCCGTGCTCTGTACAGCTCCTACAATCCTTTCTGTTGCTAAGCTGGCTCTTCTTTTGACTAGTGTTCTCCAGAGCTCAGGATGTGCCAGTATGTGCTTCACTGTTGAGAAGATGAACAGGCTGCAGGTTTTAATGTTGTAGTTGGGATGTTGCAACGAGCTTTTCAGCTGATCTGGTCAAACTGCCAAGTAAAGAACTACTTGCTATCCTGTAGGTTCTCTGTCCTCTTCTCTCCCTATGGCCTTTAAAGAGAGTGGTCTGGGAAGATCCTGTGGCTGCTTTTCAAGCAGTAACTTTTCTTGGCTTTATTCTTCTGTGCTCAGATAGGAGCCACTATCATATAATAATCTTGCTGCAAATACATTGTCTTCTGACCATCTTCACTACTTGCTACAAGGCTTGTGCTGGTGTTTCTGGCACACGGCATTTCTGGTGCTGAAGAGCATTCTGACTAGCCCCAAGAACAGATACAGCATGCATTGTATGTAGTTGGACACACTGAATGGACAGGACCATGCACAGCTTGTAAATTATGGCATTGGGAAGGAGAAGAATCCCAAATACTTGCCTCTTGGCAGCTCATGAGACGGCAGTCACTACTAAACTACTCTCACTGAGGGTGTCCATCCACACCATGTTTTGTCATATTAAAAAGCAAGGGAATAGGGCAAGCAGAGAAAAACAGACAGCTCAAAGAGAGAGCACAGCTATGGGATTCTTATTTGTCTTGGTGACTTCAGGTTGAGCAGAGTTGGTTTTAACTGTAAGGGGTTTTCCCAGCCCATGAAGTCAGTGACAAACTCTGCTCATTCCAAAGGGCTTCCCCTTCAGCGGGCAAAAATCATTGCCGGTGTCAGAGAGGGAACTTTGCTGATCTTCTAGGTAGCAGAGGAAAGTGTCAAAGCAAATGGCTCAAAGCCCTGAGAAACCCAGATTGTTAAAGCTGAGGATGCTGAGTTAGGTTTTCAGATTTAACTTATTTTGAAAGCCAACTTCATTTTTTGGAGCTTGGTTGATGGCTTCTGAATACCCAGCGTGGACAGACTGGAAGTGCTGATCCCTTCTCAGTGAAGCTGTTACCACTCTGACCAGAAAACTATTGAGAAATATCCTAACAGCCTTCAGTGAGAAGGTGACTTTATACAGGAAATACATGGTGTTTCTTTAATTTTTGATCAAAACCTCTTTATCTTCAGAGCTAAAGGAGACAAAGTTGGGGTATGACTAAAGCGGTGCAGGAGCTGAATGTGATAAAGATCACTATGGCTTTGTTGAGGCTCCAGCCTTGGAAAGCAGGAGTTACAGTCACAGCAATAGCTCGGGTGCTACAGGTCTTGCACAGCTTCAGAACTGTGCAGTATATTTTTAGTGCCAGATTATAAGCCAGATGGAAAAATATATAAAGGAAAGAAAACTAAAGACTGGAGGGAGGCGATCCTCTTCTGTAATGTTATTCGTCAGGCAGTCACAGTGATTTGTTATGCACTATGAGGCTTTCCAGTTTGTAGCTGCGGCAGTGCCAGTCAAACTGATGTGGTCTGACCTGCATAGGATGAAAAGGCTTTTGTACTGCAAAAGCAGAATAGAGGAGACTGTGGGATGTGTGTGACTAACTGGTTGCTGCCTTGTGAGAGCAGCTTGAGGAACACTAGTGGAGAGTCCAGCCCCATGGGGTTGCACTGGGCCTGTGATGTTACGGCGCAGCTGGGAAAGGCAACTCAGCTCTGGAAAACATAAATTATATCGTAAGGAAATTGTGAGTGACTTTAGATTACAAAGAAACCCAATACTCTATGTATGACAGTTCCCAAGCCTAATGGAATAATGGGCAGCTGTTAACCTTCAACATTTCCGATGGACCAGCCCACAACTTCACCACTGAGCTTTAAGCTAAAAAGGGGACGTAGCTGCTTTATGGCAGCCACGGTGACTCCTGCTGGTCTGCAGAGAACAGTCAGCAAGCCGCCAGCCCGGCACAGCTTTCAGCACCGGAGTGAGCTGGCTGGGGTTATGTGAGCTGAAACAGAGCAAAAGCATTAGAGAAAGGGGAAGGGGTTTTCAAGAAAAAGTATGTTTGCAAATGAGCAAGCAAATGTTGTGTAAGTTGTGTTATTAACAACCCAGTAAGCATGGCTGCCTTGCCTGCTTTCAGCCCATTAGAGACAGGCTATTGGGTACGGTGGGAACAACAAAGTTTTTTGCTTTGCTGACGTTCAAAGTAGCCTCCATACGCTGGAATAGACTGCAGTTGTTTTGACCCTTAGGGAGTTATCTCCATGTCAGTGACCTTGTTCTAGCTAGCAGATGTTCAGGTATTATTTACAAATATTAATATTTAAAGATTATGTAAATGTTTGTTTTGCTGTCTTCCTTAAACATCCATTTTAAGCATTTCATCTATGACATCTCGTATTTTACAGGGAGCCTGTGAATAAGCAGCTTTAGTTGATACTTAAAATAGCTGTATCTTCTTTGTTGAGGAGCAGCCTAATGCTGCACTTTTATTATATTTCTTCACAGACTAGTAGCCTAACATCATCTGGTCCTTGCTGCCCTTTCTGGGCAGCATTTTTTGTCAGGATGGATGAATAGTGGGGTGAACAGAGCATATTTAGTTCACTTAGTGTTCATATCAAGGGCTGGGTTAAAGATCGCTTCTCTCTTTATGACCAGCCATCAGTGAGATGCAGAAGAAAGATGCTTTCTGCAGCTAATGAGCACATCTCAGTGGTGGCTGCTTTGAAGCCACCCACACCTAAGAGGTCCTAAACATATATACACATATATATATCTATGTATACATTAAAAAAAGAAATATATACACCAACACACACATATGTGCAGAAACACTGAAGACTTTTGCAGCTTGCAGACATGGGATCTGTTATGGACGTTTACAAGCCTCTCTGGGTGCACACAAATATCTGGCAGCAAAGAAGTCTCAAAACCTGTTTGTTTCCCACATAGATATTTTTATCTCGGGGCCTACATCTGCCTCACTTCTTCAAAGATAGATGAAGGGACCGAGAGACTGTCTCAGAGGAAACAATGAGCCTTTGAAATCACTGCCAAAGAGATGTCACAAAGGTTTAGTCTCAGAGCTGGAGTGGAAAACTGACTCCAGGCATTTCCATGGTACGTGCTCTTCCCTATCTTCCAAAGCTTGTTAAAAATAAAACCCATGCTTGTGTCCAGTACCTCTTTCTGTCTGGGAACTAATTCACTCTGCAGCTTTCATGCTGCTCCTCAGTGGGTGGGTGTAGGTGCTGAGACACACTGGGATGTGACAGGCTTTGATGTTGGGCACCTTCTTCAGTCATTCCTGAGCAGGACTTGTGAAAACCTCCAGTGCTCGCTGGAGGGGTTAGCCCCAGGCCTGATGTCTCATTTAGCCTGGGGCAGAGCTGGGTATTCAAACTGGAGTTTTTGCAAGGAGAAACAAGCCACAAGCCACGAAGTCTTGTCAGTGTCAGAACCCACCCAAAATGGAGAGTTGCTGGGACTGCCTGTTCTCCTTGTACAACCACTGAATGCAGATGCAAAGTGGGTCTTCTCTAAAAGTATTCTGAACATCACCTTTTCTACATGCAGCACCTAAGTTGAATGAGTAATGGCTTTCACTGAAAAGTTGTCACAAAACAGAGCAGCTTACTGCAGGGGAAAGAAATGAGGGAATGCTCTTGCTGCTGATCCTCAGGACAACAGGTTGTGAACTTGGAAAAGAAATAAAGACATACAAAGCCACAACCACTTTGACAGGCTGGTTCCTGAGTATGTTTTTAATACCCCAGTTTTCAAATCAAACTATTCAAAATGATTCAAACTATTTTCAAATCAAACTATTGCCTTACCTCAAGGCAATAAAGCTTTGCCTTATTGTCCTTGCCTCAAAATATTGAGGCAAGGACACTGATGTGCAGGAATTTACTGATACAGTTTTGGCAGGAGCCACCTTTACAGCAAGAAGATACAAGGGCGCTGCATCATGTCACAGGTAAATCTAATGCAGAAATTGTGGGGCTAATGCATACTGCCCAATAAAAGAGAAAGCCAAGCATTCCCATCAGCCCCAGATTATGCTTCAGGTCACTTAAATCCTCTCTCAACATGCAAATATAAATATCTCCTTCAGAAGGAATATCTCCTGGTTTCTATTTCCAGCTTCTGTATCATCAAATTTATTAATGACTGTGCAAGCCTTGAGCTTGCTTGGAAGCTGCCACTGTGCTGAGATGCAAGGGAAATAGGTTATTGGTGGGTTCGTTTCCATGCTGCAAGTGGAATTCTGTGACTTTTATGAAGTTCTTTCAGAGTGCAGGGTTTGCTTTCTGGTGGTATCAGTCCTGCTGAATTAGGATGTGTGTTCTGCAAGATATTGCTGCGACAGTGATGGAGAAAATGAATGTTGATGTGTTTTCTGTTTCTGGAAGAAATGCTTCTGTTGGAGGTTATACAGTTTTTTTCTAGGCCTTGATCTATAAATGTTTGAGCTCAAGTTCAATTTGAATAATCGCATGAATTTGCCTGACACTTTTCAGAGACCTTGAAGTATGAGCTGAAAAGCTCTGCTGGGCTCCAGCCTTTGAGCAAAGCAGCACTGCTTCCTCTTCTCCACAGCTTTCACATGGATCCATTTACCTTCCCACCCAGCGGTGAACATCCTAGAGAGGAGACTGAGCTTTGACAGTTCTCCAGTGTTACAGTATTCAGATCTTTTGCTGCTTGTAATTTTTCGAGCTGACCATTCTCTATTTCCTCTCTCTGAAGAAAGAATTAATATTGATAAAATACTGTTTGTGATAAGGAAAAGCTAGCTGATGAGGGCTTTTTTACATTTAATGATATAATCTAGGCTAGCTATTCAGTGTGTCACATACCATCTCAGCTGCTCTTTTCCCTTCCTATTCGAACCTTCCTCATCCTCTGCTCCCTGCCAATGAAGAGGTTTTTGTTTGCTCATCCCTAGTGGAATTTGATTGGGAATTTGGCAAAGCACCTGGAGCCCCAGGCAGTCAAGGTCCCAGGAGCTGAGCTGGTGCCACCAAAGGCAGAGGGCTCTCTGACCGGCCACCCCCCTCACTGCCTGTCTCCAGTGACATACTTGGCCACCTGACAGGTCTTTCCCTGGGCTGATTCAAGTCACTGTCTTGGAAGTGAGCAGCCCAATTGCTGCTGCTTGTCTTGGCTGGGTTAATTTTCGGTGGGTCACGGAGCTGAGCAGTCTTACAGCAGGTCCCACAGCAGTCTCAGTCTGCTCCTCTGTGCAGCTGCACGCTGTGCTCGAAGTCATTCCCTGCGTAATTTGGGGAGGGGTCTGAAGACTGTTCTCACCTGCTTGAACGAGCATACCTGGGTTGTGAAACCCTGTGTGTTAGGAGGAAACAACCTTCAACACTTCTCAACCTTGCTGCTAGACGTGGTTGTAACAACCTGTCCTGCATTTCATCAGTGGGTGCAGACTGGGGCTTTGTGAGTTTTGGGGAATGCCTGGAAGAAGGGAAACTGAGCACTACCAGGGTGAGAATTTCCTTGGCCTCCATTGATTCCTTGTAATAAATCAGCCTCTGAAAGAAAGGCTCATGTCATGGGACTGAAAAACCTCACCAAAGCCGCTGGGCTCTTGAGAAACACACAAATGCTGATTAATTGGAATTTCTTCCCAAGTAAATCTTCCTGCAAACACCCTTCAGCTTGGACAGACACCACCAAGACACCAATAGGAACGAGCAAATATTTGCTGGCATTTTTTCAAGCATGAAGCTCAGAACTGTGTGTCTGAATGTGATACATAGGTGTCTGTAAGCATTTAGGAGTCATAGAATCACAGAATGGTTTAGGTTGGAAGGGACCTTAAAGCTTATCCAGTTCCAACCCCCTGCTACAGAGAAGGACACCTTCCAGTTGACCAGGCTGCTCAAAGCCCTGTCTAACCTGGCCTTGAGCACTGCCAGGGATGGGGCAGCCACAGCTTCTCTGGGCAACCCGTGCCAGGGCCTCACCACCATCAGAGGAAAGAATTTCTTCCTAATATCTAATCTAAATCTACCCTGACAGTTTAAAGCCATTCCCCCTTGTCCTGTCATTACATGCCTTTGTAAGAAGTCCCTCACCAGCTTTCCTGTAGACCCCTTCGTGTACTTGAGGGCTGCTATATGGTCTCTGAAAACCATCCAAAATTGCTGGATTAGCCATGTTTCGGTTTCATTGCTGGGGGCAATACTCACATTGGAATTGATGGTGCTGAGCAGCAGTTTACAGTGAAATTTTTATTCAGGGTTTTTAGTAATAAAGGAGTGTGCATTTATCATAAGTTATTTTACGCTTGTTTAATCTTTGTGAATTCTCTAGTTGCTAATTTTAAAGCTATGTAAAAGTAATATTATCGATGAGGCATATGAATCAAAATGGTGGTGGACTCTTCAAAGATTAATGTAACTTGACTTGTTGATAGGAAATGAGAAACCCCCAAGGAAGAGCTCGTTGCTTGCAGTTTATTCACAGAATCAAAGAATAGTCAGGGTTGGAAAGGACCTTAAGATCATCTAGTTCCAATCTTCATACAGGAGGTGCTCCAGATCCCTGATCATCCTCATGGCCCTCCTTTGGACTTGATCCAACACTTCCATGTCCTTTTTATGTTTAGGACACCAGAACTGCACACAATACTCCAAGTGCTTCCTACCCAGTCCCCTGTTCTTGGGCTAGATTTGTTCATAAAGGTCTAAGGTTTGTGGTGGGATGGCTCAATTTTCACAAACATATGCAAACATGCCATCCAGAGGGACCTTGACACACTTGTGAGGTGGGCTGATGCCAACCTGATGAACTTCAACCATGCCAAGTGCAAGGTCCTACACCTGGGTCGAAGAAATCCCGGGCACAGCTACAGGTTGAGCAGGGAAGAGATTCAGAGCAGCCCTGCAGAGAAGGACTTGGGGGTGTTGGTTGATGAGAAAATGAACATGAGCCGGCAGTGTGCACTCACAGCCCAGAAAGCCAACGGTATCCTGGGCTGCATCAAAAGGAATGTGACCAGCAGGTCGAGGGAGGTGATCCTGCCCCTCTACTCTGCTCTTGTGAGACCTCACTTGGAGTATTGTGCGCAGTTCTGATGTCCTCAACATCAAAAGGACATGGAACTGTTGGAACAAGTGCAGAGGAGGGCCATGAGGATGATCAGAGGACTGGAGCACCTCCCTATATGAAGATAGGATGAGAAAGTTGGGGCTGTTCAGCCTGGAGAAGAGAAGGCTGTGGGGAGACCTCACAGCAGCCTTCCAGGGTCTGAAGGGGCCCTATAGGGATGCTGTGGAGGGACTCTTCATGAGGGACTGTAGTGATAGGACAATGGGGTAACGGGTTCAGACTTAAAGAGGGGAAGTTTGGATTGTATATGAGGAAGAAGTTCTTTCCTGTACAGGTGGTGAGGCACTGGAATGTGTTGCCCAGGGAAGTTGTGAATGCTCCATCGCTGGTGGTGTTCAAGGCCGGGCTGGACATAGCCTTGGGTGGCATGGTTTAGTGTGAGGTGTCCCTGCCCCTGGCAGGGGGGTTGGAACTGAATGATCTTAAGGTCCTTTCCAACCCTGACTATTCTATGATTCTATGATTCTATCCAGGCTCTGGATTAGCTGGGCAGAGTCTCAGTGTTGCAGCAAATGCCAAGGGGAAGATAACGCAGTGTTTCAAAGGAGCCTTACATGTTTATTCACTGACTCTTCCTCCAGCCCCCACATGAAGAATCATGGACAGAAACTGTATCATGTATGTTCAGAAATGTTTGGCATGCCACCTCATAGTGCTAACTAAATACAGACTGCATAAAAGAACAGTTATTTACATATCTAAATCTCATTCTTCTACAGGCCCTGCAATTCCTGTTGGGGTAGATGTGCAAGTTGAAAGCTTGGACAGTATTTCTGAGGTTGACATGGTATGTAATCCTCTTTTAAGTCTTAATTATTTCTAGTCATGAAAAGTCCCTCCCACTTGAAATCTGTGGGCGTCATACTACTGGTTGGATGAAAGTAATGGCAGTATTTGGCAGATTCAGAGAGGGTGATAGTCAGAACCAAATACTGGATAACACCAGGCGAACAAAGGCTTATCTCCGTATCTTCAGGGAAGGATCAAAAGTATGGTAGAAAAAGGGACCTTAACTGGGAGAATAATCAGTGCTATGAAGGATCTGTCACAACTGAAAATATAAACAGCTGCCTCAGAGGGTTTGCAGGTACATGGTGAAGTTCACACAAGCCACACTTACTGCAAGAGTTTTCTTCCTGAGGGAACCATAGAGTTCATTTGTTTAAAATGCAGAGTTCTGGGAGGCACGCTGGAAAATTAAGTTGGCAATATAAATGAGGAGGAGCTGCTCCTTCTTCATTGCTGGGAATGAATGAACTCACGCACCTTGCCAGGGTGTGTGAGTGCCTGAACTGCCTCTGCACAATGGTGCTTGGTGTGTGGGAGTAGTCTTTCATTCACCGATGATGCTGTTCAGGAAATTTGCACCAAGTTCAATTGGGATTTAATATCTTTATTTCTTTATTACATAAAAAGGAGGAGAAAACACATGAAGTTGTTACCTCTCAGCAGGTTTCGAGGTGTTATCGGTAAGGGGAGGGACTAGTCTACACAAGAAGTGAAGACCTAAAAGAAGAGCTTTGGAATTATAGTTTTTACTGTAGTGAACATCTTGATTAAAACAAGGAAGCTTGCCTGCCTGGGTATTGAAGGAGAGGATGCTGGGGGACGCATGCAAAGTAGTGCCTGGGCACCTGCGTATGCTCGTTTGCTGTGCCTTCAGCAGAAACTGCCTTTCTCTCAGTTTGTTATAAAGCTTTCTTCCTAAGGAATGTCTGACTGATGCCACATCGGCTCCTGTCCCACTGTGCTCTGATGATGGAGCTGCCCAGAGGCATTTCAGCTGCCTGGCTGTCCTGGTTTTGGCTGGGATAGAGTTAATTTTCTTCCTAGTAGCTGGTGCAGTGCTTTAGTCTGAGAACAAGGCTAGTAACACACCGATGTTTTGGTTGTTGCACAGGAATGCTTACTCTGATCAAGGACTTTTCAGTCTCATGCTCTGCCAGTGAGGAGGGGCACAGGAAGCCGGGAGGAATCAGAGACAGGACACCTGACCCAAACTAACCAAGGGGTATTCCACAGCACAGCACATCATGCCCAGTATAGAAACTGGGGGGAGTTACCTGGAAGGGGCTGATCATTGCTCAAGTCAGGCTGGGTACTGAGTACTGGTCGATGGGTGAGTGGGGAGCAATTGTATTGTGCGTCACCCATCTTTCTGGGGTTTTATTCCCCTCTCTCTTTTTTTCCTTTTATTATTGGGATTATATTTTACTTTACTTCTGCCATGGTCAGAGGGGGAGGTGTCTGGCCTGCTCTGCCCCTTGCAGGGCAGCAAGCTGAGGGCTGGCAATAGAAACTTCCTTGACAAATCCGTGAAAACCTATTGGCAACACAGAGCTGTTGCCAGGCAGCCCTGTGAAATGGAGAGTCAGCTTAGCTGAAGGTTTGTCACTGGCAAAGCGAAGTCAGGTGGTGGTTTCAGAAAGAAGTTGCTGTGTGTTTAGGAAAAGATCCCAGTCTGTGGGATTGATGCCTGCCTGGACTTGGCAGATGTGGCTCCCATAACCACTCGTTTAATTGGGACTATAAAGGAAACAAGTGTATTTGACCTCTCAGCATGAGAGAGTAGATTCAGCTCTGAAAGCAAGCAGCTGCCAGGTTGGGATCAACTAACAGATGTTTTCCTTTGTGTGACTGGAGCTCCTGCCCCCTCAATGAGCTTAAAAAGGAGATTTATTTATACACTTGTATCATAGGAAAAACAGTTCCCCCATTTAGTTGCTCTTTGCAACAATTTAGTTCCTTCAGGGATAAATTGCATAGCATTTAGTCTGACCATTAAGCTAATTTTGAACATGCTATTGATATCATAGTCCTTCAAGATAATTTTGCCAGGACTGTAGAATTGTTTCTGCAGGGTGTCGCGGCTGAGACGGCCAAAAACCACACACACACACACATTTCTTCAGTGACTCAGTAGAAAGTTCTCTTTTTACTCTTACAAGCCCTTACTTATATGCAGTTTCTAACATACATGTGTCTTTTAGCCATTGGTTACATCAGTTAGCAACAGCACATTATTGGATGACCCTTTGCGGCATTACTGAAGTCTGTTATCCTACCAAGCTCTTGTTCTGCAGTTAGTTACTCCCTTTGACTTGCTCTCTCCTCCAGATGCCTTCTACTTTCTCATCCAGGTGCCTCTTACTTTCCCATCCGGATACCTTCAGTGCTTCAATCTTCATGGATAAGCTTTGATATCTTCAAGGCTTGAGTTCTAACTTCACGCCCTCAGTCAGGGAATCCACGGCCTGCCGTAGACCCCACAGCAGGGAATTGCTTCTCTTGGGGCTTGGAATATTTATATTCCTTCTGGGACTCAACATTACTGGGCACTGTAATGCATTGATTGGTTGTTTATGTTTTGTTTTAGCTGAAATTATTTTGTCAGGAAAATCTATCCACAAAGACCAGGAAATAAACAGAAGTTTAGAGGGAAGGGATTTCATCTACCTGGTAGGAGTGAGTTTTCTTTCTGGTGCTTCCTAGATGGAGAGAGCAACACTGACAGAACTCCCTTTGGTTCTCTTCCTTTCTTGTGAAGGATTTCACTATGACTCTGTACTTAAGGCACTACTGGAAGGATGAGCGTCTCTCATTTCCCAGCACCACCAACAAGAGCATGACCTTTGATGGCAGGCTGGTGAAGAAGATCTGGGTCCCTGATGTCTTCTTTGTGCATTCCAAGAGGTCCTTCATTCACGATACCACCACAGACAACATCATGCTGCGTGTGTTCCCTGATGGTCATGTCCTCTACAGCATGAGGTAATGGTGAAGCCCTGCTGCTCCTGAGCATCCCCTGGGGCTTCATTGTCACTTCTGCTCCAGCATGGCTTTGGTGATCACCAGGACTGCTACTGCCAGCCCTGCTACTCCCACTGCTGATGCAGAGCCCTGTTTCCAGCATGTCCTGTGCAAAATGCTCCACGGGAAGCTGCGAGAAACCATGCTGTGGGCAGTTACAGGATAATCTCCTCCCAGGGAAAGCATTCCCCCCAACGGTTTGCAGTCAGAGGAGAGCTTAGCTTAGCAGGAATGTTTGTCCTGGGGTCAGTGTGTGATTAAACTAGAAGCTGATGATATACCAGATGGTGACCTCTATAATTATCCTATTTTGCTTCCTGTTTAGAAACACTTTTTTTTTCCTGTTTCTTTTTTTTTTTTGGCATTTTCATGTTGGTGTAAAGGTTTACATTTGCTGAAACTGAAATGACTGTTAAAGACACCCTATACTCCCCAGTTTTCTAGCAGATCTGCGGGCTGGAAGGATCTTGAGGCACATCCGTCATGAGCTGAAGGGTCACCTGGCCTGCGGGTGTACGCAGATTGTGACTGTGGGCTTGCAGGACTCTGTAATACACAAGGACATGAAGGCTTAATCCTGTGAACTTCTCTACCTTATCACAGATTACCAAAAATACCACAAAAATCACCACTAGCAAGTAAACTACCACAAAATCACCACTAGCAATATACCTGTGATTAATGAAGTGTGTGTGTATATATAACCCCAGAAGTGGGCCAGTCTCCAGTGCCAAAGATGTAAGTTAACCACAGCTGACTGCGCATGAGTTAAGTGGGTAATTTGATACATAAATTCCAAGGGGAACGAGAATTTGCATGGTATTTGGGCCTGGTGGTGTTTAGGACACTCAGAGCGTGATCCAGCTGACCAAGCATGGGTATTCAAGTGGTTCTGAAAATGCCCTCAGGTGTCTTGAGATCTCTTTATGGGGATGGCACTGGGCTGAGGGAGATTTCATTCCTCATGAAAGCCCTCCTTGGGCTTTCATGGCCATCTGAATGCTGTACTTTAATTGAGGAATATCTTGTTGATAAGTTGAGTTTCTGTGCTGTCCTTGACTAAAAATTGCTAATGCCCACAGCTTATGACACAGTTTATGGGACGCCGTGGAAAGAAAATAGCACATTGTAATGGGGCTGAGTTATATGATGCTGACATGCTACACAGCTGGGAGAGGTCATTGCCGCAGAATTCCTTCTGGAGCATATCCCAAAAAAGCTTCTTTAAAGTTTATTCATCTGGCAAAATTTTGCTCTAGTTTTATAGTCAAAGTGAACAGCGTGTGCTTTTGGGGGGGAGATGAGTGTGCCGCTCAGAGTAGGGTTTGGATCACAATTCCTGGAACAGAAAAAGGTTCTAAAAAGAAAACTTCTTTATTGGCATCCGCAGTGAATCTAAAAAATGGTCACAGCCAACATATGTCGAGCTCTGAAATGATGACTCACAGCTGATTTGCCTCTACTAAATCAGGAGCTCCACTGCAAATCTGTCCACAAGAGCAAGTTTAATGCCCCACTGGAAAACTTACGTAATGTTGTGCGCAACTGGACTAATTTACAAACTGGAGCAAATAATGCTGCAGCTCTTTAGCTAAGATGTGAATTTAACAGAAGCAAATCTCACCTTTTGAAAGGTACCTGCACCAATTTTGCCCCTTGCCCCAGGAATACACCCCTCAGATTAAAAGAATTTGCTCAAAGACGGAAAGAAACTGCTTTTGCCTCAATAATGTATATACTGGAGGAGTTTTGTGGCTTGCAATAAGGATGGTTACGTTCCTCAGGCTTGTGTCATTGTTGGGGCGACTACAGAGGAGACTGAGCAATGGGGGAAATCAGGAAACTTTAATCAAAATAGCCATAAAAGAACCTTTGAATGTAAATGGTGATGTTATTTTATGTTGTTGCCTTGTAGGGACATAGTTGGATATAAAACATGATGGAAGTATCTGTACTGATATTAGTATTACTTTAATATTCGAGATCGTGCTTTAGCTCCTTGACAGACATTGAAATTACAGCTTCCTTTGGAGTTTCTTTGTATAATACATCTTGCTTGGTCCTGGAGTATTGGTGAGCATTTTTCTGGGGGGTTTATGCTAACATTATACATAATTACTGGCTTTAAAGCTGCAGAATGATTTTTTTTTTTAATGGCAACATTCTCCCTTACTGGTCCTCATGGAAACAACTTTTCTCATTTTCAACTTCTAGGATCACAGTGACAGCAATGTGCAACATGGACTTCAGCCGCTTCCCCTTGGACTCTCAGACGTGCTCTCTGGAGCTGGAAAGCTGTACGTGGTACCTGTGTTTCTAGCTAAATGTGCTCCATGGGTGGCTGCATAAACAGACAACACATTTCATAATACAGTCTATTTTAGAGCCTGAAAAAGTAGTTCATTAGGGTTACTAACAGTCTTCCTATTGACTTACTGTGTTGTATATCAAGCCCTTATGCTGCAAGGCAGGTGAATTTGCCATGAAAGCATCCTTCATTAATTCTGTATGACGCCTTAAAAAGAAAACCTCAAAACCCATCAACAGAAATGTTCAACATATACTGGTTCTCAGCAGCTTCCTGATGAGAAACCTGGGGGAGAAGTTTTGCTCTGTTCATTGTTTCTGCTCAGAAGGTGGAGCTTTCAAGTAGCACAATGACACTTGAAAGTGAGACAATTGTCACAGTTGATTGTAATGATCATTGCTTTTCCTCTAAATGTCATCACCAATGTGGTTTATGTACGATATAATTCTGATACTGCAAACACTGTGACCTAGGCTCAGCTTCTTTGGCAGGGAATTGTTCTGTGGAGAAAGTGATGTAAGCGGTGAGATTTTTGTGGCTGTTCTGTAAGCTTCCTCCCGGGTGTGGCAAGACCAACATCAAGCTGTTTTGAGGTCCTCCCAGCCATTTCACTGAAATTTTCCTCTACAAACAGCCCTCTTGTCCTTTCGTTCTGCACAGAAACACAGAATGGTTTGGGTTGGAAGGGACCTTAAAGATTATCCAGTACCAATCTGCCTGCCAAAGGCAGGGACACCTTCCACTAGGCCAAGTTGCTCAAAGCCCCATCCAACCCGGCCTTGAGCACTGCCAGGGATGGGGCAGCCACAGCTTCTCTGGGCAACCTGTGCCAGTGCCTCATCACACTCATAGTAAAGAATGTCTTCCTAATATCTAATCTAAATCTACTCATTTTCAGTTTAAAGCCATTCCTACTTGTCCTGTCACCACATGCCCTTGTAAATGTCCCTCTCTAGATTTCTTGTAGGCCCCTTTAGGTACTGGAAGCTGCTCTAAGGTCTCCCTGGAGACTGCTCCTCCCCAGGCTGAACAAGCCCAACTCTCTCAGCCTGTCTCAATCGGAGAGGTGCTCCAGCTCTGTGATCATCTTCATGGCCCTCCTCTGGACTCACTCCCGCAGGTCCATGTCCTTCTTATTTTGAGGGCTCCAGAGCTGAACACAAGAGCACAAGAGCAGAGTAGAGAGGGAGAATCACCTCCGTTAACCTGCTGGTTATACATCTTCTCATAGAATCATAGAATAGTTTGGGTTGGAAAGGACCTTATCATCTAGTTCCAACCCCTCCTGCCATTTGTTGAAGGCATCCTCTCTGGCGTTACTCACCTCAGCGAATCAAATGCAGCCCAGCATGTGTTTGGATTTCTAGGCTACAAGCGCACACTGCTGGTCATGTTGAGCTTTTTGTCAACCAACACATCCAAGGTCTTCTCCCCAGGGCTGCTCTGAATCCATTCCCTGTGTTCGTGTTTGTTAATTTGTACTGAATCTGCTAACCTTTTTTTCCCCCCTCCAAGCTGAAGTCACATCGCATTGTGTTTCTTCTTTCCCTAAGATGCTTACACTGATGAAGATCTGATGCTGTATTGGAAAAATGGAAATGAATCTCTGAAAACTGATGAAAAGATTTCTTTGTCTCAGTTTTTGATACAAAAATTCCACACTACATCAAGACTGGCTTTCTACAGTAGCACAGGTATTGGCATTTTCTGTTTAATGGTATTGCTAAGCCTAATGCTGTATTAACTACTTCTTAGAGAGCCCTTGGAATTGTAGGTCAGTGATATGTAGTCTTCATGGTCTGGACAGTACCTGTTTTGAAAGATCAGTTTCTCTTTTTACTACCCTTTAGAAATAACAGATCAATAGATCTTTCCGCTATGTGCCTACCAGCCAGGCTGTTCTCACTGATTCTGGCTTTTCTATTGTCTCAAAGGTTGGTACAATCGCCTCTATATAAACTTCACTTTACGCCGACACATCTTCTTCTTCTTGCTCCAAACCTACTTCCCTGCCACCCTCATGGTCATGTTGTCCTGGGTGTCCTTCTGGATCGACCGACGAGCAGTTCCCGCCAGAGTCTCTTTGGGTGAGAGCAACTGCAACAAGACATGACTGCATGAAAGTCTTTGCATGTGGCAGCTTCGGCAGGAAAGGGAACTGTTCATTTTGATAGTTAGAGATATTGGGCAAGCCTATGTTTGTTTGTATTATCTGATGGTCAATATAACACCAATCTGCCTCTCCAGATGTATCTAGACAACTAAAGCCCACCAGGAGGAGCTTATTTTTACATCAGGATTGGAGGAAATTCTTTCAGCTGAGCATAAAAAGAGCTGATTTGTTTATCGCTGCATGCATAGGTTAGAGAAAGGCAAAAGTGTAATAGGAAAGATCTCTGAATATAAATATGTAAGGCTTCCAATACTCAAAGTGCACACACAGTAATTTAGCCCACAAATTTGCCTCTCTTAGGGAGCTATGCACTGCAGCAAACACATGAGAAGAGGCAGTTGGGAGTCTGCTCCACTGACAGAAATGTGTTCAGCGGATATTATTAAAAATAAATAACGTATTTATTAACAAATTTATTAACTTAGATCCTGCTGCAAGGTGAACAACTGTAGCTGTGTTTGCAGTGCTCACTTCTGAAGTGGCTGATGGTTGATTTTTGGTTCTGTTTTCTCTAGTTAAGTGCCTTTTGGGACTTGTAAATATTTTTCTCTCCATAACAATCCAAAGTATATACTGTTTTGCAGGATTTTATCTTGATTTGTCTAAATATATATACACATACACATGTGTATGTATATACATCTTCACACATATATATGTATATAAGCATAAATACATACATAATGTTTATAAACACATACACATGGACACATCTAGATACATAATCCCATAGTTGTTATTCGAAACTTTGATTCCCACAGCTTGAACTGTAGACAAATATTCCTAGAGGTAAGAACATAATGCTTTGGTTTTCCATGGTTTCATGCAGAACATTTTACCATTATTGCACTTCCCTTTTAAGATCAGTGATTTAGATCAAATCCTCTTTAGCTATGACCAAAAAACAATACTAGGTTGCTTTCTAGCTGTGCCTGTAACAGAGATTGGTACAGACAGGAAACAGGAGTCCTTGTCACCACTCGTCTTAGCAGACCTAACCCGAAGCACTGTGCTAAACCCCAAGATGTTAGGGTGGGAGTTAAATGTAGTTCCTGGCAAAATTATGGCTGCTCTGTTGCTCCTCAAAACTAAACCTAATCGTTGCACACAGAAGTGAAAGCAGTGAAACAGTTCTGCATTGGCGGAACAAATTTGTTTCATATCTAACATCTTTTAGAGCATCTGTTTTTCTTGAGACAAAAGCCTTATGGACTGTAGCAGTCCATAACATTAATTTCTCTTGGTTCTTTCCCAGGGATAACCACTGTGCTGACCATGTCCACGATCATCACTGGGGTGAATGCCTCCATGCCTCGTGTTTCCTACATCAAAGCAGTGGACATTTACCTGTGGGTCAGTTTTGTGTTTGTCTTCCTCTCAGTGCTGGAATATGCGGCTGTGAATTACCTGACTACGGTGCAGGAGCGGAAGGAGAGGAAACTGCGGGATAAGGTGAGAAGAGTTTTTGTTTGTACTTTTTTTTCTTACAGCAGACCTGGTCTTTATATTTGTATCTACAAATGGGAAACACTGACATCAGTGTGTGTATAGTTGGATCTTAGGCCGCTTCACCTCAAACTGAATTGCTAACATCAGGAAAACTGGAGGTGGTCTCATAGGTCTTCGTAGAAACTTCAGAGAAAAGAAGAGTGTGATCTGAACTGGGGAAGACTGCAATGTGGAACTGTGGGGATGCCAACAGAGGAAAGTATCAAATCTGATACTTCACTGCAGCTGCCACAGTTCCTGTATTTTTAAGCTAAAGGTGTTATTCAGAGCAAATTGATTTCCTCCCTCTATGTTCAACTCTAGTCTGGAATCTGAATCCAATGGATGTAATAGTGAAGTTGTTCCCCACTACCAAACACAAACAGCACTCCGCCAAGTTTTCACTTGTACTTTTTAATGTGCTGTGGTCAGTCTCATCCTTCAGTCTTGGAGTTTTTCAAGATCTGACAAGCAGCCCTGAGCAGCCTGGCTCTGCTGTAAGCAGGAGACAGGACTGGAGACCTCCTGAGGTCCTTTCCAGCCTGAATTTTCCTACAGATCTGTGAGCCCCGCTTCCTTCTAATTAAACGTCATCACCTTCTGAACACTAACAGTAGGGCTTGGCACCAAACTTTTATGTCCCCACAGACCCAGAACATCATCCATGTTTTACAGCTTCTTTCTTCCAATTAGGAACACCCACATTAGTTCAAAGGTAACATTAATCACCTACTGGTTTTGACTCCTGGTATCAGCCTTTCATAAATGCCAATGCAGACATCTACTTTAATATGATTTGGCATTTCCCTCTCTGAACTACTCTGTTGGCTTTGCAATTACTCTTCCCTTTGCACTTCTTCCTATGACTTTGGTGGAGTACAGAATAGACAGCCTGTCAGCCCAGTACCTTTCCTAGCTGATATCTCAGCAAAAATTTAGTTAAATACACTTTAAAGAGTGATTGGAATAAATTTAAGACCTCTCCAAGGCCTTCTCAACAACTGTGACTCTGGGAAGCTACTTGAACAGGTCCTGGGTAGCTTTATTATCTATCCCCCCCATCCTAGTCCCCATCCAGGGCCCAGCAGTTCTCTGCAACATAAGGTGGAAATGCCCTATGCAAGCAGTTCAGCCAAGTGTGTCTTACTTGCTGCACATGAGCAGTGGTCTCTGGCCTTTTAACCAGCCCTGTTCAGACTTCCCATGTCCAAAGAAGATGGTGTTTTGACAGTACACAGGAAATAACAGCAATCTTCCTGTCTAAGTTTGACTTGCCTGGAATAAGCCTGCACTTTTTTTTTACAGGCCACCCTCCCTCTCCTTTGTCTTTAACTGTATTGGAGGGATGAACTGAGAGAGCATGTTACCCTTCTGCAGAGTTTTCAGGAATGTTTTTCCATATCCAGTGACGTTATTTAGTGTCACAAATCTGCCCTTTATTGGGTCCTGGGCACTGAATTCTGTATTCAGAAAATGCCTTTTTACTACACAAGGTATAGTATTCTATCCAGTCTTCAGCATGTGACAATATTAACCCTCAGTGATGGTAGTGGGAACAGAGATAATAAGCAGCATTATTTGAAAAGATTGAAGCAAAATGTAGGTGAGTGCTCTTGAAGAAACAAGAGACATATCTCACTGTAAATGTAGATCTTGTCAGCCAATGCTGCTCCCCTGTCAAAGACCCCAAACATCTTAATATGAATATGTTAGGCTGCACAGAGAAAAGCTCTATGTGTGTCTACATTAAGAAACTAAATGTGCCTGGGACCAAGGCGTATTTAAACTAAAACCTTAGTATCTAAACCTAAACCTTCTTTCCCTCTGTATCAGAGAGGTTGCTGTGAATTGTCTGTGGCAAATAGTCTGTGGTCTGTGCTTGTTCCAGATTGTACATGGGAACCTTTTGGTTCCTGGACGTTCAGGCCAGAGACAATTCTGGCACTCTGATAGGATTGTCAGCTGAGTTCCCATGCCTAGGGAGCCTCTTTGGCAGTGCTTAATTTATTAGTGTAGACATAGACTGAAATTGCTGCAGGGTGAAATTATGGAGCATACTTCTGCACGTATGCACCTATGTGAAGATGGGGGTGATTTAAGACTCTGTGGAGGTGGATTTCCAGTACGTTAGGCTCACTTGTTCATAAGGGTGACTGTTATCACATGTGCATGAAGCCACAGGAACAGTAATTTGACCTAAGGGTTAAGAAGAAATCTGCAGAATTTCTTTCTCTGTTGGCTCCTACAGCAGTGAGCTTATTGCTGTTAACAGCTTTCCCTTCCACCCACCCACCTACCATCTCCTGGACCTGTCATTATTGTCATCATTTGATGATAAAGAGCCTGATGTAGTTCTTCCCTGTGTTGTTGTTGTGGTTCTGGTTTGGTATTATTTGAGGTACACCTGCTTAGTGTAAAATATGTCTTAGAACCCAACGGATGTTCAGCTGTTCCCGCAGAGTGCTCCAAGAAATTCCTGGAGCGATGGGTCTGACAAGTAGAGCAAATAGGCTGCAAATTTGTCATGTTTTTCTGCACACAATCTGCTGACACAAAATCATTTGGTTATGATTAGAACACAGAAACCAATTCTTAAGTTGATTTCCAGGTCTTCAGTAAACTATGTGGTCTGGTGGTTGAACAATTTGAAGAAAAAACCTTGAGTGCAGAGTTTTCCAGTGCCATCCCAAACATTATATATTCAGGCATATATACTTTTTTATTTCTGTATCTATATATCCAGCATATATATATTTCTGTGTATACATATTCAATTAATTTAGCTGAACTTGAAAACAAGTCCTTGGAAAACCCACACATCAAAGTTGGTGGAGAAGAGAATTGGGGGCAAAGTATTTTTCGGTAAGGAAAGCAGCCTCTGGGCGATCGGAGGCAGAAACTCCTATCAGGAAGGAGGTTTTGGAGTCCATTTTCATTGAATACAGATAAATAATCCGTATTTCTGGGACAGAAAACCTGCAGATTTTAATCAGTAGAAGACAGAATTTGCTATTCGAAATTCTGCCTGTATTCATTGGGGTTTTTTAGCCTTCTAGAACGCATGCTGGTGCTGCTGAAGTCAGTGCAAGTTTTGACATTAGCTTCTACAGGACAGGAATTTTACATTAGGCTTTTAATTTAGTTCTTTTCTTCATTTAAAGTCAGACTTACAAAGAAAAAACATATCTGCAAAACTAGGACTTGGCCCTTTTGTCCCCAGAATGTGTACTAGGTAAGCCATTTCCATGCATAAATGTGCATTTTGTCCTTGAATGTTTATAAACACAAAGACTGCAGAAGTAAGGCATCTCAAGCCAGCAAGGCTGAGCAGAGCTAGCTAAAAAAACCTGGCAACTTTTTATGACTGCTAAAGCATTTTCTCATGTGTTGCGAAGGTGCTTGTCCAAGCAACGTAGCTAAACTATATCTCTTCCTTTCAGAACACAAGCAAAAAAACCCAAGTGACTTTGATGTTTAGAGAGAAACTTAGAGTATCTCCACTAAAGTTTCAGGCTGAACTGTTTACAAGCTGTCTGTTAATAAAAGGCATCATTTCTGTTGCTAAAGTGTTCTTCCAAAGTTCAGCTCTATTTCTTGTTTATGTTCCTAGTTTCCATGTACGTGTGGAATACCTCATGCAAAAACTATGATGCTGGATGGAAACTACAGTGAATCTGATGCCAACAGCCTGGCAGGATATACAAGAAACCAGATGGTCTCAGAGGAAGAAAAACAAGAAAAGATGGTTGTGCACTTAACTATGAGCAATGAATCCAATTCATCAAGGAAGAGAGGCCTGAAGGGCCATGTGGGCTTGCGCATTATCCAGAACACTCATGCAATTGATAAATACTCAAGATTAATATTTCCAGGCACCTATATATTTTTCAATTTGATATATTGGTCTGTCTTTAGCTAAGCAAGCTGGCACTGCAGTGACTGAAGCAGAAGGCATTTGCAGAACTCTCTTTTGTTAGTCCTTTTTCAGCCTAATCTGGATGAAAAGCCAGAAAACTGATTATTTTATTGCTTCTTTGAGGGTAAAGGGGAGGACACATCTCCAGCAGGCAACTCCATGCACAGACATCATGGAGGAACCTGTTGTGCTGGTTGCTTTCCAACCCACACCCCAGCTCCTGCTTGCTTTATGACAAGTGTAATTTCTCATACTTGAAAATATGTGCTCACCATTCACCCCAAAGGTGCTCTATGCTCTTTTGGGGACGGCCACACTGGTGGTGCCTGCTGTGCAATGGACAACCAGAGACACAGCCAGAGACAGTGCTCCCATGGGCTGTCACAAGTTAGACAAATGCAACTTGCAAGGAAAGGTCTTGGACAGTGCATCTCCTATAAGGAAACTAAATGTGGCCTTTCCTTTTCAGATCTCTGCTTTTTCATTTTTCTTTGGCATTGTTTTTTAAAGAAGACCTCCTTTCAGGAACGAAACTCTGCTTTCTCCAGATAGGATCTCAGTCAATACCATTAAGGCAGTCTACTGGCCTGGATTATCTGGGTTGGTTACACAGTGCAGGTGGTATGTTTGAGTGGTGGTCATGTTTTTCCCGGATTAGAAGTAAGAAGTGATGATGATGCAGAGCAAAGAAGACTGCACACTCATAGAAGACAGTTTCTAGGGTACATGGATAATGAAAACAGGGAGGTTTACACAGGTGTTCTCTATATAACTTGAGCACAGCATATGTAGCATCTGCCTTCTAAAATGAGACGGGAAGCTGGTGTGTAGCATGTAGTCATCACAAGGCGAATGGGCAGCATCTCTGGGACCATGATTTTTCTCTCTCTCTCAGCTGAAAACAGTTTTGAGGGCATCACTGGTGGCTTTCAAGAGTTTTCCTCATCCCTGTGAGGAAAATGCAGCCCACAAGGAAACTGTATATCCCAAAATGCCTCTCCCAATCAACCCACTGTCCTTCTGTTTGGGTATTTTGGATCAAGAGAAAGACGCCTGCCAGAACCTCTCTCTGCAGAAACACAGGCATGTCGGAGATTAAATGGCCAAGAATAATACTGTGAGGTCCAAGGCCGATGTAAGTCCTTTGAAGCTGCTGGAGAGCATTGTAATAATCTTCTGTGCTTGGCATTCCATTTTTCATCCTGTCGTATCTCCCTTTCCTTTGCTGACAACACTGACAGCAAAACCCAAATGTAGAAACATGATAGCAACACGACAACGATGTCCAGGTCTGTGTGCTCCTTGTTTTTAGAAAACACCATGACATTTTGGCTGTGATTGATAGAGATTACGTTAACGAAAATATTTGGCTATCAAGCTGAAGCTCAGAAGGGTGGGCAGAGCCTGAAGGCCCACAACTGAGATTAGAAGCTGACACAACGGTAAGATTAAACTGTACATTTGACAGGGATTGGGCCATGAAGATTTAGATAAATCACAAGAATAGAGGCAAAGCAAACAAAGATAGTAATAAAACCATAACTATCGGCATGTGGAATTTTCTGCTTACCATGGCAGTCTTATGTTCTGAATCTCAATGGATGTGGACGGTAGAGGGCGTCAGCTCCAGGCTGCCACCAATAAGCAGGTTTTCCCCTGTGCCTCAAATATTGCTGCCTAAGTCCCACTGATGGTTGCGCTGATTTATTGGAAACAAAACTGATGAGAGAAACTGAAATTAACAACTGTGTTGCCTTTAACTGGCCACGATAATGACAGACATGAATGGAGGACTGTCTGGTTATAAAAGTAAGAAAATACAGATCTGAATACGCTGGCAAGAAGAGGAACTATGGAAGAGCGATATCTGAAAGGAAGTTTTGCCCTGTATCCCAGCCTGCCACTTCTGTCCTTTTGAGCCATCAACAAGGTCAGTCCATTTACCACACATCATTCTTCTTGGACCTGAAACCTGAATACTTCTCACATCAAGAGATGGAGATCACTATTGTAAAGACACAAAAAAATACTACAGAAATAGACCATTTCCCTTTGGAGAGCTTAAAGCCTGCACATAACCAGTGTCTGTTCTTCAGCATTAGCAGTGCAAAATGAACCAGCGCTGCAGCAGGACAAGGCAGAGGAGGGACCTTTGCTGGGGAAGGCAGCAGAACTGTACCACGAAGTTGCTGGTGTGGAGAATGAAAAACTGAGCTCCTGCGCCCCCAGTTTTGCCCGTGTTTCTGCATTGCCCATGGCATGTGCCATTAACTTCTCAGTGCCTCTTCTCCACCATCTGGAAAGTGGGGAGCAATAACGTTTACCTACCTCATGAGGTTCTGAGGGGCTTAACTTGCTTCACTAGCAGTGTGTGTGTGGCACCGTCATGATTTCTGAGCAGAACACTCAGTGGGAATGCGAAGGTTTTTCTTGTAGTTATCAGTAAGTTCTTGGATGTGTCCTCTGAATCAGCCCAGCTGGAAGGAAGGAGGTATCTCCCCCACATTATAATTAAACTAGAAATAAACGTAGCCCAACAGCCGAAAAGCAAGCACTGTCAAAGAATAATGCCTCCTGGCGTACAAAAAAAAAGAGATATCCTAGTGTTTACTTGCATTTTGGTTTTTTTTCATCTCCTGTCCCCTTAGAAGTTATGTGGTGACAAAGACAGTCCTTTACATCCTATCATCTTTTTACTAGTGCTGCCTGTCATTTAAATGCTACCTAATACACATCTTTCGGAGAGGCTGCCTTACCGTTACTTTATATGCATGTGTGCATAACTGATAGAGGTTGATGTCTGTTTCTACCAGACACAGAAATACAGCCTATAAAACCATCATGGAGGGTGTTCTTAACATTAAAGGGAAAAGAATATTCTCTCTCTTAGGCACCACTTACTGTTCATTAAAACAATAGATGAAAAGTATAGATACAAATAAACCCAAGGCATCTCCTTCAGACAGTGTATGAATTGTGGTTTTCTGCTTATTAAAAGAAGAGTGGCTAGGCATGAAGCTAGGACAAATATTTGACGCATTGTGGCGAGAATGTATTTCCCCTTTCATCTTCCCTGGATTCCAAGAGACTCCATGAGCACTGCCTAACTTCCAGTTGCAAGATCCAATCAATGTTTTGCGAAATGGTGCCTGAAGCTAGGCTCTGAACACTGTTTGATGGGTACAGACCCATTCTGTGGAGCTTCAAGCATCTGGACAAATAACCTACTGAAGGACAGGATTTTCAGAAGTGAACAAGGGGTTTGGGTAAATCTCACTGGTGAATACCTTCTCTGAATAACCTGGTCCAATTATAAAGAGAGAAAATGTCGGCCCTGCTCATTCTGCATCTGGCTCCATTGTACCTCTATTTCTAACCAAATCATGTCTTTGAAAGAAATCAACTCTATATAGAGGTATATACATACATGTATAATATATACGCAGGTAGCATATAACAAAGTAAGACACTGGGACATATACCTGTATTAAATACTGTACATATAAGAAGTTGTAATGTATTGTACATAAATTACTATTTATTGTGCCCAGAGGACTTACTATATTGAAGTAAGAAAAAGAAGGCTCTCACTGCCAGCCAAAAGCCAAGAAAGGAGGTACTGGCAAAAAGTATGGGTTCTCTCACATTTTCCTTCTGAAAAGGAAGTGTTGAAAAGTTTGCAAGAAAGGCTGATGCTAAACTTGTTGTACAGTGAGTACAGTCCACTGTGCTGATGGCTGTAATCAAACCTGGTAATAAAATAACAGATGGAAAGGGTGGAGAAGACTCTGTTTCATGGTGTGAACTTTAAAATGGCATTTTAATTCTGTTTGGAGATCTGTTACCTATGAGCTAACACCCAGGATAAATGATTTGAATAAATACCTCATTTGTAATAGATTTGAAATAAAAAGCATCTCAAAAGGTGGAAGAAATGTAGTGGAAGCATGCAAATGCTTGGAAGCATGCAAGGCTCCTTGGGAGAACTGAGCTGTTAATAACAGCTATAAGCTTCAGAAAGCTTTTGTGGAAACTGCAGCCCACAACTGAAGAAATGTTAATAATTACATTTAAGGGCACATTTTCAAGAGCCCAAATGGCAGGTGTATATTTCAATCTCCATTTGACTATAAATGAGAACTTGTCATATAACTTCCTCCTTTGTGCCTTTGAAAAGATTGTCTCCACGTGTACCAATGGAAGATAAAAGGGCTCTGAGGTGACGGCTGCCCAATCTCTGCTATTATCCCTAATGCAGACAATAGGACTAAAGTAAATGTGTACTGGTGAGGCTGATACCCGGACCACTGTATAATGACTATTGTCTGTCAAATTTCCACAATGGAGAGATTACAGCAAGGTACAGTCTAACTAAGTGAGATATTGCCCTGCTGAAATTTAAAGAACAGAAAGATGTATTTAAAAGCCAGCAAGACTTTAGCACTGTTCAAATTAAAATGTAATCCAGTACTCACACTAAGCTGATTAATTCTTTTGCAAAAAATGACATTTGAAATAATGTATCGGACTCATTACTTTCCTGGTCAAGAGGAATTACCATTTCAGATGAAGCACAGAGGGTTGAGAGGGACATTGTGCATGAGCAGTGGGCAAGGCGCTGCTCTTAGTGTCTAGCTCTTGCAGGGGTGACTGCCAGGCTGAGCAGAGCTGGCTGCAGAGGTGAGGATTGGAGCACCCCCCTGTCCCAAGACCCTCAGTGCCTGGGCATCACTTCACCATGTGGCACTCCTTGATTTGGGGAAGAAAAAGCTATCCTCTGCCAGAAGGGGTAGCATCCCCACCAGCTGTGGGGTGATGTGGTGCAGTGATACAGGTGTTTTCAGCTAGAGGTCTGGGTTCAGTTCTGGCCATGGGTGTCATCAGATAGTCCCTAGTCAGAGTTTCATGTGGGAGCCCCATGCCTGTGGCAGCCCAGGGCAAAGAAACACCAGGCAGAGGCCTCTCCTCACCAACACAAGCGGACTTGCACAGCCTCCAGGTGTCCCACCACCTCCCAGCTCATCCTGCCAGTGCTGGAGAGATGGGGGCTATATCCCCAGCATGTCATGAAAGGCATGCCCCAGCCCTCCCTTTGCAAGGGACCCAGGAAGCAGGACAGCCCTGCATGGCCCACTCCTTGGAGCAAGCAGCAAAGCCATTAACAGATAATTTGGTGCCTGATTTTTAAGATCTCCTGCCTGTGAGCAAATGAATAAGACTTGTCTTGGCCAGTTGTCCAAACTGGACTTCTCCCACAGGACTTGTAGGAGCAGTCCAGTTGTGGATTTGTGCACTGTGCAACCATAGAAATTAGCTTAGGAGAAGTGCTTGGCAACTCAATCCATGCAAAATGCATATAAGCGATGTGGGGAAAAAGAGAAGAAAGAGATTTTACTGCTCTACTTGTCACGCAGATTTAGAGAAGAAAATTGTGTGTTTAGCTTACAGGGAATTCAGAGAGGGAAACGAAAGGACAAGTTAATTGTAACGACAGTTTGTATTACTTGAACAAATATATTTTGGGAAATGGGACAGAACAGTAGAGCTGTAAAACTCTGTAGCCCCCTGGCTCTTTCCATTTTATCTGGACTTTTATTAGGGTCCAAATTCATTTCAACCAGTGAAATTTTGAAACTTTTCTTATTAAGGTGCATAATGACCGCATTTTATAGTTATTGCTGTGAGGAGACAGTTCAATGCTGAGCACAGGCTGTAATTGCAGCAGCCTCCAGGTAAAATTACTGCTCTTTTTTAATCTAGAGTTTCAAAAGAGCTGCCATTCCACAAAACAGGAAAGGCAGAGTTATTTAGCTGTTAGGCAAGGAAACAAGACACTGCCTGGGGACCTAGACGAGAGAAAGGCCGTACCGTTTGCACCAGAGGGAAGCCTCAGCATCTAATGCGTATTGGTAGGTGCTCAGGTATAGCACTGAGGAGGACTTTGTAAGACTACGTGGAGAGGAGAGGAAACTCCTGCTTGGACCACACCTGGAGACTCTAACCATCTCGGGTGGTCGTCACCCTAACCATCATCCCCAGGCATGATGGTGACACGGATGCAAACTGCCACCCCAAGGGAGGATGAGAAAGGACATTCCTGCAGGGCTTGGCCCCTCCATGAGACCCTTTCTTTGTGGGGTCAGTGTCTGTCTGCCCCAAACAGCTCTGATCTGTCCCCAGGATGGCACACTGAAAGAAACGTTTCTCTTCCTCAGGGGCCGGGGTGAGGTCTCTCCATGTGTGCTTTGTCCATGGTGGAGGTTGTTGCCCTGCTCTGCAGACGTGATGCATGTCTGCAGGATTTCTGTGGCTGTGCCAAAGGCAGTGTTTTGCCAAGCCTTTATCTCCTCCTCACTTCTCCAGCTTTTCTTCAGTCGGGGCTGTAGCGTTTGTGCTTTCTCTTCCTCGGTCCTCTGGCAGCTGACGTAAACATTACAGCGTGTCTGAATTCTTCCCACGTCTCAGCTGGTGAAAAAAGCCACGGAAACAAATGAGTAACAGCTCCAGTGCAAACCACCTTTGTGCTGGTGCTCTGCCAAAGGAAGAAACTGCTGAGGCTGTTTCGCAAGTACAAACTCTGTCCCTAAGATCATTCCCTTACCGTATGAACCTGATAAACTGATGAGTTTAACTGGGAAGAGGTAAACCAGCATGGTACAAATTAAAGAAAGAAGAATCTGTTTGATTTGACAGAGGAGGAATCAGCCTCAGAAAGAAGTCCAAGGCTTACTCTCACATCAGCTACCAAGCAACATGGTACAGATGTACAGCACGCAGCCTTGTGGGTCTGGCCTGGCTGCCTGGTGTGTTCAGGTCCTCAGGAGGACCCACCAGTGCACCCAGGACTGGAGCAGCCACCCAGGGCACAATTTGGATCGCAAGTTTCATCCCTCAGTCTCTCCATCCAGCGCTACTGGGCTGCTATCTAAGACCTTAAAATGCTCCCAGTCACTTCTAGGCACAGTCTGTTCCCCGGACAGAGGCTGCCCTAAGGACTCGTGGCTGCTCCAAGGCATGCCCCTGGTCCCTAGCTCAGCCTGAATGCCCTGATGTTCATCTCTCAGGAGCCTTCAGGCTCGCCCACCCAACTGGCTGTCAAGTTCTGCTCAGCACTGTGGTATTAAGCTACCTCAGTGCCATTTCCCAGCTGCCTCCCTGAACCTGGACATGCCTCAACACCTTGGGCACCTTGCTCATACCTCAGCCCAGCCTCCACACTGTCGTTAGAGCAGGTAATGGACTTGAAGGCTTCACACGCACTTGCTGCCGAGCAGACACCCCTCAGCCATCTTCTGGTGTCTACCCTGACCCTTGTTTCTGCTTCCCATGAGGCTGCAAGAGGAGACCTTAAATGCCCAGAAACAAGCTGAGGGCACCACAGAAGAGGGAAAGAGGCTGAAAAATGTTTCCCAAGGGATGGGAAGGCTGAAGAGGGTGAAGCTGCTGAGCCCAGTGCCTGAGTGCTTGGGCAGAGTGCTGGTGTGTGCCAGGTCTCTGTGAGGTCTCAGTGAGGCTCGGAGCAGGTTCCACACAGCCACTTGCTAGCCAAGGAGTGGTAGAGCTGGGGCATGTCCCCACCACTGGGACAAGGCCACCATGCTGAGTGCTGCCACAGGCAAAATGGTGTTAGCAAGGGAGCCAGCAGCCAGCTCCTGCACCCAAAGGCAGCATCAACTGCACTTAAATCACTTCTGACAGACACTTGTATAGCCTGCTCTCAGACCCCACAGCCTCCCTCAAAGCTTACGCCAGTGGGTAACCAGCCTGAAAATTAGAAAGTGTTTTCTGGTCGCCAGGTTGGATGTCCCTAGCTGTAACATGGGTCTGTTATGCCCTGTGCTACCTGCAGTGGGTATAAGGGAAAGTTTATGCTCCTGAATTTGCTGCAGATGCGTATCAGGTTTCCTCTGCTCTTCAGTTCTTTGGACTAGGTGATCTCCACTCTGTTTGTGACCTTACTTGAAGCCGCACAGTTTGTATACAGAAAAGCCTAGCAGCCGCCTTTCTGCAGCCAAGAGCATAAGCCCTTCATAGTTCACCCCCACCATTTCCTTCTGCAGAAGAAGTGGCATGGTTTCAGGTTAGAATTTGACTTTTTTGATGTTTTTCAGTGATTTCATTAAATGTCTCATTATACAGCACAGATGCTGATAACTCATCCAGGAACAACAGCCCCATCTTTTCCATCACACTGTGCTCAGCTCACCTGGCAGCCCACAGGTGATTAGTTTTAAACATTTCCAGAAGTTCTACCAGGCAGAATAAACCCCTTTCCTGACTTAGCCATCAATAAACTCACACATGCCATAAATGCATGCGAGTGCTTTTCCATGCCTTCTGCGTCACTGCAAACTTTGGTTCCTGACATTGTGGCAAATAATGCCCCCAGTAGAATCCAAAGCAGGACTTCCATAAGGATGTGTCTTCCATAAGGATGTGTTAAGCTCAGCTTTCCAGTGGGGCAGCTCTGACTGAGCCGAGTCCGTGTCCTGCAGCCGGGCAGCAGAGAGGTAGGAGGAAGAATGAGCCCTTGCCCTCACTCCCTTGCACCAGCACACTTTTGGGCAGGCAGGAGGAAAGCTGGTCCCTGTTTGCCTGGGATATGGATAAGTGCATTTTCATATTACATCTGATGTAATAAGTCAGCTAAATGACCCTCGTCAGGGGAAGGGTAGCATGTTAATAAACAGTTGTTACCAGCAGTTGACAGTTGGTTAGCACAGATTAATTCCTAATGAAGAAAAAACTCTTTATGTAATGCAATGCTTCTGGCTGGGGATCAGGGGTTGCAATCATCCACCCACGGCAGACCTTTAAATCCAGCTTTGTTCCACTGAGGGAAAAATAGACCACAAAGAAAGTCTGCTATTTTTTAAAGGTTATGATTCAGGCAGCGTCACTCAGATCCTAATTCCAGGAGCACTGAGCTTATTTTCTAAAGAGTACAATATGTTACGCCATAGCCTGGTGATGCAGATGTGGCAGAGGAGGTGGTGGGAGGCAGGAGGGGGCACTGCATGGAGATGCAGTGCTCCAGGAGATGGCCTCATCCAGTCCCAGGAATGCCAGGGCCCTCACATGTGGGTGGGGTGATGCCAAGCTCCCTGAGCACAGCCATGGGTGGTTGGGGCTGGCTGGCAGGTATCAGGTCATGCTGGGTTGCATGGATTCTCCCTGGGAAGGTGTGAGAAGCAGGGTGCAGCTGTATTGGGCTGTGCTTGCATGTGGGACCAGGGCATTCAGCCCTCACCTTCCAGCACCCACAAGGAAACCAGCTGTGAAAAGCAGGAGGTCAAACCCAGCGTAAGCAGCAGGGGTTTTGGCAGGGGACTGGGCAGCTGCCCTGGATCCCAGCAGACGGTGTCACGATTGATGCACACACATAGGCTTTCATCCCTGCAGCCATCAGGAGGCTTCTGGGACCTTAATTTCATATTGCAAGAAAGCAGTGACTTTCACACTGACTCACTTACTTTCTTCTCCCTCCCTTAAGACATTCCTTGAAGAATTTAGGATTTAGGAGCTGGTTCCTGGACAGCTCTGCAGGCGACACCATCTCTCCAGGCTGTGCCAGAGTCACCCTTGCAGGGGGATGTACATGGCACCTTCATCCACCCCTGCAGAGAGTGTGAGATATTCTCCCAAAGCCATGATGTCAAAACCAAAACTCACTGGAAGGCCAAATCCACTGAAATATCAATAAATAGTGTCAATAATTATCAGTTAAGAGGAAAAATCATTATGGTTATCGTGTGACCTAAGGGTAAAGATATAATAAAACTGATCCACATAGAGAAAAGTGATTTGTACTTGTGAGGACTGGTTTTTCACTGTGTTTCTTTTCACCATGATCTGATAGGAATCTCCCTACCTGATTTACTGCTGATCTCACAGGAAAAATTAGTTATGGCTTGAAGCAATAATTGTTCCATTTTACTTGAGCATTTTATATTTTACAGTATATTGACTTACGCAAAATAAATGTATATAAAGTAGGAGAAGCCCCACAAGCTGTAACATGTGAATGGGAGATGACACGAGACCCCTCAGATGTTGGGGTTTTCTTCCGTCTCCTTTGCGTTTCACCTTGCTTTTCCACAGTGGTGCCAAGCTGCGGAAAGCAGATTAAATCCGTAAGAAGTGTGAGAACAAAGTAAGTTCTGAGGAGGAAAAAGGACTTCAAACAGGGAGAAAGGCTGGCAGCAGAGATACTGTCATAGGCAGAGACTTCAAAGAGACGCAGCAGGTAATTAGCTTTGCAACTAATCGGTGCAGTCGGAGCGAGGTTTTCAGGCTGTGTGAGAGGCTGAATGCTGCAAATTTCTATTTAAGTGATTCCTCAGAGTTATTGCCATTCATGTATACTCATGTTAAAGTGACCTGGAAGAGCCTTGTGCTTGTGTCCGGGAGCATGACGTTGTCCCTAAAGGCTTTCCGTATCCCTAACTCCTGGGGATGGGAGAGCAGGGGCACCACTGCTGAGGGATTGTGCTGCCAATGCGGCAGCCTGGCCAGCAGCACCCCAAATTGCTCCGTGGCTTAAACTAGCCACTGTGGCAGATGAGAGAGGTGAAAAGGAACAACATGGAGCTGCTGCCCAGGCTGGTGCTGCCCAGGAAAGACATCTCCAGAAGTCCCTGAGCACCAAAGGGCTGTCAGCTGGTGCTACCCAGGTGTGCAAATGAGGCTTCCCAGAAGACTGCCGTGACAGCAATGGGGGCTGGTTACTGATGTGAGCAGAGAAAATTGTCATCACTTCCTCTCTGGGCCTTTTTCACACACCTGTTTTTTACCAGTCAGGTCCATGAGCAGCTTTATGCTTCTCAGCACAAAGCAAAACCCAGCTGCTTTTTACTCATGGGTGACTTTGCATGTGCTGCAGTGGAAATTGTAGGCCACATCTATGACCAACAGAAAATTTTGTGACACCAATAGAAAGCGAGCAATGAGATGAAAACATTTGATTATTGACGTCAGAGACAGAACAGCCCCATTAGATCATCTTAACCATCTCTTAAAAATGCTGAATGGTTTTTAATGCTTTCTCTGGGCTATGAAAGAAGTTGCTGCTAAAGAGATGCCAGCCTGGAGATTGTTAATGGGTTTTTTGGCTCTGGTGTACTGGGCAATGCCTCTAATACTAAATGGAGAGATGAGCTCTTGAAGCTGCAGGAGCCATGTGCAAAAAGCATGTAGAAACTAATAACAACCATTTGTTAATTAGCTCTGACACTAGAGTAAGACAAAAAAGAACAGACGGTGCTTTACAGAAATCCCCATGTGTTCTGGGACTTAGGGGTTTTAAAGAACCAAGCCTGAAATAAAAGTTCACCAACATTTTCTGTCTCAAACCAGACTTTTTAGAAACGTTTGCTTTGTGGTTTTCTGGGTTTATCTCATGTCCTTGTTCAGTCTTGCTCTCAAAGAAGGCAGGGAAATGAAGGAAGTGAACAAAAGGAAAAAGTCTGAAAAGCCGGCAGAAATATTTTAATGGAGAGGGGAAGATGATTCTGGGGGTTTGGTTTGGTTTTCCTCTGTTGTGGCTTTTATCCCTGTAGTTTGTTTTTTAAGTGTTGGAGAAGCAGCGTTCTCAGGGCTCAGCTCTGGGTGATAGCATGACACCATGCCCTGACTGCTGACGGTACTGTGTCTGTTGGGGCCTCACAGGCATGTGGGGCAGTTCTTCCACATCTCCCTGCTCTACGCAGGGCTCCCAGGCATTTCTCTAGCACTCCTTTTTTCCCCTCCCAGAAACATAAAGATCCTGCCTGCAGCACACTGTAGGCAGGGGAAAGCAGGTCTGTCCCATAGAGTCTCCTGCTCCGCAGGGAAGTCTTCAGGTCTCCATGGATGAGTGCAATTGTGTCGGATTTCCATTTTTTATCATGGAAAAGATCAAAACTTTAACTTTCTCTTCCTGTTAAAATAAAAACTTTAATCTGATGTTAGAATATTCTTTCTTTGGCAGGGTCATGTTGTTTTCCCAGACACGTTATGCTTTATATATTCGGCACAAAACAGCCATTGCAGTCCTAGATACCATGGGGTAAATTTCCAGAGCAGATTTCTGCTTTTCCTGGACTGTGTCTGGGCTAACAGCAGCATACTGTGCTGCAAAGCCAAAACCTTGCAACTACGCATGCTCACAGTCTGCTTTTCTGGGTCCTTGCCCAGAGCATCTCAAACCCCTGTCTCCCTTTCTATTAGCTCTGTTCTCTGAAATAATTACTTTATTTTCCTTTAAGGATAAACCATTCAAATGCTATTAGTATCAAGCCTCTGATAACAAATTCACTCTTGCCAGACAGGGAGGAGAAAGGATTTGGCCTAAGAAATCAGAGCCCATTTTCAAGTTCCTGAGAGTTCAGTGAAACAGCCATTCAAACCAAAGCCACAAACAAATCCACTAGTGCTCAGCAGCTTTCCATAATTAGAGTGATGCTTTTTGAAGAGGGAGGGGCAATAAAGGATGGGTACATTTTATTCTGGGTTTTTTCATCTTTGGTTGAGTTTTACCCCCTGCAGGAGCTGCTCAGCTGCCCCCCCCCTGAGGTCTCCAAATATCCATGTGTTAGAGTGGCTGTGGCAACCTAGGATTTTTTTCACATTTTCCCCACCCTGGGCAGTTTTATTGGCCATGAGGGACCTCCCCGATCCTCTCCCTTTTCCAGAGGGTACCAAGCAGGTGTCATTTCCTTCCAGATACAAATACACGTCCTCTTACAGTATCTTTTTCATGCTGTTGTTGTCGTCAGTGGTTTAAGCCCAGCCGTAACTCAGAAAACTACTCAGTCTCTCTCTCACTCCCCTTCCTTCCTCCCCCCACTCTGGGAGGGATGGGGAGGAGAATCGAAAAAATATAACTCCCATAGGTTGATATAAGAACAGTCCAGTAACTGAGGTATAACACAAACCACTGCTGCTGCCACCAATAATAATAATAAGGGAAATACAAGGCAAGAAAATACAACCACTCGCCGCCCACCGACCAATACCCAGCCCGACTGAGCAGTGATCTAACCCTTCCGGGTAACTGCCCCCAGTTTTTACATCCTGGGCATAACATGCTGTGGTATGGAATAACCTCTTTGGTTAGTTTGGGTCAGGTGTCCTAGTCTCTGCTTCCTCCTAGCTTCCCCTCCTCCCTGGCAGAGCATGAGGACTCAGAAAGTCCTTGGTCAGAGTAAACATTACTGAGCAGTAACTAAAAACATGGGTGTTATCAGTGCTGTTCCCAGGCCGAAAGTCAAAATCACAGCACTGCACCAGCTAATAAGGAGAAGAATGACTGCTACTGCTGAACCCAGGACAGTTGCAAACTCCCCGATACACCAAATTGCATGAGCAAGACCCTCCAAAGCCACACATATACTAAAGCAGAGTCTCCTGCTCATGTTCTGCTTTTTTCAGAAAAAAATCATCCCTCTCCTTAGGAAGAGGTTTTTTTATTGCTTTTATACATCCTTCTCTTTCTACTCCTGCTATGGCTTGCTCTGGATTTCCAACATGCAGCCAGCTCCAAGCTGCTCACCAAACCCTTCCTCCCAAACTCACCCTGACTTCTGGGTGATGATGCTGGGGCTGCACAGTGTGAACATCCCTGCCAGGCACCCCATCCCCTAGGAACCCTCTTGCCAGGCAGCCAGGAAAAGTAGCTGTGGAGCTGCTTGTCTCCAGCAGGTGGGAGCCTGTCTGCATTGCTGCTGCCTTCTTTTCCTTATTCTCTATGTCCCTGCACCCCAATGGAAATAAAAGCTGCAGATGGTCCTGTTTCCCGGGCTGCAATTGCAGAAGCAGCCATAGACTTCAGTGCTGGCTGTAAGGCCCACCTACCATCCTGTCTCTTTCCCTAAGGGCCAAGCCCAGTCCCAGGTGGGACACAAGCAAAAGGCAGTGGCACTGGCAGCTGATGTGGGATAATGTGGACATATGTTTTGGGGGACAGACAGCTGCTCAGGGACAATGTGGACATGTCTTGGGGGACAGCAGCATTGTCCTGCTGCTTCTGTGGCTTATTTGCTTCTGAATACTTTGGCTAGATTGTGCACTGAAATGAGAGCAAGAGATTGAATTAGGAAGATAAGGTGCTGGATGTGAACGGTTAAAAGAGCAAATGTGCAGGAAGAGGACAAATGTGCAGAAAGCAATGTGAGAACCCAAAATGGTCATAGCAAAACCTCTATTAACTATGTCTGTGCTTTTGTCAAGGCTCTTCTCTTTTATGGGTGTATCTAATATGTTTTAAACTCTTACCAGTCTGCTAGTGTGTTTGCAAAGAGGTGTACATCCAGTTTGTTTTATCTGGATATAGAGCCATATAAGATAAACACTGCCTCTTCTATCTGTTCTGCCTAAATGAGCTGCTGAGACCTTTCTAATGGACCTTTTGTGCCCCGGTCCCCCCAGCACTGTGCCTTGTGCTCGTTTGTACACTTCAGTGGCGCGTTTCAATGGCCCCCACATTTAACCCCTTTAGCGTGGTGGGTGCAGATTCACATAAGTGCCGTGGACCTGGTTTGGAAAGGAAGAAACAGTAGTGAAACCATGTGGGGAAGCTGAAAAAACAAAAACTGGGTTTTTCTGTCACGCAGTTCACTGTCGCATTACAACCCCGGCACTGTACCCCTTCCTTTTCAACAGCTGGCACCGTTCCTCCCACACAGTTTCTGCTCATGGCAGTTCAAGGCCTCTCTGACCTTGCTGAGCTGGATGTCTCCTGCTTAATCACTGCTCCCAGGCCAGTGCAGGAAGCACAGCTTTACCCAGTAATGGTGACAGCATATTCAGGAGGCCTGAGGAACCCCCTCATTCTGCAGAGGGACAAAGAGGACGCTCTAATAATCAGGAAACTCTGCTACTCAAGAAGCTCTACAGACATACGAAGCTTGCTCATTTGGTAATGGCAATGATTTCTCTGCTACAGTAATCATCTGTTGATTCCTGTACACTTGCAGTCTCTTACTGCAAAACAATACCTCTTATTAGCATTTTATTTTAGATAAATATTCCTATCAGACTAATGTTCTACTAATTACAGTCTTGCATCTTCCCACATTACGCCATATGGTATCTGCAGACAAGGGACAGAAGCTAAGCTGTTGGCGATACCCAATGTACTTCGCTGTGCATTCAGCCCATTATTTGTATAAAGACATTAACAACAGCAGTCAAACTGAGCAAGTGAATGCTTTGCTAAATTGAGAACCGCAGAGACAAAGCAGGCAATTGTTTCAGTTAGAATAATTCTTTTTTAAAAAGAGTGCAAATCCAAGCTGCATCCAGTACAAGAATTCTCGACAGGGAATTAATTGATTGAGAAAACAGTCCAAAATAATCCAAGGATCATAGAACAGTATGGGTTGGAAGGGACGTTAAAGTTCATCTAGTTCCAACCCCCTGCCATGGGGAAGATAAAGCAAGTGAATGCCAGCAGGGTTACACTTACTGGCAACAGCCTAAGGGAGACACAGTCTGCTGTGGCATTTCTGTTTCATCACAGATCTCAAGACCTGGAAGCACTGCAGGCAATTTGAGATCCAGAGACAGTAAACAGTACCAGCTGTGGTGGGGAAACTGTGTCAGTCAAGTTTATCTGTGATAACCCATCTAGCAGCTTTTAGAAGCTGGCCACTGAAATCACAGTTGCATGTTACAGATTTGCAGCTTCTGTTTGCTGATCTCTTCCTAGTGTGTTCTGTGCAGTTCATAATACCTTTTCAATTTGTTTTTTATTGCTGCTTGAGGCATCAGTGTTATAGGGATGAAGATCAGTAGAAGAGAAAAAGAAGCCAACCAGTAATTTTCCAAATGACCATGTAAAATACGCAGAGCTTCAGTACATCCAAATGTCAGACTAACATAATTTTAGTGCAGAAATTCAAGGAATATTGTTATTAGAGCTGCCCCAATCTGAGTCATGTTCCAATGTTAGTGCAAAACCACAAAATATCTCAGAATTGTCAGAGCTGGAGATGCTGCGGTATATTCACAGAGGAAAATGAAAGCTTCTGGATTTCTTTATGCTAAAAGTAAAAGGCTACAGTGACTCCAGTGTGGGAAAACATGTAGGAAGCCATTTGGACATGTTGTCCACGGATATTCAACCTATAAGTTGAGATGAGAACAAAGTAAGAATAGAAAGGTGGGACTTGCTGACAGTAATCACATCATTGACTCTGCACACTTAGGACAATACTCTCACAAGCCCATGAGGAGGATCCCATGGCACAGCTCTCTGTACACCAGCGCTGGGCAGTGATATAGCCTCTGCTGGAAGGCAATGCACCTGAGTGACTTAGACAGCTACCTCCAGGCCAGATGTACTGTTTCCTAGAAACACTTCCCCAGCAGCGCCTGGCGGCAGGCTTGGATATAGCTGTCTATGCTGCAGGTAAGGAATTTGTACAGGTGAGCCCCTCAGCTCTGCTGGGAGGCACAGAGGGCTTCTGACACTACCCAGAAGCTGCTAGAAGACTATGTAGCTTGACAATGCTTCTTCCAGTTGTCCTGTTCGTGTGTTCATCCCTGAAGAAATCCCAGGTAAGTTATACAGGTGCTCGACTGAAAAAGTTGGAAGTGATGCTAAAGCTGTATTTGAAACACGTGAGTCCTGTGAGAGGCGGCCAAACAGATCATTTGTGGCTGGCTGGTGGTGGGTCTACCCAGCAAAGAGGGTGATTCCAAGCTGCAGCTTACTGAAAACCACTGTGTACCTCAGAGTATATCTACCAAGGGATAATATTATGATATCATTATACATTATTATAATCTGTTATTAAAAACCTCTTTTTGACCAATAATTATATAAAGCTGTTACAACATCCTGCCCTCAGAAGTTGATTATCACTGCCAAATTCAGCAAAGGTTGTCAGATCCAAACAGATTTGTCTTTCAAATGCACTGTTAGATTTTGCGACATTAGCTGGTGCCAATAATTGATGGTTCTGAGCCTGACTTGTTGACTGTTTGATCATCTAATCCGCACCTTACTTATGAGTCCAATGGCATTGGCTGTTGGACTTCTGCAGATTATCCCTGTCTGAGAACTAGCCTGTCTCATTCAGAAAATCATACTATCTTCAGTTAAAAATGACACTTGCGGAGAAACAAACTTCATCGTTACTGTTAGAAAAAAAAAAACAACCACGAAAACCAAAATCAATTTATTTCTATTTCAAATTTGTCTTCTGGGGTCTTCCAGCCACTGAGTTCTGTAACAGATTTAATAAAGCTATCTTAATAAATCTTTATGTTGCTGGGTAGCTGAGTAGAGGAGAACTCTTGCTTTCAAGATTCAGACAGTCTGCATCGTCTTGTACAGCAGTAATATAACCTTCATACTCTAACAATATATCCCTAGCAAATTTTGGCTATTTTTGGTATGGAAGGGCACTGTTTGGCTAATTTTCCAAGAAAACTTTCCTATCAATGTCCAGAGTTTCTCCTCCTTATCTTAAAATTGTGACCCACATTCTTGACTGTTAGCTGTATAGTTTTGCAGTAAGCTGCAGCCAAATAACAGCATTAAGCATCTGGGCTTTTCCCTATGATGCTCCATTTACTCCTTGTCAGTAGTGCTTCAGTTTTTCTGATTTCCTTCATGCCACTGCAGGTGTATTCAGGAAGCAGCCTTTGTTCTATTCTTCCCTACTAACAAGAACAGAACAGGAAAAAGAACTAGTTTCTTTGGGGAGATATTTGCATTACCTGATGAAGATTTGCCATTTACAGTCATATTCAACATGGGGTTTTTATCCAGTTTTCAAATATTTTCCTTATCTTGACACTGTACTGTTGCAGGTCCTTAATCAAAATGCCATGTGGTGCAACATTAAAAGCCCTGCAGAAGCACACTGAATAGCTTCATTTCCTCCAGCAAACACATTTTAAATTAATCAAAAAAGGATTAGCCTGGAAAGATCTATTTTTTCTTTAAAACCGTGCTAATTGACATTAATTAAATTACCCTCTAACTCTTTATTTATTGAGTGTCATATCAGCCATTCCAATATTTTGCCTGGGATCAGTGTCAGGCTGAGAGCCGTAATTACTCCAGTTGTTCCTTTAATCCCCTATGAATATTGGCAGAACAACTCTCTTATTAAGCACTTCAGCCTTCTCTGAATTGATATTGACAGTTCTGTAGTTGTTATTCACACCTGTGTTAGCTTATGCCTGGAGGTGGGCCTGTTGGAGTCTCAGTGCTTGTGTATATGAATTTCTGACTCATCACCCTTCTGTTTCTTTCCATTTTGTTGCTGTCTTTTGAAAAGCACATTGAATTGTTTCTTGGTTGGCAGGCAGGGGCCCTTAGTGTATTACTGATAAAATTCCCCATGGAGTGATGCAGATGGGCTGCAAGAACTGTAGAGGAAACTGGGAAGCCCTTTTTCACTAGGGCTGTGTGTGTAAGAAACGTACTTACTAAGAAAAGGACTGGAATGGAGGGCTGAGGACCAGAATCTATTAGTCAGATGGAAATGAGTCCCTATCCAGGATGTACAGAGAATAATTGTAATCTATGAATGTTTTCATACCATTTAGTTCTTGATCTTCAAGCAGAGCAAAACTCACACCGTGTAAGGGAGCAAACCCTCCTAGTAAATGAGTGTACTGTGTGCTCTGGGAATTAGAACATACGGGGGAGTGTCAGGGGAATCTTTAACACCCGTAGCATCCCATGTCTGCCTCCTCTAGTATATCGGCTAGTAGCAGACAAAAATACTTTCCAACAGGCTGCACTAGGCACTAGTATGCATGTTTCAATATTTTAATTCAGCTCTCTAAAGCTGCTAACAGTGAAGTATCCTTCTAAAAGTGGCTTTTCATCTTTTATTTATCCTTCTAAAAGATTTTTTTCGCCCCAGTTTTTGTAGTACAACGTCCATGTAAAAATGCCAGGTGCCCCATGGCCAAGTGCGCACAAAGCCTCCTAATCCAGCTAACGCAGCTCCGGAGAATTGCAGAACTGACTGAAAGAAAAAGACACAGCTCAGCACGTAACCCACATAATCTCTCAGGCAGAGTGCGAGGGCACATAAAGACACTCCCAAACTCAAATATGTCTCCACAGGCACAATGGCACATCTTGTGGGGAGAAAAGAAACATTCTGTGGACAAAGACACCCCTGAGGAAAGAACTCTAATGAAACCAGAGTGACATTAAAGACGTGCCTCGTTGGGGTGCTGCAGCATTGTTACTCATTTCAGTAGCAAGAAACAGCAGCTGAATGCATTCATCCCGAAGCACTGCAATTCACTCAAGCACATTGTTTGCTGTAGCCTTTTAGGTTTCTGCCCAGTGCAGGCTTGGCCTATTTCCCTTGCCTTTCATACAATGCACAATCCATTCAGGGATTTATATCGGCTTAGAGGCACATGTACAGTGCCTTGCCTCTATCTGATTTTTATTCTGTGATAAGAAGGCTTGGGGTCATGGGTTCATTGCCACTTCTCCCTGCCATTCATGTTGCATGGAAATATAATTGTTCACTAGTGTTTATCATTTCTTGAGGTCCACCAGTGTCCTCATCGCTACCTGGAGAAGTCACAGGGTTTGCTATGAAGAATCTGCTCTGATGCAAATTATAAGCAAGAGGTGCAAGAGAGACCAGAGAGGAGCAGGGACATAAAAACAAATATGATAACAAAGCACAAAAGCTTATTTGCAGTAAAATCCTTGGCCGGTATAAAGTATCCTGATTTCTATCCAGGTGCACACTTATGCCAGCACATATGTTGATGTTTAACCCTGAGAAGAAAAATATTCCTGTTTAGAATATTCCTGCCCCACTCTTGACAGCAGCTCCTGATCTCATCTCTCCATAAAGCTACAGATTGGAAGAGAGTGTATTTGCCTCTTGTGCCTGCAGAGGAAATATCTTCTTTCCCTTTTTCTGTGTGGGCTCCTTTAGTTTTAATCATCCCAGTGTAAATACATGTATTCTCACTTCTGCCATCCTCTCAATTTCCTGGAAAGTTTGGTTTCAAGTCATGCGAAGACCAGAGCTATGTGTATATATATGTATATATAGGTATGTATAGCAACCAGTTCTGCTGACACCACCATAGTCAAACTCAGTGAATATGACATTTGTCCCTAGGTTGCTCACATTCTTTTAATCATCTATATTAGTCTCCTCCTTGGAGATGGTGCTATATCCAACAAACATGAGGGATCCAGGTGACATATTTCACCTTATAAAGAGCAAGAATGGATCTCCTGTGAATGCCCCAAAGAATGAAAGTATATTTGTTAAAGAGGGACACAAGTAATACATTCAGAAACCCCAATAACTCCACATTAAGCCCTGATTTTTAAAGTCTCTGACAACACCCATGATTGAAGGCACTAAAGTAAAAAACTACTCTGACCAGTGTGCCCTGGAGGCAGAGCTGCATGGGGGAAATAACCTTCCATAAGTCAAACAGCATCCTATCAGTTACACGTGCACACATGCTCCTCCAGCTCCTGCAAACATAAATCGCAACAGAGGTACAGCTACACATTCATCCACGTTTGCAACAAAAGCTTTTAAAGACAGACACCTGTTATGATGAGGTTAGAATGTAAATGCTATGGGCTCTTATTATGTGTGGCTGCTGCAGTTTGTTTACAGCTTCAGGTATATTTACAGTTTATACTGTGTATTACTGCTCTGTTTGAAGCTTTGGGTAATTGATTAAGCAAGAGAAGGCCTGGTTCATGATTTGACTGGAGTTATTGCTGCAGTAGATGCTTACACTGCATTGTGCCTTGTCCCCCTTGGGCACTGGTAGTACTCCTGGTTTCTTAGAGTGTATGGTGGTTTGTGTGACTGTTTCTTCGGACTGGATTTCTGCTCCTTACAAGTTCAGCACCTCAGTATGCAGCTGACTCAAAGGCAAAAAAGGAAAAGGCTTGTTTTTTCTTCTATGTCCTCATTTTGGAGATAGATGGGTTACAAATAGAACTTGTCTAACAGTTGAGTTTTCTGAGGGCAAATGGAAAAAGTGTATCTTTGGTTGGCTCAAAAAACTTGTTTATTTAGCAAATCCTAATAATATGATTGAGTCAAATGCAATGAAATATTTACTTTCGTAAAAGTTCCTTATCATCTTTTGTTAATGAAAATCCAGGAAATATGGGATTCTAGTCTCAAGCAGCCTGGGAAACCTCATTTACATAGCCTCAGTAACAAAGTGAAAGCCCAAGGTCCCACTGAGGAACTAAGTGACCAAGCGATAAAACCCTGGAGCAGGGAAAGCAGCACCAGCTGGTGGGCGTTGAGCAGGCCCCTCAGCTGATCATTAGGCTTGGGGTGGTGGCTCTAAGGAGAGGCTGCCAGGGGCAGCTGCCCTTCAGCACGAAGGGGTCCAATCTTATTCATTTATGCTTGAGCAAGAACTCTACTTTTTCTTACCTTTCCTGTTCCATGTAATTTGTTCAGCTGCCTGAGATGCGGGGTTTTTTGTTATGTCTCATGGATTATCATTTTCATTCAGCTCCTACTCTAACCCAAATAAACCTGGTATCCCATTTCAAGAACAAGTGCATTCCAGGAAGGATGGCTTCAGCCTTGAAAAGAACACAGTTGGCCTTTCCCACTGCGAAAATCATCATTGTTCATTTGACTTTATGTCTACAGTCCATCCGACTTCTTGATCTGTTCGTGGATCAGCTACTGGCTGTTTGCAAGGGCTTTGGTGTGATCATTTCATATTTGGATGGCTGTCTCCTCTCTGCAGAGCTGGCGTTAAAGTCAGGGAAGCCAAGGGAAAGTCAGAAAGTCGGTGGCATTGCAGGTTTCAACTGACATTTTAAAATCTGCTCTGAGATCTGGTGCACGTTGCCAGGTGTGGGTGGAAGGTTAATACTTACGTTATTACTAGTTGTGAATTCAGAAAGCAGAGGGTACGCGTAATTTTATATCTGTGAACACTCGCTTGATGGGTGAACAGGAAAAATGCTGAGGGATCATTGAACCAAATAAAACTAAAACAGAATTAACATTTAAAGTATTTTATCCAAATCCCCAGCACCTTGCCCCCAGATGTATCAGCTGATAACTTTGAATAATAGACTCATATAAGGAAACAACAGTCAGCTCTCAGCTCGGTTACAAACTATAAACTGTACAAACTTGTTGAAAATACTGTTCACTGCCAATTATTCATTCTTTTCTCATTTGGTATCCAGAGGACTTCTATTTACTGAATTAAAACAGTGCTGTATCTCTAACACAGTTGTTCACGTAGAGGCCACAGGCAAAATTAACTTTCCATCTACTCAAGCTCAAGATTAAGCCAGATCTGAGGACAATATTTAATAACATATTTTGTTCATTTTTTGTTTTATTTTCCATATGTCAGGCACAGAGACATCTTTTATCTCTTCCCTGAATATTTCAATTTTTCACATTTATTCCAGCTCTCATATGCCAACTTTCCACCATTTTTCTTCATCAGGAAGAAGTAGTGCTGGAAGTGACCCTGAGAAGTAGTATAGTCTAACTTTTGCTCCTAAGACAAGATCAGCTATACCTGTCTTAATTCCTTCTGATGAATCTTGGTTGTTGTAACGAAATTTCGGTAGCTCTCAGTGTGTTGTCCCTGTGGATCCCAAGGCAGTATAGTAAATGCTCACTGAAGTCAATAAAGCCATGGCAGCTTAGACCAGGTAGAGGTCTGCTCCCCAGGGTTTTTAGAAAGGGCTTTCATGAAAAGAGATGTGTGACTTGACACACTGCTCTAGAATAGAAATCCATGGGTAACAGGCAGAGTAAGACGAGCCTTATCAGCAAAGGGATGGGATAAGACTGGTGGTGTCTGCAGAGCTCAGGGCAATGTCTGCATGATAAGGTACAAGTTGGGACCAAAGCTATAAGGTCTGGAGAGAGGCACCGAGGAGAGGGAGAGTAAATATGGAGCTGTAGGTAATGCAGAGGTGAGCTCCAAAGAGACGGGCAGTGCCCCTGGCTTCACCAGGTATTTTTGCCCATGCTGGTTTATTTTCTTTGGCACCAATGAGGGTTTTGTAGTCACATGTAACCCAGCACACCAGGGACCTAAGAGATACTGGAACTCCGATTCAGCAGCATCCCTTCAAACAGCCCTGTGCAGAGAGGAGAGCTATCTCTCCCTTGCCGTCCTCCCCCTCTTCCTCTGCACACCGGGATACTTTCCAGAGACCCTGCTCAGCAGAGCAGTGAGGTACGTGACACACATCCTGAAAGCACTGACCACTCCAGCCACAGCACCACTGTGTATTAATGTAGAGAAACACGCAGGATCAAAAAGCTCTTTGTAGAGCTAAATGGAAATGAGTTTCTGCTGGAAACTGATACGTGTTTATTAACACTTTTCAATCTATTGCAATGTCTGCAACAAACAGCACTGCTACACAGATAAGTTATGTGATTGAAGTCTGACTAATGACAGCTGCCTGACCGACTTCACTGCTTTGGCTAGCCAGGCAGAAATACACATATATGCCATACCCCACAGGTACTTGAAAAGGGTTCAATTTAAACCTATTAATAAAATAGCCTGTTAGGACAAAAAATAATTGTTCTCTGAGAATACGTGAATTCAACACTGCTAGAAAATCCCTGCCATCTGACGTAGAAGGATTTATAGGTTTAGTGGAAATTGCTTTCCCCACTGTCCAGATTAAATACTGCAGGATGATTTTTTGTATGAGTAAACATCCTTCCAAGAACGATCTGACCGATAATGTCTTAAAAAGAGGAACAGAATCCACATTTTGGTTTTCTTCTTTTTGTATGGACTGTTTCTGGATACAGAACCTTCAGGTTACATGTTGACTGTCCATAAAATGCATTTTAGCATCTTCCTCCTGTTGTGGGGATGGGTTTTATCTACTGAATGCAGAGCCCACAGACAAGGAAAAGAAATACATGAGATATACAAAAAAGGCAGGTAAGTCTCATTTCTTTACATTCAAATAGCTACAGTATGGACAAATGTAAGGTTTCAGGTGAAGATATAATGGCTAAGAGATAATGAAAATTTGCATTTGCAGATTGTGATCTTTCAGTCAAAAATACTGTTTGTTGCTGGTTTTGCCAATCAGTGCTTTTAATGCATTTTCTGCAGTGAAAGTCTACAATGCTCTCCTCCCCCCAGAAAATGGGTTTCTTATGTACCTAAAAGTTTGAAAGGGTGCAGAAAAAGAAGCATTTGCTTATATTTGTTGTGATTAAAATGTGGCAGAGTATTTTAATGAAAGCGGAGAGGAAATTTAGGTCCATGAGGATTGTTGCATTCACTGACGATTAGATTGACTCAAGATCTCCAAAGAAAACACTCAGAATTTCTGTTATTATTCCTATACCATTTGTTTTATAGAGTTTTTGAGAGGAAAAAGTTAAAGCCTCTCTGCAAACTTCAAGGCTATGGTCAGTTATTAGAGGAAACAGAAAGAGCTTTCAGTATTGAATGTACATACTAAAAATCATTTAAAACATTGTCTATTATCTCTCTTTAATGCAAACACTGTGACATTTTGCTCTCGCTATCTGTAGACAGCCATTTTAGGAGGTTTTGAGTTGAAGGTTTTTTGCTACAGCTGATTTCTGATTACTTACATTTAATTTGGGGAATATTTGGAACCCTGCATGAGGATTTTTATACTCGGGCACATGACAAGGGGCATCTGGAGGAAAAATCCCTTGGATATTTTTTTGAGAACATAGCTGACACGTTTAATTTCCTGTTCAAATGCTGCATACTTCTGCTTGTGACAGATTGAACCTATGTTGTTTCTGCTTCGTTATAGTCACTGTTTCTTTTCTGTAGTGACTCTATCATCATCGATACTGTAATGTGTATGGGGTTGGAAATGTAGAAATGTCACAATTTGAGGAATTCAAACCACCCCTGTTATTCTTCAGGACATATGACTGAAAGGTGGAAGGGATGCCAAGCGCAGTGCCTTTTTTGTTTTCCTGTAGCCTCTTGTAGGAAGTCAGGGCTACATTTCAGAGTGATTGCAGTGTTCCAGTTGGCACTTGGGGGTCCATGAGCCATTTCATGCGTAGGAAATTGTTTCAGCAGTGACACCTCTTTCGCGGAGGTATAACTGGCAAAATGAACATAGTGTCTCTGTCCATGATCAGCCCGCAGAGCACGCATTATTAGACACAGTACGGATGCAAGACAGCCATGAGGCCTCTATTTTCACTGAAGCTTCATGACACTGGCAGCAGAGGTGATATGCTGGCTATTGAAAAATAAAGGTGTAAGAGGCAAGGTACTGCCATTTGAGCTGAAAAGTGCCCAGCAGAGGAATGCATATACACAGCCATGTCCTTGTTTAGCATCTTTAACAGAAACTCCCATTGTACCAAACACTTAACAGTGCCAGTGCAGTTAAGTCGACAATATAATGAATCACAGCAAATCACAGAGTGTTAAAAATACATGAAACCAGAAAACAAATACCTCTTCAAGTTCATGTAGGAACTGCCTCTTCACCCATGCTTTGTATATGCAGTGTAACTGTGCCAGGACAAGTCCATCAGAAAGCCTCGAGGCGTCTCGGCTCTGAAAAGCTGGGTCCACCTCCCTCCCAGTGTGCCCACACTGGCCTTGGAGGTAATCTGTGGCCTATTTCTGCCTCAGTAGAGCAGTACAGATGCTGAAGAGGGCTGATGAGGAGAGAGGAACAAAGCTGTCGTGTGGCTGCATGGTTGTTCATCAGCAGCACGGTGCTCAGTGCAGTGTTTACTTTCCCCTGTGATGGGTTAGGCCGTGAGAGACAATGGTTTTAACAGCCTTATGATTTGTAAGGTGAAAAAGGTCATCTGTCTGATTTGGTGCTAAGCATGAGCAGCAAAGCCTTCTGCGTGAATTGGACGTTGACTTTCCAACTTACGATAATTACCTTCAGTGTCAAGTAACTCAGAATAGGATCACAGATACTTTTTAACTTCAACTTCCACCCACTTTCTCCTGTTCTATGCCAGCTTGTCTCTTCTTCATCCATGTATTTACAGGTGGATCAAACCCCTTTTTCATCTCTGCTCAGATATATTCAGAAGGTTAAGCTTCTTATATCATATTTGTCAGTGCAGGATGTTTCCCAAGCTTTGACTCAATCGTTTTCTTGTTTTCTTCTGACCCTTCACTGCTTTTTCAAATTTGACATCAGGACTGAGTGTGGTATTTGTCCAGTCCTCATGTAGGTGCTGTATACAGAATTACTCCTGTCAGCCTCCTAGGACTGTAGTCATTGTCTCCTTTGCAGCTCTATAGTGAGAGATCATGCTTGCCCAACATGACCAGTCATCTCTGTATGGCAGGACACCTCATTTTAGAGGGACAGCCAGTCCTCTTTGGTCTCATGTGTGGGTCCCTCTACATTAAGATGCTGATCGTATAAGACAATTTTGAAGTAGGCATGGTTGTTTTGCATTTAAGTTGAAGTCAATGCCTTTTCCCACCACAGAACTAGATCCTGAAAGTAAAACAGAGCAAGAGGAGATGCTGTATAACATCAGAAAAAGCTTGCAGTGAAGATTTCTCCTGAACATTTTGATGTTGAACTCTGTTTCCCCTCCCTTCAATACTCAACCCTGAATATCCGTTATCCAGGAGAAGTCATAGCAATTGACTTTGTTAGTCCTCTCTAAACACCAGTATCTCTTGCTCCACAGGGCTTGGGGTAAAGACCAGGATGGAAAACCATCCCTTCACTGCAGCCTTCACTTTCTGAAGAGAGCCACAGGCCTCAGTGGAAATTGGTGAGGGAAATCTCTTCGAAGTGGAAAAGGCTGTCTCCACACCACCACAGGATGCTCAGGGTGGCTTCATTTGCACCCATGGCTTTCCTAGCCTCCAGAAGCCCTATAGCAGCACAAAACCATTGGCTTGTCCTACTGCCAGGGCTCAATGCCAGCCACTGGTGCTGGCAGGCAGCACAGGCACCTGCTGTAGAGACCTGCCACCTTGGGTGTGCTGCCAGCATCCCACTGTCCCTGACAGATGCGGTCAGCTCTGTTCCTGATCCTCATGGTGCAGCTGGCAGAGGAAGTACATAGGCTTTTATCTTGTTTCTTTGGGTGGTGGTGTTCTGCAAGTGTTAGTTTCTTCCAAGGAGACTCGCTCTCAAATTAAAACTCTGCACTTTGCAGCCCCAAGGCTTGCCCTTTGACCAGCTCAAATCCAGCAGAGCCCACAGCCTTTGCACTCCTGCTGATACGTTGGATGGGATGAATGGGGGCCTGCAGGGTCAGACACCTTCTCTGCCACAATTTTTGGCACTGCGCGTACCCCAAGGCAGCCATTCTAGGATGAGACAGTGCACACTGAAACCAGCAAAGTAGATAGCTTTATTGCATGGGACTTATTTCAGAGACCTCCAATATTGTAATTCACTGTAAAAATGTCTGTGTGCCAGTCAAAGGCTCAGCTACTTATTTTTGCTAATCTCCAGGGCAAATCACCTCAAAGGAATTTCACTTCAAAGAGCAGCAGTATAAAAATAAAACCTTCCTCACCTTGCAGACCTGCTCACAGTTTGCAGACAGACACGTGCAAATCCTGCAGGGTTTGCAAAGCTTTTTACTCCTGTTAACATCCACAGCGCCAAAACTGCTGCAGGAAGCAGCTGAGATCCGGAGCACCGGTAAGGGGGACTGCCTGCTGCTTTCCCAACTGCTCAGGCTCATGGAAAGCCACCAGGCTGCACAGGGGTCATTAGAAGGATACGAAGGGTCACTAAAGGTTACAACACTGTTATGCCAAAGCCTGTGTTGCTAATTAAACTTGCAGAATCTGCTAGAGAGGATGAGCAATAGCGAAAGAACCAGCCTGGAGCTGAGCCCAGGTTGCTCTGCCAAAGCTAACTGCTGTGAAAAAAATCTCTTTTAACACTAAAATCTCCCTGGACAGCACTATAACCACCTTTCAGACAAACAACTCTCAGCAGAAGAGATTTCACTGCGCGAGATCTACAGATCATGTTTGTTTAACCTTAGCTAAGGGGTTCACTTTATGTTTTTAGTCATGTCCCTACCATTCCCTGGACATTTTGTAATCATTTTGCTTCACTCTGGTCTCCAAATAGCAACTCATTTTCTGCTCTGCTAGAGCTCCCTGTCCATGTTTGTATCAGTAAGAGCTATCTTTTGCAGCAGCTGAATGACATTTTCTACAATAAGCCATGGGCTTGTTATCACAGGGTCTCTCTCACGGCCAAAGATCTTGATGGCATTTTCAGGTGTGATTATAATTAGTGATGCACTTCGTAAGTGATGGGAACCACCCTGCATCATTATGGCCATGGTTCCTTCCCAGCCCTTTCTCAAAGGCTTAGGATCATACTGAACATTCACAACATTATTTACCTTCCCTTGTTTTTGTTGAATTCAGATAGGAGTTCTGTGTTGCCAGCTCCTCCATGTGCTGGCCACATTGCGTGAGGGGTATCTGCCCTCTGTAAATCACACGTGGCTGTGCTGGTATCCTCGCTGCAGCTGCCTCTTACAAGTAGGGCAGCTCCTATCTTCTTGCCCTCTTAATGCTTCCTCCGGCTTTATAAATTCATCCCTAACAGGATTTCTTCCTTTACCTCCCAGCAACCCTTAAGCCATTCTCTTGTCCTAGAGTTTTGGTGCTATATCTTATCTTCAGGATTGATCCTGAAAGTGTTTATTTGCGTGAACAAAGCTTACTAATGCAAGCTGTCTTTAAAACAATCTTCAGAGTGCACAATAAGCCTGTAAAATGCCTGTTGGAAGCACTGCCTATAGGACCACAATATCAGTAGGAATCCAGGAGCACACACAGCTCCAAAGGCTCTGCTTTTGAGGATCAGCAATTTGTGCTGAGGCTTTACACCATTTGTACTGTGCTGGGTTTCAGGACATAAACAAGTGTCTCCATCTTCCTTGTTGGTAACGAACTGTCATAGTTTAAGCCTCTCAGCCATGCACTCTTCTCGCTCACTCACGGCCCCCTCTTTCTTACCCCGCTCCCGGAGGGATGGGGAGGAGAATTGAAAGCATGCAACTCGCACAGGTTGAGATAGGAACAGTTTAGTAACTAAGGTATAACACAAATCACTACTGCTACCACCAGTAATAATAATGACAAGGCAAATGCAAAGGAAAAGAATACAACTGCTCACCACCCGATACCAAGCCCAACCACGCAGTGCACCCTCACCCTTCTGGGTCTCTGCCCTCTGTTTTCACATCCTGGGCATGACGTGCTGTGGTATGGAATAATCTCTTTGGTCAGTTTGGGTCAGGTGTCCTGTCTCTGCTTCCTCCCAGCTCCCCTCCTCCCTGGCAGATCATGAGACTCAGAAAGTCCTTGGTCAGACCAAAACATTACCAAGCAGTAACTGAAAACACTGGTGTTATCAGCGCTGTTCCCAGGCCCAAAATCAAAAGCACAGCACTGCACCAGCTGCCAAGAAGGAGAAAAATGACTGCTGCTGCTGAACCCAGGACACTAGCCATTCCCTTTCCTTCTCTCACCTTCATCTTCACTCCTTTCCTTTCCCCTATTCAAGGTTCCTCCTTTTCTTCAATTTGTTGTTTCTCTTTTGTTGTCTCTAACTGTCTCTGCCCACCTCTTCACCTGCCTTGGTTACTTGCCCCTAGTCACACTTCTTGCCCCTGTCACACAGCTCTTCCAAGTTTTCTCCTGTTGCTTTTAACTCTATATTATTTTGTAACTTCCTTCTGTATTCCAGCAGCTGTGGCTGCTGTCTGTCTTAGCCCTTCCTTCACCTTCCAGAAATCCTTTTCTTCTGTCCAGCAGTACCCATCTTCTTTGTCCTGTTAGACATTAACTTATTTTTTATTATTGCTTTGCTATTTCTCCCATTCGCCTTTCCACCCCTGTTGTTCTTTCAAGTAACTTCAATCCTGCAGGACAGCTTGGAAACCTTGAGGCTTTTTTCTCATAACGCAACCAGAAGTGTCTTCTCTCTGATTATCGTTGCAAATGAAGATGCTTTGAAAATTATATTTTCTACTTTCATCATTATCATCCTTTCTAAAACTTATTTTGCGTCTATACTTCACACAGCTTCCTATTTTCACTCAGGTGGTTCATGGCAGAACATAGTCTCTACTGGTACTTCTGTAGCTATGTTCATATACCTGTGTACTGGTCCACTTTACTGGCCCACTGATGATACAATACCCAGTCAATGTTGCTACCCTGTAACTTGCTCAGGACCAGCAGCTTCATATTGTCTTCTAGCCCACCTTACTCCAATGTGGTTTATGACCTAGTGTGAGGAGACATAACAGCCTTCAAAATCCTATCTGCAGCCCAGGAAAAAAAAAATCCAACACAAAACCAAACCAAAAAACCCCAAACCAACCAACCAACTAAAAAACCCAACAAAACAAACACGCAAACAAAACACACACAAAAATCCCCAAACTGAACCAAGCCCAAGGATACTGCAAGGCAGTTTCCTCCCTTCTGAGTTCTTATAAGTTGTTTGATTTTCTGGTTTTGGGGTTCGATTCACAACAGAAATGTTCCTGTTGATCTTTCTTCTAACAACTACCCAGCCACCTTCCAAACTCGCTTGTGTTTTCAGCACTCTCAGTTTTTGATGAGAGTGAATATCACAGCATGATGACATACCATGTTTGTGTACTTCCTTTGAAATTTCTTCTCCTTATCATGTGCCATGCAAAGTCTTGAACAACACATTCCTGTCACCTTCACCAGGCCACTCCTGGTTTTATATCATTGCACCATACCACTTGGCTGTTGTCTCCTTTCCCACCCAGAAAACCCAGCTCAGGCTGCCTGGAGGCACTCCCCACCTCCAAACTCTCTCTCTTCTCTTACTCTGCTCTGTCTTTTCCAGCTACAGGCATCGGATATGTGAGATGTGGACATACCTTGGCATTACTAACAGCACTGAAATGCTTTCTGTTTGGTTTGCTGCTCCATCCCCCGTAACACCTAACATCCTGCTTGTCTTTCTGAGCACTGTGGAACATTAAGCAAGAAATAGCCACAATGATACTGGGACATTCTTCCTAAGCAGTAACAATTGATTTGGAGACTGTCACTGCCTTAACATCGTTTCTGAAAGTGCAATGGAAAAATTTAAAGATACAAAGTACAAAGCAATGCACACTTTTCTGAATTTGCTAAGACTGAATTTCTCTGAGGTCACTTGGCATCAGGAGGCTCTGCGGTAATTCTCTACCCAGGGTTCTGATTTTGACAATGAAAACTCTCAATTATCCCTCAGTTTCTTATTTTGCAACCATTCGCATGTGGGAAACTTCCATCTTTCTGACTCTTTGATTTCTTTACAAGTCTCTGGAAAGGAGCTGTTAACACACTTTCGGAAATGGAGGTGTTCTGTGTCATCTTGGCCACCCTCATCTACAAGGTCATTAATTTTTCAGAGAATTCTATTATATTTATAAAGCAAACATCTCTCGAGAAGGTCAAACTGCTTCTCACTCTTCAATATATATTTATCTGGTGTCTACTGTTAGTGGTTTAATTCTATTTGCAGCTAATTTGTCCCGTGGAGCAGTCCATAGCTTCAAGGAGTACACTTGGAGATCTTTTTCCAAAAAATCAGTTGAGTGCAGAGTTGTCACCTTCCCCTCCTGTGACACCAAGGACAATTCAAATGCTGGTTCAGCAGTTTCTCACTTGGCTTTCTTGTGGGTAAAAACCTAGTGACTTGTTACTCTTCATTTACTTTCAATCTGCCTATGGTGCTGTGTCATGAGTACCTCTTAACATTGCCCCAACAGCAGAATTGTTACAATTCTGTATTTTTTGTAGTGCAAATTCCTTAATTGCTAATGTTATTGATTGCCCTTATAAAGACAGAGTGCTTTCATTGCTGTAAGTGATGAAGACAAGTATAGTGTCAATAATTAGCTCATTATTCCCCATTCTGCGTTTGGACAACTTGTTCTTGGTACTCCATACAGCTCTTTCTATTCTTTTACTAAAATCCATCTTCTTGACATCAAACCTTTCCTCCAGTGTGTTAAGGCTGCTTTGAATTCTGATCCTACAACCCAAATGCCTGTTCCTCTTCCATGCATGATTTTTATAATTCTGCTATCTGCATTATTATTGAAAATATTGACTCATGGTTTCCAGGATGAAATTTGTGAAATGTCATTTAATGTCTCTCGAAAGCAAACCGATGGCAGTTACTCTAACCATGATCTTTCAACCATGCTCGAAGTCACAGTTTCATCTCAACTGTATTTCCCTAATTTAGTAATGAAACATTAAAAGCTTCACTCACATCTGCTTTTCCCCCTGCTTACACTACGGTGGCCAGTTACACTGTCAGAAAGGACATTAGACTGGTTTGATGTCAAGTATTGTAAAGATTCGAGTTGAGTGATCTTTATAATCTTGTTATGCCTGGGGGGAGCAGACAAGTGGATCGTGAGCTTGCTCCGCTTTCTTTCCAAACATCAGAACACCAACATCCTTATTATGTCCCCTTCTTAAAACCAGGTTTTGTGCTCAACCTTAGGGTTGCCCCTCAGGAACATCACCCATCTGTGAAGAGTCCTCAGAGGCACCTGCTTACAGCTCAGAGACTGTAAAAACTGGTGCTCCTGGTGCCACCAGGGAAGTGCCATCAGCCTCTGTTGAATTAAAATACCTCCCATCTATCTAAATACTCCTTAACATGTTCTTCCTTAATACTGTTCTTCCCTGATCTGCACTGCACTCTGCTGACATCTGTCTATAAGTCAACAATTTTCTTCAAAGACTGGGGCAGCCATGAAAACTTCCAGCACACTCTGCATTGCCCCATCAGTTGCTCCTCTTCATCCATTTCTCTTTTTCACCTAGCTGAGCCCTGGCACCATGCCTGTCTGGCAGGATGGACCTCAGTCACATTCCTTCTGCTCCCTTCAACCTTTCCTTTCAACCCATACAATACAAAACCCACCAAACACACCCCCTTAGATGCAGTTGGATGCAATTTCTGCCACACAGGGACCCTTTCATTTTTGCAAGACCAGGTACAGTGCCACCGCCATCAGCCCCTGCATATTTCGCATTCTGAGGTTGATCTATATTCCAGCATTACTGGATTAAAATGGGGTTCTCCTTGAATTTTCTGTAGCATTCAAAAATAAGATGGTAGAACAACTCTGAATACCACTGTTTCTCAGACTTTGTGACGTGAACATTAAAAATAGCCCTCTTTCCCCATTTTTTTTCATAGATTTAAACACCTACAATAGCAGTGGGTCACCTTTCTTCACCATCTTTAAACCTACAAATCATGAAGACACATGACCCAACGTAATTACAAACAAACAAGAGCTTACCAAATGCCAAGATGAAATACATATCTTGATTAACTTTTCCTCAGTTTTTAGTGGCTTGTTTGCAGCTCACAGCTTTGTAACTCTCCAAGTTTGAGTACAAAATATTGTGCTTCTATCCTATGTTTTCTCTGGGAATTAGTATATTGCACAGAGCACTGTGTCCCCTGCAGTGCATGTTGCTGGATAAGGGCAGCTTTCCAACAGGGCCTTGACTAGCCATAATTTATGAGTAGACTGAGGAGAACACACTTCCTGCCATTCTCCTACCCAGCATGGCATGAAGGCTGTACAACATAGTGGTTGCAGCACAGGAGGCACCACACAAGGAACCTAGCAGTCTCCACCTAGGGAGAGAGAGCCCAGAGCTGAGTGCCATGGCATAGCTGGCAGGGATGGGGGACTTTTCATCACTTTCATTGTTTTCCAATTAAAATTCCTTCTGAAATCTGGCTCAGCAAGCTCCACACATTCCCTTGCCTTGCGTCAGTGGTAGGAGAGGCTGTTGATCCGCTACACCACAGAACAGCGCGAGCTGCAGAGCTTGTGTCTACAAAGTTAAGTGTGTGATGGTTTCAGAGGGTAGGGGGAGAGCATCCTCAGTCTCTGCACCACAGGAGGGGTGGAGGCATCACCCAAGCGTGAGGTACGCAAGGAAGAAACAGGCACCAGGTGTCTCTGCCCCAGCTGTCAGCTTCCTGGGGTGGCAGGCCCCTCTGCTCAGGGTGGGAGGTTTGGAGTCAGCTGCAGCCAGAGCCGCCAGCCATAGTATTGCTGATGGCGCAAGTAACCAAAGGGACAAAGAGTATGACACAGCCGCATGTCAACAGTATTTCCTGAGACAGGATCTGTTCTGACATCTCTTCCCTGATCTGACACCCTAAGATTACCATAAGGGATGGAGAGGACAGGCTGTCCCAGAACTTCATGAAATCTGATTATAATAATGTTAGTGTTAGCCCAGTTTGCCAAACCCACCAGCACCACTCCTCAAGGATGTCATCCCTTGGACCCAGAAAAGACCGTGTTAATCTGGCTCCATTACTTCAGCAGCATATTTTCGCTTTTCTCTTGAGGAAAATACATCAGATCTTGTTTTTTTCCTGAAGAACTGAAACCGTATCTCGATTTAACTCCTCAAGGAAGAAATACTCTCAGGTCTTAATGAGATTATTCTAACAAGAGTGTAAAATAGGTCTCCGTCTACTGCAGATATATTGCCTCCGGCAGAGAAAAGAGGGTATGATTTATAGGTGGGAAGAGTATGCTGCATTACTAATTACGAACTAAAATGCCAAGAAAGGTTGACAGTGACCTCTCTCACAATTGTTCTGGTTACTTCCAAAAGATCTTATTTCAAAGATGAAGAATACTGGGGGTTTTCTGGTGCACATTGGAAGTGTGGACCTGACACTCCTCCGGCACATCCTGTGAAGCCCTGCAGCACTTTTTACTCTGTTGGAGCGGCTATAAGTGCCACAGTAAATCTTGGGCTTAAAAAAAAAGCTTCAGTTGCTTCATTCACCCTCAGCCTCAGCAAGACTCAGTTTCTGGGGCAGAAGTATCTCATGATACCTTGAACCAGTGGGGGGGACCTGGCAGAGTAATGATGGCTTTAGAGAGGTTGCATCACCCTGAAAGCTGATGCTCTAGCAACGCACAGGAAGCACAGTGACTAAAATAAATGCCACTCTACTCCAGTTGTTGCTTTTTCATGGAGTGTCTCAGTGAGTTCATGAGCCATGAAATGCCTTTCGGCGCTGTAACATTTGGGAGATAAATATTGACATTGCAGGGGGAAAAAAAGGTTGTTCATTGTTCAGTGTACTTCACCTCAGGAGTTATCAGTTAATTTTAAAGACAGCTTGTCACCCCAGTGAAGGCAGGGGCAATACTGTCACACTGTGTGGCTGCAGTGGCAAACAGTTGTGCTGAGCAATCTGTGAGCAGTGTCTGGACTGAATCTCCTGAGTGCAGCTGCCACAAACACTCAGGGACAGCAGATGTGTGAGGGCAAGCCATAGTGGAGTGCCATTGATTCACAGCCTGAACGGGCAGGCTAATGGGATCTCATGATGGAGCTGCCATTGATCACTTAACCAGCAGAGCACTCCCCAGGAACTGGACCAGAAAAGCTATTTATTGAACAGAAAGAAATGAGGCTTCAAAAGGCAGTAACTGGGGAATGACTGTCAACAGGTAAAGAATGTTTTGCTGACACAGGAGGAGTCAGGAGAGCAGGGAAGGCTTGGTAACTTCAGAGCTGTGACAAGGGGAATGGGACTGGCAAAAAATCCGGGGGGAGGACATGAACCAAGGCAAAATCAAGAAGGACATGAATCAAGGCAAAAATGAACAGAATGTCTAGAACACGAGGGACATTTTGTCATAGAATCACAGAACGGTTTGGATTGTAAGGGACCTTAAAGATCATCTAGTTCCAACAGAAGATTGTCCTTCTTATGTTGGGGCCCCAGAGCTGAATGCAGTACTGCAAGTGAGGTCTCAGTAGAGCGGAGAAGAGGGGGAGAATCACCTCCCTCAACCTGCTGGTCACACTCCTTTTGATGCAGTCCAGAATATGGTTAGCTTTCTGGGCACAAGCACACATTGCCAAGTTATATCGGGCTTCTTGTCAACCAAAACCCCTCAGTCCTTCTCCTCAAGCCTGCTCCCAACCCATTCTCTGCCCAACCTGTATTTGTGCTTGGGATTGCCCTGACCCATGTGTAAGGCTTTACACTTGGCTTTGTTAAACTTCTTGAGGTTTGTACAAATACACCTCTCAAGCCTGTCAAAGTCCCCAGTTTATTTATGCTGGTTTGTGATAAGGAAATAAAGTTTAGAGGCAGTGGAGAACCACATGGAAAAAATAAGGGGAGCCACCTGGGGTTGCTGGGTGCAGAGGATGGGGAGGATTTAGCCAGAAATCCATGATGGCTAAGCTTTGAAAGCCCCCTCAACAGGCAGGATAAGGCCAGGGCCAACATGAAGCATTAGATAAGCTCCACAAAGAGAAATTAAAATTAGAAATTGCAAGAACATGCCTGCTTCATCTCTGTTTGAATACCAGCATTATTCCTGAACAGCCAAGAGTTTACTAGGGCATTTTAAAGTCACATAAGTCGGTCAGCTTGTTGCCAGAATCTGCTTATCCCCAAAACACATGAAATTACTTCCTGACAGCCAGCAAATGAGAAACAGGCAGCAGCGAGACATGTCAGCAGCAGCCCAAGGACATATTGACAAGGCAGAAGATTCTGGAAAGCACATTTCTCATTTGCAAGTGCATTTTGCTGCATTATGCCTAGGTCCAAGAGTGCCAAAGAAGCTGCTACTTGCAATAGCGATGCTGCTGCATGGCCCAAGGCCATGTGTTCTGTCTGTGGGCTCATTCCCACAAGCAGAAGAGGAGCAGAAAACATCTCACTTGGCCAATGCTTTGCTTCAGGGTGAGTCAATAATAGAGCCCGGTGTGCCCACCCCTAGCCTGGTAGATGTGGCGCTTGTCTGCTTCTTTGTGGCAGCAGAAAGATGAATTTCCCCCCAGTGCTATCGGCTTTTATAGAGTTCCCAGTCCTGGGAGAAATCATCCTGCCTAGCCTCGGTTTGGCCACTGCTCACCAAAGGGCTGATGGTGCTCGGGTGGTGACACAAAAGGAGTTCTGCTGCTGTATCTTCAGAGGGATTTCAGATGTATGCTAGTGGGCAAAAAGTCTCATTAGTAGAGTAGATTAGAGTTAGTTTTAATTACAGAGAGAAGCTTTTTTCTTTTTTCAACTTTTAATTAAAGATGAGTTAGAACTGTTACATATTTAAAATGTTACTTTCGCTCAAGCTAGAGCTTACATTGCTAAAAGCAGTATTCTTTCCTGTGATGATACAGTAAAATGTTGGCCGAGCATCTGAGAGGAGTTTTCTTAGCATCCAGCTGGGGGACAGTGTGAAACCAAACAAGTTCTTTACTTTTTTCCCCCCTGGAATACTTTGCAAAGGTTTTGTTCTCGTGAACACATGCAGCCACCTCTGGTGAGTCAATGCAGCTCTGTACTCTCCACTGGCAGAGGATCCTGAGCAGCCCACCCTGGCCTGTGCTGTGTGTCCTCATTCCAGGGCCCTTCATGGGACCAGCTATGGCGGTGGAAGGAGGGTGGTGAGCTTCCTGCCTGGGTCCTTTGCCAGGCAGTCAAAACCAGTGGTGTCCCACCTTCCAATTCATCACTCCCCTCCTTTTGCGGTGTCCAGGCTCTGAGCCCCTATCCCCCTATCCTCCACACCCTCTGCCATGCCTTTGACTGACACTGACCTGACCTTTGGTAAAAAGGTAAATAAAAGGTAAGAGCCATTTCACGCATGTGACAGAAGGTAACACCATGGGGTCTGGTGCTTCCCGCTGCGCTTCCTTCCTGATGCTCACACCACCCGCCCGTGACTGCCTGTCTTAGAGCTCCCTTTTCCTGTTTCTGTGCAGCCGGCCACAGCGGCAGCGACGGGAGGCCCATGGTGAGGGACACAAGCAAGGCAGGTAGGTGAAACCTTTCTGCTGCTGGCTCAGCCTTCCCTCCAAGCACCCCTTCTGCAGAGCTGAGCCCCCCCATGGGCTGTCCATCACACCACTCATCCCTCTGCCACTGCCTGCAGTAAAAAGCACAGTCGAGCCTGTTCACATGCCCACAGAGGTTTTGCCAGTGACTTGCTAATATCTCTCCCCCACCTCAGCAGGGTATAAATCTTCCCCGGTACATGCTCACAATGCCTACAGGTCTTTCAGAGACTAAGCTAAGTTTAAAGCAGAAGCAGCAGACACCTTTCAAAATGCCCGAGGGATATTTGTGACTAGAGCTCACTAACGGAGGTAGATGACTTCCCATTCTTAGGAATTATTAAAATGAGACTGAGCATCTTTCTAAGATACTTCATAGTCCAGATAAAGCTCTGGGCTTGAGAGACGAGCCGCTGATAACACCACTTAAGTCTCTGTTAGGAAATTGTTGTATTGGCTTCTTGTGGTACAACTGCCCAAGAGTCTGTGGGAAGTACAGCATGGCAAAGCAGTCCTCATTTAGGAGGACCTTTATCTCAGGAACATATTGTCCACCAAGTTGCTTTGTTTCCTTTTGATCTGTTACTATTTTGTCTTGTGTGTATTCAGACAAGTGCCTCTCTGACCACGCCATCTTTCCTTAAACCAAGAACCAGCAAAACCTTTCCTCCTGTTTCTTAGCCCTCCTGCTGCCCAAGTGGCTGGTATGCAGCTCGCTTTGAGGGCAACAAGACTTACCCTACATGATGGAGCAACCAAGAAGCTGCTGCCACCATCATTCCAGGCCAAACACTGGGGGAGCTTTACAGCATTTTGCACCTTGGATGTGGAGGAGGAGCAAAGCATCCTCTGGCCAGAATTTGGTGCAACTCCAACAGTTTCTGGAATGACCCTCCCAGGCTCTTTAATGCTCCTTTTTATCCTCATTAGAAATCTGGGGCAGGAGCTAATAATTTTATACCAAGTTAGAGGATGGCTTGCCTCCTGGCCTGCTTCCCAGCCTGTCTCCATTTTGTTCTTGGGCAACAGCCAGTAGCTTATTTGGTATATTGTTTCCCTAATTCCTGGCCTCATGGAGCATCACAACTCCATGTCAGAAACGCCTCCCTTTGTTTATATTTCCCCACTGACCCCCACACACTATTCCTCCAGCCCACACCTTGCATGATTTCCTCCAAACTGTGCTATAAGCAGGGATAATCTTACAGGGGCAAAATGTCACCAAACAAATGCTTTTCTCAAGGCCAGAATTACCACAACTGCCTAAGCTGTATGGTGAGCACAGGGGCTATTTATTAGTGACACACTGCCAGCCACTGAAGCAGTTATGTGCTTATGGTCTATGGCATAAATGGTCTGAGGGTTAATGGAGCTAGGTGGGTGCATACTTCTCACAGGCACTGCTCAGGGCTCACAGCTGTGCTTCTCTCTTCCTGGTAGCCCAATCCTAAAACGAAGCCCTGACATCACCAAATCTCCCCTGACAAAGTCAGAGCAGCTGCTGCGAATAGATGACCATGACTTCAGCATGAGACCAGGGTTTGGAGGTATGAAACATGCCCATTTGTCATTGTTTCTGCTTTACACTGTCACTTCTTTATACTGTAGGATGTACTCAGGCGAACAAGCAGATTGGCAAGCAGAGCATTTTCCATCTCTAATTTTTGTTATTTTGTGTTGTGACTTCATGACATGCTCAGGTGGAGAGGGGTGCAGTGACATAGCCTTCTTCCTTGGATGAGCAAACTAGTGTGCTGAAAGGCCTGGAAATGTGATTACAGACAGTATAATATTCCTGGTATTCAGCGACACTTTCTTTTGATAAAAATCTGCAAATACACCTTATGTTTATTCCTGGATGATGGGAAATCCTAAGATTTCACCCTGCTACAGTGATTTGTGTGCATAATCAAATAACTGTACCATGTCTACTGACCTGGCTGTTTCATTTGTAACCCAAAAGCCAATATATTTACTGTTAATGCTTCCTCATAGTTTTGTGGTTGTGCGGTAGAGCAACAGAAGCTTTCAGGAAAATGGATGAAGGAGAACACATTTTTTTTCAGCCCATCAGATTGGAGAATGCTGTAATTTATCTACCCTTTCTGGCTGACAGATGGTCATTCAAATCCAGGATACCATTATATACTCTGATGGAAGAAGGTTTTACTGCTAAATGCTCAATATACCAAATACCAGCATGTTCAATTAATTTTAAAAGGTTTCAGTTTCATCGCAGACTGCTAATGTGAGCATTATTTGTCTTGACAGAGCTCCCGTAGTGTAATTGCCAGAGGTATACAAGAGCCAGTCAAAGCCTGGAGAAGGGAGAAAAGATCAAAATCCCTATTACACTGAGTCACAGACAGACCTCTGGGGAGCCCCAGGCTCAGTGGCACATGCCTGTGTCTTGCAACACATCCCCTCCCGTCACTCTGTCTTTCCCACAGCTGAGCAATGAGTGATGTGAAAGTCCCATACACAGTGCAGCTAGCTCTCAGGGCTGTTACTAGCCTGAGAGGGAAGCAGAAGAGAGGGAAAAATTTGGAGTAAATCTCCCACATTCCCTTAGCTGTGCCAACACTGTCCATGTAAATGGATGTTCTGCTGGGCACCTGTCTTGAGAGCCCTGGACCCAAGCGCTAGGGCTAAAAGCAATGAAAATTGCATTTAAGCTTTTAAGGGACACGTGTAGGATGGCACAATAAAAAGAGAAAGCCTGTAATAGGTGGATGTCATTGCTGATTTTGGTTGTTATTAGGTTTTTGTTATGAATTCCAATAATTTCTGCTTCCAATTTGTTTACTGTCATTTCTATTTCATACTGAGCATCCATTTTTATCTCTAAGATATGAAAGCCAGAGGATTACTTTGTCTCACCAGGTTTATGTTCTGCAAACTTTTAATTTTTTTCCCACCAGGCCCTGCAATTCCTGTTGGGGTGGATGTCCAAGTTGAAAGTCTGGACAGCATTTCTGAGGTGGACATGGTAAGAGTCACAGAAGAGCTAAGGTCAGATGGGACTTCTGGAGACTGCCTAGCCCAAGCCCCTGCTGAGAACAGGGCCAGCTAGAGCAGGCTGCCTGGGTTTGTGTCTGTGGGATTTGCATACCTCCAAGGATGAACACTCCACAGCCTTTGAGAGGCAGATTCATGTTTGATCTGAGTCTGCTGACAATTGCTTCTATTGATCTCCTGCTACCATTTAATCTCCCTTTAAGCAGAAGGCAGAAACCTGACATCTTCTTTTCTCTAAGACAAGATGATACAGCACTGCCAAGACTGTCCCAAAAGATGTGGGTTTTTACATTTTCTTAAGAAGTGATAACACGTTTAAAAGTTCCAAGGAGACCAGTTAATGTGTTGGTTTTAAAGCACTTTGATATACTGCAGACACAGGCTCTCTTCAGCCACGTCCTGAGGTGGCCCGGGGCCAGCTAGCTCCCAACCAGAAGTCATGAGCCATCCTGAGAGCAGCACTCATTCAGACTGTTAAGTCCTCCTCTCAAAGGGCAGCCACAATGAGCTCTGAGGGGAGAAGCTTCTACAGAACTTGCCTTTTGGCAGCTTTAGCAGTTTTATCACCCTAGCTGTGTGCTGGCAACCAACATAAGGCTCTGTTGTTTATTAGGTTTTTGTTACGAATTCCACAGCTTACTATAGCTTTTATACATATATATACAGTATCTTCACACTAATAGTGAAGTAGGATTTCAGGGGCATGCAGGGCTAATACTGGTGCTCTGCACAGGATAAATTCTGTACAGAGTCTCTGTTCTTCGTTTCCTACCATGAAACTAATAATGTAAAACCAGTCAGTTTTCAAATGCTCTCAAAGGGATGCAGATTTTGGTCTTGTTGACTTTTGCTGGAAGGGCTTTTTTTATCACTAAACACTGCCGAAAGAAAGATGTTATTTCTGCAGGAGATTTTCCATGGGAAGATTCTCCATGCACACAGGACATATAAACAACAGCCTGTGCAGAAAAGTAGCAGCATAGAAAGGGAACAGCTATTTCAGCTTTTGAGTGAGCTGGGTATCTACAGTCAAACAATAACTTGCAGGGTACAGCAGGGTTGCAATGCTGAGGCACATAAGGGTGCACATTTCCCCCCAGCCCTGGGGAGCCCTCCAGATGGCTCTTCTGCCTCCAGTGCTCTTGGCTCTCTGACTGAACCCTACAGCTTGTGGTTTGTCCCAGAGAGGAGAAGTCACTGCTATGCCAATAAGGTGTTTGCTGTGACACAAGCCTGTTTGTTACAGGACTTCACCATGACGCTTTACCTAAGGCACTACTGGAAAGATGAGAGACTGTCCTTCCCCAGCACCAACAACCAAAGCATGACCTTTGATGGCAGGCTGGTGAAGAAAATCTGGGTCCCTGACATGTTCTTTGTCCACTCCAAGCGTTCTTTCATCCACGACACCACTACAGACAATGTCATGCTGCGGGTCCAGCCGGATGGGAAGGTACTTTACAGCCTCAGGTAAAGCTGCATTCAGTCAATGGGAGTTATTAGTGGAGTGAGAGAGAAAATGGTTTAATTGATTCCTGTAAAGTGCTTTTGCATGACTCCATACTGAAAAAAAGAAGCATAACAAAGAATGAGTGTGCTAACTATCCACCAACATCTGAGTCCCTGTGCAAGTTCATTAAGTGCTTGTCACAGAAAGTCAATCTCTGTGCCAATGTTGCTGCTTCCACCAGTGTGACTTTGCCTTGTGTGCATTGTTATCCCGTGCTCTTGCTATCAGAAAGCTGTAGCCAGATGTCATAGTCCCCTTGCGGCATCTCGCTGGGGACCAGTGGGCTGTGGGGCACACTGATGAAGAGGCAAGGCATGATGTAAGGAATAGGGCAGTTTCTAGTAGCAAACAGAAGTCCAATGCAGCTATAGTTATCCACTGTACAACAAAGTTTCCGGACCTAGTAAAATGTGCAATTTCTATTCTAATAGGTAGTTATGAAGAAACATAAACTATATCAAGCACAACTTGAGCTTTATGATAAGCAACAAACCACGTAGAATATTCTTTAGCATCTGAAGTGACAAGCTTCAGAGCAAGGGTATATGGCTCCAGGTGACTCACATGTATGGTTAAAGCAAACCAAACCCTTGACTTTGGCTTTTCCTGCCTAGTTGCTCACTTTTCATGTGAAATGCATAAAAGCTCCTCAAAGGGATGTTTTGGGTAGACTTTGTTTTGTCCTCTAGTTTGAGGGGTGATCCCAATCCTGGCTTTCTCCCTTATTTTCCAATGGGTTGATCAGCTTTGGCAGGAACAGTGCTGACCTAAGTCTGAACGTTATTAAAGCAGGAATTTTTTCTTTCTGATAACTAACACTTTCATACTTGGAGAGCTTTCATGCTGTTATACTAGGTGGGGAGCATCTGTCAGTCTCCAAAAGAAACTAAAATCAGTGCTTTTGTTCTCCTTGGCTGCAGCTCCACTCAGTTAGAAAACAAGTCTTGCCAAATGACCTGTAAGAACTTATTAGAGGGGAAACTGCTGTACAATATTCGGATGTAAGAATGTCAACAGCCTCCACAGCAATGAAATAGTAAAACACATACTAAAGAAACAAAGCATCAGATGACAGATAATGTATTCTGAAGGACAGAAGAGAATGAAAATCTGACTGATAGGAGGTCAGTATCAGCAAAATGCATACGTAGGTTTAACTAATGATAAGATTGCAGAAGCTGTGAAGACCTTTAAGTGCATTTTAGACAGCAACCTTAGGAGTGGCAGAGGTAAAGCTGAGCCTTCCATGAAGTGAGAAATTAATCTTCCCAGCCTGCTGAGGTGTTTTATGATTTTATGAAAGGAAGGCAAGCAAATAAAGTCTTGATTCCCTGTGGGGTATCAGTTTGACAAGAATTTTCTTGTTCTACGACATTTTTGTCTTCCCGTACCTTGGAATTCAAAGCCTAAAGAATGACTGCCTTCTCCTCATTAAACCTATTTCTTCACTCAGCACATCAGACAAGGTTCAGGTATTCCTTAGTCCTTTGCAAAGTTTGCTCAGGCCCTTAGTGCAACAAGAAAAAAGACAATAATATATCATATTGCTGCATGATACCAATCTTCTGCACAGCAAGCCTTTATGGTGTCTAAAGAAAATGGGAATAGAAAAAGATCAAACTACTCAGATCCTGCCATGCACAGCCTTGTGCCTAAACAGTTGTCCTTTATAAAATGGTGGTGAATGTCTTGAATAGCAAATTGGCAGAGTTTAATTATTTTATTCAGTGGCAGCTGAAAGTTGGAGTGCTTGATGTATGCTAGGGAAGTACAAAAGTTTGTCACCCCTTAGGAGCAAAAGGGATCATTGCTGCCTGCCTGCTTTTCTGAATGCCTTTACCTATAGATTGTATTTTTCCTTGATGTCTGCTCTTTTAAGTTTCTTTGCCAGACTTCATCTCCTCTTGTCTTGGAAACCACTGTGGACCTCACTGGCACCTAAACAATAAGTCTGAGCCAAGCACTTGCACTCAAAGAATAAATCCAGATAGGAAAGCGACAGAGAATCATAGAGTAGTTAGGGTTGGAAAGGACCTTAAGATCACCCAGTTCCAACCCCCCTGCCATGGCCACGGACACCTCCCACTAAACCATGTCACCCAAGGCTCTGTCCAGCCCGGCCTTGAACACCACCAGCGATGGAGCATTCACAACTTCCCTGGGCAACACATTCCAGTGCCTCACCACCTGCACAGGAAAGAACTTTCTTCCTCATATCCAATCCAAACTTCCCCTCTTTAAGTTTGAACCCATTACCCCTTGTCCTATCACTACAGTCCCTCATGAAGAGTCCCTCCACAGCATCCCTATAGGGCCCCTTCAGACACTGGAAGGTTGCTAGGAGGTCTCCCTTCAGCCTTCTCTTCTCCAGACTGAACAGCCCCAACTTTCTCAGCCTATCTTCATACAGAAGGCGCTCCAGTCCCGTGATCATCCTCGTGGCCCTCCTCTGCACTTGTTCCAACACTTCCATGGCCTTTTGATGTTGAGAACACCAGAACCGCGCACAATACTCCAAGTGAGGTCTCACGAGAGCAGAGTAGAGGGGTAGGATCACGTCCCTCGACCTGCTGGTCATGCTCCTTTGGATGCAGCCCAGGATACCGTTGGCTTTCTGGGCTGCAAGCGCACTGCAGCCAGCTCATGTTCATTTTCTCATCAACCAACACCCCCAAGTCCTTCTCTGCAGGGCTGCTCTGAATCTCTTCTCTGCCCAACCTGGAGCTCTGCCACGGATTGCTCCGACCCAGGTGTAGGACCTTGCACTTGGCATGGTTAAACTTCATCAGGTTGGCATCAGCCCACCTCACAAGTGTGTCAAGGTCCCTCTGGATGGCATTCCTTCCCTCCAGTGTATCAACTGAACCACACAGCTTGGTGTCATCAGGCAAACTTGCTGAGGGCGCACTCAATCCCACTGTCCATGTCACCGACAAAGATGCTGAACAAGACCGCTCCCAACACTGATCCCTGAGGGACACCGCTCGTTATTGGTCTCCAAGTGGACATTGAGCCATTGAGCACAACTCTTTGCGTGTGGCCATCCAGCCAGTTCTTTATCCACCCAGTGGTCTACCTATTAAATTGATCTCTCCAATTTCGAGACAAGGATGTCGTGTGGGACAGTGTCAAACGCTTTGCACAAGTCCAGGTAGATGACATCAGCTGCTCTACTCCTGTCCATCCGTTCTGTAGCCCCAGCATAGAAGGCCACCAGATTGGTCAGGCAGGATTTCCCCTTAGTGAAGCCATGCTGGCTGTCACCAGCCACCTTGTTGTTTTTCATGTGCCTCAGCATGCCTTCCAGGAGAATCCGCTCCAAGATTTTGGCAGGCACAGAGGTGAGGCTGACTGGTCTGTAGTTCCCTGGTTCATCCATTTTCCCCTTCTTGAAAATGGGGGTTACATTTCCCTTTTTCCAGTCATTGGCAACTTCACCTGACTGCCATGATTTTTCAAATATGATGGAAGTGGCTTAGCAACTTTATTTGCCAGCTCCTTCAGGACACGGATGGTTTTCATCAGGTCCCATGGACTTGTATACATTCAGGTTTCTAAGATGGTCTCGAACCAGATCCTCTCCTACATTGGGCCCAGGGTCTTCATTCTCACAGTCCCTGCGTCTGCCTGTAATTCCCTGGGTCATCCATTTCCCCCTTCTTGAAAATGGGAAAACTTGAAAATGACAACTTTCTCCAGTTGTCAGGACTTCACCTGACTGCCATGATTTTTCAAATATGATGGACAGTGCCTTAGCAACTTTATTCACCAACTAACATCAGTAAGAGCTCGCACTTGCAGAAGGACTACTAACATAAGGGACTGCACTGTGTTTTCATCATTAAGTGACAGATGTCTGTCTACCATTAGCACTGCTATAATTCATGAATTCTTTCTCCATTATGACTTATACTTCTATGTTCATTTACTTTCCTAGAGTTCAAGACAGTTGAGTCAAGATTTATGGATGTTTCCAGTGCAAACACAAAATCATGCTATTAAAAATGAGATAATGAGACTATAGCAAGACCAGAGCTTTTGATTGATGGGGAAGGGCATTTCAATGGTCTTTATATCACACCAGCTCCAGCATTGCCTGTGCCCTCTGGTGGCTGATACCCATGTGTGGTCACTGGATTCTCATTTAGCAGCTGGAAAATCAGAGAGCAGAGACTAAAACCTACCTGTTTCCCTCATGCCACCAGGATGGCTTTGGAAAAACTGAAATTATTTTACCATACAAAGCATCCATTGAAAGCACAGATCTCTGCAGAGAGATGTTTGCTGACAGTCAAAAGAGGGAGAAGGTCCCTGTCTGCCCTTTCCCATTTTCTCCTCCAGTATTTTCTGTCATCTAGTAGCAATTTGTCACAGCCTAACTCTCTACTCACTTCTTTTAACACTGGTTTGCTTAGAAGAAGAAATGGCTTTAACTAAATTGGAATGGCTTTATCTGAGTGGAAGATGCTTGTTTTCAGTGGACTCTTACTGGCCAGATAGTTAATGAAAGAACCAAACTCACAGCTTTATTATTTTACAGTCGCATAAGAAGACAAGCTTTTAATGGAGTGGGTTTTATTATTTCTAGAGTTACGGTAACAGCAATGTGCAACATGGATTTTAGTCGCTTCCCACTGGACACGCAGACATGCTCCCTGGAGATTGAAAGCTGTAAGTAAAGAGAAGGGGAGCCAAGGGCTGCACCCCGTGGGCACCCAAACTGTGTTTCATTATATCAATAATTATACCAATAATTAAGTTGTTGCTACATGCATGGGGGCTCTCACCAAAGTCACTGCAACACTAAGAAAAACTCCCTGCCCCTATTTTTTCACTGGAATTAGACGGTGTTTGCTTTGAAAAACCAGCTGTGAGCACTGCCTTGCTAGTGTCCCTGAAAGCCAGGCTGCCTCACTGCCACCCCATCCCCAGGGCCACTTCCCTGCACGTTAGCCGTCTCCAGCTGCATCCGCTTGCCCATGTGCCCTCAAATACATAAATAAATGGCCTTACACCCTTCTTGCGGACCGTCTGCTCATCTGTGGTGTAGCAACCATGATGGGACACTGACATTAGTCACTTTCCTCTTACATTTCTTCTACCTATTTGAGACAAATGCAGCTTATACCCCCATGTAGCTCCTTTGTTTCAGGTATGATGCACATATGAATTGGCTAGATTGCAAACAGAAATATTTTAAACTTCTCCCTTTTTAGGAGGTTTTCCCTTCTCCTTCTTAAGATTGCAGTAAGAAATTATAATCTTAATTCTATTTTAAAGCATTTATGGGTGATTTTTTTCCCCCTGTCTGGGAAGAGCTGATACAAAACCCATCTGAAAGGATTAACATTACTATATTTCCACATGTATTATAGTAGCAAGACCTGTAATGTTCATGTGTGCACACAGGCAGAAAGCTTACCCAAGAGTTTTTCCTCCTGCATGCCTCAGATCATCAGTAGATTGTTCCTCCTGTTACCCTAAGCAGGCCCTTTCTTCTAAGGCTCCTTTCTTTGCTTCTGATTTTAGGATGTTTAGAAGGGACAATTTTTGAAGTTCTGATGTGATGGGTTACCCAACATACATATTATGTGTGTGAAATGATGCTGTACTAGGCATCAGGCCTGAGGGCTGTGACAAGGGGCAAGTCCACTCCTTGCCGCAGACATACCCACCATTGGCATGGCTCTCAGTTAGGTGGTGGCATTTGGCTTTTCCAGCCAGGACCTCACAGGGAGCCTGGAAGGTGTGTGGGACACGCTGGGCTGCAGGTGCGACACCTCAGTGCAGTGGCACTGCACAGGTTCTCTTTGCTGCCCTAGATGCTTACACTGAAGATGACCTTATGCTCTACTGGAAGAACGGGAACGATTCCCTAAAAACAGATGAGAGGATATCGCTGTCCCAGTTCCTGATCCAGGAGTTTCACACCACCACAAAGCTCGCTTTTTACAGCAGCACAGGTGAGTACCAGAGTGTCTGTCAGAGAGTGGGCTAGGGGAAAAAGGGGTGCAAGCTGTCCGTTTAGACCTTGGCCGTGAAGGATTATCCACTGGGAGGCCTCTCTGTGGCCCATGAGACCTGCTTCTTTTCTATGCTGAAGCTGCTGTCCCTGCCACAGACTTCTATCTTGATAGTTATATAGTCTGGAAAGACAACCCTCCTCCAAGAACACATCAAGCCTTAGCAAGAGTTAAACTCTTCAAGTGTACAGGTTATATTGTCTTCTCTGGAAGTTATGGTCCTGAAAGATGCTTTGACTTTAATAGCTGGTTCCATAAAGAGTCCTTTCTGTAAACTGCAATTATCTGTGGTCATTAACAGTGTTTTTCTAAAAGCAAATGAGGCGCTTTTCCCCTGATGCAACATGACCTTACCTGGAAGTACTTTGGTATCGGTGTGACTTCTCTTTTTCCTTCTCTCTGTTATACAGGGTGGTACAATCGCCTCTATATAAACTTCACTTTACGCCGACACATCTTCTTCTTCTTGCTCCAAACCTACTTCCCTGCCACCCTCATGGTCATGTTGTCCTGGGTGTCCTTCTGGATCGACCGACGAGCAGTTCCCGCCAGAGTCCCATTAGGTAAAAACCAACCCTGCGGTCAGCAGACCTAAGAGACAATTGCTGCAGCTGCAGCCTCGACCATCAAGATGAAATCCCCTGTGCTAAGCAATGCCCCCATTGCTTTGTGGCACGGAAATCAGCTATGCCACACATGTGTCCCCCATGCAGGGGCCTGGCCCTGGTACAAACTCTCCATCTGCCTTGCAGTACCAAGAAATTACCTTCCCTGCTTGCACATTGCAGTGTGAGGGATTCAGTTTTCCATTTTGCAACATCTTTCAGACAGATGAAGCCATATGTCAGAGGAGTCACCATGGGAGCAGAACTATGCTACGGATATAAATCTTCCAAAGCAGGTGCCTTGCCCTTAGCAAAGTGCTGTTTTTCGTTTTTCAGACTTTGAGACCCAAGCTTGTTTCTGCTTACTCCAGGCAACACACACCTCATGATTTTATTTATCATTAAAATCATATTCCTCACTGGAGAGGATATATAGAGGCATAACAGAGACAGCAAATGGGGCAGTTATCCATGTCTGTGTTTAGAAACAGCATCCATTGCCTTGTGACCTCATTAAAAACAACATAAGGGTTTGGGCTATGGCTTTTTGGAAGACATAGGCACTGCTTTATCAGCATGCTTTAGTTCCCAGATACTTCTGCGAATTCAGTCCTTTATGCTTTTATGCATCATTTCAACTTTCAAAGGGATCATAAATGTGACATAATTAGCCCCTGAAATAAGAGGACCGCAGAAAGCCTCCCTCAGAGCCAGGATAACACTGAACTACAGGGATTCTCGCCTTTGCTGATGTGCTTGTTGTGCTCCCCCATGGTGCAACATGAGGCAGTGTTGCCCTCTAGGACCCCATTAGTCTCTGCTCTTGCTTCAGGGAAGGCACAGACCAGGCATGAGTGACTTCCCACAAAGCGGGACTTCCTAGGAGCAGATGGAAAACAGGCCTGGAGAAATGAGTGGAAGCAGTAGCAGCAGCAGATGGGCTTCCTGTCTGTCCATGCTATGGAGGGGCTGAACTAGAAGATGAGATACTGATTCGGATGAAAACTCCAGGAACAAACTCACCAACAAAGTTTTCTAGTTGACAAGCAGGTATTCTTTATTACGGGCGCCAGGAGACACGGGGGATAGCTCCTCCTAACGTGTGTCCACCTATTGCTACACAAGCAGTCCTTACATAGCTACAGAGCGTACATACGTATTCATGAGGCTACGTATGGATTATCTCACTTTCCAGAAAGTTCCCCGCATGCGTACAAAAATGTGGTGGTGGTCTCTGAGGGTCGTTTACTTCTCCCAACAATCTTCATCACTGCTGGCAGCCTTTGAAGCACGCGCAGTAGATGCTTATACCAGCTTAATCGGTTCGTTAGCACCACAGACATAATAATCATCCCATCCTCCTGCTTATCAGTTAATTTAACTGCAGCCTATCCTGGGCCCCTGCCTTTCCTTTCCAGATACTCCCCATCTTTATGTCCTGTTCTTCCAGCCTGTTTTTCTTACACTCATTGTGTACTACGGTCATAAAGGCCTAAACTACATCAACTACAGCAGTTTATCTTATACAAGGATTCTCAGCATGCTCTCTAGCTGTACTCTATATTTTTTCTCTGTATATCATAGCATCTCAGTAATTTTCCATTACTACTGTTACAAAGCCGTCAAACTTAACATTACTTAAAATTGATTCTAAAGGCTTATATATTTCATTTTGTATTTTTTTACTCCCCCCTTTGTCTCAATACTCAGAATCATAGAGTCATAGAATATCTCGAGTTGGAAGGGACCCATAAGGAGCACTGAGTCCAACTCAATGTACTTGTACCCCTCCAGGGACAGACTGTCCTGAGCCAGGAAATGGGGTGCAGCCAGCACATGGTCAAAGCACTGCTGCCTGGCCATGGGGTAGGAGGCTGGTGGTGCAGCAAGGAACCAGGCTAGCAACACTCTGAGACCAGAACTAAACTGTTTTCACCAAAAAGGCAAGAAAACCCAAGTTAGAGATCAGGGCTGCCTGGACCCTCTCAGGCAGTGACGTCCATCACCCAGCTGTGAAAAACAATGCTGAAAGGTAAATTCTGATGTCAGGAGATTGTAACAGCAGCTCTATTTGTGATAAAGAGTCTGGCTTGACAGAGTCTCATGGTCTTTCTGCTGGTGTATTCCCAGGGATAACCACTGTGCTGACCATGTCCACGATCATCACTGGGGTGAATGCCTCCATGCCTCGTGTTTCCTACATCAAAGCAGTGGACATTTACCTGTGGGTCAGTTTTGTGTTTGTCTTCCTCTCGGTGCTGGAATACGCGGCTGTGAATTACCTGACTACGGTGCAGGAGCGGAAGGAGAGGAAACTGCGGGATAAGGTGAGGTTTTCTATCTCTAATGCAGCTTTATGCCCCTGGAAAAAGGTATGCCAAATGTCAGGGAATGTTCAAAACCCTGCGACTACAGTGTGCTGCTCCCAGCTGCCTAGAAAGAATGCAGCAAAAAGACACCAGCAGTGAGTCACTCCAGGTTATATACAATCCATACCCAAGCTCACTGCTCTTTCTTCAGAGTCTGAGGCTGCTAGTTCCCTGTACAGAGAGTCCTCCACCACCTGTATAAATGGGATAGGGTTTAGGATTTTACCTTAAAGAATTTTTTATACTGAAGATCCAAGCCTGTGAATAGCACCGGATGGATACTGCATTTTGTGCTTTATATAACCTTTCAGCAGGCACAGTCTGAATCCACACAATGATCCAAATTTTTCCTCCTGCTTTTGTTACATTTCGTTATAACCACCTAAAATTTCAGCCTCTTTCTTTAAATGGGGCAGGCCTCACACATTCCTCCTTGTGGTTTCCCCTTGTCCTCTGATTTTCTCAGCTCCAAGGTACAGGTTCAGCATTTATTTACACCCCGATAGCTCAGCTGAAGCTGAATGAGCTTTCCACAGCCAGCCCCACTCTCTCCCTGACTACACTGTGTCTTGCAGACACGAAAATGGAGAAGGAAAAAGCTGCTGATCCTCTAGTTCTCCCTTTTGTGTCCCAGTAGCCTGAATCCCCCAGGCCTCTCTCCTCCTCTATTTCTGTAAGGAGAAAAGGGATATCTGTGTAGAGCTGGACACTACTAAAACCCATCCCACACTTGTGTCCACAGCTTCCCTGTGCGTGCAGCCTACCTCAGCCCCGGCCCATGATGGTGGATGGCAGTTACAACGACGGGGATGTGAATGAACTGGGGCACTACATGTCCGAGAACGGAGACAAGCAAGACCGAATGATGGTGCAGCTGGCGCTGGGGTCTGAGCGGGGCTCAGGCAGGCGGAAAAACCAGAGATATGTCAGCATGCGGATCGACACTCATGCTATTGACAAGTACTCCAGGATAATATTCCCTGGTGTATACATCCTATTTAACTTGATATACTGGTCCATTTTTTCATAAACATACTTAACTCCTGTAGTCACAGAGCATTGTGACATTCAATGAAAGTACAGTCTCATAGGCTAACAGATAAAACTCACTTGTGGCATAAATAACTGTGCAAGTTACTGTGCATTTCAGCAAAATAGAGGCGATAAGATCGGAAGTTTTACACTTACTTAAAGCTGTGCTACGTTCCTTCTTGTGCCTCACAGGCCTCTGTAAACTATTTTAATAAGTGACTATAATTGCCAGTTGCTTATATATAGTGTATCCTCCATTTTGTGCTCCTGAGGTCCTAATTCTTTAAGTACCCGAGCATGTGCATGCATCTTTCAACTCGGCAGACTTCTACACATTCAATAACAGTAAAAGCAAGAATATGCAAATACCTGCATGCTTGCAGGATGAGGTCAGAAACAGGCATTACAAACACAAAACATCCAGTGCTGGAAAACACTTTGACAACGTTATCGCTAGCTACAGCTTGCTTTCACTGCTTAATGCATGCTGCCCTTACAGTTCTGCACTGGCAAGTCCACATAGGAATACTTTCAGACTTGTGCTTTTTCCTGATCATATTTAAAAGAAAGAAATCTTGCCAAGCTATTTTGTTTATCTTTCTAAAGTATGACTTGCAATGTACATTCACTAGGGAACAGCGCTAATCAAATCCTCCGGGAAACTCAAGAGCTCTCTTTGGATCTACTTATTTGGGTCAGTGGGAGTTTTCTTCTTGAGTTTCCTGGGAAAGGAAACAGGTCTCTCTACAAAATGACCCAGTAAAGACAACCAGGTGTCTACAAAAGAGTAAAACTACTCTGAGGGAAGCCTCCTTTCTGTGAGATAGTCTGGGCATTACTGGTCTGTACAGCTGAGAACCTGCTGGAGCCTGTAAAGCCACCAGTTGTTGTATTTGCTTCCAGGAAAAGCCTAGTTCGTCGGGGTTTTATTAAAAGCATAATAGAAAGGTGCTCAACAGGTGACAAAGCAGTAGTAAGGACTTTATATTTGAGTTACTAAAGATACCATGCCAAAAACTTCAGAGTGAAGTAAAAAAGAACTTCCACCACGAGGCAGCAGCTCCACTGCAGACCCAGGTACAGCTAACCTGGGACTCTGCTTTCATGCTGCATCTGTCTCCCTGGCACCCTGCAGCCCTCTGTGCCCTTAAAGCAGGCTCAGCATTTTCCAGGGCAGGAGCAAAGAGACACAGCTGGAGCTGGGGACACTTGGCATTGACTCAAGTCCCATCTCTCCATCATGGTTTCTGCAGAGCAGCCAGTCAGCAGAAATATTCCATATGGAAGAGGCAAAATCTGCAATGCAGAAGTAACAAAATACTTCAGGAAGACAAGAATCAGTGGAATGGAATCAGGGGCCTTTACAATAAGAGGAGCACCAAAGGTGTATCAGGAAAGCGTGGTGTATAGCATGTCTGCTGCCACATGCTATACAACTACATCCACAAAGCTAACCGAGGGCTTGGATGAGCAAGACTTTAAACACATGCACACTTTTGCATGCAATTACCAAGTTCTTTACCCCCTGCACAGCAGCTACTGTTATCTCTTACAGACGGTAGCTGCTCTGAGAATCAGACCAAAGCAGTTGTGTCTCTAAAAGGAAAGTGAATCTTCTGACATGAGATCTGCCCTGGCCTGACTAATCAGCTGCTCTACCACCAAGCTCGTGACACAAACTGCTGGCTATTTGAACGCTGCTGACTGTTGCTTTTATTTCCTATGTAAATAAGCATCATGTAAACATATGCAGTGTTCCTTACAGCTGGTAAAATCATGATGTGCAAAACGAGCTATGCTCATCTTGCCCTTACAGCCTACACTCCATAGGCGAGGCGATGAAATCACAAAAGCTAAAAGCTATTAAAACACATCCATAAGGTAGTTTTACAATTCATTTCTACATAGCTGCTTTTTTTTTCCCCCACATACACACACTTAGTTTCATTTTATCAAGTTTCCTTCATATCATACTATTCTTCAGTAGATTTCTTTCAAGAAATTAAAACAAACTCTAGTTTCTTAAACCATAAAGGTTTCAGTCAGAGGCAGAATGGTCACTCCGGCAGAAGCAGAGGAAAGGCTGGCCACCCTACCTTATTCTTTGCTACAATGGCACCTTTTCCCACAAAGAGCTGCGAGATTCCTTGGGCACTACTTACACAGGAATGTGTTTAGATTCTCAGTATTGTAAGAACCCATTTATTCCTACAGCTTAAGAAGAGCACGAACAGGAGTGCCAGATCTTATAGTAAGCTCTCCAGCTTCATAAGAAGCTTAATGCTATGCAGTTTGCTGCAGTACTGTACATTTCTTTCTAGACTCCTTAATCTCATACTACATATGTTATTTGGCATCTGACTAGTATGCATGTAAGGGAGATTCTGAAGATAAAAACGGGAACTAGCATGTTGAACTCCCTGGCTTTCTGTGAGAGATTGGTTTCTAACTTCCCAAGTGATTTTCAAAGTTTCCCTTCCAGCTCACCAACCTGAACGGATTCCCCAACCACCGTGTTCGGATTTACATTGTTAATTTACTTGTGTTTTATTTTGGGAAACTCTAGTGCCTTTTCAGTCTTATGTAAATGTGTATATAGATGTATTCTATAAGTACAGGATATGTCAAATACAGGCAGTGTTTGCTATCAACAAGTGTACTCATTAAACATATTTACATACACCATTTTTTGTCTTCTAGCCTTTCAGTGTATGGGTTTTGTCCCCAATCATTAACACTCTGCTACTTTCCCCGTGCACAAGAAATCAGTGATTTGTTTGGGTTTATTTCTAGAAGCACTCAAAATCACACTAAAACTTTACATTTGTACAGCATTGTGCATTTTCTGTCTTCAAAAGAATGATCTCTATGAGAGTCCATGAGGGTGTGAAGCATGTTTGGGCCTCCAAGAACCGGAAGTATATATGTAAACCAGAAGTATATAAGAAAACCAAGGAAAATTACAACTGCTGATGACTTTTAAGTACTTATTAAATAGTTATGAACAAGGCTGCAGCACTGTAATTCTGACAAACATCGACTACATTTGTGTGCTTTTATCCTTCAATATGGTCTTGAGAAGCTAAGAGGAAATGGGCTGTGATTACATTTGCCCATTACCTTCGAGACTAAACAACTGAAAAGGTAACTTTGTATAGGTACACTAGTGCAATCGTATGTGATAGCGCTGCATAAACAGCTGTTAAGACTATCTACAGCCACGTGGACTTCAACCTTTCCTAATTCTGAGGCATTTGGCTTCTCACTGTGTTGTTAAAGAAGGACTTTCAAATGCAGTTGCGGCTGGGTAAACTCCTTGATGAAGTTTGTCAGACACTTTTGGCTTCCATTAGGGCCTAAAGGAATCTAAAACTGCAGCAATTGCACCAATGTCTCCTTAGTAGACAGTTTGGGTAATAACTCTTTAGAGAGATGCACCTTTGCTCCCTGATAAAAAGACGTGAGTGACAGCAAGAGTCAATCAGACAGACTGCTGGACAAAGGCCCTGTGGATGGCTGTTACTTTGAGGACCAGGAAATAGCAATCCTTAGGGAAAAAACAGGAAATCATGTAGACTTTTTATTTTAATCTTAAATACTTCATTCTAAATAAAAATCAGCTTTAAAGAAAGCTGTCAGCAAGTTTCAAGATCACTCAGTGACTACAAGACAAAGCCTCACGTCTACAGTTATGTGTTATGGCTCTGCAGTCACAAACAAGACTGTTCCTGTGAAGAAATGTAATCAGGTCCAAGTACTTAATGGCAACAAAATGATTACAGAAATATGACCCACAAGAACATGTAGCAGCTTCCCATTTACTGTTTGAAGAAAGGCTGCTGGACCCTTCTACATCATGCAGCTCAACTTAGCAGGTTACCACTTCTCCTTCAAATCCTCATGATAAGTAATCCATCCGCATTTCATGGTTTATTTTTTGGTTTAAGCCACATGTCATGGTTTAAGCCCAGCTGGCAACCCAGAACCACACAGCCGCTCGTTCACTCCCCCACTTTCTCCCCCCCCTGTTCCCAGAGGGATGGGGAGGAGAATCGAAAGAATGCAAGTCCCACGGGTTGAGATAAGGACAGTCCAGTAATTGAGGTATAACACAGACCATTGCTGCTACCACCAATAGTAATGATGACAAGGGAAACAACAAGGGGAGAGAATACAACCGCTCACCACACACCGACTGATACCCAGCCCGACCGAGCAGTGATCAAGCCCTTCCGGGTAACTGCCCCCAGTTTATATAGTGGGCATGACTGTGCTGTGGTATGGAATACCTCTTTGGTCAGTTTGGGTCAGGTGTCCTGTCTCTGCTTCCTCCCTGCTTCCCCTCCTCCCTGGCAGAGCATGAGGCTCAGAAAGTCCTTGGTCAGAGTAAACATTACTGAGCAGCAGCTAAAAACATCGGTGTTATCAGCGCAGTTCCCAGGCTGAAAGTCAAAAACACAGCACTGCACCAGCTACTAAGAAGGAGAAAAATGACTGCTACTGCTGAACCCAGGACACCACACCTATCTTTTACTCAAGTTTTAGGAAAGACATTAAATAAGGAAGCACTGCAGTTGGTAGGGCTTAAGTTCTTTAAGAAGCTTTAAGTTCTTCACAAAGTCTCGACATAATCACCTCATCCTTCTGTGATTCACATTCAGCTGTTCAGAATCATTTCGGCTATTACAGTTTATTACCTACACATTTTGATTCATTGCTAGAAGTGCTATTCTTGACATATATTCCAATATACTTAAGTTACAGGCAGCTTGGGGAAGACTGCAGCTAGGGTAACTAAAAAACCATGCCAGATATTTTCACAGATTTATGAGCACAAATTACCAATTTTATTCCTACGGGAAGTGAATCTCTCTCATACATAGAATCATAGAACAGTCAGGGTTGGAAAGGACCTTAAGATCATCTAGTTCCAACCCCCTGCCAAGGGCAGAGACACCTCACACTAAACCATGCCACCCAAGGCTATGTTCAACCTGGCCTTGGACACCACCAGCGATGGAGCATTCACAACTTCCCTGGGCAACCCATGCCAGTGCCTCACCACTTGCACAGGAAAGAACTTCTTCCTCATATCCAATCTAAACTTCCCCTGTTTAAGTTTGAACCCGTTACCCCTTCTCCTATCACTACAGTCCCCAATGAAGAGTCCCTCCCCAGCATCCCTATAACCCCCCTTCAGATATTGGAAGGCTGCTGTGAGGTCTCCCCACAGCCTTCTCCAGCCTGAACAGCCCCAACTTTCTCAGCCTATCTTCATACGGGAGGTGCTCCAGTCCCCTGATCATCCTCGTGGCCCTCCTCTGGACTTATTCCACCAGTTCCATGTCCTTTTGATGTTGAGGACACCAGAACTGCACACAATACTCCAAGTGAGGTCTCACAAGAGCAGAGTAGAGGGGCAGGATCACCTCCCTCTACCTGCTGGTCACACTCCTTTTGATGCAGCCCAGGATATGGTTGGCTTTCTGGGCTGCAAGCGCACACTGCCAGCTCATGTTTATTTTTTCATTGACCAACACCCCCAAGTCCTTCTCTGCAGGGCTAGTATCATTGTGATAGTAAAATCCTAACATTAAATCCCAAACTGCTTTAGTTCTAGACCTAAAGAAGAGTGTTCTGAGGCACAAATCAGAATTAACTTGCCTGAGGAAGTCCAAAGTCTCTACCCTTGAAGGCTTCCAGAATTCAGGAAATGAAGCCAAGATCACCTTACCTACTGTTGCGATAACCCCACTTCAAGCTGGAGGCTGGACAGGTTTAGCCTCACAGATTCTCCAGAGCACCCTCCCAAGCACCATTCCTATTATTAAATGGATTCTAACACGTTTTAATAGTTAAAACATGCCCTATGATTATTGAAACAAGGAGGCACAAAAGCATAAAATGTAACGAGTTGTAAGTAACCTTAAGTCTGATGTCTTTGTAATGGGGGTGCTTAAAGGTAGTTGAGATAGTTCTAGGTCCTTAGGACCTTAGTACAAAAAGTGCAAGAAAAATAAAATAGGAAAACAGGACCTGGGATGGGGAGTATCTGGGACTAGCAGATGTCCAGGGCAGGAGCAGTTAAACTACCTGATAAGTAGAAGGACAGGATGATTGCTACGTCTGTAATGTCAAGCTGGTGCTTCAAAGAATGCCAGCAGTGATAAAGATTGTTGGAAGAAGTAAATGACTCTCAATGACCACCACCACATTTTTGTATGTATGTGGGAAACTTTTTGGAAAATGATGTAATTCATGTGTAGCCTCATGAGTATGTATGTATGCCCAAGTGACTATATAAGGAAGGCCTGTGTGGCAATACAGTGATGCACATTAGGAGGAGCTATACCCCATGTCTCCTGGCCCCACAATAAAGAATACCTGCTTGTCAACTTGAAAACTTTGTTGCCGAGTTTGTTCCTGGAGTTTTCTCCAAATCATTATAAAGACTACCATTAAATATCCTATTTGAAGAGTATTAACCCTCACAAAAAACCCTGCTCACTATGGCAGGCCAAAATGGAAAGCTTATGCACCCTCATTCTTACATAATCATACCAAACTGGGGGAGGAATCAAACACACTATTCAAATGAAGTCATGAAGCATCCCAATATTAAACAAAGGACAAGAAATTTCAGTCACAATTAAACTGCTTTATTGGTATCAACTCATCTTTAATCAGCACTTCAGTTTCATTTTAATTCCAGCAACGATTACAATAAAATGAGGACATGATTTTAATTCAGAAATGCTTAATTAAATGATCTTGGGCATGACGTAGCCAACAGCCAGCTACTAGGGACAAAGAGACCTGAAAAGGCTGTAACACACATCAGCCAGTAAGAAACAATGCAGCATGTATCGCAAACACTAAGATCCCAATACTCCACCTTAAAAACAGCAAAGCAAGAAAGGTAAGCAGCTCATGCAGGATGAAATAAAAAGACACTTATGCCAAGGAAATTCAGAAACCAGCTGTTAACCCAGCAGAACTTAATGAATTATAACTATGCCTGAGAACTTGCAAGGCAGAATTTAAGTTAAAAAGTTGCAGAGAAAGTTCCTTTGACAAACCTTGGACCAATTTCAGCTGGATTTAGTATCCAACTTACTGATCCTGGAAATACCTATAACTCAGAGTCCAACCCTCACCTGTTTCATGTACTCCCCTGTCAAAACTGCTTTCTACTGAAAGCAAGGACACTGCTGTAAGGACAGACCATTTTGGAACCTGGAGTACTTACAGTCATGCTCAACTCTTCAACTAACTGGCTTGCAGTACAAAACAACCCCCTTTAACTGCCCCTGCTTCCTACATAAGCAATTACTTTTTCAAAGGACATGGAACATTTAATATATTTAACAGATAGTCCATGTCCTATTACTATAAGCACAAGGGCTGAAGTATCAGGGTCTAAAAACTGTCAAATTGCTGTCTACACAGCATAAAGAGGCTGTATAGTCACACATACAGTCATCCCTCTAAGAAGGGAAAGTCTCCAAAGAATTCTTAAACAGCTAGTGTTAAAAAGTGTGCAGAAATGCAGGAGTGCACAGTTAAGCTAAGGAATTTGTTTCTTTACAGAATTAGAAATTGAATATAGAAGTTTATAGAGACTGGTTCTGATAAAAATCAGGTTTCTGAAATTATTCTGGGTATTCCAACTTCCTGGGGAATAGTTTGCTTGACTTCATTTCAGAAGCTTACTGTAACACTTATGCTTAGAAAAATGTTAGCAAGTAAGCTGCTTTTTCACTCTGTCTGCCCATTGACTCAGCAATTTGTATCTGAACAAAAGACAGTTCCTTCTCTATGTATTCAAGTGATCCTTTAAAACTGAGTTGTAAAAAAAAATTCCTAACATGTTTGGACACACAGAACACCAACCTAAGTAAAAGCTACAATATTAGTGTTTCTGGGAAGCAAAATAACAAGGCTTAAACAGATTAACACACAGGAAAGACAGCTGGCAAGACTTAACACGTTTACTTATCTTATGAGATATGGGAAGACACAGGTTTGAGAAGCCAGGTCCTGCACAAGCAACCCCCAATGCAAACTTCTCAAGAGCTTACTGGTTTGCACACACCAGTTTAAGGTTAGCTTCATTTACTGCTTCACAGTACCAGGGTTGCAACTTTGTGAGAAAGATTCCCACTGTGTTAGTCAGATTTACACAGATCCTTCAGATCAGCTAGGCTAGTGCAACACTTCCTGTGCACACTGGTACTGCCTTAGAGCACAACTTCAAAAAGGACCTGTTAGGAGGCAGGTCAATGCATTTCAGGACAATCAACCTTTACAGATGCCATTTCCATACAAATGGTTCTGCTCCATTGCTAGAGGTTACTATTGTCAAAACCAGGCATGCTTCCAAACATACATCCTTCTTTCCAGTGAAATCAGCTCAGGTTTTAAGCCTCTATCTTGTCCCAAGAAAAAGTGACTGGCCAGACAGAAATACTTCATAGACCTGATTCAGCCTTTGATCACAGAGCTTATTTTAGAACCAGCATTTCCAGGTAGATGTTGTATTTTCCCTACAAAGAATGTTACTTTAGCAATACATAGAAAAACCACTGACAGGGAACTAAACACTGTAATTTATTCAACACTGCAGCTTAAAGACAACGTATTTGAGACCTCTTTCCAAAGTTCATTGCCATATTGAATACAGCAAACATTACAGATAGATGAAACTGCACATTTTTGAAAGCAATGATATTATTTGCTTCTCCTAAAGTTCCCCCCAAAATTGAACAGCTCTTCAGCTATGTGTTATCCAGCCCCTTCCGGGATTTAAATACAGCATCTCCATGAAGTCAATCCTACTGAGAGAAGTTGAAGTTTAATGGGATGCACATGCTCCTATGCCAACTCCAGATTCTTTGATAGGTTCTACTGGGTTTATTTGCCCCTCTTCTTTTAGCTTCACCTGCCTAAAGTCTTCCCTGACTTCTTCTAGAAGACCTGGCTTGAAAATGACATCCAGTGCTGTCATTGCCAAAGCTTTTGCTGTGCGCAAAGCATAGAACTGAGCATTCTGTGACCCTGCAGAAAAGTAGTAAGAGAAATTTCAGGTTAGACTACTTGTATTAAACACAAACCACTAGCATAAGGCATGTTCTATAAGATCTTCAAGTTTCAACTGCATGAGGTATGTCTATTTTCTAATGCCTCAAAACAAGTTTTCACATGCAAGTACTTAACTTTCTGCTACTGACATAAATAAGACTGAAATTAGAAAAGTGAGTGTTCACATTTTCCTTTTTAGAAAATGCAGTTTTATACTATTATCTCTATTACATTTCCTGAGTATTGTGTTTTAGGAGTAAAAATTACTTTCAACTTCTGGCTCATGTTTAGAAGCTCTTCTGAATATGCTGCTAGGGATAATCATTCTAATTTCTTCTGTCTAAGGCAGGCTTTTAGTACAAAGAGAGGTCATCCTTCCCACATACATTCAGCTTTAAACACACAGACATAAATTCTACATTTTGCCAGATTTTTTTCTGCAGCTCTACAGTTAGCTAAGTTAATTGTCCATATTCAGCTCAGATCCCACCATGCTTGAAGAAAACAACTCCATTTCACATGTAGCCACTTTCAGATCTAGTACTTACATTTTTATACATTTACTACACAGTACCTCTGAATACTACAGAAGCGTGTGAAAGCTTTAATCCTCTCTAACTTTAAATAATTTCTAGATTTGCTGTAGTGAAAAGTTAGGAACCAGTCCCTACAAGGCACAAAGGTTCCAAATACAAACCCCTAGCCCTTGTCACTTCCACTCACCTGCAGCTTCTGTGTACTGCTCAGTATGATTCAATGCATCAGAGCCGATATAAAAATAAGGATGAAGCCCAGGGACTATGAATGTAACATTTCCAAAGTCCGTGGAACCTAGAAGCAGCACAGAAATTTTCTTAATGAACAAGTGTTAAAGAGATTTGAATGCTGTAAGAAAATGTATGAAAGATATCTCCAGCCTGTATCTAAAATATAATATCCTTTACCCCAAATACTACATTAAAAGCATTGCTAGTGAGTCATCCATACAGAAGTCTCCCATCACCAAGATGTTTTCCCTAACTAGCAATCTTCAGATGCTGCTCTCCACTGTGCTTATGATCAATAATCAGTTACTGGACTGCAAGGAAGATTTACCAGCATGTCCCTATTCCATTTACTGCTGAGTTTTTAACAAGCATCTCCTGACAGTAAGCTGTTAATTCAGAAACAATGAAAGCTACAAACCTTGTGAGTACCAGGCAGTTCAGCTGTTTTCCTGCTGCAGCCCACTTTTCACCAATACACAAATATTCACCACTAGGTAGGGGACTCCCTGTCTTTAAACAAAACCAGATTGAGGACAACTATTTTTTCCTGTGCCTTTTGATTATTCTCAGTTATGGAAACCTTCAGCAGCACAAACACTCTTAAAATAACAAGATCAGACTAAACTCCAGACATAACGCTGGTACTTTGTAGACATAAAATTCTTAATAGCAGTGGTGAATATTTTAATGCTTTCATGACTAGCTAATGTTACGTTAGCTACTGGTATCTCACAGTACTGCCGTTTCTAATGATTCCATCCAGAAGCAGTAGATCCTTCACAGTAAATCATCCAAGAGTTCGCAACTACTTCCCAAGTACCTCCCCCTCTTTTTTTCTTTTACCCAAAGAGGCAACTCACTATTTGTTACAATGACATTTAGAAGCCAGAGAAATAAAGAAATCAACATATCAATTACTGTGAAATTCAGATACCAAAGGAAGCATTGTTTCATAGTGGGGGAAAATAAGGATTACCAACTAAGATCTCATTTAACTTTTTTTCAGGCCAATCAGAGCTGCAAGATTTTTTTTCTTTTCTTTAGCAATGGCATTATATAGTGACTGTTATAAGATTTAAAGCTATTTGTAACACATCAGGTAGCCTCCATATCATGATACTTTATGGAGAAAAGGTATTGCTAATGCCTTAAGATTCAGTAATGAAGTGACTGAAGGATATACATTGTGTGTGCTTGCAGCCCAGAAAGCCAACCGTATCCTGGACTGCATCAAAAGGAGTGTGACCAGCAGGTCGAAGGAGGAGATCCTGCCCCTTTACTCTGCTCTCCTGAGACCTCAACTTGGAGTATTGTGCACGGTTCCAGTGTCCTCAACATAAAAAGGACATGGAACTGTTGGAGCAAGTCCAGAGGAGGGCCACAAGGATGATCAGGGGACTGGAGCACCTCCTGTATGAAGATAGGCTGAGAAAGTTGGGGCTGTTCATCCTGGAGAAGAGAAGGCTGAAGGGAGACCTCATAGCAGCCTTGCAGTATCTGAAGGGGGCCTATAGGGATGCTGGGGAGGGACTCTTCATGAGGGACTGTAGTGGGAGGACAAGGGGTAATGGGTTCAAACTTAAAGAGGGGAAGTTTAGATTGGATATGAGGAAGAAGTTCTTTCCTGTGCAGGTGGTGAGGCACTGGAATGTGTTGCCCAGGGAAGTTGTGAAGGCTCCATCGCTGGCAGTGTCCAAGGCTGGGTTGGACATAGCCTTGGGTGGCATGGTTTAGTGGGAGGTGTCCCTGCCCCTGGCAGGGGGGTTGGAACTGAATGATCTTAAGGTCCCTTCCAACCCTGACTATTCTATGATTCTATGATTTTACTTGGAAACAAATATTTATTAAAGCAAGTCCATAAAGCCTACATTATGTGATCAAAGAGGACAAGACTAGCTTGCTAATTGCTCTGCCTACAAGCTGAAGTAGCAACTTGTCCAAAACCATGATCTTTTCCTGTAAACTCAGTATGCATTTGGAGAAAATCCAACTCTTGGCACAGCAGCAAGTTATTTTAATTTTTAGTAGTCTACACTACTGCTCCATTCTTCGGTCAGCCTGGAAAGACAAACCAGAAGTCTGAAAGTTCTGCCTACTCCAGACTAGGCCAAGAGTTCTAAACTTGCTTTACTAAGTCTTAATACACAAACTTCTGGAAAGACTGTTGGCCTTTTTCCCTGCCCTCACTCAGGAAATAAGCATTAACAATTTCAGTGCATCCCAGATCTTGGTCATGTAATTACACTTAAATTTATATCCATATCCAATCTATGTCCAGTTCACAAGTTATTTTTGCTGAATGTACAGGATTTAAACTAGATATTTTCTGGTAGGATGGAGAGCTTACCAAGCCAAAATCCAGGCAGTTTTTCATGAAAATGAGACAGTCACATCTTCCCCTCTTCCAGAAAAAAATGTTACACCCTTTCATGGTATTAACCTAGTGTTCTGTTTAAAATGTCAATTACTCCAAGGGGTTCCATACAAACACCTGCACGCTTCCTAGAGATGTATGAATTGGGATTCCTTCTAGAGGCATAAATAATTGTCAATAAACAATTATCAATGCAATATATGGACTTGTGTGCTATCTTCAAAAGAAAGGTACTGGGGGCTCCAGCCTCTCAAAAATATATCCTGAAGCTGACACAGAAGCTTCTTCAAGTCACTGAACACATAATGAAAATCAGTATTACCACAAACATAAATGGAGGGGAAAATGCAGAAGATTCCATGAAGCATTTATATACAGCCCCAAGCTTCGAAAGTGGCATTTTCAAAAGATGCTGGCTCCATAAGATCATCTGTATCAGTCTTGTGCACAGGAAGCCAATGAACCCCATGAATGCTAGAAATATCAAAGTTATCACAAATGTGGGTACCTCAACTAAGGCATGCTAAACTAAGCCATCTGCTTTGGGAGGTAATCATTATCCTGGATTTGAGCCACCCTACCAGCAGAAGGAGAACCAGGTTATGGCACCTGGTCAAAGCTAATTCAGATTCACATTATCTCACAACATCCTGTCTGTGTGCCAAATGAGCAGAGTGTGCACAAGGCACACAAAATGTAGTATGATTTGACGAATTGAAAGAATTTTTTGTAATGCTTAGCTGCCTAGAGCGATACCTGTGAGCAGACCGATACTAATACCCATGTAGAGGTGGCAGCGAGTATGCTCATCTGTTAAGGACTTTTCTGCTGCACAGACATGGAGAAGCAACTGAGCTATCTTCCTTCCCTTTCAACAGAAGAAACTGATATCCTAAAAGAAAACATTGAAAACCATATGAAAACTAAACGGAAGTCTTGAAAAAGATGAGACAAAACACTCAACCCCCCCCCAAAAGGGCAGCATACAAAATTCCACTCCTGTGTCTCTAGAGATTGTGCTTTGTTATCACTCCTGAGGCCCCACTGCAAAAATTCAGAGAAGCAGCTGTGGAAAGAAAATTCAGTAAAGCCGACTGTAGTGTGAGACAAAAAAAAAACAGTTGGTCAAATACGTTCTGACATTTGACAAGCAATTTAAGGACAGAACAGGCATATGGGGAGTTTCACAGTTTAAGCAAGTTAAGAGTTGACATTCTGTATATCATGTAAGTTACATATGAAAGCACTATTACAATTAGGTGTCTGTACTAAGCTCATCAGAAGTCCTCTAAATGCAACATCACCAGTACTCAGTATCTTCACCCTTAAACCAATGTTTTGAAGGAAGCTACTACCAGAGCTCCAGAAAGTTTCATTAAAGTAACCATTCTAAGGGACACTCCTCAGCCCCTTTGTTGGGCTAGGTGATCAAAGTAGTAAACCTTACTCATACTGCATGGAAGAAAAAAAGTTTATAGAGAACTCTGTCCCCAAACACCAAGATCTCAAATATATTCTGCATTTACTATAGAGAACATTAGTGCTGTAATGAAATTGAGTAACAACCTATTACTGAGAGCAATCTCTTCCTTCTAAACAAAGAGAAAAACCTTTGACATAAGAAGAGTAAAAATGTTTATACAGTTATGATCAGTAGTGAAGGCTATAAAATATCATCATCAGGTTAAGACTTCAACAGAGCTCCTGCAGAAAGATTCTGAAAAAAAAAACAAGTTTTGAGTAATGAGAAACCCACCTGAGTTTTCAAGAATTCACATTCCTATCACTTTAGCTCCAAGAGACCAAGAAAGTGACATAGTTTGAGACATAGTCAAGACTCAGAAGTGAACACCTACTTGAACAGCACCCTTTGGAAAACTAATCTGTTGAACTCATGAACTAAAGTTAGAGGCATAAAATTACCTGTTAACGGATATAGGTTTAAATTAGGGTTAGTGAGGTGCTTAAACTTCCACCCACTTGAAGTCTCTTCAAAAACTCCCCCTCAAATATTAGTCAGATGTTAGAAATTCGTTTATATGTAAGCTTGGAATTATTTTTAAACAAGGCTCATGAAAATAAAGTCCAACCTCCAGTAACAGCAAACTAGGATTCTGCATTTGAAAGCAACAGAATGGGCTGCAATTCATTACACATCCTCAAGGTTCTCAGTAAGACTGCTCTTCGCTTTCCAGCCTTCCACACCTCCCCCCAACCAAGCTGTTTCATATTTGAAATATTTTCAGAAATATTATCAGAAAATTACTACTGTTGGGAAAAAATCCTAGTTTCTACAACAAATACAGAAACACAGGCCAGAGGAATGATCATTTTACAGAGCTTCAACTTTCTAATTTGGCTTTTTCCTCTGACCAAGCTATGTTTAACCTAGCTCTATCCCATTCTTTTATACACTTAAAGAGTTGATCAACTTGAGCTTAAGTTGTAACAAAAACCCCAGATGGAGTTACCTGACAAACCATTCAAGATACAGTCTTCGGATATAAATTCTATTCCAAGCTTCTTTCCATTCTCCTTGTAAGCTTTCTGCAGGCTCTTATTTGGAAGCACATTGTAGTAATCATTTTCACCGCCTTTTATTTCCACCTAGACAAAAAGCTTGAGTTATTAGTAGTTTTTATCCAACTCCAGCCAGTTTAATGAAAACAATTTAAAGACCAGAAAAAATAAGTACATATCAATACTTCAAGCCCATGTCAAAACAGATATAAGTGGTAAGTTTCTTTTAGAAATTCAACATTTGCCAAGTATTACCCTTGATCAAAACACAGCTGGTGTTCCACCAACTTTGCACTAGACAGTCAAATTCCAGAAGCATGGATTTCACTGATATCATCTCCAAAAATACGCAACCCCTGTCACTGACTAAAAATTTCAACTGCAGGTTCTATTAAACTACACAGAAATCAAGTCAGGCTTTCACCAAGTTTACTGTTGTTTAGAACATGTCCAGTACTACAGCCCAACCCATAAATGACTTCACATCAGCAAGAAGTTTGAAAGCAAATGTAAAAAACCCATACCAATGTCAAATTTCAAGAGAGATCTTAACTTTCTGAAATCCTTTTCTAGCTAGAATGGAAAGGCCATACGAGTAAACAGCATGCAATACCTCAAACAGACCTTAAATCTCACTAACTCACATTCATGTACACCACACCTATTTGTTCTGATGAGCACTGACATTCTTTTCACAGCTGTATTAATCAAACCTGTAACTACAGAGCAGGTAGAACCATGCATCTTAGCAATACACTGCAAGGTAATCATACTGCTGGAACCAGCTACAGGAAACATTTAAATTTACTAAAAGCAAACAAAAAATAAATAAGACTGCTAACTGAATCATAGAATGGTTGAAGTTGGAAACCCCCTCTGGAAATCATCTTGTTCAACTCCCCTCCTCAAGCAGGGTCATCTAGAGCTGGTTGCCCAGGACTGTATCAAGGCAGCTTTCGAGTATCTCCAAGGATGGAAACACTACAATCTCTCCAGGCAAACTCTGCTGCACTGCTCAATCATCACAGTATAAACATCAGGAAAAACCTTGATCACCATGAGGTGGGTAGAGCACTTGAGATCGGTTAGGCGATTTCATCCCTAGAGATACTCAGAAGACTACATGGCACCAAGCAATCTGCTCTAACTGGTACTGGTACTCCAAACAGACGCTTAGACCAAATGACCTCAAGAAGTCTCTCCCAGCCTAGATTCTTCTATTATGCTGTGCCATTCTACTTATAAACCAAAGCTTTCTTTCAGGGGACACAGCAACAAAATGACAAATAGTATATTCCAGCTAAACAGCATGCAGACAAATGCTGTTAAGCCTCTATTTCCTACTCTGGTCTACCTTATCTTCATATATTAAACACATGACCATGAATACATTCTTACTTTGCATCCTGTGGCCAGTGCTGCAGATTTGAAGCAGTTCTCAACCTTCTCTATCAGAACAGAAAGATCTTTCATTGAGGGGGCCCGCAAGTAGAACTCCAGCTCAGTGTAAGAAGGAATAATGTTGGGTTTCACACCACCATTTTTTATTACACCTGCAGAAAGAGAAAAGTCGTATTATCAGTGTTAACTACAACTGCTTGATCTTCAGCTTCTGTCATGAAACTCTTTGTTCAAGAACTAAATACATAAACGAAAACCAACACATCAGCTGAGCTTGAAATAAAAGAATGTCAAAAATACAGTATGTGGACAAAGTTTCTTCATCCCATCAGATTAAGTGGAACATGTATGTACTTTTCAGCACAATTTCAATACATTCTTTGGTTAGACATCTGCTATAAACCTTAAAGCCAAACTAGCATTTGTAACTAATGCCCTGAAATTCAATGCAGAGTCGCAAAGCAAGTTGACTGCCACTGAAATAAGGTTTTGTTATAAAGCCTATATTGGATTCTAACTTTTAAAGGCTTCCAACTTATTTTGCCAGTTTGGAGAGAAATTGAGTTGCACTGCTCAACAACACTGGAGCAAAGTGCATGCTGCAGTCCACAGAAAGTTCATTAAATTCCTCATACTAATTCTTTAGAAATATTGGAATGTACAATATAGGTCGTTTTATTCCAGAATGAAGTTTGAGGTGAAACTATTCCCTCAATGAAACATATGCCAAGTACATAGTTTCAATTATGTCAGAGCCTTAATACCTAAATATTTCAACAATAAACACTGTAGACTTCAATTCTACATTAGATTTCAGTGCATTAACAGCTAGTTTCTTTCAACAGGGTGCTTGTTTCCCTGACCTCCTACCCTCAATTTATGTATGTGGTGTAAGATTCATTTTCTGTTGAACCTGAGAAACTACTTTAAATGGAAATACTGCTCAAAGCTACTGATGCATGTTACTGAAACCTGAAATGACAGCACTATCAGGAGGTAAATGGGCAACAAATCTTTACTTCTACAAAGAAAACCTATTAAGACTATGAACTCCCCCTCAAGTAAAACTTTTCACTCTCAAATAAAGTAAACAAAGTGCCGATTTAAACCACTATCAGTTCTTCAGTTCTAGTCCATAACAAAAGGAACAGCACAGGAAAGGAACCAGCAGGCAATCATGCAAATTTGCATGACGCATACTGTAACATTTGCTCAAAGCAAGTAGCTCAGTAAGTAAATAACTTCCACTTGTAAACAGAATTGGACAGAGTCTAAGGGTATGTTTATACTTAAATTTCAAAGCAGCTGCAAAAAGGACTGGATAGATTATCCAGCTTAAAAGTATGCTGCCTGCACATTACTAGTAGCACCAGTTTGCCCTTCCAGATGGATCTGTTTTGTTGGGGTTTTTACAACCTGCTTAATACAACTTTTTAAATAGAAAAAGAAATCTACATTCCTGTATTTCAAGAGGGCAACATTTACTCATGAAGTATCAGACAAACTCAAACCAACAATATTCAGCTACATAAAACATGGCTTGAGAAATTCCAGACTTCAGTAACAGAAATGGTTTCAGTTTCTGTTAGTGGGTTAAAACTAAGATTTTAGGATCACTTCAGTCAGCCATCACTGCTGTTACTACAAGTCTACAACATGAGATCTCCAACACACTGTTCTAAAAAAAGCATTCCTAAAATTGAATCTCGTTCTGCCTGCTTATACTTTCCCAAAAGTATTTTAAGTATTTCCAGTTTGAAAACCAGGTTTATGACAGCAGATGTATTAACACAGTAATTCAAGTTTCACTGTGTTTCAGAAAGCGTTACTTCTAGGAGGCTTCTTTAGATACTTAACTTTTTGCCCACCTTATCCATGTAGCTTTTAGAAACTATGAAGAAAGTATTTAGGGGCTTATGTTTAGATTCAAGACTCAGGCACCTCCAACCTTAAACCTGCAACACACGGCTTTCAGACACCAGAACTCATAATTAAGTACCCTATTTCCTCCAAAGCAATAGGATAGAGAGGCTATGCCCACGGCCTGAAATTCATTTGGGTACTGCTGCACAGCAGAACTGCAAACAGTTAGGGCTTCCAGACTCCATCCAGATATTACACACATGTATTATACAGCACAAGCATCAAGAGGCATAATGATTAGCTCAGAACTCCTGTATGTGTTTTCAGCTCATAACAAGTACTCCAAATGAACAGTTCTACATTCTGTAGAAGTCCTGCAGAAACGGCAAACTTTCTTAATTTCACGCTGGAAAAAAGTTGTGTTGGGTGCAATAAGGGAAACCTGGGTTTAGGGATGAAAGGGCAGCTTCCATGTCAACTTCTGAAACTTTCTCACTGTACAAAAAGAAATGCATGATGCTGAAGGAGTATGAGTGAAGCTTAATGGTTAACATGTCTAATTGCAAAAGTGACTTTTCCACTCTGAAGTCTAGCAGATATTAGATACTAGAATCCAGTGAACATCTAGTTGATTGAGCTACTAACTAAAACTACAGGCTTCTGCCATCGCTTGGTTTTGTACTTCAGCACATAAATTTCTATCACTCTAAACCACGACACCCTTCCAATAATATAATGTAATTAATGGAATATCTACTACAAAAATCCTGCAGTAAGTAACACTTCTTCGGAAGCATTTAACTTTACACCTTTGCAAGAACATGTACATTAACTTTAAGGAATTCAAGGCCACATTCCAAAATAAACTTAGCACTTTTTTTTCTTTATTAACTGCAACTTCCAAGTGCAAAGACTTAAAAATTGCCTAGCCTCTACCTAGCTACCACAGTCCTCTTTGGAATCTGACCTATAAGCTTATTTTCAGAAGTTAGTACTGGACACTGACATGATTTTAAAGGTGACAGAAGGCTATTTAAAAGGAATTGTGCTACTTCATAATACTTGAAGAGACTATAATAATTTAGTGCAATACTTTAAATTGTGGGATTTTGTAAGTTAGTATTTCAACAGCCTAAGCTCTTACTTGCCAGACATTAGATTTAATTAAGATCTCACCATGAACTCTCCAGGTCGGTTTCATTTGCTGTCTTAAAACAGACAGATTGTTGTATGCAAGAACAGCAGCATCTAATGCATTAACTCCTTCCCAAGGATAAGCAGCAGCATGAGAAGCTTTTCCATAGTATTTCACAGTAACACTAGGAAATAAAAAGGCATTGCTTATTTATCTTCCATTCACTGAAAAAAACCCACTAAAATAAAAAGTTCCTTTTGTTCAGAGAAATATTTAAGTTTTGAGCAGAACACCACCAAACAATTTGCCTGGCACTACGGTGGTATAAAGTTGAACTACCTCTGAATGCAGGAAAATGCTTAAAGATTTCTAGAAAACCAATGAAATAGAACAATACCAAGAGCCAATCAGGCAAAAGTTACCAGTAATATACCACTATACAACCTCTTCCTGAGAAGTACAGGCTTCACATACTACATTCCTTCCAACACTTTTTTTTTATACTGCCTGACTGTTCTGGGACTTAAAGTTACTAACATTTTTCTCAGAGGATAAAAACCCCTTTTCTCTGAATCAAAATCATAAGTTGCATTAATTCTTATCAAGTATATGTGTAAAGTGTATAATGCAGCAAAAGCACATTAATAACATCACATATCCATGTCTAAATAACAAAAGCCAAGGTATAAAGTGTAGTAAAAGTAAAGCCTAGTATAAAATACAGATTACTGTGCTACAGCAAAGATATTCTTTCCCTGCACACCTCAAAAATGCTGATAGAAAGAGATCTAATAATAAAGGATATCCTCAAATTTCACAAAAGCCAAAATACTGCACCTGAACATATGCAGTAAGAATTCATGCTTTGCTTCATCTGAGGGCCATTTATATTAGCTCTACAATTTAATATTTCAAATTATATGAAAACTTTTTACATGAAAGTCAAATATTAAATACTGTTAACTACATAAGGTATTGCTACTTATCAAATACACAACTATCCGTTTTTTGCCAGTAGCAGAGATTTTAACTAAATCTGTTTGTACTCAATACTCAGTCTTTCACACAAAAAAATTCATCTTCAAGCTCAAAGAGCTCCACACAACTTGTCTACTGCCAGAGAGGACCAGCCTAACTTGCTTGTATTGCACAAATGCCAACTTAGCCACTTACCCTGAAGGGATCCTCACACTCTGAACCATGCTGTGTTAATATGGCACTTAAACACTGAACAGCAAAGAAGGATACAATGGAGTGCACTGCTGCAGCAGAAAACACCTCCTGTTACTGCCTACAACCCAAGTATGCCTTTTCCATTCCCCCTTATCCTCTAAGACAACCATACATCTTATTCTGTAAAGTACGAGATATATTTAAAACTTATTGTCATTACGAAACCCAGGCAGAAAACTTATCCATTAAAATCCAAAGTATTAGAATGCAATCCCTCAAATCAACTCACAAATGCAGCAGGACAGAACCCTAGATATCCTCTAATAGAAAAGGACAGAAGGTGGCAAAGTCAAGGAGAAAGTCATGCTTGCAATTTTTTTTCCCCTCCTGAGAAACTTGTGCTTATTAAAAAAAAAAAATCTTTCAGCATTCCTTTTCTTGTACTTCTATTGCTGCACAAATGTCAAACACTCTCAGAAAAACCCAAAAGATTTTGGTACAAGCAAAACCACCCTAAACCAGTCTAAGAGTATCAGCAGAAGAATGCGGATCCTGTTTGACCAACAATTAATAGGAAGATTAAGTGAAGGATAACTAAAAAAGAATCAGCAAATTTTGGCACATATCCACCACAATTATCCCACTGCGCTAATCTTACCTCAGGCACATGCCAGTTTTCAGAGGTTGCAGCTAGTACGGCAGTACTAGCAATTTACTGATTAAATTCCTTGGAAACAACTGAAGACCGATTACATTATCAAAACAGCCCTTGTACCTCTGGAATGTCATAATTACGCTAATCATTACAAACTCGGTATTCCAAGCTTTTGGAGGTATTAAGTTGTTTCACTCTGCACTTCAATTCCATGCTGCCTCCATATTCCAGTTTAAAGGTTATCCAGGACTTGCATCATACAGCAGAGTCCTATGACCATCACCTATGAAGGGAGATTTCTCAACCTTACCGTATCAAACTCAAAAGGCTACTGCAAAAGTTGAAATGAACAGAAAAACAAAATTATCAATGAAAACTGCATTTTTTAAATTATATAGACTTAGGGTACAGAATCCAAAAAAAACAAGTTAGGATAACTCTTGGAAGGAGACTACAATAACCAGTTAAGACTCTTCAGAAACACAATGATGACATAGAGATAGCTGGATAAGGAAGACTCACTGTTCCTAACCTCATCTGTTTTACTATAGAAATTTAGCAGTAACAGAAGTACTTTCAAAATTGATTATAATAAAATGCATACAGAGGACTACATCACTTGGTGACCAGGAAAGAAAGGAACCCATGAGATTCCCTCCAGCTGCTTTTTTTTCCTTTTCCCTATCGGATGGGATAATGTATGTTTAAACAGAAACACCCAGAAACATCAGAAGAAAGAATGGATTTTTGGCATACATACAAGATTACCCCAGGGCAGTCAGGGACCTTTAACACTAGGCTGAACACTGCACTCCTGGCTCAGAAGTGTCCAGAACTCAGCTCTTTAGCTGACTGCAAAAACTTAGCTCATCTGAAGGGCACCTGGAAGGTCCCCAGCCCTAAAGCTCAGTCCCTTCCAAAGCAGCTCCCTTACTGAAGGAGGGGAGAAAACGCCAGTCAGTGGCCAGCCCTTTCCACCTGAACGTGCTCACTCACTCGTGCTCGGCCACATCGGGCAGGTAAGCCGCATCTTCTTGCGAGGGGTGTGCCATAAATACCACATCCAGGCCATCAAACGCTCCAGCATTTATCAGGTCTATTTTGCCTCCTCCTTGCTCTTCCGCAGGAGTGCCCAGCACCGTGATCTGCAGCACAAATGCAGAGTCAGGACCCGCCCGACCCACCGGGGCCAAGGTCGCAGCCTCCCCCGCCGGCGGGGCTCTCACCTGGACGGCGGCGGGCGCCGGCTGCGGCAGGCTCTCCAGGGCGGCCTTCAGTCCCAGCGCGGCGGCGGCTCCCACCTCGGCGATGAGGTTGTGGCCGCAGGCGTGCCCGATGCCGGGCAAGGCGTCGTACTCGCAGAGGAAGGCGACGCGGAGCGGGCGCTGCCCCTGTGCCTGAGGGGCGGCCGTGCCCCACTCTGCTCGGAAGGCCGTGCTCAGCTTGTAGCGCGGCTGCACGGCCCAGGAGGAGCCCGGCAGCTCCCCGCTGCAGAAGAAGCGGGTCATGGTGTCGTGCGCCTGGTGCTCCTCGTAGGCCAGCTCAGGCCGGCTCCAGATGTCGCGGCTCAGCGCGCTGAGCAGCTCCGCGTTCAGCTCCACGCTCTCGCAAGCCCGCTGCTTCAGCGTCTCCAGAGCCGGCAGCGCGGCGGCGGGGCCGCCCTGCGGCGCGTCCTGCGGCCTCATGAGCGAGCGGCGGGCCGGCCCCACAAGCACCTGCCGGCAGCACAACCTTCCGCAGCAACCGACCTGCCCACCACCGTGAGCCAGGCGCCACCGCCCCCTTTTATCGCCTCCTCCGCGCCGCGGGGCACGCTGGGAAGCGTAGTTCGTTACCCCAGCAAGGCCTGCAGGAAGGGCCTTGACAGAACTACCAGTCCCAGCGCGCCGCGGAGGTGGGACCCGCCTCCGGCTCTGCTCAGGGCGCGGGTGGCAGCCGTGAGGCGGCTTTGTGCCTTTTACCGCTGCAGTGCAGCCGTAGTGTTAACGCGCGCCTTGCACACGCGTGGGTTTACCGTCAGAACAAGCTGAATTCGGCTTGCGCCCTGTGTGTGGTTTTCCAGAGGTCGCATTCAAGTGCGAGATCTGCCTGTAACACTGCAGGGCTTGGAAAGCAATGCCCGACTTTCTCCATTATCTCCTTCATTTTTTCAACTAGAAGCCATCTCTGCCTGGATTTTGTTTCCTCCCTTACGAGGTCGGTCTCCTCTCCTAACTAACAGGTGATATGACAAGAGCTAATGACCTCAAGTTGCACCAGGGGAGGTTTAGATTGGATATTAGGAAAAATTTCTCCACAGAGAGGGTAGTTGGGTATTGGAACAGGCTACCCAGTGCAGTGGTGGAATCACCATGCCTGGAAGTGTTCACAAGCCGTGTAGATGAGGCCCTCAGTGACATGGTTCAATGGCTGTCTTGGCAATGCTGGGAATGTTGGACTTGATTACCTTAAAGGTCTTTTCCAACCCAGTGGATTCTATGATTCCTTTAAGCACGGTAAAGCTTATGCCATTCGCAGCACTGCATGCACAGCATGTGGGCCGAGACTCTGTGCCATCCAAGTGCAGAAGCAAGTTCAGCTCTCTAGCAAAGCATTGGACTTGCTCCCCATATGCCACATGGCATGTGGGTGCATAGTTCTGTCCACAAAAGTCCAAGCAGTAATCACCTGTGGTTTTGCTGACTTTCTTAATGACATCCTGATGCTCAGATGCCTGGTTTTGTGTTGTTTTCTTTCCCTGAAGCTGCTGTTAACAGGGCATTTGTTTGAAATGTGCATGTATCACTAATGATGGTTTGTGAGAAGTTGAGTGGGTGTGAAGTGCTCAGCCAGAAGTTTTTAGATATAAGCCAGATAGCAGGGACCTTGCCTATCTAACCAACCCATACCTGATGTCAATAGGAACAAAACGGCAAATTCTGGTGTTTTTCCCATATTTATGTAATTACCAGAAATTCACTTTTTTTTTTCATTTTAATCATGGTTTATCCACTATACCTTTTCTCCATGACTGTATGTTTCCCTGTGTCAAAGGTGCTTTGCTGTGCTGAACTGCAAGTTTCCCCCCTCCACAGAGGATGAGGGAGGTCCTTTTCCTAGTGACAGTCCAAACCCTACAGGACTCTCCGCCACTCCAAGCACAGTTCAGGTTCCCGTGCCTTATGTTTGTCATAAGCTATTTTTACTCTTGTAACTCACTCCAGCAAGTACTGTGGTTGTGGCCAGTTCTTTCCCTGTACTCCGAATCCTTCCAAGTGGAATAAAGCCACCCACCCGAAATACATGGGCTGAACTTTCAACTACCATGTGGGTACATGTAGTTTTTATTTTCCAGCAGTTGAGGGAGCACATACTCAGCAAAGGGGTCACATAATTCAGGTCTGTTTGCTCAGGGATGTCTAGGACTAGAAGCCCTTTGGAGCAAGCAAGGTGTTCCTGAAGGTAGTGCCAGCATGCTTTAGGAACCACTCTAAGAATGCATCAAACCCAACAACTTTTGGACTCAAAGGAAGGGCTGGCTCCTGCCCTAAGTTGTAGTGAGGAGGAGGGAAAAACACCCTACACGTTTTCTTCCAAAGTATCTGGTTCCCTGGGGCACTATTGTTCATTGTAGAGCTTTGTATTTCTTGCACCTGCCTCTCCTGTACTTCTTGCGCAGTCTCTACTCCACCTGGACCTGATGAAAAGAATGCCCCATATGATACAGCTTGTGATACGAGAATTGAAAACAAGGGGCTTTTTTGGCTGAGTTAGTTTTCTGACAGATCACTGAAATGGCTTTGCATGGGATTGGATGAGAGCAGTCAGCACAGTACACTGCAGAGGACATGCCAACACATGGCCAGGGTGACTGTGACATGAAGGGCAAAGCCAAAGTGGTTCTAGTGTAGGACTGGCTTAGGCAGCTTTGTCGTTACAGCTGAGGATGCTGAGTCTCAGAGCCATGGCTGAGCCTGAGCTAATGGGCACAGGAACAGCAACGCTTGGCCCAGGGAATTACAGACCAGTCAGTCTCACCTCTGTGCCTGGAAAAATCTTGGAGCAGATTCTCCTGGAAGGCACATGAAAAACAACGAGGTGGTTGGTGACAGCCAGCATGGCTTCACTAAGGGGAAAATCTGCCTGACCAATTTGGTGGCCTTCTACTGATGGGGCTACAGAACTGATGGGCAGGGGTAGAGCAGTTGATGTCATCTACCTGGACTTGTGCAAAGCGTTTGACACTGTCCCACACGACATCCTTGTCTCTAAGTTGGAGAGACATCAATTTGATAGGAAGACCACTCTGTGGATAAAGCACTGGCTGGATGGCTGCATGCAAAGAGTTGTGCTCAATGGCTCAATATCCAGCTGGAGACCAGTAATGATTGGTGTTGGGAGCGGTCTTGTTCAAGCATCTTTGTCGGTGACATGGACAGGTGGGATTGAGTGCACCCTCAGCACGTTTGCCGATGACACCAAGCTGTGTGGTTCAGTTGATACCCTGGAGGGAAGGAATGCCATCCAGAGGGACCTTGACACACTTGTGAGGTGGGCTGATGCCAACCTGATGAAGTTTAACCATGCCAAGTGCAAGGTCCTACAGCTGGGTCGGAGCAATCCGTGGCAGAGCTCCAGGTTGGGAAGAGAAGAGATTCAGAGCAGCCCTGCAGAGAAGGACTTGGGGGTGTTGGTTGATGAGAAAATGAACATGAGCTGGCTGCAGTGCGCTTGCAGCCCAGAAAGCCAACGGTATCCTGGGCTGCATCCAAAGGAATGTGACCAGCAGGTCGAGGGAGGTGATCCTGCCCCTCTACTCTGCTCTCGTGAGACCTCACTTGGAGTACTTTGTGCAGTTCTGGTAGTTCTCAACATCAAAAGGCCATGGAAGTGTTGGAACAAGTGCAGAGGAGGGCCACTGAGGATGATCAGGGGACTGGAGCACCTCCCTTATGAAGATAGGCTGAGAAAGTTGGGGTTGTTCAGCCTGGAGAAGAGAAGGCTGCATGGAGACCTCACAGCAGCCTTCCAGTATCTGAAGGGGCCCTATAGGGATGCTGGGGAGGGACTCTTCATGAGGGACTGTAGTGGGAGGACAAGGGGTAATGGGTTCAAACTTAAAGAGGGGGAGTTTAGATTGGATATGAGGAAGAAGTTCTTTCCTGTGCAGGTGGTGAGGCACTGGAATGGGTTGCCCAGGGAAGTTGTGAATGCTCCATTACTGGTGGTGTTCGAGGCCGGGCTTGGACAGAGCCATGGGTGGCATGGTTTAGTGGGAGGTGTCCCTGCCCATGGCAGGGGGATTGGAGCTAGATGACCTTAAGGTCCTTTCCAACCCTGACTATTCTATGATTCTATGAAATTGCACTGTGGTAGCTGCCTCCAAAAAACCAGCTGCTTGTCTGAAGGGCTGAAGGAGGAGGAGGGAGTGCTCAGGAATGCAGGCATCTGAAAGTGAGACAAATTTAGCTCTGCCTCATCCAGGGAAAATTTACCACTCATGGGGAGCAGCTAAATTACTTTTAGGGATTATGTTATCTGCTCACAGCTTCCTGTTCTTTTTTCCAACTGAGACATCTCAGTTAATCAGAGGGTTGAATTACTCATGTGACCACAGTCGCAATCTCTTAATGAAACTAACCTTTAGGATATACTCTCAGTCCTTTTTGTCTGCCATGAGGATTTGTGAAGCATGCATTAGTAAGATACACAATAATTAAAAACCACAATGTATTAGAAAGCTTCAGTTCAGCTATTACACTGTAATGACTTTTCCCCTGCTGTAGGAGAAGGCACAAGTATTTCAATATTTTATGCCCATTTGAAAATTCATTGAATGCCACCAGTAGGAAAAAAAATCAGTTATATTCAGTACCTTACTCTTCTATAGGTTGTGCCTGGATTATGATTATAATAATGTTGTATTATAGTCAGTCTAAATTATGAGTATACAAAATGCAAAGCATATGCCCAAAACATGGTGTTCTCATCTACTAGATATAAGAACGAAAGAAAAAAAAGTAATGCACTTTTTAAAAACAAGGTCACGAATACTGTGCTGGTATTTTGATTGTGCTAAACAAATTATAATGCAGTATTAGACTGTTTAAAATACTCTTACTAAACAGGGTAAATACCATTCAGACAATATCATGGTTCTTTGGGAAAAGCAAGAATTATGCGTATATTTATTTGTAAGTAAACAAGAACAATGCTTCACAGATGCTAATTCAATTCGTATTCCTGGAATCAAGCTGTAAACAAATGCTTGTATTTTTGTTTTAGAGGGTGGATGAGGTTTGATAGTTTTCTATTGGTCTAAAAGAAGGAACATCTGTTGTGGCCATAAAAAACTTGATGATCAAGTTTACCACATCCCACATTAGCAACATTAGGTATTTATGTTGAAATCCAGATCAGACTGAACTTGGTGAAAGTTTTACTGTTAAATTCAGGGTGGCCTGGATTTCAAGCTGAAATCCGAAGCTTTAAAAACAATAGCACAGTGAGTATTAAAACCAAAAGTGAGCTGTTGCTGTGTGTAGGAGCTATATACTGGCCTGCCTAAAATAGCAGTCTAGTCTCATTTACAGATATCTTTATATTAGGAAGTATGTACTTAGATATACAATGCTACAGAAATGGATTGTATGTTTAGAAAGAAAGTGTGATAAGGGCTTTTTTGGTCAGATTACAATATCAATATCATCACAGAGCAGAAGAATTGTAAAAATTACAGGAAGAGAAATGGTTCTTTAACCATTGATGGATCAAGGATGCCACTGTCTTGTACATTTCTTAAAAAGGGAAAAGAAATGCAGACTGGATGGATTCAGAAAAGCAAAAGCTTTCTTCCTATAAACATACTGTTCCCACCACTTAGCAGTTAATCATATTGTGGGCAAAATTTTGTTGTTGTTCGGAGCAGGCTGAGTCAGAAAATAGGAGCTTAATGTTCCCTTTAGATTTGGTTACATCATGTAGAAAACTTGGAATTAAATCTGAGTTTCTTCACACAGAATGTTTATTTCTCAGGACCTTTTCCATCTTCCTTTTCCTGACACCTGTGTTAGCTATTTGACTTAGTGGTTAAGACCTCGACATTTGTCCAAATGCTGTGAACCTGCAACCCAAAAGGGCAAGGTAAAAGCTGTGCTTATTGCTCAGATACATTCACTGAGAAGGCAACTGTGGCTATTTGAGACACCACTGCCCCTGGTTCTTTGTACCTGCCAAAGTTGCCTGCCCCAGGTTGTCATGGCAGAATGAGACGTAAGTGCCTCTGAGCTGTTTCAGTGTAAAGTCCAAGAGCTTAACTCAAGCTGCCCTGACTCCCCTTGGCATTTTATGCTTTAAACACTGGGCTTTCTCCTGAAGCGGCTTAGAATTATCTGTGTTTTCAGTCTGCTGACTCCACGATGTGGGTGGCATCCCCTGGGAGAGAGGCAGTAATATTTTAAATCGACACAGTTATTTTCAAAACAATCGCTTTTGTGCGCCATTACCCACAGAGGCTGGTACGAGCTTTGCTAGCTTTAGACTGGTTGAGCAAAACAGTGCTTTTCTATCTGGTGTAGATTTTCATCTGCGCTTGGAAAGTTGCAAGAATGCAACGAGGGCTCAGTTGTATTTTTGCCTTTTTTTTTTTTTAATTTTAACAAGAAACATCAGTTAGCTCCAAGAAAAGATTGAAAATTGCCTGATTTAAGTGTTGCCAATTAGGGCAAGTAGCTGTTTAAAAGACAGGGCTAGATAAACTTGCATTTCTTTCTTTGGTTTGGCTCTCTGAAGAGTTACATAAAACTTATCAGCTATTATGGGCCTCCTTCATGTTTGTACAGCAGAAAGTAAACCGAGAATTAAGTCTCTGGTGTTGCTGATAATCCAAAACTCTTAACACACAAAACTTACTGACTGCTTGCTCTCTCTTTGATACTCAGACTTCTTTAGATGCAAGAAAAGCATCAAATATAGGACATCATATCTTGGCAAAAAAATGCCTTGAACCCCTCTTATTCCTCTAATACAGAAATCCTGGCTCAATTGTGCCCTTTTATTTCTACACCATTAAATTTACATGTGTATTTTAATCTCTAATATGATCATGTATTCCACATTATACTATAGGTCAAATATTATATCTGTATCATTTCTTTAGTAGTAGTAGCATCATTATGGTCATAATGTTATCCCAGCTTGAAAAGATTCATGCTGAAAATGGCCTGATCACATAGATGTACCATCAAGACACTTGATGCTAAACCAGCTCCATTACTGACACTATGAACCTTTTTTTGTTATATTTATTTAGTTGTTGTATTATTTGTTATATTGTATTTGGTTGTGTCTTATATGTCTAGTTCCTTCCTCCCTCTAAAAGGCAGATTTTGCTCACTTAAAGTCAGATAAATTCAGCCACTGATTTCATAGCATGACTTCTTAACTGGGCAATAAACACAAATAGCCCAGAGTGAAAGGAAAAAGTGATCATAAGATGCAAACAACTTAAGTCTCTATTGATGCCAGCTCCTCTCTACAGCCTGAGCAATAAGCTAATCCACCTTTGGGAAGGACAGGAGCATGCACATGAACAGTTATGGCTGGCTTTCCTGCTATGCATTTGCTGGCTCACTCACGGACCACTTGTGCTATGGGCCGCACAGAAGACAAAGGCATGGAAAACAGGCAGGTGTACACTGCTCAAAAACTACAGGCTCTTTGCCCATCATTGCTAACTTCCCCCCCCACTACCTGTAAAAGAGAGTTAATAGATCTCTATATTCATGAGACCAAGTGTTCCCTCTGTTAAACCTTTAAAGAGCTAAAGAGAAAGTAAAAAAGTGTAACATAAAACTCTATGCATTTAACTGCTGCTCTCCTCTGCCAATTTTAAAAGTGGTTGATAATATTTTCAGTATTTATGACAATGCAAATATAAGTGAAAAATGAAAACTAGACTGTGATAAGGAAAAAACAAACTGATCTTTCCTGATGTTCAAATGCCCCTTTACTAACATAGGTATGCCACTACTCATACACAATGACATCCTACGCTGTTACAAATAAAGTTTAATTCTGCTATTGATTCAAACAGAACCACAGTCAGGCCCCAGCTTTTTTATTCCCTTGGAGGAAGAAAGTATTTTGCAGCTCTTACAGATCTTTATTTTGAATCCATTGAGTCTGTGAAGTGTAACAGCTCTTTGTTCGTAGACAGTATCTGTCTGTGGGTTAAACAGACAGAAGATGACCACTCAATTCAAACAATTCAATATTACATTTTCTATTGTCAGATTTCAATTTAACTATAGACGGAGATTTTAATCTCATTAAAAAATATGTGAAAGCCTCTGGTTTGTTCCATATGAGTATACTATTTTGCAGATAGACGGCAAAATTATGATGTATTTACAATCCACAAGAATCTTAAACGGATTACTTCTGTGAGGCCTCAAAAATTACTATTAAGTACTTTGTCATGCATTTAGTGGTACTGAGGAGCTATTGAGACAGTAAACCAGCAGCTTGCTGTGTCTAATTGCAAATCTCTTTACCCCCAAAGCTTTTTTGTTATTAATTTTTTAAATCTGGAGTATGATATATTGCATAATCATAAATACACTTGTATTAAGTGTTGACATTTTCCATAATACCCAGGGAAATTACATTAAAAAGAGTCATTATTTTTGCTCCCATTACTGAGCAGATTTGTACCAATCATGCAAATACAAACACAACAAGCCTTACGGGTATTCATTAATAATGATTATTTGCCTGGGATATTAATTTCAAAATAAACGGTTGCAAACCCATATTTTATCTATTCACAGTGGGAATATATAAAGCAATAACACGCTGGCAATAGCCATTATAACACACAATGATTTTTTAGTCTATTTAACTTATGTGATATCATACCCTTAAGTAAACTCAGAGTATATTTGCATTAACCCCATGTACTCCTGGGTTTACTGATGACAAGAAGTGGTTTACGAGTATAGCGAACTTACAGATTTGTTTGAGTTTATATCAGAACACAGTAATCATTGTGAAATGGAACCAGTATGGTTTTTTATTTTTTTAAACCTAAGGATACTAGGACATATCCAGAAACCTGTGAACAAGTACTGAAAACCACAAACAGCTGTGGTCAAACTGTATTACTGAACAAGCTAGTCCAATCCATTTTGGTTTCAACTAATGGTTAAAATGATTTTGAGGTGAAGTCATGCATTGCACAGTAACATCTGGCAAACCTTGGGTAATGTGTTCTTGTTTTTAGTCCATGAGAGTTTGATCTTTAGTTACCCTAGCCTGTTCATTGCTTCCTAGAGTTAAGTTTTAAGCACATCATAGAGACCCTGGGTTGCAATTTGTTCAAGTACCTCATAACCTTATTACCTTCTCTTAGTTTATTTTAGATCTCAGATTTGGTCCATGCAATTACACTTTCTAGAGATTTGACTGTCCTTCTACTGTCCCAAATCTTTTCATGAAACATGAGACAAAGTGGATCAACATTAGCAGGTGGAAGATGGTTATACCTCAAACAGCATCCTGTTAGTAGCAAGGTGTCCAGGGTAAGTTCCTATAATTAACAAGTGCATCTCCTGCATTCTCACGCACAATGTTCATGCACCAACAGGTACTTGTGTGCTCTATATTATGTTTTATGTATGTTATGTACCACATGTAACCTCTCTTCTCCTTAGCATGCTCCTTACTCTATCACATACCAAAGGCACTCATTAGGACTTGTGTGTGATGCCAGGGTATGCATCCCCTATTCACCCATGTGGAGATGCACCTTTCCAGAAATCTGCCTGTGAATGTCATCACTTGAAGTCAAGAGCACTATTAAAAAAATATAATAAAAATCATCCTTGCATTGTGTGGGTAATCCATACTGAACAGACATGTCGGAAAGAGCTGAGGGTGCTGTGCAAGGAAGTTAGGCAACTGTGGACATGAAATGCTCTTTATGCTCACATTAGAGAGCAAGAGAAGCAAATTTAACTGGAGACTGAAAAGACCAATGATATACCTGTCAGGGACTGATCACTTCCCTTAGCTTTCAACAAGGCTGCTGGAGAAGCAGTAGGCAGACAGACATGATCACCTCTTTGCTGAACACAGTGTTGGCCAGGATTCACCATCAGCAAAAACACTGCACCCTTCTTGTTGCATTCCCTCCCCACTCAGTTACACTCATGTCTAGTATATGACTCCAAGACCTGCACTCAGTTGCTAAAAACATTACCTGACTGAATGAGCTCTGGTGTTCAGTAGTCTCAGTACATGAAACAGCTAGGTAGAGCAAAAGTGCATTAAAAATATATGTTAACCTGCAGGATACCATAAGGAATCTGGAAACTTCTGTGGCTTTTAAGTGTGAACAGATGGCACAGAGTGACCCACTTTGGAATAAAGAAAGAAAGAAAGAGAGGCTAAAGCTGCTGTGGCAAGGATTGCTTGTGCTGGTACTGGGAAGCTGCAGTGGCTATGAGGCTGACAATGGGGAGTCTGGAAGCTGCCAGCTGACTTTGCAGCCCAGGCATCATTAGTATGTGCTGGCTGTTCTGTAGCCTACTCTATATGTGCCAGTAATATTAATCTGGGTTCCCTAGCAGCAGGTGCCTCTCTAGCATGATTACCTTGCAGATTGGCAGAAAGTCCAAGGTTTGAGTGACTTGAAAGAGCAAAATGAAATCTCCAACCCAAGCAATATCTTTGCTGGAGTCAGGCTGAGTATTGATTGTACAGTATCACTTTTTACTTTTAATAGATACTTAAGAAAAAATTACTTAATTTTCCAAAGAGAAAAAAAACAGTCCGGTATTTTTGATCAGCATCACAGACATAAAAGTAATTGTGAGATTTTTCCACTCTCCTCTTACAGCTGCTGTAAGGTATACACCTTGTATTAGTACTACTGCTAATTTCAATGGGAAAATCTCTAAAATGTGCTATTCCCATGACATCAAGCATCCTCACTCTCCTCACCACCTGTTTTGTAAATTCCACCTATTTTTGCTATCATATCTAGCCTTTTCCAGAACTTTCCTTAAAGAGCACACAAAACCTTCCAAATGTATAAAGGAAAATTAAACTTGGATAAAATGTGATACTGTGAGACACAGTGTATGGACAGGTCAGGTACTTTACTGAGCTCTGCTTGTTGTGTAACATGGTTGTGAAACTCAGTACCAGCATGTATCCATTTGATTTTATGGACAGTTAATGCAAAACTACTGTTTCCACCTGGCAAGCAAAATGAATTTTCTTAAGCCTGCTGAGGATCCTGTTTGTGAAACAATATAACAAATTAATTATCCTGTTTGTGAAACAATATAATAAATTAATTATCCAGTATAGATCACTTGCTTTTTCTCATCTGTTCAAGTTTTTACAATCTAAATCCATATAAACATCCAGTTCAATTATGAATACAGAGTATGTGCTTGGCTGCCTGTGTGTAATATAAGGATACGCTTTCCCACCAATCTGGGACAAATCCTCCCAAGGGACACTTGGTTAAGTATCAATTTGTTTTGAGATGGCAGTTGCAGAATTAAAACACCTCACACAAGATCCATTGTGATTTTGTTAAATCCTCCTACTCATTCTTAAACATTTTCTATCTTTCAGACCTTTTAACTCAACATGCAGAAAACATGGACAGGTTGATGTCAAAGCTTTCCCAAACCATTAGCATTATGGAGCTATATTTAGACTCTCTGACAGGGAGAATCCTGTATGATAAGAAGATGTTGAAGGCACTCAGTCATCCAAGCCTCTGCAGGCTCCATTTCAGATGATCAGAACTGGCCTTGAGTAACCTGTAGCTGACTCTGCTGTGAATAGGAAGATGGACTGAAGGACTCCTGAGGTCCCTTCCAGCCTGAATTGCCTCATGGTCAGTATCTAGAGTCAGGTCTTAGACCTTATAGTGACATTTTTCTGAGACTCACTGCATATGGTGTGCATTTTTTGCACTTGCTTCCTCTTGGAAATGCCTCTCTGAGCACTTTGAATGCTCCCTCATGGACACTGCAGAAGCCCTTCTGTGTGGACAGTAGACCCACACTCTGTGAAGTGGCCAGGGCAGGAGACCTGTCTGGACATGAGGTAGAGGTCCCAGGGTAAGGGGGAATTTATCTCATTCAGCACTGTAGGGGATTAAATCATTAACAAAGCTTTATTTAGCTTTATGGCTAATATGGCCCCAAACTTTCATCCATTACCTATACAAATCTATCTCCTTTGCTTTTTTCTTCTGCAGGTCTGTGCTTATACAGGAATACTCTATTTGCATACAGGATGTAAAAAAGGTCTTATGAAATTACTTTGAACAAAGGCCTTGATTCACAAAAATATGTTGGTACCTAATTTATTCTAGAAAGAAATTAGGGGCAATACAGTCTCTTACATGTTTTTTTTACATTTACTCCACTGATGATATCACTCAACTCATAGCAATATTTTTTATTCTTACCACAACTCATTTTGTAGCACAAATCCAGAGATGTCAGACTACAGAAATTTGAATGCAAAGAAACCATTGTTAAATATGAAAATTAGTGTTGTGTGGTAGATAGATATTTGACCAAGCAACTTCAGCTTCAATAGATTTCAAAACAGAAAGTGATAAATGTGAACGCTGTTCCACAGAATCAACAAGATAGCTCAAAGATAGAGGCCTAAGATGTAATTTCTGCAATTAAAACCACTGTAGCTTTACTGAAGAAGTGCTGTAATAATACTGTGTCTGTTTTGCCTGTCAGAGACCAGACAACACTCTCACAACCACTATCAGTTCCACTCCAGATAACTTCCAAGATGCTGTAGATCAACAGAGTGATCAAAGACAAAGTTACAGTCTTTAAGGGAAAGATCAAAGTATGTGGAAAAACCAGGGTGAAGCTCCTAACAATGTCCTTCAGTTCAGGGACAAAATATTTTCTTCTTCAGCGCTGAGACCTCCATCCCAATTTCCCCAAAGGAGCACACTGACATTCAAAGTAAAGCGCGATGTAAGGAAATGTAACAACATCAAAATTTTCTCTCCAGCTCTCTGAGTTTCTGTCATGGAAGTGGTTATTGACTGGCATTTGGAGATGACTGAGGCCTGTTTCAAATAGTTAAATTTCTAGGGAGTATAAAACATAATGGATGATAAAGTTGTTTGAGACTTAGTAACCTTATGATCATAGAATCATAGAATAGTTAGGGTTGGAAAGGACCTTAAGGTCATCTAGTTCCAACCCCCCTGCTATGGCCAGGGACACCTCACACTAAACCATGCCACTCAAGGCTCTGTCCAACCTGGCCTTGAACACCGCCAGTGATGGAGCATTCACAGTTTCCCTGTCCAACCCATTCCAGTGCCTCACCACCTGCACAGTAAAGAATTTCTTTCTCATATCCAATCTAAACTTCCCCTCTTTAAGCTTGAACCCGTTACCCCTTGTCCTCCCACTACAGTCCCTCGTCAAGAGTCCCTCCCCAGCATCCCTATAGGTCCCCTTCAGATACTGGAAGGCTGCTAAGAGGTTTCCCCGCAGCCTTCTCTTCTCCAGGCTGAACAGCCCCAACTTTCTCAGCCTATCTTCATACCCATTTGCTGCCTTTAAATGAATACAATGAAGAATCTCACTGATATTTGGTATTTCATTTGACGGGGATGTCCTCAGAGCTCTAAATTCGGACTTACACTTAAGTCTGTCTGCTGGCAAGAGAAAGTTTGGCCTGACACAGTGATGTTACAGAACTCCATTAAGACTGCTCTTGTGAGGAATCAGAGTACAAGGATAACTTTAGTTTCTGATGTACCTAAATGATGTTTAAGTGCCCGTGACATAGAAGTGATGTCACGAGTGCCTCCAGAACTGTCAGAAACCTGTCAAAAGCTTTTGCAATTCAAAAAAATATCAAACTTGGCAAGAGGCCAGTCTGATCCATGCTCTTAACTTCCATTAGCCCATCCAGGTTAGAGGAACGGTCAGGCTAGTTTCACAGGGTATTGTTAAAAAGCTTGTGTTAAGCACAGTGAAAGGTGACACACAGGTAAAACACAGTATTCATATGGCATCTTATATAAAAATGGTATTTAAAAAAGTAAATAAAAGGTGTATTTATGCATATAAAGTCACACTTTTCTATTATGAAACCTTGCATGTACCTGAACTCATCGCTTTTACATATTGCTAAATGATGTCTTCATTATATTATAACTGTATTTTGAAAGTATGTTGCATTAGAAGGCAGACATCTATACATCAGGAAAGAATTTGTCACAGTAGCAGGTTTTATACTTAACCTCACCTTGGTTTTGACCAAATGGATAATTAGTTTTTGGGGAAAATAAGAAACACTGGACTCTTCTTCAGTTAAAAGCATTAAGGAAATTTTGGTGACTGTTGAGGGTAAGGTTAGACAGAGGTGTCTAACTTTTAGACATTCAATTTATGGCATATTCTACACTATGTATCGCGTGATAAAAACACAGGATGGAGAGCAACAATATACAGTTTTACTTCGAGTTAACTGCAATTTCCTCTGAAGTTCATAAGTTCACAGTAGGAATTATGTTCTTCTGTATTTTTAAAACCCCAGGGACTCAGTAATTAATATGTCATAAGTCTGTGTTTTACACTATCTGCCAAAAGTGCACTGGATGTTTTATTTTAGAAACAGAGGTTTCCTGTCTAATCCTTTTGTCTTAATCTTCCATCTGCCTTTTTGGTAAAACACGAGATGAAGAAAAACCAAAACATCAAGTGTTTTCTTCTATTTTTTCTTGATTGCTGTCTTTTCAATGTTGTAATGCAACAGTACAACAATAATCCAACAATATTTCCTCCTACTAAATTACTCTCTGATGTTCACTTAAAATAAGTGTATTACACTGACCACAAATACAGACTCAAGCTGCTGCTGGCTGTATTTGCCATCCGCAGAGCCTTTCCCCCAAACTGCCTGATAACATCCCATAGATTATTCTGACTCACTAGGATCTCACAAAGACTCTGCCTAACACAGGTATTAGCAACAATAAGTATCAGCAGTGGACATCAACTCAATGAAGCAGCAGAGTAAAGCAGATAGAAAATTTTTAAGGGCGATTCTGTCTGCATGTGAACTAATGAAATATAAATATAGGGAAGGATTCATTTAATCAGTTTACATAACTCACTTAAAAGTAACTTTCATTAGGACCTCACCAGGAATTACTCTGTGATTACACCCTCCAGGACCCTTATATAAGCATGGTTTCTGGGAAAGGCTGTAATGAGGAGAGATGCTCCTAAAACGGGTTCTTTGTGTGCCACCCCTGAGAAATGCCAAAGCAAGCCACTAGAGGGAACTCAGCCTATGCCCTACGAGGCCCTGGCACTAGATTTTCCCTACTACTCACTCACTTGGACCTTTAAGTTATATGCATATGCATACTTAAAGCTATATGCATATGCTTTAAAGAAACCTGCCACAGTATCTCCATCTGTTAAAGCAAATGTACCAGTGTTCTTCTGTATCGCACATGCACATGATGCATTTCATCTATTATATTACTAGTAATGTGGTTTTTTAACTTTTTCCTCTTAATTATTTTCTTTCCTCATACTTTGTCTATGTGGTGAGAACACTCCATGGAAGTGAACCAGAAAATTACCTAATGCACTCCTAATGTGCTCCTGGTTACTAGTGGGAGTGTAGAACACATTCCTTGCATTTCTGGAGAGAAAGGGACTGGGGAGTAGGAAATTGAGGAAGGGTGGAGACTTCCTAGAGATCCTTAGAAGGTGAGGTCAAGGAAGCTGGATGGAACTGAGGAAGACAATATCGAGAAAGATTTCTAAGTGACCAAAGAGTTCCTTCTTTTGGTCATCATGTATTGGTTTTCTGCTCCTTCACCTTGTTCAGTATCTTACGTATATGCAGAGGGAAAGAACCATCCTTTATGGTCCTCAGGGCTCAGCCCACACAGCCATCTCAGTAATGTTAAATGTAAGCGAAGCTCTTCCTAAGAAAAATGTGATTAAACTGGCATTTGGATCAAGACTGCAAGATTGGATTAAAATTACTTTTACCCTTCCCCCGCATTTTTACATTGTGTCACCACAGTATTTGAAAAGTAGGGCATGTTTGTGTTAAAAATGGTATAAAAATGCAACAGTTTGGAAGAGAGCAAGTAATAGCAAGCTGTAATAGCAATACAGGTTCACTCTTCAGTGTTGCCACAGGGGGAAGTAATAAAAACAGGCTGTGTTGCCTGTACATAAGTTTCTGTTTCGTCTCAGGGATATTTAGGTGTGGAGGTTGCCTTCCCACTGGGTGCTACTTTTGGGGCAGTTGAGGGAACCCCCCCTTTTGTTGGAAGGCTGCTTTGTCTGAATGCTCTGAAATACACCGAGATGTTGCCATCAATTCTGGCACGTTTCATAGGATTACAGAGGATGGTGACTATATGATCCAGATTGGGGGGGGGGGTGGTGTCACCAGAAATGTGGGTTCTCACCTGGCCCCTCTCTTCACCCCAACACTTCCTAAAGGCACGAATTTCAGTGAGTATGTTACTTGTTCATTCTTGTATGCACAGCTATGGCTCTCCAGTGCTTCAACACTTATCCAAAACAGCATGGTAGTCAGAAAAAAAAAATAAAGAAAAAGAAAAGAAATAAAAATTATTGAAAAATAAGGAGTGAAAATGAAATATTGTGAAAGTAGGCATTTAATTCTGCATGGGCATAGTTAGTTGATCACAGTTACCTGTGTGGACAAAGTAATGGCACCTATGTTGCCATTTTCTCATTACAGAAGTTAACTTACTTGCAGCAAAAAGTCATATGGCTGCTGTTGATTCGATTATTATAAATTTGAAATTCTACCCTTAGTGAAAGTGGGAGAAAACTGTAGGTTCCATGTTAAAGCTTTTGGGATATTTGCTCAAGAAGGACTGTCTGGTGGTAGAGAGAGACTGAGATGCTCATAAACTTCACCTTCTGTCCTGCTATTGGAATATCCTTTCTCTTGGGAAAGACTAGGCCTCTTTCTGTCTTCCAGGATCTAATGAGAGCCAAAAGATAAAGCAAATGTAAGCTCAAGAGGCTATGAGGATACAGTGCATGCCCATGGCCCCCTTGGCCAGCTGCTGGATGCAGCATGTTTGCACAGCAATGGAGAGCAGCAGCCAACAAGCAGAAACTCTACCATCAGCCTTCCCCACTGCTGTCTGTGGGGAGAGGACAGAGGGGAGGAACCGAAAATGACAGCAGTGTGTATAGGTTATATATTGTATCAAAGGGTCAAAAGCAAGCATGGAGAAAAGTGTAATAGTCATCTTTCATGTGCAAATTACTAAAGCTAATATGTAATAAAACTGTACACAACCCAAAACCTAAACGCAGCCTGATTTATGTCACCAGCCCTATAAAATGCCAAACATTTCAAAGCAAAACATTATATTAATTCCATTTTACATACTAGACACTGAGATGAGGAAGACTTGCAGATCACACAGCAACCATGTCTACTAGCAAAGGGAAAACATGGCTGGAGCTCCAGAAACTGTGGTTCTCTTCCTAGGTTAGTGAAGTGTCTGCTGAGTGATCTTAAGCAAGCTAGCTCACTTCTGTATGCCTGTTTTTCCAGCTATAAAACAGAAAAGCTGCAAGCATGCACGTACATACTTTACCTGACCACTTCTAAAAACCTACGGAAACCGGAGAGTAGTAAGCACTTGTACAGCATTTGGTGATACCTAAAGCAGTGCTAGCCATTAGGAATGCTGTGTCAAGGTGCAATTCCTAGTAATGAATAATAGGTACGCATCGGACAAAGAAAAAGTCAGTTATGAGATTTGTCAGCTCATTCTGTCTTTCCCCAGACGGTCCCAGTCAAGAACTGGTAGCAAATTGCATTTCATCTAGTCATTAAAATTCCCTAAATTTGCAGCAACATCAGATACTTAGAGAATTTTTCCTTGCAGTTTCATTCCTTCCCACATCATTCAATGATGACTTCTATGCTGCTTTTCTCTTACCTCTATGTTGACTTTGTTTTTCAGGCTTTTTTTCCTACCTGTCTTATAAATTATTTTTATCTTATCACTCCTAGTACAGGACATAAAAATGCATCAGCACTTTCTTCAGTGACGGCATAAAAAGAATGCCTCAAATTTGGACAAGGTCTATCAATCTACTTCTCCGTTAATTCCTACAGTGACCTGTTGATATTCTAAATATGACAACATGCAAGTTCTGAATATTCTGATGCTAGGAATGCAACTTACAAAAGACTCATTTATATTTACCTATATATAAAATTACAGATTTCAAGCTATATATTAAGTAAGGGTTCACTTTATTTTTATTCCTGCAGCTATGCCACCAGGCAGTAAAGAACACAAGATCAAGGTGATGAGAAAAAACAAGAGAAAGGCCTGACTCTATATACAAGCTCTTTACTGAATGAAGCTCTAGGTCTTGTTTGAACCCATGACACATGGGAAAAAAAAACAAACAAAGAAAATTGTGTTTTGATGGCCACTGCCATCATCACTTACAAGGACATTTGCAAATAAAGGTTCATAGACCTACCTGATTAAAGCACAATGCTTCGCCAAAGGAGTAAAAGACATCTTTCATAGAAATCACATCTCCTCAAAACTTTGTGCTTCATGATCTTAAGAATGGCAAAATGGCAATGGCAATTACACCATTTCCTGAAAGACAAACAGCCATATACTGAGCTACAACTAAAGACTTATCTAACTCCTATAAATACAAGAAAAGTCCGTGATTCCCAAATAGTTCCTTTCAGGCATAAATTACAAAAATCAAGCCGGTTTGCTCACCAGTGCCAACCTACAGCATAAGTACACATAACCGGTGTGGTTCTTGAGCTGAAGACAAGGGCTTATGAACTACTTGGACTAAGTGACCGCATCTGCCACACACAAGCCTGAGTGTATGTAACCTGTAGTAATGTCACCCAACTAATGTTAAACAGAAGTATCAATGCAGTCAGGGCTTTGTAACATCTAAAGTCGTGCTTCCTGGGGGTTGAACAAATGAAATTTTATCACCTCATGGGAAAAAAGGGTAGTAAGGAATGCTGGCTTCAACACAGGTGAACACCCCTGCTAGGGTGTATTCGCTGTGCAAATTAATTCTTCAGGGTTTTTTTCCAAATTCAGCTGAATTCTTGGCCTTCCTGTCTTCACTTTGATAACATCCTTCTGTATCCTCAATGCAAAACAAAAAGTTCTCTACACTGCTGATAACATTCTGTTGCTCAACTTCAGAAGTTAGGTCTTTTTACTGGATAATTTATTTCTCCTTAATTGATGGATGTTCCCTTTATTAATCTTTTCTATTGAATCAGCAGCTAAGTATTTCCTGCTACCCAAAATATCTCACATTGTGGTTCCTGTTCTACAAGGTATCAGCAAATCTTCACAGTAGATCTTTTACTTGCTTACTTCCTAGCCTCTTTAGGGTAAGGACAAGCCTATTCATAACATAAAAACTTCTTAGAAATTGCAACAGAAGATAATTCCTCTTAAGCAGTTCAGACAGACATATGAAAAAAATCTAAAGAATGCATTTTGAAATCAACATTCGAAGAGTACAAGAAGTTGTGGAAGAAAATAAGCAATGTGTTTAACTGCACGATGGAAGTGGTAAGACTTTCTATGCAGAAATAAAGGAAAACTTATTTCTAAAGCTACAATGAAAACCAATCTATAATCTTAAGGATTCATATGATCTCTAGGCTTCATATTTGATCTTAAGACTGGGTAAAGCAGGAAAAAAAATATCCCGAAGTGTGGCAGGTATCAAATGCTTTATAATGTAAAAGCTTAAACAGTACCCCCTGAAAATAAGGACGGCAACTGCCTAAAATGACACCAATTATATAAAATATTAATCAGATGAAACAAAATTCAATTTTTGGAAAAATTCACCACCTCATACACAGACTAGTCAAGAATTTAGCAGAATCTCTCAGGAGATTCTGGTGTAACGGAGTTTAAATGCACATGGGATTTCTAGCTCCTGCTGCACTGGGAGGCAGCAGCATTTCAGCTTTAGTGGAGCACCAAGCCAGCCGTTATTAACGAAGCTGTCTAATGGGCTGAAACTCATCCACGCATGAAAACCCAACAACAGATATTTCTGCGCTCCATGAAAGCTCATTTTTCAGTACCATCACCACATGACATTTAACTGTTTAAAAGTAAGCTGGTAGTTAACTCGCAGAGTTGATTCTTGTGCAGTTCTCACAGCATTGTGCTGAAGGTTTTAAACAGAAAATATTTTCATTATCTAACCAAAATGCAGTATGTTCAGTTTCCTGACCCTGACTGAAGTCAGACTTAATGAGCAATTCGTGCAATTCCTGTACAGCAGACACATGACCAGCTCATGATAAACACACCCACTAAGCTTGTTAATGTTCTTCTGTAAGGGCTCTTCACTTCAGGAGACTACGCACTGTATTGCGAAGAAGTCCTCCAAACATGACACTCATGTTTTTCTTTCATTCACTGGCTCTAAACACAACTGACAGTATGTTCATGTAAGACAATGCCTTGCCTTCAGGGAACTGGGAGGAGAAATTGGTCTAAGTGGAGGAAATCTTGAAAGTGAAATTACTGTAAGGAAAAAATATGGGAAGTTAAAAATTTGGTTCAGAATACAGTCCGAAGAGATGGCGCTGCCTTGACTTTTCAGGCAATCTTGCTTAAGTGTATATGGCACATAGGCCTAGTTGTATATACCACCCCATTGGCCAGGAAAAGACTGTCATGGGTTCAGCAGTAGCACTCATTTTTCTCCTTCTTAGTAGCTGGTGTAGCACTGCGTTTTGACTTTCGGCCTGGGAACAGTGCTGATAACACCGATGTTTTTAGTTGCTGCTCAGTAATGTTTACCCTGACCAAGGACTTTCTGAGTTTCATGTTCTGCCAGGGAGGAGGGGAAGCCGGGAGGAAGCAGAGACAGGACACCTGACCCAAACTAACCAAAGTAGTATGCCATACCACAGCATGCCCAGGATGTAAAAACTGGGGGCAGGGACTCGGTATAGTTAGTTCACCGCTCGGTAAGGCTAGGTATCGGTTGGCGGGTGGTGAGCGGTTGTATTCCCTTCCCTTGTTATTTCCCTTATCATTATTATTATTGGTGGCAGCAGCAGTGGTTTGTTATACCTCAGTTACTGGACTGTTCTTACCTCAACCCGCGGAAGTTACGTTCTTTCGATTCTCCTCCCCATGTCTCCAGGAGTGGGGGGGAGGAGGGGAAGGGAGTGAGCGAATGGCTGTGTGGCTGGGTTGCCGACTGGGTTTAAACCACGACAGGGACTCAACCCAAGAATCTCAAGAAGATGGAAACATTAAGTGCTCCACCGCTTCAGCCAAGTCTCCACAGGACCAGTGATACTGACCCAGAAGTAAGTTAAGTAAGGGGCAGTTCTGCACCCTTTGGAAAGGTCAATGAAGCATTGTTCTCTTATCCTGAAAACCTTTACGGTCCAAGAAGGTATGGGAAGTTTTAAGATTTTCAAGACTTCAGAAGTCTTATCTAAGCAGCTTTAAAGGAATTGACTGAGAAGCCAAGAACTATCGGCACTTGTACTTAGCAAATTTCACAATCCCTAGGGATATGTCAGCAAATCACGGTAGAAACAAAGAGTTACGTTACTCTGTAGCATCAGTTAACATTCAAACTACGTAATTTGATGTCAGCTCTAAGGGGCATGAAAGAAAAGAGGCTGATGATTAGAGAGATAATAATCATCGGAAAAAATGATACTGCCTTTTAAATAATGCCAACCTACATGGCTGATGGGAACTAACTCTTGTCAAGCTAGTCAGCAAGATTCAAGTTCAGAAGTTCAGCTGCCAAAAGTAACCGTTGCCTAAAGCTACAACAAATTGCTAAAGGCATTTTCTCTTGTGACTGATGACATTCAGGAGGAAGAGATTAAAAAAAAAGGGACAACAGCAGATCAATACAGCATATTGCCAGTTTTAGTGAACTGGAACTTGAGTCATCCCGAGATCTCACTGGAATTTTTTCATGCCCCAATACCATTAAAAAGGAGGGGTTTTAATAATTCTTAGAAGACATGATAGGATGTCGTGCTACATTATAGAGTGTTCAGACTAGGCAGCAACTGGGCTGTTGAAACTGTAGATTTACCTTGAGCAAGCACTAGCATTTATCAAAGAATACAGGCCTGTTCTGCAAGACAAGTGAACCTAGAAGTCTTTGGGATGGACCAAAAATTGTGTATGGATTCTTAGTTTAGAACATACACAGTTAAACAGCCTAAAACCATTATAATGAAGAATTCTGCACCTCTATCATTAATTCCTATGAACAAAGCAATGAAGTTGTTCCTTAGTTTTTAACCAACGAAGTATTGTGATGTATCAGAAGCAGTAGTGCACACGGCACGAACATGACCAACACTGCTCTTTTTAAACCCCTGAAAACATCACTTATGGTAAGGAGCCACCTCAGCTGTAGCCTGGCTGCTGGCATTGTCTTCCTATGTATCATTTCTGGAATACTAGGGCCCAGAGAAGACTTTATCTTATGGAAAATCCACATTATTTCCTGCTTTATTAATCTTATTTGAAGACTGATTAGTGAAGTACCTGCAAGTCTGTGTTCTCTCCTCAACATGCATGTCAGACTAATCTACAGTCCAATTCCATAAGTATTTTAGATCAGATGAATGAGATTTCCAGCATAGTCATTAGCAAGAGAGAGATCTGGTAAAAGTTATGAAGTGGAACTTGCCCCATACACACCCTTCTGTGCTACTTTTCAATATGAACTAGTTTCATAACCACTATGAAAATAGTTAGGAGCATTGCAGCGTGAATCTGAATGTGCAACTGCCCAACTTTCTTCAAATCTGAATTCTAAAGAACCAAAAGGATAAGGAAGCTAAAATTACATATCACAGAACATTTTTAAACACAAGGAATGCTTACTGAGCTACAAAAGCTATTAACTCCACAGTTGAAAGCTGAGAATAAAACATTCCTAGAGCTCCCTAGAAGACAACGAAGTACTTTAAATTCACATACTTGAATTACCACACACACACACAAAAAAGAGACATAGTTAAGGGGAGGCCAAATTGTTTTATTTAATTTTTTAGTAACCAATTGGATTTTTGGCAGAAAGCTCTGCTATTTTCTGTTGTTGTGTTGGCGTGGGGTATTTTTTTTTCTTTTTTATTTTTTTTTCCTTTTTTTTTTTTCCACTTCTGTAAAGGAATCAGCAGTGCTCAAATTGATGGGTTGGAATTTTGGTAAAATTCCAGTTAATTTCAAAACCAGACAGATGAACAGGAATTCCAGATACCTTTTCCAGAGCAGAGAGCAAAACTTCACATTTGTATGAAAATTCCATGTTTGGGTATCAACTGGGACACAGCATGTAAAAGTATTGTCAGTAGTGCATGAACATTCACATTTGATCTGGAATCTTAAAATCAGAAAGCTGTACTCTCCTTCCAAAATTTTTGTTACCTTGTGCAAATCAAGTCAAGTCTTCATGTGTCAAGTACACACTTAAAATTGTCCATATTTTATATACAAGACATCTACCATTCAGGCAGTGCAAAATACATCCTTTCATAACAAAACTAAAATGTACCTCTCAAAGTATGAACAAGAATATACACATAATACATGATATACACTATTTACACAACCATAAAAAATATAATACAAGGAATTTTTTTATGTGATTACAAGACTTGACAATCTTTTGCAAATTTAGTTGCAACAAGGCATGTTAAAGTTTCCTGGATGGAGTTTTCTCTTTGCCAATGACTCAAAGAGGTCTTGGAAACTAGGCTTGAACTTTCAGGAGAGTTTTCAAGTGGACTGCCATCAGCTCCCGGTTTTGGTCAGACAGTTCAGCTGTGCCACCCACCCAGTGGCTGGGAGGCTTTGGAAGGACACGGGGAGATGGCGGGTCACTGAATTTTGCCCCAGCATAACTTTCTTTTTGGCTCGCTTCAGCTAGGGTGATTGTTTTCTTGGACTTGGCATTTCTGAAGTTCTCTGTGTTTTTAAGTGGCTTTTTCTCCTGCTTCTGAATCACTTCTGGCGACACAGAATCTTGCCAAAAGTTCTCTATCTTTTTTGCCGAGGTGATCTTTGCCAGCGGCACATTACATTTACTCTTCTGCCTGTTAATCTTTGGTTGTTCACACAGATGTAAACTGTGAACAGGCTGGCTGTAGGGGACGGCAGCCTTCTCAGTCTTTCCTATCTTGTTCTTTAAGAACTGTGGAGACAAAGAACTCGCGTCAACGCGCCACCCCTCTCCTCAAGCGGTACCTCCCCACACAAAGCACCGCCGCCGGGGCATCTCCAAGCATCGGCGACTCTGGGGCACGCTTCACGCAAGGAGGCGGAGGGGAACAACGAGCCTCCCCCCGCTCCACGCCTTGCACTACTCCTCCGTTACCACGTACGCGGCCGCGCCAGCGCCAGCCAGCAGCCGGGCCGGCACCACAACCCCGTCCGCCGGCGGCAGCAGCTCGCTGCCCGCCTTCCCTCCCCTGCCGCCATGGGGCGCTGCGCCGCGCACACGTCCCGCCCTGCGCGCGCAAGGGGCGGCGGGCGCGCGGCCAGCGGGCTAAATCCGGCTGTTGCTGGGCGCAAAGGCAGCCGCCGATTGGTGGCGCCGCCCAGCCAATCGCCGGACGCGGCTCCTCACCCCCTCCCCACCCCCCCCACCCCCGGGCCCCGTCCGAGCGGGCGTAACGGAAACTCTCTGCCCCTTCCCTGTTCCTCCACAGGCAGATAGGGGCCGAGCCGCCCGCTGACCCCCCTCCGGTGGGGAGGAGAGCGGCCTCCCGGAGTGCGGGGGAAGGGCAAAGGGGGAGGAAAAGGGCAGAAGTGATCAGAAGTAGCGGAGCCCCGTGTTTACCTCCTTCCTGAGGGGCTTGCTGGGCGCGGGGGGCTCCTCCGCGGGGGCTGTTACCGCGCCGGGGGCGGTGGAAACCGCTGGCGCAGGGGGAGCGCGAAATTCGTCCGGGCCGTGCATGCCCAGCGGGGTTTTTCTCCCCAGGCCGGCGCGATGCTGTTGGTACTGTTGGTAGCGGCTAGGCAGGAGCCCCGAGGGGCTGGGCCGGATCTTTCCCTTCCTCCGCCGGACTCTCCTCAGCGCGGGCCGCGCGCTGCCCCCCGGGCCCGCCAGGCAGCAGCTAGGCTGGTTCTCACAGTTGCTGTCCCCTCGCCTGAGGCGCTGGATAAGAGCGGAGGGCAGCCGCCTGGGGTCTTCGGTGCCTGCCGAGATCCGAGCCAGGAAGGGCGGCGGCGCCGTGGTGGTGACCATGGTCGGACGTGGGTACCCAGAGCTGTACAAGGAAGAGGGGTCGAGCCCAGGAGGGAATGACAGGGTCGGGTCGCTGGGGAGTGTCTGCCCGGGCTTTCGGGCTGAGATGGTGGCGCAATAGGATCCGCCGCTAGGAGAACATGGCGGGGGAGTGAAACGAGCAGCTCCCAGCGCCCCGGTGTTGTTACCCGAGGGGGCACACCCCCTTCTGACACCGCACCAATCGCCATGCGAGGAGGGAGCGAGCGGCACGCCTCTCCAACCGGGTCCGCCAATCCCGGCGAAACGGCTGCCTCTCTGGCCCCGCCTCTGCCAATCAGAAGCGACACAAACACTTGGGGCCACGCCCGCTTCCGCAGGGCGCCCAATCGGAACAGACACAAACAGCGGACACGCCCCCGTCTCCGAGTCACGGGCCGGCAGTGCGACGCCAAGGTACGGGATAGGCGGTTCTCCTTGGGAGCTCCACCGGCCAATCAGACGGCACAAAACCAGCCCCGGCCACGCCCCCGCTCGCCCCGCAGCCAATCGAGGGGGACGTAAACAGGCAGTGGTGCGCCCCCTGGGGGTCGGCGGCGCACTGGTGAGCCGGCGCGCTTCGCCTGCCATGGAGGGGCCGGCGCCGGGGCCCGCGGCGGCGGAGGAGAGACGGGACGAGCGCAGCCTGGAGGCGCTGAGCCTGGCTGCCGGCGGCGGCGCGGCGGCGCGGCAGCAGCTGCCGGAGGGGAGGCGGGCCACTCTGGCGAGCGCCCTGGAGCTGGAGGGGACGGTGCTGCGCGAGGGGCGCCTCACCCAGTTCGTAGCCAACAACCTGGAGCGGCGGATCCGGCTGAGCGGCGCCCCGCGGGGCGAGCTCCCGGGGGCATCGGCGGCGGGGGGCGGCGGCGGCGGCTCCATCCCCGCCATCGACCCCGGTGCGCTGCAGGACGTGGTGGTCCTGGCCGGGCAGGTGGCGGCACAGGTGGACGAGCTGCTGCGCAACGTGCACTGCGGGCTGCAGGCCTTGACGGCCCTCAGCGTCGGCTGCATCCAGACCTACCGCGACGGCGTGGAGAGCCTGGGCGAGGCGGCCGACCTCAGCATCCGCGCCATGTACGCGCTGGTGGCGCGCTGCGAGGAGCTGGACCGCGCCATGCAGCCCGTGCCCGCCCTGGCCAAGCGCATCCGCGACATGAAGGGCACCCTGGAGCGGCTGGAGGGGCTCTGCAAGTAGCGGCGCCGCGGCGGGGGTCGCCGTCCCGCCGCCACCAGTGCGTTGAGCGAGGAACCGCCGGGGCCGCCCTTGCTGTGCTAGTGGCGCGGCCGCGGGGCCTGCTCCGGGCGCTGGACGGGGCTTGGACGCTCCGGCAGGCCCCGGCTTGGCGGCTGCCCGCCCTGCCAGGACTCCCCCGGGGCTGCCGACGGCCCTCCTTCAGGCGGCAGCTCTCTCGCCCCGGTAGACCCGCCGCCGGGCCCGCTCTCTGCCTGTACAGCCTTCCTCTCCCTGTGTGCCCCTACGTGACCAGCCGAGATCCGTAGCCAGTTCGTTGGTATTAATGTGGAGGAAATGAGATTTTTGCAGCTGATGAAGGAAAAGGTCCTAGTTGAAATCGCGGGGTAAATGGCAGACGGTGCTTCTCAGCTTCAGCGCATTAAAGAATTTGGATTCCACATGCCTTATGCTTTCTATTTATTGAGGGCTAGGAAAAACTAACCAATCTTAATGAAAAGCAGCTGTTAATATTTTGTTTTAAACCAGATTTGAATTGTTGGGAACACTTGCTTGCTGCTTACAGGCATACATGCTTATTTGTAGTTGACTTGGTGCCTGATGAGTAATTCTCACTTGTGCTGTTACAGCAAGCACACAGAACGCTGCTGTTTCTTACAGGACACAGTTTTAAGAGAAGATTTAATATATATAGCAAAACCACTTGCTTACAGAGAGTGTAAAATCCACGGAATATAATTGAGATTCAGATAACAAATCTACATGCAGAGTTCTAAATAAAAGCCTTCAGATAAAATGTGCTTTGCCTGTGTTAGTCTCTGCTGTTTTTTCAGTGTAGAAGTTTAAATGGCATCACTCTGAAATGATCCTGCGATTTTGCTGTGGGACTTGTGTTGGGTTGTTTTGTTTTTTTTCAATTGGGAATATACCTCTTTAATTAGATGGGGAATATGTGACATGGGTGTATGACTGACATAAAATGGGTACTTTCGGGGAATGTATAACTTGAAGCTTTTGTATGTGCATCACTGTATGCAGAAGTGATTTTGCTGTATCAGTGTTTCCTCTGAGGCCTGAGACTAGCCAAATTCTCTGATCACTATGGTTCCTATGCAACTAGTCTCTTAGATGATGCTCTTAGCAAGGCGTTTAGTACACAAATGACTTTGTAACAAGATTTCAACAGAGAAATGATCACTGTGATCTTATGTATGTATAGTGGTGCTTTTGGTGACTCCTAAAAACCTTGAGGCAAAGGCAGCCAGAAATACTACTCATGTCTAGTAACTCTGGGTTGAAGAGCGGATAGGTTTACAATGGGTGCAGCTGCTTCCCCACCATAATCTCATTAAAAACACTGGGTGAAGGGTGGGTGCTGTGATAGACTGTGCTTCTGTATGTAGACGATACTGAATTGTGACAAAATAATTTGTTTTTATGCCACTCTCGTTAGCGCAATACCAGTCTCTGGCCTGTTTTGGGTTTCGCAGCATGGCCATGTGTTTCCATCAGCATAAGATGAATTTCATGTGTGACCCAGTGGGAGCAGGCTGGAAGTGGGCTATGCCAAGGTCACGCTCTTTGTGGTCACAGCTCTTGCGGCACTGTCTTCTGGGAAATAGCTGTGGCTCCAGAAAGGGACCAGAGGTCTTATAGAGATAAGCGGAGAGAGAAAAATGAGAATCTAAGTACCCCTGCCCTTGGGCCTAAGAAAATACTAAAGATTTCTTAACACCTCTGCAACAGCTGTATCCTTAATAGTTTTGGGGTGTTCCTCTTGGGAAAGTTTGAACTTCTTTATCATGGAGACATAGTAGTTTTGCTCAGTGTGTTTTGTATATGTCAAGAGTAAAAACCAAAGTTCAATCTTGCTTAACTTGTGCATATTGTTGAAATGTTCATGCAAACTTGTTTGTGTAGCCACATGCATACACCTATGCTTATTCATACAGGCTAAGGTGAAGCCTTTAAAGCAGACGTGTTTCAGTACGCTGTCAGTTTTCAATAGCGTTTTATTTAGTCACTTTCGGGGATAATTCCCTGCTAAAATTGTCAAGTCTGTAGAATAAAATGATTACTTTTATGTTTTTAATTGGTAGTGATTAGTTGTTGTTGAAGTACTTCACTTCTTAATTATTGCTCTTCTTATTTGGTAAAATAATTTGAAAGCTCGTTTAAACTCTGCTCCTGCGTCTGCACAGAGACACTTTAATGTGATTGCAGAGCTGGTTTCAGTCTAGGTCCTCAGGCAGTAATTTCTGACAGTGATGTCATTCATGTGATGAAAAAGGGATGACTAGCGAATTACAAGCATGAAGGAAGAAGTAATTACACTGTTTAAATTTGGTTTTTAATATCTGTCTGAGAGCTTCAGCCTGTTTGAAGGGCAGACTTCCCTGAGCTCGGTGAAGTTGATCCTGTTCCCAGGTGTCTTTTACATTTGCCATCCCTGGGGCAGGCACAGCTGAAACCATGCAATCCTGTTCTGTGCCACCACAGTCAGTATTGATGTGTTACCACACAGCTGCCTGGTCCTTCTGCAGTGAGAGGCTTCTCTACTGCCTTTTGATCCTAGTGCAGGCTTTCTTGTGCTGTTAATTTTGGCACTTTGCAACTTCTGGTTGTTGAGCGTGAAAACTTCCAGGTTCTTTCAGTCTTTTTTGCTTAACCTGTTGTTGAGCAGAGTAAAACCATGTATGAGTTTTCCAAGACCTTCAGATGGGTTTGCATTTATTTTCTTGCTTAGTCACTCAGCTTTACAGTTGACCTTCTTTTCGCCCTCAGCTGCCAAGTCAGCTTCCATTGTAGCAAGATGGACAAGGTCAAAGTAGAAAACTAACAAAATGATGTGCAGAGCAGTAAGCAAAGCCAGACACAAAATCAGCCGTGTGCCAGGAATAACCTCCCTGCTCTGATAACCGCCAGTGACTCTGTTAGGAATTAGGTTAGTTTGATTATTTTGGGTTTTTTTCCTTCAGGAAGAGTGTCAGATCTGACTATGAAAATCCTTTTTCTGATGAAGCTGTGGTTGTTTCTGCTCCATTCACGACTTTTTTTTTCCTTCCCTCCTTCGTAAGGCTGTATATTCCCTGACTGAATCAATTCCATATGCATGCTATTTAAAGGAGCTTTACCAGATAAAACCTTACTGCAGCTGAAAAAAATCCAATCAATCACCCAAAGCAGGAATGAACATCTCTGACATTTCACCTTTAAGGCTTTTTCTTCAGTCTTACTTAATTGCATCAGGTATTCAGTAAGTAAATATATCAACTTTGTGTGTGTCTTGCTGCCAGCCAAACACTAAAATACATAAGTCTTTGTCTGGAATGTCCAGATTTATGGTGGTCCTTACACCCATGAGTAAGGCCTTGGCTGAGTTACCACTATGAGGTACAGCATGCAAGTTGAATCCAAGAGCGTATCTCTTAGCTCACAACTATTTTAAAATGTGTTTACATAGCATGGCTGTATTCCCAGAAGACAAACCCTTTAATTTTAAAGCTTTAAAGTGAGCAGCAGCTTTCCAGAGTAGTCAGTAGATCAGATCTCATAGCAAACCTTGTTAGCTGAAACCAAAAGGTCTTGAAGATAGAGGCCTCTTGCAACAGGTGTCATCCAACACAAGACAGGTTCTTGCTGTCAGATGCCTTGTCCTAATCAGCACTGGAGCGTACACCTGAGAACAGCTTTAAAAGATTAGCAGATTATGTTGCTGTCATAACCTGTTGTTATTGCCAGGAAAGTGCTTTGAGGAAAGGCTAGTCCTTTAATGCTACTGGGTCCAATTAGTACATGTTTGTGGATATTGACTCCCAGCCCTATCCAGGAAACATATCCTGGATCCTCCTGCCATGCATGTAAGAGCACATATGGGAAAGAGAGATTCATGACATCTCCTTTAGAAGGCTTACCACAGTATTGCATCAGATGCTGGAACTGAAACTCAGCTGCATTTCACATTCACTGCTCCAGCTTGGTGCCTGGGGAAGGCTTTTGTCATCATCAGCCTCTGCTATTCAAAGCTCCAGGAATAGAGATACAATAAATGGACTTGGGCCCTGACCTTCCACCCTGTTAAGACAACTGTAGCAGTATGGCCTTATCTTGTAGCAGGAAAAATGATAAAGGATCAAAATTGCAAATCTTCCTGCTGTTCTGGTTCCCTCCTATAGTTTATGCACTTCAGAAGCAATGCAAAAACCCAAACCAAAATGAAAAGCTATAAAGTCCCTTCCCCTCCTGCCCCCAAGACTGCTGATAGATCCTCTTCCCAAATCCGAGAAGATGTAAATAGGTTGGCAGTTTCCTAAATAATAATAGTTACTGCCTGTCAAGTATAATGTGCTTGAGATACCCCCCACAGTAGTGTTGAATCCTGGTGAGACTTAAGGGAACCTGGGTTTAAAGAAAATTAAATACTACATTTTAATTATAATACTGACAGGGTTGGAGATGGGGCAGTCTACACAGCACTCGTAAAACTGGGATCTGTTGGTTGTTAGCAGGGTGGGGTTGCTGTATGCATTGGTCAGGATGCAACAACATCAACTGGGAGAGCAGAGCAGCAGAGTTAAAACTATCTTGCTTGTTTTCCTGGATTACAGCTAGAAAGCGCTGTCACTGTAATTGGCCCCAGAATTCGAATTAATGTTGCTGTGATTAATTACTGTGAAGTACCTTTGTTGCAAGTTGATTTATTTCAAAGAAGGGTAATAATTTATGTCAATATTTTTATTATCATAAATGCTAGTTAGTGAGGGAAGAATCCCAGGATTTTGTCCAATGCTGCGTTTCTTGTCTCGGTGTGACCTACTGTGGTTTTCCCTTGTTTTCATTGTGGGCAGTGCTGGAAGAATTCCCAGCATTGAACTTGCTTGGGAGACAGAGTGGTTAGGAAGCGCTTTGTTGAGTTCAGCTTCCTTGTCTGGAAGTACCTGTAAACGAAGGGGGGAAAAGCCCTTCAAACTTGCTAGACAGTCACTGGTGATTTCACAGTGGTGTAATATCCCGGGTATCCGCTTTGTCACTGGGATTGTTTGACGACACTCAGTAGCAGAAAATCCAAAAAATCATAAATGGAAATCTTAGCTTTTAAATAAATCAGTTTTCTGCCTATGGCATAATATCAGGAGTGACGTTTGCCAGCCGCTTTCACTCTAATGAGATTCTTCTTGTCTGAACTTGAACTGTTGCCGTGCAAGGAAATGCTAACCTGAAAATAAAATCCTTTAAAGTCAGAGCATTTGACTTTGTTCCTCTCTGGTTTTGCTGCCTAAGCAGTTTGTTTACTCGTTGGATTTTTTCTCCCAGGCTGGGACTTTCCAGTGACGTGTCCTCAGCTGGAAGGGAGGGGAGTTTCTTACCACTGAGCGACGTTGGGATTTTCCGTTTTCCAAAACTCTTCCCGCCTGCCATTTATAGTTGATGATTTGGGTCTAGTTTGGTTTTGTTTCCCTCTTTAAAGAAGGAGATGTGCAACTACAAGCTTTTCATTTCTCCTGCTCCTTTGTCATCAGCTTGCTTTTGTTTGCTGAGAGCACTGAGGTTATAATGGTGTCACACCCCTGCTCGCTGTTTTGCACAGCCACCAGCTGTGCTGCCTTTCCCCTGGGAAAACCTTGCTCTGGACGTCATCAGCTTTCAGCATTATTATTTGATCCTACTTATCTTCTGTCTTCAGTTGCCTGAGTTGCTGCATCAGTGGTGTTATGCTACCAAGACACTGGCTTTCTTACTTGGCTCAGTTATGTCCTCTTTCAGCTGCCCCTGCTGTTTTCAATCCCTATTCTGCCTCAAATTCAAAGTGGTTGTCTGCAAGTCCTGGCTGAAGCTCGCTTCTGCTGCCAGCTGACCTATTCTCTTTTGATGTCACCCATTCCTTTATCCTTTAAAATACCTCCATACATTACCTTATGCTTTCTTGTGCTATGATTTCCATGCTGCTGTCATTTGCAATGCTGCTCGCATCCAGAATATGCAGTCTGTTTTCTAAATTAACCCTCAGGAGCAGGCAAGGTAGAAACTACAGAGTAGTTTTCTACTTATTATACTAAACAGAAAGTGTTACAGAAAAATTAATTATCTATAACAGAAGCAAGCTCAATCTTATTACTTGGTTCTGATCTATTTTAATAATACGCCAATGAATGCAAATAAACCTGAACAAACTACTTGCAAAATAATACTAGTATAACTATGTGTGCTATGATGTATCTGGCCAGAGATGGGAAAATCAATCGGCTGTTGCTTACACAGGCTCTTGAGGATGGGGTTGTAGAATACCAAATACCATGTGACATGGTGAGGTGATGCAATATTTGTAAAGCCCGTGCAAGACACCGAAGCAAACTGTGTTGTTTGTTCTTTTAATCATAGAAAGATTAAGTAAATACTGGAGTAAAGCTACTGCTAAATGGGATTGTGGCCTCCCTGCCTTTTTGCTTGTACATACACAGGGCTCTCACTGACTTTACTGAGGTCTGTATACATTTATGTGGAAATGAAAAAATAGAATGTGTTATATTTACTACTTGCAACAAACCTTGGAAAGGAACAGTGGTAAAGAAGGATGGGCTTGAATATTAGGAGTACAGGATATGCCAGCCAGTTTCTCCCATTTGTTCACCAAGATTCAGATATACATACTTCAGTATGGCAAATAAATTCCTTTTTAACAAGATTCTGCTTCCCTTACTCTCAGTGATGCACAGTTGATGGACAAATGCAAGTCATAACCAAAGGAGTAATTTGTTTTAAAACAAAAACTAATGGTGGGCTGTACTGAGTTGAATAGCTGTAAAAACTCTAGCTTAGAAGTTGTTCAAATTCAAGTTTTCATAATGCTCAACAAGGTAGTTCTTAAAGAGTATTACTAAAATACCTATCAGCAATGATTGCAGTCCAACCAGATGTCAGGGGCCTTTTCTTACACTCTTGACTGAACCATAAGTAAGTGATGTAACTGATTGGACATCCAGTGAAGTAGGAGTCATGGAACATGTTTCCCGTATGTGTTAATGTAAACCAGAAAAATTGTGTAACTTGTTGATGACTACTGGAATTTACATAGCACTGTAGAAATTCTTGGTTGCAGCATTAATTCATCAGCAATTGGGGTTGTGAAATCACATGTACATAGTCTTTTTGTCCTTGGTTATTTACAAGCTGTGCTGCCAGACAGGCATGAACACTCTGTCTCAGAAACAGCCCTGTTTCACTAACAGACAAAACAAGGACTGAGACAAACCTACATTTGTTTCTCTCCCAAACTGTAAGCGAGACATTAATTCATAAATATCTTGCTGATAGTCATTTGTATAAAACTTTGGAAAAAAACCTTTCCTGTGTTGAACCTAGGCAATCAGCTTCTCCTTGCACAACGTATCTTCAGCAGCGTGACTCGTCCCTGCTGCCTGCTAGATAGTGTACCTTTAATGTTATGATTTACTTCTGTAAAAAGGGAGCTGGGTGATGCAAACACAGGAGTCATATCAAAAGGTTTCTCTGTTATATCATTTTCTTAGCTTTTTTTTTTTTTCCTTCTGATCCCTTTTCATTTCTTACTAGTTCCTTCAGGGAATGCCACAGCTGAGCCCTTTTTTCCATTCCCAGCTTTCCTTCTGGTTAGTGGATCATTTTTCTAGGTTGCACTGCTGTTTTAAGCTACCTCTAGGAAACTAAATCAACAAAGACAGTTTGTGCATACATAGCACTGGCACAGCCAGTGTGCTAGCAGGCTGAAATACTTGCTGTACTTTGGAAACCTATTTGGTAGCAGGCACGGCTGAAGGTGAATTCTCACTGCAGGAGAAGAGCTGTTTTGTGAGCTGCTGCAAAAGTGGCATGGCCCTGGGGCTGAAAAGGATCAGCGATCCCACAGGGAGCTCTGCAAGCCTGGCTCCAGGTTGCTTCCCGAGAAGTAAGAAGAAATGGGTTAGGTGGTAAGTTGCCTGTATCACCATAGATCTGCCAGAGTGGATATGTGGAGCTGGCAAGTGTTCACTGCAGCCACTGCCTCCTTCAGTGACAGAAATTACTTTATCTCTGAGGTGATTAATACTGTTGAGACGGGATACACATTTATTTATCATGCCTTTGGATTTCATGGCTCATGTACAAGAAAATAATACTTAGCATTAAATAGATGATGAATGTAACTGAACGATCCTTTGTAGCTCACACCCTATAAAAAAAGAGAGAGGAATTGACAGGTTTTGTACACGTGGTTTTGCCACCCAAAGGTAAAAAAGCTTCTTTATGGTGACAGTGGGTGTCAGTAACAGATGGAAAAAAACACAGCTAGAACAGGAACAATGGTAGATGTAACCTGAGTTTGCTGACTGGTTCCAAGAGCTGCCTTGAATTTTAACTTTGTTTTGGTCTTTTCCACATTGGAAATCTTAAAATAGACAGCAATAAAATTCCCATGCATTTTTTTTCCTCTTAAAGTATGAGCAAAATGTTTATTTCAACATCTGGATTAATAATGCCAGTTGTGTTCTTATATTAGTTCAGCTTTACACATTAAGCTGATCCAAATTTCCTTCAGATCCTTGACAGATCACAAGTCTAAGAGGAATCAAGGCTATGTTTTGATACTCGGTGGCAATACCAGCTACGTGTTAAGGCAGCATGCACAGCCCCTTTCCTTTTCCTGCCCCTGCCCTGCCCACCTTTTTTTCCTGACCATCTGAAGCATTTCCCTCTTGAATTTATCCATACTGCTTATGCAGCTGCAGAATGAACCAGAGCGAGAAACTCAACCCAGCTGAGCCCAGCAAAGAGGGAGGGGGAAGCTTGTTTGCTTTCTGGCTGCGTTGATTCCCTGCTTTGTTCCACTACACAGGCAGTTGCTCAGCACAGGGGAAGAATCAACATGGCAGAAGAAAGAGTGTGCGAGCCTGATCTCACAGCTGAGATAAGGAGAGTGCTCTGGGAGGGCTTGCAGCTGCTACCACTTAAATTACACTGACCTACAGCCTACAAAAGTGTGTTGCTTGGGCTGGTGGCTGGATTGCTCCCAGGGAAGAGGCCCATGGCTAGGAGCAGGGATGTACTGGAAACAGTCATTAAACAATGCCTTAGATTTTAATTTTATGCTGTTAGATATATAAACACTCTTCCCCGTGTGGCTGAAACTTCAACTACCAAGTGGGTAAAGAGCATTACCTAGCAACAGCTCTACCCATTTTGAAGCTGCTACATACTGCAGTGTAGGGAAGAATAGAAAATAATGAAGTGGGCTGTGTTTCAGGACAAAACTGCTTCGTGTTTTCATTTTATCTGCTCCCTCTGTGGTAATCAGATTTTGTCTCTGAGATGCAAAAGGTCAGAACAAGCTTCCTATTTTAAACCATTATCTCCTCGTGTATAATGAGCATTGTGTCCTTACTGTTTATACTCATTTGAAACGCTCTGCGTCACCAGTCAATAATTTGCATTTAATAAATCAGTTCGGTTTGGGACTCTCTGCTGTTGTGTACCAGCTCTTGGTGGCATGTTTTTCTGATTTTCTGTGTTAGAGAACATGTATAGGTAGGGCCTCAACCATGGTACACAGAGGCTGATAAAAGGCTTCCCCTGAAGTTTAGAAAGCTTAGAACATGCCACATGGCAGGTTTCTGACAAAACATCCAATTATAGTAAAAAGTACACTACTAAACCCATTTTAGCAGATTTAACTCCTAGTATGTGGAAGGTTACGTGGAGATTTTCCTCCCCAAAGGGACTTTTGAAAAGCAGTTTCTGTAGAGCAGAGGTGGATACAGGAACTCACAAAGTGACTTTTCTGAAGAAGGGTAACATTTTCCAGTAATGGCCTGCACTGTGCATAAAGATTTAGCCAAAACCCTAAGCTACTTGGAAATACAGGAAATTCATTTCAGGCAAGTACAGAGTCATCTTTGTACCTCCTTCCCTTTCTCAAGGACCTTAATCACTCTGAGTAACTCCCTGAAAGTCCATCTGGACAAAGACAGTTTCATACTGAGCAAAGGTTTGAGTACAAGGGTAACAGGTTTGGGTTTTCTTTGCATAAATCTTAACCTAGTTACAGCAGGTAAAACCAGCATGGGAAAGAAATGGCATGGCTTCAACTGTAGTTGCGTGAATAGCAATGGACCACAGGCACTTTGTTCTCAAAGTTTATCCCAGAATGTCCATCATAAGTTGCCACTGTGCTATGAAGCCTCAAGTGGTGAAAATGTGAAAGAGTATTTCTAGGGAATGACAAACACATTTCCAATGAAGGAAAAAAAAAAGAAAAGAATGCTTGGAAGATGTGAATTTACAACCTGTACAACATCACGGTCTACAATGACATCTGCCAACATATTCTTGAGGTTCCCTAGATCACAGATGCTGCAAGTGTATATGCTGGGATATTCCTCTTGCTCCCTACTTCATTTTGAGTGAGGCTTTTTTGGGAAAGGGTAGCATTTGTTCTTGTAAAGACCGTTCACATACTGACAGAAAGCAGAACTAACCTCTCAAGGGCAGCGTTCGCACATCTGATTTTATACGTCTATAAATGCATACACATTTTTCATAACTTAATTTGTATACAATATAATTATATATTCAGATTTGATTTTTAAAAAGCCTGTGTGGCTGCCAGGCTGATCATTTCGCTTTATTTCTTTCCTTTGCCTTTGGCCAGTTTCTTGGGGTATTTTCAGGACTGCAGGCACTTCAAAAAAGAGATTGAGTCTCCATTTAAATTTGCACAGTAGCTGCACATGTTTTGTATAATAAAGCTATACAAATAAAACCAGGTTTGTATGTATTTTCTCTGGTACTAGATTATAGCTTATACATGCATTATTCTTCACAGGCTTTATATTCACGTACTTCCACAGTATACATATCTATAGGCACAAACTTATAATGCAGAAGGTCTGACAGAGTGCCTTTGGGTAATAATATTTTCTTTGTATGACTGATCACATGAGAAAAAGCTTTCTGCCAGTATAGCAACCCAGAACTTCATCACCACTTATGCAGGTTTGTAGGCTGAAACACTGACCCTCTCTTGGCTATTTCAGGCTGTAGAGGAGTTATAACCCTGTAGCAGTTACTGACTGTCTTAGTCTGCCTCCAGTACTCATCAGGGCCTCAGTTACTCCATTAGTTTTAACCACAGACTCAATTCAGGGCAACATTTTTACAAAGGTGTCCATATTCAGGCAGTAGAGAAACTAGAAAGTGTAGCAACAGAACACCCTTTTACTTTGTGGAATCCAGTCACTCCCCAGCTCAGTTCCAAAGACTATGAGTCATGCTTTCCACTTGCATAAATCAGATGAGTTTCTCATATATTATGTCATACTTTTGCCTACTGCTAGTCATTTTCCATTGTGAAATGTTAGTTGGTTGATAACTTTATCCATACTCAAAGCACACTACTACCATATTATTTAATTTTGTGCTGTAGACCATATATTCTTAAATGTTACATGTGGCTGTTTCTTATAGTGTAGATTTCCACTGAAAATTATACCTGACATCTGAAGTGAGTAAGGCCTCAGATGTCTAGGTCAAACCATAAGAACTCTAGGGAGACCAGTGTTAGTCTTCCAGGAATGACAGGCATCTTGCCTATACGCTTGCTGTCCAGCTTCTTATCTGTTACATCAAGCACACCATCATTTGAGCTGCAGAGGAACAATTAGCAAGGCATCTTGTTTTTCAGGCCTGCTAGTCAATGCTTGAAGTCACAGCTGTAGTCCTTCTACAAGAACAGCAACCCTTTAGACAGACAGACAGACACCTTCTTCCAGCTGCACACGCACACATTTTTCCAATTCCTTCCCAGACAGATCTGCTAAGTACATCACCTACTAAGTAAACCATCTGCCATGTCTGCATGTCAGAGCTGAGACTGTTAATGGCTGCTGTACTGGTGTGAGATTCACATCATCGTTACAGCACACACGTTTGGTGGTGTAGTCTGTTACCTTATGGTGATTATCCCAAGCATGATACCAAATTCAGTGCCAGGGATTTAAAGCAGCTGCATCCCAAGCTGCATCTGTGTGCTCCCTGCCTGTACACAGATTTACTTTATGGGTTGAACTAATGCTTGAGCTGAAAATGTTGTATTCCCAGAATGAAACCCTGAAGGAAAATTTAAGTTTTAAATAAAGACTTGAAAGCAAGCTGCTTGTATTGCATCCATTAGTCTGTTAGTTTTATTACTCTTTAAAGAAAGGAGGGTGTAGTCTGTGTTCTACTAAATGTCTGGGTTGTCTTTGTTGGAAATTTTATTAAGAACTGTATCATAATCTCACACTAGGGAGTGACTCCAGGAGTTGATTTTGCTATTTTATGCTGTTTCCTGTTTACTTTGGACAGGAAAAGTATCTGTACTTTTCATTTTAAGTCTGTGAGACCATGGTGCCCCCTAATGTTGTGAAGACAACAGACTGGTATTTTTGTTGATGTCCTCTCGAAGCTTTCTATAGGCAGAACACTGTAAATGACATTTTATTTTCTTAAATATATTGCAGCAGAAAAATAATTTGTCTCAGAAGTTACATTCTTAATTATTTGTTGACACCAAATGAGTTAAAAAGTGTTGAGCTCCTAGCACTTTTTTAAAGTGAGTGCATACTTAGCCTTTTTAAATGTGGAAGCTTATGTATGTATTAGAGAACTTGACCATAAGCAACCATAATACTAACTTTCATTTCTCAAAGTATGCTCTCACTGTACTGTTTTTTAGGGTTTTGGTTTTGTTTCTGATACTATTAGAATCTAAGTATTATTGGCATAAAATATGACTGGAGTACAAAAGAAGTTAAAATATTTATTTAGATTTAGACAGTACTCACCCCTCCCCATGAAAGTTTTATGCACACTGAAAGTAAATCAGTCATAAAGGAACACTGTACTCGTCATCCATTTTGTCATAAGTCAGTTTGCTGTGAACATTAAAACCAATAAGAAATTAATTGAATCAGTAAATAAAGCATAAAAATGTATTTTTCTCTGTTCCATATAGGATAACTTACAAATTTATAGCATCAAGTTTCTTTACAGGTGAACAGCTATACCATAAAGTGGAAAAATAATACTGTATGAATCATGTTTGCATACAGTTAGCTTCTTTCATAATTACTTTCACTTCAATCCTGTGGTAGTTTCAGGTTAGCAAATAATATGTTTGATCTTTGTTTTTTAAGAAAATGTATTTACCAAGTAAGAGTCAGAAATGTCTGCTTCATAGAACATCCTAAGGGATGTTTTTATTTTCTTTTTATGTTCATTATTACTTTATGAACACATGGAAAATAATGTTATACTGAAACAGAACAGTAATAGCGTTGTTGACCTAGGTCAGTATAGAAGAGGGCAACACCACGTGTTCTTCCTTCAGGCAAAATACATAATTTATCCACTTTGCACAGAATAAGTGAACAAGTAAATTATCTAGCTACTTACAATATTAATTTATGACCTTAAATGTGTAAAATTATTAATCAGCAATAATTTGAGTAAATGTTCAGTTTTTAATTAGGTAAGTGTTAAAGTGCGTGTGTGGGGGTAGTGTGTGGTATTTTTTTAATGGGTTTAAGTCAAGGGAGAACACAAATGCAGCTCTCCACTACCTGAAACAATGAGGTGAAACCAAAGAAGTCAATGTACCCATGGCACAAAGGATGAAACACATCCTGGGAGAATGATTTCTTGATCGTAGTGTCTGCTCTGCCAGGAAAAGCATTTAAATTGGTGAGCAGAAACCAGAGTAAGAATACAGGCACCTGTATGCCTCTAGATAAAAGAGAACTGATACAGAGAAAAGAGGAAACGTTGTAGCATAGACTGCTAAACAGTTACTTTCTCAAAGCATTCCCTGAAACGAGCGCTATGGCCGCCTAAGTGTTCCTTGCTCAAACACAGCTACGTTGGCTTGTGAAGGTGACATGAAGACTCCGCTGCCCTCTGCTGCTACACCAGGAAAAAATATCATCTTAACTACTAATGTTGCAAAGTCATGAAGGAAAGTTCACCCGTTCACAAAGGCTGTTTGATGTCACATGCAAACATCATCCTGCGCCTACATAAACTGCTTCAAAACGTCTAATGTGACAAAGTCCAGTGTAAACTATTTATGCACAACATGTAACATCAGCTGTAAATAACTGAGTTTTCCAGACCATAAGGACACGTCACAAAGCACAAGATCAAGCTAAGAGTAAAGAGAGTTGCTTGAAATCTGTGTTTTATCTGTGGGAGGCAATGCAGCAACACATTCTCAAACGTGAATACTCTGTTCTCTGGAATAATTTGGAGAACGCTGGCCTTTTGGGTGATTGAATTTTCCCCATGTAAAACTCCCTAAGGAATACACTGAACAATGAAGACAGCAACAGGGATTATTCCCTGCTTCAGTATTCTGTCCTGTATTCCATTCCTAATATCCTATTTATAGCATATTCACTTTTAAAATCCAGATGAAAACCACCATTCCGATGTCACCATCAACTGATCAACACACCACTACTCATCTTACTCCATAGAAGCTGTGGCACTGCTTCTTCCTTTCTCATTCAACAACTGGCTTCAAACTATCATTTTTAGTACCTGATGTGGAGCAAGACGGTATGTGGCACACAGACCCAAGTATCACAACTCAGGAAAAGCCCTAGTGTGGTGAAAGTGCTCTGCTGATCGGCTACTCAGAGGGACTTCCTCAATTCGGCTCAGAACCACCATAATGCTGAACTATGGATGATACTTGGCTAAGTAGCTTCATTTATGCTTCATTTAACTCTCTACCTTGTATTTAAAAGTTCTAATATTTGCCTTGTGCATTGCTAAATAAAGCCAGATGTACATAACCTCCCAGTTTAACTATAACATATTCATGCAGTCTTTTTGCTCTGTAGCTGTTGTTTGTTTTAAACGCGTATCAGAATCTTAAAGCTAGATGACAAAACCAGAGATTATTGCTCATGCATATGTCTTTGTACTATTCTTTACCTCTAAAATGGTTTTGTTCCTAACTGTGCCATACTGCTGATGTTATTGTATGTTGCTCCTAATTTACTGAAATAAGAAACAGAGTCCTTTGCTTCTTGCTCTTTCTGAACACTCCTTGCGCTGGTTTCTAGCTGGCCTTCAGCACCACCTGGTGTCTAACTGTTGTTTGTTCTGTAATGGAAAAGTCAGCACCTTATTTCAAACGTAATTGAGTAATGTTTTAATGGAAGTGTATTTAACAGCTAAGAAAAATAAAAATAGTCCTCTGATGTAGCAAGATTTTAAATTTTGGCTAGAATTAGAAAAATAATATCTGGAGATCACAAAAGCCCTAGAGGACAGTCAGAAACTTCTAATGTAGTATGAGAACCTAATGACTCAGATATGTAAACTACTTAACTGACTACTTCAATTAGTATGAAAGGATATTCTATGGAAGAAACTAACGAAATCTAGAGTGATAAAATGCAGCAGGAAACAGTCACCTGCTGCTCAGGTTGGGCTGGGTATAGGTCAGTGGGTGGGGAGTAATTGTATTGTGCGTCACACGTTTGGATTTCTGAGGGGGAAGTGCAGGGCTTATTAGTTCATCTCTATTTAATTTTATTATAATTATATTATTATTTTACTTCTATTTATATTATTAAACCGTTTCTCTCTCAACCCGTGGGTTTTTACCTTTTGTTCCCACTGCTTCCCCACCCCATCCCACTGGTGGGGGGAGATGAGCAAGTGGCTGACGTGGTACTTGGCTGCTGGCTGGGCTTTAACCATGACACCAGTACAGGGGCACCTCCGCTATACTAGGATATCTATTACAAGCAGACTAGGACAGTTGCACTGTTAGCTGGAGCAGAGATCCATCTATTTCCACCTCCAGTCTCAGCTATATGTGAGTATCAATGGAAGACCAAAAGCAGAGCAAGCATGTCTGTCCAAGGATCCAGCTATTCTCAGCTCATGACGTTTCCCGAGCCTGACGCGGTCAGCTACTTAATAGCCTTCAATTACTTTCTCTTTCTAGTTCCTGCCCAGCGCCTCTTATGCCCACATAACTCTCCACATGCGCAACAGCCTTTCCCCGGAGTCCGGAAGCTCCGGGCAAGCGACCCCTCCGAAACTCCCAGCCCAGCTCCCGCTAGTTTGGCTCGGAGTGGCCTGTGACCACCTCTCTTCCCAGCCTGGCTACCTCCTCTCCAGGCTGAGGAGCCCTAGCTTAGGCCGCCCTCCTCCAGCGAAAACCCCTCTTTTCACTGGGAACCGTATCCCGCCCCAATATGCCGTTTTCGGAGACAAGGGACCAGCCAGCACCTCCAGCTTGCGGAGCTGCACAGCCCGGCACCACACCGACGCGGCCCGCCCCGCTCTCCCCACCTCCTCCACTACCCGCGACGCGCAAACGGGCCCGGCGCCTCCAGCCCGCCGGCGGCAGGCAGCCGCGGGCCGCGGCCCGGAAGCGGAAGCGTTGCCCGCGGTGCACTGTGGGCTGGCAGCGGCTGAGGCGGAGCTGGGTCTGAATGAAGGCGCCGCGGGCGAGGGGCCGCTGAGCGCCCTGGGGCCGCCCCGCTCCACGCGCCCTTTCCCTCCCTCCCCTTCCCTGGCCGGCGGGTCAGCGGCCGCCCGGGGCCCGCCATGTCCTACAACAAGATCCCGCCGCGCTGGCTCCACTGTCCCAGGAGGGGGCAGCCCGTGGCAGGTGAGCGCCCGGCCCGGCTCGGCTCGGCCCGGCCCGGCCCGGCCCGGCCCGGCCCGGCCCAACCCAGCCCAGCCCTGCCCGATTCCGCCCTGACAGGGGCGGCTGTGTGTTACCAGCGGGGGTGTCCCTTCGCTCTCCGCTCCGCTCCGCTCCCCTGCCCGCCGGTCCCCGCTTTTCCGCAGCGCTGTGGGACGGGCGGGAGCCTCCTTGGGGTCACTGCGGCCTCTCCGATCCCGCTTTGTCCTGTAGTGCTGGTGCGGGGGTGTTCCTCCCATGTGCTCCCTGGGCCGGTACTTGTTCTGGAGCTGCCTCCCCGTAGGACGGCTGTTTTACTTAAAGCCCAACTGGCAGCAGGGTCTGCCTTCAGCGCAGGGGCTCGCTTTCTGTTCGGCTGCTGCAATCCCTGGGACCGATTCTCCAGACCCTCTTGCAGGGGTATGGGCCTTGGTCTGGTCTTGGGAGCCTTTATGCTCAGTTCTCGCTTTGCACTGTAACTCTTCCCACCCGTTATGTCTAATGAGTGAAACGGCAGCCGAGTGTGCAGAAGCCACTGAAGTGGAGCCATATCTCAGCCCTGAGCAGTTCCCTGTACAGCCTCTTGCTTGCTTGCTTGCTTGCTTTTCCTGAAGGTGCCGATGATTATGAGTGTTGGTCTGTTACTGGTCTGACTGACAGTGACCTGTTAGTCACTGGTGCATTCCTAAGCTGCTTAGCTGGAAGATGTTTAAGCATTGTGCTCCAAAGTTTCATTTGTGTTTCACATGTGTGTCAGTGATTGCTGTATCTTGAATATTCTTACCCGTAATACGCTGTCTCGATTGTTGCTAAGTATCTAGTCTTGCTGGCATCTGGTGGCAGTGAATTAGGTCTCACATAAGTACGTTTTTTGATCGTGAGTTAACTACCATACTGTCTTAAGATGAATGTTTCTCTTGCCGCCTGGTATGAGATAGAATAAACAAGCTTTGCTGTTTTCGGTTTTCTCAAGTTCTTCTTTATGAGATGAGCAATTCCCAGCCTTCTCCCCACAATATTTTCTAGTTTTTGCTTCCTTCTTCTATATTTCTGTCAGCAGTAATTTAAAGGTATTTTTCCAAAACTCAGCAGTTTCTGCTATTCTGGATGGCACCATGCCATGATTTGCTTAATAGTTCAGATTCTCACATTTTTCTATGTCGTGTTTCTATGTCATCATTTTATGGTTTTTTACAACATTTGGTTGTGAAACTGAAGACCCTGATGACTGTTTGCAAGTTTATTTAGAACCTAGCGAGAAATCTCAACAGGCTTAATCTTCCCATCAATATTTGTCATGTCAGTATTTAATATTGGTTGTTCATTTTGTATGGTTACTGGTTTCCCTTGAGTTCCTTACATTTCTTTGAACTTGACTCAGTTAAATAACAGCATTGCTGAATTGTCTCTGTTATCTGTTTTTCCTGATCACTGGCAAATGCACTGCTTTGGACCTAATAAGAGATTTGATAGCCTAATTGTTAGCCTTTGGCCACAACAAAAATAGGCTAATGACTCCATTCTTTGTTTTACTTCTCAGCAAGTTCTTGATCTCTAGAAGTTGTCTCTTTTGTTTGTTTGTCTGTCCTTTAAGCCATGGCTTCTCAAAAATAGCAGCATAGAGTAAGCAAGAATCCAGGTCATCAGCATGTCATCTGCTGTGCCATCACTGCTGGTGTGTTTGTTTATTCAGTAACTGCAAGGTAATTCTTTTCCATTCAGTGTGATCATCCACAAGAAGTTTTTTGCACAAAAAAAGGTGCTTGCTTCATTTCTTTGGCTGCTTTATTGTAATGTATTCTTATATTAGCTCACCTGATTTTTAGGTCTTTAGAGTGTATAGCTTACCAAAAGTCATAAAGCACCATCAGTTTTCTCTCCTTTTTTTTTTTTTTTTTTTTTGTGCTATTTTACATTCCAAGGCATCTAAGAGCTTTATATAGAGAGATTTTTTTAGAGTTTGATGTTGGTGTTGTCTCTGAGGTGTGTTAGTCTGGTTTTAGTTAGCATTTCAGTCAAATTTCTTAGCATCCGTGCATGGCTTTATTCCCATCTGATAGTGTAATAGTAATAAAGTAATAATGTTGCTGAGCAAGGTTTGTCTGGCTTCTGAGGACTAATACTCATCAAGTGTTTGGTCACTCTTGTCTTATGGCTGTGGCATGTAGAATTTCCAGATGAGCTCAAATACAAGTACCAATGAGGCTTGGAGTCCTTCTCTTGGTGAGGTTGGGTTCGTTCAGGTTAACAGGACCCCTCATCCTGGATAAGGTGAATTGATCTACATCTCCCGTTATTTTCAAGTTTACTTCTTTAAATCTTGGTGATTTTCTACCACTTTCTGGTTTTATGGTTCATCAGAATGGCACATTTTCACATTTGTTGTATTGTGGTAATACCTCAGTACTTGATGAAAAGAGCTTTCTCTGAACTCTTAGATCTGAAGTGATCAGGTTGTTTCAGCTTTACTTCCTTGTCGTTGGCATCTCTGGAGGTACCTACTTTTTATACCCACAGAAAACCCAGTTCAATTTTGTTTTCCCATGGGAAGCGCTAACAAGATATTAAAGGAGAGACATGAGAAATATCTCAGCAATGTCTTTTAGTCTCCTACTGATTCCTGTTAGTTAAACCTGTTCTAGATGTACATGCAGAACAGTGATATTATTAAAATCATCCAAACTGCAAGTGTTTATGGAGACAGCACCTCAAATAGCAGAGTAACGTCTCTGGTTCAGGAAGTTGCTGAGATGTAGCTTGTAGGTGGGGAGAATAATCCAGTGATGGATTGTCATTGTCATCATTTTAACACTCTTTCCTAGGCATCTGTTTTGGTAATGAGATACTAGGTGAAATGGATGACTTGACCCAGCATAGTTGTTCTTGGAAACAGAAGACTTACTTTTTAGGGTGATGATGTTTTTGGTCTTGTGTTTTTTGATAGTAGATTTTACTATTTCACTTTCTTCAGATCTCCCTTTCTTAACCTTGTTCATGTTACAGAGTCTAGCCTTCCTTATCGGTGCTCAGTCAAAACACACCATGGTCATGCATTATTAGTGGCTACTGTCACATATTGAGTCGATAGCTTCCTGTCACAGAAAAACAGACTAAATTAAGGGTAGCATTTCCACTGGTATGCTCTAGGATTGAAATGTGCCAAAATAAGAGCATGTAGATGTTGGCATTGTGATGTTTTGCATTTTTTCACTTTGAATTCTCTTGGATTTATCCACTTGATGCTCTGACATACTAGGCTGTTATTTTTAGAAGTTTTACCTATTTTTCAGCCTGAAGAAAAAACATCTATTATACAGGTAACTAATTTGGAAAATGTTTTTTAATATCCACTTTCCAATGAGAAATTGGAAGTGAATTAATTTATTTAAAACCAAAATAAAATGACAAAAAGGAGACATTGTTTTCATAATCTGATTATAAAATTTCCCTAAATTTGAACCAAATTATAGGAATTCACTTCCCTCTTCTAGACTTGGCAGGCAGCCTGTTTGTTTGTTTGTTGACATATAAGCTGTGTCTCAGTGATACAAACTAGAATTTATAGAAGTTGGGCATCTGAATACTTCTAAAGATCTGGGTTTGATCTTTAGAAGTGATAGTAAATGGTCTCTATTAGAATTCTTATCCCTTCCACAGCTGTATAAAGGTCTTGAAATGCTGCAAATGATGCTGACTAAACTGTGTCTGTCTTTTCTTGGTGACGAACAGGAATGTATTATGGTTGCTCAGAAGGAAATCAAAATGCAAATCAGACACTAAATCAAGGGCCACTGCTGAGAAGAGAATGAATGTGTTTGTTTTCTATTCTGGAAGATGGAGAACATGAGATTCTTCATTGCAATTGTGCAGTCTCTAGTCAGATCCTACAGGAAATGATCTTAACCTTCAGGCACTGTCTTCCAACTCTATTCTTTTTTCCTGGCATCTCATAAAGGATGGTAGTTTTCTTTTGTATCTGTTGACTCTTTTGTCAATAAAGGTCCTTTCCTTGAATGCCTTGGCTAAGGAAAGTTAATTACATTCCTCATGTTCTGTAATGAGTGAGTGGATGTACTGGGGCGGGAGTGACAAAGTTATAAAACCTTTGAAGCATGCTTGGTGTTCTGCAAAACTTATGGCGATGATAGATTTTTGCATTATGATCATCCAAAATTAGGATTTGCATAATCAGTCTGTACAGAGGAAGACTACAAGTTAATGTGGAAGAGTTAGTGGTGAGTGAGAGAGGCTGAATGATAGGGCTGAAGATGACAAGGAACACAAAGAAGACAGAAAATTAGAGCAGATAGGTCAATAAATGAGGAAATGGAGAAGAAGTCAACCCAGCTGTCGTGACCAGGGAGGAGGATGTATATAACTGGTGGAATAAAAAGGCAAAGGAAGTAAAGTGAAGATTTCTTCTAACAGTCTGAATTTAAGTGACATAGAAATTCACTGTGTGTGTTGGCTGCATGACTGCATAACTTCTAGCTGTAAAGTTTGGAATGGTCTCAGTCATGTATGATAGTGAGGGTGTTTCTAACGTCAAACCTGAGCTATCACGTTCTGTAAAGCTCCTCAGTTTCCATAACTATGTCTTTTGTGGTTTATAATGTCCCTTTCCTAGAAGTTAAATGCTTATTTTAGACTATATAAGAAATATTGATAAAATTTAGGGCACAGAGAACTCTATGAACTTTGATTGTCTAGAGCATTTAGCAAAAATGGTGTGTGTTTTTCTATTTTTACAAAGATTAATGAGCTTCTCTCTCAAAACTTAATTTCTAGCTGAATACAATGGGTATTTTAGTGTCTTTTCATTCAATGTGGTTTTGTTTTGCCAAAAACAGGAGGATTTTGTTTCTTTTATCATGAGTGACAGGCTGAGAGAGTTGGAGTTGTTCAGCCTGAAGAAGTGAGTTGCTGCTGGGTCATGTTGAGCTTCTTATCAACCAGCACCCCCAAGTCCTTGTCCTCCGGGCAGCTTTCAACCTGTTCTCTGCCCAGCCTGTATTTATGCATGTATTTATGACCCATGCGTAGGATCTTGCACTTGGCCTTGTTGAACTTCATGAGGTTTGCAAGGGCCTGCCTCTCAAGCGTGTCAAGGTCCTGGCTGGCATTTACTGCTGCTAGAAGCATTTTAGAAATATAATTTGGCAACATCAGAATCCAGCAGTATCTTCTTTGTAGAAGGTTTATGTCTGGTGCTCTAAGTTCTTTCTGCATTAAAAAAAATTCTGCTGCTCTTCTGTGCCATGCAATTATATGATTGCATTTCCTTTTGGTTTTAGAAGGGCTGTCTTGTTAAAAGCATGGAGCCAATTTTATTAAAAACCAAAAAAAAAAAAAAAAGGAGGTGAGGAATTAGTCTGGGGCATAATTCCTTCCCCCCCCCCAGTTTTCATGGGGGAGGGTTTATTTGATCAGTCTTGGGCTATAATTAATTTAGATATCTTCAAAGCTATTTAAAAATGCTCAGGTTGTCCCAGTTTTACTCTCTGCCTATATCACCTTGGTGATATATGTCAGGTCTCCTTTTTCCTATCAATTTGCATTCAGTTTCCACAACTAACTGCAGTGCAGGGTCTCTGGTGCATGTGGGAGGAGGTGTGCTGCTTCCCAGGCAGGCATGGTGGGAATGACCTGGTCTATTAAGTTCTTGCCTGTTTAGAAGCATAGGAAATGCTGTTGGGTCAGTATATCCTGCACTTGGGGAGAGAGGCATGCCTGTAGCTTGCTGTCGTTCAGGAAGAGCTAGGTATCTCTGATGAGATTATTGCAGGTATTCTGTGGTGGATATGATTGATACAAAATAAAATTGATATTAAAAAAATAATAATATGAGTTTCTAGGGAGTGGTGGATGTAGCCCAGCAAGTACTAATTCCAGTCAAGTTTTTGTTGTGGTTGTGTTATGGTTCTCCAATGTCTGAAGCACATGTAGGTGTTGTGTTTCAGGGGACCTTTGAACACTGATGCAGTTCTCTTCCAACAAGCCTTAAGGAGCACATTAGAAAGATCTGTAGTGCGTAGATAAGCCTTCTTTGTGGTGGTTTTTTTTTTTTTTTGTTTTTTTTTTTTTTGTCAGCAGTCTTTACCATGTTTTATGTTTGCAGGTAATCAAAGCTTGATGTTTATGCAGTTGGGGAACAGACTGTCATTTAAAATGCTATTTTCATGTTTTTAACTGGACCGAGTTTAAATGTTCCCTGTTCTGTTGTGTGCTGTAGCTCTGCAGCTTAAATCACACTGAAAGCTAGCTAAAAATGTTAAATCACTTTGGTCTGTATTTCCTTTAAACTTGTATTTGTGAGTTCCGAGAACTCGTGACTAAAAAAAAATTCCACTTCAACTGTTTTTGACACTTTTCCTGTGATTATTTTTCATTGAAGGCGAACCTCTAAATCTGCTCAGCATGTTGCTTTGAAATTGCTAACTTATAAGTGTACATATGAATATACATGAAATACTGCAAAATTTGATTATCTTTCATAGGGAAGTTTTTACCTTTGAAGACAATGTTAGGACCAAGATATGATGAACAGGTTGCTGAAGAAAATCGTTTTCACCCGAGTATGTTATCCAACTACTTAAAGAGTCTGAAGGTAAAGTTAAGTTTTCTAGCAACTGAAACATTATTTTATTAATGTTCATTCAAATGTTGCTTTTCAGATTTAAGAAAAAAGTTGTTGGTGTCTTCCTTTAGACATCTGTATGGAAAATGTATTTTTTTTATTTACTTTTTCAGATTTTCTCTGCAAATCCTAAATTTCCAAAAGTACTTTCTTACAGGCAAGAACTGTGCAAAACCCTCCAGCTCATTCACTGTGTTAGCAGCAATAATTTCACTCTTCTTTGTTACTACTCTTGTATCTTGGAGAGATGTCATTGTCAAAATTCTGATAGTCCAAGTTTGTAGTTTTACAGATTATTCATGTATAGATATGTTAAGTTGCAATTTTGCTTAAGGAGTGAAAGCATTTGAAAGTGACAGAATTTCATACAACTCTTCTGTAGTTTCAATGCATTATTTTCTTTTGATGCATAGAATGCATAGATGTTTATAGTATCTAATCTGTCATACCCAAGTGTTGAAGAAAACGACTTACAGATTTTATCCAGTAATGTTTTAGTGAAAAAACAAAATGCATGAATAGGGGGAAAAAGTACAGGAGCAAGGATGAAAAAAAATAGGACCCAAGAAGGTGGGTGAATACCTTTATCATTGGGTGGCAGAGCTGTGCTTTTGGCTTATTTTTAAATTGTTTCACCTATTTCTGTCCATTACCAGATTAGAATCTGATAGTACAATTACTAGCATGAGGATCCTCACTGGTATTTTGGTAATTTTGGCTAACAGAAGATAGAAATTTTCTTGAACTCCCTATTTCACTCTATTATATTGTCTTGAACCCTGGTATTGTTGCTAAATGTTTGCTATTTTAAAACATGACTTTTTTTATTTACTGAGGTACGTAGTGGATTACTGGAATACTGTATTTGTAGAACATCTGTTTAACCAATGATCTGGCAATAAGATGAATGTGCAATTGAGGAGACCTTGAAAAGTGGATTTTCGTAAGGATTTTCATAGCTCATAGTGCATGGTTCTCATCATTTTACTACCATGTGCTCTGCTGCTAATACTTCGCAGAACTAATCACTTCTGAGACCTGGTGATTGCTTAAGTCTTTATCTTCTAAAAAAGAGATTTCAGCAGAAACTTCTACATCTGTACTTTTGTAATAGTGAGATATTACTTCTACCACAGATTTTTTAAGGTACTGGTTCAGCATTTAAGGCAACATCTGTGTGGGAGGAACTTTCTCTAACAAGCTTGCTGTGTGATCCCTTTTTCTCATGGAGCTGGCTGCTGAAAACCTGAGCGTTAGAAACTGCTTTGATCAGGGATGACAGTCCTGGTTTTCTTCTGATTGCCAGTATTGACATAGTATCTTACTAGTCTCAAAAAAACCCCAAAATTGCAGGAAAAGTTTTTTTATTTCTTTAAGTATGTAGTCTAGTACTATTTATACCTCCTAAAAGGTAGTTTTAGTTCTGTTACAAAGAACTAGGACATTAGTTAACTCAAAAGAATGTTTGGGCATTTAGTATGCTCAAGTTACAGTATTCCTATTAGGAAAACTAGTTATCACTTGTCAGCCACTTTCTTGTTTTCATGGATAAACTCAGTCACTGATTTAAACTATTTTCCTCAAATAAGAAATGCAAGAAAAAAATCCTGGGGCTGGTGTATTGTACTATGCCCTCTCCCTCCTGGGGAGAATGTTTTCAGGTTCCAGTGTCTAATAAGAAACTTCTGGGGTCATACAAGAGGAACCTAGCTAAGCCCATTTAATTGCACAGCAGCAGCGGAGAACATGCAGAAGGCATTAATAGCTGGAGATAGCTGGAATGTGGGAAAGTGAGGGAGAGGGCTTTTATAACTGCAGCAGGACATGGATAGCCTGACCAAAGTATGAGCGGAATTAATGTATTACGGAGATCTTGGTATATTGTATGTATAAGATGAGAATTTCAAGCTGTCAGTGAACTTTTTTTCCTTCTATGCAGTCATCTTTTCCTATTAGAAGCAAAAAAAAAACCCTAGTTTCAGTTGTGTTTCAATGTGGTGTCTAAGATTGCAGTGTTGCAGTAGTCCTTGTAAGAAATAAATGTATGTTTTGTTGAGAAGTTGCTCAACAATTTAAAATTTGTCTTTTTTCCAAAGCTGCGTCATTCATTGGGTATGGTGGGCTGAAAGATGTGATTCATGTGAAACATTGGCTGGAGAAACATTTTTATTTTCCATTTTACCATAGGTAGTCTTTCAAAAATCATTTCTATTAAGAACTTTCTTGGAGCAAACTTAAGAGAGCATGACTGAGAGGATGACTGTTATGGCTGGTGTGATGTCAGGGATTCAGAGCAGAGCAAAGTGCCTGTGCGATGAAAGTACATGTACCAGAATCTATTCTATAGGAGAGAATTCTGGTTGGTCGGGACAGGCATAGTATAACCCCAGTTCAGTAACTGAAATATTATGATTCCTGTGGTACAGTGGGAATCGCATGGATTTTCGGAACATCGTAATTGTGTACTTTGATGTATTAAGTGTTCCCCCTGCTTTTTTAAAATTTCTTTATCCTTTTGCCTTGCACTCTGTAAATTGTAGTGTGTTACGTGCAGCTAATCCCATGAACTGAGAGAGCAAATGTTTATGCTTTGTGGAAGGCAAGGAAACTACTTTCAGGCCATATACACTTTATTTGCCATAGATGCTTTTATAGTTTTGGCTGGATTATATCTGATGCCTGCTTCGTTTACTGCTCTGAAATATGTGAGGGACAATGTCACTTCACAATATCTTCACTTGTATATGATTGAAGTGATTCATAATAATGACAAAGGAATAGCAGGCCAGAAGCCCTAGAGTCCCATAGTAGAGAATTTCCTCTCTAGCAGGCACTTTCCTATATTTCATTCTCCTATTCAAATTAAATGCAACATTCCAAACGCTTGGTGGCACTTTGGGTCTGAAATATGTTGTAGTGTTCTCCTAGCTTTTACATGTCAGCAGGAAACGGAAATCCGTGAGTATGTTCAAAAGAATAATTTCTAAAAGTTGAGGGAAAAAGCATGCTTTTTTGAGCTCAAAATCTTTGACATAAAATTATTTTTTTTTGTGCATCATCTCACTGTTAATTCTTCATTATGTTAGGAGTTTGGGGAAGTTTGGAGGCTTCTGGTGGGAACATTTGAAGCTGCTGGTATTTGAGAATAGTGGGGCTGGGAGCTGGCTTTGAGTTTTCAGCACAAAAATGGAATTCTGTCTTTCTTGCTTTTGGGTGGGAGGGTATGAATCTGTATTACGAATCACTTGCATTTCTTTTTGTAGTTCTCCTTAAACAAGTTGATATATTAAACAGTGTTACCTGTTACTCCATCTTCATGTTTTTATTAAAGATTGTTTCCTCACAGTTCTTTTCCCCATTCTCCAGTCTGTCAGATGATGCAGATTGTTTTTCTCTTTTTTTTTGGGGGGGAGGGGTTGTTGTTTTGTTTTTTTCCCCCCAAGAGTAACTCACATTTTGGAATGTCTTCTTTCTTACTTGGCTGGGACTGAATGCAGAAACCTGTTCTTTAAAATGTTGTTTTCATTGAATTTTAATCTTACTTTGAAAATAACTTTTTTTTTTTCCTCCTTAGCCATCTTGGAAGAGTTACACCTAGCCCGGTATTATACATGAAAGAATAGACTGTCAAGCTGAGCTCTATGTGTAGGTTAGGGAGGAGGGTAGTAGTTAGGGGGCCATTTATGTGGCTTCACAGTCTGGAGATCTCTGGTGAAAATACACCTGATTCTCACATCAGTCTTTTTGCCAACTTTAACCACAATATTGGTAGGATGCATAACACAAAAGGGAGGTTCTCATGCTTATTTGGGAGCATGGCATGTTACTGGAAGATAGTCTATGGATTCCCTCCGTGGAACCATTGCTTGTGTAGAATGGTAGAAAAATATCTAAATAGTTTTTATAAAACTAGCTCATTTATATATACTTTTCTATTGTAGCTGTTGTTCTGTACATCACCTGGAAGTACTGGTGTGAGAATATGTCATTCTTCTTCAAACAGTTATATTCAACTGGTTTATGTCAGTGTCATAGTGCTGTGGACCTACAGTGTAGTACCTGGGAATTCAGTGTGGTCTTCCTTGTGAATTAAGCAGTCTTTGAGATACTTGGTAAATGCTGTTGAGAAGGGGAGGGGGGGAAGTAATCATTGAATTAATTGCTTTTGTGTACTTCCTGCAAAACAAATCACTGCCTAGTATGCTGTTAGTCTGTATGTTTAGCACATGTTGGCGCTATGTATCTGAAGTTTCAGGTGATGTAACATTGTTTTCATGTGGACCCCTACTGAAGTAGCTTGTATTTCTGCAAACCAGAGTAATAAAAGTGAATAAAGGATTGTGAGTAAAACATACAAAGTTGAAGTGAACAAGGCAAAATCCAGAACTGATTTGGATATTAAACTATAAATGTTTGCTGCTGACATAATGATGCTTTTTAAAACCTGACAAAGTATTATAAAAGTATTATGAAAGTATGTCCTCAGAGCTTTGAATGCCATAGATAACTACCTCTGTAGATAATTGGAAGTTTGTCTTTGGGGTGTACTGAACAGTATACCCATGTGAAGCAGCTGTGTCTGAACTGTATTCCAGTTATAATTGGAATTTATCTTTTCTGAATGGTCTGGAAGCAGTGTTTTAATTTGCAGTTCTTTCAACTGCTCTGCTAAATTATTCCCAGTCTGTTGACCTAAAGGTAAATAAAACCTAAAGGTAAATCAGAATCCTGTTTATGAGTATGTGCTTGAGTTTTAGATGCAGTATTCTATGTTTCTGCATGTTTAACATGCTTCAGTGTTAATGTATTTTTAAGTGCACTATTGATACATCTTTAAAAAAGGTAAAGCTATGGAACAAGGATTTTGCTAGACTAAGACTATTAAAATGTGTCTTAAAAAGACCATGGTTTCATGGTGAGGATCCTACTGGAAAGCATGACATTCAGCATTTTGACTAAAAACAATTAGTTGCACTGTTAAGGCAGGAAAGCAGGAATACTTTCAGTACACAGGTGTGTCAGCTGGTTTTGTACAGTAATACTGGGAGGTTATGGTTCGTGGAAGTTTTGTTAGGATCAAGGACCAATAGGATGCACTTTGCCGATGTTCTCTGTGTGTTGGATGCCACTCAGTGAAATTTCTGTTTTCTATCTTACTTTTAAAACAGTAACTTCCACAAGGCTGCTTTAAAAGATGCATTTTACAGCTATAAAAAACAAACACTGAGAAAGTTCATGCACAAGGGGACACATGAGGGTAGAGTGGGCAAAGCAGCTTGAATTCAGGTGCATCCTAACATCAGAGGGCTTGACACTGCCACCTTAGTTACTGACAGAATCTTTGAAGATTTCAAGTTATTTCACATTTTAGCTTTGAATATAATGTTTCTGAGAACTTAAGGGATTCTTTTTTTGTTTTAAACTTGAAAATGTGTGTGTTTTGCACTCTTAATTTAATGCATAGGTAAATCAAGATGAGTTATTTTTTCTGCAAGTATGCTTGGTCTTAGTAGTTAATATTTTTTATGGTAATTCCACTGTGTCAGTGTTTAATACTGTTTTACTTAAAACATTAAGAGTGCCTGATTCCATCTTACTTGTCTTTTAACACATTAAAATAATTCTTTACTGGATACTTCTTGCTGTTAGCAGACCTTTCTTGCTTAGAAACGTTGATGGGGACAAACTGAAGTTTTAGCATTGGTAGCTAGTGCTAATTCAGACACCAGGTTTCACAAAGAAACACAAATGACTGTGGTGGTAAAACACAGGTTTTGTGAACAAATGCTATATTTAAGAATTTTTAAATGTGCAGCTGTAGCCTGCCATTTGTTTTAATTTGAATGTTACTGGCTGTTTAGTATTTATGCACTGATATTTGAACCTCATATTTAAATTTGTTTTGGTTTGTTTTTTTTAGGTTAAAATGGGTTTACTGGTAGACTTGACAAACACCACTAGATTCTATGATAGAAACGATATAGAGAAAGAAGGGATTAAATATATAAAGCTCCAGTGTAAAGGGTAAGTTGTCAGCACTTTTTAAATATTTGGCTTTTAATATGAAAAATTGCATGAAATAACTTCTTTTCTTTTTCCTCTTCCCTTTCTCCCAGCTGGCTCCTAATCTGTGTCTTCCTGTGTTTTTCAGGCATGGTGAGTGCCCTACACCTGAAAATACAGAAACATTTATTCGTGTATGTGAACACTTCAGTGATAAGAATCCCTCAGAATTTATAGGTATGTCTTCTTATATCTGTCTTATACCCATCACTCATTTTTACTGGTAATTTATTTCATACGTACTCATAACTGCAGTCTCTTAAAATGCTAAGCAAAGGGATTTCCTCAGTACAGTGTTTATGCATGTAGAGATTTGATGCTTTTACTCCAGAAACTAGTATGTTTCTGCATCCATCAATTTGATTGCAGCTGTCAACTTCATGTGGAAAAATAGACAGGCTTAAGAACTGTCTACAAATACCTGATACTTGCATTGTGGTTTTGTAACTTCTGCCTGTAGAAATGGAGGTTATGTATTGTCTAAGCATTGTTTTGGCATGTGATTGTCTTTGAAGTCATATTTGATAACTGAATGATCAGAGATTCTTTAGCAAATTTCGCAAAGTGGCTGATCACACTATAAGACAGACGTTGAGGTGCTCAAGCGTGTCCAGAGAAGGGTAACGAAGCTGGTGAAGGGTCTGGAGCACAAGTCTGATGCGGAACGGCTGAGGGAACTGCAGTTGTTTAGTCTGGAGAAGAGAAGGCTCAGGGGAGACCTTATCGTTCTCTACAACTATCGAAAAGGAAGCTGGAGCGAGGTGGATGTCAGTCTCTTCTCCCAAGTAACAAGCGATAAGATAAGAGGTAACAGCCTCAAGTTGCACCAAGGGATGTTTAGACTGGATGTTTAGGAAAAATTTCTTCACAGAGAAGGTGGTCAGGCATTGGCACAGGCTGCGTAGGGCAGTGGTGGAATCAGCATGCCTGGAAGTTTTCAACACTGTGTATATGAGGCCCTCAGTGACATGGTTTAGTGGTGAACTTGGCAGTCCTGTGATAACGATTGGACTCGATCTTACAGGTCTTTTCCAACTTAGTTGATTCTGTGGGTATTTGCTGGAAACTGGTAATAGATATTAGTCTGTATCGTAGGTGGTGGGTTTTTTTTTTCTGTTCTTGTTCTTTTTTTTTCTGTTGCTTTCTATCGTAGGTTTTTTTTTGGTTTGTTTTTTTTTTGTACTATTCAGCAGTGAATATTTGAATGTTTCTAAGGATAAATGTTTTTTTCACCCAGAGTAATTTGGGTAGCTCCTAGGTTTAGTTAAAATGATTTTATTCAGTTTTCTGTTGAGCATAGTAATGTTCAACTCTATCTGCAAACTGTCAGAGACAAGAAATTACTTTGCAGCTGAGTTTCTAGAGTCAGAATGGGCGTTGTTCTCAAACCTCTTTGATGATAATTCTGCAGCCTTCCTGAATCTGAGTGTCTGTGCGACTTAGGAGTGCATGGAACGCTGTTTGTGTAGGTCTTATTGATAACAGGTTGGTAAACTAAGCCGGTATGTTCATATAGTTCAAAATTCTTATGGAATCATGGAATTGTACAGTAGCTGAGGTTGTCAGAAGGGACCTGGTGAAATCAGCTAGTCACTTGCCCTTCCTTAGAGCAGAGCCAGGTAAAGCAGCTTGCTCAGGACTGTGCCTCTTTGGGTTTTCATCATATCGAAGCTTGGAGACCCCACAATATCTTTTGGCAACCTCTTCCAGTGTTTGTTCACCCTTACAATATACAGGTTTTTTTTTCCGTATGTTTAAACACATTTTATTGTGTTTCAGTTTGTGCCTGTTGCTTCCTGCCCTGTCACAGATACCACTGAAATTTTTATTTTTTTTCCTAGCGCTTGAGTGATTTAATTTGAGCACACACTTTTTCACATAATTTTCTTTTATGTACTTTATTTCACATAGAATACAATTTTGATTTGATACCTATGTTTTCTTCTCTGAGCTGTAATGCAAGTATTTGATCTGAAAAATGAGGAACTAATAAATGTGAGGGGGATCAGTCATCAGCAGTATTTCAGAGCTCACACCAGAACTTGAAATACTGTTGGATGACTGATCCCACTCACTCTCATTTAGCAGTTCCTCATTTTTCAGTCTCCTTTCACAGTTCCAACACTTTGTCCTCCAACAGTATTTCAGAACTTGAGATGTTGTTATGGTCAGCAATTTGTATGGAGCATGGAGAGCATGGTGATGTCCTATAAACAGTAGAAACATTTAACTGATATTTCAATCTTTAAAATACCATTCTTAGCACTGAATCACTAACTTTTTGACTTCTATGATTTTTTGAATGTTCTTACATTATTTAGATTGTTCTACCTCTATAGAAAAAAAAGTCAATTAGAATCAAGGAGAAATAATGAGGCTTAAAAGACTTAAGCTTTTAGATTACCTGTGGTTTCGGTTTTCACAGTAAGAGAGAAATTAAGGATTTTCCATTTCCCTTTCATTAATTACTGAGAAGTTGGTTTTGGTTCTGGCCACTTGTTACCTGGGACAGAACATTTGAGAGACTGGCATGGAAGATGTTTTTATCAAACGTGAAATCAGCCTGCAGCAGTGATAGTACTGCACTCTGTGTGATCTTTCTCTTCCAAGCTGTTGGTCTCATTGCTGATATGCTTCTTATTTTTTGTCATGTGCATAAAATTATTGACTTAACCTTCTTGGTGGCAGTAACAGTTGCAGGACTTATTGATAGCAATTGTGTGCAATTTTACTTCCAGCGTCAAGATTAGATACAAAAAGAGACTGAAATGTGAATGATAGCTGAACGCAATTTTCTATTCATCCAAAACAATATAGGATGGAAACTTTATTTTTGCAACTTGAAGGACTGGAGCATGCTTACCAACCTTAAGGAAACAAAATGCAGAAATTTTGCTTAAGCAGAAAACAATGGAGAAATGTTTGCTGGAATAAATTCTTTCCGGAAGCTGAAATTCACTTGGATTCAAGTTACACAGTTTCAAATATTAAATGGTTAGAATGGAGGTATATGAGAAATTTGTTATGGTTTTTGCCTTGCTTCAGTAAGAAGGCAAGTTTGGTGGGGTGGGCACAAAACTGGACCTTGATACAGTTGATATGTGTTCCAGTTTATGCAGATAAAGTTTCTGGTTTTTATCAGTCTACTCTTCATAGGCATTTTGGATCTCCAGTAAAACCAAAAGAAATACTTACAGTGTAGGGGAGCATATATAAAAAAAGATAGGTATTAACATTTTGTCTGAATAAGTGTTAAATGAATTGCTACTCAACTTACTTTGCTAACTATGGCAGAGAAATAGTACTAGCTTAAATTACTTGCTTCGTGGTGTTGGGTCCCACACTTCGGTGACCACAACCCCATGCAACAATGATACAGGCTTGGGGAAGAGTGGCTGGAAAGCTGCCGGGCAGGAAGGGACCTGGTGGTGTTAATTGACAGCCACTGAACATGAGCCAGCTTGTGCCCAGGTGGCCAAGAAGGCCAGCAGCATCCTGACCTGTATCAGAAATAGTGTGGCCAGCAGGGCCAGGGAAGGGTTCATCCCGCTGCACTGGGTACTGGTGAGGCTGCACCTCGAATCCTTTGTTCAGTTTTGGGCCCCTCACTACAAGAAAGACATTGAGGTGCTGGAGCGTGTCCAGAGAAGTGCAACAAGGCTGGTGAAGGGCCTGATGAGGAGTGGCTGAGGGAACTGGGATTGTTTAACCTGGAGAAATGGAGGCTCAGGGGAGAACTTCTTGCTATTTACAAGTACCTGAAAGGAGGCTGTACTGAAGTGGGTGTCAGTCTCTCCCACGAAACAACCAATAGGACAAGAAGTAACGGCCTCAAGTTGAAACCAGGGAAGGTTTGAATTGGATATTAGGAAAAATGTTGTCACTGAAAGGGTTGCCAAGCATTGGAACAGGCTGCCCAGGGTCATGGTTTAAGCCCCTCAATAACTCACGCAGTCGCTCTCTCACTCACTCCCCCTCTTTCTTCCCTCAGTTCCCGGGCAAATGGGGAGGAGAATAAAAAGAATGCAACTTCCACAGGTTGAGATAAGAACAGTTTGGTAACTAAGGTATAACACAAACCACTACTGCTACCACCAGTAATAATACAAGGGAAATAAAAAGAAAGAGAATACAACTGCTCACCACCCAGCCCGACCAAGCAGTGCACCCACCACACCCTTCCGGGTCTCTGCTCTCCGTTTTTACATCCTGGGCATGATGTGCTGTGGTATGGAATAACCTCTTTGGTCAGTTTGGGTCAGGTGTCCTGTCTCTGCTTCCTCCCGGCTTCTCCTCCTCCCTGGCAGAGCATGAGACTCAGAAAGTCCTTGGCCAGACCAAAACATTGCCAAGCAGTAACTGAAAACACTGGTGTTATCAGCACTGTTCCCAGCCTGAAAGTCAAAAACACAGCACTGCACCAGCTACCAAGAGGGAGAAACATGACTGCTACTGCTGAACCCATGACACCAGGGAAGTGGTGAGGTCATCATGCCTGAAGGTATTTAAAAGATGCGTAGGTGAGGTCCTTAGAGATACATGGTTTAGTGGTGGACTTGGCATTAACCCTTGGACTTGGTGACCTTACAAGTCCTTTCCAACCTGAACGATTCTGTGGTCACAACTGTAAAATATGTGAGTGTTAAGAATAATTGTGCTAGGTGTTAGTGGAACCTTTGATATTTGTAATTTTAAACGCAGTATGAGGAAGAGGCAGCATCTTGCTGCAATCCTTCACGACATTTTTGACAGCACAGATTTTTATGCTGGCTTATTTATCACTAGATGGTGCTGTTGCCTTGAGAGAAAGGGAAAGTTCTACTGCATTTGACTTCCCCTCCTTTCACTGGGGGATGAATTCAATAAAATAGAGGCTGAAGACTTAATTCATTTATTCTGACATTGAGAAGATAAGTAATCCAAGGTGATTATACTGTTGCATATTTTTCTTTTTGTGTTTTTTTTTTTTTCCAAATTAATAAGTCTGGTCTTAACATGGTAATAGCAAATTTGAAATAGAATTCTGGTCTGCTGACACCTCTTTGAGGTTCCAGATAGGTAATCTGGATATGATTTTTATGAATGATAGTGTGAAATGAATGTTATGCTTGTTGAATTCACTAAAAGCACAATTACTGAATTTGATTTCATTGTCTTCTGATAAGCATTTGGGCAGTCATGAAAAAATGTTTTGAAACTTATCTGTATTAGCTGCATTTCAGTTGCAGTAAGGTAGTGCTCTTGAATTGGGATAAACTGAAGTATGCTATACTCTTGTTGCTAATAATTTGCAGAATGAATGTAATAAATGGCTTTTAGGCTTATGTGCCTTATGTGATCTGGGCTGCCTTGATGGGAAGGTACATAAGTCTTTAATGTTACTAATGAAGGTAGAAGGATCCAAAAACACACTTGTGAAACTTAAGCATGCAGGGAAATCATGACATAATTGCCATCACAGAAATGTGGAATGCTTAGCATGATTGGAATGCTGCAGTGGATGGCTACAAGCACTTCAGAAGGGATAGGCAAGCAAAGAGGTGGTGGGGTTGCATTGTATGTCAGAGTGCATCAGCTGCCTTCAACTCAGTGGTGTGAGTGAGAAGGCTGAATATTTGTGAGTGAAGGGAAGGCTAACCAAACAGATATCCTGGTAGGAGTCTGTTATAGACCACCCAGCCAGGATGAAGCTACAGATGAAGTGCTCTTCAAACAACTGGGAGAAGTTTCACAATTGTCTGCCCTTGTTCTTATGGGGGTCTTCAACCTGCCAGATGTCTGCTGAAAGTGCAACACAGCAGAGAAGAAACAATCCAGGAGGTTCTTGGAGTGTGTGGAAACTAACTTCCTAACCGAGCCGGTTAGTGAGTCAACTAGGGGAGATGCCTGGCTAGATCTGCTATTCACAGAGAAGGACTGGTGATTGATGTGATGGTTGGAGGCTATCTTGGGCAAAGCAATCACAAAATGATTGAATTTTCAATCCTTGGAGAAGTTGGGAAGAAGGTCAGCAAACCATCCACCTTAGACAATATCTGAGGGTAATCAGGCATTGGAACAGGCTGCCCAGGAAAGTGGTGGACTCACCATCCCTGGAGGTGTTCAGAAACTGTGTAGATGAGGCCCTCAGTGAGATGGTTTAGTGGTGGCCTTGCCAGTCCTGGGGGAGCAGTTGGACTTGATGATCTTACAGGTCTTTTCCAACTTAGTTGATTCTATGATTCTGTGATTGTGTGTCTGTCAAAACTACTTGCAAATGATAATACTCTTTTCTTGTCTTGCCTAGGTGTCCATTGCACGCATGGTTTCAATAGAACTGGATTTCTGATCTGTGCCTTCTTGGTTGAGAAGTTGGATTGGAGGTAACTTTGAATGTTAACTCCTGGGGATTTGTGAAAGTTACCAAAAGCATCTTCAGTGTGTTTTAGTCATTGTTCTGACAGCTATCATAATGTATTCAGTGTTAGTTATTTTAAAACTGCCTACAAATCTTGAGCAAATAATCTATGTTAACATTATTTGTATGATGACTTGGTAGTTTAGTGTGTTTCAGTTGAGCTTTCCAGGTCCAGTAGTCCTAGAGTCAGCTGTACCTGCTGTGTGTGGGCTTTTAGGGGTGTATACATTGTACTGTACACATCTTCCCTGTGATGTGTCCCATATTTTGAGTAAGAATGCAGAGTTTCAGAGATGTCTGAAAGATTATTTCTTTTACTTTTTAATCTTTTTCCTTGTAGGTTTGTATGAGGTGTTTTGGGGTTCTTTGAATTTTTCAGAGCAGACATTAGCTAGAAAAACAGCAGAGTGGCTACTTCCTTCTGTAGGGTCAAGGAGGAGACAAAGTCTTTGTTTCCAGCTTGTTTTTTGACTAAGGTCTACATCATGCTTTATACAGACTCACCAGAGTTGGGCTTTTTGTTTTTATAATCTAAAAATGTTGGTGCCTTCATAAAGAGTAGTGATCTGTTTAAATAACGGTGGTGTAAAAAACCCATGCCTATACCATGCTGGTGGGCATGATTTTCGCATGTTTGAGAATACTCACAAAATACAATTTCCTTGTTAATGAGGTCCCATGCAACGCCTATTTCTTCATAGACTCCTTAAGCATTCTGACGATATTTCTTCTGTGGTCCTTTAAGTGAAGAAAATATTCTGCTTCTGTTGCAGCATTTTCTTCTTACTTAGACATACATTTGTTTGGTGCTTAGCATGTATGTGCAAGCTGTTTGCAAAGAACTAGGTCATTGTTGTCTGTTAGTAAACTTGGAATAAAGACACTGGAGTAATGGAGACAGAACACCATTAGTAGTGGGTGCCTAAATCTTGGCAGGATGTTAGCTGAGTATAGGAAGTAGATGCAGATACAGATACCTTTTATAGTATGATTCTGGTTATTCCTCTGAACTAGAAAATTTGTATACTTTTATTCTAACAATTTAAAGGCAGCATGCAATAGTTAGACTCAGAATTGGTCCTTTGATCTGAAGAGGCAATGTACTTGAATCTTTTTGAATCTCATGCTTTTATGCAGCCTCTCTTTATTTTCAGCCCTCTGTGGAGAAGCCTTGAAACTTAATAGCCTTGTCTTATATATTTTTTTTCTTTATTCAGATAGTTAATTGTATCAAGTTGTTTTATCTCTTTTGTTAATAGAACACCCAGATATTACTTGGTTGGGAAAAATGTCCACAGCAAAAGAATGAAATTTGGCAAGGTAGTTAATGCTAAACATTGTATCAAGATAAATCCAGTTTCCTGTATCATTTTTTAAAGTAAGGCACTGTTATTTGCTGATGAGGAAATAAGATTTTCCTGATGGAAAAATCTATCCATATTTATTCCTTAAGCATATGATGTAGGAGCGCTGATGATGTATTGTGAATACTGAGACATATTTTATAGCTAAAGAAAGGTCATCCAGGCTGAAAGCTCTTCAGTTAGTGGATAGAAACCTTACTTGATTCTGCTTTTCACAACTCATTTTCCCAAAGACTGATGTCTTTCTAGAGCTTGCAAAACGTTTTGTTCCAGCTAGGTTTCTGTGCTGCCTCTTTTGGCTTTGATTGCCATCTATTCCAATGTAGTATAGAGTTCTAATATCATCAGAGACCAATTCGGGCGACTTTCAGGCTCCATTCCTTTTGGTTGATTGTCATTTCATACAATCATGTCATGTGATCAATGGCATTGATTACAGAAGATGTGAAACAATTTAAGAAAAATACAGTATAAAAAATGTCTTGTGAGGAAGAAATTAGGAGTCTTTAGAAAACAGAATGGGGAAAAAAAGCACCTACTATAACTCAGATTCTTAAATGGTCACTTCTGAGATCCGATGACCATCTAATAAAGCATTTTCCACTCTGGAAAATGTTTGTTTTCTCCTCTCTCTAAAGATGAGAAGAGAGAACCAAACTTACTGGTTCTTAGGAGGTGTTACTGTCTATTCGGGGAAATTTGCCTCAAAGTTCTCGTGCTCCTTCCCATACTGTACAGATCAAGAAACAAAGAAATCAAAAAGCTGTTTGTACTTAAATTCTTTTTTCCATTTTAGCTGAACATTTTCCTTGCTCCAGTGACAGGCTGTTTTCTTACCTGAAAAGAATATTTTGAAAAATTCTTTCTGAAAAAGCTTCTGTTCCAGTTTTAAGAAGCCAAACAGGGGCATGTACCTTTTTGTGATTTCTTCTCTCTTTTATTTGGCAAGATTTCTAAGTGTTGATCCATGGAGTATTACTGCTCTACCCAGCCACCATAAATTTTATGTTCAGTGTTTTCTGTTAAACATTTTCCTAGGATTGGCCCTTGTGCTGTTCTCGTTTTCCTATTGGCTAGTGAAAGTGCATGACTAGTTTCTATTTTTTTTTTGTGATCCAGTGTGCAGTTTCTTAAAACACTTAAGATTATTAGCTGCATAAAAAAAGGTTTCTGAATGACAGATTATTTATTTATTATGAGAAACTTCTGAAGAGGGAAGTCATTTCAAAAGATTAGGATGCTTTTTTGCAGTGTGATGGCAAAACCTCTAATGAAAGGAAAGATAATTCTTAGAGGAGAAAAAATGCAGCCAGGATTGAATTTCAAAACTTAAGTTTGTTCATCTTTTTTCTTTTGTCTTTTTTGTCTTCGTTCAGTCCATAAGTACTTATCTATGGGTCATCCATTCCTTTCTGTAGCAATAATAAAAGTTTTAATTAGGTGACCAGCGCAACACAGTCAGCTACAATAAGGAGGGGAAGCAGCGCAAGCTGCAGTTCCGAGAACATAAGCAGTGCGTGCAGAATCTTGTGCGAATGCAACTGTTGCCAGGCTAATCTAAGCATGATATTTCAAAAGTAATGAATGTTCTTGCAATTACCAGTTTGGAGTTTGTTGTAATTCTCAGTCCAAGAAATCTCAATGTTTGGTAAGGCATAACATGACTAAAACATGTAAATTAAGCATTCAGAGTAATTTTCAATTTTTATTTGACAGTATTGAGGCTGCTGTGGCTACTTTTGCTCAGGCTAGACCGCCAGGTATTTATAAAGGGGACTATTTGAAGGAATTATTTCGTCGTTATGGAGATGAAGATGATGCACCATCACCACCTGAGCTTCCAGAATGGTGCTTTGATGATGATGAAGAGGAGGATGATGATAATGGTAAAACAGGAGGCCAAGAATCAGAACCTGGATCATCAAGCGCTTCCTTTGGCAAGAGGAGAAAAGAACGCCTAAAACTGGTATTTTTGTTTAAGAACTTAATATTCAAAAAGCTAAACTTAATTTCATAAACTCATAGTCATCATTTACTACACAATACATGCTATACAAGCGTCAGTGCTCTTGCAAATGAGGACCTGTAGTATTGTCTCTAACCAGGAAAATCTGTTAGATTCATTTTAAGCTTGCTTATGTTTCCTGTATGAAACTTAGAGTTTAACATTCAACACCTCAGCTATTTCAGTTGTAAAAATGACTTAAAATTTCTGTAATATAACAATTTCTTTTAAAGTCTGAGTTGCGATAGTAAAGCACTTTCGAATTATTTACTCTTGTCTTCAGAGGTGAAATGTTATGGGGGAGTGGAGTGTGTAAATAGTTTTTTACTTATTTTTTGTAGCCAAGTGGATGAAATTCAGAATCTTTAAAATTCAGTGCTTATTTTGGTAAATATTCTTACTTCTGGAAATATTGGAGGATGGAGAATAGGATTAGCAAAATGCAAGATGAGGTTACAACCCTCAAGGTAGCTTTGAAATTATATATTTTCCAAAGCTGTTTTAACTGTATAATGATAAGAAATATGGCTGATGACATAATGATTATTTTGACATCTGCATAATTGTGAATTATGAAGTGAGTTACTGTAGTTACTGTAATACAGAGCTAATACTCAAGTACAAAGAATATACTTGTGTCATCTGAAGACTAATGGCTCAATTCTCTTCAGATTCCTGACTCTTTATTTTTTTTTCATTTGCAGGTAAAGTAGGGGAAAATGCTGCTGAGTGCAAAAATAAATTCAGTTCTTTTTGCATAGTACTGACTTATTGAGTTTGTTTGCAAACACTTAAAGATCCTCAAATGAAATATGCTGCAAAAATACAGTTTGTTGTTACTGCAGCTGCTCAACATTGTTTACAGATGGAAGAAAATAGCCTGAAAGGAATACAAAATGTAGTCCACAGAAGTAAAATGAACTTTGAAAACTTTCAAGTAGTCTATCAGTTGGAATGAAAAATTGCCCACACTGTGAAGAGCCATAGTAAAAGTATATTCAGGGATATAGCCACTATTTCCATTAGCCTTGCAGTAAAACATTTATATCTAAATAAATTACTTGTGCTGAAACCTCAAAACTTTTTGGTTTTTTTTTTTTTTTTACTTGCCTTTTAATGTATTAGCAAATGAGGTGTGATGCTGAGGTCCAGTGGCAGCCTCTTTTCAGGAAATATAAAACTTAACTGGTCTGTTTAACAGGAGTTGTGATACTGGATTCCTAGGCTTTTTCTTATCTGCCACCATAGGGTTTTTGGAAAGCTGGAAGCTAAATCATACGAATAAGCATATTAATAATGAAAAGTTAATTAAGAGTTAGAGAATTTATGAAAGAAAGAATCATCTAGTTAATATGCATATTCGTATAATTCAGTTTTGCAGCTCTGGAGGAGCATGAAGAGGAGGAACGGGGAGAATTCTTTACCATGGTTCTTGGCTGGCAGATTGGACTGCTTCTTAACTCAGTAGAGATGGATACAGTCTATTTGTGGTTCCTTGTAAATAGGCGATCTACAGGGGGAATGATTATCAGGTAAATACCTCTTGCTCAGATTTTCTTATTTTGCTTTCTGAAGGGCTAAATTTTCAGCTTTACATTGATTTCCTGCAGCAAATGATTTCGGCCTTCTAATATGACTCTTTCTCTAATCACTTAGGGGTAGACAGTGTCAAACTGGAGGTGGCTTTGGTGATAGCGGTGTTCTGAAATATTTTCATTTTGACCCAAATCTTTGCTGTAACAGAAGAAAAGTTTAGAGTTAGAGGAGAAGGCAATAAGCAACTGCCCAGTTATCCTGAAAAGTGAAGTTATCATGCTGTCCATCTCAGAAATTCCATCTTGGATGTGAGGAACTTTACTTCAGCATGTTTCATTAAAATGGCCGTATTTTGATGTCAAGAAGTCTTGACAGCCTTTCTTTTCTATGCCACAGAAACTGTGGGAACTGTTAGACCATAATGTCATTACAGTTGGCTTTGTCATCACCCAAATGTAGTTGACAGGTAACAGCAAATCTGTTTGCTGTAGTCTCAGATTCTACACAGGAGATCCAAACATGTTTTGGCTTTGTCAGTGCATGCCATAATAATTGTAGCATTGAAGCATCATTGTTAACTGACACTTAGAATCTCACTTCAGGAAAAAAAAATCTTTGGAAAAAGAATCTGTAGAAAAAAACCCCTTTATTTTGCAGATAGGACAGAAAGTTACAATCCTGAACAAGAACCTTCAAATATCTGGTGTGAGCTGGATCTTTGTCAGAGGTTAGCCCCTGTACATATTCTTTTGCCCATGAGCATCTTGACAGATACGAGAAAAAATTGTTTTCTGGTTTTGCAGCAGATTTTTATGTACTTGAATAGATAAATATGAGTGTAATTTCCTTTTAGTCTTCTCTTTTCCCACATTAGATGCCAATACAGCATACCATCTAAAAGGAAGAAAATTAACTCTGTCCCGGCTGAAACCAGGATGTGACTTCTTCCTGTAGTGCATATTTATTATACTTCTGACCATTCTTCCTATTTTTTGTATTCTGTCATGTTGGCTCACATTTTTCTGAGACAGTGGTGCCTATAATTGAACACAGGCCTCTAGTTGAGGCCGCCCTAGTGTTTTATAGGGAGGAATTAATTTCACATGTCTTAAGGCTAATACTTCTGTTTATATTTCTTAATATAATTGCCTTTTACAAAACAGAATAATACTAATTAAGCTTTTGGTCTCTTGCTGCCTCCATATCTTTTTCTCTAATTATCTACCAGTGTGTGTTTGTATAATTGCTTATTCTTTATTAAGTGTAGAACTTTGTTTATACTGAATTGCGCAGTGTTTTTTCCAGCCTGTTCTTAAAAAATCAAGGATAACACTGAATTCTTAAGGTACCATAACAGTCTGTATGCCTGTTACTAAACTCACAGATTTAATGAAAATAAGAATATGTTAATGGGAAATGCAGGGAAAATAAATTAATTCTTTTATACCTAAAACAGACTTCACAGATTCTCCTCAATACATTCTTCCATTTTGTTAGTGAAACTAACTCTGAATCTGGTTTTTAGATAAGTTGCTCTTCTGTTTTATAGAAGTTACATCTACCTCATATTGAGTTCTGAGAACAAGATGAGCAAACAGAACCAAGCAGGCATCAAAATATGTGACATTTTCTGTTTCTCCCAATTCTGTGAAGCCTTTTTCTTCACCAGAACCAAATGATTTGTTGAACACTGTTGTTATTGGGTGACAGTCAGTATGATTTTGTGTATCATTTTTACTTGTAAATGCCTAGAGGCAGTTCTTGTGATTTGGTCTTGTATTTCTAGGTATTAAATCTAAGCTGATCATTTTAACTCCCTGGCTCTCCCTTCTTGTCTTTTAGAAGATGCGGGCTCTTTCTCTTGCTGACATGCTTTGTAATGTTTCTTGTCCTCTGGAAAAGAGTCTCTGAGCATGCTGGCACTCAGTCAAGTCTGAGTAGCTGAAGGTGGCTATTGCCTGGGCCTGGTGATGGGCACTAGGGTCAGGGAGGTGTGTGTATGGGGTTATTCCCACTCAGCCACTCCTCCAGATGGTGTTTATGATCTTCCCAACACATTGCCACATCTTCAGCTGAAGTGATGGGTGGAGGGGTACAGATCAAGGGGAACTTGATCAGTGCAGATGGTGGTGAGGTTGCGCAGGTTGTAGATACTAAGTACATGTAGGTTACCTTGGATTCATTAGGGCTTGGCACTTTTGGCTTAATAGCAGTGCTGAGCACCTGAGGTGCTCCTGCTGAGCTGAGTGCTCTTGCATCTTTGCACTGTGTTCTCCCCTGTCCTGTTTCCACCACACCGGGGCTGTTAGCTCAACTGTGGTGTAGAAAGTACATGGATCTGGCTCAGTTCTGGTACCTTATCCAAGGAAATGTCCTGAAACCTAGAGTGCTGAATTAGCTAAGCATGGGCACCCAAGTGACTCACCTTGTTTTCGTAGTGCTCTGCCTTAGCTAAGTGAGTATACTTGAGGCAGATAATCTGCAAGAGACACATTGAAATGGCACCAATTTCGTGTTTGTGACTTTTCTGGGAAATCTTTCCTGTTAGAATCATAGAATAGTCAGGGTTGGAAAGGACCTTAAGATCATCTAGTTCCAACCCTTCTGCCATGGGCAGGGATGCCTCCCACTAAACCATGCCATACAAGGCTCTGTCCAACCTGGCCTTGGACACTGCCAGCGATGGAGCCTTCACAACTTCCCTGGGCAACCCATTCCAGCGCCTCACCACCCTTACAGTAAAGATTTTCTTCCTCATATCCAATCTAAACTTGCCCTGTTTAAGTCTGAACCCGTTACCCCTTGTCCTCTCACTACAGTCCCTAATGAAGAGTCCCTCCCCAGCATCCCTGTAGTCCCCCTTCAGATACTGGAAGGCTGCTCTGAGGTCTCCCCACAGCCTTCTCTTCTCCAGGATCAACAGCCCCAACTTTCTCATCCTATCCTCATACGGGAGGTGCTTCAGTCCCCTGATCATCCTTGTGGCCCTCCTCTGCACTTGTTCCAACAGTTCCATGTCCTTTTTATGGTGAGGACACCAGAACTGCACACAATACTCCAAGGGAGGTCTCACGAGAGCAGAGTAGAGGGGCAGGATCCCCTCCCTCGACCTGCTGGTCACGCTCTTTTGATGCAGCCCAGGATACGGTTGGCTTTCTGGGCTGTGAGCGCACACTGCCTGCCTTTTGCTTTAATCTTAGCAGTTGTACTGCCATCACACTCTGCCATCAAACTCTGCCATTATTCTGAGAAGCAAGGCTCCACTATCTTCCTTAAGTACGTGGTGCTATTAACCACTTACTTGGAATTCAGGCAAGGTGCTGGCCAGCCATATATAGCTGTTTGCCTCTCTTGCCCAGTCACCTGTGTGCTGTTGCACCTGCTGGTCCCCACAACAGTAATATGGGATAGGTGACAGGCCGAAAGTCTGTGGAGCTTAAGGTAATTAAGGTTATGACCTAGTGTATTTCTTTAGGATATACTATTCTCAGAATACAGTTTGGTGATACTGATACAACTGAACTAGTATTAACTAAATGCAGGCTGTACTGAAAACTGCTTTCCCTTTACTCCGTGTTCCTTCTGCTTCCCTTGTGCTGGCACTAGTGCTGATTTATCCTGTGGTGAGCTAGTTTAGGATACAAATTTGGCATAAAATTGCTAATTTGCAATGTTATTTTTGCTAACTTAGTTCCTAGACTTGTTCAAGAATAGAGCACAGATGAGTGCCGGTGCATGCAAAGAGAAGGGAGCAAAAATGCTCATTTCTTCAGTATAAGGCAGCTAGATTTGGTAATGCAAGTTTCAAGCATTTTAGAGAATAGATAAATATTTTTATCTTCATGTGCAGGATTCATAGCTCAACAGGTGAAATGTCATGCTTTGATCTTCTTAGTCTGCATTGAGAATTTGAGTTTTGAAATATTGTTGATTTGGGATCTGTATAGAAATCTTTAATTCTATAGCTTGGTAAATCTGATGGCTTTAATGTGTTCTGTTGTGCAGAATTTGGTTTATTCCACTCAGCATAATTTTTTTTTCTGGAATATACAAGTCATTTAAAGCTTTATTTTCAGTATTGTTGATCTGTGCATACGCTTTTTTTGTGGCATTTGGGAGACCACCTCCACTTTAATAATCTGGTTTATATTGAGAATAAAATCATGCAAGTATATTTTTACACATATATTTTGTTATAAACCAGCTGTTTATGTTTTTTTGTTTGTTAAGAAGTTTGTCTCAGATCAACTGAGAATCCTTGAAGTTTGCTGCTGCATGTACCCTCATTCTTTCCATTGTTTTCCCTACAGTGTAAGTTTGAGTCGTGTAACGTGGTAGTTCACCCAGATAGAGGTGAAATCCATGTAATTGCACTTCTTGTATTGGAATTACTGCCTAGGTCTGAGAGAAAGACTATGTTTAATTGAAAGGATTTGAAGGGAGAAAAGTGCTGATATTTTCGTTTGGAAAAAAGCCACTGAGCTCCTCATGCCTAAAGATGTTTCCCAGTGACTTTAGTTCGCTAATTGCCAGACTGCTTATGTATATCTTGCATGTTAGATCTCTGCTCTTAGTGAGCAGCTCTTACTTTCCATGAATGAAGGAAAGTATGGAATTGTTGGTCTAGAAATACTATGTGTGTATGAAAAAACTTATTTAACACTTCATAGGATAATTTTGCCCTTAGTTTTCAGTTTACTTATTTTGAGGCCATACCTTTTGACACTTTAAAAATTGGCATCGCTGCCACAAAGAGTTTTGTCACCTTTAACGTATGGTATTTTGCTCTAGGCTTAGAATATTATTAGGTTCAAATTCTCATCCACAAATAAATGTCTGGCACTACCTTATTGTATAATATTTTGTGTACTAATGATGATTAATGTGATCCCTACGAAATCCATATGTGATCAGTTTACTATTAAATACTTCATAATACTGCTTTACAAATAAAACCACTTTAGTTACAACTGAAAAAAATGAGTCAGACTGATGCTGTAGCTTGATGTGGGAACTTTCTAGAGAGCCCTTGCTAAAGAGTGCCTATCCCATATCATTTTCCTCTTTTTTTTTTTTTTAGTTGTTTTATTTTTTCCCCTATAAATAACTCTTCAGTTCCTGGGTTCATAATATGGCTCACGAGTGAGTTTACTGGTGAAGCTCAGCTGATGTGTCTTGGTATTTGGGAGTAAATGTTTAAGGAATATTGAAGCTGTTATTGCTCATGAGGGTCAAGTTGTAAAAAGAGACTTAATCTTGTATTGAAATGTTCTGATCTTCTTTTGTGAGAGCTTAAATACTATTTCTTAATTTTAACTTTTTTTTCTATTTAGGGTGCAATTTTCTTGGAAGGAGTAACAGTTAAATGTGTGACCCAGGTGACAACACAACCAAAGTTAGGAGGAATACAGCAAAAATGTCAGCAGTTCTGTGGATGGGAAGGGTACGAGAACATTTAGAGCTTGTTTATTTATACTGTCTAGAAATAAGTGTTTATGTTATTTCCAGTAATTTCTAGTTTCTCAGAAAAAACAGCCTACTGTAAAAATAAGCACAGGTGACTATTTTTTGATGGATTGTTTAAAAAAAAAAAAGCAAACCTCAAAAACACTCAGCAGTGAAACAGATGAGGATCTTTCATTGTACTATGAAATGAAATTATCAGCTGTTGATATTAAGAAATGAGATTCTAGAACTGCTTTTCCATTGAAATAACGAAGCTTTTTCAGGTGCATTCTTGCTGTGCAAATTCCAGGTGTTTGTGTAAAATCTTGTGCATGCTCAAGCAGTAGACTCATTTATACAACTACTATTATACTTCAATATTAAGGCATTTATAGCCAACTTGTTTTTATAGCCAACTTGGATTTGTGTCCAGTGTTAATTATAATACTGGTTTTAATATCTCGGACTCTGAACTCTCCCTTTCCAAAGCTGATGATCCAGGTTAATGGTCACAATCATAGAATCATAGAATAGTTAGGGTTGGAAAGGACCTTAAGATCATCTAGTTCCATCCCTTCTGCCATGGGCAGGGATGCCTCCCACTAAACCATGCCATACAAGGCTCTGTCCAACCTGGCCTTGGACACTGCCAGCGATGGAGCATTCACAGCTTCCCTGGGCAACCCATTCCAGTGCCTCACCACCCTTACAAGAAAGCATTTCTTCCTCATATCCAATCTAAACTTGCCCTGTTTAAGTCTGAACCCGTTACCCCTTGTCCTCTCACTACAGTCCCTAATGAAGAGTCCCTCCCCAGCATCCCTGTAGTCCCCCTTCAGATACTGGAAGGCTGCTCTGAGGTCTCCCCACAGCCTTCTCTTCTCCAGGATCAACAGCCCCAACTTTCTCATCCTGTCTTCATACGGGAGGTGCTCCAGTCCCCTGATCATCCTTGTGGCCCTCCTCTGCACTTGTTCCAACAGTTTCATGTCCTTTTTATGGTGAGGACACCAGAACTGCACACAATACTCCAAGGGAGGTCTCACAAGAGCAGAGTAGAGGGGGAGGATCACCTCCCTCGACCTGCTGGTCACACTCCTTTTGATGCAGCCCGTTTCCTAACTTGCTGATGTTTATAGTTTTTCTAGTGCATGTAATTTTGAATTCAGGCATCTTTTCCTCCAAAGTTAAAACTTTGAAGTTCCACATAATATAGTGTACTGTCATAAACAAATACACTTGTTCTTATCAGACAGACATTTGATTCCTCTTGCAAAATACCTTATTGGCGAAGATGTTCTAACTCAAAGTTAACCTTGCAGCAAGGCAATGCATTTTTTCCTATTGCAGAACACTAACAAACATGGTTCTTTTTTCTTTAGGTCAGGATTCCCCGGAGCACAGCCTGTTTCCATGGACAAACAAAATATTAAATTTTTGGAGCAGAAGCCGTACAAAGTTAGCTGGAAAGCAGATGGCACTCGGTAAGTTCATTTTAAATGAAAAAGAAACTCCCAGTAAATTGGGTAGATGGTTTGTATTTTCTCAGGTAAGTGAATTTGCTTGTATAAAGAACAGAGCATATTCTAACAGCAAAACTGACTCCAGAGGTTATTTTTTTTGCTCTCTTGGTACCCAACATTTGCTGAAATTTGTGGCCAGGTTTCTTTTTAGCAGCTGTTCTGCAGACTGACCTAAATGTATGGTTTTTTATTCTTCTCCCTTGCCTGTCTGTCAGCCAAGACTTTCCACCAAGGCCTTAGAACAATCTTAGATAGCAGTAAAAGTTTGTTAAGCTAAATAATTTGTTTATAAAAGCTAAACTAAAATTTCTAGTTGATTCTTCAGAAGCTGGCTAGTATTAGAAATGTATTCATAGTGTAATCCTTTGTTCAAATTTGTGGTTCTGGTTAGCCAAAGAATCAGTAGTTTCATGTTCCCTCACTGGTTCTTGTACATTGATTGTAGGCATAACATTTTTTATAACAGATTACAATCTGGACGAATCAGTGTGTAGAATCATGGGATGGTTTGGGTTGGAAGGGACCTTAAAGATCATCTAGTTCCAACCCCCCTGCTGTGGCCAGGGTTGCCTTCCACTACACCAGGTTGCTTTTGAGTGGTGTTACTACAGATTTGAAATGCATGCTTGTATTTGATATCTCCAGTATTCTTGTGTTAGCATTTCAAAATAGGAGAGACTCATCTCCAATATTCTTGTGTTAGCATTTCAAAATAGGAGAGACTCCACACATCAAACATAGAGTGGCAAAACACTTTTCTCTGCTTGTAAGTGGTTGTCGATTGATCTCAACTGCATGAAACTTGGTTGTCTAAACATGGGTCTCATCGGGTGTACTGTCATCGCTTTGTCTCGTATGAAAAAGCCATGTCATATAGGGTCTCTTGCCTGTACACTCAGCAGCTTGGATGAGGTGTAGAAAGTATTTGCTATTCACATTTAAATAAAACACCAAATGTTAGGATCCCTGTTTCCTTGTACTGTTGCAAAGAGGTACTGTGGCTCTTCATACAAATAAATCTTTCTTGATCATCATCAATGGAGATTGATACTCCAAGCTTCTGCTTTTCTTCAGTATTTCTGGTTTCAAAGCTAAAATCAAGAATCCCTGATATTAATACAAGTGTTTTTAACCTATACTACTCAGACCATACAGATCACAACCTTTCTTTTTGTTGTGGGTGCTACCTTCAGGTAACTAATAATGTAATTTCTTACATTATAATCAATAGTGTTTCAGTAACAGGAAGAATGTAAATTGTATGACAAATTCATTTCAATAGCTTGATTTTTATTTCTAAAAGATGTTCTTTACATACAGTGGTGTTTAAACATTTGTCATCTGTGCTAAGCAGAATTACTTCAGTTTTTATTTACTTAGAGCAGATCAATAGGGTTTTAACCAGCTTTGACTTGATCAGAAAAAGTGCAATTACAATGAATTTATGCACAGTAAGAGGAGGACTCTTGTGCTCACTTGTGCATAGTGGCTTAGACTAGAAAAAGAGTTAAGTGTTTACATGTGTACAAGTTAGAAGGCATCGGGTGTGTGGATGAAATACATACTTTCAAAAGCGGGAGGCAAGAAGTTTTGTTTTCAGGCTGGTGAAGTTAAAATACTGGTTTTGTGTATAGGTATGGGAAAAAGGAGGTGTTGTTTTGTTTGTTTGTTTGTTTGTTTTGCAGTGCACTGGGATATCATTCTCCCATGTGCTGAGACAACAAAGTAAAGTTTTGATACTAAATAAACAAGCAGTGTGGGCTGTGGCTGTTTTCTAATGTTCATAGAGTGGAGTATCCCAGATACTGAAGATCCTGGAAAATGTGGGGAACTGGGGTCCTACGAGAATTACCAAATGATTCCACATGGAGTCAGTAAGGATTCAGCACAACTCAGAATACAGGACAAGATGTGTCCTATAAAAAAACACCAAACCCCTTCAGGTGTTTCTCATCTGTGGAGTTTGTTCTTCAAGGGTTTATTTGCTTGGGCAGTGCATGGTGTGAAAATACAAAGGAAGCTTGCACTCAGTATGGCATGCAAGCATTCAGAAATGGGTGGGAATATTTGTCTTATTAACAGTGGCTGGTTGTATGCATAAGCACTTGGGTGATGTGATGCAGGCATTCTCAGGATGAGAGATTACAGAAGGATGGTGTTGGGAGACACAGTCTTATTCACAGAGCAGTACAGTGCATTCAAACACTGCTCAAATGTACAGGATACATACATTCTGAATAGTCGAATAATTGTATAGAAAATTGTAGTGCACCTGGAAGACTGTCTTTTGTGAAAGAGATGAAGAGTGCATACATAATTTCTTGTACGAATTTTCAGTATTTTGGACATTCTATCCATGTTTTTGGAATTCTAGAATGGTGACAAACCAGAATGGATGAAGAATGAAACTAAAGGAACTAAACAGTTCTTTTAAATTTTCTGTAAAGATAATAACTTGTAGCTAATTATGGAGATACACAGGCTGATAAGTATATGCAGGGAAGAAAATGGTGCTACAGTCTAAGATCCAGTGTTAATGAAATTCAGCTGTGAATGTTGTGAAAGAGAGATTAAAGATAAAAACCTGAGCTATTATTTGGACATTTAGGCACTGTGCTACTCTAATCAACAATGAAAAATGACTGGCACAGTTTTTGCATTGGATGTTCTTCTAATTTTTTTATTGTTCTCCAATGATCTGGACTCCATATGCAATTAAACAGATTTTCATTAATTATTCTGAATACTTCAGTTGACAAGCATGACCTTCCTAAATTTAATATTAAGACATCAGTTAGTGGAGATCCCTTTATGGATCCTGGCTTACTTTATCTGGAGGTGAAACCCCTGTTATCAGATATCTCTAAAGCTATTCTGTTAAGGGTGTTTTAGATGCAGCAGTCTAAGGTTTTCCTATTACAATATTATTTGACTTACATACTTTGTTTTGTTTTGTTCTTTGCTTAAAAAAAGCACTGCTGTTTCATTGCCCTGATTGGTCTTACAGAAAAGTAGATGCTTAATTAATAGCTTTGTACTGTAGTTTCTCACTTAAATAAAATGTTCTCATTTCAAGTTAATAGCAATATCTGCTCAACTTAGCCGAACTTCTTAAATTTCACCATTGTTGAATATCTCCTGCAGCAGTCTTTTTCTAGAGGTTTCATGGCTGAAACATCTATTTGTAAGCTGTTTTAATTGACATGTAATGTCGGTAATTTCAGTGAGGACTTTTGTTTTTCTCCAGGTGCATTTGCTATTCCTAGATTCCAGCTGAAGCTGAACTTTTCACCCTTTTGGTTCAAGAGTTGTGGTGGTGGTGGTGTTTGGGGTTTTTTTTGTTGTTTTTCAGTGGTTGAACTGTGCATGTTTTCTTGCTTTCTTAGTATTATTTCATTTTTCTACCCATAATTTTGGAAAAAAAAAATAATCCCTAAATGAAAGAGCTTTATTTAGCATCTTGAATTGACTAAGTGTGAAATTGATTACTTAAATTATTTGACAGTGACCCTATAAAATATTTTGGGGAAATTTACTGGGGTAGTGTCTTATACACTTTTGTAACTGTGTGGGTCTGAGTCTGGTTTGTGTCAAAACTCATCCTCCTCAATTCAATTCTCTTGGAGCCTTGAGTCCAGAATCTTTTGACTTACCTTTGCTTTGTCTGTCCTGATTGACAGAGTTAGTGCCTACACTGTGGCCTTGCTTGTTCAGTGCCTGATTTCCAGAGCCCTTATAAGCAGCAGCTAGGCACACCAGCTTTTTCTCACTCCTGCTTTCCTTCTGGGGCATGATTGCTCCAAAGAGCAAGGAGTGTGAGCAAATACTTCTCCCTTCCTGTTTATAAATGCCTCTGTGTAAAGATTTGCATCTCTAGTTCAGACACATGAACTTTAAAGAGCTTTGAAGCTCATTTAGTTTTGTCTGTCTTTGGAAAAATATTTCCTCTGTGCCAGCTATTTGCATGTATGTAAATGTTATATGCCACTCTTTTGAGGAAAAACACCTCTAAAATCATATTGCTTTAAATTATTACTATGAAAATATAAATCACTTAAGTCTGCAGCTATTCTGACTCATTTGGTGTGAATTCCCTATATTTATTGGAACAGTTGTCAGACCTCTGGTGTTATAACAATAATTTTAATGCTATTCATAAGGCACAGAAATCCAAAGGGCAAATTTCCCACTACAAAAATCATTCCTCTTGGCTTTGATGAGATGAACTATATGTTGTACATTGACAGTAGCTACAAGGTATGTATGGCTTTACAAATTTATCCTGTTTTGTGGTACTGTGCTTCTGAAATAGTAGTTGCTCTCTGAAGAAGATAATTGTAACAGTATGTTTAAGGCATACTGTATGACTCTGCATTGTCAACTTTGTACTGTAAAATGATTAACCCAGGTGGTTAGCGGCTTGCTGTATCCCTTGATATGTATTTCATTAATACTGTTTGTAGCAGATGCTTGTTCTAATGAGTGAAGATGAATGTTCAGACAGGAGTAGGGCTGGTAAAGTAATAAGATGCCAATTTTGAAAGGGAAAAAAATAAAAAAGATTGTTACCATAAAGAATAATAAAAAGCTTTACAACGTCTGTGGAATAATTCAGATTAATGCAATCAAACAGGAGTAGGTTTTATAATGGTAAAATGTGACCTGAACTAGATGCAAGCTATTAAGGGGTGCAAGTTAATATTTTTTCATTTGCATGAGTACCTTTTTATTTTCACATCTGTGCACATGCAGTTCTCGTAAAAAATGATAAATATGATCGTAATTGTATGGCTGTTCAGTTATGGTAAGGCAGGTGTTTAAGAAAATGCAGATCAGGTTGTTCTTGCCAAAGGCCATTATATTTGAAAATATTCATACAGATTTGATGGCTTGCAGATACCTACATGCAAACTAGATACTGAATGTAAAACAGCTCTTTGCCAGTTGCTGCTAATTGTCTAAAAGGTGTTTGTAACAACATAGCAAAGTCTCTGAAGTTAAATTTTTTTCATGATTACCAAATTACATTTTAGAAAAAAAGCGTTTTGCCTAAATAATTCTCATTTTGTTGGCATCATAATAATAAATAAAAATAGTAAAGGTACACAAAACTGTATGATAAAAGGGGTGGCCAAATTTTTGGACTATATTATTAATTATTTTGATTTATCCGAAGCATGTAAGTTAGTATATTATCAAACTTAGGATAGCTTCCCACTTTTCTTAAATTTAGCTTTTTATAGAAATGGAAGAAAATTTCCATTTTTGCTAAGAACTTTATAATTATTGGCAGTTGCAGCCTCTTCAGAAACACATTTGTGACCATAACTTAAAGAAAGTCTTTTGTGTGTGTTTTAAGATAAAATTTCATGAATGTTGTTAAAATGTAATTCAGACAACGTAAAAGCTTCTTCCTGAATTTGCATAGCTATATACTTCTTTCTTTCCCTATTCTTTGATAATTTACATGGTGAGATGAAGCTTACATGCATAACTGAGAAATTGCAGATTCCTAATATGAAAAGTTACACAAAAGTAATTCGTGACAAGAGTAACTTGTGAAAAGATGGTCATTGCTGAAGAACATCTCTGAAAAAACACCTAGATGGCTAGTGAATAAGTGAATATACTGTGTTTGAGTGTCTTGTCATTTACTTGTGTTTAGGGTTATACATGTTCATGGTCTTGGGGTCAGCCCAGGACCTTTTCCCTCCTAATGATAAGATGGGGTGAAGAACCCATACAAGAATCACCTGGATGCTTTGAAACCGCACCTTCTTTTCCTTTCTCTTCATCTCTCCAGTCATCTTAAGGAATAGACTTAAATGTTTATAAGTTTTGCACCATTGGTTCATAATGCTTTGTATCCCTTTCTCTGTGGCTGGGGCATGTTTCTGTGGTCTAAAATTTTAAAGGACAGAAATATTCAGAAGTATTCAGGACATGTACTGAACAGACTTTGGGACCAAACAGATTTTTTAATAGGAGTGACAGGTTTTGTAGACGACTGGGCTTAACTCAAGTGGTTTGATTCCAAGTTAAATGAGCTTTATTCAAATCATGTGCTTATGTAACTAGCAGCAATGGGCAAAGCCTCAACTGTTGGGTGTTAATTATACATCATTTGTGTGTGTAGGACAGCTACTCTTCAGGCATTTGTTATCATTTTCATTGAAAAGTAGTTGTAAGGGGTTTTCTATTATCTTTATGAAACTGTCAAAGTGGTATGGTAATTAAAGAGAAGATGTGGAACAAAAACCTTGGTTAAAAGGGTAAAGTGACTGCTGCTAGTGCTCTATTCCTAACTGCACTGTTTTCTTTCATGCTATGTTTTTAAGGTTTTTTGGAAGGCAAATGCAGTTTTTGATTACATGGCATGGTCTCTCATGGTCCTTTTAAATAATTAAGTAGCTTTTTAAGACAAAACAAGCTCAGCTGTTTTTAAACTGGTTCTGTAGTTCTGTAGCTGAAAGAACCTTGATTCTGGATGGGTCTGAAATCCATGTGGGATTTATTTCACTGACTTTATTTTGAATACTATACTTAACTGGAGATAGCATATATTTTGGCTGGAAATTGAAGTTGTGAAAGTTATTGAAACAGTTCTAATAAAGCTTCCTTCCTTCCTCCCCCTCCAGTCAAGATTAAAAGCTGCAAGTAACTTTTCTAGACTACAGTACTAAGCTGTTAGTAGGGACCTGCAGTTTAGCTTTCAAGTGTGTAACGATAGCATAATGTCAAGCTTCTGCTGAAGTATAAAGAGGTCACATACATGAATCTGGATTATAATTTGTGTGTTGCCTTTCTTAATGGTTGCTGAAAAAAACAATTTGTAGGTGCTAAGCATTCTAAACATTCCTCTTAATTTTATGAAAAAGCAGATGTCTAACTCATTATTTTGTGTGTTTAGATAGGAGGGGAAGAGAAGATGGGATGGGGAAGCAGGAATGATGTGTTTTGAGTCTAGAAAGTTGGGGTTGGTAGTTGAGATGTGAGTCTGCTCATTCTATCATAAATAATTATCCTTTATAGTTGTGTTGGGCAGTAACTTTAGGATTACAAGACTGATATCAGCCTGTTCCCCACAGCACTAGAACCCATGAATATTGTAATCTTAGTTGATTTTTTATTTGGGAGTGCAAAAATAAAATTTCAGTAAGTTCAGGTGAGATTATGGGGACTTTCAGCATATTTAGCATGTCCCTTATCTCAAAGCAGACATTCTGTAGCTCAGGGTGAAGAAGCTCTAGCACAAGGTGTCCTCATCTCCACCTGTTGACAAGTTTTCTAAGGGCTTGTTGTCCTTTCCTCCTTTTCCATATACTGCACAGGGAATGAGGGCATGCCTAGGCTTTGGCTAGAAAGCTGACTTTGACAGCAGAGCAGGGGTTGGCAGATTTTGGTAGCAGGAGTCATGGGTGTTACCAGATAACTTGTTGTCCTGTTTTAACTATATTAATTACGAACCAGGAGTGATCTCTTTTGACTGTATGTCAAATGAGACAGCACAGAGTGTCATAAGGTGTTGGATGAATATCTGGAAGTTTTAGGTATAAATATTATTACTCCTAAGAAGTTTCCACAAGTCTGTATTATGTAAGGTAGATATCTATATTATAGACCAGGTCTGTTCATTGCACTGCTTTTGGGCTAGGCAGAATTTGGTTTTTACCTTAATGCTGCCTTTGGGGTGGATGGTTTGGCATGGGATTTTTTTTTGGGGTGGGGAGTGGTTGTAATGGTGTATTTACTTCTTTATTACTAAGACACATCCGTATCACTTTGCTGCTTCTCCATCTCCTGAAGTCTGTTTTTAAAATCATTGGATAAATATAGAGGAATGAATAATTAGATGTAACAGAACATGTCATCCCCAGTCTGAATCCAAATTGATCCGAATGGCCAAAGAAGCCATTCTTACTTTGGGTTGTTCTTTCCCATTTGTATGTGTCCATTGTTTCCCATTTATATGGGCCTCCAACAGTGTCAAGACTCTGAAAAGAAGTGGTAGAAGGAAAGTTTTGGGGTTTTGTCCCTTTCTTAAGTGGCTAAGGACCACTGCTGATGTGATACCATGTGGAGGTATATTTTTGTGAAGTAGCAGGCTTGATGCTTCAGAGTTCTGAAGCCGCTTGACAGCTCATAGAGTTTTATGGTCACAATTCTGAGCTTTTTGAAAAGGACTGCTTAGCTGATTATTCATATATAACTATTTGAATACTTGGACAGATTGTCTTCTAAGCAAGCTCTTTTATTTGTTTATAAATAGTTAATGCATTAAAATGCTTATTATGTAGCTTGTGCTATGAATGCTAATCTTAAAGAGTATTCAACCGTAGTCCTAAAAGGTACTAATTAGGTTGGGATAAATGCTGTGCCTATGTGTGTACCTGATGTTCAAATGACAAGTACCAGTGATTACTGGCTTATTTATTTATTTTCATTTCTCCCAGACTGCACTGAATAGTGGAACAGTGTGTCCTGTGCTGCTGGTTTTCTTAGGGGGATTACAGGCACATCCATTAAGTATAATGACTTAAGCTTATTCAGGGAAGAATGACTTTCAGTTTTGTAAAGTTTAACTATACAAGTATCTAGGGCAGCCATTTCCCTTGGCACTGGTCTTCTAATTTCTGAGCACAAATGGCTGTTGTGCTCTTCTGTGGCTTGTGCCTGTGATGTTGACAGAATTGTCCCAGCATATGTCCTGGCGTAAATCAGTTCCAAGTTGAGGGAACCTCCTTTTTTCAAAGCTTGGGATACAAGTTCAAGCAATCTTGAAGTTCAGTAGATAATAGTAAATTATAAGAGAATTTAGTAGTTCATTCAAGCTTTAATTTGTTCTGTTAATGTTTTAACTTTTAGAAAAAGTAATCGAGCATTATACTGTACAGTTTGTTTTCCAGTAGTGTTCCTACCATTAATGTAGAAATGTACTTGCCAATTTAACATCATTAAAATTTGGGTACAACAAAGAGAATCTAGTATTTAAAATCTATTAATATAGAGATTCTGTTACTGGGTCACATCTTTTCTAGCTAGTGAAGTTTTTCTTTTGCTTTGCAACAGGCATGTCAGAGTGCACTGTAAGAATTCTTTGGTATATAGTAGTTGTAGAGTAATTTACCTTTTGTTGTAGGTCAAGTAATGACAATAAGACAACTTCAAATTTAACCCATAAGGTTTAATATCCTTTTAGAAAAAAAACCCTCAAGCATTCTAACTTAATTAAAACCCTGGAAGGCAGTCAAGAGAAACACTGTAACTGGATAGTCTTTAACCTTGCTAAATTCTTGGTTTTACCAGCTCTGTTGCAGAATTTCACAGTCTAATAATACTTTAGATAGAAAATGCAGTTTTACATTAGTTTTGAATTTGCCATCTGTTAAATTAATTAAAGGCATATTTATCCTCGATTTATAAAACAGAAAAACCTGAAGTTTGAAATCAGTCTAAACTATGATACTTTGTTAGGAGAAATGATACCTGGATGCCAGTTTCCACGCTTCTTGTGCATTTACCCATGCTCCATCCTATTATTTATATTCTTTATTGAAAAACTGCTGGTGCACACCGTGTCCCAGGTGAGGGGATACTGGTAAGTTATGCGGTGATACAAAATTATTTCTTTATTATGTGCCATCCTGTTTGTTACTTGACCTTATGATTTGTTTGCTGGTTTTGTTTGTTTTATTTGTTTCTTTATTTTTTTTGGATTGCAGATGCCTTTCTGACCTCTGAAAAGTAGCTGCTGTGTGCTGCTATATCAGCTTTCTCAACTGACAGAGTTAATTTCGAATCTTGTAAGGGGGAGGATATGGTCCTATCTCTCTCTTCCTGCCTGTGTCTTTAGGTAGCCTGCCTTGGTACCTTTTGGATATTGAAACTTGTATTGTTCATGATTGTAGTTTGGAGCATTCTGAAGTTTTCTGTATTAAGTTTTGTCATCTGCAGATTCACTGCATCACTTCTGATGATTCCCAGGGTCAGAATTGTGACAAAACTTTTTTCTGGAACTTGGGTTGTCAAGGAGAACTGAAAAAAGGGAAACTTGCATTCAGAGCTTAAAGGAGCGTGGTGGCAGGCAAGAATAAGAAAAGTAATTTGATGTTGAGTGAGAGAACAGTGGAGGAGACTGAAAGATAGTAAAGGTTATGGAGATGAATGCCTGCATAAGCTATGAGCTTCTTGTTATCTTACAGTGGTAACTTGCATAAAGTGTATATGTTGTGGGGAATACCACTTCAATGGATTTTAGTGCAAATAAAGTTCTGTAGGTTTCAAATCAGAAGGATGAATTGATGAATATAAATTCATCGATACCTGGAGGTATTTAAAATACGTGTGGAGGTGGCACTGAGGGACATGGTTTAGTGGTGAACTTGACAGTGTTAGGTATATGGCTGGATTCAACGATCTTAAAAGGTCCTTTCCAAGCTAAATGATTCTGTGAATATGGAAATCAAGCATAGCCCATTCATTGTGATATATGAAGTGATAAATAAGAAAATGATTTTTTTTTTTTCCATACTAGTATCAAGTCAGGACAGCAGGCACTTGAAGAAGTGATTCAGAACATCAAGACTGATATTGGGAACCTTCTAGCTTCTCATGAAATTAGACATTGGTGTAGCAGATATGCTAGCACAACTTTCCTTACTGTAGCATGGGTATTGGAAAGCATTCGCCGTTTAGGAAAGAAGCAAAGTAAAGTTTGAGGGACAATATTTTGTTTTCATAATAGTGAAGGATAAAAAAGTGTTATGGAATTTAGGTTTTTAAATATCACTACAGGAATCTTCAGGTAAACTTCTGGATTACTACCTTATCTTCTGTAGATAGGTACCCATCCTGACCAGGACTGTCACTGTGAGCACACTTTAATGCATGTTGGGTGTCTAGATCTCCATTGATGTAATGAGAATTTAGCTGACACAGTTCTTGAAACCCAAGGGACTATTGATTTTACCTTAAAGTAGACATCTTATAATTATGAAACTTTTCCACACCCTTGTGAGGGTGGAGAATTCATCGAGAATTTTGACCAGCGACAAATCCAGGTGCTTCCACATGTAATAAGAGATACACGAGACATTTATTTACTAAACAGCAGCCTAGTAACACAGTATTATTATACTGAGAAAAAAAAAACCCCTTGGTTATAGAAGATAAGGTTGGATCATTGATGAAAAGGCTTTGCTTTAAACTTGTAACACTGTGATTGTGATAAGGATAAAAATAGATCAATAATGTAGGTTCTCTCTTTCTAAAATGACAGATTTGGATAAATTAAGGGAAATAGTTAATGGAATTAGAAAGGCTAAGGAGCAGAGTCCTCAGTATAGATGAGGAATGGCATTTCCTCTGAGTTCAACCATTTAGTCGGAGTTTATATACCATGTAATGGGGAAATATGGTTTTTTTTTGACACAGGAATAGTGTTAGATCTCATGCTTCTGGACTTCGATATAATTTTGATTTATTATTGAAACTGAGGCTAATAAAGATTGCCAGAATTGTAAGGTAAGTAAAAAATAGATTGAAAGAAAACGTTGGTGCATGTTTTTGAAAGAAAACACATAGAAAGCCACAGATGGAGATCCTGAATATTAATTTTATATTGTCATTAAGAACTTTGAAACAGAAATGAAGTTATGTTCTGGACAAACAAATGAGGGAGCAAGTCCTCACTGAATTCACTGAGGAGCAGAATAATAAAACTGGAAAGATACTTAGTTGCAGAAAATGCAAGGTCATGAATTAGAAATATTGGAGCTGGAGGCTGTTAATTGGGAATGGCTGTCAGTCAGAATCTAAGGTTTTGGGTTTTTTTTGTTTTAAAAAACTGGGGAGACTGTTGATGAGAATTTAACCTGAAAGTTAATATGTATTAATGTGTGAGAGAAATATGTGTTGGAAAGTGTTGGTATATTCAGAACAGACTAACTTCCAGGGGCCCCTGTATGTTGTTTTTAAAAAATTATTTAGAATTTGGATCAAGTCAAATACATAATTCTACAGCTGTTTCTGTGTAGCAGTGTTTTTTTTCTTGCTGGCTGATATGCTATGTACTTATGCAAATGAAAACACGTGTGCAAGTTAAAAATGGTATTTGTGACGGGGCTGTCAGTGTGGTGATTCAAAAGATACCGTTTTCCTTTCATTTACACAATGAAAATAATATTATGAGTCTTCACATAACTTCCTGTGTTAGTGTTTGTGTATCCAGGCTTTGTCATCCTTCAGGACACATAGTTTGAAGCAGAGACCATTGCCAGCAGCAATTAATGTAAGAGAAGAAAAGCAAGCTGAGCCTTTTCCTTTATCGAGACTTCAGGGTATATTGCTCCATCTGCCAGGGGCCAACTTCAAACTCGTCTAATTTAAACTTACTCTAGATCTAGTGCCAGTGTGGATTCAGGCCAGGACCTAGAACTGCAGTGGCTTAGTGACACAGATAGATGATCTCTTACTGTTAGTGAATAGAGGGCAGCCATTAATTTTCAGTCTCCTGGCCCTTTCTACAGTGTTTGATGCATCTGCCCAGAAGTTGATGCTGTTCTGCCAGGAGGGAGTGGTAAGGCCCAATGTAAAGTGATCAAGTTGCTTGTCTTGTCCTAGGTGATTTATCTGTGGAGTGGTGACACGCTAATGATTTTGAAGTGTTGCCAATCATAAAAGGAAATTAGGAAGCTGAAAAAGCTCTCTGCAACAAGATTTTGTTGTTGCCTGTGCGTCAGTGAACATATTAGTAGTGGTAATAGCTATTCTGAGTTGGGTAATGCTTATTTGTGTGGGAGGGCAGTGCTTTCACAAGACTGAATTCTAGGCTGTGTAATGAACTCCCCTGGGAATGGAGAGTTGCCTTGTATTATGTGAAGAGAATTGATGATGGAATTTCTTATATTCTGCATTCCTTAATGTGATAACACAGACTACAAGCATATAAACGGGAAAAAAAGAAGAAAGCAACAATAGCAGTTGTTGAAATAAATTATCTTCATTGATGTAGCCCATCTAAAGCAATGCTGTGGGGCAAAGAAAGCTATCAGGAGCTGAATTTTTATGCTTGCTTTAAAAAGTATTTATAATCCATTTGCTACTTGTAGGTTTTTGTAGAAAAACTTTGTGTTGAACTCAAACTCAGAGAACGAGGTCTCAAAGTTTGAGGAAGCTGTGCTGTATTTTTGTAATTACACTTCAGGTTTTGGAACTCCTGTAATGTACAAAATTAACTTACAACTTCACTACTAGGATAGTTACTGGGGCTTTGGCTGAGGGAAAGAAGTTGGACATAAGTAAGGCACATCATAATACTGAATTTAGTGGAAAAAGTTCTGTGAACTTTTAGGAGATCAGTTTCACAGTAAATGTGTTTTGACAAGCACTGTGCTATATATGAGATACTGTGTTGGTGTTAGAGTTGGTTTTGTGACTCCTATTAAGCTGGGAAAGGGGATGGAGGCTGCCTACTCTGGTGGGTGCAGTAATGGATTTGGAGCTTGGGAGACACGGTTCTGTTCTTGTTCCTGTCTCTGAATGGGAGACCAAGTAACTTGCCTTATATTGCCTTAATATTTTCCTGAAATGTACTTTCAGATTTAATGGTGAAAAATACCAAACATCTGCATAAAGGAAAAGCCAAAGTTTTTAAGTTAGGATTTTCAATGTGGCTTGAGTCAGCTTCAGAATTGTGTAAAAAAAAAAAACCCACAAGCCAACAAACAAACACACAAAACAAACAAAAAGCCCAAACCCAAAACTCCACTACCACCACTAAACCAATCTAAACTGAAAATGGAAGTTGAATAAAATCGTTCTTTAGCATGTATTTTGGGCCCAACTGATATGGACTGCATGAACAGGATATATGTGGAGGCAAATGAGCCTTTATTCGAGTATGCTAAAAGTAATTTTTTTCTGAAGAGAAAACTTTTCAAGATGATATTTAGTGGTTGACATTGTTTAAAGTTTAAAGATTAAAGTTATTAATACTCTGGTAGGTAATTCGGAGATCTGCCTGTCTAATGCCGAGAGCTGTAACTCTTTGCTAATGCAATTTTCATCCTGTTTCCTGAATTACTGTGTTAATACTAATGTCCAATTAGAATTGATAGCAGACCTTGCCTCAGGACCAGAAGTGAATGAAAAGTAGCTTCTAATGAAACTTTAGACTTTAGCATTTCTATGACTAGATATTTATCTGCTTTTGAGATTAATCTGTGTGGACACCATGACACTTTTTTCTTTAACTTGCTTGTCAGAACTTCTGTTGCAATGGAAACCAACTGGTTTGTAGTAGTTGGATTGGCAGTTTGGAGAGATGATGTTTGTCATTCACACACAGTTCTCCATTTTATGGCTATCAAAGGTGAATGAGCAGTTCTGTTATTGCTCTTATTTGTGCTCTACTCTTGCTCTTTTATTCATTTGTCTTATTTTAAATTCAGATTGAGCCATCTGATACAGGGCCATGTCATCTTGTGTATTTATGCAGAATCTGATACAATAGGGCCTGGTTACTAATTGGAGCTTTTGGGTGCGCACACAATAGATAATTAGTAATAAATGTACAGCTGTAATAGCAAGTAGTGCTCGCATAATGAAGTGCAATGCGTGACAGTTAAGCTCCTATGTGCTGCTTTAGTTCCTATTGGATGTATTTGAGAAATCATTGTTCTGTCTTTGCCTATGTGGTATTGCCCAGAGGTACTCTCTCTGTTCTGGTGCAAGTGCTTACGCTGCTAATTCCTTAATTAACTTCTTAAAATATCACCAGTCAAGGCACATCCAAGTAATACTCAGAAATGTACTGATCAGCAGTCTGCAAGATTTCTCGAAGTCTTATGGTGGTAGTAATTAGTTTTTTGACAAACCGTGTTGTTTGGACTACATTTACAGATTTTATCACTGGTTTATTACATTGAGGGGTAGAGGTGTTTTCAGGCTTTCAACTTAAAAAAACCAAAACCCCAACAAACAAAACCCTTTCAGAACAGAAATACTAGGTCAGCCTCATGTCTTTCTTGTGCAGAGAACTTGTTCAGCTTCTAAGTTAGGCAAATACATCATTATCACGAGACCCATGATGAATGGGTCTGCATTAATTTATTGTTCTGATACCAAATTTATTTTTTTTTTCTTCAAAATTAGCACATGCTGCGCTCTCTCAGTGAAGTAAGATATAATTGTGATTTGTGGTGATCTTTGATTGGAAGTCTTTCACGTGCAGTTGTAAGACTCCCCGTTGTCCCTGTCATTTAGAACTTATAGTAGAAACAGTGACAAATTTTAACAAGAGAAAGATCATGGGAGAAGAGATGTAACATTAGTGCTGTGGTTTGAAAGAGAAGGAATCTCACCAGTTAGTGGCTGGTAGGCTATCTTGCTACCAACTCTTAAGTAATTTGACTGAAAGATCTAGTTCTCTAGTGGTGGTGTGTTAGCCTTAGGTTTGATGTTTGAGTAATAGGTTTTGATGAAATCTTCTGTACATTGTCTGAAACTGTGGATGTTTTAGGTGGCTGAAACCAAAGCTTTAAACTGTTGGTGGTTTGGTTTTTTTTTTTTTCTGTTTTTTCTTTCAAACTGGGTGTAAGATCTCTTATTGTACCACATTCGTAATGATGTGTCGTGGTTTTTTGTGGTGGTTTTTTGAGTGCTAGATGCATGTTTTTTTGAGTGCTAGATCTTTTGAAGCATCAGATGCTCTTTTTTCATTAAAGCAAATTACAATAAAAGCGTGTATTTAAACCAGCAGTGAATATGGGAGCGTAGAGATGGCCAATTAAACTTGTGTATAAAAACGGCATGCATAATTTCTTTTTCTGTTACTTATACACCTCTTCTTCACTCCTCATGGTTTCTTTAATTTTTGAGAAAAACACAACATGCTTTTTATAATTAGTTTTGAATAAATTTACATGGTTTGAAAAATGAATGTTGTCTGTAGATTATTCTTGCTTCTGAAGAACTGGCGCCAAGTTATCTGGGTGAATGTTTATTGAATTATTTTTTTCCATAAAGCATCTCGTGCAGCTTTCAGCTCTCCTAATGTTGCATTGATTTAATCTGCTCACCCCTGCTGACTTGAGGTTTTCTGCTCGTATGTCTTTTTCTTTTTTTTTGCAACTGCTATGTAACATCTTGAAGTACACATCTTGTGTGCAGAGAAACGTTAGTTGGGCTGATCTATGGTGAATTATGATTATAGTCATAATATTGAAAGAAGGTATTAATTTAAGCTGCATAGGTGGTACCGTGCTGCTGTAGTTAGATCTACTGATTTCTAGAGGCAGGATCCATTGCTGGCAGTGTTCAAGGCTGGGTTAGACATAGCCTTGGGTGTCACTGGTTTAGTGGGAGGTGTCCCTGCCCATGGCAGGGGGGTTGGAACTAGATGATCTTAAGGTCCTTTCCAGCCCTAACTATTCTATGATTCTATGATTCTATAATGTCTGCACACAACAGAACAGCTAGTGTGCATAGACCATTTGCTTGTAGGGTTTCTGGAGGATGCTGTCTGATTTGCTTTGACAGTAGGGGTCCTGTGGGCATTACTTGTAAGATCAGTGGTGAATTTTAGAGAAGACTGTTGATTGCTTTTATTTCTTCATAACCAGGACTTTCTAAAGAGAAAGGCATGAATTATAAAAAGTACTGGTTTCCCCCCCCCCATATATATCCAAAGACTTTTACAAGTGCTTTGCCAAATGAGTCTTCAAAATATGCTTTCATTCTTTCAAAATATTCTAGTACGGATGGTGAAACTCATAGAACCTGTTACTTTTAATCAAATGATTCCTTGGTCTGTGCTGTGAAAGAAACTACACTGTATTCCAAATGGGTTAGTTGCTCTGGGAAGACTGTGTCCCTGCCCTATTTACATCAGAGGCTATTCAAGAACATTAAATACTGTGAACTTTGATAACAATTGAACTATCCTGACAGTTGCTCATGCTCCTAGTTTTCTCTCTTTGGGGTTTATGTTATTTTGACTTTTATCCTCAGAAAACTTCAGAACTTCTATAATAAGACTTGTTTTTAGCACGCCTGTTTGCAAGGTGAAATGAAATGATCAATGAAAGAAATCTCAGCTCTGGGTCACACTCTATCTTGGTGTAGACCAACAACACAATTACAGCACAATCAAGCATAAGTTCAGTACGCAGCAGCTCAGGTGGTAGTTAGTAAAACTGACATAACTTGGGTTTGACTGGGACACCAAACTTGGACTTACTTTTAAGTCTTCATGTCAGCTTTGTCTCATGCTTATTTCTTGCACTGCTGGTAAGCCATGGTGTTTCCTGTCTGATTATTCAATCACGTATCTTACTAAGTGCAGTTACATTTTGTTGGTTCCAAATAGGCACTTCTCTGGTCTTTTTTGCTTTGCCAAACGTCTGAGCCCCATGGTAGTTTCTGTCTTCTTCTACCGTATCAGATTCAAGCTGCTGTTCTTCACTTTCACTCTCTTGCGGTATATAAATCGTGGAATAATAGAATGGCTTGGGTTGGAATGGACCTTAAAGATCATCTGGTACCAAACCCTTGCCCATGGATGTGGCGAACGCAGCAACTCTGTGCGACCTGTTCCAGGGCCTCACTACCCTCACATTGAAGAAATATGCTCAGCATTTATTACTTCTCATTCACTGCTAAGATGTTGACTTGTTGCATCTGGCCTTTGATACTAGTTTTTGCTGAGATGTCTTCAGTTTATTTTCCCCAGTCAGAGGCTGTGCACTTCTATGCTGCTGCAGAAGTTTGAGAAGACCTTTGTCTGTGCAGCTAGCTGCTCTGTTATTCTTCCTGAAACTACTTTAGTACTCTTGCAAAGATCAAGGCAAACTTTGCAAAGGTAACTCGTGTGTGCTACAACTATCATGCTGTGTTGTGTCACTTGTGTTTTTTGTCTCTTTTTTACCCCACTATTTTTTTCTTCCTTCTTCACTGTCTTTTATTATATACAGAATACAATAGAATATACAATAGAGTTACAATAACAGTGGAGTTACCCCTCTAGAGCAGTCTTCTGTGGGATTAGTTTAGAGCTCATTAATCTCATTAATTGGGATTAATGTCTTGAGCTCCCAAATGCTGTCATAATAAAAAGAAACTTTTAGAAATATCAGATGTTTGCAAATGAACCAAGCTCACAAGTTGCTGGTGATAGTGTAGTAAGCTTTGGTGGTTTTTTTTGTGTGTAATGTGAGAGGAATATACCTTAGCTAAATTTGTTAGTGTTTTAATGAAAAGTGGCTCAGTAGTTGGCTGGGACTTTGCAATACTGCAGTGTTAGATAGCCAGTAATAGAAAGACAGGAAAGGTGTTTCTTTTGAATGAAACTCTGCAGATTTATAGAAGGCAAAGTTCTGGTCCATATAATAAAGCAAGAACTGCAGTAAAGGATCTTTTAGCTGAGTTTAACTGAATTAGCCTCATGTATTTCTTACAGCATTAAACCTCTGTTATTTTTAATAGGTTTTCAAGCATCATTTTGTCTGGACAAATCAACTATGTATATATTCTGAACTTTTATATTTGAAACATTTTTCTTTGTGACAGTTGCACTGAGCTAAACTATCTGCCTTCCCAAAGCAGTAGGTTTAAACTTTTAACTGTAAAAAAAATCCTTCTAAAATGCTTCTCTTATAACATCTGTCATGATTGCTTTTTCTTTAGCATTTAATATAAGTCAAAATAGTAGATGTAGAGGATATACCTTTAAGTATAATATCTTAACATTGCCTTTGCAGGTACATGATGCTGATCGATGGCAAGAATGAAGTTTATATGATTGATAGAGACAACTCAATTTTTCATGTATCTAATCTGGAATTTCCATTTCGTAAAGATCTTCGCACACATCTAGCAAACACTCTTCTGGATGGGGTAAGGAGTGTACTGCATAAGTATCAGTGCTGTTTGATTTTGTTCAGAAACAAGGCTAAGTTTTTAGGCTTGGATCAGTGAATCATGCGATTTCAAGAATAATATAGATTCAGTGACTGACTGAATGTGGGAATCAGACTTCATAAATAATTTCTTATCTACAGAATAGCAGTGATGACTGCTCTGAGGGGAGCTGTTTGTCTTTGAAATAAATCAAGGTATTGAGATGACATTCTCTGAATATGAGAAAAGGCTTGAAGAGAATCTAAAGAAATTATTGCAGAACTTCACCTCTTGTGTTACAGCTTTATATTTTGATGCAATAAACATGGTCAGTTTGGTTCAGTTAATGTAAATATTTCTAAAATTTTCATCATCTTTCAATAGACTTCTGTGAGTTGATGTCTTTGCTTTTGTTACCCTTTTTTTTTCAGCTGAGCTGAATTCTTGATGGATTTAGAAATGGCTTAGTTACATTTGTGTAAGACTCAGACATTTCTAAGGTGTCATGCTAATTTAAATTATGTAAACTTAAATTATTAAAAAAGAACTTTTTAAGGTAGCTGTAAGACAAACTGTAAAACATCTGTATTTGAAAGGCTGGCTTCGAGGACTCTTCATAAACTTTTCTAAACAGTATGCACAAGAAGGGATCATTTCTTTCTTGACCTTCCTATTTCCCTTAAGCAAAAGAACTTTATTAGCTCTTACGCTAAATACCTGTCAGTGTAGATGGATTCAGTTTCCTGTCATGTTTCAGTAGCACTGGAGGCTCTCTATATTGCTGTAACTCTTGCTTACTGAGGTGCTGAATATCAGAGGTGATTTTTGATGGTGGTCTTCTGAAACCTAATACACCTTTCAGATACGTGAGACCATATTGTTATTGTTAGCTTTCCTTCTTTTGTCAGACCTTTGTTGTCAGTATCCTTCTTGAAATGTCACTTCTGTAATGATCTGTCTTACTGAACACACATTTACATGTGAAGCATGTATAAATTCAATCTGTGAGGATAATTATTGCAAGGAACAATGTGCAGTCTCAGGGACAGAGAAGCAGATAATAGAGTATTTTCCACCTCCTCTGCTTCGCTGAAAAATTGAGAGCATAATGCAAGAAATGCCCTGTTGTCAGCTCAGAAGTAGTTGCACAAGCTGTCATGTCTAGTAGGAACCTCTTCAGCCAGGCAGCTTCCTAATGACATACATAATAATACTCTTAATGACATACATTAGGTTCCATACTGTTGAGATAAAAACCCTAGTACTATTCCCCCCCTTCCCCCCCACCGCTCTTTATAAGGCTCTTCAGAAAGTAATGACTTGCTAGCGTCCATATGGTGTGATCCTAGGTGTTCTTCAGGGCAACTACCACTTTTTTTGGCATTTCAAACCAGATGATTTAGTAGGAGCGGTTAATATGTGCGTGGAGGAAGACAGGGATGCCCATATATTGAGATACATGCATAAGTGTGGTAAAGGGGCTCTCATCCGGTGTGTTGTGTTTCCCAGATTTACCGTTTGAGAATAAATGAAGTTCTCCCAGTTACCCATGACATGAACTATAAATTCACTTGATTTGTTTTTTAGTAAAAGTTTGACTGTTATAGTGCATTTCAGTATTTCACTTTATTAGCATTAAATTACTGTTAATGTGATTTCCACCCCCCCCATGAAATGCCAAATGACATTAAATGAGCAGGTGTTGGTGGAATGAAATACCTTGAGACAAAACTGAAACATTTCAATGGATAAATATTTTTCACAGTGCAGGTTTCTGAATTTATTCAAGTAGGGCCAGTTAAAAAAGAAAAAAACTGTTCAAATTCCTTTCAACAAATTTGAGAATAAAATTTGCCTGTTATTAGAAGCATGAGAACAGCTTAACTGTGTAGTTGAATATTTGTTTAATGTTGTTGTTGAGTGATAATTTCCATGACTATTTCTTTACTCTGGATAGTCATGATTTCTCTTTCTAATTTTTAATCCACGGGAAGGAAAGAAGGAAAATTTGGCTCTTTTTTTTTGTGTTAGCATATCTTGCGAATTAGTGCTGTAAGGCTGTTGAAGTTAATTCTTTAATTCCAGGTTGAAGTAGTTTATACTCACTGCCCTTGAAGTAGCTTTCTCTCTGAAAAGAGAATGGAAATACAGAATGAAGTGGCCGAATTGGCATTACTTTATAGTAAGATCTTAAAAAGAATGAGAAAAAAAGAAAGACAAAACGGAGGTACTGATGCCATGCAGCAGAAGGAATACTGGTGTTAAAAATACAAAAGATTAGGTAATTTTCTCTAACTTTATTTAGAATGACAGTATATATAAAACTTTCATAAAGGCAATTTCCATTGAATTCAGTGATCTATTAACTTGCTTTAAGGCTTCTGGTATAAGTCTTTCATGTGGTTGTCTTTGGAGAATTTCAAATGCATTTACAGTTCACTTCAGGCTGAAATGACTTGGAAACAGTTCTTACTATGATCAGTTAACGGCTTGGGTGATGGGAGAGCTCCTGCGATACTCTGTGCTCACCTCTAGCTCTTCAGTTGTGGTTCTCCTGGCACGGAAGAAAGTTTTCTGCAAAGCTCATTAGGAGTAATTTGAATATTATCAACAGGTGACTAATGTAATATGAGGTATTCCTTTAGAAGCCAAGTGTTTTGCATCCATACTGCTATCTGAGGGAATGCGTAGATTTTTGTTCAAGTGTTTCAGCTGTTGTGCAAGAAAACTAATTAGTTATTTTCAGGAACTTTCTTGGCATTCTGCTTAGCTTTGGAACAGTTGAGTAGAAAATACAGAGGCATTCTTGGGCTTGAAATACATTTTATTATTCTAATACAGGTTTTTGTGTATTTTATTTAACTTATGTATAAAATATTGTTTACACTTGAAGATTTAGGAGGCCCAAAGACTCCAAAGTGGAAAGCAGGATTGAGATTGATTTATGTATACATTTATGTGTAGGTACAGACCTCACTTACTTGTGAGCTGTCTCAGAAATGGCATAACTTGCAACTTTTTGAGTTTGCAAAGGCTGGTAGTTTGTGCAAAGTTGATTTAAAAAAAAAAAAGGCGTTAGACAGATGTGTGATTGCATCGGATTCCATACTCCGTGTTGATAAAAAGTACAGTCTGCAAATGGCTCGTAAAGTGAGATCCTCTGCTTTGTGATTAAATTTTGCATTTTTTTAAGTCCAAGTTGCTTGCTAGATATGTGATTTAGGCAGAAAACAAGCCCATGAGCTGTCAGTCCAGCGTTGTTCTTTTGGTACTAAAAGCTCTAATGCTGCAAGACTATGCTCTGCAGCACCAGAAGATTAAGAAAAGGAGATTAACACCAGCACAGTTTTGCCAGATTACATCGGAGAAACTGGCCAAGTTTCTGCAAGCCTTGTTCTGCAAGCCTACTGTTAAGCTAATTCCTAAATTAGCAGCTGATGGACAAGTGGTAGTGATCGTACACACTAGCAGTGGTAGTTTTAAAACACGCAATAGTGGCTGTAAATCTACATTGGGTATATAAGAGGAAATGCATGGATGCAGGTGCATCCTATGGATACTTCTGTGTTCTGTCATGTCATTTGATTCTGGGTTTAAATTTTTAGTTATCAAAAATTTGCCTTAAATACTGCCTTATAGTATCAGGTTATTTCTCAAATCAGAATGAGTGAGTTGGAGTGTGATGAGTTTTCACATACTACATTTTCTCCACAGTTTCTAAACTTGTTTCTGAGGTCTGTTCCCTGTGGTAGTTTTCAATTCTTATAATTTCAAGGAAGATTCTGAAGTCAGACTGTTACATACTGATGCGTTAGAGTATTTCTAATCTAAATTGTTTTTATGACTACTTTACGGCTTTTGCATTGTGACAGTTTTATTGGCGTAACTAATGGAGCAGTGAATGTTGTTGTCATGATGGAGATGAGCAGCGCAGGAATTTGTCACCTCTACTTCTAAGGCATATTGTGCAATTGTTTTTTTGTTCTGGTAGCTGAGATTTCAGTCAGGATGTGAAAAGAGAGCAAGAGGCGGGAGGAAGAAAAGAAGTGTGAGGATGTGAGGAAAGAGGTTAGTTTGACTCAAAGTATGATTTATATGTAAATCATATAATAGCAACAGACTCAAAATGATTTATATGTCTGAAGTAGAGAAAACAGGTTTCTTTACAAAATAAATTCTACATTAAAACTGAACATTGCAGAGAAGATTTAAGAATCATTCTTGATCCTCTTGGCTGTATTTTACAATTCTTCTTAAACTGAATATCCAGAGATTCAGATTTTAAAAAGTAGGCATGAAATCTTGTAATACCAGCTGTTGAAATGTTTTCAGGATTTTGTATACAAATGCTAGTCTTGCATCAAGGCTGAGGCTCTGAATGTGCATGCTGAAGAAATGAGTCCTTAAACCTTAAATATATATTCAGTTAAATTATAGAATCATAGAATGGTTTGGGTTGGAAAGGACCTTAAGTTCCAGCCCTCCTGCTGTGAGCAGGGATGCCTTGCCCTAGACCATGTCACCCAAGGCTCTGTCCAACCTGGCCTTAAACACTGCCAGGGATGGAGCATTTCCCACTTCTTTGGGCAACCTGTTCCAGTGCCTCACCACCCTTACAGTAAAGAACTGAAGAAATGTATTTTAAAAATTTATGTTGCCTGCTACTGTAATTGGAACTTTAAAGAAATGTGGTAGCATTGCTTTGTTACTCATTTAACCTGATTATTATTAGGAATTTTGGATGGGATTACTCCTCCATTCCATCCCTCTCCCCCTCCCTCCCCCATTATATTTTTACATACTCTTCTAAGTTTGAACATTGTGGCTTCTTTCTTCTATTCCATCTGTTCTGGCAGTTAGTTATAAAATTTGTTGTCAAAGAAAGCATTGGAGTGTTGCACCTGCTATTCCTTTGATAGCTCACCAGCTTCCTACCTAAATATTGCAAAATAATAGAATAGCATTTTGTTATATTGCTTCTATGTAGACTTTTTGCAAATGTTGACCTGTGAGTAAATGATTTCTAGAGTTAGGAATAAGACATTGTAATGTTACAAAGGTATGTTTTTCACTCATTGAATTATTTTCTAATATTTTAATGATGTGACAGTCACTTCAGGAAAGGTGCTGAATTCACAGCGTTCACCTGTGAATGCTGCATTTGGCTGTGAAAGCCCAATATCCATCTGAGTATTGTGCTCACAGGAGATGAGGTTCCAAAATACTAAGTAGCGAACTCATAGTTCTAATGGTTTTTGAGAACAGCAGGTTAATGTACCTAGTATAGTTTTAAATGCTTCAAGCGTTGCTTTTGCTTTAAAACAAATCTGTGTCTTCACACCTGCTTGCATGTTTATTTTTCAAAGCCAAATGCATTTAAATACTAGGTGCAATTCAAGAAGCTTGCTATGTGTACAAAGTGAAATCAATCTTACACTGAGACTCTAGTTTGAATTTACTTTGTAGAAGTTATGGATTTTAAGGGAAGCAGAAAGGTTGTAAAACACAAAAGTGCAAATGACCAAGCAAGAAACAAACTAAGTTAATTTGAGTTGATGTAAAGTTCTCTTTTGGAATAATTCTTCAGCTCACAATTCATTTCATCATGTTACAGTGAACTATTTTCATCTTTTTCCAATTTTTTATTTTCTATGGTTGAATTCGGAATTTTAGCTTGGGATTGACAGCAAAAAAGCCTTAGCTGATAAACTAACTTTGTAGCCAAGAACTGGATGAGGGAGAGGAGGCAGAGAGAAGATTGAATGTGAATTGGTGTATCAAATAATAAGCTATGTCTAATTCATATCACAGGAACCTTGAATTACAGATGTAAGCACCAGCATGTATGTTATATGCATTTTTGTATGTACCCTTAGGTTCAGGAAACACTTCTTGTTTTGGATGTTGATCATTAGTAGTTCTTCTTCTAGCTGATGTATTTTCGAGATGGTTTACTAGTATATATTGAATGTTAAGTGTTTTCATGTGATACAGATGATAGTATCTGTGATATTTCCATTTGAAAGAACACTGATGTTTAGTCACAATGCAACATTCAAGTGAATTTCGGTTGTCACTGCTGCCTAAGATTCCTTTAACATGAAAAGATCCAGCTGAGCATTGGTTGTTAATGCTTATGTAATTCCTTGCTGTTTATACTTCTTTCTGTAGGTGAGATTTTCCAGCAATGCTTGGTTAGGATCACAGTTCTTATTGAGGTTTCTGAAAACTCATTATTCACTCAAGAAAGGTAGTAATTTTGAAAGCTGTGGGGAAACTAATGTATAAATGTTGCAGACCAGAATGTGGAGCCTTACTATAACTTTCTGACTTCTTATTGAAAGCTTCATGAGAGAAATTTAAGACCATAATAATTTTTTCTAATCTTGACCTATTACAAAATCTTTTTTGTAATAAAGATGTGGCCGGTGTTTGAATGCATCACACTTACAGGTATGTGCACAGTAAATGTGTTGAAATTCTTCTATATTCATTAAATAAATGTTAATGTTATCTCTTTTCTTTTAAGGAAATGATCATCGACAAGGTTAATGGACAGGTTGTCCCTCGGTACTTGATATATGACATTATTAAGTTTAATGTAAGTACTTTGTTTCATTGCTGTTATCATTAGTTATTGATTCTCATTGCTATTTTAATCTTCTTTGTATAAGTAAAAGCTTCAGAGTAAATTTAAACACCAAAAGTGTTTGGTTATTTTGTAACTCAATAACAAGCAATGCATCAGAATTAAGATTGAAAGCAGCCTTATAGTAGATGTTAATTTATTTTCACCTGCTTTAGAAAAGATGGCAGTTTGAAACAGTCTGCTGAACACTGTTGGGAAATCTCCCATTTCTAGAGTTTGTTGGAACTATTTAGGCAGTGAAATGCAGAGGGATGGATAAGTTACCCTGTAAGTGGTGTATTTGTTACCAGAGCATCACAGTGCTCCTTGTTAGGCTGCTCCATCACATCTTTCTCAAATTTTTCTTTGAAACTGGGCAGCTGGTCCTCTTTAGTCCTCAACAGCAGGCTCTCCTGTTTACACTGGCTATAGGGCAAGTATGTAATAAAGAAATATGGACAGGAGTAGAGCAGTTGATGTCATCTACCTGGACTTGTGCAAAGCGTTTGACACTGTCCCACGCAACATCCTTATCTCTAAGTTGGAGAGACATCAATTTGATAGGTGGACCACTCGGTGGATAAAGAACTGGCTGGATGGCTGCACGCAAAGAATTGTGCTCAATGGCTCTATGTCCAGCTGGAGATCAGTGACGAGTGGTGTCCCTCAGGGATTGGTGTTGGGACCGGTCTTGTTCAACATCTTTGTCGGTGACATGGACAGTGGGATTGAGTGCACCCTCAGCAAGTTTGTCGATGGCGCCAAGCTGTGTGGTTCAGTTGATACACTGGAGGGAAGGAATGCCATCCAGAGGGACCTTGACACGCTTGTGATGTGGGCTGATGCCAACCTGATGAAGTTTAACCATGCCAAGTGCAAGGTCCTACAGCTGGGTCGGAGCAATCCGTGGCAGAGCTCCAGGTTGGGCAGGGAAGAGATTCAGAGCAGTCCTGCAGAGAAGGACTTGGGGGTGTTGGTCGATAAGAAAATGAACATGAGTTGGCAGTGTGCGCTTGTATCCCAGAAAGCCAACGGTATCCTGGGCTGCATCCAAAGGAGCGTGACCAGCAGGTCGAGGGAGGTGATCCTGCCCCTCTACTCTGCTCTCGTGAGACCTCACTTGGAGTATTGTGTGCAGTTCTGGTGTCCTCAACATCAAAAGGCCATGGAAGTGTTGGAACAAGTGCAGAGGAGGGCCCCGAGGATGATCAGAGGACTGGAGCACCTCCTGTATGAAGATAGGCTGAGCAAGTTGGGGCTGTTCATCCTGGAGAAGAGAAGGCTGCGTGGAGACCTCCTAGCAACCTTCCAGTATCTGAAGGGGCCCTATAGGGATGCTGGGGAGGGACTCTTCGTTGGGGACTGCAGTGAGAGGACAAGGGGTAACGAGTTCAAACTTAAACAGGGCAAGTTTAGATTGGATATGAGGAAGAAATTCTTTCCTGTGCAGGTGGTGAGGCACTGGAATGTGTTGCCCAGGGAAGCTGTGAATGCTCTATTGGTGGAGGTGCTCAAGGCTGGGTTGGACAGAGCCTTGGGTGACATGGTTTAGTGGGAGGTGTCCCTGCCTATGGAAGGGGGGTTGGAACTGGATGATCTTAAGGTCCTTTCCAACCCTGACTATTCTATGCTTCTATATTGTCGAAGTTTGTGAAGGAAGAAGCCTTTGTTGAAACACTGACAAATGTGATCTTCTATAACTACTCCTGAGTTCTCATTTTGCCTTTACATTTTCTTACCTGTGTTTCCGCCTGTGACTCTATATTTACTTACCTTCATGTCGTCTGTTGTCTCTGCTTACGCTTGTGTCAAACCTGCCATTCCCTGCCATTACTGTCCTTTTGAAAAATGAATGTGAGAAGTGTACCGTCTCTTCCTTCTCAGTTTGGGATATGCATATACTCTCCTTGCAAAATAAACACTTTTCAAAAGTCATAATTATTTTGCTGAAACATTTTTGGGGTGGAAAGGGAGGAAACCCTCATTCATCATGAAGCAGCCAATCTTCACATGAAGAATCCCACTTGGCAGCAGGAAAAATAATTAGGGTTTCCAGAGGATTGTCAAGGTTTGGGAGAAGTCTGCTTTTTATCAAGGCTGTAAATGCTTTAAAAGCTTTGTTTGGTTGGTTGTTTTTTAAATGCTCTGGAAATCAGAAAGAGAGGAGTTAGTGCTATTCTAATGTCAAGGGCAAGTTAAGATACTGTTATCAGTATGAGTACAAGCAGGGCTTCAGCTGCAGAAGTCATTAGCAATGGTCCTAGTAGAAAGATTAAAAAGCACAGCGGTTTGCAGGTTAATTTTAGAAGCTTAATTACAAAAATGGGCACCCGTGAATATTTGGCTTGGAAAGAAATGATCCAACAGAATTTTATCAGCAAGAGAGGTGAATGTATTAAAAACTTTGTGTTGGCAGGAAAGGATAACTTCCTTTTTAAGTTGGGTAAGTTAAATCCATGCAAGTTTTCCTTAGCAGAGCTTCAGATAATTATGCAAGGCATCAGTACTGTTTGAAACCACCACCTGTCCTGTCCAGAACAAACCCCTTATGCCAGAAAAAAAAGCCCTGCCAAAACAACCTGGCAGGCAGCTATATGAGGTGCTTGACATTGCTCCTTTTGATCTTGAAAGTTGCTCTCTTTTCCTGAAGGCGGATGGTGGAGTTGCCGTACTCACTGTCTTTCATGTGAGTTACAAGATTTCCAGCATGTCCCCCATCTCATACTCCAGTGATTCAGCATACTCTGCTGTTAGAGATGTGACATTGCAGCTGAGGGAAATGTGAATACAAAGTCTGTAGATGAGTGCCTTTGCTCAGGCAAAACTCATGTTTTAGTCAAGTCTAGTGGACAAGAGATATTTTCAGCTGGTGTTATTCTCAAACGCTCAACCTATTCTGCTAGCCAAGCGCTACAAAGTTTTCTGACTTTGTCCGAATATCCCTTCTGAAATATTGCATCCGCAAATTCCACATGAAGTCCCAAAGACTTATGTGCACTATTAATATTGCTGAGAATTTGTGTGTTTGGGTGACCAGCGCTAATCCCAAAATAGAGAAGTTAGTGCTACAGTAATGTAATACATAGTTTTTCACAATGTACCATGTATTTATAGCAAGATGTACATCAACATGCGGCCCTCAGGGTGACTATAAATAGTACAGTGAAAGCTGTTAATGTGTGTACAGAAAAATCATGGGATTGAACCCTTGATCACAGCAAAATAATGTCATATAATTAAAATTTTCCAAATGTCGTTTACTGTAATATCACTTTGAACTATTCCCAGCATATTTGACCAACATCATTGTTCTGCTTCAAAACTGCAGTGTACTCCATTCTTTTATTTATTTTAGTTCGTTATCTTGGTTTTAGGGGGCTAGATAGTGCTAAAATTCATGTTTGGAAGTGTAGCAGTTGAGTCAGTGCAACCTTATGTCTGTTCTGTGCGTATTTCTGTGGCTTTTAACAAGGGGATATGTAGGACTGAAGACCGATACCTAGGAGGAGGTAAGTCAGTCCTGTTAAGCAAGGACGATGTGTTCACCAGAACAGAAGGGTAGCAGAAACTACTCTGAGTAGAGGGTATGGAAACAAATGGAAGAGAATAGTAAGGGGGAAAAATGAGAGAAAGTGAGCGGGCAAAGACCTACCTTTTACAAATTTTAATTTGCATTGTTATTAGTGAGGCTCACTGTTGCTTAGCTTTTTGATTTTGCTGTGGTGTATCAGGAATAAACTACAGCAGCCATATAGAAAGAACCAAAGGAAACTGAAGAGAATAGACTGAGAGAGATGCGTAGTGTATATTTGGCTGTAGATGTCTACATAGGAAAAATCTTGGAAAGAAGGAAAAATAAAAAGAGTTTTAGTGACTGGGAGAGATTATACCGGAGTTCTTAGGGAAAACATAGAAATAATCTATCTTGGCTGTGTCTTTCCATTATAAATTTTGTATTGAATTCTGATGTTTGTCACCTATAGCTGCTGCAAAAGTCAGTCTTCAGGGAGGCTGATGGGAACATTCGAGTTCATTTCTTTGAATCATTACTTCTGTGACTGTGTGGTTTCTAGAAGCTTGTGTAACAAAATCCCATTGTGTTACCTGAGATGTCTGTGTCACAAAAAACAATTGATTCTTCAGGAGGTAAAAAAAGAGATTGTTTTTTTAAATTGTAATTTTTCTTCAGTCTGAATCATGATGTTGATTGTTATTAATAGCAACTCAAAATATGACATTGCTATCTCACTGCTTTCATCTCACATGCTAAAATTAAATTCATAGAAAGGAAGCTATATTCTAGGGAAATAAATCCATCTTTTGATCTCAACTCTTCGAGGAAACACAGAGCAATCCCTGCTTTTTCTTTTCTGCTTTGCTTGGTTCTTTCTCTAAAGAGCAACTCAGAGTATATAAAATCATCTCTCAAAGTCCATTTTTGAGAGGCAGCATATACTAATAAAATGAAACTGTGAAAAGGGCAGGATCCTGCTACTGAAAGTTTGTTCTCTTTTTAAGTAATTAAAATGGTCTCTTGCACAGTTTTGGCCCTGGCTGGCTACAGTGCTCTTGATCAGTTCTCAAGAAGAGTTTTAAGTTTAACATTGCTCAAGGATTTTCTGAGATGCCATCACCCTCCTTTTGAAAGTATGAAAGTGGTCAGATGGTCAGTGGCTTCATGGGCAGAGATGAGGCCTTTGCTGTGTTGGTTCACCAGTGCAGATGTGCCCAGAGTGTCTCCTAGTTCACAGACCTGGGGCTCACTTCTCTGAAGTTCAGATGGTGCTGTTCTGTGCAATATCACATGTTCTGCTATTAATGTGCCCTTAAGGGCTGAGAGCAGAGGACGTGTTCTGCACGCATGAATTCTGTGGGTTTTGTGTTGCTCTGAACATAAAAGGCTAATTGCGCCCAACATTCCTTACGGTGTTTAGACTTAATGAGTACAGAGCTAGATCCCTGCAATGCCAGTTACTTTTCATCTTCCCGATTTATGTCTTTGTGTAGTTGAGTTCATTATTATAGTAACAGTAGCTATATTGCACTACCTCTTTCACTGTAATAATGAATAAAAAGTTCAAATTTGGTGGGTAATTCTAGTGTAACGGAGGAAGCTGATGATAGAATGATTAACAGTCCCAGAAGCTAATACAAGTAAATCCAAATCCCTATTCATCAGAAACAATCCACAAAAAAATATATCTTCATTCTCCAGTCATCTTTGAGACAGCTTTTCCTGAGACACCTTGTTTTGAGAGGCTTTTTCTTAGATCATATTCAATAGCTACATGTGAGATGCATAGACATTAAACTTCAGCAACTTTATTCTTCCTTAGTTAAGTAATAAAAAGTAACACTGGCATACTGTAGGATCTAATTAATAGATTCTTAGCAGAGACGCAGAAAATTAATAATACTTTCCTTTTCCTTTCTAACCTTGACCTTTAAATTTTTCAACTCTATCCAAGTTTTCATGAGACCAGATTGCAATGGTAAGAATAGACTGAATGCTTGAAGAGTAACGATTTGAATGTTTAGAAAGGAGATAGAATTTCAGTTAAATTTCCTAGTACTCTGAGCATTAAACTAAGTAAAGATCAAGAGTTCTTTGGTTGTCAGTACACATAACAATGCTGTAGCTATTAGTTAAAATTTGTCACAGTAAACAGATATGCTGGTCATAAATCCTGCCCACAGCAAATGTGCTTATTGAATTCATGCATGAAAAATTTTTGTTTTAAATCCCTGTAAAATATTACCGTGTCTGAGTTTTCCATTACAAACCTCATTTTAAAGTGATGTAAAATGCACAGTACATGCTGTCTCTCATTTATTAGCCTATTAACCTTATCTTAAAAATGTACTGTGAAATTGTAAGGGCACAATTCAGAGATGCAGGTGTTTAATTACGTCTTTTCTGTTTAAAAATGCACCTGACTGCCAGTCATCCTTCCACTCTTAATTTTAATTCTGAGGTTACTTCTCAAATGGTACCTCAAAATACAGATTTAAAATGCTTTCATTACTAATAGCACTCTGGAAAATGAGGATGCCATGCATGCTTGTATTCTTGCACCCTTTCTATTATTTGTTGTGGAGACATACCTAACAAGCACCTAAATGTTTGTAACAGTGCTCTTACTGTGCGTTATGTTCTCAATATCTGTTTATATTACTTAATTCTGTCAGAGTGTAGAGGTGTCAGGTAAACGAAATACAGAGTATCTACTCAGTTGTCTCACTTTGTTTTCTGGTGTCACAGTTGGAAGAGATGCATTAAGATTGCTTTCTCTTCCTCCTCCTATTTTTGTAATGCAGTTTATTGAGAGCAGGGGCAGCTTGGCCGTGTGATGTGTTCCGGTATTCTCTAGGCTATAAGAATTAAGGTGGCATTACAGAATAGGGATGGCAAGAAATAGAGGGCTAGGAGAGCTTGTAAGATGGAGAATCAGCACAGGAAGAAAGTGATGCTTCAGGAGCTTTTGGGTCTGTGGAGATGGTTGGACAGAAATGCATCTTAGACAGTTTGCTTTTCAAACGTGTTTCTTGCTTCCCTGTTCATAGTCTTGTATTCATCATTGAAAACCTCACTTGCATGTCTGAGCAGCAAAACTTGCAACTCTCCTTACCTGTTCTGTAAATTCCAAACAAATAATTTGTGCTTTCTCCCCTGTCGCTCTTCGTGCTTGTGTAAAGTGCATGTGCAACTGAAAAGTAGCATTTTTAGGCAGTTTTGCATCCCTCTTTTGAAACTCATTTGCTGTGATGCCTTAAGTATTGCTGAAGAGTGGTAAGTAGTATATGCTTAATTTTGGTGGTTGTTTTTTTTTTGTCTAATAAGCTGTTGTTGGGGAGCATTCTTTAGTGTTGTAGTTAGTTTGAAAGTTAACTGTTTTACTTGCTGGTTTGAATGTGTGAAAAACACGTCTGATTTCTTCCTTTCCCTTGCATTCCCAACTTAGATCCCCCTTTTCATGATCCAGGGGCACTATAGACAGTCAAGGTAATTTGTGTTTCGCATTTTCCAAGGTAAAGAATGCATAATGAAATATCACATAAAAGCAAAAGGGGGTGTATTAAATTTTGAAATATCTTGTTTTAGTTCCCAAAGGTCTTCCCATACCTTAACGTAAAGTGTGTCTCATGAGAACCTTTTGGAATGGCAGATTATCACTAGTCAGAGGAAGAGGTACAAACTGTTGCTTCTGGGAGGATGGACAAAGACGTGTAGTTCTCCAAGAGCAGCTCTAGAAGTTGCCATGTTATTAAATCCTTTATATTTTTTCAGGTGTTTGGGTTCTGTAGCTTGCTCTGCTGTGATGTTTTTTCAGCACAACATGAAACTTGCTACAAAAAATACAAAACGAGACCTGAAAGTTGCATCGTAAATGAAAACAACTCTGAAATACTTCAAACCTTATCGAATTTAGAAAATAAAGTCCACAAACAATTTTGGTTTTGTTTTAGAAGGCCTCTTCAAAAAGCTTTTCACAATATTTTAACTAAGCAGTTTTCTGCCTTAAAACCCTTCACTTCTGATTTGTGATATTTTTTGTCTTCCTGTGCTAGGAACATGATTAAATAGAAAAGCTGTCTCTTTCAGCTTGCAGTTTATAACAGTCATTCCCATACAAACTGCCAAGTGGACTTAAACCCACCTTCTGTCTCGAGCAAATACTTGGATGTCTCAAGAGTCTGGCAGTGATCACAGCCGAAGTGGAAAGTGTGAAAAACTTGACGGTGGTGCATGATTTCCTGTTATCATGTCCAATTTCCTAAGTACTGGGAATGAAGGAATGAAGTCTAATATGGGGCTTGCTTTTTTTTTTTTTTTTTTCCTCTTCAGTGTATTTCAAACAGGAAAAACTACAGAGGGTGTAAAATAGAGGATGCTTGGGGGGGATATCATATGGAAGCAGTGGGAGTGTGTTCAAATGTTGTCATGTCTTATTTCCTTTAGTTTTAATTCCTCCTTTTCTACAATTATTCTGTAATATTTCATATATTCAGCTTTCTCCCTGTCTATTGCTTTCTCATCTTTCTCCTGTTTCTAGGGGAAAAGAGCTAAAGAAAAAAAAATAGTCAAATTCAATGAGAAGGGTGTACCAAATCTAAAATAATTATACAATTCAGGATAGCTTTATAGGATAGGATACAATTCAGTATAGGAGAAAGCAGGACCTCTCTGACATATTCTTTTCCATGGCTAATATGTTTGAATAACCTGAGCGACTGTTATGTTCCTGAAAAGAATGTAAAGGCCATATTTTCAGCCTTTTTAGAATATTTCTCTTTTTTAAAAAGAAATATGAAGAAAAATGCCTTTTTTTTTCTCTTGACATGAATATAAGATTAATCACTATTTCTTACTCTTAAGCTAACCATGCACACAATGAAATAGATAACTTAAAGACAGATTAAGTACTGAAGTTATAGATATTTTAGAAGTCTTCAGGATGATGATAACACCGATTACAAGCAGATATTTAATTTCTAGTTCTGTGATGGCTTAGGAATGGTAGGTGCTTACTTTTCTAAGGCAGTGTTTGTGAATCAGTGCTGGTTGTTACTCCTTTTTTTTTTTCCCCTCTTTTCTAGTTTTTAGGAGACTTGATACTTACTGCACTAGGGCAGTCTTATTTTAAATATTGTGAAGTGATTTATATTCTAAAAGAATCACTGCCATAATCTTTTCAAGTATGAAATGTCCTGAATAATATCTTTACAATGGAGGAATTTCCCTACGGTTCTTTTCTTCATTGGAGTGATAATTATTTGTCATAAAGACAGCCGTGTAAAAAAAACAGCAATAGCCATTCTTATGAAGAGTCACTGTGAATGGCTGGTAGAAAGGAAAAGAGTGTGAGGAGAGTAGAAGCAGAAAGAGAAAATACTGACTGGATTATTTAGTATATGATGCAGTTAAAGTAAGGATGCCTCCATGCTATGTGTAACAACAGCACTAAGAAAAATAATCCAAAAAAACATCAGCGGTAAAGCCTTGTGTTTGATATGACTGCAGATTGCCTAAATTGAGTGCTAAATATTTATTTTTATATTTCATTGGGAGAACCATGTGCAGTCTTTTTGTGTGTAAATATCTGACGATGATGATGATGATGGCAAAACTAGTTTATAGTTACGGTTTATTAGAATTATGACTTTTACTTCTGTAATTGAAATGGGAAGTTCATCTACTCGTCAGATTACTTGAGAAGAGGAAGCCAGTCTAGACAGAACATCATTCCTTTTGGTTGTAATCATTTACATCCCAGTAAAATCCCCACACTGAGTTCTGTTTTTGAGGGCTCAGAAGGATTTACAAGGATTATAAAGATCCTAAATGAAGCCACTGCACATGTAATCAAACAGTGAATTGGACTGAGTTGTCTGTGCTCCCAAAATAGCAGCTACTAAGCTGCTAATGCCTAACTGGAGCTTTGTTTGCTAAAGAGAGGGTATAGGTGCTCATCCACGATAGATGGCTGTTTCCATAAGTCTGCCTCTTTATTATACAAAGTTAATGGTAAGAATTTGTATTCTGTTTTGAGCAATCTGAGGAGAAGAGCAAGGAAAGGAGCAATGTTTGTAGTGCAATCTACTTTTTCTGTTTTGGTCTTTTCTGTTTAGTCACAGTTTTGACAGTCTGCTGTTTCGTTCAAGATATGTTTGCTAATAAAATAAAAAGTGTGGAGCTATATTTGTGTGTTCTGTTAGGCTTTGATGTTTATGCATGGGCTCCAAACTCCTTTGATTCATACATATTTGAATTTATTTTCAGTTATTTTATACTTTTTTTAAGGAAAAGACAAATAATTTAATACCTGTCTTAAGCAATCGTTTTAATAGGTCTTGATTCCCCAAACCATTTTCCTTCTGTGGTAAATCAAAGTGATATTCCATTGTATAAGCTGACAACATATAAATAGTAATTATATTCCTCCCGCATGTTGGTTGTATTGCTACAATTGAAACAGTATTTCACATGCTGTACCTCATTGATGCCAAGATGAATTTTAGAAATAACTTTGAAACTGCTAAATTACTTGCCATTGCAGTATCTGTTTTGAATATTTGAGTGATTAAAGTTAGAAAAACCTACCAAATTTTAGAAAATATTTTCAGATGATGGTGGTTGTCTTGCCTTTTGCCTTTTAGAAATCAAAAGCATGAGTCAATTCTACAGAAGTTTTCATTTCTCCAACACTTTACTTTTAATCCTGTTTTAAAAATAAAACTTTAATTGGAAATAACACCCCCCCACCACCACCTTTTAGGTAATTGAATATAGAAATAATCTTATTTGGAGGATGAATCAGCACCTTCACATTGTTTTCATATAAAGCTATGTGTATCAAAAAAGTAGTATGTATAAAACTATGGTCAGAAGAAATACATGCCAGACGATTAATATAAAATGCAAAATATTAGAAGGCATGGTCTTCAGAAGATGGGAGAACTAATAATGGGCTTTTGTTAGAGATGCAGATGTCAGCTGTGGGTGCCTTGAATTGTCAATAATAATGTTAAACACAGGGTAGAATATCAGCCTGAGCTTATTCTTTATTCTTCTCTCAAAATCATTAAAGTGAAGACAGTTGTGACATGTGTTCCGCTATGGCTCAATAAGTGAAGACGTGTGTGGAACGTATATGTGTGTATGTGCTGAATTATTCATGTCTGTGGTACTGCTGGGGGGGGGTGGGGCAAATGAAGCGTGCTTTGCTGGCAGGTAGGCTTTGAACCATATCTCATGGAGGAAGAGAATCAATATTCTCTGTTTATCCCAGACCAAGCTAGTTATCAGCTGTGTACACAGGCCCAGGCATTTTTTTTTTTCGTTTTTACTGCTGCATTGGGAAAAAGCTAGATAAATATCAGATACTTATAGAAAGTACTTTTATGGGATTTAGCATCACATACCGCATTTTGTTATCTGTACTGCATCCATCTAGGTAAAGGACTTGCCATGTAATGCTCACGGAATTTACTGAGCTGTAGCCACAAGGTCCAACCTTAGAGGCAGGGGAAGGGAGACTTAAACCTTGAGGGTGATGGTAGCTCTTCAGACTACCTTTCTCCAAGCAGAGAGAGAGGGGACTGAGGCAGGGTGTGCAGCAGAAATCCTATTGTCCTCTTACACCTGTGTTAGCAATTCCTGACATCTTCCTGTATTTGATGACCCGGGATTTGAGTTGCTCACTAGCCCTTGTAGCCATATCAGCATGAGGTTGACTTGAAGGCGGAGGTCTCTCTGAATCAGGTGGAGGGCAGGACGCATGGCAGGAGAACAGCCTGATACTTGACCAAAATCAGGCTCCTGGCACCCATCTGGAGGAATTTTAATGGGACTGTGACTTCTGGTGGGTTGTTGGTTTTTGTTTGGGGGTTGGTTTGTTTGGTTTTTTTTTTGGGGGGGGGGGGGGGGATGGTGGTAGTTGTTTTATGTGGGTTTTTTTGTTTGTTTGTTTTTCTTTAGCTTCTTTCAGCAGATAAATTTCCTTTCCCTACCCCCTCAATACAGTGGATATTAAATGAGCTGCAGGCATTGTCTTTTTGTAGTTCTAAACATGTATTCCATTCGGTGATGCACTAGGTTCTTATGTGACTTATTTATATGGGTTCTGTTGAGAAGTTAATTTGAAATAATGTAAGCTTAAATTTAGAACTGTTCAGTCCTGGGTAAATTTCCAAGCTCAGTAGAAATCTCATTTCATGTTTTGAGCATGTATGGAGGATTCTGTTTAAAATCAAAGTAATATTTTCAAGCATCACATATAATGTAAGCCCACTTTATGCTGTGACCTCTCTAGTACTATGCACCAAGTTTCAACAGGTGAAGAGAGTTCAGTTGCTTGAGGTGTTGATTCAACAGATGACTTCTCTTGAAGATTGTCTAAATGATATTTTGCTTTAGGATACATTTTAATTACAGTGAGGGGGAAGTGTAACTTTCTAGCATAGATAGGAAACACATGCTACTTGTTAATTTTGTTTTACCCTTTGCTAACAAACTTATTTTAGGTTAAAAACATCTAGAACAAGAATTATCATGTAATAGACTCCAGTAACTGCTGTTAGGCAGTGGTGACCCTGGTCCTTCTCAGACAAGCGAAAATTTATATACAGAAAGAAAATCTCAAACATCGGAATGCTTAAATTAATAAAACAACAATGTTGTATACAAATGTACTGGTATTTGATGTCTGGGTTTAGATTATGCATGCATCAAAGTCTTGGTTTTGGACTTTGGACAACTTTTAAATGAATGTGTGCTTTATATGCTAAATAATCCTATTTTTGTCAGGGTCTGCAAATTATTTATTGCAGCCTACATTACCCTCCTACTTATTTGCTAAAAGCTGGGATTTTGCCTCTTGAAGGTCTTGGGTCTGTCTGGGATAAAATATATTGTATATTAGCAACATTTTTGTAATTATGGCAAGTGTCTAGTAACAAAGAAGAAGCCCTCCTCCTCTAATATTGCTTTTGTTCAGTATGTCCTTGATTTAAATTCAATGTTATGCCAATTTTCTCATTGCTAATGTCCTCTGCTTTTGTGAGAATGAAATACTACTTCTTGGTTTACTTGATGATGAAGGAGTTGCTTGGCAGCATTGTGTGTGTTTTCTCATCTCGTATAATCTTATGTCAACCTACCTCTGACCTTTATATGGTGGGACTTAGTGGTAATATACCCTTCTGCTTAACAAGCTTTGAAATAAAAATATATGATTGGCAGAGCTGCAGGAAATAATTAGTTCCACATAGATGGAAGAAGTGAAAGAATTATTTAGAGGGAAGAAAGTCAGTCAGCCAGTTTATGGTGCATATGAAGTCATCTCAGCTTTTAATTTAACTATTAAGGGGTTGAAATAAATTTAAGTCACTATACAAAAGCATTTTTGAATGCATCACTGCAAAGAAGCTCTCTAAATAACTTTAGTGCTTATTGGAAGCTCAGATATTTGAAACATTAATTAGTTCATTTGCTCTTTCAGACCTGCTCATAAAATGTGGCTGAGTTGAAAAGCTGCTGTAGGGAAGAGAGCATGTGCACTAGGTCTTGCTGAAGCATACCTAGAAAACAGTTCATGGTGTTCTTTGAAATCCTAAAAAATATGTATAGACATTTCCCAGGAGAGAATTCTTCAATCAGTTGTTACAAAGGTCAAGATGTGTTTTCAATGTTTAGATAAATCAGAAGAAGCTCAATCACTGCATAGATGAGTTCTCAAGTATGCTATACATGGGGAACGAAAGCAAGCAAGCACGATTCTCCAGAATTTTGTCTGTGGCACTTAAAAATCTGTAGCTTGTGCAGCTGTGTTCTGCAACAAATGCATAAAAAGAGAGCCACTCTCCTGCTCCTTGGATTTTTCCATACTCTTAATTTTCTATTCTTTTGAATGACTCTTTACTAATAACACCTTCATGTATGAATGGAAGGCAATGCTGAAGGCAAAGTTAACAACCAGAGAGGCTCTCTTCTTTTTCTCAAGCATGGATCAATCATTAGAGATTAGGAGACGTTTCATCAAAGTTGCTGGCTTTGTGCAGGATGTGCTTCCCCCCGACCCTGGTGATGGTGGCTGTGCTGCCCCTCCTTGTATATATTCAAGCAGAGTCCTGAAGGAAAGTGGTTGTGAATTACATGTGGTATGGGAGCAATACATAGTTCTTAAAGCTGTTGCAATAAGCAACTGAGGACTATTGATAGAGGTCTAGTAAGGATCTAGTGCTAGGAAAGAAATGTAAGAAACTTAATGCCCCTTTTGGGACTATGAAATGCAGAAGATTCTGATGAAAGCCAGGATGAAATTGGAAAGAACTTGATTAAACTCATGTTGGTATAAAATTGGCATTCCGTTTTTCTCCTAATTTAGAGATCTGTTCAGATACTACTCATTCTATCTCTTTGCCTCATCAGAATGTAATTTTGCCATTTATTTCCTTTGCATTCAAAAGAAATGCAAAGAGAGAATGCATTTTTTTCTTCGAAAGAATGCAAAGATTGTCCAGTTCTGATTCTCTTCAGTGCACCTTAAAGTGGGGCTTTTTTTTCCTTTTAGATTCTCTTTCCATTCCTCTTCTAGCTGTGTTTAGTACAGGCGATACGGGGCTCCTGGTTCTCTTGCTCATCTGTACTGCTGCCATTGATGATTCGAGTCCCATGTCTTCCTGCTTTCCCTGTGCTCATTGCTTTCAGCTTTGGGAAACTGTTGGTTTTGTAAGCCAAATCTCTGTGAGCTTATTCTCTGTGGACCATGAAAGGGATTTTTTTTTTTTTTTTAGAATTAGTTTGTTGTATGAATGGGTTAGCAAAATGAGGGGTCATGTCATGTAAATTACTGTCAGTGTTGTTTTGTACTTGTAACAATGCAGATCTGAGTTTTGTGCCTTATTGCCATGCAAGTAGCATGTCTGACTGAAACTAACCTTAGAATTTATAAGTTGTCTGTTGCTTATGTTCTCTTAGTGATATCCACAGTGTGTTCTCTTCACTATCTGATGATCAAAAACATAATAAACTTGGATACGAGCAATTATTAATCTGAGAAATGCGTATTTGGAACACTCGTACTGATCTGGTGCAATGCACCAAATGCATAAAGAGCAGTGTAAATATGCTGCTATATTTCAGAACTTGAAAGGTCAGACCGTGCTACAGAGACTTAGAGAAGGGCTTTTACTACCTCAATTACATGTGTGACTGAGCCATCACATATCTTGCAGGTTTTTGCAGGCACTGTTTATTGGCACATTTGCCAAATGCAGCTATATTTTTCTCTTTTCTATGACAGAAAAGTGAATATTTGCATAATTAATGTTTCTTTCAAGGCATCAATATAGTACATTTAAAGCAATGAGTTTCCCTAACTCTGTAAATCCCATTGTTGCATTGTTATTAAAAGTAACAAAATAAGCTAAATGACGTCAGAGGAAAACTGTGTGGTAAAGTATGTAGCTGCTATATCAAAAGCTGTAATTAGGGTATATTTAAATTACTTTTCTTAACTTTAAAAGTATGTAGGTATTTAACTAGCATATGCTTGAATACGTTTTACAGGTTTTTATCTTTCTACAAACTCTGATTTTATTAAACCTCTTACAGTCTGAGACAAATGCTTAAAAACCAAGTGTCTGACAAAAAAAAGGTAGTGATTTGATAATATTTTTATCTGTATGCTTCTTAATATTGCGTAAGGAAAACTTGGACTGTGTGGAAAATTTGATGTTTGGTTTTAATACTGGTTTTCTTTGTTGTTTTTTTTTTTTAATTTGGCAGGGACAGCCTGTTGGAGACTGTGATTTTAATGTTCGACTTGCGTGTATAGAGAAAGAAATTATATTTCCACGACATGAAAAGATGAAAAATGGTCTTATTGACAAGGCACAGGAACCATTCAGTGTTCGAAATAAGCCATTTTTCGACATCTATGCTTCAAGAAAGGTAAGCTTGATTTCAGTTGTTTATGTTGTGGTGCTGAAGCAAAGTGGTGTTGGGTATAGGTTTTTCCTCAGCTTTTTTAACTTCCAGTAAGTTCCTCTACTGACCAAGTGTTCAGGAATGCTTGGGGGCGATTGGCAGTTTGGGATACTCTGAAAAGTGGTTTTAGGCTACCTTTTCCTTTTGAATTACTCTTTTCCTGTATTTAAAACCTGTACTTTGTCAAAATATAATTCTTTAGTTTTGCAATGTTGAATGATGGTATAGAAGTTAATAGCTTTAGGTTTGAAATATCTCTGAGCTCAAGGGAATGTCTGAGAGCTATGTTGTTTACACTGTCCTCCTTCATAGGTAAGAATATAATGTTCTTTTTACTTCCAGTTCCCATTTGACCATAGTATAAAAATCATGAATTGTGCTTGAACTCCCACTTCTTGTTCAGCTGTGATTACTAAAGCCCATTCTATTTGATGTCTCCACATTTTGCTTATTACAGTATTGCCCTAGGTCTTCTGAAGTAATGCTTATGACTTGCAAATATATATATGAATTCCTATCTTTCATTGTGCACTCTTTTCTTCAGTATAGACATATTCTAACATTCTGTAAAATACTTTATTCTCTTCTGTGAATTAAATAGCTCCTGGATAACACTTCCTTCTAGAGGAATCCGTTTTTCTCAGCACTGCTGTTAAAAGCAGTCCCATATTTCACCAACACAGAGCAATGAGCATCAAATTGTTGGCTTCCATTTGCTTTTATCATTTCCTTGATCCTGTGTCAGGTAATGAATCTCACCCCAAGAGGAGCAGTAATGGTATTTTGGCTAACCAAGAGTAGCTGAAAGGTAAAGAGATAGGACATCAGCTGGACTACCTGGCAGAGTAGCTGTTTTCGGGAAATTTAAGTCGCAAGCAATTCTGTGAGAAGTTTGTGTAGATAAAGCACTATAAATATTTTGACTTGCTCCAATGTATTTCTGTTGTTGCATTATTGTGTTGTCTGTTTAAGACCAGCATCATAAATTTAAAGTTAATTTTTTGGGGGGTGAGGGAGAAAGGCTGTTTGTCTAGGGCACATAATTTTGAGCTTGAAATTAAAGGAAACTGGAGCAAATGGAATGCTTCTGAAGATTGGTTTCTTACATAAATGTATGGTTTCTTGAAGCATTCAGATGTTCCAGGCTATTTAACCTCATTTAAAAATCATAGGGAGAACATGGTTGGAAGTATTCATAGAAAAATTTCTAGGTAAAACACATCTGGAAACAGATCTCATGCTAGTTAAATCTAGTTGGCAGCACATGACTATTGAAATGATCCTCTGCTTCCCAAAACCTAGGAAATTCAAATTATGCTCTGATTTTATTTTTTTTTTTTTGTGTAGAGGAGATTTCTGAATTTTCCATGTGCATTCCAGTGTCTTGGATTTTAAGAGTTCTGACTTCTGTACTTAAATTCAGCAGTGAAATGTGTGCTATTTACTGGTCTTTCTGCCTTTCTCGAAACTCTGAACATAAACTCTGTAAGGCATTGACTATTTTACTGCTCAGCAGTAAAGAACCAAATAAGTTGTTGAAGGGAAAAAAATTATACATGGCTAGGATGTGTTTCATAATGGAGTTATTAGTGTTAAAAGCAATTATACTTAGACAGATTTTTCTTTTATTCTGTCCATATCTTTGCCACCAGTTTTTGATTAACTTGTGAATTACGGAATGAAGCAGTTATCTGGCGAAGTTTCTTCATTTTTGTGAAGAATGTCCCTGCCCATGGCAGGGGGGTTGGAACTAGATGATCTTAAGGTCCTTTCCAACCCTAACTATTGTATGATTCTATGATATACTGGTATGCAGCCGTTGGAGATACACACAGAAAACAGGAGAGGTGGAGTTACTGGCAATGCAGAGCAAATAGCCAGTGCTATTTTTCTTATACTTTAATAATTGCAAACATTTATGATTTGTCTGTTCTGCGCATATATTAGATCAATTTGAGTGAGAAAATAAAGCAAGTAAGAGTAATATCCTGGGTTTTATCAAGCTATAAGTTTTAAGAGATGGGTTGTTTTTTTTTTTTTTTTCCAGTTAACTTTTCCCCTAGTTACAGCAAATAAAATTCCATGGCTGGTTTGCCCTACAGTTAAATAGCACATTTTCTTTCTCTGAGGGTTCTCTTTCCTCTGAGAGTTTTGCTGCTTTTTTATGAGCAATGAATATACCTTTGGAGCAGATACAGTGGTGACTTTCGCAGTTTTAGAGAACAAACATCTTTGAGTTAAATGTATCTGTATACTTTTAATTTATTGTGGTATTTGGGGTTTTATGTGGGGTTTTTGATGGTTTTGGTGGGTTTTTATTTCTTTAATTGGGTTTTTTAGGTGGTTTTATTGGTTTTGGTTTTTTAAGTGGCTGTCAGGGCAGGCTAAAGCTTCCTACATTTTGAGTCTGAAATAACCTTAGGTTTTAAAAGTATCTTTTTCTACAATGTATGTTGTAGGTTTTAAATAATCCTTGTTCTCATTTAAAGTCAGTTATTTAGTTCATTATGCTACTGTTGTAACAGAAAACTTCTTATGAGGCTTTCAAACTGATCATTGTTTTCAATAAGAAGTTTTATGTCTGTTTTTAAGGTTTGTACGGTCTATGAAAAGTGTGAGGAGCTTTAGGTAGTGCTACCAGTGCTGATGTGGAGTTTTACCAAAGACAATATTGGCAAATGTTGAAGGGAAGTCATTATAGATTCAAAATACTTCAAATCTGTATGTGCTCAAAAGAATAATATGTATAAAAATATATTCTCAAAAGAATAATATGTAGACTAAGAATTATTGTTGCTCTTGTTTACTTCAGAAATACTTTTTTTTGTTTCATTACTTCTCATTACTTCAGAGAACTGCATGAGTGTGGTTCCTGTAGCACTTCCTTAGGATAATGAAACAGGTATTACCTCTTAATATTCATCACAAATTTGTGAACAGAACTTTTCATTATGTGTGGTCAGAGTAGCCTATTATTTTTAATCATTGTCCTATTCTAAAAGATGACTATTTAAAAATAGTATTGCTTTGCCCAAAAGATTTTTTCCTATGTTTATTCAGTCATCTCTGCAACTATAGCAACAAATGTACTCATAGGGATGAATACCTCATTAGTATAGCTGAAAGAGCAAGCTGCATTTCTTTTGCATCAATGGCAAATGTCTTGACAGGGTTTACCAACTCTGTGTACAGCACAGCAAGTTCTACACAGAGACAAGGAATTCCTTCTAGCTTCTAACTCTGCTTGTATTCATATTGACTCAGCATATCCATTAATCTCCAGATCTGGTGGCAGCTGAATTGATGCTGAAGGATTGGCAAATGGGACCTGCTTAAATAGATCTTTTTCTTATGTTTAATTATCCATCTTTCTTGTACTTCTCCAAGAACAGTGGGGTCCTTTAATCTCTAGAAAGGATCTGACATGATCCTTCCGTTGTTGACCAGAGGTCCTTAAAGATTTGTGTCCTTGAGTGCTCTCAGAAAAGTTGTGAGTTTTCCTAAGCATGGGTTTCTCCTCTACCTCCAGTTCTTGTGTATTTCACTGACAGAAGATGTAGCTTCTTGGGTTCTCCCCCTCCTTCTGGCTTATTGTTTTCAAAGAAAGATCAAGGGACATAGCAGTCTTTGGCCACAGACGAGGTGGGTCTCTGCATCAGCATATTCAAGGCTGAAGAAGTTGAAAACCCCTACCACTGGTCAGAATGTGTTTTCATCAGAATTCTTGGGGCGCATCCTAGTGGTTTTTTTTGAAGCATAGCTGGATTTTGCTTAGGGTCAAGAAAAGAATCAAGTGTACGTCTGAATTAACCGCAGCTGGAACCACATTTCACATCTTATTTTTGTTTTGAGAAACTTTAATTTCTGAAGTACGTTCCCAAGATGCAGTTTGAAGCTCACAAAAGTAGGTGTTGTAGATGTCTCCCTTCACAGCCTCCCTCCATCATCACTTGCTATAAGCAGAGTTAAGACATAGTGTTCCTAATTGAAAGCTCTTGTTGGCCATTCTTCTTATTAATGATAGCACATGTCAGTAAATGTGTTAGCTTGGGTGGATTGTCGCAAGATTACTGAAAAAGGCCAGGCATCTCAGTATGATGTTTAATAGTAGAATGAATGGCTAAACTTTTAATTACACCTGGCAAAACAATGTCCGTGTAGGTTTACTTATTTTCAGTGAAAATGTGGAAGTAATTGCCTGAAACAGCAGTAAACTTTGTACTGTGTTATATACTATATCCAATAATGAAAATGTTGTTAAGAGTTATGGATTTGGAACTTTAATACCAGGGTACTGGCTGAGTTTTTTTTCTAATCTGAAAATCAATTTACTATGAAATGAAGTGCACTTTCAAAGTGTAATTATAAAGTATGGCAGCGTTTATAGTTGTGCCTTAGCATTTGTTGTTGGTACTAGATTTTGGAAATAAGGGCTAGATCTTTAAAATGTTATATCTTTCTAATGTTGTCTTGAATGTTATTTTAAGATGTTTTGATGGACTTTTGTATGTTTCTTGTAAGATTGAGTTTTGGTAGTAAGAAGAAGAAAAAGAAAGGGACAATTACCTGGGGACAGGTTGTGTATTTTAGGAATCTCTAGAAATGTTACCTTGTTGAACTTTGATCTTGGTGGAGAAAGTGGTATTGCTAAATTTGTCCACCTCTATAATCAAAGAATCATTAAACACGTTTTTAGTGTTAGTTGGGAACACATTTATTTTTTGAGTGATTTTGTCATTTAATGGCAAATTCTTTTAGAAAGATATTTTCAAGTAATATTGAATCTTAGCTGTTTGTCATTACACTTACATAGTTAGCCACTTTTGTTGCATATCTTGCTTTCTTTTCATATATTAGCATGCATTATAAAGCAGGGACATGATATGGTCAAATATGTCAGCTCTCCCACCCATCTTGTAAGGATAGGGGTAGTGTGTGGATGAAGCTAGACTTTAGGCTTCCTTGATGCTAAAGTATTGAAGACCAGTGAGATTAATGCTTTATGCAGCATGGAGCCCTAGCCTCTTATTTGTATAAATATTTTAGGATTTTCAAAAAGGACATTATCTTCATTATATTAAAGGGGAACTGCAGGTACATAGAAGTAATTAAACTCTTGGAAATTATGTAAGTCTTGGCTTTCATTGCCTAATCAAACCACTGTTCTTTTGCAAGGCTTTTTTGTTTGGACAGTGTTATCATCACTAAAGCCTATTGTCTAGTGAAAATGCTGTCTAGGATGGGTAGGAAAAAAGTTCTTTTCCGTGCAGTCTGTGGTCCCATGGAGAATTGTGCCCATCACTCTTGATAGAACAATAGGGCTAAAGGTTAAACAATGATACAGGTCAAATGAACAACCTTTTTCAAATGTTAGCACGCTGTATGTCAATGACTTGTCAGTTCTTAGACTATTATCTGGGTTTAAAATGACAGCTTGTCCTGGAGGGATTAGAATGAAGATGAGTAATCTCTGCTAGAAGATCGAATGGTCTAGGATCTTGAAAGTTTTCAGTTAAATCTGTGAAGTGACGGATGGCTTATTTTGTTCTCCTGGTTTATTTGGCTTTTGAACTTTTATTTTTATGTTGTTTTTTTTTTAACTGCTTTTGTTGTAGTTAGGAGAGGTGGAATGTTTAAAAGTTTGTACCAGTAAGTGTATAGCTACTGCTGAGGTTGGTTGCTTTGGAAAATTAAGTGGCTGTGGACCTGTGATGATGAAGGAGATAGTGTAAGCACATGACTTGCTAGTGTTGGTGTGAAGTAATTTGCAGGCAGATGTGACAGCTGTATGCTAGTATTTGCACGGCCTGAAAAAATGAACCCTGATAAATGCAGAATATGTGAACACAGCTCATCCATGTCTGTCAAGAGAGGTGTTAAACCAATACTGAATGTAACTGACCACAACCCCCTGTCTTGTCACCAAGTAGCCTACAGGCAAAAATGTGGAGAGATTTGCAGTCATGGGACAGAAGATCAAAGAATGTAATGGCAGCAATGGCAGCAGCTGAAGTGTCAAATAATCTCTATTTATTGGATATTTTGAATTCTGCACCTCGGTTGAGGGGGAATGTTACCATCTGGAGGGCTTTTAATGCCAAAAAGACTTGTTTCCTCTCTTGCTTTTTTTATTTTCTGTCCCTTAAGGAGTAGCTTAATCTGCTCACCTTTCAATCTTGCATTTCCTGACCCAGAGTTGGCAGTCACTCTTCGTGTCTGGCCTACAACATAGTCCTCACTCCATCTGTTCTCTTCCAGGTTTTTGGCCTGTGTATCATCTCATCTCCTTTTAATTATCTTCTAACCCATCTCACCTCTACCATTTTGTTTCTATTTGCTTTTATTTATTCAGATGTTTCTTCCTCACTTTGTCCTATTTCATCTTTCCAAAAATGGAAAGTAAAATGTTGTAAAAGCAGCATTGCCTTATTCTGTCCTAAGATGTTTTTGTGCTGGTGGTTATCTTCACTCATACCTTCTTTTTGGAGTGCTTTTCTTTCTGTAAATGCAAATAATGCTGACCTGACGAATCTAGAAAACAAGTAAGTGAATATGAAACACTTGACCAAACTGTGTCTCTTGAGCTGAATGTAGGTTACTGCCACTTACAGTTCAGTGTTTGAACTGAGGCTTTTTCATGAAGTCAAATGCAGCTCTGGAATGATGTGGATACTGTTGGGTAAACATAATTAATTTCTGGCAGTGGGAGGATGAAGGTAGCAGGGTCTTTGTAGCTGTAGGGGTTTCCAGCTGCCTCTCTGTGTTCCTTTGCTTTCTGTGGGACAGGGAGGATGCAGTTATTTGATTAGATTTATACCAAACAGATTTGTCCCTTGTACAAGGGGAAAAAAATGAGTGAGCTATGGGAACTTTTCAGCCTCCTTGCTCTTGGTGGAGTCACTTGAGGAGACCTGTTCAAGAATCTCTGTTCATTTCCTAGTGTTAACAAAAGAGGATTAGGCTACTTGCTTTTGATTATTATTATTTGTGATACTGAAGGTCAGGTATAATATTTCAGCACAGTATAATTTTGGCTAGGAAAAGAAATTTTTTTTTGCTTTTGGTTTAAGAAATTATTCATGCATTAGTTACGTCTCACATTTTTTGGAAAATGATCTAATGAAGTTAAAACAACCGGTCTCAAATATTTCCATGAAGGATTATTTTTGTAACTGGTGGCCCATGTTAGATATTGCTAGTGGTACAAATTAAATTAGCATAAAATAATTCAGATGTGGAACATATAATTAAATTCTAACTTGCCAAACTCTAGTGTGGGAAAGAAACAAAGAAACTAGTACATAAATAAAGGCATATTTATGAAGCCTTATGCTTGGTGCACACTGTAATTTTAACATCAAAACAGTACATATTCAGTTTAGCTTTTAACATTTTAACATTAACTTTGAACATTCTAATATTTTTGTAAATTATTTCTTCTGTATTTTGTGCAATGCAAATAATATAAATTTCCAAGTAGGAAAAATGTCTTTAACAGTGATTTCTACTTTCAGTTTTGTGGTATATTGCGGAAACAGAGCAAGGCAAATCAGTTTGGACCTAATTACCAGTTGGTATCCCAGTATAGTCAGTTGAATTGGTGTATTTGATATCTTCTGAATTACTTAGAGGACACAGCTGTGGTGACTAAGTGGGTCACTCCACTCATTAATTGAGGGGCAACTGTCTAATATTGTCCGTTGTGCCACTTCACAGCCTGTCGCTTTCCAAACTGCCCCCTGGCAATAGAGCTCCGCAGGGAAGCCATCAGCCTTCTCATGTTGGAATGATGTTCAAGAGACATGTGCCTAATTTGGGTAAAATGAATAAAAGCACAAAGAAAATTGTGAAGATGGCAGTGAAATTTAAAGCAATTTATTATGGTACAAGATTATAGGACATCCCTGCTAGCTCTTTCTTTTCTTCTGATATGCCCAGATTTGAGAAAGGGAAAAAAAATCAACAAAACCACAACAAAACAGAAACAAACAAGCAAACAAAAAAAACCCTACCCAAACCTGTATAAAATTACTATTTTTATTTAAAGTCAAGAAACAGTAATATCTTTGTATTTTACTGTTATGGCCTTACAGTGGCAAGTTTAATTTCAACTTTATAGCAAATAAACCCTCAAGGGCCATTGCATAGCAAAACAGATGTTTTTAAACGTCCAGAATATCATGTTAAATCTTACTTTTGAGTTAAAATCTCTGCATCAGTGCTGGTGGTATACATTAGCCCAGTTTGAATCAGGCATTGCAGCAGGAAATGTATGAAGACTATATTTTTGAATATTGTTTTATGTCTTCTTGAATTATTGAATATACAGTTTTGTCTTTGTTGATGAGTATTAGTAAAAGTGCTTAATAAAACATCCTTAATTATCTTATTTAATTAAAACAGGCCTGTCCAAGTTCTTGTCAAACAGAGAAAAGGTTATGTTGTAGCAGTTTATACAGGGGCTGGATAACAGAAAAGCCGTATCAGGTTTGCCATGTTGGACGATCATTTAGAAAACAAATTAAAATATGCTCGGCCCCATAGCACTCAACTCACTTTCATTCTTTCCTTTGACAATAGAAGAACTTTTCAATGTTGTAATTGATCACAGAGTTGTTAGGGAGCTTCTCAACATCAGTGGGAGAACCTTGCTCTCAACATCAGTGGGAGAACCTTGCTCTTTTGAAGACATTGGGTAACAGGCTATGCTGAGTATCTGCCATCCATTCAGGAATGTCACAGATTGTAGATAATTTGTAACTAGGTCAAAGAATTTGCTAGTTCCACCTATTAAACCCCTTCCAGCTCCAGCAGAGCTCTAGTATGAGGCAGCTGTGCTCTCCTAGGTAGGATAGCATGGGCCAAGTCCTGCGGACAAAATCTCAATCCCTAAAAGAAAAAACTGAAGGTACCTTGCAGGTTGAAATAGGGAACTGACAAGAGTGCAGTGAATTAAAAAGCCAAGCTCTGAAATATATTGCTGTGTTTCTTCATCAGGCAAAATAAATATGAAATATTATTACTGTTTGGCAGTGGCATTTCCTCACAGCCTCCATGTTTCTCCCATTTTGAAGCTATCACAAAAGTCAATTAAAGTTTCTTGAAGCAGCCTATTTCTCTTACTTGAGAGAAGCATTTGAAAACATCATAGTTAATTGATGGCAATTTCTCAATTGTGTTTTTGATAAGAGAATGACAGTGAGAAATGCCTAATGCTTATTTTGAATTCAGGAATGCGGATGTGTTGTCAAATTAAGCATTAACACATCGCACTCATGTTATTCTTGGGTATTGTTTTGAATATATTATGTACGTGACCTTTGGAGTTGTTCACTCAGAACCAGCAAAGAGGTGGTAGCTGAGTGGGACTCTTCCTGCAGCGTGCTCTGCATTTTTCTATAAATGTCTCTATCCCAATAGTTAAGAGACACGGCATGTAGCTGGTGCTAATAGCAGCTTTCAAGGGTGCAGTGAGTGAATTAGCTGCAAAACCAAAAAGAGATTATGAAGGTTAAGTAAAAAAACCTTCAGACTTTATTCCCCACCTCCTCTGCAGTGTAATTTATTGTTCACTACAGTATTTTTTCCCTAATGGCTGTGTAACGAAATCAAGCTAGTGCGGTTATTCCACTTTCTCAGTATCAGAGGTTGCATCCCATCACAGACTGCAGTAACTTCCAACTATTCATATACCTGTAAATGGCTTTTCTTTAAATCTTTCAGAGAGGTAGTGAAAAAGATTTAAGAAGTAAGTTTAAGAAGATAATATATATGATTTCTTGTGCTTCATGTTCGCTGTGAAAAAGGCAGACTGTAACACTCCCTTGTGAAACTGGTAGTAGTTCTAGTAGGAGCTGGGAAAGCTCTGAGAGTCCAGTGTGAGGATTAACTTAGTTTTTTCAGAAGTGCCTCAAGCATGACACATAGCAGGGATGAATCTCTTTGGCCCTCTTGCTTGGAGTTGCTTGTTCCCCATCATGTGAGTATTGCCTTCCTCTTCTGGAAGAGGAACATAGACTCTGAAAAACACTTCTCAGTACAATTGCTCTTCTGAAAGGCAATTGGTGAACACTGGTGTCATTAGTTAGAACGCTAATGCCCAGACCTAGTAGTTTGGGTCCTTGTCTGTATAAAATTATATGGGCAAATGCCTTGAGGAAGAAATTGTGCCATAATTATGGTTCTTTGAATTACGATGTTATTTATGGTCTGTGGCCTAGTAGCATCAAGTCTTCGGAATACTTGTTGGCTTTTACATCAGGACGTCTGTGAGCCCTTCACGTCATGCTCTTAAGGAACAAAACAGAACACTTGAAGCTGAAGGACAGACCTCAAGTTGTACTGGTGGCAGCCTGAAGCTGCGGCCTTTCAGCTTCATCCACTTAGAATGCAGGAGAGCCATCAAATGAGATCATGTTTCTAATGCATCTGAGAGGGCAATTGTGAGGTAAATAAAGGTTTCTTTCAATGCTCCTGCTGAGTTTCTAACTAGTTTTAGACCAGAGGAAAGTACATAGGTGCCGGAGCAAACCCAGGTAGAATTAGGTCACCTTCCTTTCTCTCTGTGCATGCACCTGTCTGTTGCCACTTCACGTTATTTCAGCCCTGCTGCTCCCGCTGTTATTAGTGCAGAGCTTGTGGAGGTTCAGTGGAGGTGCCCAGGTGAGCTTTAGGGATAGCAGGTGAGTTCCTGTGCTGCTGCAAAAGCTGGGAATGCTGTGTACATGGGGGAGGTGAACCCTGGTAAAGCTGACCACCTGCAAAGCGCTGTGAAATACTAGACAGTGAACCTACTGCGGAACGATTTTGTCTTCCCAGTGTCTGTAATTAGAAGAAGTGGAGACTCTCAGCATTTTCTGTTGGAATATGAATTTCAGGCTCATTGTCTTCTAGCAGTGTTTTGCTACATGAGCCATTAGTTAGGGCCATATGTACTTGAATACAATTAGTGATGCTTTAAAGGGTAAAGCAGTGTGTTCTGTGCAGGAATGCTTGCTAAAGATGGTGGAGCGTAGAGTAAAAGCCATGCATGCTCCTCTTGCAAAATAATTTTTGTTACTTACTAGAGACTGGTCAATCTGTAAAGTAAATTCAGTATTACCAAGCATGCCTTTGGTCAAGCTTGAAAAGGAGAAAAGCTTGCTTTACATGCCTGCTTTTTTTGGCTATGAATTTCCTATCTTCAGCAGGTCTTTTTGTGCTGGATTCTGGTCTAGTGTGTTTAAATTTATTAGGGTAGCTCCCTTATGGAATTCTTAAAATGTACTTCAGTGACCAGTTGTATCCACTGTGCTTTTGTTGTGGCTGTTGGCTATTCCTAAACCTAACAGATGGCATTTGCTTAAACTGACAAGCTGTGGGATAGCCAAGCATTACTAATAAAACCTATCACATGTTAAACTTGACCTGACATTAATCAAGTTTTGAATGCTACAAATGATTCATGGATAATAATTAGTCTCTTGATCATATTAGTGAACATCAGTCTCACATTGCTGCCATTATCTGCTTTCATTCTTATAGGGAACAAATCCATTGTGGTAATTAGGTGGTTTTAATGTCTTTTGAGCCAAAATGTTCTGTATGATTAACTTGGCAGAGAGGTTATTTTTAGTCTTTCAGTATGATTGATTTCAGAGCTTCTAGTAAATTAACAAATTGAAAGGTTTTCCATAAAATAGTATTTCATAAAAAGTATGTAGGTTTTTAATTTTATCAACTGAGAAAACTCCTGTGTGTCTTTACGCAGTGATTTGGTATAATTTTCATCACAGTATGATTCAGCTGTTGCCACAGATAACACAGTTCAGAGTAGCAGTAATTTTGCTAAACAGATGAACCTTTGGAGTTTACTTTTATTTGTTTAGTTCTGAGTTACTGGTTAACATCCAGTGCTTTCAAGCTGTACATATTCATACAGGCAGCTTTTCTCTGTTTACATCTTGAATTAGCATCTTGAGCGGATGGCTGCATGAAAGCTAGGAGTTGAGCTTTGAGCATAAATTTTTTTCTAAGGGACTTTCATCCAGTTTGAATTACATACTGATTTTACAGCAAAAGAGCATGAAGTTTCTTTTTAAGTAATGAGCAAGTGAGAAGTTTATACTTTTGTGTTCCTTGTGCTGTTAGGGCAGAGTAGATAAGTAGATAATTTCACTGGTTTACTTGAAAATGTAGCAGTTATTTTTCAAAATATGTTTGTTCTTAATTAGCATATACAACTTCTTTAAATAATTACTTCGATGGGAGTTCAGTTTTTAATTTAGTTTCTACAGTTTTTGATCTTTCTCTTCCTTTATGCATATTTTTAGGCCATTAGCGTGGGCCAGGAAATATTTTGTAACTTTGTGATTTATTTTTTTTTTTAATGCTTTAGCTTAAAAATCTTCAGTATAAGTTGTGGATTTGTGACTGTACTCTCAGCTATCGTGCTGCATTTCCTTTCTTGCCTTTTGTTGCTTCTTTCCCAGCAAACAAAAATTCAAGATCTTTGAGATAAATACAGCCAAATACAATGAATAATTGAGGATGCATAATAGAATTGGGCTATACCCTGCTGTAAAGATACACTTCAACTGATGCTGGCTTTATCTCATTTATTTCGCATAAGGTAGCATATCATATTTTGATTTGGAAATGAGATTAATGTGAAGGAAAGAGGATAATGTTAAATTATTGAAAAATCTACTCAAACATTTTTATAGGTGATTTGGAGGCAAACATGGAATCGTGAATGAGAGACAGACTACTTTTGTTTTTGTGAGGGAAGTAAATGCTAATGTTGATATGCTAGTTGTAGCTTCTGGAATTACAGGGTGCAAGCAGAAGTATTGCCTTGTGTGGCCGTGAGCTAAGTCACACTCCTGAGACCATGGCTGTGATTTCAGGACCTTCACCATTACTTGGAAGGAGCTACTTTGAGTCAAGCAGCCAGTTGTACCAGTTGTAATGAGCCATTGTAATGGTGAAATACTTGGCAAGTGTGCGTGTATCCAGAGATCTCCTTGAAAGAAGAATCCTCTGGAGGAGAACAGGGAGTGCATTTTTTCTTGCTGCTGTGGCCCTTCTGGAATTTTCTGTCTAGTCTAGCAGGAATGGTTTCACTTAAAAAAAATTATAACTGTAAATTTAGAGGAGGCTTTATTGAAATGTTTGAAGAGTTATCTCTGCTTTTTTTGTGAAATGCTTGAGATGTGAAGCTTCTTTCTTTGCCCAAAAAGTCTCTAAGAGATGTCTTTGTCAGTGTCTAAGTAGAGAAACAAGGAAGAAAAGTTGGAGGAAAAAATTGCTGAGAAATAGGCATTAATTTTTTAACTGCTCATGCAATACCTGATTAGAACAATTGAATGAAGATTGTGGTTCTCCATCACAGCATGCTGTAACTTGAGACTGCACAGTGATCTAAGAAATTACTTGGTACTTGAGCGTATCACTTGAAGAGGAACTTAAAATATGCATGAGAGCAGAGGTTTTCATCCTCATAGCTGCCTGAAAGTTAGTCTGAGCTGGTGATCAGTCTGTGTCTGGGTTTGGGCAGGAAGCAATGGAAGCAATGGAACTGCCAGAGGTACATCTTTGATCCTCTCCCATCTCCCCACTGTTAATTTGCACAAATTTTGTTTAGGTCAGCTGTTTTACTTCAGATGCTAATGGTAGGATGCTAGGTGAGGTGAACAGTATCCCTGAGTGTGAAAAGATAAAAGTCTGTGTGGATTCAGCTTGATTTTTCTTTTTTTGTTTTTATCACACACACCCCCCCACACCCCCCCCCCCCCCCATTTTTCAGAAGGTTTGTGCTCCCTTTAGTTCCCAAAATTGTGTATTCCCCGGGGTCAGTAAGCACTATTTTGACAGTTGTGCCATGCATTTGTAGTAATTTCGGTCAATGAACCAAAATCAAAACTTCTTTTAACATTTCATTTTGGGGTCTATTTCTCTTAAAATGTTAATTAGCTTACTGTTATTTGTGGAAAGTTTGAGATTATGAGTTGTAGTTTTAAATAATATATGAAACCTTCCTCCCTCCTTCCTTCCCCCAAAATATTTGATCATTTGGTGTTTGATGCTTTTTTGCTCTGAGACTGAAAGCAGCTGTTTAATTCTTGTTACCTTCTCTGCTTTCAGAAGCAAACCAAACCAAAAAAGAAACAATGCTGAAGGACAGAGGGAACTGGGAAGATTCTGGGGAGAAGGAAGGAGCAGGGACTACAACCGTAGCTTTCAGGGACCAGCTCCCTCACCTGACATTAAGCTCCATTTAATAATATTTTCTAGAATTGCACAGTAGTCTGTGTGTCATCTGGAAGGAAGCTTATACCCCACCACCAGCATGTTTAATTCTTTTCCAGTAGGCTTCCTTTTCAAAATGTAATATTTGAAAGCTGAAGTTTAGAATGTTAATTGCACTGGATAATGTCTCTATCATTGCCTGTTAGTGACTGATTTATTTTGGGAAACGTGATAGCTGGGATAAATCAGTGCCAAACTGATTTTGTATTATTTTCACTTAAGTGAACTTAACATAGAAGTTCTTTAGTAGCATTTCTTATGCCGTTCAAAATGGGCTTTCTGAATATATTACATAGTAGGCTCTTCGCAATATATTTTTCTTCTACCCATGACAAGGGAGATCCAGATTTCAGTTCTCATTTTTACATGGAAGAGTTCGAAATAGGTATGTTAAACAGGATTATTTGTTTTGTGTGTTTGTGGGTTTTTTGTTTTTTTTCTTTGTTTTAAACTGATATCCAAGGATGCTACTCAATAGAAATACTGGGTTTGTAACACAAATCTTAACCTGGATTTATGATTCATAGATCCTTTCTTTAGAGACTTCTGTATGTAATGAGATGAGTTCTTTTTGATGTCATGCGTTAGCAAAAATATGGTGAAAACACTTATTTCAGTATCAGACACATTAAATTCAGTTAAACCACTGTACATTTGAAAGCCTTTGTACCTCCCACTTCAGATGTAAATATTTTTCTGGGATATCTTGATTACATCAGCAACTAGTGTTAAAGGAAATAATTATTATATTAAACTTGGGCAATTAAGACCTCATGAAAGAGTGTATACCGATTTGAGATGGGGCTATTGAGGAGGTTGTCATATAAAAATAGAAAAAATATAGAAACAAATTAATGTAAAAATAAAACAGGAGTTTTATTTGTTAAAATAAAAAATTATTTTATTAAAGAAGGAGTTTTGAAAGCAGAATAGTCCATCTCTTTTCAAGAAGCATGAAGAAAGTGCCAGAATAATTATTTACTTTTCTAAAAGGTGGTTATTGGTGCTGGTAACTGCTGAATCTTTTTCTGGAGACTGTATAATAACTTTAAAGAATCTGCAGTGTCTGTACAGAGATTTATGAAATCAGGTCTGTAAAACTTGACAGTTGTCAGGATGTGAGAATTACTTTGTAGTCTGATGGTAAGGGTTGAAATCCAAGCCAGGGAAGAAGTTGGCTCTGTGAAGTTAATAATGATAGTATGCTCATGTTCAAAGCTGTTTCACATTCTTGTAATTGACAGCTTGTTTGGTAGTTTAATTGTAATTAATACATTTGATTAAAGTATGTTCCCTTTCACTGTGAGTGAACAGGTAGATGATCAGCAATTCGAAGGCAACTCTGAAAACCTGCTTAGGGACTGGTGCAGCCAGAGTTGCTCTAGCTTGACTTTAAACTGAATGAAGCATATAGTAGTTCTGAAAAAGCAAGGAAAATGGATATATATTTGTCTTGTATTATAAAATACAGGTGGATTTCCAAGTATTTCAATAGGCTAATAACCAGTACCAGTTTTGAATCAGAAGTATGGAAAAAATGGTTAGGAATATTGTGACGTGGCAGATCGATAATAGCTGTGTGTGAGGACCTTAATTAAACTATTTTGTAGAAAGTCAGTATGACTTTGCAGAGTCATTATTATGTTTTGGAATCTGTAACTCTCACAGCATGTTGTGTTTCCATGAGTTTGGGTTTTTGGGGGGGGGGGTTGTCTTTTTTTTTTTGTAAGTGGGACGAAAAGGCACAGAAGTACCTGCCAGACTTACTTTATTAATAAAGTAACATCTGAAATTTTATCAGATTCATGTGGCTTGCCTTAGAATTATTGGAGCATTAATGAAAGCATACTAGGATTATGTGGAATCTGCATGCACCTAAATTTTCTCCTCTTCCTGCTGGAGGAACCAAGTGATTCCTTTGTTGATAAGTATAGAGAGAACTCTAAAGCGTGATTTTTCAATTTACCCACTCAAGAACTGCTGACTCATTCAGTGTTCCAGCAAAATCAGGTTTAGCCAGGGTTTTAGTGCTGCTTTGGTGGCATACTGCTGCTCCTCATCTCAGTGGTTAAAGAGCAAGGAGAAATCCTGTTATTCGTCATACAGCCCCACTCATTCTATGCTATTGTACCATTCTTTTTATTAGAGAAATAGTATGAGATGTAGCAATATTTTTAAATTTGATTTAGTTAGAAAGTAAGAAGGGAAAGGTTTTAAATATGAGTAAATATTATTAGCATACAGTTTATGGTGATGTTCACGGTGAAGCAGGAAGCTGCAAGAACTGAACAAAGGTGTTCACAGGTGGAAATAGATGCCACAAGGCTACGAGGAATAGCATGCCGGAAGAATTGGCTCACATGCATCATTTACGTATCTTTTATAAAATGTCATTGAGATGCATTGCATTTTGTCTGATCCCTGGCAGTCATCCCAGCCAAGCAGGTGTGCCATTTATCATGGTGCTGATTAAGAAAGACTGCGCTGTTCAAGTTAACTAGAAATTTTAACATCTGTGGAAAGTTGAAGATAATTTATTTTAAAGATGAACCATTATATCTGCATTTTAAATTCATAAAAACAAAAACCTGATATGTCAAACATTCCTTTTCTATTCATTCTCCGATCATTCCAAACCTTTTGCAGCATCCAATGGGTACATATTCTGCTGTTCACAAAAAACCTCTAAATAGTTTAATTCCTAAGAAGATGTGTACACATTTCTCTGGAGAAACTCAGGGAAAAATTCCATTCCTTCCCCCAGATTGCTAATCCTTTCTAGTAAAAACTCCATTCTACAGTGATCAAATACTTGTAACTGACCTAATGACAGTGAGAGCAGCATAGCTGAGGGTGAAAAAAGAATAACAGGGAGTACAAAGAAGTTTAGTTATCTATTGAGGTTTGTTCTGGTCTTAAAATCCTTTTGTCTTTGATAACTAATTGTCACTTGGGAGATGTCTTAGTGAGAAACTGGGAACATCCAAAATAAGAACAAGATCAAGTCTGAAACTGAGTGTCACTTTATAATTCTGGTGAAGCAGTGAAAGAAAAGGATTACCAGTATGTAGTTTTGAAATGGTAAATTTTGAATTTACATTTTCCTCCCCATTTATGAAGTTGTAATAGTGCTTTAATGTAGCTTTCTGAAACTACATGTAGACCAGAGTGGAAAGGGCTGCAGGTAAAACAGTGCATGATAATAATTTTATGCTTTACCCATGTGAGTTACATTCCAAATTAAAAGATTGTTTACGTATTCTTAAGTTGTATTTTGGAAAGAGTAAATGCAGTTTATGTAAGCTCTGACACCGAAGTAACTGTGTCCTTAGATTGTTGTTCCTTTAGGAACTTTAAATAAGCAGAAACACAGATGACTGGTTTCTGTTTGCCACTTTGGTTAGTGCCTTTTAATAAGATAGGTAGAAATATATTGCAGATACAGTCTCAGCTAATTTGAAGTTCGTATTTTATTTTTAAAGTAGTATTATGATCATCAACCTTCAGAGAGAGGCTTTTTGAAATTGAATTAACTCTTTTTTTAATTTAATGGAATCTTTCACATGTGTTTTTGTAAGTATGAGTCATATTCTTATTACAGATTTCTCACTGGCGAGTCAGTTTTGGAAACACAGAGTACCCTTGCAAGTGATCCACAGAAGACTTAGCTTGTGTAGAAATAAAAAAACCCCCCATATTTAAACTTTCTGACATCTGTTTAAAAATTTTCCCAGTTTACTCATTGCTCTGATGAAGCAAAGGCTAACAGCAAATTTATGAAAGAATTTGGGATTATTTTTTGTTGTGGTGGTTGTTATTTTCTGTAGACATCTGGTAGAGGATGCATTACGCTGTGAGCCTCAGCTGGAAATTTCAAAATGATAACAGGGCAAATGCAAGCTACAGCTTCAAATTCCAAATGTGGGCTTTCTCTACTGAAAAATAGTTTTTTGATGGATGATTTCTTACTCGGAATCAGATATTCTTAAAGTATTTTACCCCTTGAGAGTATTCTCTTAAGAGTGTGTTTTTTCAGTTAAATTGTATCCAAAAGTTTAATAGTGGAAGCTGTATTTGTCAATGCAGCTATAAGCATAAATATGCTAATGATTATGTGAATAAGGACAAAGCTAGGGGGTTTTATATCAAAATGATCAATTATTCTATGCAAACAATTACAGGTTTTAAGTGAAATATCATTTTATATTGTTACTGTTTGAAATATTTGACCATCAGGCTTTTTGATCCATAGAAGAGGTAAATGCATTACTTTGAGTTGCACAGCTCATATTAAGACACAAATGTTGTTTCTCAACTCCTTTCATACTTTTGCCCTTTACTGACTTAATTTGAATAATTTAGTCAGTGGTCACTGAGTGAAGTTGCTCTATGGGAAGGAAATAGTGTAAAATCAGCAATCTAGAGCAAAATTTTGCTTTTGAAATGGACTGTGATTTACTGAGTTCTGTATTTTCTATCTTTTATGACTGTGTGATTACTTCTACAGCAGAGATTTTTCCAAATGTTAGCAACAACAGATTCTTCATCTCTACAGCAAAACATAAATTGAAATTAATAGAAATGTTTTGGTTCTCCTAATCTTTTACTATTACTTGTCACTTGTAGTTCTCTTCAGTTATTTGCTTTTCCTTAGGCAAGTCATAATTAAACATGGAAGCATATCATCAATTCTCGTAACTGTGGACTAGCTGGTTTCATTAGTTTATTTAATTACATTTTTTTTCCTCTGGTAAATGCATCTTGATGGATGTGTTGACCTCCATATGGAATTCACAATCTTTGAAAATATAAGGCAGAATATTCAAGATCCAAATGAATGCACACAGTTGTTTTACAGTAGTGTAGCTGTGTTTTACTGGGTTATGCTCTTGTTAGGGAGTCTGCCAAACATGAGTTTTGAATGATACCCTGAAATATTTTTCAGTACATAGTTTCAATCTAAAGTCAGATTCAATCTTTTGCATGTTAAAGTGGTAGATGTGTTTTCTAATTTGGCATGAATGTCTGTGGTGTCCTTTTATCGGAATTGATTTTATTTCCTCTTTTAGTGTATCAAATTATCGTGGTTTCTTAGTATTTCCTTTTGGACAAAGGCATTTTCCTTAAATAGAACTGTAAGAATTCGCCTCTCTGAAACTTGTTTCAGCCTCAAGTGTTCTTTGGAAAAATGACAATTTATTGAAGGTTTCTCTGTTGACATTTCCCAAGCTCTAATGTTAAACCATCAATAAGCAGTTTACCAGCAAACATTGCAGTAGTAGCATAAAATCTGCTTTGATGTGCAATCTTCTAAGTGAAATACTTCTGTATGCTAAAAAAGATTTCTCTTCTTTTTGTTCTACAGCTCCTGGAAGGAAGCTTTGCCAGAGAAGTTAGCCACGAGGTGGATGGATTGATTTTTCAGCCTACAGGAGTAAGTAGCATAAACATGGATTTCTCTCCCTTCACTCTCCCCCTCCACTCATCCTCTCATCTGCTACCTAATCTTTCTTTTTTTTTTTTTTTGGTCAGGGTTATTTTGCAGTGTTGATTCTGATTTTTCCAGTTCCTCACGCTACTTAAGTTCAATTGGTTTCTGCCTTAATCTGTAGTCTGTGTGACTTTGGAATAATCCATGATGGTAGTTTTCAGGAATCAGCTCATGGGTTTTTTTGCGTGTGTGCTGTGAAATGCTGCTAAATAAGGATTTTTCTGACTGCATGAGTTCTGTGAATCTTTCAAGCGTTGATTTGAAATCTTGGATTAGTTTTCTTTCTCAAGGATGTGCACATCAAAAATTTAGTAACATTAGTGACTCATGTTGTTTTAGTTCAGTTAAGGCATGATGTAGTTCTGAGCCATGTCTGTCAGTATAAAGGTATAAGACTGGCTAGGGAGAAGCCACCAGAAGAACTGCAGATAACCAGGAAAAGTAATGTAAATTGTTTTCAAGCAGGAAGGGTGGCTTTAAAGGAAGTTAGTTGCTTGGCCTCGTTCATCCTGATATGGATCCTCTTGACTCAAATACAAAGGGTACACTGCAGTGTTATTGTGTATTGGCATAGATAGTGACTGTAACATCATTCACGTTGACTTTTCTTAGCTTATAAAACAAGGAATTGTTTCTGATTCACATATGACAGATATTGTTACCTTTACAGTTACTCACAGAAAACAGTTGTATTTAGTTTTCCAGATAAATCCATTTTTTTTCTGGTCTACTTCCTATACTGCAGATCTTAGCAAGGGTGGATACACTTCCATCTGGAAAGAAGACTAACCTTTCTATTCTACTGCAAGTTCTACATCAGCTAACCACAAACTAATTGAGCAATTATACTGCATACACCCTTAGTTAGTTAGTTATTATAAATATATAGCTATTTCCAATTCAAAGCAAAACTACTAAGGTAAAGAAAATTTATACTTTCATAAGAAGTCCTGATTATGTCTTAGAATGTTGTTAAAATTTAAAGCAATTGTAAAGACTTATTAGAACTACTTTCCTGATTATTAGAGCTGCTTCAACTAAATTTGAACTTACCTTTTCTAGTTGAAATGAAATTACTGAAGAATGTGCCTCTTTGCTGATGTTACAGAAAATTAATATTTGATATTTTCTGTTTCTGAAACTTGCGTTTTCTGATTTAGCATACTGAGAAATTTGTAACCCAACAAAATACAAATTTTCTTGCGTAAATGCTTATGAAGTTTCCTCATCTTTAAAATATGTGATAGATTTGTTTAGTCTAATGTTCAAATTTCAGTATTAGTTCAGGATTTATGGAATTTAATTTTGTTGCATCTGTTATTAAATTGATTATCATGGATTAAGCAATGTGCAGTTTTCTCAATGGCTTTTGTAGTTGGGAAAATGTAAATCATATATTTAGAGCAAAAGAAATGGTTCTATACATATTAATTGGGAAATAATTATTAAAGCTGGTTAACTGAAAAGGGTGAAGCTGATATAGATAGCTGATACTGCTTTATTATTTTATGTGGTATAGAGGACATAAATTAAAAGGCAACAATAGAAGGGCAGCAGAGTTTAACAGTGTATAATGATCCCTTGAGGATACTAAGTGAACTAATTTTTCTTTTGGTATTATAGTTGCAGTTATATGTATGACATATTACACCTTTTCATAGAGGTAGAAAACTATTGTTGGCTGTAGTAGAGGTCTGAATTTTCATCATCGTAAGACCTTTATAAAACCAGTTTATCTCAAGCAAAGAGACCATGCATATCCAGAAAAAACCAATTCTTAACAGCCATTGTTATTGATGTATTCTATCTTGTGGAAAAAGAGACAGATAGAATTCATGCTGAGTTTTAGAAGATCAGCAAACTTAACATCTTCTGGGAGCTCCTGAAGTCTCATGTGCATTTTAAGGAGGGGAAAACAAGTAGGCAGGAATTGGAGCAAAAACACAAAGAAGAGTAAAGTGGCAGTGGAAGATGATGAATGGAATTTACAGACAGGAAGGTCTGAAAGCTTTTTCTGTGTTTTGTGGGGCATTTTTTTACATTTATATGGAGATATTCCTTTGGTCTTAGACACAGGCATTTAGACCTGAGTATATGGATGTATTCCCCACTAGCTATAGGCAACACTGGTACCGGAGTCAACATGGATGGAGAAAGAATATTTTGTTGTTTTGAAGTTTGGTTTAATTCTCACTTACAGTAAAAATCAATATACCTGACATTATTTGTGAATAGGAATTACACTTTTAGCTTCTAAGAGCTCTGGGGTTTCTTACTTTCCTAATGGGTTCGATGAGATTTGACATTAAGTGCCCGTAATCTGTTCAGTTTTGAGAAATTGGCGCTCTTTAATGAAAAGGGATTTGTTAAAAAGTTTTACTACCGAATCTAGGGTTTCAGTTAGCTACAATAAGGTTTATTTTCTTCTGTTAGTCTTCCTATCTAAGCTCATATTATGAATAGCGAAGTTTTTGTACCGAAGCAGAAATTGTTTTGCACTGTGATTGGTGATGGTGGAAACAACATTATGGAGCAAGGAGATGTTTTCTGCTTGTGCAAGTTAGCTTATTTTGCAAGGTCATGCAAACTGAACATTATTATTACTAATTCGCCAGGTACTTGAGTTACATATGTTGGTTATTGTTCAGGGTATACAAATGCCTTAATTTCGTAATGACAATTGAAAGGCAGTGACCAAGGCTTCCCTTCATCTTCTCCTTTTCTCCCTTTTCAGAGACTGAAAGCTTTCACAGATGATAAGAGCATGTTTAGTGAAAGCGATGGAGGGTTTTGTCTCATTTACGATTTAAGAATGCTTTGTAGGTGATGTGATATGTGCTACATAGGCCCCCCTATGTTGCTTCTCCATGAGGCTTCTTTTACCTGCATCATTTTCTGTTCATTTAAGATGCTACCGATACAACTTCCTTAAGGCTAAGTCAACTCCATTCCATCTAATCAACTTTGTGTTTCCTCTACCTGTAACAGGTTTCCTCTACCTGTAACAGGTTGGCAGGGCAGGGACTGAAGATAAATGCTAATTAGGAGGAGTGAAACAGGCCAGCAGAAAAATTCATGGGCAGGGGTGTCAGCCTGGGATCCTGCCCCAGAGAATGAGTGAATTAGTTTGCAAGTAAAAGCGAAACACCTTATTCACAGATTCTGAGTGCTCATGTAAAGACTGGAAGCTTTCAGTGCTTTTTTCTAAAAGGTTACTTCAAAATGCAAACAACTTCTTATATTTGCTTTAGAACACTTGTAGTTTGCAGCCTGTGTATTTTTAATGGAAATCTCAAAAATGGCCTCTTCTGATGGCAGAATTGGCTTTCTGACCAGCGCCCACTCATCAGAAAGATTACTTTTGTTATCTGCCTTGTAAATCATACCTTTGCTAGGTAGATCATACTATCTAATTTTCATGCTAGTAATATCTTGATTTCTGACTTTCTTGCTGGCTATTATTTTGCCTTGCTTAGTAGCAGGATGTAGGAATTATTTTCTTACTTAAGCAGCCTAAAAGAAGGCTCACTGGCCATCAGGAAGGCCTATGGACAGTTTTTGAGCATCCGTGGAAAGCTTGTATCAGAATTTATTCTCTTCTCTTCCATCTTTTTGCCTCCTGGGCTCTGTGATGTTTTTTCATTGGCTAAGGCTGATTTCTGTTTAGTGCTTTTCCATGCTATCATTTTGGATAAGGAATAAAGTCCAGTTGTGGGGGTTTGGGATTTTTCTGGAGAAGGAAGAAGGGCAGCTGCTGAGCTCTGTTCTTCTAAGATAAATGTTATTTTAAAGAATGGCTGAAATATTTAACACATAACTCTCTGTATTGAATGCTAACATAAAGCTAAGCCTCTAAAATGAAAGGAAAATAATGAACAGGTTTTATTACTGACTAACATTGCATGAGTTTTTAATACATCTTCCTTCCCCTACCTTGGCAGTCCTAGTCGTGATCTGAAATGCTTGGTTGCCTATTAATTATTTGTGCTGTTCCCACTGCCTAATAGACTGCCATTGTCTGGCATTGTAAAAGTTCACCCCAGATCACTGAAGTTAACACTGAATGAAATATCTCCAGAAGGCACCACCAAATAAAGTATCTCCAAATGGCCATGTTTTGTTTCATTAAGCAGTGCCAGTTTCTCCTAAATAATCCTGTATAATCGGTAAGCCTTTTCTTCCATAGTGTGCGTTTTATCAAAACATACATTGTGAATTTTTAAATGTGGGCCAAGTCAGTTGCTGGCATATTTCTGAAACTCAGACATCATGTTTACCAGTGATGGGACATCAATGTTAAATATTTCTATTTCAATAGCAAGGAGTGGCTTCAGATAAGTTCAGATATAGTCTAAATACCAAAGCTGACGTATGAAGGCTTGGGAAGAATCATATGATAACACAACTTTTTGATTCTAACAAATACAGACGTTTCTGGATTTAACTTTTTAATCTTGTAGTGATTCATATAAGATTTGAAGACAGTGGAATAGACTAGACTATTTCAGTTGAAAGGGACCTACAGAGATCATCTGTTCCAATTGCCTAACCGGTTCAGGGCTGACCAAAAGCTAACGCGTGTTTTTAAGGGCATTGTCCAAATGCCTCTTAAACACTGACAGGCTTGGGGCATTGACCACCCCTTTAGAAAGCCTGTTCCAGTGTTCAACCACCTTCTCAATAAAGGAATGTTGCCTAATGTTCAGTCTAAACCTCCCCAGACGCAGCTTTGAATTATTCCCAAGCATCCTGTCAGTGGATACCAGGGAGAAGAGATTAGCACCTCAATTCCTTAATATAGATGCTAAGGCAACCTGATGTTTTTTCATTAGAGTTTTCAGCAGAAGGGAAGAGAATTTGGAGAGAATAATTTTCATCAGTCTTTGTGTTGACCTGTGTTACGAAAAACTTTCATGTGTCTTTAGAATATCTCTTCGTTAAATGTGATTTCTTCTGTAAGAGGAATGTTCATGACTGACCCAGTTTTTAGTCGGGGGGGGGGGGCAGTTATCATATCAGCATGCACTTTCTGTGCTGTTGTAGGTTTTCCTTTAACAGAGAACTTGTTGTCAATCTCCTGAAATGCCACTGAGCTTTGCAACTCTTCTGCCTGTGAATAGTTGTTATATTCAATTTCCATGGCAATGTTTCTTGCAATTCATCTTTTAAATAACTAGTCATATTTCAAATATACCATTCTCTCATATGCTTTATGAACATACTCAAGTTTATTAGCGACACACAGTATTTGTTTGAGAGTTTTTGTGACTACACAAGTGAACTTTCTATAGAATCACAGAATGGTTAGTATTAAAATGTACCTTTTAAGGTCATCTACTTCCAATCTCCCTGCTATAGGCAGGGTCACCTTCCACAAGATCAGGTTGCTCAAAGCCCTGTTCAAAATGGCCTTGAACACTGCCATGGGTGGTGCAGCCACAACTTCCCAACCCAGGTGCAAGACACTGCACTTGGCTTTGCGCTTAAACTTCATGAAGTTCTCATGAGCCTACTTCTCAAGCCTGACAAGGTTCCTCTGGATCTGATCACTTCCCTCCAGCATACCATCAGCAACAGACAGCTTGGTGTCATCAGCAAGCTTACTGGGGGTGCACTCAGTCCAACTGTCCATGTCGCCTATGTTAAACAGCACCAGTCCCAATACTGGCACCTGAGAAGTGACAGCTGTCACTGGTATCCACTTGGACATTGAGCCGTTGACAGAAACTTCTTGAGTGTGACCATCCTGCCAGTTCCTTACACACTGAGTAGTCCAGCCATCAAATCCATGTCTCTCCAGTTTAGAGACAAGGATGTTATGCAAATGCTTTGCACAAGCCCAGGTAGATGATGTCAGTTGCTCTTCCCTTACCCACCAATGCTGTAACCCCGTCATAGGAGGCTAGCAAATCTTTCAGGCATGATTTGCCTTTGGTGAAGCCATGTTGGCTGTCACCAATCACCTCTTTATTTTCCATGTGTCTTAGTATAGTTTCCAGGAGGTTCTACTGTATGATCTTGCTGGGCACCAAGGTGAGCCTGACTGGCCCATCTTCCTTTTTTCCCTTTTTAAACATGGCAATTGTGTTTCCCCTTTTCCAGTCAGCAGGAATTTCTCCAGACTGACAGAACTTCTCAAATATTATTGATGGTGGTTTACCCACTTCATCTATCAGTTTCCTCAGGACCCACAGATGCATCTCATCAGGTCCCATGGACTTGCACACCTTCATATTCCTTAGATGTTCTCAAACCTGATCTTCTGCAGTGGGCAGTTCTTCCTCCAGTCCCTGCCTTTGCTTTCCGTGACAAGGGTGGTGTGGCTGGAGCTCTTGCTGGTGAAGACCAAGGCAAAAAAAGCCATTGAGTACCTTGGCCTTCTCCATATCCCGGGTAACCAGGTCTCCTGTTTCCTTCCAGAGAAGACACACATTTTCCCTACTATTCGTTTTATCATCTATGTACTTATAGAAGCTTTTCTTTTTGTCCTTGATGTCCCTGGCCAAATTTAATTCTATCAGGGTTTAGTTTTCCTAATGTGGTCCTTGGCTGCTTGGACAATTTCTGTGTGTTCCTCCCAGGCTACCTGTCCTTGCTTCTACCCTCTGTAGGCTTCTTTTTTGTGTTTGAGTTTGTCCAGGAGCTTCTTGTTCATTCATGCACGTCTCCTGGCATTCTTGCCTGGCTTCCTTTTTGTTATACCAATACAAGTATGACTTTGCTGTCTTGAGGGGATTTGTTTTTCTTTTTTTTGAATATTAGAAAACCAGATAATGAAGGAAAAAATGACGACAGAAATGCTGACTTATGATTTCCACTTACTTTCTGAGGAGCTATTTCACACCTCAGGAAATTTGAACATTTCTTACAGGCATGAATTCCTAGTGTCCATATTTCACAAAACATGACAAAAAAGGGAGGGGAGGAGGGAAAGTTATTAGTGATTATTAGTTCTGCATACAGTAAGGTAATAACGTAGGAAAAGTTTTTCTTGTTTAACTTTCTGCTGTTTGTCCTCTAGAACATTTAGAGATGCAAGTGTATGTGCTATTTGCCAAAACTGTTTAACCTGATTTCCTTTTCATGTTTGAATGGGTGTCAGGGCCTTGAGTCTGATTACCTAAGGAAAGTGTTAGTTCTAATTGGTGTGTTATCTCATTTGTTTGCTCCTGATCTATACCATCTGACAATCACAGATTTCTCAGGCAATGAATTACATTTATGGGAGCTATCTAAACAGGTTCTTGAACTTATATTGTGCCGTTTAATCTTCCTGCCTGCCAATGGCATTAGGCAGGAAAGATCCTTCTTACATTTTACAGTATGTGTACTAGTCATCCTCAGGATTGTCAGTTGACATTAATACGGTGGCTTCTGTGCATGTGTTATTTAGGAGAAGAAAAAAATGTTCTTTTCTGAGTGCTGCTGTTGTAAATGTTGGGAAAATAAAGATGTATTTTATATTAGGAGAGGCAGAGTCATCATCCATAAAGGCTTTCAAATGTGATTTTTGTGTAGCTTCTTTGTCTCAAAGCTAGATGCCAAGGAGTTTGTTGAGAGCACTTGCTTTTGTGCTTCCAGCTATGTCAAATTGCATATACTTTCCAACTAAGTTAAATATATAAATGTTAGGAATATATACTGTAAATGTGATATTCAGGTGAGAATCAAAGCAGTCGTTCAGTTTCTGCAAAATGTATTTGCTTTTAAGAGTGTAAGTCTGTATTCCAGAAATTATATTAAATTATATGTGTGGTGGATCAGCTTTGGAAAACAAATCTCTTCTGTGGCTGCATAGGGAGGTCTGAAGAAGTTTTGCTTTGAATCAGTGAGAACTCTTTACTGAATCATCCGAGTTAATTCAGCTCTTGATGCTTAACGTAGGTTAATGAAGTGGTCAGTTGTCTCCATGGCAGTGTTCCTACTCTTCCTAAATTTTACAGTAGTCTTTCTGGGATTGAGAATTTGGTAGATCAGGAATAATTTGGAAAATGGAAGATATAGTGGAAATTATTTTGTCAACACTCTTTTTTCTTTAGATCCTAGAATAGCTATCAATAAACAGAATGCCTCTTGTATGGTTCCTCTATACTCTTTCTACCAAACTGAAAAGATTTAGGAAAAAAAGAACTGGAATAACTATCTTCTTGTGATGGTTTTCTCCCAGTACTGCTTCCTGTGCATGCCAGAACAAGACAGCCAGCAGTTCCTTCATAAAATGTTTGTATGTTTTATTAGTCAGGAGCACAGTAGTAAAGCAAAAATAGTGGTTTGTATGAGGATAAGGCAGAATGTTTAGCTAGATCTTCATCCTGCTGTTTTAGGGTAAGAAGTAGCCCAGCATTTGTGAAGTGACCTATATATCCAAGATTTGGGAAAGCAGGGTTGCTTTCAGAGGGGTGATGACACTTGCACCGTGGTATCTGCATGGTCAAAACAGCTAAAGATATTTTCTTTAAAAAGCAAAATTGTTTGTTCTACATTACCCTCTTATTCACAGTTTGAAATGTTTACTGGGCTATTTTTATTATAAATAGCAAGTGTGAAAATGAATGATCAATATCACAAAAGGGTAACTGAATTTTGGTAGTTATAAAAATGTCTGTTAGGTGCTAGCATGTATTATCAGATAAATCTTTGAAGGTAACTGTTTATTTGGTGGCAACACATTTAAAGTAATCATATGCACTGTATTGTGCAGAACATACCTTGCAGGTATGCTCTGCAAGGTTAGAGGTTCCTGTGGAATAGTATTCTGTCTTGAGGAGGTACAACACAACACAGTTGTGATAATTCAATCTTATTTTGGCTGCCAGTAACTTTAGTTTCAGTTGTAATTGTACTTCCTGTTCCATTTATCAGTTCTCCTAGTCTTTCTGACATTCTGAAAGGGAAAATGAGTAGAATTCTTAGCTGGAAATATCCCAGATTAACAAAATGCAGATGTGCTGTGCGCTTTGAATTGTTTGTTAAAACCCAGTACACTTGTTAAATCCTATTTAAAAGTTTTGACAAGTTTGAACTGACAAACAGTAGGTTGCTTCTTTCCAAACACTGATCACTAGAAATCCCAGGAACGTCTTGTATCTGTATATTCATCCAACCACTGAAACAAACATGTGTTTTATGCAACACAGAATTCTCTAGAGAGAACTTTTAACTTATGAGAGCAATTAAAATATGTGTCTTAGGGACCTGTCAGATTGTGAATTGATGTGGCCATTGTTAAAGGAAAATATGGCTTATTCTCCTGATAATGAGGAAACAGAACAACAGAATAATAAAAGATAGTTCTGAGTAATTCTGGGAGCATTCAACTGTTAAATAAATGTAAGCTGATCACAGGATCCACTGCTCACAGGATGAAGAAGGATGAAGATTTGTGATATAGTTAACAAAACGAGTTTCAAGGTTGTTCCTTTTGTCTTGATGTATAAAATGTAAAGTTCCAATTTTCTATCTAAATCTGTACTACAAGATGTCTGATGTGTACTATGGTGAGCAAAAGTGCGGAAGAAAAGAAAGTTTAGTTGGAGAAAAGAATGGCAAAGGGCAGGCTTTGCTAGTTTTTAGGCAGCATATTCTTTTGAAGCAGTCAGCATCAGCTCAAGTCAAGCAAAGCAAATCCAGATTTGGCTTTTGGGGCTTGTCTGGTTGTTATTTTTACCGTTACGCAGCTGGCTTGAAGGCCAGATTCAGAAGAACAGTAGGTACAAACGTTACCGCTCTGTGTGGTATTTACAGAATAGTAAGAAAGAAAAGGTATTGGTTTTAGGTAATACAGATTTTATGTTAGACAAATATGCATGTATGTAGTGGACCGTATCAGGTATATTGTATTTCTGAAACCTTCAAGACTTTTCAGAGCAGTAACATGCTTTTGGGAGAATGTGTTTGATTTTAATTTTTTTTATGGAGGATCAACAACACTCTCTCAAATATAGAGCACAGTACTATTTCCAGGTACTAAGACTGTAGAAAATATACTTCTCTCTTCCGTTGATTAGGTATTCAAATAAAACCGAAGATTTCCTATGCAATTCTTCGCATGAGGGATGTTGGTAAAGGTGGTATCTTTTATTTTTTGTATTTTCATACATCTTAAGTAGTACAGTCATGCTACTTTCATCATTTTTAGAGGATTTGGTTTAAACTTCACATTTCATTAAAATATTTGAACCAGTAAAGAACATGAGTGTACTTTTCATAATTTGCATGTGAACCAGAACAGGCAGGGAGATTATTTTTGTGAATATTTGTTCACATTTTGAAAGCCATCTGCAGGATATGCTGTGTTGTCTATGCTTGTAAAAATATTACAGGAAATACATTTTTTTACATGTTTTCACTGCTGACCCTTTTCAGTTTCTGGATTGAAGGGAAATATAGCGCCACATGCCTTGTGTCTAGTAACAGATCAGTGAAACTTAGCATTGGTGATCAGGTCAAAAAGTAGACTAGCAAGCACTGACTTAGAATAAATTGGGATGGTAGTTTTTGTTGGAGTAATGAGCTGCATACAAATAGTTCACAAATAGGACCTGATTTGTCAAATAAGTTGTTCATTACAAGTCATTCCCATGGCTCTGATTGCTAACCACTAAGCCAATCTGACTCTGGAGAGCAGCTACAAGACTGATAAGAGTCTTCAGTTGGTTTGGGGAATTTTGGTTGGAGGGTTGTTTGAGAAAATATTTAAAATTCTCTATAGAGGCATATAACAAGAATTGCTTAGCTGCAATTAAAAATTGTACCTTTTTACTCTATTGTTTCTTCTGAGTGTTTCGTGTGAGACGCTATCACACATCTGACAATTCTTGCATGGAGTCAGATAATTTAATGGGAATCAGCTGTAATATAATTATTCTTTATGGTGCCATCAGTCTTTTGGTTTTGGTTTTTGTATTTTTCACTGAAAGACGGTGTTACTCAGACTTGCTTTATCGCAGTTAATCAGTTTGCCTTATGTTCAGCTTTAGCTTTGATACTGCATGCTTGTGAACTGTTAGTGGTTTTTAATAAATCTTTACCACTGCTGTATATATAGAATATTATGGAATAAATACCAAATGAAAACTGGAATTAAGCTAATACCATGGGGCACATTAGAAATTAGAGTGGTTAGCTACCATACCATGTTACCATGGAGAGAGCTTTTGTTTCCATGACATTTGCTTGCATATTTTGCTAGGCCTTCAAAAGAAGTAGGGTTTTGTCCTCTATCAAATTTGGTGGGTGTTGTTCCATTACTTCTGGAACTCTGCAGTATCTCACTGCAAACATATATCAACTAATATTAATGGCAACTGGACTGGTCAGGGAAAAAAAAATGGAGGAGAAAAGTTAATAAAACTTTTAGCATGCAGAATGCAAGGTTTTTTCATTATATTTTTGACCAGATGAGATATTCCAGCTAGATTTTAGCTGGATCTATACAGCTCTGTTGTATGCATTTTAGGTAATTCCAAAAGCATACAACTACTGAAGAAGTAGTTTTACTGGTTTTAGGGGAAAAAATAAAAGGTGTCTAGATGTATAGCTATGGGCTTTATATTGTGAGATTTAAATCAAGTCATTGTGTTTAAGAATGAGCTATTGCCACTAGGGGTAAATTACAAAACCTGTTTTTTCTTGGGACGAAAGATGTGCTTTTGAATTTTGAAAATCTTGGTAGCTAATCATAAAGGGGAGTTTCTTCAGTAATTGTTATGTCAGTATCATGGTAATCTACAGGCAGCTCTTGCATTTCTTCTGCTTTTCTTCTGGGTACGACTCCTGAGTGCTGGAGTAGGAGTTAGGGAAACAATATGAGTTGTTGAACACGTCCTGTTCTCTCCTGTACAGAGGGTACTGGGGAGGAGGGATGCAGCTAGTTAAACACCATTCAGTAGCCGTATGCCACACCCCTAAGACAAAATTCAGTTCCTAATAGATGGTTGTCTATTCTGTTTGTGTACTGCTCTTCTGTTCTAATTATTTTTTAATGAGTTTGTTTGGTTTTTTTTTTCTTTTTTTTTTAATGCTCGTTTTTTTTTCCCCTGTCAAACTTTGATCATTTGTGATACCTTCTTGGAGCAGAATGTTCTGAAATACGTCCGCTTGCAACACTTATAATGACTTGAGCTGATACCCCTTTTTTTTCTTTTTTTTCTTCTTTTTTTTTTTTTTTAGGGGTTTTATCCAATTTCACATTTTGAAAGCACAAATACATTTCCTATTCAACTGAGGGAGAAGTAGTCCCAGAAGTCTGAAATCCTAAGAATCTTCTATTTAATGTAACTAAAATTTTGGTCCATCTATTTTTGTGTTGTAGTAAGGGAGGAATGGTGTTTTACAGTACCACTTCCCATCTGGTAAATATAAGCTTCATGATCTTTATCTAGGCTTTAGAATAATTTCATTTCAACAAATAGCTTATTAAATGTTTTTGGTTTAGAAAAGTCATATTCTCCTTCTGTTGAGGTTGTATTATATAGCAGAAAAGACTTTTACAAGATGGTTCATAAAATGAGCACGGTACTTGGTGTTCTAGATGCTCAGAGAGGTGTAGCTCAACACGGGTCTCTAATCCTTTTGGCAGTACCTGCTGATTTTACTCCAGGTGGACTTACTTATTCACTTTGCTGCTATCTCTGTGCCTCTTTTCTCCCTCACTCTGCTGTAAGAAATTTTTTTAAGGATTCTGTTAAAACTGTTTCACAAATAGGATGGTGCTTCACAGAAATCTAGCTTACTGTCTCAGAGTTCATAGTGTGCTCATTAACTCTTTGCATTTTACTAACATTTACACTGGAATGATAAACTCGCGTTATCTTGGAGGTGGGAGGAGATCTGTAAAATTTGTTCTGAATATTTTCACAGATTCTTGCTTGAACCAGTGATGGTATTTTTTTACCGATGTCATTCTCAGCTGTGACAGAAATACTAAGTTTATGTTGTAGAGATTAAAGAAAGGACTATTGTCTATTTACAACAGTCGCAAAAAGGATGCATGGAAAACTAAGTTCAAAAAACTTCTAGAAGAATATCAGATATAAAAAAGCTTCTTATGAATTGGCTCAGGTTTGTGTTTTTCTTCTCCCAGAATTGCCCACTGATTGCATATCAAAATGTCAGTGTCCACTTGATGGATGGTGGTGAATTTGCCCCATGAGGAGCAGTTCTCGTAAGAAATGAAATTCTTTTTAGATACATTCCAATTTATTTGTGGAAAAGCTGTGCTCAGCACTCTTTCTGTTCCCTCTCATTGCTTGTAGCAATGGTAAAAGCTGCCAAACTTGTTGACATTTGGTTTTGTGAATTGCAATTGTAATTTACCCCTCCCCTAATTCTCTGCACCTTCAGGTTTTTGCCTGCTCAAAGCATTTTAATGTTTAGTGTAATTAAAGTAGAGGAAACTTTTAAGAGAAGGCAAAGGAGAAAAAGTGACAAAGATTGGGAACTGTCTGAAGCCCTTCTGCCAGTGACAGAATGAAAGTTCCCTGCCAGCAGCAGAGAAGTTGGAAGAGGTTCTTCACGGCAGCTGCTCAATCCCAGTATTCAAACCAGAGATCTTGTGTTGCATGTCCGATCAACAGTTGTGTGGTCATGCTCTGTAGAAGGGGTAAAAATAATATAATGTGATGGAAACTATTGCTTTGTTGTGTTTTCAGATTGGTACAAGGCAAGATTAACCACCAGTATCAGAACCACTGCTTTTAATTGCAGAATGTTACTCCCTAAGTAGAACAGCAACTAATCCTTACAGTAACTGAAGTACTTTGAGTGACTTCTTTTAAATACAACTTAGAGTTCTCTGCTCTTTACTTGCAGTGCTCAGAAGACAATTGCACTATTCAACTTAACCTGTTCTTACCCAGAGACACTGACTTACTTGTTCCTAAGTCAGAACTACAAGGATTAATTCCTTGCAAGGAGTGGGGAGGACCCTTTTGTTTCCTCCTTTTGGCATGCTATGTTTTTTCTTAGAGGAGCTTTCCCTTCTCATTATCCAGGAGTTTTCCCTTCTCATTATCCAAATTACTCTCCTGAAAATGCACTTTTAATTTGTGCTAGTCTTGTAGCAGACTGGAAAGAGAAAATACATACTGATTTTTTTTCAATGTACTTTTTTTTTACCCAATTTGCTTTTTGTCTCCAAGCACATCAGCTTGCTGCTTGCAGAGTAAAAGCACTGCGAAGCACATGCTGAGTTTGACTGGTTGGATTTGCTCTCAGGTTGTGTGAGTGTTGTGAAACTAAAGATGTAAAATACGGGGTTTGCTGCTTTAATCTACATAGATAATGATGAATTTAATATGATAAAACCTCGTCATTTTATAATTTATGTATTAGAATATGTAGCTGAAAAGGCTAGCTTCTGTTGTGGCTTTTAAAATACCACAGGATTCAGTATACCAAGCAAGACTCATGAATATTTAATCCAAGGAGATTTGTAGCCCTGTAAAATGTAATAAGCTAAAGCTTAATGACGATTTTGTGTAACATACGTTTGGCAACATGCAGAAAGAATCCTGCAGGCAATTCTGTACATCATCTTTCATGCATCTCTGTTGAGCTCTAGGGACTTTTTAGCTCAGGAATTAACAAGAGAAATTAGACTATGTCTGAGACCAGAATGCTGGAATTTCTTAGTTTGTACTTGTACGTTTCTCCTTATGTTCAGCTTAGCTTAAAGCTGTAGCCCACTGTTTGCCTTTCAGTGTAAGGCTTTGTTCTTTTTTCAAGATTAGCATCTCTCAAGAAGTATTTTTGAATAGATTTTTGATCTTTCTATTTGGGATTTGTAGTTTTCATTAATCTGTTGGGGCTTTAAGACGATTTGCTGAAATATTATTCCTGGTATAGTGATTATCATCATAGCTTAAGAAAAATGTCAACAAAACCAATGGTATGATGAAATCTTAAATTTACAAGTTTTAGCTGCTGCAGATGTGGTCTCTAATACTGATAAATTACCGAACTTCTAAATCACGTTATTGTACTGAGTCAGCTAAGAGCACTGCTGCTCACTTCACGGAGATTCTTTTGTTACACTGGGTTGCTTTTGCTGTCGGACTTCAAGCACCGAATACTTCCTGCTGATCCAACCCAACTTTTATGATATTTCTAGGAGCCTTTGATCAAACTAACCATCCACAAAGAAATAAGTCCTCTGAGAGACTGACTTCCCTCTCTCTCTGGTATAAATTCAGTTGACTGCACGTAAGCTTGAGTGGGGACAGAGGTAAAAATGAAAGGAAGGAAGATGAAGAGAGATCAGGGCTGTTGGGCTTTGAGAAATGAGAGAGGATTTAGGCTGATATATACAAAGTTTTAAACAATAGAGCCGTAAACAGTAAGGGTTCATAAAAAAGTGATGTAATGAAGCAACTGAATGTAGCACTTTATGAAATGAAAATGAATGCTTTCTCCAAAATCACTGGCTTCATGTAGGTAAGGGCTTTTGTAACAGTAAGAGTGTGAAAGAAAGGTGATCTCCCCAAGACTTCTTCAAAGATTTGTTGTGTCACTGGGGAAGAGAAGTATAATACGCATTGCTTTAGGAGAGTAAAAGAAAAAAAAAACACAACAAAACAAAACAAAAACCACAAAAGAAAAAACAAACAACCAAGAGTAAAGGAGAAGGACCAGGAGTGCTGCTGTTTTATCTTGGTTATCCTAGCAGTTTACTTTCAGACTCCCTTCCTCCTTTGTCAGCAACTTCTGTAGCTGTGAATTAAGAGGTAAGGTCTTAAACAGCCCTCCAGAGCTGAATTTGGATAGTCATGTTAAACATACAGTGGAAAGAGGACATCAAAATGAATATTGTTTGTACACACAGAAAGCATCAGCTGAGCATTGCTATGGTATCTGGCCATACAGTTGTCCAAAGGTTTTTCTAATTTGTTTTCTAATTTCAAGTAGTGCTGACTGAAAAGAATACAAATTAGCTAATAAATAAGATGGAATTAAAATTGCTCCTGCCTTTCATAGTCGGTGTTGTGGCTTGTCATTGCAAACTTTGCATTTGTTAGCTATGTTAATATCTAATTAGTTCTGAAAGAATAGCAGAAAGAACAGTTAGTAGTCTCAAATGTTCTTATTTAAAGTATGTTTGAAACTTTCAGATATGTAGTAATATAATGACTTGAAGAGTATCTGAATCTGAAAATATGGAGAGCAGGGTATGATCTAGTACTTGTAAAGGAAATTCTTAAGTAGTATACATAATCAGCGAGGAGCAAGTGTCATGTTTACATGTTTAGGTATATAAACATGTGTAAAGCTTCAGATAATCATCTTCCTCCATTTGCCGCATGGGAAACAGATGCTTATTGGAGAACTGCTTTATTAAGCACCTAGAACTCCATGTCTGTGTTATGCCTAACTTAGACTGTGTTTCACCCACAGCCTTCCATGATTATGTCTTTCTCAAAATAAAGGTAAACCTAATCTTTGGGTACAATGCCATGCTAACTCCTGTAGTTTTTAGCAGTGATGGTGTTGAAATCTTCAGGAAGAAAAGGGTTTTCTGATCACATAAGAGGAAGCAGCTGACTGTTTCTGGAGGAAAGTTGGATGGAAATGAAGAAAGATTGACATTATTGATATATTTCACAGGGTCTTTTGGAGATAAGGGTGAAACTCATTTAGCCTCACTCTGGCCAGTCTTTCTGGACAGTTTTTTATGCTATTTAGTTTCTTGCCTCTGGATTTGTTTCTGGAGGGGGGTGGTGGTGATGAATTAACAATGTATGACTCACAAAAAATTATGTAGACCTGATCTTTTCCATTATATGAGTTTATATTTGTGGCTGTTAGTGAGTTACGAAGCTTAGTTTGAAAGAAAATTTCCTCTGGAGAAATAAATGTAATAGTATTCTGTAGTCATTTTGGCATCCAGGTCACATTTTACACTGTGGTTATGAACTGAGGCCATCTCAGTTCAAGTCAGTGATACACAGCCTTTTTCAGTGATACAAAGTGAAATAAAGAGACTGAAATAAAGCAACAGAAGGCAAATTGAAGTATTTTGATTGGTTTTATTATTGTGTTTATTTCTGCTGAAGACTTACATAGCAAATATTTAAATGAGGTTATAAATACTAGATGGTGAAAAATAAGAAAATTACAAAATAATCAATAGCAATGTAAATCTCATATCTTAAGTAGCAAACTTGAACCACCAGGCTACAACTCTGTTGTCAGGACATATATTTTATCATAGAGGTAGGCGTATGTAGCTTTTTAATGGTTAACATTTGCCAAAAGCGGAATTTGGAATTGAAGGCATGTACCATACAGTCCATTGTGCATCATGTGTATATTAGCCAACAATTGGAAAGCATTTACTTTTTTGGTTTTGCTTCAGACCATGGGTTGGAGTTTTTAGTTGCAGATCATAGTATTAAGTGAAAGGACAAATACAAGTACGAGTGACTAAGAAATAGGTTTCTGCTGCTTACAGTAATGTGCGAAGGGGGTTGGTTAGGAAAGAGTAATGGGTAATTTTGTGGTGGCTACATTCTGATTGCTATAATCACGTATTTTTGAATGTGAACTGATCTCATTTATCAAATATTAATAGGATTTATATGTAAATGACATTAGTGATAAAGAAAAATCCTCATATTTTCCTCCTTGCTCAATGGTATATTGAGAAAAGCTATTAGTGTAGTTGTGAAATAAGGTGTTTAATGAAGCTGGAGGTATAAAGCTAAATGAAAGTGCAAGAGTAGAAGACATTTAGCCCAGTAATTACCAAAGAAGTCCAGTATAAATATTGCATTATCTTGAAGTTCAGAGCTACTTTTGGAAAAAGCAATTGAAAAAAAGCTATTAAAATATTAACAGATTAATTTCTGTGTACAGGTTAACCTTCTAAACCTGATTTTCATTAAAATGTTAAAATCCTTAGTATAAAACATAATCGAATGATATTTAAATGAGTACATATTAGTAGTATGTTTTGCTTTTCAGTCTGCAATGGCAGTTAAGCTTAATATTTCATAAATCATTTTGGTTATAACCATTTTCTTTCTACTTCATATAGCTTCAAGTCACATTTTCATAAGAGACATTGTGGTACAGTAACATTTTCACAATTAAACCTGCTACTTCTGGCTAACCAGTACTAATGTTTTAATGTATTAAAAAATATCATTCTTTCTTAGTCCTTTAACTGTCTAAAGGAAAAATTTCTGGAATACACTAAAGTTGTGTCTGAGAGCACTTGTTAATTTTAATTTTTCCTTATTTCATATTTTAAAGTGGAAGAATGGAAGAGCTAGCACAAATTTGACTATATGGAGGTAAAGCAGTATGGTGACTTTGCTGTCAAGTAAAGAATTTTTGAAAACTTTATTATCTGGAGTGGGCTATGTCATCCTTTTGACTTAATTGTGGACCCTAACTGATTTGAGCTTAGCTGAGGAACCTCTCTTTTCCCTGTCTTTTCAAGCCTTTTCAAGATTTGCTTTCCATGGTGTGACATTACATTGCATAATGCTTGGAATTCATTAACAATCTTACTTTCAACCTGATCAAATATTTGTTGACCATCAGCAAGTCTCTGTATTCCGATCAAATTGCTGAACTGTGGAAAAAGCTGATATTTAGTGAGGACTGCAGCTCTTTGATTATTCAGGTGGTTTGAATCAGTAATTTAGAATACTAGGCATTAAAAGCAGCATTTATTATTTTCTTTAATTTTTAGTGAAAGTTTTTTCAAGAGGGAGGAATTTGCCTTTTTTTTGCCACCTTTTTGCCTGGGCTTCATGACCATCTGTCTGTAGTTAAACACAGGTTGTGCTGGATGAAGGACTTGATTCAAGGTAAACTGTTAGGATGGAGTTGGATAGCATTTGGATCATGTTTTGGAGTGGTATGAACTTTGCAGCCATTTTGTGTTCTTGTGCATTTTCTATTCACTGTTTAGATTCCTCTGTTTTCTCTCAACTATGAAAATGCCTTTCACAAATGCCAAACGTCTGGAAAGTACTGGTGTTTACCGAGGGGTTTCTCTTAGCCTCTTCACTGTTAGGAGTACTTAAAAAATTGTATCTTCCCGTCTTTCCTTTATAAATATAGGGACGACTAGCTCTGCCTGCTTTTAAATTTCAAGAGTTTTTGTAGACATTATGTCAAACATCTACAGGAAAGAAATCAGTACTGTGTCTATTTGATTTGTTTTCCTAAAGAATAAAGGAATCCTCCAATCATGTTGGAAACACTGAGTGCCATTGAAGAGATTTCATTAAAGCACCTTTTAGCGGAATCTGTACAGTCAAATTAAATATAACACATACTTCCCTTGCTGACCTGCATTTGTCAGTTTCATCTAATGCATTGACTGGTAGAAATTTCTTAGATGCTTCTGAATTCTTGAAGCTCTCCAAACTTAATCAGTCAGTATTGTTTATATCTCAGCTTTAGCATCTTGTTGTTTTACTGCCACCTTCTAATCATTTTGTCCTGCTCCTAAATGCTTATTTTATGCACCCAAGTACATTTCTTAATCTTCAGATATAATGAGCACTTAAACATTCTTCTCAATGGCAGCTGCTTAATACAGTTCTGTAGGCTTCAAAGTCCTGCATATAAATATATTTTTTCCTATGTGGTCAAAACCATGAGGGTTTTTTTTGGTGGTTTTTTTTGTTTGTTTGTTTTAATTAAAAGGCATTTTAGAAATCTGAGTAAGTTGCCTCAACTGGTTTTACAGGTATCAAGCATTTTGTCAATATGACTGGGTTTCTCCACACTATTCATAGGAAAAATGCTTTCTGGAGCAGTCACAGTTATGTTTCTAATTAGAAATGTTTCAAAAAGTTCTCATCTTTAACAATCATGGCTAGCTCACATTAGTCCGCTTAGCTCTAAATGACATTTTCGAAGCTGCAGGATTATGGTGTAGGACTGGATTTTAGTGAGACTGGGGTTTTTTTTTCTCTGCAATTCAGCTGTTTCTTTGTTAGCCCGGTTTGGGGTGTTTTGATGTACACAGTGAATGGCCAGGTGGAACTTTGTAGGCAGTACAGTGGTTGCCCTAGGAAGGAGATGATGGGCAAGGGCAGGAAGGGATGACAGGGATGGTGGGGAAAGTGATAGTTATTTGCAGCTGCTTCAAGAGTGGAGCCAGCTCAGAACTGATGTGATCAGTGTCTGTGGAATGCCCGGGGACCTTCCATATGCTCAGACCCCAGTGAGAGACTTTCTAAGAGTTCACTTTGATTCTGAGGTGTGTGGAATGTATTTGGCAAATCTTGACGTCTATAAAGATTTTGGTGTGTGATAATCAGTTTGGGAAGCTCTGATATATTTTAAATAACAACCAAATATGATGGTTTTGTGCAAGAAAGAGTAAGCAATAATATTTTTCTCTTACTGTGTAATAATATTTGGTCTGTCTCACTAGCTGCTGCTGTCCTTATGTTTTTATTCCCTTGTCTACTCCAAATCAGTGGATTAATGTAGTCGCTACTTCAGTGCATCAGTCTCTGTAATCATGCACCCTGTTGTTTGAACCTGGAGGCTTTTACTCTTGGACTTTATTCTTTGTCTCCTAGGTCATCAACATGTGAGGTAGCTTTCCTTATGCTTATGATAGATAATCTCTGAAGCTGATTCTCTGATCACTTGTGATCACCACCAAATACCATAAATGCTGTGGTGTACAACGTAGTTTGCCTTCACCTACAAGGATGCGAGTTACAAATGAGTCCACTAGACTCAAAGCAGTCTTCTCAAATGACCTCTTGTCTCAGACTGCAATAAGAAAATCTGGACTTTCTGCTACTCAACCAGGGAGTGTTGTGGGCCTGTGATCAGACTAGTATATCTCTTTCTTCTAGTTCTCAGCACCCTGCTCAATATATAGCAAGAATTAGCATTCATCACATTTACCCATCAGTGACCAAGACGGTTCTGGTGCCACATTTCCTTTTGCTTAGATTTTTACCAGACAAAGAAAGTAGAATATATAAGGAAGAACATGGGGTATTGCATGGTGGTGTATGGGGAATGTGGGGAGAATGCAAGTTGTTTATATGGGTGCTTTGAGGAACAGGAGTTGGAACTGAGAAGGGAAGCTAGAAGGAACAGAAGACAGAATACTTCAAGTTTAGAGTCACAGATTAGCTGCTGGTGGGATAGCTTATTTTCTCAATTAAATTTTAGTGTCTTGTGTGGTTTTGGAGGGTTTTTTGGGTTTGCATTGTTTTATTTGGTTTGTTGTTGGTTTTTTTTTTTTGACAGATGAAGTATTTTAAAACTAAGGGTTTTAATGGTAGGGTTTGGATTTTTTTTGTGTAAGTGTGCATGGTCATGTTGCTATTTCAAACTTTTTCAGCAAACTTACTTATTTTTACCAAAGATCAGGTGTGTAGGACTAACCTGTATCATTTGGTCTTATGATGATGCTTGAGTGCAGTCAAATGTGGGCTGCATACCTAAGAGCAAATATATTAAGTCCCAGCTAAAGGTGTGAATATGAAAAGAAGTATTTCAGCTAGTTATCAACATCTTTCAATGCAATGCAAAAGAAAACAAAGGCCATATACACTTTGTTTTGCATACTGCTCTATGCATAAGCAGTGAAAAGAAAATTGGAAGAGAAGATTCTGTTCTGTTGCCTACACTTATGAAGGCTTTTGTGAAATTACTCTATGAAGAAGTGTACATTAGCCAACTGAAAAATTACCCATGCAGTGAGACTCAGTCATTTTATCTTAAGAAAAGGGAGTAATTCCATGAAAAGATGGGTTTACTCCAGACTAAGGCATTAACAAGATTCAGTGTAGAAACAAGTGTACATTCTTAAGCATAAGTGTAATAAATGGCCATTGTAACGTCCCTAGATATATGCTGTGGTTTCTTCATCAGTTGGTATCTTTCATAAAGGTGTGCTGTAATTTGAATATGAATTATAAGCTTGATTATAGACATTAGTTTGTGTAAGAATTATAAGCTTGATTTAAATATTATTGTTTGAATTTCTTAGTCCTGCATGCAACAGAGTTGCCTCAGTGAGCCTGCTAATGGTTTCTAGTCTTGAAAAACTGTGAACATACAACTGAGTCAATGATTGCCTTTCATCTCATGGTTTCTTGATCCATTGATGTGGCTTTTTCACGTCATCTGTCAACAGTGTTAGCAACTTCTGCTTCTCCAGCTGATCTCTCTGTAAGGACTAGCCTGAAATTATTTATTATAATTGATCCTTTTGGTTCTTTAAAATGATCCAGGGTCTGTGGTGCAAGAAAATAAAAACACATTTTGGGTAATCATTCTGTCTTTATGTTTACACAGCTGAATGCAATTAGATTGGGTAGGGCAGCAGCTGCCCTGTGGAGAGTAAGAGGCCTCAGGATTAAATAGAGCTCTTCAGGGAAAGTATTTAACCATTGTTTTGAGCTGGAAAGAGGAGCAGATTTGTTGCTATTATAGGTTTGCTGTAGTTAACTTTTGCCTTATAAGTGAAAACTTTAGTATCATGTTGAATGTGAAGTTGCTTGCAAACAGTTTAATTAAAACAGAAGAATATTGGTAATGGAAATGGTGGATTTTACAACAGAAGAAATATTTCTTCCTGTTTGTGAACCAGAGGCATTCTTGAGTGTTTTTAAAATGCTTTTAGTGTCTTCATTCTGGTAAGTCAGTCTAACTAAATATCAGAATATAATTTCTGTAATGACAAAAGTTTTTTCTTGGTGTTAAAATCTGAAATAATAAGGTTAAAATTATTAACGATTGATATGTTCAAGGGTACTTACTTGCAAATTCTTGCATTTTCAATGTGATTAAATTCTTATGTCATTTGCAATGTGGCAAGTTTCATGATTTAAAAGAACTGCATTAGATTCCCAATAGCTGGTTAACTCCATCCCTTCCTGCCCCATCTGCCATCACTCCCCAGTGGTACTCAAACTACCATTCCTCTTGGGCAAGCATTGTTATTCAGACAAATCCTCCCTGAGCCTTCTGTGCCTTTTTTTAAATCTTCCTTCTGAATTGGTGTCTGCCAGCAGCTCCCACCTTAGCAAGCCCTCAGGATACCTTGCAGGGCCAGGTCTAACTAGTTTACTGAGGGTAATTTATAGCTGACAAGTAGCACCACTCTGATGTTTGGGAGGAAAGAAAGAGCTGAGTCACTTGCTAGTTTCCTGTCATTTGGAGGCAGAAGGAGCAAAGGAAGATGTGGAGGAAGGGAAATAAAGGTGGCTTCTGTTATAGGCTACAGCACTTCAGGAGGATGATATTTAATAAGGGTTATGGAGGTAAAGCTGGCTGATTAGCCTTTGTAGGCTAGTAAGGCACCCTTGTCAAGGAAACCTTCCCTTCCTCCTCTAGATGAGGCACGAACTTCTCTCTTGGTCATCCCACCACCTCTTCCTTTTCAGTCGCTAGGAGAAATGAACCATTTGTTTTGTCTAGACTTTCAGCTGAAGTTACTCAGTCTTCCAGGTGGGTGTCTTCATAGTGAGTCAGCACCACCCCACAACCCAGTCTGCCTGCCCAGAATGCAGTCCCAGAAACTAACCTCACTCTTCCTCCTGCAAAATTGTAAGCAGGAAAGTCTATCCCATGCGAAAGCCGCTGTTTGGAGTGAAGCTTCATCTGCATTATGGGCTGCTAACCTCCCTGCTGTCCAGGCTTTCTGCTGAACCACCCATTGAATACAAATGGTTTTAGACAAAACAAAAGCCTGTGTGGGAGGAATATCCGCAACTAACAAGAAGTGTGTCAGCAAAAGTTCAGATAACAGAACTTTGTTTTCCAAGGGACAGCCTTTCTCTTCAGCTAGGGAGAAGGAAAAAAAGAGTTGCTCCTCTATGGACAGCTATGGAGGAAGGGGGCAACTAGACTTAGTACTTTTGGGACAGGGCAGAGGATTGGGGTTCTACATGACCAACAACCCATCATTTTGCCCTGCAGTTATAAAATGACCCATTAGGGTCTTACCAAAAAAAATCTACCTGTGGCTTGAGTGGACCCATTTCAGCCTTGGAGTTGACTATGAGGCTCAGAATTGATGAGATTCAGCAGCCTAAGAGACATGCCAATGGGTGTGCTTTTTGTTGGGCTGTCTTCAGTGATGGGTCTGAATCCTAGGGTGTGGGATGTGCATCTGAGTTTTAGGGCTATTTTTGTGCTCTTGCCTGAAGTTCAAGGTTCAATTTTCCGTATTGCCATGCATCATGTTTGCCATGCTACTTGTGACATATCTGTTGTCGCTGGCCTTCCTTCTCTTGACCTAAGGTGATACTGATTGACAGAGCCCTTGTACAGTACAGCACTCCTGAAGTTAGTTACCTGTTGCTTCTGCCAGTTATTTTGCTGCTGGAAGAGCTTTTGGTCCAGTAGCTTTTGATCCACGTTTTGTCAGCATGGGCTAACACATGCTAACTGGCTAAACTTCATCTTCTGGGAGACTAAGGTGGTTGATGCTGCTTTTAGGAGAAGCTCTGACTGAAGTGGGGTGTTGTGAAAACGAAATGATGGAAAGAAAGGGGCTGGGGTTCTGCCAGAAGAGTATGGCCAAAGAGGATAGGACATTTATAGTAATAATTGTCATCATCATCAAAAGATAGAAGTTGGGTAAGTGCTGAGTGAGTATCAGAGTTGTAAAAATTTGAAGGCTGGGGTTTCATGGCCAGCCTGAAGGCACTGACACCATTATTTCTATGAAGCAGCATTTCAGGATGTTGCCGACTGTCTTCACAGCTCAGCTTAATCTGTGCTAGGTAGGTGCAGCCTTTGCCTTGGACTCCAGTGTCCATACGGTGGGGTGGAGTGCATTCAGGTGTATCCCTGACGTGAAATGTCAAGTTTGGTTTTATGTAAATAATGTCCAATTTGCATGCACCAGAGATGCCCAACTATAGTAGTATGTAATAAGGGACAACTGGAGGATTTGAAGTGCATTACTTTTGTAAAATAAAATGCTAGTGTAAGTGGACCTACTATGGCTGCTACAAGAACAAGCATCCAAAAAGAGATAGTTTTGTAGAATAATTTAGATTGGAAGGGACTTCAGGAGGTCCAAGCCTTTAAAGCTATTTGGGATAGTTTCTGATTTGTCAGTATATTAAGTTTCTCGTGTGGAGTTCTAATTTCTGTGGTTAGACTAAGGTGAAGGGTTTCAGACTGAAATGAACTTTGTATTTGAAATTCTATGGGACCTGATATGTTTTAGAAGTAGTCGTGTACTTGCATATTTGTCGGGGGGTGGTGGTGAGGATATCATTGCTATGAATGCTATATTTAAAATGCTAGGGAGTAGTTTGATCTCAGACAGATTGCTTCACATTTTGTTTTGGAATTAGAATATAGAAAAACTTCAGGCAGAACAGGTCTGCCGTATGCAATGATTCATCTAAGGTGAAGTTTTCACATACTTAACAAGCAGAATTCTTGTTTGGCTCCAGCTCATGTTTAAAGAAATTGATTTAGCACTTAGCATTCACTCAATGATTTTCTACTGCTGTATTGTGTGTAACAGGACTCACTTGTTACAAAATTTGATCTCCTTCTCAGGGATTATTAATGAGTTCGCATTTTAAACTAGACTTGTGTGAATTTGTCTTTCATTATAATAATAGAAGGGGGGGGAGGAGGGCAGAGGCCTGTATAACTTATTCATAATATGAACTTTAAAGTTTGCTTATCTAAGCCTTTGCACCTGTTTTGAAAAGATACCTGTAAATTACTTGTTACCTTTACCAGGTGTTCAATGTTAACAGATTGCTGTGAAGTGAGAAGGGTGTTATTTGACAGTGGTCAAAACTAAATATAATAGTCAAAAGTGTATATTTATTGCCACTGCTTTCTAGGTAAGATATCTTTGGCTAACTTGAGGTGTGGTAGAGATAATTTTTCCTCCTTTTTTTTTTTTTTTTAATTAATAGGACAAAATGTTTAACTGAGGCTAGTTTCACACTGTGCTGGTTATAGAGGTAAAGAAGGATAACTCAATTTTAAAGAACAAATCTTCCCCCACTCCCCTTCAAGCAAGTCAGACAATTAATTTTGTAATTAAACTTGAGTCAAAATTGTGGATCCAGCAGTGCAGTTACAGGTATGAAGATGTATCCTGTCAAAACATTGCTTTTCATTGCTGATCTTGGAGTAGTTGTTCCTGTCTTGTGTGAAGTTGATTTTTTTACTGATTTTTAGGAAGATGTCACTTGTCTATCTTGGAAAAAGAATTTGAAAAAATTGTGTAGTGGATCCTATGTGAAAAATACACATTGGTGCCTAAGAATGTGAGGGTAGAAAATGCAATTCAATAAAAAAACTGAGGGTGGGTGCAGGTGTCATGGAAAATCAGGAAATTAATAAAGCCTGTAAGTTTGATGTCTGTACCGGACAAAGGAGTTGAAACTATAATAAGGAGTACAGTAGTTGATAGTGTGAGTAAACATGATATAGATGGGGAAAATTACATGCCTTTCTGAAAGGTTACGTCTCTCCAACAGAGGGGTCAAAACCCATTCGAGTCAGGCTAGTATTTCCTGCTGAGACTTCCAGAAAGCCTCTGTCAAAGTTTCTAATGAAATATTCTTGAAGGAACTAAAGCAGATGTGAGACTTAAAAGTTCTTCCACAAGTAAGTAATTGGTTAAAAAGTAAGAGTCAAGAGAGGGGGTACTGTTTAGTCCTCACCAGGGAGGGGAATCACCTGTACTGTGCACAAGCAAGTTGAAAAACAGGATGAACTATAAAGTGACGTTTTCTTGCTGGATCAGCAAGGACTGGTGCTAAATGTGGAGAATTACAGTAAGACGTTACAAGACTGGGTGGTTGAGTGATAAAACAGCACATAAACTTCTATGTAGATAGATGCAGAGTAGTGTCTGTAGAGAACAAATTTGTAACTGCACACGTAAAAAGATAGCCTCTGAGTTGAGTGTATTTCCATGCATATAGAAGAGTTTGAAACTGTGAGTAGCACAGAAGCAATGGGTTTGATTGCTCAGCATCTCTCTTAATATGAGCCCTAGGGAGTGCAGGTCTTTGAAATCAACAAAAGCTGTTTCAAAATAAACAGAAGGTGGTGGTTTTCCGTGCAGTGTATTTGGGCTGTGCATGAAACATTGTGCTGCGGGCTTTTACGGCTGCCAGAGGTTTATGTGGTCTTACCAGGGAGCTAGATGAGCTAGTTCAGGGGAAACTGAAAATCATCTACATCAGGAAGTCTTTGAGCTTGAAAATGGTTAATCTCTCAGAGAGTAGTAGTAGAAAATATATACAATTGCCCTGTTTTTCACCTTCCCTGAGCACATGTTGTTGACATCATTGACGGTTGTCAGAGTAGGATGCTAGAGCTCTAGTGAGGCCATTCTTAGGTGGTTATATAGATTGGATGCATCTCTTCTTCAGGATTTCAGTACTGTGACTCAGAGAAATTGGGTTATTCTTTTCCTGTTGGTGAGAATTAATTTCCTGAAGAAGCATCTAGCGTTTGCAGGGTCTGTGTTCCAGGCAGAATTAAATACAAATATAATAGAGTCTGCAATCCTGAAAGAAGCCTGGTTGTCCCTTAAAAGCTTTTGAATTTTTTCACATTGCTCAGAAGAAATCTTGGTCTTTAGTTTTAGAAATGGGTATTTTACAATCCTGTTATTTGTTTCTTCAGAAAGTAAGGCTCCTTTTTATAGTTGGGAGGAAATATTTAGTACTCATAAATGCAAAAGTAGTCCAAATTTACCTTTTGGACAGAAAATATGGGGTGTTTTTTTGATTAAGATTGGTGTTTGTGTGCAAAAGAGAAAATTCCCTCTTGAAGATGATTAGCCTCTCTTTATAGTCTTTTTAAAGCAATGATATGTAAATGGCTGGTTTGGAGCCATATATTCAACCAACTGAGATTGTTTTCTCAAGTCAAAGACTGGGTCTAATCTTAATAGCTCAGAAGGTCTCAAAAAAATGGCCTACTGCATAAAAAGAAATTGATGACTTAAGTATGTATCAATAAATCCATCACTGTAAACACTCCAGTAACCTTGCTCTGAAGATTATTGCAAATCAATAAATTACACACCATGTCACACAGGGGCTTAATACAAGATTTTAGGCTTTCTGTATGATTGGCAAATGTCACTTTTATGGAATGGTTGAAGACGTCAGTCATGCTAAAAGACTGAAGAGCAAACATTAGGTAAATTTTCTGTTCCATACAGCAAAATATATGCCTGTTCCAACAAACTCAGCAACTCAGCTCTATCCTTGATTCCTTCATACCTGCTCTAGCAGTTGTTTCATAAATAAAGTCACTACCTGTGGAGAAATTTGTCACAAACAAAAGTGATCCCCATAGTTCTTCTTTGAACTAAGAGGTAAAAAACTAGTAGTAGTAATTGACTGTGTCCAAATTAGAAACTGCAAATAAAAGAGCAACAAATAATGTCTTTTGAAGACTGTATTATGTCCTATTATTTCTGGAACATACTTTATTAATAAAAGTTACATAGAATGTAATTCCACATTCTCTCTATATCAGATATAAGTGCTAGAAAATGGCAGGAAAAGTTAACTGAAAACGATATTTCAGTGCCATCTGCCTTTATCATAATTCTCATATTCAGTGCACACAACCAATTGAATATATGCTAAAATAATAAATACTTTCTGTAAAATTGAATGTGAGTACTTCAAACTATATTTAAACACATAATATGCAGATTAAAATATATAGATAAAAATTCTGATCAAAAAAGCTTAAGTGCTTTACTGATCATCTTATTTTGTATATTCTGTTTTCTCTACTTAATGCTAGTTAAGATGTGTGGCATGATTCCTTAAATGTTTTTAATGCTATACTGCATAAGAGCAGACTTTTAATTTCAGAAAGTAGAGGACAGAACTATAAAGCAAGATAAATCTCATTACTATAAGAATTTAAAGATGAGATCATTGGAATTTTAAGATATTTCTGGTGAATGGAAAAGAGCCAGAGAAATGAGGGAGCGAATAGCAGGATGGTGGCAACTAAAGGAGTATTTCTTTACTGCGGAAAGATTTTTCCGGTTTTCGTAAATTGCTGAAATGATATCTTTCAAAATCCCATTTTGGAAAGGTATACGGGCAACCAACTTTCTTCAAACACCTGATGATGTCTGAAATTAAGTCATATGAAGGGGAAATAGGGTGGGAAGAGAAGAAAGTAGGTACTTTCATGACTTTACTACCACACTGATTTCTGATTCAAGTGAAACAAGGAAGTTTGATTTGATTTGGCAAGGCTTACAGATGTGAGGGACTACTGAAGAAAGTTGCTTTGCAAGGGACAATTTTCAAATAGAAGATAGCTGGAAAGAAATGAAATAAAAGATGTGGAAGGGGAGCAGGCATAGATAAGAGGTATCAGAAGCAGCTCCCTTATGTTGTCATGAGGACAAGGATAAATCATTTAAACATTATTCAGATGCTGAGACTATTGTGGAGGAATGTAGTGCAGAGCCATGCATCGTTAGAATAGTTAGTTGGGCAGGAGATTCTAATACTGATGTTTGGAACAGGTTTATAGGGCCCTGAGTGGGAACCAGAATAGAATGCCTGAAGCCGTTGTCCTCAGATGTTCTAAGGGCCATGATGATAAAATCGCAGCTAATGTGCTCTAGCCAGCCACATTGAAATTCCAGAAGAAGCTTCTAGTAGGTTATTTTTGTCATGTGTTGCAGAACGATGGCTAAAAATGTTTGGAGCTGATTTGCATTTCAATTATGTGGAACTTGTCTTTACTGTCTAGCAAAAGTCACTATCTTTCATCAAGAAATTATAAGCAATATATGCTGCATTTATTTTGGAAAGAGTAACTTTCCATTTTTATGTGGGAAAGCAGAAAAATCTTCATCTGCTTTTGTCACTTTACACGTAGAACTTAGGTTTAGCATCAGTAAATATTGTATTTTGCAAATATTGAACACTGCATGGGTGCAATGTGATGCTAGTGATTCCTGTGTTATCCAAAGACACTGGACATTCTTGGTCTGTTTTTTCGGTAAAATTGCCTAATTTTTTTTTTCATTATGGATTAATCCAAACACTAAAAATTCTCATTCTGTCCATCTCCAAAAGATTCCTTTGGTTTTGGCTAATTCATGTTAATTCTGATTTTCTCCATTGCCATGAAACATATTCTAGTAAGGAAAGGGTTAGCAGGTTGGCTTTTGCTGTTAGCTGAGGATGAACAAAATGACATCTTACTAAAACGGAGCAGATGATAGGAGAGACCATGAGAAACCGAAGTCTTAATTTAAGAGAAAATGAATCCTTGCAACTTTTGGTTCTAATATGTACCCTTTTTCATAAGTAATGTACGTTTCCTTTATACCATGATATTCTTTAATCTTCATGTAAATTCCCTTGGTATGAATGAACGTGTATCTTATGGGCCTAATAGTTGACAATATTGTGACCGCTGACTGTTTCATGTTTTGTCAACCAACAGCATGGATAACAAAAATACTGTTCAAAGAATAGTTAAAAAATGTTGAGATTATTTTAAATGTATCTTTAATGTATGTTGCTGTCAGTGTTTTCATTTGTTCTGCGCTGTCTGTCTTTCTTGAAATTTTCCATTAGCCAGAGAGAGATAATGAAGTATGCTAATTTTTATTTCCATTCTCAGCTTTTTATTATAAGCAGTGTCTTGGCTACAGAGCCTAAGCAGTTTTTAAAAGGAGCAGCAAATAAAGTAGTGAAGCACAACTATCTCTGTAGTAATGGAATTCATTGTTTCAGTCACTAAGTATTGTAATTCATTAGAGACGGCTAATATAGTCTGGAATGCTGAATTTTTACTTTCAAAACTAGTGAAAAGCAATAAGCATAATTAAACTGCTTTTTAATTTGCTTCAGAAATACAAGCCTGGTCGATGTGATGATATTTTGAAATGGAAGCCACCCAGCCTGAACTCTGTTGATTTTCGTCTAAAGATAACAAGAATTGGTGGAGAGGGGTATGTAATCTCTTCCCTTTCTAAATGCATAACACTCATGTGAATGTTCCAAAGCAGTTAATCTCTCCTCTTGTATTTCTTGACACTTCCTGAGGCTAAGCCTTTCTGTATTTTGTAAAATTTGTTCATTGAAGATACAGGCAGCTCTGGTAATCAGTATTGTACTGAAAACAATGGCAGATGTTTATAATGCAAATTTACTCATTCTTAAAGTAAGTTTCATAAAATTTCTTTTAAAAGTCCTGTTTGGATTTGGCACTCCACACTATGTTTTAGAAAGTGGGCAGGTTGTATTAGTTTAAGTTCTTATATAAAAAAATCTATTTTCCATTGGTTTTCTGCAAAATAATAACAACCTGTGCTTTCTTCCATTTTAGAATTCTGCACAATGACAAATGGCAGTTGTTTTCTTAGAGAAACAAAACTTGACATTTTTACTCGCTAGGTATTCTTTGGTGTTGCCTTTAAAACTATTACAATCTTTATAAAAAATGTGGGTTCTAGTAGCAGAAGACACGTAAATCAGTTCTACATACCATTTGCCTAGTTCAGGCACTGCACGTGTTAAACAGGGACAATTTCCATGTTCAGTTGTGCCAGGGAGGGGAAAGGGAAGATTGAGTCACTAGATGAAAGCTTGCCTTGGAAAAGATTTTGTTTAAAATGAAGTTCATTGATTTTTAGGTTGCTTAATGTTTTAACATCTGGGACTCATTTCAACTGACAGTTTGAAATACTGACATTTAGCTTTTGTTTTTCTTGGTGCCACAGGCAACTCAATACAACTAAACAATTAATTCATATATTGCTTACATGTTCCATAGTGCTAACAATGGCTCATCTAACTTTTAGACATTTGTATGTCATCTTAATGGATATATTTGGTGAATAGAGAGTATCTTAAGGATAGGTTATTTATTCTGCAAAATGGACTCAACTGCCAACTTTGGAGCATTTCATGGGGTCAGAATTATCTATTCAGATTTATGTGTCTGAAAATGCAATATCAGGTCCAAGGTAACACCATAGCTATTTCAAAGAATATACAGGAATATTTTAATTTTCACTTCATTGCAAACATTTTGTGTTTGTTTGGCTTTTAAGTCACAGAACAGTGTAATATGAAAGATTTCTGGGGGGAAAAAAAGGTTTAAAAAATGACCCACTCTTTGATAGGAAGGTTATTTTTATTATGATATTCTTATGACTTCTGCTGGAGTTTATAAATATGCAGTAGTTGCCTGTGATACAGAAGCAAAGCATAACATGACAAAATTTCACATAAAAAAAGGCGCATTTGCTTGATCAGGTATCACTGACTTCAAACACAAAACTGTCAGTGCTACTGTTTTACGTTTAGTATATTACATTGTAGATTATTTGATCAGAACATTAAAAGGTTATAAAATATGAGCCAGCAAAAAAGACCTATTCCTAAAAAGCTGGGCAGTTAATAGCAAGTTACTAAAGAGTGGCTGATTCATTGTGGAACTGGAAACACTTTCTAGCATGTAGAGAAGTTCTGCCATATTCCAGCTATGTGAAAATAACTGCATTGCTCATACTGTGGAAATAATTATCTGAAATAGTCTGTAAATACTGTAATACTTAAATATGTTAATATTTATGTTCCTCTCCCAAGCATAAGAAGAAATAATCTTAGAAATCTGACATTTGATAAATAGAGTACTATTCTTCCAGATATGTTTTACTTCATTTCACATGATAGTTGACTGCTATTAACATTAGTGCATTCATCCAATAAAAAGAAAACTTAATGAAGTACTTGGTGGAAAATAATAATTTGCCATTGTTGGAAGAGAAGTATTTATGTTAAGTAATGATCTATGAAACCATAGCTTCTGCCCAGTTGAACATGAATGATGATTTAAATACTCTTAAGTTTTAACTGCTTCAGTTGTTAATTTGAGTATCCAATTTATCGCTTGGTAAGATCTGAACTCATTTGAGGAAACATCAGAATTATACTGATTTTGAAGTTGTTGACTAGAGTTTTAAAAGAAGCATCTTTAATTTTAGACTGTAAAAATGCAATTATTGAGTTCTGAACACTACCATAATAAAATGGCTGATTTATGATATAACTAAAAATTCTGGTTTAATGAACTGAATGTCTAGCTACTGGCAATTCTAAGATGACAGCATTAGGCTTCTTGCCTCCCCCCACTCCCTTGAGATTAAAAGTAAACATTGATGTTGGCTTCAGCCTTTTAAGTAAAAAAAGTTTTTGTCAGTAATCCAAAAAGAAATCCTGCATGCATTTGACAGCCGAGTAATACAGATGTGTTTGAAGTACTGTTAGGGAATTTGTTTCTTGTTTTGCTATGGTTAAGCAATAGTATTCATGGAAATAGAAGGTGTGTCTTTGTATTGAACTCTTAGTGACAACTGAGGAGCCAAAGTCAAAGTATTAATCTCACATACCTGATAGCTTGAAACAATGAGAACAGGGATTGTCTTTAATTCCCAAGTCCTCTGTTCTGATATACGGGCTCATCTTTACATCTGAAATGCAGCTGTATCTAAACATGAGCTACAAGTTCTTATCAGAGTTTACAGCCTAGCCAGTAGTGTGTGTACAGGCTGAGCCTGTATCTCAAAACTCCAACCCTGCAGCTCTTGTCGTTATAGTTCCCTGTTCACTTAAACAGTGCAAAAAGCATATAGGAGCATTATTTATTCAGTAGCATGAGATGAGAGCAAGGTCAGCTGTTGGACATGTCTTTTTGGATAGCATATGTAATTGAGATCCTGAGCAATTGTAAACAATCTTGTGCATTTTTCGTATGAATAAAGGAGTTACCTCTAGGGAGTTTGCCAGATTTTAGTCAGCATGATTATTTTCCATCTACCTGAAATTCCCCTGTGTTTTCAGTTGTGTTTCCACCCATTGATCGGTTTGCAATAGTAATGTTAACTGCCAAGTAGCTGCTGTTTCACCCAGACGTAGTTCAGCTATGGATGAGTGACCAGTTGTTTTTATCTAGGATTCAGCTATTTCACTCTTGATATTGGAGGGAGTGTTGCTATTGTATTAAAAAGAAGGATTTGGCTTACAATCTACAAATAAGAATAAGCTTTAGAATAAGCTTTCCTGTAAAGAGGAAGACTGCATAACAAAGAATAAACACAAAGAAAAAAGATAGTATTGAATCTCAAAGAAAGGCAGGGTTTCTGTAACCTCAGTGACCTAATCCTGACACTCCTGTTCAGTGCACATCTTTTAAAGAAATTGCATTATTGCACCTTAGTGAGTTACAGTTTATCAGCTGAGCCATGGTAATTGTCCCCTGTGTATTGTCATAGTCCAGCCTGTCCAAGCATCAGGATGATGGTTAGATTAACTCTTTATGTTGTGTTTGCAAGAATTCCAGTTTATGCTTTCTCTCAATCTCTTCTTATCACATCGATATTGTTACTTTTATTAAAAAGAAAATAAAAAAAAAAACAAGCCAACCCCAAAACAGCAACCAGCAACTTACTAAGTCAGTTAAACCAGCGTACTTTATTGTTTATCTCTGGTGAAACACAGCAGTTGAACTGAAAAGCCCTCACATTACCATGCTTTAAAAAGGTAGACCCACTACCCAGGCTTCTGTTCTTTCAGGCTTACTAAGATAATGGTCTCACATCAGCAGTGGAGCCCTTTGATTATGTACCAGTACCTTTTATTTTTCCTAAATAATGGTGATACTCATAGAAGATAAAATAGGGACTTAAACACATCAACTGCATTTCCAAATGACCTACAAATTAAATGACCGTATCAGAAGACAATGTGGAGGATAGTTAATTGCTGTGTGTACTACCTCAGATACAGTACGGAGAAGACTGTTTTAAACAGTAGAGATGCTTTCTCCCAAAACTTTTGATTCTAAGAATACTTCTTAAAAAAATAAAAACCCCAAAGTCAGAATCTTATTTAAATGTCACAAATACCAACTGAAAATGCCTACATTTGTGGTAGCTTCCAAAAACAGAGTTTCTTAAATGTCCATACTTCCTTTTACAGTTTTTTAATTAGGCTGTGCAATTCCCTTAATTTTATCTGAATCAGGCATGCTGAAATCAAATTACAAGCAAGGCTTTGGTTTTATTTGCTTTGAATAAATATCTTGCTGGGTCAGTCTGATAACATTTTAAACCACAGAATAATATAAATTTTCTGTAGAACCTTGAAGTATTGGGAAAAAAAATCAAGAATTCTATTTGTCTTTTGTAAGAGTAGTAGTAATAACAAATTGTTTCTTGGGAAAAAAGTTAGTAATCTGAAGTAGATGTGAACTCTTTGTTAGTAGCAAGTCTGTTGTATCCATGATTAAGTAGAACACAGGGGGGAGTAACCCCAAATGGTATTTAGGTAAAGTTCTGCTTAGCTTGGGCATTGTCAATTAGTAAAAAAAGGCAGATAAAGTACAATACATTTGAGGACAGCAGGGACTTCAAATCTTGACAGCAGGAGCTTAAAATCTTGGATGCATTGATAATTACAAATCAACAAACAGATACAGACATCATGACTATAGGCAAGTGAATGTTTACTCTTTGTTAGATGTGATGATGTCCTTTTTGTTCTGTAAATTTGAAAGAGCTTCCAGGGGCAGGGAGGAAACTGCAGCTGGTTCAAAATAAGGTGATGTTCTTGATTTGCTCTCATATAGCTATGTTGTCTGTCATGGGGTGGCTAATCTTCCTCACTCTTCTGCTTTGAAAACAGCCCCCCAACCTGGTAACTGGCTGCAAAATCATGAAAGTTAGTTGAAGCAGCTAGACCTGCAGAACTAACATGATAGTTTGTTTGGGCCATGTTTTGTTGCTTCCTCCTCTCTTTCTACTTCCCCTTTTATGTGATTCATAAATTGTTGGTTTGGGCTGTGAGCTCTTTGCCCTCTTACCTGTTTGCTGATTGCCCATTATCGAAGAGCACAAACTTGTTCTTACACATGCCATCCATCATAGAAAGGGAGCTTTACAAACTGGCAATAAAAATAATAATATTCCTCTAGCCTCCAAAGGTCACAGTCAGTACTGGGGCTGCATTGCTGTAAAGTACAGTGGAATTATGAGGCAGAATACAGAGAATGTCACACAGCAATTGTGGAACAAATAAGGACAGGATGTTGCAAATAGATCCAAAGATGGACAAATGACAGAAGGAGGAGTGAAGGTTTGACTATATTAACTGCATTTATGGCTGTACTGTTAAAGAAAGCGTGTGCTTCAAAGTTGCTTACTTTTTATGTAATTGTTATTGTTGTAAATGAAAGTATAGGAGTAATTTGTTTTACCTTCAGGCATTCAACTGTTACTAGAGTAGGTCTTATTAGTTCTGAAGAAATGCAGGGCAGGGTTGTGCAAACTGATTGAGGAAGGATGTTATGTGTAGAAAGATAAGTGTGGTGGCAGAGAAAGGGGAAGCACAGATACTACCATTACCTGTGCAACTGCCACCATTGGTGTTGCAATAGAAACTAGCAGATCGGCATTTTACCTATGTCCTGTGCTGAAGTATTTATGCTGTCTTTCTCATATGAGGATATTTAAAATTTCTGTGTAGCACTTCAGTTTCTAAAAGCTGTTCTCAAAGTAAAGCTTTGAATCTAACCTCTATTTGTACTCTGGTACACTGAACATAATGTTGTACCTTCCACAGCTAATACTCAGGATGCTCTTGGAATTTCTAATGTTGGATTTCAAAAATGAACTCGGCCTCATCTTTTTTTATGTTCGAGCGGCAGCCTTGGGCAATCTCTGTCTGTCACATAATTATTCTACTTTAGCTACTCATTCCTCCAGATTTTTAAAAGCTTTGCCTCATATCATCCTAAAATTATCTGTACACTTGCAAAATGGAATGTAAATGGAGCCGTGTATGTTTTATAAAGCCTGTTCCTTTTTCTTGCACTGCCTTCTTAAAGTAGTCTTCCCAGTTGCTTGTGTCAGCTACCATAATGATTATCCGCTCTGTTAAAGATGCATTTCTATCTGTGAAATCAAGAAAAGCTCCCATATACCATATGTCTCTAAAGTTTTCTTATCTCCCATGCACTTCTCTGTCCTATTTTACATTTCGGTAGCTATTTTATCCCTTTTTTGCCATGTAGCTTAGATTACTTGCTACTTGTGAATTTGGAAATTGAAGACTGATGCCATCCCCAGCTAAGCAACTGTAATGTAGTAGAACCTGACACAGATGTGAAAGGAGCAGGCAGTGGAGAAATTATCTTGGGCTTCAAAATGGCTGGCTTTGGCTTTTTCAAAGAACAGGTAGGTAGTATGTGACATGGCATGTCCCCTAAAGCGCAGAGAGTCCCAGGAAAGCTGGTTGATCTCCTCAAATTGCACAAGGACATGCTCTTCCTGCGTGCAGGAAGACAAGTGGGTGCAGTAGGAAGCTGGCTTGCTTTAATGAAGAATTCCTGAGTCAACCCATGCAAACAGTTAAGTGTATGGAAGATGTAAACAGTGGCAGGCCTCTATGGAGAACATGAAAACAGCCTTTAGGTATAGACAGTGGAATTAAGAAAGCCAGAACTCATCTGGAGTTGAAGGTGTGTCAAAGGCTTCCCTAGGTACCTTGGTAAAGAAAGGAAGACTAAGGAAAATGGTGTGCTGCTCACACAGCACTAGGTGTAGTGACAAAAGATACAGGAAGGGCTGAAGGTACACACTGCTGCCTTTGCTTTGTTCTTGACTAGGGAGGTCTGCTCTTAGGTCTCTGTGGTCCCTTGAGCCTTTATAGCTGAGTGCAGGGAAATAAATTGCTACCAGAAGCAAGGAAGTTCAAGTTAGGGACTACTTAGGCAAAGTGCACGTCAGACTACTGGAGGGCGAAACTTTGAAACTGGGGTAGAGTAGCCTTTGTGGTAGAGAGGGCCAACTGATAACTGGGTTGAAGGTGGAGCAGATGATGCTTCACCTCTGTTCAGCATTTGTGAGGCTGCATCTGGAGTGCTGTGTCTAGATTTGGGCTCCCAAGTATGAGCAAGTCCAGTGGAGGGCAACCAAGACAGCGAGAGGATTGGAGAACATGACATACAAAGACAGGCTGAGAGAAATGGGTTTCCATTGTCCAAAGAGGAGAAGGCAACATAATACTTTATTACTACTCCCTACTAGCAGGTTATAGAGAAGATGGATCCACAATGCTCAGAGATGCACTTTGAAAGAATGAAAAGCAAAAGACACAAATTGTAGCAGGACAGGAGAGAGCAATACTGTAAGCAAGGTCAAACACTGTAGTAGGCTGGCAAGTTGTAGAGTCTCCGTCTCTGGGGATATTCAGAAGTTGACTGAAGATGGCTGTGAGCAACCTGGTATAACTTGGAAGCTGACCCTGTCTTGAGGTAGATGACATGAAAAGTTCTTTCCAGTCAGAGTAACATCAGATTGTTACTTAACACATCAGATGTTAAGTATTTTGCAGATAATATTTGCAGTGATAGTCATTCAATTATAAAGTATTTTTTGGTTTTCTTTCTTTATGCTTTTTTTCCTGTAAACAGAGATTTTTTTCAGAATACGTGTGTACCCATACTAATTTTCAAATAGTCGTATTGTCCTTTTAGAGACTTTTGAGTTGCAAAGTAGAATAGCATGCCTTTATTATAAAGAGGAATTTGGCACTGTTCTTTGTTATATACTGTAAAGGTTTGCCAGATACATAATTTAAACTGTCTAAATAGGGAAAGTGTTTATCTTCCTTTTGCTGTAGCTTGAACAACAGATATGCTGCTTTCAGACTTACTGAAATTCAGTTGTGACTATGCTTTCTATTGCACCAATATAAATTAACTTTTTAAATTACAGGAGTTAACAGAGAGTATTCTCGAACATCCTGTTCAAAGTGATTTTAATGGATTTTAGAAATTGGTATGAGCTTCTTTGAAATGCGTTTTTGCAGGTAGTAACTATTTCGTCTCCTTCAGACAAGGAGTATTTTCTAGATTCTGAGAGCATGCCATAAATGATGCCTTAACTCAGAATATTTTTTTTCTCCATTAATTGCCTACAGTATGAATTAATAGTCAGGGTTTTCTTAATTTAGTTTTGGGGTTTTATTGGGGGTAGTTCGTTTTGGGTTATTTTCAGTTTATTGCTTAATGAGATTTTCTTGTCTGTTTAGAAAAGAGCATAAGTATCGAATTATTACAGATCTGAAAACTAAGTATTTTTGAATGGTGTTTGGTATTAAAGAAATATTGGGCAAGTCCAGAGGGGATCATGAAGATGCTCAGGGGGCTGGAGCACCTCTCCTATAAAGACAGGCTGAGAGGTTTGGGGTTGTTCAGCCTGGAGAAGAGAAGGCTCCAGGGAGACCTTAGAGCAGCTTCCAGTACCTAAACGGGGCTACAGAAAATCGGGAGAGGGACTTTTTACAAGGACATGTTGTGACAGGAGAAGAAGAAATGACTTTAAACTGGCAGAGAAGAGATTGATATTAGATACAAGGAATAAATACTATGACGGTTGTGAAGCACTGGCACAGGTGCCCTGAGAAGCTGTGGTTGCCCCATCCCTGGCAGTGTTCAAGGCCAGATTGGATGGGACTTTGAGCAGCCTGCTCTAGTAGGAGGTGTCCCTGCCCATGGCAAAAGTTCTACAACTACATGATCTTTAAGGTCCCAACTCAAACTATTCTATGATTCAGTGATTCTCTGAAGCTTGTATTGAAGGCAAAACCCAAAATCTCAGCTCAGATGACTTCCTTGCATGCTGTGGTACATTTCAAACAAAAATAAAGCAAACTGAGAGGGGAAAAAGCTGTCACCATGATAGAGTAGAAACAGACTGGAGAGCCAAAGATATGGTACATGTACGTGTCTCGTACTCTTCATTGGTCTTACTGTGAACCTCTTATTGTTTAATTTTCTGGTAGTACCAAACTCTCAAATCATAAGAGAACCGATATAAGTACTAAATAATGAATATATTAAAGATAAAAATTATTCATTATAGTCATAACTCCATAAGTACCATTCAGTTTTCTTTGACACCATCTGAATGTTTTGCTATAGGCTTAGGAGTTGGAAGCCTAGCATTTGTGTGTTCCTGAATTCATATGTACTTTGGAATCAGCAAAACATGCCAACACAGTCAATGGCCCTGATGGATGCATATTGTTTGCATTTCTGCCTTGACTGTATTATCTTCATGGTATGAATCCACGGGCTTCTAAAACTCTGCGAGATTATCAACACTTTTACTTTCCCTGTTTGATAGTGAAGAGAAATTCTTGGTACATGTGCTTATCTTACAACCTCAGAGACATTTGAAAAGAAGCCTAAGTAATTATTTTTTATAATAATTATTGAGTATCTGTGGGTTTGTAGGGATTCAGGTTGTGATAGTTGCTAGGGGGGAAAAAGGTTTTGAAAACTTAGCATTTTAAATGACATAATAAAGGAAAATAATGGCATTGTTAATATCTGTTACTTTAATGACTAGAGAGCTGCCAAAGGCTTGTAATTTGCACTTGCCATCTTTTTGGCTAGCACCAGTTTGTGGCTTTTTCAGGGGAGGATGCTTACCCTGTTGTAGAAACACATTAAAACCAGTGATGCTATAGGTGCATGTATCTGTCTGTGGGAGACCAATTTGCATAATAAAGGCTTGATGCATCAATCGTAATTGAGAATCCATGTTGTTACTTACCTAAGCATAGGGAAACTGATGGTAGCTGCTGGGTATGGAGCTTGTGCACATACTGCTATTTGACAGGGAATGTCTAGTGCTTCATAAAAAAGCCTTTTATGGTTTTCAGTAGAGGTTTGCTTCTCTATGACAACAGATGTAAGCATGCGATCCTACTACAGGATCTTAAAAAGGCCAAGATTCCTTATTTTCATACACTTTTTATGCTTGCTTTTTACAAAGCAGTCTCTTGACGGTGAGTGTGAAGTACAAACAGAGTTTTGTACTGACTTCTATTCTGAAATCAACTTCAAGGCTTTTATCTTAAACACATGGAAGATATGTTCATTCAGAGGATGGACTTCATTTTTAGCATCATTGTATATGTAAGAAATAATCCTTTAACTTTGAAACCTAGATTTCCAAGGTTGTAAGCTGCTTCAGCTTCATAGGAAATGAATCAGACTTTTTAATTAATAAATATATGTACCTATACCTGTGCCTCTCTGTGTGTACAAACACACAGGTGACAGCTGCTGCTTTATGTTGCAAAATTAAAGCCACAAAAATGTAAAAGAATTCCCTTGACTGTTAGGATTCAAAACAACTCTCTCTCTCCTCACGTTTACATGTGGGAACCCTATCCCCCTTTTGTCAGGTTTCTCAATTTTAAAGATTATTTTATTAAATCAGACTTTACTATTTCCAGGTTTTAGCTCTTTTTTTTTTTTTTATCACAACATTCTTTACCTCTCTTTTTTGTTATTTTTCCTGCTTAAGCTGTATGGTTTTCAATGCCTTGGTTTTATGGTTTTAAGCTAGGTAACAAACTGGTTCTGCATCTGTACTCCACAAACCAGCATTCCATTGTTGGCTTATGAATGGTACAAAAGTTGTATATAACTAATAGAGAAACAAACCTCAAAGAGTTGCTCTGCTTTGTATGTATAAGCTGAATATTTTTTAATTACCTAACTGCAAAATTTATACATATGGAGATACAAAAGCATGTGAAGTATTAGGAGGTTTAGATATTCTTGAAAGATTAAAAGCATCATTATTCAGATGCTAGCCATCTTATCTCGTGTCAGTCCCTGAGAGATAGTACTATAAGTAATTTTATGTTACAGTTTTAAGGAGGTTGCTATTACATACTCCCAAAAAGCACTGTATATATCTGTATCAGGTTTCAAGATGGGAAAAATGAATTCTGAAGTGAAGAGAATTCACTCAGGGCAGCAGCATGGTGTGTTAGTAGGAAAAGGACACTCCTCAGCTGTACCCAGCAGATGGCATTTTTCTTCCTTATAACTAAAAATTTTAAAGCTATATCTTTGGCTATTTTCATACTTAAAAAAGAAGCCCTTTTTCACAAAGTATTTAAAGATTGCACTATGAACAAATATTTATCAATGGATTATAAATGAAATATAATGTGTATAACTACAGAATTGATTACAATGAGGAGAGTGAAACAGGATAGTGAATTTGATTATTCCCTCCCACCTCAAGCCTGCATATCAAAACCACCATCTCTCACAGATGTTGATAAAATCATTTCGCTCTTTTGGTGAATGTTAAAGAATCAAATCTCAAATGCTTATTACATTTTTAACCTTTTTACTCAGGAGTACAAAATTTTGCTTGGAAGTGGATATTCTATGGTAGGAGATCACTAGATTTAGGGAGTAGAGAAGGACAGAAGGATAGATGGGCTCAGAAGTGAATTGGATATCTCATAATGAAGGCTCTGAACTATTGTCTCCCCTCCAGAAGGAAAAATTCACTATGGTCTTGGTTAACCCTTTTCAACTAATGTATTAATAATACTTCTGACTTCTTAAGTTTTTATTTAATGCTCTGTACACAGTTCTGATTCTGGACATGCTGTTGTTCATTCTGCTGTCATTCAAGAAGTGAAGCAGAAATGACTCTCAAGCCTCACTGAGGAAGTTGTTTATGCTTAGTTTCTGCACAATACTCATTTTGATGAGAATCTTCACACATTACTTATGTGCTAAGAAAAATGTATTTTGAAAGATGAGTTGCGTATCGTGATAAACTAGCATAATGTTTTGGTTTTAGAAGAGGTAATGGTACAGCATGCAAATGCTTTCTCCCAGCTGAGATAGGTCATGAATGCAGATTGTTTTAACAGCAGAAGTATTAACCTTCAGTAATTTGAATTATGTCACTGGAACTAGATATCAAAGTTGGTTATTTTCCTCTTTTAATCATCCTTCTAATAGGATATGATGAATGATTTCTGCATAAACAGTGATAATTTGTCTGTTTAGCTTAGTTTCTCTCTTACATTAAAAGTAAGAGGAATATTCAGAGATATGAACCACAGAGGAATTTTTCAGATGTCTTTGTGAGATGATATCCTGCCTTTTCTTGAGATGGAATTAATGTTCTGTGACATCATTTGCCTGGCAAATTTTTGTGGTTTGGTAGAGCCTGTGTGGGCAAAAGGCACATCTCTATTCAAACTGTGGCAAGAGGAATGTCCAGTGATGCACACTTGTAAAACACTTTCATTTGAGTAAAAATAAATTGATTCTGCACACCTAAAGCGTGGCATAACCTGTACCGCTTACTTAAACTTGACAACAATGCAAGATTTTACTAGACAAGCTTGAGGAAGAGGAAGGAACCCTAACTAGAGTGGAAAAGGTGTAACATTGAAATTATACAGCATTACCTGTTCTGTTGCTTTCTCTTGTATAGACTGAGGATCATTCATTTCCCAAAAGATTTGTACAGCATTTGGTCCAAATGTTTCTGTTGCTGAAAGCTGTGTTATGAAACCGATGATTCTTTTTAAATGAAAGTTGCAGACAGAAAGATTTTTAAACAATCCAGGAATTCAGAACATAAAAATACTATAGAGGCAGACTTCGTGGAGTCCTTTTTCTGTTGCAGTTTTTTACCAAGTGAATATTTAAACAGTGCAGTCCAGATATATACTCTTGCTTAATGCAGAAGATATCTCTCTCTTATTGCTCAACCTGAATTATTCCTTAGATTCAGTAAATTTGAATTTGTATGAATTTCTTGCAAGACATAGAGTGCATGGAAGATTTTTCTGACAGAAAAACAGATGGATTTGACGAAAGGGCAAGAATGTGGTGATAATTTGAACTTAAGTCTTCTGATATAACAGTTCCAGGATCACAAATAGGGTTTTGGTTTGGGGTTTTTTTTACTTAAAATTAACTCTAAAGAATTAAAACAAAAATTGAATGAGTTTCTGAAACAGCAACGCTGTCAACAGAAAAATTGGTAGGTTTGGGTTTTTGACAAATCCTCATCCTGAAGTTTATTTATTAAGGGTACCTGCAAAGACAGAAATAAAGAAACTATGGAATTACATCAACAGTGAAAAAGGATGAGTTTTTTTTGGGGGGAGTGAGGTGCAGGAAATCTAAAATCTAGAGAGCTTCTTTACTGTTGTTTTATATAACCTCTTGGTTATTTACAGGTAACTCTATCAGCTTTGCACTCAAATTTGCTGTACACAAACAAAGCCAGCAACGAAAACATGATCACTCACCCCCCCCTAAACTCTGAGATTCTGTAGATTCCAACCAATCTTCTGTATAAGGAAAGACCTCTGAGAAGCTTAGCCAAAGGTGGGTTTTACTAAAAACTGATGAATGGAGAAAGAATAATGTATAGTGAGGAGAATAATCATTCTTTCAGCTGCAGTGAAAACAGACTAGCTTGGATCTACAGAACTGGCTAGGATATTGGAACAATTGCAGAAAATCTATTTGTGTAATTTGTACAAGGTTGAGAAGGTTGGGTAAGAAATAATTTTGCAACTCTCACGAGCTCTCAAGTATAAGGTTGCACTCGCTTTCCTCACTCAGACTTCTTTAGCCATGTGTCTTCATAACAACTTAATGAAAAAGAATCCTCTAGCTTGTCTAAACCTCCTTCTTCCTGCATTCTGGTCCTAAGGAAAATAATTCTCTTCTCCTTTGTTTAGTTTGCAAATGTCAAATACAATAATTACATTCTCTCTTAGCTTTGAGTGATTTATACCTGAATGAAATGCCTGTTTGCTGTCTGGTAATAAATTTTCTCTCCCATAATAACAAGGTGGTGTTGAAAGTAGCTTCAAAGAAAGGAATTGCCTATTTAATCATAGAATCATAGAATACATAGGAAAGGACCTGAAGATTGTCTAGTTCCAACCCTTCTGCCATGGACAGGGGTGCCTCGCACTAGACCATGTCACCCAAGGCTCTGTCCAACCTGGCCTTGAACACCGCCAGGGATGGAGTATTTACCACTTCTTTAGGCAACCTGTTCCAGTGCCTCACTACCCTTACAGGAAAGAACTTCTTCCTTATATCTAACCTGAACTTCCCTTGTTCAAGTTTAAACTCATTACCCCTTCTCCTGTCACTACAGTCCCTAATGAAGAGTCCATCCCCAGCATCCTTATAGGCCCCCTTCAGGTACTGCAAGGCTGCTACGAGGTCTCCATGCAGCCTTCCCTTCTCCAGGATGAACAGCCCCAACTTTCTCAGCCTGTCTTCATATGGGAGATGCTCCAGTCCCCTGATCATACTCGGGGCCCTCCTCTGGACTTACTCTAACAGCTGCATGTCCTTTTTATGTTGAGGACACCAGAAGTGCATGCAATACTCCAAGTGAGGTCTCACGAGAGCAGAGTAGAGGGGCAGGATCACCTCCCTCGACCTGCTGGTCATGCTCCTTTTGATGCAGCCCAGGATACCATTGGCTTTCTGGGCTGCGAGCGCACACTGCCGGCTCATGTTCATTTTTTCATCAACCAACACCCCCGAGTCCTTCTCTGCAGGGCTGCTCTGAATCTCTTCCCTGCCCAGTCTGTAGCTGTGCCTGGGATTGCTCCGACCCAGCTGTAGGACCTTGCACTTGGCATGGTTAAACTTCATCAGGTTGGCATCAGCCCACCTCACAAGCGTGTCAAGGTCCCTCTGGATGGCATTCCTTCCCTCCAGTGTATCAACTGAACCGCACAGCTTGGTGTCATTGGCAAACTTTTGCTGAGGGTGCACTTAATCCCACTGTCCGTGTCACCGACAAAGATGTTGAACAAGACCGGTCACAACACCGATCCCTGAGGGAACAACTGAAACTTGGTTTTGCAGCATTTGTATTAATTGTTGTCTGATAGATGTTCATTTACTGGTTCAGGAAAGTAAGCGTATGCGTATAAAGTAAACCTGGAGTTAACTCTTTTTCTGTGTATTTTGAATCAATCATGGATAAGCCTTCTTCCAGTGTAAATGCTGGATGTGTAAAATTAAACCAATATTCTGAATTTGAAATTAAATATGTAGACAAAGAAAGCATAGAATTGTAGGAATTGTCAAAGTAATCTGATTGCTACCAGTCTGTGCTTGTAAAATATAGCAGAGGAATGTAAGGTTATACCCTACCATTCAAAAGAAAGGTCCTCCGAGAACAGGCAACCCAGGGGCTGTGCATTACTTGTGCTGGGACAGATAGGTCCAGAGCACAGATCTGTAGTAGCTGATTAAACGGAATAACTTTGACCACTTTTAAATTGCACTTCTCTTAAAAAATCATGTTGTAAGAGAAGATCTGAGACACTTTGTTGTTGTGTTTCCTCGCTGGTGTAAAACTTGACAGCAGAGATGTGTTAAAATGTAGGTTTCCCATCATCTGTTATGGGAATATGTGCTCTACAAGTTTGCCCTTTTCTGTCTTCTGTGTCTTCTCATCTTCTGTGATACTGTTCCCAGATAGACTCAGTTTTGTGTTCCTGCTAAAGTTTTACTTGTTTTCCTTCTCATATTTGCACGTGAGTCTTTAGGGTTGGTTTCCCAGTAAAGGTGATTATTTTTTTATCTGCTGTCAGTTGCTTCTCCAAAGTGATTAAGTCCATGGTTAAAATGCATAGGATTTCCATGAAATAACTGAAATTGTGTTCCTGTATGCCAGTTGATAAGTTTCTCTCTCTGATGGTCTGAAGATGTAGGTAAGACTGAGTATATAGGAAATGGCAATAACTTATGTTATGCTTATCATGTGTATTTTAAAAATAACCAAATTCTGAGACATCAAAGCCTTTCATTGTACTCAAGATTAACTTGCATGCTCCAGACCTTTTTATTCCTAGCTATATCACAGTCTAAGAAAACATACTACTTTTTCCTAGAGACTTTGTCTTACGTTAATTCAGACATAAATTAATTTCACAGTGCTTATAATTAACAGTGTGAATAATTTTTTTTCTGTAATACCTGTAATTAATTGCAGTTAACTATATTGCCTAAAAAAGCTTATAATCCATGTAGGTAGCTTATAATACTGCCATGAGGATCTACTGAGAAAATCAAAATATGCTGAACCATGTTGCTCTAATTCTTTTAGCAGGCTTTTTTTGGCAACAGTAAATTATAGTCTAAATTATAGTCCAAAAGGACATGCAAAATTGCTTGCAGTAAAAAATGATGTCTTGGAGGCATATTGCAAAAAAGAAAAAAACCCACTCTGCTTTACTGTACATTTGTTAATTAATAACTTAATAATTTACATTACATAAATCTTCTCTGAAATAGATGAAAGAAGAGACAGAGCAGGTCATCCTGATACCAGTTAAATCACTAGTTAGCAGCCAGGGACTGGAAGTAACTAATTTTTTTGTCCTATGCCATTTGCATTTAATCATAATTGCTCTTTCACTTGTGCCCTACGTAATAAAAATACATCATTCAAGACAGTAAATGGAAAGATGCTCTATTTCTGTAATAATAATACAGCCATTTTTATGAAGAGTTCAATTATTTTTTCCTGCAGTTTATAGGGAAGATATATTTTTGCTAGTTGCTTATCACCCAGGACTTGGCTTCTTTGACTTTCTAGAAAGCGTGTCACAAAATAGGTTAATAATATGAAGCCTGAAAAGCTGTCATTAGAAGATACTGGGAATAGCATTAACTTGCAGAATGGTTACGTTGGACTAGAAGTGTTGTAGAAGCAGCTCCATAAGATGATGATGCTTCTTGGTCCTCTTCCTCAGCCCTTAATGCAGGCAAGCAGGTGGCTCTAGCTGCATGGGACTTTCTTGGGGTGTTTGTGAACTCAGATGTGACTGTACTGCAAGTGCCTAGGAAGAAGCCCAGGTTAGTGTTCTGTGTAATTTTAGTAGCTGCATCAGGTTCATATTGCTGTGGAGATCGTGGCTGCTCAGGAGAGACTGGAACACTAGTTCTCAACCTGGGAGCTGTTGATGTGAAGCAAATGCTGTGTGTGATGCAGACACATCTCAGAAGGCTTTTAAGTTCCTAACCTGTTTGCTGGCTGCCCTCTCTTTCTTAGCATTGTCCAAGCTGCCATCATCCCAGTGCATTTCCACTCCCCCCTTGGCAGGTCCATAATGGTATGCTTCCCCTCTCTGAATTTGGGAATCAGGATAAATGGTGCTAAAAATTGGAGAAAGAAGGGGAAGGAAGGGAATGTGTTTGAGAGAGAGAGTCATCTTAAAAAGCCTGTCAAAAACAAAACCAATGGAGCACCTGACTGTTAACGTCAGCGGTAAAGGAAAGAAAAAAAGAATGGAGAAAGGGGTTACTAGACGAGTTGTGGCGCTTCTGAAGTGAGGCAGAGCTCCCTGACAGCAGAGCAGTGATATTCCTTATTGAGAAAGGGGCTTATGAGTGAGGATACTGATCTTTTTGAGCAGAGTAATACACCAGAAAGACAGGGCAGCTTTGCTGCAAATGCCTTCTAGATTACAGATGCAGTAAGTAATAAGTATTACAGTGTTGGTAGTTGGGATTACAAAGTAATGGTCCTTTCTTTTGTCAAACCCAGGAAAGTACTTCAGCTGCATTGCTTAATACTTGAAAATGCAAAATACTCCATTCTGTGTTCATTGTTACCTGAAGAATTGCTATAAACTAAATTTCATTACAAAGTTCATATAATGAGTACACTGAGGGACTCAATTTTATAATGAACAGAGGAGCTAAATCTTGCACCATATGTGCAGGTTTCAGCAATAAAGAGTGAAGCATTCAGTAGGGTTCATGAAGCCTCTTGATAGCCTTCCTACCTTATTTTGGGTGGTAGGTTTGTTAGCAGCAGACGAGTGTTCATGCATTCTGTCCGTGGTACTTGTGTCTGGCTAGATGGCAGCTGGGTGCCTATCACTCCCAATTCCAGACAATTTGTTGTTTGTTACAGGCTTCACTTTTCGATTGTGATCTGCATAGTCCCCCATGGACCCATACCTAAATGGTTTGTAAACTAATTCAGTCGTTTCTTTGGTTGTGCATGATTAATTAATAAAGTATTTGTTTTGAATAAATCATTTAAGTGTGGGGAAACAGGAATATAAAGAAATCAGTTAGAGTAGTCTGGCAGTGCATGTGCATATGGCTTAAGGGCACTCTTTTCATGATGCCTTCCCATGGAGGATCTCTAATAAGAGGGTGGTATTTTTCATTTTGATTATATCTCTGATCCATGTAGACAAGCGAATTTTATACTCTTTAGTGCTTTATTTTAAAGATGAATTGTTAGTCTTCTAGATGTTTTTATTATGCACCTGCATGGTCAGTCCTTGTTTCTCTTGCACACCAGGGCAGAATCAGTGAGCTCCAGTCTAATTAGGTGTTTTGTGATGAAGTATTTATCAGATTTGAATTCTCCCTCAATCAGCGTAATTGAGTCACTCCTTGCACTTTTGTTAAGAGTCGTGAAATACAGATCACCTGACCAGTCTTTGGTTTGCCTTGCATTGTCAGAAGGATATTGGTACCAGCTGATGTACTTGAGGTACCTTATGCTGTGCTTCAGAATGGTTTACAATATTTTCTTTGAAAGGCATTTGCATCCATAATTCATCAGGTATTTGATATATGATAGAGTCACCTCCATGGGATCCAGAAGTGCCTTTTCCATATTGCAGAGGAATTCTCTCTGTATTTGGCTAGACTGCAGAGCGGCTTTTTTTCTTTTACTTGGAAACCTAAGCTGTCAAAGTCTGGGACTGCCGTGAGGTCTTGCCACCACTGGTGCGGCATGCAGGGCACTGGGAAAACCCGGAAACTGTTGGAACATCTGTGCTGACAAATGAAAGGCAGGCTGGGGGAGACTATAGCCAGATGAGACCACCCCATTTCCTGCCAGACCTTTGTCATGGTTTTTCAGCAGCAACAACCTGCACTAAAATTTCCAGCTCTGATGATTTAGAACAGTTGTGCAGGACAGGAGTTTATTTGGATTATTTGTTGTTGGTTTGGTTGGTTGGTTTGTTGCTTATTCATTTGGCATTTTTTGTTTGTTTTGTTGTTGTTTTTTAAAGAGGCCAAGGGCAAAAGAGCAACAAAAGCTCACATGAAAAGAAAGTTCAGTGAGCTTCGAAGTCAAGCCTTTGAATGTTAGAAAATAACAGTGTTCTAGTTGCCAGGTTCATACACGTTATGACACGTTCCCTAGTTAAATGGTATAGGTACCTTTTCCTAATTTTTGCACCAAAGAGCCCATGTCTTTCACGGCAAGTAATGCCTGAGGTTCTATGAGGGATTCTAAATACGACATCAGCTTCCTTTCAAAGCGATGAACTTTTTAATCTAGCTAAAGTTGCCAGCCTTTGCTTGGTAACTTGCTTCATCAGCAGACTTTCTCTGTACATGACTTTTTCAGTTTACTAATAAATATATTAAACAGACTGTTACATAAATTGAATAGTCACTTGGCCTTTGCCAAGAGGAAAACTGACCATTTATCCTGCCTGTCCAGTCTCTTAATCGGGGTTTGATCCATAACGGTAAGTAGCCTCTTCAATATAAAATTACTTATTGCCTAGTTTTATTTTTTGAGAAATAAATGACTGTGAAGATGTAACAGAAGCCTTTTGGCAGTCTGACTTGATTATGTCAGCGTGGTGCCTCTCCTGTCCCCCACAACTTTTTAAGCACTCTTTCATTAAAATGATCAAAAGAGAGGCAGATGCAGCCACAGTGTGAATGCAGGGGATGTGCAGCCTCCTAAGTAGAGCTGCCATGCACATCCAAGGTAGGCATGCTGAGTACTGCTATGCTGAAGGGTAAGACTCCAAGAAGTTTGCAGAAATTACCTTATCTGGGTGTTAAAGATTGACATGGGGTTTTCTTAATAGCAGTTCTGACGCTCTGTATTAGGAAACATCAGAAATCCTGGCTGTACTGCATCAGGGTTTGGTGATTTATTTCACCTTTATATGAATATATCCCTAGAGCATCATTTTCAGTCCCTCTGTTTCTGCAGGAATTTCATTTTGGTAGCTAAAAAACAAACAAAAAAGTCATCATTCCTGAATAGGTGCCTTTATAGTGGGTACAAACAAATCCACCAGCTTTTCAGCAGTGTCCCTGTCTCCCTTAGTTGCTTCTTGTATTTCCACATGATCAAGTGAATTTTACTAGTTTCGTAGTTGGATAAACCTGAGATTTTCCCCCCCTTATCTCTTTTATTTCTGATATATCATATTTGCTGTTAGAAATCTGTTTTTCTGGAGTAGCTCCAGAGACACTTGAAACATCCTTGTTTTGACTTTAAAATGTCTGTAATTAGACATTTTATTGAAGTCTCCTGATATAAAGCTTTGTATTGTGGTGTCAGTTCTTCGTTTAAAATTCTTGGTATTGCATGTGCTAGTATTGTGGTCTCTCTTACATTTTAAAAGGTGAACAGGCCCTATGAGGCCCTAGACTAGAACATGGATTTACAGTGTTCCAGTGAGTCCACTGCAGGGTTGTGTGAGTCCTCTTGCTTTGTGATACGTGAATAAATCTGGGCAGAGTTGCAGCACAGCCTCTGTCAGGCAGGTGTTTCAGCAAATTGGGAATAGTTCCTAACTCCCATCCTATATTTCAGTGAGATGAGAGAGATGATACTCAGAAAAAATTACATTTGCTATCAGAAATAGTTTCTAATATTGAAATCTCTCAGACTGCATAATAATCTCCCAAGGGAAAAGGCAAACAGCCTCATTTTTCAGATAATTTATGGCCAGCCTGGCCAAATTGCTCATTACACTACAGGGAATAATATTCCGTTGGTGGAGGAATTGGCATGATTATTTAACGGTTACTTTTTGTTTCTACTTGCTTTTCCTTTCTACTTTTTATGGATAAGTTATATGTAAATGTAGTCAGAATGCTTCTTTATGTGATTTGCCTGTAAGGCAGAACGTGGACAAACATTAAAATATTATTAGTGGTAGACATAAACACAGCAAACAAAAGGAAGTGCTTTTGGAAACATCTGATGTCATGATTTTATTTATAAAGTGCAAGAATGTTTCTTGAAAAATCTCCCTGTCTCTAGGAAAACATTCAGTGAGAAATGCCCTCCACCCCAACCTCCCCCCAGAAAACCCACAACAGCCAAAACTCTTTCAAGAATAATGGAAATTAAACCCTCCTAACTCAAAGTAAACCCTGATATTGGTCTGTTTATTCTTTTTGACCGTGATCTACATCCACTTACAGACCATTACCTCACTTATGTTGGAACTTCATTTTGGAGTTTTGAGTTCTCTAAATGTAATTTTTGTGGTTTGGTATGTAACAGTGGTGATGTTATTCAGTGAAAGTACGTCTTTCAGGGATCAGTTACTTGCTAGATTGCCACTGTCAATACTCAGTGACAGACAGTGATTTACCGTAGGGAGTGAGGTAGTTAAGTGAAGCCTTTCAAGTATTATGCATAGGAGCTTTTCCTCTGAAGGGCAGTTAGCACACAGCATTGATATTTTTGCTTGAGTTGCATATGTTTCAGAAAGCATCATGCTTATTAATACGATTAATAATACACACTGTTGGAGTACTGTAGGGGGAAGGCTTGAGGGTGTTAAATTCAAGTCTGTAGTTTGTGCTGTCCACTGCATTTTTTCCCATGAATATTACTTAGAATGCCATTTTCTGTTAATTGCTGCCACCATTAACTTGGCTTGGGATATTCTCCGAAGGCAGAGTTCAATGAGTGAAAAGGTTCTGCTTTACGTTTCTGTGGGGTTGTTTACTACAGAGATAAAGTTATCATTGTAAAATTGTTTACAGTCTCTTTTTTAGCATTTGATTATATCCCTTCCCAACCTTCTTCCCCTCTGGAGTTGCAGTCTGGGTTTGCTTTTTTTTTTTGCATCTTCAGTGTGTAACCAGCTGTGCATAGTATCTGTTCCAGTTCTTTTCATAGCTTTTGTCATTTTGTGCTCTAATTTGAGGAAGAATGTCCTAAATCAGATATAGAGTCTAGTTTGCCTACTCTTTACCGTGATGATTATATTAGAATTGCTTTATTTGTCCATGAAAAGTTTTCTTGCATGACTGATGGGTAGAAAATTTTGTTAGAATTTTTTCATAGCCTGAAAAAGTAGCTTGATAAATGCACTGCAGAAAGGAGGATAGAAGTCTTCTGTCTTGGCTGAGAAGCCCCTGCTTTGCTGTTGTCAGTATTTTGCATGCAAGGTTCACTACTGCTCTGTGAACTGTCAAGTTCTTTTGCTCTTTATTTTTAAGAACAAAGTGAAATCTATATTTCTGTGTCGTTTGTTGTCAGTTTAAATTCACAAGCTTATCTGTGCACTGGTATTAGTATTTTCCAGAATTTCGCTGTATCTTTTTATATGTTTTGGTATTTTATAATACCTACTATAATGATTTTACTGTGTTACTCTTACATTAATCTGTGAAATAAATTATGAAATAATTAATGATCCTGGAAAAGAAAAGGATGTAGGAAGTCTATTCTTTTGACCCTAATGCAAATTTTTGTAATTATTCATGCTTTCCTGGCTTTCTTCTTGCTTTTTATTTTTTAGTTTGATATTCCTAGAAAATACATGATTAGAGTTGAAAAGCAATAGGGAATGATTACCGTAAGCAAGAAGCAAAATATAATTGTAATGTCACTGTAGTAGAATCCAAGTTATGGTTCAAGAGATTACTTAGGAAACTATTTCTCTTTCTGTGATGAAGATATTGCAGCACAATGCACAGTTTTCCCTCACAGTTTAAGTGAACACAGGATAAGTACAGAATATTGTATTCTTAAGAGCACATAAGCTGCATCATGTGAATATGGTGTCCTTTCTGCTGTCATGGTGCTTTATTTGTGCTTATGTCATCATGTGAGTAATGACATACTGGGGTAATCTCTTTACATAATGGAATACAAAATTTAAAAATTGATGCCTTAAAGTTACTTTTATCTTCAAAGTTATATGTGAAAACCATTGAAATAATGTTTGAAAATACAGTTATTGAACTTTCAAAGGTGTTGCTTCTTTTCTTAGGGCTGTTGCTCATCTGTGTTTGTAACTTAAAATACTCATTTCTGCCTAAAATGTGCAAATGCATCTGGAGCAATTTTTAGAGGACAGTTAAAAGCACATATAGAGCATAACAGTGGAACGCTTTGTATATGCGTATCACCCATAGGGTATATTTTTAAATGAAATGTAAAAGCATTCAGACCATAACTAAAATTAATCTCTATTGTATAGTTATTTTAAATATGGGAGTTCAAAATGTGAGTGTGGTCACAGGGATCCTCCTAAAATTTTATCAGTGTCCAATTTATGCCTTAATCAGGTTGTATTCCATTTTTGCCTTAATCAACCACAAATGGGTATGCTGAGATGTTCTTAGCAATAAAGATACAGATGTGCACAAGGGTCAGTAGTCCCACTGAGTTTCAGAATTGTGTCTTCATTTCCATTTTGCTTCACATCTATTCCAGCTTTCATAAAAGTCTTCTCAGGATTGAAATCTTTGCAAGAGCACCCCCTGTAAAGACTGCAAATATCTGCTGCAGCATATGAAGGAAGAAGGTGTTAAATCAGATACCAGCCCCTTTGTAGTTACTTGTTGCTGCATCTGACTGAGAAATAGAAGTAGTTCGTGCATCTTAATCCTGTAGTCTCGTCAATGGAAGTAGAGACCGATAGGCATGGCTGCCAAGCTGAGTTTTGGAAGTTCTACAGTCTTGCATGCACTCAAGTACTTCTCTGGTAATGGAGTATAACAGTGATGTTTTATTATATTCAACAAAGTTTTGGTGGCAGGCTGTAACGCTTTTCAAGCTCCTAAAAACACACACAATCCCATCTAGAGTCAGGCTTTTTGATGATTGCATGAGCCAGAGTGAAAGAAACAAGCAGCAGTCAAGAATAAATCCAGCAATGCGGAGTCTAGTGACCTGGTTTATGTGGAGTGATTCAACCACAGTGGATTTCAAGTTAAATTTTAGGATTGCCTAGTACAAGCACTGCAAGATTCCATTTGATAAATTGTCATCAGTGCTGTTCTGGTTTTTTTTTTTTTTTCCTGTGGGAATTTAAGGAAGAAGTTACGCGTCCTGTTTCATGGGGGTAGTGAATAACAGAAGCGTTGCTGTAGGCAGCTCTGCATGCCTACTACTGCCTGTTCCATGGCAGCTTTCATCCTGAAAAAAACAGACAACTGAAGCCAATATGCCTATTCATTGGTCATCATTTTCCTTTGGTGCATTCCACCTTTCAATGCCAATTACCTGACCTCTTTTCAGCAATTCTACTGCACATACTGAATTTTTCACTCTGCACTCCCTGCTTTCCAGTCCTGCCTGACCTCTGTGGTGTTGGCTATAGCTGCAAGACTCAGTCTGTGTTCCTGCACGATAAGCCACCAGTCTTGCAACAGAGCAAGCACAGGAGCTGCTGCCTCGCACAGGAGCATGTTACTGCATTCAGCTAATCTGCAGTAATTTGCTCCTGTGAGAGGTGGCAGCGCCTGGCTCCAACCTGCTTCTTTATTTCTCTGCATGCTTCTTTCTGGAAACCTCCTTCCATAGTTTGCACAGCAGCACAAGGATTCAGGTAGTCTAGAGGGCAACTCTCTGAACTGTTTTGTGTATGAACTGGTCAAGAATTACATTTTTCAGGTCCACAGTTTACATGAACCTGTTTGATAGCCTGAGCAGACTTTCAGGGCAACCCTTGGAGTCTAAAGAGATTGGGGTTTGGGGTTCAGATCAAGCTGAAGTGGTATCCTGATGGTATACCTCCGAACAAGATACAGAGGAACTATTTGACGCCTACTTTCTGCCTTCAAAAACAGTGAGCTGTGCCTGAATTTTTGTCAAGAATATCTTGAAATACCTTCTTAACATCTTAACAGACAGCTCTCAGCGAGTTACCAGGAACAGTGTGAAGAAGCTCCAGTGTGATCAAACTTCTTCAAAATGTGCTGCCCACATGAAGTTCATAGCCAACAGTCCCTCTACTTCCCATTCCGTGGCCAAAGGCTGTAGGAAGGGGGTGATGGTACTGGGATTGTCCCAGCCCCCAAGCAAGCTCGGCTGTGCCCAGGGAAGGTGAGCTCTGTGGTATATCACTGCTTGCATAGCCCTAATCCACTGATCTGCTGTAGCCCAGAGCTCTGCCCCAATGCTTTCCAACCTGGAAAGCTGCTTTGTCACTCCTTTATACCTCTGTCATCCCTCCTGTGTTCCACATTCCCTGCTCTCTGACACTGGCACTTATTCCAAGCTCCCTTTCACCCAAGCCCTTAACCCTGTCCTGTATTTATTTGCATTTACTCCTCTCACATCCCTGTCACCACCACATTTTTTTTAGATCGCTGTGCCTGAGGAAAAACAACCCTTTCCCAGCTAAAACCAGGACAATGCCCCTGTCAGTGCCTAGCTCCTGCAGCTTGGATTTTGAAAACACTGGGTATATTTTATGTCCCAGAAAAGGCCAAATCCAGGATTCTGAAGGCAGAAAGCAAGGAATTTAGTGGTGACTATATAGTAGCATTTTCTTGGTACTAGAAAGGCCTTTAAGACCTTGACATTATATTGGCAAAAGTCAGAAATGGTTTGTCCTGACACTTTGGGGTTTTTTTTATGCTGTTTGTATGGAACATAAGGATACAGCCCTAATACACACATTGGGCTAAAAGTGTGCTTACTTGGGTGCGTAGGACAGGAGTGCAAGGAGTGTAATGTTATGTGTAGATAGAATATTCTAACGAGCCCCTGCTTCTTGGAGTGATGTTTCTTCTACTTACAGAAAAAAATGGAAATCATGTTGGTAATGTATTCCATAGAAGAGACTACAGATAGAATACACAGTAATCCATAAGCTAATATTAGTTGAGGCAACTCTGCATATTGCTGCATGTTTTCGGGTAAAAGTAAATGTATACATTGAAGTGGCAGTAGGCATTTGCATCTTTGATGATGATAGCTTCTCATAATTTTAAGGTAATTATTTAAATGTCAAATTCAAAGATGATAATTGCACTATGAAAGTGTCCCCACTGTTTCATAGGCTGGTATTGATTTTGGCCAGTTACAGATGCTATCCAGCTCTTAGTTGTTGAGTGCTGCTGATGGTGTTTTGAGAATAGACCTGTATAAATGTAAAATTAGGTAAGAAATAGAGGACTGACATTTTAAAAGACATCATTGGCGTAAGGAAACGTAAGAAGTGCTTATAACCAAACCTACCTACCAGGTCTTCAGAGGCAAAGGGTAATTAGTTGAGATCATTAGGGAGAGAATATTTTTATCAATTTAGACATGTTGAAGTTTATGTTATGAAGGTAAAAAATGCAGTCTTTTGTTGTGATAAAGAGCTACAAGAGCAGCTGGTGAGGAGTACATCTTAATGGTAGTTAGAGATCAGTCATGATGCATTCCTATGGGTGAGATGGAAATTAGCACATGTTCCTCTTGCCTCTCTCCTTGACGGCACATGCTTTTTTGGTACTGCCACTGGTAGCTGCCAAGGAGGGCAGTAACACTACTGCATTAGCTTGGCCTACCCAAAGCCTCAGCAATGACTCTTGCCAGAGTCTGCTTACCTCTTCAGACTCTTCAGTGTGAGCTCAGCCTCTGAAATATGGAGATTACGGTGATAAGAAAGACCCTGAAGTAAAAGAGTTTACACTAGTCATGACATTCATAATGGTTCACACCTATTTAAGGTGAAAAACAAGAGTGTTTTGGGACATTAAGTTATGATCCTATTGGGATGCTCATTTAAATCTCATTGAGTGCTTAGATGGAAAACTGGTTGGTTTTGCGTGTTGGTGATATGATTTTGAACTTTAGAACTCAAGAGAAGTGTGAAAACTAGAGATACAAAGACTGCAACCTTTTATTTAAGCCACAGAGAGTTACAAATAACTTTCTATTCCCATAAAATTTCACTAGTGTTGCACAGAATTAATGTTGGCTTTTTGAAGCACTGTGAGAATACAAATAAAAAATTATAAGTAAAATACTTCTCAGTTAAGGCAGTGAAAGGTGAATAAATAGTAATAAGCTTGTGCTGTGTCAATATTAGTCTTATTAAGGAAAGCAGTTCTTGCAGACCTTTTGCAGGTTTTGGGTGTACATCAGTGGTAGCAAGTTAAACAGCGCAACACAGCTGTGTGGTCTTATGGAACATCCAGTCCTAAGGTTCCCTATATGTATATTACTTCTAACTAAAGACATCCTAATGGCTCAAATTTTGATGGCTCTACATTTCTGTATGGTGAAGAATAACCATGTGGGAATAATCATACTCTATGGCTTCTATTTTTAGGTCTCATACTAGAAACAGGGCTAGTGGATTATTTCTCTTCTGCCTTACAAAAATTACGTGCAGCTCTTTTAAAGAATACTTTTTTTTTTTTTCTTTAAGGTGCCTCTCTCTGAAATATGAAGACATACCCTAAATCCTTTTTACAGATTCTCTTGTAACCTTTTTCGCTAATGACTTTCCATGTGATTCTTTTCATATAGAAAACCCTTAAATATTTTGCAAGTTTGCTTTATAGTCCTAGAAGGTTTGATCAGTATGGTGGCTTTTCCAACTGCAGACACCTGAGTTCTGAGTAAGATTGACTCATTGTGACTGAAAACGAGTTTAATAAGCTTTTCCTGACTTCCTGTATACTGCAAACCATCACAAAATAGTACAGGTCTTCTTAACAGAGTCCAGCGCACTGATGGGCGAAGGGAAGAATCCACTTGCTGGTCCAGTACTGTGACTGATCTGCTCTGAATCTGACTGGCCTTTCCTTCCTTTGAGTACTTCTCTCAATGCCCAGGAAATTTTTATATACTGTATCTAATTACAGAAGAATTTTTTTGAAGACATTGTACAGCTGGACACTACTTCTTCCTTAACTGTTTTATATATGTGAATGTTTCAACTTTGTCATTTTGCTGAGTTCCACTAATTCTCGCTGTTGGTGAATCAGTTTAAGGTCATATGTATCATATTGTTGTTAGAACTGGGAAGAATCAAAATTGTACTGAGTACCTTGTGTGGGGTCAAAATGATTTACTGCCGTCTAAGTTTCTGTTTTCTTCTGTTTATGAAAACAGGTGAGAAATGAGTTGAAAATTACATCTGGCTTATATGTAGAAAAAATATGTAACTCAGTATGAATTAGAAGTATATATATATGATTAAAAACGTAAGGACACACCTCAGTGTCAGACTTAAGCATAATGCTGCTTACATTTCTACTTATTTGTGGTTGTTTAATTCATATGTGAGGCCTTATTACTAAAGGGAATTGGATGTAAAATTGAAAGAAAATATAAAATAGCAAACACTTAATGGAAACCTGGAACTACTGAAGAGTATGATGGGTTTCAAATGTCCCTTTTAATCAAAATAGAAACTTTTTCAAGGTTTTGTCATGAGAAAGTTCTCATTATGGAATGCCCTTCAATACAATGCTTTTGGAGCCTCTAAACTGGAGGGAATGACCACTGTCCCTTTGCTTAGCACGAGGAATGTCCTGATGTCCAGTGGGAACAGCACTGTGTGAACAGCACTCCTACCCTTTTTGCTTGCCCATGGTGCTCTTGTCTGCCTGTTTATAGCAGCGACACCCTAATGGTCCTCTTGGATTTGAAGTTTACGTGCTTAAATCAAACTAATTTTTTTCCAGAAGTACCAACAGCCATTTGAGTCAACTTATCCCACTGTCCCTCTGGATTTTGATGGTGTCTCAATGACTTTATAAACAGTTGAAGAGAATAGCAACAACAAGCTGCGTCTGAGCCTCTTTTTATTTAGGAAGCCATTAGACAATATTGCAGAGATTTTCTATTATTTCTCTACTTGTAATGATGTCATTTTTGTATTACTGTGCATACTTTTATTTGCCCTAATCTGTTTTAACTCTTAGGCCTGCCACTCTGAATGCGTGTTTCCTAGTCTTTTATCTGACTGTCCCTTTGTCTGTAATGGTCTCTAATAAATAGAAGAAGCATATAGCTGCCATTCTTCTGTATTACTGAGTGACATCCATCACAAAGAAGGCTGTGAAATAATTTTGTTGAAGAGCTGCTTGCACCATAAGCACAAATTACTGATGTGAATCCATCTTTAATGTGCATCTGTTCTTTTTTGTAGTAGTTCAAATAGAATCTTGTAATCAGATTTGCAGAGGTAGCTCTTGCTATCATAATGAGGCTTGTTACCTTGCTAGGAATCAGTAACCACTACTGGAAAAAACTTATGGTTATAAAGTGATATCTTAAAAGATTTTTTTCATTTTTTAGGCTACTCACGCAGAATGTTGGTCTTCTTTATGTTGGAAACTTTGACAGACCTTTTGCACAAATTAAGGTACGATTAACAAGCTGGGGGTGTTCGGATATTTAAGTTATCTCACTTCTATATGGTTTAACTCTTGATTTAGAGAACTTTGTGTTATCAGTACAGCTTCAGGAAAAATAATAGGAAATAGTGCTGCTTTGGTGATGTTTGCTGTATATTGGGTTTGCTTCTAGTTACATCCATGTACTTAACTTGTGAAAGAAGTTTTGCTTTTCGTGTCATCTTTTGATTAATTTTGACTCTGGTTTAATTATCAGAAGGAAAATGTTCTTCTCCTCCCCCCCCTTTTTTTTTAATTAGGTTGCATTGTCAGAGACGTTTAAAAAAAATAAAGCCATTTTTGAAACTCTGTAATTCTTTAAGTGATCCTTGACAGGGAAGGCACTGCAGTAAAAAGCAGTTTGTTTTCCCATTATTATTAGACTTATTATGAAAGACTCCTACAACTGGACGAAAATAATTTGCCTTTTATGACTTACTGTTTCTTTTCCTTAAGTTGAATTATAATAGTTCTGCATTTCTAATTTCCAGTTGCTAATCAGTTATTGTCATGTCACTTGCAAACAGAGATGTCTTACAAGAATATATGGACTGAATTTTGTTGAGTTTCATTGGGTATTTTTTATTAGGACAAAGGGAGGGAGGCATTAGCACTGTCAGTCATTAAACTAGGATGTGGAAATGTGGTATCTGTTTTAGAATGCTAAAATGTTCCCATGTCACAGGCGATACCTGTAATTATTACATATTCTGCACTCTTGGCAGCGTTGTTCCCTCCATCATGTGCACATGCTTGTGCCTCTCAGAATTTTAAAAGCCTAAGTTTTCCTTTACATCAAAATGAAACTTGGTTTCTGAAACTGAGACGTGTTCCTTTGGCATCCCTAATTGCATTACTAAAGAACAGTATTCCCAACTGTATTTAGCAAATACTTGCTTTTTATAGCTTAAGCCTTAGTGCTGTTTTAAAATTACTTTAAAATAACAGCTGCATTCTTTTCATCTTTCCTTTTGCTTTTGGAACTCCCCAGTTCCTACATGTGTGTTGTTCAGTTTGGCTAATCATCAGACAATTTAAATGTTTCTTGCCAGAATTTTCATCACAAATGAGCTTATATATTTCTGATGATAACTCTTCAGAATAGTGCTTGTTTAAAAGCTTGTTTTAAAAGTTGTGTCATGCTGTTCTCCCCTTCCAAATGAGGCCCCATTCCTACCTGCACCTGTCCCGTCTGCTTCTAATAATAAGCAGCGAATGGAGGTTTTCCCCGTTGCTAGGAAGAGTTTGTAGCTTCACTGGGTGGATTTGGGAGGAAAGAGAAACTTGTTTTGAGTTTGCAGTCAGCAGTGGTACTATGGCCGTGGAGAGGCCTTTCTGCTCACAAAACAGCGGTAAACCAGACACTCTGCATGATTGAACTTCAGGACTGAGTATCACATCACGAGCAAACAGCTTGGGAAAGTGTGCAAAACCAGGATAAATACAAAGTATGCAGCCAGTTTCTTGCAATTTGCATGCAGGGCCTTCTTTTCTGGAAGTTGTAGCTGCATCCTGGTGCTTAATAGGCTTAGTTGGATCTGCTCCCCTGAGTGTGCCTAAGGGAATTTCCACCATACAAAACCATAGTGTCACAGTGAGTTAAGGTATTATTTTGTTTCTTTTAAACCTGTTGCCTAATAATTCAGCTTGGTTCAACCTAGGCCTTGTATCAGAAGAAATAGTGACCAGTTATTCTATATTCCTCACTTTAGCTTCTCTTCCATGTTATATCAGTCTTGCATTTTCCAAGCTGCAAAAACTTAATGTATTTAATTGTTCCCTATATCCAACCATTCAGTACCTTTTTAAGGTAGGGAATGACACAATATTCAAGATATGGGCACAACAGCATTTTCTGTTCTGTTTGCTGTTCTTACCTTATATATGGTACAATGCTTGATAAATATCTGACATACATTTAATTTGAGTAGGTTAATATTAGACTCTCTAGTAATGTATTGCTGATGTAGTCTCATCCTAAATGTTGTGTTTGCCCCACAGAGTAAGTAATGTGGATATTCGAAACAACTTTCAGTTACTACCTGGAAAAGACAAAGCTTATTATCCACTAAATTACTGTGGATTACATAGACATGTTCAGATAATCTAGTTCTACAAGCTGTAATTTGTAAACCAGAACTTTTATTTTTGAAGCTATGGATGCAGATATATGGGCATATATTTGCTCACAGTTGCCTTGCTTTGTTTCTGATGCTAAAGATAATCCTAAACTGGTAAGCTTATTTGTCTCCGAGTCCTCTCTTCTGTGGCTTGTATTATTAGCTGCAACAGGGAAATGGCATACAGTTAACAAAGAACGATCAGCTTTTTAAATTGAGGCTCCCATTTGATTACATAGAGATTCCAGAAGGATGTTGGCTGTGTAACAGCAGAAGGAACTGCACAGAGTGATGGGATCACAACTTCAGAGAGATCTTCAGCACCAAAAATGGGGAGTAATAATTCACATTGAGAGTTGGTGCTGCAAGAATGAATTTAGGTACTCTGAAAGTATACAGTGGTCTTTTGTAACTTGACACAAGTTTCTTTCATTCTTCCCCCAGCAGTTCTTCAGGTCTTTCATTCATGGTTGCTAATGATTCCACCAGTTGAAAGACCTGTGAACCCCACACACTAGATCATGGAATATATGTAAGGTGGAGTCTTTGTAACCTTTTTAGTTCAGATATGCTTTTGCTCACTGCGTGATGGATTGGTCCCTCTTGTTATATAAATTACCCACTCATGTTCATTTACAAACATCCCAAGTATTACGTATTCTATTAAGATATGGCATTTCTTCCCAAACGTGTGCATTAAGGAGTGCCCAAACCACTACACTCCTCAGTCAGTGTAGATTTATTACTCAAAGTGAACCATTATTATACAGCAGCATTTTAGTGCATTTTCAGTTGGACAAATAGGAATGTTACCAGACCTTTGAAATATTCATAGTAAACATATAAACTGCCATGCTAGTACTCATAAACTCATGTTTCAATTTGTGTGCATTTGCAAAACTGTAAAGAGAGAAACTCCTTATCACAGTATCACTTCCCAAAAGCAAGCAAGCTTGATTTTCCAGAACTGTACAGGAGATAATTGCACCAATGTCTTTGATGATGAAAACTGTAGATGGCAAGTCTGGGAAGCGAGTCTGAAATACTAACATCTCTTCTAGGATGGTCTCATGTCAATAATTCATTAACATTTATATATATTAATATTTATAATGTTTCTAAGACATAGTTGAGCTGGTAAGATTAACCAAAATTACCTGATCTTCCTCCTGCTGACTTGCTTTTGGTTGTAGTGCTTGATAAATGTTTTATCTCTGTGCTTCATTGTACAAAAGAAATGCGAAGCTTTCACTCCTTAAGCTTTTGAATCCTGTGTCTGGTAGCAGATAGATGAGAAAAAATGGAAAAAAAGAGTGTTTTCCTAGAGGGATCTGCCTGGAACTTTTCTTTTCCAATAATGTGCTATTTCATAGATATTACAAGATGGTTTATGTTGCTACTTTGAGCAGAGTTCATGATATAAAACTTTCAAGTTATTGCATAGTGTTTATGATTGCTCTTGTTCTAGGGTAATATTCAGTGAGTTTCAGTAAGTTCAGTGGCTTATAAAAATGATGGCTATTTGAGCTAGCTGCTGAGAGTACTAAATTACTTAATGATTTGAAAGTCAAATCACTGTGGCAATGAATTCTCATTTTATTTCCAGGGGATTGTTCTTTAAGGTTATATTGAAGGAATCAGTTTCATAGAGGGTAGTTCTTTCTAATAATTTTTTTTTTCTAAATAAAATTATTCTAAGTTACTGTTTAATTCTAGTGTCTGTTGAGGGGTATTGTAGAACAATTTCACCATAAATGTTTACTTTTTGTATCTTTTTCCATTTAAATAGCTATGTTAGTCTAGTAGTTACTGTCATATACTTCTGCATTTGTTTAAAGAACTTCAGAACAAATTCAGTGATTTGCAGCTTTCTTTAGATCTTAAGTGGCTATATTCATTACATATCTCTTGGAAACTGGATGAAAATGAAAAGGTTTCTATGACAATCTTGATCAGCAAGATGAAGTATTGACATCAGCTGGAATTATCTGGCAAACTTTCTTTAATCTATTTACATTAAATATTGTTAGTATTCTTTTACTAACAGTAAAGCTGTTAAAGCTGAAAATTGTCATAGGAACCTGTGTATTTACTAGAAGTAACTAAATCCATCATCCCAGCGTATGTGATAGCCGCCTGTCGGAAGGGTATGTTAGAGGGTTAACCTCTTTAGAGAACAAGACTTCTACATAACATGTGTCACATTGTTTTGAAAGAGAGACTTGAGCAATGTAGACTAGAATGAAAACTTAGCTACACCTATATCCAGTAATTCTAACTATAAAGAAAATGATCTTACTTAATCAACTTGTTAGGATTGAAAGTTTTTGCGATTCAGTTCCTGGTTGCTGCTGGGATTAGTGGAAACTGTTCAGTACACTGTGTTCTCCATTATTAATCAGTAATGAAGCTTCTGGCAGTCTTTACTATTGAGCTAATGACTAGTTTCATTTGGGGCTTTTAACACATTAAATTACCATTTAAATAAAGATTAATTACTGCTATTTTATTTTTAGTATTTTAAGAGTAGTTATTAAAAAGCTTTATAATAAATACTACTTTGCTCAAAACAAAGACTATGAGGACAGTTATAGCGAAAAGAATACTTTGGAAATAGTGATGTGTTCTTAGCATTTTGTTTCTGTGGTAGGAGCCCACTGGAAAGATTCTGAAAGCTTTAAGTTTGCTTCTGGGGTATTTGCTCCTGTAGTTACAGCAGTTTTGTCAAGGTCTAGCCAGGAATCAAGCTCTCTGCTCTGACCTGCAGCTCAGTAGCCATTATCTGGGACTTTATTAAACTTGAGAACAGTATTGCTGATTGCTGAGGCAGCTAACTGTACCGCCTACACTCCAGGAGCGCAGTTTGGTTCTAAGGTATTATTTCTCCAAATGCCTCATCCTCCATTGGCAATACACTTTTAACTTAAAACGTGATAAAGCATAGTGGAGTTCCGTCAGAAAGAGGCCTTGCAGCAGGTAATCTCCCCAGAATAGTTTCTCTGATTTTATCACATTAAAACCAGTAGACCCTCCAGATACAAATCCATTCACTTTTACTTTAAGATCCACAGGCAGCTTATCAGCGCCTGAGAGAATTTACTGTAATGTTCCCAAGAGCTGAAACATCTTCAGCACGGCTGCTTTACCTTTATCCAGACACAGAAGCTGGACTGATGTCTGAGAACCAGGCTAGACCTCCTTTCTGACTCCTTCAGCAATATCAACCATCTGTAGATGATTACTGAAGTGACTGGCCACAATTTACTAATCTTTTCCTGAAAGAAGAGGAAAAGGAATGAATTGTTGAACTTGCTGCTTTCAAGAGCTTATTTTTAAGTAGTATAAGCTGCTGATTTCTTGACTGAAGCTGGCAGGTTGTTCTTCCTTGTGTGACAGTGACCTCTACTACCAGTTCGTGATCTCAAAGCCTGGTGGACTGCCACTATCTAGTCACAGAGGTCAGATACAGAGCAACTTGTTAGGGTTCAGTTCTTCAGAGTACCCGAATTTAAGAGGGGAGTTAATTCAACTTTCACATTACACTTACTTGCTGTTCTGACAGAGCTCGACAACAACATGGTCAGGCAAAATACATGTATTGATTTTACCTCTCTGCCTGATGACAGCCAGAAAGACAGTTGGTGCCCTAGTTATTTGATGCTTTGCTTACTGGACTTTCATACCTATAGACAGAGGTTTTTGCACTTACTACCACAGCAGAAAAAGATTTCTCGTTTATCACAGTGAAGTCATAATCTGAGTCTTTTTTCTGTTGCCTACCTCCCCTTCTTATGATTTTGTGCTGTTAGTGTATTTTATGTGTTGTGAAACGCCATAGAATAAAACATAAGAATATCATGGCTTCGTCTTGAAGAAGATGACAAATACAGCCCTATAGTCTCTGGAGTGAGATGTTCCTGAGGGGAAGAATACAGATTTATCTGTAGGTGTTTGATCCTGGTTTTTCATGTTGAAGACAAATGACTTCAAACTGAAAGAGAACCACTGGGTTGAGCAGAGGCCTGTCAAATTAAAGAAAAATAGTGCTAACTTGCTCAGTTAGCTGTGCAAGATAGTGTCAGAGAAGGATTATTTCATCTTTGTATTAGCAGAGTTAACATGGGTGGTGAGGGGTATGAGAAGATTATTTTAAACTAGGAAAGTAGTGATAGGAGAACAAATGGGTTATGCTGGATAGAAATAGGGGTTTTTTTCTGAAAGCAGAACATTTTTGAGAGCTACAGATCTGGATCCAACTTCCACTAGGAATAAACACCCTTACAGTGTTGAGAAAGAATGTGATAATTATATGATTTGATGACTGTGAAAGAAGAATATAGACTCATAATCTGAGTCCCTACGTTTCATTAAACACAGTCACTCTGAATTAAAACATACAAACCGAGAATAAAGCTGAATAATAGTCTACCTCTTCTGAAGCTCAAACTATATCTTTAGGATAAAATAATCAACATTAATAATATCTATTTATTCTCATTAACAGTCTCTGAACAGAACTGATGTATGTCACTAATGTTATGAAGAGTTTTGTGGGATGTTACAGCAGGATTTTCATATCCTCTTGCTAGTTGTAGAAGCTGCAGTGGGCATTGTTGGAATTGCTCGTATTGGGCTGTTGAGAAACTTCGTAAGGAAATCCTTTCCTTCCTCTTGCTTATTCTGTTTATCTTTTATGGAAACTTCCTATATTTGTGTGTCATGCAGAAGTCAACAAATGGAAACAGTTTTAGCCCCAACACTTAAAAAGTGGGGCTTATTTGCTAGATACTATCTTAAAATAAATTTCTCAGTGGAGTGGGAATTTAAGCCTTGTTCCTGATGCTTATTGTTACAAGATGATGATGTTCAGTCTTCTCATGGGAAGTCATACAATACTGAGATAATGCCTTCTCGTGCCTGAACTTGTCCTCATTTTCCACTTATTGCTTTCTGCTGTACTGATTTTACATAAATGACTGTTTGAAATTCAAACATCTTAGTTTTTATCTTCAGGCTCTTGTGACCCTCTGCTTTACTCTTGTGAAACCTCCCTTGGAGTATTGTGTGCAGTTCTGGTGTCCTCAACATCAAAAGGACATGGAACTGTTGGAACAAGTGCAGAGGAGGGCCACGAGGATGATCAGAGGACTGGAGCACCTCCCGTATGAAGATAGGCTGAGAAAGTTGGGGCTGTTGATCCTGGAGAAGAGAAGACTGCAGGGAGACCTCAGAGCAGCCTTCCAGTGTCTGAAGGGGCCCTATAAGGATCCTGGGGAGGGACTCTTCATTAGGGACTGTAGTGAGAGGACAAGGGGTAACAGGGGAAGTTTAGATTGGATATGAGGAGGAAGTTCTTTCCTGTGCAGGTGGTGAGGCACTGGAATGGGTTGCCCAGGGAAGTTGTGAATGCTCCGTCGCTGGCAGTGTTCAAGGCCGGGCTAGACATAGCCTTGGATGGCATGATTTAGTGGGAGGTGTCCATGGCCATGGCAGGGGGGTTGGAACTAGGTGATCTTAAGGTCCTTTCCAACCCTAACTGTTCTGAGATTGTATGGTCTGGGATATATGAAAAGTTACCTGGCATAGGGCTCTGAGCTGTGTTTGCCTTCCTCAGGAATGCAGGAAGGTTTTACATTAAAAATAAAGTTAATTCTCAGCAGTGACAGGGTTTTCGGAAGGGCAGCCTAGGACTTGAAGTGAACTTGAGGGAACCTGGGGTGGTTAAGCAACTCACAGTCTTCAGTCCCAAGTTGTCTCACTTTGTGTCTTAAACAATAATCTGAATGTGTTCAAAACCAAAATTCTGGGTTTGTGGCAGCTAATAATAGAAACTACGAGGTAAAAAATTGCCCTACCCACGCAGTTTGTATCTTGTAAAGAAGATGACGGAGGTGCTAGAGAGAATTCACTGAACTGCAAATTAGAAAATGATGTAAGGTGCTAGCAAGAAATCACCCACTGCTCATTCCTAAATTACCTCTTTGTTAAAGGCAGCAAATTTAGTTCATTTTGAACCTAGGATACTTTTGAAACATTACTTTGAGAATTAATTAGGGAAAAAAGCTCGTATGTCTTAATTCTTTATCCCTTGACTTCATTTCTCTTCATCTTGACATTCTTTGTTGCAGCTTGTCTCAAAAGAAATTGCTGACTCTTAAGGTTAGGGGGTCCTGACTGCTTGTGTATTTGTATAGTCCCTCAGTCCTGTCTGGGGACGTTAGACACCAGTAGTATAAATTAATAGTAAGATATGTTATGTGTGTGTTTATATTACAGTAGATGCCAGCATACATTGGGCATATTTACCCTCTACAGACACATTGACAAGAAAAAAATACTAAAAAAGAAAGATAATTAAAAATAATCTAGCATTGGAACTGATGATGTAAACAGAAGAGTGAACTGGTAGAAAATCTGTGTGAGCACTGCAAAAACTGCAGCAGTGATTTTGTATGCTGGCACAATTGCTGCCCCTAAAGGGACACAACATTAATGAGCTGTAATTTATAAATTTGCTCTGTTCTGATGATCAGTCCCCATTTTGCTTTTTGTCATGATTATGTCTATGAATTCAGTTTAAAAATTTGTTCTTTGTAAAGCACATGGTGTTCTATAGAAGTCCACAGAATTAGGAAGATTACCTCTGCAGTTTTCTGTTTTGCTGCCAATAAGATAGAATAATTGGTGCTTGGTTTTGGACTGTGAATTGGGGGGGGGGGGGGGGGGGAAGCAGCGGGAGAGCAGCTTTTGTTATTTCAGCTTCTAGTAGGTTTTTGTGAAAATCAATCCAAGTTTGTTCTTGCCTAGGCATAAGGTAAATTGAGCCTTCTGGAAAGGTTAAAATAATAGCTAATTGGTTGCAGAACTTAATTTATCAGGGGGTTGGGTGGTTGGGGGTTTTTTTAGTTAGTTTTCTATTTACTTCTGTATTAACCATTTAAGAAGAAAAAATCAGCAAAAGCTTTAATGAGTATTATAAAAATGAACAGATTGCATTTTTAAGCCTTCCATTTCCTGGGCTTTGGAATACAAATGCATCCTACCAATGGAACCTCAGTATGATAAAACCTTGTTTCTCAAAAAGCTTAGAAAAACAAGTGCTGACAAAGGAACTTTGTGAAGTCCAAGAGAAACAAATGCAAGATTGTGGATCGGGGACTGAGCAAGCTGGAGCCTTAACTGGCTGTGCCTGAGCTCTGCAGAAAAGTTCCTGAGGGTGTCTGTGGCAGCAAGCTGAATGTGAGCCAGTCATGTGCCCTGGCACTGGTAAAGGTGAAACATGTCCCTGGGTTTTATGGGCAAGGAAAGGCACTGTTGTCTGCTCAAACATTTGTGAGACACATCTGGAGTGACCTTGTGCCGTTCTGGACTCCCCAGTGCACGAGAAGTCACCCTGCTGGAGCGATTCCTGCAGGAGGTCATGACGAAGTGTAGAGCATATGGCTTCTGATGAGAGGTTAAAGAAATTGGGCTTGTTTAGAACAGCAAGGAAGAGGGAAGGGAAACTAACGCAGTCTTCTGTGACCTAAAGTGAGATTGCAGAATCACAGAATCATAGAATAGTCAGGGTTGGAAAGGACCTCAAGATCACCTAGTTCCAACCCCCCTGCCATGGGCAGGGACGCCTCACACTAAATCATGCCACCCAAGGCTATGTCCAACCCAGCCTTGAACACTGCCAGCGATGGAGCATTCACAACTTCCCTGGGCAACACATTCCAGTGCCTCACCACTCTTACAAGTAAAGAATTTCTTCCTCATATCCAATCTAAACTTCCTCTGTTTAAGTTTGAACCCATTACCCCTTGTCCTATCACCACAGTCCCTAATGAAGAGTCCCTTCCCAGGATTCCTATAGTCCCCCTTCAGACACTGGAAGGCTGCTCTGAGGTCTCCCTGCAGTCTTCTCTTCTCCAGGCTGAACAGCCCCAACTTTCTCAGCCTATCTTCATACGGGAGGTGCTCCAGTCCCCTGATCATCCTCGTGGCCCTCCTCTGCACTTGTTCCAACAGTTCCATGTCCTTTTGATGTTGAGGACACCAGAACTGCACACAATACTCCAAGGGAGGTCTCACGAGAGCAGAGTAGAGGGGCAGGATCACCTCCCTCGACCTGCTGGTCACGCTTCTCTTGATGCAGCTTAGGATACATGTGGAGTTTTCTTCAGCAAAACATTTATTTAGAAGAAGAAAGTTCTGGCTTGGGGATGTTTTGCTTGGTTTGTTTGTTTTGTTTTGTTTTGGGTTTTTTTCCCTCTTCTTTCAAGTTGTTCTGCAGCTATTTTCATGTAATGAGGTGCTATGGATTTTTTAATCGAGTGTGTGGTATATGTTGAGAATGAAGAGTCTTTGGCTTAAACTGAAAATCTGTGTGCATAACCGGTACTGAAACTGCTGTTCTCAGGAATGTCTCTAAAACTCAAGAGGTTTATAGATTATTCAGAGCCATGCAACTATTTTTTAAAAGAATGGTAGCAAAGAAGAAAAGAAATTGGAAGTGACAGCGCTGGCTAGATTAGTAGCAGAGCTCATGAGTAAAAGGCAGGAAGAAGAGCACCCAGTGGGTAGCTGTTGGATGTAAATATCAGGAGGAGACTATGTAAATGCATGAGATGGGGTGTAACTGTTGCGCATAATGGGCATTAGTAGGGGAAGATGAGTGCATGACAGCGTACAACACGAGACTGTAGAGACAAAACTTGCGTGTATGCTGGGAAGACATGGTCATGCTATCTAACATTCATACCTTCCCTTCTCCTCCAGTCTTGGCTGTGACCACTTTTCCAGCAGCAATGCTGACCTGCAGTGACTCTTAGGAAAAGCCTCCAAAATTAATCTCTAAGACTATTCATGTTTTCTTCTTCAGTTCATATGGTTGGTGTAGTTTAGTCATAAGACCTATGAAATTAAGCCAACCAGTGATATTTTTTTTTAATTGTGCTTGGGATGGTTGGTTTGGAGTTTCCTGCTTCATTTCATTCGGTAAATAATGAGACCTGAAACCAGCAAGAGCTACTCTATGTGCCATCAGAATTTAGTTTTGATTATTTCCTTTTTCTGTCTCATCATCTTTCTTCTTTAAGTCATTTGCTTTCTTGCCTTCCTGGTAATTTTCCAAATATTTACTGTTGTCCCCATACAGATACTGTTCTGGGAAGTATAGTCATACAGAAAACTGGATTTTCAAAATGGTAAGCAGGTTGTGCTTACAGTAAATTCCTTATGCCCAGTGACATGAAAACATACTATGATAAATGTGAGCATTAGGACATGCAGATTATGTCTCATTAGAATACCACATTAATAGATTTATTTTTCATATTGAAGAAATGGCAGGACAAAAGGGTTAAGCTGTGTCTCTGAACCATAAAGTTATTGCTCACTACCTAAAAATTGCTGATAAAGATACTAGGAGCGCGAGATTTGGTTTAGCAATAAATGAGCATAGATATTGCAGATATTTCTCATCTGCATTGCATTGAGCCTTCACACTTGTCACGGTGGAATAACTGCCAGATTGCTCATGCTGTACTGCAAGTTGTGTTTTGCCATTGTCCTTGTCCTCTTTGTCATATTGTTCTCTCCCAGGCTTAAGTGTTTGAGAGTTCTGGCTCCCGTACATTGGCAATTTGGGGTTGGCACCATCTTTTATTTTGCTTTCTTATGTTTTACAAAAATCGTCTTGCTGAAGAGGATGATATGTCCCATGATGATTTTAAGTTCTTGAACATGATAATTTGTTGCTGCAGCTGTTCTTGCATTGTCAAACCTGGGTTTGGGTGTGCCTCTGCACATAGAGAGTGTAATTTGTTCTGAGTAATTGAGGATACCTTGATTACAACAGCTGTTTATGGGGCCAGTTCCTGAGCTTGCCTGAGTTGCAGCAGGGACTGATTTTCCTTTGATGTAGACATCCCCACGCTTAGTTTCCATAAATGCAATTGCATTTGCATTTTCTTTTGACTACAGCACAATACTCCAACAGCTTGGTGGTGTGCTCAAGCTTCTCAGAGTTTTAGGCAATTTGGGAAACTCATAGATAATTGTTTTCTCAGAGAAAGTAGTGTCCTAAATTTGTGTGTCTTCATTGTTTCCTTCGGAAATTATTCTCTTCATGTCATATTTGTTATTATAATTGTTCTTTATTAATATGTTCTGATTTTTAAAATAAGTTCTTCATCTTTTGTTTCTGCATTAGAGGCTTTTTTTTGCTGGTACTGTAGGCAAGTGAATAAAGGAAGTGGAATGGATAACAGCCAAAGAGAAAAAATAGATATGAAAAATAGTTTCTAAATAAAGGTATGAAAGCCAGACCCTGTTAGAAATTTATTCTAATTGAATGAGACAACAAAAGGATTTGAGCAAAGTCTTTTAGGTCTTCTTTTAAACACTTCTTGTTTATTGTTTTAAAGTATCATGAGAACGTCAACCAAGATCAGGCTTGAGGGGGGGATGAGAAAGCAAATTGTTGTAAGCAGTTTATAAGCAGAGTGTATCTAAATTTGTTAAGCTTTTTAGAGGTGAGTTATTTTGAGTCTAAACTGAACAAATGAGGTTGAACTTGATAAATGAACTTGAACTTGTAGTACCATTGTGAAATGCAGATGATAATGTCTTTAAAATAAATTACTCATGAATAAATCAAGATGTTGAAGTTGCAAAGGGTAAGAGATGATATAATAGGGAAATTCTTTGACTAGGAAATTGTTTCTGAGACCTTTCTTTATAGTACATATAAAATGCATAGTGAACATCATGAATGAGAAATACTTTAAATGTCAGATACTGGTAAGATTGCATGGCAAAAATCATATTGAGAGGTACTGTGCTGGTTTAGGACTAGTGAAAGGCAAATGCAGATTAAATTTAGATAAATGGAAAAGAATAGGTCTGCAAACAATGACACAGAAGGTAGAAGGAATATCAAATGAGGTAATTATGCAGGATGTCAGCTTACAAAGGAAAAAGGGTTGTGGATAATATCCTGTCTAATTATAATACCTGTAAAGGAGGATAGCCACTGTATACCCCACCGGCTCCCTCTGTTCCTGCTATACAGATAGTGGAAGCCAGTTGAATCCAAGGGTGAATCTAGAAACCTCCAAGAAAAACGCTTGACAGTTGCCTTGCTGGGTCTTTTAAATTGCTTTCTAGAGGTGCCAGCCTTTCACAGCTGATTTCATGCCAAAGCTAGCTCCTAAATTTTAAGTACTTAAAGTAATGGTCCAAATACTTGTCTTGCCTGTCTCTCTGCACTTCCCAATTAAGAGATTAAAGACTGGGTAAAACCAAATTCTTATTGTACAGCTGTTTTAACTGCAAGTGAGCATTTTCAGTATAGTATTCCCCACAGACAATTGTTGTGGCTTAAATGTCACTTCAGCTACTGCTAATAGATTTTCAGAGATCCGTTTTTTTGCCATTTCTATCCTCAAATATAATCTGTAAGACCGAATAAGTCCTGCAAAAAGGTGAGATTTCATACTACTAAAAATAGAAGGATGCTTGCATCCTACACAAGGAAATGATAAATAGCACCTGTACACTTTGATACCTAGAAAGCAGTAAACTTAGGGGGAAATGAAGCTGTACATAGACAGTAAATCAGGTAAGATAATTTCTTTCTGCATTCTTAATTCCTTCCTCTATTTGTATGATTTACATAAATAATTTTTTTCATCAAATTTACTTTCACAGTTTTCATTGCAAAGGTCACACACACCTCTGCTTGGCAGTATATCAGAATGATTTTATTTGTAGAATTTCACATTTGAGTGAGAAACGTGCTAGTACTGAGTTGAATAATAGTGATGCAGAATCTTGTTATATGTAGTCAACAAAAACCTTATTTATTTACTTTTCATTTCACAGTAGTTAAACCACTGTGGTTTTATCTTTTTAGTATAAAGTGAGAATAAAAGTGAAGAACAAGAAAGCTTGGTTGGTGCTATTGTATTTCAGCAAATTGAAGTTTTCAAAATGGGTCTTCCACTTCTCTCCAAAGGAAAAAAGGTTGACTATAGAAAAAAATTGCATGCTATCTTTGGGAAAAATAGTGTAGAAAGATCTGAAAAGGAAAGAACAGAGATGTGACAGCATTGTTAGAACCATTGTGCAGACACTTTATTTGTATTGCTGAGAACTGTAGATGTTTTCATTTACTGGGGAGAAAACTGTAAATATGCCATATTGCTTTTTATATTACGAATGTCAGTGAGTTACTGTTTAATTGGTATCCAGTAAAACCTCTGTCAGTGACTTTACAACCAAATGCTATAATGAAATGTCACTTCTACTCAGGAAAACGTTACTTTCCCTTGATTAGCTGAAGTACTAAATCCGTTTCGGTAAATGAATCTATTGATTTTAGCTTAATGTGCTGTAATAAAAAATATTTGAGTATGTTCTCAGTTGGTAGATTCATGAGATGTCATGCTAGATTCTGTTCAGCATTGGAGGTGAGATTTTTATCTATTTTTCATGCATAAAGCAGAAGAGTCAGCATTGGTGCAGATGGGAATTGGAGACCTGAGTTCTGCTGGAGGACAGCTCTCCCACTTAAGCTCTGCAGCAGTCATCCACGGGCTTCTTTTGCTGGGTCAGCAAGACCCTGACAGTGCTCTAAGGAGGAGGGAATGAGACTATAGCAGAATAGTTCTGTAAGGCCTCTTGACCCAGCTGCTCAGTCCGCTGGGACTCAGGCAGTCTTCCAGAGAAGGTTAATATCAACCGTGAGCCACACTGCTTTGGGAGCTGCCCATTGCCTATGTATTTATGCTGCAACACACAAGAAACAAAGTGCCCGATTAGTGTCATGTGTTAACCTACCCAGTTGTAATTCAATAGCAATACACCCAAGCGCAACCCAGCTTCTGCTTTGTTTCATTAGCGGGTCATGGCTAGATGCACTTGATTGCTGACCATTGCAGGAGCAGATTAACTAAATGTTGTGGCTTTTTTTTTTTTTTTTGTTCAGACCTGTGTGGAATGTAGGGAAGGGGCTGGTCTATGGCAGAAGTGATGTAAAGGAATATGCAAAAGCAGAATTAGAGGCAAAATCGGTTTTGTTCTTTTACGCTATAACGCAAGGCACAATTACTGAATTTTCCTACCTCATCACATTCTTTTCCATCTGTTACACTTTGATTGCCATTAATGTATGGAAAGAGGTATCAGAGTAATTTAACTTCAATAGAAGGAAAAAAAAGGAAATCTGTGAATAATTTAGAAGGATGTTTATAGATCAGTGAGTCAGAGGTTTTGGACTTACAGTATTGAAGCTAATGCTAAAACAAACAGCCCCTGAGTTGCTTAATAACTAACTTGTTAATATTTCATTCAGAACTATAAGGAGAAAAAATCTGTAATTAGTAATTAGTGCTAATAGTTGTAGCAGGAAATTATAAACCAAGGCTTTCTGTTTCAGTTCATGGATTCAGTTCACTGTGGGCACTCTTGCCTGACAAATCAACTTCATTTTACCTTGGGCTTTTCAGTACATAGAACTCTTTCATCTAAGCAAACTAATTAAGTTGGTTTCATTTATAAATATACATATTGAGATTATTGGGCAACAGGTTGCAGAATTGCTATTGCCATTACCTGTTTTTTCCTTGTTTTTTCTTTTCTTTTTTCTGTCCAGCACTGCTTATTCTTCTAGAGAAAAGCCTTTAAGAATTCATTTTTTTTTTTTTCCCTGGCTGGAATTGTTAGTGACATTGGCTGGCTCTAGAATGGGTTTATGATGTTACTTGCGATGCTGTTACATCATGTGGAAAGCAAACCAAATGTTTTCAGATGTATTTGTTAGAAAACCAATGCTGCTTCAGTCCTTGGCCTCTGGAAGGGGAGGAAGGCTGTGCAAACACAGCTGTAGCACTTGAGTAGAGTGCTCAAATTAGTCTCTGGATCTTGGAGAATCTAAGATTTGGCCCAAGTAGGGGTCTTTGCAGGCCACAGCTTATGACAAGGGATTTTTGAGATTTGAGAGGTCATCTGGCCAGAAAACTCAAGAGACTTTCTGGCTTTCCTTGTCTTAGCTCTTGCAGGATAACTGGGTGAAGTCATTTTGTTAAATAAGAATAAAGACTTGCTTGTTTTGTTATTGATCTCCTGTACAATAACAAAGTGTATGAGCAAAGCTATGCAAAGTGTGCTTATATACAGTGGGCTTTTCTAGATTTCCTGTCTTGCAAGGCTTGGGCAGGGCCAGCTGTCAAACCAGTAAGTATCTCCTGTTGCCAGCACGCGCCTTTCAAAGATGTAACCCTATTTAGTTAACAGTAAACCAGAAACTTGGATAAAATCCTTATTGATTTGTGTAGAAACACTGCTGCCCAAAGAAAGATGTTCATAGGTTTCTCAGACCACATCTGACAAAATCCATAAAATCCTTTGAAGCGAATTGTGACTCTTCCAAGTCCATTAATATTGTCCATTCCTTTGCGTTGTGATTCCTGCAGTCTACCGCCCCACTCCACATCCATTACCATGGTGTCTTGGGAAATCTGGCTTCCTAACTCTGCAGATTCATTAATAACAAGGAATGGCAAAGAAAGAGGGACTTGCAATGAAAGGTAAAGCAGTTAGAACCCCTCTATAGCGTCATTTACTGACAAGTTCATGCCATTGATAGATTAGCCCTTGCTTACCTTTCTTTCAGAGGACTGACCTCATCAGCTGGCAGGCACCATAAAACCATCTGCAGTGTTTGAGCCATGATCGACTTCCATATCTAGCCCCTTCCATTCTGTAACCCTGCAATGATCGAGAAAACCTACATGCTTAGATTTTAGATTATAGGTCAGATTATACTGAATGTCTTTAATTGCTTTTGAAGAAGGAGGAAAAAAGCTTTCTGTGATTTAAGCCTTAGGTTTTGAAGTTTAAGGCAAACTGTTCAAGAAAGGGAGGGATTTCAAGACAGGTCAATGCTATAAAGGCTGTTGAGAAACGAGTTAGGGCAGTTGACTTTCACTACAGCAGTTGCTTTGATCAAAGCTGATTTTTAAAAGTCTGAGTTAAGTCAGCAACTATTGATCTTTTTGTCGTGATGTATCATCAGTAAGACAGAAAAAATATTTTCCTTCTAATTGGAATATGAAAAATGCCTAATATGGCTTTTGCAGGTTTTTTCTCAACACATCTTTGCTTATTATTTGGATTATAGCACTGCTGAGTAGTTTGGGGTTTTTTAAATGTTGTTGTTTGGCTTCTCTTGGCTTTGTGTTGTATATTATTGCAGTGTTTTTATCAGCTCCCTCACTTAAGTGATTCTGGCAGTCACGTGGAACTCATCCTGTGTCATTACGTACAAAAATGAAGGTTGAGTCAGCAGGATTGAGAACTCCAGTATTGGTGATCAGCTTTAAGAATGCCCTCTCAAATGGCAGGGCATTAAAAATCATTGTAGTTTGATTATTTTTTTTTGTCAGCCTGTATTTGAAAATTCAAAGTTCTTGCTTGCTTATACAATAGAAATACAAAACCTGAAAATTTCCTTTAAAAAATGTGATTCTGCTGTAAGAGACTTCTGTGTTTTGAAGATCTGTCACTCTTTTCAAAATGCTAACTATTACACAGGCCGTATAAAAGCTATGATAAGCAAGACTGAACTCTCCTCTCTGGCTCGAGCCTTTGGTCTGTAGGAGACTTGGTTGATGACAAACCATTCAGTTTAGCAAAGTGGATGTGGATTATCTGCGTTCTTATTTCCTACAAGTCCTATAAACCTCTGTATGTTCTAGTATCATATTTATGAGAAACTTGGAATTGCTTTTAAAATGTATGAAAAAAATAAAATTACTACTTTTTGTAGGTAGGTAGAGGGCAAAAATTGAAACACGTTACAATACAGAAGACTAAAAGCAAGTTTTCTTAGTTCTGATCCTTAGTTTATGGGGACATTCTGTCTGCGCACTCTCAACATTTTCAAGTATGAATAGGATTTCTAGATATTGAAAACACACAAATTTATAATCTTGCTCCCTACCCCCACCATTCTAATAATGCTTGCATAGCATGTTTAATAATTTACATATCACTTAGCTACCAGTATTTGATAAAATCAGTAGGCCAAATTCAGCTTCCAGTGTCTTTGTTTTTTTTTGTTTGCCTACTATAGTGAAGAATACAAAGTAAAATTTTTATTATATTTTTCTTAATGTTGTTATTTAGTAATGTTCTGAGGTAAAGAAATTTGAACCATGGGGAAAGCAGAGCTCTTAGCAAACCAGTTTGGGCTTTGTTAGGCAGTGAATATATTACATATGATTATCATAAAATTATGGCCTGGAAATTGAGCAGTCATGCTGCTGCATTTTAGACAGTACATTTATAATAAGCTGTAATAAAGTAAACATTTTGAAGGGATATAAGAAGAGTCATTACTTGCAATCACAAATGTGCCTTTAATTCATGCTTTTGAAGCTCAATTTAACAAAGCAAACAAATTTTCTTGTAGTGTTAACACAGTTGTTCTCAGTGGTGAATTTTGATTTTGGGATTGGGGGGGAACTTGAAGTTAAACTGGCTGTTTGGGATCTAAATGAAGAAAAACAATATGATTCACAATGGCTGTAATTTGAAAGCTGGGTATTGTTACAAGTATAAGTGGGTTTAAAATACACACTTGCAATTACTTGTTACTTTGGATTCTAGTTTAAATTTCTTTTGGTTTCTTCTGGTATCATTTGGTGTCTTTCCAAAAGAATATAAACCCATGGTTTCTAAGAATGTTTCACAAGCCAGATAAGCGATGTCTAGAATTCCGTTTAGGGCCCCATCCTGGTAACACTAATGTAGGCTAGTTGATCTTATGAAGCTGCTCAGATGTGTGTAACTTACAGGGGTACAAGTTTGTAGAGCTGGGGCCCACATGGATAGCAGTCAGATACCATCTGATTTATAAAAGCAGTTTTTCTTCAGACAACGCAGAAAGGCTGCTGGGAAGGTCCTGATAGCCTGGCCCCAGGGAGTGTCCCTGTAACCCATCCCTGGCAGTGTGACAGCAAGTGACAGAACCCCTTGTAGGGAGTAAGAAGGACAGATAAAATGAGATTAATTTAGACACCTATAGTAGCAATAGCTTGGGTATAAAGAAAAGATGAAAAACATTCACATGAGAATGTACACTGTAAAATCTTTCTAATATACAAATATTTGTCAAGAGAGCCGTCATTACAGAGGTGAAATCCAACATGTGAAAGGCAGAAAATGTCAGAAAAACTCTTCATCCTATTCTGGCACAGTCATCTAGGTTCTCTTTCACTTATCTTGAGGGATAGAAATAGCATTGCCAAAGGTTGTAAAATAGTGATAGCATTGCTTTGTCTCTGGAAGATTAGTTTGGGTTTCTACTTATAAATTATTAAAGAGATCTCAGCTACTCTGTGTCACAGGATTTCTTGGTAGCATGAGTGTAAGTACCTGAGGGGTAATTAGGTTTAGAGAACCTAATGGGGGGTAAATGCTTTCCCTGTTGTGTGACCACAAACCATCTTTCTCTGTTTCCCCATTTGCAAACTGAGAATAATAAGCCTTGTGAAAGTCATAATTTATGAATGAGCTAAGTGGTGTTTTCGAAGTATATTCTTTACTGTTGGTGCATAACTCTTGTCTACTGGATCTTTGTGTCTTAGCATGCAGCGCACTCAGTTAGGGGCCGTCTTGCTTTTGCAAAAGCGGTCCAAGTGAATAAAACACAAATGAGGGTTAAGACCGGCTTTTCACAAGGCTAGCTCATGTCAACTAGAAGTACAGTCCTCAAAATATAATTAATTGGCCGTGGGTGAAATATTTCCTCCCAGAATCATTCCCACATTGTGATTTCAGCTTTTTCTGTCAGCTTGCAGTTGTATATCCTTGTGCTGTCTTCCCCCTCTGTACCGTTGCTTACCTTCCTAGAGAGGGTAGCACTCTCAGAAATCTCCAGTTGGATCCCTTATCCTTCACCAAAAGGATTTTTTTCTTATTTGTGTTTCTGTAACCTGCTGAACAGTTCTGCAGTTTGCTGTGTGATTTTTCTATTTTGCTTGCATCTGCCTGGTTTTCTTTGGTCCTTTGATGTCCTCAAGTTTCAGTTCTGACCCCAAGGATCATTAGTGGCGCAGTTATTCTTGGTGTGCCAAATCCAAGGTGGCTGTCTCTGGCCTCTGCAAAGTTACTCAGGTACTTGTGGTGAAGCATTGTTCTTGCCTCTTCTACAAATTAATGAGCTGCAGAGCAGGTGTAGCTCTGTTTGCACCTAATGCATATCTTCTCTACAGTGAGTTCACACTGATGCTTGCTTGGAGAACTCTCTTACTGCCTGAGTGTTTACTGCAGTTCCCCCATCCCCTAGAGTTTCTTCCTCTTTCATCAGCACATGCTGAGGATCAGAATTACATTAATTGCTTTTTTAATATGACTTCATTAAGAACTTATTGCAGTGGAGGCATGCCAGGTTCATGAGTCCTCAGCACAGAATTCTTCCATTTTTCACTTTTTACAGAAGATGTAGAAAGAGAACTTTTTCCTTTAATCCATAGTCCTGTTGTGATTAGAGTGACTGGGCAAGGGATATCGATCTTGGGGGACAGCCATTTATTACTTTGTTACATTTAATTGTTCAAGATCTGTATGGACCCTCGGCTCTCTGATTCCTGTTCTTGACGATGATTAAAAGAAAATAGGGTTTTGAGAAGCTTAGATGTTCCCTCAGGGGTTAGGTGGAGATAGCAAAGTCTAGCAGGAAGGTCAGCTACCCTCTCAGTACTGTAGATGCCCTGAGTTATAATGCCCAAAAGTGTTCAAAGACTTTGTTGGTTTGCTGTGGCTGACCAGGTTTTCCCATTCAGTAAAACGGGAAGTATAGAAAGAGAATATCTTGAAGAATGTTCATCACTGAGCAAAGCATTTGTACAAATACAGACACAGTTCCACATCCTTTTCTTCACACTTGCAAAAATACCTGCTTTGTTTAGCAGTCTTCTTCTAGTTACCAGTCTTCTTCTGAGAGTCCCAAACAAAGGTCAGGAGAACATCAGTTACTTTCAGATAGTTCAGATGGTGGTGCAAGGTCAAGTGTACAAGGGACCTTCCAGGGTACATTAAGAATTCTATTTCCAGCTGGTACTGAAATTCATTAAACTTGTAATATCACTGATAAGAGGAAGGCTTTTTATTTGAGATGTTTCTAGAAGTCAGTTGTCAGGAAAACCCCAGGACTCCCAACCATTCAGTGTATCAGAAAACTGTATCTGTATGTAAAAACTGTATGTAAGAATAGGAGATTCTTTGAGAAAATATTACATGTTAATGAATAAATCATAAACTGTGAGTGCCAGACACACTGGAAGACCAAAAAAAAAATCAAGACCAAAGAACTCCAAATGCATAATTTAAAAAAGCCTCACTCTTGTGATTTCAAAACATGTTTTTTTCTTTTTGGCCTTTTCCATGATTTTCCTGTGCTTGCTGTTAGTATTGTGGTTTAATTTGGTGTGAACAAAAATCTTTAAATTTTGATATTTCTTAGTGTTCCTTCCAGGAATGATATCTCAAAATTGGAGCATTTCCATTTCCTATGTACGCAAGGAGCAGCATAGTTACACTTGGATGGCTGCATTAATATTAAATAAACATGTCAACTGCATTGTGTTTACCCAAGCTGATAACCATTTGTTGGATAATATATTGCTTAAAAGGAGACACAATCAGTATGTCTTGTTTAGCAACAGAATTTGTTAGCAGTGTTCTTATTTTACTTTAGACAAATCTATGTTTTTGTAACAGAATTTATTGAATGTCATATTAAGAGATGGATATTAAGCTACATTACAAAATCTGATTTGGCTTGAACAAAAATATGAAGCAGATTATTTAACTGAGTAACTTTTGCCAGTTGACAGTATTAGTATTTGAAGTCCTGTGTAATGATGTGAACAGGCATTTAAAAACCATCTCTTAATTTTTTATAGTTCTTTGAGAAGTTTTACTGTGGAAAACATGAGATACTTTGTGTGAACAGGGAAGAAAGTTCTTTAAAAGCATCTGAACAAGCTGTCCAAGAATTAGGAAGAAGCTCTGAAGGAACAACTTGTGATCTGTACTAGGTACTGTGTTGTGCCCTGGAAGTATTAGGCTCCATGGCTGCTGACTCTCCAGGATTGTCTTAGTCAAATCATTAGCATTTCTTATATTCATGTCCTCATTCGTAATCATATGTAAGAGTGTTTTCCCAGGATAGTTCTTGCCCGTATGCGTGGGCATGCACTAAAATCATGTACTTTGAGCTTTGCTTTAGGTATATTCTCGAACTAGATGAGAATCCTGTTTCTCACACCTCATTTGCTCTCAGTTGCCTTGGTTTGTCATGAAGGTCCTTGGAGTTTGCTTGTCACCTTTCAGTCTTCAAAAAGATCTTGTTTTGAGTTTGGCTTACCCTCTTATCTTAGAATCATGGAATCATAGAATAGTTAGGGTTGGAAAGGACCTTAAGGTCATCTAGTTCCAACACCCCTGCCATGGGCAGGGACACCTCCCACTAAACCATGCCACCCAAGGCTATGTCCAACCTGGCCTAGAACACCGCCAGTATTGGAGCATTCACAGCTTCCCTGGGCAACCCATTCTTCAGTAGCTGTTTATTTTGTAACTGTTGCTTCTTTATTTTTTGTCTCTCATTCCTTTTCCTTCAGGAAGTCTTGACCCTTCCTTTCTTAAATTCCCATGTAATTGTTCTTTCTGTTCCCTGACTTGTCACTGCTGCCCTGACTGCTAAGCAGTCATAGTGTCAGTGGCCAGGTTCATTCTCTCTGTTGTCTAGGGTGTGCCACGTTGCTTAAGAAGTTTAGAAATAAAGTCTGTAATAGTACATGGCAGCTGTGGGCAGTCACAGCATCTGAGAGTAATGCAGAGGTCAGGATTTGAGATGTGCTATTTTGCTAATAGTAAGAGGTCTTATTTCCTAAACTGTTATTTGTGGCTGAATATATTCCAGTTCCCTCAGGACAAGGAGCTTGCAAATGTCATATTTTTTTTGACAGTTCTTTGAAAAATGTGGTTTGATTTTTGCAGGCATGGCTGACCAGAGAAGGTATGGGCTCCAGTTCTCCTGCGGTAGGAGACTGAGAAGCAACCAAATGTTTTCTCCCTCATGATCACATAGGTGATCATTTATGTTGGGGTGTGCTGCTTTCACAGCAGAGGAAAGTTAGCTACGATATCAGAGAGAGGAAGAATTATTTTTTTTTTCCAGGCTTACACAACTACTCTATTTTCTCCCTTCCAAGCATTGGAACTTGTGTTTAAAAAAATGAAACGGTTTACGTGCCTTGAGCATATCGAAAAGGAATGCCTTCTTTGCACATGCCACCTATAAAGAGCCAGATTCTTCTTATAAAATGGAAAGCCATTACAGTTAGAATCTCTCTTGCATATGTGTTATGGTTCCTTTTTTAAATTCTGAATTTAGAAATAAACATCTTTTTAATGTCAAGATTTCCACTGCTACGTTTGCTTGTTTGTTCTTGCATGGAAGTCAACATTTTCTGCATCTACTATGACGATCATTTCTTCTGGGATCTTAGAACTAAGCTGGTGACTAGAGATGTGGAATAAGCAGTAGAAATAGGTGAATTGAAGAATCATTCTCTTTCTATAAATGTTTGGTACTAAAGGGGAAAGTGCAACAAAAAGGCATTTAAAAAGAGCAAGGATTTGAAATAGAACGTGTTAAGATTTTGCTTACAAACATCACTTTTTTAAAGGGGATTATTTACAGAGCTAAAGATCATTTTAATTGCTTTGAAAAAAAAAATGCATATGGAAATATAGGGCTTCTTTTTGTCAAGGCTCCATTTAGCTAAAAGCTTACCTCCTTTTTTCTTTCAAAAGAACTTGAATATGGGGAAGGTAGACGTATCTGTGAAGTTTAAACTTGTCCATTGTAGACATGCTTTCTGCGATATTAACTTAATTACCTTAAAATCAAAATTCTCATTGTTCATACTTCTTACGTAAAGTAGTGGCTTGCCCAGAAATTTCGTTCTCCTTTGGTTATGATTAAGGGTGATGAGATTATGACGTGGTTTACTGTGAGGTGTCCCTGCCCATAGCTGGGGGGTTGGAACTAGATGATCTTAAGGTCCTGTCCAGCCCTAACTATGCTATGATTCTATGACTAATTTTTGAGTGAAGTGTTCACAGAAAATATATATGCTTCAAATAAATGAATTGGTGAAATGACAGACCGGTGAAATGATGTACCAGTGTGATGATGAAATGCACTGTGAAGATACACAGAAAAGCCTTGGCCACTGATAGCCAGCAGAGATAGTGCAGGCATGTTTATGGGACTTTAGCTAGCTACATTAGATGTAAATGGTTTCTTTTTCAGATGGATATGTTGTATTTTCACATTTTGCTCTAAATTAACATAAAATGTGGCTGCATATAAACACACTGTTTTGTGATTCATCTCAGAATGGCTCCATTATTCTTCCAGGTGAGATAATTTGAGATGGATTAGGTACTTCACTTTTTTTAATATGTTTTGAGTTTCTTTCAGAACATAGGAATGGAAGGAGACTGGAAAATGGGAGATTTCCTAAACCTTATATGTCATCATTCTTAGTAAAATGAATAAGTTTACCCCACCTAAGTCTTTCCTAGTGAGTAGCCTAGGTTATGATAGCAGTGGGAAGCCTTTATTCATGGGGAGAGGATGATAACTGTCACCTTCATGTAATCTGACATTCTTGGGCCGCTTTTCCAGTCACATCTTGTAATCTAGCAGTAACATAGTGACTCAGCTTCCAAGGAGAAGCTCATCTATAATTTTTGGGAAGTGATTTCTGTTGGGCAAGTAAGCTAATTCCTGATAAGTAGATCAAATACAGTCAGGAATGACGAGTGCTCTTGCTGAGGAATAACTTCCTTCATCTTTAAAGGAAAGCAGCGTGCAGGTTGGTGTTTGTCATTGCCTATGCACAGTTATGGCCCAGACTAGAGACGCTATTCTGATGCACTCCACCTCGGACAGCTTCATGTTGGAGGCGTGATCCTCTGGGCTTCTAATCCTCACTGACTGCCTGAAAATAGGCTAGGGAATAAATATTTAATTAAGGGAGGCTTTGTGAAGTCCTTAGTGTGGAGCGTCCATCTTGAAATTGCTTAATGCAGGTTCAAGGTATTTTAACCTACTGTACAGCAGAATCATTGGCACTGTAACAAAAGCATTGCTGCTGATGAAGATAAGCATTTTGGTTGAGAACTGCCATCATCCCTAAGACATTTCCACCATTTCTGTAAAGCACTAGCTAGAAATACCAGACATTTCTCAGGAAGAGAAATGATGGTGTGTTACTCAGATACACTATGGACTGTAATGCTTAAAGGGAGAAGGAGGGATGAACCCCATACAGCAGAGGGAGAATCGAAAAGACACTGCTCTGAGCAGCTCAGAATTAATTCTCAAAGGGAAGGAAATACAAGACAGTTAAATGTGACAGTTTCCTGTCCCACGTTGAAGCTGAAATACCTTGCATCTACGTTAGGTAGATGCAAGGTGTAAATCTGGATACAAGAATCACCATGGACTTGTTCAGTCCTGTGCATAAACCATTCCCATTTGGATGTCTACTAAGGCACAATAGTGGAAGAGTATTTTTAATGCTGATAAGTGTGTTTTGCTCAGAGTACTTGTAGTTTTGATAAAATGCCTAGTAATTCCTAAAATGTTTATTAATATTACAATAAATATATTTACAAGACTTGAGGTCACTTGACAAAGTATAGGGAAGAGTAGGTGCTATTTTTCTTCCTTTGTAAAATATTTACTACAACTTGCATTTGTTAAAGAGTCTGATTACCAGTTTTGTAATCGAAAATTCATTTAAGTCCATGCTTTGGCAGGTGCTTGTATTTTGTGGAAAGATCTATCTTCCAGATTGCTAATGAATGGCCAAGCAAATGTCTAGATAGTTAATAATCCTGCTTAATTGCCACAGTCAGATAAAGCTGCCATCTAATTTATTGCTATTCTGAGCATCTGAACGCTGGAAGAGTGATAAACTAAGAGAAAGCCTTATGAGATGGTTGGTTAGTTCAAGTCATTGCCTGCAGTTTTATACTTTTCTCTCTCTAGCAGGTGGTCCTTCTAACATTTCCCTGCTTGGCAGAAAATCAGACACATGGTCATACCCCTTGCTGCCCCCGCTTCCACTAGGCAGCTGTTTTCCAAGTAATATACCTTCCCAAGGCACTGCACAACCAGGTGTCTTCCTGCTTTTAAGTATCCATAGTGCACTAGGAAAGGATGTTGTGTTTTCCTGCATACACTTACTGGAACATAAATAAGTCCACACATGCATGTCAGTCAAACATCAGGACTGTATACAGCTTTTCAATGAGGATGGAAAGAAGTGCCATGCTGTGTAAAGCATGCTGCAAAGGAAGAGATTGCTGATCTGGGCAATCGGTTGATTTCATCTGGGTGCTCATCAGCAGATGCAAACTTCACTTAAGGCTCCAATGATTTTGGGGAAAAAAGCTTTTTGCAGATGATGAAATGGATGAAGAAAACAATGTGTGACACAGAAACCTGACCACTACTCTATTAGTCCTACAGCAGGACAGGCCTCAGTTGTAAGCGGGTTTAACAAAATTGTCATGTTCACTTGACAAGTAAAATCCAGGTCTCTCTATCCAGGAGCAAACACAAGTATTCAGGGTAAATACCAAGAAAAATGTTAGGTTTCTGTTTACCAAATTAAGGATAAATCCTGTACCATGCAGTATAGGAGGACTCAGTTCACCCTCAGGACCTTTTCGTGAATTAATTGCCTTTACCTGGGAGTTAATGAAAAAGAGGTTCATGGGTTTTTCCACTGTATGTGCCATTAAGCTGTCTGGAGACAGTTATGGCCTTTTTCAAATCTGCATCCCTCTGACAGTAGTAAATTCCTGTGTCACCACTCAGGAGCAAGTAGACAGCAGAGGTGAAAAATTATGCTAATGAATTCCAATAACCTGTCCCTTTTTATGAGGGCGCTTATGCATAAGATTCTGAATCCTAAGTGTTATATTACCTTGTACAGTTTTTCATTGGCAAACTATAGCAAACTAAATGGAGCTAGCAGTAAATACAGCTTTATAGTTCTGAAGAGGCCCTTTAGAACAAAGTGAAGTATATGGATGAAATTGTTAAAGCGTTAGATAAGGTTCTCGGGTTACCATGGTTACTTGAAAATTTTGCATTGTATCATAGATTAGGATGCATGGGATGAAGTAGCCTAAACAACTAGAAGGTCCAATGCATATAAACTACATTTCCAAACCATATAGTGTTGCCAAATAGAAAGACAAATAGCTGAGGATATTGGCTGCTGACAAATCTATGAATCAATAAAGCGAGGCCTGAAGGAGATTTAGAATATATGGGATTTTCAATTCTGCAGTATTTTGGAGTTACAATCTTAATTTTTAAAGACAAATGAAGACAGGGAATAAAAGAAAAATCCTCAGTAATGTACAGAGTGAAATGATTCTCCACAAGCTCTTTCTGGTATTGAAATCAGACATTTGGCTTTGAGACCTTCAACAAAGAAGGTTGATGAAACATGGATAATACATTTTGTGCACTTAGGCTGGCAGTAGCACTTACACTGTAAGCAGTGTATTCCCATGGAAACCTATTAGCATTTGGGCCAGAAGTGACTTTTTTCCCCCTCTGTTAGAGCTGTTGATGGTTTAGCATAATATAATTGCTGTATATTGACAGCAGATTTGAAAAGTATTTTTTAAATGTTGAGTAGGTGAGCATATGTCGAATCATGGAATTGTAGAATAGTTAGGGTTGGAAAGGACCTTAAGATCATCTAGTTCCAACTCCCCTGCCAGGGGCAGGAACACCTCCCACTAAACCATGCCACCCAAGGCTCTGTCCAACCCAGCCTTGAACACCGCCAGGGATGCAGCATTCACAACTTCCCTGGGCAACCCATTCCAGTGCCTCACCACCATTACAGTAAAGAATTTCTTCCTCATATCCAATCTAAATGGAGATGTAGTCTGTGCAGATTTTCTATGTAGGATGGAGGCATGAAAAATGCCGGCAGCTTTTGATCCTCTGTTATTTATCCCTAACAGAAAGAGGAAAAAAATTAATTATAATATGTTTATCCCAAACATCTTTTTTAACAGGTGACAAAAGAACTGAAACAGTACGACAATAAAATTATAGAGTGCAAGTTTGAGAACAACAGCTGGGTCTTCATGAGACAGAGAATAGACAAAAGCTTTCCAAATGCCTACAGCACTGCTATGGGTGAGTAGATTGGTTTGCTTTAAAAGTTTTTCAGGCTCAAATTTTAGGTTTTCACTCTGTTCTAGTTTAAGGAGGAAAGGCACTCTGTGTTCTCATTTTTTAGTTTGAGTCCTGACTTCTCTAATTTATTGTAGTAATGCCTCATCTTGCAAATGCTTATGTCGTGTTTAACTTTTATATAGCAGGAATCCTTTGGCTTCAGGTTTATTTGATGAAGTCAGTTAAACAAATACCCTGATGCAGTATTTAACAGATTATGCAGAATCAACTGCCTAAGTCTCTGCAGAACTGCAAACACTTGCTTCAGGAGACTCTAAATGGCAGGGCATGCCTTTTAAGTGAGACCCTGGGAAGGTTTTATTTATGATAGCTTTGCAACAGCAGTTGCTGTGTTGGCTTGTTGGGAGGTAATGCAGACTGGCACACTATGAGTTGAATTTGTTGAACGAGAAATCCATTATAATTTCACCTCTATTCAAAACACTGAAATCATTATTTGGCAGATGGGCTAGAAAATTAATAGTGGAAAATGTCATCTTAAGTTTCTACAGTAGTTGTACAAACAATGAAGAGGGAAACAAATGAAAGGAGGGGGTAGGGTATATCTCTGCGGAATTGTGGGACTTTTATGTTTCTGTACCAAAAAACGTTTTGCCAATTACCATGAATTAAATGGTGTTGTTTACTTTCAGGTGAAGTATAAGAGTTTGAATTAAATGTGTTTGAGGCTGCATAACGATAGTCACATTTGAACTGACTTATCAAGTGCCAAAATGAAGTTTAGTCAAATTTAAGGCCATGCTGTTTACTAGGGCATACATAGATGATGTAGGATTTTCTCTGAACCATTCTCCTTGTATTTCTGCCTGAGCAGTGAGATTTTATTGAATAAAAAACAAAAAAATGTGGTCATTTTGTCAGAAGATAATAAATCTGTTGGCACCTTAGGGAACCAGCACAGAATGTAGCTGAAATATTTGCCAAGCAGTCCTGTTAGGGAAGAGGAATGGGCCACAAAAGTCATGCAAGTACAGCCACATTTCTTTGTCTCCATGACCTAAATTTCTCTTTCCTGTTTCACCTTAATGTTTCAATAGTTAGTTTTCCTTGGAGTTTTCTTTGAGGAGTAGCATATTCTTCTTTCCTTTCTTCATAACAGCATATGTAGTTGCCCTTTTTCCTCTTCTCATGTTCTCTATTTGTAGAGCACTTATGTTATTCCTGACCTTTTTTTTTTCCCCTCCAAAACATAATGAACTTCTTAAAAATAAAATTAAAAGAAACTAAATGCTACAGGAAGAACTGTTTTGTAAGAAATATTTCAAGTTTTTCATGGGAATTTTCAGAACAGAAAGTTTTCTTTTGGCTTTAAATTTTCACTTTTGCCCATTTTTCAGAATCTCTACAAGTTGTATTTTCTCATTTGAGACTTCCATTGTCTTCTTCTCTGGATCCTTCCTCCTCTGCTTTCTTTTGATGAAAAATACTGTTCGTTTTTCCGTATGGTTGCAATAGCAACAAACTAACTACCTGTCTCCAACTTGATTTTGGACTTTGATACCTTTGAAATTGAGGACTTTTTGAGTGATTAAGCTAGGACAGCCCTTAAAAGCTGATGCAGAGTTATACCGTTGTGGCACAAATTCTGTTCCTAAACTACTGATAATCATAATGCCCTCAAACTGCCAAAGTCATGTACAGTGCAACTTTTAAAGCACCTTTTCACCAAAGAAATAAATGAGATTAAAAAAAGTGCGAGGAAGGCATTTTGTTAATTGTAAAGTGATGCTTTGAATGGTTCTAGAGTTCTGCAGGAAAGAAAGGGTTTTTTTTTCCGAGTCATTGTTATTTGTAACAATGCTCCATTACAAGTACATTTTAAGGAGTCTTAATATTGTTTAGTACTCTAGGGGGTCAGTAGATCATTTTGCATGGAAATTGCATCCATACTGAGGCCAATCCATACATGCATAATAAATTATACTGTAATAATTTTCTACTTACTTCCAAGGTAGTTGTAGGATTCCTACTTCATTTCTTGCTCTTTATGTTTTCCCTCCTCCTTAAGTCTCCGGGGAGGATTAATTAGAGGAGTATAAAGTTACATAGAGAAAGTACTAAAAACATTTAATTTGTTTTAAGATAAGTAGGCCTTTTTATTTGTTCCGTAAAATCCTGTGAGCCTTTACTTATAAGCTACAACCTGGGGAGTCATGTTAAGTAATCCAAGTGTGCTTGTACATGCATGCCTTAACCACCATGCAACACTCCAGCCTATCCTCTGTCATACAGTACACATGTAGCTCACTTGTTGTCAAGCCTTTCTGCCATATGAAGGTATATGGGTTAAAAAAAAACATACTATGCGTTGTGGGTTTATGGTATTGATGTACTTAGCGGTGAAGAAAAGTTACCTTAATTCAGAGGTTTTCAGTATTAGGCCAGTCTTGGTTCTCTTGCTACTTGGATTTAATGAGCATTTTAAAGCCATGTCTCACAAGGCCTTCATTGCTGTTGCTTGCCTCAGTAGGATGTCAGTTCTTAGTGTTTTTATAGTTGCCCCATGAAGCCTACATGCACACGTGCCTTTTGTTTGCTTTATAAAGAGAGTTTCCGTGACATAGGGGCCCACTACACGCTTTGCTCTCTGAGGGGCATAGCAGGGACACTTGACTCCCGACGCAACCATCTTGTGTAAGTCCACCTTTAAGACTGAATACTTGAGCTGAATTATGTTATTTATTTTGCAAAGAGGGGATGAAACTGTTGACGTGCTGACTGCAAAAACTCGGTTTAGTGACTTGAGATCATGTTCTTTGTTCCCAGCTGTATGCAACAGCATCCAGAATCCAGTCACAAAGGAGATGCTATTTGAGTTCATTGACAGATGTGCAGCAGCTTCTCAAGGACAGACACGGAAACACCACCTCGATCCCGACACTGAACTCATGCCACCCCCACCACCCAAAAGGCCACGTACCATACCATAAGGCCTTGATCTCAGCAGATAGTGTTTACAGTTCTGAGAAGGAGAAATACAAGTGTGAAGGCTGGAAGAGAAAATCTGAATTGCTGTAAATACTTGGGTATGGGGTTTTGAGTTTAGAGGGGTTTGAGTGGTTTTTTTCCTCCCAAATTCCACATACAAATGGACGTTTTTTTTTTAACTGATAAATTCAACTTTACCATGTGGTATTTGAAGATAAATTTTCCAAAGGTCTAGACAAAAGCAGTACAATGAAGTCAATGGAAAGCTGCCTTGTTTATATACGGATCTCTTTTCACCTTTAATTTATAATGTTAGCAATCTGGAACTGAGAAGACATTGGGATGCTTTACTTTTTAGAGGCTGTGCTTAAAAAAAAGAAAAAAAAGCAGAAGTGTTTCTTTATTATTGTTGTTTAACTGCTTGCAGTTTGTCACCCATAGCATAACTGATTGTGGTTTCCCTGCAGTTTCTGAGACTTGTGTTTAACAGCGAACAGCAGTGTTGTTTGTGCTTTATGTTGGTTCGAAACTAAACCACCTTAGATTTCACTAATTTCAACATTAGCTGGGGTTTTGTTGTTGAAATACAGAAAATGTGAATCCTTCTTGTAAATAGCATCACTTTGAAAGACGATATGCTGGGTGTTTGGTTTCCCCCCCTGGTTTGAACCTAACACACCATATGTATAATGGGCTGATTTTAGCTTTGCCTTCGTAAGTTTACCTGTAGAGAAGGAATACACCAAATCCTTAGTATTAAGGTCTCTGTTAGGAGACTGTAGTACAGGGCTTATTTCTCCACAGTGATACCATTGTAAATATTACTGAAAAGTACACATCACTGTGTTATGCAAGAGTGATAATCAGTGCTAATCATAATGTCTTAGTTCCAGACACAAAATGGCAAAAGAAATGCCAGACAATGCCTGTGTAAACTACCAGAGAGGGTAGTTTCCGTGGGAGAGAACCACAACAGGCAGAACTTATTCTGGTTTAGGTAATTGCAGGGCAAAAATAAGCCATTTAGGGGGTGAATGAGTGTCCCAGGGAACAGGATGCTCTTTTCCAAAGGTGGGGTTGGCTGTCCTGTGGCACCGTGCTCATCCTCTGGCTTTCTTTCATACCAAGTGAAGAAGCACATGAATGCCCAGACGGCTGTTGCATCACACTGGCAGATGTTCATAATATTCATCCTGAGAAGCTGCATTCTGGGTGTCAAAGGGAGGAGTTATTCTGAGCTGGGATTAATTGGAAACCAAATGCAGATTCTAAAGTTTACTGTGCATTTATCAAGCAGGGATCAAATTGGCTCTTCCTCTAGTTTACTTAGTGCGAGTCTTCCCTTCATTCAGCAATCTGATAAGTGAAGCTCATAAATCTGTTATAAATAAACCGCACTTCTGCTTCAATGTTTTAATGTTAGTAAGAAAAATTAACTCCTGCTTTTTTTTTTTTTTCTGTATTTTCTATATGGAAACTTTATGAGTGTGCGTTGTGGTGGCTTCTCTAGTTGTTTCAACCTGTTGTATAAATGCACACAGCATCGTTTAGATGGCATTCCTACCATCTCTTTCTGGGGTATCCCGTACATGTTTTAGGGAACTGAAGGAGTTATATGAGTTACTTTTTATACTATGGTAAAACTTGAGGGGAAAAATAATGTACTCATCAAAAAAAGTTGGTTTTTTTTCAACTGTACATAGTTTCTGCATATTATCTAGAGAAAAGATATAATTATCACCTATGCAAGGGCGCAAAATTTTATCCTAAGAAGAGCCTTATGAGTTTGATGTGAAAACCTATGCAGCCTCTGTGTATCTGGCATCAAAACACACAGCTAATTATTTCTTCACTCAGTATAAATAATTTCTCCAGATTATACTTGTCATTGAGATTGTCATAACATACGCTTCATCACTGATCTTCATGGTTCTATGGCAGTTGCAATGTGTGTGATGATTACAGCCTTCTCCTTGAGGTTAGGACATTTCATTCTTGTAAGGATGTGTCCAGGTTATTTCCGTCTTCCTCCTTCACAGCTCTTGCATCTTGTATTTCAACAAGACCTAGCTCTTCCACTTCAGAGCTGTACCACCACAGGCTATCTTTCACATGCATTCCACCAAGCCCATGAATGTGTTGTGGCCCTTGTATTTTTGATAGTGTGGGTTTTTTTCTCACTCTCAGCTTAAACTGGATATTTTGAAAGAATAATGACTCTGAGAAGGTTTCGAGCTCCACGTTAATATTGGATTGTTGAACTCTTCTTGCACTATGGCCTGTAGCTTTTTAGAGAGGTTAGTTGCCTTTGCTTTTCTGGAAAAGGAAGCTACTGGGGAAGGGTTGAATGAAGAACCTGATGAAAACAAATAGATCAAACCCATCTGGATCAAGTGAAATTCTGTGAGAAATGCAAACCTCCTCTCTCTGCTACTAGATGTTCAAGAGGTTGAAGCTAAGAAGCAAAGAAGAGTCTGTACCAGGAAAATAATAATGACAAAAAAAACCCAGCCTAACTTGTCTATTCTTTGGTGTACAGCATGAATCCATCCACTGTTTTGTCATTTGTTAAATATATAATTAAAATTTGGTTTCAGTGGAGTTTCCGGAAAATGTAAGTACATTCCTCTACAAACTGTATGAAGTATTTTAATAAAATCAATGGTTTAAAATGCCTTTCCTAAGGATGTGTTTGGTTTTGATGTCTGTGCTTTCCTGGTGCCAGTGCAAACACAAGGTTACTGTGGTAGTATTGCTGTTTAGCCCTCCAAGAAGGTTTATCTGTGTTTTTCAGAGGCTGGTGGCTTTTCTGTCAGGTAGGAACACCCCAGCCTGGAGGTGGCCATGATCCATTATGCCATTCTTAAGTACGATTTGCCCTTCCTGCAACCAGGACCAGAAAGGACCCAAATGGTGCTTGAAGCACATATTTTTTGGCAGCTGACATTATGTAGTTTATCCATTCAATGTTAAGTGCAGTTGTATGAAAAATTGTGCAAGAGGTCTGCATGGGTCTTCTGTGACAGTTTATCATGCAGCTTGTCCCTAAAGCTGGTAATTCACCTACTTGGACCGACTCCTGGACTTGTAATAATGCAGTTTCCTTTTTCAGGTTGTAGCTGTCTAAAGTCAGGAACTAAAAAGCCCACCTTGATTTTTGAAATGTCTTTTTAGTTAAGATCCTGCCTTCATTGCCACTGTGTTCTTGTTACATGTGCAATTCTTGTGGTGCTTCCCTCGACTGTTTCTGATTTTCTGGTGTTTGAGTGCGAATGTCAAACCAGATCTGGCACTTGAGCACACCTGGGGAGGTATGGTAACTTCTCAAGCCCCTACTCGGTACTCCCCTCCATGCATTAAGGAAGCAGGTTGTACACCCAGCCATCACATCACACCACACTGTGTAGTTTGTGTTGGCTTGCTTGTTCACTGAAGGAGTCATTCAGGATCCTTGCTTCTCGGTTTTGTGCCTAATAGGTGCGACTTTATATTTGCATGATGTATAGCTGTACACATCAAAATATTCTCGAAGGCATTGGCACAGCTAGCTTATTCCCTAGGGTTTATCTGTAGTCAATATAGAGAGAATGAAAGCGCAAGTCCTGTTTGTTCCTCCTGCATCTCTCCTGCAGATGTCTGCCTGTCCCTTCACTGTTTCCTCTCAAGTCTTTTCAGTCAATGTGATGTGTTTCATTTTATGTTACTCCACTGTGTTATTGTGAGCACAGTATTAAATATTTTTATTGAGGGTGAATTTCACAGCATCAAAATTCTTGCAGTGGTCGATTTAATTTATAATCTCATTAAAAGTATCCAATTAGCTGCTCAAGAGCTATTTATTTGCCATAGATTATGTTGCGTACTTTGGGACATCTAATCAAATCCTAAATCTAAGCAGTTCTGTTAACCTGCTTGACAGTAACATTTGGATGAAACACCTTAAATAGTCAGATTGCTTCTGTCCTCCTCCACCATTTCACAAGGTTTGCTTTCGCCTTGCCTAAGGACCAGTTCCAAGGTTCACAAGCCCTACAGGGTTTAGATTTCACCTTTATCCCTTTGTTTCCAGTGTCAGATTTCTACCGTCTCTGCTTACAGCACAACTCCACAAGCTTGCATTCCTCTGTTACACCTACCTACCTGCATTATGAGTTGCCCTGCCATCAGATGTGAGAATGAGAGAAGCTCGTGCCCCAAGACTGACCCTCTGCTCGTGCTCCTTGATGGCAGTGCTCAGCTCCAAGCCTGTGTGCTCATTCCTGTATGACAGCAGCCTTGACGACTGATGGATAGGGCAGTACCGTCCTGGTAAGTCATGCTTGCATAGGGAAATGAAAGCAGCGCCTACCAGCTGTGACAGTATTCATCATAGGAGCAAGGAGCCTTTTCCACTTCCCTCCCACCCTCGTGAGCTCATCTCCCTATTTTATGTGCAAAGGTAAGTCGTACTCTTTGCACTGAGATCTGGACCAATTAGTTAATGTTTGCAGCGGAAATACTGGTTAGTGCTCTTTCTGCTTCCCTGGTGAGAATCTGCTGAGCTTCCCAGCAAGCCAGAGTCTCTGTTGAGCTGCAGAGGTCTGTAGGGCTGAGTCTGGGGGTTGATTGAGACATTTAGAAACAGTTTTCCCTCAGTTGGGGCTCATTTTAATCTGGTTTATTTCAATTCATAGTCAGCAGTAGGGGGTACGTAAGCACATTGCAACCAGTACTGGTATGAGAACTTACCAGTGATGCTGGTGCATATAGAAGTATAAAAATGTGGAAGACACTCAGTGAACTTGATGAGGGAACAATAATAATTTTTTCCAGCATCAAAAAAGAAAACCCAACAAAATAAAACCTAAGTTCAACCCATTTCCACTTCTTCTAGAAAGCACTGGATAAAATATTAAGCATTCTTTAATAAAATGAAATTCTATCAAATCGACTCCCATGGCATTAATTCATTTAATCAGAAATACTTCTCGTATCCCCTTTCTCCCTTCTCCTCCTCCCTCAGTATCTGTGTGTCTGTTTGACTAGCAGAAAGTGCACAAATTGGGTTCAGGAGCACACATCTATGATGTTTTGAGAAAATGAAATTTTTAGTAACTCTTACAGAGAACTTCCTGTTCTGTGAGTAGGCGATAAGGTTAACGTGTCAAATAGGTCTGTGTAAGCACCAAAGATGTAACGCTGGAGGAATGATATTTTGTTATTACAAAAATATACTTCAAAGAGTTTCTGAGTTAATTTGATCATCAAAAGGATGGGAAGCTTTACTCAAAAGGGTAAAAATTCCATGCAAAAAGAGAGAATGGTTTGAGAGAAAAAAACCCGAGTACAGATTTCCATAGGCAGGCTGTGCCGTGGGCCTGGGAGGGGACACCAAGTGTTTCCCTGGCCCGCAAGTCAGCAGTGGGTTATAATGACAGCAACTGGGGACCAGGCAGGAGTACAGAGGTCACCGTACAGATGCTACAAGTTTGGCTTTGTGGAAGAAAGGGCATGAAAGGCAGCCAGAACTGGTATCTCCTGTGCCACGGAGGAAGGGAAGAGGTAACATGGTGAGGTGGTGCTCAGAATGGGGAGTTCTAGTGGAGAGATCAGGGGAAAGCAGACGTCAGTGGTGACAAGAAAAGAGATTATCTAGAAAAAGATGATGGTGACTGGAAAAGGCAGAACAAGTGAACGCAGCAGGGGCTAGCATGAGGATTGAGGACCACAGACTCAGACAGGCTGCCTCTCAAGAGGGCCACTAACAATGCGGTAGGACCAAGAGCCAAAGCGTGTGGGCTGAGGTCCTAAAGGAGCAGAGGAACAGGTAAACGTTTCTCTTTTACTAGCAGTTATGCTATTTCTGATCTCTGAAAGCTCTGGGGTACAATTAATATGCTCAGCAATGTGTATGTTCCCAGATCAATGGGAGTAGCAGAAATATAAGACCCATCCCTGCATTATAGCACAGGAGCATGGGGACACTTTTTGAGCCCTTTTTAGGTTACTCAGTGCTATACAAAGCCATGTGCAGTGCTGGAGTGCTAAGGGAGCTCCCAGTTACAGATGTTACTATTGCAGCAGCTGGGTAGGATGCCCTTGGCCTTCCTACCACCTGCTCTGTCAGCAAGCTGCACGGATATAGCAAACCAGGCCCTCAATAGGGTGCCATATGGGGCCAGGGCATTGTACACTCCACTTTCCTCTTGCCTTCATCCTGCCGATAGAAACACACACATTTTACCAGCATGCGTGTTAATTTAAGCTGAAGGACTGAGCAGATGCCAGGACTGGAGAGGTAAAAGAATCAACTCCAGGCAGCTGCCTCTGCCCAGCCCTGTTCTGATGAGCTCCACAATAAGAAGCCCCAGAACTGGGCCACGTATTTGGCAGTGTAGTATTTCCATTCAAGTGGACCATGAGCAAAGCAGGTCTGCTGAGAGCCCTGGCAGTACAGGGATGAGGGGATAGATCTGAGTGGCATGGCAAGTGTGCAAAACCAGAATATGTCTCTCTCCATGGTAAGTGAGGCAAGATAAGAATATTACTTATAATGAGGTAAGATAAGAATAGAAGAACAATCTTAGTTTGAATTCCCCCTGTCAGTTTGCTTGGCAGTCAGTGCTGTTTCATTGTGTATTTTAATACTTACAATCTTCTCCTTTGTTTCAGTTTATAGACAATCATATACGAAATCTTTTTAATGATGAATTCTGGTTTGACTATATGGAGGTTTGAGACCCATGAAATAACTGCTCAGAAAGCACTGAGGAGCAAAAAAAAGTCTCTTTTCTCCATCAGGCAGTGAAAAACTCGCATCTCTGAATGGTTTTCTGGTCTTTAAAGCAGTGGGTTCCCAGATTAATTTAGTTTCTCCTGCCATGACAGTTTGTTCTTTTAAAAGAAGAGATTTTGTGTGCTACTGTTGCGCTGAGAAATCAATCATCTGAAATCAATGATAATTCTACTGCCAGGTAATATTTAACCCTGTGTGAGCGCGTGACCCCCTGGTATTCTGCAAAAATCATCTGTGGCAGGTAAATGCTGAAGTTTGAAGCAGTCGTGTTTGGCTTTGTGCTTTTCACCATTTGCTGCTTGCATCAAAGCTGGGTGTCTTGTCCCAGCCAGTTTGGCTAGCGGCTGACCATCCACTTTCTCTTCCAAACATCAAGCAGAAAAACATGGCCTCCTTTGGCCCTGGTATCCTGGCCAAAGTGGGTGTAGCTAAATGAGGATGGTGGTTTCCAGCTGCTGAGGCTAGTCCTACATGTTGGAAGTAGGTGCTGAACTCTTCCTCTGCGTGGGGTGTGCTGCCTGATGCAGCCTCCCAGGCACAGTGAGAAGAGTGGGGCTGTGCTAGGGAAAAATCACAGCATCAGAGAATAGTTTGGGCTGGAAGGGGCTGTCAAAGGTCACGTAGTCCAACCCCAAATGGCTGGTGTTGCACGTTCCTTCCCTCAAGCCTTTTGGCATCTTTACCCAGCCCAATCCACTCCAACGTTAGTCGCAGAAGTAAAAAATGGTTTGAAACTGTGATCAATCCTCCCTTCCTGAGGCCAGTCTCATACTGCTGGCTCTGCAGGAAAGGTCTTACTCTGTGTTACCTAAATCCCTGGCACCAGTAGGGAGGATGGAGAAGGCATGCAGTTCTATTTCTCCAGCACTATAGCTGCAGGTGGGCAGGCTTGCCACCTCCTTTTTCCTGAGAGGGAAAGCCCAAGATTCTTCCAGTAATCATGCTGGGGTGACAATGAACTTGGGGCAGTGCAAGGGCTGGAGAGCCTGGATGCTGCCTTTCCCCCAGAGTGCTGCCCCTCCCTAAGTTTGGCTGTTTGCAGCATAGCCTCACAAGAGTGTTGCCCCATAGAAGTGAGCTGAGATCATACAGATACTGACAGGCTTGTCCGTTCTTCCCCACTGCGACAGCTTTTCCTCACTCAACTTGGTAAGGCTATTCACTCCCGAGCCCGGGGCTCAAGGCTTTACAGAAGACAGACATAGGTGTCTGAAGGGGATGTTTTGGTCTGATGGGTGGTAAGACACCCCTTTTTCTTTCCCCCGAGGGTCCCATTTAATCAGCAGAGAAGGCAGGTTGATCCCAGGGCAACAAGGGAGGGTGTTTAGCTCCAGTGAGAAAGCCCAAGCGCATGGCTGAGGCATCCTAATGAGTGGAAATGGGCCAGCAGTCCATGAGAAATGAACATAAAGGCACACAGATCTGAAGCAAAAGGAAGGTCACTATTAGCTATAGCTTTATAGTTATTAACTCCTGTAACTCTTGTATCTCTCCAATTTACAGGAGCCACAAAGCCCTTAACACAGAGTAGATGCACAAGTACTAGATCCTTGTGTATCTGTGTATAGTAACTGTTGTCCTTTTGGAGTCTGGCTGTGCCAGCAGGGGTTCTCGATGCTTTACAGAAAATTACAGACAGGCTCCTTAAGACTTGGCCATGCTGTCCCAGAACTGCGGAGGAGCAGGAAGCGATGATGAGGCTTGCAGAAATGGAATGAGAACAGCAGCCTGTAACAATGGCATTCCTCATCATATTGACAAAGAAGAGTTTAACCTGCATGCCCGTGTCCCTGCTGAGGACTGTGCTGCAGGTAGCAAAGGCCTGGAATGTTTGCTAATGATGAGCTTCAAAGAGGAAAACCAAACAGCTCCTGCTAAGTGTAAAATGCAAGATTTACTGCATTACGTAGGAGCTCCTGTTAAATTGGTAGGCAAAATATTGTCTGGGTTCGTGGAGATTTGATAAAAATGCCCATTTCCTAAAGCCAGTTGTGAGTGCAGAACAGCTCTGCTTTCACACACAGTTTCAGGAGGGAAAACAGAGCAATTCCTGTATGGGCAGCTGCGTTATGAAAACTGACAGAGCACCACTTGTGTGGAGAGAGTTTAAATGATGCACAAGGGACTGGTTAGTGTATGATGCTCAAATGCAAATCTACCAGTGAGATATTACAACTGCAAAAAGCCTCACGATTACGCTCATTTCTCAAAAAGTCATTTGAAAAGTCATTTCTGATTATGGATTCCTGCCCCTCAAAGCAGCAGGGCTTCACTTCTAGGGTGAACTGGTCTTGGTCCTTTACCCTATGTCCAGTGCACATTGGCTAAAGCTGATGGACTGACAGCTGGAGAGATTGTTACCTCTTGTGATGCATCTTAGAACCATACAATCATTTAGCTTGGAAAGGACGTTTAATATCAGTGAGTCCAACCATAAACCTAACACTGCCTACTGGAAGTCCACCACTAAAGTGTGTTCATGACCAGTGTATCAAATCTGAAAATACCAGTCGAAATGTTCAGGTCCAGGTTGGACAGGGCTTTGAGCAACCTGGTCTAGTGGAAGGTGTCCCTGCCCGTGGCAGGAAGTTAGAACTGGATGGGCTTTAAGGTCCCTTCCGACAATACTGTGATTCAGTGTTTGTCATGCCTGCCATCTGCTTGCAGGAGGACATTGCAAGGGAAATATGGCTGGTATGTCCTATGGACATCCTGCGAGGGACACACCATGGCACAGGGCACATGCTTACAGTGAAGTGAGTCCTGTGGCCATGGGCAGAGCCATACATCAAAACAAGTGTTTCTAGCTTCCCTGATTTGAAAATACCTAGTAACTTAATTTTCAAAATGGCCTACCATATGTACATGGGGTGGTTTTCCTTGCCAACCCCAGATCCTTTGTGCTATAAAAAGCATGTCAGGATGATCTGCTAACTAAATGCTGGCCAGGTAGTCTGTAAATGATGTGAATGATGGTTGGTAACGGCAGTGCAATGTCAGGATTATCCACAAACACCATTCTACTCTTCAGTGGCAAGGCAGCTGCTTCATAGTAGGTTGAATCCAGAAAACCTTTCCTGCACTCTTCATAAGTTGTATTTTTCAGCTTTAGTAGATGTAGCCCTGAAAAAGGCTTGCAATACTCCATACAAATTACTTCAGCGCAGACACTGGAAGTGTTAAGACTCTTGTTTTCAAGTTCCTGGACAGATTCTAGGTGACAATGTAACTCAATTCACATCTTAAGAGTGCCTGTTGTTCGTTAAGGAAATGGTATCAGACATGTCACATCACCTCCCTGCTACCCAGCTGCAAGTAGTTTAGTGGAAAGATTCCTTCTGACATTCAGGCAAGCGATCAGTGCTATGACCCCAGATAAAGGTGACTTACTACACAGAATTGCACATATTCTGTTAGACGATGGGATGCCAGCCAGGCCGTTTTGGATCAGACACCAGCAATTTTCTTTAACAGATAAAATGACAGGTTTTGTTCAGACTTATTCAGAAGAAAATGAACTCTGTGAAATGCAGATGATCATATGGACAGTCAGGTTACAGCACAGCAAAAGTTTTAGTGAGAAACACCTAAGGTAACTTTAAAAACCTGAAGTGCACGTGTCACAGACTAGTCTTACCTAACAGAAGTGATCCCCATGAAACAACAGCGGGGGATATAGTTTTCCTCTTTTTGAGCAGGTTATCATGCATCAGCCATGCCAATTGAAACACCAAACCCAGACTTACGGATGTGGACCATACGTTGTACCACCATCACTGCTGTGACAAACAATGCTAGTCCCAGGGCTCAAGAAGACAGGCAGCAGTGAGTGCATAAGCTCCCCCAGTGCTGTTTTAGCAGCACAAAGATGCACATACCTAAGCTCCAGCCTTGCACACTTTTTGATGGCAACGTGGGACTTTCTTTTGGTCCTTTACAGAGAAGCACATTCAGCGTGCTGGTGTTGAGCAAGGCTCAGGGAGGCTGGGGACCAGCTGAAATGTAGGCAGATAATGGCTTTTGATAACGGCTTTTTAAGAGAAATTTTAATAAGTTACATGGAACAAACATCTGTCTGAAACAGCACTCACTGAGCTCTCACATGCACATTTTGTAACGAAGCGAAGGCATTTCTGCTGCAGTGTGGGATAAAAGCAACTCGCTACAGTCTTGTTTGTGTTTCTGGCCGTGTTGGTGACTCAGCTAGCTGTTCATGCGCAGGTGATAATAACTCCCCTAATGCTCTTTAAAGACTCCAGGCTATTTTCAGAGTCACAGAATAGCTGAGGTTGGAAGAGACCTCTAGAGATTGTCTAGTCTAACCCCTTTAGAGGGTGTATTTGTCATTTTTTAATTGCATAATAAAAATGAAAAAGAAATGGCAGAAGAGGGATGTTAGAGTTCTGTTCCTCATTAAAACAGGACAGCTAATGTATATACGGTACGTTCAGTTACATCCATCAGCCAGTCAGTAAGTCATCATCTGGAATGCCACAGTTACTTTCCAACATAAATGAATGGCTGTTGTGCTGTGTCAGGGACAGTAGCACATAAAGTGCACATAGAGCATATACAGATTAAATCTGGAAGACAACATCTATACTGGCTCGTTGTGAATGTCCATCACAGCTGAAAGTACTCCAAGCCGGTGATCTTTTTGACATTGTTAACTAGTATCACAAATTCATTCATTGCCAAGAATAACTAACATAAAATTGTGCTTCTGGAGAATCCCCCGTCCTGGGGTCACAAAGGTACTCACAGCCACTGGCACCGGATTATGCTCCCACTAGTTGGCTCTCATCCTGTTTTGCAAATGGGGGAAAAAGACCAGAGGAGTTACTGCTATATGTAGTGCCATTCTTGTGGCAAAACCTATAGCTCCTCTCTGCTGAACTGGGCTCCTGTGGCAGTACAAGGTTACCCCCTGTGACATCTCTAAACCTTCTCCTGCATTTTCCCAAGGACACAAGGACTGAAGGACACACAAATGAATAGAGCCTGCAGTAATTAGAATATGATTTTACTAAAAATATCTCAATTCACAGCCTTATATTTAAACCACTGTAATTTCCCAAATAGGAACCCAGCCTCATTCCTGCGTATCTGTGATGCCTAGATCATTGCCATGTCTGACTTTCCCTAAATAGGATCATCGTAGCTTCTGGTGGCTCACAATGACGGCCTGTTTTGTTCAGTACTGAGGAAAAATCAGTTACTCCAGATATAACAAACAGTCCAAAATGAAAACATAGTAAAGGTGAGACCTTCTATGTTTTGGAGTAGGGTTGTGATGACCTGAAGTAGGAAAAGCCGTCACAAACAAGGTGGCTGTGAAGGCTCCTATTGAAAGAAAGATCATTCAACTAAGTTCTAGGTGTGATATTTTCAAAACGGGACTAGGGGGACCTCACGGTCTTCCAGCTGAGCTGGTCTAGCTTTGCTTAGCTATTCCTCTGGATAAACAGGAATTCAGCTTTGGGACATCCATGTGACTGGATATGAACTACAGCATTTTCTATCACTGTAACTTTCTCGGCACATAGATCTTTTTTCCAAAGCGCCAGTGGGTAGATAGAATGAGCTGCAAACCCAGATCCAGCGAATAAATATTCATGCTATAACTAGGACTGCAGACCAGCTTACCTGAATAAATGTTTGCAAATATGATTGTTAATTCCCTAAACTTCCTGAAATTGAAAGACAAAATGGAACTGAAGTTAACTGCTTTGATGGTTCTTAAAAAATTCTCTGGGTATTTTCTCAACTGCAGTACCTGCAGATACTGCATAATTTAATATTCTTGACAACTTTACTGAGCTGCAAACTCCTCTGATACTTGGGGTATAAATTTCACTGGCATGGTTTTGGCACAGCTTGAGAACAAAGCATAATTAAAGTCCCTTTCAACATATTCCATGTTCCTGGTTCTACCTCCATTCTGCAAGTAAGTCCTGTTTATATTCTGCTTTCGGATGTGCTTGGGCAGCTAATCATTCAAACAGCATTCCTACCCCCTTCAAAAAATTAATAATAGAACAATAGACTCCTGCTGTCCAGAGAATTAGTTAGAGTTGGTCATCTTGGTTCTTGTCCATTCAGACAGGAAGCTGATCTCTGGACAAGGAGGCTTTTTGCTTGGCCGTCTGTGTTGTCAACAGAATGGGTAATAAGTCACACCTATGAGGTGGGTCAAATTTTGTTATGTCAGATGAAGCTGTCAGCAACTGATAGGAGTAAGTCCTAAACTGACTGAACATCTGAGCAGACTGTTTCCTCCCTCCTGTTCTCTCTCGCGTAAGTATTGCACGTGAAAAGAGGCTGTTTTGAAGCCCCTGAACCCTCTTTTGCTGAATTTCTCGCCGTTCTTCCTCTTCATTTGATAACCATGTAAGAGGTTTAACTAGGATATTTGGTTGCCTCTGTCTAGCAGTCTACATTTCAAAGGTAGATGGAAATAGGCAGTAGAAGGTTTTACTGTACCTGAGCTGTATACTAATCGTCTTAATAGCTGATTTTTCTTTCAAAGCGATCACTAACAAGAGGAGTTTTTATTGTTCTAGACATAAGCATTCATTAGAGATGAGGGGAAAATGGTAGGATCCACAGTTCCCTGTGTAAGCTGCTCTACAAAATTCTACTAAGACATCTAACACCTCCTCTGCTCTCATATAACTGTCACTGAAGAGGGAGGACTTGAACAGTGACTTGCTGAGAGGACAGCCATTGTGCCTTAGAGAGTGAGTGATTTTTCACACACTCTGTATGGTCTCTAATGAAATGATTCTTTTAGACTCTTTCGAGATTTGATTCTCCAGAAAATAGAATTCATCTCCCTTCACCCCCTTCTGTAGAACTTCAGCTGTCCAGAAGTTCTAGAAAACTCAGCTTGCTCAGTGTTTGTATGGCCGTAATGATTTTACACCTTCTTCACATTCACCAAGGAGAGTGCTGTGTTGTTAAAACCACCTTACCTTGTTGTCTTGCAGCAGGATTCACTTTCTGGAAGTGACATTGTTGGCAACAGGACAGTGGGACTTTGGAAAAGTCATTAGCACAGCCTGCCCTTCCTGAACAAGTATCCCCTCACAAGCCATCTGCTCAGCTTGGAAAAGCTCTGTTCTTTACATAGGTCATCTAAGGATTTGGGAAGAAAGAACAAGATCAGAATCACACGGTTGGTACAGTGTGTTGTGCAAAGCTAACAACCAGCCTGGATCTTCTATCAGTGGTGCAGGAGCATCAGAGTTGGAGGCGAGCTGAGAGCTGCTGTGGGATGGAAATAATGCCTGCTGCACACACAGACTTTGTAGGGAGGATCAATTGTCCCATCAGTTCACAGGGAAGCACCAGCCACTCGGAGAAGAGGGGCAAACCCCTGCAACAGGCAGATATGTTGGACACTTGTAAGAAGCAGAGGAAAATGCTTTCAGATTTTTTAAGACTTGAGACTGGGATTAAAACAGTTGCATTTGCAAGTAAAGGATCCTTTCTCCACAGGTCTTCAGTGGTGCAGCTCAGAGAGCTGATGTCGAGGGTGCAGGAAGCTGAGAGCGCAGCTAGAGCTGCTGTTCAGGAATTCTTAGGGCTCAGCCCTTGATGGGGCTCATTTATGCCTCTTGCAAAGGACGGTGGGATTCCTCATTAGCTCCGTCATTTCTGCTTGACCTTGTCCCCAGCTCCTAAAACATTTGTTGTTCTGCTTCTCATCCTAAGTATGTACCAGGCTAGAACAGAGACATTGTTTAAACTCTTCCTTTCTGAGAATAAGGAGAAGTATTCCAACACCTTTATCGTTATCTGATTTTTGATGAGCCATGAACTTGTTCCCACCTTTTCTGATAGTTGAGCTTAGCTTGTGCTGCTTGTTAGTAATTCCAGACATTGCAGGAAGAAATGCTCAGCCATAGACGTATGCCTCAGTCTGAAATTAAAGCTCAATTTACTTTAATTGTCCTTGATTTTATCAAGCATACAAAATTACTGATTCCATATGCGAAAAATAAATACATAGACAGCAGCTCAGAGATGTCTTTCTCCTTATGGTAGCAATTTGATATGGTTTTCTGGCCTGCCAAGTGATCTTTCATTTGTTCTGGATTTGGTTAAATCTCTTTAATAAAGGCTATTTTGGTAGTGTAAGAAGCCAGCATAATTAGTGCAGAGGCACAGAATAGTTTCCCAGCACTGGCTGAACATGGCTTGGGGTGATGATAGTTTCTGTATTAATCTGATATTATTTCAGTGTCCCCAGCAAAGGCAGGAGATTTGGAGACCTGTGCAGCTTGGATGGGTTTCATGGATCCAGCCCGGCAATTAATCTTGGCTTTGGGGTGAAGGTGACATCCTCCCACTTTCTCTATAATCATGTGGCTGTTCTGGGCACTTCAGGCTGCGCTGGAAAGATTTTCTAGGGATAACCTGAACTTTGAAGTATTATTCTGTTCATTCTTCAATTCTGCTACTGCTGTTATTGCTGCAGAGCCCAAAAGTGAGGGGAGAAAGAAAGCAAGAAGATGGAGGAGGTAATTGCAAGAACTGTTGTTGTTTTTTATTACTGTGTTGATTTCTGATCTTGTGTCTAGGAACCTACATCATGGCCCAGGACCCATGGACAGAAGCCATGCTGCAAAGAGCTCTCGGTCTGCTCTGAGGAGGGAAGGGGGCTAGGTGAAAACCACCGGTGCCGTTGAAATGACATTACCTGCCTCTTTGGCAGCTGTTCTCATCTTCCGTCACACTGCGTCAAGAGTCATGACTGTATTTATCCTGATTTGCAGCAATGGAGGGAGAGGTTGCAGGTCCTGTCTCATGCACCAGTGCAACTACTGAAGAGGCAGCAGAGAGTGCCAGGAGGCTACTATTGTTCGCATGGATGTGACTCCCTGCTGGAGCCTCCAGCCACCTGTGTGTGCTCTGAAGCTGTCTGTAATATCAGTGGGAGGTATGTGTCCTACAGGATCCTAATTTCCATACTCTAAATCCTCTCTGAACCAGACATCATCCTTTAGGCGCATCAGTGTCTAAGGTCATTAATCTGAATATGGCTCCAAGGCTACCAGATGCTTTGCAGCTTGCTTAAAGATTCTTAGGTCTTTTATCCTCCTTGTGTCCTAGCTCGGTCTCGCACTCAGTTGTGTAGTTTCTGTCTGTCTCAGCTAGGCAGACAGCACGCACCTTTTCAGTGTCAGGGAAAAGCAGGGAGCATCACCTGCCCCGCTGTGTGGTATGTGTTGAGCCCATGCAGGTAGTATGTGCATGCACAGTATGTTGTACTTCCCAGAATTGCCTGGCTCACTGTCTTTTTGCAGGGCAAAGTCTGGGGTGCAGCCCATGCTCTGGCAGGACCTGAGAACCCTCTGAAAAATGGAGGGAGGAAGCAGGCTCTGGCAGCTAGGGACTTCATGGGTCTGGACACTGTCCTTCCCCCAAGCTCCCCAGACCTGAGGAGGGAGCAGTGTCATAAGTACCTGTGGTGGTACCAGACCTCCATCTGGGAGCCCTCCTTCTCCAGGGCCTCCCGGTCAGTTGACCTGATCTGGGCCATGATGTAACAGCAGAAGTGGCCAACAGGACAGATGGTGGCTGCTGTCAGCCGAAAAACTTCATCCAACCCACACGCTGCTCCGCTGTGGCTTGGGAAGCAGGCCAGGGCTGCCACACTGCTCCTGCTGGGCACTGAACGGCAGCGGCCTCACACTTGGGATCAGCGCATCTCCTCTACAGAGCACTGAAAGTGTTTTGGTAGCTGCCCATAGAGAAGCTTCCTCTCCCAGACAGTTTCAGACAGGATGCTTTCCCACTTACTAAAGATGTAAGGATCATGTCTTCATTTGTTGAAGACTGTCCTAGTTCCTTTGAATGCTGAGGATCTGTATCAGACTGTGCCAGAAGAGGATGTGTCTTCTTAGTTTCTTCTCAACACTAGGAGAGAGGTGATGTTATTTTGCTGGGAATTGGTAGTTTTTTTTTTTTGGTTTCTTTTGTGTGAAGAGAAGGAAATAATTTAATGCAGGATTTTTTAAAAAAGTTTGGAGTATGTGAATTACCTCTTTTACCTTCCTTGTTTTTTATAGCTTTGACATAAGACATATGATTCAGTTTGCATTAAAGCAGAAATAAGCTTCTTTTGCTCCTACACATTTCTTTAAAAGCCTGCACATTCTGCTTTTGATATTTCCTACCAGCTGATTTCTAAAGGGAATATGGCTGCCTGTGACTTGTAGAAAGCGTAGCTTCAAAAGCTTCAGAACGAATCTAATCCATTTTAGGTGTGCATATGTCTGTGTGCATGCATGCAAGTGTGTATTTGTATATAAAAAGCTAACTGGAATGTCAGTGTACACAGGATATCTGTAATAATTTAGTTATTCCCAATTTCCTCTTTCCTCTTGCATTTTGTGCACTATTTTCAGTCTCTTCGATTTGAAACTTCTGGAAAACATTACAAATGAGAAGCCTTATGAGGTTTGTCCCAGTCAGGAGGATGCTGCGTATGTGAGGCAATGGTCACAGCTCTTACAGAGCAGCTTTCCTTACAGATGCCATTTGTTTGGATTTGTGCATACACCAGAAATACCCTCCAGTATGCTTTGTAGGGTGTGTCACCCTTTGGATATCTCTAACTTAATCTGAAAAAGAAAAGCGAACTGATTCCCCAACTCCTGCAATTTGCAGCCATGCAATGCCAGGAGACTGAAGGCACCCAGTTTAGAATCATAGAACAGTCAGGGTTGGAAATTACCTTAAGATCATAGAAGCGTAGAATCATAGAACAGTTGCGGTTGGAAAGGACCTTAAGATCATCCTAGTTCCAACCCCCCCTGCCATGGGCAGGGACACCTCCCACTAAACCATGCCACCCATGGCTCTGTCCAACCCGGCCTTGAACACTGCCAGCGATGGAGCATTCACAACTTCCCTGGGCAACACATTCCAGTGCCTCACCACCCTTACAGGAAAGAATTTCTTCCTTATATCCAATCTAAACTTCCCCTGTTTAAGTTTGAACCCATTACCCCTTGTCCTATCACTACAGTCCCTCATGAAGAGTCCCTCCCCAGCAGCCCTATAGCCCCCCTTCAGATACTGGAAGGCTGCTCTGAGGTCTCCATGCAGCCTTCTCTTCTCCAGGCTGAACAGCCCCAACTTTCTCAGCCTATCTTCATACGGGAGGTGCTTCAGCCCCCTTAACACTCTCAGTTTGCCTGAGAGTGTCTCAAGGGTGAAGCCCTTGCTGCCAGGCTGAAAACTGCACAGTGAAGCGGGAGGGATGCACTGGTGCCGGTGATGGCCATCCTTGGTCACCGTGAGGTGACTTTTTAGAGGCTTCCACTCACACCTGCCATATCCCAGGGGCTCTGGTGAAGTTAGCCTTTCATAGAAGGTAGTGTGGGATTCCTCAAGCAAGGAAACAGAAACGTTAGATGACTTCCCTCCCCTGGCTATCCCCAGCTGCCATTGCAGGGACACTCCTTTTACAACCACGGCCTTTTCTAATGTGGCAACTTGCTCTGCTAGGGAGCAGCAGAACCAAGCTGGCAGCAGCAATGGGGCATTCCAGAGGTGAAAGCATTTGTGGCCAAAGTGTCTTTCATCACATTCAAATGGCTTGAAAAACGTGCCATTAGGGAGAAATGACTTCTCCATTGCCTCTCCCCACTAAGCCCCCTTGATGCACATTCTGTGCCGTCACTATGGGCTTAACCCAAGACCCTGCTGCCACTCACATCTTCTCAGGGTGGCTGATGACGTGGGCACAGACTTGCATATGCTAATGCAATGCAGAGGAGCAATGAAGTTCTCATCTACCAGCCCTAGGTATGAATTTAAAGTAGACCTCATTTCACTGGGTGCTCCCTTTTGATTTATTGACAGATGCTTCTCACTGCTTGAGCCTTGTTAAATTTCCAGGGAGCACTTCACTGACCAGCTGCTCCTATTAAGTCAGAAGAGTGCCGCAGAGGGGGTCATTGCTGCCTCACTTTTGGCAGCTCTCATACGCAGTCCCCAAAGAGCTCTTCCAGGGAGGGAATTACACCCATCGTGCCATGACACGCCTGGCTAATGCCAGTGAAGCATTTTAGGTGTTGCACCTCTGTGTCCCCCAGTTCTTACATTCTGTGTGCTATGTATCAACAGAACACCTCATAATCTTTCTGTCAGCTGATGGGCTCGGATCTTTTTCCAGTTTAGGTATTTCTTCTCATTATTAAATCCTCTTTACTATGAACCAGTCAGTCACTTTCTGGTGGGTGAAGACTGAGCTGCTCAGGCCTGCAGTGCAGTCACATGCATTAGTCATTTAGAAGTCAGACTTTGATTCTGTACTTCAGATACCTCAGTGAAGAAGTTGCAAGGTACTAATGTTTTACATGTGAAAGAGGATAGCTTTTAACATCACACATACAGTAAAGCTTGCAGATTTTCGAATTCTTTTTCATCACAATAATGTCATTTTACATTTAGATTGTGTCTCCCTGCTGCAGGGTACCAGGGTAGCTCACAAACATACACACTTTAATAATGCATCATGGAAACACAGCTTCCTCTGGGGTGGAAAACAAAACCAAAGAAAGCTCAGTGTATGGTATAGTGGGGGCATGGAAAGAAACTTGAGTCAAAGCAGCAAAAGAAATTGTGGTGCTTATACAGCACTGTTACAACTGCACTGGCGTGGAGAGCAGAAAGGCCCTAGTTTTTTAAGTTTTCATCAGAAAACCAATATGTGGTGAACTCTGTGGAACTCAATTTATTGAGTGCTCAGGATCACGAGTTAGGTCAGCCTTGCCGGGAACTGATGCAGTTTGTAAGTAATCCAAACTTGAGGTGTCTGAGTGATGTTATATTCCTCTGATCTCTTGCCTTGCTTTATTGTTTATTTATATGGCACCATATAGCTGTGTCTGGGGCAGAACACACACTCCAGGTGTGGAGTTAGCAACTAAAACTACCTGTTTGTTTAAAAGTATGTGTTGTATTCGTGTTTGGAAGGAGCTTTGCCCTTCCCTCCTTCCTGAATTAAGCATGTTATGCAGGTAACACTCCAGTGTCAACTCTAGACCAGGACTTTTGGGAAGCCGAGTGGATGACTGACGTTCAGTGCTGAGAACAACAGAAAAGCTCTTCCCAGCTCACATTTGGAAAAGGCCCTTCCACCCGAGTGTGCTGCTCTTCACTCAGCAAATTCCTTTACCAGTTTGTCTTGAGTGAGATGTTGGAAGATTCTGTTGAGTCCACATCAGTACCAGGGCTTTCTGCTGTTACAAATACTAGATGCATTGAAAGAGTAGCTGAGAACACTTTCCCTTTCCTTTTACCTGTTGGTTGAAAAATTAACTGGAATGGATTCTCTCAGATCTATCACAGGAAATCTGTATGCAAACAGTAAAATGGCAGGCTGTAGTACGTTATCTAAGATTTAGACTCCAAAGATTTAAGAGCACGACAGAAAATCCTATGTGTGGTAGGGAAGACGTCACCCCCCTCTGCTCTGTCAGCCGTTGTTTGAGTATGCTTCCATTAAACTCGTTGCAGATCTGGACTTGTCATCCTCTTTTTAATTCCAGGCAAGCAGCAAATTGGCTTAAAAATATAGAAGCTGATGTGTATGCACGCTTGCTCCTGCCTGCAGCTTTTAAGCATCTGAAGGCATCCGTTAGATTAGTTATCATGTTAATAAGTAGATTTAAGAAATGCAGTGTCTGCTCGACTATCACTTGGACAAAACCTCAAGTGATTACAGGCTTCTGTCTAGATAGATCAGGGAACTGACCTCCACCCCTGAAAACGTAACTTTGAGCTCGTTTTATGTGCCAGAGATAGAGAGGAATCTTAGTGCCCTAGTAGCAAGCAGATTGAAAACCACTTGAGAGATTAGAGATGGTTCTGGCTGATCCTGAATTCCCATGCTGATGAAGAAAGGTGAGCTTATTTATTACAAAACCTGCATTTTTCTGGGGGAAAGTATTAAAAAAGGAAACAGCCGTTCTGGATCCTTCTCAAGGTGGCAGAGGTTTCCTGTCACTGTTATTGCGCACCCCCAGCCTGTTTTGTGAGTGAGGTTGACCATGCACCAAGTAAGAGGACTGACTGTTGTTCACATATGGGGGCGGTGGGGGGGTTGGTGGTGTGGCGTGTCTTTGGGAAGGTAAGGGGAGCCGTAGTTAAAAAAATCAGCCATGAAACTGGAGGAATGGTGATTTCCCTCCTTCAGCGTGTAGTCAGCCCCTCTTTGCATCCTGATAAATCTCCTCTGCCAGAGATGACTCATCGCTGAGGTTCATAAAAATACTTCTGAAGGGCTGATTATTTTTTTCCATTTCCTTTCTTTTTTTGTCTCATTTTTACCTTTGAAGTGGGCTCATAACACTGAAGGCATATTTACAAAACATTTCCCTAAGGATATTCCAGAATCGTGCTAATTCCATCATACTTTTAGCACAAATATAAGTATCCCTGTAATGCAGGGGACACCATATCAGAAATGCAGGGAGAGAACACAATCGCAAAACCTGGAATAATGTTCCTTATTTTGGAGAAAAGCAGAGAGATGCCATTTTGTGCTGTGGTATCTTGGTAGCCCTTGGCTTACTTAGGATGCTTATTCTGAAGAGAGATCTAAGAGAAATCAGTTGACCACTGTCTCGTGCACATTTTAATATTATACTGCATGAAGACAGGTCCGCAGGGTTACCTGATGTTCTGGGCTCCTTACCAGCTTAAGCAAGGAGATGTTGATTTTCATAAAAGCAATAGTAGAAATCACAGCTTTGGTAAATACCAATGTTTCTCCTCATATGTAGAAATAAACTTGAAGGCTATTTAAAAAAATGTGACTAATACTGAGAAGTTTTATGAGACATAAAAGAGACAGAAGGTGCAACATACAGTATTCTGAGAAAAGGTGCTGTATATTTTATACTGCTTGACTTTAACAGTCATGTTGCAGGGTGTTAGCAGGATGCTGCAAACTTTTACGCCTTGTTGTTTGAGGAATATGAAAGAGATCAGAGTAGAGACACTGGCGGGGACCCTGTGACACAAACAACCTTCTGCACTGCTCTCATGTTCTGCAAGCATGGGGATAAGGCTGGCACATGGCTGATTTCCTATGCGAGGCTGTGCTGTTTGGGAGATGTGCTGGAGTATCAGCTTCCTGCCAGGCCATAGCAATAAAGAAAGCAGCTTTTGCTTGTCCAGGTTTCTCCTGTGCACCTAATCTTCAACTGGGATTGAGCAAAATTTTTTAATCTCTTTGTCCATGGAAAAAGAAGGGAAGAAAAAACAGGAAGGTAAGTGAAGGGAAAGGAAGTGAAGGGATGAGGATGGAAAATTAGTCTGGCTTCTATTTTTTTTTTTCCCAAAAAAAGGAGAAACCAAGCAGAATTTTATATAAGCTGTCACTTCAGTGGGAAAAGGAAAAGCGAAGAGATAAAAGGAACAGAGTGAAGACAGTTTGCTATTTTGTGGTGCAATCTAATGCATGCAGCTGTTCAGCGCCCTGCAACGGAAGTTGTACGCCGCTGACAGACCAAGGTAGCTAGACAGACCTTCCAGAGGCCACCTTCTTGGCATCTGTAGCGGTCCAAAGAGCTGTAGGCTGTCACATGGACAGGCAGAGCAGAAGACAGGAGAGGGGCCACTGCTGAGGTGTGAGGTCCTGGGATACTAAGTGGGAACACTTCCCTGTGAGTACGGGGTTTGACTTAGGGGACTATCTCCTGGTGGCAGCCCAGCACCATGAGCACTCTCCCTGTACACTGGGATAATCTGTCAGTGCTGTAAGGTGTTGTATGTCACATCAGGGAGTGGAGAGATTGCTCTCCAAGCATTTTCTGTATTGCATTACCCAGCAGGGCTGTGGTATGGGTGGTGACTGTGAGTATTGTGTGCAGGATGAGTCAACAGCAGACTCAGCCCACTGCAGATAGAGGTACTCAATCAGTCCCAGACCCTAAGGGACTCTACCTGACAGCAGAGGTGATGACCGTAACCATTTTCTTCCCTGTGCAAGTGAACAGCAACCCGTCAAGTGGCATCTTAGGAATGAGTCATCTCTGTACCAAGCAGCATTGTTATTTTGGGAATTAACCAATGGAGCACGTGTCTGTGAGTTTTAAAGGGCATAACAATAAAATCTACACCAAAGAGTTTCTTGCATACCATTATGACCACATTGCAAAGAGCTTGGCAAAGGTCAGGCAAACTGGGAAGTTTCTATTTGCAGATGCCTTATTGATGTTATTCCAGTGCTACTACCATTATATCTTGCACGTTCTCTATCCTTCCTAGCCACACATTTGGAAAGTAAATAAGCTCATCAGACACATGTTCCATTTTATGAGAGCAGAGATGCGTATAAGAGCGTGAATGAATATGAATAGCCCATTTTTGGCATTACCCAAGCTTTGGAGCTGATTTGTATGAGTCAGAAATAAGTGCTGTGCTGAAAGGGCTCCCATAAAAATATGGACGGTGAAAGAAATCGGGAAAAGAGGAAAGATTCCTCTCAGAAAATGGCTGCTGCCTGGAGCGGCTCCCCAGGACACGTGGTAAGTTGTTATATGGGGCCTGGTTTGCATGGCAGCTCTTCAGTTTGCTGACAGTTCTCCACCCAGGGAGTTCACATTGAGTAAATGTCTTCAAAATGTGGCAAAAAATAAACTAGACTTTGAAGGAGAAAGAGGAGGAAAGAGATCTAAAAAATCCTCAGCAGCTGAGGGAAAGTTAAAAAAGAGCCATCAGAGCTTTAACTTTGTTTCTGTTTGGGCTTTTTTTCTGTTTCGTTTTTCTTAGCACTTCCCCCATTTCAAACTCTTGGTTTTAACTGGGAAGGGGGCTTTGAATATTGCATTTTTACACTTGGCAATGAAAATTGTTAGACTAATTAGCATTACACATGAGCCGGGAATGACCATAAGCCTAACAAGGCCAGGAATGGCCCTAGTAGTTAGGATTTTCCCTGTCTCTTTTTTTTAAGAATGGCTTAAAAAAGAGACCACTTCTCCTACCACACAGGCTATAAACTTGCCTCATGGCTACCCAACCATGGGAAATTATCCACGCACCAGGTCTGCTGGAAGATGGGCACCCAGAAAGCTGACGCTTGTGTTGGCTTCTCATTCCAAACACATATGAGAAAAGGCCATTTCTTTTCACTACAGGATTTTGGTGCCCCTGTGCTTCTTGGTAGAAGGGCTGTTAACATTGCTCAGATGCCCACAGGCATATCTCTAGGTTTGTAGATACCAGATCCTCACCACCTCCTCCAAAATCTAGTCAGCTGTGGAGATCAGCCTGGTTTTCTGCTAATGCTTGGAGCTCATTGAAGGGTGAATAAATGAAACAGTCCACTTATGACAGATGGGAGATAGTTCTCTGCTGGACAATGAATGCCATTTTGATAGCAATGCTCCTTTTGCAGGCCTGCCTTTGTCTAGGTGTTAAGCCAGTCTAGATGGTGTCAGTTTATTCTGTCCATTGTATACTCAAACTGAGGTGTGGGATGCCCCAAACAGATCTCAGAATGAGAGGCCATCACGGGTCATTTCTTCTGAATGTTCGCTAGTGGCCTTTCCAACCTTGTGGCAGAGTAGATCCACAGTCTGCCAAGCTAAGAGAGCCTAAAGATACTTGCTTTGCAAGGCAGATGTAGAATAAGATGTAGAACAAGTTTCTTCTAAAACTGTCTTTAGTAAATCACAGCCAAGCATTTCTGAAGTGGCCTGGAGAGAAGGCTTGAATGCTGCCTGGAATGACCCTATCCAAGCAGGGAAGGGAAGAAGAGGAAAGATTCAGATTGTCTCTTTTCCCACCACCAGTTGATACTGCTTTCTACTATTTAAGATTAATGTGACAAGGATAAATTCACTGAGCCTTTACTTCTTACTTTATTTTGGTGTATTTTTTCTGGAAGATTAAACTTCCAGATTAAACTGCTTGATAAAAAGCAGTATCCATGCAGAGAATAAATATATCATAGGAACTGGAGACTAGAAAGGCTTCAGACCTGGGCTGTGGTGGCTTTTGGGGTCCTACTGCACAAATAAAATGAGCGTTTGAGAGAAACAGTGTGGATTTGGTGTCCAGCTGCCAGGCAGAGGGAAGCTGAGAAGTGGGCCAAGGCCTGACTGCGAACCTGTCATACCAAAGCCCTAGGTGGGTAGGTAGATGCCTCACTGATGCTCAGTGCAGATCAGCTCCTGTAGTGGGGGATGCCTGATCTCAGGGACTGTGCTGGCCTCCAAAGAGAATCAACAGGTAGAAAAGGGAGAATCTGTTCTCAGCAGCTGGGCAGTCAAAAATGGATTTTCAGGACCTGACTGATAAGCTACTGCTTGATATTAAGTGGATTCAAGCAGAGGCTCATGAGGGTTTAGACAGCCTTTGTTCCATGGTGGACAATATTGTATGGGACTCACTTTCCCATTGTGACACTGTGGCCAGAAGGATGTTTCCTGAGTGAGTCTCCTGTAGCAAACAGTGGGAATTTGATGTACTGGTTACAAGCTTCTCATCACCCTTTAAACATAGGGTTTATTTAGGAAGCTGATTTATCTTTTGCTCAGGGGCATTTGTAGTTGCTCAGGGGAAAGGCATTATATATCTCCAGATACATGTGTGCACATAGTAAAAGCAGTAAAATGTCCCCTTCCTCCTGAAGGCAAAAGAGTCTTTGAGAAAAGTCCTGCTGCCAGATCATGTCGTGATCCTGACCCTGAGCTGGGCCCACCTGTGGGTCCAGGTCCCAGCCTGAGGGGACAGGCTCTTGGGCAGCAGTGAATGCATTGCGACCAGTGGTGTACCATGGAGGATCCCCCTGCTACTTTCTGTTGGCACAGTTGCCCTGGTGGGGTGAGGTCTCCCTACTCAGGGAAAGAAATACCTGGTGAGGTAACAGAAGGAATGCTATAATCTCTTAAACTTTCAGCAGAAGACTTTTCTCTGAGAGTTGGTTGACAATTAGAGAGAAGTTGTTGATGAGATGCAGGCGTATACCCTCATCCAACTGTCTCAGACTGTTTCGCTCTGTTGAATTAGTTGTGGGATTCACTTCCAGCACCCTGGGAGGCTGTATGCTGGGGTTTTGTGGTTTAAGCATACTGGGTTTGAACTACGAGGGCAGCAGCATTGCCAAATCTGTTTCATCTGGAGTTGTATGATGCTGAATCACTTTTGTTTTCCCCCTACAGATTCAGCCACTGGAAATAGGGAGAGTGTAAAGAACATCATTCCTCGTCATTGTGGTTACGGAAAACACTGGTAGTGTGCTCATACTGAAGTGTGATTTAGCTTCAGAAATCAGGAACCAAAGAAAACCCTGCAGTGTTTATTAATAAGTTGCAATTAAGACTCCCTGCCTCTAAGCCCAGGCACACAATTTCTCAGGTGGAAAGGAGGAAGAAAGTGGACTGTTGAATATCTGAGCCTGTCAGAATTGTGCTGGGCACAAGCCATGGATGACTAGAAATAAATTTGTGTGTGAATAATCTGTTTCCTCCACAGATCTGGTTTATGCTGGCAGGGTTCACTTAACGACTGACTGGAGGAAAGAAACGTGACAGACAGGGTGGTTTCTTACAGGGTCCTCAGAGAGTGAAACATGAGCTCCGTTCTTCTTCCTTTTAACTCACCTTCTTGTCATTGGCAAAATAATTTGGATTCAAGCTTCAGGTTTAGAGGACTTGCTGGTAGTAGGCGAAGGGTTAATTTGTTTACTTGGGCTGTTTTTCTGTTTGTTTTGTTTTACTTTTTTAAGCCCTGATGTGAATTATCCATTTTGGCAAGTGAATGGGAACAGTTGCGTGTACTTGGTATTTTCTGTCACATACACTATTATTAGTAAGAAACACATTTCCTTTTGGGGCGCTAAGGACAAAAATAAGGCTGTTCAGACTGCCACCCCCCTTATTAACTCTGCTAAAGCAATTGTGCTGGCATTTAAGACAACTGGCAAATGCGTTTGCTCAGCGGCAAATGTGATGCGTTCAACATTCTTTTCACATGAAGAAAACCCAGGGGCTTTTAAGCATGGGCAATTTAATAGCCAAGCTTTGGTAATGATTTCTAATATTTTCAAGAAGGAAAAAAGATTCCATCCACTTGGTTCAGTGTGAAGGAAGCGGAACAACTCTAATATCCAAAATCTCCTCCAGAGCTTTCAGAGCTCCTTGATGCACAGTTTTTCTCTACATGTCATCAGATTTGCCTTCAGTGACAAATCATTTGGCTATATCTTGGATTTTGCATCCAATATGCACAGTATCTTAATTCCTGGAATGAATTACCTCATAATCTAAGTACAAAGATAGGACATGTCTCAGTAGCACAAAGTTTTTCCACTTGTAGAGGCAGGATACCTTTTCTAGGAATGAATGGCATTATGGTGCCCAGATGATGTTGGGCTCCTTTCTTTTGGTAACAGTGCTATTGTCAGTCATAACAACATGGTTCATCATGTTGAGTACCCAAGCAATTCAGATCATGGCGTACAGGAAAGCGTTTGTTTCCTTTCACGATCTTATGCTCAGTGGCATCAGCTTTGCATTTGGCCCTAGTTAGTTTGGTTTGAAACTGCTGAGGTGTTTTTCCACTGATATTGATTAAACAGAGCTCTTTGACTCTCCAGAAAAGATTTTTGTGCTCATCCCTCACTGCTTATCACTTATCTACTTATCTCAATTTATTGTGGAGAAAATGGGGGGTTTTAAATCCAACTAAGGGCTTAATGTCACCTCCCAGCATTGAGAGGAATAAATGGCAGTGGTAGAAAATGCTACAGTAACTGATGTACAGAGCACTTGTTTTCTTTTCTTTAACCAAATTAAAGAGCCTGAGCAGTTGGCAGTGATAGAAAGCAAAATGCCTGTTCCTGGCTGATGGCAAAAAAAAAATCATGTAGATAAGGCAAACTGATAGGGAAGTTTACTAACTTAGCTATGAGGTATTTTTCCTATGTCTGCTTCAAGGACTTTGGTCTTCATCCATCCGTCTTTATATATATACTAAATAGCGTTTAACAAGTGGCTTTTAAAATAGGGTGAACTTTTGAAAAGCGAGTATTTATAGAAGTAGCTATTTAGTTTGCTAGTAATTTTCAGTATTCATTTTGCTATTGCTGAATATACAGAACAGGATTATTCACCCACATTACCCAGCTGTTTCTGTTTGATAACGCAACAAAGACTGTGAGGTAAGCGTCTTTCTATGGAAATGGCCTGTGATGTCATTATTCGTGGCTATGAAAAAGTGGGATCTGTGAGGAGGAGTTGGTTTTGAGATAGAAAATGCCAAAATATAAATGTCTTGCATTATTGGTTAAATGTTCAATTAAAATGAAATCCAATTAGGGAATATTGCAAGAAATTCATTTTCTTGCACATGCTTGAAAAATGCTTACTGATACTGGAGTTCACAAAACCCACAATAGTAACCTATTAGAAGAAGCTGCTGTGCTTTTCCAACTATACTTTTCCTATAGGTGAGTCTTGGCAACATCATAAATTCACAGGAGGAGGTGACATTAGAGTGCTTAGTAAAGAGTATGGGATTTTTTCATTTGCCTTCCTGGCAGTTGAAGTGGATAGGTAATTGCATTTGGAAGTTCTCTGGCCTCTTCAAGAGCTGGGACTTGGAGAAGAATTTAGAATCTGACAGACACTTGCATAAAAACTTCTGTTGCTGCATCTCCCTGCAATAGCTCTGAAGGTATGGAAAGGCATATTCAGAAATGCTAGGCTATAAGCCAAGTACACAACCATTCTCACTTCAGTGAGTGTTTCGTGTAGAAGTCCTGTTACAACTGACTGAGTTGATCTAACCCAAAATGCTTTTGGTTCTTCTCTTCAGAAGTCTATTGAAATAATCTACCACTTCTCTCAGTAATGCAGGCAAATCTCTTTAAGCTATTCCATGCTGGATGGTAGGCAGACCTGCTTCTCATTCATTTGCAGCTAGAAACTGAGGCTTATCACTGCTCTGTGACAGTGTTCTTCAGATCAGCCTCCTTGGCCATTTATTGACCAGCCTCAGGTGGCATTTGGGATCAAGAACAGAAAAGATCCTATGGCAGAACCTTGCTGGTGGTGACCTTAACAGCTAGCAGAGGACTCTGTTCAGAAGCAAACTTCCAGGACAAGGCCTTCACCATATGACCCAGAGTGGTTGCTGCCTATTTCAAGACCAAACATTTTGATGTTTTGAGCAGGGGGGAGGCTGACATGTGAAAGTCTGATTCTTACTCAGGAAGGCTGCTCCTATGCTTCAGACCTTCTGTTTGGTCCTCCCCAGCTTGCTAATGTTATCCCAGTCCCGCCTCTGTTGGTGACAGAGTATTCACCACTGTGAAATGTATGTACTACTGAACTGGTAATGAGCTAAGTGGTCTCAAGTTTCTCCACTGGTAGTAACTTCTACTTATGGTTTTCTGCATTTGGTTGAGAAGCGTGTCAGCTTCTATAGAGGAGAGTGTCACTTTGTACTAAGGGAAAGGTGCTGGGGAAAATCCAGTTGGGGTTTACATTTGGTATATCCACAGATGTCTGCTCAGGTTTTCCATTTCATAAACACTTGTAGCCAGGCTGAAAATGTGACTGAAGCTGGGGTCAGTGGACAAACACACTCTATCACTTGGATCAAAGAGTATGGCCAGGACAAAAAATATACCAGGAAATCTTTTACAGCAAAACTCAGATGCAGGAAGAGAGTCATGTCTTTGGAACATGATTTGGAATGACACAGACAACAGTCCCACAGGGTCTGAGAATCTTCTGCAGGAAGACCTCCATTATCACAATCTCCTCCAGTGCCATGGAATCAGCCAACTTGCTCCAGCAGAGAGAGCTGACTTCCCTTATACCTGATATAATTGTGAATCCTAATGCTTGGTAGCTGGCCTGGAGGCCGATACCAGAAAACCATGCCTGGCTGTAGCAGCACATGATCTATCTGACCAGCGAATGATCCCAAAAGGCAAAAAGCAATGATAGTTTTGAGGGAGTCTGTCAAGAACCAGCTGGAGCAAGCTGTGATGTGTTTCAGACTCCCAGGCTAACCAGCTAAAGCTTGAGATGCCAGAGGGAGCCCATCTCTGGGACACGCAGTGACTCTGAGTGCTGGCCCAGACAGCACACAGCAAGGTGGGTAAGCTGTGCAAGGCCAGCACTTCTGAATTACAAGGCAGAGAGAAGCACTGCCAGTGCCGAGTTTTCTAGGAAAATGGTAGGTATCTGAGGAAAGTACAAAGTCAGCTTTAGATCCCCTCTGCAAAGGGAAAAGAAGACAGCAGACAGCTTCATTTTGACAATAGGCAACCCTGAAGATGTTTGTAATCATTTTCTACCCACTCAGACAGAGATTGCTACCTATGAAACTGTTACAGGTGTTTGAAAAGTGTTGCACTCCCCTTGAAACGAGAGCTATGTTTTGAAACCCATAGTGTAAAGCAAAGGCGGAGACCTAACACAATCTGTGATTGATCTAAGGTTTCTGAGTCAATCTTGCAATTTCAGAGCTGGCAAAACAGCAGGCTGTGATCTGTTATGAAACAAAAACCAAACCGAAAACAAACCACCAAAACCAAAACCCCACAAAAACCCCAACCTTAAATGTCCAAGATGGTGAGGATGGGAGACAAAGGAGCACTACTGTAGAGCTAGTCAACCCTTGGCAACTTAACAGAAATTTCCTGCTTATAGGGCAGCTGACTTGCTCATATTGAAGCTTAGGGCAAGTGTTAATACTCCCATAATATTGACTTACAGGGTAATGTGAAATATCTTAGGGAGAGAGTCTGGAGGCAGAAAAGAAGACCACAAGTCAAACACAGAGACCATAAAAACAGATCATGGAGCTGCCTGAAGCACAGAAAAATCCCAAGTCATCATAATTGCCAGTGACTGAAAAGAAATACCCCAAAGCTGAAATGATTTTCCTCTCTTGTAAGAGCATTCAGGCATCAGCAGCCATGATAACAGAAAACATTTTGATGCATTCCATGGGGTTCTTTTTTGTTCTACCCTTTCTTTTCTCATTCACATATGTGAGGGGGAACTTTCTAGTGAGCCTGTTTTCTTCTGCCCTCCTGCCAGCAGCAAAACGCTACATCCTGCGTGGTGAAATGCAACGGGATGGAGACAGATACCTTGCTAGAGGGGCTGATGGGCACTCCTTGTCCTGATTGCATCCCTTTGAATTCCCAGTGACTGTAGGAGTTGCCTGGGTTGATGCTGCTCTGCAGTGGTGCCAGCCATTGTTCTGAATGTGATGGTGATTGCCTGACACTGTCACTGCCCAAGAGTGAATGTAAATGATGCCACCAGAGAATGGCATCAAGTCCCTTTGCTCAGAGGTGTTCTTTTTAAGAGTGATGGAGGAGATGCTGGATGGGATGACCCGAAACCAAGCACTGCACTAGGTAGGTCCTAGCTGACCTGCTGTGAACAGGAGCATGGGCTGCCACAGGCGCTGCCAGGGGCACAGAGAGGTTTTCAAAAGTACTGTCAGTTAAAATCAGAGTGGCATGCAAAGGCAAACATACATCATGATTTACAGCTCTCATCTTAGCCAAGACTGTCTTTAGCAGGTGACATCCACAGCAAGGACAAGAACTAGAGTGCTTATTGCTGTGTTCCTGTGTATATATTGGATTATTGTCAGAAAGAAATTAAACAGAAACAACCCAGGACATTTGTATCTCTCCTCTCCCAGGTTGGTATCTCAACAACTAGGCTGACCAAGGTATCTTCTGTCTGCCCTTCTTTTTCATTCTGTTGTGGCTGTATTCCTGGTTCTGCAATGGCTCAGTGCCATTAGAAAGTGTGGGAGTTTTCCAGCCTGGGGTGTGCAAAGGGTTGGTGTTGGGATCCCAGTCCAAGGATGCTGAAGATAGTGGTTTCAGAACTCTCAAGTCCTAAAGCACCTCTCCAGCCAAACTATTAATCTGTTCTTGAGGGAAGCCCAGGGTCAGTCTAGGGGAGCAGGTAAGTTAGGCACCTAAATTAAGTGAACTGGAAATTATTAGCAACCTGAACACAGGTTCTGTGAAACAAACTTCTATCTGAGGCTTAGAACAGGAGGTTTTCCAGGATGTTTTAATTCAGTGAAGCATCTCTCTGAAGGAAGAAGAGATGAAGGCTGCATAAGTGCAGCATGGCTGGTGGCCAGAGAAGAGTGTGGAAAGTGAAGTGTGAACCTTTTCATGTGCAGCGGGGGTATGACGATTAGCTATCTGTGGGATTTACTGGAACACCTGGAAAGGAATCAGTTTCTAATACAAGGCAGGAATGGAGCTGAAACTGTTCAGAAAAAGAACAAAACCCTGCTTGTTGCTGTTCTTTCTAAGAAAAGTCTGTTGTTTAAGGGCAGTTACTGTAAACATATGACAGAGAAAATAGCATTCGGAAAGCAGTTATGTGCTCAAAATACCATTGCTTAAAAATGTAATGATTTCATATACTGTTTTGGATCATTTGACAGAGGCATAAAGTTAGATTTGCTGGGTCCTTAAATTGCTCTTACGGACATTTTATTTGCTTGTACAATTAAGCATCCAAATACATTTTAAGAATACACTTTTGAATTTAGGCTAAGATCTTAAACACAAGGCAGCTTTGGAATAGCATGCATTGACTTCATAGGACATGTAGGACACTGGATTAATCATGAAGTAAGACGCCTATACTGGGGGACTTTGAGCATTTGAATCTTATCCAGATTTGTTGCAACATTCTTACATTTGCAATCCCAAGAATGCAAGAAAGTGGGACATGAAATGAAACTCATCCAGCATCTTTTTCAATGCAGTACGTTTCTCCCAGCATGCCAGAGTGTGTCTAATAAGACAACACAAGGCCAAGAGACCCACCAGGGGATTACAAAACCATTAATTCCGTATCACTTGTGGGAAAATGCTGGAAGCAACTGAAGGATTTGTTAAGCAAAAGACTTGGCAAATTCAATTGATTTGGGAGATTTCAGAGAAAGCTGTTCTTGCCAAGCTGCCAACCTAAGAAGGGGTTATTATGTCCAGGAAATATCTAAGTGTCTTGTTGGCACCAAGTAAAACAGAATAGGTGATGCCATGTAAGAAAAGCTGAAGAACTAAATGAGGTGTTCTGGGTTTAAGATACTAGTATTTGATCTTTCACCAGGAATTCAGTCAATCACCTCCTTTCTCTATGTTGAACCTCCACAGTGCCCAGTACATACAAGGGACTGACAAATACAACTATTGTAATAAATACTCATTAAAAATACTAGAGCAAAGCACCTGTTTCAAGGGCAAAACCCTTGCAAAGATGGAACTGCCTCTAAATAGGGGAGAGGCTCAGTTAGCAAGCACACATCTCAGTGTTTATCCATTTTGTTTGTTCCTGATCCTTGCACCAGCTGTAAACTCAAAACCAGGAGAGTGGCTGTGCTCTCTGCAGCCCTCCAATTAGAAGCCATCCTCAAACACTGCAGGATTTCAGAAGGAATGATGATATATCTCTGAATAAGGTAGAATTGTTTCTAAATCTGTTAAAAATTGAATGTGAAGAAAGTATTACAGCAAGAGTTTCCGCAGAGTCATCAATCAATGTAAGAAACATCTGTTATAGATGGCCTCTATTGCACTATAATGAGGTCAAGAGACCCAGGTTAGGTGTCTGGAGGGAAAGAGCTGCTCCACAGCATCTTTCCAGCCTGGGAGCTTTTCAGTGGAAGTGTGGAGACACAGGGACTGAGTAAAGCTGAACTGCTGTGCTCCACGAGGCGCTCAGGCAGCCGAGGAAAGCAAGTCTGTGTGATGAGGGTGAGAAGCACAGTGAATATTTTTGACTAGCGTAAGCTATGTTTATACTCAAGCTCCAAGCGGAGCTGTGCTTCAGTGATGGTCACCCTGTCCCACTGTGAGGGGGGCAGAGGATGAAGCCCGCACAGTGGGATCAGGTAAGGTTCGGCAGCCTTGTGAAATACTGCCTGGGGAGAAGTGGCCAGGCCCAGCAATGACCAGAACCTGGGGTGCAGTGACACCCCATGCCTATCACTGTAAGAGAGGCTGCTGGCTGAGGGGAACAGCTGGCTGGGGTCAGAGATGAGAGGAGCAAGGCACAGAGGATCCACGGCTGATGCCGTTGCCTCATCAGCGCGCGTGCTGGGGAAGCAGCCAATGTCTGATTCCAGCGCGAGTGTGCACACAGGAGACCGGAGCATTGCACAGCACTCATACAGGGCTGCCAGGCTGCCCAAGCTGAGCATGCGGAGCCGAGGAGCAGATGAGCCGCTCATGGAATACCAGGGCTTGTCAGCGAGCCGTGGGGCAGGAGCCACAAAACAGCAGGAGCAGCCACTTAGAAAAACTGTCGCAAGGAACCCAGACATGCGGGGATTTCTTTCTCTACAGTGAACTGGCTGAGACCCAAAGACCTGAAGGGGCAGTGTCAGCTCTAAATTGCCATGCTGCTGGTTGTGAAAGAGCATGTAGGGAAATGAACTTTTCCTGTGTATGATTCTCCCCCATTCCGATTTAAAAGGGAAATGAAGTGATGGTTTTTTATTGTTTTATGCTGTTTTAAGAAGCGACTACATAACAAAAAGGCAGGTTCCAAGGGAAAAAGCAAAACATTTCTGACATGCTTGTTCTTTGTCATAAGAACATGAAAATAGTTTCAATGTGGTTGTTTGCTTCTTCAGGATTCTTTGTTTTTTGCTTTGTTCAAACAGAACAAAGGTGCAGTGACTGGGCTACTGAAGAAACAAGTTTTGCATCTCCCCATGGCAGAGAAGAAAGAAACTGAACTAAGTTTGAGCTCCCTTTGAGGAAAAAAGGACAATTTATGTAGTATTCTGGTCTGTGGGATTGGTGGCTCTGACAAAGACTCGGTCAGTACTACAGAAACTCCTAAAATAAACCAAATAATTTATGTCCTCCCTCAGGGGCATGTATGAAACCCTTACATACATCTCAGTGGCAGTAAAACTTGGACATTTCTATTCAAGCTAAGGCGGAACAACTACAGCTGCTGTTGGTGGACTTCTGGCAAGCTGTAAGGACTTGTGACGCTGCGTGTGGGAGATGAAAGAGAGGAGACGAGGTGCCTTCATCCTGAAGGTGGTCTGCTGTGTGCGGGACAGCTGAAGGCCCCTGGCGGCTTCTAGCTGCCAGCCTGGATCCAGGTAGGGGGGCAGGGCACGTAACCTCAATGAAGTTAGTCTATGCAAGAACCCTGTTTGCTTGTCCCTCCTTTTACCTGAAGGATTGGTCAAGGCTGGCCACTCTCCCAGCCCGAAGAAATGCCTCTCCCTGTCCCTGAGGAGTGCGTCCTGCCCATTTTCCTCACAGGCATATTTATCTTTCAGCCAATTTAATGAGCTGCATCATTTCACCAAGGGCAGAGTGAGTCAGAGCTGGCTTGAAGGAAGCAGCCAGACACAGGTCCAAATGCAAGCAGGAGGAGGAGGAGAGCAGTGGGGAGAAGGACTGCCCTTCAGCCACGCCAGAGAGCAGGAAGGGTCAGCTCATCCTCCCTTGGTAAGCCTCACCCAAAGCATTGGGTAACCAGTGCGTCAGCTCAGATTGCTGCTGAGGCTACCTCAGACTGGGCTGGGGGACCCCCACCTTCTCCCACTTCTGTTGAAAGAAGCTGCCTTCCCTGGAGCATATTCTGCTGCCTGTGTGCTAGGCCAGGTTGACAGAGAAACAAACCCTGAAATACCATGTCCCAGGAAGCTAGACCAGTTTGCTTCATGAACCTACAGGCGCACCATGCCCACCTTGACCAAGAATACCCAAAATGTCTGCGCACTGGCACCTGTCCCTGACTGCAGCTTACTTCTCTGAGGAAATCCACTTAGGTTTCCTCAAGAAACAAAAATATCACAACTATTCCAATTTCTGGGAACAAAGGTTTTGCATGTACTAAAAAAGATGTAGCCAATTATGGCTTACTTACAGGGCTGGGAGGAGGATTTGGCAGGGATTGCATCTCACAAAACTTCTGTTGGAAGCAACCCCTCCTCTCTCTGCTGCCTGTTATCTTGGCACTGTCCAGATCACGACTCATGGCTGTATCCCAAGTTTCTCCTAGATGCACTTATTGAATCTCCTCCCCTTATTTTCCCCAGTGTGTTTGGAAGACAAAGCTACACAGTGGGGTTAGTGAAAGAGTTTCATTTTCCACCCCATGGGCTAGTTCCCAGGGGAAGACATTAAAACCCACCCTTTATTAGTTGCTGCCTTTCAGTTTGATGACCTAGTTAGATAGCACACTTTCTAAAGCACAGGGGTTGCTGTAACCAATTCTGGCCAGGCCTCTTGGCAAATGCATCAGTGCAGTGTTTCTTTGGAAGATTCTTTTCTTTGCCATTTTTCGGGAGCTGCAGGACATATTTCCAAACCTTCTGTTGACAGAGTGGTGCGTTTATTTCCTATGAATCGTGTTTATGTGATTATATTAAATTAATACATACCTTAAAAAACAGAGGTAGAATAAGATTAGTATATTTTAAGGTGGTGTGTCTGGTCTCTGTTGCAGGGAGAAGGTATTCTCTGGAGATCTGTAAGGGTCTAGCATGCTCTATAAAGTGCATTCTAAGTATTTAAATGGTATCTGTATCTTGGATAAAGGAATCTATTTTAAGACAGGCAGGTATTACGTTTTCTTTGCACATCAATGCTTTGTGGTTCCTGAAGAGAAACTCATCAATCTGTGGTGACAATTATATGGGAAACCTCACTGGAAGCAGATTCTAGCAAGAGGGTATATGGATTAGTGATTTGAGAGGCAACAAAGCAGTAGGGGAAGCAGTTAAGCTGGATCCTTCAAGAGTGTGAATTATTTACATATCAGTGGACTGGATCACAGAGAGCAAATCCAGGATGATATTGCTTAACAAAGACTACCTGAATATATCCTACCAATGCATGTTTGACACTGGGCAAGGGAAAGCTATGAACGAAAAGACTCGCTATGCAGCTGGCTCAGTGCAGAGCCTTTGCGGAGGAAACAGACATATAGCCAAGGAATGCTGCTAGGCAAAGAGAGCTTGTCAAAGTAGATTGCATTTTCACCTTCCTAAGACCATTATTTCTAGTTCTTCCTGTCAAAAAAAAAAAATAAATAAATAGAAATCAATGAATCCCAGATCCATGTAATCTATTCTTGAAATGTAATGCAACCTCCTAAGCAATGTCTGGTAATTTGCTGTCAGCTTGGTCAAGGGCAGTCAAATTATTTAATTACACATAACAGTTATTCTGTAAAGACTTAGGAAAACACAGATAAACGTAACTAATCCCTCTTTATTTATTCCCAGCAAACAAAAGCACAAGGGTTTCTGGAGAAGAAAAAGAAGCTGTCCAATTAACATAATTAGAGCTGGGTGCCACTCAAATCTTCACCACAGCCCACAGACATCCTGGGTATTTTGATTACGCAGTTAAGTCACGACCAGATAAAACTTTTTGTCGAGGATGGTGTCCAGGGCCGGTTTTGCCGCCTGCTCTTGTAATGTTACCTTGCTGCCACTGGATGGCATCTTCTGCAGGCTCCTGAAGGGCCATCAATGTGGTGTCGGGGTCTCAAGGAGCTTGTTGCATTCCCAGGTGGGTCAGAGGCCAGGAGCTGTGCACCTGAGCAGCACCTTACCAAGCTTCCATGAGCGAGGATGTCATATTTTTAAGGACACATTAATGGGAATTTAGAAGGCAGGAGTAACATGACATCTCTGACAACCTCATATCCTTACATTTAGAAGATGAAGGAAGGTGCCCAGTGTCTTCCCCTTGCTCCTGGCCTCTTCAGCTGCCTGACTGCATGACTGATTAGATGGAGGAAGGGGAGTCAACCAGTTCCCACAGCCGCATAAAGCTCTAGGTGTGCCTGCTGAAATTATCTCCAGTGAGTGAACATCTGTGCACAGAGGCTGCCAGGAGAATGGTTTTGCTGTACCATATCCACAATAGATGCATGTTGAACAGCCACTGCTTCCTTGCTCCATTGTCACAGCAGTTTCTCTTTACTTGAGTATAAAATATGATTGCAATCAGGAGAGACAAAGCTTCAGATGACTTGGCACTTTTCTTCCTTTGGTGATTATATTGCTCCAGGTGATGACTTCCCTTTTAGGGAGAGTCATCACAACACCAATTTGCTGGAGATAGGATCTGTGCTATTCACATCAAAACAAGAGGATTTTTCACTGAGCTGATTAGCATTAAAAGACTATACCACTGTAACATGACACAAACCTGCCTGCATTTCATCCCACAGCCTTCTCTGGTCTGCATTTTGATCTTGGCAGCCTCATCTTTCCACCTGGGACAGAATCTATGATTGCTGAAGTTACAACAGGTGACCCATGCTTCACATCATGCTTTTGCCATGGAAGAATGTCTTATGAGTGGTGGGTGGTGATCTTTGATGCCATTTACCATCCAAATGCTGAAAAGATCTTCAGGTTGAAGGAAGGCTTGTGGAGTGCCAAAGAAAGCCTTATCTGTGCAGCAGATGAGGAGGGAAGGCTCCCAGCTTTCAGTTCTCTTCCTACTGAGGTATGGACAGGTGCCGATGAACAGAGGTAACTCCTCCTTCAAGGACACACTCTTAAGCATCCTTTAAAGACTGCAGGAACCAGAAAAGACACAGAACAGTGAGTGTTCTGGGTGCTAAATGTAAGAAAAATGTTAAGATAGGGATGGCAAAAAAAGCAAGAAAATTCAAAGCAGCCCCTCTGGAGAAAAAAAAAGATAATAAAGCATCAAAAGAGAGACTGTAATAAATTCTGACCAAAAGATTTAAAAAAAAATATCCACCCCTAACACACATGCACACAAAAGATGAAGAAAAAGGCAGCCTGATTCTATTAACCAAGTATTAACACCCCTGGCTAAAGAGAGCCTGCAAAAGGAAGGATTAACATTTTCAATAAAGGGGACCAGATATTGCAGTGCTAATCACCAGCACTCTCCACTGACAGGAGAATGGAAAATAATGTTCTTAATAGTGTGAAACAGAGCAGGAGGTTCACAGGCAAAGAATGAGGGGTTGCTGCTGGCAAATGACAAATAACCTGATTAGAAAAAGGCATCAAAAATCAGGGGAAGTCTCTGCATGAAATAGTAGCCATGCAAATTGTCCCAGCATCCATGTGTCTGTCTGAGCTGCAGCTCTACCAGAGGGGGTCGTGACAAGGGCTTAGTGCTAAACATTGAGGCCACATCCTGTATCACAACTTTCTAGTCATTGTTTTTGGAAAAATACACCCCTAAATGTCCTACGTGTTGCATTATCTTAAGGAGTCTGAGAAAAACATTCATTTACTGAGTAGCTCTGTGCCGCAGTGCCTTGTCCTCTTGTGCTTCCTGTCATTACAGTAGGAGCCTGCCTGTTACCTTGAGGTGCCTCTGGAAAGACAGAAAGTTATGTTGTGTGATTTAGTGTAACAAGTCACAGCCTTTTTGCAACTGAGTCTGCTTGAATTAACTATTCATTGTTGACCTCTAGAAGCCAAGCAGGACGGGGTCATGCACATCCCTAAGAGCAGCCTGCCAGCTGTTATAGGCGACAAAATCCTACAGGGATTCTGTATATAGGACAGGGATCTCTATTAGGGAGAAGGACTGAGGGGGGTGGGAAGAGAGGCTGAAGGTTTTAGGCTTCTTTCTCTTGCCGCCCTTGTTAGCATTGCATTTGTCTGTGATAGCCAGTGGCACAGAGCAGTCACTTTGGATATCCAGAGCTATACATGCCTGTACCCTTTGTGTTGCTTGAATGCTACAGAGGTGATGTGGCTGTACCTATGCATTATACCTAATGTGTTCAAACCTGTTCCCCCTTCCTGAAGCCTCTTCATAGAACTGTAGTCCTTACACATCCAATGATGAGAAAACTCAGGTTCAGATAAGTTGCATCATTTCTAGCTGTCACAGAAGTGGAGCTATAGGTTATTTTTTAACCTGTTTCATTAGATTATAAGGTACTGGGGACAAGGATTTGCTCTTTCATGCAAGACTCCAGTCCAATTGGGGACCTCGGGTGCTACCGTTATATGACATGATTGCATATAACCAAGAATCCTCTTGCTCCCTGCCCTAAAGCTCCTGCAGAACCCATTAACATTCACATTGTATGCAGGTACCATTTTGCCCATTCCCTTTTGGAAAGCAATGCAGATATACACAGTATTAGCTTCCCACACACTTACAGCCTGGAAGAGAAAAACTATTCCCTCTTGAGACTTCCAGGGCATTTAAGCAGGCAGAATTTAATTACTGACAGTGTATTAGGTTGTTCTCTGATCTTTTTGGAATAAGAATGAAGCCGTAGCGGGACCAGGAGTGCAGACAACCCACATGTTTACTCAGAGGGCTCCTTCCCAAGTTTGCTGAATCATGAACAACTCCGATGCAGGGAATTCTCTCCCTGGTGCTTGTTTCACTCTGTGCTGTATCAGAGTACAGAGCTCTGGTTTGCAATGTGTTTTGATTTGGCTGGGGGTGAAAGGTACTCAGGTTTCAATATTTTTTACCCCATTAACCCATAAGGTTGCAAGGAGCCCAGTCTATCCACAAAACCTCATCCCTGATCCAGTCAGAGATGCTAGTCCGAGGTTTCTCTGAAGCTTCCTTAGGGGCCCTTCAGTTCACGAGAACACTGTTACCAAGAGATTAAATGAATTAAAAATTGATGACTGTTCTGTACTGGATGTCTTGCAGTCAAGGATATTTAAACAGATAGCAGGGAGGGTGGAGGAAGGTTGTTTGCCAGAGTATTTTTTTCTGGTTTACGGGGCCAGGGAGGAGGACAGGGAAGGGTGGAGCAAGGGGAGGGTCTGCTGCTTCTGAGTAAAGAAAGTCTTCTTATAAATGCAATATTGAGAAAGAATAGAGTGCTCTGAGGGAAGCACTTTGCCTAAACAATACAGGAGGTGCCCAGAGAGACATCGGATTTTGCAGTTTAATGTCATTTGAACCCAAAGCCTGTCCTGGCAGGGCTGGACACTGGTGCGTGCTACCAAGGGAGCACCCCTGTGTCAGTTCCCTGCAGCTTCTGTGAGTGGTAGGGAACATAGCCCAGTGCTGTGACAGTGGCCTGCCATGGCTACCTCCCAGAAGGGTAGAACAAAATGTAGAATAAGCAAAAAGGCTGAAAAGCTAAAGAGCAGTTTGTCCAAATCTACCCAGCTTTATACGTATCTGAGATTTAGTCCCTGTTGACCCAGGGCTCTTGACTAGGTTGTCTAATGTTCTTTTATACTAACTGGTGTGGTAGTCCCTGGGATGGGAATGCATGCATCTTGTGGCAGATGTTTTGAGCCTTTGTTTTCAATAGTGCTGCTGGTGGAAGAAGGTGGGGAAGTGTCTGGCCCCGCATCTCTGCCCATTTGCTAGGTGTACTGCAGGTCCAGGTCTGCTCTAAGTTTGAGCCTGTTATGGCTCACGCAATACCATGTTCTCAGTTCAGCTCTTTAAACCAAGGGCAAAGTTTTAAAAAATGGTAGTGTACTTTTCCTTTGTCTTTTGGTCCCCAGTTGGAGACAACTTTAAAAGAGTGATTTTTACAGTGTCTGCTTTGAACTTGTTGGGCACCTTTAAAGATATGAGCTGAGTACTCCAAAGCAGCTCTCTTTTCTAAGACTAGTGCTTGAACTCTGCCTGCATCCCTAACTTCACCTTAGAAGATGCCGTACTGAGCAGAAGGCAAAATGTGCAATGTTCACATATGAGAAAAACGCAATCCTGCTGGATTAAGTCTGTTAGCAAACAGGGGTGTAAACTGGTTTATACGTGCAGTCTTTGCGCCCTCATCCCTCATGGCGTCATTCCAGCTTGGAGTGTCCACTGACTTGGCCTCCTCCCCGTCCTTACCTGCATAAATATAAAGGCTCTCCGTCAGTGTCAGTAGTAACAGAGGACCAACAATGGAACAGTAGAGAACTCCATAGCTCCACTGAGAAAACTGCTAGAGGTTCTCCGTGTATGTTTGAGGGAGTGAGAGGGGACAGGAAAAGCGGAGAGCACTGAAGAGTAGACTCTTCACTGTGTTTTGAATTTAAGTTCAGACAAACAATAAAACTTTGAGATCTACTCTTGATTGAGAGATGAATAAATACCTCAGTAGTTCCTCAGAATAAAACAGCATTAGTTTCTTCCTTGCATGATTCAATATGTTGGCTAATTCATTAAAATTAATGGCCTCAGTGACCACTCAAGTTGCATGTTCTTTGTTTCTTGAGAAACTGTTAATTTCCTCAGAATTTAGAAAACATTGCATTCCCAAAAGTAGCTCCTATATCTGCACGTAAGCTAGTATTAATGTGGTATTAAAGACACTGTCATTCAAATATCAAAATGTAATTGACTCACTATCAAAGAACAACAGTTGTGAATTTATTTTTCATTCTAGTTTTCCTCCATGATATGAACCTGTTTTCTTTGGAGAAGAATGAGGAATGAAAGCCTCAAATACATGGATGTAATTGCCTTCATTAAAAGCTGGCTGAACAGACTTTATCCTGTGGGGTCTACTCTCTGTCTCTGAGGTAAGTTCCCATGTATTTTTAATGGGAAACTTATTACCAATCAAACCTGTATTCTTGCACTGGTACATGAAAGTGGATGTTCTGTATTTTTTCATCATGCTGGGTCTCCTGGGAAGAGCAGCTCATTATGGCATCAACTGTCCCTGCCCTTTGCAAAAAGGCCCACCAAGGTCATATCAAGAGGTGATGGATAAAGGCGAGCTTTAACCCTTGACCTTGACTTTCCTGGTGCTGAGTGTTAATAAATCTGCATTTAGGGGTAGAGATTTTCTCCCAGCTGCTCTTCGTTTGGGAAAGGGGGTGACGTGCCGATGCACAACAGGTTGCATTTCCTAGGGTAGTGCTTGGGAAGAGCTGGCCTTTCCCCGGCCCCCACCAGCAGAGCCCTGCACCCATTGTAGGAGGATAGCTATGAATAGGACTTAGGCATCTGGTGGGGCTCAAGTCACACTGATGGGCTGAGATGTGCTGGGTACGGGGGTCTCCTGTTTTCACAAGGGAGTACTTCCTTGGTACCACAGGAAACAGCGGGGTTTGCTGTTCTCTCTGCTAGTTCCTATAGGTGGGGCCAAAACAACATTTACTTGTGTCATTGTCTTCAGAGTGTTGTTTGAGGTGACCTTCAAGAGTCTAAAACTTTTTTAAGAGGGGTCCCCTCTCTGTCACACCCGTGGGGAATCCACATGATTGAGTACCAGGAGGAAACAAGTCCTTTGAAAGCCTTCAGAAACCATGGGGATATACTTCAGGAATAGCCTTCATTTGTCCCCGTGCTCAGTAGCCTCTTGCCAGGTGAGCAGAAAGCCCTCCCCAAAGTCGTTCAGTGCCATTTCTCTATGCGTTCAGCAAGGAACAACCTACTGAAGGAGAGGACTGTCCTCTTGTCTACCTTCTACCACTGTTCATCTGCTTAGTTTTCTCTAAATGCTCAGTCTTTTCTCATTCCATTTACCTCGGCTATCTTTAGAGAGTGGCAGTGGGCTCAAGTCCATCCTCTGCATCCTCTGTATCAGTTTTCTGTAATGCTGCTGGCTCTTATGTTTCCCAGTGGTGAAATGAGCCCTTTTGAGGCACACCTCAACATATATTAAAGAATGAGCAAATTAATGTCCTGGGCTGGTGCAGTGTGCTTCCAAACACTTTGGTTTTTTTTTTTTCCTTCTAGTGAAAACTATTGTCCTAAAACTTCCAGTGCATGAAAGCTGCCTGTGGTAAGTGAGCTGGAAAAGTAGCTCCTGCATAGAACTACTCTCAACGGCTCTGGGCATTTCAGTGCTGTCATCTTCTAGGGAAGTCAAATTGCTTTGTACTCTGTGTCCAATTAGCTCTATAATCAACTTAGCAGAATGTGGAGCAGGAGCGTGCTGAGATTGGGTAGAGACATTTTGTCAGAGGACGTGTTCAGATATAGATCTCAATTTGGGGCAAGGACCCATGAGGGGATCTCAGAACAGAAGGCAGAGATCATATGGAGCTGATCAAACTTGGAGCCTTTATAGAACTGAGAGTGGGGGCTTTCTGCACGCTGGAGAAGAAATACCAGAAATGATAGAAATACCAAGACCAGCAATTAGATGTACAAACACTTGGTTTTTATTAATTTTACATAAACATTCAAGCTTGCTGTCAAAACCAGCAGTGGACAGTAGCACTGAAAGGTGAGAAGTACCAGGGTTAGCAGGTGGGTGCAATTGGCTCTAGTATTGTGCCCTCTTGTGCAGCAAGGCTTTGCCCTGTGACTGCAATTTGTTTAAATTGATTTATTGCCAGAAACACATTTCTGATTCTACACAGGATAAATAGCTGGAATGAAAACCTTACCCCTTCTAAATCTCACGGTTTGCACAACTGCGTTAAAGGAAGAGTTCACAGCCCTGCAGCTAATTGGCCAGCACTTTAGAAAAGTGAAACCTTTCTTGACAGCTCCTTTGCAGCTGGCACCAGTTTTTTGCATGATCAGCCAAGGTGACACCTGATGCCAGAGCAATTTAATATGACACAACCTTTTCTCATCCAGGGCAGGCTCTCTGAGACATCACTGGCTTCATCCTGTTCTGCCTTTGCATAGGTATTTCTGACAAATGGCCAGTTTGCTCCTTAGATGAGTTCTCTCAAGCCCTGACATGTAATGCAGAGATCCAACTGAGTTCATCAGCAATTCATCAACCAGAGAAGCAAGAAGCCAAGAAGGAAATGAGAAAAAAATGACTTTCTAATAGCAAATGAGATAAAACTACACCATCGGGTCTTGAGGCATGGCTGGTCCAGCTAGGCACTGTGATGGTTGTGTAGTATTATCAGCAAAGGCTTATCCAAGTAAGAAGTCTTTTTTGGCCAAGCAGTAACTTTTTGTCTTGCGTTCTGCTTCTTTATGATCTCTTCCCTTGAGTTCTAGTTGGTTTGCAAGGAATATGTGTTTTCTTTATGCCTCCTCGCATCTGTTTCATGTTTCCCCTTCTCCTCATTTATGACTTTGTTGTGGGTGTTCAAATTTTGGTGCACTGGGTCCCATGGCAGTGCTGACCTGCTACTATATAGTATGTCAGGCTTCTTTGGGGTCAGGGAATCCATATCATGGCACATTCCCCAGTCTCTCTTCTGCTGTGATGGGACATGGAAATTAAAACTTGTGGCTCTGCAACTGTGCATACAAGTGATATCAGCTTAGGAGCAGGAGGTGGTTCAGAATTTCATGCCCAAAGGGTAAAATCTGATGGATTTCTCTGCATTCAGGAACTTCCTGTCATCCCCAGGTTCATCCTGATGAACCTAAGAGGTTCTCCTGATGAGTGACAAGTGGTGTCAGCCTGCTGCAGCAACAGAAAGCAGAGGACTAGTTATTTTGAACGAGCTAGGGGCACCCATTGTCCAGATTATTCCTTTGCCCTCAGCCCATATCACTGTTCAAAAGTTGGTGTGTGTCCTCAGCATGGGTACGGGAAGGGGGAAATAAACAGGTTTGCATCTCTCCCCCAGCTGTGCTGAAGCCAAACAAACTTTGCATCTTTTGCAGACAAAATTCAGTATTTTTCTCCTGCCAAGCAGAAACTTCTACAGAAAAAGGCATGGTGATAAGCCAGAGCAGGAGCTGTCTCTGTCTCCCAGGTCAGGGAAAGGTCAATGACATTAAATGAATATTGCTGGTGCTTCTGTTACAACAAGGCCTAAGCAGTTCAAAGCCAGGCTGCATCATCTGTGGCTGAAAATCATTTGCAGCGCTGCTTCCTGAGCAGCAGATTGCCTTCCCATTACACAGGCTAATGAGAAAGTGGTCTCTGTAATAATGCTGCAGCAGAACTCCCATTCTCAGCACACTTGCAGATATTTTGAGAAAGAAAGAGAGAAAGAGGGAGAGAAAAAGAGAAAGAGAAAGAAAGAAACAAAGAAAAATATATTCTCACAACTTGTTTTTTTCTATCCTCAGCCTCAAAATACTGAACATGAAAATCAAAGAGGGAATGGTATCTAGAGAAGCTTGTGCTTCTCTTGATGGAAGCAAGAGGTGCTTGTTTTTACGTCATTACCTGACTGCTATTTCGCTAAAGCTCTCAGCAAAGCAGAGCTGAAGGCTCCCAAGCGCAGTGTATTGCATGTCCCTGGCACCTTATGCAGTGGCAGATTATACAGTGGCATTTTATGATTTCCCAATTAAATGTATAAATTTTTGAGACTAACCTTTTTTGCAACACCTACACCCCACCTTTCCCTGGACAGTCTTCTACTCAGCTGCCATTAATAGGGTAAAGTGGCTTCTGATCCCTTCAATCTCCTAGAATTGAGAATCATAGAAGAGTTTGGGTTGGAAGGGACTTTCAAAGGTCATCTAGTCCAACTCCCTGCAATGAGCAGGGATGTGTTCAACTAGAGCAGGTTGCCTGGAACCACGTTCAGACTGGACTTGAATGTCTCCAGGGGTGGCACATCCACCACCTCTCTGCGCAGCCTATGCCAGAGTATTGTACCACCCTCATCGTAAAGAATTTCTTCCTCATGTGTAGCCTGAATCTCATTCCAGTTTGGAGCAAAGAATCAGGACCTGGGTTGTGACAAAAATGAAAAGATACTGACCACAAAGCTGAGTTCACCACAGAGCCTCCTGGTTAAGATACAATGAGGGAAGACACGGGACCTTTTGAACGCAACAGCGCAGGGGCACTAACTGGGCTGGTGTGTCAACAGTTGCTAAGCTGTTACTGCACAAACTCTTCTTGGCCATGCAGTATATCTCTTCTTACATATGGATAGCTGAGGGGGCAATACAGTGCCCTCTGCTCCTTAACCCTCTCTTGTTTCCAATGCAGATCCAGGGAGGAATGGCAGCAGCCTGTGTTATATACTACCATGATACTGACAGGTCAAAAAGCACCATGATCATAAAACACTTCTTTCCAGGCTAAGGCCAAGGTTCGCAAAGATCAATTTTGCTGCCTTGCATGCTTCCAGGAGCCTTCACTAATTGCACTCCATTTCTCATGAACCATTGCATTAGCTCTGGCTTTCTAAAGATCACCAGTAGAAACACTGCAGACATAAAACCAGCAGAGTGTAACACAACCTTGGAACACAAGTATTAGTTGTCTAATTTATTTGTTGTCCACTATTGTGTATTGTACATTATGTTACAGAGGTCATGAGAGTGAGAATTTCCTTACTGCTGCCCTCTGGGTCAAGACAAAAGGATCAGGAGAGGAGGTGAAGGGAAGACAACTGCTTTATCCCGAAGAAGAGGTGGGTATTACAGCCTTACCAAATAAAGGGTGGGATGGGCAATGGGAAGAAGGGGCAGCAAGCAGGAAGCAGATTGAGAAACACTTGAGAAAAGTAGGCTTGTTTGTGACAGGGAGCAGGCTTAATGCCAAACCTTAGTGGGATTTATTTGACTCAGGAAGGCACTGAAAGTTGAACAAGAGCTGGAGAAATAGAACTACCTTTCCAGGACCCAGTGGATAAAGGGAAGGTTGTTTACCAGACTTACTAATCTATTTCACCCATTTGACCTGAATTTTACCCACTGATACTATTTTCCTGTCTTTGAGTTATTATTTGTATGTTTTATTAAGTCCTGATTCGAGAGTCTGAGATACTCTGGTGTCTTCTGTGTGGTGGATTCAGCTGGAAAAGAGAGGTGACCAGAAGGTTTGCCTCAAGTCTCTGATCTGTTTTGGCCACACACAACCTGGAAAGTGGATTGTATTTTTCTAGAGGAGGTGTTTGGTGTTATCAAGCATCACTTGAATGAAAAGAACATGCACAGGCACTCTGTCCTACATATGTTCACAGGGCTCTAGGACTGTTTGTAGACTTAGCTCCCCAGCCCTCTGAATATGCTTCTGGACCTACCACTGCAGTGTCACCTAAATGTCTCACCTGGGCATATTTACTATGGTGTTGCAGCTCAGTGATTCCTTGGTTTCTGGCCAGATCTCACCCTGGTGAGGAGCCAGAAGCTTTCCAGCCGAGGCTGAAGGAAGCTTTGCTCCTGTGCACCAATTTTACTGCAATCATGAAACAAGTCACAGATTCTGAGCCCAGAAAGCTAAACTAGAGCATTCTTTATGCTTAATCCTCACCAGAAGTCACAGTACATCCAGTACATCCTGTGATAAATTACAGACTTCAAATGGAAGAATGAAACTGTCAACAACCAAAAAGGTGCATTCTTATCACTGTGCACTTGCCCTTTTCAGCATATGCCCAATTTTGACAACCAATCTCGTATTTCTTCCAGAAACCAGCTTTACCCTAAGGTATTTAATGGGTCAGTGTCATGGGTTCAGCAGCAGCAATGTTTCTCCTTCTTGGTAGCTGGTGCAGCACTGTGTTTTTGATTTTGGGCCTGGGAGCAGCGCTGATAACACCAGTGTTTTCAGTTACTGCTTGGTAGTGTTTTGGTCTGACCAAGGACTTTCTGAGCCTCATGCTCTGCCAGGGAGGAGGGGAAGCCAGGAGGAAGCAGAGACAGGACACCGGACCCAAACTGACCAAAGAGGTTATTCCATGCCACAGCACATCATGTCCACGGATGTGAAAATGTAGAGCAGAGACCTGGAAGGTGGGTGTTGCACTGCAGGGTGTGCACTGCTTTTTCGGGCTGGTTATCGGGTGGTGAGCAGTTGTATTCTCTTTCTTTGTATTTCTCTTGTATTATTATTGGTGGTAGCAGTAATGATTTGTGTTATACCTTAGGTTACTAAACTGTTCTTATCTCAACCTGTGGCAGTTGCATTCTTTCAGTTCTCCTCTCCATCCCCCCGGGACGGAGGGAAGAAAGAGAGGGGAGTGGGTGAGTGAGAAAACTGCGTGGCATAGAGGCTTAAACCACGACAGTTAGACTCTGTTCTCCAAAGGAAGTGATTACTGTTGGAGGGTTATTAAAGTTGGAGGGTTATTAATGAAGGAATTGTGGAGAATTTCTCTGAAATTTTTCTGGCCATTGGTAAAAAGTTTGCCTTACTTGGCTGTAAGTGCTGTTTCAGAAACAGGCCAGTGTTAGACTAGCTACAGTCACCTACGCCTTTTTCAACAGATACTTTCATTGCAGCATTATGAGAACTGTGAAAGGGGCTGGGAGAGAAAGGAAGGGACAGGGAGGAAAGAAGTCAGATAGTCAAAGAGAGACCACAATCAAGTGATTGACATTGGTGACCCATCTGGTCATCCAAGATTAGGGTGATTTGGGATTTAGAAGACATTAATACACAGCAATTCTACACATTAATACACACGCTGCATCTAATTCTAAAAAGAAAAGGGTATTTTCCCCTTTCTATTAGACTGCAAGAAGACAGTCAGACTGAGTGCCATGCCTGACTTCTCACAGGATTTTGTAAGGCTGGATTAACCAGGACACTCATAAAATTGGGGCCTAGAATTTGAGAAGTACCCCTTCAACTAATCTGAGCTACTGTGCCACTTAACCTCAAATCTAGAAGAGGCACTGCAACCTCTAATAAAGCTTCAGGATGGACAGTCAGGACAAGTAACAGGGAGGAACATCACTTTGGTTTAAGCTGTTAAAATGCTAAACATGAATAATAGGAAGGGATGGTTGAAGGGAAGAAAGATAATAACTTTCAGGGAATGATAACATTTATGAGTTAATCCATCTATGTGGTCTTGTTGGAATTTAGGGTTCCCCTGCCTTTCCCATAGCATAAAAATAGGGAGGCATAACTCATCAGAAATAAAAAATATTTCAGCCCCTGTTTTTTGCCTGGTCTGTGTCATTGCCATTAAATCTAAACAGTCCTTAGCAGGCATTTTCAAGTGAAAACTATTGAGTCAGAGGGAGCTGAGACCTCTGTGGCTTGCCTTCTGGTGCTTCCTCTCTTTCAACAGTGCAGATGTTACTTTCCAGACGGGTTTAAGAGAGAAACTCTACTGTTTGAGGGCTGTTGAGAAGATTAAGGGATTAAACAGAAAGGGCTCCATTGCAAGAATTTCTCTTCCAGCTGGTGCTTAGTTGCGGTAGAAAGTTTTCTGAGATACAGAGATTCAAATATGTTTTGCATACAGATATATTTGACTCCTCTGACCGATTTAGTGTCAATACAGTGTCATATTTTTCCTTTGGAGAAAATTAGAGTATGATAACGCCACATGCTGTCAGTCTCAAAAGGAAATCAGTAGGGACAGTTGAAGTCCTGAAATTATGTTTTTCTGGCTTTTAGTTCAGACTCATGACCCTCCTCCCCATGTAATTTTATCTTTTTTCCTTTAGTTTTATCACAAGTGGTGCGATTACAGATCTATGGCTGGATAGAGTAGGTGGACTGTGAATTTTGTCTCCCTTTTGCTGGGTTAAGCCCTGCCTTTCAAGTTGTTTTACACAGAAAGACGTTCAGCTGCCTCTGATCTTCATGCGCTTTCTCTTGGTTTCTTTAGAATACAAAAGTGAATGGCTCAAGCAATTTGAAACTCATTGAAGTCAGTGGTCCATAGAGATTAGAATGTGTCTTTCTTACTATGTGTTTTTAGGGGCAGAGAGTATGGCGTAGAAGACTGGCTGGATTGGGGAAGAAGAACTATAGCTGGTCTTTCCTTTGTCAGGTTCCTCGTGGTTTAAGCCTCACCCAGGCAAATAACTCACAAAGTTTTACTCACTCACTCCCTCCCCTCTTTTTCTTCCCCCTGCCCCAGGGGTATGGGGAGGAGAATCGAAAGAATTCAACTCGCACAGGTTGAGATAAGAACAGTTTAGTAACTAAGGTATAACACAAATCACTACTGCTACCACCAGTAATAATACAAGAGAAATACAAGGAAAGAGAATACAACTTCTCACCGAGCCCAACCCAGCCAGTGCACCCCCCAGCAGCAAACCCCCCAATCCCAAAAGCCTGACCATGCCGTGCACCCCCAGTCCACCACCACACCCTTCCGGGTCTCTGCTCTCTGTCTTCACATCCTGGACATGATGTGCTGTGGTATGGAATAACCTCTTTGGTCAGTTTGGGTCAGGTGTCCTGTCTCTGCTTCCTCCTGGCACCCCCCTCCTTCCCAGCAGAGCAGCGAGACTCAGAAAGTCCTTGGTCAGACCAAAACACTACCAAGCAGTAACTGAAAACACTGGTGTTATCAGTGCTGCTCCCAGGCCCAAAATCAAAAACACAGTGCTGCACCAGCTACCAAGAAGGAGAAAAAATGACTGCTAGCTGCTGAACCTATGACACAGGTGTTAAAAGATTAATAATGGAAAATTTTGTTATTGGTTTGAATTGAAAAAAAAAGGGGGGGGGACGACACTTAAAATAAAGAAACACATCTTATTTTTTAATGCACTGAACAGCTACCCTGTGCAGTTAAGAAGGGCAGAAGAACAAACATGAGCTGGACTGACCATGGAATTACATGGGAAAATGCAGTTCACTGCGTGCTTTTTTGGTACAGCATTTTCTCTTCTTCCAGCCTGTTCCTATATTTCTTTCTCTTTCTACTTTGCTCTGCACTATTTCCACCATGTTTCTTCTTTTGATTTATCTTTTGCTCTTCCTTCCACTTCCTTTCTACAGTGAGTGATCAAGGAGGCCTGATAAGGACATTGCCCTGTTCTCTGGCCTCTGCTTAAACATGGTTAAAGCTGTGGACACACCATTAACCTAATCAGCCTTAACTCCCTTCTTCCTCCATCAAGCTCACATTCCCCCAGTGGTTGTTTTGTCTCATAAACCTGATTTTCTGGGATAGGAACCTTCAGAATTGCAAAGTTTGTCTGCAAATGAGGCAAAATGAGTTGTCATCCCTTCTAAGTGCCTTGAAGAGGGATCGTAAGGGCTGCTGCAGTCTCTGCTCAATTACTTATGTGATTACAGGGGCAGTAGTCAGGAAAAGGAGAACAAATATCACATATTCTCTGCACAAGTCACTCATCTATTATAGTCATTTACCCTTTATTTCATAAGCGGAAAAAAATCACCAGCATAGTCATTCCTTTCTATTTTCTTGGTAACCACAACAAAGCCTTTACAGATCCAAGATGCATGTGTTCATGTAACTTGAACTAGGTATGATTAAACCAAGAAAAGGAAGGAAATTCATAGTTCTCCCACTGCACCTTTTCCAGCTAATGTTTTGGGGGGGTTTGGTTGGTTGATTGGTTTGGGGTTTTTTTAATGAAAATACCCAGAGTTGCAGTGCCATTAATAGTCTTACGTTTGTTGATATCATCCATGCCACTGTGGACAGCAGGAGTGCAAGTTCTTCAGGGACCCATAGATGCGCGCTCCTTGAACCCCACCCATTACAGCTGTCAAGTAATAAATGAACTGGTTCCTCATGTTAGTTTAGTGCTGGCTTCTGACCTGTATTTTGAAGGATGCTTTATCAGCCTCCTTACCAGCACTCTGACTGCCTGGTTCTGCTCCCATGCCTCTGCGTGTGCAGCCCCAGGGCTGCGGCCACCCCATGGCCAGCTGGAGGGTCCCAGCTGGCGTGCTGCAGTTGTGCAGAGCGTCACAGCTGCTGCGGGGCTGGTGTACCACGCCACCAGCCCCAGAACACAAGGTTTGTCAGTCAGGGAGGATTGACATGAGCCATTAGTTGTGACGGATGCACACTTGGCTAGTTCTGATAGTGGTATTTGCTTTCAGGCTGTGGCATTATTTGAACAGATCACCTTTGTTTAGCACCCACCACACTCTCATTTGTCAAACAGTTCTCTTGAAATAATGTGACTGTACGAAGTTCCCGAAGATGTTTATGTTCGAAGCAAGTTCTCTGCTTTTCAGTCCTCCAGGTGCCACTATTAAAAGGCCAAACCCCTTTGTGAAAATAAAGATAGGAAAAAGTTACTTCCCTCCTTGTGCAGGGAAAATCAATAGGATTTTCCTTATTGCTTGTAACTGCTGGTGGCATGTACAGCTCTGACTGTTCCTGACCTTTTATGCCATCTCTTCTGGATAAATGAAGTTCCTGGAGGGGACATAGTAACCTGGGGTAGAGAGGATTACCTGGGCAGACCCCTGCGTAGGACGTGTTCTTGGTCTTCGAAAAATTGTCCACATTTTTCTTATTCTGCATCCCTGATGGGCTGAGCACAGCCCAAGAAAACTTCAGAGCCAGAGCAAGGAAATTTGAGCCCTGTAGAAGTGCAGTCTTGCACACAGTAAGGCACAGTACTCATCCATGCATGCATATTCAGTGCTAATATACAAATGTAAGTCAATGGTGCTTCTGGAAGCTGGAAGCAGTGGAAGAGCAGAGAACTGCCTGCCAGTGACTCCAGTAAATACTTTATGGTGCCACAGTTCAGGAAGAAAAAAACACGAACAACCCTTTTATGAGCACAAAACCACATTAACATATTGTAGCTGAACAGTTTATGTATCAGCATTCACAAACTCACAGCAGTTACGTGGATAATGGAAACCAGATGAAAGTATTATAATACTTTTTCATGCCCAGGCTGGTAATTGTCCTCTCACTTTTGGGGAAATAATGCTTTTTAACACGTCAGAGAGCTGAAAATGAAATGTTTTCAAGATTAAAGGGGACAGATTCCTGGGTGAATTAGAAATGTTTGTGTGATTTTTTTCAATCTCTAACTCCCTCCCCAGCCTTCTCCCCAAATACCTCCTGTTCATTTCAAATCCAGAAGGATTTCTTTTTTCCTGCTGGCTGCTGGAGGACTGCTAGGGGCTACCTAGATCAACTCAAATCACGACTGTCACCAGCAATAGATTAGATCAGCTGTGGCTTTGTTTAGGTGAGTTTAGAGATGATTTGTGGCTTTGCTGGTAACTACCAGATGTCTCTGTGCTGTGCTGGGGATGGGTTCCCACAGAGGTGGGCTTGCTTCTTATACATATGGAAAGCAGTACATTCTTGTGGGTTTTGCCATGCCTGCTCAGTATGGCTCAGTACAATGTTAACAGTGCTTATGTACACACCAGCAAAGAAACCATCAATCAAGACACCTCACCTATTATAGTGTAAAGCTATAGGACACTGATGATATTTGTATTAGTGGTTCCACCATGCCTGAGAGCAGTACTCTCTAGAATTATCTAAGGATGTTACTAGAGCCTAGTGAATTTTGATCCTGTCCAGAAGCTGTAACAAATCAGTTTGCTGAGCCAGCATCACCTCATGAGTATGCATCAAGGCCCATTGTAATTTCTGTCAAAATTAGAGGAGTCAAACTGTTGTTACAGGAAAATAAGCCAAAATGTGTGCTGAAATGTGGGCTGCATGTGCAAAGAGAAACCGAGCTTTGTCATTGTGCTCAGCAGGTTCAGGTAGTGATAAAGTGGGATCGCTCTGGCATTTCAGAATTGCTGCATGTGTCATAGCACGGCCCTCAAAATGTCAGAGCCCCGAGGAAGTGATCGACCGGTTCCTTAGCAGGTGCAAATCCCCAGAGCTGCCCTGGGTGCACTGATTTGCACCATGTGGAGATGTTGGCACAGAGTTAGGCCACAAAGGAAATAATTTTTATTGGAACTAAGCTTATTCAATTTTAAATAAGACCTCTGTGTTTGCAATACTTACATATTTGCTTATCTTTGCTTTTAAAAGGATATGTTTATGTAGAGAAAGGTTGGACTTTGGTATGTCCCTTTGCACAAAACAGCACAAGCCCCTACATGGCTGTGTGTGATTATTACATTAACACATCTCTATGGTTACACCACAGAAACCTTTAAGTGTGAATGCATTTTTTTCCCTTAAGTACCAAGATGTTCCTGATGGAAAAAAAAATGACCTCTTCTTGGCTCCTGAGATAGAGTCAGGGATGTGATTAATGCTGACTGTATTCCACTGTTTTTCCCTGAAGACTAGCTATTAATATTTTCCAGTGATGTATGTCCTTTCACTTAACCACAAATGGGTGGTCAGCAAGGTATCTAAGACCACATTTTGTCTTAAGAAATCACTTTCACTGTATCATAACCCCTCACAGGGCCTTTGACTTAATACCCGGGGACTGTCTCTTCCAAGAATTCATTAATGGACACCTCATCCTGTCTTACTTTTTCCCAGTTCTCTGCCATTTAAAGCAGATCCAACAGCCTGCTTTGAAATGGAGGGTATTTCCAGATTTAGTAGATTACCTTGTTAACTCACAGTGGAAAGCTACTGAAAAGCCTTACACATCAGTTGCTATATGCTCTTTGATGTACAGCCTTGCAAAGTCTGCTTGATTTGGCTTTAGTTTTGGTTCTATTAGTTGTATCATTAGGCTGGCCTAACAAATTAGCTGACACTTTCAGAAGGATCCACCTATCATTTTGTTTGAAGTGAGCATATTAAAAGAGAGGAAAGGTATCTGAGGTCCAAAGCTGTGCTTTATTACATGAATGTGCACAACTAAATAAAACAAACAAACAACAACAAACCTGCAACAAATTAAACCACAACAGGAACAAAAGTACAGTAGGACAAGCCGGGATGCAGATGGCTGAGACTCTAAATAAAAGGCTTGAAAGTGAAGCTGCTTGCTAGAAAGGTGCTCGTTCTTCTCTCCTGTCTACCTATTTTCAGTTGCTTCTTGAGATCTACGAATTCCTTATGGTCCTCTGTAGATTCCTAAGAAAAAACCCTTTCTTCTATAACTCTGATTTAGACTTTGATTCCTGCTACAGGTAGACCTGATTATCCCCCCAGACAGATCATCTGCACTGAGGCGCTGCCCACTCTGAGCCTAGGGTTTCTGCTGTGCCGCATTGTTGCTGGGATGGAGCAGTGCCTCCCTTTTCTTGCTTCTCCAGGAGTCTCACCTCACCTGACAGCTCCCTTTATGCTGCTGCCCACTGTTGCAGACTCCTTAGCAAAATATCTTGTCCTTAATCTGGGAACCATCCTGCTCAGCGCTGTAGAATCATGCAAGCATGTTCTTTTGGTAAGAAGAGCCTCATCTGTCACTAAAAGCTTTGGGTTTCTTAGAACTTACCTTTGCTCTCTCCCCGCTAATGTTCATTGTAACAACTTTGATTTCTTTTTAAATTAGATTGCAAGCTGCACAGGAGTAGGGAAACCTGCAGCTGAGTGAACCCTGCACATCAAGAAGCTGCTCTGCCAGCCATCCTGGAGATGTCCTCGCAAGAGATCAGGGCCGTAAGGGGATGATGGAGTCAGCTGTGACGTAGGTTTTGAGTGCAAATGGTCACAGAGGAATGGGACCTGTGGTGTTGGCACAAACAGGCTTGTGGTTTCACAAGTTTGACAGAGGATTTTCTGTCTCAGCTGTCACTCTTTACATTTAAGCAATTTTATGACTCCAGAACTTGTTAACAATTTCTCCAGATGCAGTGTCACATCATTTTCTCTGGGTACAGATCTCCTCTGTTTCCTTTCTGCCCAGTAACTCCTCATTCTATGACCTGGTGCCAGCAAGTAAGGTGTCCAGTTAGTTTCAGTTTTCCAATATGTATTCTTTAAAAATGATTTTTGTAATTCACATAGTCATGTGAATGCGAATGCTCAGCACTGCAATGATTGCGATCTCTTGTCTAATCTAACAGATTTGAATCAAGAACATGTTCCTCTATGAATCAGTGTCTAGTCCTTTAATAATGTCCAGAACACCCCAGTTCAGTACTTTAAAATCATTGGCAAGACTATGTTTGTTGTTTCCTCCATTCAAGCAGGGGATAGTGTGTAAAAAACAGCGAGCATGACACTGGTGTCTGGGTGTCCTGGCTGCATTAGGGCTTCAAGGAAATATCACAACCAAAACCGTGAAGTATCAGAGGCATGGTCATGTATATTTTTCCCCTTTAAGAGATTTTTTTTTTTGCTTTGAAAAACCAGGACACAACTATTGTACATGCCTGTTCTAAAACTGGCTCTTCACCTCTCTGTGAGTGACCATTTTGACAGAAAAGACAGTATTTCTGCCTTTGAATAATTTTGGTAAAAGAAAGGGTAAATAGTGACCTCCTTTCTAAAGTGCTAACAGCAAGTGGTGTATCTCACTCAGAAAACTTTCTTGAAAATGCCTGTCCCCCAAAGATATATAATGTTCCTGTTGCCAGGAGGCTATTGATATCTTCATGGGGAGGACTTAACAAGTTGAAACACAGTGGTCAGCTTCCCAGAGAAATGCCAAAGAAGGGTAGGTGTCAGGAAGAAACTACAGTAACATGGGAGGCAGATACAGAAAACTAGCAATGTATGAGTCCAGACAAGTCAATTCCTGCTACAATTTACTATCCTAAAACTGCATTAAAATAAACGTTAGCTGAAAACCTGAAATACTTTTAGAATAAATAAATGAGTTTAGTTAGATTTTTGGAAGAGCTGCATCATTTAAGGGATATGATCTGAGTAGGTGAGACCCAAAATCTTGCTTAGTTGTGGATTGCAGGACTTGGGACTCAGGAAAATTATCTAATTATTTTGTATTTATTTTTGTCCATTTTTTTTTCCTTGCAGTGTCTGTAAGCTCCAATTGCATGGTAGTTTACAAGAGCCAGGAAAGTGAAGGCAGTTATTGCAAGTAAGTTCTCCTAGACCCTATTTTGATACAAATTTATATGATATGGTAATTGTATAAATCACACAGCTCACTCGCCTATGTGAAATGGTGAAAAAGATATAAGATTTCTTTTGAACTTAGTTCACTTTAGATGGTATAAATGTAATGAGTTATAAATATTGGAGATGAGGATATTTTTCCTAAATAATTGCCAGATCATGAGATTGATTTCAAAGGGTGTTTCCCTACTAAAATCAGTAATTCTGCCTAATAAGTGACTCGTGGCTTGATGCACCACCACTGTGTACCTGAGATGCCTTTAATCAGGCAACAGGCTTCAAATCAGAGACCGCCTCAAGAAGCAACAATGATATATGTATTTTCATGTTCAAACAAGCCTAAATTTAGGAGTTTCATCCATATTATATTTTAGGGTTATTTACAAGCTACAGCTTCAGCAGCTTAAGTTGCAGTGGTTGAATTTAGGCCATTGAAGTCTGCTGCTTGTAATTTTGAACTGGTATATTAAGAGCTTTCTGGTCTGTTTTACCTGTAAAGACACAGAAGAGCTGATTTAACCTCTAATGGCAAAAGCAAGACAGAGAGTTGTACTCCTTCTGTTGCTTTCAAAATCAATAATGTCAGCTACTGCATCAGAAAAAATGTGGGTCCTTAAATTTAGATGTCTAGAGTACAGTTTAGCTATTCCTGCCTGTCTGACTGATTATTTGCAATACTTTGCAATGTGAGCACCCATAACTGATGCACACTTCCTAATGTAGCTGATGTTAGAGACCCTGTGCTCCCTATGTTACTAATCCTTTATTAGCTTTTTTGGATAGTACTTGGTGTCATTTAAGCAGGCAAGGATGTATGTAGAATCATAGAATAGTTTGGGTTGGAAAGGACCTTAAGATCACCTAGTTCCAACCCCCCCTCCATGGCCATGGACACCTCACACTAAACCATGCCACCCAAGGCTCTGTCCATCCTGGCCTTGGACACTGCCAGCAAGGGAGCATTCACAACTTCCCTGGGCAACACATCCAGTGCCTCACCACACTCACAGTAAAGAATTTCTTCCTCATATCCAATCTAAACTTCCCCTCTTTAAATTTGAACCCATTACCCCTTGTCCTCCCACTACAGTCCCTCATGAAGAGTCCCTCCCCAGCAGCCCTATAGGCCCCCTTCAGATACTGGAAGGCTGCTCTGAGGTCTCCCCACAGCCTTCTCTTCTCCAGGCTCAACAGCCCCAACTTTCTCATCCTATCTTCATACAGGAGGTGCTCCAGTCCCCTGATCATCCTTGTGGCCCTCCTCTGCACTTGTTCCAACAGTTCCGTGTCATTTTGATGTTGAGGACATCAGAACTGCACACAGTACTCCAAGTGAGGTCTCACAAGGGCTGAGTAGAGGGGCAGGATCACCTCCCTCGACCTGCTGGTCACACTCCTTTTGATGCAGCCTAGGATACCGTTGGCTTTCTGGGCTGCAAGCGTGCACTGCCGGCTCATGTTCATCTTCTCATCAATCAACACCCCCAAGTCCTTCTCTGCAGGGCTGCTCTGAATCTCTTCTCTGCCCAACCTGGAGCTGTGCCTCGGATTGCTCCCACCCAGGTGTAGGACCTTGCCCTTGGCATGGTTAAACTTCATCAGGTTGGCATCAGCCCACCTCACAAGCGTGTCAAGGTTCCTCTGGATGGCATTCCTTCCCTCCAGCATATCAACTGAACCACACAGCTTGGTGTCATTGCAAACTTGCTGAGGGCGCACTCAATCCCACTGTCCATGTCACCGACAAAGATGTTGAACAAGATCGGTCCCAAATGTAAGACCACATATATATGTAAGACCACATAAAATAGATTTGAACAAGGTTTGTATAAAAATGCACATCTTTTTGGGTTGTTGAGTAACATTTTATGTCTCATAATGAAGAAGACAAGCTATGTTACCCTTTAGGAAAAACAGATGGTCATTGTAGGGTGTGGGGAGAACAAACACAGAGGAATGGGTTGTTTACAGTGCGGATTTTTAGCAAACATGAAGATGAGGATGAAGGTGAAAAAACATAAGTGCTTACAAGGACATATGGTCACACATGTCATATTATTATCCAGACAAATTCTTTCATGTTCATTCAGAGAGTCTTTTAAACACCCAACCTGGACTTCCAAACCAAGATGCATGGAGAGATGGCAGTATATGTCTTCAGTATCTTTAGGCACTGAATTATACTTCAAGAAGCATAAACTACCCAAAGTCTCATCTTCAGAATAAACCTTTTCTGGGGAAGGAGTTGCAGAGGTATCTACAGGGCTATTCTGTGATGATAGTGGGTGATGGCTGACTTGTCAGGAAAAGAGGAAGGATGAGTCACCAGGAAGTGTCTTGAGGCATCACTCACTAGATGAAACATGGACAGCTTGGGAATCCCTGTTCAGAGGCTGAAGCCTACCATGTAATCATTAGGAAAATCCTATTAATATGTATCTCTAATGATAGCTTGATTCTTAACTCATGGAAGTGTAAAGATTTTTAGATCTCAAGCCACTATCTCCAACAGAAGCAGGGCTTCCTTGTTCTGCTTGCTCATAGCAGTGGTGATGTCAGGCTGGGTCACTGCTGAGGAAAGAAATCTCGCAGGGAGTTCAAACCTGGTGCAGGCATAATCCTAATGGCTACAAGGTATGTTGCAGGATACATGAAATAGGGCTCATTTCTCCTACTCACTCAAGTGTTAATTCTCTTCAAGGAGAAATAAAGAATAGGACCTACGTGAACAAGGGAATACAAGTTGAAATGGGGTTGACCCACTTTCTTTCTTTTCTTATGTGGCACCTCCTAAATCATGCCACAAAAGATGGATTATACTTTCAGTCATGAGATAAACCTGTAAACTAGTTCTTGTCTGCAGCACTTGTGTATTATGGATCTTGTGTCTCCTGAAAGATGAATAATTACAGTCCCTGGGGAGATACTCTTTCAAAAATGCAGTCCTCATGGATTCTGCAGTATGGGATAGCTGTATGGGTAAAGATGATAAAACAAAGAGCCTTCTTGTCCCCAACAGGCATGAAAATGAAATGGGAAAAAAGAACAGCTCTGATTAGATTAATGAGTAGGACTTCCAATTTCTGGACAAATTTCTGTTTCCTTTGTTTTGATGAAATAAATAACATTTGATAAGGACAGCTAAGCATCAGCAAAGCAAACTGTGGCATTAACCAACTGCATACACCTTGATTTAAAGCAGGCTTGCCCCAGCCCAATGCTATATGGAAAGAATGGATCCTTCAAAATAAATTCCCTGGATTTTCTTTGCCTCTTTTCCTGTTTGGCAATCTGTCTTCACTGAAACTTTGGTGAATCAGATAACAAAATCTAATGAGCTGTGCATCGCAAATCTGTAACGTATGTCATGGATGAATTCTTCCCTATGTATGCGACATTTACCCTATATTTAGAATTTCAGGCATACTCATTATCCAAGTGCTACACAAAGAAGAATTTATAAGTTTTCTCTTTGAGCATATGCTTCAAATGTAACATACAGAGATGTTACGTAGGTTCTCTTTTCCGGGAGCCTTTTTGGAGTAAATATTTGAAGTGTGTACTGTAAAGAAAGTAGTGCATAAGATACAGCCATGGTTATGAAGCAAATGAGCTGTTCAGGTCAAGGTATATTTTGGGGTAGATGAAGAGTTCCTTGTCCCCACATATTTTTCTGCAGTAGCTTGCAGGCAAGGATCACTGAGTGATAATTCTCTCACTGCTCCTGTTCAGTGCCAGTGAACCTGGTAATCATTGTACTTGGTACACTTGTGCTCTTATTGCCACCTGGCAAGAGTAGTAACAGGAGTGCTTGTCACAGAGACCCAGCTACCCTCTCACCGAGAGATGTCATGCACCCAAAAGGGAGCAGAATATAGTCAAGCTTATATTGCCCTTTTCTGCCAACAACATTCGCTGTCATACTCCATTTTACAAAAAAATCTTTCTCAGCAGACATTGCTCCTTCAATGCATTGGCCTAGGATTGATCTGGGTAGAACAAAGAAGACAGGACTTAATAACTATGCAAGTCAGATTGACCCTTCCAAAAAGGTGACAACAGCCTGTGCATGGAAAGAAATCTTCACACATATGCAAGGAAAGCTTGCCATTTTGCCTCTGGCATTTGAGCTCAAAGTGGGAAAAGGACCAGAGATGTCTTCATCTACCTCATTAAGTGAATGCAGAGCTACTCTTCCAGGAGCAGGGTAGGGTGTTTGTCACTCTTCAGTTTAAATGATGTATTTCAAAGCCGCTGTTGTTAGCTAGCGACAATGCCTGAACCTTGAAAGGAGTTTCTGTGAAGAAAAAATTGAAAGAATAAAACATCTTCTAGCTCTAGGAAGACAAAAGAAGATCAGCATTTACAAAGATTAGAGTGCAGACACAACAGGATGCTATTCAGGACAAGTATTTAATTTTTTATTACTGCTTGTACTACTGCTACTGCCAGTACTTTTGTTATTGTTATTGTTATTATTATGAAGGCAAACACAAAAGGCCTGTGAATATGTTCCTCAATATACAGAATGACAGCGATTTTACAGAAATGGAAGAGAAAGAAGCAGTATGAAGTAAAGTCCCAGCATTTAAGCTTCATCAGTCCTTAGGCAATGACTCTGTGACCAATACAAAAAACCAAGATATATTGATTAGACATGAGAACATAAAAAAGCACACATCTGCTAAAGCTTCACATACAGGAACCAAATAAGGTCTTGTCCAATTTTTATCACATAATACAGTACAAAATTGCCTGGACTAGCATTAATAGACTATATTTGGTCTGATCATTGTACCCTTTTTATCTACACATAGCATTTAAAATTCATATCAATATCACCTGAAGTCAGAATCAATAACAAAACTCACAGTTTTCAGCTTGTCCTGGTGTAAGGACTAGATGTAAAAAAACCTAAACGTTTCCATTGTATCTCTCAGGACTCAGAATCCTGTTTTAAGACACTTAATCCCAATGTTATACCAAGTACCAGCATTGACTTGAGATGGTGATGGTCTTTCTCCCAGCATCTCTGGCCATGGTTCATTTCCTGGTGGTAGCTATCCCATATTGTTCTGGAAAATAGGATTTAACCATTCAGGATTTTGCTTGTTGCCATTGTGTCACACAGCAGTGTTCTGTCAAGCAGTTTGAAAAGGGCAATATCTTGCAGTGGAGGAAGAAAAAAACAACACGAAACACCAACAAACAATGAGAGAAGAAGATTAATTACCAACAGAAAAGAAGGGGGATTTGCACCACCTTTGAAATTCTGGAGCTTTTGGTTTGTTTCTTACAGTGAGCTATAATAGAAGACCAAGAATGGACAGATCATGACAACCTCACGGCCTGGAAAGATGCTGCACACTTGTTCTGGAAAAATCCATACCCAGATATGTCCAGCCTGCTGTAGTCCAAGTCAAGAGTGAAGACAATCTCCATCCCATTCTGCTTTCTATGGCCCCTCTGTGTTTCCAGGGTAGGGATCCCACAGCAGGGGCACCCCTCAGCTGTCTCCAGATGGAGGGAAAGGAGGAGAAATGTTGAGAATCGGTGGACTAGCCAGCAGTCTGATTATCTTGCATATGCTTGAGGGGCATTTCTGCTACAATGGGAGTGATAACATTTAAATGGAGAAAAACTGGCATGTGAAACAGCATACAGAAATCTTGTCCAGCTAACTCTACCTAAACGTGCCTGGGTTCATCAAGTCAACAGCAATACTCCCCAGCATTGGGGGTGTGAAGGCTAGAGCCTAGGGAAAAAGAGAAGATTTTGTGTGTTCCCTGTGAGGCGTGTGAGACAGGAGAAATGGCTTCAAAAATTCCTGTGGGCTGAGAAACTGTGTTCAGTTCTCACCATTATGGACGCTCTTCCAAGAGCTGAAATAACAAAAACTCTTAGCAGAGCTGTGGGAGGTATCCAGGGTGGCCATCAGAGAGGTGAGCAGCAGGAGGAATGAGGGAGCACATAATAGAAATAGGTCACTCCACCAGATCAGATTGGTCTAAATCAGGCCTTGCAACTTGTCAAAAATTAATAGTCTCAGACTGAGAGGGAAGATTACAGCACGATGAGAAAAGCAACCCACTAACCCCCTCCATGAGACTGGAATTCTTCAAGCTGAAGTTATATTTTAACAGCTAGGTATTGCTATTCTACCTTGTTAGAGTGAAGGTTTTCTTCCCTTTAGTAAGAATATTGCTTCTCAGCAATTTGATGCCTGTTTTCAATGGATTCAACTATGCAAACACGAGAAAGTGCACTACAGTTTTCCAAGATTTACTGGAGAGAAGTTCCTTCAAATATGTTCTTTGCATCTGCACTTGCCAACTGAGTCTTTGTAGGAGGCATAAAACCCCACAGTTTTTAAGGCTACCAGCTTTGCATGCACTTCCTTGTTATTAGTGGAAAAATTTGCCCTAAGGTTTATAATACTTGAGAAGAACTGTAACCACTCACAATTCATTGAATACTATTGCCCTTCCCTACATAGCATGGGTTGACAAAGTCATCAGGGAATAGGCCAGCGAAGGTGGTCCATTCCTCCATCGACCATGTCCAAAGGAAGGAGCTCGATTTGGTCCAGAAATACCCTCTGTATTCAGCAACATCTCAAGATCACAGTGTAGTGTCCCCAACACAAAATATGTCCTGTCCCAAGTATTCAGTCTCTAGATTTCACTTCTGGCTGTCTACCTTCCTTGATTAGTAGGATGCAATGAGGGTGTAGTGATTAGGCCTTGCAAGGGAGGCTTTGAGAGGTCACTTTTGTGGAAGGCTGGATGTCAGCCACAGAACTTCCAAGCCAGGCATGGTGCTTCTTCAGTCTCAGCTCACCACTTTAATTTTCAAGATATTCTTGCTTAAGGAAATAGGAAAGTGTGGAGTATCTACATGATCTTGTCTGCTTTATCCATATATAAAATATCATTTTGCCAGGTGTAACATGCCCTTCATTATAAGTGATTAATTGTTGCACAGAGTAATGGAAAGAGAGAAAAAAAAGAAAGAAAGATTACTTTAGCTAGACTGGTGAATTCAGGAATTTTCAGAGTGGGGACAAGAGTCCTGGACTCACAAAACTTGAATGTTCCCAGGAACACTCTGTGTTCTCACGTTTCTGTGCCCTGATGTTCAGAGAAGAATGTTCAGTTTTGTTTTGTTCTGTTCTTAACAAAATACTGGTTTCTATTCCTGATGTTGCTGCTGTTGAACTCCATCGTTCCCTGCAGGCGTTGCCTTCATCTCTGCAACAAACAAGCCTGCGTCCACCTGGGTTTGTGAGAACACCAGCTTCTGAACATATTTTACCAAAATCAGGTACTGACCTGTAGAAATAAAGGAGGATCTCACGTGTTACCTTTTTGCACATGGCCTTGCCTTGTCATGCTGCAATTTCTTGCCCTCGCTGCCCTCCCCTTTCCTTTCTGGTATGTAGGGTAGGGAGGTGCTTGTATAGTCTGTAATAGTTAAAAAGATAGCAGAGTTATTACATAGCGATAGAAGATTTTTAGGTACCAGGTAGTGCATATGTGCGTGTCTGTGTGCGTGTCTGTGTGCGCATGTGCACCCATCACCCTTGCCTACCAGATGAAATATACATGAGGGCCACTCAAGTGTTTATCAATTCTTTCCACTGGCTGAGCCTGCAAATATGCTCTTGTAGATTATTGGGTGGAGATGTGCGCTTTGGAGGTAAAGGGCATAAATATTTTCACTGCATTCTGCATGAATATGTTTATCCCATGTAGAGTTACACCAATTATTTTGCCATCTGAAATCACTCAGCTGAAGAGTTCTCCTATTTATCTTTGCTTCTAGTATAGGGAACAAATTTTCTTTCACTTTAGTTTGACACAGTCCACTAAAGGAAGAAGTTAAGGTGGTAAACATGGCACAAACCATGAACTCAGGTCTGCAGAAAGATGGGTAGGAAAACAATGAATAACACCACCCCAGGGAGTTACAGGGAGCATTAATTCATGTGCTCTTCTGCTGCCTGCTGCTGATCATATCCCCAGTGGAATTACTCCAGGTCACTGAAGAGGTGAGCCCTTATCACTTCCCCAGAGCATGTCAGTCACTTTGCATCTCCCTGCTCCAGCTGGGGCAAGTCAGGAAAGTCTTGGTAAGGATGTAACCATCAGGAGCACCAACCTGGTGGCAGCTGAGTTATTGCAGGAAAATGGAGTACAAATGAGTCAGGTAAAAGCCAAAGAGGAGCATCATTAAAAGGTGCATTGTTATGAACATTTTACAGCTAACGAGAGTGACGCTCCCTTGAGGGGAGCAGAATCCTGATCAAAATGCTGTCTTTCTTGCCTAGGATGGATTGGCAAGGAGGTATACTCTAGACAAATGTAGAGTCAAGATTAATAACAAAAGTACATTTAGCAATGTAACAGGGAGCATGCTCAAGATAATTTATGAGATCGAAGGAAGGAAGGGTATGTTCCATGGTAAATGTTTGTATAAAGGAAGAGCAGTTCTGCAAAACAGGCCTATATGAAAAATGAAAAATGAGGTGATTTTTACATTTCCATAGTTGAAGGGACTTGAAGGCACAACTCATTCCTTATTTTTCACAGTAACACCTTCCTACATTAACTCCTCACAAGAATTTGACTGTCCTCCTGAGAAGATCTCCTCTGATTTTATTCTTGGTTGCTTCCCTGGGAAGAGAGCCACTCACTCCTCAGTGCCATCAGCTTAATGTTTGACAGGTGTCAGCGATTAGGAGCCAAAAATAGCCCTATGACACTCCGCTTTTTCTCTTGGGCTGGTTGAAAGATGAACTGACATCAAGTCAGGGTACAAAATCATTCCCAGACCAGGGGGTTTAGAGCCAGAAGGTTTACATATTGGTAAAATTACTGATCACTACTTCACACTTCAGTGTCTGCTTTCCCTGTGAAGGCAGTAAGCTAATCTGGAACAGCCTGAGAAGTAAGAGCTGATCTTGGATTCAGGTTTCCTTGGAATAAGCTTACTGGCTTTCTCTCAGTGGCTCTGGAGTACTTTGTCCACCTTCGCTATGGCACAGAACAGCCTTGGGTGTGCTTCTGCTGGTCATCCTCATTCAGCCCTGCAGCTTTGAGTGGGGAAGACTGAAAAAATTTGCCTAGCCTGCTTGCTAACACCTGTCCTGCTACACAGGAGGAGCAGAGAATATGTAGTTCCCCACCCAGGCTTTTCATGGCTGTGTCAGCAACTTCCTACATCTTCGGGTCTAGCCCTCAAGCTTTGATAGTCCAATTCTCAGACAGTGGAGGTGGCTGACCCTGAGCCCCACAGCCTGCTAATGCAGATGGCTAGACAGCTATGAGTTGTACAAAACTTTGCCCTCTCCCTGCTGTGGGCTGTAGGAGATGGGAACGAACTGGTGTCACCTGCAGACACCCATACAAAAATTCAGCTATACATAAACCCTACTTTATAAAAAGGTTGTCCCTGACCTTAACTACTCGTCTGGCCTCCCTCCACACCCATGGAAAGACAAATGCAATTTGTCTAATTCTGAAATATGGGCTTAAGATAAATCAACCTTTGCAGCTATTTCTCCCCCATAACTGTCTCCTGATACCTGTTGGAAGGACAACACAGCAGGGCACAAGCAAATCAGAAGATTCCTGGAATGCATAGATGATAACTTCCTTCTCCAAGTCATAGAGGAGCCAACAAGGAGAGGTACTATGTTGGACATTCTTCTCACCAACAAGGAGGGGCTGGTGGGGAATGTGAAGCTCGAGGGTAGCCTTGACTGCAGTGACCGTGCTTAGTGCAGCAAGAAGGGCACACAGCAAAATTACTACCCTGGACTTCAGGATTGCAGAATTTGGCCTCTTCTGGTTCTCCTTGGTAGAGTACCATGGGATAATGTGAAGATGATCAGAGGGATCTTCAGAGGAGGAGAGGAGAACCTTTCCTATGAATACAAGCAGAGATAGCTGGGGTGGTTTAGCCCAGAGAACAGAAGGCTAAGGGAGACCTCATAGCAGCCTTCCAGTACCTAACGTTTGTCTATAGGAAAGCTGGAGAGGGACTTTTTACAAGAACATGTAGTGACAAGACAAGGGAAAGTGGCTTAAAGCTGAAAGAGGGTAGACTGAGATCAGATGTAAGGAAGAAATTCTTCACTATGAGGGTGGTGAGACACTGGCACAGATTGCCTAGAGAAATTGTGGCTGCCCCATCCCTGGCAGTGTTCAAAGCCGGGTTTGTTGCGGCTTTGATAAACTTGGTGTGGTGGAAGGTGTCGCTGCCCATGCAGGGGGGTTGAAATTGTATTGTCTTTAAGGTGCCTTCCAACCTAAAATATTCAATGAGTCCGTAATTCTGAGGCCATAGGGGGCATAATGCTTTGAAGAGACCTCAGGCCAACGTTAGATGAGGTAAATCCCACTTCAAAAATGCAGGGTCACACAGGGAGGCAGTGATGTAGCTGGAAATAGGAACCAACTCTAATGGCTTTCAAGTGGGGGTCACTGAACCACCTTGTGGAGGATTCAGGGCTGCTTTGTAAGTCTCTAGGTTACGTGACAGGGTGGCAGTGGAGATTATGTAGATGTTTTAATTTTATAACAGGGCTATTAGAGAACTAGCTGGAAGGCTGCATAGTGTCTCCAGATTAGCAATTGGCATGGCAGGGGTCATGACAAGACAGTCAGAGCTGGGAGCATGCTATTTCCAGAGTCCAGCTGCAGTTTTCTTTTGCCAAGGCCAGGAGTCAAAAGATCCCAAGGATACTGGACATTAAAAAGTGAGTTCCTTGAAAGAGTATCACAGAGCTGTCAGGGAGCTGTTTGTAGGGAAGAGACAGGCAGATAGACAAACTCCCACCAGGGGCCTGAAGAAGTGGAGCCTGCCTCTATACTACAAAGAGGTCAGAGGAGCAGCTAACCCCGGAACTGTGACAAATCCTATGTCTCAATCTCTCTTACACACTGGCTTTCCCATTTCTCTAATCCTCTTTGTCACCTGTCCCCAGGCCCCTGCTATTTTTACCATATCTCTTTTTTGGATTTGAAATGACCAGATTGGAACAAAGGCCTTCAATTTATATAATGGCACAAAAATAATACAAAAAAAAATCTCCCCCATCGAGTCTGAGACAATGAACAGCATAAAGTAGCAGAGGTTTTCAGTGAGCCACCTGGGCCTTTTTTCAAAGTGGTTATAGTTAATGCAGAACCCAGTAATGTATACATGTAGTTCAAATGGTTTCTTTCAGTGTGCTTTACCTTACATTTGTTATCTGCCTTCTCAATGTCAACTCTTCTCATTGTTTTTCTGAGGAGGTACCAGTGCAGCAGCAGATGTTTTCAACAGGATATAAAGAAATGGCCATTTTGAGAGTAACAAGGCAGAGGCCAAGAGAAACGGACACATCAGAGTCTTAGGGAAGCACTAGGTGCAGATTATGTAGGAAAGTTTAAAGATATTTACGTTTCATGATGTTGGCTTTTTCCTGTGTTCACCGCCCTCTCCTGTTCCCACTCCTGGCAGGCTCACTGTGACTGAGGCACAATAGTGTGCAGAAGGAGTGGCAATACCTCTGCCAAGGCTTCCGGCTTTATCAGACAGGTGGTATCTACTTCAATTCCTTGGTTCCCAGTCCTAGAAGCTCTCAATTCCTCAGTTCCCAGTCCTGCAAGGTCTCTAAGGGGTTGAGAATGGCAGCTGTCAGAAGGTGCCTTCAACCCTAGCCAAGGATGGCTGTGGGAACATCAGGGCAACACAGCCGCAACAAGTCACACACTGCTCTTGAAGTCAGCAGGGCAATGGGAGAGATCTTTCTGCAGCCACCTTGTGGATGTGTCTGGTGGTTTTCCTTCCACCTGAGCCTGATCCTGTCTCCACTGGGAATGGGAAGACTCTAATTTTCCCTTTTTTATCTCATCTCACCTCCTTTCTTGCCAGTGATGCCACTGTTTGAGGCTGGTGTGCCTGTGCTCATAATGCATGGAGAGCTTGCTCCTCTCTAGCAGCAGGGCTTTCTCCAAATATGACAACAGTGGAGAGGTCAAGCATGAGTGCAGGCAGTACAGAAGTTTGTCTGCCAAGGATTCTCGAGAAGCATTTGGCTCCTGAACATCTCACTTCTGAACCAGACATTGGAAAGCAACAGTAAGATGGACATATTCTTTTCCAATGTCTTTCTTCCTTGTCCCAGCCTCAGCCCCCTTTCTTTGTTTCTAGATAACTTTTCAAGCCCTTGCTCTTCTATCTAGTGATGTCAGAAAAAAGAGAAAATGTGTAATATGCAGAAAAAATGAAACTATTGACATTGCTGCTGATTTCAGCAGTGACTCATCTGCAGCCTCGCACTATGAGAGCTTAGCTTTTATTGCTCATTATAAAACAATATCTTCTAATGGGGGGGGGTGCTGTGCTCTGTGCTGCCAATAAGAAGACATTTAGCTGGAAAATTGTGAGTGTAATTTATAGGCAAGCATGCCCACATGCACGCACACACAGGTAATGATGGTGTTAGCTGTCTGACAAATTGCGGGGCCTTGCACATTTGACCTCCTCCCCTGCCCTGTGTGCAGTATCGCATCTCCCAAGGGGTTCATCCTGACATCCCACCTCAGAGCAGCTTCCAGCTGCTGCCATTTTGGATATCCTATTTGTTTCTTTTCAAAGATCTTCCCTGCTCTCCCCCCTGGGGTTACTCTGTCTTGGCTGCCGTTGCACGCAGGGCTCAGTCTTGCACCAAGCCTTGGCTGAGGATCGAATACCTTCTAATTTTTCTGACTGGAAATGTGAACTTAGTATTGGTGGTGGGAAGGGGAGCTTCAAAGCATTGTGCTGAGATATTGAGCCTTTAGCCCTGAGTATTCTCTGTACAGTGGACCTCAAAGCTGAGAGCTTTCCTATGTGCAACAAAGGTATTCTGGACAACTTCTGAATCACTTTGTGTTGTTTAAATGTAACCTTTCCTTCTGAGTTGTGTACAGTTCAGCTTAAAGTAAATAAGGTTTGAGAAGTACAGACATCTCAAAATGGTCCCAAAAATTTTTTTAAGACTCTTTAAGCATTGCCAAAATAGTTTTGCTGTAAAATATGCAGTGTTTGTTCTCTGATTCAGTGCATCTTTATCTTCTCCTGCGTTTTAGTACAAGTTAAGGACTTACCTGCTGAATAGTAATAGATTAAACAGTTGCTGAATACAGCCCGTACAAAATACATGATGTTGCACTACAATGGGGTTTTCTTCATCCATTAGGGCTGAAAGGACACATTTGCTGGTGGCTTTGGCTCTTCCAATTAAAGACGGCATCTCGTGTTCAGCTGGGTAAACAACTTCATATCACACTATCTGATGTCCTTATGCTCTTTTTTAGTCTGTTTGTTTATTTGGACCTTTTTACCGTAGCATTCAGGCAAAATACTTAATCAGATATGCTTGTATCATAGAATGGTAGTAAATGACCTCAAATTACAGTATATTTTCAAAATTTCTGATGTAAAGATACATCCCTAGAGCATGTTAGTAGGAGTCAACTTCTGACATATATTCTAGTTAGTATATTGTGATTTTAGTTGCTAAACTTTGATACATATCAGTGTTAGCCCTGCTTGTCTCCCTCAGGCTGTTAGGTTTTGATTCTGATTATTTTCAGGCTTTCTTTTACTCCCTCCAACTTCCCTTATCTCTGTTTGGTTCAAGAAGAGTTGCTTCCCATTTTCCTCCACCTGAGAAGCAAAGGCTTCCCTTTGCTCTTCTTAACCTGCACATTGCAATTACCGTCAGCATCGAAAAGTCAGCAAATGGCAATTTAAACAGTTGCTTTTCAGCAGAAATAAATGCTGGATCCTCTTGAGCAGGCAGGGCAGGCGTGAGCCTGTCAGTCAGGAACTCCCATGCTTGGCAGGGTGATTTACCTGTCTGATGTTCCTGCTCGTTCTCCATCACAAAATAAAAACACTTCACTTGTCAAACATCTTCCTTTTTTAGGGCTGCGTCTCACACGTCCATTTGAAACTCAGCTGCGCCTCTAGCAGTCAATATGACAGCTCAGATAGACTCTATCCTAAAGAGATTTTGCAGTAGCCCATTGAAGTATCTAAAAAGTCTGGAGCCTGCACAATGGAAAGCGGTTTTTACTGCATTATTTTTCTCAACAGAATTAACTCTTGGCAGAAACAGAACAAGGCTTTTAGGACTTTTGAGTTCTTTAAAACGGGGTGTGTGGGGGGATGAAAAGCAAACTGACAGATCCTCTAGATATTGAAAAGTCCAGGCTACCATTTAAGCTCTCCTTCCAATGAAAATCAGCTAATCCAGAGCTGTACGTATAGCAGATCTGTTCACCCAGGAGAGGGGTGGGTTGCTCCTCAGTGACTCTAATTTTGGGATGACTCTTCAGACCATATTGCTTGACTTGCTCCTGACTACAGTTGCCAGCATTTTTCCTTAGCTTGGCTCTGAACCTGATAGCCAAGCTGGTTGTATGGTCAGGATGGTCAGCCCAGGATCCTGCCCCCAGTTTTGTGCCTCAGTGGTTTTTCTCATCCGTGCTTTAGAGCAACAAGGAGGGAAGTGAAGACGGACTTGCTCAGCTTTATTATTCTTGCCAGAATGTCACAACATTATGTTCATAATGTCAGAACATTATTCCTGTTCTTTCTAATTCAGGCTCAGAAGACTTTGCACACCATGGGACACAGAACCCTCACCCACCCTACTCAGTTATCTCAGTGGGATGAATATCTAGTGCTTCAAGGTGAGCTCCCAGTCTGGGGATAAACAGTTTATTAAGAGGATTTCTTTCCAACCCTTGGAGGTGCCAATGATTGACTTCTGCTCTGAAGCCTCAGAACTTTTACTAGCACCAGGAGGATTTTGGGGAAACATGGACCATGGGGCCAGCTCTGTGAGACTAGAGGCTGCCCAGCTTGGATACATCTGGAGCTACAAGGACAGGATCCCAGCCAAGAAGCTTGCAGAATATTGATTATGAATCTGTGAACTTGTCTCTGTTGGCATCAGGAAGGATATAGAGTGACCAGACTGCAATATGGTCATAGTTTCTAGCAAACTCTATCCTCTTCCCTAGCAGGTTTGGACTTCTGTCATCCCTTACACTATGCAGATCCTCCCAGTGCTCCTTTCCTGCAGCTGCCCCAGCTGCAGCCCTCAGTGAGAAGCCTGTTTTTCTCCGGAACCTGGAAACTATTTTAAGGCCTGAGAATTCTGCCACGCAAATGAAGGTAGTGTTACACATCTCTTGTTCTGAAAAATCGCTACCATTCAATTAATCAGCCAGTTATTCATCTCACAGTGTAATTGTAGCCTTTATGCCACTCATCATTTCTAGGTACAATTGAATGAACTGATCTCATACTTAAGAATTTGCCAACAGTAGAACTGGGAGAAATTATTTTGACAAAGATTCTCTAACATGGGATTTACAACCCTTGTTTTTTTTTCCTATGTCCTGAAGTGAGGGGACAACCCTAGTAATTTAAACATCAGTGTTTCTCCTCCCGCAGTTGGGAAACTGAAGAACAAGGTAGATTAAGTTATTTTCCTGTGTTCACCTGCGGACAGTTGCCCAACTGAATTCGATTCCAGAGCTCAATCCACCAGCTCACACCCCAGGCAATATCATCCACAATGGAGTGTCCTGATGTACATAAACTGGGATGCAAAAAAGGAGCACAAAACTGATTTCAGGAGATGTCAAAATGCTCCTCAAGCTCAAGACTGACAGCAGCAGAGTAACAGGATAAGCTAATGCAAGAGCAAAGTACTGATACATCAGAAGAGTGAACAGGCCACTGACAATATGAAGCCACCTCTTTCTTTGGCCAAATGATGCACCAATTAGTGGTTGGTTAATATTTAATATAACATATGTTTTAGTATTGATGTGTCAGGACAAAAGGCATCGCTATTTTGACAAGTGATTGAACTTTCAGCACCAGAGAGGAAAGGAGACTTTTTTTTCCAAAGCAAACAAAGGGATTGGCACAGTATTGCCTAAAAATTTAATTTCCTATCTTTTCCAATTATATTAAAAGCAAATCAAACGACTCTTATATTGGCTGAATATCTTAGTATATGATTACTCAATTGAAAGCTTTTGCATTACAGCAGCTTAACAAATTATCACCCATCTGGTAAGCCATCATATCTGTAGCCCCATGTGTGCCCTTAGCCATCCTTATACCATGAGTTAAAGCACATCAGCATCAGTGGGCTGGCCTGTCCCTCAGAGGTGCTAATGCCATTTGTTTGGAAGTGGAACAGCACCCTTTGGCCAGGTGGTAGGAGCACACAGCCATCTGCTGAGCTTCTGAAACATGTGGCAATAAGGACTGGGAGCTATTGTCAAATCTCCACCTTCTGCAAGACAGATCCTGTGGGGTAAGGAAATGACAGGAGCTGCAGTCGCAAAGGTTTCTGAGATCTGACCCAGTAGTACCCCTGGCAGACATCTACAGTCTCTCCCACATGTCCAAGGCTGATAAATTACACCAAAGGCAAATAATAATGGCCAGCTGCTTGGTTCATTGGACAACAAGTACCATTCTTACCAATTTGAATGACTTAATTGTTTTGAGAAGGCCCTCAATTTGCAAACTGTACCTTCAGTTAGCCTGTGTGGATGGTGCCTGATGAGATTGATTACTGGCATTAATAAGAACGGGCAGTGCCTTGGTGTTCTTGTAGCATGCACTTTCAGACTAAATAGCAAATATCAGAGTATGTCATGACATGAGCAGACAGTGGCATTGAAGACATTGATCTGAGCTACATGTCTCTCCCAGAACTGTGCATTTTTTGCTGTAGACACAATTAAATGTGTCAAATGGCTGCTAAAATGTAAATGTTAGCAGTCAAGGTCACCTTCCAAGGGATACCAAACTCTGTGCCCCAGGCAGGCCCCATTAGTGGCAGTGCTGGCAGTGTTCCTATCACCTTCTCCTCCCCCAGTTCTTTGCTCCATGCTGAGAAATATTCCAGAGGCAAAAGTCTTTTCCATCTGATGCTAAAAAGCTGTTCCCTCCTCCCAGCCAGCAGAGGCTCAAGTTTAATAAAAATCCTCATTAGTTGTCATCTAAATATGCAGGAAGTCCATGCCAAGGATTGCAGCTGAGTTAGGGAAAGCCAAAGCAGGTTCTAATTAAAGATGAGGCCAGACCAAAGCCTTGGGTCAGAAGCCTATACCTTGTGGAAATTTGGATCCAAGCTCTGAATGCTATTGACCAGGATAGTCTCTCCACTCAGAGCCCTGAGTACTACCTGGCAGTGCAATTGCAAACCCCTCAGAGAGATCCTTTGATTCGGTCACCCTTCAGTGTACCATGGTGGAGATTCTCTGGCTGCTTCCCTTTAATTAAGGGATGGGAAGCTTTAATTAATACAACATGACAGTGAAAATATAATCAGTGTCATGGCCCCTGTTGTTTGCTCGCATGTTAATTTTGCATTTTCCATGCTTGTTTTTTTTTAACAAGCTAGTTTTTTAATTTTGTGCAGTTATCCTTGAAGCCAGTAGCTGCAGCGATGAAGTGTTCCAAAAGGAGCCTGGGGGAACAGGGTGTTAATAAGTGCGGGGTTTGGAGCCCGAGGAACCACAGAGGTGCCTGGGAATTATATAAGGCAAACAAGGCAGGTGGGGTTCTGTGTTAACATGATCATTAGGGAAGGGCTGAAAATCAATGATGTATTCCTGTCTCTATGTTTCATGTACTGAGACATGTGGGATCAAGACGACACAGTTTTCTCTTATTAGTTTCCAGTGTTTTAGCCCCAGCAAAAGTGAGTTTTAAAAAAATTCTCAATCCCGCAGCAAAGATAGACTGTCATATGATGGTGAAGTCTAGAACACAAAAGAGAAATTCTGGATCTGAAACTATGTGGCCAACTACACTCACCCGCTCTTGTAACTTAAAATGCACCAAGTTCACAAAACACAGGCTCATGTTAGCGCTTTGCTATTGACAGAGAGGCCTCAGCTGGAAGGTGAGTATAAATATGGGCTTTATGGTCACTGAGAATACTGGCATTCTCCTGGCAGTCCCTGACTGGGACAGCTTGGTTGTCCTAACCAAATATAAATATCTACATCTGAACTACACACCTCCATTTCCTTTAGGGTTAATGGTCTGGAATAGACATTTCATCTTCCCCTAAAGGCTCCAGAGACAAATCAGATCCCTTAAGCTGTAAGAAGTACATGCTAGAGTTAAAAGTTGGTTATCTAAATGGCATCTGTGTTACACAGTGAAAAAGTAGTTCAAAAAACCTTACAAAGTTCCAGTGGCCTTAAAGATTCTGTCTCTTTTATTCCTCACAAAGCAATATTTTCTATTACTCGCCAGGCAACTCATGACCATAGAATGAAGAGTGGGTTATAGCTGATGTGACCTCAGCCAGAGTTGCAGCTCCTGACCTGCCAAGTCTGTAGATCCAGACAGTGTTTGCCTGAAACACCATTACAAGATCCGATCAACCACATGCACGCAGAGTTGTTATATACTTGCAGCAAAAATCATTGTGGCTATTGCTAAAGGCAATTATGTGATGTTGATAACAGACTAGAACTCAAAAAACCTTCAGGCAGTAGCTGAGAGAAGAACTCAGAGCTGATGAGCATTAGTATTCCCTTCAGTTGTGTAAGACCCCTGTGAAGATTTACATAATTAATCTGCAGCAACAAAACACTTATAACGCAATTTAATAACCTGGGTGATAGACAGGTCATGTTAAATACCATCTTGCTTCCTGGTTTTAAAAGCCATTGTTTCCCAGATCTTAGCTTAGAAGTGAATAGCTTGTATTAGCTTGAAGACAGCACCGCAAGTTTGCAGATGATTAATGGCCAAGTGCTCGACACTAACTGAGGATCTGTGAGGGTCCAAGTCCTTGACCTGCCACAGGCTTCACACATGGCTGAGGAGAGAAAGTGGCTTTGGGCACAGTCCAACATTACTAATATCCTAGTTGCTGATATCCCAGGAACTGATATCTTATACCCAGGTTGCAGGTTCAGTCACATTCATAAAGTCACGAAGTCACAGGATGGTCTGGGTTGAAAGGGATCTTAAAGATCACCCAGTTCCAACCCCCCTAACATGGGCAGGGACACCTTCCCCTAGACCAGGTTGCTTAAAACCCAGTCCAGCCTGGCCTTGAACACTGCCACGGATGGGGCATCCACAGCTTCTCTGGGCACTCTGTGCCAGCACCTCAGCCCCCTCACAGGGAAGAATTTTTTTCATAATAAATAATCTAAATCCATCTTCTTTCAGTTTGAAGCCATTCTCCCTTGTCCCACTCCCATGTAGAAAGTCCATCTCCAAATTTCTGGTAGACCCTCTTTAGGTATTGAAAGGCCACTATGAGGTCTTCCTACTTGTTGGGCTTTGCTCAAAAGTACATGTGCAGAGGTATTATGTGGCTTGTAGTTTTCCACAGGGTTGTGGGGTTTTTTTGTTGGTTGGTTTGATTTTTTTTTTAAAGACATCTCTTTGAAATATTTTTTTGTTGTTAGATCTTACTGTGTCACTATCATCTGCTGAAGAAGCGCTAACTTCTTGTGAGAGGAAGGAAGGAAGGAGGAAATGAAAAGCTGGAGAGGAACTTGGTGATCATGAAGAACATGCTCGCAGTGTAACTATTAGGAAGGCTTTTACAGCTGTCCTGTACAAGGTAAAGGAAAGATTTCAAGGAAAATAATAATGTGGGTTTTTATACCTGTTTGGGGAGATGTCTGGAACTCCAAGACGTGTCATGGAGAGCAAGGTATGAAAGGACAATGGACTTGTTTGTGATTCAAAAGGGGCAGCAGAGACTAGAATCATGGATAAACAGGGAACAGAAATCACCTTTTAAGTGCTAGAAAGATGACAGCACAGGGACAAGCAAGGTCTTTACACAAAAGATAAAGGGCAGCCAGTGAAGGGCTTCACCATTAGAGCTGACATGGGCAGAGGGACAGGTTACAAAAATGATCTTTGCAGTGGTGTTCTAGAGAAATAATGGCAAGGCAAAACAGTGTTCATGCTAAAAAAAAAGATGATGCAAGAATTGTGACCCAAGATAATGAGCTCCTCTTTCAGATTTTACTTGTGCAACTGGATATTTTACTTTCATTTAAAAAACAGGTGAGATTTTAAGCTGGGGCTGGAGATGAGAAGCCAAAGAGAAGCTCACACCTGGATTGTGAGCTTGGTGCAAGGTAACAGCATTACCCAATTTCTTAAGAAAGAGTGAGTAGAAAAGGCTGGGCTTCGATACAGAGAGCTCTGTTGCAGCCTGGTATTACTTGCTGACATCCCCAAATTGCTAACCAAACAGATATTTTAGTTTGGACAGGAAGAGACCTTTCCTGGTGCAGAGAGCAGATCCATTAGTTGAGGAAAGGGTCAGCCAGAGAGTAGAAAATCCAGAGTTAGAGGACTGCAAGAAAGAGGGGTGGCAGATACATCCAAGTAAAGAGAATGAGCAGATCTGGTCATGATGCAAGTGGCTGGAGATCCTGAAGGGCTGCGGCTGCCCTGGGGCAGAGATGTGCCAGTGATGCCTGACACCAGCTGGGTTGGAAGTAAAGCCAAAGAAGCAGGTTGGAGGTCAGGATGGTTTCTTGAGATATGAACTACTGCTTTTGAGCAAGGACCCCCAAAAAATCAAGGTGACATGGACTGTATGCTAAGGCAGAAGATATGGAGCAAGCCATGGAAATTCCACTTTAACTTACTATCTATCTATTACAGGGAAGAATATACTTACTCTTTAACTCTCATAACTTTGTACTGTTCACTTCTTAGGTGTGTGCAAGCTAAGCTTCCCATTGTTGTGACTCAAGAAGTCTCTTATCTTGAAACAATCACTATTTAAGAAGGCTAGGAGATAAAACCTATTTATAGTAGTGCCCTTTTCCACCAGGCTGTACAATCGAGGTTTTCAAGGGAAAAAAAGGTGGCTGGGCTTCTGCGAGTCAAAGCTCATTTGGTCTTCTTACCTGAGGAACCCTCCAGGGTGCATACTGCAAGAATGCTTGTATGTCTTTGTATCCTACACTACCTTGGCATCTGTGTATCAGTGCAGATTTGGAAGAGAGGATTTTCACCCTATAAGAGCTTGTTTCTTGGCACCAGGCTGACTATTGTAAAATGCTCTTGGGAATAGGTTTTAGTGCAGTCATTTGAGACTCTAGCGACTGAAGAGGATGGGGGAAAAAAAAAAAAGAAAAGAAATAAATCAAATAGGGATCTCGATAAATAGAATTCCAGATCTTGCATAATATCATTCAATGGCAACAGCAGGTGTTTGACAGCACTGTGAACTTCCTCAGAATGGGATCCTGCCAACATGGCTGTGATTCAGTGCAATGATTCAATGACTGCAGGACGGTATCCTGCCAACCAGCCTTCCAGCAGAAAACTGTTCACCCCACTGCAAACACTGCCAGTCCATTAGCATTTCAGATTTAGTCTATCTGCACGTCACTAGAAGGCATGCATCCCCTTCAGGTAATGGAAGAAGGAAGGGAGGGTCAAAATTTCTCTTTTCTCCCAGGGAATAAAAGGCAAAATTATTAGTTGCAATGTTATTTCAGAGGAGGAGCATGGGATGTGATTTCTTTAAAGCTTAGAGTTTAAAAAAAAAAAAAAAAAGGCTTGGTTTTATTCTTCAGCCCTGCTTTTCCTTCCACCTCCAACCAGGAGCCTTGTTATAATAAGACAAGAGAGTCTCATCAGCTTTCACTTCTGCCCTCTAAACTGTGCAGAAATACTAGCAACATCCTGAGATAAGCAAAGAAATTCAAGGAGCTGCCATTAGCAGTCCCGGTTACAGATATTCTTCCAGCTGCTACCCTGCAACTGGGCAACCAACTATGCCCTCCCCATCATCCTGCAGCATAGACATACAAGTATAAGCCCATAGCAGGAACACTCCCAACTGCGTGGCTTCTGGAGACATTTGGCATGAGTACAGAGGAAGACAAGCCCCACTCAGCCATCACCCTCCAGCCATGCAGCCCACTACCCTGTGGCTGAGCCACATGAAATGAAACCTCCTTCCAGTAAACATGCAATTAGGGGTGCAACACGATGAAGGCAAGCATAGTTTAGCTCAGCTCTCCTTTTACTCCATTTTTCACTTGTGTAGCAGAAGGAAAACAGATACTGGAGGTGAGAAGCAATTCACAGTGCTGCTACTGTAATCTTTGTTACAGCACAATGTTCTCATCCTTGCCCAGCTCTTTTAAACCTGCTGTAATATGAATAATGATATACTCCACTTACAGAGACTTTGTTAAATACTTTGCCTTTATCACGGGTGCTACATAACCTTCTAGGATCAAAAAGGACTCTTTGAGAGGTGATTAGAGCAGGAGGAAAGGCTTTAGTGATATAAGCGCCACATTTGCAATAATTAGGCTCCCTGGAGAGATAGGTTCATATCCTAGCAGGGTTGACTCAGCCCTTCATCCCTCTAAGGTAGATTAAATGGGTTTTCTGTAGTAGGGTCTTTTGGACAAGACCTTAAAAAACACACAGACACCCCAGTTTCCTCTTTTTACTGAATTTCACAAATTTATAAACCAGAGACACAGGACATTTCACATAAACCCAGCTGTTTGCCCAAGCACTACTTGCCAAAACCTGTCTTCACTGCTGTAGTGACCATGCAGCTCTCTTATGCACCAGACTCCTTCAAAGAGAGGCTCTTTGGTAGTGAAACATGTAGTGTAGCGAGACCTATGGTCTGAGATAAAGCAATGCAGTTTGAATGTATCCTATTACTAAACACAACTATCAGCCTCTAGTTCTTAGCTTACTCTCTAAAAATGAGTATTTTCTACTGCACATTGATATTCCCTCACTTGAGGGTGACTTACCCCGTCATGAGTCAAACCAGAATATGGGCTTATGTAGCACCCTAGGTTAAAGGGGAGTTGATCCATTTTTTGTCTTTAAAAATGTACCTACAGAAAAGCATTCCTAAGATGATTCCTGTTTCAGGGGGCATAAGGGGATGCACGTCTGTTCCTCACATCTATTTGGTCTGCTTAGGAAGCCAAGCTTGGCAAGCAATTCTAGAAGAATGCTCAGATCAAGTGTCTGGGAGATCCCTTCGGAAAAAGGAAATAGAGGATGAATCATAGAATCATAGAACTATAGAACTGTTTAGGTTGGAAAAGACCTTTAAGATCATCAAGTCCAACCGTTAACCTTACACTGCCAAGTTCACCATTAAACCATGTCCTTAAATGCCATACTGGCACATCTTTCAAATACCTCTAGGGATTGTGACTTCCCTGGGCAGCCTGTTCCAGTGCTTGATAATCCTTTCAGTGAAGACATTTTTCCTAATATCCAGTCTAAACCTCCCTTGGTGCAACTTGAGGCCATTCTCTCTTGTCCTATCACTTGTTACTTAGAGAAGAGATCAACACCCACCATGCTACAGCTTCCTTTCAGGTAGTTGCAGACAGAGATAAGATCTCTCCTGAGTCTCCTTTTCTCCAGGCTAAACACCCTCAGTTTCCTCAGCTGCTCCTCTTCACGCTTGTGATCCAGGCCCCTCGCCAGCTTCGTGCCCCTTCTTTGGACGTGCTCCAGCACCTCAATGTCTTTGTTGCAGTGAGGGCCCAAAACTGAATGCAGTATTTGAGGTGTGACCTCACCCAGTGCCAAGTACCAGGGGGCAATCGCCTTCCTAGTCCTGCTGGCAACAAGGAAGGATGCTGTTGAATGTTCTGTAGAGCCTTCCTACTCTCCAGCAGATCAAAGCTCCTACCCAGCTTGGTGTCCCTTGCAAACTTAACGAGGGTGCACTCGATCCCCTCGTCCAGATCACTGATAAAGATACTAAGCAGAGCTGGCCCCAGTACTGAGCCCTGGGGAGTACCTCTGGTGACTGACCACCAACTGGAGTTAACTCCATCCACCACCTCTTTGGGCCTGGCCATTCTGCCGGGTTTTTTCTCAGCCAATAACACACCCATCCAAGCCATGAGCAGCCAGCTTCTCCAGGAGAAAGCTCTAGGAAATGGTGTCAAAGCCTTGGTTGACAACTTCCACAGCCTTTCCTTCATCCAACTAAGCAGGTCACCTTGTCATAGAAGGCAATCAGGTTGTTCAAGCAGGACCTGCCTTTCATGAATTCATGCTGACTGGGCCAGATCACCTGGTTATCATGTATGTGCCATGTGATAGCACTCAGGATGATCTACTCCAGAGCATTCCCTGGCACTGAGGACAGACTGACAGGCCTGTAGTTTCCCAGATCCTTCTTCCATCCCTTCTTGTAGACGGGCATCACGTTTGCTAACCTCCAGTCAACTGGGGCCTCCCTGGTTAGCTGAGAATCCTGATAAATGCTGGGAAGTGCCTTGGTAAGGCACAGCCTGATGCCCCACACCTGGGTAGCAGCGTGTACTCACCAGAGGTCTGTCCAGGCAGCTGTGTCGCTTGTGGTGGGTGCAGAGCTTGGAGAGGCTACGGCCCCTGCACCAGTCTCCGCTGCCCCTTGAGGTTCTCCCAGTTCGGTAACCCCCTGAGTACTGCAATAGAGCATTCCACTGCGGATTGTGGTAGCACCAGAGGCACTATTCTCATCAGCTGATGAAAAGGCCATTTCAACCTTGTTTCTTAGGGCTTTCCTTTGATTTCCTTGGCTGCAGATAGAAAATGATGTGAGACAACACAGAAAACAACCACACAGAAGTGGGAAAAATGTGAGGGAGAGGAACTGACTGGGCCGAAGACATAGAAACGGCCAAAAAAAAATATCATTAAATCTGAATAATAGGGAGCATTGCATTTATTTCTCTTTGATTTTGTTTTCTAGTGGAGGAGTGCAGTGGAGAGGGAGGTTATGCTGGGTGGTGGGCTCTCCTGAGATTCTGTCCTCTTGCTTTTCTCCATGACCTGGAGATGCAAAGACCATAGACCAGGCTGGCATTTTATTTGCCCAACACAAGTGTTGTATACATAACTCTTCTCCAACAAAGGTAGCAGTCAATACTGGGAAAAAGGAGGAGAGAAATGCAAGTATGACTGAATAGCAGTCGAGTACAGCTAGCTAATTGCAGCTTCATGTAATCGCCTTCATAGCTGTTATCATAACTGTATATATTTCCAGCTCAATTCGTCTATCTTTTCCGGCCTCCTGTCTTTGCAGCTGCCTCCTCTTCTCTCCTTCCTGATGGCTGCAAATCTCTGCTGATCACCCATTTTCATGCTGTGTTTTGTCTATCTCTTTGTGTTCATCCCTGTACCAGCTTCTTGGCTGCATGTGGCAGTTTCTTATTTCCTGCATGTTGTGAGAGACTTCAGTATGAGCTACTTGTTTCAGTTAGCATGTGTGACCTTTTCCCTTATTTTGTTTTCCTGTGTGATTTAATTTTACACATGTTTACACTAAGGACTAGTTTTGCAAACTATAGTGGTCAGTATGGATGTGCAATTGCTCTCTGAGGCAGCAAGAATTAAGACAATTACTTATTTATCAAATTTCTTTTTGTGTGAATGTATCCATCTACTGCATGAATTATTCATGCAAGCTCATCTTGGAAAAAACATTCCCTCCTCCTGGGAAGGATTTGAGCTCTTTGGGGAATTCCCCCAAATTCTCGTGTTTTTTTCTTTAATTGAACCCCACCATGTAAGAAGAGCTCTCTCTACAATATTGATTGCAGAAAAACATGCAGACCTGTCACTCTCTCTTTTCCCAAGGCAAAACTCTCCTATTGTCCTTTTCTGCGGGGGTATAATCTCCGCAAAGGCAGACTTCAAACAGTTAAGCTTGTTCCCATTGAATTGGGACTATATATAGTGCTCCACTTAAACATTCACATTTAGCAGGTTTCAAGCTTCAGTGATAAACTAGCAACGTTTTTCCTTCATGACAACTGTTTGACAGCTTTTGAAAATGGATAAAAAATGGAAAATTACCCTACAGAGGAAACATCCCCTTCTCTTCATAACTCAGGATGAGACATGGCATGAATGGAATAACACTCTTATTACATTCTGGGCACTGAACATAAAATGCATTGCCTCCCTCTATTCCACTTGATTTGATAATCTAGTACAATTTAGGACCATAATAAATTAAATTGTTCAGAAACTTGGTTCACTGCCTAAACTCTGCAAGGCTGTGCGTTTAATGATGCCTTCCTTTCTTTCAGTGTTTTATCTTCGGGATAAATAATTCAGCCTAATAAACCCTGTGATCTGTGAGGTTAATTGACACCCACAGTAATTCCCAGCTTGTGCACAGCACCCATATTTGTCTGTCTTTCACAGAGTCCTGTAGCATCACCTAATCTCTGCAGCTCACTAGTCAGGTTGCCTGCATTGCCAGAAGCTCTAATCATTGCAAACACCAGTTCTGCTCCTCTACAGGCAAGGGCCTAAGGTCTGAGCTCATTCCTTCTCCCCCAAGTGGTTATCTCTCTGGTCAATTTCTGGGAAAACCCTGGAGCAATTGACACTAGACTGAAATGAAAAAAACTGAAATCAGTGACAAAAGTGGAATGAAAAAATTATGTTGAAGATCCACAAATCTATTATCTGGGGGATTTATTCATAGGTGATGTGTCCAGCTGTACAGCGGGATGAATAAGTTCTTATTAATTATTAAATCGCTCAGATGGTCCTCCTCCCCAAACCTGATGTTTACTGAAAACAAGTAATTGAATAAGATTTGGCCAGTTCCACTCCCTGTTTTCTAGTATTATATAACAGATATCTCCACCAGCCCACTCCTTCTCTCTCTCTCTGCTTTCAGGCTAGCACACAGTTTATTAGATATCAATAAAACATAAGAATTACCTCTGGTACAACAATAGCACCTCTTTGCAACCTTCATCCTGCTTAGCTCCCAGGAATAGCGTGCTAATGAGGGTGTTAGGCATTTTGGACAGATGCTGGAGTGTTATGCTGGACTGATAACTGCGTCTCTTGGATCAAACACTGCGCTGAGATGACTCATGCCTTTTAGTAATTTATAAGAGCAGTCTTCCTTGAAATCCCCATGTAAATACTATCGTCCTGTTCTCTGTGAGTGACTACAGCCTTGAAGTTAACAAAAGTAATGGGTACTGTGTGTAGAATAATGAGTCTCCAGCATATTCCTTTTTATCTCCTAGATGATATATTAGAATTTTGGGTTGTTTTCCTTTGTTTTAAATATGTATTTTTATCCAGAGGCTGTAGGAACACAAGGGTCACCTAGTCTGTGGAGAACCACAGGACAGTGCACAGAAGAACACAAAAAGGCTGAGCCTTAGTTTCATAAAGTGGGAGGCTGGAACTGCATTGCAAGCCTGATGGTTTGGATACATGTAATTCTTAAACTTAAAATCAGGGTTCATTTATTGCATGCATTATAGTTTGCTTTACAGGATAGTGACTAAACATGGCAGTGTCCTATTCACGCCTGTCAGGAATGACCTGCTGAGGGTAACAAGGCTTTTAAAAGTCAGATGGATCTCTGTACACTTCTTTTTTCATTTTGACTGAAGAGATGCTTCCAAGTAAGTGATTCTAACTTCTCAGCTTGTATTGATCTTTTATATCCCTGTGGCTACTCTGTGCAAACAAGGGTATTCATGCACTGGCATACCTAGATAAAAATTACCAGATATCCCGTTGTAATTTCTAAAGACAGTAGGCAAATCCGAGGGTGAAGACAGGGTTCACGTCTTTCCTCAGTGTCATAGAGTGCTTTGGCTGAGCACAAAAGCAGATGCCCAAATTGTCTAAACAAAGCCACTTTCACAGCCTATTTCAAGCATCTGCCACCTTTGCTTGTAGATCAACAGGCTTTGCTATCCCCAGTGTGACACCCCCAGTCAAGCCCAGAGTCCTCCTGCAAAGGCTAGGATAACCCACCAGTCTTGTCTTTCTCCACTGACTCTAAAGGGAAGGCAAATGAGAAGCTCAAACCATACGCCAGATCTTTAGGTAAAAAATAGGTGAGAGGATTGTCCGAACCAGAACTGGAATGGAACCAGTTGTTCTGTGAGCAGTGATCAATTAGCAAGGTGCTGATAGGAAGCTCAGATGTAAAATCTAAAATTCCCACGTCCCATTGCTCTCATTAATATCACACACTGTGATAAATATGTATGTGCTGCCAGTAGTTTTCCAAGGTAAACAGGAATCTCTTTTCCCTCATGTCTTGTAAGACAGCTATTTCAGGCACATCCCCTTCCCTAAGACACTACAGGCAACTCTCTGACTACAGACTTGACACCAAAGAGGCTTCACTCTTCCACAGCCTGTGCTTGGTGCTTCTGTAGACAACTTCAAGATCCAGCTTGATTTTATTAATTTTTTATCATGTGCTGAGTGGAAGTGGGGCTGGCATCAGCCCCAGATGTCGAGCTGTTAAAGGACTGAAGTAGGTCAGGAAGGACTGACCCACAGCAAAGGGAAAGAGAACAAAACTGGTGCTCAAGGCAGTCTTAGACCTCCCTCTATTCAACAGCATCTCTGCTGGGTTTGCTTATCTTCTGCAAATTAGCTATGTGCTGGAGTACATATTTCCAGGAACTGGCTGGTCATGACAGGATAACTATCCCAGCATGTGCTTGGCAATTTAAGGCAGAAGCTCTAATAATGTCACTAGGCTGAATAGCAACTCGCTGTGTAGGTACAGCCTTGCTCTATGGTAAATCACAGCTACTCAGATGAAGCTGGCTGCAGTTTGTTGACAGATAAAGTAGTTCATGTCTGTAAGTGCGATTTGCACAAGAAAAGGTATTTCCCTATATAAAAGGTCCACTCACTTTAAAGATACTGTCCTGACCAAAACCACAGTTAGATAATTATCAGTATCTCAAAGTGGTTTTTGAGGGGGTAATATTATTAGCCTGTCTCTTGGAAATATTGCTAAAACCTCCACTTTGGGAAACCTTTTCTGCCATATGTGATTACAATCCACTCTCTTATGCTTACCACCCCTCCTGTTCCTCTCCAAACATCCACAACAACCAAACCTCTGCAAAGAAGGCCCTTGCTCAGACAGCACTTTGAAACAACGTCTGAAGGTTTCACTGTCCCTGTTGATCTTATAAGGGTGGTGCCCTGGTGTTAGAGGGGGACAATGTACTGAGTAAAAGCACCCCAGGACTGAGGAGGTAACCGGCAGTGGCACATATTCTTATGTTACATATCTATCTGACATGTTTGTATGTCAAAGCTGCCATGACTTGTGAAAAGCAGCGTATTATTCCCTTTGAAAGTGCATTTGCCTGTCATCAGGACACATATACTGTTCAAGATTTCAAAGTTACTGGAGGTCCCACAATTCCCAGTTTTTTTCAGAATTTAAAGTAAGCTTCCTAGAACTTACAATAAATAATCAGACAGTTAAAGGGGTGGGGGGGAGGGAGGGAAACCAGCTGGAAACTGTTTTCCAAGCATTCAAACTCATTCTATTATTTTATGTAGACAAGCTAGCAGGAATCCAGTGGAGGACTATAATGATGGTCAGGGGTTGCAGCACACAATGTACAAGGAGAGTCTGATAGAGCTGGTTTGCCTAGTCCAGAAAAGAAAAAGAACGGGGAGGCCTTACCACAGTGAGGGAAATTATTACATGATTAAAGGAAAAATATTTTCTTCATAAGAATGGCAAAGGCCAGGAACAGCCTGCCCGGAGAAGTTGTGAGTCCCCATCCTTAAGATGCAGCTAAACTTTTGGTCACAAATTTGTTCCGACTTCACAAAACTGGTGCCTGAGCAACCTGCTCTAGCTTTGATATTGGTCTGTAAGGGGTTTGGACTAGAGGATATACAAAGGTCCCTTCCAATCTACAACACCCTGCAATTCTATAAGGGGCCTGACCTTACTCAGCTAATCAGTCCTTTGATAAGAAAAAAGCAAGTTTTCAAGAAATGCAGATCAAACAGCCTAAGGCCACTGGACCAGCTCAGGGAAAGGTGCTCTGGCTGCAGGAAGTAGCATGTGCCAAAGCGCAGGGTAGCTATGCGAGAAGTGGGTTAACAAATTGATAAAATGAGAGTCTGTGCTGCAGTGGGTGCTGAGGCAATGCAGGAAGGGAGTAGGGATAATGTGCCAGTGCATGTATTGTGATGCATGTATTTGCTTGGGCTTGCTTTGAAAAGAATTCCGTTCCTAAAGAAAACAATGAGGGGTTTTATGTTTTGGATGACTGAAGCCTAGATGCTGTTCCACAGCATGATAGCAACATCCTTCCTCAGAAAGACATCATCAGTCCCAAGTGGCTATTTCTGCTTTTGTAGCAAGAGAGAAAATGGTGAGAGAAAGAGAAAATGAAGTGCCTCTGACAAGAAAACAACGTGCCAGAAACAACTCCTTTAAAAATACAGAAAGGCAACAGGACAGAATTCCATTCATTCTCCACCTCTTTTGTGGGTTTTTTTACCAATTAAATATTTTACCTTCAATTTATTCCTTTTTCCTCTTGAAATATTGCGCTTTACAGTAAGAAATCATAGAACTGTAGAGGTTAGAGATGCAAGAAGCCTATTAGATCATCCGCTCCACAGCTCTTTGCCAGAAGAGAATTGCTCCCTCTGGTACATTTTCTAGTGTTTTGTCCAGCCATGTTGTAAAAATCTGAGTGACCAGGCTTCCACCAGCTCCCCAGCAGCTTTTCTACAGCTGGATGCATCTTGAAAGATTTTCCTGCTAGTCAGCCTGTGGTTTCACATTGCTAATGTCACCCCATTTAGCACTTCTGTGTCTATGTAGCAGTCTAAATTGTTTCCCCCACTTTTGCATTTGCTTCTTCAACTCTGTATCTGCTTAGCATGGAGTCAGAAAGCAGGGCTGAAAGGACCTTTACTGTTCATACACAGAGAGCTTTTAAATCTGCTTTGTGGAATAACCTGCCTAGATTCCTTATAATTTTTAGTGGTTTCCACCCCGCTTGTTCCAATTGTCCATGAACAGCAACTCCCCCAACTGAGTGTATTATTCCAGGTACATTTGCATTAAAATGTAGAAAATAGATCTCTATTACCTTTGATTCAAATACCAAGGGAACAGCACCCTAAAATTCCATAAGCATTTTTGCAGCCAAACTTTAATATGCAGTTATGTTCAGTTGGTCACCCACTCTCATTGCGAAGTGCTTCAGTATTCCTGCTAGCAGTTTGCCACCGACTACAAGTGTTTTAGAGGATTTTGCCTCAGGTATGTTTTTATGCTTACAAGTGGGATCTGATCTTGTTATTTTCTCTAGCAATGCCCCCAGTCTCAGTAGGTTATTTTGTGCAATTTTCATGTCCTGATTTACCTTTCAGTTCCTCCCAAGCCAGGGTTATCTGTGAGAGCCCTTTGTGTGCAGCTCACATTTCCTACAGATTATTAATAAGGATACTAAATCACAACATTTCTGACACCAACAATGGGTTGGTTTTTTTTTTACTATAGGACTCTGGTGTGTTGCCTAATGCTTTCTCCCTTCCTTATGGATCTTTTGCTTTCCAGTTCAGATTGTCCTTTCTCCTGGGACCATGATGTTGCCCTTTGCACCTGTATTTTATTTTACCCAATATCTTTTTTTGAGAGGATTTTTGGACTGTCATGTTTTCTAGGAGTATTTACAGCTGTATTTTAGCAAGACAGAATTAGAAGCAATCTTCTGGATCACTGAATCCAGATCTCCGTTATTTCAAACAGCTGTGCCATGAAATCCCTTTAAAATATTAATTGAGCTCCCATTTGACGAAACTGTAAAATCAATTAAGATTTCTGCTCCTGCTTTGCCTACAAGAATGCCATTCTCCAGTTATTGTGGTTCAGTGGTTAAAATCTTTCTTCAGAATTCCAGCCTGAATTTGCTCATGGCCAGCTTTTACCACTTGTCCAGGTGCCAATGTAGTCCTTGAGCTTTGTTAGCTGTTTTTTCTCTTTTGCTTCCCCTTTCCCTCTTTCAGTATGTTTATGGATGGCAATCAGATCCCATCTCATCTTTTGCTTTCTGAGCTTACACATGCCAAACTGTTCCATAAACTGGCAGACAAAGGGCAGTGTAAAACCAGCTGGATTAGCTATTAGCAAACTATCTTGGGCCTAGGGTTTTGCATGGGCTGATTTATGCCTCTTCCTTGCAGGATAATCTCTTTAGAAAAGCACCATATTTTCATAACTGTGAGTATCTGAGTTTATGGTTCATTACAGCATAAACATATCTTCCTTTAGACTTCACTTACATAGCTGTTTCCATTGCCTGGATCATCCTAACACCCCTTCCTTTGCTTGGTCCAGTTTTAAGCCTTCTGGAACATGAATAATTACAGTTGCGTGCAAAAGTCCAGATGAAGTCCCCATAACAGGGTTTGTACTGTGCTATTAATGTTTTCAGGTACCATGAATGGAAATAGCTCAGCTGACCTATCTTGTGGTAATTACCTGTGGTAACAACATAGCTATAGTTAAATGAGCCCTCCCAGCTCCCTCTTCTTTCTCATTTCCAATTAGGGAGATTAAACTCACAGCTGTTTGTTGGTTTTTTTTTTCTAAGTGATAAACCCCACATTTTCCACTATCAAACCTCTTCTTGCTCTGTTCATCTAGCCTATGAGTTAATATAGCCCTTCTGTCAACCCACTCCTTTGGAAGGCTGCCACACTCCTCACTCCTAGGGTGATGCCTCCCAGCTTCCCTTTTGTTGTTCTTGAGTTACTGCATTTCCTGTTTTCCTCATTTCCTGGGTTCAGCAGTAGCAGTCATTCTTCTCCTTATTAGCTGGTGCAGTGCTGTGATTTTGACTTTCGGCCTGGGAACTGCGCTGATAACACCGATGTTTTTAGTTGCTGCTCAGTAATGTTTACTCTGGTCAAGGACTTTCTGAGTCTCATGCTCTGCCAGGGAGGAGGGGAAGCCGGGAGGAAGCAGAGACAGGACACCTGACCCAAACTGACCAAAGAGGTATTCCATACCACAGCAAGTCATGCCCACTATATAAACTGGGGGCAGTTACCCAGAAGGGTCAGATCACTGCTTGGGTCAGGCTGGGTATTGGTTGGCAGGTGGTGAGCGGTTGCATTCTCTTCCCTCGTTATTTCCCTTATCATTATTATTACTCGTGGCAGCAGCAGTGGTTTGTGTTATACCTCAGTTACTGGACTGTTCTTATTTCAGCCTGTGGGAGTTACATTCTTTCAATTCTCCTTCCTATCCCTCCAGGAGTGGGGGGGAGGGAGGGGGTGAGGAAGGGGGAGAGGGAGAGAGAGACTGCGTGGCTGACTGAGCTTAAACCACGACACCCCAGTGCTTGTATTATTCTGAAGTCAAATGCCTTTGTATAGCTCTACTTCATGGCCAACTCAAATTCAGACAGCTTCTTTAACTACAGATCCTAGAATTCCTTTGTAGCTACAAGTCCACAGGTCATAAGCAACAATATCTTGGGTCTACTTAGGGCAACTTTTTGGTCTTGTGCGTACATTTTCTGAACTTTTGCAGGTTTTTGACTCCTAAAACTTCCATTGACCCCATCTACACAGCTATCATGTCAGAGGCTGGTAGTCTCAACATGTTACAGTGTCACTTCCCTATTGTAGTATATGCTCAAAGAGCATTATTGCCCTATTATAGAATAGTACAATCTCTCATAGAATACGTGTGGGTTTTAAAGAAATCGTTTGATTATTTGACGCAACCAGGTATTTTTGTGTCCTTCCCCTATCTTTTGTGGCTTTTAGTGAAGCTTTTAAAAGGTATGTCTGTAAAAGAAATTCTTTTGTAAGGAAGATTAAGTTTTGTTTATAAAAAGGTGCTGTTTCTCCTTAAAAGTATGGAATTGGGCCAGTTATGTTACTTATTGGGTAAACATTGTTGTAAAACAAGGAAAATGTTAATTCTGATAAATAGTTCATAGTTTTTACCCCTTTTAGTAGCTGGGCAGGAAAATGGTAGTGGTACCATTTTCTATTATATAAGCATGCTGATATTGCCAAATTTCAGTCTGAATGGCAAAAGTAGTTCTGACATCAGCCTACCCTGTTTTGACATTTTTGAAATTAAACACCAGGTTTTCTTGTTCTGAAAGCATTGTCTTCCTTTGAATTGTTTAATTTCATATTCTATTTTATATTGCAACAACTTTCCTGAGAAATAAAATCAAACTGAAGCATCATTGCTGAAATGTATTTTGAGCAACGTAAAATGAATCTTCAAAAAGTTTTCTTAAAGAATTTTGAAGCTTAAGGGTTTCATGTATAACCATGGTGAAAACTGACATCAATACCTTGGAAATTTTCATTAATCAGAATTTCTATTCTCTGCATAATTCGATCTTAACACAAAAATGCTCAATAACTCAGCACAACCCATCATAGCAAGTCCTGGCGTGGTTTCTTACTGAAGACCTAAAGAAATAAGGAATGATATTGAAGATTTTTCTGCCTGTCTGTCTAAGCAGATGAAGCTTTTTGCCCTAGGATTAGTATAGATTATGCATCCACACAACCCATTCTGAGGGTGGTTTTCTGAAGGAGCTGAGATGTTTCTTTTCCTAGGATGAGCTGTCAACATGTTCATCCATAATAACCTCAATAACAAGCACAGAAAGAAGAATGAGTAGAAGTGGTCTGATGTCAGGAATACATGTTTTACAGCCTAATTCTAGGCTGTGGTTCCATCCCCCATATTTTGCAAGAAGGTTGCCTTAGTCTTCACTTCCACCTATAGCTCATAAATTCATACATCAGCTTCTAGAAACCAAAGTTTTGGATTCCCAGCCCCCAGGTGTTTCCATCAAGAGACTATTTGCTGAAGGCCTTGATGATGGAAAGAAATTTAATGCACAACCAATGCAAGAGGTCCTTGAAAGGGTTTTTAAATGCTGTTGTAGCACATAACAACTGGGAAGGTTTCAAAACAGAAAACAAATACAGTGGGACTTAAGTAGCCAATTCTTTTGAGTTTCCACCTTTTTCTTGCCTCAAAAAGAAGAGAGATTAAAGGCAAACACGTAGCTCTCTTTTAAACAAAAGCTGTGAGGAAAAGCTTTTCAAGCGTCTTTATTCCCTTTTCTCTTTTGCACGTTTTGTCTCTGTGTCCTCTTGTGTCACAAAAAAGAGACTCTGGTCCCTTCATCTTTTATTCTATTTGACGTTGACTTAAAGTTACCATGGAATAATTTGATCATCCTCGTTTAACAATGATATCTTTAAACATTAAAACCCTAGTATTACTGTTACTAGGATTTTTTTACATGAGAACAGATTCTTCTCTCTGTACGTCAGGATGTCCACCCTTATGGACTAGTGGGTACCCATAAGGAGAACCGTGAGCTGGAGGTGTCATTTTATTTCACCATTCTCCTCCTGGGACATCAGTGTCTATTGCTATGGTCAAGAGCAAACCAAGGAAAACTCCATCATCTTTCTCTTCCTCTGATTCCCCTTCTGCCCTTTTGCTTCTTTATGCTGGGCTCATGGACCTGCCTAGATGTTCCCATTCCTCAAGTCCTTTTTTTAACTCTTGGTAACCAAGGAGAGAGATTAGGCAAGAGAACTGGATGAAATCTGAGCTTTGCCTTTCTCCCCCTTTTCTCTGCTGGACAGATATTCTTCTCAGACAGACATATGCTTGGAGTAATGGGGACCATAGTTCAGGTGATTTGTAAATGTCTTGCAGTGACAAATTTGACTTATATCTCAAGTTTCTCTTGTTCTTCCACTCACCCAGCTGCGCTGTGCCTACAGACTACCATGACCTCCTAAGACTGTTTTACAGCACCAAAAGCAGCCCTTGCAGACTGGGCTGCACAGCAACTCGCAGCTCTGGTACAAGGTGATCAATACTTGGCTGACTCAGGCCACTGCACAAAGACATGCCAACCTGCCAAGCTCATTTGTTATTTTGGAAATGACCCACCATGGTTTCTGCACCACTAATTGGCCATGATCCATTTCCTGTTTTACGGATTCATCTCCTGTTTCTGCTGCCTGGTCCAAGATGCCAAGTACATCATTTAGTGTACAGTACTTTGAACTTGGACTTAATGTGCAGGGTATTAGACAGAGATTTTGATTAGATTAGATATCAGGATCTGTTTGTGATAATCTCTGTAATCATTCTCACCAAATCATCTCACTGCCTGCAGTGACTGCATCTCTGGAGTGAAATGCAGGAAGAAAATATATACGACTCAAGGCAATAGAGTTACATCAGAGATGGCTTTGGCCCAAGGACTTATGCAAACCAGATTTGTAATGTTGCAAATTTGTATTTTTCTTTTCTGTTTCAAAGAGGGGAAAAGCAACAATAGTTGATACTGCCATGAGCTGCAAGTCTGAAACACAGAGGAGTAGAAACATCAGTGTCTTTAACAATGCTAATCCAAGCCTGTTGGACATTTGGACTGTTTTTGCAATCAAAAGCTTATGAAATACACTGCAGTGGGCTGAATATTGTTAAGTCCAACATGGGAAAATCCCTGGTAAAATCAAGGGAGTTTTTCTCTATGTTAGGTTTATAGTATTAGTGTTTAAAGAACTATGGTTCTTCATCCCTAAAGACCCTCGCTGATGCACTCCTATTCTTCACCATCTTCTTTACTTTTCTGAGGTCACTGTGATAGCTGTATAATGGTCTGCAGCGTGTGTGACTGAGAGAGACTGGGATTCAGCAATGTACCTGCCAAGCCTGACTGGGCTCCTGTGGCTGTGCAAGAGGGAAGCTCTGCATATGCCTGAACTTGGCCAGCACAGCACAGCACACATCTCTACCATCAGCTTCATGCGCAGGCCTGATGCTTTATGGTCAACTTCTAGTACTCATACAGGCTTCCTAAGCACAAACTACTGCCCTAATTTCCAAAGCAAGCCTGAGACTGACTTTAGGTCTACTCTCAGATAAAAGTAGAAATGCTGAGACATTTTGTCCTGTACTTGCTTCACCTTTCCAATCACATGGAAATTACTACTGTGATATTTGCATGGCTGGTTCAGAAGCCAAACACAGCTTTAACTCACACTATTGCTAAAATAAAGATAGCACCCTCATAAGCCTGTCTATTATCCCCTATAGGTCCATCATTTCTCTGGTCTATCAAGAAAAAAAGAATCAAGAAGGTAGTTGATATTCTCATGAGGAAAGCAACTACACTCTGTAAAAGTGGCTTTTAGATCTGAGCATGTGTACTTGACATATTAACTTTCTTAAACTGTTTATGTCCATGGATCTTTCTTCTATGACTTACATGTGCATGTTGGAATCAGTTCTCTTATCATTTCCATGGTTACCTTATCATCATTATAGTATGTAGGTGCATCATTATAGTATGTACGTGTTGCTATAATACTATCGTGGATGCCTTACCAAAATTTCCTGAAGAAAAATGATCCCACAACTTATTTTGTGTATGTTCCAAACTACTAAGCATTGGTATCTTTCATGATCTGTTTCCCAGCTAAAACAAAATTGGCTTGAACATCTCAGCTAACATAAAGATGTTAGTCCTTTCTGGATAGAAAGCAAATTACTCCATGTATTACCTTCACTATGGAGCATGTCAAAAGAAGAGCAACAAAGCTGGTAAATGGTTTAAAGCACAAGTCTTATGAGGAACAGCTGAGGGAACTGGGGTTGATCAGCCTGAGAAAAGGGAGGCTCAGGTGAGGCCTTACTGGTACCTACGACTACTGAAAGAAGGCTGCAGCATGATAGGTGTTGGTCTCTTCTCCCAAATAACAAGCAGCAGGACAAGAGGAAATGGCCTCAAGTTGCACCAAGGAAGGTTTAGACTGGATATTAGGAAAAAATGCCTTCACTGAAAGGATTATCAAGCAGTGGAACAGGCTGCCCAGGGAAGTGGCAGAGTCACCATCCCTGGAAGTGTTTAAAAGATGTGTAGATGTGGCACTTAGGGTCATGGTTTAATGATGAACTTGGTAGTGCTAGGTTAACAGTGGGACTTGATGATCTTAAAGGTCTTTTCCAATCTGAATGATTCTACAGTTCTGTAAGCCAATTCCTTACATCAACCAACCTCTCAGAAGCCTTCATTTGCATTACTACATTGATAAAACAATGAGATTGTTGATATCTGTAGCAGGGAAGACATGCCAGCCTCTGCAAAAAGGATAAAGATAAGGATTTGGCTAGATTGTCACACTCAGAGGGTTGTGGTCAACAGCTAGATGTCCAAGTGGAGACAGTGGCTAGTGGTGTCCCTCAGGGGTTGGTATTGGGACTGGCACTGTTCAATATGTTTATCAGCTACATGGACAGTGGCATTGAGTGCACCTTCAGCAAGTTTGCCAGCTTTCTTTGCACTTGAGTCAAGTGGCTCAGGAAATTCCAAGCACAAATACAAGATGGATGGAGAATGGATTGAGAGCAGTAGGAGAAGGACTTGAGGGTGCTGGTTGAAGCTCAGCATGAGCCAGCAGTGAGCGCTTGCAGTCCAGAAAGCCAACCATATCCTGGCCTGTGTTTAAAGAAGCATGACCAGCAGGTAGAAGGAAGTGATCCTGCCCTTCTGCTCTGGTGAGGCCCCACCTGGTGTACTGCGTTCAGCTCTGGGGCCCCCAGCACAAGAGGGATGTGGACCTCTTGGAGCAAGTCCAGAGGCGGGCTGCAAAGATCATCAAAGGGCTGGAGCACCTCTCCTGTCAGACAGGCTAAGAGCACTGGCCTTGTTCAACCTGGAGAAGAGAAGGTTCAGAGAAGACCTTAGAGCAGCTTCCAGTACCTAAAGTGGGCCTACAAGAAAGCTAGAGAGGGACTTTTTACAAGGGCATGTGGTGACAGGACAAGGGGGAATGGCTTTAAACTGAGAAAGGGTAGATTTATGTTAGATATTAGGAAGAAATTCTTTACTGTGAGGGTGGTGAGACCCTGGCACAAGTTGCCCAGAGAAACTGTGGCTGCCCAATCTCTGGCAGTGTTCAAGGCCAGGTTGGATGGGGCTTCGAGCAGCCTGGTCTAGTGGAAGGTGATCCTTCTCATTGCATCTAGTGGACCAGATGACCTTTAAAGGTACCTTAAAACCCAAACCAGTCTGTGGTTCTGTGATCCTATGATTCTATGACAGTATTTCAGAATAGAGTTGGGGAAGCCCAGATGTTAACATTTTGTTTTAATCCAAGCTCTATATTACCCTCCAATGGGCAGATAAATGAAGAACCCTTGTCCTGAAGAGTAATCATAACTCAGCTCAGCCCTAAGTATCAGATTTCCGATCCAGGTTATCTTTATTATAACAACAGCTCCTTAGTACATTCATAAACAGAGGCTTTGAATATGTTGTTATAATGAATGTCATTATGAGGTTAGGGTAGAGTCGTATGAAGAAAGTGATTCATCACTGGAAAACAAAATAAATGTTGGATGATACATCGCCTTGAAGCACGATTCTGGGTTTATAAAAAGAGGTTATATATGTTTCACAGCTATAATCTAATATTACCAAACTAGAGAATACCAAATACACTTAAGATTTTTAGAATAATTCCCATGATAAGAAGAATGAAATCTTAAATAAGTACAAATAAATAGCAGAACCTCTAATAAGAGAGGACAAGGGAGTAGTAATTGTAGCAGTGAAACTTCTTAAGCTGACTGGCAACTTGTTGGTAACTGCGGGGTAACAACCATCTTTATAAATGGAAGTGGAAACTAGGACACAAGGTCAGCATAGTACAGCAAATACAGAGATCGTCACAGCTTTTAGGTGAAGACAAAATAAGATAACACTTGTCTCCTCACGTGTTCAAATTACACAGCACTACCCAGAACTGACAGTGATTCTGTTATCCCACTACACCTGCAGTTATGGGTCATGGAAATTACTATTGGAAGTGACTATTATGTGGAAAAACTGAATATGTCATAGCACTTTATGGGTATTCCTCTGTCCTTTGCTGGCACCCAGAAGGTTTTGTCTGAATGTTTGCTACAGCCATTGCAACTTTGGGATACCTTAAAGATGCTGGTTTGCTAGGAAGGCCCAGCTGAATGCCTGCTAACTTGGGGGCATCTCAGTATTGGAAGCAGGTCATCATCTCAGTGTGATACAGAAACAGCTGGACTCCTGCTGCCAGTCAGGGACTCCCGGGCAAGCTGGGACAGCACTAGGAGCTGAGCATGGAGGGGTAGATTTCCCCAAACAGAAACAACCCACCAGCTCTGAAAAATTTAGTTCCTTGGGTGACAGTCGTTTTTCTTTCTTTACCATCTCTCTGTGATGTGGTAACTGTGTTCTTTATGCTAAACAACTTTCAAGGGTCCATGCTGTCTGGAAAATTGCGTGGAAGTTCAAGCTAGGTCATCGGCTCCCTGTTGCACTACTTGGATTCCCCAGCTGGTGAGACATTTTCCTTTCTCCAGGCTTTACTGGACTGAGTCCAGAAAAAGGACAAAAGGTGATTCCCAGACTCACTGCAGTATGTACATGTCTCTTGTGTACTGAGGAACTCAAATGTGGATCTAGCACTCCAGACATCTCACCAGGGCTAAGCAGAGGGGAAAGATGACTTCCCTCAGTCAATGCTCTTTGAAATGCAGCCCAGGATACTGTTGGCTTTTTTTGACATAAGTGCACATCACTGCCTCATGCTCAGCTTGGTGTCTACCAGGACCCCCAGGTCTTTCTCAGAAAAGTTCCTTTCCGGCCTGGGGTTGTTCATCCCCAAGGGTAGGACTTTGCTTTTCCTTTTTCCCTTCTTGAGCTTCATGAGATTCCTGTTAGCCCATTTCTGCAGCCTGTGCAGGTCCCTCTGAATGTCACTGCACCCCTGGGATGTATTAGCCTCCTATTAGTTCCATACCTTCTGTGAACTTGCTGAGGGTGCATTCTTTGCCATCATCCAGGTCACTAATGAAGATGTAAACCAGTACTGGCCCTAGTGCTTCGGGTATGCCGTTAGTCACCTCCCTACAACTGGCCTGGTTGTTCAGCCAGTCTTCAATTCACCTCATCGACTTGACAGGGTTTGTAGTTCTTGATGGTCCCAAGGAGGAGCTGCCTGGTGGAGCCTGTGAGCTGGGGCTGCTGTGCAGATCCCCCTCCTTTTCCGGCCAGGTCCAGCCCTTGAGATAGACTGGTGACTAATATGCAGCCTGTCCTGGCTGTTTTGGAAAATAGTTTATAACCCAAATTGAAGAGCTCTGCAGATCCCACAACATAATAACTGAGTTAAAGGCAAATTACTTCATCATTTATGAAGTTTCAAAAATGCAAATGCTCTTCTAAACTAATTGAAATAGAAATAAACTGTTTTTCCTGGAATGCTACTGAGCTTTTACCAACTGCTGCTTTGTGCTATCTGTGTAAAAAGGGTTATGTGTGATTACCCAGACCTTGCATATGTGGGGAAGCTTTATGAGCTCTGAGGTCAGCTCTGGATGGAAGCTGAGTGCTGTCCTTTTCCTGACACCCCTAGGATGCCCAGCAAGAGGGGCTGCAGCCCCCAGCAGCACAATCTGCAGAGGAGAGGCAGGTTTCTCAGCAGGGCTGGTGGCAGAGCTGGCCATGACAGACCCTTGGGGATGTACTAGCAGGGAGATTGGAGATCCTGCTCAACCAAACTCTTCCCACCCTATAGTAAAATCTCAACTGCTCCATGCTTGAAGGTCACTCAAGAGTGCTTGTTTGTTACAGTAAGACACTCAAGGCAAGGTTGGTATGGTAGATATGAGTTCATTTGTTAAAAGTGACCTTAAAATATGAAATGCTCTGCCCAGTTCTCATCTCTGCACCTTCTTCAATCAATAACATCAGGAAAACTTGTGATGTAATCTCAGAACAGCAATGTGCAGGACCAGCAACAACAAGGATCAAATTAGTTTGGGGTTCACAAACATTTGAGTGCATTGGTGCTTTGCCTTGGAACTTGTGTTTTAAACACCTTTGGCTTCATAAGATTATTTATGATATTTATTTATAATTATATTATCTCCGCTATGTCCTTCCAGAAATATGTATTCCATGGGAAGGAAGGGATGGAAATTTACCTAAAATGCCTCATAGAATTTAGAATTATGGTCTTCCTTTTGAAAAAAAAAAAAAAAAAAAGGATGCCTCTCATCTCTGTTAAAAGATATAAACAGAAAAATAATTTTGTAGAGTTAGGTTTCGTTTTAAAGAACAACTTTCTGGGTGAGAATAGTTTTGGGATTAGACAAGACCAATGTTTGATGATCCTGGTGTGCCTGTACCTCTGAGTCCTGCCGCCTCATACACGTTTAACACATGGCTACAGACCCTCAAGAAGCACAGAGCAGCTCTGCATGGTATGCTGGGGCTGCTGTCTGTGCAGATTTTACTTCCTTATTAAAAATGAAGGTAGATCTATTTTTTCCTCTGGCTTAATCAAATCATTGACCCTCAATTCTCTACCAAATCCCCAGATGTGTCTTCTGTGGAAAAAATCTCAGGTCCTTCTTGTGTTCATTAAAAATAGAAGAGAAAAAAACTTAGCACCTGGGATAATAGCATTTGTCAGTTCCATTTACAGGTTGCTTAGCTCAGCTGAATTAATGTCTGCCAAATGGGCAAACTTGAAAGATTTTTTTTTCCCTCATCTCCTTTAAAAATCCTGTGTTGTTGGCATACTTAAAAATCGCAGGTAGAAAAGATCATCTCGACTCTCTACTTTGACCCCTTGCCTTTACACAGTTCCTTATTATACCATTTCCACTGGTACCTTATCTAACATGACCATACATAGATATAGACAGAGCTTTTGATTCAGACAAATGGTGTCCTATCTACACCATTGCCTAATTATCCTTATCAACTTACTCTCGAATTTAACTTTCCAATTTCAGCTTTCACTTTTCTAACTTCCAGCAAATGTTGTTCCTAAAACTGTAGATGAAATACAGGAACTTTTGACAAAGAAGAGTAATAGCCAGAGGGAGGGGGAAAATGCGTCGGGAGACTTCTGCCCTGCTTGGTTAAGCAGGACTTCCACTGGCATCCTGAAACAGATGAGGTCCTGATAAAACCAGTCATGATTGACTGCTGTGCAATCTGGCTGCATTCTAAATTTTTAAAAGAATATGAAAACTTGCCAGGCACTTAATCTATTTCAAAGGAATAGTCAAGGGGGAAAAGAATTATGCTATGTAGTTTTGAGGCTAACAGCCTACAGTAGATGAAATCCTGATCAACCAGAGTTCAATACCCATGTCACTTTAGGAGGCATTTATATTACCCAGTGTGGCCTATCTAAGAGCTTTAACTAGTACTTTACATTCCTCAGAGGGAGTTATGGAAGATGTACTAGCCTGCGGAGGTGCCCATCTTCTATTGCTTAGTAGCAATAGAAGGAGCCCAAGTGAACTAGGTTAGAACAGGTGCATTTCAGTAGCTAAATCTGGGGGAAATTAATCCCAGTGTTAATTTGATTTTTTATAAAAAAGGAATGTAGGATCATGGTTGTTTTCTACTGATAGAAAAGTTTTCAAGTTTTTTACATGTTTCTAAATCAGTGCTCGAGATAGTAGTATTCTGTGGCAATCATACTCGGAGCTGAACACGTAGGTGAGGAATAGGAGAATCCGATACCAGCTTGATCAAGGTCTCCTCACACACGTGTTGTCCTTGAGCTGTGAGTAAGGCTAATGAGAATTTGGTGAACTCCACACTGCTTCAGCTACTCTGCACTTGTGTCTTTCCAATCTCCCAGCTTGTTTCATTCACACTTTATAGAGTGTCGAGTTCCTGGCACCATATGCCATCTCTCCTTTGCTTGACACTGAGTATACTGGGGATGAGGATGCAAAGTCAGGGTCAGATACATATTCCTTTATCCTCTGGAGGCCTAATCCAGAGCTGACTGATAGCAGCAGAAGGCTCAGAGTAACTTCAGCAGACCTTGATTCAGAACTAAGACTGTCTGATTCTGCTGATGGACAGGGGAAGAGTACATTTGTGTGGGACGCATATCTGTGACACCAAAAGAATAAGCCACGTTATCTGTCATCTCGGACTTCAAGGACATGGTTTCTATTCCAGCAAAATGCGAAATTCTCCAAGTAAGAAAAAAACTCGCACCAGATCTTTGCCTTTAAAACATTTCTAAAAGGATTCCTTTTAAAAACAGAGATTTTCTTTTCTGACCTCCTACTTTGAAGAAAGTACACAAGGTAGATTAAAGAGTTATTGCTTGATCAAACAATGCACTTAAATGTTTGTTGGGAGAAAGGTTTTTCAAAATACAGGAAAATATCCTTTCAAAACACAGTGCCAGAGCTTTTGATGAATTGCAGTATGTCACCCAACTCTGATTCCTCTTGCTCAAACAGCAAAATGTGTTTGCATACACTGTGTAGGTTTAATATTTCTCCTTAATATAGCTGTATGAAAAAAAAAAACCAAACAAACAAAAACCACCAAAACCCATAAAAATGAAACAAAACAAGCAAAGAATAAACATTTGTACTGCCCACGAGGGCAGTTAAAACCAGATTTATCTAGTGGAATTCCCTTCACATTCCTATAAATAAAAGGTTGATTTGTTTTGGAATAGAAGTGGTTTGTGTTTATGAAAACAAAACATGCCTGTGTATGTCTCAGAAGACTAGATAAGCAGAGAGCAGAAAATGTACAGGAGGGGGTGAAAGCTGTCCATGAGAAGGAGAGAACAGCCTTCTGTGTTGCATCCTCTCCAGCAGACAGTGGCCTCGAGGCTGCTGCCAGTCAAGCTCTAGTGGGATTTGCTTTGCTGACCAAGAGGTCTGCATGCTGGCAAAGGTTAGTTGTACACTGGAGCTGAGCATATGAGGACAGAGGTATGAAGAGGAGAAAGGAACAAGCCCTTCCAGAGGCTGATTCGTGCATCCCAAGGTAGAAGTTCGAGACCTTAGACGAATCACAGTCAATATTGCCTGCTTTTCTCCACTGATCATTTCACAGTCTGTTATATGGACAAGCAATGTTTCCTCAGCTTCAAACGATTGAGGCAGCCCAACAGCTTTAAGCCATATCCTCAGCCATGGAGAACCTAAGAGGTCAAGTCATGTTTCTAATGATTTTGTACATGAATAATAAGCAATGTGGTGCTAAGGGATAATTAAAAGCCCTAGGTGAGGCTGCAGTATGGCGGTAACTTCAGACAGACTTTACTACCCTCCTAGTTGGATATCCCAGTGATTAATTCCTGCAGCTTCTGTACTTGTATTTGCTACAGGTGATCTGCTTCCCTGTGCCTTTTATCTGTATATGATCAGATACTTCTCAGAAGCAACCCTTTTTATTCAGGTGCCATGAACACAGGAAACATTTGCCTTGCCTGAATCCTTTTTCAGCCAGAATGCTGCCCAAAGAGGTTGTCTGGCTCATAGCCTTCTCCTGAGGCCATGCTGCAGCTTGCTCCATTTGTAATTTCCAGACTCCAGATTCTTAAAGGATTTCTTGTCAGCTTTTTCCCTCTAACTCACAACCCCAGAGTATGCCATTAACCATTAAGTCCACCACACTATGTGCCCTGACCATCAAATTACCCTACAATTTGGTCAGCTGCCATTGAGTAAGAAGGCATTTAACCACCACCTCTTTTAGACCTCCAGGAAAGCTATTGCTCTCTGCAGTGGTTTTAGCAAGATTTTTGGGTCAGACAGGCTCACTAGAAACCACTCAAACTTCCTCATAACAGTAAAATACAACATCCTTTCCCAGACCTTAAAGAGTTCTTTGTGTCAGTGATGTTACAGCATGTGTAAGATTTGTGCATAACAAACCCCACTAGCATGTAGTATTATTTTTGTAACCCTTCCACCTCTTCCATCCAAAGCTTCCTTTGTTTGCCATGCTTATGTGTCCTGTGATGCTTAAACACAGAAAGAAATCTCCTTAGGTCAGGGACCTGTCAATCAGTTAATGTATCTAAAGTGCAATGCACTCTTAACAGGGCTATATTAATAATGAATCACATTTGCTTTGCAGATGGAAAACACTTGTCTGAGTTTTCTCTCCTGTGTATTAGAGGGGATAGGGACTCACTACAACCAAAGAGCAAAAAGCCATTCGTAGGACAGCAATGTCAGCTGCCATAGCCCAGCTGAGAAAGGAAGGACAGGACTGACCTCCTGTCTATTATCAGTAAGATCTCGTTTTAGCAGCCTCTCCATGGCTGAATTACCAAGGTGTTAAAATGGACACAGGGCTCAACATGCCCAGTTTTACTGTGTCGGTACTTAGATACTCAAGTTTCACTACATCAAAGGGTAAGCCAGACAGTTATCAGCATGGATGTTTTTCCTGAGGTAAGACAACACCTTTTCCCTTCTGCTCCCTTTCAGAATTTAAAGAACCCAGTCAAGAGTTCACTTCAAAGACAGGTAGGTGAGGAAACAGGGAATATTGACGTTTAAAGTAGCTTCTTACCTCTATAGGATTAAGGAGGTTGGGTATGTAGATAGTCACTTTGTCTTCCTCATCATTTCCATCTTCCCCTGAGCACTCTTTTTCTCCTAATTTCAGCTCATATCCCATTAAACCATCTATCAGTATCCTCAGAGGATGGTCCACCAACATGGCAAACACAGGGGGAAGGAAGAAATCAAGCAAAATCAGCCCCATGCAATATGGCCTGGGACGTGTTTTATCACCGTGTTGCAGTGCACCCACAGCTTCTGGATATGTGGTCAAGCTGCAGTCAAAGCAGGGCTGTATTCCCAGGGAACTGGGCCGAGAGAGTTCATCTTCTCACCATGATAGAAAAGAGTGGGATGCATGGCTGAAAATGGTTATATGAAAATGGAAAATATGAAAAATATGAAAAATATGAAAATGGAAATATGTACCTTACCTCTGAGTCTAATCGCAACAGGAGTTTTCCATTGACATAATTAAGAACAATGGCAAACGCCTGCTCCATTCACTGCATTTGCTGGCATTTCTATTCTGTTGCATTCTCAAACTACATTGTCTATTCATGTTTGGGACCTGGTCAGTGCCTCTGTTGCCAGCTACTCATTCTCCATTGCAAATATTGCTTTTACTTCAGTTCAAGTCATTCGTATTTCGTGACAAAACCACTATTTTTTTGTTTAGCAGCTGCCTCCTCTTTGAGTCACATTTTTACGCACATTATGGGCCAGCCTCCCATCATCCCTAGAGCGGTGGCCTGGGTAGCCCAACTCGGTAACTCTTCTAATAGGTGAAAAGGATTTCTAAAAGAGCTGAAGCAGGCAAGCAATTGAAATGAGCCTGCTATAGGCTTTGGACATCCCACTTTTTAGTCTTGAAATTCCTCCTGTTGTTAGCCACCTTCAGAGACTCATCACCCTGCCTGCTGCTGCCTTTCCTCTTGTTTCTCCTCAACCTTCTGTATTACAGCATGGGTGTAGTCAGACATTAGATACTGCCTGGCTGCAGCTCAACTGACTCCCACCCACATGTCAGCAATGTCATATCTCTTTTTGCATTGCCCACCATTATGTGTAATTTCTACAGTGTGCACAAGAGCAGGCTATGAGCAAGAGATAAACTCTTCATCCCTGTACATGTTTGCTATAGCTTTAGGACTCACTCCTCTGTGTACTACCAAGAGATTTAAAAAACGGACATGAAATATAAAGATGTGAAAACTCCCATCTGATCTGGAAAAGAAGGTTTAATCTCTCTCTGATCTTTTAGCTCCTGAAACAGCCTGAAAATCGATTGGCCTTGCAGTGTGGGGGAAAGTTAACAAACAGAGGCTTTGCAAGCCCAGGGAGGGGAGGGAAGGGAGCTCCTGAGTACAGTTTCTCAGCCATGGATTCCTGTCCTCACCTTCCAGAGGTACAAACACAGCACTGCTGGTAGCTGCATCTTAGCTGATGGTAGCTGCTGTGGCAAAACACTCTGGGTGGTATTTTTCATATGATTTTCCCTCTCATATATCCCAAGACTGTATTTGCCTTTTTGTAATTACGGCTTTTCATTAACTGCTCATCCTAATTTCTTCATGAGTGATTACCCCAGGTTCTTTCCCTGAACTGCTCTTGTCCAGTCATCAATAGCTTGTTTTGTATTTGCATTTGTAATTCTCCTAACTGTGCTGTGCCTATACTCATTACATTCTATTCCTTCCTGACAGCTCCTCTAACTCATCCGGGTCACTGCAGTAGCTCCTAGATTATTAGTTACTGTCCCCAGGTATTGGGTCATGTCTGTATTAATATTTCTGCCATTTCTTCTTGCAGATTTCTCTTTTAAAATGTATTAAGAAACACCAGGCCTCTGAGAGATGCCTGGAGAACCTAAGCCTTAGGTGGGGACGGGATATGGGGAAGGCAGAGGAGAGTAAGCAATGGTAAGAGGTCAGAGATGTTAAGCGCATAATGCAATCTGATGTATGGGTTAGCAAAACCACTTTCACAGAGGTAGGAAAGAAGAGACAAACAGACGTATCAGCAAGAGATACAGCAGGCTGCATATGGAAATGGATGGAAAACAGAGTTCATCAGCATTATCCTGACCCTTTCAGTAGCATATACTTCCTTCGCTTGACAAGAGCAAAAATGTTGAAAGAGCTTCTGTTTGTGAAAGGTAGGTCTGGTCAGCTTTGGAGCTGCATGGTGCCAGCAGGTACTAACCACAGTGTCAGACATGCATCTGGATGGTGTGATGAGTTCTTGAACCCTGTCCCTCCAGGGTGGGGACACAGCCAGGCTCAACTCAGAAGAAGGGGAAGGTGGTACAAAGCAGCGCTTCCACAGGAGAGGAAGACATGCCGGGCCAGGGAGCTCTGATGGCTGCTCACAGAGAGGTGCTTTCAGCCTGCCTGATGCTCAGCCACAGCCGCAGCCCCCACTGCCACCATCCACCCAAATGACCAGACATTTCTCTGAAGCAACCCTTTTTATCCAGGTGCCATGAACACAGAAAGCATTTCCTTGACCCAAAACTTGAAACCTCTTTTTTTTCAGCCAGAATGCTGCCCAAAGAGGTTGTCTGGCTCACAGCCTTCTCCTGAGGCCATGCTGCAGCTTGCTCTGACTTACTACCCTTTGCTGTGAGCAGCTCTGCTCTTTTACTGTGTAAAGTGTTTTCCTGTCTTGACACATATTTTTTCTGTGAGGATCATGCGAGACCAGCCACAAGAAAGACCCAGGAAAACACAGGTTATGAATATGAAGGAAGACACAGAGAAAACTTTAGTCAGCTTGGTACATGTGCTTAGGAAAGTGGCTAAAAAAGGAATAAGTCCCACAGTACAAAAAGATTTAGAAAAGAAGCAGCAAAGCATGGAGACACATTACTATCCTCTGAGAGCATTTTGAGTGCACACACACCATTGCTCAGTTTTGTACCCTCAGACTCTCCTATCATAGGGGCATCACTGGGAACTGAATCACCACGAGAGAGCTGAGAACCTCTTGAACTTGAGGGCATCGTACAAGGAAGGAGCACAAGAATGGATGGATCGACATGACAGCAGGTCTTCTCTGACCTAAGCACTCGCACCAAATCCAGCCCAAAGTTCCCAGCAAGCAAAATGTTAGGGTATAATAAAAGTGTGAACAGCCACTTCCTACCTTCAGGTCTCCTAAAGCCACCTGCCTCCACTCTGCCAAAGTGAAGAGCCAGTACTGTCCTGGCAGAGACATAGCCAAGAGATATTGTTGCCTCAATGGCTTCAATCACCAGTGTGGTAGTTCACTTCTAAAGGTGATTATCAGTTCTAGCCCTTTAAAAATAAGGGCTGCGGGGCAAATATCAACCCTGGGACCCATCTGCCTGGGACACTTTCTGGAGCAGGTTCTTGCAGCTTCTGTTTAACAGTGGGCCCTATGTGATACGGGTTTGAAGAGCTCTTGAAGGCACAAAGAGATATGTGTGGAATGGTAAATGTTGATGTAGTGACCACTCTGGAGCTGGATAACTACAGCTTCTTGATTTGACCAATCCCTGCAGAGCCCTTTTAGAAAAGAGAATCATAATTGTGTGTATGTTCAGTTCATGATGAGACTTGTGACCCACCAAAGGTTAGTTTTACTGACAGGGTGGCTATTTCCTACCTTCCCAGAGAGCTGCAGCCTGCCTGTGCTGGGCTGCACACAGCAGGAGCTGCCTGTGCTAAGGGATGGGCTGGAGCATGTCTAGCTTTAGCCCTGCCTTGCCCAGGATGGCACAGAACTGACATGTCCAGAAGCATTTAGGTTTCATGTCATCCTGAGAAATGTTGCAGGGGTGACTTATCAGTGATGCACTGGAAATGATGGTCTTAACCCCTGCTTCTGTTTTTGTGGGCTGCATTTACGGGAATGGAGAGGAACGGTGCTTGTCAAACAGCTCGTCCTTTATACGGGGCAGGATAGAGAATGCCTGTTGTGGGGGGAACATGTAGATCAGTGCTACAAAAGGGAGCAGTTTGCTGTGCACTGAAAGTTTATGGTGCTGGAGTGCACACCTGGTTGTGACCTCCACAGCCATTTCAGGGTGGTGGTAGCTGAGTTTCCCAACTACTCCACTGAGTGTCCAAGGATACTTCAGAGCTTACTGCCCCTTTACATTATTTGTACCATGACAATACTTGAATGCCTGAGCCAGGTGGTACTATGTGGCCTGGCACAAACATTGACTCAGAGGCATTTCTCACTTAGACAGCTGATGTGAGAACCACCACTTTGGTCATCACTAGAGCTGCTGTCTCTAAAGAGGAACTAGAGCCAAAACCCTGATTTATCTTCTGATCTGTATGTGAATGCTCAGATTCAAGCTCATGATTGAGACTTACACAAACCATCTCAGAGCAATCAGGCTGTGAAATTTTGCTTGTCCTTTGCTGCGCAAGAAGAAACATTGTGCTTAGTTATATATAGGGTCTCCATGATTAGAAATAGACTTGCTCTTTCCTGACTGAAGGAGAGGGTAAGATTCAAGACAGACCTATTTGCTGCTTGGTAAACTTCATATTCAACATTTCCTTCTACACTGACGCAATAACTGCATGGGTATGCTCCTGCCTCACCGTGAAGGCCGTGGTTAGGTCCTTGCCCAGCTTATTAAAAGTCTGATTTCCCCATCTCTTGCCAAGAAATGTGGCAAGAGAATCCTTTTTGTCATGGAGACCATCCCCTGTCTCATCTACCAAGTCAAGATCCTTCTGCATGCTTCAGCAAGGAAACTTCCCAACCCAGGTTGTGCGTGGGGGTTCCTGGGACCATCGCTCCCAGCCAGTGCTCCAGAACAGCTCCTAGACAGTGCAAAACACCTCTCTGCTAGCCCTGCTAGTCCTGCCAGCTGTCTCTGGGAGTGCAGCATGGTGGTGCACCCTTGTCCCAACTGAGGTGAGGCTCACTGTAATGCTACCTGGTCTCTGAGTTGCAAATAATGGTCTAAAGCTCAGGGCTGACTTCCTCTGGTGATGATCACACCTACCTGCCTTACAGGCTGGTAAATGTTATCTTCAAGGCTTCAGATGGGACATGCTGTAAATGTCAGCTCTAATCAGTTATATGTCACAAGCTGGAAATACACTTTCACGTGTTCCCACCAGGAAGACTGGCATTCAGGGAATTAGGACGAGTCAGGCATCTCTGCCACATTGCTGCACTCCTTTCCTTCCCATTGCATCGATGCAACTGGGAGTAAAACTCAGCAAGGGGGGTTTAATAGTGAATTGAAGTGTAGAAGGCTAGAGAAGGAGGTTGAGGTCTCAGCACAGATAATATGCAAGAGCCAGACCTATCTGAGCTGGTGGATAATGAGTTGTCAGGATTATATGCGGCAGCAGACTGGCTGGATTTGAAGTGGAATAATTGAACTGATTATGGACAAGTTCCCATATCTACATCCTGCAAATAATGAGCAGCAAATAATGAGCAGCAAACAAGGCAAGAGGCACACCAAGCCAGGAGAGCAGGGAGGCAAAGTATTATCAGTCAGAGAAAGACGCAAATTGAAAAAAGGGAGTTGTTAACAGAAGGAGATAAATCTGTGGAGGGGGAAGAGTGACAAGAAAGAGAGTTTTGCTGTACAATGAGAAGTATGCATTTTTTTAATGCAGTGTATCTCCAAAGAGCAGTATTAAGAAACCTGGCTGCTGTGGTATATCTGAGACTGTATGTGTCATGTCATGATACTGCTGCATGTATCTTCCCTGGTCTGACACACGTGTGCCTCCTGTTCCATATGTGCTGCAGTGAGCGTGGTGCATCCTGTGAGTGATGAACTACTTTCATCAGCTGCACTAAATGTTGAGAATTAGCAGAGCTATAAGCCATATTTCATGTTAGGTTACAGGGGAAAACAGTAGGAGATATGCTGTCTGTATAAATGAATTTCATAAGCTTTTCTTCATAAAGGAAAAAGAAATTGTGCCTGATAAAGTTCTGTGCTAAACAAAAATAAACCCAAAAAAACAACATTTCTGAAGCGGGAAAAATCAACTTTTGTTATCACAGGTGATTAATTGAATTGATGCGTAACTGATGTTCCAGAGAAGTGGAGATTAGAAACAGTGACAGAGTATGCCCCAGCGGTCCCAGTCCTGCTATTACCTGAAATTACAGTCTAAAGCAGACTGACTTGTATGGCCCACAGATTCATAAAAATTCAAGAACCACTCTCACCAGTCTACTTTTGATAAATTCTTTTTGATTCAGTAACCTTTCTTAATGGAATTTCTCCCTCTCTTCCTCTCTTTTACTTTTTTTTTTCTTCCACTTTGGTCCGTACATTTATTACCACCTCCCACTCTGTGGGAGTGCAGACCTCTGACTAAACATCCATGTTGTAATCTGTACAGGAATTTACTGACAGAAAGGACTTAAAGAAAATTATGCATTTCTCAGATCTACCCTGGGGCACACAAATCAAAGTCTCCCCTGAAACACTATATAGTAAAACTGAAAGTAGCTGCACTTTATATGGAAATTAGATGATGCTGGGACATAACACAACTAAGCATATATCAAAACATAGTGACAATGAACATAGAAACCGCTTTTTCTCTAGTGAGGATGTAAACGTCTATTTTGTTTTATTTCTCCCAATGTATGACTTTTTTCTCAGGTGATGAGGAAAAAGCCCACTAGGAATATGCATTCACTGGACAGGAGCCAGAGCTTGTGATTCTTTTCTTATTTTTCCTTTGCTTATAGGCCATCTTTATTTTCCCCCACCTTAAGAAAGGTATTTAGAATAGGTCACACAATAACAAAAACCTGATTGACTCTATCAGAAAGGGAAAAAGGGAAGAGCATAACTGGGGAGAAGGGGAGGCATTATCTCATGGTACTTCTAGGGCAGGGGGGAATGCAAGGGAACAGGTCTGATTTTGCTTTCTTTTTCACTGCTTTCTTGCTTGTCTTATAACAAAAGGAAATGTAAAATGTGGCAATGTGATATCTTGCACACAATGCTTGCTGGTTTTCCTCATGCTAGCTCCTTCCTGGGGGATGAGCTATTAACAGCAGAGCACCTCCAGCTGCTATTGTTGATGGCTGTGCAAAACCAGCTGCCACATGCAGGTTCCTTGCAGCTGGGACATAGATCCTACAACATCTGGGATTGTGTCACTTCCCCCCAGGGCTTCTGCAGACCTTTTATAATCCATTTTTTTGATGAAATGAGGAGCGGAGGCTGGAGATATCCGTGTATGGTTTATGCACTGAAACAAACCAAAGAGGGACAGAGAAAGTTTGATGCCTAAACCAAACAGAAAATCAGACTTAGACATACAGAAGATCATGTTTATTCCACTAGTACTCCTTGTTCAGCATTTGAAGAATCAGCCTTCTGCAATGCTTTGTACTGTTGTGCTATAACATGAGAAATCAACTCATTTTGAGGTAGCATAAGAAAGATAGGAGATACCAAAGTTCAGCATCCCTTGGGGCTGTAGGTTTTGATGGGCTAACAGATTAGCCCAAGCCCTTTCCCACTTCCATAGGTGCGTGGGATCAGATTGCAGCTTGCAGCACATCTCAACAGGGTGCAGTGATACAGGTCAGCTCATCACCGACTGCAACAGGACACCACAATAGAAGCAGGAAAGAACAAATAGCCATAACACAGAGCATGTTAGCTGAGCAAGTACAAGTTCAAGCTCCTATTCTGTGGCAATCTTTCTCTGGCCGAGCCTATTAGTTTCTCTGTGCCTCCTTTACATATTCATAAATTCAGAATGATACTAGTTTCCTGTCTCACAGGACCACTATGAAAATTAAATTATATTAGATATTGTAACCTATTCTAGCATGTGATATCAGAGGCTATTTAAGTATCAAAGGGAAAAAGAGGGAAATTTTATATGCAGTATCCTTTTGTGGCAGAAGAGCAAACAGCGATGTCAGCCTTTAGAAGACCAATATAACAGTGGAAAAAGCATCCAAGGCCAGGCTGGATGTGGATCTGGGCAACCTGATCTAGTTGAAGATGTCCCTCCTCACTGCAGGGGGGTTGGACTAGATGAACTTTGAAGGTCCCTTCCAACCCAAACTATTCTATGATTGTACGATTTGTGCTTTCCCCAAAAATACACAGAGGCCTTGAGAAGTGGGAATCTATTTAGGGCCCAACTGGAATAAACAAATCACTTGGATATCATTTCTAACTGCCTGCTGCTTACATATATTGTGGAAATATATTTCCCTGTATGGATAATGGTGATGGGTGACTCCCTGCTGTGGGGGAGGCAGCTGATGGAGGCAAGGGATTCTCTCTCTTTAATTATTAGACCACATAAGATACTGCATCCAGTTTTGAGCTCCCTGATACACAGCAAAGGCACTGGTAAACAGGAACGAATTCAGTGGAGGGCCAGCAAGATGACTGGGGACACTAGCCTCATGAGGATGTACTAAGGGATCTGGGCTTGTTAACAGTAAAGAGGGGGAGGCAGAGTCATCTTCAGTGGAAAGGGATTTGTCTATGTTTAAAGAGATAGCAAATATAGATATAACGTGAAAAAAGCCCTGCCAGTACACTGTATCCTGTAAATATCTGTGGATATGGAATAAGACGTGTTCAATGCCTGGGTCATATTTCTCAGCAGATGTTATCTCTTAATTTTTTTTACACAGCAGATGAGAAGAAGTTTCCCGTTCAATAACACCGATTTATAACAGACATCACAGGTGCCATCAAGAAATAGGTTTCTTGCCTTGTTTTTTCTTTTTCTGTTGTGAACAATACATAAACTGTCCTACTGAAGACAAAAAAATGGCTCAGAGTTAAAAATGCCCCTATTTACAGCAGTGCTTCAATACTGCTGGCTTCACAATGTTATCATTCATGCAAGAAATGGTACTAAGAAATTGAGGTGATAAAGGAGGAACCAGAGATGATGCTTCTGCTAATGAAAAGAAAAATACAGGTACCTTAGCAAGTCTAGCCCTCCTGTCTCCCCCTTTAGCTGTGTGCAGATGTTTCTGCTGGGCTGAGGGAGAGGCACTGTGACAGAGGAGCCACCTTTCTACATGAAAAAGAGACAGGACACTGTGTGCATCCATCCTGGGGTGAGCAGCCCATACAAACCTGCTTGAGCTTGACTCCAGCAGCAGTGTGGGGCTCCCTGCATCCCCCTCCTCTCTGGTAATGGCTCCTCTGGCCCCACCAGGAGCATTAGCATTCCTATAGCACACAAAGAGATGCCCCTGACTTATTTATGGCTCCAGCAAAATGTTAATTCCAATATTCTGGCAATTCCTTTTCCTTCCCAGGCACACTGCCCACCATACACAGCTAATGCTGACTTTGGGTAGATCCCTTACTCTTTGGGGGCTTCTCAGGTATCCTCCTGTCTAAGACTTGACCATGCCACAGACATCTGGGGAGGATCCACCCATGAATCTTCAGGAAGAGACATAAAATGGGTTGTTATTTATCACTTCTTTTCATGTGAAAATGGCTGTGCAGCAGTGCAGTCAAAATCCCAGCTCAGAACTTGAGGGATAGCTGATGCTGTCCTGCATCTGAATCAACTGCAAATGCTTTAGTATCCTGCGGGATAAAACCATACAGGGGCATGCTTACCGTGTTCATTGCACAGGCTAGACATAGCTAGGCAGTATATCACCCTTCCAGATAACAACCAGGAGAGAGAGACTATCTTCATGTTAAACAGCACTCTGTATTATAGCAGTTGAAACGCAGCCAGTTGCTTCCCAAAGAGCAAAGCATGGCAGATGCCTTCACCATCGTGACCTGTCACATGAAGATTCATAAGCCATGAAGATGCAAACGATTCAGCTCTCCCACTTGGCCAACAAAATAAAATACTTGCTATTTGTTTGGAAAGTAAGGGTATAGTTCTGGACTGGTACAGCCATCATGCCTGTTCAGAGAAATAGAGCCTGTCACCCCACTTCTCTGCTGGCACCACAGTGCTATCAACTCCCTTTTCCAGTGAGCAAGTATTTCAGGAGGGTCATGGGCTTCAAGAAGAGCACAGTGCTTGCCAGCTGAATCACAGGAGTTGGTACAGGGAAGATTGATGGGAAGGCAGATGGAGGTAACTTCACTAGGAAACACGGCTGGTTGTCACTGGGAGGGAGACCTTTGCTATAGAAAAGAAAATCATAGCAAGAACAATGAGTAGAAGAAGATATCCCGGATAGACTCCAATTGGAATAAGGCATACCTCTGAATGAGAAATGGGAAAGTAGATCAGGAAAAGAGCAGATCAGAAAGGAATAAACTTTAGAGATGTGAGGGTTTGCTTAAGGTGGGCAAGGAAAGATGAAGGATATCTGAAGGCGAATGGAGAATGTGGTTAGCAGCTAGAAGGCAGAGAAGAAGACTGTAGTGGTGCAGGGGGATAAAGCAAAGAAAAAGGAGAAAAATAGAGGGCAGAAAGAAATAGGAGAGATGTTTCTGCAGCAAGTTTGCACAGGGTCTTGTGATGCTGGTTATGCAGGTGCCTATGTGCTGTACTCCCCACCATCTCCATGCTGTGAGCACCGTACAGATGCCTGCCATGGCCCTGCATGAAGCCAGCACAGCCCTGCAGGACTTGCAGGCTGAGCAGCACATCTTCCTTGCCTCATACTTGTACTTCCCCATTAAGGCCTCCTTACAGATTGGTAACCGTGTGCTGCAGAGCCCAGGAGTCAATACCTGAAAGGCAATTATTTGCTTGATGTTCATAAATTAATACTCAGCTCCTGGAGTCATCTGTCTCTTCAGTCTTCAGCAAGCCGCTGTCTCTCTTTTCCTTTCCTTTTCTTTCTTTCCGCCTCTCCTCCCCCTTAATGCATAAAAGATAGTGTGGAGCTGTTGATGTGTTTAGTACAGGTTTATCTTGAAGACATCTGCTTATGCCAAGGGAATAGCATGAACTCCCAGTGACCTGTAGAGCCTGCATTCCTAATTAGCGGAAAAATATTCCATAATCAGGGTATTGCCATTTCAATGGAGTCTAAAGATAGAAAGGTTATGCTCTTGTCTCGGGTCATGAATAATCAGTTCTGACTATATAGCTTCATTCTGACCTAGAGTTAACCAGGTGAAAGCTGGTAAGCAGCAGGACCAGATTACTGTCTCACAGAGTACATCTATCCTGAGGGCTTGCCTTATGTTTTTGCTCACACTTTTGCTTCCAACCTCTAACCAACATGTACAAACCCTTTAAGCATGACTGGGTAAGTGCTTTGAAACAATGCCCGCTTTTATGGCTGCTTTGCTGCAGGCCATCGGCCCTGAGAAGGTGCAACAAGCACAGAGCTGAGCTTGTGCCCTCCAGCATCCTCCCACCATCCCCAGCACCTGCCAGCCTGTCTCACCACTTGCTCCCCATTTGTTCCTACCCACCTGTCTGTTTATTTATTTTATTCATTTTTTAATTTGCTTCCTGCCCCCCTGCCTTTTTGTATTCTTTAGAGCAGCCACTCTGCCTCCTTCATCCACTGCACCACCTCTCCACAACGAGGGGTCAGAAACTGTCCCACTGTGTGGGCCCTCTTCACTGAAGTAAGTGGTTGGGCAGGAGCAGTCCTGCCTAGGAATGGTTCCCTGTACAAGAAACCATTCCCAAGGCCGTTCTAAGTTCAAATGACTGACCGGTGGCAGCATTTCATTTTGGAGTTCAGCAGCATTGACAGTAGCTTGCCAAAGGAAGGGCTTCGCTATCCCCTATTTAAATACCTTATGAGAATCTTCTATGGTGCAAACACAGCCACAAATGTTTTCAGAGGAGTGAGGGGAAAGGCAAAGGTGACATACCTACAACATACCAGTGGGATATAGCATAGCTGGATGAGTAGAGACACCCATAAGCAGTAACAGAGATGCTCATCCAAACTGCAAGCTGATGTGGAGATGCCTTATCTTCCCTTCTCTCTCAGCGTTTCTCTTGACTGGTAAATATATCACTGGAGAACATAAAGCCCTGTAAATCTCCATAACTATGCCTTGTTCCTTCCTCCAACTGAGTTGTTTCAGGCACAAATGTAGGTTAGAACATTTCTTATATGGCTAAGAATAAGTTTGTAGCTGGGGAAAGACGCTCCACTCTGATTTTATGCTTTTGCTAGAGGATGTCTCCCCACCTTTAGAACATCTATTTCACAGCAGGGACTGCAAATCAGGTTCAGTTTGTGAGATGGATTTATATGGATTCTCTACAGAGCAGGCACACAAACCTGCAAGCAATGTACTATTAGTGTAGTTGCAAGGATGGCCTCCCAGACTGGAAAGCAGTGGCACAAAAGACACCAGGAAGAGTCCTCCCAACACAAGAGTAGTTTCCAGGGAATTGTGTGGTTTTGCTGAGGAGATTATAATTACAGCTCAGTTCACACATGAATATCAGTTTCTTCTCTGCCAGTGGTCAGGCTCCCTGATGTTGCCTGCAGGATTTCTGCAGTGGATTAATAAATAGGATTACATGATCTTTGATAGGCATGCCTCTGCCCATCCTTCTCCTGTCAGCTACACGCAGCCTAAACTCTGTGAAATCCTGCTGGAAGCCCTTGAGAAATGTTCCTGCTTACTTCCAAAAATCTCTTCTGAAAGAAAAAACAAAAGAATTTGTTGATGAAATATGTTACGATGTGAAAAATATTGTTGGCCACCCTCAGAAAACCCACAATGATTGTTCATTTGTCCAGGGTTTGTTCCTTCATGAAAACATATGTTTGTGGATGCTCACTGTTATCTTTGTTGCTTTTATTTGCGCAGGGGAACAGTATCAATATTCCATGGTTCCGGTCATCTAGAGGACAGGCAAGCGGTGATGGCAGACTCCAGTTCTTTTAGGAGTAGCGACCAAACAGTGATTATTAGAGCTGAATAATTCAGAAAGTTTTCAGATAATCTTAGCTTAGGCTCTGATCTTCCCAAGACAGCGCTCGTACTTCATTTTATGCTTGCTCAATCACACTGAATTCAATGGGAGCAGGACAGCACATTTAAAGCTAAGCCTATCATAAATCACCTTTCTGCATCAGAGCCTCGATCACAGTCTGTTCATAGATATACCATGAAAAAAAATAAAAAATAAAAAATGAGGAAATAAGTTTGCTTTGGCCCCAGCAAAATTTCCTTTGTGTTCATTTGCTGGGACAATTTGTGAAACAGATCTTTGGTAACAAAGCAAAACAAAAAGCCACAAAGAAACAGTTTTTAAAGCCACATCTGTAAGTTCTTGTGAAACCCCAGTCATACGTTTGCATAAACAAGGATTCAGCTTAGGTATCTGCACAGTGTTCCTGTCAGGAAACAGAAACAGAAACGACCCATGTGTTTTATCAAAGCATCAGCAACTACATACTGTGGATATTTGCTTTCAATCCACAGAGTTAAATATTAGAAAAGGTATCTGTTGAATTCATTTGAATAACAAATAGACTGGGGAATCACAATCTGTTCTCAGCTATTCAGTGGATGAAAACCAGTAATTCATAGAATATATTAGTCTTTCAATTCTAATAATTATTAGAGCAGAGTTAGAGATTTGAAAACAATAATTTCAGGAGCTATACATTATTTCTACAAGCAACTGATAAGTGATGTTACTTCTTGGCTTCTGTCTCAGTCACAGGTAGCTTGTAACAAATCCTTTCCCCTTGTCGTTCAGTGGCTGCCTGACAGTGTACCCAGCCAAGCACGGGCATAAAGATTCCTGAGATCAAAGCAAGGGTTAGCTACATTATTCACGTGGCATTAGATTTTTGACCCCTGCTTGTAACTGACGAAGTACAGTTACAAAACTTAGTCACCTACAATGCTTACAAATGAATTTCAGCAACCATTTGAAGAGTCGAGCTAATCTGTACCGTGAGTACACATGGAAGGAAATCTTGGACATTTTCATTTTGCATGAAAGCATGAATGAAATGACTTCAAGGAAAACTGGTAGAAAAAAGCAAAATCGTTTTCGGGAGAGGAGAGACAACACTCGAGATCTGTTAGATCTGGTATTTCCAGCACCAGTGCTCAATTCTTGTGGAATTTGGTCAGAAATTAAGGCAGGTTTTGCAGCCCTCCTGTCAGGCAGCTTTTCCCCAGCGTCCATCCCTGCAGGGAAGTGCTGGGCTCCCAGGTTCTGGCACCCTCAGATGCTGGAGGGGTCCTGGGAGCCCCTGGCTCCTGCAACCCCACCAAGGGCACTGGGCTCCTGGGGTCTCCCAGGAGGGACCAGGGGCTGTGGCCTCCCTTGTCCGCAATCTCATAATTTGGAGAACCAGGTTTGGAGAACCGGCATTCTGCAGCTCTGTCTCAGAGAGAGTATTTAGGAAATAGTCATTCTTCTCTCAGAAGCCACTTCATCAACTCAAGTCAAAAGCAGCTGGATGCCTACAGAAAAATCTGGAAACCTGGCATTACATGTGGAAAGAAGAGGACAGGGCACTAAAAGAGATGGCGGATTGCCATTTTGTACTCACCCAATTAATATGCTCCTTCCTCCATTTGCTCACTTTGTCTTTCCAGGCTTCATAATCTCTGGTGAACAGATCAAGGGGTGGAGCTGAACTGGCAACTGTCACCTTATAACATCGCTCCTATAAACACATAGTACTAGCAGAGGCAGAAGGCACTGTCGTGCTGATCATCATCCTCTGAGTCAGCCATTTGCAAACACCTTCTCCAGGCTGTCATCTTGCCACTATGAATTCAAAATCTGAGTCAGAACCCAATTTAAACTGCTATAATTAACAGTCCCGATTTAACCAAACCTAGCAGTTTGTCATGTTGCATTCTCTGCACACATCTGAGCATCTTGCGTTTGGGCTCCTCCGTGCTCTTCTGCTTGGCCCCTCGTGCTGTGAAGCAGCTCTGCCCAAAAACCATCATCGGGTTTAGGGTCCCATAAGGGCAGAGTCCAACAGTAGCTGAACAACAGAACTCATCTGTGATGGATTCATTTGCCTGTTAAATAGCAAAGTACCAAGCACGATGCACTGGCTGCTGCTGCGTGCTATAAATACTGATGAGTAAAAAGGGGGTGAAACTTTGCAAGTCTTTCATCAGTAAAACAGAGCTATTGTATAATGCAGTGGCCCACTGCAAGGAGGGAGCTCCAGGTAGGGCCAGGGAAAAGCCAGGGAAAAGTCTGGGTGCCACATAAGGGAAAAAGGGGTGGAAGCAACTTGCTTGCTGGGGAGACCCAGGAAATTCAGACGAGCCAGGGTTCCTACATAGAAGATAATTGTTTATCAAACAAGCTAAACATGAGCACTCTTTCCTTTATCGTTTCTATATGCTATTGTTACTAATGAATACTTCACTCTGTGGAAGGTCTCTGCTCACTGTGGATGACTTAGGAGTGTCCCTGCATTTATATTTTAGGGAATTCCCTGCATTTATTTTTAGGGAATTGCAAATAGGTGACTTACCAACTCACGTTTTTGCAGTCACAGGTGATGGCATGCCAAAACCTTCTGTGGAAGCATATTTTTGAAAAATGTGTCTTTTTATGATTGAGGGAGCATTTTTTAACTCCTCTTTCTTTCCCTTCTTTCCTTTTCTTTTTCTCAGCATCTGGTCTGAATGATGCATTTATTCTGTTGCATTTTGCTGTGACTTATTTTTGCAGTGCTGCCTTAAGGCCACCACTAAGGGCCCCTCTGTCTTGACCCAAGTACAGCTGGTGAATCATCCACTGCCCAGAAGTCCTCGCAATCTGCATCAATTGGGAACATGAGAACAGATTAATTCAAATTCATGTTGCAGATCAGCAGGCAAGTTGGGATAAACTCCATGTCTCCAAACCTGGTTAGGTAGCTTGTGCCCTAAACTGCACCCATTCTGCTATCTCAACACTTCACTGTGATTTCTCTCCACCCTGCAGCCTCCTGTGCATGCCCACTGTGTGTATCCTTCTGTCAACCCATCCAACTGAGCTCATTACAGTGGATTTTTTTTAATGATACTTATAGGTTTCTCTCCTTTCTTACAGAAATACCTACGTGTCAAAAAGTCTTTTAAGAAGACACTGAAGAACCCATGACTCCTGTGCTCGCTGTGTCAAATATTCATATTTAGGTGTCAATCAATTCGTAGTCTTCTCATGATGTTCTCTTCGTTATTTTGGCATTAATTTTACATATCACTGTATAAATGTTCATTATATGTCTTTGGAGAGAAATATATTTTTGACAATACATTTTAAAATGTCTAAGACCATACATTCCCACACTGATCAGGAAAGTACAGAGTTCTTCAAATCAAACTCCTGTTCTTCACTAGCTATTACAGAACATAGCATACACATAATAGGCATACGGTATTACATATCTGCATATACAGTCACATCTGCAGAAAAATTCCCATGGAGTTCTCATTTATACTCTCAGTGACCAAGCTGAGAAATAAAAAAATCTTGCCTCATCATACATTTTTCTACTTCAGTGAATTATTTTTTATTGATGGTGCAAGTCTTAATTTTAAATTCAGTTTTGATGAAGAAAGTAGCAGATCATCTGCCCTGTTATTATACAAAATACATTCCTATCAAGTGGAAGGAAATATAACTTGTAAAATGATCAATTACATAATGATTATAGTGGAGAAATATATTCTCAAACATAATTTGTTAAATGGAGGAATTTAATATGAAATAGTAGATTTCCAAATTTATACAAATAACACCAGATGGTGAGTAGCTAGTTTTAATTAAATTAGGTTTGATAATTATAGCTGTTTAATTTTTAGGTTTGACTCAGATTAGAAAGAATGTATTATTTCCCAGTAAATGTATTTTTAGTTTCCTCCCAAGGTTTTGAATCTTGCATTACTCGCCATGGTCCGGAGCAGTAGCGCTGCGGTCAGCTTTCTGGCAGCTCATTTTGGCCTGTCTTGGTCCTGCTTCAGCAATCCAGAGGATGAACCGTGCCACACTTGGGCTGGGACCCCCCTGATGGGAGTCAGAGGGAGTTTTGCCAATACAAGCAGGAGGGAGTTTCTGCCTCAGCACTGAAATATGTTTTCGCAGCTCGGTCTATTGGCTCCAGCACTGCATTTCAGCTGCTTTTGAGCAAAGGAAGAAGCCTAACGAGAATAATGGCTTTGCAGTTGCACAGAGCTAATGACCCATGCTTGGCCACTTGCCTTTCCATGCTGTGTCTGCAGTGACCTATTTACACACGCACACACTTGCACTAGCTGCAGCTCATGTCCTGAGACATTTTCTTGGGGAGGACCATGCAAAGGCTAAAGCCTGGCCAGCCTCACACATACCCGTTCTCATCACTGCTGCTTTCCACAAGTTCATCTGGGCTGGGTCCAATGTGACTCCACATGGAAATACGCTTAAAGGTACAAATGTGCCCAAGCCCTTTTTAGACGGTGGCCAAAGACCAAAGCCTATCTGGCAGGACCAACTCCCTGATAATCGGTGCTCACAATCCCATGGGAATCATCTCCTATCTTTGGACCGAGCCAGGTGTAATTGGGACCCTTATAATTGAGTCTGTTCTTATTTACAAGTTTGCAGTTTCAGCTACAAGCCCAAATGATCACGTTCATCAACTTTTTAGGCCACATCTACAAAATGGGTGTTTCCTACATCTACAAAACGGGTGTTTCCTGCAGTGATGTCTGGGAATGCACAGCTTCTCTCCAGCAGTGAGATGTTGCAGATAGAAATATCCTCATAAGAGTAACTGTAAGACATTTGGTCCTTCACACTTATCTGATGCTCAGGGGAAGGGCTCTTTTATTGTGACTGACTTTGTGGCATACTTCTCAATTGCTTGAGCTGTTAACCCATCTCCTGGAGCATGTACACCATAAAAAGAGGTGGGGTGGGGAATGAAGAAGTTTCTTCATTCATTTCCAATTCATTGGATCATCACAGTTCAAAGGCACTTGGAATACTTTAATTGTAATTGAATGTTATAATTAAAATTGAACATTGTAATTTAGAATTTGAATATTGCAATTAAAAGAGGTGTTCAGGATCGGCCTCTATCTCCTGGAAATCACCAGATACTTGTGACTTCCAGCAAAGAACATTTTTAGACTGCAAGAAGCCAGTCCAGGGTCTTACTTTCCATTTCAGGTGACATTATGAAACTTTAAAGATACATACCTTAAATCATCTCCCCCACTGCAGCTTTCTTAGAGCCAGTACTTGGGTTGGCACACAGGCAAGGTGGTGCTGTCCTGCCTCCTCCCTCTAGAGTCCTTTTTCTTTTATCTCAGTTTTCTCTCGGCAGGGTTCTTCTTCTATTATCTGCCTAGTGCAAATCCCATCTCCTGCTCTGCTTTCTTTTTTGTGTGTGCTGAAAAGTAGCCTCCCTGAATTTGTATTATATTGATTATGTAAATTAGCCGTTCTCCTCTAGATTGCTTTTTCTTTGTGAACTGGGAGTATAATTTGCAGTCTTCTACCTCATAATTGTGAGGATAATTTGAGCTGTCTCTTTGTGGAGTCATCAGTGACTGTTTTAATTTCCATATGTGAACAGTGCTGGGTTGGTTTTTTTAAACTTCTTCCTAATCCTGGTTCCTTCAGAACTGCTGAATTGATTCTGATGTTCATAATAGTATCACCTGAATTGTATTTTGGAATTTCCAGTGCTACTGAGATTGCAATTTATCTACAGTGTGACAGGTTTTTCAACATTTCCAGAAAAGACATAATCCCATAACTATCAGCCTGATGATAAAATTGTCTATCTCTGATGGAAAATTGAGGACTCAACTATGGTCATTTTTCTCATTGCAAAAATGTTTCAGAATGAAGTAAAACAATACCACTTAGCTGTGAACAGTACATGTCTTTCATCAACTTGAAATGACAACTATAGATAGCAAAATTAAAATAACGAGAGGTTTGTGACATCCTGTTCTTTTATTCAACACCAAACACAACCCACTTACAAAGTGCTATGTAGCACATTTAACAGTAAATGAGATTTAATAAATCTATTCACAAAGTTTCTAAAGGATAGAGGAAAAAATTATAATAGCCTCTTACTGGTAAGTGTCTCAGATAAGAAGACCATTGCTTTATTATGCCATTTAAAAAGGTGCTACAAGCAAGTTTCTTTCTCTCTTGCTGATATGATATTGGTATCGGTTGAGCACTGAAAAGATGCTGAGGTTTTATAATTCACATGTGGAGAGGAACTCTGAGCCCATATGTTTACATGTGAGACCCTAAGACAGCTCCCTTTGGCATCAGTGGTCCTCTTGAGATAACTCCCAGAGCATCCAGAGGTTGTATATAGTGTAAAGCCAGGATGTCTCTATAGTGCCCTGGGCTGGACTAATGAAAACATGACCATGGTGCTCTCTTCAGCTTTCCATTTCAGACTTTTTAAGCCTGCCCTCATGGAAAAAACGCACAAGATGTGGTTGTGGTTGAAACAGTTTCTTTAGGACCGAGTTTCACTAGGAATTGCACCATTTAAAAAGAAAAAATGAGAAAAATCTCTGAAGCTGCAGCAAAACTCAAAAACTTCTCTCAAATTTCTCACAAAACTATTTCTCCACCAAAAAAAAAACATTATGTTGACTAAGGAGTTCTATTTTTATAAAATAAATTTTTTTTAATCTGCTATTTTAATTTAATTTTAATTTAATAGATAAACGTTTCTGAATACAAAAGAGTTTGGAAAAAGTATCAGTATGTTCCATTCCAAACATGTCCAAAATGGGCGATATCTTGATCCAATCAATATGCTTTCTTTCATTTCTGTTTGCAAAAGAAATGTCATCATTATTAGTCCATTTTCATGAAATATTTCCCTCTGGACAAACTGGCATTTTCTAACAGGAAAATACTCTGTTAGGAAGTTTCTGACTGATGCTACTGTTAATGCACTACTCGACTGCACCTGCATATAAGCTCACACACCTGGGCTCTATTGAAATCAGCAGTAATTCTATCAGAGGCTTCAACGAGTCCAGATTTACAAATGTGTAGGTACGTGTGTATGGATATACGTATCTGTATCATTTATGTGTATCATCAATCTTTTATATATCTATACCCAGATAATTATAGCTCTTGCTATATGCACACCAGGAAAATGACTGGTCTAACAGATGGGAGTCCTGCAGGAAACCCTAAGAAGAGCCAGGGCTGGGGGAGAAGCAAGGCAAAGGCATATGTTTTGTTGTAGCTTGAATTACCAGAGAGCTAATCCCCAGGAAGGGGGTATATTTGACCTTCTGCAGCATGAGAAGGTTAACCTTTAATATTGCTCGATCAACACATTCCAGGAGAAACTTTCTGCTTCATTGCGTTTTTTTTTAAAAATAAAAGCATCAGGATATTTGCATTTTTAGCAAGATGGAGATTCTGGAGGATTTTTTTTCCAGCACTAGTCGTGCAATTTGTCAACACTGTACTAGCCGAACAGTCAGTCAAATGAGAACCTCTCTCTTGTTCTCGAAATGTGGCCAGTTTTCCAAATCTAAACGAAGTGGCCCAAGACATGTATCTTCATTCTTGGTTAGCTGGTTAATGACTTGAACTGTGGTATTAACCATCATTATAAACTGGTGAAAGGTGAAATGATTAAAATTAATAAGAAATGCTACATTTAAAAATGTATGGGGCAGTATTGTTCCCATGAGATCTCTATGATAGATTTAGGTACAGGGAGTCAATCTTTTATCATCATGCCTGCCCTGTTCTTGAATATTCTGACATAAAACTGAACATTAAAGTATAATACTGGAATATACCATGCAAGTAATAATTTTGTGGTGAAAGCTAGTATCCTCATAGAAAGAGATTCAGGAGTAGCTGAATTTCAATGGTAGGGGGAAATGGGAGGAATAGGGGAAAAAATGAATGACCATTAAGAACACATTTTCAATGCATGCACAATAGCAATACAAATTACAGATACAAATATTTTTTAGCCTATGGAGGTTAAAAAATAGGTTAGCAAATTTTCAATGCATTCACAATAGTACTAAAAACCCCAGATGCAAATAGGCTAAAATATACAGGTATATGTTCTCTGTTAGAAGTGTGTAAGCAAATGTGTTCCTGTGTCTGTATCTGTGAGTATATGTCTCTGCACGTGTGCATGCAGCTATGAAACAAAGGCACCTCTCTGACACCTACATAGAAATATCTTTTCCTACTAGCTCTGCTTTTGGAAAGTCAGTAATATTCTTTGTGCAAAAAAATCCTCTGAGGATTCATCTTGTGTTCTGACCTTAATTCTGATAGTCACATCTAGGTACTGTAGCAGTCTTTAGGTTAAAGTATGATATGTAGCACACATTCAGAAAAAGAAAGCTTTAACCTCAAATTTTTCTGCTTCTGTGTATTTATGTCAAAGCTCTAGCATTTCTCTTTCAGCCGGCAAAGATGGAGATTATGGGCTTCTTATCTGGCCAGGAGTTTCTGTACTTCAAAAAACATAGGTCTTGATAAGCTGCCTCCCCCAGCAAGGAAACTAATATCCCTGTTGGGCTTCTTAGAATCACAGGTTCTGTACACGCCAAGTGTCTGTCTCTCTATCTCTTGCCATTCACTTTAAGAAATGTATACACATATGTAAATATGGGTGTGTGCATAAATGTGTACAAATAAAGATGTGAATATTTGTAATTATATATTATAACAGTTAAAGTCAATTTGTCTGTATATGGAGCTGAAATGATGTTTGTTCTGGTTGCCATGTTCTCCAGATGCATATTGGAAGCCCTTAGATCTACTTCCCCAACATATCACACAGAATTGGCAAATGAGGCTTCAAAATGTTGGGTTAATTACAAAAGCAGAACCATAAAGGTTAAAAAATGTTAATGTGCATCACTGGGGCAGTGTAACCTACTGAGCACAAACTGATAAGTATTTATTGCGGGAGTTAAGACAGGCACGTACCACAAGGGTAAGAAGAATTAAAGTGCACTGGAGTGCCCTTTTATATCTGATACTCCTGACAATGTTCTTACATGTTCACAGTAATAACCCTGCATTTGATTTTAATTGTTTCACTGGATGGATGGTGATCTCTATCTCTCAAGTACTTATACCATTTAAACTCACCACTGAGGTGCCTGGGAACTCTTGGAGGGCATTCACCGGTATCTCAGTAGTACGGTTTACAGCCCCTGAATGCTAACCATAATATTTTACCATGCACTGGGATCACAGCATATGGTGGGGTCTCTGTTTAATCTGTACAGAGAGATGAAAGAGCAAACCTTGCTAATGTACCCATACTCTGTCTGGCTAAGGGAACAAGCACGATGTTTCTGTTATAAAAGACTTCACGCATTAGAGATGGCAGCGAAGTAGCCTGAGGGATATGCTTGTGTGTTGTGCTAACAACATATGTTACATCTATGCCAACATCCTCCTCGCTCGCTCTCCCAGGTGCCTTAACTACAGCTGCTGAGACACAAAGACTGGTGGTACCTGCTCCAAGGGGAAAAGAGCCAGGACCAAAGAGGTAAATGTTGGAGACAGCTTTCAGGAATGGAGAATACAAGTCGTGTCATGCATTTGTTTGGTTTCAGAGCTAGTGGTAAATCCAGACCCCTGGTAGGACCTAATTACCTCCCATCTGAACACTAACTCGGAAGCAAAATGCTGTCGAGAAGGGATGGGAACTCACTTCCAAGAACACAGGCACAAACACATTTTTATTGGCCATAGAGAATGGTACTGTGTGTGCCAATATAGCATGGATGTCTGACTCAGAACATAAAGTGCAGATGCCAGCAGCAAGATGCTGCTAAGAAATAGCATCTCTCTGGGACTGCAAAGTATCAGCTGTCTGGGGAGACCAGAACTGGGTAGAGAAAGAGCTGATGATGATCGAAGATGTTTTCTTTTCTATCTCATCAGGTCCCCTAGTGCTCTGCACCCTGGAGTCAGAGTACAGAGTCATGGCAGGGGGAATGATGCAGCTGCCTCTTCTGAGACTGATCCAAAAACTCTGACCCTATCATCTTTAGGGAAACTTGCAGCCTCAGACACTCTTCATCCACATGGGAGAGGAGTGAGAGGCCAGCATTAGATAAATGAAGCTATTCCTCTCCTCCACCTGGGATGTTCCTGGCAGTGGATAAGACCTTGTGGCTTTCTCTCATCCCTGGAGTCTGCTCTAGGAGGTAATCTTTGGAGAAAAGAAAATGAACAGCATTACTGTATTTTGTGCAGTATCTTGCACAGTGTATCCCTGATCTGACTGGGCCTTTTGGGCACACCAGACCTACAGGTAATAACAACAAAGAGTGACTGTCTCTGAGGATAAGACTGGGAAATGAAATTGTCTTTAGATATAAATAGGTCCTTTTGATTGTGTATTTTTTGCTGTCTCTTTGCCTTCAGGCAATGCATGACAACTTGAGGAGCAGGGTTTTTTTTTATCCCCTAGGCAATATTTTATTGTTCTCTGCCTTAAAGTCAGTCAATATTTGCAATTGTCTGTCTATCCCACAGGTAACTGCAGGACTTTTTGGGGAAGGAAAAAAAAAAGAATGAAGATGCCAGCACAGTTTCTGTCAAGATTTGGAGAATTAAGATGACAAAAAGCAGTCTGGTGGGCTTAAACCTGCAGCGATCTGAGAGACTTTCTTATTTTATACGTCATTCTGGTCCTTTATACTTTAATGTTATGCTTACTATGCAAAACCTATGTAGGTGCAAGTGTATATCTTTCTGTGTGTATGCACTCACATATGACTATATTTGCCTATTTGCATATGTGTATGAATACATGCAGCACATGTGGGTGGTGAGAAGCTAAAGGAACATTTTCAAGGTTGACAAGACCAAAATTCAATCTTCCTTCAGCCTGCTGGGTTTTTCTAAGCGTGTGCTGAGGCAGCAGGAGAATGAATCCCCTTTTTGGCTGAAGGATGAAGCAAGACTGAGGCTGCAGAGGACAAAAAAACCCAGCTCCTCAGCTTGGTGCGGAAGAGTTAACTCAGCACACGGGGTTTTCATTTAGCACAGTTATGCTGGTGACAAGCCTTGATAGTACAGTCTTCCTCTCCTCCCTGGCACCCAATGCGAGCCAGCAGAAACTTGCCGGGAGATGAGTCTCCTGAACTCTCCACACAGGATCCTAACGGCCCACGTCCCTTGCCAGCTATCAGTGACAGAGCTGACACAGAGAAGCAAGAGAGGGCACAGCTGGCATGCAAAACCCTGCCATCAGCATGCCGCATCTGCTGAATCTGTTGTGAGCGGTTCACCCAGCTGGGATTTTAATACGGCTGCATCCCGCCTTTTGGAAAGTGATATTTTTCCTCCTTAATAATAGAGACGTGAGAAAAAAGAACCAACACCAAATTAAATGTTGTTAGGACAGCACACGTGTAAAATTTTAGGCCTGCTGACCTTGGCAGGGTACCCATAAGAAATTAGTACAAAATTAGTGCCATTTGTTGCTCCAAAAGGCCGTCAGCCATGCAAAAGCAGGCAGAGGGAGAAGCATCCTGCTGATGCAGGGACTGATCCTGACAATCCTGCCTGTGATCCTGCAGCGCTCCGCAGGTTTGGGTGCAGGGTGCCTGATGGGTAGTGGCAAAATGAAGGGGTGGATGTGTGGTACAGCCAGTCCTGCACTTCACAGCTTCACAATTGCAGCTGCCATCAGTGGGAGTTTATAGCACCAGGCACTCTACACCCAAACCTGCAAAGCATCACAGGAGCTTGCAGGTGCTGACAGCTCTTGTCACCTCCTGGGAAGTGCTCAGACCCACACAGGACCATACACACCACTGCCACCAGGCACTTCGCCTGTTGGGTAGTGACACCGGCTGCTAACCCTTAACAGAACATTTTGTTCCACAGATGACAGACCGCTCTTGAATTGATCCACCAAACTCCTTCCCTTTCTTCCATGGCCTTCTCATTTTAGTGAAACACCTTAAACAGCATTTGTGCAATCATGATTTTCTGCTGACCCATATTCTTAGCTCAGGTTCAAACCCTGCCAGCAGCTGCTCCAGCTTCAGCTTGTTAAATCCTCTCCCTGGGTAGCTGGGGAAGCAGAATTTATTATCCAGGAGGAGAACCAGGTGCTAGGAGCAGGAGAGAGAAATATAAGGGACAGCTCAGTTCTTGGAGGTACTAGGGCTGAGTCCCATGTTTAGTTTCCTTTCTGTTGTGGCTCTTACAAGCTGAAAACCCTGACAGGCATAAACCTAGATGCTGATTAAAAGGCTGTGTACTCTGCTAGATATAGAGGCCCTCAGTGACATGGGTTAATGTGAGCAGACTTGGCAGTGCCAGGGAATGGTTGGACTTGATGATCTTAAAGGTCCTTTCCAACCTGGCTGATTCTATGACTCTATATAGGGAAAGGATTTAGAGCTGGAAATGATTTATGAAACCTGATGTTGGATTTTAAGGTGCCTGGACCTTGGGATAGAGTCCAGAGCCGGGGATGAGTTGCTGAGTTCCCTGCACTTCCAAATAGAAGCCAGAAAAGCCAGTGGGCTGAGTATACAGCTCAGTGTAGGTTACCCTATATGAAATGCTGACACTGGCTGTAGAATATAATGGCACCACTTCCCTCACCCTGATAAGACACAGATGCATCCATGCTGCAAGAGAGAGATTATCTGGAATTGATGCTTACAGATCTGAATGCATTTGGGCTTCACTTCTTCCTACTTCCTGCCCTTTTGCACAGTATCCTTGTGACAAGCACTTGGGATTGTGGAGATGCCAAGCAAAAATCCCTCTTCTCTGAATCTCCACTGCCACCTCTTCAATATGGTCATTCTTCAAAACCAAACACGATTATTTTTTTTTCCCCTCAATTTTACTTTCTCCTAACATGGGGACATGTGGGTGCCAGTCCTTGCTTCCAGGTGCTCTTTTTACAGTCAGGATTCAAGAGCAGGGTAGTCCCCAGAAAGGTGGGGAAATGTTGATTCAAACTTCTCCAGGCAGGAGAGTAAACTGAACTTGTATTTGCCGCAGCGAAGGTGAGTGCCTCCACCACACTGCTAGGAGGTAAATAATATGTCCCTATTTTGTCTGTCCCCACCTTGTGCTAAGAACCCATTTTCCAGTCTGGACCACCCAGAAAATACAGTCTGTGGATATCACTGGGCTTAAGCATGCGATAAGGGCTGAATTGCTAAACCGTGACCCAGGTACGTAAAGCTCCTGAAAACACAGCTGTCAGAAATATAGCTACAGGCCAGGAATGAGGATTAAAGGTCCACAGGAGCAAGCACAGGTATATAGGCTCTTACTCCTGTACTGGATTACCACAATTTTGCCCATATCCTTTTCCAGACTTGAGCCTTACCCTATTCATAGCACAGCAATGGGGTTCCACTGGGCTTTATTGAGTCTCATGAAGTTGCTGAATTAAATTTTGCCCCCAAAGTCCACTATAGAATAATGGCTGTTTATGTTGTAAGCTGGTAAGCCCACAGTGTATGGTCCTTCCAAGAGCAGAACATTTTCTTTTCACACTGATAACTCGTCTAGGAGTCTATAAATACAGAGGGCAAACCTGTATTTCCTCAAACAAGAAATGGGTAAAGGGGGCATTTTTGGTTCTCTTATGAAAAAGGATGTTTAATTACAGACCTCAGAAAGAACTCAGGCAGCACTATAGTTGCAGACGTGACAGATCAATCTTTCAGAGAGGCAGTAACAGCGAGCACACCAGAACGGACCCATTAGCAGCACGAAGCCATTACACTTGCCTACATATTTCTAAAGGGACTGAGAGTGGAAGCAGACCAATTGGCACCAACGAATCCTGTAGAATGACTTTGTTGAGCTGGCCAATGGCTTTGTAGTTCCCAAATCCATCTTTTCATAAACTTGAGAGGAAATAATACAGCACTGCAAACACCTCTATTAATTGACTCTGCTCTGATATTGCAAAGGTAAAATACGATCATTCATCCCTCAATTCAAGGACTTCAAGGTAAGTTCATTCTGGTTTAGCTCTGTTGAAGAGATATTGCATAGGGATACATTTCAATCTTTAATGAGAGTCTGGACCAGACAATAAATATCTGTCTTTAACAATGAAGAGGTGGATAATATTGCCAGGTTAGCCCTGTAAGTCATCAGTGCTGGATGAAAGTTAGGCTGTGGGAGCAAAATGTGTTGGTATGTTTCTGCCTGGTCGAATGCTTACAGGAAAATCCTTCTCTGCCTTGCTGGCCACAGCTAGAACCCACACAAGTAAAAACAGAGTTCTGCTGAACTTCAGGACTCCCAGCAGTTAGTCCTTAAACTTCAGACGCTGTAGGAGGAAATGCAAAGAAACCAAAAGAGAATAACAAACACTTGCATTTTGAAAAGAGACAAAGATCATTTAAACTGCAGTAGAAGACTGAAAATTTTGGGTGGGTTTTTTTTTTTTTTGATGCCACATGCTCACTCCTTATCCAAATATTTTCCTTCTCAGGTGTTTTTGTCTCAGGAGTTACCAAACATTGTGACACTTTGAGGGAACACGTCCACTATGCTCCTGCCCTTTCACAATTTTTGTAGAGGTACTACAGGGCTCCAGCAGTCCCTTACCCTTCTCTTGGAGCAGTTGAAGCACTGCAGAGACCACCAGAAGGTGCCTATGCCAAGCACTGAAGGCCTGAGCTGAGATGCTGTGGGCACGCAGGGCAGGGCCGACGGCACAGCACGTTGCGCCTCAGGAGTGCTAGAACACTGCCAACACCTTGACGCTCTCCAGAGCAGCCAAGGATCCAGAGGGACCAAGAGTGATCTGTAACCATATTGGTCCCTTCCCTCCCGCACCCACCCCCTTGCCTGCCACATGCACCCTGCTATGATTTGCTATGATCATCCAAAGTGATGTTACACTTGGGCACGTTTTGAATGCCTGAATCCTAAAGTCAGACAGACTCGTCTGGAACTTCCTAAGCTCTGCCATAGGTAGTTACAACTGTCAGTTCTGGAACGTGTCAAGAAGCAAGTCCTCATGAGACAGGGACACCAAGAGACTTTTCCCAGGGCTTATGTTCTGTACTGAATATCCCATGGGAGCAGCTCATCTACATAAAAACCCACTAGTCTGCAATACTGTGGATTTTTCAGAGAAGCCTCCAACACACTGGCTGGTGCCTAGGAGTTCTTACATGCCCCAGCAAGTCAAATACGCTTAATTATAAAGTAACTGCAAGGGTGATTAATGCATCACACATCATTTGAACATATGGACTTGCAGATTCTATGTAACGAGCGATAGCTTGTGTACTGCTGGGATATCATGCACCTTGGGGAGTAGGTTATACATTCATATAGTGTGATGTGACAGTCCCTCAGCTTAGATGTCCCCGCAAAAACAGGGGAGCAGCCTCAACCCTGCAGGGGTGCTGCTGGATGCAGGGCTAGTCAGAAATGCACCTGAAATCTGAAGGAAGCCACCACTCTGGGGTGTACGTGCATCAAGACCCCGAGCGCATTCCAGAAATGGCATTGCTAAACCTCAGCTCTACAGGGTGCCTGACCAAAAACTGTCATAGGATATATCCCCTCTAGCAAAACAGGCCCAGGGCAAAGGCACAAGTAGTTGCATGCTCTTCCTGGCACTGTCAGATGGTTAATACGGGCTCTGAAAGGGTTTTGATGTGGATCAAATAGTGCTCTTCCAGTGACTGCCACAGGCCAAAGCGCTCTTGTGGCTGGCCATCATGAAGAGAAAGGATTTAATTACTCCAGTGTATGCATCTGGCATTCAACACATGTAGGTCCAATGCTGTGAGTATCAGCTCAGCTCTGGAACTCTTCCATCCCTATCTGTGCCTCCCTGCTCAGCCCCACTGCACCAGCAACAACTGAAAGCTTTGCCTTACCTTGCTAACACCCCTGTGGCCACAAAATTCTCCTGGAACTGGGGATGTCTGGGCTCAAATACACACAGTACTAATCATATGTGGCCTAACCCTGGTCTGCAGCCCCATGTGGGCACAGAAAAGCAGGGGCAGGGAGCAGCAATGTCTTCATCAGCTGTTTTTCTAGAAGGAGAAGGACTTCTCTGCAAGCAACTGCTCGTGCTGAGGACAAGACATGCACCTCTGCATCACACATGAACAGAGTGGTAGCTGTGACAGCTGTGACAACTGTGACCCAACTGTCCAGATCTCCCATGGTTGTAGCCCTGGCTCCTTCCTCAGGGGTTCAGGACTAGAAAGGCCAAGCACCAACGCCATAGCACTTAGGGGCAGGTGGGCTTTCCAATGGATACAGAGTTTGCTGTTACCAATGGTAACCTCAAATTTCCATTCTATAGGGAATTCCAACATTTTTCATTCATCATTGGCATAAAAAGCCCCCAGGTTTATACTTCCCATACCGCAAGGAAATATAATTGCTGTCAGCTGAAAGGTTTTGCTTCTGTTTTGATTTGGAAAGCCTTTTCAGTTTAGTAATTTTTTATATATGAATAGAGCATAATAATTATTTTAATTATAAACAATATCAGTTATGGTAATGCAATAATTCATTAGTATTCTAATTGTTAAGTGTTACTGTAACTGGTATTTGCTTTGGTAATTGGTATTTTAATTGGCAATTGCTGTTCCAAATGGCCATTGGGGTAATTCTTACTAGTGACTGGTAATTACAATGGAAATTGTTAATTGGTATTCTAATTGGTTTGGTAATTCATATTTGGTTTTGACATTGGTAACAGAGCAAAGTGGTCATTTGTAATAGATAATTGGTTTGGTAATCGATTTAGCAATCGGCATTGTGGACAGTACGAAATAAGTGATCCAAACAGACTCATTTATTAATAATAGAAAATGCATAACACTTTGAAATGAAAGCTAATTTAGCAAACTGACAATTAAATGTTTCCAAAAAAGAAAAAAAATCTCTTATTAAAATGCCTAATTTTAAGAAAAATGCTTCATTTTAAGGACTTATTTTTAAAAATGGAAATTTGTGGACATCAACAAGATCCTTTCAAAGTTTCAATTTCAGTAGTTATTTTCCATTAAATGAGTATTCTCCTGGAGGATTTTTGCCTGGCTTAAGTGTACCATCCTGTGGCATCAACACCCACACCTGCTACAGAGCTGGCCTGTCACATGCCTGCTACCTCTGTGGGATAACAACGGGGTGAAGCATCTCTGCAGGTACATCTATGTAGGCAGTTTTGTGTCCACTTACATCACTCACATCCCCAATGGCATCAGGATAGCTGCCTCTGAAGAATATCCTAAATGTCACTGAACCAAGGGTGAGTTTACAGGGGCAATAGGTGAGGGGTCTCCTCATTAAAATGACTTGACATGTGCAGATTGACACAGCAAGGGATCAGCTCTGTGACTGAGCTGGTCCTGCTGAAACACAACCCCAACAGTATCCACTTGCACACCTTCTGGGTATGAGCCTTGTTATCCTGCTTTGAAACATCCCCTCCTGAACTATTATCTGAACATCATGTCTCCCTGCAGATAGGGCAGAATTTTCCCCAAGACTACTCTTCAGCCAGGATACTTAATGCTGTATTGAAGTCAGACTATGGTAAAAGAAGCTGGGTCATCAAACAAACTACTTCTCATTTCCCATATACACCAATGCTTTTTTCCAGTACCAGGGGTCCTTTGTTTGACATTCCGCAATACAGGGAAGCCATAGTACAATCCACTGGGTGGAAAATCATCTGACTTTAGTTGATATGCTAATGACATCCACATAAAAACCAAAAGTCTAAGTTACGAAGGGAAGAGTAACTAAAATTGCTCACTACAGCCTTTGATAATGCAAAAATACTTGGTTGCTTATATAACTGATGGTACAAATTTTCACAGTGAAACATCCAGAACTGCCAGGCCTATTTCTATCTTATTATGGCCTTTGGAAAACTATTGATTTTCTTTCAGATGCATCAAGTTGAGCATCCAACATATATTCTTCCTGGCCAAAATGGTTTGCCTGAAGATATTTGAATATCTGGCACGTTAGCCTGTGTGCTTCCATGATCAGCATAGAAATCCAAGATAGAATAGACCCCTTTCGTCATCCATGCAAACCCTCGTACTGCAGAATTGTTCTCTCTCCTTCTTATGCATTTTTGAGTGTTTTATCCAGCCCAGTTATCAATGCCTCAGATAATGGTTTCCCCCTGGAAAACTGCTCACCACCAGTGACCACTATTATTATGAACTTGGACTGGGATTACATCCAGTTACAAGAAGGGAGATTTCAATGCAATATGTACAAAAAGAGAACAGAAGAAGCAGCCAAAGGAAAGCTATGAACTGAATACAAAGAGGCTGTGTTTCAAAGTAAAAGATCCACTGCTTAACAAAAGAGTATAATTTTTGAGACAGCAGCTATTTCAGACAATCAGAAGGTAATCTGGACCTTTAACTACAAAACAGAAATTTCTCAGAGTTGGGTGGTGTCCTGGGTTCAGCAGCAGCAGTAATTTTTCTCCTTCTTAGGAGCTGGTGCAGTGCTGTGTTTTTGACTTCCAGCCTGGGAACTGCACTGATAACACCGATGTTTTTAGTTGCTGCTCAGTAATGTTTACTCTGACCAAGGACTTTCTGAGTCCTCATGCTCTGCCAGGGAAGAGGGGAAGCCAGGAGGAAGCAGAGACAGGACACCTGACCCAACCTAACTGAAAGGGGTATTTCATACCAAGCACATCATGCCCAGGATGTAAAAACTGGGTCAGGGACCCAGAAGAGTGGGATCACTGCTTGGGTCGGGCTGGGTATTGGTTGGCAGTGTGGTGAGTGGTTGTATTCTCTCCCCTTGTTATTTCCCTCGTCATTATTATTATTGGTGGCAGCAGCAGTGGTTTGTGTTATACCTCACTTACTGGACTGTTCTTATCTCAACCCATGGGAGTTACATTCTTTCGATTCTCCTCCCCATCCTTCCAGGAGCCAGGGGAGGAAGGGAGGGGAGTGAGCGAGCGGCTGTGTGGTTCTGGGTTGCTGGCTGGGCTTAAACCATGACAGTTGGTTTTCAATCAACTAAATATCCTTCAGCAGGTAGTAGGAGTGTTGATGAAAGTTCAGTGGCTAAGACAGACATGGAACTGTTGGAACGAGCCCAGAGGAGGGCCACGAGGATGATCAGGGGACTGAAGCACCTCCCCTATGAAGACAGGATGAGAAAGTTGGGGCTGTTCATCCTGGAGAAGAGAAGGCTGCGTGGAAACCTCCTAGCAGCCTTCCAGTATCTCAAGGGGGCCTATAGGGATGCTGGGGAGGGACTCTTCATTAGGGACTGTAATGATAGGACAAGGGGTAATGGGTTCAAACTTAAACAGGGGAAGTTTAGATTGGATATGAGGAAGAAATTCTTTCCTGTAAGGGTGGTGAGGCACTGGAATGGGTTGCCCAGGGAAGCTGTGAATGCTCCATCGCTGGCGGTGTTCAAGGCTGGGTTGGACAAAGCCTTGGGTGGCATGGTTTAGTGTGAGGCGTCTGTGCCCATGGCAGGGGGTTGGAACTAGATGACCTTAAGGTCCTTTCCAGCCCTAACTATTCTATGATTCTATGATCTTGAGAGCCTGACCTTCAGACTGTAAAGTTATGCTTCTAATTTCACCTACCTGAATTCTAAGACAGACTTCTTTCTGTTCCCCCTTCTTCAAATAATAATAAGGATGGGGAATTATTTTTAAGAGGCTTCTTATAAACTGAAATATGAGGGCGCATTTCTAACATCATTTTTGAAACCACCTTTATCCTTCTTAAGTTATTTTCAAGCTCTACGAGGGTTTCAGCAAAACAATTCAAAATGCTTGTCTTCGCTATCCAGTAATTCAAGGCTAACTTGTAAATCCTTGCATGATGTTCACGGATTTGGTAGTGCGCAACTATATTTCTCAAATATTTCTCCTTTCTTTTATTCTCTTCTCTAGACTTGTTTAATTTAACCCATCAAAAATCCATTTATTTCTGACTTGAAAAATAGTTAATGCAAATAAAGGCTGGCTGACATTTGTAAGTAATTTGCAAATGCCCTAATAGCCTGCAATCACTACTCTTTCCTCTTCCGAAACCACATTTACTCATGTCTCTGTATGACTGACTGTGTGTTGGGTATGTACTTTGAAATATATCAAGAAAGTATGATATATTGCTGGTGGTGTGTATTCATGCCACATATTAATTATTATTCACAGATAAGAGTTTTGGCTAGGTCTACATTGCATCCTACTGCAGAGACTCCTTCAAAATTAATGATGAAGATACCTGAAAAAGTTCTTCCTACAAAGCAAAGACACCAGCTGGGGTCAAAAATGCAAAGTAGCCACACAGTTCATCACTATGCCTAATAAAGCCCATGTGCACTGGGTTCTGGCTCCGTGCTTTATTGAGATACTGTATTTCTTCTGGATCCAGTACAAATATTTGTATGTGCAGATCATACCACACTCCTTTGCAGGGTAGGCTTGTCCTCCATTAATCTACAGGCAGCTAAAAGATTTGCTACCTTATTTCTGCTGCAAGAAAAAAGCAAAAGAACCACAAGTCTTATTAAAAAGCACAACACTAAAGACCTTGGTTTGTACCTTCCCCCAACACTTCAGTTCTGAACTAACCTCTCTCCCAGCATCATCAAGTACTCATTTTCTCTCCTTTTGATACATATTTTTGAAGCTAGTTTAAGGTTGAAGCTAATCTGAAAGCTAGTATCGACACCTCCCATGGTAATAGCAGTGCTGGTCAAGTGATTGCTACCATTACTGATTTGGCACTTCTCCTTTTTTTTTTTTCTTTTTTTTTTTAACTTCCTTCTCCCCAGGAGAAATTGCAGGAAAAATACCTGACATTTGGGTTTGAATCCTGACTTACATGGTTAATGTAAGTCAGTACCAGTTAAAAAACCACAAGGGTACATCACCAAGTTAACCTGCAATTCTCCTGCAAAGCGCAGTAACCTCATGATCCTGGAGAAGGTGGTTCAATAGCAACATTAGCCTAAAGACCAGCAAATTTCAAGTGCACTTCCATTGCAAGCATGAGGATATCAAAGTTCAAACACATTAGCCCAGGTACTGGAAGCTGATTTACTGCAGTGGCACAAAGCTCTCTACATGTGCTAATATAAGTTACTTCTAAACTAACAGCTGTGTCCTTGCAGTAATTGCTATGACTTTCATCCCTTGCTGTCTGGAGTCTCACTATAATAGAGGCCAAAGTGGAATCACGACCAGATTAAGACACCCACGTTTTGGTACACACGTACACCTATTTAGGTGCTAACCACAGCTGTCCAAACCCCCAAGGTAAGTCAGCAGAGAGGTAGTCAGTGCAGTCAGTAGAATTTGCAGACTAACTCAATAAGCTCAAACTTGCAAACCTAGAGCTTGGCCAGGTTTCCAAAACTGGGTGCAGCTCGATATCTAAGAGGTTTTCCCTGGAGCAGCAGGTATGATCAGGACCTCCAGAAGATCTTGCACTTCCGAAAGGCTGGCTGTAGGCAAAATGCGATGCTCTGAAGAGAGCTGGATTGTACCTGAGCTGTATTGTTATGTCTGTTCAGTAGGGCACCACCTGAGTCACTTGCCATGATCTCTTGACTATATTGACTGGGTCTTCACAGACTACCATGGGATGTCAAGACACCTGTATGCAGACACCTACAAGTAGTCATGTATGTTTAGCCACCTTTATGAAGGTGGCTACCACTCCTGTTGTGTGATTTTGAAGTACATCATATGGACGAGCAAGTTTGCTGCTGTGATAACCCTAAAGCGTGGATTTAGGCTTCAGCCTGTACTGAGGGACCAGACCACAGCATCTTCCCATTCTGGTGCACAGCAGTGTCTCAATACACAAATACAGGACCTTCACTTTTTCCTGTCCTTCTCCCTCAGGTGCCCAAGATCTTTATCAACCTCGCTTCTGCAAATGCTCACTTAGTTTTAGGCTTTACTACAGAAGAAATTACTCCCCTACTCCTGTCCTTAACACGTTATGTCCTGTCCCCTACCACCAAACATCTATAATCTGCCCTTTCTTCCTGACGAGGTCAGGGAAGTTTTGTTTCATGTCCTCATGTGGAACAGTCTAGCCATAAGAACAAAAGATGACAGGCAATAAGGGTACAACATCCACTGGGAAGAGGGCAGGGGTGAAAAAGGACATGAATAACCAAACCCCAATGATATAGCACCTCCAATTAGACTCGTCTTCATCAGTGAGGCTCAGGGAGGGGTGTCAGTTATCGGTGGCTTGATTTCTTTCTTTCCTCTCTTCAGTGAGAGATGTCAGGCTGCTAGGCAGCTGGTGTGCTGTGACAGGTGCTTATCACACCATTCATAATTGCCCCATTGATACCCTGCACTGCCTCTGGCTGTTTGTTGTATCCACCTGTTGCCTCTGGTCTGAGCTCCTAAACCCTGTGTTGTGAAAGCAAGGGCCGTTGCTTTCCAGAGTGCTCTCTCCAGCCCTCCAAGATGGACCCCCACGTGCTATCAGAAGGTGAGCAATAAATAGTGAAGCACACAATTATTTCAGGAACAGTGCTGCAGGAGCTGGTGAGAAGGTTTAAGCTAATCAAAGGTGAATTTCTGGTGGAAAGATTTGTCACTGGACATGTTTTATTATGGCTATTGGGCTTACTAGTAACGTACAACTTCATCACCTTTCACTGCACTAATGTCAATGGCAATTTAAAAAAAAAACAGTAAGGAGAAAAAATACATTTATGATGATTTTGTATGCATTTTTTTTTAAAGTTCCTGTGTCCATATATTCCCAGTAAGGGGGTCTGGAACATTTGGGTCTTCAGATCTGTAGAGACTTTCATCTGCTTCTAAACACTGCCAGCTCAATGACTGATTGCACTTGAGACAGGCAATGACATTATAAAATGCTGTGTTCCATAAAAAGAATAGTTCCCTTTTTTCTTCCACTTCAGCCCAGTTTTCCAGAACATACTATACAAAATTACAGAAGAAAAGGAGTGACTTCACAAAGTATCTGCAGGAGACACTGACTCCAGTGTTCTTAACTGCCTGCATTGTACCCTCCAGTTTATCCAAGAAGGAGGTGCAAAAGCTGGAGTATTTTATAGAATTTGAAGCTTCACAGTGACTACACACAGTTTAAAGGAAACAATGTGGAGATTAATATTCAGAAAAATGCTGAAGACTTCACAGAAAAGCTCTAGTTTGTTTCAGACAGTAAAAATACGAACTTTTTCACAGAGGGTTTGCTCATGCCAGCATGCACACACCGGTTTTCAGAACTTCATGTTCCTGAAGAATTTGACCTTGACTGTGGCTCTCCTTGGGTTACAGAGGCCTACAGAAATGAAATCTAAAGTACTACAGAAGCATGGAAAGTGTAGATCAGAAGGGATCTCTGGAGGTCATCTGGTCCAGTCCCCATTCAAAGCAGAAGTCACAGAAAGTAGCTCCGGGCTTTCCCTAGCTGACTTCCAAGTATTTTCAAGGGCAGGGACTCTATACGCTTTCTGGGCAGCCTGCACTTTGAATGTGAAAAAAAAAAACACCACCAAAATCCAAACCTAATATTTAATTTCCCTTGCTGCAACTTTGCCTTTTTTAACCATGTGTTAAAAGAGACTGAAAAGTCTTTACATCATCTCTTATGAAGAAACGCAGGATTATCCACCTGCTAGTCTAAAGAACCTGGGCAAAGGAACATTATTACAAGGAACAAGAATTCAAACAAAATTTTAGGCTGATTTCCCAAGGAAAAGAGGTTCACAAGATCACATATTCAATGTCTTTGTGTCTGTCTGTTCCCCACTAATACTTTCTGAAGTTGACAGTTTGTTTCATCCAAGTATGATGGAAGTATAGCAATCTCAGATGTTAGATTTCCACAAGTTTGATGAAAGCCATTGTGTGGGTAGATGAGACAGACCATTGTCAGTACCCTCATGGACAGAAAGCTGCAATTTTAATTCAATTGTTATTAGATACCTGAGAATCCACATGGCACAAAGGCATTCTGAATGCCCCAGCTAAAAGAAAGATGTGATCAGACGGCTAGCGTTGTATTAGTCATCAGAGAATCCAGCCATGGGATACAAATCCGTAGGGAACTAGGCTTCATTAGTTCTGCAGCTCATGAAATGCTTTTGGTTTTTTACCTTTACTCTTATGCTTCAGCTGAAGCGGTCATAAATTTCCACGAGCAAAAAAATCTCCTTCATATAATCTCCCTTTATATATCATCCTTCTCTAACATGAGAAAGAGAATGGCTAAGAATAGCTGGTCAGATGATTTACTATTACAATTTTCTGCGGGTATATGGGATTTCTGGATGTCACTCAGCTGCCCTTAACAATAGCAAGGACACAATTGTTTCCATAGTAATACCCATTCCAAAGGGGTGAAGGTGCGTGTGTTGGGGGGAGAGTACAAAGCAAGTGGGAGGCACAGTTACATAGACTTGCATAAATGACAAAAATCAGACACAACAGAATTTGATTCTGTGATCCTTGCTATAGAAATTCCTCTTCTAAGGTCATCTTATTGCACTGGATACAGCAGAAAACTGACTTGGGCAAGTATGCAGGCTAAGATGCTTCCACATTTTAGACAATGTAAATATGTGGGAAAGCTTTGTGTGTTTTGTGACTCTTCTGTCTTTAATAACCACAACTGCACCACTGCTGAAGTGAGAAGATATCCCTATTTTGTGGTGACAGAATAGTACATCTCACCATACTATTGCATTTCTTACTCAGTACAATAGACAAGTGCGGCCCAGCAGGCTAGCCTTCTAACTAACCTAATGGTCTAAAATAGATGGAGTCTCTGCGTTGCTCTTAAAAAGAGTTAACCAAACAACAATTCCCTGACAAACAGGCTAAATGTGTCTCACACCTTTTCATCTAAAAATACCTTCTGAACAGAGAAATTCTCCTGCTGCAGCATCTGTCAAGGCTTTTATGCTGCATTCTAGTATTCTTGGTCACCGTAAAGGAAACAAGCATTGCAGAAACAAATGAAAGCCAACACTGAAGTAAACAAAGCACTTCTGCCTCTTTTTTCTATGGTTTCATAGAAAATGATCATCACATGGTCTCCCAGCTGCAGCAGGAGAAGTACCCAAGAAGGTTTTAATAAAAATAGCTTTTATAAATGGCTGAGGGAGGGGGAAATTGAAGAATTTATCCACGATTCCATTTGTCCAAGGTGGCTCCTGGTGCTGGTGCTAAAAGCTCTGCTATTGACACAGCCGGATATATGACCCTTTGAGCTGGAGCCAATACAGATGAGCAGAAGATAAGCTCAGGCTTCAGAAACAGGAAAAGGGCATTGGAACGTAGATAATAAAATAATCGAGTCCATCTTCCAGTCCTTAAATGATCCTGTTGGGTTTTTTTTTTAATATTCTGCAACATGAGCTGTGAATCTAAATATTCTGCAGCTATGAAAAGAGCACATTTTATTTCTGAATCTCCTTCCAAGGTTGGAGTTCAGAAGTCAGCTTTCCCTAGCCAGCCGTTGAGGATGCTTCCAAGACAGTGCTCTCTCAGGAAGACATTATGTTGTTGATTTTCCTTGAGATAAAACACATCTTCTGGCCCTGATTATTTTTTTTTTAGTGTTTTCTTCATAAAGTGAATTGATTCTGGAAGCCAAAACCCCCTTCTCAACCACAAAATTATGTGAGAAACAGTAACTCTTCTCAGCAGGGGTTCGTGTTGAAACACTATGATAGGCAGGCTGCTTCTTCTAAATGCCGGTCCCACAAGCTGTTTGCCCTATTTTCCTCTTTATGTTAATTCTGCAAGGTGAGCTGCATGGGCTGATCCCAGGCTGATCCGCGTCCAGAACCTCACTGCCGTTACTATGGATTTGTTTTCCAGAGGATTCAGGGTTGGTGTGGGCCTGTGAAGTGATCAGCTCTTAGCATCCAGTTCCCCCTTGCCCTAGTAGAGAAAATGTTGAGTGGGCTTGAGCTTTGTGATTTGTTTTGTTGTTTAAACCCACAGTTGTAAAGCACACCCACACAACCCCTCTGCTTTACAGAGAAGAAAATGCTAGGTGACCTCTCCGTCACACAAGTGGCACAAGATTTAAGGTGAGTGTTCTGAAATAACAAAACCTGAGCTGACAGTGCTTCCGTGACCAAATTGTTTGAATAAATGAAAGCAAGCACATCAGTGTACAATTTCTGCTGAGTACTGCATGACACTATAATGAATAATTTGTGGGGCAGGAAGGGATGGCATTAGCAGTCTTTGACCATATGAACAAATGTAGCCACAATAACTGTAATAATTGTGGAAAAGGCATAAAAAAGCTGGCAGAGGCAAGAGAAGTAGCCAGACTGTCTCTTGAGGACCAGACTGTGATACAGCCTGAGAGCTGGCACAAAAGAAGAGAGGGAAGTTTGTGTTTCTTTCTACTTTGGAGTCATTGTTTCTCACAAAATGCAAGGGGAAGCAAGGTTCCCCAGACTCACTATACTTCCCGTGCTGGGCAAACTGATGGGAAGACCCAGACTGGGGAGGAAGGGAAGCCTGAGTGGAGCCTTAGGTATGCACACCCCAGGAGCACAGCTGCACCAGTGCACCAAACAGAGCATGTGCTATGCTAGGGAAAAGACCCACTGCAGTCTTCTGCATCCTGTTAGGAGTGACAAGAAGAGGAGATTATGAACTACCAAGTCCTTTTCCCTTCTGCAGCAGTGACAGAGTGGTGTACTTTTTCCTGGGATAGCACTTATGCACTGATACTTTCAGTGCTTTTCATCATAGCTGGGTTTTACAGTCATTATGATAGCAGTTGAGCTCTCTCCCTCACCCTCCAGTAACTGCCTTCATTTATAAAGTGCCATACAAACACACATACAAAAAGAGTGCCTCCTTCACACAGCTGCATCTCCAAATGAAATTGAGCTAGAAAATGTGTAGTTCTCATCCAAACTCATAACTGTTTCTCTTTTCTGGAACTGAAGATATATGCCACACAGACTGATATATAGGGTCCCTATTTTAAAACTGAGATGATGGGCTGTTTTTCTATCTAGTAGGAACAAGGAAAATGCGAACAAAAGTCAAGAGAGAAAACAAATCTGTATATTTCCATGAAAGAACCAATCTATTTAAGAGTCATCTTAGGCTGTGTTTTCAGTTGGGTTTTGTTTGTTTACTTGTTGGTTTATTTTGCCATACTGATGAATGATATCGATTTGCATCCCACAGAAGTTGCAGATACAATTCTATGCCTATTTCCATTAAATGCAACATTCAGAGCACCCATCACTTGGAGACTTTCCTGACTTTGATGCCTCTGAACATTAGCAAAGGTAGAGAATCAGGAAAAAGCTTTGTCATCTTGTTTTTCTCAATTCCTTCCTTTCACCACACAGTTGTTTTGTTTGCTTATTTATTTATTTATTTGAGGAACCCACTTTTTTCATACCTTGCTATGCATATTTGTAATGAAAAGATGATCTGTGTCCTCATTACTGCTCTATTGCTTGATGATGAAAAAACATGTTAACAAAGGAAAATGCTTTTCAGTCAGCTCATAATGTTCTCTGCTGTTCAACTGGGACTGTAAAGAGTATGGTTTAATGAAAGAAGGTGAGAAGGTGAAAAAAAAACTAATGAGGGTGTTTCTCTGTATTGAAAGATCACTTAGGAGCGGCAGCAATTTCCTTTGTGTTAGAAAAATATAAAAAATAAGGTTCAAAAGCAGCATCCCCAAGGTCAAAGAGGCTCATCCTCCCTAACACAGTATACTCATTCTCCTCTCTGACAACCTTTTTCCACCCAGACCATCCTTTTGTGATTTTACAATGGTGGAAAAGAAACTGCTGTGCCTCAGACATCTTTTAGCTCTGAAGGAACATGCAGAAATGACAAAGCAGGTGCTTGAAGCTGCATATACCATTAATGGAGCAGCTCATGAACCCTTACCTAGTTCTGCAGCCACAGATTCAAACTCTGCAGAAAAAGAGACTCCAAAATCATGATCATTAAGCTCAAGAGATTACTGCCATTTGCTCTGGAGACTTGAGATGAAGAGTGAGTCAATACCAAGCCACACTGAGCAGAGCACAAAGTGCTGAATGGTTCAAAGCACAGAGCCAATTAGAGTTGCTGAAGCCAGAAGGCACTGCTCTGAAAGGGAGCACCATGTCATGGGCTCACACTGAACACAGCAGCTTCCTACCAGTGTGCCAGAGCTGAGACCTGAGCATCAGAGGGAGACTGAGAAAGGAAGGAGGAGGGGACTGCTGGACTTCAGCCCAAAGGAACATTTCTAATAGTCCTTCCCCAGGCATCAGCAAATGTGTGACGGGCAACAGATGTCAGATAAGCAATTCCCTGCCTCTGAATCTGGGAAAGCCTTTGTTTTTGAAACTGCTCGCCAGTCTTCTGGTTCTCCTTTTCTGTCATCTTTGTCAGGAGTTGGTGGAAAGAAAGTGATACAGCACAGTATCGCTGCCATCAGAGCAAAAGAAGAAACCTTGTTAGTACCCTGCAGTGCCACCCACAACAGACAGGCAAAACATTACCAAAAATCAATACAGCAGAAGATTAAGCTCAAACGCATTCTGCCTGGCATGGTTACTAACATCATCAGTAGTAGACTGAGATTTTTTAAAAAACATATGTATTCTTAACTGTGCTACATGTCCCCTTCTTAATTCATTGAGTTCATAACCTAAATTACATAGAACAGTGGCTAAACTGGTTTCATCACTGCTCAACTCCTCTTTAAAAGGAAAGACAAAGCAAGAAGCTGAAGAGAATAATATTTGGGGAACAGGATAGCTTCAGGGGATAGCTAATGATGATATAGAGAGTACTTGAATGCCTGCATCACTGGTTTTAATTTGGTTCAGGGGCAATAGCGACAAAAAGTCAGTACTGTATGAGAGCTGTTTTCCTGCATGAGATGAGTTGGTGGTCTCTGTCCGTTCCTAGCTGGTGAGCATCTGCACTGTAACAGGAGCAACACACCTCTCAGCTCTCAGCCAGTGGAAAAAACACCTGAGCAACAGCCTGAAGTGTGCTGCAGGAACAGACCAAAATGAGGACATTGCCATGCCTCGCCAGTGAAATGAACCAGTGGCTCCCCACTGGCAGCTCAACCCTTTCACAAGAGACCAACGCTTGACTAAATATGGAGCTGGATAATTAGCAAAGCCCAAGGGTAACCCACTCACTTTCATGGGTTCTGTCATTCCCTGGGCTGTGTTTCTTTCCATTTGCTGGATGGCAGTAACGTTACTGCTGGACAGTAACATTTCTGATTGAGTTTTTACTGTTATTATTTGCAATGTGTTAGTGCCTGGAGGTCATAGACAAGATTATGACTTTGTTGTGATAGGTGCTCACAAACTCCTAGTAAGAGACAGTTCTCGATTTGATGACCTTAGAGTTTAAATAGAAATGTCTGAGAGGGGTGAAAGAAAAAAGATACTATCGTCCTTATTTTATAGCTGGGGAGCACCAGCAGAGAGAGGCAAACAGCATGATGTCCTGAGGAGCCGTGCTCATGGAGCTCTTGCTGAACTCACTGAAACTTGCAGTTTTCACTACTGAAAAAAGAGGGAAAACATCACATAACAAGTGGGTCCCAACCTGATCTTGCTTGTTTAATAGCTTGAGGAGAAAACAGAAAAGCTGAAAAATCCTGTTGCCTTAAGAGTACTTGTCTGTACTGCAGCAGCACCAGAACATTTCGGATCCTCAGGCTCTGTGGTTGAGGAAAAGAAGGCTAGCACAGGAGGTCAAGGTTTAAGGTCTTGGTTCTCAACCTTTTGTCTTCCTTGTTCAATGGAATTTCTATTCTGGCCCTCAAGATACGCAGGGGCAGAACTGTATTTATGGTGAAGACTCTCTTCAGCTTTTTCCAGAGATTTAATGCCTGTGAACTGGTGGAAGGGCTGTGCTCACCCATGGTGATCATTGCTATCCTAGCAGCAAAGTCCTTCTAAACTGGACAGTCTTTGAGAGAAGCAGGCAGTCTTCTGAAGTAAAAACTACACATAAGACCAAATCTTGTCTCCCACTTAAAAATGATTTAAGAAACTGCCACACAAACATTGTGAAAACCCATTTACCTGTGGACAGGTCAGAGGGTAAGAGCATTAAAAGCCAGTGTGCTTCCAAATGCCTCTTGGGAGATAAATTATGTCTTGTTTGATAGTTGTATCCACCTATGGAAGAAGACATAAAAGTGAGCCAAAACCTCCAAGCTCATAGGAGGCGGCAGCAGGAAACACTTTTTGTTGTAAGGATTTTTGACTAAGTAAATCATCAAGCTCACTCATTAGGCACCTTTGATCAGCCTAAACAGACAATAACATGCCTCATCAATGGAAGGCAACATTCATAAAGTGACAGACTGAATTTATTTTTCATTAAGATACAAAATACAGGTATCTGAAAAAAAGAAAAAAATCTGACTGAGAGGCCAAGAACTGGTGGAATTTGTGATTTAGAAAGAGCACAGGATCACCTGGCTTACCTCATCTCTTACCCCCTTTCCTTCTCTTCCTGAAACAAGAACTGAAGGAAGTTCCACTTGCCCTATGTCGTGATTTAACCCCAGCCAGCCACACAGCCACTCACTCACACTCACACCACACCACCCCCCCAGGAGATGGGAGAGAATTGGAAGAATAAAAGCAAAATTTGTGGGTTGAGATGAAGGTAGTTTCATAGGGCAGAAAAGCGTAATAATAATAATAACAATAATAGAGTTTGAATATACAAAACAAGTGATAAACAATGCCCAGCCAGTTCCAGAGCAGCAGCCGTTTATATACTGTGCATGATGCCCTATGGTATGAAATACCCCTTTGGCCAGTGGAGGTCAGCTGTCATGGCTGTGTTCCCCCCCAGCTTCTTGTGCACTCCCAGCCTACTCACTGGTGAGGTGGTGTGAGAGGCAGAAAAGTTCCTAACTTAAAGTAAACACTGCTTAGCAACAACTTAAAGCATCATTGTGTTATGAGCATTATTCTCATTCTAAATCCAAACCACAGCACTGTACCAGCTACCAGGAAGAAAATTAACTCTATCCCAGATGAATACAGGACACAATAGTACTGGGGATGGCCACCTGACTGATGCATCGCTTTCAGATATGTTAACTGAGAGCTATCAAAAGGAAAGGGAGAACTTCTGCTCCCGGGATCTATGTCGACCCCCAGCTTTTCCTTCAGACCTCATCTTTGTTGTTAAATAGTTTTCTCTCGACCGGTAGCAAGGCTCAAAGTGTGAGTAAAGACAAGACTGCAAGTAGCCCTCCACTGTTCTAAGCATTTTGCAATCATGCATTTTAGAAAGGCAGCCGTGGATGTGTGCTGGAATTCCATCACAGGGTTGAGAACCCAACGAAATTCAGATATTCTAGTTTCCCTAGGTGTTTGGCATTTAAAATTTTGCTCCAGATCAGAACAGCAGAATTCTTTACCTCGAGAAAGCTCTGGAGAACATTAATTTCAGATCAATGGAAACATGTGATTCAGCTTTTCAAATTTGGTATTATTTCATAATATATAATATAAAAGGAAATATTTTGAAACCAAAACCCATTTTGAAGAAAGAAATTGAAACATTTAGCTTGAAAATGTCAAAATGAGATGTTCCCACACTGTTGGAACATCCCTCCACCACTTACTCTTTTTTAAAATGACATTTTCAGTGCAACCGACACAAGTTTGCAAAGCGTTTCAATTTTGACAGGGTTGCATTTTCCAATGGAAAGCTGTTCTTTAAGAGGTTTTCCAACCAGCTCCACTAGGAACAGGTGTCAAAGGATTGCAGCAACCTTCCCTTTGCCAGATTCCTAAATTAAAAGCAGTATCCTGGAGAAGTGGCTGGGGTGTGCAAGGCAGGAGGGGTCAGAGGGTGCTCTGCCATGAAGCAGGTTGAGAACCTGGTACTTGAATCGCCTCTGGACACCCAGGCGTCTTGTCTCCTGTGGAACTGCTATGCTTGTGGGCTGAACTGGCAGTAGCAACTGTGGGGGATTTTAGGGGGAAAAAAATAAAGCCTCTGTGTGTGGGCATGGCTACATGCTCAACACTGCAATTTCCCTCTTTACCATCTGAGTAAGAAAGAAGGATTACCCCAAGATTGGAGTAACGCCCAGTTCAGGATGGGGATCTTCAGCAAGCCATGAGTGTGGAGGTGGGATGTGCAGTAACACATGCCCTTAAATTCTCTCTGTGAGCTGATTTTAATCCAGTGATGTCCACTGGGTGTGACTTGCCTTTGCCATGGGGATGTGCCCCTCCACGTGGAAGAGAAGTTTAATCTGGTAGGTCCACCCTATAAGCAAAAGGACCCGACTCTTTCAAAGAATTAAGTACTCTTAGCCTTCTGAGAAGCCAGTACTTTCTGAAACACATAGCCAAAGAGAAATCTGTTCTGATTTACTGCAGTGTTAAATAAAGTTCTTTTTATATACCACCAACCACTTCCGAATGACCAGACAGGCTGACTAATATCAGAAACTCGAGCTGGGCACAAATGAGTTAGCCTTTTTTTCTTTTCCACTTTTCTCACAGGAATGCCTTTTGAAATAATCTCCTTTCTTGTTAATTTAACGATTACCATCAGAAAGAGCCAGTCTCGGAAAAAAATATAGGCAGTAATTATGATCGTGCAGGCTCACTGTGGGACTAGATGCATGGAAAACAATGGATTGTGAGGAATGGGTCGGTGCTCCTTGGCAGATGCATTTCCCTGCATGAAGCCCTGAGATTTTGGGTGCCTGAGGCCTTGGGGGCCCAGCTCAAGAGACATTTAAGAGGAAGACACGCGGTCAGATGGCAGACACACCTTCGGTTGGGTACCCCTGAAAAATACAGCCACCCTTAATCTTTAACACTCACTCGTGAAGAGCTGGGTGCTTTTCTGCCTGAGAAATGAGGAACACAGCCTATTTCTGCTCCATGGCTGGATGTGGTAGATGGACCAGTTGATTTCATTCAATACTATGTCAAATGATAAATATTTATCATGATTCTGTATTAATATGTGTGAAGGCAAATACATATTTATGGCAATGCAGAGGCAGAAGCATGCAGAGCAAAGCCAGCTGGATATTACAGCCTTTAGAATCAGCTGTTGAATAAAGCCCAGCTTTTATGGATTTTTGCCTATTGCCCATGGCCTCTGGAGCCACTTCACCCCTCAGAGATGAGGGATTCCCCAGCACTTCTGAGGGAAGTCGTGTCAGCCCCAAAATACCCAAGGCAGGACTCAAGAATCGTGAGGAAAAGGGAAGTGAACGGTAGTAAAACTCTGGCGTTCCACAGGGAAAGGGTTCAGCGTTGGGGGTCGCCTGCGGGCGCCACCACAGACCGAGGCCACCGGCCGCCAGCCCCCGCAGTCCCCCGGGTGCACCAAAGCCGAGGCCTCGAGACATTCATCTCAGCATCGGCGGGCAGAAGGGGAGAGCGGCGATGCCGTGCCGTGCCGTGCCGTGCCGTGCCGTGCCGTGCCGTGCCCTGCGGCGGGGCAGCGCTGCCCCCGCGGCGGGGAGGCGCCGTCCGGTCCCGCGGTGCGGAGGAAGCGCTGCCGGCCGGCCACATTGGTTGGAGGCCGCGCTCCCCGCTCGGCGGGGCGCCGGCACGACGGGGCTCATCACGTTTAATCGCCCACGGCCCTACCGCCGGGATAGCGGCGGGCGGGGGCGCGGGACACGGCCCGAGCAGGACGGGGCGCCCAGGACCCGCTCTCCGCCGCCGCCCGCCCCCCTGCTGCCCCCGCGTCCCTCCCCCGGGGCGAAGTTTAGGCGGCGCGGCCGCCCGTGTCCCCCGGCGCTGCCCGCGCGTGCGGAGCGCCTCTGCCTCTGCCAGGGCCGGGACAAAAGGCACACGGACACGTGATGGGAGACGGGCTTCATAAATGGGACCGGAGCGGGGCGGAAGGCGGGGGGGGGGGACGCGGCAGCGGCGTGTGCCGGAGCCGCGCCGGGTGCCCCGTGGCTCCCGCGCTGCCTCCCCGCGCCGAGGCGGCGGCGGGCGGAGGCGGCGGAGGAGGGCCGGGGGCGGCGGCCTGGGGGGACGGGCGGCACATGGAGCGGCAGGGCGGCGGAGCACGGCGCGCCGCCTGAACAGGGCGAGCGAGGGCGGCGGTGGTCGGAGAGGAGGCGCGGAGGGGAGGCAAAGGAAGAAGGGGAGGCAGCCGCGGGGAGAACTCTCCCACCTCCTCCTTCCCCTCGCCGGCACCGCCTCCTCGGCGCTCCCCAGTGCCGGGGTGCCCGGGCGGGGCGGCGATCCCGCTCCCTGCCGGGGGTCGGCGCGGCCGGAGCAGGCGGGGGACGCGGCCGGTGCCGTGCGGAGGGTAAGGACGGCGCGGGGCGGGGGGGGCGGGGGCCAGGTAGCTGTCGTCCCCCTCAAAGTTTGTTGGCGGCGTGGGTAGGGGGGTGCCGGGGGTGACACCGCCCGCCCCGACGGCGGAGCGGCCGGAGGAGAGGCGGCTGCCTGCGGGCGCATCCCTCCCGGGAGCCGCCGCTTCTCGCCGTGCGGAGGGGCCGGGGGAGCGCGGGTCTCGTCTCTGCCGCGGGCATGGTCCCGGGCAGCTGGGTGGAGTTGGCAGGTCCTCGGGTCCGCCCGGGAGAAGCCGGTGGCCCGAGGTGCGCGGTTTGCGTTCGCGATCCCGGGCAGAGGACGGGGGGACTCCGCTACCCCTCGAGGGGAGCCCGCGGTGGGCGGGGGGCGAGTGCCGCCGTGGTTAACGCGCGTCTATTCTTCTGTGTGCGGGGCCGGCGGCTTCCTGGGTTCCCACAGGACCTCATCTGACATCGGAGGTTTCTCTTCTTGTCCTCAGCCACCGCTGATGTACGGCGGGTGACATTCACACGGTTTTCCTGTGCACTTCTCCTCCCAAAACTCTGCCGTGGGGGCTGGAACCGAAATAAAAGGCGGTTCGTGATTTTTGTGCGCAGTGATGTTCTGTTAAAAGATGTCACTTTAGGCATCTGGCATCTTCAGAATATCCCAGTAGGGTTTTTGGTTGGTTGGCTGGGTTTGTGGGGGTTTTTTGTTTGTTGGGGTTTTTTTGTTGTTTTTTTTTCTGAAATTCGGAGGTCTGGGGGGAAAACAGCCGAAAAAGAGTGATCTTTTTAAACTTCACGCAGTGTTTGTCATGCGAAATCTTCAGCTGTTGAGAAATAATTAAGAGTAACCAGATGGGCTTATTTTAAATGGGCATCTTTTTGTCTCAAAGACGCCTGCAAATCTCCATTGAGAACACCCCTGGATGAGGTACGTACCGAGCCTTTGGTAGGAGAGAGCTCTTTACTGTGTTTTCAGTTTGATTAAGTAAAATGGTGTCAGAAGATGATGTCTATAGTTTTCTTCTTTCTCTAAAATTACCATCAGTGTTATTTTCTGTATGGCAGCAACTCATCATATGAACAGTTTTGTTTGTTTTCTTCTTTCAGAAGATAAAGGGACATAAATAACATAGAGCCAGATAGCAAAATACTCCTCCTTGAGTATCTACAAGTTTGGCTGTTTTTAAAATTACCCATAGTGTGTCTTTCTTAACCTGTTAAAGGTGTAGTAATGGTTTTTTCTGGTTTTTTCCCATGGATATATCATCTTGTTTTCATTGTTATTGTTCACCTTTTCTTAGAGGAGTATAGCATTTGCTGCTGGGGTGGCATTGCTGTTCATATGTACCAAAATCATGCAAAGGATCAGAGTATGATATTTAGTATGATATTTAGTAACAATATGTGCAACGTTGCAAAAATGACTTGGGTGTGCTTAATGCTTTCGAATTACACCTCATACAAGCTGCCAGCACGGGTTTTCCCTTCTCAAGAAAGGAAGAAAAACGTGTGACTATAGTAGGAATATTTATTATGCAGGCAGAGTTTATTAAATCAGCCGTAAAAGAAATGAACGCAACATCTTTAACAGTTTGGAAGATGAATGTGTAATTCCTGATTTGCTTGAGGTTAAAATTAGTTTTGGAGCAACCAGGAACAGCTTTGCCTTATTATCTGTTGGTCTTCGGAATGAGAGGCAGAACCATTTGAATAAAAACATTTTAAAGCAGAATTGATAAAAGCAATTATTCTCTGACTGAGCCAGCAGGCATCTATTGCCAGGAGGAAAAAAGAAAAAGTTGGCTATGTAGAGAAATCAGCTGTTTGCTGTGAATTTAAATCATTGACCCTTCGATAGCACCTAAACCCACAGTAATCAAATCAAAATACCTATAAAACTCAAGGTGATGGTGGAAGCCGGTTATAGTACTGTGAGGATGAGCTGGTGGGCGCCTTTGATCTTGGCTGTTGTTCTTTGGTGAATTATGTTAGCTCAGTGGCATAAAGGACCCCATTAAAGGCTTTCATGCTCTGCTGAAGGAAAGGCAGGTCTTAGCCAATGCAAGCCTGCCTTTTCCTTGCCCCCTTCACAGGTTTCTGATTGGGCAGTGGAAGTTTAGAAATTAAATAAATTTTTTTTAAGTAATTTCTGACTTTCAGCCTTCAGTGTGGCCATCCCAAAGTGCTTGGAGACTGATATCCCATTGGGAGGTTTGGTGACGAAGGTGTTACGTGCTAAAGTGAGAGCTGCGATGGCTTTCATTTATACTCAGTAGAGGTAAGTGAGGAGGTTAAGAGGCAAGGGAGAGCCCAAACCCAGATATTCATTTAGCATTGCCCAAGATTTTTACCAGTACATCTCCATTCATGGTTCTGTAGGTCTCGTCCACTATCTTCCACTCACCTAGTTTCTCTGCTTCTGCATGTTCTAAGAAAAATTACTGTAACTTCTCCAATGCAAACTCTGTGACCTCTCTGGTCATGCAGTTGGCTATCTAGCCATCTGCAAAATTCATTTTTCTCAGTGGCAGTTGCTCCTCATTTCTTTGCAGATGTCTCTGTTGGCTTTATCTGAGGCTCCTGAGACAGTAAATGATTTTAGGTGTGTTTCACAGATGTTTTAGGATAAGTGTTCTACAAAACTACTCATTGACCATTTAAGTGAGAATCTGGAAGTTTTTCTCTTCTCTAATAGCGAATTCATACACCCTTATGCTGATTTAAAATATGTACTGTGGGCAACCTCTAACACTGGGATTTGGCCAAGTTCAAAGCAGCTGTGCAGATGGACACAGGAGGCAGAGGGAAATAGACCCTTTTAATCATAACAAGGCTGCTCTTATTTTCCTATCTATAGTGGAAATGCATGCCAGACCCTTGTACTTAAAAGCAAGCTGCAAATGTGCCAGAATAGACAGCAACAGCATTTGTTATTAATGCAAAGTTAAAAATGTGACAGCCCGTCTTCTCAGTACTGCTCTTTATGTCTCCATATCTAGACTGTACTGCTGCAAAAAGTGCACATCCGATCACTGTTGGTGGGATGAGAATCCCCCCCCTCCCCAGAGCTCAGGCTCTTTGAAAGTGCATGGCTCTGTTAATGATCGCTGAAACCAGCCACAACCTGTCCTTTTGAAATGGTTATAATGACTTATAAATCAATTTCTCGTTAGAAAGAACTTCTTTTTTTTTTTCCTTTTTCCCGAAGGTGCCATTGTTGCCCATGAAAAATGATTGGGTTTGCAACATAAGGTTGGAGCACATTTTATTCTGCCATTTGTGCCTCATGCAGGGGCATTATGGTGATGAACACACCAAGCCCAGTTCTGCCTCTCTGCAGTAGAAGCATCCTTTTTTCATAAAGCTACCCACATCCAAATTACAGATAAAACAGGTACTTCTAGTACACACTATTCTGTGTTAGTACGACGTCACTCCTCATACTTTGGCTGAACTGTTTGTGAAACTGGATGTTTTAACATGTTTCAGATGTTGTGTTGTTTGTGTAGATTGAGGCTAGATGGCATCAAATAATACCTCATCCGGTGTTAACCTGTTTTATGGCAGTTGTATATTCTCAGGAAAGGTGTGTTAACTCCCTACAAAGTACTGAGCAGGAGCAGTTTCGCAAGGGGTAATGTTAGTTCTCTTTCAGCCCTTGGAGGAGTCATTTTCATCTTAATGAATTTTAGGAAACCTCTTAAAGTTTGTGCTTAGGGGCTTGGGGAGCTCCCACGTTCCTGTTGTGGTGACTATGTGAAACATGCTCTTGGAAGTCACTGGGTTTAGCCAGTTCTGCCTCTGTTTCAAACAATGCAGTACTGGATTCCAGACTATGCATGTACCTGGAAAATGAGGTGGCATAGGCTTGGAGCATGTATATAAGTACCTCTGTGTATGTGTACACACAAAGTCTTTTTTACAGGTTCTCAGTGATGGATGTACTCAGTTTAGTTTCCTGCTTTTCCCCAGGAATGCTGTGTATACAGGAATTCAGAAAGATACTCAGTGGTCATCTTGCCTATGTTTTCTGTACTTCTAGCTAGTTTGCTTGTCCCCTGGCACTGTGAATTTGAATTTATGCATGACAAACACTACTGCAGCGTTTGTAAGATTTTACTTGTTCCTCTAGGCATGTGTATGGGTTTGTGTATGTCTGTAAGCTTACACATAGAAAAGATACACATGCACACACATAAAAAGTCGTAACTCATCGCTCAGTATCTTTTAACTATTTTTCTAAATCTGGTGTAATACTGGTTTGAGTGTCTGCAATTTGTTGCTCTGGCTACTCAGATATCAGATTCTGCTGTAATTCTTTCTCACTTCTCTCCTTCTTTCCTTTTATTTTGTCAAAAAAGAGAAGTATCTGCATATTTCGAAGACATGCACCATTGCCAAGCAATCTGGTGTAGTGTCTTAATATGCTGGCAGATAATTTCACAAGTTGTTTGTGTGTGTGAAGGCAATATATTTGAATATCATTATAATCTCTGAGCTTATTTAAATTTTATAAAAGGCCAGACAGCTCCAGAAATGAAAAAATGTTGTACATGTTTTAATTGTAATGCATATTTTTGTCCTTTGCTGATGCTGATGGCGTGGGACATTGCATTTGCCAAAAGCCTTCCTCTTCTAGCTTATGAGCATGGCCAATACTTGTTGGCCTAATAACAATTTTTGGGAGAAGTAGACTTGTGAGGACTGAGGTAGAAGGGATGTTGCTTTGCAGTGTGTTGCTGACCTTCAGTGCACTAACTTTCTGTCATTGCCTATGAACACCTTTTTCCATACTGGTGTGTTTACGTGCTGTATGGGTCACTCAGTGGCTCTATTTGAGCATTCTCTCTTCCTTTCCACTTCTGAGGTCTGTATCCTACTTTTGTGCTTAAGCAGTTTCATTTTTATTAATGTCCCTGGCCAGATTTGCTCAACTGATCTCACCTGAGTGTCCCCAGCTTGGTCCCATGTGTCAGCGTGCACAGCCCTGTCCTTTCCTCTGACCTTACCGAGGATGGCTTCTCTGAGCCCTTTGCATTTTCCTTCACCGTTTGAATACAGATCAGAAATGGACTTTCAAAAGAGCGCGTTGACGCCTGCAGAGCAGTGGGTCTATTCTCTCTTTACGGTGAGATCTGAAAATCCCACTAGGTATATCCTTCAGATTACAGAGCTTTCTCTGAAGTTTGCGTAGCTTGGAAGAGGGGGGAGGTTTTTCTCCTGTAAGTTTTCTCCTTCACCTGATCTGCTTTCCCCAAACTGATCACAAAGGCAGTTCTCTCTCCTTAAAATCTGCATCCCTACCTCCCAGGGGCTTCTTCTACTTCTGTCTCCCTCTCTTTCCTTGTTTGCTCCCATCTCACCTGGAGATGTCCTGTTCCCTGTATGAGGACAGTAGTTATATCTCCTGCCAGTCCCCATCACACCAGTGACTAAACCAGCATTACCTTTGCTCTCAGCATCTCCCTGTTATCTCAGAAAGTCTTGGATTAAAACTTATTATGGCCACAGTTTATTTCAGGGGTTAGGACGAGGCAGACATGTGCTCTGTGCAGTGTATGAGCATTCTCCCTGGAGCCTGATGGTTTTGCTATCTTTCTGTCTCTAATCCTGACTCTTCTAAAAAAGTTCACTACTATTTTCTGCTGCACCAAATTCTTTATCTTTTTTGTTCTCCTCTGGCCATTACGAGGAAGCTGTTTTCTCTATATATATCTTTTTTTCCTAATAAATGTATTTTTTCCTCCATTTCCATCCTCTAGACGATATATTCTTCTGGGAACCTTTAGCATTTGGCATCCAGTGGAGCCTGAGTCTTTCATGTCCTGCTCTGCTCTTTCAAATGACTTCTCTCTCTTCAACTACACGTTGTGTGTTAAGCTGCTGTCTCTTCTAGGTACTTCCAGGAGACTGAGTGTTCAGCCCCCATCTCTTTTGCACCTGGCTGGGCTTCTCTGTCTCCATTTAACATTTATGTCAGTTCTGCTCAGCAGTAATAAGTGCTTGCACCTTTTGACATTAGAGAATGTCTAGAAAAGAGGCCTGGAAATGAAGCAGTTTCTGTTGGAATATTGAAATCCAAGATAAATCCTTTTTTACTTTTGTGAAAAATAAAAAGTTTGAGAGTTAAAAGTTTAATGAGTTCTCTTCATTTTTCTTTAAAATGTAAATACCAAAGCATTGAATCAAACTTTTCATACTACCTGCTTACTCGGCTTTATTGGGAAATAGGTCCCTAAACTGGAGCTGATTTTAAGCAAGTACAAGCTCACTCTTGCTTTCATCTGAGCCTTTCATACTTAAGCAAGCCTCTTCATTCTCTCCTCAGTCTGTCTTTAGATGAAATTAAGATATACAAAGTAATCTGTGAAAGACCTTAAAATCCCACGTTGTTTTAAGATAGCCATCTCCTGCTTTCCCTCCTTTTTCACAAAAGCCAGGCAGACCAGGTAGCTGTAGTTTCCCATTAACGTGACCCTGACACTCCCCTTGCTGGTTTGTGACTTCAGTACTTCATCTTGTCACCGACTTGGTAGGAAATGTGTGTGTAGGGACTTGGATTTCACAAGCTGAGGGCTTTCGCGTGAACTTAGGAGCTTTGGGGGTTATTAAAAGGCAGATGGGGCAGCTGCCCCTGCTTTTCCCCCTGCAGCTGGGTAGCTTGTGAGAAACACATCCTTCCTTTGCTTGATTCAGAGACAGGGTTTCAGACTAAGCCTCTCACTTGGCAGGTGTGTGCCCTGCCTTCTGGAATATCAGTGCCTTTACTTCTGGATGTTGAACTCCCTATCCAGCACAGAACAGCTCAAGCAATTTAGAGACAGGAAGCAGAATGGAGAGGCTGCCAGAATGCTTGCCTGCCTCACGAGAGAGCAAAGTTGGGGTCCTTCACCTGCAGCAAACAGCAGGAATTCAACCTCACCTTTGAACCTTTCTGATGTTAAACACACATGTATGCCCTGCCTGTCGGGGAGGTAAGGCACAGCCCCTTTTGACCTGTGCCTGCAAGTCACCTGTGCTAAAACTGGTGCGCACATCCATCTCCTCAATAAAACTGTGGAGGGAGGAAATGATGTTACTGCTTTTAAGAAACGTTGTTGGCCACTGATTACTCTTCGTACTGCTTTTGTCATCCATACTGTCAGCTGCTAGATGCAGGAGGGGTGTCACGTAGGGGCAGTTTTGTCCCCAGTTTAGAACCATCTAGCCGCTATCCTGCTAGTGTGCAAATGGTATGTTAATTAACATAAATAGCCATGTAGCTGTGGTTTCTTGCTAATTAAGGTTCAACTTCCCAAAGATATCATCATGATACATATGAATATTTGGTTCAGTACCTGCATGCCCTAGTTTACTCCACAGCTGGTAGTGCCTTGTAGCTCAAAGATAGCATCCGTCATTTCCTTCTCTCCTAGTGTCTCTGCTCCTTCCCAATCCCTCACACAGGGAAAATTCCCACTGAAGTGAATGCAGGTTTTCCTGATTTAGGAGTAAACAGCATATTTGACATTTATAGCCTAGGAGTAGCACAGTGTTTGAGATGGAATAGTAAACCAGCAGTAAATAGGCTAGGGGTAACATTGGTTTCACATCAATGTCAACACTTGTTTTTTCCTTGCTTGGTGTTACTGAGTCTGAAAGTGCCATTTCTCAGCCTGTGCGTTTCTTTCTCCAAGGCTTAGAAACCTTGTTCTGTCCTCGAAGTGGTATTGTTCATCGCCATATGGGATAAGGTAATTATTAGCCAAATAAATTTTCATTTTATAGGACAGTTCTAATTCCTGGAGGCCAACAGTTATTATGGTAGATCTCATTTCTCTCAAGCTTTTTCAGCTGACTACACACGAGTATAAATTACTGCTGTTTCTCCCATGGTACTGCTTTGTGGACCCAGTTTGGTAGGAGTCACAGTGTACTGGCCACCATGCAAACTTATCAGAAGCCCTTCTCCGAAGCACTTACAAACCTTATAATGTGTAAGCAAAGAGAAAGCGTTTACATATTTTTATGCATTCGGAAACTTTCAATTATACTTATTTGTCCTTTAGCCTGCTCTTAATTAGCTGTGGGTATCACAGAAGAATTGTATAGGCATGGAGATCAAAATATTTTCTGAAATAGAAGCTAGAAAGGTTTGATTGTGCATTTCCCTTCCTTGTTTTGATTCCTTTTCTTGCCACATAAACAGTTTTGCAGTTATCAGTAGCATCATTGTATTGCTCATAATTACTTTCTGAGGAAGAACGCAAATATTCACTATTTCTATTCAGGCGATTAAAATTGCTCTATCAATCATCCTGGGTTGAAAATTATAATAAATCCAGCCCTTTTTTTTAGACACCAATAAAAACGTTCCAGCCTTCCCTCTCCCCCAGAGCAGCAGGAGAGAAGATAGGTAATAGCATTTTAATGAAGTCCCGTTCTTGTTCCCTGAGTGAACTGGTCCTGTGGACCAACAAGAAGTCCAGGGGAGGTACGTTTCTCCCCTGGAGATGAGTTACCAGCCTTTTATGAATTACATATTTTATATTTTACCTAAGGGGTCTTTATATTCTGATCGCATCTGAGCGTCTAAGGCTCTATGTAACCACACAGTGGAGAGCAGTAGTAAGACTTGCTCCCTCAACTCTTCACTAATTGTTTCGCTTTGAGGGTAAACGCGTACAAAGGCGTGTCTTCGGATGATGTTTACCACCTGATTGAATATTGAATGATTGAACCCCGATAAAGCAGGCTGGGAAAAAAGGGGCTAGAAGAAATTAAATCCCGGTCTCTGCTGGCAGCTAAGCAGTGTGCTTGTAAAAGCCACTCCATCTAGTGGCAGTCACTTTGCACAGCTGGTCTGGCAGTGCTCATCAACCCACTGATGGGAGAAGAATCTAAACGTTCAGCTATGGGCTTTCTGGTTTTGGTCTTCAGGATAAAAGATAGGTTGAAATTTTTATCTATTGTTTAACCGTTATCCATAATCATAATTCATTACTTACTGTGAATTGCTGCATGCATTCATGGAAATACATCAGAAATTCTGAGTGCCAGCATTAGCCCGGGCTCTTCCACATCTTTAATCAATGCTTCAGTTCTTTTTAAAACTGTTTTAAAATGAGTGAGGTGGTAGAGCTCATTTAAGGAAAGGACAAAGCTGAGAGCTTTGGAGTCTCAAAGGCTCTGTTGGAGGAGTGGATTCTGGCAGGGCAGGGGGGGCTTTCCATTTGCAAAGCAAAGAGCGTCTCCCTCACTATCCCCCTGCCCATGAAGGTACCTTGCTGGAGCATGTGGCCATCACCCCAGTCCCATCCAGAGAGGAGGGGTCTTCTGCAGAAGCTGTGAGAAGCCACAGAGGCTCACAGTGTATTTAATGCAGAGATGGTTGTGTGCCTTGGGCAGTATGGGTTTGGTTTGCACTAAAGCCAGCTGCAAAGAGCAGCGTGGCCATGTGGTGTGGAGCGTCCCATTTCCTTGGCCAGTGCCTGCTTGCCGCTCCAGGTTTCAACAGAAGAGCTCAGAGCAAAAACTTGTGTGGCACTGCTGTGTGCACCTGATCAAACAAAATGACCAAGAACCAAACCACTGCTTCTGCTGTTGACTCTTCAGTCAATGTCAAATTATGCAACACCTCAGACTGGGACCCTCCTGATAACCACAGTGCCAAAGGTCCAGTCTTGGTTTTGCTTGACAATCATGGAAAACTTCACTGATTGCTTCAGTGTCCACAGAGTTTCAGTATTGTAGCTTATACTGGGACAGGCAACTATCTAATTAAAATAAACGCAATTCCAGTAAAGTGCAATTCCAGATCAGGCAAATGGCTGTTTTACTGCAACTTTAATAAAAATCAACTGCTACTTGAATAGGTGCATGCACACATACTGCGAGATATTTCCAATTATGATACTCCCAGCAGCAAACAAAAACAAAATTAATGTCAGCTGCATCCCCCAAAGCCTAAGCTACACCACTAATGAACTCCCAAGTACTCTCAAAAAAAATTCTCTTTGCAGAGACAATAAGGTGGAAATTACTGTAATAATCTCAATGTAAAAATACAGAGGGAAAAAAAATTCATTGACATTCAGAGTAAGGCTTGCCTCTCCTGATCCCATTAACCACGTTGTTAGCACAGCATATGCATGCATAGTGATACTGTCACATAACTCACTGCCACCTTCAAAAGAGCACACAGGAATTCGTGTTCTTTCATTTGTATTTCAAACAAAGGTAGGGGTTGCACGGCAGCTTGCACCTTATTCTGAGGAAGTCTGTACTTAACATGACTCCGGCAGGGACCAGCTACTTCATAACAATTTGTTTGTCTGTCTAGCAGAAGCGCTCAGTTGCATACAGTTTTTGAAGCTTTACTCAAACATAATCTTCTCGACATGAGATTGTGTCTTGAATCATTAAAATGGTTGTCTTCTGTCAGAAGTAAGCTAGAATAACAGAGTGCGACAGCCATCTTTGCATGTTTATAGGACTATTTTATTTAATAACCTTTTTCGATAGTTTTCAAATGAGTAACACATTTTTCACTTCTCATTCTGAACTGGTGTTAATAATGCCAAGCTTAAAGTTGCCAGACTTCACCCAAAGCAGATTTGTCAGTTGTCAGCAGGGTCATTTTTGCAACGCATAACATCTGCAAATTGTACTAGGAACAGATGTAAAGTACCTTCTGGAAGAAGGGTACCTTGCGTATTAGATGATGGCTGTTCATTTTTAATGTGTGCTTCAGTGACATTTCCCCCCCCTCACTGCTCACACTCTCAGAATTAAATTTCTTAATATTGTCTGTCTAATAATGAAGTTGTTATTTGCTGAGCAAATTATGTCAGCAAAAGCTGACGCAGCCAGTATGTGCTGTGTGTTGGACCATCCTGGTAAGGTTTGTTTATACTCATCCTTGCTTGCAGCACTTCAGTTGCATTATCTTCTGGAGATCTAGGTTCATATCTTCCCTTTAACACTTGAATGTCCCGGCCTGCTGAATCAAATGCAAAACTTTAAAGTACTATGGAAAAAGTCCTAAGTGTTCAGATGCTGTGTGTAAGTGCAGTAGGAGTATTTCAGCAGCCAAATGATCTCTGCTTCTTTTGGAAATGCTTATTGTTTCTTCTGGTTTTAAGTACTGGTAGCGTTGTAGAGAGGAATCCTTTTCTTCTTTCTCTTATTTACATGGGAAAACTCAGCTGAGGTACCTATTGTGCACGTCCCATCTTAGGAGTTGAGGTGATCAGTACACTGGGGTTCGGGAGATAATCTCTCATGGCCTTTCTGGCCAGTTTATTGTCAGTTGTGTGAAGTGAACAGGTTAAGTTGGTACAGGCCTATATATAGCATCTGGGATTTCTTGAGCGTCATAATTTCCTCCATTCTCAAAGCATGAAGAAGCTTGGGTTTGCTCATGTTGCTGGTGCAATCATCAAGATGTCTCGTAGCAGATGCAGAATGGCTGTAGCACACTGAAGCAATGATTCTGGCTCTTATTCATATTCAGACCACTCTCAGCCACTCTGGCAGTGGAAGGGGGCCCCAAAGCAGATGTTCAGTGCATATTCAAGGCATGTTACATGGGCAAAGTTATATAAAGGAGTACAGCATAAGAACAGCTATAAGGCCTGTCTTACATATTGATGCATGTAAGATGCTCAGATGCTGAGCAGAGTGTTATCCCAAGGTTACACTGTGCAATTAACCACCGTGGGTGAACAAAGGTTAGGTATGATGAGACTCAGAGACCACTGGCTACCAGGGGACCTTCTGTGTGGGTCCCCATTTCTGTGGGGACAGAATGTTTTTGAGGGTGTCCCCAGTGGGACAAATTACATTTCCTTGCTTTTCAGAGGAATAGCAGCTCCTGGTCCCTTTTGCCTGGAGTTTTGGCCAGAGCTGTGCTCTGCCCCAAACTTGGTGCTGTGTTTGCCCCAGTTGAAGCTTTTGAGCTATGCAGGATGAATCAGATTGATGCACTCACTGACCTAGCAGTGCTGGTCACCTTTTCTGAAACTGGACAGGGCTGCTTAACAGCCCACCTCCCCCATACAGCCCAAATATCCCAGTAGCCTTGATCTGCTTAGCAGAAGGAAAGAATAGAGTAATGAAGCCTGTATTCGTATATCAGGTACCTTGCTAATAAATTTGCAGTAACAAATTCAGGATGTTAGGAGACTTCAGATTGCTGTGACAGGGTAATGCGAATACACAGGCATCCTGGGTGAACTGTGAAACTTACGAGTGCATGGCTCTTTCCTCATTCGCTTTCTGTTATCAGGTTTTCAAAACCCTTGGTGCCTTTTGAAAGGAAAGTAGTGAAGCCTGATGATTCAGTTTAATGCTGCTCCTGCAGTGGCAGTTGGTATTTAAATGAAGCGTGCCCAAGGAATATTGGTCTGCGGGGTACTTCGCAATCAGAAGCCAAGTTCAGATCTAGAGAAAAATATCTTCGTGGTGGAGCAGCTCAGAATGTTTTGATGAGAAATGAAAATTACTTTCCTGTGGAATACTCAATTCCCTTGCCTCTGTTTTTCATGTCACTTCTTAGAGTAACTCAATTTTAGTGAAATCCAGGTGATTTCTAAGTGTTCAGCTCACCCTGACTCCCACAGGTGGCAAGGCTAGACTGAATACAAGAGAAAGGTCGATTTTGTTTGACACAGTTCAACTAAGTTGTTTGTGGAGTTTGTCTCCCTGTTCATCTTAATGAATTCTGATCTTTTCCCCTTATAGGATTTCCTCTGATGCATTTTTCCATGCCCCAAGTCTCTCTGAAACCAACAAGACTGGGGTTATGAAGTCAATCCTAGATGGCCTCGCAGATACAACTTTCCGAACAATCACAACAGATCTCCTTTACGTGGGCTCCAACGATATCCAGTACGAAGACATGAAAGGCGACATGGCATCCAAGCTGGGATACTACCCCCAGAAGTTCCCTCTCTCTTCCTTCAGGGGTGATCCTTTCCAAGAAAAAATGACTGCGGGAGATGATCCCCTGCTGAGCATTATTCCCTCAGATCAGGTCAACATCACATGAGTTTTACAACAAGTCCCTGTCCACGTTTAAGGATAATGAGGAGAACATACAGTGTGGGGAGAACTTCATGGATATGGAGTGCTTTATGATCCTGAACCCCAGCCAGCAGCTGGCCATCGCTGTGCTGTCACTCACCCTGGGCACCTTCACAGTCCTAGAGAACCTCCTTGTCCTATGCGTCATCCTCCACTCTCGAAGCCTCCGGTGTAGACCCTCCTACCATTTCATCGGCAGCCTGGCTGTGGCCGATCTCCTGGGCAGCGTGATTTTTGTCTACAGTTTTGTGGATTTCCATGTTTTCCACCGGAAGGACAGCCCCAACGTCTTCTTGTTCAAACTGGGTGGAGTTACAGCCTCCTTCACCGCATCCGTAGGTAGTCTTTTCCTCACGGCAATAGACCGGTACATATCTATACACAGGCCGCTAGCTTACAAAAGGATTGTTACCCGACCAAAGGCTGTTGTAGCGTTTTGTGTAATGTGGACCATCGCTATTGTAATAGCCGTTCTTCCTCTGCTTGGCTGGAACTGCAAAAAGCTCAATTCTGTTTGTTCAGACATATTCCCTCTCATCGACGAGACGTACCTGATGTTCTGGATTGGGGTCACCAGCGTCCTCTTGCTGTTCATTGTCTATGCCTACATGTACATACTGTGGAAGGCTCACAGCCACGCTGTTCGCATGATTCAGCGGGGCACACAGAAAAGCATCATCATCCAGTCTACGGAGGATGGTAAGGTACAGATCACTAGGCCTGATCAAACTCGTATGGACATCAGGTTAGCCAAAACCTTGGTCCTTATCCTAGTCGTTTTAATCATATGCTGGGGCCCTCTGCTTGCCATCATGGTGTACGATGTCTTTGGCAAAATGAACAAGCTCATCAAAACTGTCTTTGCCTTCTGTAGCATGCTCTGTTTGCTGAATTCCACAGTGAATCCCATCATCTACGCTCTGAGGAGCAAGGACTTGCGACACGCCTTCCGCAGCATGTTCCCCACCTGCGAAGGAACCGCACAGCCCCTTGACAACAGCATGGAGTCTGACTGCCAGCACAAACACGCCAACAACGCAGGGAACGTGCATAGGGCTGCTGAGAGCTGCATTAAGAGCACAGTTAAGATTGCCTAAAGTTACCATGTCTGTCTCCACAGACACGACTGCTGAAGCGTTGTAAGTCAGAGACTTCTCAGCCTTGTGAGAAAAGGAGTTAGTTTAAAAAATAAAGATTTCAAAAATCAACAACAGAGAAAACCAAACCTGTGGCTTAAAGTGTTTGTACCCTCCTGTAATATTTCTTTGGTTTGTCATTGTAAGCTGAGCAATGATTGTGTTAAGAACATTACCATCAGCCACTTCTTCAGGTTTTGCAATTAGGGATTCAAGCTAGATTTTCATAAGTCTTTTTCTCAGAAGGTGTTTACTGAATGATAGTATGTTTCCTGAAAGAACACAGAGAAAATACCAGGTTAGCAGGGGTTCCTTTTGGGGTGTGAAGGAAAATGGTGAAACCTAATTGAAAACTAATGCATCCTAAACCAATGCCATCAAGTAAGAGAATAAGCCGTGTAATCATGCTGTTCATTTCAATGTGAAGTGTATTTCATGTCTGTAAGTAATAGGAGGTTTTGATTTTTTCCAAAAGCGGCAGTGTTGAGTTTTAGAGGTTTTGTAAAACGTGTTGTGTCCTGTGAATTGTGTGCTGTTTTATTCTGTGTTATTGATATTTGTCTGATAAACAAAGTGATAAGGTAGACTTCCGTGGAAATAATGTGAAACGTGATATGTAAACCCCATTGAAAACACTTACTGTATTTGAAGAATTCTTATGAGCTATTTTGGAAATTTTACACTTTTAGTGGTCTTCTGTGGACTTAGAGGAGAGGGTTTGTGTTCTTCTACTAAATTGTTGCCCCACTACCTTTTACTTTCACATGCATATGAGAGTAACAGCAACAAAGGAATAGAGGAGGAATGTAAGAAAGGAATGCACTGGTTCAGACTTCTAAATACCACTGCATTTATACAGAAGGACGTTTATGGTTGTACAGACTATTGCCCTGCTCTTGGGCACTGCGTGAATACGAACACTGAGAAGTGAAGGTCCTGGATATTGGCTCCCATAACATGCAACTGGTTTTTAGCCACATGCTGGTGCTGGACCACTGAAGACAGCATGTGTCAGACTCAATGTGCGATGTTATCACTGTGCAGTCGATGTATACTTGAAATGTGTTGCATTCCTGTATCCCAGGTTTAAGCAGATGCAGAGCCTGAGATGCCAAACTCCCGTCTTCACTAAAAGAGGAGGAAATATTGTCAGACTTCGACATTTTCTTATTCTGTGAGCGTGTATATAAATAAATATCTGTGTGTGTACAGTGTGTGTGTGTGTGCGTGTAAGTACACTAATCAGTGTGAGTCATGGTAGCACAACTAAGATAGGACACTGACCAAATGTAAACTGTATTTCTTGTTGCACGCTTTGCACATGAATTCTGTTTCTAAAATTGAGTTCTTCCAACTGATTACTGATGAAAGTACCATATTAAGAGCATCCTGATCCACTCTGAGAGGTGTATCCATGTGCTAGGGGAAGGCAGTCTTTCAGTTGTATTTGGGAATAAAGGGAAACAAGAGGCAGAGCATGGCATGAGCCTGCACTAACAACTGCAGTGGCTGTAGATGGTGTTCCTGAAAACTGAAAAAGCCAGAAATAAATGATAGTTTCTTTAAGGCCATCAGATTGCTTGAAATGAGGTGACTCTCACTGTGAAACCAGGATACAGATGACAAGGTTTGACATTATCAGCTTTGAGGAAGAAGTTGTTGAAGGAAAATGATGACTCTTAGGCAGCGGGATTGTTTCTGCGGCCTGGGACTACCACAAAGAGCACGTTAGTGGATAATCTTTGAGGCATGAATACTCTGTGGTTCTGTCATGAATCAGAAGGTCTGGGATCCTCCTCTCTGCTGCCTTTCTCTTCTTGGCCATTTCCTTGCCCTCCTTCTGGCTGATTTCTGCAAATTAGCTGCAAAGGAGGCTTAGCCCGTTGGCTGCCTGATGCTTGCTGCAAGAGGGTGGCTCCCTCCATGGCACCGGGTAAGAGGAGCCAAATCCATGCTGCCATGCCATCTGTCCTTGGGGTTACCTAGGGAGAGAGAGGGGGATGTCATCCCTGGGTCTCTGGCCTTGGTGGTGTCCCCACGGCATTTCTGATACCTCAGTGCAGGGCAGCCCAGTTGATGTTAGCCAGTGGCTCTGAGGGGATGTTGAGTGTCTCCAAGTTCAGGCTGGTAAGGGGTGGCACACTTCAAAGGTCTCATCAGGCAAGGTGGAAGACACAGATGTACTTTCCTTCTTTACCCATCTCCCCTGCAGCTTACCCAGGTGGTAGGACAAGGCACCTATGCTCTTGGTTGGCCATGGCAGTCAGCCAAAACTGGCAGATTGCAGAGGATTCCTCGAGGATGTGCAAGTCCTCCTCCTGAAAGATCTTTCTTATATCTAGGTCTAGTCCATCCTAAAGCAGTCCTCTTGGAGGAGGGTGAGGGGAGCCTGTTTGAAATGTAAAGGTATTTTAAGAGCCATTTTTGAAACTGTCTTCTCGTGAATTAAATGCAAACTGGATTTCGTTGTGCATTTGAGTTCTAAATTTTACATGATCAATCATGGGACAATGGGGCTGTCTTGGCACTTAACTTGGTGCTTACTGATATAATAAGAAATAGCATCCTGTGAAATGTTACCATCTATCATCAGTATCTTTGTTTGCATGAGTTTTTTTAAAGCTCTGGGAACTGCATCGGTTCACTTCGAACCATTTATTAAAGAGGTGGCAACAATTTCCCTACATGTTGCATACTAAGTAGGAACAACTCTTAAATTAGAAATATCTGCTGCCTGTTCCAAGATAAGCTGTACTTAAACCTCAGCTTTAGGTATTCCTAATTTGCAGTTGCCTACCTTCACTTAGTGATAGCACAGCCAAATGATACAGTGTTCCACAGCCACCCACACCATCATCATCAATCAACCAGTGATAGTTGCAGTTACCTATCCGTACCATCTCCAAGTGTTGCATATGTACTGAGAAGATCATCTATGTCACATGTGTGCGGAGTTAGATTCTCAACAGTCTTAATTGTATATTTGTATAATATTATCTCCTCGATGCTGTGCAATCACTATCCACGTCTTCTTGCACTGGCCTTCTGATGAAAATGTTAGTGTGTCTATTGTGAGATAGACAGCACATTTTACCTGCTGTTATTGGGCTGAATGTATGTAAATAAGCGAAAAATAAAAAAAGTCATCTGTACAAGCAGTGGCCTAAAAAGTCTGTAATTGTAGACTAGGACAGTTGTTGAAGTTGCTGTGACATCTCAAATACTACCTTTGAATAAACTGTTTACAGGGTTTCTTAGGATGCTGTTCATAGTGAAAGGAAACTTTTTCCTTATGATAATATAAAGAAATTGGATTACCTGAGCTTTTTATTTCCAGTGTTTCAAAGTGGAGAACATAACTCTTTATTGTCTGTAAATCTAACATTATTACTTCCTCTTAGAAGAATATTGTATCATTAGATGTTTGTTTGAGCTGGTAACATCCTTGCGACTGCTGCAATATTTTTCATTAGCAACCTGTATAATAGTTTGTACACAAGTACTGTTCAGATCGTCATGCAAAGTAGCTTTGACCATTTACCTACCAGTAGCAGAATAGTATTTCCGTAAGATTTCCAGTGTATTCCTACCATATCATATTTTATTTCTATAATGTAATTAAACTGTTATTTATTCAAGGAGAAAAAGTATTCCTCTACTTTTTTTGTTTTCCAAATTTTGAGATAACTGAGGAAGCCACGTGATGTTGCTGCTTCATCCCACAATCTGGTGCTCTACGTTTTGTTTATAAGTTTGTCTGTCAGATTCTGAAACAACTGCTTAAACAACTTGACAACAGGTTGTCAAGCTTTGTGGGTTTTAATTGTACATTGATATGCTTGAAGGAGGAGGTAGATTATATATTTTATGTTTGTATATTCAGTACTATGGAGACGAGAGAAATTACATAGTTAAAACCGAATCTCCTGTTTCATTATGTAGGCAATTTCCCCTTTCCTTTGTATTAGCCGAAATGCAATAAATCTCTTTTGCCTTCCTCAGATGCATATGTTTGCACAGAGATGTCACATTAAGATAAACCCATATACTTAAGAAAAACAAAACAGAAAAGAGCAGGAGAAAAGAATACAAACTAAAAGAGTGATGCCAACAGCAACAATGACCTAAGTTAGTTATTGGTGGTTGTAAATATAACCAAAGACTTAAAGTTAGTCTAGTTTTGGCCAGTGCCAATGCGGCAGAGTTATGGGTGGGTGAGTGGGGGATGATGGAGTGGTCCAACAGGCATGCAAACAAGCTGCACAGGGAGAGCAAGCTCAGCCATGCTACTGCCTACAGGGCACACTAGAGTGCTCCCACCACTGCTCATTAACAACTGAAAGAAAGGGTTGAAAACAGACTTCGGAGTCTCTCTGAAGTCTCACACCCCCAATCCAAAGCCCATTAAATGCTGTAGAAAGGTCCCTGCCCATTTGAAAGGCTCGGGTTTTCTGCATGACTTAATCTCAGATTCATGTTTCTTGGGCAGTTTTCCTTCTCCTCATTTGTGATTTGAGAGCAGTGGAGATCCTTAGAGGATATACTGAGCGTGTCCTGGGGCCTTGGATCATGGTAGTGCCACAATATTTGCATTATTAAAAATTAGGTCACTGATGAACTGAGAAAGTCTTGGCAAAACAAAAGCAACTAGAAATGAAAGAATAGCTCTCAAATTTTAGCATATTGCATTTAAAAGAAGAAGTCTGAATATTTCTCCTGAAAGGTGTCATTCCCAAAGCAGCCAGGAGACAATTCCCACTGTTATTTTCATGCTCACTAGAAAACAACGGCTATACTGCTGCAAACAGGCACTTCCTCTTGACGCTAACACCTGACTGCCTTTCTACATCCATTCGAAACAACACAAGGGGAAATAATAACAACTTCCCAAACTTTCCAAGCAACTGCTTTCCCACATTATAGCAGCTCAGGAATCATGCCAGCAAATGTACTGTCAGCGTTTCAGCCTTTTACGTTAGCATCCATTATTTTTTCTGCTCTTCCGACAGTTGTTTAAAGAAGTCACAATATCATCATGCACACACACATCATAAAACATCTGTCTTCAGTGAAAGTCCAGCTCCGGCTTGATTTAAAAGTTAAATCATAATATTTGGGAACAGATAATGAAAGAAGGGAAAAAATCATTTTGCCTGTGTGTAAGAAAGCATAGGGTGGGGGTTTTATGTGACAGTTTAGAATACATGCCTTCCTCTATTCTGCCTTTCTCCATTGGTCTTTATAGGTAATGTATATAGAGTTTTCTTTAAATAGCAGCATAACATATGCAGTACATGATTGCCATTAACAGGGCTCTGTAATATGAACAGTCATCTAATACTAATCTGTAAAATTCAGTTAGGAGGAAAAGGGATCATAAACCTAAGGTAATCTTTATGACTAGGTGTGGCATATGCATAAACTTCTATTGCTTTCCAATAAATCATCTTTGGTATTCAGAGCAGCACTTAGTTTAATGTTAAAGCATATTAAGGTATGAAATCCTGTGTCAGTAAAGTTCCTAAGAAGTTTTTATTGACTTCAGAAAAAAATAGTATCTTGCCCCAGATTTTCAAACTGTCAGTCTGCATTTGGAAAGTGCAATTTTATATTCCATTATAATTGCATTTTTACTGACATAAAACAAAGATGAGACAGAATAAATAACAGCCTCTCTGTTCATTGGTTTTGGTTTGGTTTTTCTGCCTCCAAAATAATCTATTTTGAGTTCTCTTGGGTCAATGCAGAATCATAAAGTCTGGCAGTAGTTCAATGGACTTGTCATGGGAGTGAAGCAATTTATTTATCCATATGTGTGCAGATGGGATAGAGAACATCATGAACAAAACTGCTTTCAGTAATGCTGACAGTGTCCTTTCCTGGCCACTAGCACTGATGCTGTTTTGACACTGTTTCCCTTCCTTCTCTGGGTATACATGCATATATGTGTGTGCATGGTGAAAATGGGCAACACACATATTCAAAAATCCCCAAAATAAAAACATGTCTCTACATGTGATAATAGCAATAATAATAATAATGATAGTAATAATAATGTGAAACAACCTCACAGCCACTGATTTCACGAAGGGGAAACCTCTTGTACCATTTGTAGGCATACCCAGATGAATCAAGCCCTACCATTGCTATCTGAACCATTTATTCTTTTTCCCAGTGGATCTCACTGAACATCCCTCCAGGGTTCAGCACAACAGGGATATCCCACATTCTACTGAGCTGAAGAGAGGGAGCAGGGAAGTGAGATGGAAACTCCCTAGTTCTTGTTTGTTGCAGGCTGTCCCTGGAGCCACTGTGTAATGCTGTGGGGGTCTCTGCGGACTCCCCTAAGGTGTTCCTATCCTTCAAGGCAGGGCTTGGTGGTTGCTGTAACCTGGCCAAGAGGAGAAACCTCATCAAGAGGGATGAAGAATAACCCTCTCTGGTTGAAACTCTGAAAGGAAAGGATTTAAGACATAGCAGGGTAATGATGCTGAGGTGGGGACCTGCTATGTGTCATTTCTTAGTTACACAACAAGAATTAGGTGTATCATTTTAGTAGAGGAACGTGGGGAACTATGCAGGCTATGGATCCATCCAGTAAATACTCCTCCCAGACCTTCACAAGGGTAATAACAAATGCTGTAAGGCCTTTCAGCAGCAGCCTGGGAAAAAAAATATAATTATCATCTCTGCAGTGCTTAACTTGCAACCTAATTCAAAGTCATTTTTAAATTATACACCTACCTGCTACCAATGCAGTCTGAGTAGGCAAAATTAATAACAGGCATGCTCAGTAAATCCAAGGTTTAAAGCTTTAGCTAGAATGTTAATGTCTAAATTGAGTAATACTATCAGTCATGAGAATTACAGTTATCTGCCTCCTTATCTTTTCCTATTTATTTGAGGGGTTTTATTTATTCTGATTATAGCACTAGCAAGGCCTGACAGCTCTGGCAGGGGGAGGGACATTCTCTCTGCATGCAGGTCAGTGAGCTGTAGAGTTGCCTGCAGCAGCAAGGTCAGGGCACCCAGGCACTGCAGAACACTGATCTGGACAAGAAGGCAAAGAAAGAGGATTAGCCAGTTCACAGCAAGCCTAGTAAGAATGAGAGAATAGCAAAGTCTTCTGGGACACAGCTCCCTGTCGAGTCACATCCTACATCCCCTTACAGCTTAGCAGGCGCTGGGTGGACAATACTGCAGGGGAAGGAAAGCTTCAGGTTCACACCCTCACTCCCACCTTGGTAGCTGATATGGGCTCCTTGGCAGGGACATGGTCAAAATTGTTGCACCAAGGAGTTAGTGCCCATGGCGAGACACATGCAAAGGGCGCTGGCTTTTTCCTGCCTATGCCTCATCATCCGTAAGTGTGAACTAGTGCATAGTCTTGAACATCTGCTTTTTTCCCTCAAATAGCTCTTTAAGAAAAGCTTCCACTTTGCGCTTTGATGTTCCTGACTCGGGATGAAGGAGCTGATCAAAATGTGGCTATGTGCACTTGACAAAAAACCACATACATCTACAGTCCTTAAGGACACGTCACAGGAAGAGTTGCTTAACAGTGGAATGTCATAAAAGACTCAAAAAAAGACCACATTATCCACTTACAAATTGGGCATTTAGCCCAAATAGTTTTCTATGCAAGGGATACATGCATGTAAACCATTTAACCTCATTTTCCCCTATGAAAGCTGAGGGTCTAGTTTAGCTTAATTAAAAGACTGAGTTACTTCACTCAACAGCAGTGCAAGCAGTGCTTGCATCTGGTCCTGGAAAGGACCACTGCTATAGTGACCCAAAGCTGACCTCCTAAATAAATGTCTAAGCTGAAACCTTTTGGGTTCTCTCAGTTCAAGGCATTCAGCTCTGATCTGAGGTGAGAGTGTCCATCATTACATTTCATTTCTTTTTGATCCAATTCAAAATACCACTGGGCCGTGTATGCTGCAGGTGCTTTATTTTATTAATGCAGGCATGATGAAGCTACTGGCTACCATAAGAAAGGATAGAGGGGGCCTTCAAACTCAGTGCACTCTATTCTTACACTTTTGCTCTTTGCCCTTTGCTGATTACACAAGGGTTTTTAATAGTTGTTTGGGATCTAATCTCAGCTGCTGTGTCAGCTGGCCCCTGCTGAGGCTCAAATCCTTCTGCTGACTATGGAAGAGTCAACTGAAGTCTCAAAAAGGAATGGGGTGCTTGCCTTCTAGATAGCAGTGTGGAGGTGGGAATGGATAGGAAGGTGTTTCTTGAGGAAACTGAGCATGGCAAAGCATGAGAGCATGGGTGATGTACGTTTTCTTTGGTCCCTTGCCCTCTGGCTGTTTGTTCCTCCTCCTCTCCATGCTGCCTCCTCCAGAGTGCCAGCACAAGTGCTTGCTTGTGAGACAGATCCAGCTGAACTGATCCAGCTAAAAAATAACATTTTTGTCTCTTTTGGACGTAACACCTGACAGATCACTTCCAAGCTGCATGACCTGGGTTTCGGAACTGGGAACTGGCACAGAATTTGTCACATGAGCATCTTAATAGCTACATCAAAACATGTTCCTCCTGTTCCAAGCATTTAACAGGACTTCAGGGTCTTGTTGCTTGTTATCAGAAGAGTCTAAAAGTGTTCTGCACTTCCGAACAGGAGCAGTGAGGGAAACCTGAGTTTCAGAGCCCACTGAAGCACCAGAACTGAAGGGATGTATCTGTGTTCTTCAAAGGCAAAGTCCTCACTAGAGGACTAAGAACTAAGAAAACTCTCACTAGAACTAAGAAACCTCTCCCCATTCTCAGTGCCAACAACTTTGCTGTCATGAATACAATTTTTTTTTAACAACGAAAGTAACCGCTGGGATTGAAAATTCCCTTTGTCTTTTCCTTCCCTTGAAAGATACCTATGCTCTTGTTGAGTCTTTGGAAATTCCCCTATTGAGTCTTTAGAAAAGCCATAGGTAGACGGGCAAAACATGCAAGTCATTCCTCCTGCTGCTAGCCACATGGCCAACTTGCCACAGGCACACCTTGCTCTGGGCATGCTATGGTGAATGCCTCTGCCATGGTGAACCCCTCTCCACACAGCTATACAAAGTCCCAGCGCAGACAGGGTGAGCCTGGTGCTGCAGCGGCCCTTGTGTTGCATCTGAACACCCCTTAGCACAGACGCTCATCTCCTCTGGTGCAAACTGCCTGCCTCATGTTGTCTTTCTCTGTACTGCTGTGTCTGTTTCTGTACTGTTACTACTGGGAATCAAAGTAGTAAATTAGTAGAAATCGAAGCAGTTAGTTTCTTGTCACTGCAGAGACACAGACGCTTTGCAGAAGGAGCTGTTGACCAATTGGTGGGCAATAATGGAAACAAACATCTCAGGTGCATCTGCAGTGCTCAGGCAGGACAATCACAACCACCTCTTTAGCTGCATGAGCACTTGGTGCTTTTTTGCTTCTCAAATTTTATTTGAATCCCTACCAATGACAACACGAGCACTAGGGAAATGTTCACTCACATACAAAACAGGCCAAACTTTGATTTTACAGGCCTGTGTTGTTAAAAAAAGAAACTGTCTGGTTCCTTATAAAGAAAAAGTCAATCTTCTGTAGAGGCTGGGTTGGTAAATAAATCAGGAGGAAAAGCTGCTGTGAATTAGAAAAGTTCCACCACTTTTGCAAGCAGAGGGACAGAGGCCAGTCATACATCAGTCAGTCACACTGCTAAGCTGGGGGTGTTTGTACCCCACAAAAGTAATGGCAACTTTACCCTTTCACAGGAGGGCAAAGTACCCCTCATTTTCCCTGGGGTGCAAAGATGCCCATGGAAAGCTGGTAGCCATCACTGTCCCTGGCAGTCCACACTGTACCTCTCCTCACACTAACACTGTACATACCTTGGGTACCCTTAAGCCATCCTAACCTAAACTGGGGGCCAAACTAGCCAGACATTACCAATAATGCGTAAGGTCTCTGGCCAAAGAGCAGTAGACTCAATATTCTCCTTTGCAAGTGCTGAGTTAGTAGCCTGGTATTACATATATTGCTGTTACACCTGGCAACTCATGATAATAGAGGCTTGAGGTATTAGCAACAGCACATAAAACATAAACAGCTTTTATCAAACCATTCCTATGAGAGAAAAAAAAATGCAACCCAGCATTGCATATGTCAAAGGCTGCATTATTAGAGCGGTATTTAGTCTGCAGCTAAAAGGCCACACAAGCCTTTACTTCTAACTGCTAACTCAGGTCTCCTCAAGGGACTTGGCTGGGATTTAAGGGGTAAGTATTATGGAACAGTCTGCAGAGAGTGCAGTCCCCTTAATGCTGTCTTTTCAAGGCATTTTTCTTTCCATTTGTATAGAGACAATTGCTCCAGCAAACCTGCCTGTCCTGTACCCTAGGCAACCTGACAAATTAAAACTAACAGCCTAATCCATCAAACAAATGGTTTGCCCTGGCTCCATCAAAAGTAAATAAATAGCTATCCCCCCTCCATGAAAAATAAAACGTTTCAGCATCAAAGAAAGCTTTCCCTGCCTCCTCTTTCCGTCTTCACATGTCTAAAGGTAAGCCATTACAGCATGACCACAAGAAGACCAAGATCTAAGGACTATCTATTAGCATGAGTATTTTCTCTCTAATCCATCTGTGAACTCAGAGATTCAGGGTAGACTTGGAAGCGACACAGCAAACCATATCTCAACACCTCTGGTGGGACTCCAAGGTGTCGTGGTTTAAGCTGTAAATCATGCAGTCTGCTCACTCACTCCCCCCTCTTTCTTCGCCCCCACTCCAGGGGCAGGGGGGAATGGGGAGAAGAATCGAAGGAATGTAACTCCCATGGGTTGAGATAAGAACAGTCCAGTAACTGAGGTATAACACAAATCACTGCTGCTACCACCAATAATAATAGTGACCAGGGAAATAGAGGAAAAAGGATAAAACTGCTCACCACTCGACCGAGCCGTGAACTGAACTCTTCCAGGTTTCTGGTCCCAGTTTTTACATCCTGGGCATGACATGCTGTGGTGTGGAATACCTCTTTGGTCAGTTTGGGTCAGGTGTCCTGTCTCTGCTTCCTCCTGGCACCCCCCTCCTCCCTGGCAGAGCACGAGACTCAGAAAGTCCTTGGTCAGACCAAAACATTACCAAGCAGTAACTGAAAACATCGGTGTTATCAGCACTGTTCCCAGGCCGAAAGTCAAAACCACAGCGCTGCACCAACTACCAAGAAGGAGAAAAATGACTGCTACTGCTGAACCCAGGACACAAGGTAAAAATAAACCTTGAGGCTGATGGCTTGTCAGTCAGGCACAGGTCTTGCAGAACACTCAGCATGTTCTCTTCCTTCCCTGCTGCCTTCATCAGCCTGCAAACACAATCTTTGCCAGTGCTCCTCACAGCATCCAACTTTGCTTTGAAACTCTGAATGTATTTACTGCCTTTGATTTCCTGGCTGGGATGCACGCTTGGAGCCTGCTAATGGAGCTTAAAGAACAGAATTGAAGCACTTTCTCCATGCTGGCTGGCACAGGTGGAAGGAAACTGTCTGGCACCGGTCACCATCCTTGCATGCATGCTAGAAGTCAATGGCATGAAACACCACACAGCAAGGGCAGGCACAGTGCTGGGGCTGTACATCCGTGCGCAGGTAATTCTACCTGATGCCTTCCCTGTCCTGTACTGCCACAAGCCATAAGCAGACATAAACCGCACTGTATGCCAACTTTAGGCCAACAAAACCTCAGTAATTCATTAGATCGGCAGCATCTAATATCTAAAGGCACTTAAAATCTTTAGCAACCACCATTAGCACCTCCACTCTGGAGCATAAGGATATATACACACCTAAATAGGAGCTCTGGGGCTGCACCCTTGTTCTGATCTGAAGAGATGGGCAAGGGATGGCTGCCTCATTCATCTACCCTCCACCTTAGACTCCAGCAACATCTAATCTCTTTCAGCAGCAGCACTGGATTAGGCAGCAGGCACAATGATGGGTATTGATAGCTGGCCAGGATTTAATTGAACACAGATGGAACAGGCAGCCTGAGCCTGATGCAAAGTGCTTCCAGTCTTTGTTTCTCCTTGGGGTCCACAAGCCGCAAAAACAACAGTGCTTCCCAGTTTGGTCATAAAACTTCCTTAATGTATTTGCTGTTTGTTTTTTGAAGTGAAGCTTTCATTATCTAGAAGAGACATTCAGAGACACAGCTACTTATCACTAATAAAAACAAACATTAGCCCCGGACAAGCTAGATACATCAGTGCACTTGTTCAATAGTTGCTTCTTCCTTGCTCCTGGGACCACCCAGGAATGACCACTCAAAAGCCCCCTCTCTGGAAGTACCACTATTTGCACAGAAGTTGCCAGTTCTTGGGGGAGCAAAACAACACAGAAACATCAAAATTAGGTTCTCCATGATGGATCCTTGGTGAGCCATGCCCAGAAAGTCCATGTACCACATCACAGTGTGATTGCTCATCCATCACCCCACAGTTTGTACCCCATTACTGGAGGTTTATTTCAGAAGAAGCAGAGGCCAGGAGAGTGCCCTGTTGAGTACCTGGCTCCTGGAAATACACACTGCAGAGTACAGCAGGTTTTCAGCCAGTTTGCCCAAGGAAACACAGTGCAGCATTGCCCTTCTTGCCAATCTCATGATGAGCTGGAAGGGCAGGAGGCAGGATACACATCTGGATAAAGACTGTGTTAAGCCTGAGGCTCCCTGTCCTGGGAAGGACAAGACTTAGCTTTCAGGCTATGCTGAACAGATTGAGAAAGCTTATTACCTTCCAGGACTGCACCTAAGCATTATGTTTATGCATGACTATGTCTTCATGGCACCTGGACTATATACTAAATGGACAGAGGAGAAGGCAGCAGGGTTTCCTCCTGCAGATCATAACCAGACACACGAATATAATTTCTTGTAAGGGAAAATTGGAAAAGGTGCCAAAAAAGCCGTAGAAGTGATTTAATGGCTTGAAAATCAATTTTTCTGCAAGAGACCTAGCTTGTAACATCTGAGTTTTTATCAGAGAAGGCTGAAAGATGACTCTCTTGTAGCATGTGAACTATTTCCATGGGAGGAAATACCAGCTACTAAAAGCCCCTTTAACCAGCAGAAAAATGCATAACAAGAGCCAGTGGCTGGAAGCTAAAGCAAGACAAATTAAAATGGGAAATAAGGCATATATTTTTAAGAGTGGGGGTAATTAACCACTGGGACAAATCCTCAAGGGAAGCTGTGGATTCTTATCTCTGGAGAATTTCAAATCATGGCTGGATGCCTTTCTAGAAGATGTGCTTTAGCCAAAGAAGCTATTAGGTTCAATACATGGGTAATTGTGTGAAATGTAATGGCCTGTGATATACAGGAAGAACAGATGATCTAATGTTTCTTTCTGGCCTTAAACCTAAGAAGCTATTTATCTAGATGGGAGCCCTGTGCCTATAGCTGGAAATTTGATCCAAGGCCCCCACTGCAACATTTATAAAATGTGAAAAATGAACGTATAAATGCAACAAAGAGAATAGAATCAAACGATGAATGGGGAACTGAGGACAAAGAAACACGCCCATATAATAAGTTATTTCTTCTTTTTTATATTGAATTATGAATCATGCTGGAATTCAACGAGCACCTATAGAAACCAGGACTGTGAAGCAGTAACTTACACTGGAGAAATTCAATGAAATGGGAAGATACAAGACTATGTTTGGACACTGTCAGTTTTCTGTGATAAAATTGTGTTAGTAATTAATAATCTCCCAGAAAAGAGGGAGAGAGAGATCATCTGCTACCATGTGTCTATTAGCAGATAAATCCAAAGTGAAAGATATCCCCTCTGGGACTACTTGATGGATTATATTAAATTTAATGGTAATGGAAGGAATACTGTAATTGGAAGATGCTGCAGGGAAAAGATATAGTGGGAGCAAGAGAAGGAGGTGCACTGCTGGTGCAGAAGACCCTATGGTACAGAAATGGGCTCAGCTCCTGCCAAACTGCACCGAAAGAGCAGAAGATGCTCCATTCCTCATAGTCAAGGACCAGAAAATGCACAGGATTATCTTAGCTAATATGGAAGCTGATCTATATTATCCCCAAGGGAGGTATGTTTGGCAACTGCAGTATGGAAAATAAATATTAGAAATGCCAGATTTTTTTTTAATCTGTGAGTACATTTCAGAGGAATAAAATGACAACTTCAATTAGGTTCCTCGAAGCAGAGGAGAGAAACTGATTAATCAGGCATGGAAGTTCCTAAGTAACCAAAACAACTGTGTGGGCTTTCTCCTCTTGACTCATGTTACAGGAGGAGGGTGTATCTATTTGAAAATGGAATATATTTCCACATGCTCTATAAAGGAGTGTCCAAACATATCTAGATAGAAAATGGTCCCTGTTATCTAGGTCTCTCCAGAGCCTCTCATATGTTGTGTGAAGCTCTGGAATACATACAGGAATTTTAGGGTGTTTTCTTTGAAGATAAAGTGGCTTTTAAAAGAATATATGGACTCAGTGCTAACATCCCAAAGGGGCAATATAAACTTCACAAGTAAACTTGTATTGAACAGAAAGATAACTATGCCAAATGGCAACCTAGATTAAAATAAAACAGCAACACATTTATGATGTCTGAAGCCCAAAGGCTTCTTGGAAAAATAGCCATGTCTGTTAGAAACACATGATGTGGAGAACCATATCCCTGCAAATTGCCAGCAGAACAGCAAGAGTTACCATCCCCAGCCAGTGAGATATCGAATTATTATTACATCTGAGCTGGCTCTTTCCCAGAGCATTGGAAACCGTCTCTACCAGCCTCGGAAAGCTGCCTTCTGCAGATGGGCTTTTTCAGAGGTGTCGTACACCTCACTGCTCAGGGGAAGAGACAAACAAAAGCCAACGCATATGACACAGAACTGAACCGTGCAAATAATATCATGCAAGAGGATGCATCCTCATCATAAAGCTACAGGATGCCTGCAGAGAAATTCAGTTTTCCAGTTTGCTCACTTTGGCTGAAGGCTGAAGGAGGGGGAAGGGAGCCTCCACTATTCTCAGACCCCTTATGCTTTGAGAGGGATCTGGGGGTCACTTTTTATGCTATTTTTGGTGAAAGATGATTGAATTTGATTCACGACAGCACGTAGGATGATGACCAAGGTAGGGCTGTACTCTCTGGTCACAAGCACAGCAGAGCAGAAAGCCACTGACGCAGCTGCCATGCTTATCTTGTTTGGGGTTTTTCTCCTCTTTGCCATGCTCCCCAGTGCTCCTGTACTCGTGTGCCCCCTTCTCACTGCTGGGACCTGTGGGTGCATGGCCTCCTGGTGTCACAACACATTTGTGTGTGTTAGTGCCAGGAGCAACCCCAGCAGCAATGCTGATCTGTGTCGTGTTGCCCTCCCTCCACAGCATCAGCCACTCCAACATGGGGAATGCTAGTTAATTTTTACTGAATATTTTGTTCATGTGGAGTCGTAGCTGCTTCCCACAAGGAGAATGTCTTGGAGTAGGAAATGTTCCAAATAACATATGAGCTGCTACATACATCCACCATAGAGAAGTGAGCTATAGATGAAGCACAAAGCTTGGCACTGAAACCTCACACTGTTTAACCCTGGCTCTGCAAGTGACTTGCTGCAAGAATGGGGATAAGCTTCCTACCTAATGCCTCTCTCCCTCTGGCAGTTATCGTAAGGATGAATTATTTAATGTGTGTACACAGCTTTCATGTTGTATGCACCATTTCATGTGTACATAAGTGCTAAAGATTATCGGGTGGTTCTGTCATCACTAGAACACTAAACTCATGTTTCTGGGCTTAATTAGGTGTGTAAAAAAGGCTGTACGCAGCCACACTGGAAAATGGGAGTCCTGATGTATAAATAATTGTGAGGCCATGGCAAAATGGGTCTCAGCAAGAAAAGGGCCATCTGGATTTAACCTTGGGCAAAGCCTGCTAAAGCACCTCTAACAGCCCCTAAGATCTTAAGGCATCCAGAAAGGATTCCCACTTCAGTTCTTTTCTGGTCTGCCTGGTGTGGATTTGAGCAGAACTGGATGATTATTTCATTAAAAAAAGAATAAAACAAAAACCTGGGCAGAAGTCATGAAAGCTTTGCTATAAGCTCAGATCTTGGGCATGGGCTTATCAGAAGTTTTGCAGGGGCTTCTGTGTACTCTGGGAGGCAAGGTGGTGGGCTGTGAGTCGCCTGGGCCGTTTGTGCGTCAAGCCACTCCAAAGCACGTTCCATGGCTTAGATCCCCTCTCCACTGCTCTGCTTTAGGTGTCACATGCTGCATCCAAATACCTGCTAGCCAGTAGCTTTTAGCTGTCCTGGAGAAATGCTCCACTTGCAAAGCCAGCATACTGACATGGGTGAAACCTTTTTCTGCAAATCACAGAATCACAGAATGGTTTGGGTTGGAAAGGGCCTTAAAGATCATCTAGTCCAAGTCCCCTGCCATGGGGAAGGACATAAGTCAGCAAGGCAGAGCAAGCTGCAATTTGCATTTGTGCAATTTACTCCTGTTTTGGGGCTGGCTAATCTCCACCAGTGTAAATAGCACCTCTGCTGTATGCACTTGGGGACAAGAATGACAAAGCCTCATCTGCGGCTGTCACCACTGGACATAATGGGTATAATATGGCAAAATCCCCAAACCAAACAAGACCTTAATTTCTCATTCAGTTTTGAGTTTCCTGAAATCTAGTCTTGAAAGAGGTTTCATTCCCTTGCTCAAGGGGTAAAATCCTCTGGCAAGAAAAGGCAAATAAAAGTTCACAGTGCACAGGCTTTCTGCAAATAAATGCCTGAATATCTATCTCACCAATGGGATCAGCATGATATAACTGCAACAGCATCTCAGCCTGATCTGTACTGCAGGACCTTGGGAAAAGTAAGTTCAGCTTCTTCTGATGATCTTATGTCATCACGGGAATGTTTTCAGAGGACATTCTTCATATGTTAACAGTTTTGCACATTATTAAACTGGATCTAATTATGCTTGGTTTGCTAGGAGCAGCAAATCATATTCACAATTGCAATTTCATTTAAAAAATTATTCTAGATAAAGGTTTCATTAAGATGTTAATTTCTACTGGAATTATATGTACATAAATAATAAACAAGAATACATGCCCATTATTAGGAAATAATTTCCACATGTACCAAGCTATTTAATTTGTTTTAGATTTTAAGTGGCAAGTAGTGTGCCAGGCCACACTGAAAGAATAGGTGATGCTCTTTTAGCATTGAGAAAAACAATGGCTCATATAAGAAAATCTAATGATGGGAAACATTGTGCAGATTTGAATCAGTGTAGGAGCCAGCACAAGAAGGCACAGGCTGTAAGACAAACGTGTGAGGACAGCGGACACTTTTCTATCTGCGGATATTGTATTTTAACCAAGCAAGGGTAAACGCTGACCTTCTAAAGAGGCCTGGATGGAGTGAGCAGGTCCCCTGCCAGAACCCCTCTGAATTTGTGGGTCTTTCTTTGTGAAGAACCCACTGTGAGATGGAAAGTGAGCTCCCTGGCCTGTAGGCAACTGCCAGACCTCAGAAAGCAAGGGCAGCAAGGACACAGCCATGGCCAAAATCCTGACAGACAAAGGTCCTTCCTCCGCTGAGTTGTCAGCATCTGGAAAGGACGCCAGTTTGCCCAGTCACATCACAGGAAAGCATCTGTACTTGTGCCTATTGGTCTCACAGTCCAATGACAAGATGGGGTTTATTTCTGGCCTCTAGAAAGAGGATTTCTTGCTCTTGCAGAGCATATCTGACATAAAGATCAAACATGCCTTAGGTAAGGTTTGCTGACGTGCCCTGTTGGAGCACAGACAGAAAAATGAAAAGGAAAATACAAAAGGTTTGGCAGTATCAACAAATTCTCCCCTCTGTGCCTTTCCTCTAGCACCACAGGCTGACTCCACGTGCAGGAACAGAGAGCTTTTGCTCAGGAGAAAAGTGGAATTGAACAAGAGGAATCTAAATGCAGTTTGAATCAGAAAGCACACTCAGAATTATAAGAGTTCTCCACTTCAAGAGGAGTCACAATAGAAGCCTGGAAGCCTGAGCAATAGGAGCTAGGAAATAGAAAAAGGAAATTAAATTTCTAAGACCCTGTATGTTTAGATGGTGTTATCTTCAAGACAACAAATAGTAAGGGGCCAGGAAATTCCAAATTTAATCCAACACTCTCCATATTTCCTGATTTTCTCTTGTTAAGCATAAAAAGCACAGCCAGGATCAAGTTAACATTCTATTTCCTGCCATGTGACTCTGTTGGCATCGTTTTTGTTGCTATGTATATGTGAACCGATCCACTCTGAAATTAAAAAGAAATACATTAATTGCCTTGACATGCAGAGAGAGGTAAGCCAAGAATTTCAGAGCTGTAGTTCACAAGAAATGCAACAAGCCCAACTGCTGGTGCCATGGGGTTTTTTGTAAATCCAAGGTGAGCGTCTCACGGATTGGAGTCCATGTCTCATGGCAGGTTCTGTCATTATTAGATGACACGTACTGATTAGTGTGAGCTATCTGACAAGTGTTTATCCTACCAGGATTTAAATCATGTAGCTCTTTGGTGCTGCTCCGACACAGCTGCCGTCTTCTAGAGTGCGTTAATTCCTGTGAGTTGACAGGCAGGAGGAAAACTCCATGAATGCACCCTGCAGTCCTTTGCACCTCCCAGATCACCAGGACTGAAGCTCTTGGCATGCCCTGCTGCATGGCATCTGAGGCACAAGGTGATGATTTGGGCAATAGGATGTTTCTAGCCCTGTGGGCAGTCCCTATGAAGAGGGTTCATCTAGGGAAACACTCCCAGTGAGGCAGTGGGGTGGTGAAATGAGGCCTGGCCAGCTCCCCTCTAGCCAGGGAACTAAGGTATTAGTCCCCTGTGGTTGCCCATGTCCAAAGCCCTAGGAGCACACCTACCTATCAGAAATAGAAAGCCAAAGCAGAAGGCATACCTAGCGCAAGCACTGAAAACTGAACTCATCACACATAGGTGATGCCTGTCCTGAGCCCTTACTACCAAGGTGTGCACGTACAGTATCTCCCTGCAATCCCAATAAAGGTGTTGTTTCTTTAGCATAGACACTGCCAGTGATGTTCCTGGACTGGCAGCAGGAACTCCTGGGGTGGGGAGGTAACAATCATGACCCCAAAAAGTGGTGCCTTCCCCAGGGTCATCATCCACTTGGGGTGAAGTGTCCAAGGAGGGAGGATGCCTGGTCTGCAGCCATGGCCTGTGAATCTCAGCCCTAAGAGCAGCATGTGGGGGACAAGAGAGTGTGAGTTAGTGTCGTGGTTTAAGCCCCCCACCCACGCAGTTTTACTCACTCACTCACTCCTCCTCTTTCTTCCCCCAGTCCTGGGGGGATGGGGAGGAGAATCAAAAGAAGGCAACTCGCACAGGTTGAGATAAGAACAGTTTAGCAACTAAGGTATAACACAAATCACTGCTGCTACCACCAGTAATAATACGAGAGAAATACAAGGAAAGAGAATACAACTGCTCACCAAGCCTGACCCAGCCAGTGCACCCCCCAGCAGCAAACCCCCCAGTACCAAAAACCTGACCACGCCGTGCACCCCCAGTCCACCACCACCACACCCTTCCGGGTCTCTGCCCTCTGGTTTCACATCCTGGACATGACGTGCTGTGGTATGGAATAACCTCTTTGGTCAGTTTGGGTCAGGTGTCCTATCTCTGCTTCCTCCCAGCTCCCCTCCTCCCTGGCATAGCATGAGGCTCAGAAAGTCCTTGATCAAACCAAAACATTGCCAAGCAGTAACTATAAACACTGGTGTTATCAGCACTGCTCCCAGGCCCAAAATCGAAAACACAGCACTGCACCAGCTACCAAGAGGGAGAAAAATGACTGCTGCTGCTGAGCCCATGACAGTTAGTGGCAGTGAAGCTTATTCTCCAGACAAAGAAGATTTAAAAGCCACCTGTATGGATTATAGCCCCCTGGATGGCCAGACGCCAGTTGCATGGGCTTGGCACAGGCACCAAAGTGTCCAGCTACAGGCTGGTGCCAGTCATACCATACTCCTCCCTCCACAGCTGGGGTCCTCCCAGCTGCAGAGGCTCAGCACAGCCTTCCAGTATCTTCCTCATTATCAGGAAATAGTTTGGACTCAAACCTTATTAATGACAAGGTTTTACCCTCTTGAGCTCTGGGGGCTCAGCAGCCATAGGCTTTCCTCAAGTGCTTCCACCTGTATTAATGCTGACTCTGATACAAGCTCTTTCTTTTGGTTTTCCAGCAGAGTTCATCACTGGCCCAAGAACAAACAGCAGGCAGGAGGTGCTGCAGACCCCAAGGAGTAGCAGATGCTACCTAGCTCCCACTAGCTGTGCTCTGCGCCCTTCACCAACATCTGTGCTCTGCCAGCATCCAGCGGCACACAGGTCCCAATGCATAGCCCAGGAGCATGGCCGCAGTTTTCAAAGCAAAGAGGTACGCTTCGATTATTACTTTGAGATTATTGTTACAGAGCAGTTTTAGTCATCATGACCTGACTTTTCACTGATCCCTATGAGAGCTGACCCAAACTTCTGAGATAACTTGGTGCTTTCAAAAATATCCTTTGACAGCCCTGGTATCCTCAGAACTGAGGATGAGAGGTGGTAGGACATTGTACTTTTCCCTATGCCCATTTTGATTTAAAAAGCTGCCTCCTTTTACCCCAAGTCAATACTTTTTGAAAGGAACAAGGGAGGGAGGCAGTGACAGAGGAGTGCAGGAAGGGAGGAAAGGGGGAAGGGGAAAAGAAAGTAAAAGGAAGGAGGATGGGAAAAGGGAAGGGGGGAAAAGAGAGGGAAAGAGACACAGAAGGAAGGTAAAAAAGAACAAGATGGAAGGAGGAAAGGAGGGAAGGGGGAATTTTACACTGTGTTCTGATCCTTCCATTTTCTTCCTATTTAATGTGTTTTCATTCACATTGGAAAAGTCTAGCAATACTGTTCACATCTCAAGCAACACTGTGAATCAGTCTGCCAGAGACAGATAGATATAGTTATTTCTCAGCTAAGGTCTGATGTGCCACTTCCTGATGAACCGATCTTACCAAACACATGTTGAAATTTTAAGACATAACTGAAGGATTGTGTAAGTCCTTTCCAGGATTTTCAAGGAAGTTTTATCATGAGGGCTAAGAGTTAGGAACAAAACCCACCAAAGCTGGTGGCCTGGAGCTCCTGTAAGTGATGCCTGAATGCAGCCCTGCCATGACATGCTTTATGAAAACCATGAGCAAGAAAACTATGAAAATGAGACTAAATTTTCACTTTTTACATTTTAACTTTTGAAACTTTTTGAGGTCTCTGGGCTTTCTTTTGCCACTCTGTACCCTCTCCATTCAAAAATGCTTGAACAGAAAGAGAAGAAAAACCAAAGAAAGACTGGAGGGACCATGGTAATGGATGATTATTCATTTTATTTGTCCCAAAGGGAGAAAGATAAAGCAACAGAGTTACAACTTTGTAGAAAAAGTTGGATTTTTCATTATTTAAAATGATGAAGCATAAATTTCACACTCTTTAGAATTCAATATAATATGAAGAATCTACCCAGTTTGGACCAGCACTAGCCCCAGGCAGAGGAGAGCTTCCCCAGATGCATACATCATGTGATTTTATACAAGTCAGGAGGCAAGGGAGTAAGAGAGGTCTCCAGCAAAGAGAAAGGCAATGACAAGGCACCCAAAAGCACTTAATGTGCAATTTAATGGACTGCCCTCTTTATAAACTAAGCTCCTGTTGTGCTCAATTGTTCAGTGACTAAAGACCCCATTCCAGATCCATTTACTCAGTGAAAGGAAAGGCAGACCTACATCTCCCAGGAAAGCACCTTCTTCCCGTCTCTTCTTGCCAGTGACTTCCAGTCTCCACTCTTAATGGTTTCTCAGCCCAGTTTCTGCTTTCTTATCCATCCAGCCCTACTCTTTCCCTGCAGCTTTGTTCTTCATCACTCCAGTCACCCAGCCCTCCTATCCCAGCATTCAGACCCAGGTTGATTCCCCAGTTTCAATGTCTTCATCCTGCCTTTCCTCTCTCCATATTCATGTTCAGCATGCTTGGCTCCCTGCTTGATCTCTCTCTCTCTTGCCTCTCAGGGTGTCACAATACCAGTCTCCTTCTCCATGTTCCTAACAGTTCCTGTCTGGCTTTCTATCCAGCCCATTCTTCCCCTCAGTGAAGATCCGGCTCACAGGCATCTCTCTTTTCACAGTATCTGCTCCTTCTCTCACTCCCATCCAGTTTCCAAGCACAGCTTCTTTGTTCCGCTCAGAGTACTGCTTGGTTTCTTTTTTTCTTCTTAGCCTTCCTTCCATGACCACTTCTCTAGCACTCCCAGTCTTTGATCTCTTCCCAGTTTCCCTCCTCCCAGGCTGCTCTCATCAGCCCCTCTCAAAATACTCACCCAGCCTGTCTTAATCTTCTTGCTCTTTCCTACTTCTCCTCCATCATCTCCAAGTCACAGTGTCATTTCTTTCCTGTCCAGTCTTAGTCTTACCAAACTAAGGAAGAGCTGCTGATGGGAAAGTAGGCTGGAAACGGGAAAACTGGGGTGTAGCAGAAACGAAGAATGCTAGAGAAATGGTCCAGATGGGATTAGCAGCCTATTTTTCCACTGAGTGGGTCCCCAGAAAAAAATAAAACATTTGACTGCACTTTGCATACCCGGAAAGATCGTAGCCTGAGGATCACATATTCATCATGGAAAATTTCTGCCTTAAAGACTAAAATTTGGCAGTTATAAGTGGCAGAAAATTGGATCATTGCAAATATCAAGGGAACTTAACAATTTGCCATTATTCTAGGTGTTATACAACATCTTGTTATCCTGAAATAGTAACTGCTTCATCTGCATGACAACTTCATACTATTATTTAATTCTTATGTTGTGATAACGTGATATCTCAATAAGGATCAGGACATAGTGTTATAAGACTTTGTAGGCACATACACTACAAAACCATCTCTTTGGGAATGGGCTTACAGTTCAAAATGAAGATGTAACTGACTCAGGTCTTCCCACTTAGCCCAGTAACTTTCTGATTATAAGAGCATGAGGATAGAGTGCAAGAGACATGTAGGTTAAGTAGTTTAAAATAACCAATTATCCATATGCAGCTATGCTGGATTTGGTGTTTAATTGCTTCAGACATGCAAGCTTTTTCTCCAGTTATCTTTTCACAGCCCACAAACACAATTTCCTGTTAAAGTAGCATTATCACCATAAAACTCACCATAATGGATTTTCAAGCTGGAGCACTCTGACCCAGTTCTAAGTCAAAAGTTTTTCCTTACAGCTGAGTAAAAAACTTAGTAAATCAGAAGTGAATAATATTGGCCTAATATAATGAGATTTCATAATGAAGAAGAAACTGAATGCTCAGCTCCTGAAAAATCAATCTCTGCACTTTATAGATAAACAACTGGAAACTGCAGAGCTCTATTTCCTAATCCCATACAAAATGCTGTACATTTGGCTTAACATTTAGCTGTAGCTTTCTGATTCATAAAACCATGAATCAAATTATTTATTTGCTTTTTTTCTCCCTCTAATAGCTCCACAATGCTGAAAATTTGCCACCAATCATAGAGCACTGAGTAGCTTTTCAGCTAGCATTTCTTTATTTTATTTTCTAGAGCTTCAGGTTAAAAAATAACCCATATTTCTATGGCAATCTCTCTCCTCTATACATAGCAGCAAAGAAATAAAAACCATGAGTACTTATTATTTGTTAAGTGTGTTTGACTAAATGAAGTTAAAAAAAAATAATGAAAATCTCTGCAATTCACCATTAAAATTTCATTTCCAAAAAGAGTTAGTAAAGATGTTAAAGAAAAAAAAACATTTCTATGGTACATACTATTAGACCATATGCAAATGAAACTGCACATACATCAAGACTTAAATAACTATATAAATGCATCCTAAATTTCCTGAGACAGATGGTGGATCATATATAGACAAGATATGCATTCCAAAAAGATTTTTCTTTTAAGAAGAATAAGAAAGGGAAAATGCAAGGATCGTGGGGAAATGTTTAAAATACTATTAAATCAAAATAAACCCCACAAGATTATGCTGCATTACTAGGCAGTGCAAAGCAAATGAAAGCAAGGGATGACAGTAATTTTGGGCCTGATTCAGGAAATTGCTTAAACACATGTATAAAGACATATCAGTTCAGGAAAGAATATTAAGTATAGGCTTAAATTTAAGCATGATGAGATTTTCACCTTTTCTCTGGACCCCGTATTCTGGTATCAGCAGCTGGAGTAGTGGGAGGAGACACTAAAAGTCCTCTGTACAACAAGGGCAAGTGAAAAGGTCTCCTGTCAGATGAATCAGGTTTGGTGGCCCTCCAAGGTGTGGTGTAGGTCATCTGAATGAGGGCAAATCTATGAGCTCTCAGGTCACTGGGATTTCTGTATGGATCCCACTTTATAGAGAAGACTAGGACTAGGAAGGCTGCCTAATCTGCATTGGCCAAAAGCTCTTTCAGGCTCCCAAGGTCAGGAAGATATTTTAATGTGTCCTTTATGTCCCTTCTTCTAGTTCTTCTGTGATTCTCCCCTTAGAAATGCATCAGATTCTCACTTAAATACCACTGGCTAAAATAGGAGTTGGGCCCATGCCTAAGGCCTATGAATAAGAATACTTCTGTACCTTGAGGTGATCAGTAAAGATAATGTTTTCACTGCAGTCAGCAAGCAGAAGGAAATGGTAAATATTGTACTTAAAACTATCAAAAAAGAGAAAATCTTGCTGGGTTTCTTCATTTACTCACTACCAGAAAGTAACAATGAAAGCACTCTTACTTTCTCAGGCACTGCAGATAAAAGGAATTACATCAAGTAAAGTTATACATCCTAGATGAAGAATACTTCTTGCCAGGAGTGTTCAAGCAGCTTATAGTATGTTCTTTCTCTCTTTAAAAATACTTAAACCACTTACTTCTTGATGGCCGCTGTCTGTCACTGACTGTGCACACCATTACCAAACTAATAAGTATATTATTCAGATTATGGGATCAAAAGTCAGGCAAGGTTGCCATGGGTTGTGCTAAGATAATGATTTTGCTATTCCTATGTGTATTCTGTATCTACTATAAAAAGCAATTCATTCGAGTTTATATTCAGGGTGAGAGAGTGATAATACGGTGGTTGTGTGATGGTTGCTTGGACAGAGTAATCTTAACTTCAGGAATTTCCTCACTTCTTGGAGTTTCTGCTTGAGACTTCAACAACAGGACAGCTTGTTTATCCTATCTGTTGAGCAGCAAGGCACCTTCTGTATTTTATATTACAGTTTTTGCATCAAAGTTTCTAGCGAATATTTTTCCTATTTTGTAGGTAGCTTTAAGAGGTAATAAGAAAACAAAAACCAAGCAAAAAGCAGAAGATAATGCTATTTTACAAAATAGAAATGAATAAAGAACAAAACCTCCTTGATCTGCCCTAAAGCCCCCCACACTCACCACTATGGACTAGTTCAGCTGTTTCTGAATTTCATTTTCTGAACCACTCTGCTTATGTATCTATTACTTTTTGCTGGATTTGTCAGCAGACTAGGGAAATTCAGACCCCTTAAAATATCAACCCAAGTAAGACTGGATGTTCTTTGCAAATATTATTAACATACAAACTGGTTGTATAATAGTACACCTTTGCATCATTATGGAAAAGAATATTCTAGTTTCCTCTTTTTCTCCTTAAGTTATGTTTCACACTAATTACAACACAAAAGCAAGAGTTCAGAATTCAATTGTAGAGCTGATGGCAGGGCTTCATATTTACTATACTTTCAGTGGAAATATTTTCCTGAGTAATAACAACTGGATTTGGCCTATTTTTAAGACCAGCATTCCAGACCTAATCCCAGACTCGCCACAATACACTGTCTTCAATTGCATGGGGTAAAACACTCCCCTTGAACACATAAGATAGTTTTGCAAACTGCAGAATTTTTACTGTCTGCTTTTTCCTTCTCCATGCATTTTCTTCTTAATGTTGCAAGACTTTTAAGTTTGGCCACCTAATGATATAAAATGACACAGCTAATGATACTGTTCCCAAAAATATAATTTCCTTTTTTAAAAAAGATATTTTTATAGAATTAAGTGCACGTCATTTTTGAATACGATGGTTTATTTGCAAAAACGTAAATGATCTTTTCACTAAACAGCAAACAAAATGATGTTATCTCTGAAAAATATGATAATGCTTTTTTAAGGATGTGCAGATGGTGCAGTTAGAACATCTGCAGAACTGAGGATCTGAAGAGAACAGGAGTTCTTTGAAAGGATGAGTTACTACCTCCAATCTATTTTCTTGCTATTCTTTTGCAATGTTCTTTCCTGAGAATCATTCTCTACCCTGAAGAGCTCAATATTTGGCCTCTTTTCAGAGCTTCTACTACACTCAGGAGAAAATCTTGATAATAAAATCTATTAAACATCTTAATCAGTCCACAGCCCATTTTTCAACATGTCATCAGCTTAGGTTCTTCATTTGCATCAAACAATGTTTATTTACATAAAGAGATAGCACCTTCATAAATAAGATAGTCATGTAACAGAGGAGTGTTAGAGAAGGTCAGCAAGGATGGTCAGAGATATTGTACAGTATCAGGATAAAGAATAACTAAGTAATCTTGCCCTTTTCAGTCCAGAAAGAAAACAATCAGGAAATATGTTAGAGGTCTAAAAGACAGTGCTTTTCAGGTAGAGGTCAGTTTGGATTGATAGCTCACTGCCTCTTCCATAAGTAAGTTGTGACAAATGAAGCTAGCAGGAAGTGGCTTCAAGATGGACAAAAGACACGGTTGCACTGTGGATCTCTCTGCTATAGGATGCTTTATGTGACAAAGGCTTACACAGATAAAAGGGGATGCTGAACAAAGCCATGGGAAAGAAATCTATTTGAGATTGCCAACTGCTTAGAAATTGCAGTTCGTTTACAAAACCTGAAAATACCTGGAATCTGAAGGAATAGGTGTGGAAAACATCCTACAGCCTTCTCTTGGTTTTGTTCTCTTCCCTAGACACCTTTTTTTTGCCCAGGGTTTTGAGTACAGAGGTAGATTAATCCTTGGTTTTGACCTTATGGGGCTAGTCTTCTGTTCCATTTTTTGGTCCCCTTAATGGCAGAAATGGTTATGTGTGCAAATGTGTAGGTAAAAATTTAATGAAAATTATGAAGCAATTGTCTTCCCCTCCAATGATCTTCCCTACCACTACACATCCTTCCATATGTCAAGAAGAAACTGGATTACAGTGATTACTGTGCTGTGTTTGAAGATCATTGAAGAGCACTTTACAAAAAATAGTCTCTGCCTAGCCTATATGCCTAGTTTCACCTAGTCTAGGTTAACATCTTTACAAAATTAAGACATGTTAAATACATATTTTCAACATCTTCACAAAAATCTGGCCTTGTTTCTCTAGTTCAGAGGCGCTCGCACCATTACACTACCTGGGGAATGGTGTCCACCTTAAAATACAAATATTTTTACCCATTTCACTTATAGACCAATAATTCAAGACAGTGAATGAACTGTAAAAAGTGTTTCTTAAAACCAGTATTTCAAACATATTTTAATCTTTATATCATATTTCTACATAATCAATACTTTTTTTTTCTAATGTTCATTATGCAAGTGGCTCTGCCACTTTTTGTATTATGGCTTTTGCAGATGGTAAGAACACTGTAGCTGCAGGAGGAGACTTCGATTCCTTGAAAGGCAACTCTGGACCTTGAGGGAGGGGGTTATTTATTCCAGGTTATGCAGTGATCTTTTGTTGGTCAGCTTCTCTTGGTTGTCTTGCCCAGATTTTGATTTCCAGAAAGATTTTACAACACCCCTGAAGTGGAAAAAAGAATTAAACAAAAACATACCTTTAAGCAGGCTTACACAAATTGCTCTGAATCGTTCCCTTCCCATCCACAGTTGCTGTAACTGCTTTGCAAAGTACTTTTTTCCAGTCTCCAGAAGCTTGCTCCTGTTTTCTCTACTGGCGACACAAATATTAAACTACCGAGAAACTTTAAACAGTTCACCCAGGTCATGCTTGTCAGCAGTAATACCAGATTTTGACCAAATAAAACATAAATCACTTTGTATGCTGTCCACCTACCAGTGAACAATCACGAAGATCATGGCAGAGAACACACCAACAGCCACAATGATTCCAATTACAAGGCAAAAGATCAGAATGGCATCTGTCTTTTTCCTTGAGTGTCCTGTTTGTATTCTCTTTGGTTCTTCTGCTTGTATTTCTGAAGGAAAGAAATACCTGGTCATAATTATGTTCAAATTTTCAAATGAATCAGCCGTTTTACCTGACAGACAAGACTGAAAAAGAGCAGGTCTTGAAGCTTGATTATTTACTAACATCTTTCATGACCTTCATGCCTTTACTGCATCAGCAAAATTTAAAAAGGCAATATTTTATACCTTCTGTGTAAAGGCATATCTAAACAAGAAAGATGCAAAGAAATGGAGATCAAGGCATGTGGAGCGTGATACCTATCACTTAACAGCCATGAATCTCAAAAAACTGCAATTCCTAAAGACAAGGAAAAAACTGTGGGAAAAGTATTTATTTGGTACATATTACAAATGACAATGTAACAATATTTTTACTTTAAGAAATGCTTTAAGATTTCAAGACATGCCCAAGAAAGATGCTTGAATGATAAAGACAGAAGAATTACCACAAGCTGTCTGCCACTAAAGGCAGGGTGACTTCTTTGTTCTGTGCCTGGTATCAGGTGCTTAGCCACCCAGGGCTGAGGCACCAAGGTAGCACTGTGCTACAGAAGAATTCTAACAACGGTAATTGCTGCAATAATAATGATAATAATGAAGCCAAGAGAGACTGTGCTAACAAAAGACCAGATTCAAGGACTTAAGTGCTGCTTTTCATTTCCCTGTCTCTGCTTAGGTCTCCAAAGCCTTTATTTAAAGCAAATAACCACCGAGTGGGGAAAGGGCTTTTCTGCATGGCCCAGAAACACACAGTGAGGAGCAGCTGCATGAAGCTGAGAAAAATGTAGCAAGGATATCCAGTAAAAATGTATTTTGTAATGCTGCAACCTGTTCAACCATGTACCTAAGGAAACTGAGGGCCCTGACAATACTTAGGCAGTTTCTCTACGACCAGATACACCAGTTAGGAGACAACTCTAAACAGCCGAAGAAGAGTGGAAAATGCTGAAGATGGGCAACCAACTTCCTCTATTTGTTTTTTTTAAACTGGGTAAAAACCACCTGGAAATCAAGCCCAGCCACCTTGTGCTGAAATTTAATTGACCTTATTTGTTCAGCCATATTCAACCAAATCAATGAACCATCAGGCACCTACCCAGATCCCTCCAGCTTTGACAATTTTACACAAGCCAACACTAATTTGTCGTTCATTTTCCCTCATATAGTGTCTACAACTATAAGGTGCTATCTAATTGCTAACTGGTATGCAAAATTCACGTTCACACCAGTAGGGATTCTGTGTAGCAGAATGACTGCAGGAAAACCATTTCTATTTCTATTTCATTTCTACTTCTATATAAGGTCCTGTGCCACTGTCATCACTGTAGTATCTAAGCAACTCTTCCATTGCATCATTTGAGTTTCATTCTCCCGCATCACTGAATTTTCATTCTGATATTCTTAATCCACAGCTCATCTATAAGATTCTCCTAATCTTTCTGTAAGATACAGGAGAGGTAAGAATGGTCAGCTGGCTAGTTAGGTCTGAATAGAGCGGTTTTCATATACTGTAGAAATACCTGCTTTCAGAATAACTCACTTCACTGACCGGACTGTGTCTTTTTAGAATTATATGCAGTTGCAGGGGGTGGAGGTTAATGCAAATTATCTTTGATTTTGCAATTTCATTAATGTAATATATTTTCCCCTTGGCAAGATGTGAATTTGGAACTCTAAGAATACCTCTTTTCACAGGCTGCAACTGAAGCCTGCTAAAGAGAAAATCAAGTTTTATGTTATCCATAGCTAATCTACTCAAATTCTCTTTTTAGTAATTCTTCCAATAGCAAGAACCAAAGCTCCCTAAGAGACAACCTGCTAACACAGAGAGGATGCCTTCCAAGTAAACACGTGTTTAAAATGCAAGCAGCTTCCCAATAAGCTGGTTCACGATGAGCAAAGGCTGATTCACATCAGGTGCGCTTTTAAGCCCCCAACTGCACTCCTAAAATCCAGGCAATACTCCAATTAGTCAGTGAGGCTTTTGCCACAGCCAGAATGTGCCTTAAAAACACATTCGGCTTCCAGCTAAGGTTACAAAGATGTTTTACACCAACTTTTTTTTTTCTTGAACATGTACTTAGCTTAATGAAACTAGGAAGAACAATTCTTCTTTGAAAGATGGGAAGTCTAGTTCAATGACTTTCAGCTTGAAGCCTACAGCCCACTGTGGGTCTGTGGACTACTTCATTATAAAGAATGATGAAGAAAAAAAAAGCACCATCATATTCCACGATTACATTGTAAAAAAAATCCCTAATATGTCAGCACTCCCTGGCAGTGTTCAAGGCCAGGTTGGATGGGGCTTTGAGCAACCTGGTCTAGTGGTAAGTGTCCCTTCCCATGGCAGGGGGGTGTAACTAGTTGATTTTCAGGTCCCTTCCAACACAAACCATTCTATGATTCTGTGATTCTATGTACATCAAGAAAAGTGGAACACCTGCTTTTTCAGCACCATTTCTGACCAACGGAAACCCACTACTTCTGCCAGAAGCACGGTTCCGTTTCATCTTCCTTTTCCCCTGGGCTTTTCACGGAGCTGGAGTTCCTCCTAAATCATTTGACTGTCCATCTACAAGCAGACAATCAACCAATTGTTTATACAGTCCAGCAGCCAACAGGAGCTCTTTCCACCCATTTTCAGATACAGAAAACATGTATCAGTTTGGCAGAAAGGAGTGAGATTTTGCCTCTGCAGACTCTAGTTTTTGGGTTGGTTTGGCTTTTGTTTTTTTTTTTCCTTAATACAATGGTGATGAGTAGCTTTTTTGTTTTCCTTCTAGATTATCTATAAGCCTTTTTCTATGTAATAAAAACGGATGGATATATGCTAATAGTGAGAGCAGAACTGCATACATACAGACGGAAATCTAGGCTTTTTATCTTAAGTATTAAGAGTCCCCATGTCATTTCTGTGCAAATGCACAGACAACCCTGGCCATGCTGATTACTGTACTCTTTGTACAGTAACCAGTTACAGAGATGTGACTTTTCTGACAAAAGGAAGATTTGGCTCTGAAGTCACCAGCAGGAAAGTGAAGAAAGATGGGGGCTAGAACGGCCTCTGAGACACAGAAATGCTATTGCCTCCATCTCCTCCACAGAAGCACCATGAGTACACACCCCCAACTGTCTCACTCATGAGAAGTGGGGAGCTTGGAGCACAGCTGGGATCTCAGCAGGTTCATACCCTTCACATAGCATCTTAATGAGGATCCTTCTCTGCTCTTGCATTCCTCCCTTGCAGAGCCCTCCCTCCTCACAGGACTATTATTAGTAAATATGAATAAACGGCCTTTCAGCTCCAGAGTCTTCACAAAACACTGAAAACCACAACAGGCATGAGTGTGAAACAACACCCCTCCATGTTTCATGGTAGTGATTTAGTAAGAAGGACGTATAGATATGTCAGATATTAAAAAGCTGGGATTTTCCTTGCAGAGATCCCAATAATTTTTGATGGAAATAAAATATTTTTTTTCTCCTGCAATGTTTCTCTTGCCATAAAAGACAAAGGGAACCCATAAGTCTGAACAGTTCTGAAACAAAAGGAAGAGCCAAATTACTAAAGACCACTTACACAAAAGGTCATTATGACTGTTTATCAGAAGGTCACCAAGAAGCATAGTGATCACTCGGTAAAGGAGGCATGAAGTTCTCTATGCATAATTTAAAATTAACTCATGCAAAATTTTGCCATGTGGCAAATACGTACAAATTCCTGTGAGGTTTTAGCTGCCCTTTTGCAACATTCCTTCCTTCCTCCCCCTCACATGCCTCAAAACCTGATACGGAAAGTGTCATGCTATGTATTTTCAAGTGGTAGCTTTGCAGCTTGCAGATGTTGCTGCTGAATCTGGCCACTGCTGTTCATGCGGGCAAAACATCAGAGCACTGGAAAGAGGAGGAAGGATGAGACAAAAGAAAACACATTTGCCCCTTATCAGCTGCACTGCTAATTTTCAGCTCTGCTGGCAACTTCAAAGATTTCTCACTAGGAAAGTGTAAAGAAAAAAAGCCAGCCACAGAGCAAACATATCCACTTTCCCTCCCCCATCCTATAGCTCTGTCATGTAGAAATGTATCTCTGTGGAGTAGCAAAAGGAGTGATTTAGATGATAAGAAAGACAAAATATACAAATTTAAGACTTATCGACTTGAGTGAGGCAAAGAGATGGACAGAATCATCTCAGCTGGATTAAAGAAAAAAGAAAGTAACTTAGGAGGTAACAGAGAGGACCTGCTCTTTCCTGACTAAAACTGATTTGTCCGTTCAGCTGGTTCAGATACACCTCCCAAAACCTATACCTGTTGCACCAAGTGCCAGTGTTCACTGTGAAAAGCAGCCAGGGTTGCCCTGTGCCAGACATGTACGGTTCCAGCTGGCTCCAACCCAGCCATTGCTGAGCTCACCACACACCTGTCCTACCTACACTGACTTGAAATCTGTCCCTGGCTTTGGATGCTGGGAAAAACCCAGTTCAGTCTTGCAGATTACCCAAAAAAAGGAGATTTTAGTCCTATTTCTGATACTGATTTTGTGATTCTGCCCTTGTTTACCTTTCAGCTTGGATACCAGATAGATGGCAGATGTTGTTCACTCAACAAAAAGTGTTAGATTTTCTGGAGTAGGTAGAAAAAACATTTTTCTTGACAGCGGTTATAAACTTGTCTCAAATTTCCCAATCCCCATTTCAAAAAGTCTTTTAATGAGGAACTGGAAAAGGCAGCACTGTACCACGGGCAGAAACATTACCCATTTCAGGGTCTGAACAATACAGCATGCCACGCTTCCAGAGAACAGAGCAACTCTGCAAAATACCAGGCACCAGCTAAGAAAGTCCACAAGCTGTTAGAAGGATCTTTCTTATTTCCTTCTGTTCCTACTGGAAAAGTCAATGGAGTCTTCTGATCTCGCTAGGCTCTGACCATCCACAGCGAGTGAAACTCAATCTTCTATGACAAAAGTCCTGGCACATTTTCAACCAAAATTTCAACTGTTAACTTCTTCTATGTACCTAATTAAGAGTTAATAACTTCTGAAGTCCAAACAATGTCACCCCTGGGGAAGCAAAGCCCAGAAACTCATTTGGGCATCTACAGACACCTCTGTACAAAGCCATAGGACACTGATCTAGCACCGAGCAGAACAAACCTTTCATACTCAAAAAACCTTAGAGCTTGTTTTCCTCAGACTTCTGTATAGTTGAAAATGTTTTCTGAATCAACAAATCTCATCCCTTGTAAGAAGTTTTCAGTGGGTATGTCTGTTGGGCGGGTTTCATCTGACCACTTTTCACCAAGACCATGCAGTCACAGCTTAAACACAAGTGTGTGAGCCCTCCCATTGATGACGCACCAGGTTCAAATCAATGGGACCATTTGCATGCTTAAACCTAAACCAGATTATGTGCTCTGCAAATTCAGGTCTCAAAAAGGAAGTTTCCCCTGTGCAAAAAAAGGAATGTACAGACTGAATAGTGGGAGAAGGAAAAAGAAAAAAAGCTTTGGGTATTTTGTGACTGCCAGATGGATTTAGAAAATGAACAAACAAATTCCAATTACTGTACAATGGCAGAAATTACCTCAACAGAGATACAGGAACGAGCTTATCTTACTAAAGAGAGAGGAAAAAAAGCAGGGTTCCCAGACCAAACAGTTTTACCTAGGTAGACAACATGGAGGGGAGAAACACAGGGAGGGGTATCCCCAAGGATTCTTTTTCTTGCTAGTCTGCCATAATTTTGCATAAGACCTGAATTTACATTATTTCAGGAAAAAATACCAAACCAACAGCACTTTTGACAAGTAAGGCACTTTCACATATTCTCTGATTAGGTAAGATGGAGTTTCCATGCAGCTGTTCTCATGATTTGAGAAAATCAGCACACTGCTACCTTTCCTGATGAAGTCAGCAAAAATACCATTAGCAGAGGATGCAAGAAAGATAGTACTGGCAAACTGTTTCATGATGTATTCTTTTTAATGTTAAACTTTGCTAAATCCATTGTGTATAAGCAAAATTCAGACAGCCACTAAAAGATGAACCCAAAAGGTTGTTTCCCTGCTTCAGAATTGAACTGGAAAGGAGACTTAACTGCAGAGCCTGTGCTGCTAGTGCTGTGCGGCTTAGTGAGGCAAAAAAAAGTCTATGTTGACCAACCTGGGTGCAGTAAAAAATAAGCAGGTAATAGGAAACCCTCCTTATTTTAGCATGAATTTTTAGAAAGGATGAAGGAAATACTCAGTCCTACCACAAGGAACCTCTTCATTCCCATTCTGTCATTTCCTTTTATATGTCCCTTTTATTGGCCTGCATTTCATGACAGTCATTACCACAGCACACAGGCTCCTGCCCCTATGCTACTGGTGACATGCAGTCTTACAAAGACTGAGTACTACATGAAAAACACAAGGCCATCTCACCAGAAGGCAGTAAGCATCTCTATGAGCTTACCAGTTTTTGCGTGGACTGTGTATTTTACAGAAGCAATGGCGCTTCCTTTTTTTCTTCGAGTTTCACATTGGTAAGTAACCGACTGGTTACCTCTGCAAACTTCCACAATAGATGTATCATTGGGAAGAGTACGTGCTGTCTGGCAATATATAAAAGAAAAACAAACAAATAAAAATAAAAGTCTGCATTTTTTCATATAGATCTGCAAAGATGAATTGCACAGAAAAGTGCATATTCTACTCCAACAGCTTTCAACCTGTCAGGACCTCTTGGCTGTGGGAAAATCCCTCCCATTTCTGCAGCACCTCCTACTTGAACAACTGGGAAGGGTAACATGGTTGTGACTTCATGACATGTATGCAGTCACCAGTCACTATGCCTCGTTTTTCTGAAATAACAGTAAATACTACTCTCTAAAATTATTGTTTCCTTCACATAAACAGGAAACTGAAGCTGCATAAAGGAGCAAAACCATGCAAGTCCTTGTATTACAAACTCATCAGTGAGAAACCAGGGCTATTTTGCGTGATGACAGCAAAAGAAATAATCTGCCTGTAAGTCTGCAGAATTCAAACGGACCATGTGGTAAATACATGTGGTATGCATTTTTTCTGCATAAAGTGGGGTTCAATTACTCACCTGGTTTTGAATTAACTTCTTCCAAATGTATTTAAATCTATTTTCAGGAGGTATATAAATACAAGGCATCTTCACGCACTCAGAGCCCTTAGAAATTGGTATTCCCCCTGTTTGAGGAATTTTTAATAGGTATGTTATCAACTATGAAACACTTCAGTATAGATCATAAAATTTGTAACTCTTCAAACCAAAAAATGTTACTTGGAAATTATCCCTTCCCTTAAAATTACTGAAAATACTTCCTGTTTTTTCGAATGTCTGGAACAAATCACAGCAGATAAACAGTATTTTAAAGGGAATTGAAATCAAGCTCACATCAGTACTGAAACAAGATCTGAAATGTTAGTGGATTGCTTAACAGGGTAATTGGAGAGGGGAATGCAATCACTTCATTCCACTTCCACTACACTAACAGAGAATAAAGATGTTTCCTTTGAATTGATTTATTTGCTCTAGATTACTGTATCACAGCGTTGCACTTACATCCACAGTCTACTGGCCCCTCGCATTCCTCCACACCGATAATACATTTTGTTTCAGCCGCAGGGCATCCACTGGTTAACAGAACTTCTCGAATGCCAATCCCTTTGAGAGAAAAAAAGAATAATCTTTCACTCTGCATTTCTTTATTTCCTTCATACTCTGTTTTTGCTTTCTTTTTCTTTATCCTGTATGTTAATATGATGTATCTACCAGAAAGCAGGCAAAACAGATCTTCTCAGAGTGCTTGCTAACGCTGTCCCATACTGGTATCTAAGATTTCAAGACAACATCTACTTTTGTTAGGCTCTGCACCCTAGGAAGCTGAGACAGATTCTTAGGATCATCATGTGTCAGAACAAGAACTGAACTTTTTTCTACATGAAAAGAGTTTGAAAAGAAACTGATATAAGTTCTGCAAAACAGTTAATTCACTTTAAATATCATTCAGGCTCCTGGCCTTTAAATGCTCAAATCAGATAGCACAGAGAATACCGTACAGACTGCCAACTCAGTCTGCCTCCAGTCTTGTGACTGTCTGAGCATCTTCAGCTCCCACCCAGGTCAACAGAAACTGAAGGTACAAAAAACCTCCTGGCAGTGGGACTGGTGAAAGTTACTTAACAGTGACCACCAGTGAGTGACACATGAATATACAACCAACAACCCCCATAATTAAGCCTCCCTGGGAAGCTGGTGGTCAACAACATAGGGCTTCTCATGAGAAATGGGTGAAATCAAGTGTTGACCACCAGGACTCCACCTGCAACGTGGGGTGTCCTACTGAAGACAAAGAACAGGAGGCAACCTATTACAAATGTGTGAAGTTAAGGGAATTCCTACACAGTGTTCAAGGAAGCAAAAAAAAAGTTCGCTTTCCCTATCAGGATTTCAATGGGAACATCCCCATTTTGACAATTACAACGAATTCAAAACAAGTGCTATAATTGTTTTTGCCAAACAGTGTGTACACAGTTCATTGGAATGACATAGTTTGTGGGGGAGGCAGGAATAATATGTTTAGGCCCAGTAAACACTGAAGGTTTTGCTGTTTTTCCAGAACAAATTTGTTTACTTATAGGCATGGAAAAAGGAGAGTTAAACTCTTTGCAGTAGAAAAATAAATAGGAAATTGGTTAGAAGATTGCATTTACAATGCATCTGCCTTCCTTAAATGTGTATAATATAAACCAGTGGATTTCAGAATGTTTCAGAGATGTCATGTAATTCGTGAAAGAGAACTTGAAGTGACAGAGGGAGACACCACCACTTACTGAATATGACACAGAACGAGGATCATTCTCCTCTCCAGAGAATGTTTCATCTGGAGGATGCAGAGACAGAAGGTGTAAATAGCAGTGAACTGACACTTTTATTAAAGGCATTCCTCTTTCTTCAGTGCCATGTAGTCTTTTTAGCTAACAAAAAAGACAGGAAACCTATGAAAAGCCAAAAGGCTGGCTTGATAAAATCTGGCTGCTGGGCTAATGTCATTCATCAGGAAAAATCTCAGCATGCTTCATCTATGAGAACATTATAATGTGGGAAGTAAGTCATACTCAAAGGGTTGATGAGAAAAGCTTTTAATTAGGTCTGCAAGTTCACTTGGTACTCCTCTGCCTCTTCCTTTTGGAAAGCTTTTTCTTTCATTCCCATGTTTCCTTTCCCTACCTCTTTTTAGTAGCTGCCAATACTGATGAAATTAATCTACTGAGATGCTCTAACAAATGAAGTCTTAACTTCAACAAGTCATACAAGTTAACCTAACAGGAAACTGGCCAAAATGCAGTTAAATAAATTACCTAAATGAAATTCACCCTAGAAGAAATTTAAATTAATAGACTGGGGAAGGGGTGGCAAAGAGGGATGACCCACAAAGCACTGAATATTTAGCAATACAAAAATACCAGTTATGAGGGAAAATGAGAGGTAAGAGTGGCCAAAACAATTAGATTACAAAGAGATTAAGGCAAAACTGAGGCAAATATGACAAGACATTATTAGCATACACTTTAATTATGTTTCAGTGCCTCCATAAACCTGGACTATGACTAGAGGAGCAATGGATCTGAGCCACAGGATTACTGGGAAAAAAAATTAATGAAATGGAGTCAGTTCAGAAAAACAAGAAATATAAAGGGCTACATAGATGAATCTAGGGAATAAGAAGGACCGAAGAAGGCAAAAAGCTTACAGCTTTACTGGAAGAACCAAGAAGGTTCCTTTCAGTCTTTCAAGAGACAAACACAGAATCATTGAATCACAAAATGGTTAGGGTTGGAAGATCAACTAGTCCAACTCCCCTGCCATGGGCCATTGCCCCTTGTCCTGTCACTACATGCCCTTGTAAAAAAAGTCCCTCTCCAGATTTCTTGTAGGCCCCCTTTAAATACTCGAAAGCTGCTCTAAGGTCTCACTGGCATCTTCTCCAAGCTGAACAAGCCTAACTCTCTCAGCCCATCTTCATAGGAGACATGCTCCAGCCCTCTGAGCATCTTCATGTCCCTCTTCCAGGCACGCTCAAGCAGGTCCACTTCCCTCTTGCGTTGGGGGCCCCAGAACTGAACACATTACTCCAGGTGGGGTCTCACAAGAGCAAAGGGGCAGGATTACCTACCTCGACCTGCTGGTCACATTCCTTTTGATGCAGGCCAGGGTATGGTTGGTTTCTGGGCTGCAAGTGCATATTGCCAGGTCATGTTGAGCTTCTTGGCATCTAACACCCCTAAGTCCTTCTCCTCAGGGCTGCTCTCAATCCATTTTCCACCTATCCTGTACTTTTGCTTGCAATTGCCCTGACCCATATTCAGCACCTTGCATTTGCTCTTTTTGAACTTCGTGAGGTTCTCATAAATCCACTTCTCAAGCCTGAAAAGATCCCTCTAGATGACATCCCTTCCCTCCAGTGTGTCAGCTGCACCACATAGCTTGAGTGTCATCAACAAACTTGTAGGGGGTGCACTCAATCCCACTGTTCATGTTGCCAATGTTAAAACAGCACCAATACCAACCCTAAGAAATGCCACTTGTCACTGATATCAACTTGACAACAAGCTGTTGAACACAACTCTTTGAGTGTGACCATCCCACCAATTCCTTATCCACTGGATGTTCTCTCCATCAAATTCATGGCTCTCCAGTTAAGAGACAAGGATGCTGTGTGGGACAGTGTCATATGCTTTGCACAAGTCCAGGCAGATGATGTCAGTCACTCTTCCCTTATCCACCAACACTGTAACACCATCTCAGAAGGCCACCAGATCTGTCAGGCATAGTTTCCAGAAGGATCTGCTGCATGATGTTGCTGGGCACCAAGGTGAGGCTGACTGGCCCATCTTCCTTTTTTCCCTTTTTAAACATGGCAATTATGTTTCCCCTTTTCCAGTCAGCAGGAATTTCCCCAGATTGCCACGGCTTCTCAAATATTATTGACAGTGGTTTACCCACTTCATCTATCAGTTTCCTCAGGACCCACAGATGCATCTCATCAGCTCCCACAGACTTGTGCACCTTCATATTCCTTAGATGTTCTCAAACCTGATATTCTACAGTGGGCAGTTCTTCTTCCAGTCCCTGCTTTTGCCTTCTGCAACATGAGTGGTGTGGCTGGAACTACTGGTGAAGATGAGGCAAAAAAGTCATTGAGTACCTCGGTGTTCTCCATGTCCTGGGTAACAAGGTCTCCTGTTTCCTTCTGGAGAAGACACACATTTTCCCTAGCCTTCTTTTTATCATCGATGTACATAGAGAAGCTTTTCTTGTTGCCTTCAATGTTCCTGGCCAGATTTAATTATATCAGGGCTTTAGTTTTCCTAACCTTATCACTGGATGCTCAGACAATTTCTCTGTATTCCTCCCAGGCTACCTGTCCTTGCTTCCACCCTCTACAGGCTTCCTTTTTGTGTCTAAGTTTGTCCAGGAGCTCCTTTTTCATCCATGCAGGCCTTCTGACATTCTTGCCTGATGTCCTCTTTCTCAGGATGCATCACTCCTGATCTTGGAGAAGGTGATCCTTCATTTTTCTTATTTTTATGTAATATTTATTATATTAACCAGCTTTCTAGTACCAGAAAGTACAAGAAAGCTGGTTAATATAATAAATATTACATAAAAAATATATTTTACTTTTTGTCCAGAGCTTTATCTCATTGTACTCTACTAAGCAGATCCCTCAAAAGGACAAAGGCTGTTTTCCTGAATTCCAGGGTAAACATGCCATGCATTGAACAGCCCAGACTGGAATGAATGCTACAAACATGATCTGAACTCCAGATACTAGATGATGCCAGATATGAGATGATGCCTCTTCTGTTAAAGCCTCCTTTTCCTCATTCTTCAGTAAGACTATAGGGGTTAAACATTTTGTGTTGGGTCTGGCTGGGATGGAATTAACTCTCCCTGTAGCAGCCCTTGTAGTGCTGTGCTTTGTATTTGTAGCTCTAATAGTGTGGATAACACAGTGATGTTTTGGCTACTGCTAATCAGTGCTCTCACAGCACCAAGGATCAAGGCTGTTTCTTCACACACACTCTCCAAAGATCAGTAGGGCTGATCTGTGAGTGGGCTAGAGGCTGGAAGGGGACACAGCTGGGACAGCTGATCCAAACTAACCGAAGGGATATTCTGTACCATATTACATCTTGCTCAGCAATAAAACATGGGGGGGGGGGGGGGGGGAGGGAGAGACACTTTTGTTAAGGCATTTTTCATCTGAAGCAACTGCTATAGGTACTGGAGCCCTACTTCACTTTCCAGAAAGCAGGCTGGACATCACCTGATGATGCAAAGTAGAGAGAATAATTTTAGTTTGTTTGTTTCCTTTGCTTCTGCGCACAGCCTTTGCTTTTCTTTATTAAATTGACTTTATCTCAACACATGGCTTTTTCATCTTCCCTGTCCCGCTAAGGAGGGAACTGATAGAGTGGCTGGTGGCATCCAGCCAAGGCTGACCCACCACAGCATTAATTCTGAGGGACTCAAGGTAAAACTGAGACAAAATTTAGTGAAAATCCCTGGAAATATTCAACATTTGAGACATCTGCTAGAGGGAATGGCCATAAGGAACAATTTCTTAGTATCCAAAATGTGTGCATAAGAGCAAGTGAGGTTAAGTGTATTGGTATACATATACATCGGTATATGGAACATACAAGCAGATTTGAAATTCTGAACTGAAGAAAAAGAAATACTAAAGCACAAAGAAGCTAAAAAAAAATCTCATCAAGGAAATTCTACCATTGGAAATATAAAAAAGTGACTTGAAAAAATAAAAAGGCATAGTCTAGAAAACGTCAGATTGATGGGGAAGTTTTTACTCTCCTCTTTCTTTTTTCTGTGGTCTTATGAGAAACTGAATTTGTTCACGAAAAAATTAATAGCATTTCTGATTCAAGACAGCTTCCTAAGTGACATAATTACCACCTCACAGCAGTTTCTATCATCGCCCCAAACAGAGAGATGCCTTCTTAAGGCTCATCTCATTTTTCCTTTCTCCCTTCCTACTTCAGAATGACACCTCTCCTCTCCACTGCACAATTTATAAATCATATAAATGCAGAATACAGAACAGGCTACTGCAGGCAAGCAATTTTTTGGCAATATTGTATGTGGGAAGACATCTGTGAGAAGCATTAGAAGATCTTTCATCTTCTGAACATCTCACAGATGTTCACAAATAGCGAAAATTGTTACTTTGGGGAAGGCAGCTCATGTGCCAATAAACGTTGGGAACTGGTTTAAAATAGGAGCTTGGAGGCTGTGAAATTAATAAAACAACAGATCTGACCTAAACTCCTAATGACAATCAGCCTGATTGTTTTTGTTAATTACAGTTATTGGAAATTGAAATCAATGAGAGGTGAATGAGGGCAAGCAAATTACAACTGCTAAATTGCTACAGTTAGCACTTTTTTTTTCTCCCCCAAAACCAAATGACAATATGTTTTATTCATCTGCTTTGCTACTTACCGCACGTAACTGTGCATTCTCCATATTCTATTTTTGTGGACTCAGTGGCATGCAGACCTGAACACAAAGTCTGAAGTTATATCTTTAATACAATGACAGGGTGGAAATACCCACTTAACAGCAACCTTGCTACTTTACATCTTCTTTTTAGTTGAAATGTCAAATTTACCAACATTTTTGCTTTCATTAACTAGACCAGAAAAACAAGACTTTTATGGAAAAAAATATCATAAAATCCAGTGTGAATAGCATTCATGTTTGAACCTTAAGGCGATTCTTTACAAAGAGAAAGTGTACTTTTCTTCTAAACCAGCCCATGATGTCAAATTAGCTTACTGAATGCTCTGGGAAGGGCAGTGTCTAGATTCTATGCAAATTATAGTTCTTCCCTGAAAGGAGTTAAGTAAAATTTTCATTAAACAATATTCAGTTAACTCATTTACTCGTTTGTTCTTTCTGGCTAATGTACGCCTTCCCACATAATTTTCTCCCCATCACACTTCAAGGTCAGGTTTAGACAGCCAGCACCAAGATGAGTCAACCAGGTACAGTATTTTAATTAAGTACTGGGGTTTTAATCACTGTGATTGTGTTCCTTCCATTTTTAATGGTACTTTGAGGTTACAGAATGGGTTTCACAGAATGTACAAAAGCAAAAGGTTCTCATCTCCATCTGGGATTCAAATCTGGATTATATGTTTTATTCCTAATAACAGGCAAGTTGAATGTTTGTTTATAAGGATACTGAGATACAATAATTGTTCCATAGAGAAAATAACTTAGTGAAGCTCCTTTGGAAATTATCCACTAAACAAGCAAGAGGTCTTTTCAATTTTTCCAAACACAAACAGAAAGTCACTATGACTGTTTTTATGAGTCTACACTGCCAATCCTGCCTACTCAGATTATTTTTTTCGGATAACAAGTACTTACCAATGTAAAGTTTGCTTTCACTGTCTCTCAGTTTTTTATATTCCAGATTTATGTTTACAAAATGTTATTTCTGTGCAGCAATGCAAGTTTATATGCAAGTTTATATATCACTTCTTGCTACTAAATCTCTGAGTAACATTTACATTTTTCACACTCTATCCACAACTTTTAATTTCTCAGGTTGAAAGGAACAGATTAATTTCTCTTGCAGTCAGTGATATACAAACATAAAACCTTTATTCCTCCATTGCAAAATATTTACACTACAGCAGCATGCTGCATTCTCCACAATGATACACTGATACTGAACTCTTTTTCCCAACATTATAAATGAACCATCAAAATCTTATGCTTCTGTTATCTCTAACTGTCTCTATGGTTTTGACATTTACTTCAGCATATAAGCTGTACCCATCAGAACAGTCTTCTAGTGTATGCACAACAATCCTTAAACAGTAACGATCCAGTTGAATGATAAGGAATCCAACCTTAGCCAAAACATAAGGAAAAAAAAAAAAAGGAAGATTAAAATCCTATGAAAACAGAGACAATCTTTAAAAACAGCCAGTGTATTCTCAAACTCTACCTCTAATGACCCATAACAAATACTGACTTCTTTAGAAGCTGGTCCCCACCATGGACATCTTGTCATGTTTTCCTTAGCTTCTTTTAAATGTATGGGTCAGTCATTCAGTCTTGTCTAACGATAACTACTGCAGCAGAGAGGAGGAGTAGGAAAACTTAAGGATCCAGTCTACAGTTTAACCACAGTCCTGTTTAAAAATACCTGTTTTCAACTTCGCACAACAGGAGTTGTGCTCGTTTGCTTGCACAAAATAAACTTAAACATGCCCAAATTAATGGGAGAGGTGGCTAGGATAGCTTCAGGTGATGCAAATTCCCAAATCAGTAGGCATCTGACAATTCATATCAGCTTATGAGAAGGCCCAAACCTCTACCCTGGAAGTAGGTATTACTGTAATTCAATTTTGAGATGACAAGCTGAGTGTAGCCACTGCAGGGTGTCATCATAACTGAAAGGAGAAGCTGCCACTTCCCATCCAGACATCAATTAAAAAAAAAAAAAAAAAAAAAACACAACAAAAAAAGAAAGAAGAAAAAGCTTTAGAAACAGGAAGTGACACAGAACTGCAGATGTTACTAATGGAAGGTTGAGAGGCATTGCTAACCCGTGAAAGCAAACTTCTCCTAATTATAGGTGAAATTATCACCATAACTACCCTGTCAGGATGCTTCTGGCTTCAGCAGCAGCACAAAACATAACATGGCTTTTCAGTCAGGGATTCATAATGGTTAATCAACTACAGCTCTAAATAAAAAGATACTGAATCTTCTGAGTAGTATCAGTCCAAATAAACCTTTAAACACATCTAAACAGTAAAAGCTGACCGGCTCTAAATTAACACATTAATCAGGAATCCTCAATCCTGATTTCTGATTTAATGAAATTAAAAATATTTTTAAATAAAGCAACAAGAAGAAACTTTAAGGGAAACAAGATCAGATTCATCGATCGCCCCCTGCTCAACATAACACTTTTTATAAATATGATATGAATGTATGACAATACAAAGTTTTGTATTGCTTCCTTACTTGCATTTCCTCCATACATTTCAAATGAACCAAAATGCTGAGAAACCTTCCAGTATGAAACTACAGATCTTTGTACTTATATAAGATGGCTGGCTCCAGTTGCATCAGGTTCAGATAAAAATACAGTGCCAGCCTTATGCAAAAAGAGTTATGTATTTAAGCTTCCATTAGCATTAATAGGAGTTATATATGTAAATCCCACACATGCTGAGATAAGAATGTGCTAAGGAACTGCATTTACATTCCTGTCAGGGGGCTGCAATTAGTACCAGTGCAGCAAAGGCAGCCTGTATTCCTCTCTACATTTGGAAGCCTATGTAGAACAGAAATCTCTGCCATTATACACCATTTTAATTACAAGCCACATCACAGCACACATGCAGAATATTTTGATAAATACTTAAAAAGCCCAGAGAAGTTCTACTAGAAATGTCAACAAGGAGCACTCAGAGCCATGGCAGGTGAACCCTCAGGGAACTCACTCAGGCCAAAATTGGGCAAGTGTTGTGGTTTTAGTACTTAAGGGATCCCGAAGGTCAGGGTGCATTGGGGAGCAGAAGCAGCACTGCTCCATCCCCAAAGTGATACTGCAAGGGGCAACTAAGGGGACACAGTTTTCCCAGGATGGAAACTTTCCATGGGCAGCCGACTTTGCACTTGACAACACATCATCTGTGAACCTGTTTGGTTCACTGCTTGACAACAACAGACAAAAAGGGTTTGCATGTATCCAACTCTCCATATCCCACACTTTGGCTGTAAGAGTGGCGAGCGGATTGGGAGCTTCCCGTCTCCCCAGCTTTGGGAGGGTCCCTGTGATGCTGTACGGCTTAATAAAGCACTGAATACACTCTGACACCTTCCCACTGCCTGCAGATGACACTGAAGAGAGTGCATTACATCACGGCCGTGATTCAGCCTTGCTCAGGAAGCACGACTCCAGGCAGCCGCGCAAATATCTGCTCTTCCACATGACACCTGGTCTCCCTGCACCCCGGCCAGCACCCATTGCCTCCAGAGAGGGAAGCCGGACGAGGAAGAGGAAACTCCGCTCGGCGAGAGTGGGAATCACCAGATCTGCGGGAGAGGCCACTAGGGGCAGGCGAGCTGAGGGGAGATCACGGCCCGACACCTCTCGGGAACGCGCGGCCCGGGCCGGAGGTGTCGAGGACGCGTCGCTCCCGGGTCCGCCAGGGCGCCCACAGCGCCAGCAGCCGCCTCACCCGGGTTGGCGTCTCCGCTCGGGGCCTCCGTGGGCTTTGCGCTGGTACTGTTCCCGCTGCCCGCTGCCAGCGAGGCCAGGAGCAAGGGCAAGAGAAAGGCTAAGAGCTCCGCCGCGCCGCCCGCCCGCAGCGCCATGCCGCCGCGCTCCCTGCCCGCCGCGCCGCCTGGTAACGCCGGCCGCGTCACAGCGGGCCGAGCTCCGGGCCTGGCGGGGGTCCGGTGCTGCCTCCGGGCTGCCGTGGCCCGCCAAGGGCTGGCTGGTCCGGGAGCCCCGAGGTCGTAGGTTGAAGCTGGCAAGCGGAGTGAGAGCAGTTTGCAGCCGTTTCATTTGCTGCCACTCGTGCGGGACAGCAAGACCGAGTTTCCAATCATATGGATGGCAAACTTGGAGGTACCCAAAGGATCGGACTGCCTCTTAAAGACAGTGCTGAATAATAGCATTTACGGTTGCAACTGAAGCATCTAGTTCTTCTCCAAAGTCCAAAAAAGGTGACTCCCCCTTCTTAAAAGTACTACCCTAGGTTTTCCACAGGACCTTGCAGCCCCAGTTTGCCAGAGGCCTGTGCAGAGGGGATCTCTGCAAACCAAATAAAGGCATGCACATTCAGAAAACTGACAGTCATGTGTATGATGGGTTCATTGGACAGCAGTTCTGATTGTGAGTGGGGTGCCAGGCCAGCAGGTTAAGAATAAAAGAGCCTGTTTGCAATAAGCATCCCCACTACCCAAAACCAGTGATGATCCCACATTTTACAGGGACCCACATCATCATTTTTGCTTTGATCTCCAGGCCTCTGCAAATGTCCCAAGCTACCTGGGTGAGAACTTGCAGTTGCACTTCTCCAGAATAAAGAAACACAGCGAACAGGGATTGCTTTGTGAGGGCAGAGCTGGACCTGAGCTCTGTGAAATACGCTTTCATGGGAGTTGAAAATGAACAGAGCTTTCCCTGCATTTGAGGCTACCCATGTATCTTATCTGTTGGACTTACCCTTTCCCTAGTAATTTCTTCCACAGACACCTTCTCTCACATGTGCAACAGGAAGAAAATTCCTGGAGCTGGTGAAGCTACTTGCCTAAAGGCTGAAAGAGAGATTATTACTTTTATAAAATACTTGGGAGGCTCTCAGATGCTGAAGGCAGAGAATGCTGGAGAAGTGGGAAAGTACTATTTAAAGTACTATTTGATGGGTAATGAACCATCATCTCTTCAATAAAGTTCATGATGCTGTCAAAACAATAATTATATCTTTAATAATAGCTCCCATTTTGGGTCCCATCTTGAGGACCCAAAGTCATCTATAACTAAAAAAAAAATATTGAATAAAACCAGCTGTCTCTAGGGAAGGAGGAAGATTGAACAAATAGGTTACATCCAGCTGTGCATTCTAGTTTTTCCTTCATTGAGGCATTTTCAACATACTTTCCTATCTATCTGTATGCATATGTAAAATACACCTATATATGCACATATATTCTGTGGCTGCTTGTGATGGGATGCAGTTACCATGAAGGAAAGATTAATAATTTCCAGGAACAGCAGGGCTACATCACTAGAGGAAATAAATCTTTACTATTTCCACAGAATAAGCAGGAAGTCTGCTTTTTTAGGCTGGGACCTAGGAAATAGCTGAATGGCATTTTGTGTATTTTCTCAACATTACTAGTTAGTAGCAATGTCTTTCCCATTCCTTCCTTGTACTTCACATGCCTGGTGTTAGTCTTGTTCTCTTTCTACAGTCTATCTTCTACCCAGGATCTCTCTCATTTTTTTTTCCGACCATTCTTACTTTCTTTTTTTATATAAAAAGAGGAGATAACAATACTAATGGCAATGGGCAATATCCACTTGGCTCATGCTGTTAAGTGGCTCTGTGGAGCAGCAGTGAGCTTGCAAGTGGGCAGAACTGTTCCACCTACTTGTGTTGCTCTCACAGCTGGCTGTGCCACATTGCTGCCCAGAGAGAAGACTGGCAAACAGCTTGGAAAAAGTTTGCAGCTGCTTGTTCTTCTCCCCAGCCTCAGGACAGCCATAAAGTGTTTCTGCAGTGGGAGTGTGTATTTGGAAGCTCTCTTCCAGGCTGCTCCTTTTCTCTCCTTGCTTGGGACCATCTCCCATGCAATCATTTTCCTCAGTCATTTTCAGGAAGAACAGTCTTCCTGGACTTGGAGCCAGTATCACTCCCCTGCCCAGGGTTAGGAATAGTGGGAAGAGTCACTGTACTCCTTAAAAGTAAAGCTGAAGATGAGAAATGCAGATGGGAGGAGCTTCTTCAGTGTTAACAAACAACTGGAATATGATTAGCTCTCGATTCTGCCTTCAGACTTTATGGGACCTGGGCTTTCAATTTAGCTATAAAATGCAAAATGGTTTCTCGCTGACTTTATTAGTCTAGTTGCTAATTAATAGGCCAAACAACACCACTACCACATTGCCAGAAGATTTGTACTTTAGCCTGAACTCACTCAGTAACAACATGGCCAGATTTGATCCTCAGCAGTTTTCTTAGTTAATAACTGTACTTGCTAAAAGGTTCAAGTGGTGTGAAGCCAAATGATATAGGCAACATCCCGAGTAAGCCAGAGCAGCCTTGTCTCTTTATTCACACCAACAACCCAAGTTGTTAACAAGGTAAGAAAGATGTTTGACATTCTTGGAAAACGGGAGTTCCATGTAGTGCTGTTTTCTGTGACAGGACTCTGTTAGTCAATAGAATTTCTTTATTCTCTGTGCATGGGCCAATGAATGATTCTTTAAGTCATATTTTTTTGAAAGTTCCTGCAGCAGGAGCTCATGCCAGAAGGTCAGCACACCTATAGTGGTCAAGGGGAGGTGGGCAACAGTTCTGAAAAACGCCTCCTCCTGTTTTGTTCCTATGCACAGATAATGGCATGCTTCTTCCACTGGGTAAGAATTGTTGCCATAGTAATGCTTTCCAGCAGCTCCTTTGGATCAATAGCAGAACAGAGGGTTTTTCAGGTATTTCTGCTGCTTGCAAGCCTGCAGTCATACCCCATATATATTTCTATTCCCTTCTATGAAATAAGTTCAAAGATCTTTCAGGACTGTACAATTATGTGAAGAAAGCAATGTAAACATCATGTGCAAAGATCTTAGGTCAGAATCAGACCTCTGATGGGCAAGAGAGTAGAGTTGCGTTTGCTTAACCAAAACTTCTCCCTTGTAGTCCTGTCAACACCTCACCAAATGCAGGAACAAACTGAACTTGTGGGACTGTCTGCAATTTTTTGTTAAGGGTCCAGGTGTAGTTCCATTTACAAATCAGTGGGACTTCTCAGTTGATTTAAAGTCCATTTGCTGGTTCATGGACACTCTGTAGGTGCCTGACATAATTGCCACAGCATAGGTTCAAACTGATTAGGATGCTACTAATTCTAGGTGGGAGTGAAATGGAAGCTTTCCATAAATTGTTAAGGGCTGAATCTACAAAAGTGTGGATTTAGTCACTGCACTGCCTCTTTCAGCAACCACCTTCAACATGTAGATCATAAGAATCTACCCATCTGCTCTACACATGTCAAAAGACTGTGTATGGGATGAGTAGAGTCCCCTACATTTCCCCTATGTAACCTAACAGTTAGGGCACATCTCAGTATTTGCAATGAGCTAATTTAGATGTTTACTGGGAACCCTCCCATTCTCAGTAAGCAATCTGCAACAGCCTTGCTGTACAGGAGTTTTAAGAGTCAGTATGATCCATTCATGACAGTTGACCTCAGTGTTGGAGAAGGGCTGCAAGCATGGTTAATGTATGAAGACAGGCTTTAGTTAAAGATGAGGCACTGCCATGTCTAAATGTTTTTGTGAATTTAACATGAAGAACTGAGGACAAACTTTTCTGCAGTAGAAAATGTTCAGTTTGCCATATTGATGTGAAAGCAATAAAGGAGAGCATGAATTGCTAGCAATATATTTTGCATCATTTTAGGCAAAACATCTCAAACTTTACTTAGATTTATCCATGGGCTAATGATTCTTTTACTTCAGGAGTTTAGATCTAAACCTTATTATTCACAAGCTTATTATGCATTTTTCTGTGCATAGATTCCACAAAGTGCAGTATTTGCCTACAGGCGCACCAGAAGGCACCTTCAGGTATTAGTTATTCACTTCTAATTGGAACAGGAGCATGCTATCTTCCACAATTATATGGTATATTTTTTAAATAGTGACTAATATTCCATTGCCTGCTGAAAACATCTCCAAATCAGAAATACAAGTGCCTTCTGCGGGAGCAGTGGTAATCAGCACCATAGACACAACTTGGAGAGATTCATTAGAGTTCCTCCACAATTCCTAGGCTGGTATCTGCATGCATATATCATCACTGAGCAGAAAAAAAAAGGGCACTAACTTCATATTTTTTTACCTCTTATCTGACATTTCTTAGGAGATGCTAGTATAAGTAGGTATTTCATATCTTCTCATTCTCCCCCTTCCTTGCTTCCGCCAAAACTGGAGGAACTTTCCTTTATGTTCTGCAACTCCTCCTTCCTTGCTGGCAGCAAGGCCCTCTTGCCTACATCTACACATCTGGCCTTCCAGAAAGAAAGACAAAAGGAGAAAGAAGTAGGGAAGGGGGCGAAAATACTTGCTTGGGTTTTGTCATGAGATGGACTCAGGATGAATCTATGCTGCTGGACACTGGAAAACACTCTCAAATCCTGTGGCTTGTATGTAATTCTTTGCGTTCATGGCCTTGTGAAGAGAAAGACAGGGAGATTCAGCTAAGATTCTGAGATTTCTGTCCATGTTCAACAGCATGCTGTGAAGATAGGATTTTGCCCATGTTGTTTAGGAGGTATACCTGCCTTCCTGACACCCAGCCTCTTCAACAGCAATACTCGTTGAACATTTTATGCCAGAAATATCAGGGAATTCAGATATATTATTGGACTTTCTGATATAGTCCTGTCCATTTTCCTGTTACTCTGAACAGACTTCAGTGAGAAAGGTTAAAGATACAGTAACTCTGTGTGAGGAGAGATTGAGAATTGAGAGAATCACTGCTGAAACAGCACAAACCAGAGGTGACATTTGGCTCCCACTGTTAACAGCCCTTTCTGGTGAGTGGTTGTTCAGATGTAAATAGGGACTGAATACAAGTTGAATTAGCTAAAAGCCTGCTGACATGAAGGACAATAGAAGTTGTCTTTATTACATCATGGGGATCAAGACTCAAGCCCTGACCACCAACAGTGATGAGAAGATGCAGTTTTATCTGTCTCTGGCTTGCCCTCAACACCGGTGAAAATGAAGTCTGTGCTGTAAAAGATTCCAGGTTTTACAAGTAAATAGATACATTCATTTGCTGGCATTTCAGGACAAAAAAAAAGTAGCCTTAAAATACAGCAACAGCAGGTGTGCATATCACCTGATCAACCCGGTCTTTTTGTTGAAAGTCTAGTTTATACCTTATATCAGTTCAAGATGCTGTTTGCTGTAATGAGGCCTTACTTCCTAACTCAGTTGCTGTTTGTTCCCTAGGGGAATGCCCCCGAGGCTACCCCTGGCACTTCAGCCTTTCTGTTTACCCACTTTCTCATCCAGAATTCACCCGCCTCCACATGGTGTTCCTTGGCATACTTGCTAGCACAGTGCTTGCAGTAACTCTAGCTTTGCTTGTCTGTGTACACGAGCAAGAAAAGCGCCTGCGGATAAGCCAACATGCGAAATGACCTGCCACCTGGCCAGAGGCAGACTGCAAGGCACTGCTAAGTAGATGCCAGAGCTTCCACACTGTCCTGCAGCTTTCCTCATCAGGCAGCTCATCACATTCAGGAATCATGCTGATTTTGTCTGCTGTACCCTGCAGTTTGGCAGAAACATTCTCTGAAGAGATCTAGCAAGAGCTAATGCTTATTAACTCCTCCTCAGATATCCATGGGTCTGGATGCACTAAGATACCATGGTAATGAGAGCAGTAAGAGTGTCTTAGACAGACAGACAGATAGTAGTCCCACAGCCAGGGGAGAAATTTTGCCAGCAGATACTTCATCAAATTAGCTGTTACGTATTCTGAAGAGAGGAACGTCTGAATATGCCACCTGTGCATACGGTGAACCTAGTGATTGCCTGCTATGACAGTTTTTATCGGGCATCGCAGAGCCTCTGGCAAACACACAATTAACAAAATATTTAAAAATTAAAATTACATCTAATATGTGACAAGCTGTGTTATTAAAAGGGCTTCTTCAGTAGTATTGAACTTTCCTGGTTGTGATGGGGAGACAAACCAATCTTCCAGATTATAGTTCTTAAAAAGAGAGAATTAAATCATTTTTGAAGACTGTCTCTTGAATAGCCTAGGCTTAAAAGTCACCACAACAATTTCTGATAAGGATTTCGAAGTACAACTTCCATTTCTATCTTAGATGCTGCTCAGCTGAGCACCATTCCCTTATGTGCATTTGCCTTGATAAAAATAGTTCTTGATTGACTCAGGTGTGGAAATTAGGAGTTGTCTTGAATATGTTTGTTTGTTCTCAAGCATAAATTATGTTTGAACAATAAGGGCATGGCTCTCCAAAGGGCTGAGCACCTGCAGCTCACATGCCACTCAGCTGGAGCTATAAATGCCAAACAGCTCTGAAAAGCCAGGGTTGTAACGATTACGTTGAATGAGATTCATCCAAGCAGTATTGATCGACAACTAAATCTCAATATAGGCCTGCCTTTCTTTTTCCAACTTACTGTGTTTACTTAAAGGCCTGGATTCTGTGTAAAACATTCAGAATAATCTTGTTTAATTAAGAGACTGCAGTGAAAGAAAAGAAAGGCAAAGATATGCCTTGTTCTGCAGTACAATAAAAAATAAGTAAATACAATTCCAGTTAATTATCCATCACTCAGTAAAGAGACTTCTACTTAATCTAATCACTGGTTAATTAGATTGTCTGTTTTGTTTTATGAAATCTACTGTAACAAAATCATCTGCATTTGCATTGTGCTTTGTACGTTTTGATGATTTTCTGTTATTAAAAAAGGTCACTGTCAGGTCAACTTAGGCCTGCATTTGTTGTGTAATACAACAGGATTTCACATTACATAAATATCTTTCTGCAGAACCCAATTTGAGGCTCAGACTTCTAGAGGTATGCAAGTATTGAAGGATCTAAAACCTAATCTTTTCAAAGGAATTAGATGCCCAAATCTGATTTAAAAAACAGTTTCTTTGACAATCTGGTCTACATTCAATGAGTTGTTTTCCAGGATTTAACAAAGTATTTCCATAAGGAGTGAGGAACCTAAATGGAAAAGAGTTTGGGCTCATCATTTCTAATTTAGGAGTCTACGCCATTTCCCCGTGGTGATCCTGAGTCAGGGTAGGGTAGTGCAATGCAGCTGTGCCTGCAATTTTGCTGCTCAGTTGATGCATTGTAACATATTAAGTGATTTTGATTGTGAGCCTAAGTCTCTAGAGAATAAGTCTGATTTTGTCTTTCAGTGAGACTTAGAGCATTTTTTAGAGATGTTTTACCTTCCTGTAAGGTTACAGGTATGCTTACCTTATGTAGCTCTCTATCCCAGCTGCCAAAGTAAAACGGTGCACAAGATAAAGATGGCCTAAGACAGTGTGGTTTAGAAGAATCAGGAGGAAGATACTTGTACTTTAACAAACTGAAAAGATTGTGGGCCACAACTGAGGGGATTTTGATGCTTTGGTCCCATATTGACATTAACTTAGTGCAGAGAGGACAGCCTCAAGCTACTCAAGCTGAGATAACTGATAAGCAACCAGATCAGAACTGGAACTTTGAAAGGTTCAGAGGACCTGAAAACAAGAATAGCAACAACTCCCTAAATTTTCCCATGTAAATGTGTATATAGCAGTGTTCACTGGTTCTGTCTAAAGTGCTGTTCAAGACCATGGTAAGTACATGAGGAAAATTTTCTTATCTTAAATTTGTGAGAGCTGGGGTTCGTGATAAGAGCAGGGATAGTATAATAAAGTGTGCTAATCTCATCAGTAGCAATCCTGCTATGTATATTGTTCGAGGCCAGTTCTAGGTATAGGCAAAATAGGCAGTTGCCTATGGCAACAGACTGTTGGTAAACCCAAAGTGAGTTCAGGCTCCTGCAGCTGCCTTTGTCAGTGTAAGTGCCCTGGAGAGCCAGCCTCGTGGCTGTTGCTGGAGGAATCAGGACGTGTGGGGTCATGGCTTTTGATGGCAGCACTGAAGACCTAAGGGCTTCCTTGCAACTGTTGTCACCACCCTTTCTTCCCCAGGCATCTCTGCCATAGCAGAGATGGAAAGTGTGACTCTCCAGGACCCTCCCTTGGCTCTGTTGTTGCTCTTTTGCAGCAAAGTTCAATCTTTCCAGCACTTCTGAAATGTGTGGAACTCACTTGCATCATGAGAGTGCTGTGAGTTTACGGTTGCTGAGGGCGGCATGTGGTTACCCAGACTTAAATTTTCATCTGCTTCTCAGAGCAATGGCAACACCAGCACTGACAGAAGGAAGTCAGGAAGGTATCGTGCTGCTGTGGGAGAAACCTTGCAGAACTGTGCAGGCATAGATCAAACAATTTTTCATTCAGTTATGCCACAGAACATGTGATAATTCTCTACCAAAATAAAGCAGACATGGTAGATGAAGAAGAATTGTTCCCGGGTCATTCTGGAAGCTGAGTCAAAGCTAAAACCTACCAGCTAGCAGTCCTGCGTTTCTAGCCTTCCCTGTTACATCTTTGATATAAGCAGAGCCTGAACATCATTTGTGTTAGAAAGTCATAACTATGATTTCCAGTGTTTTTGCATTATAAAGCAATTTCAGAAAAGTCATGATTTCTCATTGACAGGTACTCCATCACTGGGAAGCAGCTGAAGGAGTGCTTTTTCAAAGAATTTAATACCAAGGCTTGTGTATTGGTCTGTGTGCATTCGTGTTTAAAGAGCACTGAACTGTATTTGCTTTGTTGCTTCATAACTAGAAATATTATCTGCTTGCAAAACAATACGTGTTTGGGAAGGGATTTGGTGAGAGGGTGAGGTTGCTCTTATTGGCAATTACTGCCGATGCCTGCTGCTTAAGTAAGTAGGCTGATTGAAAAAGGCAGATCCACTGTCTTTTGGCAGTGGTCTGTGAAGGTATAGCAAGGGCATAAAGTTAACAGTCATGTACTGACTCCCACCTCTTCTCTACAGGGAATCTTCTTCTGGGCTCAAACAAGGTGAGGGCTCTGCCTCAAAGACCTGCTGTTAGGAACACTGCCTGTTCTTGCCTTGCTTAGCAAGCTTCACATAGCTGTGCAGTGTGGGATTCCTAGTCCTTGTTTTGCCTGGACTACACCTGCAAATATTGTCCTGATTTTTCTTTTCTTTTAGCTTCAGTTAATTTTGGGTTACAGTTGCAGTGTGAGCCCAGAGCTGGTAGAAATGAGCAGCTCCAAAACTGGTGGAAATTTTAAGCGAGAGTCAGCAGCCAGTATCAGTGAACGACTCAAAATTCATCCATGCTGCTCACTGTTCCTGGTTGCTCACTCTGAAAAGTTACGTGTGAAGAATTTGATTCATTTAGTTGTGGCACTACTTTGGAATCAGCAATAGAGGTGCTGTACCTCCAGCTCAGTTAAGACGACATTATTCTAGGTTAAGATGACATTATTCTCTTTCCGCCACCCCAGGCAGATGTTTCCCCACCACCCCCCGGCACTGGTAGTGCCTGTTCATTGAAAGCAGAGCTGCTCCATGGCTTCACTCCTGAAGAAGTCTTCTAGCAAAACTCTTTCAGTGTCCCTGCAGCGCTGATCATAGAGGCCTTTTCGCAGAGCTGCTTTTTAATTGCTGTTATTGGTATTCATAGATTCATGGATTGAAGGCTGGGAGGGAGCACTGGATCATCTCTTTCGACCTCCATGAGCCCTTAAATGTCATCACTTACCCCTGCATTGAACTCGTGTTTAGCTGTAGCGTGTGTTCCAGTGGGGATGCAAAGTTACTGAGGGACAGAGAATTCCACACTTCTGGCGGTTCACCTCCTCTGCTGTTAGAAATATATGCTGCATTGTGGCAGTGCCTGAGGGAGCCATCTCAAGGCTTGAGGCCCTGTTATGCAGGCCTCACTATGTACATAATTTAAAAAGACAGCTATTGCCCCAGAGAACTTGGAGACTGTAAAGAATATGTGAGGCTTAATGTCAAACAGAATAATATGCAGTTGGTTTCAGGCTGCTTGGCCAAGCGAGGAAAATATTAAACAATGCAGTGGCCTAAAGTAGTCTGGGACTGAGGACTGAAACACAGAAGACAGACATGAGGTTTGCGCAGATGCTACAGGCACAAAAGGAGTGATTCAGAGAGGACAGGTTCCCATAGCATGGTAGTATAATTTATAAATCAAAATAATTAAATAGAATGTGGATAAGAAATTATAAAATAATAATAAACACAGAAAAATTCAATCAGGCCCCTGAGGATTAAAGAGAAAAAACAGCCTTGAGGAGAGCTGCACTCTCTGATCTTTTTCTGAGCTCTGGGTGCCTGCATTCTCTTAGCAAAGTGATAAATAATCAAAATAAACAGCAGGCTTAAGGATTTTCAAAATGCTGAATAAAATCAGCTCCCATATATACAAAATAGTAATGTTTCCTAGTGTATATATTTATTAATCTGATTAGAAAGAAAGAATGGACTGAGCAAAATAACAGTTATGTCTCTGAATGCATGGCTGAAGGTAATTTAGGGTTTCATGTCATTCTTTTGGCCTGTGGAATATCATCTCAGTTTTCTGAGCAGTACTTTTTCATTCTGGAGGGCCTTCAGCACTGGGGGTATTTACATGTTTTTCTCTCATCTGCTCTGGAATATCTGTTGATATTTTCAAGTCAGTCTTTTCCATCTAAGAGAAGAGTTAAAACCATCAAAGAGAAGAGTTAAAACCATCAAAGAGAAGAGTTAAAACTTTGAAATTGTGTGGGCCTCATTCTTTGCTTGCATTACATTTGTACCTCTTAGGTGAACTGAGTTTGGTGGACTATCTCCTGCGTGATTCCAGTCTGAGAGGAGAATGAGGTCTGTTATTTTCCTGAGTAGCTCACCAGCACAAGCTGAGAATCACTGGCTCTTGGGAACACTCAGCCATTATTGCTTAGGGTGAAGAGCATTCTTGTGTTTTCCTTGTGAAGTAGCACATGTTTTACTGCATTTTAAGTCGACATTGGCTTAGCTAATTGGGGTCCTAGAGCTATTGCGGTAAGGCTTGGACCATTCAGAATGCACTCAGATCTTCCCAGGAGCTGAGTTAAGGTAAAGTGCTGATAGACAGCAGCTATCTACTCCTACCCACTTGTACCCTTCATCACTACAAGTCATACCATAAAGATCCAAACTGAAGAAATGTTGGATTAGCTTCTGCAAAGCATCACTGGAAAGCTAAATTGGGTGAAACTAGCTGCATATTGATTCGCATGGTAGTAATGTGGACACATACAAAGAATATCAGCTTTGGGCTGTTTGTGCTTGGGTTCAGCCTTCCAAACAAAGATGTGCATGGCTTGATGCAGTTACACTTGCTCAGATTGCTGCCTCTAAGTTTCCAATAGCTTGGAAAAGGCGCTCTGTTTTCCTATAGTAGCCCAAATCAGACTGACACGTACCCTTACTGCCTTTGAGGCAGGCAACAGTAGTACTTTGAAGAAGGGTTGTGCCATGAGTGCAGGCAGATGCAGGAAAATTGGGAGCATCAACATTAAGAGTAGTGTAGGCTGAGGCAGGAGTTTCAGTAGAAAACCTCTGGCCAACTGCTGTGTAAGGGGAGAAGCTGTTCTGAAATATTTCTTGCTCAGATGTGATGGATGTTCAAATGCTTTTAAACACTATTCACTTATCTTTGAAGTCAGAAACAATATGTAGGATAATCTGTAAACCAGCAGACACAAAAGGCACTGGGAGCAACTGAAGGAAACAACTGATAGACCTGCATTATCCAGCACATCACAGTTCAAGAGGATCGTTGGTGTGGAGGGTATACATGAATGGTGCCATTGATTAAATGCTAGCAGCTGTCTGTTAACCTAAGATGAAGATTAGCAGGTTGGCAGAGACATTCCAGCTAGGTCTGGAAGCAGTCCATCTGGGCCTGTCTGTTCAGTCTCAGCTCTGCCCAACCCTGTACACCCTGCCCAGCCATATGCACCCTGCTCAACCATATGCACACTAACCAACCCTATGCGTCCTTTCTAAGACTGTGAGTGTGGAAAAGCATGATGTAGTAGCATTGTAGAAAAGCAGCGTGCCTCAAAAAGCAATAGCTCTTCGTCTCTGTCCTGGCTTCAGCAGTAGCAGTCATTTTTCTCCTTGGTAGCTGGTGCAGTGCTGTGTTTTTGATTTTTGGCCTGGGAGCAGCGCTGATAACACCAGTGTTTTCAGTTACTGCTTAGAATATTTTGGTTTGACCAAGGACTTTCTGAGTCTCATGCTCTGCCAGGGAGGAGGGGAAGCCAGGAGGAAGCAGAGACAGGACACCTGACCCAAAATGACCATAGAGGTTATTCCGTGCCACAGCACGTCATTGCCCAGGATGTAAAAAACTGGGGCCAGAAACCCGGAAGAGTTCGGTTCACGGCTCAGTCGTCAGGTGGTGAGCAGCTGTATCCTCTTCCCTTGTATTTTCCTGGTCATTTATTATTGGTGGTAAGCAGTAGTGATTTGTGTTATACCTCAGTTACTGGACTGTTCTTATCTCAACCTGTGGGAGTTACATTCTTTCGATTCTTCTCCCCATTCTCCCTCACCTCCCTGGAGGGGGGAGGGGGAGGGGGAAGAAAGAGGGGGGAGTGAGTGAGCAAACTGTGTGATTTACGGCTTGAACCATGACAGTCCCTTAACTTGTTCATGCTTTTTCTTAGCATCTCTCAGGCTTATTGCCCTGTGCAGTGGATCTGGGAAGGTCTATGCTGAGACATCTCTTTATGCACATGGGACAGAGGAGCTAGAGCAACGGGCTGAGGGATGGGAATGTGGTCTCTGGAAGGATGTCTTGCCAGATTGCCTGTGCATGCCAAAGTGCTCCAGGGAGAGTTCAGCTGACAGGAAACCAATTTTATCCCAAGGTTTATCACTGCATGAGAACACAAGAAGGTGCTTAGGAAGGAAGACCAAGATCATTCTAGTTGCTTTACATACAAGCAACTTGAACAAGACACTTGGAGCTCCTCTCCTCCTTCCAGATGTCTTTACCTTGGTATAACTGTGGCAAAGTTCTGTGTATCTCACAGAACTCAGTGAGATACGGCTTTATCAGCAAGAAGAGGCAATCTAGATCCCTTGAGCAATGTAACGTGGAAGCATTAAAGAGGAAGAATTATTGGTGCCAAAGAGGAAGACAGGTCAGCAGTGGCCTATAACAGTAATGAGAGAATAAGAAGCTCTTATGGGAGTTCCTATTGGCCTTTTCCTCATGAGAAGAGCAGGAGCTGTATTGTGGAGCCTTAGAATACATGCAGCAAGCTCACTGCCCTGGACTTCAAGATAGCAGACTGTGACCTCTTCAGGAGCCTGCTCAGTAAGGTTCCATGGGATATAACCCTAGAGGTCAGGGGGGCCCAAGACTGTTGGTTGATATTCAAGGATCACCTGCTGCAAGCTCAGGAGCGATACATCCCAACTAGAAGGAAGTGCTGCAGGAGGGCCAGGAGGCCTCCTTGGATGGATAAGGAGCTGCTGAGGAAATGTTGAAGGAAAAAAGAGGCTTATAAAAGGTGGAAGCAAGGACAAGAGGCCTGGAAAGAATACAGGGATGTTGTCCGGGAAGCTAGGGACCAGGTTAGGAAAGCTAAGGCCCACTTAGAATTAAACTTGGCTAGGGATATGAAGGATAACAGGAAGGAATTCTATAGGTACATTACAAACAAAAGACAGACTAGGGACAACATGTGCCCTCTCCAGAAGATATCGGGAGAACTGGCTACCCTGGATTTGGAGAAGGCTGAGGTTCTTAATGACTTCTTTGTGTCAGTCTTCAGCAGCAAATGCTCTGACCACACCACCCAAGTCTTGGAAGGCAGACACAGGGACTGTGAGAATGAAAACCCTGGGCCCACTGTAGGAGAGGATCTGGTTTGAGACCATCTTAGGAACCTGAATGTATACAAGTCCATGGGACCTGATGAAATCGATCCGCGGGTCCTGAAGGAGCTGACAAATGAAGTTGCTAAGCCACTGTCCATCATATTTGAAAAATCATGGCAGTCAGGTGAAGTTCCCAATGACTGGAAAAAGGGAAATATAGCCCCCATTTTCAAGAAGGGGAAAATGGATGAGCCAGGGAACTACAGACCAGTCAGTCTCACCTCTGTGCCTGGCAAAATCTTGGAGCGGATTCTCCTGGAAGGTATGCTGAGGCACATGAAAAACACAGGGTGCTTGGTGAGAGCCAGCATGGCTTCACTAAGGGGAAATCCTGCCTGACCAATCTGGTGGCCCTTCTATGATGGGGTACAGAACTGATGGACAGGGGTAGAGCAGTTGATGTCATCTAGCTGGACTTGTGCAAAGTGTTTGACACTGTCCCCCATGACATCCTTGGAGATGACATCGATTTGATAGGTGGACCACTTGGTGGATAAAGAACTGGCTGGATGGCTGCATGCAAAGAGCTGTGCTCAGTGGCTCAATGTCCAGCTGGAGACCAGTAAGGAGTGGTGTCCCTCAGGGATGGGTGTTGGGAGCGGTCTTGTTCAACATCTTTGTCGGTGACATGGACAGTGGGATTGAGTGCACCCTCAGCACGTTTGCCTATGACACCAAGCTGTGTGGTTCAGTTGATACACTGGAGGGAAGGAATGCCATCCAGAGGGACCTTGACACACTTGTGAGGTGGGCTGATGCCAACCTGATGATGTTTAACCGTGCCAAGTGCAAGGTCGTACAGCTGGGTGGGAGCAATGCCAGGCACAGCTACAGGTTGGGCAGAGAAGAGATTCAGAGCAGCCCTGTGGAGAAGGACTTGGGGGTGTTGGTCGATGAGAAAATGAACATGAGCCGGCAGTGTGTTCTCGCAGCCCAGAAAGCCAACTGTACTGCATCATAAGGAGCGTGACCAGCAGGTCGAGGGAGGTGATCCTGCCCCTCTACTCTGCTCTTGTGAGACCTCACTTGGAGTATTGTGTGCAGTTCTGGTGTCCTCAACATCAAAAGGACATGGAACTGTTGGAACAAGTGCAGAGGAGGGCCCCGAGGATGATCAGGGGACTGGAGCACCTCCTTTATGAAGATAGGCTGAGAAAGTTGGGGCTGTTCAGCCTGGAGAAGAGAAGGCTGCGGGGAGACCTCAGAGCAGCCTTCCAGTATTTAAAGGGGGCCTATAGGGCTGCTGGGGAGGGACTCTTCATGAGGAACTGTAGTGATAGGACAAGGGGTAACAGCTTCAAACTTAAACAGGGGAAGTTTAGATTGGATATGAGGAAGAAATTCTTTCCTGTAAGTGTGGTGAGGCACTGGAATGGGTTGCCCAGGGAAGTTGTGAATGCTCCATCGCTGGCAGTGTTCAAGGCCGGGTTGGACAGAGCCTTGAGTGGCATGGTTCAGTGGGAGGTGCCCCTGCCCCTGGCAGAAGGGTTGGAACTAGATGATCTTAAGGTCCTTTCCAACCCTAACTATTCTATGATTCTATGAATACACAGAGGAATTAGAGTTAAATTGCAGGCTCTCAGCAACCTACCATATTTTAAGAGGAACTCTTGGGCAAAAGAAAAGTAGGAAGAAACTCCTTTTTTTTTTCCTATGAAATTGAAATAGAGCAAGTAATGGTATATGTCAGTCTCTCTAGAAGTCTACACATTTCCCTTCACTCCCAGAATTCAACTTAATAGGCTGCAAACATAGACTGCTTTAACAGCCAGTATTCTGGCATCTCTTGGTATTATCTAGAAATGTCAGCAGCTCAAATGCAGAATAGAAATGTGGCTTCAGTTTTCTTTCAAGCAATTTATTTTTTTCTGTCCCTTGACATCCAGTAGCTGTAGGGGTGATGCCTCAATTTGAGAAATAACTGCATTAAAGAAAATGTGATAAAAAGAGACATCCAAATTCCAAACAGGTTTCAGGTTAAGTTTTTGAATATGTAAATTTAGAAACATAAATTCAAATTTAACCTACAGGGAAAAAAAGTGAAAAGCATTTTGGCTGCTTATAAAATTTAATACAAGATGTTTTCTTCTTTTTAGGGGTTAGCAAGTCTAAAAGTACCAGGCAGATGGAAATATTACAAATCTTACATAGACCCACAATGGTCTATTTAATTTAAAATAAAATAAAAGATATTGAGGGGCAGAGTTTCTATACATATAATGCAAGAACAATCTTTTTGATACCTACATGTAGACCTGTGCCATGCCTCAGCATGTTGCTACATCTTCTGCCCCCTTGCTTTTCAAACTTCGCTGCCATTTTGTTCTTGATGTCGTGTTAACTTTGAGAGGTTTGTGACATAGTTCTTTGCTAATTCCATCATCTCTACATTTTGGCTTTTTCATCCTTACAATACTTGTCCAGAAGCTCAATTTCTTTTGCCATCAAGACTTCCTTTCTCGTTGCCTTTCATTTCAGCAATTTTAGCAACCTAAAGTTATTTTCAAATATTAACTGTTCAGGTCATCTTTGAGACTTATCTCTGGCCCCAAGCCATTCCTCTTCAAGTGCATTACATGGTTTAGTCAAAATTTCTCACCTCTGCATTTAGGTCCTTTCATTCCTTAGCTTCACCACTTCTATTTAGATGAATAAATTATGATACTGACCATAACATTTCCTGCAGAATGGTTTCTGACTATTTTGCCCATCAGTCTACCTTCCTATGTAAAAGTTGCATCTTCTTACCATAATGCACTTTAGATTTGGGGGAAATGTCCATATTCACAGTGGTACTAATATTCACCTTTTCATAGTATCTTAAAAAAATCCCCAACAAAACGATGCTGTTCTTAGTTGTTTCTGTGATACTTTTTCTTTTGTATGCTTTCTATTCCAGCTTACTTTTGCACTAACAAAATCATTAAATCATAGAATGGTTTGAGTTAGAAGGGGCACTAGATATCATCTGGTTCCAACCCACCTGCTGTGGGTAGGGACATCTTCTACTAGACCAGGTTGCTCAAAGCCCTGTCCAACCTGGCCTTGAGCCCTGCCAGGGATGGGGCAGCCACGGCTTCTCTGGGCAACCTGTGCCAGTGCCTCATCACCCTCATAGTGATCTAAATCTCCCCTCTGTTGCTTTATGCTATTCCCCCTTGTCTTATCACTACGTTCCCTTGTCAAAAGTCCTTCATGCCATTTCTCTTCATTACCTCTGTGCCACAGATCAATAACAGTACTATCAACAACAAAACCTGCCACCAAGGAAACTTCCAAATCCTGCACCAGCTACAGCATCATCAAACAGCAGGCCATCCTCTAAATCATATCACAGATGCCTCTGCATCTGTGTTTCTACCATACAGCCCCAAACCTAAAAGAAACTGCCATCGCACAGTGGTATCACCAGCTGCTACCATAATATAGATTCATTAGTGGTAAATATCACCTATTCTTTTTAAACCTCACTTTAAAATTAAAAAAAAAAAAGTGATTGAATTTTAATTTCATTTGGACCCGTTAAAGAAAAAGAAATTGTAAAATCCAGAAAATTTAACACCAATTTTGTACATCCACAAAATCCAAGTGTTAGGCATAATGTTCAAAAGCTTCACTACCAAGCAATACGCAAAGCTTCCCTAAAAATCCTTCTAGTGTATGTTCAAGTCTGCTTTTTTTTCTTATCCTAACAAGTTTTGAGGTCATTCAATCTTCGTCTCCCTGTTAAAATTTTGTATGGATTACCAAAATGTAATTGGCACTTAAATGCCATGTTGCTACTGCCTTGAGTCAAACAGATATGCAAAAGGGGCAGCAGGAATGTGCGATGAAGTGCATTTTGGAATGGAAACTAATGCTTTCTTTAGCGCTATCTAGCTAAAGATATTTAGCTTTCTTTAGTCTATCTCAGAGGATATCTTGGATTCAAATTAATGGACTGTCAGCAGCTGCTTATAAAATGAGGTTCTAAAAGGATAGTGCAAATCTAAAACTTTAATTCCTTGTAAGCAGCTGTGAAGAATTCTTTACAGCTCTTGTGCTGCATGGAAGTGGAAGAAGGTCTGATTTGTGTCCTATAAATGTTTACCTGTTCTACCAGGTTTGTCAGTATATTGTAGTTTGGATTAAAAGAACTTTGATAGCGGAGGGTAATCACCAAAGAATAATAAACTGGCATTCTTATATATCCATTGGAGACATGGATTGGCTCTGTAATACAGAAAATTAGTTGGAGGACAGAGGCTTAGCTACTAGCATCCTAATTGGAGAGATCCAGATTAAGTTTATTATTGTCATACTTTTCAGAATGATCATCTTTCTTTGTACATGTGTGCATGTGTGTAGAAGGCTTGGCAATGATATAATCTTGGAAGGATTTTAATCAGCTCAAGGAGCTTAACAAGAAAATGTATCAAAGCAAATGTTGAAGAAGTTGGCCAATCAGTCAGCCAGCAGCTGAAGAGCTGAAGGATGGCATGAGACAGCCATTAGGCAGTGAGTGCCGGGACTAACAAATGCCAAGGAAGCGGCTGCAAAAAGCCCATGGACTAATAAATTGCAAAAGGTAACCAACGGCTGAGGATCTGTCTATGTTATGTGTCCTGCCCACGACGTTTATGTGCTCAGAGAGCGACTAAGTCAGTTTGTGAGCCAGGATCCAACAACTAAGCTGCATTCACACATGACTAAAGGGAACCTTAGCAGTAAGGATGTGACATGTGTAGCTTAAATTTATGACGGTTCATCTGCTATGTGAGTGGTATCTTGAATGGAGTCCAACAGCTCTTCCCTCAGCTGCATCCATATGCTATGCATGTGTTCCCTGCTAAGCACATCTTTTAAATTTAGTCTTTGTGGGTGCATGTTCTACACTTTCTCCATGTTTGTGGCTCTTTCATGTGCATTCTTGAGAAAAATGCTCCTGTTCATTTCAAAGGCTGCCGCGAGCTCTTCAGATGCTCTCCAGACATTCAGCCGTGACCTCAGCAAGGCACCCCAGCACTCTCCCTCCCTGTTCCATGCAGTCATGCAACAGCCACTGCTGCTCTTTGGGCTGCACTGTGAGTCATGAGCTCCTTGGGGAACCATTAGTACTTCCCTGCTCCTTTGTTCGGAGGTGGTGAGCATCCTGCTCATGTCTGCAATGATGTTTGCCCCTTTTAAAATTTATAGACTCTTAGGCAAAATGATCTGAATATGGTGACAAGCCTCCCCACACAGCATCTTTTCATCTTTTTAACCAATGTTTACCACTAACAAGAAATCCCTTATCACACTTTTGTCATATGGAGCAACGAGTGAGTGTTTGTATCTTGGAAAATCACAGTTGCCCTCTGTAGTTCTCTGTCAAGTCTCCAAAGTGGCAGAATCTTTCCCAGAAGAAACTGTGATCCAAGAAGAAATAGGTGTCAAACTACCCAGTGGCACAATGGTACGCACACATTAGATTATAAAAGCTTTTTTTTTCTGGCAAGCATTTGTTCCCAAGTCTTCTTTTGGAACAGAACATGCTGCCCTACACATCAGCAGAGATCTGAAGACTTAAGAAAAATAAGAAAATTAGAAGGGAGAGAAAATATGAAATACTCTTCTCCTGACTAGCTGCTCTCATATTAAAGATTAGTGCCATTCTTCAGGCCTGAGAGTTCAGATTTATGACAGAAATGCATAGCAGTTCCCTGAGGAGGGGGGGAAGCCAAAACAGTCAAAATGTAATGAATCTGGACACAAAATTATATGTTCACATAAAAATATTATGAGGAAAATACAGAGGGTGAAGTGCTGAAAAGTATTGTCTGCACGTTCAGGAATTAAACTGTAAATTAACATTTCAAAATCGAATAGTGGTAAAGCTTACAAGCAGAGGGATTAGGGAGTCTGGTGTAGCTCACATGGAACTCTGTGCCAGGAAAAAGTACAGAATTTGGATGTCTTCTGGTTTTAATGACACAACACAGTTTCCTCTTCCCACAGATAGCCCTAGTGATGGGGTCGTCTTGCAAGGAGAGGGTGAATTAAAAAATAGCATCTATTAAAATATTTAGCACATGCCCACAGTAGAATTCATGTTACCTAACTTCAGCACTCTCAGAGTTGGAAGTGGGATTCATCTGCCCAAATTTAGATTCCTACAGTGCACACGTCAACAGCTGAGCTAGTCATACTGACTCCTTTATAGGCAATGAAGAGAAACAGGCACTTCTGATGCGTAAGCACATCTCATCCTAAAAAATGTGTCTAAAAGAGATCCAAAAAAATCACATGGAGAACTGAGTGGTTTTTTCTCCATCAACTCCAAACAGAGTCCAGACTGTTATCATTATGATACAGGCTTGTAAAGTTCAGCAAGATGACTCTTTCTCTGGTTGTCTAATCTAAACTGGTCATTCTCATTCACTCATGTTGGAGGAGAGAAACAGTCATTTCCAGAGGTCTTGGTCATCTTGGTCATCTCCCTCAGCCACAAATGCCTAAGATATCTGCTATGAGCTGCCCTCCAGAGGTATTTGCTGCTGGGTGATGAAAGCCTCTGGGATTGCTGAGGAGTGAGAGCTGAGAGGAATTGAAATTATTTGAGCCATTCCTCATTCCCACGCGTCTATTTTTGTGGTTTTAAAATGTTGCTTCCGAAGATACGGAAGGCTGAAGAGGACAGTGCCAGGAGAGGAGGAGGGGGATTCGAGAGTGACTGAAGTCTGAATGTGTCATTTTCGTTTATGCATCTTTTAAGCCACTCTCCTCCCTGAAGTTTTTCCCCTTCCTGTGTCAGCAGCTGCCACTCTTGGTGTTGACAAGGAAGGGCACCTTTTCTTCAGAGATGCTGTGATGCACACACAAGGCTTGCAGGCCTGTCCCAAAGCCAGCTTGCCTTCCTCCTTCAAAGTCAGATCATTGTTTGCCAGCTAGCACACTCTATACTGGGGAAAAAAATGCAAAAAAGGCAGGGAGGCATAGGAAGTCACCACGGTGAATGGCTGATTAAGGGTAATGGAACTGAAAATGGTTTCTCTTTTTTTCCTCTATTTGTTCTGTATAGTGAGATAATCCCTCAGTTCACAGTTATTTCATCCCTCTCTGATTCACACAGTGATCCTGGAGCATGCAAATGGCAGGCTGCAGGTTTTTCTGGTCACTGCGCTCCCTTTCGCTGCTCTGTGTCAAGTGAGGCGTGAGGTCTCCTGCAGAGCTCGAGTTTAGCGCTCTGATGTGGCTGCACACATGTACATGTACACACACACAGAGAAGTCCATCTCAAGGAGGGTGCAGTGTCACGGGTTTGTGAAGGGACTTATTTCATTTTCATCTTTCCAGGTACTGATGGAGACACTCAACAAAATAGACGCCTTTGTCTTTGTTTTGCACTGTCCTTCCAGAAGGCCGTGTTCAGAATCTCACACCTCTTTTTCCTATTTAAGTGTCCTTTGATTACCTGCTACATGTAATATGGATCCTCATTAAACAGAATTTAACCTAAAACAGTCCTGATTAAGCGATAGCAATTATTGCTCTCTGCAGTTATTGCTTTCTGCCATTAGACTTAGTCTCCAGGGACTCTTCTTGAGAGAAGGAAGACGGGGATCTCTGCTCTCTGGTGCAGGGACTCTGGTTTGGCTCTCTGTGTGTACAGCCCTGAGCCTGGGGACCAGGGGCATTGCACTTTGTGTTTACAGATGTTTTCCTTTGTTCCGTACTCCTACAGCAGCTCTTTGGTGTACACCTCTGAGCCCAGCTTGGGAAGGAGGTAAGAGCAGGCTGCTTGCCATTGACACTAGCCAGGCAGCCAGCAGTGCTTTCATGCCAGCAAGCAAGCTCCTAAGCCACAGGGGAGCTTTGCAATTCTGTCCTGTTTTCACATGCAAGCCTTGGCAGCACTGCAGACTGGACTCCATGCTTCTGGACCATTCTAGCCATCATTTGACATAGGGAAAGGGAGAGCGTCTCCTCCCTCTCCCCATCTCCCGCAGGCATTGCTGCCTGCTGTCTGGGCAGCAGCTGAGCATTCAGCAGCAGCTGTAAGGCTTACTGGGGGCAGGGGATCACTTCTTTAATTTCTCCATGTCCTTTTGGGCTATCCATATTGGCAGCACACCTGCCAGGCTGTGCTTCTCCAGGGCCATATGTGTTTCTGGGTTATCCAGCAGCTTACGCTGACTGAGCCAGTCAGCAAAGGGGACAAGGATGAGGGTCTAGAGGATATCTAGGGACCACTCAAGACCAAACTTAAGTCCAAAGTCAGCACCAAACTTAGAACTGAGCTTGCTGCTGCAGGGAAGAGCAGACATTAGGCTGAGGATGTCTGGAACTTTCATTTGGTCTTATTTTTCCCAAGCTCTCTTCCAGACAGTGAAGTAACTTTGCTCAGGCTCACCCTAAATTGTTCTGCTGGAGTCCATATTCTCAGCAGTAACACATGCAGACTGAGAATGGATGGGCAGCATGGGAGGAGGAGGCCTTGGGTTAGGTCCAGCTCTGCCAACCTCTGGTGTGAGTGTAAAACATCAGAGGAGCCCCTTCGAAGCACACAAGAACAGGAGTCCCCAAAGGTCCAGCCGAATTGCTCACTCTGCCTCACCATCCGTTGCCCGTTCTCACTTTGATGAACTCAGGGTGAATGGCAGGGTTCATCCTGCAAAAGGTCTGCTACAAATACAGAACAGGGCACACACAGAGGGTTTGCTCTATGGACAAAGGTTTCCAGGCTCCAGGAAGCTGTGCTTCATCTACTTCCACAGCAGATGGTACCTGGATCATCAAATGTTAAATGTGATAGCTACTAAAGATTCTTCAGTGAGTTAGTGATGTGCTGAGTGAAAAAACACACACACACAGTGAGTGTTACGTCTACTGCCTGCTTGCTTCAGGGGAAAAGCCAGCCCTGTGTTACAAGAAATAGTGAATAAGCACCCCCCGTTCACTGCCACCCATGCATCTTTTCTGATTTCCTAGGTGTGACTCTTTCCCCATATGGAGAAGAGCCAGCTCTGCCATCCCAAGGCCTTTCTCTTTCTGCAAAGCTGCTCTGTGCAAATCCAAAAATGAGACCACTTAAGCTGAAGCTCATTCCTTGCTGTTACCCTGTGTCTCTGCACAGTCCATATGCACATCTTTGTCAGGGCAGCTTGTGTGTCTGCAGAAAAAGCACCTTCTTTTCCTAGTCCCTCTCAGTTCTGTCCTTCCTGGCTTCTCAAATTCAGCGTCTGTAGGTTACAGAGCTGACTGCTTGCCTGTTCTGCTCCTCTGCTTGCATGACACCTAATAATAGCACTTACCTGGAACATTTAGTTCTCCAGGAACTGCACAAACCCTGATCACCACACTGGGCTTATGAAGGAGTTGAATACTCAGCATGGATTTCTCATAAGGACTGGAAGGCTGACAGCTCCCACTTCTGCTCTGCCACCCTCCCCACCCCCCACCCCAGCTCCTGTCTTACATTCCCACAAGGGGAGGGAGTCACATTTGCTCCTCATTCCTTCACCCCATGCTCTTGGGACTGTACAGTGTTACCCAGGAGCAGGGACTCTTCTGGCTGATAGTCAAACACTGTGGTCCTGTGTCCAAACCTAACCACAGTACTCTGACCCATGGCACACCCAGGGGTAGTGTTTGTCATGTGATCACAGCCTATATTCCCAATACCATGGAGCTTAGTCCCACAGCACAGCTGTGATGCTCTAAATGTCATTATGAGTAATTTTATGGAAAAATAAAAGGAAAGCTAGGTGACTGGGTAATGGCCATGCAGGGTTAGAGGCAGGGGTAAAGCTGTCCTCAGGGCCTCTAGGGGATTTCCAAATGATGCATATCCTTCTGGGACAGGATGCAGATAGATCAAATGAAGCAGCAGATGCAAGTCCCACCTGGGATGAGGACTCACACAGGACATCACAATGAGGCACATCTTACACAGAATGTCTGCACACAGACAGATTCCTCCCCCTTCGCTCCCTAGATCATCCTGCCTTAGCAAGTGGGATTCATGCAATTTAGGAAACAGATTGAGTAGTGAAAAATAAATAAAACTACACTGCCTGTCAGCAATGTTTCCTAGTATTCCCAGAAGGTTCATACCAAGTACTACATAATGCTGCTGGCATTAATAATTTCAGCATTCTCCTCTATTCTGTCAGTGCCGTGAGTCTTACTATGTCTAACATGAAAAGATCTGAATGTGATGGACTGTGCTGAGTTTGCCCAGAATTCTCAATATTCAGCTGAAAATAAACTAAAGCCCTGATGCCAGATCTTCAGTGCTGATGACTTTGCTTCCATCTCAAGCAGAAAAAAAGACAGATTTCTCTTTTTCTGCTGGAAGTTAGTCATATAATCCTGTAATCAGTAGAGTGCTGGCCTATCATTTGCAAATCAGAATAGATGTCAGGAGAGAAAATATAAAAACTTAACATTCGTTGATCATCCACTGTAATCACCATAAATATATCCTTACATCTGAGAGCAGAAGTGCCAGGGTACTTTTATTTGCAGAAGTCTCTTCACATTATTTATTTTAAACCTGGTTAATGTCTCCCAGCCATTTAATTTGCTACCAAGCTGTTACCCTATTGGCAGATCTGACTCTTTCCTCCCCTGTGACACATCCACCATATTTATTTATGCAGTCGGTCAGATTTTGAATCTTCCTGTCCAAAGTCAGCTGAGAGACACCTCCACCCACCTCTGACTCTATAGCATCTCAGACTTGCTATCCCAGGCTACACACAACTATCTCTTCCATTCTCCAGCCCCTCTGCTGTATTCCCTGCCATTCAAAATGCTTCTGACAAAATGTATTACCTAGACTTTCACCTTGATCTGTGCCCTTCTCTTATCCTTTCTGCTGGTTTCTCTCACTCTGTTGAAGTCTTCCTGCCATTGTCCAAGTACAAAATCTTTCCAAACACAGCAGTAATCACATCCCTTTTTCCAACTTTCTTCCAATTCTTACAGACTCTTTGAAGTGCCTCTTGCCCCTTTTATTCCCTTTCTTTGTACCTCTCTTGGGGCAGCGTGTGGTACAGGGAAGAATTTCCCACACACACTTCATCTGTCATCAGTGAGATCTTCCCACACATTTCATCTCCTTCCTTGCTACCTACCACAGGTGAAAGATGAATAAATGAAAGAAATGGTAATGTAGAAGCCTTCTCTGAGTTTCCCTATCTACTCTGTCTATACTTCTTCCATCCCTCAGAGCTTCTAAAAAGGGCTCTGACTATCTCCAGTTCTTAGTCTATACCCCGCCTATTGGTCTTTGGTCACAAAGAATGGAGAAAACCCTGAATCTAAGCAACCAGCTGCATTTCAGAAAGTCTTTGGACCCTTGTCTGAGGGGTATTCCATAAATATCAATCTTTGTCCTACTCTTGGAGGTGCAACCATGTCCTTCTGGTGTCAGAGGAATGGGGGAGCAGCGGAAGGCAGGGTAACAGGGCAACCACTTAGTAACTTATCATTAACACTAGCTCCCTCCGGTGACTATGTGTAGCCGCAGAGGAAAGCCTCTCCAGATGGGCATCCCCCAAGTGAACCACGCAAGAGAAGAGGTGACAATTCCAATCCTTCAGACAACCCTGCTGTCTTTTTTCCCTTTGCCTTCTCTTCCCTGTGAGTACTCCCTATCAACCATAGGCTTCCAGTTCCTCTTAAACTCAGACCCCTCCCCATAATGTGAAATTATAATGCTGTCAGGCTTGGGGTTATCTCTGAGTATTCGCATTAGCACTGCTGGTGCATTAACAAGGGCAGCAGATTTCACACATCTCTGAGCCATTGTTTCAGGCTGCCAAGAGCGGCAGGAAGCCTGCACAGCATCAGTTACGCTCTGCTCACATTTGCTAGTTAATTTGCAATCAAAAAGGCTGGAAACTCTTTTTTCCTTTTTTTTTTATTTTCCTTTTCTCTTTTTAATGGCAGCTCAGATTCTGCAGAAGCAGGGGATTTGCAAGGGAGAGAAAGGTGCACTGTTTGCTTACATCAGCCACTGTGTCTAGTACTGCTGAAGCCAAGACAATCTGTAGCTTTCATGCCTGTTTACATGAAAAAATTAACAGAATGGGGAAGAAGAAAATTATATCTTGCCCTGGTGGCTTGTTTTAATTCTACAAACTGTCTTGATAGCCTCAGCCACAGCTGACACAGTACAGTCTTTTTCCTTGATGAAGATAAGGCCAATTGATAAAAGCACATAAACCGTCCTGATGCACTGAGCCAACAGGGCAGGTGTTTGGCACTTCTGTCTTGGAGAGATGGAGATTGTAGAGAATGAGTCTCCCTCAGCTGCATTTATTCAGGGCCCTTTGGCTGTCTCAGATCCTGGCATGGTAGACCAATTTTCTCAGAAGCCCTGCCTGGAGGCTTCCAGCTGAAATGGCTGCTGGGGTTCCCCTGTTCACACAGCCAAGGCAGGAAAACATGGGATACAGCTGTCCTGTGCAGGAAAGGCAGATCTCCACAGAGACGGACAGAGGAACAGGGCTGCATGAACCTCAGCAAGACTGTGGGAATAGGACATGGATGAAGAATGACTTTGGTTTAAGGTGCTAAGAGTAAAAAACAACACCTGTTGGAAAATCCCTGCTGAATACCCACCACTGTGGATTGGCCATGGCTCCTTCCAGGATGGCTGCAGGCTCCTGCACATCCCTCATTACAGTCACTGCCACTAGACAGAAATAACTGAGACCAGCAAATGAGATCCTAATCCAGACCAGAACCCCCAAATGGATTTTTAAATTAGGATTTGCCTAGGGGTGAAGAAAGAAACAAGGTGACATTTTTAATTTGAGCATGGGCCCATCCTTGCAAGACTGTAGCCCAGACAAACAGCCTCTGGAAGGACCTAGGCAGGGACTGAGTTGGCAAGTGTCTGGAGGCACGGAATGAACTGATTTCTGTCAAACCTGACTAAACAATGATTGTAACCATCTAGTGCTATTGCATAAAAAAAAACAGTCAAAGCAATTCAGAGGCCAGGTATTTTGCACACAAGAAAGGGAAAGATCCATGCTGGTGTAGAAGGCACCAGTAAGACCTCTATCCATGCCATCCTGGTATCCCACATCCATAAGAGATCAGGAACATAATCGACAGGAACAGACCAGGGACATGCTACAGGGAACAGGCAGCCTCACTTAGGAGGAAGAGGAGGAGCTTGCCTTGTTAAAACTGGCAAAACAAAGGGTCTGATTGCTGCCTATAAACATATTGGGGGTAGACACTAGGGAAGGAAAACAGCTGTTATGCTGAAGAACAGCACTTGCACAAGAACAAAAGGGTATAAGCAGGCCATGAATACATTTGTGAATACGATTATGGGACATGGTGTCTGCAATAGCAAAGGATTTGCCTCGGTGACCAGGACGCCCCACTGGTTTTAAGTTGTGCAGTGAATCCCCTGGCTGTTGTTCGTGATTAATTTTTCTACTATTAGCTTTATGCTCCTTGCCAGTTAGTCATTTTTAATTCCTCAGGATGTAACATCCTGGTGTATTTGTCATAGGAAAGACATATTTAGGGCAAGAGCACCTAACCCACCCCCCTGCCTACATCCCAAGACATGCAGAAGACTGAGAAAAGCTGTTCCCGATGTTGGTGAGAGAAGGCCAGGGAGATAGAAGGGACTGCACTAGGCAGGCTGTTTCTGGACTCATTGGGCTAGGAGGCATAGTCTAGACTTGCTGCATCCTGGCGTCCAGGGTGGTGGAGGCAGGGCGAGTCTGTTGGCTGCTTCATTGGAGATGATTCTGTGATTCCCACCACCACCACCTGTATGAGGGAGGGTTGATTTTTATGCTCAGGGCTCTGAGGAGGCAATGTGCTACTTACTGTGGTTCTGAACTTGTTTTCTGGGCAGAGAATCCTCCATCAGTGACACATCATTTTTAATTTTTTTGAGAAGGAAAGAATGTGCTTTTTATGTGGTTTTTTTTGGGCTCCAGAAACTATAAATATCTTCATTTTTAAGTGTCAGCCTTGAGACGCACAGCTGATTTAGACCTCAGTGATAAATATATCCGCTCTGCTATGTATCATTTTTGGGGAGTTATAATTGAATTAAAATTGTATAATACGTGGGCAGGCTGCGATAGGTAATTAAGTTTATTGATTATGCCACAGCTCAGTTTGTCAGATATACAGCGTACCCTGCACTATAATTGCTATTATATATACTGGACAGAGATCATCTCGGATAGTATAAACTGGCATAAGGTCGTTCCTTCAGCAGCTTTCACCAGTTCTGGCCTTTGTGTTACTGCTAAAGCTGTGTAAGACGTTCATAGGCAAAATAGACAAACCTTATCTTGCTTGGAAATGTTGTAAAATTATGCATGTATCAGTCTCAGAAGCCAGGTGGATTGAACAGTCTATAAAGCGCCTCTCTAAACCTGCAGTGATTTATAGGTTTCATGGAGGCTATACTGAATTTTCATATTCCAATCAGCACCAGAAATTACCTTTGACTGAAGACCACACTGAGCACTGAGCCCTAAACTCAGGGCTTTGGTTGGGTTGCAAACCAGGAAGAATAAAGTATTTGCAGAGCATTTCATCTCAGGCAGGACAAATAACGGATTTTACCCAAACCAGCTGCAGCTCTTCACAGAGTAAGAAGAATGTAGTTTGATGCCAGTGCTAAGATGAAACAGAGAAGACTGAGAAAGTAGGGAGTGTGAGACCTGGGGGAGAGTCAATGGGTGTTGATCCTTGGGACAAAGAGGGGTTGGAGAGATTGTGGGAAAGAGAAAGGTGTATGTTCGCAAGACCTTGCATGGTTTCAGGGGAGTCATTGTGGTGAAGAGATGCTGAAAGGAATTTCAGGTGTCAGGGAGCTGGGAATGGAAAAAGGCTCTGCTTTTCCCATCTCCCACAACTTTTGATGGCATCAACGTCATCTTCTTCTAGGGATTAGCAGGCCAGGCCTTTTGGCAGAGGGAGGAGGGTCAGGCTGGGAGAGGGGCTGGATAAGAATGCACATGGCAGGGCTCCCTGCTCCTGCTCCAAGTGATGAGGGCTGGTAGTGTGTATTGCAGCACAGGCTGCTGCCCCCTCCGCTGGACCTGCCCAGCTTTCCCTGCGGTAGCAGGAGAAGCCTGTGTGGCCAGCAGCAAGTCGGGTGTCCAGGGCAGCCCCTTCCCATATTTCCAAGCTGAAACACATTAGGTTGCCAGACTCTTCGTGCCATAATCTCCCTCCAGCACCAAGCCAGATCTGGTCATCACACCCAGGGAACATGCAGCAGAGCCACAGGGTATGCCCACCATGGTCTTGTACCCCCACCAGACCTGCAGACTTAGAAGAACTCCCCAGAACACTGAGATCTCTTCTTTTTTCTGTAAAAACCCTGTATTTTTGGAGCTAGAAGTTAATGCATTGTTGCACATGTGGAAAAGTCTGATGTTGCAGGTGGCTGCAAAAGTCTGATGAGTCTGTGTAACACCACTGACTTTGAGAACACCACCTTCTTCTGTAACAGGTCTGGCCAGATATTGATTCCCTATGTCTCTGCTTGAAAAGAGAGCAATTCCTAATTTTCAGGAGCATGTAGAGGCATCAAAGTGCTTCAATCCATTAAAGCATTAATCCAACAAATCACAAAAGTCACTGATGAAGCCTATGGGTGTTCTACCGAAGTCAGTGGGACCGTTCCCTTTTTCAAAGGCCAGGCTTTGCTGGAGGAGGCCTTTTGAGTCTTCAAGGGACTGAGAAGCTTTTGAAAATCAGATTCTGGGCATCCATTTTTAGTTGGGAATACTGCTTTCTCTCCCATTTAACACATTTGAGGTTCAGGAACCAGAGAATGAGACAAATTAACTTGTATCTCCTAGTGGCATGAGATATATATTGCCTCCAGGACTATATCTTGAAGTTGAAGCTTGTTTCCTAGCCAGAAGACTGAAAAATAAAGTGAGAAATGGGCCTGAAAATGTTATATCTGAAATGCGATAACCCGGCTTCAAGGCGAAGAAAGCAGTAAAACTATTTTCAATTATACTAAAAGATTTTATTTCTCTTCCTTTTGGTCTCTTTCTCTCTATTCAAATCCTTGAGCCTGCTTATTGCTTTCTTCTTATGATTGAAATGCGCCATTGCTGAGCAGATGCTTCTGCTGGTCTCTGACTGCTGCTAGGCACTTTAGTCTTAAAACATGAACAAAGAGAATGTGCCATTGTGGAGGGAGATGCTGCTCGAAGGAAATTCAAGGTTGCAGCTACCTCCTCTGAATATGAGACAAGATGCTAAAGATGTATCTTTATTTTCACATATAATAAAAATGCTTTTAAACCTCTGCTAAACTCCAAAGCTGTTTTCATGGACTATGTTCAAAACACATTGGGAAAATAAATGACAATTCACAGTTTGTTGCTACCTACATATTTCTGGACAGAATTATTAAAGTTTATCACTCTTCTAAAATAGAAGCTGCATCCCTAACCTCTTGCTCCCTTATACGCAACTGCTGCTACTATGCAGAAATGTGAGCTGGACAGTGCTTTACGTGCTCTGAAGTGCTGAATTGTCCTGAGCTGATTCATTGCGCATTCAGAATATCAGGGTTGACAAGATATTCCCTGCCAGCTGTGCTCTTAATGGGACCTAAGTGACGTTCTTTGTAGTCCTCTATTCCTGAGCAGATGCGAGTGGGAACTGCATTTACTAGGTGTTTGATTGGCAGGTTTTTGGCTGTTCTGGCCGCTTAGTGAGCTCTTGATGACTTTACAGATCTCAGAGGTAAGAATGGGAATCTCCCTGCTTCCCTGCCCCAGCTCCTATGGGAAATTCCAGTGGTGGTGACCGTGGAGGAAGCAATTCCTGTGATGATCCCATTGGGTTGCTTCTCCCATGCTCTTCCCTCCAGAGATGGAACTTGATCCTTACCTTCCCTGTAGAACAGAGATTACCATCTTGTCCCTGGGAGCAATTTTCCCTAGCCTGCTCAAGAGCCATAACCAGAAAGCTGAGGAGGGGCAGGTCTTCAGGAAAGACCAGCTGCCAAGGGACATAAACGGAATCCCTGACATCTTGCTTACCCCCAGGGCACTGGAGGTAGCAGGCAGCCCTTTCTGCAGCTGGTGGAGATGGAGAATAACCCCATCACTTGAGCTTCAACTCCAGTACCTCCACAGCCATTGCCCCTCACTCCCCACCAGTTCTGCTAAAACCACGCTGCTGAGAGAATGCTGTGGGAAATGGTATGAACAACTTTGCTAAATTCTAATTAGACAACACCCACAGCCTTTCCCTCATCTGCTAAGCAGGTCATCTTTTCATAGAAAGAGATCAGGTTGGTCAAGCAGGACCTGCCATTCATGAAACTGACTGGGCTTGATCACTTGGTTGTCCTGTATGTTCCATGTGATGGCACACAAGATGATCAGCTCTATAAACTTCGTCTCCATTGAGGTCAGACTGAAAGGCATGTAGTTCCCTGAATCCTCCTTCCGGCCCTTCTTGTAGGTTTTGGAACCTCCCCCGTCAGCTATAATATGACAATTAATGGTGGGAAGTGGCTCAGTGAGCCCTTCTGCCAGCTCCCTCAGCAGCCTTGTATATGTCTAAGTGGAGTGGATGATTATTTCTTCTTGGATTAGGGGGGCTTCATTCTGCTCCCCATCCCTGTCTTTCAGCTGAGTACTTTGAGAACAACTGGTTCTACTATAAAAGACTGAGGCAAAGAAGGCACTGAGTACCTCAGCCTTTTCCTCAGCCTTTGCCACTATGTTTCTCCCCACATCCAATAAAGGATGGAGGTTCTCCTTAGCCCTCCTTTTGTTGCTAATGTATTTACAGAAACATTTTTGTCTTTTAGTAGTAGCCAGATTAAGTTCTAGTCGGGCTTTGGCTCTTCTAATTTTCTCCCTGCAAAACCTCATTACATCCTTGTAGTCCTCCTGAGTTGGAAAAAGGGGCAGATAAAGGTCAGAAACTCTCCTTTTATTCCTGAGTTCCAGCGAAAGCTTTCTGTTTGCCAGGTTTCTTCCCTACTGGCACACAGGGACATCCTGCTCCTGCACCCTTAAGATTTCCTTCTTGAAGAATGCCCAGCCCTCCTGGACTCCTTTGCCCTTCAGGACTGTCTCCCAAGGGACTGTCAACCAGGCTCCTAAACAGGCTTTCACTGAGATCAGCAGAACTCTGTTGAATTGCAGTTAAGGATCTCTCCCACTGTATATGCTTTTCATTGCAGGGAAGAGGTTATTTAGGTTTGCTTTGTTGCCTTTTGGAAATGCTGTGGTTTGGGGGGGTTGGTACATCCTACATCTGTGGGACTGAGCTCTTCACCATTGTTTCCTGCCCACATGAAGGGTGATTTCTTTTGCTCTTTCTTACCATGCTGAGACCCTTCTGAAGGGCCTCACCAGGTTACTGGAGAAGTGTCTCCTGTGGTAAGCACCAGAAAATCTACAGGTTTTATTTCCCTGACAATGTTAAGAAGAAACCACTAAGCTGACACAGCTGAGCTTACTTACTGGATCTGCCTGTAATGATAAGAGGATGGGTATCGTGGTTTAATGGCTGTCATGGTCTGGCTGAAATCAGGACAATGGGAAAGTGGTTTTAGTCAAGAAAGGGTGAATTTGTCATCAGTCTGCTTTAGCAGTGACAGAGAAGGTATTCCTTGAGTGTATTCTGCTTCTGCCTAGAGTGATGAGATTTTTAAAGGGAATAAACAGAGATGTGACAGGCAGCAAGAGCTGGGGCACAGACTGAGAACAGTCCTCTAGCAGGGAACAGGATGATGGTCTGTCTTCTCTGGTGCTGCATAGATGGATTGTTAAATCTCTTGGGAACAGAAGAACTGCTCCCCCATCTTCTTTCTCTCAACCACAACCCTCTTGCCATTTTTCATCCCAGTCAGGTTGAAATGTCAGGTTAAAATACACAAGCAATGGTAGAAAGGAAATAAAGTCAAGCTATATCTACATTCCTTTGACTTGCTGCCCTTTCTTCCCTCTTTTTTAACCTGTAGATCAGATATTTCTTTCTTTTCTTTATTTCTTGTTGCACTAATTGGTCTTGAAGGTGCCGTTGTATTTGGGATGCTTAGCAGCCATGGGACGGGAGAGGGAAGAGCTAACTGTTCAAAGTGACACCACTCTTCCAGGTTGCACACAGCACTGTGAAAACCCATTTCAGGCATAAAAAGCAGTCGTTGCAGTTTGAGACCAGGCAGGCATAGGGAAATGGGAGCCTGATAAATATTCACCTGAGCACAGGTGACATCTTGGAGAAGCCACCGCAAGATGCATTTGTGCAGATGGCATTGAAAATACAGTGGTTGCGCAGATGGCATTGAAGATACAGTGGTTGTTCAGGGAGAAAGAAATTCTGCTATGGAAATGCAGTCTCCAAGCTGCCGATAAAGTTATGGCTGAGTGCTTGGGGAAGTCATATTTTTCTCTTGCAATACCAAGGATAGATTTAAAAATCCTTGAAAGTCATATGAGAAAAAATGGCCTCTGAGATTGGGGGAGGACTCTCTGCAGGTTGGGAAAATGGCTTTGCTTTCCACTATTCTGCAGTTTGTTGGGTACATCACCAGTAAATCAATTGTATTTAAAAATGGGCCCCTTACTACAGAAACTGGAGTTTTCAATTATTTTATAATAGACCGTGTTTCCAGAACACAGCTGCCACAAGCTGATTTTTCTAGAAGAAACACGGGCTCAGTTCCCCCATTCTTTCTGCAGGTTTTTCATGCAATTCATTTAAATGAATTTCTTGGAAAAAAATAACATCTGCTACCATTTCATGCAATTCGATCTATTTCTCTCTCTTAAAGGGAGACTTCATGCCCTTTGTATTTACTGACAGTAGTGCTAATATGAAAATGAAATTAAGCCTGCATATAAAGCATACATCAATTTCAGGAAGGTAAGTGGGTCAGTAAATGTTTTTTAAAGGTTCACTGAGTTCATAATCCCGCTCAGCACACTTGCAGTAAAGAAATACAGGTTCTTTAATGTAACTTCCTATTTTTTTAATAGCACTTCAATAAAGGATTGAAAGAGAAATACGGAAACAGAGCACTGAGAGCCAGTGGCTTTTTTAAACTTTTTCATAAAGTACAGTGAGCTTCATACTGAACTATAGGAAATGCAAGTCTTGAACTAAAACAAACACCACAGCTTGTTAACATAGCAAACATAACAGCTTTAATATCTTGTTATTTGAATGCCAAAAGCAACCTGGAGTCAAACCTTCAGGTTTTCCACCTTCTGCAAATATAAAGAAAATATCCTTCCAAAATATTGGCTAGCTGGCTTCCCAGAGAGCACAAATAAAATCACCTGTCAGAGGGAAATAATAACTCCCAAGGGCAAGATGCTTCACAGCAGGTTGAGAAACAGCCAGCCCCCATTCAGCCTTGTTCCTGGTGAGGAGCAGAGATGCTCCTCTCCCCCAACCTGCTTCCTGGAAGTGGGGTAAGCCCTGGGTGCCATGCCCCTGTGAGCCAGTGAGCATGACATGGGGCCCCCATGCAGTCCTCAGGACCTGGCCATTCCGCTCCATTAACACTTATGCCCTCTCACTGTGCTGACCACCCAGCCTTTTGATGCCGATGACATAAGCTACCCTGCTAACAACTAGCTCAGCTCAGGGGACTGCAGGCTTTTTTTCTTGCCATGTCAATAAATTCTTCCTGGCATGGGTGGTTTTAAACTCCTCTTTGGCCATGGCTGCATCACCCCATCTCTTCCACAGACTCCCTTGGGCAGGATTGGGGTGCTTTACTCAAGTTATTAACTGGAGAGAAATCTATTTGTATCTTTCAGACCTTTGGATCATCCTCATCACCCATTAAGCCTCTATCCCACTTTTCCAGTAAGCCATGTATTGGTCTCTCTGCATGTTCTTCTAGGGATGTCCTTCAGGTTGGATGGTCTTCTTCCAAGACACGAGGAATCCCTAACTGCTGCTAAAACCCAAAGCATCAGCCCATGCACATCTCACTCCTAACCTCTGCAGGTAAGCCTGTACTAGGTTGTTTTTCTACAGTCTTTTCTACCTACAGTTTTCTGAAGGATAAAACCAAAGAAAGCACCTGCATTTGCAAGCTACCATTTTCCAGAAGTGGAAAGGCATCTTTGGGGCACCTTTCTCCCTTCCCTCCTCCAGGCAGGAAAGAGGAAACAAGCAATTGACTATTCATGAGCCAGCATCAGCTTTCCAGGGAATGCAGGACTCTGAAGGAGAGTACACAGAGAATAGTGGTGATTAGGAAAATACTTGCTGCAATAATTCAGGCTTCTGGAATGAACACATCTACCAGTGAAATGCATCTCATTTTCTCTGTTGAATTCTCTCTATGGTGCTTGTATCTAGCTTACAGGTAAATCCAATCAGCTGAAATATATCTGGAAAATAAGACCTTCCTAGCCTCCATTGATTGAGGAAGGCATGTTTTCCTCATGACATTCAATAGCGACTCCTGAGACCCTACAATAGAGCAATAGTGAAAGCTCTCTCTGCAGTTTGGCTACTAAAGAGTCCCACGACTGAATCTAAATATGGTGCTTCATTACAATTAACACAGTTCTCCCTGAGTACTCCAGGACTGCATTTGTCCCTCTGTTTGCAGGCCAGGCACAGCTCTGCATTTTAAACACCACAGCCATGCTGCCAGCCCTCATGGGATGGAGGAAATGGAAAGTAATTACACTTTGCCAGAAAGGCTGTTGAACATCAGGACTACTTTGAACTGCTATGAAGTAAAGTACTGTGCACAGTGCCCGGGGGTGCAGCGCTGCTGGAAGGCTTTGGAAAATGCAGTACTTCAGTTCCAGTTGAGCACCTGAGTTGCAGGTAGAAAGCCCACCTGCCACAGTTGTGATTGAATATCATGGCATGCTTTGTGCAGACCTTGCAGGCAGCACTGCTGTTCCCGCCGCTGCTGTTGCCGCCCAAGGATGATAGAGCCAGCCCTGCTTGAAGCCTCATTCTTGGCCCCATAGAACCCTCCCCATGCAGCCTGGAGCCTTAATCTTGGCAATGCTTGGAGGCTTGTGCTGCTCCTCTTGTCACCTATGTGGTATCTTTGGAGCACAAAATGCTAGGGCACCCCTTTCTCCAATCACAGAGATTTCCTGTCCCCATTGCCACCCTGGAGGATGGAAACCAGCTTTTACATGCCTGGATGTAATTTTTAGTCATTACTTTGGTAATCTTTGCCCAGAATATATTTGTCTTGGGGCAGAACCATGTGAGATGTTCTAGGCTCCCTTCCCAGTTATACTTTTTCCAGCAATATGCATAGATTTTAATGTGTTCCTGCCAGTTTACAAATGCCTGAAAATGAACTGTTTGTGGATGGTCTTAAATCCTGCCTGTGCATTGCAGTTTATATGTTTATCCATTAAGAGCCTTAAACTGCCTTTACAGCATATATTAGGCCACAGGGATATTTTAAGAACCCAACAGTAAAGATTATTGCACATGTAGTAAAGTGGTTTATTCTTTCTTATTCTTTCCCCAGTCAGTGTCTGCTCTCGTGTGCTCACCAAATGGAAGGGGAGGCCACTTGGACACTAGGTCAGGCCATGGCACTGCTAGCAGCTGGCTTCAGGGGTAACTGGAAGGGGCTGTGAAAGACAGGAACTGTGCCTTCTGGCACTTTTTTAATGTATCTTGAGGACCTAAAATATTTTTTTTAATTGTTTATTAGTTATTGTTGATTTTAAATGTAGAACTATCAGGAATACTGACCCTCACCTTCTCTGTTGTGCTGGAGGCTTTTCTTCCACAGGGCAAGAACTGTACCATGGGCAAGAGTCCTTTTAACAGCAGAAACCACCTAGCAGCTACATTAACAAAACCGAAAAGTACTCTTATAAACACACCTCAAACACAAAGAATTTGATCAGAATTACTTCCTACTGAATTTAATGCCTCATGTTTTAGCATGCGTAACACCATGAGCCTTGCAGGTCTCCACATGGCTGGAATGCAGGGGGGTGGAGGCAGTACCCAAAGGTATGGGGATGTTGCACAGAATTTTTTCTGGGAGCAACATTCCACATGTGTGGTCCCCAACCAGCCTGAAGGAGGTCCTAGCATGAGAAACCTGGTGCCACTGAAGATCAGTACCACACAGCACAGGGTGAAGCTGCTCAGCAGCTCTCTCGGTGGTTCACATCAATACAAGTGGCCCTTACACCTGCAGGGAAGACAAGGACTCAGCCCCTCAGCTAGCACAATGGGGAAACAAAGCATCTGAAGGACTTGCCAGATTTCATGTTCCCAGAGAAGCAGCACGTTGGCCCAATGGTATTCTGACCCTGCACTGCATCAGTTTGGGGGGCATGTGTGAAATGAGGGTGCTGAGAATTAACAAGGACCAAAACAAATCTTTCTGCTAGCAACGGTACTATGAAACCAGGAAGAGGCATTACTAAAACACAGCAATGTGTCCTTATGTCCCAGGCAATCTCTGATGGAAAACTGAAACTAGAAATCAGGTCATAAAATAAGTTCCGCTGCACTGTTACGCCTCCAGTTCGTTGGAGGATATTGGTGCTAATAATCTGCTATGTTGTTTCCACCCATGTAGTTTTATGGGTCTCTCAAAAACGCAATTGCAGATCAGATCTACTGTTATGCTCAGATACCAAAACAAACCCTTTCTTACCTCCTCGTTTTAAATCCCACAGCAAGGATAAGCCGCTCAACTGCCTCTGACACAAGGAAGTCAACACTTGCAAATGTAGCAGAACACCTCTTCCAGATTAATGACGTTGTTATCAAACACTGTGTGGGCATTTTAATTCCAGAAGAAGAGCCGCTACCCAAAGACTTCTTCCAGAATAACTATTTTGGTAAATTTCCAACTGTAGGCAAGCCCTAAGCTTTTCAGTCACGACTGGAATGAATCATTGCTTTAGGAGAACGCAACAATTCTGCATATAGAGCATCTAAATCTTTTTGGCTCAAAAAGCTACACAGTCCAGAATTGAAATGTGAGCAATTGCTGCAAATTGCAGGTAAACTGTTCTTTACTTGAGTAGTTCTCACTTTTGTAAATGGTTTCGCTGAAGTTAAGGCAACTGCTGAAACGCTGAAGTGCATCTGAAGCCTGTGAAATATAGACCAACAAATTAACGGCATCAGGGAGTGAAATACCTGTGACAGAGGAGGCAGGCAGGGAGGTGGGCTGTCTGCTCCTCAAAAGAGAGGCAGATAGCAGTTAGAAACCTACATGGTGGCAGATCTGCTAAGAAACAGGTGGCAGAGATTTTGCCCTCCCCCTTCCTCCCACAGCATCCCCTTAATCCAGTATGGTGCATGCTCTGGGACATATGTCCAGGGTAACACCTGGCCTCTGCATGTTGCCCATCAGCATGGCCCCTCTCTCTGGCGTTGGTCGTCACACAAGAGCTGCGTTTCAGCATCTGGCATCTCCCGGTAGCTGTGTTTCTCCTCATAGCTCCCTGTGCAGTGGTACACCTCTGTCAGCTCCAGCATCACCCTCATGTTGCAGGTGGGACATCAGAAGCAGCGACGATACGCTCAGTGTCTGTGGCTGCTATGGCAGAGTATGCAATGCATTGCTCAGCCACTGTGGTGCAGTGCATGCTGGTTGGCTCATGCTGTTTGGGTCTTGGGTGCTTTGAGGAAACAGAATGCAACCACAGTGTGCACCACCAGGCATGTACAAGAGCTCTCCCATCATTTCTCAAACTTTAACAGAACAGACCATGCTCCAGGCCTGCTGGGGCATCCTTGAGGGATAAGGGTGGCTCTCATCTCTACTATACTTGCAGAGAGTGTGTGGAAACCAACACAGATTATCCTGTCTTCCTTGCCTGGGTTTTCCTCCCCATGGGCACTAGTTTGTCTGCTCCAGTGAAAAGCTGCTACTGGCTATGTGGTAACTGGGAGACTAGGGGTCCAGTGCAAAGAGGAGACCTAGCTTGGTGGCCCAGGCATACCCAAAGAGACTCAAGATCACACCTTAAAATGCAGTTTATGGTCTACAAGCACATACCAGTAGGAACTGGTGTATGTCTTAGAGATTGCTGGAAGTTTATGGAAGAGCAGAGAGCACAATGTCCTTCTAAGGCCTGTGCTGACACTGGAGCATCCCCTTGCTCCATTGCTTTTTATACAGTGAGGTCCAGGACATAGACTTTTGTTGGTTTCTTTTTCTTTTTTTTTTTTACTTTTAAAGAAGTAAAAATCCCCTTGCTAATGTGGGTGCACAAGCTGAAATGTAGGCAGAGGAAAAGAGGTGCCAAAATCATTTGGGTGCTAGGAACAAGTACCCAGTGCTGGCAGTTCACTGAACAGCAGAGGATTGGGTGTCTCCACCTTATCACTCTCCTGCAACCACACTGATCCCAGGAGGTCACAGCCTGGCATGTCCCTGCTGGCAGATCGTGCCCTGGGCTTCTGTAGCTCATAAAAGAGGAGCTACAAAAACGTATTACCCCTGTGATAATGCTGGCTGTTGCTGGCAGTTGCTGGAGAGGTAATCAGCTTGCAGCATTCATTCAGCAAGACTTGCAGGCTGCCATGCAGTGCAACATCAGCAGTGTCACATCAGCAGTGTCACCTGCTCCCAAGCCACCTCAGAGGGGATGGGAGAGACAGGGCCCAGATCGGGGGCAGTGCCCTGAAACACCCACATTGAAAGAGGACTCAGGATGCTCATAGCCTGACTTTCCTTCAGGCTCTAAAAGCTTTCCAGCACCTCACACAAAGGGTTTGTGCCATGGTGTGCTTGCCCATCCAGGTTCAAACGTGCAGTGGAGCTAACCTCTTGCAGGCAAAGGCTGCCCAAATACAACTCCTTCAGGTCCAGTGCTGCACCCCAGGCTGCAAAGGGACAAATGCTGCACCCTGGACTGCAGTGATGCAGGGCTGGGATGGATTTTGTCAGGTAGTTGAGATGGCAACTGGAAACCCTTGCACAAGTGGCTTCCTTACTGAGCTTCCTTAATGAGTGGACCACATCCATTCCCCCCCCCCCCCCGAAAAAAACTCTGGGATATCTACAAGGCAAATGAATTCCCCAGGTGAGCTGTGTGATGGGTTACAGGTGTTTTTCAGCTTGGTTTTAACTTCGAGTGCTTCCCCTCCCTTTAGCTTGAGGACAGCTGAATAAGAGCTCTAATGTTTCTCTCCTCCTTTTTTTCTTTACTCTCGTTGTTATCACCGCTCTGTGCCAGGTGATTTTAAGTTGTCAGTCTCTTTGGAAATCCGTCCATGCCCTTTCTTTTCTATCAGCTTCTTGAAGTCTCTTCTGTTTGCTGCTACATTATTTCCAAAATATGATGACCACATACGTATGCAGCATCTAAAAGCATTTATTTACGTCATTGTACCAGCATCACCCAATAACACCATCTACAGTTTAGCATCTCTCCAACTACGTTCTGGACCACCACTGACCAGCCTCTTTCACTTCACTTCTCTTGATGATACAAATGATTGTTTCCTCAGAGTGACTACGGACAATTATTTCTTCTATTCTGCATTGCCTCCTGGAGTCTTTACACTCCATTTCATCTGCCATTATGTTGTCCAGTTATCTTGCTGTGTCAAGACTCTTCTGATGTTCCTTGCAATTCTCTTAATTTTGACATGCTGCGGCAGTTGTGTTCTAAAATATCACATCTTCCACTATATTCTTACACTTCATCTACACTATATCAGAGCGTAATCAGGCCTGGATGCAAGGAGGACCTAAAAAAGGGTCAAAAAAAACCTGCTACACAGAGCGTGAGCCCCTTTAATACAAGCTCACAGGGTTTTTGTTTTTGAAAAGAACTAGGAAATAATACTCCAAGTCTGTGTGGTAGTGCCTCATATTGTCAGTGCTGAGTTCCTTTTTCCTCGGTTGGGTGTCCTGTCTCATCACTTCTGATCTAATCATCAGAGGTTTCGTCTGAGAACCATTTCTGCTTTTATCTTGCTGTAATTAAATTGCTTATCTTTTACAGGGGCTGCTGGTTTACAGCATCCTGTTGTAGGAAAAAATCATATACCAAACTAAAAGGTCCTAAACAGGAGCTTACTTAGTGTAGCTTGTGGGTATCTTTTCATCTGTACAGCTTTGGTCTGTCCCACTATGCAGGGCGAACACGGAAGAAACAGCGAGTGAGACTTGTGCAATTCATTTTCACACTTCTCTCAGTCATCCTCTAGAAAGAAGCAGCCTGGTCTTAGAGGATTTAAAAACAAAAAGTAAAAGGATGAAAGAAACTTGGAGGAGAGACTCCGTAAATCATAGGCAAAACAGCAGAGAGGGTGGGAAAATGGTGTTCTGCAATAATTGCTGAAAACATGACAATCCCAACTTACCGTTGTTAGGATGTGGGGTATCTTTTGATGCACTTTTCACTGAAAACAGCTAAAACATGTTTAGATGGACACTGAAATAATAAATAAAATCTTCCCATTCTTCCTTAATCTCAGGTTGTCTTATTAAGAGCTCAGATTCACGAAGAAGAAAATCCTATTAAGCTACATGTACACCCTAGCACTAATGTTTGCTTTTAAAGCTCTCTCTCTCTCCTACGCACTCCCAAATCACTTAAGAGGCTTTTATTAAATTTCAGAGTTAGATAGCTTTCCTTTGCAGACAGCCCAAGAGTAGGAAATGCTGGCTAGTTAAGAGCAAGGGAAGGCAGTCGGTGTTGAACCAGGAAATAAAATGAAAAGGAAAAAAAAAGGAAAAAAGAAACATAAGAAAACATGGTAGAGTTCTCCCTCCTGAACCAGCTGACAATATACTTCATAATGATACAAGGTCCCTGTTCCATACAACACTGTCACAAGATGTCAGTGCGTGAAAGAGCAGGAGACAACACCACAAAACCAAACAGCACTGTAGGAAATTAGCTGGCTTTAATCACCCAGTGATTTACAGTGACAGCCAAGAGGACTGAGCTGTGAGAATGCCCATGCTGCTCCAATGATATGTGTTTACTGAGTGGAGATGGACAGGGTTTGCTGCTTTTATACTGAGGATATAGGGACTAATACATTATCATCAGATTTATCTTTTTTTTCTTTTGCTGGGGAACAGGTAGATAAAGATTCTGCCGTCTTACATTAGAGTAAATCCCCACTAACTCCCTCGACCTTTTGAATTCATGAGCGGGCTCAATTAATTTGTTACATTATTTTCCTCATTAATGGCTTATTAAGGCAGGTTACAAGAGGAAATGGCAGCATATGGATTTCTTGAGGGCAGGCATCACCTCCCAGACAGCGAAGTTGAAGCAGCGGCCACTGTGCTGCCCAGGCTGTAGCTCCAGCCTCACCTAGGGGCTTTGCATAGCATCCTTGTTTCCTTACTGATTCAGATGGAGCAGAGCTGGAAAACAAGTCCCAGAGGAACCTGCTCTGATGTATCTTGTGGCGTATGAGGCATTGCAGTGAGGCAGATGATGTAATATCGATTGTTTCTTAGTGAAAGAGGAGGGGAATGTCAACCAAAGAAATTACGCCTGTGAATAGCAGATGAAGGGGAAATAATGAGAGAATCGGTGGAGTAAATGAAGACATAAAAGCATGTAATACAAAGAAAGAAGCATTTGCTCTGACCCCTGTGACCTGCTGTGGTATTAGTGTACAGTTTTAGCAGTGTAATGATCATTAAAGCTCTGATACCCATTATGAAGAGCATGGAGATTTCTCTCCCTCGTACAAGACTGCATTTCAGTCTGGCATTAATAAAAATTGGTTTCGCATATCATTACACTTCCCTGGCTTAATCATCTTTGAGCGCATTGTGCGTTCAAATGTTGCCATTTTGGGCAGAGCAGAAAGCCAGTCGTCTTAACAGGTTGTTTTTTCCAGCATCTCAGTACAATCCCTTTCAGCATCCGTGAGTGCCGTCACCGTTGCCTGTTTCAGCAGACGAGGAGTGAGACACAGGGCTTCGACACAACCATATGACAGTTTGCGTTGATGGCTTTTTTCCCCCTCCCTTCAGATAAATAATACAGCTTTTTAAAACTTGCAGTCTTGGGAGTGACTGTGTGATATGCAAAGCTATCAAGACAGGCCAGTGAAGAATTTTCCAGCAAAGCAAACTTTTGCCCCAATACAGATATGGAAATAAAACCAAAACGGGACTGCAGAAGCAGATCAGTTGCAGCACGGTTGGTTTTCCACTGGCTTGAGATGATGCTGCTGTAAGGACAGTCTCTCCTGGCCCCAGCTGAGCTCAGCTCTGCTGTGGGAAGCTCAAAGCCATTGGAGCTCCGTCGTTCGCAGCAGCTTACTGGGATTTGAGGCTGCTGAGCTCGTGGCTGGCGGGATCCTCTGGAGACAGAGGCAGCTGTTCCTCTGTTCTGCACTGGGGGGGGGGGGGGGGGGGGAAGAAAAAATAGGAATGGCTTGATTTTTCCAACCAATTCTTCTTCCCTTTTTCCTCTCCCCATAGATTTTCTTTTTCATGGGAATAAATGACTCATCTTTCTGTCAAACCAAACTTTTGCAAATGTCAGGACTTCTCATGGAATAGATGTCCTGCATTTCAACCAGTTCTAGAGAGAGACATTTCAAACCAAGACATCTGCAGCATGTTTAGTTTCCTTAGTTACATGCCATAAGCATCCAGGTAGAAAGGGCAAGGGTCTGACACAGCTTTTTAAAGTATCTGAGTCCTTCCTTGGCTTTTAGAGAAACAAGGAGTGTACACCTACAGCCAGGAACACAAGGGTACGTCTGACCTTGCCTCTCCTCCACACGCACACACACACCCTGTTCCCTTATCATACCAGCACATTTCCAGTTTCTGCTTTCCATTGTTTGGAGAAAAACAGTGCTGCAAGGAAGGGCATAATTTACAGCGTACTTACTTCACTAATTCAGGCTGTAACACGTGAGGCTAAGAGCATATATCCTTTTTCCCAGATATTAATAGGGGCTGCCTAACTTCGATTTCCTCACTCTGAACAGTTAGTCTGACCTGCTTAAGCTAGAAAGTTTCCCCTGCCCCCTCTTCCCCTTCCAGGTCAGCAAAGCCCTGGACAGTAGTCTAAATGCAATGAGGAGTCCCCTTCCTGGGACATCACCTTTTCTTGAAGTAGTTCTTCTCTGCCTTGCAACATTTAGGGACTCAGTCACTGAAGACTGAGTTGACTCCTCTAGAGAGCTGGTTGCATATTCCCCTCAAAACTAGTGGTAGCAATAACTTATAAACCCATGGGACAAAACCATATCAGTTCTATCAAGGCTTGGAATAAACCAGTGATCCTGATCATCTCTGAAGATGCTACCTTGCTCCTAGAGGCTAATTTTTCTAGATGCCTCCCATCTATATGAGAACACATAAAACCATGAAGCGTGGACCTAATGATACAAGGACGTTTGCCTGGATCTGCAAAGTGTGAAGCTTTACAGCAACCTCCTCCTTCTCTGCGGCAAAAGGACAAAGTTTCATTTTGGCGCTGTAAGCAGATACACTATCGACAGCAGCTGATAGAGCTTTTGCAATACATCTGCCTGCATTTGACAGTGCATGTAACACTCTGTGCTGGAAGGGGTGGCTGCGTGGCAGAGCAGAATGATGATTGTTTTGTTCTTCTGGTGGTTGTAGTTGGGGCCAGTAGGGGAAAAATGGGCTTTTCTGAGAGCAGCTGAGATGGGGAAGTGCCTGTAGTGAAAGGTGAGGCAAGGCATATGGCAGTAAGGGCTGGCACTAACACTAGTGACCAAGTCTGGTGGAGAGTGGAGAGCATGGGTGGGCTCCAGAGGATATGGAGGTATGTAGAAACTTCACCTATAGATTAGAGACACAGGAGGCTCCTGAAAGTAGCTGGCATATCAGCAGGCCTGCAGAGAAGGACCAGTTGGCTGGGAAGGATGGGATTGATTTCCACTGCTTTTCTTTTTATCCAGCCTTCTCCAGGGCTCTGAGCTTCCCTAGTTTGGGAGTTGCCATATTCTTGATTGGATTCCCACAAAAGCCCTCAACAGATATCCAGCTCCTGCTGCTGGGGTGCTCAGTGATGACTTCAGGGGAAGGGGAAGGAGGTGACTCCAAAGTTCACATGCCTGTCACCCCAGTGAGATATCTCTCCCTGGTGCCAGGAGGGATGCCAGGTATCAGCAGCATGTCCCAGAGCTCAGCCCTCTGAGCCACCCTTTTCCTGAATCCTGGGAAAAAGATAACCTCTCTCTGAGCAGAAAGGAGATCCTCTCCCTGGATAGGGAATTCCTGCACAAATCCCTGTTTGCAAAGGCATACCAGTCCTTCCTTGTCCCCGTAGGGTGCAGCCCCCTGCCCACCTCTTGCTTTCAGCACAGGGAAGGAAGGGGGGTCACAGATCCCCCCTCCCTTCTTCTGCATGCACAGCCTTGTACCCCAAACCTTCAGAAGCCATACACCAAAATGTCTCTAAGAAGGAGAAACAGCAACAGGAGTGCTGAAGCTGGCATGCTGGAGGGTGTCCTGAAAGAACTAATAGGCTTTATTTATGTCTGCAGGTACAGATAATCCGTCACTGGAAAGAGGGAGACACTGGATGAAAGAGTGGAGAAAAACAAAGAGAAATAATTAGGTACACAGTATGCCTGTGGAGTGCATCTTTAAAAGAGTTATTTGGGACAGGCTGTACTGATGCTGGATTATATAAAGGACTGGATAATTTTATAAGCAATATAATACTTCTGTAGTGTGTGAATGTATCTCAGGCTTCAGAAAATAAGGTATTCTGCTTACAGAAATAAAATCTCCCACTTGTATCATATGATTATACAACTTGCTGGATCGGCTGCAGTCCCTATTTTTTTATCTTGTATTTCTGCAGGCCTCGGGTACCACCCAGCACGGGTGGCTGAACGCGAGCTGTTCACAGAGCAGTGGTGAGCATTCTAATGGAAAAGATCACATTACCAAAACAAAAAAAGCCCCAACAGCATTGATTTGTTGTGTGTTCATCGATTTAGCCCCTTCCCTGACAGCAGTGAGGCATGCTGTGATACCACGGCTTGTCCTTCGCCCGTTCATCAGTCCTTTCCCCTTCCTCCCTGCTGCTGCATGCACCTCAGACCACAACAGCCACAAGAGCTGCAAAGGGGAAACCTCCTCCATGAAGGCTGAGGGGAAAGGCCATTAGCTGGGCACACTGGTCACTGCTTTTCTCTCTTGCTAGCAACCAAGGACCTCAGGGTCACCAGTGGCATTTGGGGGGCTGCAAAGGAGTGAGGGGTCCTGTGGCAGAGGCAAAGAAAAGATGGGGAAAGGCTGTGTGTACTGTGGCATGTTTAGGAGACATGAGCAGAAAGGGAAATTTGGTTGGGGAGCTTGAAGGAAACTAAAATTGGGGTATAGAAGCACATGGGATACATTGCAGGAAAAAAAAAAAAAAAAACAAAACACGGTTAAATCCCTCAGGTATTCTACCAAAAACCAGATATATTCTTTCAGTGAATTTGCCTCTTTTTCCTTGGCTGCAATGAGTTCTGAGGTGTTAAGACAACCATATCCCGTTTCTTCCCATAACCCTGTGGAGGAAGCACATTGCTGCTGCTCTGCTGAAGCTGTCACCCCCTCTTTTGGGGGCAGAACTGGAATCACTTTCACTTCAGACCCTACGAAAGGGGAAGATGAGGAACGGAAACCTGGGAAGGACATGACAAACAGCACAGAGCCAGCATGATAACTTCTTCAAGCCCCTGCAAATGGGACTGTGCTGGGGGCATGGCCAAGGAGAAGCAACTGGGCCAAAAGCATCGCTGCCCCTGGGCACCGCTGCCCTCCCTCCTCTCTCTCCAGATCCCTGGATCGCAATGAGGAGCTGCAAAGTCATTCAAAGTCTTCTTCCTCTACTGAGCCAAAGCCACCGCAGACTGCCAGGAGCACTCCTGAAAGCTGTCTCCTGAGTCTTCAGAACTGATTTCATATGGGTTTGGAGTTTGCTATTGACTGAAGCTGGCAGTGCTGCTAGAGCACGTTCGTTAGCGGCCACAATCACTGCACCAGTGTTGTCATTTGGGTGACTGCAAAGGGCTTTGGTGTGAGTGACACCATCTGAGTACTTCTACAAATAAATAGGCAGAATGCTTGCAAAGCTGCTGGAGAGGGATGGGAGGGCAATGGGGGCTGAGAGAAATGCAGGGGGGTTCATCTGTGAAGGGTGACTTGTCTAGCCTGTCTCCCTCACACACTTAAACCCACTTTTTTACTAGTTCTGATTGAATTGCAAATGCAGTTTTCCTCAGTTTTATGAAATTTGGAGATATCTTACTGCAACATCAAAGCAGGACCCAGCCCTCCCAGCTTCTTATTTCCCAAGGTAGGTGATATTGAGAGCTCCCCATGATTAGTGGGGCTGGGTAGCACAAACAGAAAAAGGAACACTGCTTGCGCAGAAGGTTTTTAATCAAGGAAAGCAAAGACCATAGCAGAGAAATGTGTTCAGATTACAGTCACTCCTAAATATGTATCAGGAGTCTGGTCTGAAGCCCTGTGATGTCAGAGTTTTTCTGTCAGGTACAGTGAGATTTTTGGATCAGGTTGCAAGTGTTAATTTGTCTCCTTTTTTAACTTGGTTGCTGTTAGGGTTTTTCTTCTCTTTTTAAAATAATGCATAAAGCCACATCAGCTGTAATGGATTGCTTCTCCTCAACTGTTTGCAGGAGCCAGGAAGAGAATCATTGAGCCATATTCTCCTGCTTCTCTGCAGAAAGCAAATGGCTATCCTTGGATATCAATCACTGGGGTAAAAGCTAAGAAATGTTACCAAGGAAACGTTGTCAGGCCCATTGGCAGTCTCCTTTGTTTAGTAAGTTTATCCATGAGCAGCATTTTATTGTCTTGAAATCCAGAAATGATAAAATGAAATAAATACACCTATCTTTGGTGGACTGACCTGCTAGGCACCCTCCCTGGTGTAACCAGCAACCAAAGTATATTGCTCTACTTTAGTTGATCAAGTAGTTAATTGGTTCATCAGCTTTGGATTCATAATCTAAGAAGGCCTTCTAATAAATATAAAGTACATTTATCAGTAGGTGAAATATGCTATTTCTCCAAGCAGGTAAACATTAAAAATACTTGTAATCCAGAGCAAGAAAAATGAAGGACTGCAATGTGTCACACATTGATCCAGCTGTGAAGCATGAATAATAGCAAAGTGAATGCAAAAGAGATGGAGCTGACTTTGATTGTCTAGATGCTGCTTTTACATTGTGTGGGTGCCTTTAGTACTCAAGAAAGCAGGCGACTAATAGCATCAATTTCAGCCAGACCTCGCAAAACAGGTGTTATTCCACACTTCCATCATCCAGCACTTACAACACCCTCCAGCATGAACCAGCTCCGCCTCTGCTGCCCCAGCCTGGTTTTCCTGATGCCGTGCTACCCGCCACTCAGCACCTCCCAGGAGGTGACAAGTGCCCTCGGCTGCAAGTCACTTCAGTGCAAGCTGAGGGCACCCCGAGAGCCTCGTAGGAGGCATTCGTGCTTTGGCAAAAATTTGCTATTTAAATAGGAGGCTGTGCTGCGTTTTCGTGATACACGCAAATAGAAACTCTGGTGGCACTGCCATCTCCTTCTACAGACCTGGAGATGTAGATCGATCTTCAAAGGTGGAGGGCTAGTGCTATGTGGCAGTGTAGAAATATAGGTAAATGGGGAAACTGCCCAGTTCATATGAGCCGTTAAGGGTGCATGCAAAGCCGCTCAGATTTCCCGCCAGTGCACCTAAAATGATGCCCATTCCTGGTCCACAGGACCTTCTCAGAGCATCTTTTCAGGAAGCCACATTGAGCATCCCTGTGTTCCCCCCAGGACAGGAGTGGGGAGACATTCAAACTCATGGGAAAAGCAAGGCCATGGTGCAAGTGGAGAGAGGAGCCTGTTCTACTGTAAGGACCACATCCAGTCCAGTCCTGCTGTCCCACATACCCAGCCATGAGGTGCCAGGAGCCCGGGGCTGGCGCTAGGTAGGAGCACCTACCATCCTCTGGGAGCACTGGGGCCCTAAAAAACATTGTGCCAAAGCATCATCTCAAAAGGCATCAATAAAACCCATTTTTCTTACATAGGTGCTTCAAAGCATTATAAACTTCCCTTCAGACAGAAAGGGCACAGTCGATGCCATAATTATTGCAAAATAAAGAGATTAAAATTGACTAATGTATTCAGGCACCAGCATCAAGTCACATATCTATCTAGTTTTATCGGCACTTTCTTGGGCAGTACAGAGGGAGGCGAAGCAGGCAGTCCTGCTCATTAACTGTAATATTCCATGACTTATACCATTATTTCTGCCTATTTTTTTTTCATTTTGTCGTTAAGGACAGAGTGTGCTGGACTGGATGGTCTTGTGTGAATAACAAAATTGGGGAGGGAGGACTCTATCATCCTGGAAGGAAAAACGAATAAAGAAAAAGCAAGAAGTAATGATGTTTTCTTCTCTTGCTGACTCAAGATCACACAGTGTGATCAGCCCTGCAACCACAGGCAGACTGCAGAGAAGGAGTCAATCAGAGGGGATGCTCAGCTAAACAGTGACACCCCAATGCTGAAGAAATACTCTGAAATCACGCTGCCCTCTGCTAACCCGGGATGAATTAGCATCTCATGATCCTCCTTGGAGCGACTGTCACTTTTGGGATGCTGTGCCTGGGCTTTCATTAGACTTCACTCGTGTGCCTCCTGCAGTCTGCTGGAGCCAGCTGGTGTTTTGGGTGCCATTCAGAGGAGATAGTTTACATCCATGCTAAATGCTGAGGAAACCTTTACAGATAAGGACATGTGTAAATGTCTGTCTGCTCAGGGGCCAGGTTTGGCTTTCTCCTTTCTTATTTTACTGCCATTTGTTAGTTGAAATCCATCATGATGCTTCCTGATCTCAATCCATACAAAGTGAAATTCTCAAAACCACAGGGGTCTTCATAAAAGTCTGTAGTGAAGAGGAGATACTGAGGGCATTACCTTGAGACTCAGGCCCTAGTCTCTCTTCCACCAAGGACTTCCTCTGCAATGGATGAAAATCAATTCAGTTTTGTTCTTTGTTCTTTGCCTCATCTTCCCACCTGGAGGATCTGGAGGATGGGAAGATGACACCTTTTCCCAGAGACAAGAGATCTTCCCAGGGATGAGAGATCTTCCCCTCACCACAGGAGCCTTGTTTTTCTACCAGGGCTCTCATCTTAAGCCATTGTTGAAGAGCCATCTGCCAGTAACCTGGCCCCTTCCAGGCATCCCTTTGAAAAGCAGCCACAGCATCAACCTATTGCTCCATCGAGACTCCCAAAAGTCACAGAGCAACGTTCCTTCACAGAGCTTAAACTGGTCATAGATAGTGAGGACTTCAGCTCCTTGGGGAATGACTTCCTTGTCACAGAGGGATGCTGAGTTATGGAGGCAGAAAGGGAACCTCAAAAGGCTGGGCAGAACTCCTTAGCCAGGTTTGCTGTGGGATGGACAAGCTGAAGAGCACTGTTCACCTCCACCTTCCTTCTTTCCTCCAGGCTGGATGAAAAACTATTCCTTTAGCTGGCAGAGGAGAGCCGGTATGTTTCCAGGCTACCATTGCTCTGCTCTGCTTGACCGCTTCTCTTTTCCTCTGCACACTCAAGTCCCCTTCTTGCCCCTGCGACAACTGTGGGCAGGGGACAGCAGGACAGCCACGGCCTGACAATGACTTGGTGGTAAGTGGTGAGTGATGAACAGCCAGTAGCTGAGAGCAGAAATACCTAATGATTCCCCTCATGCAAAGGAGGGAAGGTGGGTGACTGAGCATGGCTGATACACAAGCAAACGCAGCCCCAGCCTGGCTGACAGCTCCACTTTCCTGTCTTCTGCCACTTATGAGGTGCTTGTGCTGTTACCTGAGCACCATGAAAGCATTTATAATACAGGAGCTGGTGGCTCTGCATTATAAATATGGGGGCTCTCAGAGGTGTTTATGAGCATTCATAGCTATGCTGCTGCATTCAGAACTGGCTATTCTGAATCAGTCAAAAATAGTATCATTTATCTTAACTCTGCTCCCCCTTTTCCTGTCCCAACCCCAGCATCATATAAATGCAACATCCTGAGAGCAAGCTTCTGGTTAATTTTTACTGGCAGCTGGTAAGAACAGCTAAAACATGTTTCAAGATGCTCCTCACAGGTAGGGAGTCTCTCCTATTCTCTGTTGCTCTGGGGCCTTACCCTGCCGGGAATGAGTAACTCCTCAGAGCGGCTCTCTGTTGCAATATCCACAGGCCCAGCTGCACAAGGCTGTGAGAGCTTGCTTTCCTGCAGGGGGAATTGCGGGCAATGAGCAAAACTGAGATGGAAACATTACAAATATTTTCTTAATCACATTAAACAATCCGAGCGAAAGGAGCCCATGAAGTGCAGGAAGAGTTATAGATCAGGCAGGGATGAGCCAGATGGGGAAGGAAAATGTGAGGAGTCTGGAGGGTGCTGAGATAAAATACCCCTGGCTCCTGACTCCTGCTGAAATCCCCCTCCTAGCTTTCGCTGGCTTGCAGGGCCAACTGCTGGCAAGCCAGCTGTCCTCAGCTCCCTTGGGTAAAGGCAACAGTCCGAGAGAAGCTGCTCCTGTAGAAAAGGAAAGCATTGAGCAGCAGAGCTGAGCAGAACTGTGCTCAGGGACCTGCAGCCCTCCTGCCACATCAGCACCTGGGGGGACTGTACATCAGAAATAACTGTGGCCACGGCACAGCTAATGCCCATCAGGGTAAGGCACAAATAAGACCTCCTGACTGTTGCCAACACGGTATTTAAGCACCAGGAATGATTTTGGGCAGCTGTCTGCTTGAGGGGCTTTGCAGCCACTGTCGCCCCTGAGGTCCTCTGTTCGTGCTCTGCGTGGCGTAGGCGAGATTGTGCTGTGATTTTTCATCAGCTGATTGCTTTTACAGCCCCTGAACTTTACTCCTGGATGCTTGATCATCTGGACTTTTATTTGTTAAAGGAGGCATGACATATAACCACTTTTCTAATGTGCACTGGGTTGGTTTCACCTGTTCTAGCCCCAGTCCAAAGAGAGCCCACGTAATTACCTACGTGTATTTCTGCCTTGTTTTTTTCCACGGATCCAATTCTTTTATGTACGTAAGTGTTCATACGCCACCCAGTGGCTCCCGAGGCGCTGGGTTCTGGTCTCACCAGCGACAGTCCCTCCAAACCCTCTTTCCCACGGAGCATCTCCCCAGCAGCAAGGACCAAAGCCATGCTCCTGGGGGTCACAGGAAGCAACATCCTTTGAAGCTCTTTCCAGACCTTGATGCACATAACCACGTTGCTTATTTGCTCACATAACCACGTCTCTCACTCAGCATGCTCTGCACTCTCAGGGTGCAGTGCTGCACAGTCAAGTTAGCACAAGGTGATGGCAGCTACCTGTACACCTTTTCCAGTTGCTCCCATCCAGCATGCACATGTGAATGCTTTCTGCCTGCTCACCTGGGCATGTGGTCGCATTCCAAGATTTCAGACAATCTTTAATCAAACTAAAGCAAAGAAAGAAAACCCCTCGGGCCGAATTTTGGAGCATTCTTTCCCATTCACATCCAGCTGAGTCCTTTGATCAAGCATAAATATTCTCTGTGCTGTGGCCCCCAGCCCCTTACCGGTCCCCTTGTCCACACTGCCTTGCTCCTGGGCCGAGCAGGCAGCTACAGGGCAGCTAAAGGGAGAAAAAGAAATGCCAGTGTGCACCTGTAGCCAGCTCCATCCATCTCCCAGGCTCAGCCCCCAGGACTCCTTACACTCCTCTTTTTTAGCTCAGTCTACCTTGCCCTCTTTCTCCATCAGAAACTCATCCTTTTCCTGAGGCCTAAACCACAAAAAGACTTGGGTGGGACCTCAGTTTCACCTGAGCTGCCATTCCTGCCTTTCTGTTGGTTTTCCTCCTTCATTATTCTCCTATAAAACAAAGTCTTATGCTTCAAAGTCATTACCTACCCCATCAAAACCCAAAAGCAGCCACAAAGGGCTCTCCAGCAAGATTTACATACTGTGTCATCCCATGCAACAATAAATTTCCCAGCTGACTCTCTACCTCTTGTATTTGGCCAACCCCTGCTAACTTCATGCTTTAAGTGTATGCTTTTTGATTCGATATGTAGCTATTGGGCATTACCCATTCATCTCACTCATTTCGCTTCTCCCCAAGGGCGTGTTCTTCACCATTTGTTGCCATAATGCTCGAGGGCAAAAAGTCATTTTTCTTATTTAGCCTCTGCTTTATTATTGTGCCCTGCTGTTTGCTGTCAGATGCCAGAGATGAGATGCCCCTTTGGGCAAAGCAGGCACACCCAATCATATTTGCAAAGCAAATCACCTTGAGTGAGGCAGCAACAATGGCTGAACTGGGAAGGAAAATCTGATCCTTGTAAAGAGAGGCCCTAATGATAGGCCGCGGACTGATCCTTACATGCACCAACCCTTTCCTCTGGAGGGAAGGATCCTGGGGGTTTCAAAAAGCCCAAGACATGGAGTTTCAACAGAGCTGGTTGCTTAAACAGTGCCCCAGCTGTATCACAGCCTATAAGCAAGGCCAGGCAAGAGAGACCCTTATCCTTACAAGCACAGCAGGATCTGGGTTTCATCACAGGACAGCTCTTTGCTGGTTAGCACAGCCAAGCTGGGGCTCAAACAAGTGCAGAGAACCAGGCAGCAGCTCCTCCATCCAGCAGCCATCGGGGTCCTTCAGCTGAGAGAAAGAGATAGCGAGATAAAACATAGCTTTCTGGCTGTTGGAAGAAAGTACATGAGGGCAGGCAGCTCTCTTCCAGAATGCCCTTTGTCAGAGACCAGATTAGCCACTTTTATTACCCAAATCCAGACAACACTGCTGCTCCATAAGACTTGACCAACGTTGACCTCAAGCAGATTAGACACACGAGTGTCCCATTCTCCCGTGGGGCTTGTGCTGGCTGTGACTGCTTGCATACTTCCTGGGCCCAGCCTTGTTACGGGACCGAAACACGGATTCATCATCTTAGCCTTGCAGCGCCAGTTTCTGTAGCCCTTTGTGCCACATCTGAAGAGCAAGGTGGGTAAAGGATGGCTGCCATCTAGAGAGGAGCATGTGGAAGGCCTTCATGCGAAACCAAGACCAGTTTCAGCCACAGTCCTCCCTTTTGCATAGGTACTGCATTCCCTTCCCAAGGATTTCTGAATCACCACCTCCGTCTGCAAACACTAAACATAATAAAGAGCCATTGCAGGCTTCATCCAAGCCTGGCTATAATTAAATATATTGACTGATAAATTGAGTATAGTTATACCTCTCCATCTGGTCTCAGCACAGGACCACTGACATTCTGTTCATATACCCTCATTTTTTCGTCTCTTTCAGAATAAGATTTGCATCATAGCTTTTTAATGAGCTAATAGTTAAAATAGACCCCTATAATTACACTAGAATAATGCTGCATTATTTCAGCTTAATTATAGGGGGATATCTTAACTATACATCATTTGCAGTTCTCAGTCACTCTAATGCACAGATGTCTGAAGAAATGACATAAAATACTAGCAAGTTATAAAATATCTAGAGTGGTGCTCATTGCATCTGTGGAAAATGATCACTTTTATTTTCCGTACCTCTGCTATGCAGTCCCTCTACTCAGATTATTTCCTGCCAACCAAGAGATAATATTGAAAGCAATGGAAATAAAATACTTCACTATCTCACGTCATGCTCTTATATAGTTGATTCTCTCATTTTCATATCTCCTTGATCCTTTCATAAATCTTCTCATCTACATACTACAGTTAATTTCTCCATATCTTTAGCAGTTCTGGAAGCAAACCAATACCTAAACCTGCTGCCTTCATAGCTGTGGCCAGGCTACAGGGCTGCCTTTAACTTTGCTGTGGGCTTTGGTTTTTGCCCTAAACTACCTGGAAGAATTGCCTGGGAGCACACAGCTTTGCTATTCACGGTTCATTGTCTCTCCCCGCCCTTGGAGAGCACCACATCCCAACGAGGCAGCATCCCTGGGAACATCCGCTCTCTGCTCTGGGTAGACAAGTCTCTGTTGCACCACGTGTCTTTTCCCTCTGGGGTACCTCCTGCTGTGGGATGCAGGATGCCCTTGAGAAGGCAGGAGATGACTTACTGAGAAGCGGCTGTTGTTTGGGGAAGGTGTAGCTGTCACCTCTGTCCTTCCACACTCAGCACCCCACGGTGTATTGCAGCCCTTGGACTCACCTAATGCTGTTACCAGCATCTTGGCTGCATTTCTTCTACCCAATTCTGCATGCAGGGATCTCGGCCCCCAGGACTCCTTACCTTCCTCTTGCTTAGCTCAGTCATCCTTTCTCATCTTACAAGTCAATTCAATAGGCAAAAAACTCTTACTTGGGGCACAAGGAAAATGGTCTCCACGGTCAGCATTACCTATAGGCACCTTAATATTTCCATTTGCAGCTTGAGAGGGTGGTTGGGGATGATAAATATGGCAGAGGGGTCTGAAAGCAGGCAGCAATGGGGGCAGGAGCTTGCCCTGCAGTCCTTTTGCTGTCCCTGTAGTGCTTGGCCAGACAGCACTGATGATGTGGTAAGGAAAACACAGCAGCTCCTGGGTGCCCAGCAGAGGAGAAGGGCAACTGCCTGAGAGGGCTGTGCAACAGAGGTCTGTCTGGGTGTGGAGGTACCTCCCTGTTGCCACCAGCAGCTCTCTGCAGGCTGCCGGCCCTGCTAGGCAAGCTCATGTGGAGATGAGCATGCTGCCCTGGGTTGGAAAGCAGGAGGACGATGATGCGAATACTTAAGGAGCCTGCACAGTTGGGTGGCAACCCTAGATATTGGTCCAAAAAGATCAATGAGGAAAAATCCTTCTGGACCCTGGAAGGTCAGGCTGGCTTTCTGCAAGGAGAAGGGAAACTTTTAGTGCAAGATCACTATGGACTGCTGTTACCTCCACTTTTGAGCAACCAGGTTACCCTCTGCTTCTCTCACTCCCATGGTCTTGGAGCAGATACTTACACAGAAGACGCCACCTTTTCCACCTGAGTAGGCATAGAATAAAGACACGGTGTTGAAATGCAGATAGGGATTTTATGTGCTGCACAAACATCTTCAGACGTTTCCAAACAGCATAGTATAACAGCATAGCATATTAGATGCAATTTCAATTAAAAAATATAATGGAATAAGTTACAATTTTTGAATAATAAATAATTTCTAGGAGAAAATGTAGCACATAGTTGGCACCCTATGCAAGGAATGCAGGGGGGAACAATGTGTGTCACCAAGTATATACTTCGATATTCACAGGTTTGCATACCCCAGAGAAGGAAAGATTCACAGGAATATCCCTTCTAACCCAGACCATTCTATAATTCTATGACATGAAACCTCCAAAACCCCAAAGCCCACAGGCAGCAACTTGGCCTACCTGGAGTTGAGGACTGACAGGAAGAAGGCAGAAGCAGGGAACAAACACAGCTCTGCAGTATTATTGAGAAGCATGAGGCGGCCTATAAGGGGGCCTATAAGGATGCTGGGGACATACTCTTCATTAGGGACTGTGGTGATAGGACAAGGGGTAACGGTTTCAAACTTAAACAGGGGAAGTTTAGATTGGATATGAGGAAGAAATTCTTTACTACGAAGGTGGTGAGGCAGTGGAATGGGTTGCCCAGAGAAGCTGTGAGTGCTCCATCACTGGCGGTGTTCAAGGCCAGGTGGGACAGAGCCTTGGGTGTCATGGTTTAGTGGGAGGTGCCCCTGCCCATGGCAGGGGGTTGCAACTAGATGATCTTAAGGTCCTTTCCAACCCTAAGTATTCTATGATTTTATAATATTCCCCTATATCTATGGCCTTCCACAAAAGGAAAAGGTTAAGACTTGCTCTGTCAACACCATTCCTCAGGTTGTCTCGCAAAGCACAATTAGAAGGAAAAGCCTTGTTCTTTGGAATAAGAAAAGTAAAAAGGATGGTGGGAAAGCTGGTGGTGGTAGGCCATGAGGACAGTAACAGCTGCATGCACGCATATGCAGGCAAAGCTCAGCAGTGAAGAGATGATGGAAGGAGGGCTAGCAAGGATGGCTGTGATCTTCTTGTGTGTCTCTGTGAAGGCATGGAGAGGGTCATCAGAGACAGGCTGCAACCACACAGGAACCTCTGCAAGGCTGCTCTGACTTTGGAGGATGTTACTGTGAAATGAACTGAGTGATAGTTTGTATTATTGAGCAGAGTGGGAAGATGAGCACCACTGCTCCTTCCAGAGAGGTGCTGAGCGCTATGGGCAAGCACAGGGAAAGGATTCCTAGCTCCAAGGGACATGCGGGCAGAGCTGCATTTCTCCACAGCCTGTGAATCGAGAGCTATTTTTATCTTCAATTCTCTCTTTTAACACCTGTGGATCAGCCTAATGGGCAGAGAGATAGCACATAATAAATGTCATAACCTCCTTGGAAAATACCTCCTGGCTTTTAAACTAATCCCTTGATACTTTGAGAGGACCGCTGCTTGACATTGATTAAACCTTGGGGGCAAGTCCTGCTGAGGTAACATTTAGTGCTTGTAGGATGTTGTTACCTTGCCTAAGCTGGTCTCTGCCTCTCCTCCTCCATGCAATAGGGGCTTCAGAGCCCCTCGAGACCATGATCCTGATGTTGATCCTCTAAGCTCCCACCAGAAACATCCCTACTTGGGGCAGGGATGAGGGCAGAAGCTTTGTCCTTATTCTACTGGTCTTTCAAACCCATGAGCATCCCTCTTCCTCTACAGAGGTCCTGATCTCTGGGGGTGCCACCTCTCCCTGTTAATTGGCTGGTATAGCTGCTTACTATTGTGACCCCTTTTCAAATGCACTTGATTGTTTTCTTATGCTTGGTGGCTGACAAAGTGAAGGGCTTTCAGCTGGGACTGTGCAGAAACATGAGAGGTTTGATTTACACTTGATTTAGTGCTTTTTGAGAACTTGGTTGGTAGGTTTACTTTTGATTTTAAAAGTTTTTAAAAATTTACTTTTTAATCAGGTAGAGAACTGCACTTAAGTGCAGGCAGATGCTTACCAAGAAGGTGTTGATATCTGGCCAAGTGAACCCAAAGCAATAGAGGTTGAACAGGCAAAGGAATAGGTTGACCCACTTAATAAGCAAAATTTCTGTGAGGCACTGCAGAAAGGACCAGTCATGAATGAGTAGTTCCTAGGGTAGGGAATGCAAGCATTCATCTCACATCTTGGCAAATCCTTCTCCAATGTATGGCAATAGCCTGAAATAAACCACTGGAGGATTCACAGCTGGTATGCATGTGTATGGAGGCATGCCTACGAAAAATCTCAGCTCGCCCTCCACAGCTTGCAGGCATGAGCAAGCCCTGGGTCCCTCTGGCCCTGACTATGCTGTAAGATGGAGAATAGCCTTAAGGGTGACTTGGCGTGTGCACATGGACCAGCCATGACCTGTGCCCTTTCCCTCCCATCACAGAGCATACAGCTGAAGAGGAGGAAGGATTCTCATTTGACCATCTCACACTCACCCAAACAGTCCACGCTGGCCTTGGGAGAGTCAGAAGCAGGACGCTGGTGGTTGAAGGCACTCCAGCAGTTGATCTTGTCCATGACCCATTCCCACGGTAGCCCTTGACTGGCAGGTGATCCAGCACTGATACACTGCAGCCAGAGAGGGTTGGTGTCCCTCTATATGTCAGCCCTGCAGCTTGGACTAAGAAAAGCCCTTTGCATGACTGTACTTACAGTATAAGGGTGGAGCTGGGCTAGCCTGAGCTGTCAGCAGAGATAATGCCCTTGTAGACAGAGTCTCTCTTAGATGTACATAGTGAAGAAATGCATACTCTGAAAACTTTAAGCCTTCCTGTGCTTCTTTTCTGATATTGTGTAGCTATAATGCTATATACCCTACTTTTGTATACTATGGAAAAGAAGAAGAGGGAATTGGAAGGAATAAAGTCCTGAATATTAGGAATCAGTATGCATTTTTTACTCATCCAGGGTTTTGGAAATATTGCCAGGGAGCACAGGATAAAGACCTAAAGGAAATCACCTTTTATGACCTAATAAATCCATTAGAATCAATTATATTGAGTTATATCAAGCTGACCCCATCAGCAACTTTCTATGACACAGCTGTGAAAATGGTTAAGATGAAATTCTCAGGAGTTGCAAAAGCCTCTAGTATCTGGAGGTCTGTTTGCTCACTTATTTACATATGTTTGTCTTCCTGCTACAGTTTCTCATTAACCTTCTTCATTTTGTATATGAATTGAAAGTATCTTTTTCATCTCCCTTGCTGCTGCTGAAAAGGCCTTCATACAGGTGTACTGCAAATGCCTGTCACACAGAAAAACTTCTAATCTCCTGGAGATGTTCAGAAAACCAGGTGGTGCATTTTACCAGGGCAACTGACTCCTGTTCCCAGAGCCTTGTCACTTACCTAAAGCTCAGTCCCTACCCAGACTCCTTCAAGGACTGTTTGTTATGCATGATGTCTATAAAGAAGCCTGTATCATCAATCCATAGTAGTCATACTGGGCTGTGGGTGACCAGGGTTATCATTTCTTCACCCTGCCTTTAAAATGCCCTTCAAATAGTGACAATGCAGCTGATAACGCTTGTTTTGGCCCATAATCTTCCTAGCTAATTGCAGGCACAGGATGGGAGCTCCTGAGTGAGGAGACTGGTTATCAGGGCCCTCTCCAGCAAGACAGGAGAGAAGGAAAGAGAGCAGGAGGGAAAGCTATGCTGCTTCTCTGCCTCAAGGATAGCCAGACCATGCTCCCAAGCCAAAGTCCTTCAGCTGGACCCCTTAAACCGCATGCAATTAGTCTTCAGGTCTGTGTTCCGTTGCCAAAGTGCATCTAACTGTTAAATAGCGATAACCAAATCATCAGCAGCCCCTAAGCCCCCCTCTAATGGCAGCACTGGAAAGATTAATGAGTTTGAGAGCAAAGTGAGCTCTGCCAGAACCTTCCAGACACAGACACTCTCGGACTTTAATGAGTTTGGCCAGCAATCTCTCTTGGTGCTTGCTTTCTTGCATATTCATATGACAGGCTTTTATCAGGGCAAAGCCTTGTAAAGGCAGTATTTCCAGGCTGCCCATTTGAGCATTCCTGGGAAGCAAAGCCTGAAACTGGGCCATTCAGGTGTGGGAGCTCAGAGCTCATGTGTGCCCATTTGTGTTGTAAGTGCCCGCAGTCTGGTCCCCCCAAGCTGGGCAGCAATGTTTGGGTGAGGAGCATCAAGTCCTCCTCCGGAGCTCTTTGAGAAGAAGCCACCAGTCTAGGAAAGAATCAAAACAGACCTGGAAATGGGCCTGCTGAACCATTCTGGGTAGCTGAGTGTTGCTGCTGCCAGCACTGGCTGAGGATGCAGGATTTTGCTTCTAATAACACTTGCTCCATCTCAGTGTGTGAAGTCAGTGTTTCAGAGTTCGTCTCTGGCACATAGGCTCATGATGGTGAGCACAAGGCTGTAAAAGTTCAAATTATTAAATCCTTTAGGGATCTGTGAGGAAAGAGCTAAAGGCCATGTTGTGGTATGTGGTACATCACGCTGAGCAGAGAGAGGGGGATTTTGATTGTCTAATGAAGGCTCCCTGATGGACTTCCAGTGGATCTTATATTTGTTCATTAATGCCACTTCACTCTACATAACTGGTCCAAATACTAACCTGACAAAGCAAATTACTTCAGCCCTGTCATTTGCCTGGCAATGCATAATTGTGCTAATTAGATCGTCACTTAATTTAAATCCTTAAGTAAATCCTTAATTTAAGGTGAGCCTTTTAAGGTGCATTGAACAAATAGAAGTACCAAATCTACTGAAGAAGAGCCAGGCTTCCCATGTTCAATCAATTGACCTTAGAAGCTCACAGTGTCCAAAGGCCACAAGCAAGCTCCAGAGCTTGTGCACGGTTTATGAAGCACTCTATGTGTGTCCTCTACAGAGCAAGGTGCTGGCTGGGACCAACTGCTGTGACCTACAGGCACAAAATAGGGTTTGGTAGGGACGAAGGACCAGCCAGCCTTGAACAGAAGGGAAGAAAAGGATATTTGGTCTATTAATTTTCTCCATGCCGACTGAGAATTCTGTCAGACATCATTAAAATGTGTGTTCAGTTTAAAACCCCAGCAAGGCCAGATGCTCACTAAGTGGATACACTTCAGCAAGTGCCTGCACATTAAAATACAAACTATAAGGGAAAGAACTAGTGCAACTGAAGCATTAAACAAATGCTGACAGGACATGCATGAGCACACATAAATCGTCATGTTTACAGCGAAGGACACAAAGAGCTCCCATTTGTATCCAGAGACATCTGATTTCTCAGATGCTTCAAACACATGGCCCCTTTCGCCTGCCCAGCCACAGTCTGCCATAGATAGGGATATATACAAATAGGGGCAAATAGCTACGTAAATGGCCAGTTCACCTGGCAGCACATGCCCACACCTGGGAGTGGGGCAGCTCCCGGTCTGCCACAGCTGTGGGAAATCACATCTTGAGACCATCCAGCTGGTTGTCTAAGGTGGATGGTCCCAAGCCACATCCTGGCTGCAGCTGCCAGGTGTCCCCAAGAGCTGCAGCATCCCCCAAACACTAACTATGAAATTCCAGCACTGCCCCAATACCTGTGCATTTCTTTGGCTGACGCCTCCTGCCCTCCTGCAAGCAGGGAGGATAAACTTCAAGCAGTTCTTTTAAACCAAGTAATACAGCATTTACCTTGCAGCTGCCAGAACACAAAACTGCAGCAGATGCTACTAGCAGGGCTCTAATCCTGCTGGTCCAAAAAGTAATGCAGGTATCTGGTCAGCTCTCACTCCAAGTACGCGCAAAAGCAGACTCTGACATCTACGTCTCCTGCTAGCTTATGAGGCAGAAACTCCATTGTGACTCTGAGCAAGTCAGCAAGATGGCCCATGAGGTGTCGTAATGGTTAACGCTCCCTTACCACAGAGAGTTTTTCAGTAGGCTCAGACTGTACAATGTGTCATTACCCCCTCGGTTTTGATCATCGATCTGAAGAGCATATCGCCTTGGAGATTAACAAAGAAATTCTGGTTGCAAAGGGGCTGAAAAGGCCACTTTGGTTGATCTTTTTTCATACTGCTTTGCGTTTCTGCTTCACAGAACAGAAGGGCAATAAAAATTAATTTCATGATGCAATAAAATGTTTGCCTCTGAGGTTTCTGGAAGCTGAAGCACTGGTATTTTATTTGCATGCAAAAACGCATTATGGATATAAAAGTGTGAGGATGTGTGTTTGTTAAACCTTAGGATATCACAGGCTTAGAACCAAATGAAATAGCATTTTAAACCAAACAAGGTTACAAATATTGCCATTAAAAATGGTTGTAAATAAATGAACTATTTCCAATCCATAATTGTTTTAATCTTCACAGAGTACAAAAGCATCATTAGCTGGCTCCAAACACCTCAGGATTTGGCTCCTAATTTGCAAGGTCTGCTTTTCCTGAGGTTACCAGATGTTCAGAAAGAGTTTTGTGTCATTATAAGGTGCCGTTTTTTCCCAAGGTTGTGTTTCTTATTCTTCCTTATGCTCAGCCCAAAACCCCATCTTGTTCCCTCTCTTGCTGCCTGTCTTTGTAACAAGATAGAACAGCAGCTCCATAAATGAGAAAAGTAGCCCAGCCAGATGACCCTCCTCTGAGGGTCAGAGCGCTTAGCCCAGGGATGGAAAGGGAAAACAGAGAGTGATTATTTAGTGTAACATTCATTTGCCCAGACGCCGTGTTCCTGTGTTTAGGTCAGGTTTGGGATGTGCAGGGTGAGGCCACAACACAAGTCACCTTGTGTTCTTAGTAAGTTAGACACTAACAAAGTTATTTTTCTGAGAGATTGTTTTCACTGGCACTGGGGGTCCTGGAGTACAAAGCATTAAATTGGTGGCTGACACAACGCAGTGCTCACTGGATGAGCTGCAGAAGATGAATAACCTACTGCAAGTGCTGTGAAGTGTGGAGAGCCATTGCCTCATAGAGTCCCTTGGAGTTTAATCAAATACACACAACTGAGGTTCCCATTTGTTATCAGGAGTCACTGCTTGAAACATCCAGCACAGCAAAGCTGGGACCCAGCAGGTCAAGAGTGTCTTCAATTGCCAAATCCAAACAACCAGCCAGGGTCTTTGCTAGAGCAAAGGCGAAAGTCTAGGAGCTTGTTTCTCCACTGAGTCAGAGAAAGCGGATGGAGAAGGCAGGATGTCAGTCGTTGAGACTGCCAAAAATCACACATGCATGTATTTTCGGTGACTTAGTAAGAAGAAAAAATAGATAGGTGCTTTACCACTACAAACTGCTACTTATATACCTTTTCTAGCGCACACGTCTTTTTAGCCACTAGTTGATAATAGTTAGCAACTGCACATTATTGGATGACCCTTTACCGCATTACTAAAGTCCATTGTTTTGCCAAGTTCTTCCTTTGTAGTTAGTTACTCCCCTTATCTGACTCGTACCTCCAGATGCCTTCTACTTTCCCGCTCAGAAGCCTTCTGCTTTCCCACTCGGATGTCTTTGGTGCCTCATTTCTCATGGATACATATTAACATCTTCAAGACTGAGTTCTAACTTCATGTCTTCAGTCAGGGAATCCACGGGCTTGCTGTTGCCCCCCACCACAGCAAGAGAAAGGTGAGCAGAAACAGAGGATGGTTTGCAGCATGGTCCCTGGGCACCATATGCAGACAGAGGACTTTCTGCCCAAGGTCTCCAAGCAAAGCCTGACACACACCAGCCCAGAAGAGGATAGAGATACATGAGATGGGTGGGAAATGTCACTTTAGCAGGCAGAGAAAGACAGGGATCTGTTAGGGAAGGATTTATAGAGTCACATTGACCAAATTTTAGGGATAAGGAGGGGATAAAGACTGTGAGCTGTCAGCAAAGAACCACTCTTCTCACCTTTATCCCTACCAGCATCCAGAGTAACAGGGCTTTGTGCACATGTTCTGTAAATAATCAGCCCAGGTCCAAAGCAGTGATGACATTTTGTGTTTCATCTTCCCACCAGACAAGCTAAAAACCTGGGGAGGCCCTCAGCCCAAAGTGGAGACCTAATTTTACCTATAGTAACCTTTTTCCTACAGCTTAGACCTTTCTGCTCAGAGGAAGGCTCATCCAGTCTGACATGAATTAGTATTTTTTAGTAAGCATTCTCATTACAGTAGCTAGAGGGTGTTCGGGAGACATGGATGGAAAGGCACAAGCTCCTATTCTGAGTCCATTTGGCACAATTGCTCTAATCTGCTAACAGTTGCACTCAGTGACCCACACAGTCCTTTCCAGTCCACGTTCTTCACTAATCAAGAGGAAACACAGTCTCAGGCAGAATGCAATTACGCAGGGAGGTTCAGTTATGCATAATAAAAACATCCCATCAGAAGGAGCAGTCCATGAAGCAGCAACAATACCAAGAGACCAAGCAGTGACAATGCTCAGGGGATATTAACTTACAATGAAGTTTAGAGACAAATAAAGATTAATACCAATTTGGGCTTCTTCAACAGGAACATTAAGTTGGAATACAAGACGTTTTCTCACTTTCACAGTAATGGGCTCACTTTCTCTCATATGACCGCTCCACACAGAAAACTGCCATGTGCAATTGCTCTGGCAAAGTGTTGCTCTTAATGCAAACACTCTTTAGCTAAGATCACTCCTTATCTGAAAATAAATAAATAAACAAATTTGATAATATGAGTTCAAAGCAGAGCTACAAAACCAGTGAGAACCCAGCAAAGCCAGTCCAATATTGTTACTTCCCAAGCTTACGTATGGTTATGACAGTCTATGCATAGCACGTACTGACTCCTGTGGGAAGGTTAGTGAAGTTATATAGGCAGTTGCTGGATAACAAAGACTAAGGAAGAATAAAGTATGCAATAGATATTACCTAGGAAGGAGACATCATAACTGTCAACTACTGCATGCAGAGAAAGAGCAGACCACCACTGCCTATGGAGTAATTTTTCCCCCAGAGGAATGTGTTGGAAACATCCTCATGAAAAACTATTGAATTGACCCTGAAAAAGTACTAATAAATAGATAGACCCGTAGCAGCAGAGAGAAGGGCAAAATTACATAAGAAGCTCTCAGGCTTACAAACCTGAGAAGTAGGAGTGATGCTGTGGATTTTTGCTTTCATATGAGAGGATTGCATAAGTAAGGTTTTTCAAAGCAATTTCTCCTGACAGTGTGCTGCAAATGAAGACTTTTCTTTGATAGCAGAAAAGTGCATAAATGATTCACTGGAGAGAGAAAAAGAAACCAGCGGTAGGGTGACAAAGGCACTAAGTGAATGTCAATGTGAAGAGGCATTTGAGAGAGCTGGTAAACAAGCTTCCACCCCTGATACATGCCAGCTTGTGGATTAGGACCTCAGGGCCTCACTTTCAAGTGAAGATTAATCAGGTCTCTATTTCTGCTGTTCTGATGAGAAACCGTGCTGCGTTATTGCACCGCAAACAAGTTTTGAGTAGAAATTTTAGTAGGAAGGTACGTTATCTTCCAGTCCGTGGGGAGAATTGGAAAGGTGATTGAGTAAAGGTACAAAATGGTCACTGAGTAGCTAGAGATTTTCTCTTTTAATTAAACTGGTTCTGGATTCTGGAACAGATGGCAAAGAAACCTGTCTGATTTCAGGGTGGGGTCCGATATCGCTTAAGGGATGTAGTTCCTTGTGACTGAAGATGACTAGTTTTGATAGTCTATGAACTCACTTTCTGCCCTGTGATTGCATGTCCCTAATGCTACTGCCCCTGAAGATAGTTACAAACAGTTTGTTGGCTTCCATGGCATCAAGATGGCATAAGGATGTGAAGAGTCTAGGGAAGATACAGCACCTGGCTCCATGATCCATACCTCTTAGGGCACAACAGCAGCACTAGGGAAACACTAGCATTGACAGAATAGTGCATTCATATTGAGCAGCAGTGAGAGCCAGGTACAGGATGGTGGCTCAACTCGGGGCAGCTATGTCACCACTGCTTGCTGGAGCAGGAGCTTCTTCTGCCTTTCACTGGAGTGACAGCATCAAGAGGCTTCCTATTGCGCAGCTGGGAGATACATCAAATCCCTGAGCTATTTTCTGGTTCAGCAAGGTATTCCGCCAAAGTTTTGTCTGTGGTCTTTTCAAGACATGTAGGTGTTCCCAGGGTACAGCTGAGGAAACACCCCAGAGGCATGCAAAAGATGAAGGATGCCCTGGACCCAGTAGAAAGGAAATGTCAGTCATGTCTGCACTTGGGCTTCAGAACACTGATGTTTCATTGTGGTCTTCAGACTTGTGCCGATTGCTATCTGGTCCCACTCATGTTCTGGCCATGACCGGATACTAACTTGGTTGCCATCTCTGAATTGAACAAGCCCTACCTGTGCACTGTGGTTTGAAGTGTGGAAGTGGAAGCCTGGCCCCCATCATTGTACACTCCCCCAGCCCCTACCACTGTGCAAAATGAGTTAAAGATGATGGACAAGTCAGGATGGCTGGGTGTCAGCTGTACATGGCTCTCCACAACCAGGAAATCGAGGTATCATGCCTTCAGGTATGGCTGCAACAACCTGTAAGCATTTCCAGTTCAATTCAACCATTCCATCCCAACTCTGCTGCACTCCCACATTTCTTCCAAGAAAGTTATTTGCAAGAGAAGGAGAAAATTCCTATGCTTGTTTGTTTTGGCTATGTTTTTTATCCAGATTTATCCCTGTGCCTGTTCCACACACGGTCCAACAGGCAACAAAGCAGCAGACCTCAGAAGGCAATGAGCTCTAGGGAGCCCCTGGCTAGGAGTAAAGTAGACAGGAGCTGCTAACAGTTTGTAGTTGTCCCATTTCCCATTACATTAATGCCAAAAGGTATTTCCTTATCAGAGACAGGAAGAGGCGCTAAGCTCACAGCAATTCTCCTTTCATGGACAGAATACAACTGGCTGGTTTTGGAGGCAGTGAATGAAGATGATTAATTATCACTCACTTTTTCACTCCATCAGATTAGCATCTGACAGGGACATGCCTGTCATGCCAATAGGCTCCTTGCCCAACCCTTTGTATACACAGCTTGAGTGGTGTGATTCAGTCTCACACACCACCTTCTGAAGGGAAGAGAAAAGAGTCGTGAGTCAGTAGGACATGGCTCCTGGTGTCCTTAATGCAGTAGTGTCAGCCTTATTGAGCAGCACTGAAACATTTATTAAACACAAACACAGAAGTGATTGTGCCTCCTTAATTTGGCAATGCTATCTGAAGAGTTAGAAGGCACAATGCAGATCAGCTTAATTAAAATATTTCATTTCAGAAGCTAATGATCCTCATCTGGCTACAAGGAACTCGATGAAAAAAAAAAAAAACAAAACAGAAAAAGAATGGATGAACTATGACATTGAAATGAACTGTGGGACATAATAATAAGTGTGAATTTCCTTTTGCGAATGCCCAGTTGCCCTTTGTGTACATACCAGCCTGGAATCACATATCAGATAAAAGAGATGACAACTACGCCAAGGAAATCTGGGACCCTTAGCTGGGCTAATGGCCCAGCAAGCATTAAAGAGCCATTAGTAAGTACAATGGAAATGAATAATGACTGCAATATATAATGAACACTTGGCCCTTAGCTAAGATGTATTATATTTCCCATTGTACATGTCAGTATTTAAGAGTATTTATAAGCTACAGTCACAAACGACTGGCTTGTGCTAAATGTAGCTTGGAGTAGGCAGAGAAAATTTTCTTGGAAGCCTCTGGGCCAAATTCAGCAGCCACGTCAGAGATACTTTCAGCAGTACCATTTGTCCCCCATCTGTGGGAGCAATATGCAATTTAGAGCTTAGAGTATTTGAAGGAAATGGCTACAAATGTGGTCATAAAGTTTTGCTCACTACTGCTGCTCTTTGAACACCAGGGTGCCTTGGGGCGGTCTGTCAGAAGCCAGGAGGGGAACCACGAGCAGTCTTTGAGAGGAAGCATTTCCTGAAGACTGAAGGGCCACAGCTTCCTTGGGTGGGGAAGGGTCAGGCACCCCAGGGTGGGAATCAGAGGGCTGATGCTTTTTTCCCTTGGACAGCCTTCCCACCCCTCATGCCTGCTGTCCCCAGGGAATGCCTGAACCACCACTGGCATGTAGGAGAAGCCACCCAAAGAAGGATTGCCATGGGCAGTGTTGGGCAGGAGTCAATAGCATTGAGTTCCCCAGGTGCTCAACGGTTTGAGCAGACCAGATCTGGAGTCACACTCAAATCACTGGCCACTCAGTGGCACTTCAGAACTTGCAAATTCAGAATAAACCTGAGCAAGTGGTTCCTTAAACCATCCAGTCAGTGACATCCCATCCTGCAAAGGGAGGGAGATACTTGACGGAGTCCAAAACAATTTCAATCTGTGGTTTTACTTGTCACAGATCCCTACATGATTTCCAGGAAGGTGCATAAGCCCAGAAAATAGATAGAAGCCCACTTTTAATGGTAGTTTTCTTGCTTAGCTTTAATATAGCCCTTAAAGCTCTCCACAACCCCCCAGGGATCTCTGACCATGGGCTAAAAATTACTGCTCACCTTCACCTCACTTGAGAGGTCACTTTCACAGCAGCTAAAACCATGGGAAACTGTTTCAGAGGCACAGGGGCAACGCAGTAATGATCTAGTTTTCATTGTTTAGGGACAGCAAGGCTGCCCAGTACCCACATGCTACACTGCTGCAGAGATAAACGCTTGGTTAGTACAAATCAGTGCATATTGTCAAGGGAATTTGGACCTTACGATCCATTTATTTAGCAGTTAAAGGTGCCGCTGATGCTTTTGGTAAGCAGAACCCTTTCACACATAATTGGAGGCTTTCAGCAGACCTGTGAGGACTACACCTATGAAGGAACCATCTTGGTAAACAGAAGAAGGTCTGTTTGATTGGTGTCTGCAACATCCATTTCTAGCAAAGCCTAGAAGAGGTGCTACTTCACCTTGGGCAACGTTTGCTCTGTTGGCATGACCTGTTGTAAACCTGGTACAGTGAACAAAATGTGAACAGAGACCTATTAAAATGTCAAGCTGCAAGAACCAAAAGCCACAGGGGGTATAATTGCCTGGATAAGAAGTGCAAAGCTTTCCTGAAAGCCGATTTCTTTCCTTTGCACCCTTGTTCTCCTTGCAGTTGTGTGCTCTGCGTAAGGAAGTACGTGACCATCAAGCTTAGCAGGGGAGACAGAGAAGTGGGTCAATTCTAAGCAAAGCTGGACAAAACATGATGATAAACAGAAGCAAGAGATTCTTAAAGCTCAGCAGGTTTTTTTAAATGCTGGCAAAGAGTATGAAGAAAGAAGGCATATTTCTTATGAGCAACTCTTACAGGGAGATGAGGCAGCTGAGATGGGATATGAAAGAGTGTGAAGGTGTCAACACCTAAAGGAAAGAGTGTCATGACATTTCTTCAGGCTCCCAAAGTCATTCAAAAGGTTAAACTGAATTTCTTTCATCAGCCATTATACTAAAGTGGAATCTCTACAGGTAAAATCACACCACTGTATGACTGACCCTTCTTCTGATAAGGATTTAAAAATATGTATTCTTAACCAGGCAGAAGGCATTTTGTTTACGAAAGAAAAATCAGCTTTTGAGATAAAACTGAGACAAAGATATTTACATAAGCAATATGGTTTATGGCAGGGCAGAGCCACCAGACAGTGTACTTCCCATGACTTAAACTCAGCAAAATATACAAGGACAGCTTTTGTTTTCCAGGACAATTCTTTTCTAAAGGAAAAGAAACGCAATTATATATAATCTATTTAATCTTCCATATTCGCATTAATGTCTTCTGTACTTTCCCTAATAAAAGAAGATACATATCAATGATCCATTTCTTCAAAAGAACAAATTTTCCCAGGCAAAAGAATTGTGAGTGTATAAAAACATCCCCCAAGAAATCCAAACCTGCTAAGCTCTGCTCTATTTTGTGTTTCTCTAAGTCAAAAAGTGAATATTATTGAATTCAGCCTCTTTGAGAGATCCTCTGAGCCAGATTTCATCTCAAAAGAAATTGCTTTTCCTGTGAGAAGAGCGAGGAAGTCAGTGAAAACGGAGCATAATGAATGGCCCTGTTTCCTAAAGTTTGGGTATAATATTTCCAGTAGGCACCACTGTAATGCATTTTATTGAGGGATTCAGTGGACACGTTCGTAACCATGAGAACAAAGCTCAGGGGTTTTGTGTGGAAACTTGAGGTGCAGCAACCCTAACATGAACTATACATTAACCATGAAATTTGGCCATTTTGCAGCATATCTCTGAAGGCTTTTCATGAAAATTCATGTCGAATTTGGAGCAAGCCTGGATTTCAGAAAGGCAGAGCTGTCGTATCTGAACAATCCCAGCTGGAGACTCAGTGACTTCAGAAAGGCTGAATGCTGTGTGCCATGTTTCCTGGCCTCAGGGAGGGGGGGGATGGAGAGTGGTCCTTCCCACTGGGACTGCTGATGTTGGGGAGAAGCCTAGGGCAGGTGGGCAACAATTCTGCAGCTTCTAGCTGCTGCTCACCTGCCCTGGTCCCACATGGCTATGGGGTGGGTGTAGGATACAAGATGGTGGTGGGGAAATGTTGCTGCAATGAACTTGATTGCAAGGAGCAGCCTAGGGGCTGACTGGACTACCCAGCACAACAATAAGCATTTTATCACTGTATGAAATGCACAGAGCCTTGCCTTTGAAAATCTAACAGCAGTAGAGGTCATGCACCCTCTTGTTCTCCATGCCTTGACTGTAGCATTTCTCCCCCAGACTAATTTTGCTCCAAGTAAAGCATGGATGAGACCCAGTTTCAAGTGAGCAGGTGCTTTTTCTGTGAGTACTCTGTAGAAATTACTCTGCCAAGAAAATGCTCCAATTTAAGATTGAAACTCCATATCTGGGAATGCCAAAATCACACCTAATGGACCAGCACCCTCTGAAGATGATGCAACTTTTAAAGAGGTGAGGAAAGCTAAGCTATTTCTGCTAATAATGTGTCTGCATTTTTCGGACCCCTTTCAGCTGTCTACAAAATTGCATTCCCTCCCAGGGTAATACAATCAGCCTTTGGGTCTAAGAAGTCAGTGAGAAGCCACAGGCAAAACAAAACACAGGCTTGAAATTCAGACCAGCTGGGATCTGATTTACCTCACCTGACACCACCCATCTATAAGTCAGTCTCTCCCTGTTGGTAATGAAAAGCGACATTTACAGTTAACACCTCCTGAAAGAGATTTGTGTAACCAGACCTCTGGGGGGTGCCCATCTCTGTTTGGCTGGAGAGGAGGCTTAGACATTTACCTCAGATGAAGTGCCTAGTGTTTCACTAGCTATGCTTACATGAGAGGAAACCAGGGGATGATTGCCTTGGAGAGCTGTCAAAGCCGTGGTTTTCACATGTCTCATCCAAAACACTCCAGTGAAAAATAATGGGACTTGGAGGTCTTGGAGAAAATAGACTATAAAAGTCTCAGGTGTCCTCAATCTTGTGTCATCAAGTAGCTGGGGTGGCCAAAAGCTGCGAAGATGTTATGCAGGAAATCTCTGCCCTCCAAAAGCAAACAACTAAAAGAGGAACCAGAGAGATACACACAATGAGCAAATATTTTCTCTGCCTCATCTAATCAAGACAGCAAGATTTGCACTGGGATGAAATGAAATCACTTTTCTAATGAAGAAAAAAAGAGCTAGAATTAACTTTCTATTAAATATTTCACCAGAGTCTGATATCCACAGAGATTTTAATTTAGTGTTGCAAAAACTTATGAACAGTATACTGCTCTCTCAGATGATAACTAAGGTAATTTGATTCAGACAATCCAGTTATAGTGTTGTACACTGCCCAGTTTCTTCATGTTCCTGGGCTTTAGTATCAGTGAAGCCACCAGCCACAAAATGTCTTTCAAGAGGTGCTGCAGCCAAGTGAGCCCATACCACCCCCCTGGAGACACAATGATCCACCCGAGCAGACACGGTCACACCGTGGAACCAAAGTGGGAGTGCAATACATCTAACCTACATTGCTCACAGCTAGTACCACAGACTTGAAGTATTTCATTTCTTTTTTCTCAAAACCATGAGCATTTTCTATTGAACAGTTTCAGCTCCCTCCCCTTCACTTCCTTTGAAAAATGTCGTTTGAAAATACCCGTTTGCTAGCAAGGTCTAACTTGTACCCAGGGCAGGTCTCAGCTGTATGGCAAATGTGAAGATGGGAACCCGGCACGGTCTTTCACTGGACACAACCTCCAGAGCACTTGGTGCGTCTAGTTTCAATTATGTCTGCAGGAACTAAGCATCACAGAATCACATACTGGTTTGGGTTGGAAGGGACCTTAAAGCTCATTCAGTTCCAACCCCCCTGCCATAGGCAGGGACACCTTCCACTAGACCAGGTTGCTCAAAGCCCCATCCAACCTGGCCTTGAACACTGCTAGGGACCAGGCAGCCACAGCTTCTGTAGGCAACATGTGCCAATGCTTCACTGTGAGGTCAGACTGACTAGGGCTAAGATGCTTGGCAGTGCACAACAGACTCACAAACAGCAGGATGATTGCATGCATGAGTCGGCATGTATGTCCCATGTGCACAGACATAGTGCTGTTGCCACTCAGCCCACGGCATGACTAGTAGAGCCTTTAAAAAGAAACCACACACGCAGAAATATTTTATGTGTGTGCCTTATACATAAGGCATGGGCCAAATGACTTGCCCACACAGTTCTGAGATGTACCCTTTTAATCCCTCTGGTGCCAAGGAAATGTTGACTACAAATGGTGACAAGGAGAATTGCACAATCCAGTCCATACATACAAAAACCAGCAGGCTGAGCATAAATATCTATTTGGAGGAATACAGATGAATCAGTAATGATATTAGAGTGATTAGCCAACTGCCTTAATTGATATGTACAAAACCATATGTGCTTATAAGCTTACAAATGCTAACTCACGCTTATCACCATCTGCACAGAAAAGCCACAGTAAATTTCCTTTTCCTAAATGCAGGCTTGTCGTTTTGAAAAAGATGGACTGGGAGTGTACTTAAGGGTTGTGCCATGAAATGTCCATCACCACTAGCACGTGGGTCTCTCTCAGGACAGATATGTTTAGTGTCTATAATAGAGGCTGGTTGTCATCCGGGTCAACGCAAAGACAAGAGAAATTTAATAACCATCTTTTCAAGCAGAAAAATAAAAGCAAGTTCTTTTGACAAATCATGAGTAAGGCCAGTTGTACATTGGCTGCCCTTCCTCCGCAGCTTTCTCCTGCCTCTTTCCTAGAGTTGTATATGAACCCACAGGCGAACACTAAAAAAGAGCAATCCAGAACTACCTAAACGACTTACAAGCCCACAGGCAGATCACTGGTCACCAAAACTTCTACTGAAAAGCCATGATGGCAGGAAATGGTCGAGTATATTTTTTCCCAAAGTTACGGTAAGAGTCTTTGGCTGTGGGAACAAGTCCTTACTACCACAACCAGGTAGAGTATGGGGTCCTGCTGTATTGATGCAGAACAGTTCAGGACCATGGTCCTTCATCAACATCAGGCAAAATCACCTGGCTCTGTTTAAAATCAGGTGTGTAGTGGAGTCCAAGAAAGTAGCCTAGAATAACAGTCCCATTGCCAGGGCAACAATTTGGCCTGACTGGAGTGCTCTTGTATCCATGAGCCAGCTCTGCCTGCTCTGCTGTGGGGCTGTCAGGGCAGCGGAAGAGCAGCAAACGAATCTAAAAAATGACCTCTTCAATCATCAGCAGTATTTGCTAGATGAGTCCAGGGCTAAGGACAAACAAAGGTGCACCTCACCTAACTTCAATAGCAGCAGTTTAGATGTAACTATGCGAGTCTTGCTACCTCCTTATTGCTGGAAAGCAGGCTCTTCAGAACTCCAAATCCTTACAGAATCCCTGTGCTCTTAGTTTTTACTTTAGGTAAGGTGAGCACAGTGGAGGCTCTGTCAGCTACATCAATCAGATCTCTTCAAACTACAGGGACTCCAAAGGGACTGGCTCTGGTGCGTTTAGTGTAACCCACATGGGATGCTTCCATTACTAGAAGTTACTATGCTCTCTGAAGCAGTTTAAGAGACAGTAGCAAAAGAAAATCTTCCTTTTTTCTGGCTGATCTTCACTGGCCATAGGAAGGCATATATTTAAACCCGCAAGGAGTTTCATGTGTTAGCAAGGTCTATGTTCTACTTAAAAAGTGTTGGGAGCTTAAAATTGAGGTGCAATATCCATTCATGCCAAATATGTCTGTTTTTCCATCTCTTGGCAGTGCAAGCATGCTCTATATCACTCACGGACAAGGAGAATCAGTCATATATCTGTTAATGTCACCACAGCACACAAATTGCAGTGCTGATGCCAGCTCCATAACTGGCCTTGGGGAGACAGCTGACATCCAACCTGGCATAAAGCTCTCAACATCATTTGGTCTGATTCAGTAGAGCACGTTTTTGTGTCGCATACTGGGTTTGTCATGTATCAGGTGCAGTGTAAGGTTATAGGACAAATCCAGGAAGATATTTAGGACCCTAAATTCTGCATAAAATCAGGAGATAAAGGGCAAAAAAGTGCTTATACATCCCCATGGCCTGAAGGCTAAGTCACTTGCCTTAAGCAGCACAGCAGAAAGTTTCATCCCAGCTGTCTTCACAGAAAGATCCAGTTAGATTTCCTGTGCTCTAGCCTGCTATTTATGACTTGGGCTTCATGGTAGAAGACTATTAAGAGAGGAAAAATGACAAGGAATCTCTTGACACTTCTGAAACACGGAGGACATGCATGTGTGACAGGCACAGGTGAGTTACTCTCGTTTTAAAAATCCTGGCAGCACTGTGCATTAATAGTGCCATAAATATTGTATTTGTGCTGCACGAGAATCTTAGAAGTTGTTATAATTCAGTTGTCACCATTCTGCTGGCACTGTGCTGTGTCTGGGTGACCTGCAGGCTCAGAATAATAACGAGAGCAATTCATCAGACCCTGCCAGTGACAAAGTGGAGAAGGAGTATGTGATGGGTAAAGGCTTTGATCACATTAGACAATACCATCTAGAGGAAAGATTGGATGGGAAGGTGCATATTAAGAGCGTGACTTTTAGACAGGTCCCAGAAGTTCTCAATGACAGGGAATCCCTGGGTGCCTGCAATAAGTGTCAGTCACTGACAATTTAACAGGCACCCCTGAAACAACTCACTCCTGAGATGCTGACAAACATGGCAGAGGAGTGAATAAGTAAGAAACTGATCTAGGGGCCCCCAAAACACTCTTATTCCACTTGATGGTTCATATTATTGCGCCTCAGGATCAACGACGGCTGGTCAAGCACAGCTGGTACGTGAGCAAACTCCAGGCTATGGTCCAGCTTGGGTGTAGGCAAGCTATATAATAGGAACAAAGACACCAGGTGATGTTCGGTGGTCACCAGCACCTTGCACAAGGGGCCAAAGCGATACAGCTCCAGTACTTCCTGAGTCAGGCATTTGCAGAGCAAATGAGTCCCTTGGGAACCAGCTGAATCCCAAGAAGCCATCACAAGTATGAAATTCTCAGGGTGTTTTCTTCAGCTGTGATATCCCTCATTCCCCAACTCCCTGTGCCTGCCTGCCTTAAGTTATGGAAATCTGTACTCAGGATTTCATAAGCCCCAGAATAATGCAGAAGGAGCAAGTCAGATGAAATTGCTACTTTGGAAAAGAAGCACACCCCCAGATACTAAAGAGAAGTGAACTTGCCCTCTGTCTCATGAAATCCATACATCAGGGAGTTTGCTCTGAAAATATACCAAATTAAGTAAAGACCTAATACAAAGAGGTTCAGGAAGTACTGGTTTTCCTTTTTATTTAAGGTGTTTAGAGGTACAGGCATATATTAGCACTTGCTCAGTAGAAGCAGAAGAGAAAAATTAAATGTATAAATCTAAAGCTTGCTTGTTGGCAATGCTCCAAAACAGTGATTTCAAAACCAAATGAACTTACTGTATTTTCACCCAACCATGGCACTCAGTATCAAGTCAACACATAAGTAAGTCAGTATAGCACACATTAAATGTACTGATGGATTTGAAAATCAATAGTGAATATAAAGCCGTGTCGTGGTTTAAGCTGTAAATCATGCAGCCTGCTCACTCACTCCCCCCTCTTTCTTCCCCCTAGCTCCTGAGGGGATGGGGAGGAGAATCGAAAGAATGCAACTCCCACAGATTGAGATAAGAACAGTCCAAGTAACTGAGGTATAACACAAATCACTACTGCTACCACCAGTAATAATACAAGAGAAATACAAGGAAAGAGAATACAACTGCTCACCACCCAATACCAAGCCCGACCCTGCAGCGAACCCACACACCCTCCTGGGTCTCTGCCCTCAGTTTTTACATCCTGGGCATGACGTGATATGTTATGGAATACCTCCCTGATCAGTTTGGGTCAGGTGTTCTGTCTCTACTTCCTCCCGGCTTCCTTCCAGCTTCCCCTCCTCCCTGGCAGAGCATGAGACTCAGAAAGCCCTTGGCCAGCCTAAACATTCTAAGCCATAACTAAAAACAATGGTGTTATCAGAACTGTTCCCAAGCCGAAAGTCAAAACCACAGCACTGCATCAGCTACTACGAAGGAGAAAAATGACTGTTACTGCTGAATCCATGACAAGCCAGAATCCAATAACAATTTCTAAAGGCATTTAGCAAAGCTTCTCTGTGATTCTAAAACTCAGTTTCATAGCAAGTACAGCCAAATAGATTAACAATAGAACTGTATGTCAACCATTGCACAATAGTAAAAAAGGACCAGAAGCATCCTGGAAGGTCACCCAAATCACCTTTATCCCAAGGAAGAGTCAATGATACACGTAACAGCCCCACAGGTGCTTGCTTAACCTGTATTTAAACCCCCCCAGCAGCTGCAATTCAAGCTGTGTGCTGCTTATCCTACAGACTTGGCAAAGAAGTTCCCTGTATATATACTTCTAATGAATTTGAAGGCTGTTATCAGTTCTTCATTCACCCTGCTGACCCAGTCAGTTTAGTTGTTCTATGGAGCCCATGTTTTTGAGACCTGTCAGTGGTGGTGTTCTCATCTGCATTCCCTCCAGCTGATTCAGATTTTCTTTGAAGCGCAGCATCCAAAACCAAGCTTCAGCAGAGGCCCTCCCAATGCCGACTAGAGCAGGAGGAATATTTCATTTATGTTGCAGATGTCTATATTCCCCACTTTAACATTTACCCTTTTTTTCCATCATATAGACAGAGTTGACTCATGTTGACCCTGCAATCCGTTAAAACCTCCCATCTTTATTGCAGATTTGCTGAAAATTAAGTATTCACCATTTGATATTTCTCCATTTGATATTTTAGATGGGTATTCCTACCCAAGTGTTCTACCTTGCACTTTTCTTTATTGAAACTGACCTTCTGGATTTTCAGGGCATGCCTCCCATTTCGGGAAGGCTGTTTTGAATTTTCAGTCCTTTCTTTCAGCATGTTAACAGTTGAGACAAGGAGGCACAAAAGCACAAAATGTAATCAGTTCTAAGTAAGGTTAAGTTTGATGGCTTTGTATTGGAAAATAACTGAAGTGCTTGAGGTAGTTGACATAGTTTTAGGTCCTTAAGACCTTGGTACAAAAAGTGTAAGTAAAACAATAGGAAAACTGGACCTGGGGATAGGGAGTATCTGGGACTAGCAGATATCCAGGATGGGCACAGTTAAAGTAACTGATAAGTAGAAGGACAGGATGATTGCTATGTTTGTTAAAGGACCAATTAAGCTGGTGTAGACATCTACTGGGGAGTATGCGGGACTAGCAGATGTCTAGGATGGGAGCAGTTGAACTACCTGATAAGTAGAAGGACAGGATGATTGTCATGTCTGTAATGTTAATTAAGCTGGTGCTTCAAAAACTGCCAGCAGTGATGAAGATTGTTGGAAGAAGTAAATGACTCTCAATGACCACCACCACATTTTTGTATGTATGTGGGAAACTTTCTGGAAAATGTTGTAATTCATGTGTAGCTTCATGAGTATGTACGTATGCCCACGTGACTATATAAGGATGGCCTGTGTGGCAATATGGGGGCGCGTGTTAGGAGGAGCTATCCCCCGTGTCTCCCAGCACCTCAATAAAGAATACCTGCTTGCCAACTTGAAAACTTTGTTGGTGAGTTTGTTCCTGGAGTTTTCTCTGAATTACAGTCCATAGCAGGTTCATATCAGCTACACAAGCATACATATACTAGTCCATCATCCAAGTCATCAGTGGGAACACAAAACAGAGTTATGGCATCATTATAACATCTCTTTTTTAGGATGTAATAGTAGTTAGTATTTAAACATAGAAGAAAATCTAAAGCCACAACCAGTAAGGATTACAGGTGGTACAATATTTAGTGACATACTGAATAATGACAAGTCAACTACACAGAGAGAACTGGATCATCTTGTACACTGGATTCATCTGAGAAGCATGAATTTTAATATGCCAAAATGCAAATCACAAGCATCTTTGGAAATGAAAGATGCAGGTCATACCTGTGGGATGAGGGAGCGTGTTTTGGAAATTCTAACATTCAGACCTAACCCACTGAAGAGAGACCTTGAAGCAAAAAAGCAGCAGGGCGTAACAACCCTTGTATAAGTAAGCAGTGAATCATGAAGCAGAGAAACATCCAAGGAAGGGATCTTTTAAAGAGTCAGAATATCTCCTACATACATATTTCCCAAGTTACAATTAAATTGACAGTTCACTTTTTGAAGAAGCAGCAATGCATTTCTTTCAGATACCTTTCTACCTGCAAGATATCATATCTAACACATATCAGTGCCTAAGGTCTGCAGTGTCTGAGTGATTGCTTACTCAGTGAAAGGAGTGGGGATGTTTGTGCTGCTCTCACACACAAGGACATGAGGGCATGTCCTGGGTTCAGCAGCAGCAGTCATTTTTCTCCTTCGTAGTAGCTGGTGCGGTGCTGTGTTTTCGACTTTTGGCCTGGGAACAGTGCTGATAACACCCATGTTTTTAGTTACTGCTTGGTAATGTTTAGGTCTGACCAAGGACTTTCTGAGTCTCATGCTCTGCCAGGGAGGAGGGGAAGCCGGGAGGAAGCAGAGACAGGACACCTGACCCAAACTGACCAAAGAGGTATTCCATACCACAGTATGTCATGCCCAGGATGTAAAAACAGATGGCAGAGACCCGAAAGGGTGGGGGTGCACTGTTTGGTCAGGCTGGGTATAGGTGGAGAGCAACTGTATTCTTTCCTTGCATTTGCCTTGTCATTATTATTATTGGTGGTAGCAGTAGTGGTTTTGTGTTATACTTTAGTTACTAAAGTGTTCTTATCTCAACCCATGGGAGTTGCATCCTTTCGATTCTCCTCCCCATCCCTCCAGGAGCTGGGGAGAAGAAAAAGGGGGGAGTGAGTGAGCAAAACTGCATGGCTGAGAGGCTTAAAACACGACAGGGCAGAATTCAGATCTGTATATTCCAGGCACCAGACATGTGGGACCAGGAACAAAATGCTGTGGCCCCCAAAGGAATATGCAATAATCTGTTCCATACTTTCAAAGCCTTAGCCTGTAATGAAGAAACTGCATGAACCAGTGGTTTCCATTTCTGAGAGTTTTAAGCAAGAACATCTTCTTACACAGTCTAGCTTGCTACTATATCTGGTTGCTTATAGATTAACGACTAGTATGGTTTTACAGCTGCAGATCTGGGGCTGAGAAGTCTGTTCTGCAATCTTTAATATTTCACAGTCAAGTAGAGACCACTGAGATTGAGTCATTTGCCCAGAGACAGGTAAAAACGAAGAACTGAATGACGTTGTTCAGTACCTGAACCAAGAAGATTTGGGGCGATTCTGTTGCTGAAGCTTTAACACAGGCTAATTTGTTGTGCTGCTGGAGCAGCAGGAAAAGCCAGTAACAGAACTTACCATCTAAGGGCTTGTCGAAGAGCAGAGTTCTTTTTAATTCCTTGCTAACACATTTCCACGAACAAGAAGAAGGATTGAAAGGAAGAGGTGCACTGTCAGACTCCATAACACACCATTCTCAACCCAAAGATTGAATTGCAGCAGGAGTCTGGCTTCTACCATAGCCTCACAGATAGACAGCCTCAGCCCCTCACTGGATGTGAAGTGCCACCCATCTCATCCAGCCCATTAACTCCAAGGATGGCTGTGTCAGATACTTCAGAGGCTGCTTGTGAGACCCTTCCAATACCAATAGCCACAATTAAGCACGGTTATGCAAGGTTACACTTGAAAAAAACTGTTTTGAAGGCAGCATCACAGAAAGGGCCATCTATCAAAACCAGCAGTTTTATCCAAGCAGACTTCAGGATCCAGTGCCCTGGAGCACCTTGAAGAATTGCAAAAAAGCTGTGAAAAGACTTCCTTTTGGTCATCTGTGATACTGAGAAAGAACTAGAGCCAGTTTACCTTAGCTGAGGTGCAATTCTGAAATCTTTTATTTCCACATTTTTAACGTTTAGCTGCCTGAACTGGTCCCATACAGTACAGTACAGCTCTAACTACTTTCTAATGTATTTAAATGTATGCAATGACAGTGTGGCTATGGTGCAATTAAAGTGCCATTTCTGTTCATTTTAAATGTCAGTGTAATTAAAGTTCATGGATAATAATATTCATAAATCTGTAAAATTTCCTATGGATTTTTTCAAGCTCCCTATTTAATATTTCTGGATATTTCCATATGTGAAAACTTTGGCTTCTGTTGTCACTATTGCTTGGCTAGTTGCCTAGTCTTTCTCTGCACACTCTCCTTGACCCAAGGCTTGCCTACACTGTTGCAGGCTGATACATGGTCAAACGTGTTAGGCTCGTACTTGTTCATCATTTTTTATCAGAAGTCACCTTCCATTTTGCAGTTCTTTAATCTGCAAACAACTTTATTGAGATACAGGGTTAGTGCATCCCCACGCACACCAGAAACAGATGAATATCCTTGAGAAAGAGTTGCTATACCTGCAGCGGTCTCCTGCTTTCACACAGGGCTATGCCAGTGACAGGTATCATACAGCTTGATTTCCAATGTGCCGTGCTGTCTGGGGTATTTTTCTGGCTGCCTTGCATGCCTTTCTGCCACAGGTAGAGCAGAGCCAGCCCCTTGCCATGGCTCCTGTCTGATAAGCCCTGGGAACTCTTCCTGCTTGCTTCCCTGGTGAAAACCAAGAGACTTTTCCCTGCTGGAAACTACAAAATTTTTTACATGTAGGAATTTTCAGGATTCCCCTGAATCCTAGCCAGGGTACAAGCAGGTCTCTCGGAAAGGGAAAGCCAAAGATCACATTTGCAAGGCAGACACACTGAAGCAGCAAGATTTTCTGGTTGGGTTGAAAGGAGACTCTCACAGCTTTCTTATGACCATCCTATGACTTACAAGTGAACTTCCCTGGTATTGCTGCAGCTTTGGAAATATTCTTCATAAAGACAATCAAAAGCAAGGGTTCTTATAGACTGTGCCTCCCACTGGAGAATATCCCCCCAAAAAATAAAAAGAAGAGGAAAACACATTAACTCAGCCAACAGCATACATCAGGCAAGTGTAGCGTCACTTCAGCCCCCCGCATTGTGCAAGCACGAACTCCCCTACACTACCTTAGACAGCTTGTTTAGTTTTGCCCACCTCCGGGTTTGTCCAATATCTTTACTTCTCACATATTTTAACTTTGCGTGTTTAGTTCTACATACCAAAAAATAACTTTGTCCTCGTAGTTCTGCTTATCAAACAATTAAGGGTGATTAATGAAACCTAACACAATCTCCCACAACATATGAAGTGAGCCATGTTATTGCAGTTAGACACTAGTTTATGAGAAGTTATGATGATTCATGTCTGACACAAAACCAGTCAAGCACCTAGCTGACATGTGGCTTCTGTATAGGGACACAGTGCTCTTAGACCTGGAACTGTTTCCTAGAGATATTTTTTTCCACCATATGCTGTCTCCATGCTCTGGCAAAGGACCCTCACTCCATGCTTTTAGACTGGAAAACACACAGGAAGCTGCTGTGTTAGGCTGACAAACCTCATCAGCCTCCAACCACCTTTACTTCTTCTGGTCTTCCAGCAGCTGCTCAGAGTATGGGGAAAAAGATCTGTATTCCCTCTCCAAATGGCCACTAAAAAGCTTCCATTAACAACAAGAATAACCAGGATCCTCAACACGAATAGTGCAATAGGAAAGGACAGTAGTCCATGAATACAGAAGTCACATTGCTGATTTCGGAAAGCAGTTGCTATCCTACTGCCTGCTATTTTTCAGCAATAGTCACATTAGTTAGTTCACCCCAACAATAATGCAGATCACCTTGCAGGACCATTGCGAAATACTTTTTTCTTTCGAGAAAGTCCAAATCCTCCCAGGGGACACAAAGAAGGGGCACCCAGGTCTGCCTCCAGTAAGAGAACACAACCCAACTGCACAAACCAAAGCTTTTCACAATGATGCTTTCTGCTGGGACACTGCCAAAATACATGGCAGTAAAGCAGCAGTATTGGTCTCACACGTCAGAACACAAAACTGGTCCCTAGATGAGCTGCTGCAGAAACAAGTCTGGGAGAAGTGTCTGCTTGTTTTAGTCTCATCCTCCTCAGGAGTGTGGCTCTGAAGTTGCTGCATGAATATCAATGTACTTGCAGCAGGCTGATGAGGTTCAGTATCAGTGCACTTCCTCACTGGAAGCACTTGGGAAATGGCTGTCACGGACTTGCAAGAAAAACCCTCAAAGCCCCCCAGAGGGAAATGGGATAAAAAAAAGAGAATTATACAGATTATTTAACTGGACCGCAAACCTCTTAATCCTGTTGCTTCATAGTGCATAGAAGCCTCAGAAATCTGAAGGCTTTCTTCCAAAATAGCAGCATGGTTGACATGAAAGTGGTTACATTGCCACGGCAGGATTCGTTTCCCCTAAGTCTAAAATTCAACTGTCTCACTGGTTCTGGTCCTTCTGCAAAGAGCAGAGAGTTAGATACTTCAGCGCAGTTGTGACAGGGGTGAGAGGCTTCAACATGGTGGTTTGGATCCTCCTACAGACACCTGCCTCCCACCACTGACAAGCAGATAGCCCATTTTTGGGTGGTGAAAGTGAGGTAAACAGCACCCAGCTTGAATGCCCTGGCAGAGGTTCTCCATCACATCACTTCTCAGGCAGAAACACACTAGAGCCAAAAAAACCTTGAGTGGGACCTTCTCATGTCCGCGCACCAACACTCCCACTGCAACATCGGTGGGTTATTGTCATGTGAGGGTTATGGTGGGCAGGCAGGTGGCTCTGCTGCCCATTCTGGGACAATGTCCTGCTCCATCACCTGCCTGCCCCCCTGGGGACCCCAGTATCTGCTGCAGACAGATCACATTGCAACAGCGTCTCTCTGAGTCGCAGCATCAGGAACACATAGCAGAGAACAGAGCACAAATTTACAAAGCTGGGCCGACACCACAAGGAAGGAAATGCTAGGTTTTATGGACGAAAGAGAAATCCTTCAGGGAGAAATCCTTTGCATCATAAATAATGAATACACATCCTGCTACCGAAGCAGAAACCTATGGAACATCTTACACCACTAGCAAAATATTTTTGTTAGCATGCTTTGCCTTACAATAATGCCAAAGGGAAAGAAAACTTGTAGACAGTCAAAACGACCGGAACACGTTTGCACTGAAGACTGCTGGAACCCAAGAGAATTTTTGTTTCTAATCTAATAACGAGAGTCTGAATTCATAAGCAGCTCCTTGATTTGAAATTTCTACTCTGCAGAACTTGCATTCAGCCTCACTACCTATGTGTCCATTCCTGGCTTAGGGTGATGGCTCATTCAGATCTGCCAAAAAGAGATAGCTCCATAATTGCTTATGCAAAGAAATCCTTATCTGTTTCAAGCATAAAGTCTGATGGAAGGGAAAAATTACAATTACTGAGGACAAAAAAAAAACATTTTGTCCTTATTTGGCCTGGTTTAAGCTGTAGGGATTGGAACACAGGGGGGATGTTTGCTCGTATGTTTGTTTGTTTGTTTTGCTCTGGGAATGCAGCTGTTAAAACAATTAGTCATCTCAGAGAAATTAAACAGAAGCAGCAAATCTGACTCTGAAAAAGGTATTATTGTGCCCACGTAGACCAAAACAACAACAACAACAAAAAGAAATGCAAACAACTCAGGGATTTTCAGGGCTTTTGTGCCTTTCATGGGGAGGGAAGGACAGTGCACATGTCCGGTCAGGAAAGCTGCTCAATCCACAGAGAAAAAAGGCCGCCGGAAAATGGAATATTTGCAGTAGAAAATGGCTCCGCCATAGCACTGAAACTATGCTGCATTTCACTGTATTCCTCATGAATGGCAAGCAGCACGCTTGCACAGCTGATGATAGTAATATTCTGACCTTAACACTCACATTCATATTCTAAAGAGACCCAGACAAAATGAGTTTACAGCTGAGGTTAACTTCCCCTCTTAAGCCCCCAGACCTCTTACAACACAAAATCAGAGAGCTGCTGACACAGGACAAGGTGGGAATCCTAAGAAACAACCAGCTAAGGTGGAAGAAGGAATTTCCCCTGGGAAGAGCTGTGCCCCTTTCAGGCACACTACTTGCCTTCCTTGGATGGAGCCGTGGGGCACAGGCTGGTTCTGCAGCAGGACCAGGAGAAGCATGAGTATACAACATGTGCAACATGAAAATCTTTGCTGGCTCAGAGCTCCAAGAGCCCTCTGGAAGATACCTGCACCTTGCACACAGCATCTGGGCTCCGTTCTTGCCTGCTGCTCTCACACCTCCAAGGTACCACTCACCTCCTGGCACTCTCTGGCTCCATTGCCCAGTGCAAGCCCAGAGCGGGATAGAGCTCTCCTCTTCCCTTGGCTCCATTTCCCCGTGGGGTTCTGGCTTGTGCACCAACCCAAAACTAAACCCCGTAACATAAAATAACATTAAATAATATAAAAAATATGATAGCATGAGGTATAAGAAACCAACCCAAATACAATGGAATCATGAAATAAAATCCTGTTTCTATTTTTAAGCTTTGTGATTTGTGTCCATGAAGGTACTTTTGGAGTTGAAAACCCCTGGCACTGTGAGAGAATAACAGTGTCACTGTTATTCAGCTCAGGGTGAGCATAGGGCATGGAATGGAATGGCATAGGGAATGGAATGGAACGGAATGGAATAGAACGGAACGGAATGGAGTGGAATGGGATGGAGTGGACTGGAGTGGAATGGGATGGGATGGAGTGGACTGGCATGGAGTGGAATGGGATGGGGAGTCATGGAATGGAGAATCATGGAGTGGAATGGAATGGAATGGGATGGAGTGGAATGGAATGAAGTCATAGAATGGAGAGTCTTATAATAGGGTGGAGTGGAGTGGAGTGGAGTGGAATGGAATGGAATGGAATGGAATGGAATGGAATGGAATGGAATGGAATAGGCTATGCTGTGTGATGCTTGTGGGTCTTCAGGATCGGTGATGCCCTGGGTCTGGTGGGTCCATCCAGAAATGAGGCTTTCTGCAGTGCAGGTCCCAGTCCTGTCTAGGAAACAGGGATGGCTCAGCTATAGCATGGCACAGGCTGGAACTCAGGGTCCAGGGCTGGGCTGGGCTGTGTCCCCTGGGCCCTTGGCAGGGGACAATGGGGTGGGGGTCCCAGTGGAGGTGGGTCCAAGTCATTGAGGCCTTTGAGTACCCCCAGGACTCTGGCAGAATTGGACCTGCTCTGCTCATAGGGTCTCTAAACATTGAGGGTTGGCGTCTTTGGAGACCAAGTACTGGGCATATGGACCTTCTCTCTGATGTAGTACTGTTCTTCTTAGGCTCTTGTGTTTCAGTATGTTTTCCCAAGGGAAATGGCTCAGGCACCTCTAAAAAAGAGTACAAGAAAATAGAAACAAATCCTCAAGGAACTGAACAGGTATTGCTTACCTCAAAAAGATTTGCAATCATTTGATTGAGCAGCATGTCCTGCTTCAGACTAAGGCTTCTGGCCTTGCTAGTGCTAGAGATGTGGAAACCCAGCTCAACTGATGAACACAGAAGACTTCTATGACGCCCCACATCTTCCTCAGCTCTGGTACCTCTGGGGAGATTTAGATTGAACATTATAAAGAAATTCTTCCCTGTGAGCATGGTGAGGCACTGGCACAGATTGCCCAGAGAAGCTGTGGCTGCCCCATCCCTGGCAGTGTTCAAGGCCAGGTTGGATGGGGTTTGGCTGTGAGCAACCTGGTCTAGTGGAAGGTTTCCCTGCCTATGGCAGGGGGTTGGGACTGGATGATCAATAAGGTCCCTTCCAGCCCCAGACCATTCTGTGATTCTATGATTCTATGACAGCCCACCCCAGCAGCACTTTTTTCTAATCCAGCCTGATTTGGTGTTATTTCCCTGGTTTGATGTCAATCTGTGCCTCTGCTACCTTGAGGAGGGCTGTCATTAGCATCAGTGAGTGACTAAAGTCAAGTCTTTGGTAGTCACTGGCAAATGTCAGGACTGGAGGGATAATTTTCACCCTCAATCAAGCCTACAGAGTAGCAGGCAAGTGGTTATGAGACAGTCTCATATGGGGTCTAAAGGCACTTGAATTGCAAATGGTGTTTGTTCTGCTCTCCCTCAGCAGCCCTCCCGTGTGCGCACACATCTGTGTCTGGGAGAAGAAGAAGGAACCACATGCTTTATCAAAGATGAATGAATTCAGTATTCATTTTAAAACATTGAAACTTCAGATGGCTTCCCGGGGTGGCCTTTATGTGACACAATTACATTGTTACTGAATCTTCCTTTTTTATTCTTGCGTGACTTTCACTGGGGAAAATCATGCTGACAGCAACAGCAATTTTACAAATATTATAGACCTGGATCCAACTGTTTGCCAAGTCTTTCCATTAGGTGCAGGCTATGTTCAGTAAAAATACGGCGTCAAGGCCAATATACACTACCTAGAGATTCGTTAAGCATCTTTGTTTTTATTGCCTTGTTTGGCCAAAACCAAATAACATTTACCTCTCCTTGTCGAAAGACGTAACTTGCATTCAAGTTTGCTTTGATTTTTATTGCTGGTCCTTTTAGGAATCTCTGAGTAAATTTCCAAGCCATTTGCTGGCATAAACACCAGCAGCAGGACCAGTGAAGTGTGTGGGCAGCCTGCACCCTGCCAGCCTGATGGGAGAAGCAGCAGAGAGAGAGCAGCTCAGCTGTGGCTGAACCCAGGGCACCCACATGCATGGATGGAAACGGTGTTAAGGCTTTGGGACAGTTACTGTGGTGATATTTTTTTCTGCTACCTTTCCTCTTAATTCTCCTTCCTTTAATTCTAACTGTTTTTTGGTGAAACCCTTCAACAGTGATCCCCTCACCTTAGGTGCACCATGTCCTGCAGGGACAGAAGCTCCACCCCATATGCCTTACTGTTAATGCATGGGGTCCAGATCAGACAGTAAGGAAAGGGTGTCTTGACAGGGCTATCAGGACATTTTTAATGGTTTAATTTGGATGAAAGAGCCCTGGGGCACTCTGCCAAAGCATTTTTCCCATTTCCAAATGCCTGGAAAATAGGCACAAGGCAACAGTGAGGGTGACGGAGGAGGAAGGCTTGGCCTGAGATACCTTTGTTGCCTCATCTGCTATCACAGCAATGGCACCCCCGTGTCCCTTTCAGAAATGTCACCATCTGCTAACTGGTGCTCCACCTTACCTAATGCAGCTGGGCCTAGGGGACCCGCACAGCGTTCTTAAGGCACAGGAAGTTTATGTCAGATTCAAGGGGCAGGTACCATTTCTGCAAATACCGGTCAGCGAGTGCTGCAGCCTCTCTTGGGCAGCCACAAGAGGGCAATAGGACCAAACATAGCTGCTTCTGGCCGAGAAGTCCCTTTCAGCAGAGAGCACGTACTCGAAGAGCCCATCTCTCCAAGATGCTGGGCACTCTGGGAAGACACATGTGTGCAGAGCTGCCTGGAGTCAGGGAGATGCATCTCTGCATCAGGAACATCAATTTGGTCCTGCAGCCACAGCCAGGTTAGCCTCACTTGGGAGCCATGAGCAGATCACAGGCAGAAAGCCCATGCTGTACTCCACGCAGGGTCTGTATGGGACCCAGCAAGGAGGGGACACCTCCGATTCTGCCCTGATTCTGGTGCGGGAAGCTGACTGGGAACTGCTCACCCACCCTGCACCATGGGAAGCAATCAGGGTTTCTCCACTGCTTTCAGGTGACAATATCTTTCAGCTCTGCAACCCACAGCCAGCAGGCATGCAGAATGATAATTGCTGCTAGCATATTAAAATAATTGTGTCCTGTGCCCATATTAAAAGCTGAAGTGGCGTATTCTCACCATAACAAAACCCAGTGGGAACCAGATAAATGTTCCCATTGTGAAAGCACACATTGTAGCAGGGTTCAGCTATTAGCTGCATCAGAACAACGAAAAAACCTGCTATTTGCATAGAACATCACTGTATTTCACTTCTGTGCTTTCCACTTAGTAACCTTCAAACAATGTTTTTACAGAGACAAGTAGAGGCAAGGACAAGAGGGAAAGCTGCATGTTTACATACCAAACACAGTGTGCCTTGAAAAGAGAATAAAATCATATGGAGAATAGAAAAAAATCATGACTGTTGTATCCAGGTCAGCTCCGTGTGAACAATCCTGCTAACAGGCCACATTAACCGAAGGGAAAATTAGTTCTTGCTGTTGGAATTGTTATAAACGAGGACTGTTAAAAGCCGAGTTTATTACTGTGAAGCTGGACTGTATTTAAAAATGTTATTGAAGATTTTCTAGTCGCCTAATAATTTTAGTAAGAACCACTTAAAAGATCAGCTGAAAACATGGTAATTTCTGCATAATACAAACAAGACTTAGTCCTCAGCTTGCAAAGCTACTGTGGTTTTATATTTAAGCTTTACGTAAAGCAGCCTTGGAGCTTAGAGATGCTGGTGACCACCACGTGAGAATTAACTTACTAGCACAATTCACCCTCACTAATAGACCAACAAGTTTTGAAAAGCCTCCTCAAAAAAGCCTGTGGGATGAATATTAACATCTACACATTAAAGGGGACTACCAGACACTGGGGTCTGGCAATTCAGCTCCAGAAAACTGGTTCAAATCCAGACCAGTAAATAAAAGTAGTTAGCTCCAAGTAGCCTGTGTGCCAGAAGTGATGGTCTGAGTTTCTCACAGACAAGAGCCTTAAAAAAAGAAGCTGGAGATTAAGCATGCACCTCAGCTGACCTGGGTTGCGCTCTCCATGGAGCAGAAACTGCTAATGGTCCCAGATGTGTTGGCAGAGGAGGTCACCTTTCCAGCTCAGAAGTCAATGCTGGCTGGGCATATTTAATTCAGGTTTTAAAGTCAAAACTCAGGGCAAAAGGCTTATCATCACTACAAGGTTAACTGGACTTGTCCCAGCAATCCATTGCCCCAGCTGAAAGACACACCTCCTTGCAAATCCCTTCCCTCTGAGGCGGTCTGTGAAGAAGCACAGACCAGAGCTCCCACTAGCACAGTATTTTGACCGAGGTGACTTGGGTGAGGGAATGGAGATGATCACCATGTCATGGCTGCTTATTCTCCAGAAAGCCCCTCCAGAGCCGGGAGGGGTACCAAACAAGTTTTCCCACTCTTCATGATGGGGGAATTCACAACCTTCTCATTGCAAAAACTGGGATATATGGGATGTTCCTTGCGCCATCAAGAGCCATGCTGGCCTGTGCACAGCAGCACCAGGGTCCCTGTGTAGGGTGGACAGCGGACCCATGGACATCAGTCCAGCAGCCAGGGAAGTGCTCGGCGCTGGCGTCATGGGTAACTCCACAGCAGTGAGGTACCCTGCTGTAAGGGATACGGCAGGGACAGCTGAGGGAGATTTTGTTCCTTCAGCTGGATGGAGGGAGGTCAAGACAGGCCACTGACCTCACCAGCTGATCTCATGGGGGAGAGCCCCTGCAGCACAGCCTGCAGACACCAAACTCCCCCTTCCGTCTGCTCCCACGATTTCCCAGAGCCTGGAGTTATGCAAAAGGTTTTGCTCCATTTCCCTCCACGGCTATCATGTCAGCTTATGGGTAAACAGCTGTGACCATTAGGGAGAATAATGGGAAGATGTGACTTATGTTTCTTTTACTTCAGTGCTGTCTGCTGAAAATTGGAACTAAAAGGTACCAGGCAGCTTCTTCCCTGTCTCTGGAATTTCACAGAGGGTGACTCCGAAGCATTAAACATGCCGAAATAATTCTACTTGCACAGACTAAATTAAAAACAATGAAAGTGCATGATTTTCTTTGTAGCAACCCTTGCTTGCAGCAGTTCTGTACGTTTCAGATAGAGTAGATGCTACAAAACCTTTTGGAAGCTAATCAAAACCTCTAACACAACAATAAAATCTTCTCACAGCTGGAGCTAGAGAGCAGCATTAATATTTACTAGCCAATGGGTATATTTACATGAAAGAGGATTCTAAGAGTATCTTCAATACACAATTAAGGCATACACGGGCTGGCAAGAAAATAAATCTTTTCATTATGTCTATGCTAACATCTCTGGTAATGGGCTAATAATTACAAATGTACATGCAAAGTTCTTGCAACAGGGAAGGTTTTGCAGCAAACTTTATTCTCATTCAAGCGCATCTCAAAGTCAACTGTGGCTTCAAAATTGTAGGACACAAAGGAAAAAACCCCAAAGGTTTAATTTGGAATCAACTACTTCATCACACAGCTTGTCGACTAAGATTTAGTGTGAGAACTATGGATATATTTCACAAACGCACAGACAACAATAGCATTCAGTTGGCGTTCAAGGCTAGGGAAAAATGGTTTGGTGAGCAAAATGCATCTTCTTAACTAGAAAATACGAGGTGATATTCTTTTAGGTCTACCCTTGTGTTTGGTGTCAGAGCCCAGGCTGGGATCTGCAGTGATGATGGACAAGAGCTGTGAGTGTGTACAGTATCTTACACTGAAATGATCTGGACATTCATTCCCATTTGTGCCAAGAATCACCTCAGTTTTGGGCTGTTCTGCTAAGAGCTGAGTAAGGCTTTGCAGCATTAGGACCTCAGCTCAATCCTGTAATTCCTGGCATGCTGATTTTCATTATTATTTATTTGTGATTCATTTGAATTTCTGCTACAGAAATATCAGTACGATATCCTGTATATCCCAGATGAAAACAGCTGAAAGATGGGAAAAAGAAATATTGTCAGTGTTCAAATGAATGATTGCCTGCATCATCTTGCCTTAAAATGTTAGAACTATAAAGAAAAGGAGCATCAGTCTTAACAAAAGTTATTGGTTTGGGCCTATCAGTCATTAGTGGTTCCTTCATCTTTAAAGGCTCTGTTATCAAAATGTTATCAAAAACATATTGCTAGTGAAGGTCTTGGGCTTTCTCCCTCAGAAAGAGGTTATTAAAAGGGGGAAAGGAAACAAATTTAACCATTCAATTTATTTAGGGTTGGGGTTTTTTTATTGTTTCTCTCATCTTGGATAACGGAAAGTCACCAGCATCAGTTTCATGTTACTGGAATAAGTTTCACTTTCAGGTTGTCAGAGCTGCCATATTATGGCTGCCAACACTGCAGGATGATATTTATTGCTTGAAAAACAACGGCTCCCGCTGGATTTAGAAAACGATATAATTGCAGTATTTTATAGGGCGTAAGTTTCATAAATGCCAGAGGTAATTGGCCTCTCACCCTCATCCTCAGTGTCTGTTTCCTTCCTCTCTCTTCATTCCCCCCAGGCTAGGTCTGGGACCACTCCAAGCCGGCAATGTTCTCTGCATGACAAGCATACTGACACACTGAAAGGAGAACAGCATTAATTGCCAGCTTAAGCCTAAAACCACACAAGAGAATTGCTAAGCAAGGCTCAGGGTCGGGTACAACCAGCCTAACCCTTCTGAAGCTGGGAATGACACCAAATTTCATCAGACTACCCACAAGAAGGGCACCCTGCTGAAGAGCCCGGACTGACCTGTGCACATAAGAAGGCAGTGTCATCTCGGTTTTCATCTCCCCAAGCCAGAGATGCTAATTTTCATTCATGGATAAGAAATAAAGGTAAGGCCTTAGAAGAAATTTAAATGTTTGGCTGAAGGACAAATAAATGAGCATCCCCATAATGTGAAGAGTAAAGAAAACAAGAGTGAGTCTAGTTTTTATTTTGTCCTATGTTTCTTTCCAGCATTAGTTAACATTCACTGCAAGCCGTGTTTTCTAGAAAGAAATCAAGGGGGGGGGGAAGTAAGAAATAGAAAAAGACAGAACCATAGAGGTGATTAGAGATAAGGAAAGCGACTGTCTAATTTTAAGCAGAGAGAAAAGTTAAGAAAACCAATATGTTTCTGGGGTTAAAAGAAGGAAAGTAAAAGGAGTTCTTTAGCATGAACAGGAGCCAAGAATGAAATCCTGGTCCCTGGGCACAACCCAGCACTTGACAGAATAATTTCCATAGGATTTAGGAAGATAATTCTTTAATCTTTCCATATGAAATTTCCCACAGAAAGAATTTCCCAGCTGAAAAAGACAGGCAAAATACATAGATGTGCTTTAGCTCTGGGCCTTAAGTAGGGAAGCCATAGTTTAAAGTCACCCAGAGAGTCCATGGGAAGATGTACTCCTTGGCACAGCTTAGCAGTGTGGTTCTTCCCCTCAGTGACAGCCAAGCATCTCCTTCCCACTCCTGCACACATTCTCATGCATGTAAGGCACATAATGCAGGTGCCAGGGTGGCTCAGCACCAACATGTGCTCAGGAACTGCAGCATGGTAGTAGTGATGAAGTCTGTCCCAAAGGGAATACAGAAAAAACAAGGAGATACTCAAAAGCAGAGAGCACATTTGAAAACAATCACTTATGAGGGGCATATAGAAAAGTTGCCAGGGGGAAGTGTGCAAGCCACCCCATTCAGAGCTCTTGGGATCTTATTTCAGAGGCATGAATGCTTGCAGAAAATAGGTTTTCAGACACAAAATAAAAATCATCAAGACTATATTTTTTTTCCAAAGAGAGAGAAATCCTTGTCCCTATATGGAAGCTGCACAAAGCATTGTTAAATGTACCCTAATGAACCTGCCAGTGTACTTACTAATGAAGTAAGTGCTGATTGCCTAAACAGTCCCTATCCAGAAGTCCCTCCTGGAGAAAGTTCAAGGCACTGGTTTTACTCCTGCTTGTGGCCAATATTTACAGCCAAAGAGGAGAGACAGCACTACTTAAGCTGATAATCAGCTTTTGTTTCTGACACAGTTTAAAGAGCTAGCTGGGCAGGTAGAGTGTATGAGAGGTCTGAACATGCTCAGGGCTGAATTTATGCTGACACTAGACAGGGCTGTCAGGCACTGCGCAAAGACATGAGCTACACAGCTACTGACAGTGAGCTCTGGAAGCTGTTTATTTTGTCCAGTGGCTGTCTTTTACCTAAGCACACACCAGGTAGGAGCTTCTCGGGTAAAATGAGCTTGCCCAGAGCCACACTTCACACAGGGTTATCAGTAATTTTCAGGGGAGACCAAAGCAGGCATTAGTAGAGGGTCAGAAGAGATATCATATCACATCTGCTCTGACCACTGCTCATCCAGGTCAATTCCCAACCCTTTGTGGTGGTCCGGATGCTTAGTGGCATGGGACACTCTAATCCTGTTTATGTCCTCACTTCTCAGGGTTTGTACCACTGTAATTTTTGTGACCTTAACAGTGAAGTTGTTCATATCCAAGCTCTAAAGGCACAGCAACTTGAGGTCATATCTGCAGCTGAGTCACTTCAGAAAGGGTAATGGTGGGACTCTGCAACACCTTCATGTTCCCAAGATAGAAAAGAAAGGGTTTTATTGCCTGCTGCCTGCATTTCTTCAGCACTTCAAGCTGTATCGGGTCTCAAAATCAGCGGCCTCATAGCAAAATATAAAAACTTACATTGCAACAGATTGACTTGGTGAGATTTGCCAACAGTGACTTTCACAGTTACTCTGATTGAGTCCAAAATCCTAAGGTCCCTCTTTGCCAACAAAACATCTGGCTTGCAGAGTCTGACACAGCATGTCGTAGGGGTACAACTAATTCATTTCATATCCACTTCATTGTGCTTAATGCAGCACAAAGATAACAAAGGAGTTTCACTCTAAAACATTAGCTCCCAGGTTGGTACAGTGGATTAAACTGACTAAATCTGGGCCACATCACCCCATGAGACAATTCAAAATGTCAGTGGGACACTAAACAGCAGGACTTGTCCTCTTAGCAGTCAAATCACATACCACCCACAATCCATTGCAGTGCCCTCTGTAAAGGTCCATATCAGGCCATGGGCCCTAATGCCATGCCTGTGAGTCACCTTAAGGAGCCACCTCATCGAACATTAAGCAACACACATATATCTACAGCTGGTCCCATGGCCGCTTCGCAAAGAAAAGCAGGGCGATAACCTACCGTGTACACAATGCTGACAACACTAAGTATTTCATAAAACCCTCTTTCATTTTCCTGGGAAGAGCTGCTTTTCATCAGGCGCTGATGGGCTTTTCCAGATCTTGACTGAAGCAATACTTGCTTCACTTGTTCTTGGAGCCATTTGGAGGTGGTTTCCAGGAAGGTCAGTTTCCTACTGCTACTGCTACCTGGGCTGGCAAGTCCAGGACATGCAGCACAGTCCCAGCCCATCCCTGGGACTTGTCTCCTGTTAAACCACATATTTCACTGCCTATGCCCACCATCTTTCAAGTGTCTCTACCACCAATATCATGTTAGGAAGCCTCTCTATGCACCTCAGCACCTCTGCAGAGTTTACTCTTGACAGAATTTGCTTTAAAAGAAGCTTGCAGGCAGCCTTGACAGAAGCCATTACTTTGTCAAGGATGTACAGTTGTAACACAGCAATTACAGGACCCTACAAACCCTGGGCCCATGCACCAAATGCTCCAAGAGCTGGAGCACCTCTCTTATGAGGACAGGCAGTGAGAGTTGGGCTTGTTCAGCCTGGAGAGAAGGTTCCAGGGAGATCTTAGAGCAGCTTCCTGTACCTAAAGGGGGCCTACAAGAAGCCCAGAGAGGGACTTTTTACAAAGGCATGTAGTGACAGGACAAACTGGCTTTAAACTGACAGAGGGTAGATTTAGATTAGATATTAGGAAGAAATTCTTCCCTGTGAGGGTGCTGAGGCACTGGCACAGGTTGCCCAGAGATGTTGAGCCTGCCCCATCCCTGGCAGTGTTCAAGGCCAGGTTGGATGGAGCTTTGAGCAACCTGGTCTAGGGGAAGGTGTCCCTGCCTGTGGCAGGGGAGCTGCAACTAGATGATCTTTCAGGTCACTTCCAGCCCAAACCAGACTGTGATTCTATGATTCTATGATTTATGGGTATAACCCTGCTGGTTTGCAGATCTCCTCTCTAACTCTTACACAACCACGTGCACAATGCTATAGTGCCTGCTGCTATCCCAAGGCCTCCTTTTGAGGTGCTCCTCACATAACCTGCCAAATGTCAGGATAGGCAATTACCTCTGGTGATTCACATTAAGGAAGAGAGCTTCAGCAGTCACTAGCAGAGGCCCTCACTACAACAAAACACACTTATCTATTCTTCTCCCTACCTAAAACACAGCTTGTGAAGAGAGAGACAAAGAGACATAACGAGGGAACAAGGGAAAGAGAGAGAGAATGAGGGGGAGAAAGAGAGAAGGAAGGGAAGGGAAGGGAAGGGAAGGGAAGGGAAGGGAAGGGAAGGGAAGGGAAGGGAAGGGAAGGGAAGGGAAGGGAAGGGAAGGGAAGGGAAGGGAAGGGAAGGGAAGGGAAGGGAAGGGAAGGGAGAAAGGTTGGTTCTTTTCCCTTCTGTAAACTAACAGTTCTGCTTTCAACTTCTATGGCTTGCAGCCTGAAGAGCTGTACAATTCTTTTCTGAAGAATATAAACTGCCATTTGATAAAAAGAAGAAGTTTGCTCTCTAGTGGCTGAATTTAAATAGCTCAAAAAAAAAAACAAAACCAAAACCAACAACCCACAGGCTGCTGAAGGAAAGGAGAGTTTCATCCACAATGTGTCCTAATCTTTGAGCCCCTAAATATTTGTTTTCTACCAATATTTGCTATGGAATAACTACCTATGACCAGTGTGATTGTACTAAGGGTACTAAAGTACCCTTAGTAACTAAAGCACAGGGTACTGATATCTAATCCGGTGGAGTTTCTAGTTGGAAAAGCAAATTAGTTCTGCCTCTACGTGCTTCCTGACATGGGAAGAGGCTAGGATGGAGCCTGAAGGGTCAACTAGCATGAGAGAGCATGCTGCAAAACCCAGATGTCACTGGTCTGCTCCCCACACTCAGTCCCCGCCCGTGTTTCCCATTGTGGAGACCCACATAGTAACGTGTTAGGCCACATGCAAACCCCACTGTCTTGGATGGGGAATGTGCTTCAGAGAAGTGCTTTTCCCAGGGTAGTCCCACTTCCTATCAACAACCGAGAGGGAAAGGGGAAAAAAAAAGAAACAAACCAAAGCTGCTGCCTCAGAGAAAGCAAATCCCATCCACTTCTTGACTTTTTTTAGTGTTATTATTTCATGGAAAAGCCTGCAAGACCTTATGCTTCAGCAGCCAGATGGAGAGCAGGATGAGGCAGATGAAAGATACAGCCAGGTCTCAAAGGCCACCTACTTGTGAGACCCATTCCCAGGCAGAGTAATTGCCAATCAGAAAGAAACTACTTTATAATTAAAGCATTGTATGAGCAAGGGGATGTCTGGGGCTTTTGCTTAATTGCTAGACATGGCAGGGAAGCACAGCAGCATGGAGAGAGGGGCTCAAGCAACACTTGCTGAAATCAAGAAGAGTTTTGCCATGGAGCTAATCCACAGTAGCAGCAGAGACAGGGCAGGCGCAGAGGCACTAGCGATCCTCCAGCCAAGCCCTGCTCTCACTTAGCCCAGGAAAGCATATACACCACCTCCTCCTTCCACACACCCATGGCAAGCAGGGGCACAGCCAGGCCTTCAGGGATCTTGTTCCCAAAAGAAGAGCCCCAAGTTTTTTTGTCACCGTGGATCATGCAAGTTTGGGCCATGCTCCATTGCTTCTGCTGCTCTTGCTCCTGGCCCACTGCCTGTCTCACAGGTTGCATTGAGAAGCCCTTTGTGGAGTGTGGGCCCTGCAAAGTCTTCTGTTGGGATGTCCTTTTTTCTTCGCATTGTTTCTTCCCAGAAGACAGGTATAGGTGTTTGACCATGATGCTGGACTACCTCTCTCAGCTGCCAAGTTCCTTGCGCTCCAGAAATCCTCTTTTGCAGCTTAAAATCAAAAAGAATGCTGTTATCCAACCCGGCCTCCAAAACCAGGTTCGTTGGGCCCAAGCCCTTCTTGAACAAAGGTATATCTTTGAGAAATAGCTTTTGTGTGAGAAGAAGAGTGGGGTGATAAGGAAAGCAAATCCCTGAGACAGAGCACTGTGTAAAGGAGAATCTCACCCCACAGAGCAAAAATTCTATTATTGGATATGATTGTTGAATTTTGATCTTCAAACAAATAATAGATACTTATTTACAGAACAAAACCATCCACACCTCAGTCATATTTCATCATTATGGCATTGCACCATTTTGGAAATTATTTTTTTTAAGTTTGGGTTTATTAATATTGTAGATGGAAAATGCAGAACCAGCTTTAGAAACCACTTCTGAGTTTAATCAGCCCCCCTGGAGATGAGGAAATGACTAAGTTAGTTTCTCAGGCTGTCTTTGGCTACAGTACAATTTCCTACTATGAGCTAGTCCAGAGTGGCACAACATCAGTGTGAACCAGGCCCAGGGTCTTCACAAATCCGTAACCGCCCCAGTAACCACCATCCTCTTCCAAGTTCCTCCAGCACCAGCTGCCACAGCGTGATCTCTGTGCAGCATCAGCTGGGCCACACAGATTTACTTCAGAGAAAGATACTACTAATCCATCCCAGTAGGGACCATCAACCCATCCCTCTGATACAAGGCAGCAATAATATTAATGAGCATGGAGTTAGGTTGATGTTGAGACCAAACAAACCAGAGCTATGCCAGTGGGATTGGTAAAACAAGACATTCTCCTTCTTGGCAGTCTTCACTTTAAATAGGCCTGAGAAAAAAGATGTGTACTAGCACTCTCCTGCAAATATCAGAGCCATTCCAGGATATGGAATCACCATATATTCCCCTTTCTTCCCATCAGCCATCCCAAGAGGTTAAACCTACTATATGATGTTGGACTACCTTCTCCAGCTGCTCTGTGATAGAGTCTAACACCAGAAAGGTACCACTGTGACTATCTTTTCTGATCTACATAACTTGGCAGAGTGGGCCTCCTGGAAGTGATCAAAGGTTCACCTTTAAGGAAAACACTATGAATGTTAAATTGCCTGTAAGGGAAAAACCAGCTCAACCTTGGCTGATGTCATCAAAGTCCAATGATTATTACACTCACAGTAAGAAAATGCATCTGTATTTTTGTCTGAGTTCGCTTACTTCCAGCTTCTACCCACCTTTTTTTCTGTTCATCTGCTAGAACGAAGAGCACTCTGCCATCAAATACTGTCCTTATCCAGGTGATAGTAAGTAGTGGCCAGTCTCTTCTCAGCCTTCCTTCCAATATGCCAGACAGAGGGAAGCCCTGGAGACTTTCTCATGTGCTGCCATTTCTCTTCCCAGATCTGTGACTTCACATTAGACACATGTTGAACCACGTTGCTCATTTGCACTCAGATGAGCAACTAATCCTCGTATGAACTGACCGTAAACATTCTCTGTTATCACCTACAGATGTCATCAGCAATGGGTCCTCAGCATCAATAACACGTTCAGTAGAAACACAGCTTTTGAATAATTATTTGTATCTGTGAACATGGATTGATCCCCAGCAATCAATGAAGACAAATCTAATGCTAATCTAGGCAGATAAGAATCAAGGAAGTAGGTCTCAAATATAGGTCAGAAGAACTTGTTTGAGAAGCAGTGATCCCAGAAAAGATGTAAGACAAGGAAGCAGGTTGAACACCATGTCCTTGAGATGCCATGGCCTTTCCTGGCCAATCTGATTCCTTTTACTGAGGGAAGGGGCAGATCTGGCCTGCCGTGAAGGTAGAAATCAGGCAGGGCTAAGCCTGAAACCCTACTTCACAAATGGCTTCTCCACAGAAACAACCCCTCCTGCCTACAGACCACAGACCAACCTGGATGAGAAGGACATGCGCATCGAGGTCTCCCCTGGCTTCTGAGGCTGGACATGCTGTTCCAGATGAAAGATGAAGTCATCCAAGTTGCTGAAATGTCCCTCCTGCACCTTACAGTGTGTAAAGAGGCTGGCAGGAATGGTAAGTGGATCAGGAAAGGGGGGCAGAGGGGGGGAATGCGTTAGTACAACGTGACAGGAGTAAAAATTACATCGCACCAAGCTTTGATGTCTCTCCTAATAACCTCTCAGTTTTTCTGATTTCCTTCCTAGCACTGTCACACAAGTAGATTACATTTTGATAATGGACAATCTGACTGGGGCTTCATCAAAACCTAAGGCGCTCTGAACAGGACATGCTGGAAGCTCATTAATATAAGTTACACTTCAGCAAAGCTGAATGTTGCATAAAGTGTCTTTTTTTTGACCAGCGCTGAATCTGAATGAACTCCTCTTTTGACTCAGCTTTCAGCCCCTGGAACTGAAGATCTTAAGTCCCTGGTTTTTAAAGGGACTTGGTTCCTGTCTCTCTGAAAGTGAAATCTGATTAATTCTGATTTATTCTGTTGACATGGGTGCTGTGCTGTGAACTGTTTTTTAATGTAGCTCAAACTTCTTCTAAAAGTGTATCTAATGAATAAAGGTAAATTATGAGGTTGTTCTTATGTATTGTTAGTGTTGCCAGGGAAACCATTTCCTGCCTGTATTTATCCCAATTCATCTGTTTTTTCAAGGAGGGGAGGTAAACCTTCCAAAATAAACAGACAATACTCCTGAAATTAAGATATTAATGAGATGGTGTACCCCCAAGATACACAGCATGGGATCTGGTATGTTTTCAGTCAACGTCACTAGTTGAATAGAAATACATCCCAAATTCATAGCTTCTGGAAAAAAAAAACTGATATAATGAATGGACTGTCTGTATTGCTGGTGGTCTGTGCCTAGTACACCTTGGACCGGGCTGTTTCTAGGGAATCAATCAGTGTTGTTGTGTGCAGCTGGCCCGTGAAGTCTATACTCACCTAGAAGTGGTTCTTCCAGATCAGGCTTGACACACATCTGGAAAGCATTGCAGGGACTCGGCAATCCTGTGAAAAAGGAGAAGCATTTGTGGTGGCCCCACAGAAGCACCTGTGCTGTTCACAGAGCACCTTGCAGAGGATCTGAACCTCGTGCAGGACCCACAACACAACTACCTGACACTTGACTGACATAAGGTGGCCAGAATCCTTGTTCCTAGGAAGTGATCTGAATATACCCTTAGAAAAACAACAGAGATGGAAAGAAACGTGTGCACCTGCCATTGGCTTAGTGGGATTGACTGCACTTGGGAAAAGGTGTCTATCTCCTTCCCTCTTCCAAAGAAGGAGGGAGGGTTTATGGGTTTATGTTATTAACCTAGAGCTCAGTTTCTCACTGTTCACATGCTGTGTGACCTAGTCCCACGAGTAGTGGGTAATAGCACTTCTCTACCTCACAGAGACATAAATACATAAAAGACTGAGATAGAAATATCATCTTTTTGAGGAATAAAAACATCCTTTCAGTGGCATATTGGCCTGTGCTGTCAAAAATGACAGCACTGTAATTATCCTCCCACCTTCTGTTCCCAACAGACAACACATCAGTCCCCTTGCACTTTAAAAGTCTCTAGCAGCAAGTAGTCCTCTTGAATGAGATCCCCCTTTCTGGAGTTCTGGAGATCCACCTTGTGGTGGAGAAAAAATAGCCCTGAGGCCCTCAGCCAGCAATTTGCACGTAGCTTCGTGCACACCTGATGGGATGGTGCCCAACATGCTGCACATCACAATGTACAACAAGAAAGCAGCAGCATGTGGACCAGGATGCTGCCATACACTTCCCACAGGTGTTCCCTTTAGGGCCACCACGGAGTAACTCTGGAAGTCAAAACCCATGGTGATGGGGCCAGCAGGAAGGAAAGTAGGGTGGAGAAAAAGATAACTATGCTTGCCCTCCTCATCTCTCCCCAGGTGTCTGTATTTCCCTGCCAGGTTTTCCATTTTGCTGTCCTTAAACATTCCGCATCATGTCAGAGCAAGATTTTAGTGAGAAAACCCTCACTGAGAAGATTATATGCAAATACATTAAAATCAGAGCATATTGCTAGAGTTATATGTTGTGGATCCTGTGGGTGTGTTTGGCCTGTAGCTTTTCAAATAGAGAGTGCCTGTTAAGCTGAAATCCCAACCCTGTGAAAGCCAAAGGCATTTTTCCAGTGACTCCAGTGGATCAGGGATGCAGCTCCTCACATTCGGTACCTGAGCATTTCCACTGACGTGTGAAGGAAGCGGCTGGCCTGGCAGGTACTGTGCCTGGCCATCAGGCTTCGCAGGAACCCAGGGATGGGAAATAACAAAGGGGATGATGAAAGTCTGGGGAGGAACCGGGCCCTCACACAAGCACGCAGAACATCCTGCCATTTCTTCTCCTTTCCTAGAAGCATGACACACTGCATCACTGGGAAGACAACTGAAGTGGTGTTTTGAAAGACAGGGTCTCAGAACACTGCAAACTTCTGCAGGGGCCTTTTCTCTTTCTGAGAGGTTTTAGTTTGTTTGTCTCAATTGCCAGCAAACTTAAGACTTTGTCTCACTAAGCCAAAAGAAGAGGGGCAACAAAGGACTTAAATTATCATCATTTAAACCAACCAAAATGAAAAAGATAAAACAGCTTCGTGGAGACAGGCCATCTGTCTGCAGATGTCACAGGCTGGGTTAAATTAGGCAGCCTCACCACACCCCTGCGTTTGAGATAACTCTAAGAGATAGCTAAGCACATATTTAAACCCAAAACAAAAGCAAGCACGCAAAGTTGCTCTAAATTCTGGGCAGAGAAGATGGGCCAAGGGTGGAGTTGCTTATGCATTTTCTGGAAGGTTGAAACTCCCTTCCCATGCCCTAGGCTGGTGCCTCTGGACCATTAGCCTGGGGCTTGGCACAGGAAGCAAGACACCAGGGGCAAGGGAGGCAGAGGAATATCTGGTTCTGGCTTCCTAGGAAAAGGAACATGCAGGGCACTGCACCCTGCTCATCACCTTGAGCATAGCGTGTGCATAAGGAGACGGAGCAGGGAAGCAACACATGGAAGCAGACCTGTTGGATTCAGATCAGAAAATATAACTGCCTATACAGCTGTGCTGGCTCAGGGTGAGGAAAAAACTCATGCTTCCCAGCCCATGGAGCTGACTGGAGCAAATCAGGGTGAGCACACAGGAACTCCATTTGCAGAGACCTTTTGTCAGTTTATTTTTAAGAAGATCATAGTTGATAGCTGTACCATAAACACTGCTTTTGGAGTCCTTGGCTGCACTGCCACCATGCCAGCCTTGCTTAACACTGGTACTCAAGGGCAAACCAGGAGTACTCACGCAGCACCTAGGATGTGGGTTACATCTTGGTCTTACATCCTGAGATGTAAGGGGGGAGTGAGCTCAGCCAGACATGTGTGGCCCTTGGATGGAGCCAACCTGGGCTGCCTCAGCACCACCTTGCTGGAACCCAGGGGAGCACCTTTATGGATGCCCAACGGCTTAGGGACTGGCTGGGATCCTGAGCCTGGTTCAGCAACATGCCATCTTTAGGAGATACACATGAGAGAGCAGCAGGGCTCCTGGGGTTGTGTGAAGGGCAGCAAAAGGAGGCAAGAGGAGGGCTGGGGATGGAGCAAGGACCTACAGCCAGGCACACACCAAGCTTTGCCAGACTGAGAAAAAGCTGAGAATCGTCATGTGGGCAATCCCTGGCAAGGACGCCTGACACATCCTGAACCCTCACTGTGTCCTAGGAAAAGCCAAGTATGTTCTTGTAAGTAAACACAATTGACGTAACTTTGTCATGCTTGCACCTCCTACCTGCAACAACCTGCACGAAGCTTAAGGGTCATAGCTATCTGGATCCAAAAAAGTGCTCAGAAAGCTGAGTTTGACCCAGCTATAGCACTGATTTTGGTCCCCACTGTTTATAATAAGGAACTCCTTCATGAACAGCAGAAGTATTTTGAGTATATAATATTAAACTATTAAAAGGGCTTTTTGTTTGTGGTATCTAGAGTACTTCTTAAATCAAGACTTTGCCTCTTGTCCTGGTTTCAGCAGTAGCAGTCATTTTTCTCCTTCGTAGTAGCTGGTGCGGTGCTGTGGTTTTGACTTTCAGCCTGGGAACAGTGCCTGATAACACCGATGTTTTTAGTTGCTGCTCAGTAATGTTTACTCTGACCAAGGACTTTCTGAGTCTCATGCTCTGCCAGGGAGGAGGGGAAGCCGGGAGGAAGCAGAGACAGGACACCTGACCCAAACTAACTGAAAAGGGTACTCCAGTACCACAGCACATCATGGCCACTATATAAACTGGGGGCAGTTACCCGGAAGGGTTAGATCACTGCTCGGTCGGGCTGGATATGGGTCAGTGGCTGGTGAGCAGTTGTATTCTCTTCCCTTGTTATTTCCCTTATCATTATTATTATTGGTGGCAGCAGCAGTGGTTTGTGTTATACCTCAGTTACGGGACTGTTCTTATCTCAACCCATGGGAGTTACATTCTTTCAATTCTCCTCCCCGTCCCTCCGGGAGCGTGGGGGGAGGAAGGGGGGAGGAGTGAGCGAGCAGTTGCGTGGTTCTGAGTTACTGGCTGAGCTTAAACCATGACACCTCTTGAGAGTATTATCCCTGCAACTTTCTGCTGATCAGTCAATGGAAAGATGGAGTATCATTATGGCTTCTTGCCAACATGCAATATGATGCAGTTAATTAAAGAAACATAAATTTCATGTGTGATGCTACAGATCACCTCTGCACCTCTGAATGCACACTGGCATTAAAACAGCTGGGTAATGATGGGATAATTTTGTTCACTATTTTACGCTGAGGTTCATACTGTCCATTACAGGAAGGAAATGACACCTTACGACTTAGCTGAAGGCGATATCAGACTGTATGGTCTATAATTTAGGCCAGATTTCCAGTAATACTCTGATTTGATGACTCCAAAGTATGAACTTGAATGGTCAGACTCCTGAGCACCCTTAAGCGTAGGGTGCTTAAACCGTGAGAGATTTCAGAGGAGAGGCTCACAGCCTTACTGTCCTTTTGCTGCCCCATGCACCTCCTCAAGCTGGCAAAACAGATCTCTGGGGTGGCATTTGCCCCATTTGTATGGGTAACAGCTGGGTGCACATGACAGTCCTCACCCAGGAAGAACTGAGCAGCAGATGATAGGAAGCCTGAGAGTTGGTATGTCTCCTGCTTGCACCCACTGTCACTGAGGGAAAACCATCAGGAAAACTGCATCTTTTAAATGAGCTATGTTAGAGTTAAACACATGCCTTCAGAGAGACACACAACTATATCAAGAGCATCAGTGTCTTAATACAAAATGCTTAAAGAAACGAGTAAAAAAAGAAGTTTGCATTGCTTGAGCACCACAAATTTGAGGTATTCTTTGGACAAAAAAATACAACAGAACTCTGTAGATTTCACATTTGCCAGGTTGTGCATAATACGAGCACAAAGCAGAAGCAATAATTCTTTTCAAAAGAATAAAGATACATAAACTATGTGCCAGCCACAAAATCTCAGGGGACATGTCACTTGCCCTCGCTATCCACAGCCTTTGTTTGGAAGAACATTTTACCGGCATATAAAATACAACTGGCTTATGCTGCAAGGCTGGAAGAGCATTTCAAGGTCCATACTCCAGCCCTGCTGCCCTCAGGGAAACACATGCCACATGCCTTGGGACTATGCAGGGTTGAAAGTGCAGCTTCCAGCAGGGTTAACCGTTTCAGGCTTCAGTGCCCATTCACCCATCCCACCAGCCTTGTACATCCCAACTGTCCAGTTTCACAGGCTGCGAGACCTGGAATGTGAGCAAAACTCTGCAACAACAAGATGCTAGAACAAGGTTGGAGCACCAGGAAAGACAAAAACCTGGGCAAGCCAGGCCATGAGTGGCTGCCAGACACTTCGCTGGGGCCAGAATCACTGAAAATGGGAACGTTTCCAGAAAGGGCACCAGCTGCATCATTCATTCCTGACAGAGTTATGCAGCTGTTACTTAAGCCAGTCCTTGTCATGCCACAGTTCCCCGATAGTATCAGGACCTACACAGACATTTGTCAAAACAGCATGATGTCTAAAGATAGCATTGAACCTAAGGGAAAGGAATTTAAAAGAGAGCAAATAACCATGGTTACAGCGTAGGGTAAGAAAAGTGTTTGCTGAGAATGGACGCATGACTTGGGCGACCTTTGCTGGGACGGACTCCTGAGATAGCACTAGGCTGCACAGAGCCAGCGAAAGGAAAACAAGGGAGGCTGAGCAACAAGCGAAGATATTTCCATGTTCAAGGTTGCAAAGAGCAGCTGCTGCAAGTCAGACACCCCTGCAGAGTCCAAGGGCTCAGCCTGGGGGCCTCAGTGATTTGTAGCTGCAGCAGCTGGAGCCCACACACTGCTGCAGTGCTGACAGCCAAGGTGAACATGCCGAAAACTTCACCACACAGCCAAGCACCTCTACCAACCCATCCAAACACCTGGCCTAAACCACAGGTCAGAGCTGCACCCAGTAACACACTGAAGCCAGCATTAGGGTGCCTAGCACTAAGTCAAATGCCACATGGTGCAAAAGCTTCGGTAAGTTTACTATGGCTACTCAAGCTTGTTTAAAACTGTTGGTGGGTTAACCTCTTACAAGTGTGCTGGTGCTGGGTGCTGGATGAGGCGCTTGCTCGTGCCACTGTGCCTCTCTGCTGCACCGCATCCTCCCAAGAGTGGTGTAAAGGCAGCATATAGTTAGTGACTAATCTGACAGCGGTCATGTGTCTGCTGCTGCCCAGCACCTGTGAATCACAGCATGGGTTTATAAAAGCACTCAGAGTTTCCCACGGCCTGATGTGAGAAGCTGGCAAAGGCCAGAGCCTGCTTACCTGTGCTGGTGTATGAGGAAACACGCAGGGGTAAATTGCCACCCTGCTGTGCCCCTTGAAGGAGCAGCTGGGATACTATCTTGACTCTTGAAGACCCCGTGTGTTGGCTGGTCTCTATGCAAGAGTGCCAAGCCTTTTGCTACAGCTCCACACCAGTTTCTCGCTCAGACCCTGCCCTGGCCAGGAGGGCGAGGAGCAGCAGAACTGAATCACACCTTTTGCAGTTGCTCCATTTCCTCCTGCTGCCTCCAGCGCCACAGTGCTGCTCTGGTTTGTGGCTTCCCTGGCCTTTCAGTGATCCATGGTCTGATCTGTGAGAGAATTCCTGCTGTAGTGCTCACCCTGAGAAGGGACGTTACTTGATCCTGCTACCCTTTGACCATCACAGCTACCACTAGGCAAACAGCCCACGCATAAGGCTTCTGTCATAGACACAAGCTGGCTGTGCTATCAGAATAGTAAAAACGTAACGGAAACATTTGTCTACCCAGACAAATCCAAAGCAAGGTCTTGGTCTTCTCTTCCCTGCCTCCTGCATGCCTCTATTCCAAACCTCAAAAGCATTCAGGTACCTGGGTATCCAACTTTCACCACCATGTGATACAGCAAGATCCAACCAAAAGGATGTCGATGTGGGAACTACTGGTACTGTATGTTCCCGAAACTCTTCTGAGCAACCTGGCCAAGAAAGTCCTGCTTTGGTGACATCAAAGGAAAGTCCACACAAATCCTCTAGCTCCTGAAATTTTCAGTTGATATTTTTGCATGGTGTGGCCTTCTCCCTCAGTGCACCTCCTGAATAGAGTTTCTGACCATGTTTGCAATTCTCAGGAAGGGAACAAGTTTGCATAAAAGCATCACTTCCATGCTGAACCCAAAATAGTGTCATGTAACCGAACTGTGATGAACTGATGAAAGTTTGTTCTGATGATGTAATCCCGACTGTGTTAGGTAACACTGAAGGGTGGCATTGCTGTGGACACAAACAGATTTTGCAAGTCCTCACTTTTCTAGCTTATTCACACACTCTAAGTTGAATGCAGCTGAACGGACCTTTTCTTTTCAATTAAGACCATCTCTGAGTTTCTGACTGATCTCTATCCTTTTTCTATTAAGCAACAATATGTCCTTAAAGTTTTATTTTTACTGTATACAGGCACAAGCAATGGGATCAACACAAGCAGTGGGATCAACACAAGCAATGAGATCAACACAAGCAATGAGATCAACATACAGCTGCATAAAATTACTGTAAAGCAGGGCAAGTTTACAATTGCACTTTGCACTCCAGCCAGTGGTGGGTATCCCTATGGTGCAAAGGAAGGTAGTAAAGCTGCTTCAGCCCTCTAAAAAGTACTTCTATTTACACCAGCCAGTGCTGTGACTGCTGCGGTGCCCCACATCCTTGCTCCCAAATGCTCAATCAGCATTAACCACTGGGCATTTCTTTTTAAATCAACAATTCAAAGCATCTGCCTGATATTCCCTTCAGCTTCCACTTCCCACTCTTCTGATAGCAGTCTTTTCAGTATCTTTCCAGCCATCAGAGTCCAGCCAGAGTGGCTGAACAAATGCAGAGGCAGACAATGAACTTTCCCAGAATTGCTTTATTTGCTGCAAATAAGTCAGTCAGTAAAATGCGGTGGGTAAGGACAAACTCTTTGTCACGTTTTTAATTTGCTACACATCTTCAAGACACGAGTTAAAACTACAAATGGTTACGTTATATAGCAGAATCAAATGCATGACTGAAGTTACAAGCAGATTTTATTGTTTAGGGTGTCACCTAAAGCACCCAACCATTTATTTCCCCAAAGCAGTTATTTCAATACATCAGAAGGCACTGGCTATTTTGCAGTTGGTTTTCTCCTTCTTTTTCTTTCCTTTTTTTTTTTTCTTTTTCCTTCTTTTTTCCAGAACTATGTTGCAATATAGTTTTTAGCACAGAAATTTATCAAAAGTATTTACAATTGGTTGAAAGTTCAAAGGGGCAAGATAGGAATTCAGATTAACTGGAAATCTAAACAAGTGTAAAGGAAAATGAGGATCAGATTGCAAAAAAACCTTCTAGTCTACATCGCAAGCCTTCCAAATGTTCCTGATTTGTGTTGGTTGTTAAAGAAGTGTAAATTCCATGATAAATTGATGTAGCTCCTGGGATGAATAAAATCAATAATGTAATAACACTGAGTTAATACCAAGGTGACGCTGATTGAGGATGAGTACATAGAATTCGAGGTCTCCTTCCATGCACAAGGATATATTAGTATATCAGAACCAGATCGCCAATTAAATTTTGTTATTTTAGAGCAGATGAATAAAATAATGTGTGATGAAGAGAGCAGGCTGTGAGTAAAGCTATTGAGGTGAGAACTGAGCATGCAGGGAGTCTATGATTCCTGAATGGGAGCATGTCAAGAAGTCAGTAATGCCCTCAGAAGGCTTGCAGAACCTGATTGTGATGCCTTTTCCCATAGTTATTTCTATACAGGCAAAGCCACTGGGGATAGTTTCAAAGCAAAAGACCTTTTCTCCAAGGAATGGGGCCCCAGTTCACTAAATTAGTCTTTGCAATTTGTCTCCAATTTAGACATATTATTGCGTTCCCTTCTCGTATAGTGAAACTGGTTGATGAATGGACCTGCTTCACCTCCTAGCAGACCTGTGCCCTGGGCATGTTCAGTGTCCTTGCTGCTTATTTATGTTCTACCCCCGTCAGGGGTGGAGAGTCAGCACCGGGTGAGCTCTAGCCCTCTCTGGATAATCTGCTGAGAGCAACTGGGTGCTAAAGAGAGGAATTTTTGGTTGCTAGTATACTAACGTACACTTCAAATCCCAGGTAAGGTTTAGATAACTACAAGTTATGGGAAAACAAGCAGATAACCTAAAATAAAATGAGTGCGTGCAACAGAACAAGCAAATGAAGCCTTGTTTCTCATGCCTTCCTCTCTGTCCCTCTTTCCACCTTCCCACTGGGATCCTCTGGTATGTGGTAAGACTTTTCTCTCAGCAGAGACAATGTCTGATTTATTTGCTCTCCCAATTTTATAGAAATTTAATGTAACTTGGTTATCACTGAGGACTACACATTTGAAGCAGGGAAGAGGAAATGACTGTGAAAGCTCAGGGTGCTGCCAGGTCTCAGCAATTGTCTTTCAGCCCAGACATAGGAGACTGCAGAAGAGTGACTTGCCTGCAGGAACGCAGAAGGCATCACAGAGCCAGACCTCGGGTTTCTCACTTCCAACCCTTCGCTTTGGGAAAAGGCAAACAAAGGTCTCTCTTTTTCTATGGCTGTGAGACTTACATATCAGCTGGATGGCTCCTCTAATGAAACATTTAGACATCTGTTCAGACAGATCAAACCTCCCCATCTAAAGAAAATATCTCCCAGGCAAAGACCCCATCACTGCCGCAATGAGCAATTCCTTTGTGCCTGAGGTTTGTGGCAGCCTCAGACTTTCAGTGATGACTGTGCTGGGATCTGTGCTGCACACACCATTTGTGATAGATAATTACTTGACCAGTTACAAAACTCTTCAGACTGACTCCTATGCATGTACACCCTCCCCAGATGTATTGGACCAGAGGATTTCACAGCATGACCACCTGACCTTGATTCCACTTGATCCCCTGCAAGTTTGGTCACCAGTTTCAGCAGAAAGGGGAGATGAACCCAGGATTTTCTGTCCGATAGCAATGTTTTCTAATGGCAATTCACTGTTGTGTGTAACTATAGAAGCTGATAACTAATGAGGGAGGGAACATATCAGACACGAATGCCCTTGAAATAAGCTATTATAATGATACCATGTTGGGATCAAGAAAAACACATTATCCTCAAGCTTGTGTGAATGAACTAGGGGCATTTGGCAGTTCTGTGACTCATTCAGATTTTTTTCCTCTGAGTAAAACACCAAACTAATTCATTATAGTTGGCTTCAGGGCTCTTGGGAGCCACCCTGAAAGCTCTCCATCTTCAGCAAGGACAGCTAATCTGGACAAATAATTTCAAACAGTTTAAGAAAGAATGTGACTCCCTAGGTAAAATAACCAAAGGTTAAAGGGACATCTTGGCATGTATCTGTAGAGAATATAAATTGAGCTGTTATTCCTTCTCTCCAGAGCCTGCACAAGGTTCAAATTCAGTTTATAAGCTTATCACCAAAATTAATTTTATAGAGTACCTTAAACACAAACTCCCATTCAGTCCAATCAAAGCTTTTCCAGCATGAAGCAGCTGAGCTACAATTGGCTCCCTTGTTCAGCCAGCCAAGGCAATGTTCTTAATCAGTACAAAAACATTAGAAGTCAAATAGTGGTTTTCAATAAAACAGGTTTGATTGGCTTCCAAGGAGGTGGCAGAGATCTATGGAAAGAAACATTCCTGCCTGCTCCTAGAAAATATAGCCCTGTAAAGAGCTGGGCTCCAAGAGGACCCTGTGGCTCTCTGATGACTAACCTCATTACCCTGGAAGGAGTGTGGACCCCCTCACCCTTCACTTTAATCCACCTCCAGCCTGAACTCTGTGAGTTCCTTTCTCCTGAAAACTCATTTATATCAGCTCCTTTGACTGGATAATAATCAAGCCCCTGGGTTTTGCCAGAGATCAAAGTATGATTGTTCCAGCTGTCTCAAAATCTATTGCTTCCTTAGATGATGTTGTTGCTTATTCAGACAAAGTGAACTTATGCTGAAAGGAAAGTCCACAGCAGCTGTGGATAACAGACTGGGCAATGTATAGGTAGTTATGTACACTGCGCAGCATCTGTCTATCTTTTTGGGTGCTTCCTCAGTTGCTTAGGGGAGAGTGCACATACACCCAAGAGCACTGCATGGACACAGCCACTTGCTGGTAGCACTCCTACAACTCTTTTCCAAACACAAATCCATAGATGACAGCCTCTGCTCGGTGGTCATTCAATATACACCCAGATGTGCCTCACAGATTTGGCTGGAAGCTAAGGTCCTCTTTTGAACTTACAGCATATAAAGTCGATTCTTTCAGCAGTAGAGGAGATCTCTGAAGCCCACAGCCCTACAAAGCACAGGGAGAAAAGACATGGACACTGATCACCCTGAGTACATCAGGAAATCAGTTATATTGCCCAAAACTTCAGTGTGATTTGGGGTTGTCAAACAGCTGGATCTCCCCACACTACAAAATGGAAGAAACAGGACAACAGTGTCTTGCAATTAGGTCCCCAGTGGGCTCCCAATCTTCCGGATGTTTCTGTGCTACAAACGATCTTATTCCAAAAGTCTTCAAGCACTGACTGCCAGAAACTGTTTTAGCACCTAAAGAATAGCTCAGGTATGTGCCTCTATATGACTGAAATAGAGATGTTCAAGAAACATTCATGGTAGTAGGAATAAGGCTGTTATGAAATTAAATTATTCTCTGAAGCTCTAGACTTCAACATTTCAGGCCAGAAAATTAATCTGAATTAGATTTTGATTCATGCAATTAAGTTACAGCAACAAGACAGCAGGGCCTTTTCAGATTCATGCTGCTGTGAAAAAGACCTAACTAATGAAGATGCACTTTTGCATTCATGAAGTCCTTCTCCTCCCTCCAAAACATTGTCAACAGAAATGGTCTATAAGACCAACATAGCACAGATTGTTTGAGGAAGATAGCTTATAACAAGACCTATTCACACGTGCAAGTTACCAACAAACATTTCAGCTGGGAAAACTAACCAAATTTGGCAGGAGGAGCCTTTTCTGCCCTTGAAACTATACTTGAAACTAAGCATCACTTGCAGTCATTAGCTTTGTTGGACATATCACTACCCCAAAGAGTTTAATCAGTGAAGCCACAATCTTTCTTTAGGATAATTTGCGCCAAGTCTTCTCTCCCCAAGTAGCCATTGGGAGGCAGGAGGGATGTGTCCACACTTCGGTTGGTACAGGGAGCTGGCTGATAGGAAGAAACCTCCAAGGAGGAGGTTGGAGTGGGGAGGAAGGAGGACATTAGACAGAAAATTGTCTCTTCCATTGATTTATATTTTGTTGGCTTCTGCAACTGCAGAGATTTGATCGTTTTAAAGAACTTCAAATAAAAGACAGGAAAAGTAGATGACCCATTCTACTAGTTTGCTATGCATACTACCCATTCAGGCAAGTAGAATGACTCCCACAAAGCCTGAATGATTGAGCCTTACACCATTTGCAAAATAAGAGCAGGAAGAAGAGAGCAGCTGAAGTTGTCGGTGATTCCACGCTTTTGAAAATAGGAGTAGCTCCTTAGGTTCCTAAAGACAGACTTGTAATGCAGTTTTTACACCCACTTGTTAAATCTTTATCTGATGTCCTAAGCAATAGCCTGCCCACAATCCCTAGTTTCAGGAGCTACCTGGAACATGTATCCTTGTTCTGAAGTCACTATCTCTTTCATAAATAGAGAACAGTCCTGGCTTTTTTATCAGATCTCCAACAGACCAGGTGGGACTGAAGAGATGCATATGGAAGCACACAGAATCCCAAGAACCTTCTCCCAGGCTGCTGGCTACCTGCTGATAATCCATCCTCTCCAGCCATGTTACAATGCCTGTAAATCTACAGAATCTACACACTATGTCTAAGTGTTGCATTCAGGGCTTTCCTATACAAAGTATTCAATCTAAAGGAAAAGGTAAACAAATTACTAGGCAAAGAAATAGAAATGAAGCTCTGTTATCTCTTATTTTTACCTTGTTAAGTGCCCATCAAGCTTATCAGCTTTGCCTTGTTAAGTGCCCATCAAGCCAAGCTTATCATCCTCCTTGCACATCTTGCTTTCTTATCCCCACATAGTGACAGGCAACTCAGATTTCCCTCTGCAAGCCTGACCACCTTACCTGTATCACACACCTCACAGCCCCAACAAGGTGTGACTTCCTAGTTTGGCACCCACACAGCCCATTTCCACCTTGGTGCTTCTGCCCAGCTTCTTCCTGTTTGCTGACAGAAGTGTGTTTATGCTCAATTACAACTGCCATGCTATTCAATCACTGACAGATACAGGGCAGGAGTTGAGTCATATTTCTAGGAATAGTATATCATCTTTCTTGTGCTGCTGAACTGTCTCTCTCTGAAATGCTTGTGAATTCAGGATGTGAAGAATCCATTTGTTACTGCATTTGCCAAGCAAGACACTTTCTGATTCTGGGTAATGTGATCTTCCCATTCAGATTACTGAAAGTAGAAAATAAATGCCTTGTTCTTGCAGTTCTTTGTCATATAATTAGTTACATATCCATGTATGTAAAATACTGTTTACCTGCATTTTTCACCTGTAGCATACAGTGACAGAAAATGATTATAGAGTAGTTGCTGCATTGTCACTGAAGAAGGCAAATGATAACCTGGTTCAGTTCATGCAAAACCTGTCAAGATTTAGAGATTACCATTTTTGACGCACTATTAACTCTTAATCACAATATTTAGTGTGCTCTGCATGAGATAGTAACAGGTTTCATCCTGCACCTTTGATAACAATATGGAGTTTGTTGTATAGTTCAGAAGGAACAGATGAGGAGGGTATCACTCTTTCTCCATTTTTGTTTCAGCTGACACAAATCATGTAGAAGAGTAACTGGAATAGTTCAGAAAAAAACGTTCATCCTTCCCACCTCATGCTGGTCACTAGCTGTTGACATGTTTAACTCCTGACCTAGATATCCGTAGGATGATGAGAAATGTGTACATTGAGTGATTTTATCATTGTTTTACTACAGCATTTCTTGCATCTCTACTGGCAGCCAATGCCCATCATTGTCTGAAGCAGGATACCAGACTTAATCAGTTTGGCCTAGCACAGCAACCCTCATCTTCCTATAAATACGGAAGGTGCATTTCTTCTTTAGTCTACCAGACTGGATGCACTGTCTGTGTGAATACTAACCAGACTGCTCCCTCCTTGCAGCCTCCACAAACTTAAGTCCATGCTTCCCACACTGGCAGCACACTGCCATAGTCTGTCTCCTGCTCCATGACCCCATGTCTGAGCAGAGCTGACTGGGCAGTTCTCAGCTGGCAAGGTGAGTGGATCTGGGAAGGCAGAGTGGTGGAAAGGCAGAAAGGAGTCAAGGCATTGTAGGGGTTGTCTCACCCACCACAGGCTCAGCTGCAGGATTGCTGCCTGTCCATGTTAGTGTCATCTGCAGGGCTGACTGTGGTGTCCCTCCCATCCTGCGTGAAAAGTTCTCTTATGCATTGCAGACAAAGGAACTTTGGGGTGCCTGCATTCAACATGAACAAAGAGTGACAATGTCACTTCTGATTGCAAGATGAGGAATTTGAACACAGCAGCTTTCATGCAAGCCCAAATAGTTATGCAAGGACTGAGGGTCACAAGACCTCTGATGAAAAAAGTAAAAGGAGGCATAGTCTGAAAATATAAGGCTAAGATGCTAAGAAAAGGATCAGGTGTGTTTACATAGCTGAAATGTGAAACGTGATCCAGACAGGGGTTTAGATCCAGATCCATATAACTACAAACTGGATAAATCTGCTGGATTTTTGCACAGCTCCACTGTGCTTTAGGGAATTGTCACACCCCTGATACCGTGCTGAAGAGGACGAAGGTGACTTCCCTGCTGGGGAAAGCCTAGCCTGTCATGCAACAGCACCCATATTTTCCCAACCAAAAGCTCCACCACCACTTTGCCAGGACTGGGAAAGCCACACCCCTTCTGCAAAAAATAGAGCGGATTGCAACTAACATCCCTTCAAAAATGCGCAGCTCATAATGGCTGCAGGCCGCAGCAGGCCATTTCCTATCCTTCAATTAGTGATCTTCCAAATGACTCACAGTGAGCATTGCATCAAGGGACCTGCAATCTGCGAGGGCTATATCCAAGTATTCATTGACAGGACTGGTAGCACCACTTTATTGAAGGTTGCCCAACTTCTCTTTATAAGGTCCCATTTCAGATTGCTTACAGCTCTGCCAACCCTTTATCAGTTCACATTTCAAGCTTAGTGCCTGCCTACAGCTCACTGCCTGTCATTGCTATCTGCCACTGTCATCAGTTTCCTTTCAGTCCAGAGAAATGAGCCCTGCCAATTAATACAAACCAATTTAGAAGAAGCTCTAGCTAATTTCTGGAGGTTAATACATTCCATATGCTCTGGGTAAATACATGAGAATAACAGGCATGTGGCTGCATCTTACGCTTGGGAGATTGTTACGCCAAAGAGACACCATCAATCAATCAATTAGCATTGATTAATTAGAGGGGAGATGAAGGACAGTGAAGATACTGTAATCCTGTTTTCTGAACAATGTATCCGAGCATGCGTAAGCTCCAAGTATTTCAGAGCCATGCACCCTGCAATACATGGTGTCTGAAGCAAGATCAGAGACAGTGCGGGAATACTATCCAGGAGGAAGAGGAGCTGCATCTTGGAGGAGGAAGAAAGGTTTTCAGCAGTGAGACCAGGCAGCTATGTGAAAGTAATAGTAATGAGAGTATGGATGATAGGAGTTAGAGGTCTAAAGCTGGATAAGGAGAGGGAGCAAAGCAAGGGAGATACACTTGGAGGAGGGAACCAGTGAAAGCCTGTCTGCTTCCCGTTCTCCCCCTTTAAGGACTGAAACAAGACTAGAGAAGCTAGGACTAGCTCTTTCTACCTCCCAGGCCAGTCCTACCAGCTCCATGGCATAACAGAGGGCCCTTGCCACAGCCAGGCTGCAATGGGGAAAAAGCAGTTACGAGTTCATGAGTTCATAGGGAACAGTCTGGTTCCTACAACTGCACAAAGGTGTGATGCAGCCCGGACAGGTATTCACAGCACCAGAGGGCACCAGTCAGCAAGGAGCAGCAGTTAACTGGGTCCCTGGGGCTACAAACTAAGAGGGTAGAAACATGGGGTGAACTGGGAAAGCAGAGAGGAGGGGTTACTTATCATGAAGGTCAGGATGGCAAAGTCAAAAAGCATACCTATTTTTTTCATTTGGTCTTTGTAACCAACTTGGAGTAAATCTCAGGACACGTGGCTTCTGGGACTTCTCTCTTTGCCCTCTCAAATCACGAAAATGAGGCTACAACGCCAATTTAACCTACCTCCTCTACTACTTCTACCCCCTCTGAATTGGGCATGCCCATACCAAGCGTACCCTAAATGTGGCTTTGAAGAAAGTTTGAAACACTTTGAAGAAAGGGGAGCCACCAGAGCTACTTTACTTTTAGTGTGGTAGAACTTGTGCTGTTGGTCTCTATGGTCAGCACTGATTTACAGCCCTAGAAACAATGAGACACTGAGTAAAACTTTCAGCCCTTGCACTGTCACTTGCAGACCCCTCAGCCTAATTGCAGTGATGATACCACCTCTATCCACCTGAATACAGTCACTGCCTCAGTTGTTTTCCTGCCCTCTGCTAACAATCCCGGTGGCAAGAAGGCCCAGAGGCACTTCCCATGACACAAATCTCTGCACTGATACAATCATTTGAACACTGAAAAAATCAGGCTTCCTTTTCCCCTCTGTGTCCTTATGCTCTGAAATTAGATTTCCTTAGATGTAGGGTAATTAATATGAGTCCTTTCCTCAAAAAAGGCACATCAGTCAAGCTACAGACGTAACACTTCAGATGCATAATAGAGACAAGTATTACACCCTTCCTAGGCAGCCTGCTCAAAACCCAGTCTCAGGGCTCTAACATACTATAGAACAGAAGCAGCTGTGGCCAAAGCGGACTCCCAGCCTGAGAAATACTTGGTGGAAGAGAAAATACCCTGCCTGGCATGATGATTTATAGATGTGTTCAGAACAAAACTTTCAACTGTTCCCCAGCTACCCAGCCATTTTCCTCTTTTTACCCTACAAATTAGATCCTCTCAATCCCTCATTTAGCTTCTTTCCCACTAAACTTTTTAGTCAGCTCAGTTCATTTTTAGCTTTGGATTTTGTCGCAGTAACTGCTCAGAGCAATAGAGGCCTCCTTTGCAGAGGTCACTGCAAGGCCTTTCAGCTAAATTAGCTGCTTTACCTCTGACAGCCCCTCATTTAAACTCACTTTCTTACTGCTCTGCTTGAATTTCACAGCAAGCTGGACCACCAAGAGTGAAAGGATGTTGTCTAACAATCACACCAGAGATTAGAAACATCATGTTTTGGAATGAAAACTGAGAAAAATATGAGGATGCAGCTGAACAGGAGTAAGTATTCAAAAAACCTTGATATGTCATCTTAATCATCTTCCTATTTATGAATGCACTCAAAACCTCTTACAAGGTTATGATAAGGAGTCACTCACCAGTGTTACAAGAAGACAAAGTGTTCTGTTTTTTTCCAGGCAGCAGGTTACAACACGCAAGCGAACGCTGTGTGCAGAGCACTTTTCACCTCCATGTTCCCATCCAGAACTGTATTTACCCTTGATAAATGATGAACTACGTCCTACAGCTGTGCTACATATTTGAGACTAGCAAGGGCATGAGTAAGGTCATACCGATTCTAGAGCACTGACTATTAAGACAAAGGGACTCGTGCTGTTTCATGTGCTCTGTATTTCATGCAGCCTAGCCTTAGATTATTTCCTGACTCTCTTGTTTTCCTGGGGACATGGCAACAGCTTATGTACACTGCTCTGAAGTTAAAGACCTGGCCAGCTTATGCATTTTTCCCTTCCTCTACCAAACACTCTCTTGTTCCTTTAAACCCTGCTTAACCTTACTTTGGTTCCTGTTTCTCTGCAGGGTCCGTACACCAACAAGAGAAGTGAAAGCAGTTATTTCTGTTTCTTTCCACTGCTCTGAGCAGTACTTGAGTACTTGAAAGTGAGTAAGAGCCAGAGACATGTCCAAGAAGCTGAGTGAACCTCCAGTTACAGCTCAAAACACAAGGGACCCTTATATTAACCCTCTGGTGCAGAATTTCTAGACCTCATCTAGTAATGGGAGTTCGCTTTGCTGCCAGCAACGCATGGTCAGACTGCACAGGAGCTGAACGCTAAGGCTGGGATTCATCTCACTGAACATAGGCTCTCTAAAAAATTCACGGTCATCCATCCCTCCTCAGTACACAGTGCAAACAAACAGAAGAGGAAGGGTTCATCACACCCATTTCATACCTATTTTGGGCTGGAAGAAATTGGTCCTGGAAGGTGTCTGTTTGCCTCCAAAGGGAGTAAAGACTCATGTGGGCTAGATGCTGAGCTATGAGATGGCTGGGGCTAGGTGAGAGGCATTGAAACCATCTTGAACAATTAAGTTTATCTGGGTCTTTTGTCAGTCTGTGCATTTGTATCAAGAATCTCCCAACGTGCTTACTTCCAAAGCATCCAGAGGGCTCTTTGGTGGTGCTTCCAGTGACCCCACGTTTCTCATGCTTTCTGTTTGCTTTTGTTTTCAGGAAGTTATTTCCCTTCAACCAGAAACATAATTATGGAAGTCCAGAGATGATGGGCTATATGGAGGAGAAAAATAGGAGATTACATCTCCCCCGCTGTTAATGGTGCCTGAAAAATGCCCCAAAGCTGCTCTTAAATGAGTAGCTTTGTGAGCAGTGTGACTGGTGACTCCTGATTTCCTATGGATTTCTGTTTATGGTTAAATTCTCTGATGCTTAATAACACACAAATGCCAATTACAGCTTCCCCTGCACTTGGGGAGGTCATTATGATCCACCCCCACGCAGTATCTGGTGTCAGCCAGGAGTTCTGCCTGGGCCTCTCTTCCAGTGAAGGCATATGCAGGGTATGTCTTCCAGAGAGCCAACTACTTTCCTGATTGGAATTGGCCTATGAGTTCAAAGATCTGGGTGGGATGGTGGAAACACAGTCAGTCTTACAGCAAATACAGCAAGCCTCTTAAAAACACATAAAGAATTCATTTATACTCTAAAGAATAGAAATACTTTCTGCAATGAAAAGCTTTCTTCACCTCTGCCTTTTTTCCTGTTACATCACACTTTTGAAGGCACAGGCCTGGCAGATGGGAAGAAGAAAGCAGTTGGTTTTGTTATTATTTAGATACAGAGCACCTTAATGTATGTTAGTAACTGCTGAGTTGGGTGGAGAAGGAAAGATACAGGGCAATTCAGTCCTTTGAACGCTCATATCATAAAACTGAATAAGAAATAATTACCATAAATGAGGCAACTAGTTCCAACACCTTCTGCAACCTGGATGACATCCTTCTGTGTCATCAAAATAGAAGTTACTTGCAGAAAACACATCACTTAGTACCTTATCTCAGTCACTTGAGCTCACACATACAAAATCAGAAGACCAAAGTCCACTAAATCATCTCTCTCTGCAAAGAAATGAACTACAAACATTTTAACTTTACTTCTTCATCCAAAACTACTGGCACCAGCACAAGCATGTGATTTTATCCCTAAACAGGGTGTTCCTTGGGCTCTTTGCCAATTTAATTGGCTTATTCATATCCTTCCCTTCCAGATTACCTCAGGGTGATTTACATGTTGGAGGCCTATAAACACTGATGATTCAGTGCATGAAAACCAAAAACATTGTTCAGTGTCTGACAGGGTCCTCACTGACTTTTGCTCCCAAATTAATTGTTCTTATTGGAACAACCTAATACATAATCAAGCTCTGACATCATCTTAATGTTACACAGACAACAGAGTTTCTAAAATGCAGTGGGACTAATGCAATTTGGTTTTTACCAGTGTTCTCAGGTATCCTGTAGGAGCAACAGGCGAGGTTTTCAAATGGGAAGACATATGGATGGTCCCAGCCCAGCTTCTTCAGTTTACTGACCATTTTGAAGACTGTCTCCTGATTTTCCATGAATAAACCACTTGGACTGACCCCTAAAGAAATGCAAAAACAAAGACAACTTCATTTCTTTTCTGCAAAACACAACTTTTCTTACAGCAGTTCAAATAGCTACTTAATAAGGTGGTGCTTAGGACAAGCAGGTAGACCTTCCAGTGAATTCAGAACAAATTTCCTTCACATGTTGACCCTGAACTCTCTATCTAGGAAATATTTTGCAGGCCAATCAAGGACAATTTTACCTCCACTAAATATGGTAACAAGCAACGATTTGTATTCATGAATAAAGAAAAGGCTGAAAGGTTCATTTCGCCTTTTTGTTGATTAAACCGTATCCTGGGCTGCATCAAAAGGAGCGTGACCAGCAGGTCGAGGGAGGTGATCCTGCCCCTCTGCTCTGCTTTTGTGAGACCTCACTTGGAGTATTGTGTGCAGTTCTGGTGTCCTCAACATAAAAAGGACATGGAACTGTTGGAACAAGTGCAGAGGAGGGCCACGAGGACGAACAGGGGACTGGAGCACCTCCCGTTTGAAGATAGGCTGAGAGAGTTAGGGCTGTTCAGCCTGGAGAAGGCTGTGTGCAGACCTCATAGCAGCCTTCCAGTATTTGAAGGGGGCCTATAGGGATGGTGGGGAGGGACTCGTCATTAGGGACTGTGGTGATAGGACAAGGGGTAATGGGTTCAGACTTAAACAGGGGAAGTAGATTGGATATAAGGAAGGAATTCTTTACTGTGAGTGTGGTGAGGCACTGGAATGGGTTGCCCAGGGAAGCTGTTAATGCTCCATCGCTGGCAGTGTTCAAGGCTGGGTTGGACATAGCCTTGGGTGGCATGGTTCAGTGGGAGGTGCCCCTGGCCCATGGCAGGGGGGTTGGAACTAGATGATCTTAAGGTCCTTTCCAACCCTAACTATTCTATGATTCTATGACTTGCATGTACCTCTTTGTTTTTGTGACATGAACAGTTTTGATAAAATGCATTAGAAAACTTTACAGAACATACTTCTTTACCTCTTTGGTTACAATTTAATATATTCTTGTCTCAGTATTCTGACAAAAAGCAGTCACTTGGTCTCCCCTCAGGAAAAGATTGGTGCACCCCATATTCAATCAGATTCAATTTCTCCTTATGCTAGATGCCCCTGCAGTGCCTTTCCTAAGCAAGCGATCTGCTTCTAGACCAAATCTATTACTGGCTACACAGCAACACATGCAAATCCAGCACCCACCTGGCAAGTTCCTATTTTGCTTTCAAAAAAAATTCGCCATGCTTAATACCCATCTCCCTAAGACCATCGACCAGCACTTCTTCATGCATTTCACAGTAAGATTTCCATTATGTTTTCAAAAGCCAAGCCACAGGTTCCTTTGTAAGGCAGTACTCACTATTCTGGTACTTGTTTTCACAAGGACTTTGGCATATAAACTCCTAATAAAGTTCTTTTAATAACAGAGTTTATGCACTTAAATACCTGCCAGAGGATGAACGCATCTCCACCATTACAGCTGAAGTATTTCAAAGTCCAGCAGTTTTAAATCAGCGCAAATGCCTAAAAACTAGTTTGCCTGTTTGCACTGACAGTTGTGGTTACAGGTGTTATGCTCTTATAAGCTCTGCTTAGATATTAAAACTGGCACCCAAATTCACTTATATTTGCATTCACTGACTGTGTTTATCTAGAAAAAATCTGCAATACATTTGTCATGCCCACACTGACTCCATATAACATGTTCATACAGAAGTTTCAAGCAACATCACAGAATTATTACAGTCCTCATATGTAAATGCAAGTGAGCCACTGCATGTAGTTTTTAATACATAATACAGGAGAGCAAACGTAATGAAATGGTGGGAAGAATGAGGGGTGAACTCCCTAGAATTGAAGCACATATGTACATAATTTTTGTAAATGGCAAGAATGTTTCACTCCTACTGAATACTTTAGAAACATTTATACCACACACAAACCAGTAAATAAGATGCATATCTCACAAGAAGTGCTTTATAAGACCTGATCATTTAGAATATTAGAGAGGCATTGCCTAACCAAGAGAAATGAACTCAGCTCGCACTCCAGACTCAGTGCAGGAAAGTGGAGAGCTGGGCAGCCGAAGCCCTCCTCTTTGATCCACAATGAAAAAAGGATGATAAGGGTGTATGTACTCACCCTTGTCTAGTTTTCAGTTTCTTCAAGGAAAAGGGTTATGCTGATTCAGGGCTCCAGTCATGGATCACAAGAATTTTGTTCTAATACTCCCCACACATCAAATGTCTGCTTTTTAAAAAGTTCTCAAGATTTTCTCTCCCTTTCCTTAATTCAATCAATTCTAGTAACAGACACTTCTTTGTTGCTTGTCACCAAAGCATTTTAAGCACTTTGGGTCCTGTCTCTTTTTAGATTTGTTTCTAAAGGAGTCAGTTCTGGCCTTCAGCTCTTTGTTTTCTTTCAAAACCTTATTGAAGGAGTTGTGCTGCTCTGCCTTCACTTGAAGGACACCACATTTTCTTTTGTCATGGTAACTCTCACCCTGAAATGTCTCAAACTTACCATCAAATGCAAATAAACAAAACTATTTTTTCCATTTAGTCTTCTAAATAGCATCCTGATGGCTGCACATTTCAGATAACCCCTCAAAAAGACATGCTGGGGGTAACAACGCAGAAAAGTATGCGGAATCCTTGCTTGTCCTAGTTCAGGCAAGAAAAGCCCTCGGTGCGTTTTATTTGGGAATGTCCAGATTACGGCTCTATATTTACAGTTTATGTTGCAACAGGGATTGGCAGCTGCAGTAGATCTGGCTCTCTTATCCACACTGGGTCCCTGTTAGGAGTGCCTTTTCTAAAACATTAAAGGAAAGTATGTGTTGTGTGAGAGCAGGTATGGCATAGAAAACCTGCTCCTGCTTCCACCCAAGCCAACAGGAAAACAAAACAGTCTAGGAGTCAGAGCTTTCCTTTCTTTACTCTTATTTAAATGTCAACCTGTGTTTCATGTGGTTGTTTATTAAATAATAGTAATACAATAATGTCCAGAGGCTCCAATTAGGACTGGGAAGTCACTGCAGTGGGATTGTGCAAAGGCAGAGGAAAGGGCAGCAGGCTGGGAATTGGACGGCTCCCCAGCAGTGAAGAGCACGGGCTGGAAGCTGGCTCCCCTCAGCAGGCGGGAAGGGCTGCTCCCAGTGCTCGCTGCCACCGGCAGCAGCTAAGCCTTTTGTTTGCATGGGAGCTTAATGTTACTTTGATTTTTGGTTTTCATTCAGCTGGGGGCTTTTAATGTCAAGAAATAGAATAACCAGGAAGACATACAAAGAGGTTTTCTTCAAAGTAGCTAAGCCCGCAAAGGGGAAAAAAAAAAGAGTATATGTAGACGTATATGCTAATTCTTATTAATTAAAACCAGAGTGCTGTGCTGGAGCTGTGCACAGGCTTTATTAGCTAATATTAAAACAAAGGGCTCATTCCCTTCCACAGAAATTTCACCTTGGCAAAGCCCTGTTTGCTGCAGCAGTTACTCCTTGTTTCACACCAATGGGAGCACAGGATTAGGCTAGGAGCCCTCAGGAAGGACTCGAAAGCCAGTAACAAAGCAAAAAAGGACAAACAGGAGGCACATGGGGAGGACAGTCCTAAGGAGCGGGATAAGAACAAGCATGTTGCTCTTGGCAGAAAGCAACTGGCAAAAATTAATTGCGCAGTCAGTCTCTTTTTGTTTTGCTATGAAATGGGATTTGTTTTTATTATAAAGGAATGGGATATATTTCAGCAGAGGAATCTGAGCTGGATAGGCTTTATGGCAGAAGAACATTTTATGGGGAGATTTGAATGAAGACAGCACGGATGTGATTCACAAGATGGGAGCTGTTGTTCCAAGCTTAAACAAAAGGGCAGCATGAACGAAAGCCCTTGGAGGAAAGCAAAGAGAGAAGAAAGTGATCAGAGGAAAGCTGGCCTGGACCAGAATGCATGGGAGCAATGACACAAATCCTGAATTAATGCAGCAGCAGAACAATGGTGAGCCTTGAAGATGAAGCCTGAAACCAAAGGGATGAATAACCCACGAAGGACCAAGGAGGGGCACAGCAGTAGTGAAATGCTGCCACTTGGTGAGGAAAAGGAGGCGGAGGGCTAGTAAAAGCTTTATCTCCTAGAATGGGTAACAGAAAGACCCTGAGCTGAATGGAAAGGAGAAGCCAAAGACTCTGCACAAGAAACTTCTAGAAAGCTGACAATTTATGAGCATCTTCAGGCTAGAGGTGACCTAAGTCTGGGGAACAATTTTGGAAACAAAGTCTGAGGTCAGGAAACAGGTCATGGAAAATACTTCTCAGAAGAACAAGCATGGCCTAAAACCAGTGTTCATATGGGAGAGAAAAGGGAACAAATAACTCAGAGGATGACAGAATTACCTGTGGTGGTGAAGAAAGGATGAGGAAGGGATTTGCCAGAAGACAACGGCCATCCTCTTTTGTTTGGTGAATGGAAAAGATACATTAAGTGAGAGCTACTGCATGGGATTGGCAGAGGGGGCCAGAGATGGGAAACAGAAGCAAAATTTTCAGCTGGCTTCCACTGAGTTTCCCTGCAAAACTTCCAGAAGACCAACAGGTCTGCAACGAAATGTGCATGCCCATTTCTTCAATGTGAGCAACAAACTACAGAGGTATGTGATGTGAGGGAACAGAATGGACAGTGTCTCAAACCTCCTCCTAGACCTAAGGAAATTAGCAGGAAATTGTTAATATGTCTCACTTGTCACTGTGTCCTGTACTGGTTTGTTCACTAACGTTCTAGTTACAGAAGAAAAACCTGACCTTCACTATATCTCAGCCTGACACAGTTGTGTAAGCTCACAGAGGATCTGGGCTCCAGTGCACTGAAACAGTGGAGAGACGTTCACAACTGTAAGCATATTTTACTTCAATGCCTCTTAATTCACATGTAGCGTATTACTCACCTGATTAATATTTGGCCTGCAATATTTTTTTCACTACTCCAGTTCAATGCATTTTTAGTTGGCTCAATTTTACTCTCCAGTTAATCTGTAACACCAGGCTGCTCCTTTACCCTTATAATTACTTACAAAAAAATTAATTGCCCTACAAAGATATAAGAGATCATTTTGGAAAAAAAACATCTTTGTGCAAGAAGTTTGGTTTTCCTTTCTGTTAAAGCACTGTGGCAGTTTCTTTAAATCAAGAGCAAAGCACTGTTCAGTTTGGTGCAGCGTTTCTCCAAAATACAGGCAGGGGAATGTTATATGTGAAATTTAAAAAAGCAAATTCCTTACAATGGGAAAAGGAAGGAAGATAACAGGCATAACGTAAATGTTTGTGTATTAAATTATTTGACAGCAAGGCTGTGCATTCTTTCTTTAGGTTGCAGTAACATTTCCAGTACCTTGTGACACTGTTCTCCCTATACCCCATCCTATACCCCATTATTTTTTTGGACAATCACAACCCTGTATAAGGTTATGATTGCCCATGAATGGAAGTGCGCACTGATCCACACTTTGCTAGTGTTACTTTCCTGAAGTTGTGGAGGCAATTGCAGTTGTCAAATCTGCAAAAATTTCTCTCACTGCTTCCTAATTATTCTATATCTGGGTCCATTAGCACAAGTTCATGCAGATACACTAGTGAGTTTAGTAATTTTCCTTTTATAGCCTTGAATTATTATTCTGAATATAGGTGAACTGACTCAAATGGGTTATTACTGCTTCACCTTCTTGCAGGCTCTCATGGTTTAACCCCAGCCAGCAACCAAGCACCATACAGCTGCTTACTCACTCCTCTCCAGTGGGAGAGAATTAGAAGAGTAAAAGTAAGGAAACTCATGAGTTGAGATAAAGACAGTTTAACAGGTAAAGCAAAAGCTGCTTGCACAAGCAAAGCAGAACAAGGAATTCACTCACTACATCCAATAGGCGGGCAGGTGCTCATCCATCTCAGGAGAGCAGGGCTCCATCACGTATCATGGTTACTTGGGAAGGCAAACGCCATCACTCTCAGTGCACCCCCTTCCTTATTCTTCACCGAAGTTTTCATTGCTGAGCATGACACCATATGGTACAGAATATCCCTTGTGCCAGTTGGGGTCAGCTGTCCTGGCTGCAGTCCCCTCCCAGCCTCTTGGGTTCCCCCAGGCTACTCACTGGTGGAGTGGTGTGAGAGGTAGAAAAGGCCTTGACTTTGTGTAAGGGCTGCTCAGAAGTAACTAAAACATCCCTGAATTATCTAAACTGTTTCCAGCCCAAATCCAAAACAGAGCCCTTTACCAGCTGCTCTGAAGAAAATTAACTCTATCCCAGCCAAACCCAGCACAAGGTGTAAAAAATTCAGTTCCACTGCAACTTTGTTGTTGCTATCTTCTATTACAAAACAACTGCATGGACCTCCTGGGTCATTCAAGATAGTCTCATGTCACTGAGAGCAGCCATTCCATACAACACTTTTTCTTAAAATATTAAACCTTATTTAAAGACCACCTAAACCTCATCTAAAGATCTGGGGTGGATTTTGCTGATTTTCACCTATACCATTGCTGCTAGAAAAGTGCCCTTGAAACGCATTCCTTTGATAGTTATAAATTTTCCTTTTATTTCCAGTTTGGGTCAGGTAACTGACAGTTCCTATATCAACACAGTCTTCACTGCTAAAATGGATCTTAAAAATCCCCTGAACTGATCTCCTTGCACTTTTAGAGAAAAATCATAGACTTCAACAGCTAATTGGGCCAAACACCTTTAACTAACGATCCTTTAACTTCTTGTAATGCATATTTTTTCCATTTCTGTTTTCCTAATCAGTTCAGTTACCTTTTTCTAGACACTGTTCTGGTTTTAATTAATCTTTCCTGAATATATATGAGTGGAAGTATACACAGTATTTTAGAGGAAATAGGTGTTTCAAATGTCTCTTATATTGGCAAATACGCTTCTGTACTTCTGCTGGAAATAGCTTAGGCCTAAGAAACTTACATGTCCTATTGAAGGTCACTGCATTTTGCAGGTTCAGATCACGATTTTTCATACAGTTTACCAGCATAAGCCAGCACCTGGAGAAGCAGAGCTGACCTTCACTGACCTCTGCCTTGCATTCCTGTTCCTGTGTACCCGTCCCTTTTGCCAGCACTACCATACAGTTTGATTTGTATAGCAAAGCAGATTAAGAAATTTATTCAATTTTTCTTTTGGCTGATTTTCCCATCTTACAATTCCTGCTCTAACCACCATTTTTTCAACATAACTAATCCTTTTTCACTTGGCACCACACAAACACTTCACTGACACCCTCACAGATAACCTCCACTGCATTTTGTCCTCAAAATCTGCAGCCACAATGTGCAGCTGACACATTGGTAAGAAACCTTCAGTATGCATGGCCAAATTCAAGTGGAAAGACACTGCTTAAAGTGACTTTTGGTCACTTGGAATGAGGTGAAACAAGCCCTAGAAAACAGTTAAGCAAACTAGTGGTCCCATGTTGGCAAGCACAACCTGTTAACGAGAAATGAGCCACTGTGTGAAGTGGGAGAGATATGGTTAGATGGCATAAAAGGATTGTGATGTGGACCCTGCCCCAAATGAGTAGGATGTCTCAAGGAAAAGGAAGAGGAAACAGAGTCCAGAGTCAAGATAGTAGAGAAAGAGAATGAGGGGAAGACATTTAAAAAAAAAAAATAGAAAACAAAAGACAATGGGGAAATGGAGCAATGGCAGAAGGAAGGGGAAGAGAATGCATAAAGACTAACCTTCAGTCAACTGGGACATTTCCATCACAGCAACACACATCCCAAAGCATCACACTGAAAGGGTTACTTTCCCATCCCATTAACAGAGCCATAGAGAGGTCAAAATGGTGTCCTAGGTCTGGACTTGTGTTTTTAACAGGTGCCATGCTTGAGGTGCAGATCCAATGAAAACTAGCACAATACCAATTATAAGTTCTCCCATTCCCAGTATTAATAAAATGTGTGGGTCCTATTTATTTTAAAAATATGCTTATAATATATAATTTTAATGGCACCCCACATAGCACGTAATGGGACACTGCAAACTGGTTATATAATAACTAAGTGGAAGAAAGAACAATATAAACAGTGGTTTGCAGCCTTGACCTTATGGTGTTTCCTGCCACAATGAAAGTAAAAACACATGTTCCCCAAGAACCATCAAGCAGTTTGTCACTCCTGTTGGACATTCGGAATGCCTTAGGGCTTGTCTACATGCAAGGCTACATTGATTTAGCTGGGTTTAATTTGCTGCAAAGGGCTGTGTGAAATCTTCCTTTGACTTAAATCAGAGTTACTTCAGTTTAACTCAACAAATTAAAGGTCCGATAAAGCCTGAGTAACTGTTGATTAGGACAATTGTGGTTCTAATCAATTGCTTACAATTATAGGGCTGCCTGGCAAAATCTTCTTTTCTAGTAGCTTATCTTGATGAAGTTTGCACCGGATTCCTCAGACTGTTTTAATCAACTTAAATTGTGCCTGAATGCTCCTAAGGATCTGGTGTCACGAGTTAATGTAACCGAATATTCTCTGCTGCTGAAAGCAGAAGTATATACACATATAAAATACTAACCTCAGCAGGACAAATATTAAGTTCAGTGGGAAAGTGCTGGTTATTCTAAAATCTAGTATTTTTTTTTTAATATTGCACCCAAATACAGGCACTTCTCAGCTTACAGATGACGGTAGAAGTGGCTCTCTCCATCCTGTGTGGGCACATGGCATTCCAAACTAAACAAGTGCATCATACTCATGCTGAGAGAAACACCCAGGGTTTCCTTACTTCAAAGCCTGCAAGAACAATTTTGCCTCAGTCTTCCTGGGTGAAGGGCTTGGTAAGAATACTTAAGACTGTTGCATGAACACTTATCTGCTTAGGGAAATGTCATGGAAATGAAGAATTAAATGAATGGAAAACCAGTCATCATTATCTCACAGAAGAGTGTCCACAGAAGGAGTTATACCGGTATAGTAATAGTAAGACAATTATAACACTTTAATAACATCAGCACATTTCCTGAGCCTTGTTATGGAGAACCAGAACTTGTCTTAGTTTCAGAAAGGCTTGTCAGCATGCTCCTTACCAAGGAAACACTCTAAGTGCGTCCTCTACAGAGGAAAAGCCAACAGCAGAGGAATCATTTTGCTATTTTCTGTAACTGGTTTTAGGCTAAGGCAAGTCAAGCAGACCTAGGTGAATTTCACCTAATTGTTCCGACACCAGTCAGAGAACGCAAATAATATATTAATTACTATTTCTACTTTTGTTGGGCAGAAAGGCTCAGCTAGGTCACCCCACTACACAAAACCCCAGGCACGCTAAGAGTATCATAACCATATTGCCAGCACAAACATCAGGATAGTGTTTAGACTGACAGGGTGCTGTTACAGCTTAATTAACAATACACACCACACACTGAACACATGAAGCAAAAGCTTGCTTCCAAACTGAAGAAACAGTTTATTTTTGGTTTAGCTATCATTTGAGAAAGGCTAGCATCTATTTCACTGAGACAATAAAAAAAACAGAAGCATTAGAATTTTCTGAGGGCATATTCCTTCTTATCTTCCACAGACAGCCTGTCTTTATGTTCATAGTTAACAGGATCTGATACAGAAAAGCTTGAATGATAACAAATACTTTGGGCCTTTCCACTTTTCCACTGGGGTGAACTGCGACCCCCTTTATCTCAATTCAGAAGCTGAACAAGAAAGAGCTCCGCTCTTCCCACAGAGTAGCTATGGCACTTTGAAACCTCTTGCCCTGCCGCCCACCTTAAGCAAGAAAGCCCTTTACACAACTGCGAGGAAACCGGCTGGTTAGAGACACAACTCTCGACACCACAAGCCCTTCTCTGGCATGTCCTGAGCCGTCACCTCCACCCACTTCGTATCTCTGACTCCTGCCTGCTCTCCGCACTGCCCTCCCTCAGCACGGAGGCCACTAAACGCACTTTGCCCTTATTTCACCGACAGCCAACCTCCCGGCGTACACACGGCTGCCTGCGGCCCCGCTCGGCACTGCGGTCACAAGGGGCCCCATGCCACAAGGCCTAGCACAGACGGCGGGGTTTCGTTCGCCCCCTTTGTGTATCCGGCACCAGACGTAACCCTCCCTGCACTATCCCCAGGGCCGCGCCGGCCCCCCACGACGGTGAGGGCGGCAGCAGCCCCGGGGGCTGAGGGCTGCGCCCCATCGCCCGCAAACATCACCACATCACCCCGTCTTTTAACCCGCACCCAACACCAGGGCCTCCGAGGGGGGATTTAAATCAGACCCCGGAAGCCGGGGCGGCCGGCGCGGAGCATGCCGGGATTTGTAGTCCTCACGCCCCGCCGGGCGCTCAGGAGTTGAGCTCGAGGCCGGGGCGGAGAAACCACAACTCCCTTGAGCCTCCGCAGCCGCCACCGCCCCAGGAGCGCAGGCGCAGTATGGAGGGCTGGTTTTTGAATCCGCGGAGTTGTTATTGACGCCATATTGCTGGTGTGGGAGTCACGGAGGAAAGCGCCGCTGCCGCTCGGGCCCCACCGCCATCGCTTGTCATCGGCGGCCCCGGACCGGGTAACAGGACCCGGCCCCGCGCCCCTCGGCACAGCTCCTAGCCCGCTACCAGCTGCGGGCGGAATTGGCCCTCCTAGAGCAGGGCGGGCGGGCGGCGAGAGCGGGGATCCAGCCGGCCGAGCCGGAGCTGCTGGCGGGGCCGAGGCCGCTCCCCAGAGAGAGACCGACAGGGAGGCGGTGGAGGCCCTGACGCAGCTGCCCCCTCCTTTCCCTGCCGCCCTCCTTTCCCTCCCCCCCTGCCCGCCCCAGACAGCGGGGAAGGCGCGTCTGGGCAGGGCCGGTTGCTGCCACCACCGCCGCCGTTGCCGTCGTCTCCCTTGGCCCTCACTCTGAGCCCCCTTCCTCCGGCCCGCCGCCGCCCTGCGCCATGGCTTGCGGCGCTACTTTGAAAAGGACTCTGGATTTCGACCCGCTGCTGAGCCCGGCGTCCCCGAAGCGGAGGCGATGTGCGCCATTGTCAGCCCCGGCCGCTGCCTCATCTTCCTTCGCCGCCGCCTCCCCGCAGAAATACCTGCGCATGGAACCCTCGCCCTTCGGAGAGGTGTCGTCCCGCCTCACCACAGGTGAGGGACGCGGCCCCCTCGTACCCGGCAGGCACCCGGGGCGGTGGGTGGTGGGGGGCTGGGGGTAAGGGAGCGGCGGGTGCTCAGGGAAGGGGGCCGGGAAGGCGACCGGGATGGGGGGGGAGGTGGGAGAAGAAGAAAAGGCGAAGAAAAGGTTGGGTGGGTCTCGCGTTCCCCTCCAGCCATTTTTTGTCGGGCTGCGCGGCTGGCAGCGGCGGGGGCCGGGGCGATCCCCGCTCGGCTTGGCACTGCCGCGACGGAGACACAATAGAAATGGCCGTTTGCAGCAGGAGAGGGGGAGGAGGGACTTGGAGGAAGGAGGGGGGGGCGGGTTGAGCTGATGCGGGCGGGTGGCCATAGGAAAGGGGTCGGGGTGTGTGTGTGTGAAGGCTGGAGAAAGGGACCTCAGCAGAAGAATGGGGGGAACTTTGGTGGGGGAGGCTTCCAGTGCCGGGAAAGTGGGGGCCGGCTTGCGTCGGGGACGGGCACGGAGGATTTTTTTCCTCTTTATCACGGGTGCCTGGATGTGGCAAGGAGAGCTGCAGGGGCGAGTCAAGCTGCGGAAACGCTGGAGGTGGCGGGGGGAGGAGATGACCGTGGTGTCGGCGGGGCAGGGGCTTGCTTCCAGGAGGCGCCCGGAGCCCCTCTCGGTGGGGCCCCCATCGATCCCTTGCAGCCATTATCGGTGGGTCGAATGTTGCCCGAGCCGAGGCGGCGGCACCTCCTCCCGTTGCTCAGACATCGGGGGGGTGAGGGAGGAGGGAAGCGGGGGGAGGGCGGGGAGCGCGGCCTGTCATCAATCACCCGCAAAACGCCAGTGGGAAAAAGCAAAAGCAGATAAAACAAAGGGGTAATTCCGCTTCCAGTCCCTTAATGCGTGCCACCGTCCCGGATGACCCATTCTGTGGCATCCTTAAAGTTTGGTAGGAAAACCGAGCGATGAAAGCGATTGTGTGCAAGGGTGAGAGTTGCCTTCGGGGCAGATAAAATGGAATCGGGCAGTCTCCTTGTCCTGGAGACGTCGGGCGAGAGCAAAATCTTTTTACATTCTTAACGTGTGAGAGATGAGTCAGCCGGTGCCCCTAAAAGCTCTGGGTCTGCTTGTGTAAGTGTTGTCAAGCAAAGAATCATCCGAGTTTGTTTTACCAGCGAGCAGGGAGAGAAGAAAGGAATGAATCTTGGCCGGGCTCGCAGGATTGATTTGCCCTTGCTTGCGGTTAGTCTAGTGGGTAGCTTCCAGTAATGCACTTAAGAACGGCTAAGCTCGCAGCCATGAGTGGCTGTGGCGCTGAGGTATGGATCTGTGTCCTTTGTGTGCGGGGAAAAAAAAAAGCCCTCTGCAGTTGTTGCAGCTGAATTCCTCCTCCTGCTGCTGCGTTCGGTACTCCCTTTAAACAAAAGTTAGCTCCGGAGTGCTGCTGATTATTACTGAGCATTAAGTTTGAATATGTTTTCAAATTACCACCTCCTCCATGTAGGACAGTACCTTGTTTCTTATATTGTCGATTCTGAAAACTGTACAGTAGATAATGTTTTTTTACAGGTTTTAATCAAATAATAAAGTGCTATGGAGGAAACGCATAGAGGTCATGCAGACTACTTAAACTTGGCATCAGTGCCTCGATATTTTTTTGAACCTCTAGGAAAAGATCTTGAATGAGTCAGCTGTCTGGGATGGGAGCTGTGATGGATGGCACTCCCTGGTACAGTGAGGCATTGCATGTACTTTGAGATAGATGTTTAAAATGACAATTGATTTGATTCTTTTTAGAAGGTAAGTGTGGCTTCTTTGCAAGGTTTACTTTTGGCTTGTTTCCTTGGGATTTGGAGGGCTTAGGTTTTGAATATTTAATATAAATATTATCTGGCCAGTAAATGAGTATTGCTGAAAGGAGGTAATAAAATTTTCAGTAGCGATAACCCACAGCAGTATTTGAGGCAATACCTAAACTTCTATGTTAATGAGTCTAAAGGTCTTATAACTGAAAATGTTACTGAAGTTAAGCAAATACAGGCTTCATCTTACCTTTAGAAAATCAGAGGTGCAGGTGGTAATTCATGTGAGAAGGTGATTCTGTACTGACAAGGGTGTATTTCATGTAAGCCATTTGTTATAATACAATGAAAAGTGAAGGACAGTAAATCATAATGTCTTTTACAGCACTTGAATGCTCCTGAGCAAAGCTTGAAACATTTAGAAATTGCTTGTATTTACACGTTTGCTTAAAAACTGCCTCTGTGGGGTCTGTTACAAGGAGAAGTATCTTTGTGTGGTGGGAGTGCAAATGTGACTGTTAAGCCGCTTGCTTAGGTTTTACTTGCAGTTGAATTCATAGGTATTACCACATTGTGTGTATTTAATTTCGACCAGCAAACAAAACAGAGCTTGTAATTTTAAAGGGGCCACTTGAAAGATTGTGTGGAATTCATCTCATGGAGTTTTGTAAATGTACATGTGTGCTAATAATTTGTAGCTTTTGTGATAGTAGGAAGAAACAGACCGTTTATTCTAGAGCTCTGGCTTAGAATGATGCAGAGTTTGCTATAGAAAAATGTGTTGCTTTCCATTAACTGCACAATGAATTTACGTGACCATTCCTGATGTAGATGTCTACATTTGGATCAGATAAATCTTGCTTTGTGTGTGAGAGGAATTCCAGTCTGACTTCAAAAAGTGCTGCCAGCTGAGTCACTGTTTTGTTCAGTTTTTATATTGGGAAATTTAGTAACAATTGCCAGAATTCAGTTGACTTCAGTTACGGTTTTCTCAGTGTGTTACTGCAATGGTTAGGGTTCCAGAACTTAAAAAGTGTCTGTCTGAATTTTATTTAATGAAAGTTAAAGGTTATACAAAATCAGTGCTCTGGATATAAAACCTGAGGCTGCTACTTCATTTTAAGTTCACGCTTAAGCATTTTTCTTCTGCCTGATACTCTGTCCTGGTAGTGTTTAACTGTACCCAGTGGAGGCTATATCAGCGCCAGAACTTCTTACCACATGGTGAATCGTTCAGAAAGATGAATTATTTGGAAGTAGAATATGGGTTGATGGACAGTGGTGCTGAGGACCAAGAATACAGTATGGTAGTCAGATGAGAAAACAGCTGTCTTCAGAGTGGTCATAGACAAATAAAAGTTATGTCTGCTTTGCAAGGGGGCAGGCGTATTCAAGATAAAATTTATCTCTGACAAGAGTGTTTTAATATTTTGTGGTTATTTGAACAGCTGTTAGGTCACTTCCAGTTTCTCTGTGAGTTTGGCAGCCAGACTGCAGTTGTGGCTATACCTTCTGTGGAACTGTGCTTACTGGCTTGAGCATGCTCGTGTGTGTGCCTGCTAATTTTTGGATGCCATTGTTTGCATCTAGAATGAGCATTTTTAGAACAGTGTTCACTGTAAGTGATGCAGACCATACCTGCCTGGCATAAGATGGGTTTGATTTTGAAAAAGTGGCTCTAAGAAGATTTCTACTGCTTGAATACTACAGTTGAGCTTTACTTTCATGTAAGTTCTAGCTATAAATGAGTCTGTTGTGTCTGATCAGAGTAACTGCACTTCAGTCTGGATGCGTGCGTGTAATGTGCTGTACATGTTTGATTTCCTCTGAAGTCCTAAGTGCTGTCCTGTTTCAAAGCTGTTAAATGAATTCTAGAGGGTGAAAGGAGGAATCAGTGACAGTATTATTTTTCTGTTCTGCTGGATGTTTTAAAACCATTGTTTGCAGCTTTACCCTGATGAAAGATTATGTTGGGGTGGGAGAGGAGAAGAGGGAAAGAAAGAAAAAGAAGAAAAAATTATCCTGAAGTTTTTTAAATTCAGAGGCAGATCAGCGTAAAAAGCCTGAATGTCTGGATATTCCTGAGACTGAAGCAACAGTGGGAAATACAGTCCAAAGAAATGCAAGGGGGGAGAAGGGAGGTGGAATGTTGACCTTAGGGATTTAAGTCTAATTCGTGCTACATAGTAACTGAGAAGACAAAGTGAGATCAGCAGCTTGCTTCCATGCTTCTTTCTGAAATCTGAGGTTAACTTGCAGCTAGAACTTTGTAGAATCAGAATGTTACATTTAAAAACAGTTTGTGAAATTATTTAAAAATCCACAAACTTTTGCTTCTGTACATGGCAGTTTTTCCTCCATCTGAAATATTCATCTGCCTTCCCCAGCAACTAATTAATGTTGCAAACCAAAAATTGTGCTGGGTTGAGTTACTGAGAGCAGTCTTTCAACTCAGAACACTAGTCGAAATCCAAGCAGAGATAATGTCAAATGTTTGACAGAATATGGAAACTACTAAATTTATGCAGTATTTAGTAATGAGTGTGCATAAGTGCATTTTTGTGCATATTTGCTGCTTGAACACAGTCATAAGGCAAATACCTGGTTAAAGTCAGCAAATGGAGTTGTTTCTAAGAGTCCTTCAGGGAGGGACTCTTTACAAACGTAAGGCAGCTAAATTTCTCTTTTAATGTATACCTTGTTCTTTCACAGAATAATCTGAGGGGGAAAAAAAGGACCTAATTAACACGAATTTTCCAAATTACTGCAAGAAAATGACTTTGACCTTTTTGAATAGGAAGAACTGTTAGTCTTCCTATCAGACTGTCCTCCCGTGACCTTTCAGTTGCCCTGTTGAGCAAACTGAGTGTTTCTGTCTGAAACTTGGTCAGACAATGGCTAAGTGGAGGTTTGGCTTTAAAATGACATATCTAGCAGCTTAGGAACGTGACATTATTAGTAGTGCTGTATCTCCCTCTGCTTAATTTCTGTTTTGTTAATATTTATTTGCACTGTGTGTTTATTGCTAAATTACCCTGGCAAGATGCCAAGTTTCTCATTGTGCTACAGTATTGCAGAAGTCATTGGGATTGAAAAAACCAAAACGTTCCCACCCCTTACGAAAATAACCCACGAAAAACACAGCACATAATGTCTGCATCTGGAGTTGATAATTTAATTTATATGAGAAATTTCTGTAGATGCCTGTGGTACCTATAATTGTTAAATACCCTTGGTTGTAATTGTCATAAAACGTAGAAGCAGGTTTTTGTTTCAGTGGCAAGTCTCATAAATGCAATGTGACATACTTTATGTGAAGAGAAAGATCTAATTGCTGTGTCTAATACATTTTGCATTGCTTGATTTATTTTTCATTCCTCAACCCCTTGATCAGGAGAACTGGGATTTCCTGAAATAACACATTGGCAGAATGAGCCAATGCATATGTGAGCATCCAGCCTGTTGTAGGAGAACCAGAACCTTCGTCAGCCTTAGACCTTGAGTAATCGGATCTGGTGTGGTGGCCAGCTTTGTGCCACAGAGTCCCATTACAAGCTGCTTCTGGCCGTTCGTTAGCTATAGACACTGGCTGTGAAGTGTCAGCATATACCCGTTATCAGTGTTCTCTCTGGCTTAGAGCATGCTCCTCTGAGGTGAGCATTTTTTCCAGAAGTATACATTCTATTACTGAAGTCTTAACAGTCCATGCCTAATTAAGAAATATAACTGGAACAGTTGATGTCTGTGACCAAAGTAGGAGAATAAGAGGAGCATCTGGATTATTTTAATTTCTGTCTATGGATACCCTGGTTAGGTAGACAGAAAAAGTGAAGACTAGTTACCCATTGCTGTGTTGCATTGCTGACCTTAGTGAAAGCTAGCTGCTTAAAATTAACGTTGTCAGTAGTCTGGTGGGAAGACCAAAACTAGGAACGTGGTAGCATCAACTAGATGTTGAGTAAGCGTGGTGGCCTAATGGAAAAGTTGCAAACTTGGACTAGGAGAGTAAAATTGTTTTGCTTTGACAGGAGCTTAAGTTCCAGAAAATGTACGTGATTGACATCAGGGTAGCATTTGATTGATTCACTTAGAAGAAATCTCAGGCATGGTTCAAGTTTGAATGCATATGTTGAATGGTGACATTGCAGACTGAAACCTGAGCTTTAGATTCCATTTCAGGCCAGGAAAACTGCTACTCTGATTTCAGCCTATTGAGTCACCTTCCTATGTATTTTGCCAAAGTTTCCTTCAGCTAAAAGAGGAGCCAGGAACTAAGATGAGAGATTGCTGGTTTAAAAATCAAGGCAAAAGAAAAAAATCCTTCAGGGGAAACAGTCAGCACTTTCATAGTTGATAAGTGGTTATTAAACTGGGGAAGAAAATTGTTTGCCTTGTTACATTTTTAAGTTGAACTGCTGTTTCTCTTGCACATAATTTATAGGTAATTACAGGTCAACATGAAGTAACTAGATGACAGAACTTTGAAAAAGAACAACTTGCCCTTTATCATGAATTGAAGCAAGTAAGAAGACAACATCACTCCTTGGAAATGAATATTTGGCTTTGTAATCCATTAGTGTGACAGATCATATTCTGATTTGCCCTTTCACGTTTTTTTTCTCTCCTCTTTGGGCGTTAAAGCAGCTGAGATGTGACTCGGGGAAACAATGCTTCATATCTCTTATTCTGTAAGAAGGCTGGTGTGAATATTGTCCTTCACATAGTGTGATGTTTCATGAACCTGTGTACTCAACTTTATGCTCCCAGTACATTGTGCTCTTGATAAACCAAAGAGTATATCAGTGTATTTCATTATTTTCAGGGGTATTTGACTGAATCCTCTATACCTTTAGTGGTCATGGTGAGAAAGTAGCAGTCTTTGTTTGCCAGTCTTCATCTTAACCTTGAACTTGAAGGAGGAGAAAGGGCAACATAATACAATCTTGCATAATAGGCTGGGATTCATAATCATCCTGAAATTGAAACATCATTTATGAAGTACTAATTCATTTCAGTATGTTAGCAGTGTGGCTTTTTCTTGCTACTACCTTAAGGTAGAGGTATCCCTAACCAGTAAGGAACACTGAGCAGAAAGGGTAAGGTGAAATTAAAAAGAAACTGAGGATAGGTCTCAGTAATACATGCTTTATGATATTAAAAATATTCCTTTTGTAATCTCATAAATTAAATTGTTGCCTGATGTACAATGTCTCATTTGAACTTAAGCACCTATGAGATGTCATTGTTGAAAAAGGCAATTTGAGCCTCCATGGTGAGGAGCACAGAAAAAAACTCTCACCTGTGTTTGGCACCAGTTAAATGCACATTTTAATTCAGTTGTCAGCTGCAGAGTTAATAGAGCTAATTGGAAGTAAGAAAGGCTAAGAAATGAACTTGAAAAGGCAGGAAGGTTTTCTGGAAGAAAAACTAGGTTGGAGAATGAGCTCTACTAATGCTAAGCTTTGTTTAACTGGGCCAGAGGTTTAAAGGGCTTCACAGTTAGCTGTCTGTCATATAAGTATTGTTCAAAACTTGTCTGGTTTGAGCTGCCTTAATATTTCATGGTTTCTTTCAAGTGCTGTGATGCTGTAGAAGTTGGTTTGAACAGAATCTGTTTGTTCATCATACAGTTTTGTGGATTTATTAAGCAAAACTGTAAATGCCAGAACTTTGGTGAACTTAAACAGCTTATTCTGCTAGATCGTTTAAAAAAAAAAGGCAAAATAATTCAATTTGACATTCAGATTTTCATTTAAAATGAGTCATAAATATTTGAAAGCTTGCATTTCACTTCACAATGAAGTAGTTTTGTTTAAAGTCAAAGATTTTATGCCACTGTATGTTAATTAAAATGCCTGTTTGGTTTTTGCTGCTGCAAAAATGTGCCTGCTCTAGTTTGAAGCATTACTAGTCTGATCATTCATGTGTGAAGTTACTGAACAGTTTGGTGCCACATTAAACTAGTGTTTCTTGATTATTAATCTCTATTTTACCAATGGTGGAAATCGGGAAGTACAAGGTGAGTCATTTTCATAGTCATCTTGCCTACTAACAGCACAAAACTGAGCAGAGCTTGTACTCCAGCTCTGTGCTGAGCAGTAGTACTTTAAGTCTCATAAATTAGATTAAGCAGAGGAATACTGTTTACCACAGCAAGTTCTGTGCGTGTTCTGCAAGTGTGTTCCGTTAGGACTTCATGCTTTTCTCTTTCTGCCAGTGGTTGTTTGCAATGTGGACAGTGTATTGTCACATTTAAATAGTTCCCTGCTCCGTCCCACTTTGCTTAGTTTTATTTCTTTACCTGAAGTTATAGTAATGCAGACTATCAAAGTGGTTTTCTCAGTACTGGGAGCTGCCAATGATGTATCTTGAGATTTTTTGTATTTTCAGAGCAAGATCTGAAGATGGCTAGTTTTAAAGTGTTGTCAAACTAGAAGTAGATTAGAAATTACTGCAGTATCATTAAGACTTCTGTGTTCACCATTCAGTATGATTGGGATTAGAAGCATGTATCGTTGATGTAAAGATTTTCTGTCCATATTCTTCCCCCGCCCCACAGTTGCTCTCACTCTTTCTGTTCTGGCTGCTGTTCTAACATCGTCTCTGAATTACTCCGTATTTAATTTGCAGGGTAGATAGGACTGGAGGAAACCTGTCTGATGATTGTTATTTTAACTCTGTCAGTTTTATCCATTGACCAGAGACCGGAGTCTGTTTGGGTTTTTTGGTTTTTGTTTTTTTTTTGTTTTAAATGATTTTGGTGGTTAATGTGGTTTGAGGATGTGTATGCAAAAAGGTAATAGAAAGGGGAGCTGTAGAGAAGATTATTATTGAAGTTGTTGTGCCCAAAACTTGGCTGATGCTGTTGCAGTTCATACGGAATTTGGAAAGTATGTCCAAGACCAGGTAGTCATAGTGAAGGTTGCACATGGTCTGTTAAGTTCTTCAGTTGATGTAAATACAGTGTGAATGTTTCTCATAGTGTAGACACTTCAAGACAGATGTTATCTTATGAGGTAATTCAGTTCCCATTCAAAATTATGCATTATCGCTTTAGCTAGTATAGCATTTGATTCTGAGGAAAAGTGTTGTTTTATGACCATAATGCTATTGAATTGAGCTATTGCAGGGCCATTCTCCCACTGCTACAGTGTGTGTGCATGTGAGTAATTCTACATGGGGTTCTGTTAAAGTTTGGAAGCCTGACTGCATCTTCATTTAATCTGATCTATTATTTCTGTACCATGCTGGAGCATAGTATGTATCTTGTCCTACAAAAAGTATGAATCCCCCAGGCATCCTTGAGTGCTTTTTTCTCTCCTAGTTTCCTTCTCTTCATTTCTCTACTGAGCTGCTTTATAGTGTCTTCTGCACTTGCTTCTGCTTTGAACCAAGTTATTGATCTCCCTTTACGGAGTTGGAAATTGTACAAGCGCTGTAGGCATGGGACTGAAAAGATATAAACTGTAAGGCTTTAATCAGAGAACAAAATCTGAGGAAGAAGCTCCTTCACTGACAAAAGCTGGTATTCCTGTTGACTATGGAAACAGTTTCCTCTTTTTTTTATATATTATGCGCTCCTGGACTGACTTAGAGAGTTGAACCACCACAATAGTTAAACCTCTGAAATAGAAATTGGCGAATGTTTGCTTCTGCTTGGCCTCGCATAGACTTCCTTCACTGACTGACCAAGCTGGTAGCTGAAGTTACTTGTTCACATCACATGGTTGCTTACTAGAAAATGTTCAAATAAGAAAGCTCAATAGCGTACTGTTAACAAGCCTGAAAACTGGTTGAGAATTTTTCATGGTGTTGTGTTGGCAAAATGCTGAACAGAAGTAGGAAGGTACTGAGTGGAGTACTTTGCAACTGTGGTGTGATCACATGGATTTATACGTACCTGAGTTTCGGAACGCTGTCTCTGCCAAAAGGCTGGAAGTCTCAGTGGAAGCTGATTCTGTAGGAAATTTTTCAGAAAGGGCACACAGGATTGATAATTTTACTGCAAGTATTACCTCTTGCAATTCTACAGTGAAACTGAGATTATTAAAAACATTTGCTGTATTTTCTTCAGTGTGTTCAAATGCTGAGCTACATGTTGCTGTACTCCTTTAAAAGAGGCTATTGATCCATCTGTTGCCTTTCTTTGGCTAGATCTGAGGCTGTCAGAAATGTTGTGGAATGCTTTTGTATTTTGCCTGTGGGTTTGCCATTTTTTGAGATTTTAAGCAGTAGTTGCTTTGTGCATGGTACTTCATGTACATATTTTATTCTGGAGTCTTTTGTTACCCATAACTATGAATGGTAAATGCTGTCTGGGGGAGAAAGATGACTGCAAATTAAATGCATGAAGGGAAGATTATAAATACCAGTAGAGGTTCTACAAACTATTTTTTCCATGTATATTGTATTGTTGATAGTTCCTAAATTTTAACCTTATGCTGTTTATTTTTGTTACCAGCACTCTAGCACTGATACCTGACCTTAACTAACAACATTTTTGTTAGTGTTCTGGTGCAAACAATCTGGAGTTACTTTCAGTTAGAGTCATTCTTTGTATCTTGGGTAAAAGATGGTGGGTTTTGCAGGCCATGTTTAAAGAATCTATCATCTGTTAATTACCTGCAGTGTTTGGTGCTTGACTGGAAACCAAGTCAAGTGAAACCTTGGACTGTAATTATTTTAGGCTTACTTTTATGGTTTTTTTCTTTCTAGAACAAATTCTGTACAACATAAAACAGGAGTACAAACGCATGCAGAAGAGGAGACACTTAGAAAATAGCTTCCAGCAGACAGATCCTTGTTGTTCTACTGATGCACAGCCACATGCATTTCTCCTTACTGGACCAGCTTTGCCAGGTACCTGAAAAATTCTTTGTAATTCTGCTTTGTCTTTTTAGGCTCTGTTGTGTAAATAATTTTTCCTAGTTGTCTTTATGGGACCCTCTCTCCAGTTACTGTTGCTTTTTTTGGCAATGAATGCTGTGTAATTCTGCTATATGCAGTTAGGCTCCCGCTTGAGTAAATAATTTTCCTCAGTTATCTGGTGTTTTATGGCACATTCTCACCAGTTACTGTTGCTTTTTTTGGCGATATTAGCATTGATGTGGAGGATTGTAGCTTCTTGTTTTAAGAATCAGTAGGACACAAAGCTTGCATTGTTTTCAAGAGATCATCCTGCATACCGTGCCGCTGATACTGTAATCGGCTTTAGCAAAGCATCTGTCTTTGCACAGATGTACTGTACTGTCAGTTTTACATGAAATAGAAGCTTAAATTTGTAAATGGCATTCACAGTGTTTAAGATGCCTGTGCATATTGCCCATTGTAGACATCTTCCTTTTGAGGGTCTAGTTTTAATAGTAATTAGAAGCGTTCAAATGGCAGAGAAAGACTTCTCCAAATTCTTTGTAAAGCTCCTAATGTCAAAGTTGTGAAGAAAATTAATTTTTAAGTGATTCTGAACTACTTTTAAGTGTAAATTTGTATGCCTGAATATTTAATCTTAGGTACTTCATCTGCAGCCTCATCACCATTGAAAAAAGAACAGCCCCTGTTTACTCTTAGACAAGTTGGAATGATCTGTGAACGTTTGCTGAAAGAACGTGAAGAGAAAATCCGTGAAGAGTATGAAGAAATTTTGACCACAAAACTTGCAGGTATATTATAGTTCAAAATAACGTGTTAGGATGAGTTTGAAAGCTTAAAGCTTTTCATTATGTTTGTTACACTACTTTTTTTCTGACCTAACATGATCAAGATTGCATACAGGACAGAAAAAATGGTGTGTAGTCTCTGATAGGTTACAGTCTCTGTGCTGGCTTGGGTAGAAACTGACTGCTGGGTATTACTAATCTGTTGAAACAGTGGATTTATTTCACATGGAAATTCTTGCTATGATGTCTGAATTGATGATTTCCTTCTTTTTTGTTTTTGCTTTTGGTGGTTTGGTTTGTTTGCTAGAAAGCCTTTCTCTTCTACTGGCTTAAGAGACCTTTGTGAAGGGTTGTTTTTTTTTTTTCCCCCCTCCTGCTTGGGAACTGACTTCCTTTTTCTGGAATTTGGTAAGATGACAGTGCCTAAGATTTCCCCTTCTCTCCCCAGGACTTCCCATTACATTGCTGCCAGCAGTGTTTGGTATCTGCCCGAGTGTCAGTCCTTCAGCTGATGTCCTTTGTTGAATTGTTGTATTTCACACCATTTAGCTCATATTTTTGGTGCCTGATGCCAATGTACCTTTCTGTAAGGATCATGTTAATGTCAGCATTATAAATAGGACCTTTACTTGAACTCATCTACTTTCTAAGCACTTTGCTAGCATTTGAGCATCTAAATTGTGATGCATTCAGAGGTAGGTGCCTTCACAGTATGATTCAGTGTCTAATTTAATATTTATGGTGATTATGATGGACATCTGAGTGCACTTTTGGGCAGCAAACCTGCTTTTGAATCCCAACAGCTGTTCTGCCTCCCACCTCAAAACACATCAGAATTAAAGTCTGCAGATCTCTTCTAGTGTGGTAGGAGTGGTGTGGCCATGCAGAGCATCAGCAGACTTGAGTCACCCTTGTGGTGCGCTTTTGACAGCGTGGTCTCTGCACCTGAGCCTGTGTTCACGTTCTGTATTGCTGACCTGCTGTTGCTGTGTAAGAAATAGCTACAGTTCTGAGTCCCTCTTAAACTTACATCTATTTAAAACCGGAACTAGAGCTCTAAATACTTTCGTTGCTTTGGATCTAACGCTCCATTTCTGTGCTTATAACCTGCTTCAGACTGATGAATTATGACCCTTTAGAGTGTTATTCTTCTAATTTGTGTATGTTAGGAATTGGGTCACTTCTTGCATTCTCTTCAATACATTCCAGTTAGCAATGATCATAATAACCATTTGAAGGCAAGATATATTTACATTTGTCCCAGACGCTTTCTGAGTACAAACTTGTAGGTTTTTAAAGCAGGAAACCCTCTGGCAGGTTCTTTATGTGTGCTCCATCTGTTGGTCCCAAAGGGAGCGTTTTCTTTTGCCCTTTTTTTTTCTCCGGAAGGGAGGTGGTGCTTTCCAGTGAGATGGGTTAGATTCTTGTTCTTAGGATGGTGGTCATTAAAAGAGTGAGAAAGATCATGTTACTGCATCCCATATATCACGCCAGTATTATGTTTTCAGCATTATATGGAGATTTTAGAAAGACTGCCAAAAGAATTTAGAAATTCCTTACATGGAAGACCAGTTATGGTTTTTTTCTGCTGACAGATGATTATATCCTTTCCTAAACTTCATGCTGTTAAGGTGATACTCATTCTTACAATCTAGTGAAGTCAATGGAAATGTAGCTGGGAATTCTGTAATAAATCTCAATTGAAGAGCTTCTTTTAAGTGACTTAACCGGATGTTTGAATCTCGGGTATTCTCCCGATTCCTTTCTGAATCACAATTTTCTTGTAGGTAGGTAACCAGATGCTGCTTTATTTATTTGTTTTTTCTTCTCCCATGTTCTTTGAGTGGAGTGGTCTTTCACACAGAGTGAGTGTTTGATAAATGGAAAAGTCAGATCATGCTTATGCCCTGATTTCCCTTCGTGCCTGTTACCTGAAACTGCTGTGTTAGCATAAACTTGGATTTGCAAGATCCTTTGCAGATTTTAAAACCAGAGGAGTTCAAGGGACTAAGCGAAGCTTTCACTTGAAACGTTTTCTAGAATCCAGTTGTGAAAACCAGCTTTTTATACCAAAGGTCAGGTTGCATAGTAATCATGTTTGTACTCGTGTTGCTCAGCCACCTTCTGATTGAAAACAGATAGTTAGAACATATATATGATACAGGATGCGAGTGGTGTAAGTGGCTTTACAAGTATTCACTTAAATTTTCAAACACCTCATTGTAGTTTGCTCAGACCTTTGGGATGCTTAACTTTCTGAATCTGAATGCCACAAGAAAAGGGATTTTTAGTAACGCTGGATTCATTCAATTTCCAAAGTCACAGTTTTAACAAAGATGGTGCTAAAAAGCAGCTGTATATGTTGACTTAAACCTTTAAAGAAGAAGCTTGCAAGTTGGTTTCTGGCCTTTAATACATTGAGGAAAAGTTCTAGTTGCTGTTATTTTTGGAAGTGGTTTCTGGGCAACAGATCCTTCAGTCTGCTCTTTGTGCTATTTTGTTGTTTGGCTAAGATCCTCGCGTGGCTGCTGAAAAGCCATCAGTAAGAACTGCAGTGAACGGAGGTCCTGCTTTGTGGGCAGAGGGGAACTGGCTGCCATAGCCAGGGATGGATGTCCTTAGGTATTGGGGTCAGATCCGAACTTTGGGCTGCTGCTGAACTACTTGCTGGTTACTGATACCCTGTTTACTTCAAAGGTGAAGCTCATCCCTGCAAGAGGATGGGGACTTTAATGGGGCAAAGCTGTGGGACTAGGAACCACTACAAATCTAACTGCATTTTTGGTTGAAGATTGCCTTCTTTGACCTTGCCCCTTTCTCAGAACACCCCACATTGCTGCACATGTATTTTTCCACAAGAGAGGAAGGGGAATGGAGAGGAGCAGCATCTGGTAGATATTACTCTCCTTGTTCAATTTCCTAACTCTGAAAGGTGATATCCTGCTGATGAGTGCAATATTAAACTGAATAAAATATTGCAAATGTATTTGTGTGTATGTGCATAGAAAGAATAATCTTTCAGGAAAATAGCAATACTTATTTCAAAGCCAAATTGATACATTTGAATATAAATTTCATTTTGGATTGCACAGTAGCTGTTTTCAAGAAGTCCACAGTCAGCTACATGTCTCGATTGTGGCTACTTCTGTGGCTGGAGTTAGTCAAGTGCTAGTCACTTGGTATTTCATTCTTCCAGTTTGTTACTTGCTTTTGATTTTCTGGTGGTCAACAAAAAGAATTTCGTAATTCCATAGCAAGTGCCTTTCCTCTTATGTGTTTCCATTTCATTAAATTGACTTTATTACGTCTGGTACTGATAAAAGCAGAGAGAGGTTGTGTTTCCAACCCTAGCACTGACTTTAATGCTGTGTTTGCTTAACTACTCTGCCCCCATTATGGATCTGTGAAATGAGTACATTTGATTACTTCAAAATACAGTGTCTGATGCTTAGCAGGCATTAGGTATGTTGAGGTCTGTGTGTGCGTGCAGCACAGTTCCCTTGAGCATATTACCATCGTTGCCATTACAGATGTCTATATGGGAAAGTTTCTTAATTAGGGGGACATTGTTGTTTTGGTGATGATCAGGAATGGGGATTTTGGACATTGCTGCATTGTTGTTCTGAGGGATGAAAAAGTATAAACTGTGTGAAGTCACTTAAAACGACTGTTAGTGAATGCGTGTTTAACTTGTATGTATAAAAAAGTAGCCTTCAGTATGTTCCAGCTTGAGTTAATGTACTCACATTTCTGCTTTATGCTTGCAGAACAATACGACGCGTTTGTGAAGTTCACGCATGATCAAATCATGCGACGATATGGAGAACAGCCTGCCAGTTGTGAGTATTGATTCTTTTGGGTTCTTCTTGCACCATTACCAAATGTTCAGGAATTGAAATGGCCAGACTTTGTTGTTAAGCTACAGCTAGGCCCCAAATTAAAGTATCTTAAATTCGTAATAAGAAAGGCCGACCAAGGTTAAAAGGAAGACATGGGATAAAATGCAGCTTTTGTTTAAAAAATCTGGGACTGGCTCCCATAACACGCTGGTGGTGTATTTCTGAAGCAGGGTTTGATGTAGCCGTTGCAGGTTTGTGACAGAGCTGGCATGTATTAACTCCATTATTAACTCTTGCTTTTTTTTTCTCTTTCCAGACGTTTCATGAATCACACTTTCTGCATACGTGGGCTGCCCTATACACCCCGTTTTATTGTTGCAAGCTGTCCCAGTAAAGACTTGCAGCAATGCCATATTTTTTCCCCCTGTGAACACAGGTTATTTCAAGCTTTTGTCAGTGGCAACCACTCTTATGCAGCAACTGGTTTTGGAGTGCTCCCTGATGTCAGTACCACCTGGATGTGGACCTTTGCTACCTGTAATAATACCAGTGGCCTCATTTGCTGTATCATTACAATTTGGCTTCTTATGTTAATAAGTTTGAAAAAGTTAAAGGATTAAAGCTGGTGTTCTAGAAGTTGCCCTTCACTGGTTGTGTAAATAAAATTGTAGAATGACACTTCTGACTGAAGTTAGTGTGATTTTCATAACTGTGCACTACAACAAAGCTGTAATCACAGTTAAGTTAGAATGTAATCCCAGGACAATTTTAAGCAAATAGCCCACAGTACTGCCTGTGAAATAGTGAAGGAGGGCATTTCTGTATTCCATGACTTTTTTGGGGGTTAAGAATGGGTTTATATGATTTCTCATTTTTGTAGTTTTTATTTATTCTATCAGTCTTTAACAAATGTTTATTGCTGCAATTTTTCAGTGTATCATTGTTTTACTGCCCTTGTAGTACTGGAATTTAGTTGGAAGAATAAAACATTTACTTCTAATCTGTTTGGTTTTAATATGCAGGTGGAACTTTTGCTGTGTACGAATAAACTTAAATCTGAGTGTTTAAATGAAAACTTTATTCACTGGCAGTAGCGGGCGGGTCAGAATTTTAGATCAGGAGAAGGAGGTGGGTGAAAATCTTTGGTACTTCTTCAGAGTCAAAGAAGTCTTTCTTAGAGTGGCTGTGGTGTTTTCCTGTTGTGGAAGCATGTTTGGTACAGAACTGATAAGAAACTGTTGATATAGCTTGCTGCAGCTGACTCAAACAGCTGTGTTTGTCCTCCTTCAGATTGAAATGACGCATTAAAGGAAATCTGTTTGTAAGATAGGGCAGGCACTTGATACCACAAGCTGCAACTACCTAGGTACTGGAAGAGCTGGAGGTGTATAATCTCTGTATTCAGGGTCGAGGAGTTTGTTGTTGGATGCATTCAGCTTTTTCCAGACTGCTGTATCAGTGCTGGCTGCTGCTGTCTGCAGTTCTGAGTCCCAGAGTGAATTACTGCAAAGTTACTACATGGCAAGTCCACATCTGTGGGGTAGAGGTATTGTTTACCAAAAGACTCGGAATATCTGCTTTGGGGACTTGGAAGCGGTTCCAGAGTAATCCTTCAATTATAAACTGTCTTCTCTGACTTACTGCCAGCTTCTGATTAAGTGCAAGTCTGTTGTGTAATAGGTCTTGTACCATTTGAAATTAACAGAGCTTTAGTTGAAATGGAATTGAAACCTCAGTTGGTAGATGGAGGCATTTCTTGGCTCATGCTGATGCTTATGGTATCATAGAAGCCATGTGATGAACTCTAGTTCTTTGTGAAGGTTTATTCACTCAGAAGGGAGGTTGCAGGTTCAGAATTGGGCACGTCGCCATAGTATCACAGGAGTTTCTGCTCACTTTCTTGAGACTTGGCTTACCTAAATATTTGGATTCTTCTTACTGTATTTTCCAAGTCTCAGAAATGGGAAATGTATGCTAGGCTCCCTTCTCAGGTTTTATCTGAAGGTAAACCCAAGATTTTCAAGGGCTGTAATTCCTGGGTGTCTGCATTGGGGTTCTCAGTCCATCTTCCTGCTCCTCATTTTTTGCCCTCTTTTTATTGTTAACTTGCCCAGGGTAGGAGAGCCACTACTTCTGGGTGGACCACTACCCAAACTTCAACATCCTGATACATCTCCTCCATCTCCCGTGTTCTTACCTTTTCCTTTGAAATATTAAGAGTTATAAATAAGAAGCGATGTCATGTTAGCACCCAGTCACTCCTGTGCTGCTCCAAATTAATGCATAATGAACAGTCTTTTGGCAGATGAAATACTATGCCATGGGTGCTCATGCATCACAGCTGTGGTATGCTTAATTTGTGCCTGGTTTGGAAATGAGGTTGCGTTCTTTGAAATATTCCATATTTTTTTAACCTGCTGCTTGTTCTGTCATGGACCTTAAACTGACTCCTTTTCCTAATCTCGGTGCCAGTGTCTGATGATGAACTTCATGTGAAAGGCTTGTCCTAACAGGTGACTTGCTCTGTCATAGGAAAATTATTTGTTGCTTGGTCACTTTTGAACAAATTAGGAAAATTGGGGTGCTGTGGGGAGCAGGCTGGTGCTTAGAAAGAAACCTGCTTTCAAGGCAAGTAGAAATGGGTGAGATTCTGTAACCGCTCGATTCTTGCACCACATTTTGTGGTGGCCATACGGAGAATATTTGTGTGTAACTGCAGTCTGCCCAAAAGCCAGGCAAGCTGAGGACAGTTAATGGCAACCTCACAGAGTGAAACCGAGTATCTGGGTTAACCTGGTTTTAAGACAATAGTACGTAATTCTTCTCAAGCAGCTGTTACTCTCTACTTAAAAAGCAGCATGTACATCCTGACTGTTGTTTTTGTGCCTAGATGTGAAAGCATGTAACCATAAGATGATTCAGCATTTTTCAAGGTTGAAAAGGAAAATTGCTTCCATCTTGTGTGCTGATGCTTGCAGTGTGCGTGTGTACCCTTGAACAGCAAGGCCATTAGCGCAGTCTGGTTAGAGGCTGTGTTTTGTGAAAGCTCTCTCCCTTCCCCAGTTGGGAATTGGGAAGGATTTAGGTCTGTGGTTGCAAAGCGGGAAGGAAAAAAGGGAATATTAAAGAGTTTATGCTCTTCTTGTGAACCAGTGCTCATGACCGTTGTACTGGAAGCCATTCTCTGAGATGAAAAATGTGGGGATGAATGTTCGGCTCATACAGGCACCTGGCTGATTGTTGTATTTTACTGCTGTTGTGGGCTCCAAGATAAAAGTTACCAAGTTTGTGTTTGAAACCACAGTGTGGTAGTGGTGTCGGAGAACAGCATCTGCAGTGGTAAAGAAGAATGGCAGACTATTCAAATGAGTTAACTTACTTTGAGGTCTGAGTGTTGGCAGTAGCACTGTTGAAAGGTGTGGCTACTGCAGAACGTGGTATTAGTTATCCATGCAGAGGTGAGGCTTTACACTGTCATGGTTTGAGAGGCAGTACCACAATACAAACATTGGCTTTTTTGGGGTGTGTGTATGTCCTGTTTGAGGACGGGTTTCCTGGAGTACCAGCAGAAGGTGGTGTTACTGTGCAGGCAGTTACAGAAACGAACATTTTAAAATTGCATAGTATTTGCAGTTGCAGTTGAAATCTGTGTGTATTTCAGCTGGGGTATGTGTGGGTGAGTTTGCAGTATTTGCAGCAAAAAGCAGTAAATTAGAGGAGCCAAATGTAAAATTGATACTGTATTACCATATAAAACCCTGGTGTTACTAGAGCCCCTGGTAGTAAGCACAAGGTGCTTTTTGATGGCTGGAGTGTCTCATCTATTCCTGATGGATGCTGGTTCAGAGTGCAGTGATGCTAAGCTCTTTCCAGGCAGGTGGGACTGCAAAGAAAAGCAAACTAAATTAAATTTGTGACCAGTATTGTTCCATTTGTAAGTGTCCAACCTTCCTACCCTCCTTGCTGAAGACTAATCACACAGTAATTTTAGCCCTTTCCCCTTTATATATCTTAGGGTCACAAGTGCCAAGTACTGAACTAAAATTTTGATCATGAGAAACCAGATCTAGCATAGCAAACCTAACTGTAAGCTTCAAGATGGATTAGTAGCTAAAGAGAAGCAGACATTATTAATTTTTCTGTTTTAATGTCATGTTGCCTGTGCATTTGGGGATTAAAAACACACACTGTTGAGGCTGGCTTCTCTTTATTTCCAAATACTTTACCCTCCAGAGGTGTGAGTTACATGATGTGGTCTTGTTTTGCATTGGGTGATGTGATGTAAAGGGAGGGGGATGCAGTACTTGGCTCTGTGTCCTCATGCAAATAGGTGAGAAGTGTGTTCTGCTGCTCCCTTTCATTTGTCAGGTGCATTTGCAAGATAAATAGGTGCATTTCAGGATGGAGCTGATCAGCATTCCCCTCCTGAAATTCCTCCCTTTCCACTGCTTGAAAGCCTTGCATGCAAAGGCCACTAGGATACAGGTCTTCTAGCTTGCCCTCTGAAGTGAGGAACAGTGGAATTTGTTCACCCCTGAGACTTGGTGGAGCAGCTGCAACAGCTCTTCTGCCGAGACCCTGAAAGTTCTTGCTGATCATGGTGTTTCTCATGTATGTTTAGGCAGCATAAAGGCAGATAAACTACTTGTCCTTCGGATTGCCTGGCAACGTTTAGAACCAGGCCTTCCCTTAAGTACAGCAGGAGCTGTGACTGTGGCTCTGCAATTAGAGCAATTGGAAAATGCATGACTACCCTCTCTGAGGGTATTTAAAGCAAGCCTAACCCATCCTGTGCACATTCCTGGGTAACAGCCTGGGAAGTTACAGGTTCCTGTAATAGCACTTCTCCCCTCCTAGTAGGGATCTGGTTTATGCAAGTGATTTAATCTTCAGTGCCCCAGGCTTTCCTTTTCAGTTGTTTGTGTAGGCTGAAGTGCCAGTGCAACCAAGTGGGAGCATCTGGATTCTACTGACAGGTCAAAGAGCAGGAAAGTGAAGCCTGTAATCCTATCTAAGGAACCTGAGGAAGGCTGGAAGTTTTTTGAGGTAAATACAGTCTCTTTTGCCATAAACTTAAGTAATCACCATTCGACTTCTGAGTGGGTTGGGAGGGACAAAATTGAAACGCTTTTCTTGAACTGCAGCCTCTTTCTAGGTGGTGGGACTGACCTGAAGTCTCCACTGAAACTGCTGAAATGCATGTGTTCATCAAGGCATGCCAGACATGCACACCCTCCTGCAGGGAAACACAGCTTTCTCCCTTTGGTTTGTAAGCTTTTTCCACAGTTGGAAACATGGGGTACTGACATTATCATGAACACATTTGCTTCCCAGAGTCCAAGGGAAGTTGATGCTTAATGCTGTAAGAACTGCAGCGTGTCTTTTGAGTTCCAAAGACTGGTCTGGTTAGAGACCCCCATGCTTCTCTGATACCTGGCACTGGGTGTAGGTTTTTCTTAACCTGTGCTTCCTTAGGGACAATTCCAGCACTGACCATGGTTTTGCAGTGCTTCAGCACAGCACTCTATGGCTTTTGTTACAATATCAGGCACTGATCTGCAATTTCCTCTAGGCAGAGAACAGCAGCTCTCTGGTCTCCTCTGACCAAATCATCAGCAGATTTGAGGTACTCCAGACCTGTTCCACAAAGGGGGCAGCATTAGCAACCCATACCCAGGTGTAGGCTGTGCTCTGTGTGGGCAGAAGCTCAGAGGGGGCATCTTTGGCTTGCTACTGCCCAGGGCTGAGTGGCTGGGAAAGTTCTTTGAAGATCAGTTGGATGAGCAGTGCTTTTACACTCTCAGCCAACAGCTGTTATTTTTCATACAGCTCCTTTCCTTTGCTTTCCTACAGTACACATCCTCAGCAAAGGGACACTGTTACAGTGTGTAGTTCAGGTGTGGATTTTACCACCTTCCTCTAAGGTGCATGAGTGCCGTGGTCTCATTTAGTCTGTGCTGACACACGTTTCCCTTACAGCAAGTCACCCATTACTAAGCAACTTCAGTAAAAGTAGGGAATGGTTTACACAGTTTGCTTTTGATATTGTCAAAGAGCAAAAACTTGTACCTTCAAAATAATTCCATCCCTTTCTCCTCATGAAGGAGTTTTCAGGGTGTTATAAGCAGCTGTGGTTTGAAGAACGTGCAGCAGAACATGGAAGCTTACTGTCTTTTTAGCATACCAGCTTTATTTACTTTTGAATGTGTAGTTCAAGGATCTGGAAGGCATTTTATCATGACAGCTCAATTCCTATCAGCCTATGAGCAAGTTACTTAATACTGCTTCATCAGTTCTGGAGCTTACACAGCCAGTGTTGTCCTTTTGGCTTGCTAGCCCGAATTACATCAGTATAACGTTAAATATCAGACATCAAAGATGAAAACTGGCACAGCAACAGTATTTGGAACATGAGCATTATGAGAGCAGTACATCACACAGGGAGGGCGAGCCTTAAAAACCAACAGTGCTATTCAAGCCTACCCAGGCACTCAGAATGTATCTCACAACATTCGCTCATCACTGACTCGGTATCCAAAGTTACAAGGACTGGGTTAGTGGGAATGCAGCTGTTGCATGGTGGGAGAAAGAACAGGTTTACTACGATCCTGGTGGCACATTAACAGCCGCCCCATGTCAGCCGTGCCACGTGGTCCGTTTTCTGCTTGCTGGGCTTTATGAAGCCCAAGAGTTCCAGTTCAGAAACGGCACGAATAAAACGAGCACTGGATGCTTCAGTTAAGGAAACTGCACTTTTTATGACATGCATTGATGGAGACAGCACTCGCTGTAGGAGGGGAGGATCTCTTAAGTCATGGTAAGCACTGATCACACTAAAATTGTTGGGGAAGAGGACAGAGCAGGAGTTGCCTACAGAAGCACAAATCTTCAATATAATCAGTATTTCTTTTGCTACGTGCACACTGTGGCAACAAATGGAGGGAGTTCCTTTCCCCACTGTTAAAACACACTTAAAGCCTACAAAGATAGTAATTTTGTAGTCTCTCAGAAGAATTTTTACTTCTATGTCTCCTGACAAAATAATGGGAGGTTACAGATTTTTGTCTGAGGTTCATAAAACAGCATCCCCTTTTCTATACTCCTTGCTATACCTTTCTTGCTGCCTTCCTGACACAAAACTATATATCCTTCAGTTAAGCGGACACTTTAGTTTTGTGTTAATTATCAGCAGAACCTGTAAAAAACGGAAAGGCCGCCTACTAAAGGAAAGCTAGATGAAGTTTTACAGCATAGAAGTATTCTTCCTGTAGTTAAACCTCCTTTTGTACAGCTAGGGTTTAAGTTTTCGTTCTAATGCTCATCCTTTAGATATTTTTCAGCTCTCAGTTAAAAATCAGTACAAAGTGAGAAGCAAAATGCGTGTTTTGAAGGAACTAAAATTCTTAAGTCTCAGGTGCTAGAACTCATGGCTTCTACTGAGGATGCTACTTGTGTAATCATTTCTTCTGCTAAGGTTCCATCTTCCTCATCATAAACTCCCCCCTCTGTTTCTCCATCTGCTCACTAGGTCACAGCTAATGTTGTTTGTTCTGTTCTGTTCTAATGTCTGTTCCCCAGCAATGCTCCCCCCCATACAGCAGCTGTACCAACTCTCAGATGATTCAACCAAGCAGAACAGCTTCAACTTGGTTTACAGTCTCTTGGTTCTGTTTCAGACCCAAACAGCTCCTATGGTCAGAAGCTGCTCTCTCACCTCGACCCACCCAGCCCAACTGCTTATCAGCTGATGTATTTCTGTGACATTTCCAGTACATTAAGGCTCTTTAAACCAGCCTTATTTTTCTGGAATTAGTTATCAGCGAACATGAAGCTGAATTTTGAAAATCCTGGTTCATTAATCCTGTGATTAACAACTGTCAAACTTGAGAGCAATGAGAAAGGATACTGGATGATATCATCCACCTGGTCTGAGGAAGCTGCATCTGCATTTGGTTCCTCAACTGCTGTCACCACTGTTGAGAAAGCCTGGAAAGGGAAAAGCAGCACAGATTGAACATGTTTCATAAACAGAGCTACATATAAAACAATGAGCTCTGAGTTGATGACTATCACTCAAGAGGAATGAGATCTTGGAACGGCAATTCCATGAGAATGTCAGTTCAGCAGCCATCAAAAGAGCAAGCAAGGTTACACATTAGCATGGCAGGAATACAGAATGAAAGACCTCATTCTCTGAACTCGTGTGCCTGCATTTTAAATCCCAGTGCAGTTCTGGTCCCTGGCCTGTTCTCAGAAACAATACAGAACTGAAAAACATTCTCAAAGTGAGACTGTTTAAACATGGAAAAAGGAAGGAGATAGATATGTTAGCTAAGAAGAAATCTGTAAGAGTGAGGGACAGCAAGAGGCTTCTGTCCACTTGTATTTCTAGTACACAAACAAAGCAGCAGCAAACAAAACCGATAAAGGAATATCCTCAGCACTGCCTGTAGTTAAGCTACAGCGTTTCTTGCCTAAGGATGCTGTGGTGTCTAAAAAGGTACACTGGTAATATAATCCAGATAGGCTTATGAAATAGTCTAGGAAACATTAGAACTAAAACACAGAATCACAGAATGGTTTAGGTTGGCAGGGACCTTAAAGATCATCCAGTTCCAACCACTTGCCATGGGCAGGGACACCTTCCACTAGGCCATGTTGCTCAGAGCTCCATCCAACCTGGCCTTGGAACAGTGCCAGGGATGAGGCAGCCACAGCTGCTCTGGGCACCCTGTGCCAGCGCCTCACCACCCTCACAGGGAAGAACTTCCTCCTTACCCTTTCAGCTTAAAGCCATTCTCGCTTGTCCTATCAGTACATGCCCTTGTGAAAACCGCCTCTCCAGCTTTCTTGTCAGCCCCTTTTAGGTACTGGAAGGCTGCTGTAAGGTGCCCCCCAAAACATGACTGTTATCATATTAATGTGTGTTCTCTTGTTATACCCCTCCCCGCTTTTGGTCACAGCACAGATGGGATATCAGGCTAGAAGGACCTTTGCTCTGCCTTATCACAAGCATTCTCTGAGAGCCCCACACTTGGCAAGCAGCAGCATTTGCCCGAAAGTTTCCACAGAAGTGTCACAGAAGACTTAAAAGGGAGTAAAGACAAAAAGAAAGGTAACTTTGTGAAGCCTAAGATCTGATCTGTGCCAAGCATAAAATAGAAGCATAACATTTTCATCACAATCTGTAAATAAATGATTCACAGTAGTCAGAGGAAGTCTCTGTGGGTTGGCGATTGGATTCTTGCACAGGAGGGCCTGAGATGTGCAATGATTTAAGCTGTCAAAAGAGGCACTGAAGAAAAGCAGGCATGCAGCAAAAGGATAAATCAGAACGCTGACAGCAGGTGAAGACCCTGTTTGCATTGTCACATACCTCTAACCAATCAACAAGGTTAATCAATCTGCCACACTCCAAATGAAGCTTATACACGATGCATATGTCAGGGGCCTTATTAGAAATGCTCCCGCCATCACTCTTCAAAGCTTGATTCTGATGAAAAAACCGCAGTCATTTTGATCAGTTACGAATCTGGAACAGTTGTAAGGGCTACACAGAACTTTATTTCAGGAAATTCACGTGGGAGGTATTCTAACCAAGTGTTTACTGGTTTTGTGGGAAATGGCAAGTGAAGAGATAGAGAACAAAACAGGAAAATAAGCAAGCACACCGTTAAAAACAAACACCAATAAAAAACCACGCAGCTACTTCACTCCTGGCCTTCCTTCTATAGTTTCGTACACTTAGAGAGTTTCTAATGAGCGATCATCTGATTAGGCTTTTCCCCCAATTCTTTTGCAAGTTCTGTTTACATATTAGAGGGAAATACTCTGTTCTACGGATTCAGGAAAAGAAACTAGTCAGGATTTGCCTCAGAATGTAGTATGTAGAAAAGTGTCTCCTCCCCCCCCAGCTAAAGGAAAAAGGAAAACTTAGTATAGATCTATCAGATATACAAGAAAGCGAAATTACGTCTCTCAGCTCAGAGTTTTGTCCGTGAGATGTAATGATCATTTCTCTCTTCTTTCCACTGACCATTCCTGTCAGTTCACAGAAATTTTGGCTAAAATGCTTTTGCATGCTAGTAAAATACGCAAGTTGCTTTTGGGAAGCCTATGAAGCCATAGCAAGATGCCTCCATATATAAATGCTATTTTGAGATAGAAAAGAAGATTGAACAAAGAATGTGACTTTGCTCAGGAACCTCTAGCCTACCTGTCACAGCTCTCAAACCCTGCAATTTGTGAGACTCAGGTTCAGCTTGCACTCTAGCGCTTAGGAGGCATCTCACTATATCCGGAAAGCCTGACAATTGTCAAACTCAGTTATTCTGTACAAGGACCACAAAAGCTGCAGAGATCAGGTTAACATCTGTCAGTTCAGACTAAATGGTCTCGAGATAATTCACAGTAACGTGGCTGAGCCCTCAAAATGTGACACTCTAGACAGTAATTTACCCGACTATAATTTGGAGTGTACCATAGTAGTTTCAAGCCCTACTGTGTTAGTAACCAGCACAGGTGAAGTTACACCTTCTGGTTGATCTAGTGGTTCACCACTGCCCAGGATAACCCCAGGCCCTTCTCTTTCCCCTTCTGCTACTTCATCCTAAGTCCGTGGCTTCCTACCACTCACTTTGTGCCAATGCTGGCATTGCTGGGCACTTTGCACTGATACCACTATCATGAGAGGATGCAACTTCTAAAGCAACTGCACTCTCCTGGAACAGGTTCACCTACAGAAATTAGTATCTAGCTGGACACACGTAAATGGTGAGAACGATCCAGGAAAAGTATTACTTTGGCACTGCAGGGGCTCTGCCAGCACCAGGAAGAGTTCAGCCTCACCTGTGGTAACAAGGCCAAGTCTTTACAGCATCGCACGAGGGACTGCATGTAGAGAAACCTCAGCTTCCTGAGGCAGCAGCACACGCACTATGCTGAGAGGAAATAACTACACACACAGGCAGGAAACTGCCCCAGAATGAGCAGCAGTTGTGAAACCACCAGTACAGCACCACAGAGGTGCTGCTTCAGAAAGAGCGAGGCAGTGGGAACAACCCAGAAGCTGTTGATGAGGGGTTCCTCTTGCTTGACCCTGCGCCCAGAATCCAGAAGCTAGACAGAGGACAGACGGATCCCTTGCTCTGGAATTAGTGTTACTCTCTTTCCAAAGCATCAAATGCATATGGTTTCTCCTTTCCCCAATAAGAGAGCTTAACCGCAACTTGAGGATTTTCATTTCATAGCAATCAGAGTGCTATGAATTAGTGGGTAACAGGGCTCATTCCTTGAGATCAGTGTGAAAATTGCCCTTCCTATCCAAGGTCACAATCAAAACTTGCATGACTATCTAAACTCCAGGACGATCCAAGATCATGCAGTGCTGTGCTGTTATTCCAAGTTACAACCTGCTGCATTTTCAAGGGCTCAGTGAAAACAGAACTGCACTTTATTTTTGGTTTGGGCTTTTTTTGGCAGTGTTTTTTGTTTGTTTCAGGATAAGCATGACTCTTGGCTCATGTTTTGCTAAATAAATAACCGGACTGGATTCCTGTAAGAAAGGCATCACATATTAATCATTTGCTGGTACTCCACTGAAACAGATCCTTTTCTGTCATTGCCCCATGGAAGGAACAGCTCTAGAGAACTTTGCTCTGGTTATGGCCCAGGAAAGTACAAGCCATGCAGAAGTCATGGATACAAACAAGAAAACATATTTCTTTTAGTCACACAGATTAAAATGCAAAGCAAGGTACTCAGCCAGTACTGCTGCTGTTTGAAACTATGACAAACCTTCGTGATCTACTCGGAAAACATCAGAAATACGTTAAAGCATGTCAAATAACAAAGTACAGGATGACGGAGGGCTTTAAACCCTGTCAGCTCATCAAAGAGAATACTTATTAAACACATCTGTAGGCAGATTTTGCTAGCTTTCCTAATCTGCATTTTTACAGGTTTTCAAAAACTATAAATGACTGAGGTTCATATTAGGTCTCTTTAATGGTACCCACTCGCTAACTAACTACCGTTTTCACAGATAAGCTCTTAAGTGGTTTTAGAACTAGCTCCTGCACACAGCAAAACTGACAGCCATCGTTCCAAAAGAGGCACGGTGCCAACAAACCAGTATGAATTGGGCTGTAGATTTCAAAGACTGATCTTTATCAAGTATGACTCCTCGTAAGTGCTGGCTTTGATTCAAGTAACATATAATCACTCAGCTCCAGCTACAACCAATTGTTGTCATTTGAAAACTGTAATCACATTTTTAAGGGAAATGTTAGGGCACAAAGATAACTCCAAGCAGTACCTATAATTAAGGACAAACCAAAGAAATGTATGGTCACTCCTTTTCCAAACCCTGCTCTATTTCTTTCTTTTTTTGTCATCCTGGGAATTTGATTTCAGAAAGAAATGGAAAAAGAGCTGATTTCCTTCTCTAGAAAAGGGCAGGGTTAAGCAACAGAACCAATGATAATCCTTCTCTTGGACTTTGAAAAGACATAATGCCAATACTCAATAGATATTATAGTAAATAGAAAATCAACATACTCCTTTAAATATGCTCTATTTAAGCTATTGTTAATGTCATCACTGCACCTGAACAAAGCCTTCACCTTACACCGAGTCTACACAGTGAGAACTAAGCTCCAGCCCTGCAAAGGAAGTCCCTGGGAAGAGCTGCAGACACTGTACTTTTTCCCCATGGACAGTCATCCCATTTATAATGGGGGACAAAATGACTTTTCTGCTGCAACAAAAGGAGAAAGAAAAGATCATGACTAGAACAGGCTCTGGAAAAATGGATCCCCCACACAGAAACCTTTCCATAATTAGGTGCTTTATTTCAGCCAGCCAGATTCCCCAGCTCTTTGCAAACTCCCCAGTTGCTTATCAACACTAACTTGCTGGTTCTCTGCAGAACAGCTGAATGTGTGCCAAGCTTCATGAAACAGCAGAACTCAGCCTTACACATCATCCTCCCCTGTAGCCTTCAGAAACCACGCTGAAGCACCACAAACAACTCACTTGTTTCTTACCTTCAGGTAGTTGTATGGGTTATTTAAAGCTGTATGAAGTGCAATCCTCGGGGCAGCATTCAAGTGCCCACGGAGAACACTGGCTGTGTTGAAATACACTACCTCATGCAGCGTTTTGTGGGCTGCAGGAACAAGGTAATTCCTGAAAAAGCAACATGAGGTATGGGGGAAGGAAGGAGATACAAAGCTTTACCTTATGGGAAACAACAGAAGTCTACTGCAGTTAGAGACTACAAGAATGTATGTTTCCCAACCAGTACTGACAAATCTCTGAAAAACCAACAAACAGTGCTGAAATCAACTTTAAAGCAGGGAAGTTTGTTATTAGCAACTCTACATCTAATGGATTTAGCGTAGCTGGGCCACTGAAGGGCAGCAGCTGAAATGCTAACATCAGTCATGTACTCCACAGATCCTGCTTAGCCATCCCAAAGCTTTGTGCTGAGTCTCTGCTCGTCATTGTCTTTATATGTGAAGCTTTTCTCTCAGCACAGTCATACTTCTGTTAGCTTCTCTGCCCCCTCCCCCCCAGCTCTATAATTAACAAGTGCCTTCGTCTTTTCCCCCATGCCAAGCCTTTCACATTTTCTGCTACTGAGCTGCCTCCAAACCCCTCTCTGCTCTGCCTTGCTCACCGAAACAGTTCCCAAAACGCACAGGATATCTCGCTTGACATCTGTAATTTTGTAAGTAGAACAGATCAGCAAAGATTAGGGTGAAACCTCTCGACTCTACTTTGCCACATATACCCAGTCCTCCCTCAGCTTTCTTCTGTAGCCAATTACTTCTACTCATCTACAGAAAAGAGATTATACATATATATTTTTTAATTATTATTTTTAGAACCCTCAACAAAGAAAGAAGAGGGAGGGGAAAAAAATGTGCTTCACACCGCAGGGACCAAACCACAGTTTCGGCAAGGTTAACATGTTAGCAAGGTTTCTGTTGCAAGTTATGGTGCAAGCTAAGGCAGGAATACAAACCAGGAAGGCTCACCTTACGAGACTGTCTATATAGTCAACAACTTCAAAACGAAGCATTTCAAACTTTGTCAGTTTCTTAGATCGCCTTGAATCCTTCAACTCCAACAAGGTCTTTAAAAAAAGAGTGGTGCATAAAACTACATGGGAGGTAGTTAATCTCTGCAGAACACAATCTACATGCTTAACATGTATCAGTTAATCTTTGCTGGCATGTCTTCACTGGCGATGTCTGAAAGTGTGATCGTGCGGTTATTTTTATTTAGGCCAGTGTATTCAGTTCTCAAAGTAGTAGGAGTTTGGGAAATTCAAAGAAATACGTGTTAGGCAGAAAGTGTCATTTACAAGTTAAATACGAAGAAACCCCCTCATTTGCATTTTAAAATCCTTGTTTATGACAGATATTTTCTATAACTGTCTTTTTGCCAGGTGGGCCCGACATACACAGTTGGTACTTATTCATTCATTTTTAAGAAGAGTTACTTATACACAACCTTTACTCAGAGCTCCAGCAAGCTGGGAAGAACTAACCATGGACAAGTACATCTTAAAAGGTTTAGTTAAGGAACTAGTCAGGAAAGTCCTACGCAGGCCTGACCTTCTGAAGATGATAAAGGTCTGTCTTCTTCTGGAGCTCCTTTTGTGACGACACGGACACATCTTGTTCTTGGAAAGCTTCTGCTACTAGAACAAAACTAGTGTTTGATACTGTGGGGTAAACTTTTCCTGACTACCTATATAGCCCCCTTGCCCCTAGAAGCAATCTGAGAAGTGTTCAGCTAACAGAGACGCAAACACAGGCAGTTTTTGAGTCTTGCACCTTGTCACAGATAGTTAAACAAGGACCCTGCAGTGCAGCTTCATCAATGGTGATTAAGTAACTGAAGCAATTCAGCTCTGAGCAAAGATCCAGCACAAGCCTTGCACAGCACTTGAATTCTGCTTATGTCATCCTAGGTCATACCCTTATTATCTGTAAATTGAACAGATTAGTACTAGATACCACTGATGCTTTAGGAGTGTTCAAAAAGCCAATCACTGCATGCATATCCCTTCTCACGCACAAAACCCACGTCAGAAATTAGTACTCTGTACTTAACCTAGGAACTGCAACCAGAGCAGCAAACCAAAAACATGCTAAGGTATTTCATTGTTCAGTGTTATTCTCAATTTATAACAAAGCTTTGTTTTCATAGCCATGTAGTTTGTTGATCAAATGCATCAATAATGAGCAATTTCTAGGTAAAAACAAAGAAGCAAAAACGCCAGAATCACAACCAATGGCAGGATGAGTGATAACCAGAATCAAACCAAAAGGTAACTAGATTTCTTGCCTTACTTATGAACACGGTAATAACATGGAGATTCCACCTACAGATCACAGGTAGATGTCCAATCAGCTGTGACAATCATTATATATAAAAGCTTTCTGGTGACCTACGTAAAACGGGTTGGTATTTTCCAATGCCCTGTGGACATTTGCATTTGTGTTGAATACTCCAAAACAGAGAACTTCCTCTCTCCACTACTGCACCAATATATTCTAAGATATTTTTAATCAAATCCTTCAGCTCAAAATAGACTGAGCACAAGAGTATTCTGTTTTCTCAAGCATCATGTTTTCATTTTTTCCAGTTCATGAGCAGTTGGGAGGATGGACTTTGTCGTTGTTAACAATGGAAAATAAAGAATTTTGGACTATCCTTTCACTCCAAGAGCTCTGTGGGAGATGTGGGTATATAACATTTTTGGCAGACTTCTGAAAATTCCCACTAAATATCAACACAGTCACAGAAACATATTAGAAGTCACCTAACTCAGCAACCTATTCATGTAGGGTTTACCCGAACTTCCCCTTCTCACTTCTTCACTATAGCTGAAGTCCACTTTGGAAACTAAAACCCTTCATGGATTCATTAGATCATCTCTGCTTTAAAAATATCTTCAAATCCCACGTGAAAATAAATACTGATTTTTCTTTTATAGTTCTGCATGTCCCTGAATCCCCAGAGTTGTTCTCTTTAATTTATTACCTCAAGGTAAGTCAAACTACTTAAAAGCCTTTTGCTTCAATTCTTTTTTCTAAACTAGATCAACCTTTAGGTTTTCCATCATAGTTCAGATCCTTCAGTGCTGCTGTCCTCAGTGACATATACAGCTTTTTCAAAGTCATCACCTATTTCTTGTACCACAGCCCCGCTGTTACTGTATCTATTCAAAAACACATGGTACAGACAAGAGCAAATTCTTCTAAACAAGCCTCGGTTAACCCCAGAGCATTACATGACTACTTTGATTAATATCAGACTGCATTTCGTAGGGTTTACTGCCTACTTGTCCAAATGCTGGGTAGCAAGTAACCACCCTGATAATGAACTTAATTGGCATACAGCAGAACAGATAATAACCACTTCATCTTTAAGAGGAAACCACAGAGGAGCACTCCTGTAGTTCAGGGAAAGCAATGAAATTCCTATTCCAGAAGAATGCTGGAATATGTCATACTCCAATTTCAGAAACAATATGGCATTAATCTGCCTCTGAAAGATGGAAGGCTGCTACTCATTTGTCTTACTAAACTTTCAGATACCATGAACAATACAATCAAATATACGGGCCTGACAAGTTACACCGTGTCAGCAGAGCCCTGACAACTGGCACTTGGTGCCCTGGCTCTTACATGAACTGAACATCCCAATGAAAGAACTTTATATATATTTGGATTAAATACCATGTCACAAGGAAGTCTGCTCCTATGTATCTCTCAATATCTGGTTTCATTTGTTAAATGTTTTAAACAATTGCAACATCTGGCAAAATGCTCAAGATCTACATATGACAGATTTAGTGAGTAATGTTTGCTGATCTGTCCAATTTCTTATCTCACATAGCTTTTCTGTATTATAAAAAGCATGAACCCCGTACCAATAAAGAATCTAAGCACTTCCTAATTTTGTGCATGTATTTAACACAATCCTGACAAATCTGATGGTTTGATACAATGATAGGATATCACCAGGGAAAATTATACCCATTGGTCAGATTATAAACCAGCTTTTCCTATAATCTGCAATGGAATGTTTGACGGTACACACCACACCCACCTTCCAGTTTCTGAAACTGGGTCAAGAACTCCTTCAACTTCTCCACTGCCTTATCAAACTCGTTTCCAGAAGATGATACAAGTATCTCCACACATCGTTGAAGCATGGTTTCCAAATCAGACTTATTCAGCATCCTAAAAGACACAATTGTTGGCTGAAGTTGAAACACAGAATGATGAAACAGCTTTCAATGTTCTTAGTTGGAAAAATGTTTAAAAATAATTGGGAAAACTCCTTTTAAAAGAGAAAACTTTCAAGATTTCAAGCATTCAGTCTTGCAGCTATTTCTTTCCTTGCTGTCATCGAGAGAAGGAAGCAAAGCAACTTGGACAGATGTCCTTTACAGTTTCCTGCAGAACTGACAATGAAAACTTTTGTGATATGCTACCTAAAAACACTCCCTGCATGCAGAGTTAAATGTTTGAGACTGTGACTCTGATTAAAAGAAGAATGGTGGGGTTTTTAACCCATTCCCATGAACGGTTCATGAAGCGGCAGAAAAATCAGATTAGTATGTGTTCACACAGCCACAAAATCCATTACTCTGCGTTCAGAATAATTCACAAGCAAAACCCTAATTGCAGTTTTCTGTATTTGGTCACTATAAACCTAAAGCTTAACCACCACTAGAATCACTGAGGTTGGAAGTGACCCCTTGAGATTATCTAGCCCAACATCCAGCCATTTACTTCTTTTTAATTATGTATTAGGGCATTTTATAAGTGTCAACAAGCACTGCTCAGCCTCAGATTCTTCATTTAAAAGATACCAAAGCAAGTCCTTGCAAACATCAATAAATGAAATCCAGAACTGCAGCCATTGCATCAAGCCAGTACCATTACACAGGCATGGAACTTTCTTCGTGCAGCGTGAGAGGCTCCCATTGCTAAACACTCCGGTTCTGAACAATCACACTATATATCTGTAATATCCACTGTCACTAGAAGCCCTTCCCAGCCTTATTCTTGTGGTTTTGCTTTGTCTTATTGAAAGCAAAGGTGCCAATATAAAAATACAAACCAAAGCTGCTCTCAGTCTAAGGATTTTAGCTTAGAGACACAAAAACCACAGCTACACAAAAAAGAGAGCATGACAAAAGAATGAAATGATGGTGATCATTGAGTCAGGGAGTCCGTCCCCATATCAGCCACCTAAACATTGACTAAGAGAGACTTAAGGAAGAACTTAGAAGAGGCTAGGGAAGCTTTATGGATGTCTGGAAGAGCAATTGCAAATTGATCTCTAGTTTCTAACTGGCAGTTGATGCTAAATGCTTGTAAAAGCTGGAATTTGAAACTTCAGTTTATCTGATTGGTTATGGATTTTTGCAAGTCTGGTGGTGCCTTCGGATACACTTATTGCGTACAGAAAAGCATTAGGAGCTAACAACAGAAGGGGTTAGAAAACATTTTGAAACTGTCTTGAAGAAACTAATGGGTAAACAAGATAGCCTTCCTCCAGGCCAGAAAAAACACTGCAGTAATTAAACACCTCAGATGGGGAGAGGATAACCAGATTTGGAGATCTGTGAATGGAAAGAACAAATTTATTTTAGTAACATTATTCAAAAAGAAGCTGCAAGTTCTAGGAGAATAAATATTTACAACAACAATGGGATTACAGGGTCCAAAGAGCAAGCAAGAGGATAGTTATCGCCTATCAGAAACAGGAAAGGATCCTTTTAAACCTTTTGGTCTTGAGATTACTGTAAGGTATGCCATGCATCAGAGTGGGGTTAAGATTTTAATTCAGTTAGGAGACACGCTTAAATAAGAAAGGAAGATCTCAGATCATCCGAAGACAGTAAATAAATCTGTCTTTGATCATTCAGAGATGAGTTAAAGAGAAGAAAGGAAGACAGGATGAAGTCCATAGAAACTCCTGAATGCTGAAGTGGGCAATCATCTGAAGAAGTGGTTACAGAGATGACTGGTCAACAACAAAAAGACAACAGTCACAGAAGGGCAGGACTGTGATAAGCACTATGTGATGAACAGCATAGATGGCTGACATACAAAAGCATCAGTACAGTATCTAGACAGAAGACAATAGGTCAGACAGTCCTCAAAGTTTTGCCACCTCAAAGCTTGACCAGATGTTGCAGACAGTCAGCTCCCCATAACCAGGTGAGACAGGTGCTGGAGAGTGTCAGGTGAGACACTTTCCAACATCTCCTAACCTTATCTGATTAGTCTAATCCAATGCGGACTACTGTTCGCACACACTCTGTCTCCCCATTATTTTTCAAGACTCTAGACAACTAAAGTAGAATAACTATTGTCTAGATTGCTGAACTTTGATAACCTGAAACGCCCTCTTCGGAGAGAGTACTTTTAGCAGAAGGGATAAAATCTAGCCCAAGGAAAGGCTGTAGTATAAACCAACCAACCACAAAAGGAACTCAGCGCAACAACTGAAACCCCCACATTCAAACATAACTCGCAAAGGATGAAAGAGGGATTTTGTTAGAAATTCAGAAATAAGCTGATCAAAAGCTTCTGGTTTTTACTTTCTAAATACAAGGGGAAAAAAGATGGACTCCAGAAAAACACTGACAAGAAGAATAAGGGATGGGGAAAGGCAACCATAAGGATATCCACAGGTGATGTGGCCCCTCGGAAGACAGAGATATTAAGGAACCATGACTAACTTCCATACCTGAGCAGAGGAGAGAAAAAAGAAGATTGTGAGTAGAAAGGGAAAGATCACATTTTATCATTTTCTTATAAAAGACAACAGCAAGACTCTATGCAGAAAAAGCAGAGACAAGTATGTGTAAAATGGAAAAGAGAGCTAAAGCTGCAAGAAGAAAAAATAATAATCACAGCATATCAAGTATTTGAAGAAATTGGGTTGAAGCCGTTTCGTTAAAAAAAAAAAAAGAAGAAATGACAGAGTACCTGGATTTGGGGAAAAAAAAAAAGGAATTGAACAGATAAGAATAAACAGGGAGCAAGCCAGAATCTGATGGCACCATCAACTTTGAGATAGGAGAAGAGAGAGATGAATTAAAAGTGCAAGAAAGCAAACTAAACATAGGGGAGAAAATGGAGAAGAAAAAATGGCAGTTACTGAACATACAGGACAGACTAGAGGAAAGCAAAATGACACACTGGTGGGCAAGGGTTGATAGGTGATTGAGTGCTGTCAATATTCAGTGAGCCAGAGAAGGATTAAGGAGGAAACACTGTAGAAATGACAAACCAAGAATGTAATCCTTACAAAGGGATGAAGGCAAAGAATATGGTGCAGTGGTAACATAGAAGAGTATGTTTCCTTGTGTATATGAGCCCAGATATATTCTTCCATGCAATTTTAGTGTCAGACACATACAATCTCACAAGCCTGGGGGCTTTGGAAGAGGCAGTTAAAGTAATGGTGTGGCATCAGAACTGATGTATTACTGGAATGAATGCAGCTATCAGGAAACAGCCACTTGCCATAATAAAGCACATTTAAAAGTCTGTAGCTGCAGCATTGCAATTGAATGATTTTCTATTAAGAAAAATGGCTTGGATGACTTCTCCATTTTCAACACTGACAGTCAGGCAACAGAGGTGTAGGCTCTCCTAAAGTCCTAAACTTACAATAAACACAAAAAATTAACTTAGTCCCTGTACAAACTGTCAGACAAAGGAGGCAGGAAGAAAGCAGTAAATTAAAGAGATAAGAAAGGCTTCAGCTATTAATTTGGAAGAGATTCTAATTTTCACAACAGATTAAAATTTAGGCCAACTAAAAGTAACAGTAATAAAAGACTAAACCCAACTGATGTTCTCATTCACACACAGTAATCTCGGTGGTTTCAGCATAATTACTCAGGGCAGAAGAGATATTAGAAGCTGGTTGAGTTTCATGGAAAACAGTTGAAAGACAAAATGAAAACAGCAGGCAATTATACTTGCAAACAATCCTACAAGTAGCTGCCAACAGGTAACATCCTCAGCTTTAAGTTCCAGAATAACTGATGACTGATATTTGCCATGTGCACAATGGTATTGAAACAAAATGGAAAGAAAAAAATCACCTTGCTAGCTGAAGAGATGACTCATAATCTTCTGTCTCCCACACTCGGTTTTCCAAACATGCACAATGCAGCTCTCTGATCTGTTATGCAGAAGGTGAAGAAAAGATAAAGTGTTTTACAAACAAAGTAATGCGAAACTCTTACAAGAAGCTTGTCAAAGCAATATTTAATTCCTTTGGAGCTTGTTTTTGCAAAGATGCAGAAAAGAATGCAAAAGAAATTAAAGCATTTAGTATCTTGGAATCTATGTGTTGCTATGCACCAGGTTTCAAACATCTAACATTCAGATTAAGATAACTGCAGAGAACAGAGAGGAACTCCAACCAAATGCCACAGCTAAAACATATTTTTTATTTTCAGTACTAGGACAGTTCATGCTGATTTTGCAGTTACGAACAAATTCCAGTTAACAGTGTGTAATACATTGAGAACAAAGAGACAAGTGAACATGCACAGAATAGATTGCTCTACTAGTGGAAGAAGAAATTGCTTAGCATGAGAAGGTAGATTTAATGACACTAGAGCAACATGGCTATTAAGAGCCATTATCACTGTTCCCTTACTATCATTTTATTCTGTACAGAAGGCTGCTAAAACTTAGTCTCTCCAAGTGATTTTGAATAGCGAGCTAATAGGTGGCAGAAGAGTGTACATTGCCTGCAGTGCATACAGATAATCCCAGATGTGGAAGAGTCCATGTGTGCATTCTACTGCTGATCTGCACATCTGCCTCTTCCTGGAAACTCCTTCCTTTTGATTGACAAGGTATTATCCATACCACTAAAGACATCACATGCTGTTGCCCTCTGCTCATAGCAAGAAAGCATCCGTCTCCATTTTAAGCAGGGAGCAAAGCAGCAGAATAGTAAGCAAAGAGAAAGAAAAAATACTTATTCAGATGCCATATAAACAAACAAAACATATTTCATTGAAATGGAAGAACAGTACATCACCTGCTTGCCCAAAGGATACTTTGGAAGAGAACAGGTGAAAACATGAAGACATCTCAGAACTGAAACATAATTTTCATGGTAAACATGCAAGTCCTCCAGCAACTTCTGTGTTGTTTCCTACAGTGACAAAATAATTGCTTTGTAAATCATTCTGACATACAGTTATTTAAAACTCTCATAAAGTACTACAAATAATTCTGAAGATTTGACATTGTGGTATGCTATGATTTAAATCACCAGTGTTAAATTAAGACCACTATGCAAAAAAGCTGTATTTCAACAGTTCACTGCAATCACATTGCATGTTGTTAAATCTCACTTTCTTCCTCCATCTCACTGGAGATTTTTTCATTGATTAGCATTATTATTTTACCATTTTCAACTACATTTCACTTTAGATTTGGTATGTCATGTAGCAAAAAGGAGACTGTACACTCTAGCTAGCAATGATAAAGTATATAGCTACTTTTACTCAAATCCTTATTTGCATTTTTACACTACAAATGCATTTAAAATTTTATTTCTTATATTGCAGGTGGCTGCTGTTTTTATCAGTTAGGTATATGTAAAATGGCCAGTTCACAGAAAATAAATATGCAGTTGCTGTTCCTATGTGCTCTTAATTTGACTTCCATTTACTCACAGAGAACTGGAAGGAAAAAGAAATCATGCATTCGGAAAAAGAAATTACTAGCTCTTGCTACTGAATTTACTGGATGGTATCTCATTATCACCAGCCTCCATAGAAGCATATGTAACACTTCTGAAAATTTCTTGTAGCTGTATTGAAGTACTTTGGGCTCATTCCAGTTAAGTTTGTGAATCAGATCTTCTCTCACCTGTCTTTAGTCAGATAAAAGAGGAAAAAACCCCAACAGAATTTGTTTTTTCCTTTTATCTTTGAAGATAAAGAGGAAAACCCAACAGGATTCTCTACATACTTTATTGCCATTTTGCTGAACTCTGAGAAAACTATTCCAAATGGAAAGGGAAAACCAAAACAAGCCACTTTACTTCAGTGCAGTTAAACTGAACAAAGAGTATCAAACATTAAAAAAGAAAAAGAGCAAAACCTTACCTGCAGACAATATGAGGAAGTACTAACATGCGTAAAGATTAAGTATCATGCTTCAAAGACTGAAAGTAACAGACAGCGCTGCACAGAGCTTTCTGATGTTACAATAAGTTTGAGCTGATTAAGAACATTAAAGACATTTCTCCCCACAGAGTTTCATCTATTAAAGTACGAGTGCCACTGATACAATTGTTTAAATGACTTCTAAGATCTTAGGGGAGACGCTCACAAGTTTACATTTTAATTCTAAGCAGGATCATTAAAAAGAACATATCCCCACAGCAAAACAAAGCTGAGAAAAGAAAACAAGCTCTCTTTAATGCTGCTACATCAGTCTTATTCCCCCAAACCCAGAGCATTACAGCATCTATTAGAGCATCAGAGCACCTATTAGAGCAGCTGTATTTCCTCATCTTGTTTCCCAGATCAAGTTTAAAAACATGCCTTGGTTATTAGAAGACTATGCATTATTATTTCGATAAATATAGCTTGCCACATTTACATAATTTCCAACTAAATTTGCCATGAAAGCTTTTGGAGTTGTAAGTAATCAGGATGTACAATTGCTTTTTAAACCGATTATTATAAATAGGTGGAACTCTACTCATAGTTATTAAACAAAAAGCGGCAACATGGAACATAAACTGCAGCTGACAAAGAGTACTGTAGGTTTAGGTGCTAAGCTTGAAAGGCAAGTTCACCTGGTCCTGAACATGAACAGTCACCAAAGTGACTTTGAAAGCATTTCCAAAGCTCAGAATGATACTGTAGATTACTACGATGTATAGAATAACCAGCACCTTATTAATACAGCAGTAGGGCCTTTTGCCCCAAGCAGACTACATTGCCAGCTTGGCAGTACAGTGATAGTCCTAACCCTGCTGCAGGGATTAGAACAAGAGTCTTCAATTAAAATTTGTCAGAAGCATCATATGCACATAAGCAAAAAAATTCTGGCTTCCTTCCCAAACTCATAGGGTGAGGCTTGTGATATAAGGGGCATACATTATTAAACATATAAAGTTTAATACATACAAAGTTTAAGCGGATAAGTATTAAACTTTCCAAGTGGCAGCACATTACATGGTCTTCAAATTTGAAACAGTCTCAGCTGCCCATTCCCACTCCTTCCCTCCTTCTGTTATTTCAACAGAAGCGAAATGATTCTGCAGAAACAACCCAGCAAAAACATTCTTATGTCTTGTTACTTTTTCTGTCAGGTTACTTCAATTGGGTTGTTTCTCTGATGACATTAACTACACAGGCACACGAGGAATTGTGCTGGCGTATTTGTTCAGGTGTGAATAAAGAGCAATGGAACACCTGTAGCTTAATCTATTTTTGCCACTGAAGACTGAGGATCAAAATATCATGTATAAATCATGTCTAGCCATGACCAGTATAATTGCACTGCAGTTGCAAACTTGTGTGCTACCAACCTCTCTCAGCCATTACTGTTGTTCTTCACACTTGAAAAGTCCTTGTGGACCAGGAAGTTCTGCTAGGATAAATTAATTGCTTTATCTCTGGTAATACTATTAGCCTGACAGGTTAGCTATACTTGAGATGAAGAGTTCGGAGAAACCTTTCACCCTGAGCAATGCTTCTGGGAGGGGTTAAGTTGGTGCAAATAACCAGCAGAGCTTTGTCGGTGAACTCCGGAAGGGCTCACAATAGTAGTAACCTGACTTTAATCACCTGATAAACCTTCAGATAAACACATAATATAAATTAAAGTTTTAATCCTGTATGACATCAAGTGTGAATGTGTGCCTCAGGACCCAGACTGCCCGACTGAGATCAATCAGAAACTGCACAGAGGGTATGGAAGATTAAGAGCTTATGAAATAACCTCCAAGATTACTTAGTCTTCAAACACCTCACTGACTTTCCAAGAAAGTCAATCTGAGTAAGCATTAAAAGACCAGGCCGCAAATAAAGCTTATAACCTTCTTTTTAAGCAGTTATGTTTCTAGACATAGCTAAAAGTTGACGTAAGAAAAGTTGTGCAGTTTTGTGTAACAGTATACGCGGCAGCCCTAGAGATTTGGAATTCTGACCTCCCAATCCCAATTCTCTGTTACTGGACGTGAAGCACAGTATGTACTGTACAAAAGATGTTACACGGAATTATACATCTCAGTCTTGCATTTTATTATGCTCCACAAAGTAATATATTGCGAAAGTCATTTGTGCTTTCCAAAGACATTCTTGAAATTTTACCTTTAAGAAGCTGTCTGCTGTGAGCAGTGCAATCTGTTTCTCTGCTTCTTGCCTTTCTACATATCTGATGGCAAGAAAAAAACAAGAACATAAAAAATATACTGTAAAGTATGATTAAAGGGTTAAAAATTTCAAAGAGTTTATGCTGCTATAAGGATATCTTCAGAAAGATTCAAAAAGGGACAGTCAAATCCAGCAAGTTGAAAGGCCACTCCAAACCCCTAGAGATCATGCTCCAAGCCGGCTTAACAAGTTCAAAAGCGATTTGTGGTTATTTGTTAAAATAGCTTGTTTCTGCATTAAGAAAAAGAGGAGGGGGAAAAAAAAATACAAGTGATTACACATCACAGAAGCTGAACTCTCTAGACCAGAAGATGAAGGCTTTATGGAAATATTTAGAACTGACCTCTTTTTGACCGATTTCCCTTTGCAACAGAAACACATGCACAAATGATCTAGTTTTCACAGAGCTGCATTTACATATTCCTTTCATTTTTAAAAAAAGCTGACTAAATACAAGATTGGCCAAAATTTATTTAGCCTTTTACCTTCTAAAAGAGGGTAGTCTTCGAATGTTTTCACACTGATCGTGTGATAAAGAATTTACTCTCTTCTTAGCATCTGCCAGCTGGCAACACAGTACACTAAGAGGCTGGGAATAGAAATGTTCAACAATACAGAGCTGAAAAACAAAGCAAGAAATACTGAAGTTAATAAAATTCATCCTCCCTGCTATATCTACCTTTTAATGCTTTCTTATTACTACAGTGCATATACTACAATGGTAGTAATGGTATTCCCTTAAAAAAGAATTCATTACAGTTCATAAATATTCTGTACATCACTACAGGACACATCATTCACTTCTAAATACAGTCACGTAATTACCTTTTTTGCTGTATGCACTATTCATTTTCAATACCTCATCCTTCCCTCCTCTTACATGATGATAACTATTGCTTGTCAAATACTTTCTATTCACTTCAGTAAATTACTGCATTCTTCAGGTTATATATTCAGCTCCAATGCTCACAAATAACAAAGAGTATATTTAGAGATACGAAAAGCAACTACTGTACAGAAGCAAACTTACTGCGTGTCCTAATTTCAATTTCTGTTTCATGTACCATTTCAAATACACTGCAAAGCTCTTACTGTGCATATGCTCAAACATGTTTTATCACTGATTTCAGCTGCACTAAGAGTAGCATCAGGGCCTTGCATATACTCCACACATCTATTCTTAAAAAACAAACAAAACCCCAATCAGACTACCTCACTAAAAGCTTTCAAAACATAAAAACCGTCAAAGAGGAAAGACACTTCCTCTCAGAAAAGTTAACATCACTGCTAGACATAATGAGATGATGGTGGTTCCTTGTACCTATCACTTAGGAAATCTGATCCACAATTGCTTCATCCATGAATACTTTTAAGGCACAAAGACACAGACATATCCTGTCAGAGACAGGACTTGTATTTTCGTATCAGGCCAACACAGGCTCGCTAAAACCTGGTGACTCTTTCAAATAAGAGGAGTTGAAACCTATCAAAGGCCACACAGGTCTGTCTGCAGGAAAAGGTACTAGAGCCAGGATACTTCTCTTGGCCATGTGTAATCATTGAATCTTAGATATCAAACAATCTGAAACACTCTAAAGCTATATGAAACTAAAAGGGCATGTTTTACTAACAGGTTCACACATGGAACCAGGCAAGAAAGAAACAATTTCACAATCCTGCATTAGAGCAAATTACAGGAACTACAAATTCTTTGCAGAACTCTTGTCAAAGATCCACAAAGGCCTGAAGGAAATTCATCTAGATATGAAGATCTATATAAGCCAATAAGCTCTTATTACCATTGCCTACCTGAAATCCTCTGATAAAATTCCAGACAGAAAAATCATGGTACAAGAATATGTTGATGAGAACCTGCAGAACTTTCTCACCCAGCTTAAAGGGAAACCGGGACGTCAGAAGCAGCTAAGGGAGACAAAAAGGAAAAGTAGCTACAACAGAAATTCTTTCCTGAATTCAACTCATCAAGATTTACGTTCACAATTTGATACAATTCTTAACTATGTGTTAGCATTCAACTAAACAAGATACTAAATACACTAACTTCTAAAAACAATTCTTCTACTAAAATATCCATGCAAAGATTGATTTAAAAGTTTATCACTTCACCCCATTTTCGAAAATACCTTTTGCTAATATACAACACTTGAAGTTAGTTTTGCTTAACGCTATTTTTGCCTTTATTTTTAAAATTACAAACAGAAGAGAGGCTGCTTTAACCACCAGGGAGACCACTACTTTCAGCATGTGTAATAGGGATTTTGGAAATCCTGCACAAAGTGGTGTACCAAGACTAGCACAGGCACAGCATCGACATGGTTTCATCATTTGGGAAACTGCTAATTTTTGACAAGCAGCAAAATTCAGGCTGAACTACATTTTTCTATGTTTAAAGCTATGTTTTTCTGGAACAAAGTAAAACTCAAACCAAAGTACTGCCTTAATTAAAAGGTGGGAATGCCAATGCCCAAGCACACATGGGCAGATGTCAGTGCAAATGAAACATGAAAGCAGGTATGTGAGTGTGTCTCAATGTGAGAAAGAAGATATCAGTATTAAGCTACTTTGCAGCTATGAGTAGAAATAGCCAAAATCCACAGCTCCCAGGAACAGATTCCATTTCAAAAGCTTCAGACAAACATACTTTTAAAGGACAAATGTATACTCCGTTTGAATACACAAACACTTCTATTCAGAAAGGGAATTACCTTGTCAATTACAGTAGACAGGTGGTCCTTACAGGAAAGGGACTGGAAAAGCTCTATGCACAGCAGAGAGGAAACAGAGTGAGGAAGTAAGCTGTGGATAATCATTGGAGATGTAGCGATTCCAAAAATCAGTACTAGAGGTAATTCAGAGATATGCTGACTAGATCATGGGGAAAAGGAGAAAAAAACCACAATAGTTACATTACAGAAAATCATGAAACAAGCTGTATTATGTTCCTACTACAGCACTAAGCTCAGATGCAGAAATGGGTAAATTAGATTTGTTGGCAGTAAACTGAAAAAGTTCTGATGTAAAGTGAGAAAGAATGGAAGCTATTCAAAGTCCTAAAGCAGAAAAGGAAAGTAAATTATATTTTATGATTCAAACTTCAGGAAATGGCATAAAAAGCATCTTTTCAGTTAGAGTATCGTCCTGCTCTTATCTGCCCCCAAAGTTATATTCAGATAACTGAATCTTTTTTTTTCCCCAAAGAAACAGAGACATAAAACTAACAGCCTCCAGAAAATGTAGAGATTTTGCACCATTTAATACATGTAAAATAAATATGAAACATCTCTACTGCTCTGTGTTCTCATTAGACTTAAAAAATAAAGAATTCCGAGTTCTTCAGATTCAATCTTCCTCTTCAGATTTTTTTTTGTATATGCTTTGAGAACTGATAACCAGGACTGAATTCCTTATATTCCTTATGAATAGCATCAGATTATTCAAAATACAGTGCTTTCAGCAGTATTTAATCATCATTTTCCCCCTTTTTTTAAAAAATCAGCAGTTAAGGAGATAAAAATTCTGCTATCTTAAATGTCTTCTAGGCTAAAATTGTCAATTTATTCTGTTTTTCCAGTTTCATCACAGCAACTTTTTGACCTTGGTGTTTTAATTGTTATCCTACAGTTATTTCATTTCTAGAACTCCTCAGAAGTCATTGCTAGAGACTTAAACATAAAACAAATAAACTTCATCTATTACTGTCCACTGCTGGTAACCTAAGAATATCGGTGAGAAATTGAATCTTGTGATGAACCAAACAGAAGAACCTCTCATATTCACCCATCTTTGCCCTTTATTAAACACATTTCAGACTGAAATGGAGAGAATAAATCCAAGCTCTATCATCATCCAGAGGCCTATTTTCAAAGTATTATGCAACTCTGCCAAGCTTCTATTTTATCCATCTTCTGTTTACTATAATCAAGACAGTATTTAGTTATAAGCTCATCTGAATCCTCTCAACCTTTCCTTCTGAAGGGACACGCAACCAATTAAGAAAGTGTATTTGCAAATAGCAGACTGATAGATTTGAACAGCAATTCATCGACATTCCATATACTCAGTTATTTATCCTTGACACAAAAATCAAAATAAACACAACACTTAACAATTAAAACCTCATTCCCCCCTGCCTTACCCCCTAATTATTTCCACAGTATTGTGCATTTCTGATTTTACTTCTTCAAATGTTCTCTAGAGAGCCCATCTGCCAGTTCTAAGTAGAAAAATAGGGTTTTTTGTGGGTCTCTCAGCAAGAGAAATTGCCTAGCCTTATCAAGAAGTAACGTAAGGTGTGCATGCTGCAGCTGCATTGTACAACTGCAGCCACAATTTTGCTGCACCTGTACTTTCAAGCTGGGGACTGAATGTAAGATGCTCTTTTTGGAGAATAGCATGGATTTTGGTTAGAATGCATGAGATTATATTAAGGAAGACAGGCTAAAGACAAACAGAAGCACAGGAGAACCTGAAGTAGTCAACTACTCAGTACAGATCCTGGCTGACACAAAAATTCTCTGGGTAAGTTTTATACCCTCCCATTAGTAAGCTAGTGACCTTTAAACAGCATTAAATCAGTAGTCATACAATTGTAAAAGTCTACAGAAGAAAGATCTAGGCATCTTTAAACATTAGTTTCACAATCACTAATTCTATAACAACTAGTACCAATAAATATTCTTATGTAAAGATGTAAATCAGTCACCCAATATCCCAACCCAGCCCTCTGGCACACTGCTTCAGAGTCCCAGGTTAGCCTTAGGATAACTTATCCCCAAAACTTAAGAAATAGGTTTTTGCACAATTACTGCAGCAAAGAAGCAGCGTCAATATTTTATTCCAATTCTCCATTTGCCTCATTGTTACACTTCAAAACAGCTGCAAACACAAAATGGGTAAAAGAGTGGAAGAACTAAACTTCAGCTCGCGTTACCTGCTGATGACTATGAAGTCTTGAAGTACTTTTGTAGTGAAACTTTCCATGTCTTTGAATATAACTACAACTGGAGGAGACTGCTGGTGTTTTGAAGAGGAAGTTCTTTTTTGGCTCAGAGTTTCAGAATCTGTTTTCTTTAAAGCCATTTGTTATGCGTTAATAAACGTAATACAATAAAATAAAAAGACTGAATCACACCTACAATATTATAATGTCTGAAAGTGACATGAGGTGACTTTTTGCTATAGCTGTATTTATTATTAGCACCTAGAATTGCAATTTTTCTTCCTCCTGTTTGGCACAGTATGAAGTACAAAGAATAAACAAATCTTAAAATCCCACATTCCAACAAGGGCAAGAATAGCTCTGTGGGACAGAACTGATGAAATTCATACACTGCATACATGAGACATTGCTTATTTCTTATATCTTTACCCAGTAATAAAAATGTAGTCATCAAACTTTTGTTTAAACACACTGCTTATGAAGAAGTCATCATAAAATCAGTTTTAACCTCATGACAGAAACAAAACTTTAAATTTCATTAGCTTTATTAAACACAAAGATGCAAAAACTATTTTGAAAGTTACTTTCTCACTGACTGTCAATGCAGTGTGGGCTGCAGATGACATAATGGGACATTAGCACTAATAGGGTGCCTTTACCCTGGGTGGCTGCTCTTGTATAAAGTGCTGGTTTAATAAACAAATGTCGCAGCACTCCTGGCAGAAAAGCTCTCCTGGCATGAAGCTGATAGTGGATGTTAAGCTTCTAGTTCCCAATTAAACCCCAAAACATACCTTTGTTACACTCTTATACCAGTAGACAAGAGATTTCATTGAACGGCATATTCTGTTCTGGGAAGCCTGCACATAGTCCTCATCTTCCAATGAGACCACATCAGGTAGAGCAGTTCATGAGCTGCCCCATCAGCTTCTGCATCAGATTTTTTATGCCTTCACATTTTCAGACAAACAGTAAAGACATTTGGTTATTCAACTCATACTCCAAAAAATTACCCCATTACCCCTTATCATTTGCTCACTTTTCTGATTATGTGTCTTCTTTACCCAGAATGCACAGCTCATGCTATAGAAAGCTTGAAAATATTCATGGTACACATGTTAACGCAATAAAAATTATGCTATTAATTTGCCTAGATAGCAACAATTCAGGTCAAGATGTTGGCCCTGCACCTTTCCTGAACTCCAGCCACATGCTATTGGAGTGACATAAAAAACCCCCCAAAAACAGGCAGCCAATCCACAGATCTGGGAATGCTGCTGCTGGAAGTGATTCTAGTCTTTTTACTTAAAACATTAGAAAAGGAACAAGGAGGGTGTGAAAAAGTTTTATTCTGCCCATTCCCCACTTTAATAACATGACTGTAAGCATTTAAAATGTAGAATGCATACATACACTATCCAATTAAACAAGAGAAAAGCCAACCTACAACATCAACATGTAACGCACTAAGCAGCATGCTCTTGACATTTATGCTACAACTAAGCAGTATTTCAATCCTCATTGTTTTAAAGAGAAATTGACACCTCTTAAAATACGGTAGTAGGCATTACTGCTATGTTAACGTGGGATTGAGCAAATCTTTAGAAAGTCTCAAAGATGCTTCTCACTGCGAGGGTGGTGAGGCACTGGCACAAGTTGCCCAGAGAACCTGTGGCTGCTCCATCCCTGACAGTGTTCAAGGCCAGGTTGGACAGAGCCTTGGGCAACTTAGTCTAGTGCGAGGCGTCCCTGTCCATGGGAGCAGGGTTGGAACTAGATGATCATGAAGACCTTTCCAACCCAAACCATTCTGTGATTTTAAGATTATATTTACATTCGGGTGCACAAGCTAGAATTTACAGGTAGTTGTTAGCTTATTCAGAAGAAGCAGCAAAGCTATTGCAGTATTTACCTGAGCAATCTTTTGCTTCCAGCAAGGCTATATAAGGAGTAATATTACTCTGAAGGGCTTCTGAGAGATTTCTAAAAGTCAAGTCATGATCTGTAACATTTACACCTAGGAAAAGACACATTTTTAAGGGCAATTTTTCCTGCGATTTGCAACTACCATGATTAAACAATAAACTGAACAGCAGACAAAACCCAGAAGATAACTCAAATATTCAAAGAAGGAATGAAAACCACTGCATCATCTATGATGAAAGATGAAAAAATTAGCACAAGATTAGACACACATGTTAAACTACCAGACTACAATGAACAGGGAACCTCTGCAAAAAACCCTCACAGTTTGTGGTTTTTTTTTTCGGTTGGGTGGGTGTTTTTAAGAAATATTTCTCAGGGGTGCAAATGTGCAAGGAACAGGATTGGTTTTCTATCTTCCCTGCTACTCATACCCTTAAAAGCCATACCACAGTCATCTAAGGCCTGCAGACCAGAAAACAAAGTTCACCTTCTCTAAAAGAACACTGCATACACCTGAGACCTGGATCCTCACATGGCTTATGTAAGGAGGAAAATATTAATATCCTTAGTCAACAACAACAAAAAAAAGGCCCTCCAGAAGGCAATTCACAGCTTCTTCTACAGAGCAGGAGCTTCTCACTTTCTACTGCCTACAAAAGTAGACTACCTTCCAGGCTTTGTTAGTGCCTGCACAGTAAACTTGAGGCACAGGCCTGATTTTAGGTTCCCTAAAATGATCCACTGAAAATGCAGTAAGTTTGCCTTGAACCAGGTTCAGGATTACAGTTACAACCCTTTGACAGAAAAGGGTGGGGGGGAAGAAAAGCACCAAACAAACAATTATAAACTTCACCAACTTCAGTAATATGATCTTCCATTATTTTCTTAACCTTCAGCTCCTCTTCTAAGATAATGACACTGCTCTCCTACAGGTAAGGATGCACTGCAAGAACATGTATCAGAAATACAGATGCTGTGTAATTCCACCGTTAGCCAACACTAAGCATGTTGGTGGCAGAAACAGGAACAAAATCAAACCATCTCCAGAACCTCAGGAAAAAAAATCCCTCAAAATCACTAGCAGCTGCCAAAGACACCTTCAGGGAAAATGCTAACTTACTATGCATATTCTATTATGCATAAAAGGGGAAAGAGGTCTTATCCTGCTTCCTTTTACTAGCCCAGCCTCTTCTGTTAAGATTTCTTATGCCGATATTGCTCACAATAATTGCCACAAGTCACCACTGTATTCTTCCTTGATCTTCGTGTCAGTTTTAAGCATATGTACGTAACAAAATATACCTTAAAAAATTACCTAAGACAAGAGCTGCAGTAGGGATTTCTCTGGACTTCATCCGACAAGTCCATTCTGTTGTCTTTCCTTGGAACTCAGAATGAGATCGCCTCAAAAAACTTACTAGATTATCAAGTAATTGCTTATTCAAGTCTTCCTGTATTTGCTGTAAACAAACACAAGACATTTTATTTATGAAGATGCGGAAACACCAGAGTATCTTCCTATTCCTACCCCTTTCCTGCACAATTTTTAATCCTTAAAACTCCAGGGTAAAGTTTGAAGTAACACTAAGTTTTCCTGTTAACTAGAAACATGTTAATTTATTCACTGTGTGGCAAACACAGACATTTCCAATCTTGGAACTTCTGATCAAATGCCTCAACTTGGAAAGCAAATGAGCTTAACTGTGTTGTCACTCCACAAGCTTTAAAGGAGGAGGAAAAAACTAACATCTGACAAAGCGTGACACAGGAGGAATAAAACAATATAATTAGTTTATGGAAGAATGCTCATGAAAATTGCTATTATTGTTTCTTGGCTTACAAAACATTTTTTTGAGAGATTTACATGAGAGCAAACATTCAGTCTCTCCAAATCTAATTCAGGATGAAAGGAGAAAAAACAAAACAAAACTAAACAAAAAGGAAAGTACTGAGACAAGGAGGCACAAAAGCACAAAATGTAATCAGTTCTAAATAACGTTAAGTTTGATGGCTTTGTAATGGAAAATAACTGAGGTGCTTGAAGGTAGTTGACATAGTTTTAGGTCCTTTCCACCTTAGTACAAAAAGTGTAAGAAAAACGATAGGAAAACTAGAGTATCTGGGACTAGCAGATGTCCAGGATGGGCACAGTTAAACTAACTGATAAGTAGAAGGACAGGATGATTGCTATGTCTGTAATGTTAATTAAGCTGGTGCTTCAAAGAATGTAGGCAGTGATAAATATTGTTGGAAGAAGTAAATGACTCTCAAAGACCACCACCACATTTTTGTATGTATGTGGGAAACTTTCTGGAAAATGATGTAATTCATGCGTAGCCTTATGAACATGTACGTATGCCCAAGTGACCATATAAGGATGGCCTGTGTGGCAATATGGGGACACACAGTTAGGAGGAGCTATCCTCCGTGTCACCTAGCACTCCAATAAAGAATACCTGTCAATAAAGAAAGCTTGTCAACTTGGAAACTTTGTGGGCAAGTTTGTTCCAGGAGTTTTCTCCAAATCAGCATTAAGTATGCTTTATAGGAAAAAATATATAACTGCTACATTTGCTACACTGTCTTTTGCCCTTCAGGATGATTTTCATACGAGAATATGTATATGTAGGAATATATAGAAAGGTGAGAGAAAACAGGGAAAGTTAAAACTTTTAAAAGCAAAGTGGCAGCATTATGTATTTCTTGAATTATGTATGTGCTTTTGAAAACCTGTCCCTAATCCAAGTTATTCCTTCTGCTAGAACACACAAAAAAACATCCCTGTACTCTTAAATTCAGCATATCAATATATACTCTAGAACACAGATGTTAAAAACTGGATTAAAACCCTGCCCCCAATAAAATCATCAAGTTTTAATAGCAAAAGGAAGTGACATACACAGCAGTGAACCTGAATTTAAACTACGTGGTAAAGGCCATTCCTAGCAGCATCGATGAGCCAGCTATCAAAGGAGTTAAGGGGACATCTCCAGGAGACTGCACATGACGCCTGCTCGAAAAACTTGAGCTCCATTTCCATTATATAGAGGAGTCCCTGTTGCTCTCCTGATAAAACTGTACACAAAGTAATCTTAGTCTTTTCACCCTCTGCTTATTATAAATATTCTTCTGGCCTTTCTGATGTTGACTGTGCAACTCTGAGCTCCCACATGGTAAATTCTATGGCAACTCAGAAACTGTAACATGGCACTTTAAAAAGAAAAATTTACACCATCAGCTTTATAACAGCATCTTAACACCTCCTGTATTACCACACCTCCCATAAAAATCCTCTGAGCTGCTTCAAAAGTCATCAGACCTTGAGCTTCTTCTTATTACCATACACGTTTTCACTAAGCTGTCCTAAACAATAACCTGAATCCTTACTTAGCATGGTTACATTATATATTATTTCTTCCAATGCACACTTGTGAAGATGGAATTCAGGCAGCCACAGCACTACACATTTACTAAGTTTTCTTATCCACCAGTCTTTTCTCACCAAAACAAACTTGCTGCTCGTAGCGTTGCAGAAAGTATGCCAGGCTGCTCTGCATCTCAAGGGGCCAGCTCATTTACTTGCATGACACTGCTTACTCTGGCAAAGTCATACTGAAAGTTCAGTTCCAGCTGCTACACTAGGTTTGGTCAAGATTATGTATTGTGTGGTCTGAAAACCATTACCAGCACATTAGAGCTAAAATTACCATATTATAAACCCTGTACTTAGGCTTTTGTTTCTAACCTGGATGGAGGTAGACTGGCAATTGGAATTCCTCACCTTACAGGAAAGGAATGTTTGTGAAAGCCTTTGATGAGATGTATCATAATAAGAACATTTGCAAGACCACTGGTGAAAGCAAGGGTCAAAAACAGTTTATCTTGCAATACTGAAACAGAAAAGGTCAAAAATCCACCTTCCAAAAAATTAAGGACAGTTTCTGCTGCACTTTTGCCAACTTTTGAGGTTGTGAGAAGCCTGAAAGAATGTCACTAGCAGATGACAGATGGTGCTGCTACAATCAGCACAGTTTATGATGGACATACAAAGGTCAAGAGTGCTCCACAACAAAGTGCCTGGAGGTGAAATCCTCTTCACTCTTCAACACCTCAAGCAGATATCGAAGACTAGGAAAACACTAGCAGAAGCACATGGTCTGCCAGCAAGTTGTCACCTAACAGTGCCCTGGCAAAAACTTTGTAGAACATCCTCTAAGCTCCCTTAGCACATGACCAGAACCCCTAGAATAAAAGCCCAAACCAGCAAACTACCCACTTCCCAAGTGTTCCGCCAGAGCTCAGGGTTACTACCCCAGTTTGAAAGTATATAAGAAAGAAAATCCTGACTGGATAAAGCTCCCACCTACCCGGTCTGACCTCACAGATGATGCTGTTATGAGCAGGAGTTTAGAGACTTTCAACCTGAATTATCATGCTATTTTAGATGTAAGAACAATCATCACCCGTAAGTTTGCCAACAGCAGGGTAAAAAGATGGTAATTCAAAACTTGAGAGAAAAAAATATCAGATACCCCTGCAGCTGGATAAAGAAAATTCTAGGTATAGTAGGCAACCTGCCTTTGGGCAAATCAAACTCTAAGGCAAAGCCCTTATCAATTTATCAATGTAGGATGAACTGTCTTCCATCAGGAGAAACAGCAGAAGAAAGTACCTGGCAAGCTCCTAGCAGCCTCAGAGAAAAAATGGGTAGGAGATTAAGAACAAGAAATAACAATGATTTTCCAGATGGCAGTGACTGCTTCTGAGTGATTAAGGGAGTCTTCCACTATGGAGGGCTGTGCCTGCTGCTCTGGAAAAAATCCTTGCAGTGCACTAGAGAAAAAAACCCAACACTTCTCCAACCTGAAAATCCAGTAGCCACTGTTGGTAGTGTAGAAACATTATCTCAAAAGCCTTGACAACACTGTGCCAAAGAAAGAAGATCCAAGGAAAGGTCTTCCAGAATGCCACCTTCCCTGTAATCCACTTTGTAGCTGACAAGGCAGTTTCTGGTGCAGCTGTCAATGTTATTGGCAATGCTGGCAGCTAACCTGCCAAGATGAAGCAGTTGCCAGGAATTTACCAGATACACCTTCACAAACTTCTGTCCATACTCTATAAGCAGCATTGCAGTTTAGTGCACTGCTTTACACAGCCTGGCTACTTATGGTTTGAAGAGGGTGCTGACTAGTCAAAGGGAGCTGGATCATGGAATAGCAGGAACAGAATCAAAGGAATTTATGAGCTTAGCCCAAGGGTCCAGATTTTAAGCTACATCCAGCTGGCTTCTACTTTACATCCCAAAACAAACTTTGGAAAAAAAATTTCTCATAGTGTCTACAGCCCAACAGCAGGCAGAGGAATATGGAATACTTGCCCAGAATCCTTGACACTGAATAGAGGAGGAAATCCCTGCTGTACAGAAGCAACTACTCATACCATAATGCAAGCCAGCTGGCTATAGGGACACAACAGCAGCATGCCATCTAACACACAACACTAAGGAGGCCACAGTTCAGCATGAAACTAACTCCGATCCCCATAAGACAACCTCACTGACACTATCTGGACTAATTCAACAGACTATCCTTGCAGCTGTGTCATTCAGTATTTGACATCCATGGAACTGTACGTCACATAAACCCACTGTGAATTCTATAGGCTGCTATGAACTCTGTAACACTGAGCTCAAGAGCAGCCGAAATTCCTCAGAGGGTTGGCAAGCGTGTAACTGAATTGAAGGTAGAGAACAGTAGTATGCCAGGAATTAATAAAAATTACTATTAATAAGAAGAGATTAGAAGAAGCAGCTTGAAGCATTAAAAGCTTGTAGTTCTATGGCTAAAAGTAACGTTTAATTGATGGTTTTATTATTACTCTTTTATATTCTGGACAGCAATTTCAATCTCAGTCAGTACTTCTGGCCCTTTTACTTCTTAAGCTAATTGCCCTTTCAAGTGTGTAAAAAAAGATCTCTAGAAGCAAAGAAGCAAAGCCAAGCAGCATTGTTAGAAATGCAAAACACTGCTTTAGTATGTGGTGTAAGACTCACCTCTGTTTCCAATTTTATCTGATTCCATAACGACTGACAAGTATCAAACCGCAACTCACTATCCTCCAAATCATTTTTTCCTTCTCTGAAATGGATAGCTAGAAAGAGAAAGCAAAGGCAAGCACAAATGAGATTACTGAAACAAAAACATTTTTTGTTAAGAAGAAAATGAGCACCTGACTGAAACAAGAACATCTTAATATACATATGTATCTGAGGGAGATAACTGGAGATTAACCAGTTAACTAACTGCTGGTATCTGACAGAATAAGCATGGGAACAAGCAGAATCTGTTACCCAGATAAGCAGGCAAAAGGTAAACTGGCTTCCATCTCAAGTCCCAGATGTGCTAGAGGCTAAATCAGAGCAAACAGCCTTTATTATTAAAATAAAAATTAAAAATAAATCCCTTGCTTCAGAAAGTTTTGTGGGTCTCTTTCACCCATTAAATATTCAATCCTCCTTTACTACTGCAGTCAGATACAAATCATAAAGGCTTGCAAGAACAGATATATGAAAACTCTTTCTGTTCCCCAGGGAAGATGCAGATAGCATCAATTTCCTGAAAATAATAAGGTATACTAGGAAAGGACTATCAGCTTACACGAAACACAGATTTATTTATTTATTTTTAAATACATTTAACTGACACAACTATGCCAGCAAAAGTTTTAAGCACAAACTACGCCTACATTTCTGGCTCACCTCGAAATTGCCTCCCACTTCTACACACGCTCTTTATGAAAAAGAAAAGGAGAATCAGATCCTTTTTGATAAAACAGTGTCTTGGCGCATTTTCTGAATACATCTGGCTTCCCAGGTGCTGCTCTGCCTCACAGATTTGAGTACAGAAATTCTCCACCAGCTTCCAACCAAGGAGAAGCAACAGAGCTGGGAGTAAAATTGGAGACTGAATGGAAACTTGCGTAACTGAGTGAGCTTTTTCTTGCCATTTTTCCTCCCATACTCACACAGTCTGCGTTTCCCTTAAGAAAAAGGTATTTGCTTGCAACCATTCTTCTCCTCTCAGCATACATTTAGCAGGCCTGGGGTAGGTTTAAGGCCTCACTAATACCACCTGGAAGAACACAACCCCTGAAGGTGAAGTAAAATAGCCTGTTAACTGTTGCTATGCGGCAACATTAAATACAACCATTACTTTTTCTAAGCATATGCATATAAAAAAAAAGAATTTGCTATCCCCTACTGTCCATTTGGTGGCCATTCAATGGAGCATCATCAGCAGACTGATCTCTAGCAAAGAACCAGTTGATGGGCACATTCAGTCTCCCAAAGCATTAAAACCACCCCAAACAGCTCTGTAAATGAAGACCAAGAGGTACTCCTTACCCTCTATTTATATTGTCTCCCCTGACACCTCATTTGTATCCCTAAGGAAAAAATCGCTTGAAATACATAACCCACTCCAATTACACAGGTCATAGGCTCTTCAGCTGAAGGAAATCACATTACAGGTAATATACCAAGTCATACTGGTATATTAGCATATTGGCTAACACATACATATACCAAAACTCAAGCTATAGGTGCAAATGTGCACAGAAGGCCTTTTGTGGGGTGCAAGAGCAGTATCAACTAGTGATGCTGTGAAGTTTCACAACTGAAAACCTCACACTTGACAGGTTTGGGCTTCCAAACCTTTAATAATGCACATCAAAGCACTGATTATTTAGAACAACATTCTAACCAACTGCTGTGAGCAGCCAAACTAGTTCACCTCTGCCATTCATTTAGGGGCAGTTCAGCCAAACTTATTTTTCTATCTTAAAGCATTTGCCAACAACACGTTTAGCAGGATTTACCCAAGCATTGCTAACCTTGCAAAAATTAAAACATAATATCCAGTAAGAGGTAAAATTTCAATATGGTTTAAATGCATAGGCCTTAGTTGTTGTTTTACTTATCTTGCAATGACTTGGAATGACAGCCTGGATTCTATTTTCCTGCCATTCATTCCCTGAGCTACAGATGTGCCAACTCTCACAGAAAATAATTTGAGATTACTTTGAAAGCAAGTGTTACAGTAAGTAATGAATGAGCCTGTGGTGATGTCCACAAAAATCTGGCCTTATGACTTTCCTCTCCCTTTTTTTATGCAAGTTGTCGCACCTTTTGACAGCTCTGGTTAAGCCAAAAGTTTAACCTGGGAATAAGAAGGGTAAGTTTCCTAACCGAGACTCTAACAGCAACTATTTAAGCAGCATTATCTGTGGCTCCAGTAAGAGTCAGACCTGTTCAGTTTTCCTCCAATGACAAGAGATCCGTATATGGTGCATATAGGCTGGAGGAAATATATATAACAAATACTAGCAGACAGAAGCCATGGGATCTTCACAAATGGCTTTTCTTTCTTCTTTTCTCAAGAAACTCAGGCAAACTACACAGCATATGATGAGACTTAGGACTGGGATATAATTTCTAACTCCCATAGCTTAAAGGTGACTAATTCAGATAAACAGTTTGCCACTAAAAAATTTACGGTCACATGGAAATGAGTACTCTCGTTAAAAAAAAGTGCAGAGACAAAGACTTATTGCTGAAGATAAAACATTTACAGTAGCCAACAATTTGCTGGGGCTCCTCAGAAGAAATGAGTTTTCAGCAATATCGAAATCCTCAAGTAGCTATGATAGAACTCAATCAAGCATAGAAACAAATATCAAAATGCACTGACCTGTTTTCTGAGACACCCTTCTCTTCTTGGGACTTGGTTTAAAAACAAAGCAGCCCTAGAGAACAGCAAAAAAATATAAACTTCAATATGAACATCAATCCGACTGGCTCCTCAGGCCACTTTATTCTCCTTTAATTTCAGTGCTCCATTAAACCAACAATTGGAAGTGAACTACCAGCATCTTAAGGATATTGATTTGCATGTTTCCCCTTTATATTCCTGTTTCAAGGCTGAAAACCCGATGGAAATAGTATCCCAGCATATTTGGGAGGAACTTTTTCATCTTCCCATTATGCTCTTCAATTCAATCATCAACTAGAACAGGCAGCAGAGCCTTCAAATGGCTTATAACCTCCAACAGGTTTAGAATTAAGAGGAAATGATTCCCTGGGAACACATCAATAGTTTTCTCAGTACAGCTTCAGTTAAAAACAACAACAACAACAACAAAAAAGGCAGGAGGCTGAGATGCATAGAAAAGATGATCCAGAATAATGCAATGAGTATTAATAAGTCACTTACAAAAGCCAATGACACACCCTAGCTACAGAGGACAAGGGCATCCCAACTTGAAAAAGAAAAGACTGCTAGAAGCAGAGTGACAAATTAATTGGGAAAGGTTCAGATAAATAAAAACCTTGGTTGTAAGGAAGCCCTCCAGATAGAATTCATCTCCCAGTTAGGTCCGTCTCATCACAAAGGAGGAGGATATAAAGCACAAGAATTAAGCTTTGAATGCTGGAAGATTTTTTTAATTTTCTTCTAGAAAATCTGAAATTTCTTTTCCCATCTTCTCAAAAATTCATCTCTTTTGAAGGGTTATAATTTCTTATATATCAGAAAATATGCATTCCCCAACTCTAGTTGTACAGCAAGAGGGAATGAAACACACAAATATTCAAGAGAGATAAACAGACTGACTGAATCCTGTGTTTCTCAATCAAGACGCTCATACAAGCAACGACTTGCAGAATTCAGCCTCGGATAGTTCAGTAACTAGCATAATAATTGACCTAATGAAACTAAAACTCCAGGGGTATATTTAATTTTGATCACAGGCACTACTTTGTTGGGTAACTTTGAAGATGTTATTTTCTTTTTTATGCAAATAAGAGACTGAAATAAAACACTAATAAGAATATTGGCTTCCTCTGAAAAACAGCCTTATGAATTGCAGATGCCTTCAGATAATTTACACATTACAACATATATTAACCATCTAAAACCAGCGGGACAAAAGTTGTGGCTGTTCTACAGATTCTAAACACTCTGGAACAACTTCACACAACATGTCAGAACAGTAACAGAACAGTAAGTTGAGAGTCGACACAACTGGAGTTGGCCAAAATAACTATAAATCATATACATAAGATTGGTTGGGAGCGGTCTTGTTCAACATCTTTGTCGGTGACAAGGGCAGGGGGATTGAGTGCACCCTCAGCAAGTTTGCCAATGACACCAAGCTGTGTGGTTCGTTGATACACTGGAGGGAAGGAATGCCATCCAGAGGGACCTTGACACACTTGTGAGGTGGCTGATGCCAACCTGATGAAGTTTAACCATGCCAAATGCAAGGTCCTACACCTGGCTCAGAGCCATCCCAGGCACAGCTACAGGTTGGGCAGAGAAGAGATTCAAAGCAGCCCTGCAGAGAAGGACTTGGGTGTGTTGGTCAATGAGAAAAAGAACATATGCCGGCAGTATGCACTCACAGCCCAGAAAGCCAACCTGCATCCTGGGCTGCATCAAAAGGAGCCTGACCAGCAGGTCGAGGGAGGTGATCCTGCCCCTCTAACTCTGCTCTTGTGAGACCTCACTTGGAGTATTGTGTGCAGTTCTGGTGTCCTCAACATAAAAAGGACATGGAACTGTTGGAACAAGTGCAGAGGAGGGCCCCGAGGATGATCAGGGGACTGGAGCACCTCCCGTATGAAGATAGGCTGAGAAAGTTGGGGCTGTTCAGCCTGGAGAAGAGAAGGCTGCATGGAGACCTCATAGCAGCCTTCCAATATCTGAAGGGGGCCTATAGGGATGCTGGGGAGGGACTCTTCATTAGGGACTGTAGTGAGAGGACAAGGAGTAACAGGGTCAAACTTAAACAGGAGAAGTTTAGACTGGATATGAGGAAGAAGCTCTTTACCATGAGGGTGGTGAAGCACTGGAATGGGTTGCCCAGGGAAGCTGTGAATGCTCCATTGCTGGCGGTGTTCAAGGCCAGGCTGGCCAGAGCATTGGGTGATATGGTTTAGTGTGAGGTGTCCCTGCCCCTGGCAGGGGGGTTGGAACTAGATGATCTTAAGGTCTTTTCCAACCCTAACTACTCTATGATTCCATGAGAAGAAACAATGTACGTTTAATCAAATCAAACACAAATGCTATTTAATGCTTTACAAAAGCACCTGGATTTCCTTACACCACTCGGTGTAGTAGAGACCACAATATAAAATGGCCAAGTACTACATACTGCACTCAGCAGCATATTGTGTTCAGCTCTGGGGCCCCCAACATAAGAAGGACAGGGACCTGCTTGAGCGACACCAGAGGAGGCCACAAAGATGATCCAAGTGCGTAAGAACCTCTCCTGTGAACACAGGCTGAAAGAGTTGGGCTTGCTCATCCTTGAGAAGGCTCAGGGGAGGCCACCCAGTACCTACAGGGAGGCTCACAAAAGGTGGAGAGGGACTTTTTACAAGAGCATGTAGGGAAGGCAGAATGGCTTTAAGCTGAAAGAGGTTAGATTTAGATTAGATATCGGGAAGACATTCTTTACTGTGAGGACGGCTGTGCAAAGCTGTGGCTGCCCCATCCCTGGCAGTGTTCAAGGCCAGGCTGGATGGGGCTTTGAGCAACCTGGTCTAGCGGAAGGCATCCCTGCCCATGGTAGGTGGTTGGAACTGGGTGACTTTTAATGTCCCTTCCAACCCAAACTATTATATGATTCTATGATATGGTAAGACACAAGAGCAAAGTACTACGACACATTTCACTACCGAGTTAAAGGCAACAGCAATTTTTTTAAGGGAAATCTACCTGTTTTGAATTACATTTTCACTGTGAAAGTACTTCCCTTTACTCCTGAAAGTAATAACTAGCAACTTCCATGCCAAGGGATACAGCTGCATACCACAATTCAGTGCAAAACAATATAAGGGACTGGAATATTCCTATTATAAAATGCACTCTTTTGCTGCAAACCACTGCTATTGCTCATTACAGCATCAAGTAAGACAGAATATAAATGAAACATTCCAACACAACATTTTCAGTCCCACTTACATATTTATACCCTGATGAATGTCCTGTGCCTACTAGCAACCCAACTACAGGCCAGATAAAAGCCTTCAGCTCATAAACATCAAGGCATTAATAGATATTTAACATTACTTCGGAGTAACAGCACTTCTGCTTTTATTTCTCCATTACATTAGTTCCAAGGAAAGACGTAATGAGTGTTCCAAAGTGGCAGCAAGCAATGCCAACAGACTTGAGCCAAGAGTGACAATACGTACAGCCACAGCACTGCTGCGAGGTTTACTTCGAGTACGAGAGTTTTTAGTATGCTAACAGGGCGGACGAGCAGGACAGGAGGGCAGACTGCTACGAGGAGAAAAAAGGTTAAACAGACCGAGCGGTCATCAGGGCACGGCCGAAGAGCCGTCAAGACTTGACAGAGCAGGAGACAGGGCACACGGGAGCCTGGGCACAGGGAATGAGAGCAGCGGATGAGGACAGAGAGAGAGAACAACCGCAGATCGCGACAAAGGGACAGGGCAGCTCCTTCAATGCCCCCACAACCGCGCTCTTCCTCATGGCGCTCGGCCCGGTGCAGTGCCAGAGCAGGAGTGACCCCGGAGGCCGCCCCGCGCGCCCGGAGCCACGACAGAGGGTGCCCCATCCTTCCCCTTCCCCTTCCCTTCCCGCCTTCCCCTCACCTTGGACACGGAACACGTGCTCATGCCGCCCCGCTCGCGCCACAAACACCCACGGCACCGGACGCACCGCCCCGCCGCCAACAGAGGAGGACGCGCACGCGCACTGCGGGAACGCCCCCCGCCTCCCAGCGGAGCGCTGCCCAGGCGCGGGGAGACAGCGCGCTCCGCCTCCTCGCGCCTCCGCCCCGCAAACGGGGACCAATGCGCTCTCTCTCCCTCTCCCACCCCGTCCTGAGAATGGTACGGCCCAGCCCGCCCCTGGGCGGGCGGAAAGGGGTGGCGAAGTGGGAGTTGCGACCTTCCGCCTGGAGGCGCAACTATGGCGGCTTCTTCGTTTCGGAGGAGCATCGCTTCCCAGGTACGCCGCTCCTTCCCGCAGCTTGCGCGGAGGAGGGGTGCGCCATAACCGAGGCGTCCCCTTCGTGCCCTTAACCGGATTCTACGCATGCACTCCCTCCAGGCATCTTATAGTGGGTCTGGCCCGCTGCCACAGGGGCTCGGTGTGGGCTTCCTATCCGCCGCTGTCTCCTGGCGGCCTCACGCGCCACTAGTCCTGCAGCGAGCTGCAGCTTCCACCGTCCCCCGGGTTTAAACCCGTAAGTTCCGGACACTCGTTCCCTAGGCAAGAAGGCAGCCTTTAGCAGCTTAGTTAGTGAGGTCCTCGCATGGTCTTGGGCCTTCTTGTCCCCCGCTTACTGGGTGCGGGATAAGCCAAGTAAGGAGTAGAGACAAGTTCGTAAAGGCAAGCCTGGGTTTAGTTGGGATCCTTGATGGGGGAAAGTAAATAAACAAGCAAAAAGTCATACGTGGTGTTTCATGTTACTTCTCTAAGGTTCCTTTAACTTTTTTTTTTCGTTTATATTGCATATTTTTTATAGTAGTAAGTGTTTGCCTTTTTACTAGGGTTGAAACTTGTTTTCAGGCATAAATTATGTATTCCCCCGTGGGCATTTAAACAGAGAGCAGTGTTTTTCTTGGATCTTGTTTTCTCTTAAGCCACTTTGTTCTTTTATTTCAAATTTAGCTTTCAAAGGTTTTGGATCTGCCACCAGAAAGTTTAATAAAGTCCATATCTGCAGTTCCTGTCTCCAAAAAACGGTAGTGTTTACATTTCATCTTACAATGTCCTATTTTATTGTTGTGTTTATTATTGTAAGAGCTTAACAAGACATAGGGGAAAGAAATTCAGAAAAAAACCAAAGCTAAGCTGATATGCCAATCCAAATAGAAGATAAGTTAAATCTAATAAAATAGCTGTATTTTTTCAAGCAAGCAAGCTTGAAATAAATATAATTGCTGCAATATGGGCAGTGCTTGAATGGCAAATGTTTCAGCATTAATAATCTGAATGTGAAATTGCTTAGAACCAATGTAAAGTTACAAGGTTTTTTTTCAGTGTTCTTGAGAGTTTTAATGATGTTAGCAAATAAATTGCATTTATGAGCAAGTATAACTTGTTTATTCTGAGATGTTCTCATCATATCTACTTTCTGTTTGTATTGGAGCAAAGGTAGTATTTGCCCTTCTGTCTCAGCTTTCTAGGCATAGTGAACTTTCAGGTATCTGGCAAGTAGGCTTGGTTCAACAGGGTTTTTGGTATGTTCTTTTGTTTTTCAGGCATGTTGCTGATTTTCAGTTTTCTGTTGCTTCTGTAACAGAAGACAGTTCTAGTGAGAGCTTAGCACAAGACCTTCATCTTCAAGCTCAGAAGCTAGCTGAAAGGGTATGCTGATGCGTTTGAATCATATATTCATGCAATAATGAACTTACAGGTGTTTACACATATCATATGATAAATAGTCTTCTTTCTCCAAAGCATCTGTTTATGTCAGAGTAGTTGAATGATTGCATCTATTGTAACTGTACACAGAGTCTTCACAAGGAATTTGAGAAGTGGTTTTAGTTAAACTTCTTGTGAAATTATTGTGTTCAAATAGTTTGAAAGTAAATAATACTGTTGAAGACGGAAAGGTATCTAAAGAGTATGCTGTGGTCTGTAATGTTGCCCAACACTTGAGAAAGAAATTGAGTATGCAGTGGCTTAGAAAACCAAAGACTGCAAAATCCAGCATTAGAATGGCAGTGGATAAATATAGCCCCGGTTTGTGGGACGGACAGGCCAGACTTTGAAATCCCAGATGTGCAACCAAAAGTTATAAAACAGCTTAGGGATGATCTAGAGCCATAAAATAACTCAGTTTAGAACGGAGTTATCTGTTCCCATCTCCTCCTTAGTGCAGGTTGTTGAGGATTTTCAGATGAGTTTGCTGAGGGCTTTTGAGATCCTATCAGGTATTGAAAGCCTCCAAGGATTTGACATCTTCCTTAGGCAGTCTGTTCCAATGACCATTAGCATACGGTAATATTGTTTTTCCCTGTGTCTAGTCTGTCACTACTTTAAAACCGGCTGCTGTTCCCAGTGTTTAGAAAGCTGCAAGTTGTCTCACCTTTATTGTTTGTGGCTCATTAAATAGCTCTGGGACATTTAGCCCTACCCCTTTACATGGAAGAGCAATTGTAATGGTAAAGAACATCAGTATAAGCCTAATTATGATTGGTTCAAACCAGTAAATAACATATAAGGTAGTGGATTAATTTAATTTTTATAGTGGATTGAATTACAGTTTACCAGTTTTCATGCAGTTTGTTTTGCTTTGTTCCATTAGCTAAAATGTGATGCTGTAGTGAGTGAAATCAGTACTGGTCCAGGAACAGTGAACTTCACGATAAACAGGGAATTATTAGCGAAGGTGAGTACTGTATTTCAGGTGCATTAAAGTAAAAATATATTCCTCAGAGTAAAACTATAGATATTTACTGTTGTTTTAGAAAGGTATTTTCTATATAAGACTGTCTTTTGTAAGTTCTCAAGGATCCCTTAGATATCTTGTTATATAGGCCTAGAATTTGGAATGAGTCTTACAAAAGTTTATCCTTACAAGAAAACAGTATGTCTACCATTCACTGATAATCATTTAATGATAATCCAGTTAAGTTTTTTGTTAGCTATTTATAATCAATCTATCTTGATTAGAACGTAACAGCTGCCTATTCCACTGCAAGAGTAGTTTCGGTGGTAAATTTCATTAATGGATTTTACAAGATGCTTTATCTTGTAGGAATTCTAGACAGTTTATTGATTCAAGCAGAACTGTGTGTCTGGCCTAGTGGAGTTTTGCTGGAAGAAGTGTGGAATTAGGACATGTAATTTTGCATTATATCACTGAGGAGAGTAGGATATAAGATCTAGCTGTAACTTTTACTGCTAAGAATAAGTCTGTGGGTAGATATGATGATCTATGTGTATAGCTTACCTACTTTGGTACTGTAATAAGAACAGAGTCAAAGTTTTTTCTACACGTGCTATTCCTATTCCTTTTTTTTTTTTTTTTTAAATATTCAGTATCTGTAAGTAGAAGAATTTTGAAGCTTGGATTTTCACCAAAACCTCTGCCTATAGTTTCTTCAACTTTTTTAACTGATCAGATGGAGCTTTCAAAAGATAGGACATTTTCATCTGCACAGGTGATTTTGCTTGCTTGGCAGATAAGCCTTCTAATTGCTATTGTGAATAAAGGCTCTGGGATAAGTCTCTTGCGTGATTGGGAAACAGTTCTCCTGATAAAGTTTTCTGTTGTTGAAAAATATTTTCTATTTTTAAATGATAATTTTTCAATCTTCTGTGATGTTTAGACTGTGTTGCAGCAGGTGTTGAAAGATGGCTCAGAGTATGGAGTAAAAAGTGAGCTTTTCTCTGCAGTGCCTAGACAAAAAGCAGTAATTGAGTTCAGGTAAGGACATGTGATGAGTCCTTTGAGGAAACTGCCTTGTCTGCTGATTGATATTCATTGCTGTAATGTGTGATGCCTGTGAAATGAAACCATATTTACAGTGTTATATTCAGCTGTATTTGATACAAGTAGAATATAAGTTATATTTAGGAAATCGAAGCTTTTTCCCAGAATACTTTTTTGGTATTTAAAGAGTTCATGTCTCACAGTATCCTGCACTAAGAATATTCTCATTAAGTGCATAATAGCACTCAGTTTTTCAGCAGGTTCCCTTTATTTTGTTATCAAGAAACATGACCTGAGTTTTCAGCCACTAACCCATTTCTTTTTTCCTCTTAATACATTCTTCCCTGGCTTGGGAAAGCAGCCAGGCATTTGTCTATTTGTTTTGCTAAATCTTCTCAGTTGCTGGCCCCAAAATTACTGTCTGGTGCAGTTTTGTTTACGCTCGCCTGCTCATGGAATGAAAAGTGGCTGACTGATCTCTGTATGTAAAAATATTTTTGTTCACTTATACTCTCTTTGCAGACTTCCGTAGTCACAGAAAGTGAGCACTTTTTAATTTGGAGGGTGGGTTTCCGTAGCTGAGCTTCCATTTTATTATCCGGGGCAAACAATTGTGGGTACAGTTGTGGTTTGTTTTTTCTTTGGGGTGGGGGCATTGTTGGTAGAAGATCATGTGATTTTTTTAGTTACTGGTTCTTGTACGCAATATCATACACAGTACCTGTCCTGATATTAGATATATCCTTAATAAAGGTGTGGGGAGAAAGACCTATATGTCCAAAACATGGAAAAAGTGAGAAGGCAGTGTAAGTCCTTTGTCACTAGTGATTCAGAGAAAACTCCAGGAACAAACTCACCAACAAAGTTTTCAAGTTGGCAGGCAGGTATTCTTTATTGCGGCGCTGGGAGACACGGGGGATAGCTCTTCCTAACCTGTGTCCCGGTATTGCCACACAGGCCTTCCTTATATAGTCACTTGGGCATACATGCATATTCATGAGGCTACACATGAATTATATCATTTTCCAGAAAGTTTCCCACATACATACAAAAATGTGGTGGTGGTCATTGAGAGTCATTTACTTCTTCCAACAATCTTCATCACTGCTGGCAGTCTTTGAAGCACCAGCTTAATCAACATTTCAGACATCAGTTCCCATCCCCTACATCTGCTTGCCCTGGATACTCACCAGTCTACACCAGCTTTATGGGTTCATTAACACCACAAACATAGCAATCATCCTGTCCCTCCACCCATCAGCTGGTTTAACTGTGCCCCTCCTGGACATCAGCTAGGCCCAGGCACTCCCCATCCCCAGGTCCTGTTTTTTCTATTGTTTTTCCCACATTTTTTTTGTACTAAGGTCCCACGGATCCAGAACTATGTCAACTACCTTCAAGCACCAGTTATTTTCCATTACAAAGCCACCAAACCCAACCTTATCCAGAGCTGACTACATTTGGTGCCTCCTTGTCTCACTAGTATAGTTGGGGTTTGGGGGGTTCTTTTGTTGTGGGGTTGTTTGGGTTTTTTTTTCCCTACAACACTGGTTCTTAACTGATACTGGAGGAAAAGCTGGTGGGATAGGTATATTTGTTATGTAAAGCAGAAGTTAATCAGAGAATTTTAAGGGAATATTGAAGATGGTGGCTTTATTTCAGTTCTTCTGCTATATGCAGGAGTTGAATTTGTTTGACTTGGCTATCTGGCAGTCTTGTACACTGAACTAACATTATTTATGAAAATCTATTACAGCTCCCCTAATATTGCCAAAAAGTTTCACATAGGACACTTGCGATCCACAATAATAGGTAAGTATGCATCTACCTGCCTCCTGAAGAGGCTTCTTTGTTTTCCTGTTTCACTTGATGGGGAACACTTCTAACCTTTCGCTCTTCTAGTGGAGTGGCTATGTCAGGCTTGAGTTGCTAATTAAAGACCTTTTTGTTATTATGCTGTGAAGAAAAGAGCCTAGCATGGTGCTGGCAGATTTATTAAGTCACACGTATTACAGTTTTATGACTGTGAACATTAAGCAAAGTAGTTTAAAATTATTCTACAAAGATGCCTGGGGCAGTTTTCATTGAGGTGTTATGAGAGTCCTTTGAATTTTGAATTTCCAATTTGCACTGGACTGCAGAGCAGTCAGATAGTCATGTCTTGGTGGCTGTCTTGCAAAAAGCTTGCTTTTATATGTTAATTACTTTATGCCAGTGTTACTAACACAATTGCTGTAATTTGCAGTGGAATAATTCATAAGTTTATGGTGTGTTACTCTAATGGCATATGGAAAACGTCATTTCTTCCTCCTTTCCCTCTCTCACAATAAAAACCAGTAGGTTGGGTTATTAGCAGAAGATCCTACAGCAGCTAATAATGTGTTAGGTTTTAATTATATTTAATATATAATGTATAGTTCTTAATTACATAAAGTTAATAATTCAACCTCTTCCTGGACTGATAGGTGAGTGAAATTGCATATTTTGGGCTTTTTATGTTCCATTCTGGACCCTTTGCTATAGAAAAAAACCCTCTACTTTCAAAAATAGTTCTGTAGATCAATGCTATTGTTCAGTCCAATAGTAAGAGGATGAATTGGCTATAGAGAATGGAATTGAAGGTAATTTCGAGTTACACTATGATCTTTTAATAGCAGCAGCAGAGAAAGCTTTCTGCGTTCTTTTACATCAGTATTGTAACTAAAAGGTATCCCTTGAAGAACAGGAAAATTGAGGAAGGGATATAGGTATTCCTTTGTAATTCGATGGTTGTAGCTAATCTTGGGAGAAAGATGAAGGGGTTTTGTTGTAATAACAGAATCAAGATTACATGCTTATGTGATATGGTAAGTTTGGAGCATACCAGACACCCAGTGGGCTAAATGCAGAGCTCAGTACTGTCCAGCAGTATTTAGAGATTCAGGACTTGGTGTTCTCTACTTACTGTCACAGTTAACAGCAGTTGTTGAATTTTGAATACTTGCTTAACTTCCTGGTATGAGGTTACCTGACTCTGCTAGGAGTTATGTGTACTCACCAATTATATACTTGTGAGAGTACAAGACAACTTTAAAAAGTGGTTTTTGTATTCATATACCTTTCAGTATGTGCATGCACATACACATCTATGTTTTTATCACTGTTGTATGAGACACTTTATGGCACCTTTCAAATGCGCAGCCTTTCTTTTCCTGCTCAGAATACTACTGCTTTTAGTTGTGAGTAGTTCATCCGATTGCTTTTCCTCTTGCTTTTGAATACAGATCATACAAAACCAGAAAACTGTTTTGTTGGAATGAGACACTACCTGCAACTGAATAATAATAATAATACCATCAATTTTGTCTCCTTACTAGGGAATTTTATCGCAAATCTCAAAGTTGCACTGGGACATGAAGTAATAAGAATGAATTACCTTGGTGACTGGGGCATGCAGTTTGGTATGTTTTAATACCTGTTTTCCTGTTCTCTTTTCTAGTGTATAATATGGTCTAGATTTCCAGCCTTGGTTTTTGCAGGTCCATTGAATTCACTCTGGGCTCATAAAGAGTAATATTGTGTTTCCTTGCATGTACTGTAGAGTTAATCTTAAAGTAGGAACAAAACAATCCAGACTGATTCATAAGCAGTATGACCTATACTGCTGTACAAGAAGTAACAGGAGGAAATTTGCCCTCTGTCCCTCAGTAGCTCCTCTCTCAGATTACATATATATAATTTGGGGTTTATTTTTAAAGGGGAGTATAAATATTTTCTGAGTGTGCTGGTTAGACATTTGGAGCTCTCATAGCTCAGCAGACTTCTGTTGCTGCCTCTAGACAAAATGTGTACATATTACTGTAGCTGTTGCCTGTCTGCTTGATATTGTCCTATCCAGATTTTGCATGTGGAAGAGCTGTGGAAAAGTAAGCTTGCGAACTTACCTATGCCACACCTCTACACACAACAACAGAATAATTGGAACAAAATGTATGGTTTATATTTGGTTGTCTTTGTGTTTGTATGTTTTCTTTATCTGTTTTTTTTTTGCTGTTGTTCCCTCTGGAAACGACTTCGTTACTCATAGAGCATAATTACCTCCCACAGCAACTGTATTTTGGCAGGTGAAGGCTTGGGGATTTTGTGTCTTTAAAGATACACTGACACTTCCCCCAGGATGTTCAGTTTCCCTTTAAAATGTAGCGAAAGAGAGGTGGGTAGGTGGAGAATATGCAAGGGAATAGGCCCTAGAAGGACTGTCAGTCTTGCATGCATATGCATTTGCATGTACACACATACACACTCCGACCTTCTTCTGAAATGTCCATCAAATAAGTGGAGACTGAAGAATCGTCTGGTGTGCAGCCTAGCTTGATATTTATTGCTTGGCCAGAGATCATTAATGTCTTGACTGCTGGATCTCTAAATACTCCTCTTATATGACAGTTGATTCATCCATAGAATTCACAACTTTATTGATTTCTGTTGTTAATCTTGCATTTTTAATTGATCCATAATCTTCTCTCCTTTTCCAAGTTTGCCGTCAAAAGCTGGTTTTGACATATTTGTAGGCATTAAAAAAAGGCTGCCATGCCCACTTTCTCATTTTTGAAAGCTGGGACACCTGTGAAAACTATAAAACTCCCCCACATCTTTTGCAGTAGGTTCTGAAAACAGTGTCCATATATTTATTTTTAAATAGCAAACACGAAGTGCAGTATGTAGTAAGTGGCCACTTTAGCTCATTCCAGCCCAGTTTCACTGGTACTGCTGTTTATGGGGACATTAATGAATCCATTTTATGAACAGAGCTGGGTTAAAAATTTAGCATAAATACCCTAGATCTACCCTATTTATGTATTCAGGTTCGTTAGCATAGATAACCTAACTGAAATATATTCAGTTCCACCTATTCTCCTTCAAGAGTAAATTCCTTGGGTTTAGACAATAAAGAATTACATTCTTAGGACTGTGAGAGCAGCAACAGAGTATTTTTTCCTTTGTTAGTTTATTTCCTCCACAACTCATCCTTTCCAATTCTGTTTCTGATCAAGCAGTAGTTTTTAGCAGAGCTTTGCTTCACTTAGGATTTGTTTCATGGGAATTGAATGCAGAATGAGTTCTTCTAAAATTCAGTTAATTTCATCATTGCATATTTAATTCATTTTTGCCCTTTAGACATTATTTTATGGCAATGCTGTTGCATAATGAATGTGGCAATGACAATTAAGCAATGAAATGCAATGCGGTTAAAGGGCTTTTCAGCTGACCTCATTTATTCTGTCTGAAAACAGTAAATTGTACTCCTAAATCTGAATATCAGGAATTTCATGTATTTTCTTACAAAGTTTCCTGAAGGTATAAAGATCACAGTGCCTGCTGTTTACATGTGTACCTGTTGTGCAGCACACAACTGTTACAATAATGCTTTTGACCTGGTAGTTCCAACTGTTTCTTTCACAATGGGTGCTCTTTGTTTGGGCTGGCTCAGCTTACATATATGACAGGTTTTACAATGAATAATATAGTCATGCTTCACAAAATTGTAGCATAGCATTATTATAATGGTCCTTTCCCAGAAGCAGTGCTATAATTAATGATCTGTCAGCATTTCTATTACAACTCCTATTGTTAAAGACTTTAAAACATAATAATTGAAAACATATTGTGCTGAAACATGGCAGAGAAGTCCTCAACCTTTAGAAGTTTTGGGGCAGGTCTCTTAAGGTAACGTATCTTATGCAATCATAGTATCTGTCCATCTGTCTTCCTGTCACTCTGCTCCTAATAAATGTTGAACCCATTGGCCAGCTTCAGCCAGATCTGACAAAGAAAAATGTCTCAGAGAACAAATTTCTTCTGGTATTGTGACAGTTGGCAGCTGAGTCGGGGTAGAAATACAATGTAATGCCTTCTGGGAGAGAAAGTTAACTTCTGTGTTTAGCCTGCCGGCTAACCAGTCAGCACATCTAAGTCGGAATCAGTCCCAACACATGCTGCATCTTGCCGATAATTGACAAGTATAATGAGAGCTGGGGATAGTTTGGGAAGACAGGAATGTGTGGAAGGATGTGTTTGGGTAAAATAAAAACTGTCAGGCTTGCTAGGTGCTGGAGTGTGAAGCCAGCGCTGAAAAGTTGAATGTGTAGGTATGCTAATATCCAAGAGAGGTCATTAGGAAATCAGGCTCTCATTGCTCATAGAACAAGCTGTCCTTAAAGAAACTCCCTTTAAATAGGATTAGACTAATCTTATTTGCTAAACTCTAACATGTTTTTCTTACCTAAGTTGACACAGCTCCTACTGCACTCACTGTTTCTGAGAGGGAAGTTCTTGAGACAGTGCTGCTTGTTTAGTTGAAGAGTGGTTTTCAAAGCATACCTATTCCTCAGATGCTGTTTTCACATCAGTCCTGGTCCTTGTCAGCTCACAGGAATGAGCTGCTTAAAAGCAGCCTCAGATAATCTTAGGAGGCTGCAGGGTTAATACTGCTAGATTATTGAAGAAGTTAATGAGCTGTTTTGATTTAGATTGTGATTTGGGTTTGTTGCCCTTTCAGATGGCTTTCAAAAAGTCCCGAAGCCAAATTGGATATGTGGAAAGAGCTGCATATTCTCAGCATTTAGCAAAACGTTCCCTTGAAAATACTGTATGTGTGGTTGTGGGATACCATATTGTGTCCCAGTATTGTCCTTGAAATGACAATACTATTAAAGAAGGAAGCAAAACAAGGAGTTTTGAGCATGTTATGTTCCTGGACAGTTGCCACTGTATTGCTTCTCACTTATTTACTGTGTAAAACATAGTTTTCTCTGCAAGTCCAGAAACATAAATTCCATTTATGAGGAACTGAAAAATCGACATAGTATTTCTTACTAGTTTCTAGCTATTATAGTTTCAGGGGTTTATCATGCATTGGAAGAAAGGTTATGCTTTTGATTTGTTGTGGGTTTTGTTGTTGTTGGTTTTTTTCTAGTATTCACCATCATATTGTTCAAAAAAAGCATTTGTTTTATTATGTACAGTGTTAAGACTAGACTTCAACAAAACAATACTCTGGGCTGTTGTCTAACTCTATATTTAATTGTTATTCAAGGCTTATTGGGTGTTGGTTTCCAGTGCTTTGGCAACAAAGAAAAGCTAAAATCCAGTCCTTTGCAACATCTTTTTGAGGTAAGTTCAACAAGGCATTTCAGAGGATGGTCCATTTAACTTGGTTGTCACTTTCACACATAATGCTCTGCAGGATCATGATGAGACTCATGTTGGTTTTAAACAACCTTACTTGAAGGACCAGTGCTAGCCTGGGCCATGGCAGCAGAGGTAGGGTTCATTAGGCTGAATACCTCCCATAAAGGAGGTAATCATATGGGTACTTAGGTTGCATTGATTGCTGCTACTACCAGCTGGCTTGACTGCTATCAGCCATTTTAACTGGGGCCATAGGGGACCACTGAGTTCACTGAGGTGACTGCAGTGGAAATGGAGTCTCGCATCAGATGCTGTAGTCTGTGGTTACCAAAGTTGTGAAAAGAAGTAGCATGTATGGTGTAAAAATCCTCTTCTTGTTAGTGTTTTTAGAATACATAATACTTAATTTCCATTGCTCAGTACACAGTTCACTGTCATTGGGCAAAAGGATTTTTTAAAGCATTTTGTATCTAGTATGGAGCCGTAGCTGGAGGAGAGATGATCATTCCAGAATACTGTGCTGGCTCTGCAGAATGCTCTTCTTTCTTCCATCAGTGTGAGAGAGCCAGAAGGATTAGGAGGCACAGTTTCTGCTGACAAGCATTCAGGGAATGCTTTCCAGCCATAAGGAGGACTGTTTCATTGCAGGAGGTTGCCCTTTTGGTCGCCCACCAGCATGTATTTCTCAAATATTCCCGATTTGTAACTGTTCAGCTGCATTCCTATTTTGTATAAAAAACCAAGACATTTCAAAGTGCTGGGGTTTTTTTCTGCTTTTGTGTGAAACTAATATCTCCTGTAGTTCATTTGAAAAGAAAATTTCCACGCTTTTCATATAAATAAATGTATAGGCAAATGTACCTTTTCAAACATCTTTGCTCCTTTTCTTTTGGTCGAGCCAGATGCAAGCATGGCTTTTGCATTATTTTTGCTTTATAACAGCAAAGATTTGAGGCGGGGGGGGGGTTAGAATGTGCGAAGCTACTGAGAAAGGGTTAAATTTCCCCTTTAAATTTCTTTCTTGTGACAGAACTAAGCAAACATTAATCTTTGAGGCTTGTCAGCAGAACTGCCTCTAAATCTCTAAAAGTCGTGGGGCATAAAAAGGAGGGGAAAAGTTCAAGAGTTTTGCTGTGGAAGCTTTTCCTTTTCTTTCTTTTTTTTCTTTAATAGGCAGAACCCACTCGAGGAAGGTATTGTTGGAAAACTCCTTGTCTGAACATTGCGGGAGTGACGTTTTTAGGATTATTTAGTTTTTATCAAGATTGTAAGGATTTGGGGATCAAAACTCGTACAAAGACGCAAAAGCTAAACAGCAGTGAACTATTTGGGTCAAAATACGTGGTGTAACCACTAGATAATTTAATTGCTTTTACACAGTACTTTTAAAAACACTTCCATGGGCTTTCAAGATGCTACATATGGAAAGCAAGGAATTGTTGGCTGGGTGAATATTTGGCCTTTAGATATGAAGGCGTGTGTTAATGAACAGCAGAGCCCAATTTGCTGTACAGAGGCAAAGTTGGCTAATACAAGAGTTTGTAATGCTTTTAGCAAACTGACAGTGCCTACGTGTGTGTCTGGCCAAACGTTGACATTTATATGCTTGATTTGAGCCACTGAATGGCTGAATTTTATATCTATACGCACTCTGTTCATGAGATAATAGATATTTTTTAAAGCTGCTGGAAATAATTGTTGCTCATTGATTGAAGTGATTTTACTCGTGGCTGATGTTGCATTTTTACCTGTTTTTAAAAAGTATTTTAATTAGTAAATAATTTTCTTGGGTTGTAAGTGGGGCTTAAAGTCTTGTCTCACGTGGTACTATTGCACGTTGTCAAAATGTGTGAGTATGGAAATCATAATGTGGGCCTGCTTTGATAACATCCTTGCATATCAAACATTAGGACAACTGCAATGCTTCACCTTGAAGGATGAAACTTGCTTACTCTCACGATGTCTAATACATTACCGTTATTGTATCTGAAGTAGAGAAATTATACTGGCAGGGTCTATGTATATTTATGGGCATGTGTTAGTATGGGTATAGAGCACCGTAAGTAAGTGGCTTTTGGATCAGAACTGGGTTTCTAGCTAGGACTTTGCTGCTTCAGCTGCCATCTCACTTCTAGGTAGTGCAGTTGCTATAAATATCAACTTTGTGGTCCTCTGAGGAAAAGTCTGTAATTTAAAAATCATGTTTACATGGGAAATGTGTTGCTTTAAGATGTCTTTAAAATTTTGACATTACAAATGTCATCTTTAAATGTATTTGTATTGTTCTTGTATAACTTTGCATATATTTACTGGAGGAGAGGATTATACTTCCTCAACATTTTCAGTGCCATTATATTTTAGGTGTACGTGCAGATTAACAAAGAAGCAGATGATGAAAACGTGAAAAAGCTGGCTAAGGATTTCTTTAGAAAACTAGAAGAACATGATGAGCAGACATTGTCACTTTGGAAACAGTTTAGAGACTTCAGTATTGAGGAATACATCCGAATTTATAAGGTACAAATCATCCGCTGCTTTTTCTGTGTTGTTGGTAAAATGGTCTTTTGTAATCTGTTGCTCCATCAATCTACTTGACAGTGCACAGCCCCTTTTCATCCAAGAGGCTGACAAAGCAGTGAACTGACTTAGGAACAGAGGTTGCTGTAATGCTGTCAATTCATTGCTTTTCCAGTAAACTTCACTGTGTTGTGGGAAAGCTATTACCCAGTATTCCAGGTTATGCCTCATTCTGTTTGAAAAAAGCACAGTAGTTGGTCTGACATCCAAACAGCCCATCACTTTAGTTGCTGACATCCCGGATACATATTATTGAATGGAGTCCATGTAATTGGCCTTTAGACTAATTCTCCCTTCTTAGAAATGTGGGAGTATGGTGCTGACCAACAAAATCAATCAGTGTTAAATAAATGTTGTTCAGTTTTGCTTTATCTTTGAAGTTGGCAGCAACCCACTAACCCTATTTCCATGTAATAAATTTTATTAGAAGATAACTGTTTTCACATTTCTGATCTAATGTTATAATGCAGAGCTGTGTATGTTGCGTATTAAATCAAGCGTAAGAAATTATAGCAGCAGGAGTTTATAGGAGTAATCAGTGTATAAATTACCTGCAGGTTGAGTTGAGCTAATATACAGCCATCTGTTGCATACTGTAATCTCAAGAATGAAGCCAGTGTCCACTGTTTTGTGGGAGATATTTGTGCCACTGCCCACAAAATGAATCTTAGGAGAATTTGGGAAACAGGAGTGAGAACACCTTCTGTCACTAAATCCAGTTTCTTAGTATTAATACTATATAGTCTTACTCAAGAATCGACTGAATCTGTCTAAAAACAAGCGCATGCTTTTCTTTCCCACATTCTTGCAGTGAAATTCTGGAATGGGTGCCCAGTTTTAATGGGTTTAGACACTTTTCCTAACTTGCAGCTCCAAAGAACTTGTGACTTGTTTTATACCGCTTCTTTCATTATTCTTTACTTAAAACTGCACTTTTCCATCTCCTTCCTCTTGATATATTTGTGGAAATTGGTCGTGTCTTCTTTCATCCTTGATTGTAGTTAAGAGAGAAGTGGCCAGCCCCTTCCTCAGTAATCCAGATTGCTTGGCTGTGCTTTAATTTCTTCCCTGAAGCAGATCACTGGATTCATACCAAGTACTGTAAGTTAAGATCTCCTAAGTGAGAGCTCCTTGGTAATCCTAGTGGAAATCTGACCTGACAGGTTAAGGGGGTACTGGGCTGTGTATGCAGCTGCATCATGATGGTCACTCCTCATTGACCACATGATGGCTGGCACAGCTGGATCTTTCCCAATTCCGTTCAAACTAGAAAGTATCAAGCTATTGGACTGACAGTTTTGTTGCCCTCAGTTGAGCAACTTGTCTTTTGTACTGCTGTATTTCAGACAGTTTTGACAGTTAAGGTCATCCTATCTCTCCTAGGTGTATCCTCAGCCTTCCTAGTAATGGTGATGTCTGTATGCTCAGCAATGCTTGTGAGCAGCTCCTGCTTTGTAAAATGTCTGTTAGTATCCTTTTAAAGTAAGACTGGTTTCATGTCTAAGCAGCTCCTCTACTGGTTTGCCTCCAGCACAGCAAGTTAGGGACCTACCTCAGAATTTTTGCACTAATTGCTGTATCCAGTTTATGCCTAATTTCTCATGAACATTATATCCAATGCTGTTTATTCAACTGAGGGAGATTAATTCTAATGCAGAAATGGATTAAATCAAAACCCAAACATCCTTTCCTTTTTGCCAGTGAAGCGACATTTCCTGGAATAAAAATAATCTTTGCACTCTGTGTGACCTGTGACACAAACCTACATCTGACATAATTTGAAGAAATTATTAGCCTCATTCTTAACAATGTCACCCTTCTTTGAACTTTGCAGCGTCTAGGAGTGCACTTTGATGAGTATTCTGGAGAGTCATTTTACCAGCAGAAGTCCCAGGAAGTTCTAAAGATGCTGGAGGATAAAGGACTCCTTCAGAAAACAGTGTATGAACTCGTTATTCCATTTATTGGTGTAGTTTACTTAACGTCTCAGTTGCATTTCAAATGAGATATTGACGAGTGAGGTTTGTACCTAATTTAAGGGGTAGTTTTCTTTAGGTGGTTTTGGTAGCTGTTCTAGTGGAACACCAGTAGGATTTGTGCAGTTAGTGAAAAATTAAGTTTGAGTTTTCTGTGTCTAGCACAGAAGCCTGCCCATGATAGAGCAGGTACAAAAACAATGTTCAACTCCTAATGGCCTTTTAGGCTGTTAATCAGTTTGGTAGCTGCATGTGCCATTTAACAAGCAGAGTTAGGCGAGATTCTTGCCTTGAAGGAGCTGCCTGGCTGAACTGGAACAGAATCTAGTCATGGAATGCACCAGAATGTGGGCAGGTTGTTCTCTGGCATCTGCAGTGGTGAGGCACTGGAATGGGTTGCCGGGGAAGTTGTGAATGCTCCATCCCTGGTGGTGTTCAAGGCCAGGTTGGACAGAGCCTTGGGTGGCATGGTTTAGTGTGAGGTGTCCGTGCCCATGGCAGGGGTGTTGGAGCTAGATGATCTTAAGGTCCTTTCCAACCCTAACTATTCTATGATTCTATGACAACAAACCCAGAGGAATGGTTTTCAGAAAGACTTAAAGGAGATGGTCATTCAAAGAAAAGAATGAGATTGGGGGGGGGGGGTTGCGTTCCATGCCAATAGGCTTTATTTTGGTTGTCTTATCTGAACTTACCTGCATATTGGATCTGGCTTGCAGTTACTTCTGTGTTTTCTCTCTATTTACAGCAAAGGAACAGGAGTTGTGGATCTTTCAGAGAAGAAAGACCTCTCATTGTTTTCCACCGTCATGCGTAGTGATGGGACATCTCTTTATATCACAAGGCAAGTAAGCCCATCTGTGTTTATTGCCACTTATTTTGCCAGTAAGCTTTTGTATGTGAGTACATTTGTAGCTGATAGTACAGATTTTGAAGCTTTTTATTTCTGGGTTGGAGCACCTTCGCTAATGAGTAATTTTAACTGGAACTAGAAATGTAACTGTGATGGGATAAAAATGGTTCAGGAGAAACAACTGCTTTTAAATATTTTTCCTCCCCTCAAGCAGTTGGTTAGTAAATCTCCCGTTTCTCCATACTTTCTCCAGCTACTGACATTGAAAACAAAGCTGGGATCTCTTCATCTAATAAATACCTGCCAAATAATGAAGATTTTAGAAAGATCTTTGCTTAAAATGTTTATTGACAGTGCGATGCAGAAGAAAATGGCCTGTTCAGCTATGTCTTCATTGATTCAGTGGACCACCAGCAGTGTAACATCAATTTTAGCACTGTTTTCCTGCCTTCTCATCAGTATCAAAATTCCACTTGGGTATTTTAATATGGAAGCCTTAACAGTTTCTTTGTGCCATTAATGTCAATAAATCAGGTGTCTAGCCCTCAGGGTAAAGTGTGTACAGCTTTTCAGGGCAAGGGTATTACAGAGATGCTGCAGTCAATCTTGAACGTTAGGGAGCTGCTGAATCCTGTAGCCTGACAGAGGCAAGGTTGCCACAGATCCGTTGCCACAGATCCATACCCACAGGTTCAGCCAGTAGTAAGGTTGAGCACCTGTTTCCAGTAGGCATACAAACACATGCACATAAATACACACAGCCAACCAAACAGGGCATCGCAGACAAAACCACTCGGCACAGTTGGCCTTATTCTTTCCTCTCTGAGTAGGATGAAGATCTATTAGTGTGAAGAAATACACATGTATTTTTGTGTGTGCATATATACACACACCTATGTATGTGATACAGATTATTTACATAAGTAATACACATATGTATTGTATGTACAGATTATGTATGCACAATGTGCATCCCTCTAGTATCTGAGCTTCAACACTCCAGCTGGCCTCTGGATCCCCAGGTCTCCTCAGTTGCTGGCACCCGGGCATGTGAGCCCCATGGCCTACATCCCCACTCTAGTTGCTGGTATAGGCACAGTGGATCTCTCTAGTAACTGAGCTTAGACACACAGTCCATCCAGCAGCTGGCCCTGGATCCTCACTCTCTGCTGCTGCCTCCTACATACAGACACATGTAAACAGGCAGGTCTCCATCAACCCCCAGACTCCCCGATGTCAGTACTTAGACTCCTGCTCATCTTTGAAAGCACACACTTAACCTGGCTGCCAGGCACAGCAGGATGTTTCAGCTTGATATTTATAAGAGCGTGTAGGGACAGGACAAGGGAGAACGGCTGTAAACTGAAAGAGGGTAGATTTAGATCAGATGAAAGGAAGTTCCTTACTGTGAGGGTGGTGAGGCACTGGCAGAGGTCGCCCAGCGAAGCTGTGGCTGCCCCATCCGTGGCAGTGTTCAAGGCCAGGTTGGATGGGGCTTTACGCAACCTGGTCTAGTGGAAGGTGTCCCTGCCCATGGCAGGGGGGTTGGAACTGGATGAGCTTTAAGGTCCATTCCAGCACAAACCATTCTATGATTCTGTATTTGCTGTCCATCACTTGTGGGTATGTGTTCCCTCACTCCAGTTGTTGGTAGCAGAGACATTTTGGTCCCTGTAACTGACCCATGCTCAGATTTCAATTGCTATCACCTAATTTCACTTAGCTCCAGTCCTTTCAGTTGCTGGCACCACAGATGCACAGCCTATACGAGCTGTAGTTTGCAACTCCAGTTACTGATACTCAGGTCTCCAAACACACATGAACACAGAAGAGATACCCCCTTGCCCAGGAAAAGTTTGAAATGGAGTTTAATGCAAAGACAGGACAGATTGTGCTGATCAGGTGTAGGACACAACCAGACGAGCATACTGATGAGCAATTGGTTTACAAACCACTTGTCCTTTTGACATCTTCTCCCTATCTTTTCCTATCTTTGGTTACTCCCCTAAGCATCCCATAATAAGTCTCACTCAACTACAAATTATTTTCCCTTTCATCCCGTGTGTCCCATGTCCCTTAGGCAGTAACGTCTCCCAGTCAGAAGGTGGCCCGGAGGGCTGTTCCTGGTGACCTCTGAGGCTGGTTTCAGGCTGGAGCATGGGGCTGATGGCTCTCCTGTGACAGTTCTGCGAGGGGCTAGAGCAAGGTGTTTTTTCTCTGTACTACTTTGTGTATGTGAAGATTAGCCATAGAGTTTTCCAAGAGGAGGTTATTTCTCTCAAGTCCTAGTGGATTGATTGTCCTGGTAGGCAGACAGAGGCCAGATTTAGCTCTGCACATAAATACTTTCTTCAGTAATTTCCATAGCTAGTGGTTTACAAAAAAATTCCACCATTTCAAACATGTCATTAAGAAAGTACATGTCCTCTCTTTTGTGTAATCTGTGCAGGGATCCCTTTAATCAGGCAGTCCTCTCCCCAGCACAAGAGTAGATTCTTTTCCCAAGAGGCAAATAATGAAGTATGTTTGAGTGAAAGTCCAAATAGTTTCTTGTTACCTCTTTCAGAGATCTGGCTGCTGCTATAGACCGAATGAATAAGCATAGCTGCGATACCATGATTTATGTGGTAAGTAATTCTAGATTGACCGAATGCTTTCGAGCTTGACTCTCCAATAATCCAGGGGGGTTCTTGCTTGCAATGGGACTTCAGCACATGGTATTTTTGGCAGGGAAATAGATGCCCTCACTGCCCAGCAGCTGTGCCTCAGTGTGGTGGTGTTTCTTGGTTCTGTTTCAGTTCACAATGGATGCACAAAATGGTTGAAAAATCAGCTCTGGAGTTACTCTCTGTTATAAGAATTCATTGCAATTGCTGTTAAAGAAACTTTCACTCAACTGACACTCTATATAAAATGTTGTAATTAATATTTAACAAGTGAGGCAAAGCTGTTAGTGTTACAAAGGGTTGTAAAACATTAATTTAGAAAGTAATGATCTAAAATTAATCTAAATCTAAAGTCCTGATATCTTATCTGAAATGTAAATTTTTATGGCTTTGAACAGTGCCTTGGTTTCATTATGTAGAAATTGCACATAAAGTGCAGCTTAATCAATCTGGACAGAGAAGCAGTTGTAGATAGAGAATCTGGTTATATTGCTCGGTTTGATTTTATTTGCTTTTTAATAATTCCAACAGTTATCAGTAATCACAGAATCAAAGAATAGTTAGGGTTGGAAAGGACCTTAAGATCCTCTAGTTCCAGCCCCCCTGCCATGGGCAGGGACAGCTCACCCTGTGAATTCACACTCAGTGTGAATGAATAGCAGGTTTATCTCCTCATTTGTGTGGAACTTTTTTGCTCTAGTATTACCAAGGATGTATCACACAATGCTTTTACATCTTCTTTTTCCCTGATTTAGAAAAACATCGTATTTTGAAAACCATGTTCTTTTAGGTGAAGTCAGTTACTAACATGGAAAAAAATGCATGTTGTTTGTGGTGTGTTTGGTAATGCGCATGTATCTTCTCTGGTACAGCTTTTCCAAGGCAATATGATGTGGCAAATACCATGATTCAAGGGAGGAGGAGAGATCAGCAACCATAAAATTACATACATGGGTAGTTTAACATGTGATTTTTAGTTAAGTTACATTCTTCCTTTTATTTTCAGTCTTCAGGAAGTTTCCAGTAGCTTACCATTCCCACACGTGGTCATAGAACAGGGATATCTTTGGGGGGGAGTTGCTTGGGTTTGGTGGGAAGTTTTTAGCCTCTACTGACTGAAATGTTCACTGGCGTCGGAGAGCAGTGTGGCTGTGAACGTGCAATGCATTATGAGTTCAGGAGACCGTTTCCTGTGTAGTTCACATGGGTAGGTAATTATCTGTATTGGTTACATCATGAGGTAGTAGGGACAAAGTAGAAGGAACAGTTAGAAAATAGTTGGGTGGGTGTTCTGCACAAATGAGGATGTGGGCTGAATGGAGTGAGCCAGTGTGGAAGCAGTAGTCTTGAGTTGGCTGGTTGCTTATAGTTGAATGCCAGTAACTGTTTACTTCCTTGCCTGGGCCTCTTTGATCTCCCAGTCCAACCAAATATGCAGCAAAATGGGACTGTGATGCAACCAGTGTGTCCGTTACTATCAATGTCTCATTCCAGTTGGGAATGATAGATTAGCCTGTCTAGTCCTGTTTCTCTTAACCTTGCATAGGTTGCAGAGGTGTTTTTATGGCACCATTAGTACTTTTATGACTTCTGGCTTTCTGAGGGCTGAGAATGTGGGTCATAAAATGAGAGGGCCAATAACATAAACTGTCAGGAGAGTCTGTGGGACAGAACTGTGGAGCTGCCACCTGGCTGAGCTTTGCTGCTGTTCTGTGGCACTACTTTGTCCTGGGTTAGGACTCCATGGGTGTAAGTGAGAACACCAATGATTTTAGTCTTTAATTATTAAATACAAATGCATTTCAGAATCCTGGTCTTGTTACAAGGAAATTAGCTAGAGGCTCTTGAGTCTTACTTCAGTAAGATCATCTTACTTTCATCAGATCCACTTGTTTAAAGGAACATCAAACTGGTTTCTTAGTTGTAATGCTGTAAATCAGTACATTCAGTAATTTATATTAAAAAAACCCTGACTTGTTTCATAAAAATGCAGTGATAAAGCAAAATCCTAAAAACATTTTAAAATGGGTGACATGTATTATTAAAGAGGTACTAAGGTTCCATTGAATGTTGCACTCCAAGCAGATGAAAACACTTACGTATATGCAGAATTAAATATAATCCACACTGTCAAACTGCAAACTGCTCTCCTCAATAATAGTTTTTGAAAAACTAAATTACTTTTCTAACCAGATGCAAAATTCTGTTGCCATAGATTCCAGCTGTTGCACTTTCCAAATCTCTCTTGTCTTCATAGGTCTTAATTCTGCTTGCAGTGACTTACTAGCACAGTTTCTGTGGTGTTATGTGTTTGTATGTTGAAAGCTAATCCTTATCAAATTTGACGTGTTTTCTGATATGCACCTATTCCATTCCTTAGACAGATAAAAGTCAAAGCAATCACTTTCAACACTTGTTCCGAATACTGAAGCTTATGGGTTATGACTGGGCAGAAAGGTATGTACCTACGAATCTTACTGGTATGCCTTTTTCTCTGTTTAAGAATGGGTAATTTGTCCACCTTACACTGTGCTGTAGCACACACCATGTAGGCAACTTGAATGAAACTAAGCTCCAGGGTGTGCTGCTATTGTGCAAATTATGAACCCTAGAGTACAAGCGGACATTTGGCCTGTAGGACCCAGCCAAAGCAATAAGGAGAAAAAAAAGCCATCAGAAAACAAACCCTCAGAATTGTGTACAATGTGACAGCAGCCTTCTCATTCCATACCTCTGGTCTGTTTTGACTGTGAAGCTCTGGCTGCGAAAACCAGCCCTGTCTCATTTTACAGGTCTTTCTTAACTGCTTGATGTGGAAAAGAGAAACAGTCTTTCAGAGATGTTACAGCAGAGCTTCTGGGGTATTGTGTGATCATATATTAAATTATTACTTCTTAAAAGTATGGTATTTTAGCAGCAATTTCGAATCTGAGTTTGAGTCAAACTTCAGGCTTGAAATATTTGTTGCAGGGAAATGTATCCCCACTGTTACTCACTGTATTTACTGGCCTTGTTAGCAATCTGAGCAAAGGTCAGTCATGGATCTGCAGACTAAATCATATTCCTCTCTGACAGACTGCATGGTTTTGTGGCTAAATATAGGATGTTAGCTTTCAGGAATATTAGTCTGCCTCCTTTCTCAGTGCTTAAAGTTGCACTAAAATTACCCTGGGTTATGGATCCAGAGTAATGCTTGGGGTTACTGTGAGCAGGAGCAATGGAAGTTTTATTATTAGCAATGATTAATTACACTTTCAGCTTAATGTGCCCACAATAGAATTATTATGACTCCCTTTCTAATCTTATTAACAGATCTGTGTTGCCACAGTAATTTGATCTGTCTACATCCTGCCTCTCCTCAGTTTATTGCAATTTATTGCATGGAGTCCTCTGTGCTAAAGCTGGTAGCAAAAGAGGTTCCCGAGAGCACACAAATGACTGGGTTATCATAAGGGGAAAATTATTATCAGACTTATGTAATAAGTATGGAACTTTGGTTGCTGAAATGCGAGTTACTGATTCTGTCACCAAGCTTCCCACATCACAGCACTATTTATTCAGCTGTTATTGCTGTTTCCTGGTAGAGAATCCAGCTCCAAACACACTGCAAACATTTCTCTTGATTAAAATGTAACTTCAGGTCCTGCTGCTTTTCACCGCAGGTGCCAGCATGTGTCTTTTGGTCTAGTGCGAGGGATGAAGACTCGGAGAGGAGAAGTAGTTTTCCTTGAAGATGTTTTAAATGAAGTTCGCTCAAGGATGTTACAAAACATGGCTTCTGCAAAAAGTTAGCTGCTTCAGGTCTTATTAACTTCTTTTCTGTGTTGATCAAAACTGTGTCTTCTTTTCTACCCTTCACTTTTTCCTGTCTCAAACTAATGGCAGTGATACGCTCTGTGCACTTTCTGTATCTCCCACAATATAAGCAGTGTTAAAATAATCCTCTGCTACTCTGTGAACTTGCCTAAATTACAGATCTGCAGATTTTAATATCCAGTGGCATTATTCCATCACGCTTTTGCACAGTGAAGGAAGTACCTGCCTTTGGGGAGCAATAGTTGCTTTTTTTTCTGGAGGGACAAACTAGTCAGTGCTGTGGTTGGGGCTGGAGTTCAGGGAGCAGTCAGATTTCATCCAAAGGATTTGTAGCTCTGAGAGTTTTCTCTGGCAAGACTGACTGTAGCTTGTCTGCAAGCTACTGCCTTGTCATCTTCGCAGCCTCAGGACTACTTTCCGGAGTTGCCAGGAGGTCCCTGCTCTGCAGTGCAGCCTGCTGAAGGGGATGTTTGCCCTGCGCCTGGGGCTGTGGCTCTAGAGCCCTTTCCTGCTGACACAGTAAAGAGACAAGCAGTTCCCAGTGAAATGCTGCCCCCTCTTGTGCTTTCCTAGGGTTACTGAGTGTGCTGAATGAACTGAACAGGTTAAGTAGCGTGCATCTTCGTTGTTCTGCCTCCTCTGCTTTTTTAATCCAGATAATTTTGCTTGCAGAGTGGACAAGGGGAAGGCAGGCAGAATGATACAAAGGTGACCACCCCATATTTAAACCAGTTTTACTGTAGAGAGAAATGGAACTCAGAACTTCAGTTTAAAGGTTAGTGGCATAGCTGAGTGCAAAGCAAACTTACTTTACTGACATAGCAGAGGCGCGGACCCACATTCCATTGCGCAGCTAGTAGGCAGAAGAACAGCTAAAAGAAGTGATGTGTTCAGGTGGCATGGTAGCATTGACCAGAGCTTATCCGTTAGCTCCTAAATTCTACCTGTGCTTGCAGAAGTTTTCCCCTTACATTTGAATTCCTGCCTTACTTCCCATTTCCTGAATTAGAAATGGTAAATCCTGAGGAAAGGCTGAGAATACCCAGTCTGAGACTTCTCAGGGCTATGAACAGTCACCACGTATTTTTTCCCTCTACTCCTCTCTCATAAGACCGCACCTGAAGTCTGGTGTCCAGCTCTGGGGCCAGCAGTTCAAGAGGGACGTGTTGAAGTAAGTCCAGAGGAGGCCACAAAGACAATCAGAGTGCTGGAGCACCTCTCCTATGAAGACAGGCTGAGAACTGAGTTTGTTCAGCCTGGAGAGGAGGCTCTGAGGAGCCTTTCTTTATATGAAGGGAGCTTCTGAGAAAAATGGAGAAAGACTTTATTACGAGGGCCCATAGTGATAGGACAATGGACAATAGCTTCAAACTGAGAGCAGATTTAGATTGGAAGGAAGAAGCTCTTTCCTGTGAGGGCGGTGAGGCACTGGCACAGGTTGCCCAGGGAAGGTGTGGCTTCCCCATCCCTGGCAGTGTTCAAGGCCAGGCTGGAGGGGGCTTTGAGCAACCTGGTCTAGTGGGAGGTGTCCCTGCCCATGGCAGGAGGTTGGAACCAGATGATCTTTAAGGTCTCTTCCAACACAAACCATTCTATGATTCAGATTCTCTGAGTATAAGCAGTTTAAATATCTATGGTGGATGGTGTGAATACTCCCTGAATGACATCCAAATGCTCCATTAGCCATTTCTTTCACTGTTTACGCCTCCACATCAGTTGGAGATGTTTTCTATCAATTTTTAAACAAAATCTGAATTGCCCTGTCATTCTTTTCCTGATGTTAGAGATTGTCCTCAATTGTGAAGAGGAATTCAGTGTAGTCTATCCTGTTGTAATGAACTCTTCCAACATTAAAACATGCATTACACTTACTAGGAGAAGTGGAAAGAAGCCTATCTGAAACAGCTGTATCCCAGCTTTTAAGAAGGATTTATATCCTGGACTATTTGCTGTATGCATCCTGATAATTTCTCAATTGCTAGTTCACAGTTATAGAAGATCTGCTGTTTTATTGGCATCTCCAGTCTGAGCAAGGGCACCATTATGCTGCTATCCTTTTTCTCTGTTCCTCTTCAGCAGCCAAAGAGGTAGAAGACCCTATAGAGACAGCAGAGAAAGTTGGCCTTGCAGCACTAATAATTCAGGTGAGTCTGAGTTGCCTCCTGAGGTGTTTGCATCTTCTGTGAAAAGTTCAAAATGGAGATGGAGAGCCGTATCCAGGTGATGCTAATTTATTCTCCCAGGACTTCCGGGGCCTTCTGTCATCTGATTATCAGTTTAGCTGGGACCGAGCTCTTCAAAGTCGTGGAGATACAGGTGTGTTCTTGCAGTACACCCATGCCAGACTCCATAGGTAAGAGGAGCACTTGCGCACAGAAGTACAGTTTGACATACGTTTTAACCTTATTAACTTTTGTCAATTGGTGGTGTTAACTCCTTCCCTAAATATGATACATACTTACTCTGCCGCAGAGGTGTAAGGTTACGATAGGAATCACTGAGACTTTCCAGAAGAGCAAACCAATCAAAATGAAATTTCTACCTCATTTCCACAGGGTTGAGATAAGTATCCATGTACTTATTCAGTTCTAGGAATAGCCTCTCTGTGTGCTTGGTGTCAGTGATGAAGATTGGTGGCCATAGGATTAAGGAAACTGATTTAAAAAACAAAATGTCCATACTTGTAAAACGTACCACATCACAGAACTTAGATGTTTTAGGTTACCACTGTAGCTAGTGGGGTTTTTTTCTGATCACTCTGTTATTTCTCACTGTTGTAACCAAGTTGTTTTGACTCAGGTCAAACACCTGACATATTTGATTATTTCTAAAAAGAATTCCATAAGAGTCCAGTTTGAACAGTTGTATCGATTATGGTGATCTGTCAGAGCATCTCTAATGCAGACATTGATACGGATTTTCATAAAAGCATGTAAGGTACCTTCCTGTGTCGGGCCAAAGGCCTGTACCACCCTGTTATTCTATCTGAGGCCGTGGTAACAAAAGACTGTATTCAGGGTGATCCTGCAAGCCTGATAGCTCTCTATAGTCCACTCCTCTTCTACTCCCTTATTGTGTAGGTATTGATGGTGCTGAGGTATCGTTACTGGGGTATTGGTGGCCTCCCTAGTCCTTTCAGCATCAGCTTCTGGACCTCTTGTCCATGCAGATCTCTAATCCTGTTGATTCTGAATGGCTAGCACAAATTTTGTTACCTTGGGTTGAAGTCAGCCAGTCTGTCTCAGTGTTCTATTCAGCCTGAGCAGAAGATGCCTACCCTTCTTCCTTTAAGAATACAAATTATTGTTTTTCTTGTCCAGCTTTGCTAACAAGAGCTTTTCATCCAATATTTGGTTTTTTGTTCTTACATTTTAGTTTAGAACAGATGCATGGGAATGAGCAGCTTACTGACGTTAACGTGGCGTGCTTGCAAGAGCCAGATGCCATCTCTGTTCTTCAGCATCTTCTCAGGTTTGTCTAGTTTTCTTTCCAAATATCAGGGACAAAATGCCATTGTCCCTGAGACAGTGCAGAGGTTCCCCTGATTTTATCTCTCACACCTGTAGCACAGTGCTGTAAAAGCAGCGATCTTCCCTGTTTGAACAGTGCCCACCTGGGATGTGCTGGCCAAGATGAGCTGCTGAACGCACAGGCAAGATACATTGTAGGTTACTAACCAAGGGAATAAGGAGTGCTCCCTCCCTGCTGCCATAGCTCTTCCAGTGACCACTGAGACCTCACTGTCAGGAGCTCACTCCCAGTTTTCCTGCAGCTTGCCTTTAAAGGAGGAAGAGGCTGGGGAAGGGAAGTTCAGCTTGGGTGTGCAGGCAGGAATAGAATCATAGAATGGTTTGGGTTGGAAAGAACTGAGTAGTTTACCACTTCTTTGGGCAACATGTTCCAGTGCCTCACCACTCTCAGCGGTAAAGAACTTCTTCCTTACGACTTGCTACAAGTCTCCAGCTAGACATTGAGCCATTGAGCACAACTCTTTTCATGCAGCCATCCAGCCAGTTCTTTATCCACTGGGTGGTCCATCTATCAAATTGAGGTCGTGAGCGACAGTGTCAAACGCTTTGCACAAGTCCAGGTAGACAACATTAACTGCTTTGCCCCTGTCCATCAGTTCTGTAGCCCCATCATAGAAGGCCACCAGATTGGTCAGGCAGGATTTCCCCTTAGTGAAGCCATGCTGGCTGTCACCAACCACCTTGTTGTTTCTCATGTGCCTCAGCATGCCTTCCAGGAGAATCCGCTCCAAGATTTTGCCAGGCACAGAGGTGAGACTGACTGGTGTGTAATTCCATGGGTCATCCATTTTCCCCTTGTTGAAAATGGGGATTATATTTCCCTTTTTCCAGTCAGTCAGGAACTTCACCTGACTGCCATGATTTTTCAAATATGATGGACAGTGGCTCAGCAACTTCATTTGCCAGCTCCTTCAGGACCCGCGCATGGATTTCATCAGGTCCCATGGACCTGTACTTGTTCAGGTTCTTCAGATGATCTCAAACCTGATCCTCCCCTACAGTGGGTGTAAGGTCTTCATTCTCACAGGATGGGCCTGAAAGCTGAGCAAAGAAGTCCACTCCTGACTTCTTATTTGGAAATCTATTCAGCCCCAGAAGTGTTGGTAGCTTTTTGTAGGCTGGGAAAAGGAGGATATGTACAAGTGGACAGCAGAACACATGAAAAAAAAATGGATCTCCATGACTCTGCCTGTATAATCCAGTTTAATATCATCTTACAAAAGTTGATTTTATTCCAGGACTGTGTAAACCCACTTTGGTTTTGTATTTTCTAATGCTGCAAGCTAAAGGGAATCCTTTAGCTACTGAAAGTTCTAATCTGCATTTAGTAAAAGCAACATCCTCTAAGGGACGATTTTGACTGCCTTATTTATTTAATAGGTATTTTTTTGCTCCTAGAAACTTACAATTACTGTTGAAATGTAAAACCAGACACAGTGTTCCAGGAGCAGGTACAATTCTTGTGTTCTCTTTGCTCTAGCCTGCCTTCTTGAGCTCTGCCATCTACAGTGCTTGCATGATGAGAAGCAGAAGTAATCTCCTTCAATAAGTGAATGAGGAAGAAATAATCAATTCTGGACTAATTACATGGCTTCGGTCTTGTTGGGAAGATTGTTCATGTCAACTCTGCAGTTGTGTTTGTTCTGACTTAAGCTGTCTGATGAGCCTTTTATCTGAGTACACCTTCCAATCCCTGTAACACCAAACAACCCTCTTCTTTCTTCTCAGGTATGATGAGGTTCTGTATCAGTCTTCTCAGGATCTGCAACCCAAGCACATTGTCAGCTACCTCCTCACACTTAGGTAAGGTGATTGCTGATACTGGCCATCTCTCTCTGGTAAGGACAGGTATTCCTGAGCTGGCTCTGCAACCCTCACATCTGCCCTGCTTTGGAGAGCAAAAGCAGTGGGAAGATGTAAATTTGTGGGACAGTTTCTCTGGAGCAGGGAAGGTATGAAGTAGGATAGCAAATAATGTAACAGAGATTGAGACTGGAACCAGGAACAAAGGAGGCAGAAACTAAATGCTTTCAACAAAAAAAGGATCACATTGCTGTAACTCAGTGTCTGAACCCAAAATCACAATGGACTAACCATATCTTAAACAGCAGATTTGAGTGATAATGCTCTCAAAGCTCAAAATTTCAGCTAGGAAATTCTGTCGAAACCCCCTTAACCACTGATCTCAGCCTGTGTGTTGAGATGGACGGAGCATACTACCGTAAGGTATATGGCATATAACTTACCTCCATAGGGGCCTGTCCCTTTTAACAGCACTGTGAAACACTGGAGAAGACCTGGATCACGTGGTAGGCATGTGTATGGGGAACGCCTTAATGACTTAAGGAAAACTGCATAAGGAATCTCACACCTTGGGAATGACGGCATGCTTTTGAGGATCTTTCCAGACCAATTTGGGGATTTGGGTGGGTGTGGTTGGTTGGTTTGTTTTGGTTTAGGGGTGGTTTTTTTTTGGGGGGGGGGGGAAGGTGTCAGGGGTGGATCGTTTTGGGGTTGTTTTACAAGCATGAAGGTGTTGATGACATGCCCTGATAATATGCAGACTACAGAAAACCATGCCCTCCCTCAGCCAGATGGAGATAAGTCTCTGGCCTGCTGCAGTTGTGGCTCTTCCAGTTCTACTGCTTTTTGTAGCCCGTAGCACTCTTCTTGTCACGAGACTTGCTTGTTCTCAACATTCTCCTTGTGGTTTCCATTTCAGCCATCTTGCAGCTGTGGCACATAAAACCCTTCCTGTGAAAGGCAGCGCCCCTGAAGTAGCACAGGTATGGCACAGCATGGGGCTGCTCTGTGGCTGGGGTCTGAGTAGGGTGTCCCTTCCAAGACAAATGCTCCCTTGGGCTTTGCCAGCCTAGTTGTGTAACCACTGGAGTGAATACACCACCTGCAGGCTAACCAGCCACCAGGTAGGCTCTCCTTTGGGACTGCAGGGACTGCTATCACCGTTGGGTCTGCTCTGCCTGATCTTCCCAAAACACAAATCTTCATAAGGACAACTGCTCCAAACCCAGTCAGAAGTAAACATTTGAGCAAGTTAACTCACTGGTGAATTTCTGATGGTTTCCTTTAGTAGTTATGTAGGAAGACAAGAGAACTGAGGAGATAACTGACTCAGTTTCCTCCCTCTTGGCACCTACATATCCCAAGTATTGCAGTTCCAGCTAAAGCAGAGGCTGACAGCTGTTAATCTGCAGCTCCAAATATGTGCAAATTATTTTCTACTCATCTCCCAAGCAATGTTTGACCCCCTAACAGCTCAGTAAATGATATACTAATTACACTGCCTCTTTAATATATTCCAAAAGCAATTATGTATCTGATTTTGGTAGGAAATCACATTAAGTGTTGAGCTGTGCTGGGGGGGGAAAAGCTTCAGTTTTTCAGTTCAGTGGAATTGATGGAGCTGTGCTCTGTATTTGAGCTTAGATGCTGTAGGTATTCCTGCCATTGAAGACAGACTAAGCCAGTCCAAGCTACAAGGAGAATTTCAGTGCCTTATCCTGTAAAAAACCTGTAAGCATCTTATGGTGTGAGAGCTTTCAAGAACTGTTTTTCTGAAGCAGGGTTGATGGAGCCTTTCCCAGACAGCCAGCTGTGCATCAGCTATGACAGGCATTGACAAGGCAGAGTGAAATTTTCAAAGCAGCTCACAGTTGCTTGACAGCCTCTAACCCAGGCACGGTGAGAGGAGGGTTTCCAGCAGTATCTGCAGGCTGTAACAGTTGCTGGGGCAGGAAAGATTTTCCCTCTCCAGTCATTGCTAGTTCTCTGCAGGCAGCTCCTCTGGTTACCTTGTCCTGTGAGGGTACAGGGCTGGGCAGAATGCTGCTTTTCAGCTTCACTTCAAAAGCAGCCCCTGACAGAAGTGTCCCTTTGTTGACCCTGCAATGGGCTAGCAACAGCTGGTATGAATTCTGCCAGTATTGGTATGTTACTCAGATTATGTGTAGGCCCAACTCCCAGTGCTCTGCATGGGTACAGAAGGATGCACACAGTGTTCTCACCTCTGACAGGCTGCCCCTAACTGCTGTCCTGAGAAGTACATTCTGTTCTGTGCAATACCGTAAGCTGATGGCTCTTCTTGTTTTCCAGGCAAGGTGCTGTCTCTTTCAAGCTGCTCGCTCAGTTCTAGCCAACGGGATGAAACTTCTTGGCATCACACCTGTAACTCAAATGTGATGAGGCTGTATGCCATGTAAAGTCACGTCTCTCAGTAAAAGGGTTTTTTAAGATAATATAAATACTCTCCTGTGTGTCCCTGCTAATGCAGGCTGGAACCTCTCTGCCTGTTCTTGAAGGTTTGTATGCTCCATCACACTGACAGCTATGTAGGGGAGCCCAGTCACCTTCTCCCAGGCACTTGGTAGGAGTAGTATACTTACGACATTCATCTATGTGGTATTTCCCATAAAAGAGAACTGCTCTCTATTTGCCATGCAAATATAACAGCCTTTTGGTGGAGGAAGTGGTGTTAAGTGTGCTGCCCTAAGTGATCAAAGTTCTCCCCTTTTGCAGTTGCCACTGTGTACTTAGGCTTAATAGTACATCAGCTGCGGGTGCTCTGTACATTGGAACACACTGAGTCAGATCAGGCCAGAGGCTTATTTCCGTGTGTGTTGTACTGCACTCCCCCTTCTGTAACTTCAACCAAGCCCATCTGCCAGCTGTCACCTCCTGTTCCTCACCTCTCCCTGTGTCACTGACCTGACGACAGGGAAGAAGAGGATTTGCTGCCCAACTGGTGGAACAGGACCTGCCATATTCCCTCAGTACTGTACAAGCAGTCAGACGTGGCACATGGAGCCATCACATCACTGAACAGAGGTGGGGCATTACATGTGAGGTAGCACAGGTGACTGACAGTATCTCCACCACCAAAGCCTTCACTCATCAGAGCAGCATGGGGGTGGCACACTATTCTAGCTGCACAGTTGGCAGAAGTCAGGGAGGAGTGTCCTCTCCCACTGCAACAGAATTTAAGTGTTTGTTTCTGCTGTGCTTAACATACCCCACTTTCAAGTAAAATCCAGCTGGTTAATTCATGTCTGAAGGAATCTAATCAGGATACTGAACTAGGTCATGTTTCTGATTCCATTTTGAAGGTGGATGAGTTGCCCAAATTACACCAGTTAGTTTTTCCCTCAATGCAGAGTTGCAGTTTCTGGAAGGGTTGAACTGTATGAGGCCTCAGAAAATGAGGGAGGAGGTTGAAATTACACAGTTGGCTCTCCTAAATTAAATCAAAGCCTAATATGCATTACAGGAAGTCTTTTCAAGCATCACATGGTATGCACAAAAAGGTTTAGAGAGCAAGTATAGATAAAAATCTTATCATCTGACACTGAGTAGACTTATTCATACTTGAGCCAGAGATGCAAGAACAAACATGAACCTTCCCCTGTACAACTGGGGCTTGACAAAACACACAGGAGAGAAAATCCCTCTGCCAGCTCCAGCAGGTACAAGAAACATTTGAAGAGTCTAAGAAAATCTAGAACTTAAGCACCAGTCTTTCATTCTGGCTTTTTAAACCAAACAGCAAGAGCTACTTCTAATCACTCCAAGATAAGTAAGTGATGCCTGAAGCGTGGCTATTCCTGGTGGAGTTGGGTCATCTCATATGTTTCTCACCCAGAAGACAAACTTTGCTGTTGTTAATCAAACTGCAACTGCCAACTAGTTTAAGAGAAAATGCTGGCAGTGGTTGCTCTTTTTAATAGATTTTTATGAAGGTTTTGGGCATTTCTGCCCTCAAAAGGGCAAGACAGTTTATCAAGTACACAAAGAACCAATTTCCTTCTATTATATACATTATATACAATTGAGTATTCAGTTCCTTCATTCTGCTTTCCTTGTAAACGGGCTTTCCAGTGTTCGCTGTGAGTGAAGAATGCCCTCAGGAAAACACTCATCTGGCTCCTCAGGCTGTGATGTAGCCTCAGTATCAGCCACTGGAAACTCCCCAGGTAAAGCAGAATTAACTTCTGCTTTCAGTCTATCCCACTTCAACCATTCCATGAGTAGCTTAAGGCTAATTCAAAAAAAATGCAGCTTTTTTTAAAGTCCAATTTTTCCCTCTTGCCTGCCTGTCCATTTCTATGGACAACGTCACACAGTAGCAAGCCTCTCTTTTGAGCTCTTTGTCTCTGATGGCTGGATTTTCATGGTGTCTTGTCGAGGTAATCCATAGAGGTAAATAGAAACACACACCAGGAGAGCACCCAGGGAGAAGGTAACAGCTGGAAGGAGAAAACAGTTTAAATAAACACCTCTGTATAAGAAGAAACCTTCAGAAGATTAAGCTATGTAAGTTACGATATCTGAGTGACAGTATGAAAGTTACTCAACTAAACAGGACAATGAGTTTTTAATAATTCACAGAACCTAGATCATCCTCTGTTACTGAGGACTCTTGAGCATTTACTCAATCCCCACACCCTTTCAGTTAGTCTCCTATCCGCAAGAAGTGGTGGTCATCAGAAAAGCAACTGTGAAACATCTCCTGCACTTCCAGATGCCATCCAGAAGGCTTACATTGCAATAAACTTAATCATAGAGACAGTGGGTGTGATAAAGTGTGTGATAACACACGGTTTGTCTTTCCATATCTAGACAGGGTTAAGAAACACTGTTAATGATACTTTCTCAGAAAGATCAACAGTCCAGGCTTGAGTTGTGTCTACCATCAAGAAAACGTTCTGCCCAAGTAAGTTTTTAAAACTAGTTGTGTTTTTCCATCACTTGCGTTAAGGTGCTGTTTTTCAGCCGAGCACTCACTGATGATATTCTCCTTCGACAAGCTTCCCTTCAGCTTCATCTAAGGCCACATCATTACACTATACACCATCTTTAGACTACGTCAGGAAAGCAAAACACACCCAAACCTAAAGAACAAAGGCCTGAGCAGGAGCTACTAGGTATAGTATCAGACGCAGACTTGATCAGGGAGAAAAACATCTGTGGTTGCAGAGCAGCCCAAAGCAATTTGCTGTTTACTCTCAAAAATAGTCACCCCATATCAGTCACACCCCAGCTCCTGTTTGACTTGCTCAATTGTGGTGGTGTCAACAGCAAATAGGGAAGGCAGAAGTTAATGCAGTAGCAGGTATAACTTAACAGGGATGTGTAAAGCCCTTGCAGAAATAGCCGAGGAACTAATTTGGCACTGGCTGTACTAAAACCAACAAGAAATGATAACTTATCAACAGCAGTCTTGAGTAAACAGCTGTATCACACACTAAACTGCATCAGAAAGTGATTCATGAATAAAGCCAACATGGCTTCACTAAGGGCAAATCCTGCCTGACAAATCTGGTGGCCTTCTACAGTGGGGCTAGGCATTGGTGGATATGGGAAAAGCAGCTGACATCATCTACCTGGATTTGTGAAAAGCATTTGACACTGTCCTGCATGACACCCTTGTCTCTAAACTGGAGAAGCATAGATTTGATGGGTGGACCACTCCGTGGGTAAGGAATTGGCAGGATGGTCACACTCAAAATGCTGTGGTCAGTGGCTCAATGCACAACATAAGAAGGATGTGGACCTGTTGGTGCGAGTCCAGAGAAGGACCGCGAAGATGGTCAGAGGGCTGAAGCACCTCTCCTACAGAGACAGGCTGAGAGACTTGGGCTTGTTCAGCCTGGAGAAGGCTCCAGGGAGACGTTATAGCAGCTTCTAGTGCTTAAAGGGGCCTACAAGAAAGCTGGAGAGGGACTTTTTACAAGGACATGTAGTGACAGGACAAGGGGTAATGGCTTTAATCTGAAAGAGGGCAGATTGAGATTAGATACAAGGAATAAATCCTTCACTGTGAGGGTGGTGAGGCACTGGCAGAGGTTGCCCAGAGAAGCTGTGGCTGTCCCATCCGTGGCAGTGTTCAAGGCCAAGTTGGATGGGGCTTTGGGCAACCTGGTGTAGTGGAAGGTGTCTCTGCCCATGGCAGGGAGGTTGGAACTGGATGATCTTTAAGGTCCCTTCCAACCCAAACCATCCTATGATAAAGCTGTATGAATTCATAAGCTGTTTAAAACACAAAGAACCTTTCCTTTTGAGGTTGTAGGATGCCTCTAAAAGAGCAAACCATGAATGCCTCTGAAAGCACAGGATCATCAGGCACCTTATGCAATACACCAGTGCACAGGAGTCCTGGAGGAAACAAAGTTAAAACCAGAAAAATACAAAGGGGATGCAAAAGACTTGCTTTGGTATGAACGGCATACAGCTTGCTAGCAAGCGGCCTGCTGGTCAGGAAGGAAACACACACCTACAGTCAAATCAAAGGCAAAAAAGGCACTTACTTATCTGGAGGCCAAAGAGGGCAACTGATGCCATAGTTGAAAGAACGATGGCTGCTGCTGCAGAAAAGCCTTTCATAATGTTATCTGTGTACTTAACAACAACGGAGGTATAGAGGCCACCTACACTGGCGAGAACTGGAAAGCAGATAAACAGGTTTCTATTAGTAAAGATGCAGTAGGTTACTCTCCAAATGATGCATTTTACTCCAGTGGTGTACTCCTTGTTTAGGCTATGTCAACCTAATTGATGATTCAATGCAACATTCAGCAAAACGGGATGTCTGCATGGCATCTAGTAGCTCAGATGCAACTAATTTCCAGATGATCAGCTCACTACTGTTATTTAGACTGCTGCTTCAGCACAATTTAAAATTGGACCAGTGAGTAATTTCCAAGAAAATGATACTTTTAAATAAAATCCTTCAAAGCACATTAGAAAAACAGTGCGTCAGACTGGGTTTGTAGCTTTGTGCAATCAATTATATCATAGCTAAAAAAGCAGAACAATGTAACAAGATCCTAAAACCGCAAGATACTTACAGATGACAAACCAGACGTAGTATGTATAGCCATAGAAAAACCCTTTCTCAAGGACTTGGGCTCCGTCTGAGATGTACACAACAAATAAAGTCACCACAATCCCAGATAAGTACATCTGAATATTCCTCACCCACAAGGAAGTGTCTGAACTCTTCAAGACCTTCTCAAAATAGACTCCTAAAAAGAAAAGAATAAAAAGGGTTTCAGTGAGATGAAGTGTCATCCTTTAAACACTATGAACCATGAACCACTGGTTCTACTGCAATCACCTTGTCCTACACACTTGCAAATGTCAAGGACCCAACACCACATCCTGCCAACATATGTCTTCCACAACAGGATTTTAATGGGTATGGAATGTCAAAAATAGATTCAGTTTCTCTTTACAGTTGTTGTAAGAACTCATTGACAATTGAAACTACTACTCATTTCTGTTTGATTTGCTACATTTCTGTCCAGCAGTTTCTTCTGTACAGTTCTACACCAAGAAAAAAACCCAACCCTTTCACCTTGGCACCTGGTATTTTATTGCCCAGGCAGTATTTATGTATTTCAGTATGACAGAGAACAATTTTCTTCCCCTCCACTGGGATATTTAGCAGTGAAAAACTGAAAACAGGGGTGGGACCATATTAGCTCAGTACAGAGACTCAGAATTCCTCAGAAGCCTCGAGCTTGCAAAGTACTTGGCAGAGCAGCCACATTCTGAAACCACAGAAAACTTCAGGGGATTACAAGAGCAAATCAAAACCGACACTTCCTGCTAAATGAAACTACAGATTGGTTTTGAGGAAATGGAATTCATTTTAATCTAAAGCTCTTGTTTACAGTGCCACACTGCTGAACATTACTTTTATGCTCTGCCTCAATGATATTCCCCAAATACTTTTCATCACTCTACTTGGGAGGTGTATGTCAGGCTAAAAGGCTGACATTTGAGGAGGTCATCACTACCTGCCTTTTTAACCACCACTCCGGCACCAGGACTCTGCTTATCTCTGGAATTTCCTCAAGATTTCAGAACACAGACGGCAGTTTGCAGGACTCAGATTGTCTCAGCCACTTCCATGATTTTCTGGCGTGAGCCCTCCTGACTAATGTCACCCAAGAGCCTTCATAATCATATAAGAAAAGTATATAGAACGGACAAAGATGGCAGAGAGAAAAGATCTGTGAGTTAGAAGCCCTAAGCACACCTCCCGAAATCCCTGAGGTAGCTTCAGGGAAGGACTTGCTACATTTTTATTCATGAAAAACACAATTTACAATTTAATACAGTATGGGGAACAAATTAGAGAACAGAGTTACATTTCAGGGGTACAAATAATAAAAAACCCACCAAGGAAATATGGCATCTCATATGAATACAGATTTCTGAAGTCTAACATCAACAAAACCCCAGTATTGTTAACGACTGCAGTGCTTAAAAGAACCCAGAAGAGCCTATCTTGAGATTTCCGCCCGCTGAGAAGGCCCACAAAGCACACGCAGACATAATCAGGTACCAGAGATTTGGCTTGAGTATCAACCATACTTGTAAATTTTATAAACTAAGGCAAGGGTAAGCAAAGCAATGGAACTATGCTTTCAGATGTCTGCAAATGCATGAAAGTCACTCCACTAGGCAAGATGAAAGAAGGAATGGGTGCTGTTTAGGAGAAATTACTCTTTAGTACTGTTTCAAGTTACAAGGGATCTGCCATTATATATTCGTCCAATGTTTTATGAGCATTGTTGGTCTGCCGGATACTTGGAAATTATCACAGGATCGGTGGTTTGAAGAAAAAACTTCTATCTCTGAGGGACAAACCCACATAACTTTGTTGACTTTGCTGGAATAATATAAAACACTTAACATGATCAGCCCAGAAACTGAAGGTTCAATGCCAGAATAGCTTCTTCATGTGGGTGTGGGAAGGAAGTAGAGGAAAGAGTTTGAATAGTATTTATGCTTTCAACATGTAAAGCCCCAAGGGCACAAGAAGCTCCACAGAAGAAATGCTCTGTCCTCCCAGCTGCCTCAAAGCTACAGCTGTTGGTGAGGAAACACGCAAGCTGCGATCCTTCTGCGGGAGAAGAAAGCCATATGTGTCTAAATGCTCTAAGAGAAGCCAGAGAAGAACTACTCCAGGGGGAAACACCGGCTGCAGAACAAAACCAATCCAGACCTCCTTCATGTGGTCTATCTAGGCTTCTTGCTACCCATCTTCCTCTCTGCCCTTCTCATGCTCCCTCTAGCATATCACTTAGATTTACTACCTACAGGACCATGGCAAAATGTGTTTTGGGGATGAGCTAAGTGCAAGAACAGAGCGAGAAGCCCCACCATTCCCCTTATAAAAGAATGTAACCATTTTGTGTGATCATCATAAGGCAGCTCTTCACTGTAAAGCCCAATTTATAAAACTGAGGTACATTAATTAATTTTCCCAAGTCATTAAGGATGCTCCCTACAGTATTATTCTAATCATTTGAAAGACGCTTCCATGTGCAAACTAGCCTTCTAAGTTGCATTACATAAAACCAATAGTACATGCTCCTAGTCATTTGCTTGACAACGTGAGTGATCGTGTCATGAATCTGCCGTAATTACTGCAAGTAGAAGGTAGTTATGAGTAGAGGATGTAATTTTTTATCTTTTAATCAGCAAAGACAGCTAACTAATGTAGAAAGTTCTGGTTTAAACATCATGAGTGCGGTCCTTTTAATATGACCTGCATGCAGAAATACTACTATACCTGCAAATCCTGAACACAATACAGCAACAGCAATGGCTCCAAACCCTAGCCATGGATTCTGCTCCACCTGCGTGCAACATCAACTGTTATTTTAAAAAGGACACAACAGTTCAGTAATTTACAGTAATCAATTCCAGAGGTCCTTCGTTAAGTACAGCAAAATGATTAGCATTTCATTACAGTGTAAAATGTACTTGCTTAGCTACAGCTGTCCTTTGGATTAGCCTGGGGTAGCTGTGTGGTGTTTCATTGCCCCTGTGTACCCTTAGCAACCCCTGCCATGCTCAGAGCACTGTCTCCTTGGAGGTGGGTGTTCTTCCCAGCTGCTGGACCTGCCCTTCCCACTAATGCCACTGACCTGTTGCTTATGTCTCAGCTCCTGAAGACACTTGTTTCTTCCTCGAACAGGATTAGGTCAGTGCCTCTGAAGGGTGTGTTTAAATGACATACCCACACCCACAAGGCATTGGAGTTTCCCTCCTGATTTTGCCAAGTGCTTTGATTCAAGTTCTCTGCTCCAACAACTACAATTGATACCAGGGCCAGCTGCTGGAAATATTAATCAAATACCCCTATAATGGTGCATTAGGCTGCTTATGATGACTGTAGTAATTTATACTAATTGTAGCAATCAGTTGCCTTTCCAACCAACAGGACTAGAGCAATACCACAAGCCTGCCTCAACTGGTATACAATAAATGTGAAAGAGAATGAGCAGACTGGTTAGTTATGTTGTAGATGAAGCGGCTGAAAATAAGAAACGGGCACTGCTCTGTGAGATAATAAACCTCACTGTAATCCCAGCTGCTGTGAAGTGAAATACAAAGTATAATGCAGTATTGTCTTCATCACGAAGTGGCAAAATGTAAATTCTTACCTGTACTTTCGTAGCCTGAGCAGGCTTCCACTGAACAAGGGTAACACCACCACACAGCATGAAGACAGAGAACCACTGCAACTTACTAAGGGTACGGTTCAGCATTAGGACTGTACATAAAGCTGTACAAGGGATCTTCAACTGGTATGTTACCTAAGAGAGGTGGGAATATAGTTTAGAGGATGTGGTTTTATAAACTCCTCCAAACCAAGAAAACAAAATAGAGAATTCAACTACAGAATGACAAATACAATTTCATACTGACTTCCTACTGATCCCTCAGGTTTGGTATCATTGCCAATTACAATAAAGTGAATTTGAAGTGACTCCAGCAGTGAGTGGGTTAGCTGAGCAAACCAGAGCTCTAAACCAGATAGCTCTAAACCAGAGCGTATGCTCTGAATATAACAAAGCATCACCTGGCTTTTAACATTGAGGCTAAAGAGAGTACCACATGGTAGGCAGACAAATACCTAGCACGCATGCCTCATGAAAGAGGAAAGAGAAACATACTTACGGATTAATTACTGACAAAAACATATATTACCTGGTAGACTGCTGCATCCAAGTTGCTAAGAGCCACAAATGCCATATTGTTTTGGAGACCATATACCAAAGATGGAACACTTAATTTTAGCAGTTCTGTAGGACTTCCAAATACATTTTCTTTTAAAGATGTTATTAACCTTGCCAGACTTCCAGTTTCTCTGTAAAATAAAGTATAACAGAGGGCTGTAGTAAACTGATATTTGGAAACAGAAATCAGATCAATGAATCCTATGGGAAGGTTGAAAACTTATTCTCACCAATCAGCTGTACCCTCTGCTTATGAAAGATACATTAACTGAGAAAAACAGTGAGGTTATCAACAGATAGAAACCCCTGAAGGTGAGGAAGGCATTCTGGAATGAGGAGGTTAGATGCATTAATGTGTAATAAAGTAAACAACAACCATGAACACTGTAAACAGTGGAATAAGTCACTAAGCATACAGGCAGTGGGACAGAAGGCTGTTGTTTAACTTCCACCCTTTTTTGGGGGGATAATATTTGTGTATGATGTCAAATGCCTGTGCTTTTCCAGGTCCCCTTTAAACTGGGCTTCACAGCACAGACAAAAAAGATTGTACCCTTGCACACTACTGAGCTGGAAACACCTCTCATTCCTCAGCCAGCCCTGTTTTCCTCTTCTCTCTTGTGCTGCTGGAGATGCTGGACCAGCACCAACCCGCATCTGAAGAGGTCTGTCAGAGTGTGTGGCAGTTCCCTGTCACCTTGCACCTTCACACATCTCCTACATGCAATTACAGCATGTGAAAGAGCAGGCAGCGGGGAAGAACATGCTGCTATTTGCTTCAGTCCCATTTTGCAGCTTGCTTCTCAGCTTATTAAAGCTGACCTTTGCATTGTTAGTTCTGCCTTATCATTGGCACATCAATCTGACATTCTTGCTTACTTCTCACTGCCACTAAAATCTTCCAGTTCCCTTTCCAGCTCTCCCCAAGTCCCATGTTCCTCCTTTGCATTCCCCTCTTGCTTGGTCACTGACTAATACCAGCATCCTGTCCCCTCCCACAGGCCTCTCATCGTGCAACCTGTATTATCTTTGACTTCAACACTCCTTTTGCTTCCATTACACTTGCATATGCACAAAAGGCTCATCCTCCTCAGCATTCCAGAAGCTCAATTCGCCGCATTTCAACCATGTCCCAGCTTCTTTCTTTTTCACAAATGTACGTCATCTACCTGCCCCAAACTCTTGTAAGCAATTACCAAAATTAGCCATCTCTCTGTGCCTCAGGCTCCTTCACAAACCACCTTGTTCCTGCATATTTACTGCTCCTCTAACTCTGTGCTCTGGGTTCTTAAACTTTTCCTCCCCAAAGATTTATGTACTCTATCCTCTCATGACCCTTTCATCCAAGTTTCTCTCCTAGAGATGTATAAGAAAAGCAAGAGTTCCTGGTGATACCAAAGTGCAGCTGGACTGAAGCGCTTCTATCCAAAATGTCTAACTGCAAATAACATGTAATTATCACAGATACAGGTCTACTCTCTGAGGCTGTCAAAAAATACCACACAGTAATCGCTTCTTCTATTTGCTGATACTAAAGGAGCCTGTTAAACAACAAAATAATATTTAAACTATACCTGCTTCTGTTCAGACCATGCTCAGTGAATTAGCTGATTTAAAGTCAAGTCACAGCAGTAACAGTAGTGTCTGTCTACTTTGACTTCCAGCACGGAATTTCAGCAATGAAGAATAACAGGTGTCCTGTAAGCACCATTTTCACTTTAGGTTCTGAGAGCAAGATGAACTAGTTCATCTTTTCAGTGGGTTTGCTCTCTGAAGCATGCACTTATCTCTAAGTCTCTAACTGTAAGTTGAACTCAGTATAAAGATCAGGTGGAGACAGATATAAATCTACACAAAAAAATAATTTAGAACACGCCTCTGTGAACAGCTGAAAATGCAAAATAAAGTGCCCAAATATTACATTGCAAAATCAAATAAGAAAATAAAAAAATCTAGCTTGAATTGAGCGTTTCTGATGTTGATCTAGATTGAACTTCACAAACATACTCTGTTTTCTTCATAGGTCTGAATGGGTGAGAGATACTAATAACAATCAGTTCTGCAACAGAAACATCTATTCATTAGAAAAGCTAAAGTTAAAACTAGAGTTTGCAAATCTCCTTTATTTTTCTCCATCCACTGCTAATTATGTACCATCTAAGAATGTAGACAATGTAATTACCAGATGGTGAACTGGACTTCAAATAAATATGAAAAGTTGAGAATAGAGTTGAGTAAACAATTAACACACTTTATCATAAACACCTCTTTTAAAAGACAATCTTTTGGCATTCATCCATTCAATGTGCCTTCCTGGAGGAACCTTAAAAGCAAACACAACGGAGTAAGAATGTAAGAAAACAGATTCTGCAGGCGGAACAAGGTGAGAGTCATACCCCAGTATCCTGTGTGTTGCAGTTATCAGTGCTGGCTGGTTCAAAAAGGAAAAGGTACACACCCAAATGTATCCCTGTACAGAAAAACCAGATCATATGCTATCTTCTAACTGGTTATTAAACTACAAAGCCACCTTTTCTGGGATGAGACAAATTGGTTAGGACTTTAAAACTGGAGGAAGCTGTAAAGGAGCCACCAAAAGAAACTATGCTGGAATTTATGCTCTTCAGCATATTTGTAAGTGAGCTAAAATGAGAGATTACTAGGAAATCGGAAAATGTTGCTGATTATACTCTATTATATGTGATATGCAAAAAAGAAACTTTCAATAGTTCTTTCACTACGCCTAGCAGAATTCACTAGAACTTTGGCCATCTGAGAAACAGCTCAGTTACCTGGGCAGAACAGGAAGGCACCTGGACCCACCAGCAACCAAGACATCCTGCCATTAAGAGGTGAGCATGGCCTGATGAATAGTGTCTGCTGGTGCCCATCTCCCCACTATGGAGAAAAACACCCCAATGGCTAACTAGATCAGAATAGATATTATAACCTTCAAACAGATCAGTGAATCAGATACATCCCATTTTAATTGGCAAATAAAGCTCCGTTGTCAATAAATGAGAAAGAATCATAGGAAATAACAACCCCATAATACAGCAAAACCATCTCTAAAACCAGTTACAGGAATCTGTAAAAAAGACGTGAGTAGCCTTATGAGAGCACCAGATCAAGGCTCAGCCACGTTCACAGAAATGAGCAGAACGTTATGAATCCTTAGGAAAGGGACTGAAACCAAGACAGAAAGCACCTTCACCCCTCTGCCTAATGCCACGGCATGTTCACATCCTGAATGTTTCATGCAGCTCTGGATCCTGTTACAAAAAGGATGTAACAATACTGGAAATGCTGCGGAGATGGGTACTAGGATGATCAGGGAAAAGTTAAGAGTAAAACTCTCAGCTCAGAAAATGAATGAGTTCTGAAAACACAATGTAAATCTGTAGAGATAAGAAAATAAAAATAAAGGGAGACGAATTATTCTTGATGTCTGTCAAGCAAAGAAGACAGAATCCAGTGACACTGCTAGATAAAGTGTTCATTAATAAGTACTTTTTCCTATACTATGTAGTTACATTGCAGAGGTCATTTCACAGATACAGAAGGGACTAACAGATCAAAAAGAAACAGGACAATCTCACAGAGGACAGGACTGTTAGGTGCTACAGCCACAGTGTGCACATAGCATCCAGGCTGGGAAATCCACAAGCTTCTGCCAACAGCTGAAGAAAGTGCTTGCCCTATTGCCTATACTTCCGTTCTAAGCATCCTCTGCTGGTTACTGTCAAAGGGAGGACAATGGGCCAAATGGATCTTGGGCTGCGCAGGGCCGTTCTAAAAATGTAACAGACTTCTGAATTAAAAGTAACCACCACTATTGGGAAACGTGGGTTGCTACAATCTCCTGAAAGCAGGCTGGATCAGAATCCACACTGGCCACAACACTGTGAGAACCACAGTGCAAACACTCATTGGCAGAGACCCTCTTGCCAATGTTTTGCGCTGGCAGAGGGAGAAGCCCAGGGTGCCTAAAAAGGAAAACAGAAATCTGCCACTGGTCACGCTTGCCTTTTCTAACACATTACATTTAATGAAAGGTTAAACAAAAGGCAGCTTGCCACAGCTGCCTTATCAAATCCAAATATTGTCTCATTTCTAAAGCAAGTTAAAATGCTGTTTTGATGTTAAGTAGATATGTTCTGATAAAAATCTGAAGTACACCATGTGACTCCATGATTCTCTAGCACAAAACAACCAGCCTTCTGATGTACCAAAAGCCACAAAGAGATAGGCAGGGACCGTAAAAGACAAATTCTACTACAACAGCAAGAACCAGGCTTTGGAAAAGTACAAAATATAAAGATTCTTCCAAGGAAGAATGTAGCACAGGAAAGCGGAGAGGAGAAAGAGCAAGCTGATGGCCTCCCTACTTCAGATGCTCACACGCGGACTGAAGTTCTAGTTCTTAGCAACAGTCAGGGATTAGAGAAACTCCTAATATTTTCTGACCAGTGTTTTTCAGCATTGATACCCCAGCTTAAGAGAGACAACAAAATGTCTGTCTTCAACACTGTTTGGGAAATTTATGAGTATGAACATTACAATTCTGTATAACCCAGCAGATAATGGCTCACGGTTCAGCTTTCACCTATACCAGTGAAGACCCAAAACATCACAGATAATCCATGCTGACATTTTGAACCTATTCCAAAGCACACAGGGATAGAAAATATGCAGAAAAGACACACCTGAATACTGTGCTGTTTACAAAGCAGTTTCAGTTGAGGAGAACTCACAAATGTGAGTTCTGCTCTAAAATGACTTCCACAGCATGACTATCCAGCCACATTCTCAAATATATTTGTACTTCAGTACCTGAGAATCTAAGGTTAGAAGCAAGGATTTGTTTTCAAAATACTGATTGGCATTCCCGCACTTACTTAGCCAAGATGCCCACACTCAAGAACAACTTGATAACTTCAGTGATGCACACAGCCGTCGTTGTAAAGTACAGTTCTGTCCCTACTGTCCTTGTGTAGCGCAGCGCGACTGTGTATGTTGCAGCAACCAGGGTCATCACCGTGAGGCAGTACAACTTGAACAGTAAGCTGACATTTTCTGAAAGAAAGCAAAGATGACCACTCAGCATGCCCTTCATTTTAACTTAAGGACTGAAACAGGGTGTTCTGCAGCTGGAGGACTGTATCAAACACTACTGTGGCAGCATACAATAATTAGTGTTGTGTAATGCTTCCTATAAACAGTTTAAGTCAAATTTTAAAGTCCCTTCTCAAAGCAGCTTGCATTGGAACTCCAGGTGTTTGAAAATAAGACATCTTCTTGCCCTCACAATCGTCCTCCATTCTAGAAAACTAATCACAGACTAATATTTATGTAACAGCAATCAAAAAATCTTCCTTTCCTTTCCTGCTCTTTAGCTGACAGTAAAACCTTGCTCTGACCCTCTCCATGTAGCATACTGAAGTCTGACACAAAGAGCATTGGCAGACTATTGAAAGCAAAGAGAAGAAAAGTGTCAGCAGAGAAGGGGTTCAATCTAGCAAATCTTGATAAGTAAAGCAGCTTTTCTTTCAGCCTTCTCTTCCACCTGAGTTTGCAGAAGAGAGTTCTGCTCAGAACAGTGGTGGGACTTCACACAAAAGGCTTTCCTGAAAAATTACTGACAGTAGAAAACACTGAGGTTATTAGAATCATTAGAGGCTGTTAGAATCACAGAGCGGTTAGGGCTGGAAAGGACCTTAATATCATCTAGTTCCAACCCTCCTGCCACGAGAGGGGTTATTATTTACTTACTGAAGTAAATTAAACCATACAATGAGTATGTAACATCTGCGTTACCCCCATTATCTTCCCCGCTGCTACACTCGAACAACAGTAGCAACCCTTGTAACAGTTTTGCCCTGGATCAACTGCTACCCTGCATAATTTGGGAGCCAGCATGTCCCAGGCCAGCTGGTGAAAGGCAGTTTTCCACACAGCTGCCCTCCTCTGTGGCCTGAGAGTTCCATTGGGTGAATGCGACCAGTTCAGAGAACGGCTCAGACTGCATCCCTACCATTAAAGAGAACAGAGGCAACTCCAAACAGCACTGCTCTGCACAAAGGCATGACCTACAACACGAGACATAGCAAACAGGTAATGTCTTACAAAACCATCTTTCAAGCTGGTAAATTGTTCTTTATTACATCCAGCATCTGATGGCGGGATGTTGGTCACTCAGTAGCATCTTTCAGGCCATTATCTGAATATCCCAAAGAAACATATTCTAATTGGCATAACTTTATATTCCTGTGCTGATTAGGGAATGAAGCTAACAGATAAGCTCCAGGCAGAACTGTAATAACTTTGTTCATTTAATACGGGAATGAGCTGCTGAATCCAGTGCAACTGATGTTTTGGTTCACTTTTCTTCCAGTCAGTGATGTCTGCTATTGCACAACATTTCTGCAAGGAACAGTTAATACCTTCTGCTGCTGCCATCGTTTAAATTAGCTACTTCCTTACAGATAAAAATCTTGCCCACGTCAGTAACCACTTTTAAAAGGTAGAGCCAATTAGGTTTTGGACTAACAATGCTTAGGACAGATTTACAAGCTATAATCTGTTTTTAAATTACATTTGGATCATGGGGAGGGGCAGTGGGAACCCAAGGCCACAACAGGCAGGAAATAAAGTTAACCCAGTCCAGCCTTATGTGATAAACACATAAATGTATTGGCTTTTGCAAGTCATAGGTGTTGCTATGTGCATATAACTGTCTGAGTTTGCAATAACAGAAACAAAGCTCACTAAAGACATAAGGTTAGACAAGTTGAAAGTGGTAAATACTTTGCCAGAACTCCTGAGTAAAATGGAGTTATATAGCAAAAGAATTTGCAAAGGTAAAAGAAAAAGGGGGGCTTGATATGAGAAAAGTTAGTGCCTGGAAAACATAGGATTAAAGTACTTTTAGCTTAACTTAGGTAGGAGATAAAGAACAATGGTTGTGTTGTGAGTCTGTGGTAAGATAACAGAATTTAGCGGCCCCATTAAAAATGAATGAGTAATTTCACACCATCCTTCTACTTACCCGTTGGTTTAGAGACAGTGCCTCCCAAACATCTGCTAGCTTTGGATACTCCTTGCCTGCCTATCCTGCAATAAATTTTTGCAGGAAGGTCATACTGTCCTAAATCTTTGCCAACTATCAGAAAAATTACAGATATGGCTGGTTTCAGCTAGTTTTGTGATTACTGGGGCATCCAACTGGGCCAAAGGTGAAAAGTGCACCGTGAGGAAGACTGCTTACTTCATCTTGAAGACCCCTGCCCGCATGAGGAAGACTGTTTACTTCATCCTCAAGACCCCTGGCCCACAATCACCAGAGAGCAGTGGGCAGACACCAAGAGGAGGAGACTTATGATAATAAATTTCTGAAGCTAGTTATAATATTCCCTGCCTATACGTGGGAATTACGAATATGTATATGACTAAAGCAATAGTGAAAGTATATAAACCTGTAACAAACGCTAATCAGTGCGCCCCTGGCTATGGTCACACGCCCAGCACTGTTGCTTTTCCTTTATTGACTCTGCCCCTCAATAAAACCCTGTTATCATTGTTTAGGGGAGTGAGCTTGTATTGTACACTTACAAGAACAGATTTTCTAACGATGACAGAAATTATAACATGTGAAAGCACATTGTTGTTAAGATTTTAAGTCTATGCGCTATCAAAATAAAACTAAACTTAATCCTTGCCTATGTTAACTACTTTTCAAAAATAAATAAATAAACAAATGTCCCAATTTCGCAGCGGTTTGTAAACTAAATGCAGCAGGATATCATAAAGCTATGATCATGATCATAGAATCAACTCGGTAGGGAAAGACCTATAAGATCATCAAGTCCAACCATTACCCCAGCACTGCCAAAGACCACCGCTAAACCATGTCACTAAGGGCCTCATCTACATGGTTTTGAACACTTTGAGGAATGGTGATTCCACCACTTCCCTGGGCAGCCTGTGCCAATGCCTGATTACCCTTTCAGAGTCCTAGCATTATGCGAAAAGCTGATTGTGGTTGGTTTCTCCAGCCTGTCTCACCTGTTTGAATCAGTAGCAGTGCAGCACTGGGGGCTGAAGGAAAGCTTAGTTGGGGTACCCATATCTTCTTGCTGATAAGTCTGAACTTAAACCAGCTTAGAAGTTAAAAGGAGCTTCAAGTTGAAAGAAGATGTTGTTTCCTTTCTCAGAGTTTCTTTCACCGGCTTCAGTAAATCCCACTCAAATGAAATGGAGAGAGGAGGTGGATCTTATCAAAGTAACAAGTGACAGAACAAAAGCTAACAACCCCAAGCTGCTCCAAGGGAGATTTAGACTGGAAAAATACCTTCACAGACAGGGTGGTCAGGAACTGGCACAGGCTGCCCAGGGCAGTGGTGGAATCACCATTCCTCAGTGTTCAAAAGCATGTAGATAAGGCCTTTAGTGACATAGTTTACTGGGGGTCTTGGCAGCACTGGGGTAACAGTTGGATTTGATGATCTCACGGGTCTTTCCCAACCGAGTTGATTCTGTGATTCTATGAAATGATTTCCAGCAATAGGGACCAGACAGGCCAAAAGCCTCAGGATACACATGTGGGCCTCCGACAGAGCTCACACAACCGCTGTTGTAAACGGAAGCCCAAGGCACGGGAGGCACACACAGCGTGCGGCCGGCCGGGGCGGTGGCATCTCACACCCGGCCCTACATACGCTGCGGGAAACCCTCCTTCTCCCGGCCCCGGTCTTCTGAGTCTGCTGCCGGGACCTCGGCGCCCTGAGCAAGGCCCCCCATGGGGGTGGCCAGCGGAGGGACAGGCGGCGCCTTCCTGCAGCGTTTAAGCCCACCCTGCCTGCCCCAGAGCTGCGGGAGAGCCAGGGTTCTGACACCGCTGCCACACTCCAGCGGACCCGAGGGGCCGGCGGCGGCTTTAGTGACCTGCGGGGAGACTGCCGGGGAGCGGCGGTGTCCGTCTCCACACCACCAACAGCGCCCCGGGCTAAGCCCCGAAAACGATGCGCTTTCACCCCGCTCAAACGCCCCCAGGGCAGGCAGCGGCCCACTGAGGCATCGCCACCCTTAGGACCACCTTCAGCCGCTGCCGGCTCCGGAGCGGCGGCGCCACCTGCGGCCCAGCGAGCCCCGGCCGCCCGCTGCCCCGCCGGACGGCGGCTCACGCACGCCGGAGCGGGAGAGGCGGCGGCGCCGCCACGCAGCTCCGCCGGCAGCCGGCGGACAGGGGAAGAGCGGGAAGGGGGAGGCGTGGGGGGAGAGGGAGAGCGCCCCTCCCCGCCGCGGCCCCCCACAGTCCCTCTCCCCCCCGTTCCCGCGGTGGTGGCGCCCGGCGCCGCAACCCCCGGCGGGGAGGATGGTTCCACTACCCCCGAGCCCGGGGGAGTCGCTGGCGCGCGAGTCCCGCTTCATCTGGGGTGGGGGCGGGATCGCCCCCCTCTATGTCCGCACCTCCCTCCGAGAGCCACGGTTCCCCCTGACTGACCCGCGCCTTCGCCCTCACCTTTCGGCTGCGACATGGTGCCCGCGGAAGGCGCCAAACCAGCCGGGCCAGAGCCGTCCGCCTGGCCCCGCCGCTCCTCCCATTACACCATAGAGCGCAGCGCCACCGCCGCCTAGAGCGCCCCGCCTTCCTCTCTTCACCATCGAGTCGGCGGCCCGTCCGCATGGATAGTCTTCCCCCCACCCCAAGCCTTGCCCAGGGAGGCGGCGGGCTGTGTGTGTGGGGGCGCCCCCTGGCGGACGTTGGCTGTCTCCCCCGCCGGTAGGGACGGGTTACCCTCCGCGTTTACCGAGGTTAGCCCTTACACAAGAAACAAACCCGGGAGGCTGCTCGGAAGGTACCCCGAAGGTAATCCCGGAGCAGCGGAGCCTGCCGGGGCTGGTTGCCGGGCCCCGGGAGAGGCGAAGTTGTGGGGGCATTCCCAACGGGTGAGGTGAGGGGCGGACAGGGCAGCAGCTCTGCTTCCGCAGCAGGACCCTCGCTTCCAGAGGGTGAGAAGACTCGGAGGGCTTGGAAACGGCGCCGCGCTCGGTGTGTGCAGCGACACGGGCCGCCGTACACCACCGGGTGGTTTTAGTGACTGTATGGATGCGTGAGGATCGCACAGTAAAGCTTGAGGAACTCAAAGGATGCGCCGCGGCCCGTCCCTCCTGCTAGCTGTGTGATGCGTCAGCCTTATACTCCCCAGACAGCAACACCTGAAAAGGATGAAAAACCCAAACCCAGCTGTGAAGGGTGGTAGTGCTGATGGGGACGTAGCAGGAACTTGTGCCAGAAACACAAAGGAGGAGGTGGGATTGTCCCTTTCAGTGTCACCAGCGTGAAGCTCGGTTCCGCCTGTTCAGGAAATAGCACCTCCCCCGTTTCTTAATCACTGTGGAGCTCAAGCAGGAGCTAATTTAACGCTGTTCTCCAAACCAAGCCATATGTTGAGTTTTAATCTTCTTTGTTCTCCTTTGGCATCTGAATTTTAGGTGTCTGCATTTAACTTCTGTGTACAATGAGTAGTCGGTGTAGTCCTTTTGTATTCCATTTTCTGATCAGAACCTAAGTACTTAAGAGTAGGGTTAATAGCACTGTACAGTAGCAAAGAGGAGTCCACCCTTTACTAATATTTTTATAAGAGCAAGTAAGGATAGGACAGGGCAGGAATGGCTTTAAACTGACGGAGGGTAGATTTAGATTAGATATTAGGAAGAAATTCTTCACTGTGAGGGCGGTGAGGCACTGGCACGGGTTGCCCAGAGAAGCTGTGGCTGCCGCATCCCTGGCAGTGTTCGAGGCCAGGTTGGACAGGGCTTTGAGCAACCTGGTCCAGTGTGAAGTGTCCCTGCCCATGGCACGGGGTTAGAACTGGATGATCTTTAAGGTCCCTTCCAACCTAAACCATTCTGTGATTCTATAAAGGATAAAACCTGGTAAGTGCAAGTGTGTCACTTTGTTTCCAAACCACAGGCCATGAGTCTGTGCACTGTATGAGTATGGTCTTGTCATCATGAGTACACTCACCTGTGCACCAGCAGAACCAGATTAAATAAAAACTAAACCCAAGTTCCAGAGAGCATCACCTGAACTTTGCGTCCCCTTTAGTATGAGTAAAGCATTTTGAAAGTTAACCTCTCCTTTCTTTCTGAACTATTTTTTTGGTAGTAAACACCTATGAGTTCACACACACATTTCTCATAGCCGGGAGTAAGTTCATAGCTAGCCAGCATGCTTCTGCCATGCTAAAACCAAGATGTAGATTACAGTTGTATTCCCCAGTATTTTAAAATACTGCGGTATCTTCTCTACTGGAAAAGAATAAGCAGAATAAAAGGGATTTTCACTCCTCAGTTTTCTTTACAATAAATGTACTTATGGATTCTTGAGATACCAGTTTGTTGCTTCAGAATAAGAACTTTAACCTGAAAGGTTCTGTCGAGGTTTAAGCCCCCCACCCACGCAGTTTTACTCACTCACTTGCTCCCCTCTTTTCTTCCCCCAGTCCAGAGGGGATGGGGAGGAGAATCAAAAGAATTCAACTCCCACAAGGTTGGGATAAGAACAGTTTAGTAACTAAGGTATAACACAAATCACTACTGCTGCCACCAGTAATAATACAAGAGAAATACAAGGAAAGAGAATGCAACTGCTCACCAAGCCCGACCCAGCCAGTGCACCCCCCAGTAGCGAACCCCCCAATACCAAACACCTGACCATGCCATGCACCCCCAGGCCACCACCAACACCACACCCTTCCGGGTCTCTGCCCTCCGGTTTCACATCCTGGGCATGACGTGCTGTGGTATGGAATAACCTCTTTGGTCAGTTTGGATCAGGTGTCCTGTCTCTGCTTCCTCCTGGCTCCCCCTCCTCCCTGGCAGATCATGAGGCTCAGAAAGTCCTTGGCCAGACAAAACACTACCAAGCAGTAACTGCAAACACTGGTGTTATCAGCGCTATTCCCAGGCCCAAAATCAAAAACACAGCGCTGCACCAGCTACCAAGAAGGAGAAAAATGACTGCTGCTGCTGAACCCATGACAGGTTCAAAATAAATAATGATAAAAAATACAGACATCACAACAAAAAGTATTTAATAAAGCAGCAATAGGGTGTTTTTTCTTGATTAAAAAGAAGCTGCAACTGCTAATAGCATTCATATTTTTAATAATAAAACTGAAAATTGGTGCCAGCTCTTAATTAAAAAAATATGGAAGAGCAGCACATCTGTCTGCTAATGCTCAGTTTATTTTCACGTAAGAGAAAACCACATAGTGGAAAACCATTTACCCAAATTCTGTCTGTGCTCCTCTCCTTGGAGACAGATAAAGAAAAGGAGAATGTTGTCATGCACGATGCCACAGGAGAATCACACAGCAGCTTCTAGCTTCATTGTACAGGCATGTGTAACAATGGAAACCACACTACACCACGCTGCAACTGACAGAGAAAGAGATTTAGAAACCTTAGCACATTGTGTGCCATCACAGATGCACACCTGGATATTTTGCAGATAACAACTTCTGGAACTCTTTGTTGCTGTGAAAAGTATCTCTGTTTTAAAGTATCCCCTACTTGCATTTGAGAAGATGTTTCATCTTGAAGCTCACATGATTCGCAAGCAGAAATACTAGCTGCATTGATAAGACTTGGCACATATTTCCCTGCCACAATGAAATAAAGCTGAAAACCTTTTCCTGTTGTGCTTTAGTTTTTCAAACACAAGTGAAACAGAGCTTTTGAAAAGGTGCCCTGGAGAGTAGGTGCTATGGTTTCAGCATGCTCACCTGCACACTGTTTAGTTGATGAACACAGAAATTGCTAGAGACCTAAAAGGCTGACAGAGCCATGGGAGGTAAATTTCCTCCTTCCTACCTCCCTGCCTTGTCCTACACTTGTGATGCTTGTTACCCTGCAGAAACATCTGTGTTAACGAATGGAGAGGCCCAGGGACTGAAAGTGGTTTACTTTTGCTGGTTTTACGTTGACAGTTCTGCTGTAAGCGTGGAGTTGTGACATTCAGGTGACTCTCGTCATATCAGTTTTATTTCATAGAATCACAGGATGGTTTGGGTTGGAAGGGACCTTAAAGCTCATACAGTTCCAGCCCCCTGCAATGGGCAGGGACACCTTCCATTAGACCAGGTTGCTCAAAGCTCCATCCAATCTGGCCTTGAACACTGCCATGGATGGGGCAGCCACAGCTTCGCTGGGCAACCTGTGCCAGTGCCTCACTGCCCTCATAGTGAAGGATTTATTCCTAATATCTAATCTAAATCTACCCTCTTTCAGTTTAAAGCCATTACCCCTCTTGCGTCACTACATATCCTTGTTAAAAGGCCCTCTCCAGATTTCTTGTAGGCCCCCTTTAAGCACTGGAAGCTGCTGTAAGGTCTACCTGCAGCCTTCTCCAAGTTGAACAAGGCCAAGTCTCTCAGCCTGTCTTCAAAGGAGAGTTGATCCAGCACCCTGAGCACCTTTGTGGCCTCCTCTGGACTTGCTCTAGCAGATCCACATACCTCTTATGTTGGGGGGATCCAGAGCTGGATGCAGTACTGCGGGTAGGGCAGGACTACCTCCCTTAACCTGCTCGTCACGCTCCTGTTGATGCAGCTCAGGACACAGTTGGCTTTGTGGGCTGCAAGTGCACACTGCTGGGTCACATTAAGCTTTTCATGAACCAACACCCCCAAGACCTTCTCCATGGTGCTGCTCTCATTTCACACCAATGGGAATTATACCTCCACAGGAGCTGCAGCATTGCCTCCCTATCTCATAAAAGCTACTTGTCTTACCTTATCCTTTCCATGTACCAAAGACATGGCTCTCAGCGACAGTGTTTCAGCAAGCACTCGTATTAAAATCTCAAGAAAATCTAAGAACACACACTACACATTTAAATGTTAGTTTATGCTAAAATCTGTAGGAACATCTTGATTCTAAATTGCTGTTTAAAATGTGGGTGCTTCAAGCTTATAATGTCTATCACTTGATGCCAGCCAGCTACCCCAGCAGATAAGATAAATGAAATAAATCAACTGCTCCTGGAATAACAGACACATTAAAATCCTTTTAATCATATTTCAGATATATGCATGGAATTTTATTTATACATTCAACATATATCTTCACATTTCTCATTTTCACTTAGGTTTCATCTACTGCTCTTGTCAAGTTTACTTTGACCGTCTGAGTAGTAGGAGATGATTGTCCTCGGAGACCTTCCAGGAAAATCTGTGGTCTGGGTACATTGCTTGAGCTGTCACGCTTAGTCTGGGTGCTAACATCTTTTGGCAAGTACACTTGGGTGCAGTTCTGTCTTCTCATATTGCTGAGATCAGTCTGAATGGCATGAGTTAATTTGCGGCGCAAATTGGCCTAAAGACACAAAAAGTAGGAGATTAAGCAAAATCTGCTTTGGCATTTGAGCACTAATGTATATTTAGGTGTGTTTGTGTATTTTACATCTCTGGGCTTCCCAAACCTGGAACATGGTCCACTGTCAATACACAGTTGCAACTGTGATTTGATAACTCCTGAACTAACAGGATGTGTGAGCAGCACACATGTATGTATGTACCCACACAATTTTAAGCCAGCCTCTTACTGCTTTCCTATTTTCCTTTAGTCATTTTGCTTCATATTTTGTTAACTGCTGAAGCCTTTGGTTTGTTAAAATAAAATACTGGTTTCATAGTATGCTCTTCAGTACTTCAAATTAATTTCAATAGGTCTGAAAGCACCCTGACCATGATGTCAGGTTTGGATAAGTCCCTCTGAGCATCTGCAATCAGGGTGCAAAATATTGTGGATAAACCAACTATGGGATCAAGTCTTTTGGTTTCTACCAAATGCGATGAGGTTTGGGGGTTGGTGTCACTAAGTAGCAGATAAAAGGGAAAAATGCCTTCTTTCAAGACAGTGCTCTTTAATCCCTTGGCAAGGGGCAAAAGTTAAGATAATTTGTGATTAAAGTTCTGTTTAATCACAGAAACTGCTGTATATGCAACAACAAAAAACACTTCTCATAGTGGTAATATTACAAAGTCAGCGCTTGAAACAACAAAATGTTCCTTAGTCCAATGAGCTTTCTATGTCAGAAGATGTACACACAGTAAACCATATGGCATAATGTTGTAATCAAAATACAAAAATACAGTCTCATGGTGGGATCCAGGCGCCTGCATGTAAGTCGGAAAGTCCCTGGAGTCCAGTCCAGCCAGCAGAGACTGGAGTCAGTGGAAGCTGGAGAGTGATTAAGTTGGCCTAATTCAGTGTTTGTATTGGGATGAGTCAAAATGTTCTCCAGACTCCACTAACTAGGTCCCTCTCAGCTAGAGCAGAAGCTAAAGCACCTGCATTTAGACACATTTCAATTTACAACTGAATCTTATGCACAGTGTCACCAAGGAAGATACAGAAAAGAACAATAATGAACTTTCTGAAGAGATAGCATAGAAAGAAAGACAGTATTTTAGTCCTTTTCTCCAAGGATTTTTACAACAATTCAAACAAAAGGAGGCGTGAGATACTGTCTCTCTTTTATGCTTATCCCTCTTGAAAATCAAATGCATGCTACTGCAAGGAACTGTGCTTGCACAGAGAAACAAATGTGAGCTGAAAATTTTACTTGTGACATCAAATAGATATTCTAATGACGTTATATTTTAACACTTCATCACTATCACTGTGAGTTTTCTGGCTAACTATGAACAGCAGGAAGAAGACTAAGACATATGAGCTCATTTTCTAACAAACCCCAAAATATGTCCAATGCTCCCCCGGAGTATCAAATTCACAGATGCATTGGTAAGTTTTCCTGTTATTTTAGCACTTTGATTCTACATGTTGTATCAGCTCCATATTACAGATTCAGCCTAGTCACTATAGCCAAAACATTTGCATGCATCTGGGATTCTTTGTTTCATCTCAGCATCACTCATCTCCCATATGGACAGTTGAGGCTAATACACCCTTAGTACTTTAACGTACTGTCTCTAAGTATCTTGAACTAATGAGCTACACATTTGCCTGTGAATGGTCTTCATGCTCAGCTATTGGGAAACATCCACTTTTGCTTACGCTAAAATAAGTCACTGACCACATCTTACATTTATTTATGCACTTTTTAGTGCATAAATTAGAGAAGCAAAAGAGGCTTTTAGCCAGGCCCCTTGTCAACCTAATTGGCTTCTTTACATACCTCAGGAACAACTATTACTTAGAATCCCTTATAAGCCAGTTAACACTGGCAAGACTTCTCAGTACAGAGTTTTGGTTTCATTTTATAATGTTGAAGATTTCATGGCAAAAAGAACAACAGAAAAGAAATAAGGAGCACAGCAGGCCACAGGCCTCTGTAGTGCATGAATTCACAGACAAAATGTACTCAAGCCTGCAGTATTCTGTGTCCAGTGAATATTGGTAACTCCAATATTCCCTGTACTCACGAGTTCATTTTGATTGAATTCTGAAAACCAGGTGCTATACATGGGCCTCTGCATGTGCTGGCAAACCCCAGAAAGAAGCTTTTAAAGATACGCATATTGAAAAGCTTTTATGTATGCAGCCAACCTTCTGCTGACAGACTGTGCTTTCCAATCCATAAGTAAATCATCACGATAGTATAGCAAACATTTCCTCTGGCTTATATGTACAACAGAAAACCTACTTGCTCTGTTTCTTACCACTCCAGTCCTATACGAAAGAGGCCTCATGCTTTGATACCTACCCAGGATGGAAAAGTTAGCGCAAAGAGAGCCTCTGCAGGGTCAAGCACATCCAAAGTTATTCCTAACCATTCTGTCTGCCAGTTACAACATTTTCCTCCTCTTACTTGATGGTAATGAATGTTAATATAAATTACTCAACTTGCAATGAAGTTTTACCTTTCTGCAACCTGTTGTTTGTCATTGATTTGTTGGGGTTTTTTTTTTTACACATTAAGTATATAGTAATATCTTCAACCTGTTTATTTCAGTGTAGAGAAACAACTTTAGAATTCAAGCTAATAAACATATTCTTATTCCTTAGAGGAGGCAACTGAAAAACTTGGAATGAACAGACTTTGCACTGGAAGCACTGGTCATAAAAACTGGGGAAGAACAGGGAGAACTGAGAGAATACAAAAGTCTAGAAATAAGGAGAGAAAATACCTGGAAAAAATACTGAACTAGTTGTAAGCAAGTGTGTGTCTTTGAATAAGGTTAGATTTATGTTGCAAGGAACAAAAGTTTATGGTAATTTAGTCTGAAATTTGTTATCAAACAATGAAAATCTGGCAGTAACAATACAAACCAATTTTATAGCTTTTCTTCTCATTTCCCATTCATTCCACTCATAGGATGTCACAATGGTTGGAGGCAAGATATGCGTATCAGTTTGAGAACTACTGTCACATTTTACGGTTGGTTTCATCAAACATTTGTCTGGAGCTCTAGCCTGGATGAAAACAAACAAACAAAACCAAGCAAGGCATTACCGAGAAGAATGCAGGCATCTCAGAAAAACAGCAAATGGATATGCTACTTTTTAAAAGCAAATAGAAACCTGCAAACCACAAGTGGATAATGATTTTTACATTCAACAGTATTTTTTTCTTCCTGCCCCCACCAAAAAGAAGAAACCATTAAGTATTACACAGATTTAATTTCTGTCAGAAAGCCCTTTAAGCAGAGGCCACAGCTGCAGACTCCCACATCCCGAGTGAGTGCTTCATCATTGGATTCTGGTAAGAAGGGGCCCCATCACCACTGCCACCAGTATTTTATGAAGCAGGCACCTCAGTTTGTCTTTATGAGTGGACCAAAAGTCACAGATCATAACTGGGAGAAGTGCTTACATCTCTGCCAGAGCCAGGATATAAACTGTATCTCTCTCACCAAGGGCCAGTTCAAGACTACATTCTTACCATTGCTGGGGACCTAGAATTCACAATGGATCACAGAGAATGTCTATGAATCCAAATAAAACCTTTGGATTTCACAAAGTAGCACTGTCACATTCATGACTAATGAGACCCCTTTCATTTTTTAATATCATCCATAACTCCTGCCCCCAGATATCATTCCACCCTCATCCAGCACATGCAGATGAACTGCTAAGCTAAAGCTCCAGTTAATACGGTATCTGGCTTATCTTCTATTGCACTTATTTACTGTGCCTTTAAGTTTTGCAAAACTGAGGAAAAGAAACATCAGACACAGGATCTTCCTAGGCTAAGGACAAACAGCTTTTATTGCGGTCACAATCCTTTGGCTCTATGTACTCTCCTATGAAGAGATAAGGTAAGAACAACATAAAGGGAAAATGTTTCTCATCAACACTCTGAAGACCTGGAAAAGATGAACCTTCAGACTTTCTGTATGACAGGCAGATGACTATACTTCTAAAGATTGGTATCATCTGTTCTCTTTATGTTCTAGAAAGGACAGATCAATCAGTGAGCTATTCAGCAAGAGACATGGGCAATGTGTACCTGTGCATATGGAACAAGGTATTCAAAATGATGATGAAGCTCAAGCAGTTGAATAAGCTCTGCATATTCTTTTGCTTTTTCAACATTCAGCTGAATGAACTTATCTGGATCTTCAGCAAAGATGTATGCAGCTTCTCTGGAAGTGAAAACGTAACATCTCTCCTTGTGCTTCAAAATTCCAATAGCAGGATTTCCTAAAAACAAAACAAAACCAAACCTAAAAACCAAACCAAACCAAACCAAAACCAAAAAAGCCAAAAACCCAAACAAACCAAACTCCACAAAATAAAATGGTGAACAGTATGATATCCAATACAAAATACATTCATAATCAAGATTCTGTGTTTTCCTCAAGTCAGTTTCACTTCCTTTTTTTCTGAAATCAGAATAACCCCCTGAAAGTAAGCTTTTTTACAGACAGACAAGTCTATTTTGTTAGCTCAGTACACCTGCTTTTGCCCAGTTCACATCCAGCTCACCTTACTGCATATCTGTCAAAAAAGCAACAGGCAAAACACCTACAGCACAGGCATAAGAAAACAGCCCATACCCACAAATGTCTCCCCTATAATCTCCAGAAATATTTGCTTCCAGATCAGCAGTGCATTTATACCAAAGGGCATAACACTGAAATTAACTGACGAAGCAGATGAAGCAGCTGAAAAGCTGGACAATAAATTAACAGAGAAAATGAAACGCCAATAAAGGCTGAATAACTTACATAGAAAAACACAAATTGAGCTCAACGACAGTGGCAGACTCTGCTTCAGCTGTCATTGCCCAGGAAAGATCTAGAATCATCATAGACAGTGCCCTGAAATACTAAATGGCACTACTCAGTGGCAAGCATACAAGCAAAAAGAATGCCACATTTGTAATACTACATTTTGTTCCAACATAACAGAATATGAAAAAGTCAAATGGAGTTAGGAATGATCAGAGGCTTGGGATAATTTTCACAGAAGGAGAGATTAAAGAAGAAGGCCTCTTCAGCATTAAAAAGAAGCAAGCAAAAATAAATAATATGATAGGAGGTTATAAAACCATGAATTGTGTGTAATATAAAATTACTATTTTCTAATAATTTTCCTAATAGAAAGTCTATCAGGTCTTTCATTAAATTACTAAGCCAGAGCTTAAAACCATCTTAAAAAGAGGTACCTTTTCATAGTATATATAATTATAATTGCGGGACTCTTGACAGTAATAATATTCCATGGCAAACTCTAAATGCATTCAAAAAGCAATTAGATAAATGAAAAATGTCTCTCAAGGATTATTCAACAGAAGGTTACAGTCTCAGCATTTATCTGAGGAAATCCCATAGCCACTAACTGCTAGAACAGGGAACGATATAATTAAGGGAGGATCATTCCAACTTGATTTCTCATAATCTTCAAGTGTCCATGATTGTCCATGTGCAGAAATTAGATACAGGGCTAGAGAGACCTTTGGTCCAACCCAGGGCAGTTGTTCTCATATGCAATACTAAATAAGCAATTTACACTGCTAATAAAATATGTATTTTTTTAATACTGCCAATTAATGGCAGTATTTTCCTCCCAAATTCCTTAGATTAAAAAATAATAATCCTATATGGATAGGTTCTATAAAGGATAGGGAGACATAAAACATGAATTGATGGGGTAGCTGAAATCAGGCTTGCTTTCAAGACAAATGACCCTAGAACAGACCAAAAAATTCCCTATTATTCCTTGACTTTATCAAGTGCACTTCCGCATTCTTTTCACCGAAGATTTTTGGTACATTATAACAGCTATTTAAAAATACATATGATGTAGGCATGAATGGGTGTGTTTGCAACACACAGATACACAAAATAGAAGGAATGACCATTTTCCTATGCCTGTATTAGAACACACTAACAGTAGTAAACAAGCCTGCATTCATCTGCAGCGTAGATTATACAGACGCAGATACAGCACCTGGAAAACATTTATCCATTCCACCTTGTTCCTGCCTCTGCTTCCTTGTGCCTGTTTTCTTTTGAAAGCCTCTTAACTTCTATTTAGAGCAGTTTATTTGTGTATTTTTAAAAGAAAAATAACAGGCGAAATAAGTTATTTGGGATGAAAATGACAAACATGATAACACAGTACTCTAGCTAGAGGATGCCTTCAGAACATGTTTTTATATCTTCCCTATTACTTGTGTACATATAAAGTATGGAAAAGACTTAACTACAAAGAATACCTGGGAGGGTGAGGCCTTTTGCACCAATTGCATGTGCACAGAAACCATGGTATTGGATTAGCAACTGATCAAAATGCTCAATAGTCTCTGGAAAAAGCCATTCCTGGTTCTTGAAATCAGAAACATTCACTCTGGTTCCTAAGAAAAGGTTGGATGAAGGAAGGATTTCAGTGACAAAACATCAGATGCTGAAAATACGGTAGTGTTACAGGATGACCAAGATCCCAAAAGCCAAACTTTAACCCTGCCTTAAGAGAAATCCTACTGAAAAATCAGTCCTGCAGGAGGCTTCTTTAGCAGTGTTAGTTTTCTTTGGAAGCAGGGGACAACAACAGGAAGGTAATATTCTATTCTTCTGTTTTGTTTTCACCCACTCAGGCATTACAAATCCCCTTAAGTATAGCTTGGTTTCTAGGGATATCATCTTACAAACAAATATGACCCGTAACCAAAGTCCTGCTAGGTTAGTTTTATTCCCCCTCCATTTCAGAAGTTCTGAAAGGTATAAAAAGACATGAACAAGCATAAGAAATTAAAAAGTATTCTACCCTGATCATTCTGCCATTTTTATAAGGCATGTTTGTATCTAGTAGATCTGTTTTATAGATTTTATCTATTTATAATTATTTATAATTTCATCTAGTCTATACTTATATTTTTATATACAAAAATAAAAGCCCAAACTACAGTACGTGGAAACTAAATCCACACACTACAAGCCGTATTTTAATTTACTGTGCAAATTCTGATTATTAAAAACTAAATACGGAGCACCATCTGTAAAAAAAGTTCAAACCTTGGGAAATCAAAGAAAACTAGAAAAATAATAGCTTTCAGTACCCATGGTTTCTCTTAACCTTTCCTCATCACTTTTCACAGTCAGTCCTTCCAGAAGAGATGTTAGCAGCTCCTCAGGAAAAAGCTGTGACTGGATTTCCGAGAACTGTTGCAGATTGTTAATCATACTTGTGAGGAACTTTAGCAGTAGCATCTCATTCTGAAAGCTGGTCCAGAGGTTAGAAAGTGCAATAAAGAGAGGCTACAAAATAAAGAAAATGAGCTGAAATCCAGATTTGTTTTATTTCTGCAGTGTAACCCAAGTGCTGTGCACAACAATCCCTCCTATAAATAAAGTGGGGCTGATCTCTAAGGCCTTCAGCACTGAGAAATTCCAGGGAAACTCCTGGCATTGTAAGAGGAGTCCCCTTCACATACACCCAAAGCATGTACAGCCAGCACATAGGCCTATAGGCCTGAATGGTACCTTTCTACATTTTACACCAAAGTCTTTCCAAAATTCACTACTCTGAGTACATGCTTGGAATTTAGTGCTTCACTGACAATACAGTTCTACAACTGAAAATAAGGTGTTCAGGAATAATTGTTCAGAAGAAATGCACCTGGTTAACTACAAACTGAAGTAAACCCACACCTTATATGTGCAAAAAATCAGGTTTTGTTATTTTGCCTGCCCTGCTTCCAGAGTGACTTGGTACCACAGCCCCCAGACCACCAGGCGTGGCAGATCAATGAGGTACAAGCCCTTACTCGCAAGTACTCTGCTGTACCACCAGAGTGGTACCGCATTCCCAACGGAAAGTGGAATCTGCCACTCCCAGCAGCAACGCTGACATACAGCTGTACACATGTACAGCAGAAGCCTACAAACTCTGAGTATAATTGATGATTTCAGTGTCAGTGACATAAAATGTGCCCTGTTACATCTAAACACACAGAGGAGATTGAACAAATCTGAAATGCACACAAACAACATTATACTTTATGCATGTTAACAATATTATTATACAAACAGCCAACAGTCAGCTCTGGAATTCATCAGCATCTCTAATGCTGTGGAAATTTTACGGTTACAAAAATGGAAGAAACCAAAGTAAGGGCAGCAAGATCCCAATCATTCTTTCTAGAATTAACAAAGAACATTAATGAAATCTACTATGTTTCCTAAAACAAATGCTTCCTACAAATATAAGCCTTGTCTTACAGATAAGTCCTTCAGACTTGATCTCAGAAGGGCTCTAATTTTGTCTCCTGGTTGTGTTCCACAAACCTTGCAGAAAATGATATAATTTGAAATTGCCAGGCTCTGCTAAATTCAACTGAAATTGGCCAACAGTTTCAGAAGCTACTGGGAGGGGCAAAGAGGCTGAAACCCCATCACACAAACCTGATTTCTTTAGAAAAATGATTATCAAAGACTCATACTGTAATTACAGGAATTGCTATCTGAAGGGACTTCAAAAGAATCGCACTGATGTGCTGTTATCTGTCACCTTTACAGTTCCTGCAAGGAACAGGAAAGAATATTTACAAAACCAGGAAAATATCACTGTAAATCTACAAATACTGACAAATTACTCAAGGCACAGTAAAATCCACTTAATTCCTTCTCTCCCTTTTTGTACCTTGCTTCTCTTTCACCTTGAGATCAAGCCTGTTTAGTCAGCCTCTTCAAAAATCACAGCTGCTGTTATAATAGCGACAAAAATGTGCCTTCTTCTTAACACAAACTATACAAAAATATACCAGCAAAGTGTTTTTTATAATTAAGAAGAAATAGGGTTTCCATTCAAAATACTTACAAAAACTTCGTTGGCATCTACAGAAACTTTATTCTCCACTGTGTTTTTCAACCGCTCCATTGTTGTTGCAAACTGCACTTGCATCTTTTCAACTTCTTGAGCACTTGTAATTGCATCAGACTGGAAACAGAACTTACTTCAGGTAAGAAGTATGACAGTCAAAAAATCAAGTATTTTGTAATAAGTATTTACTTGGATCTCTTAAATCAACCGATTTTAGACAACTGTTTTAAGGAATAAAATGTACCCTAACTATCCGCAAAACACATTTTTCTGTAAGTGCAAACCCAGGCACTTCTCTCAACATATACCAGTGATTTTTTACAAAAAACCTCAACATTTTTACACTAAAGAGAACTGGAAAGGAAAAATAGAAAGGAAATATCTTTCTAAGCCTTATGCTACACAGGAAAGACCGCAGTTTCTCAAAAGACAAATGCAAAGGTCTTTAAAAAACCCAAAACCAAAATCCAATCAAACAAAAACCCACCCAAATTTCAAGAATTTAAATTGCATTCTTCAAAGATTTCTGATGACTCCATATATGTTGGGGATGTCTTCAGACGAAAATTGAGATGGTTTATGGATTGAACACAGAGTTTTTTTCCCTTATGCCTTTTGGGATAGAGGGAGTATCAGTAGGCAAACAAGAAAAAAGTCCTACTTTTAAGGTTCTTTGTTAATGAAGTTAAACTAAAAGAGGAAAATTCCTGAAATTAAATGGAAGCACAGATACACTGAAATAAACAATCCATTTTGTCTTTTAGCTAAGAGTAGCTCACCAAACCCAGTAAGTTAGGTCCAAAGTTCAGTATGACAGGTGATGCAGGTTCTCATATAGTAGATATGATGGTGGGGATCTGTTATAAACCACCCTACCAGGATGAAGAGGCAGATAATGAGGGAACTGGGGTTGTTTACTCTGGAGAAAAGGAGGATGAGGGGAGACCTCATCACTCTCCATGACTACCTGAAAGGAGGTTGTAGCGATGGGAGTGTCAGCTTCTTCTCCCAGGTAACAAGCGACAGGACAAGAAGAAATGGCTTCAAGTTGGACAAGGGAGGATTTAGATGGGATATTAAGGAAAATGTCTTCACCAAAAGGGTTGCCAAGCACTGGCACAGGCTGCCCAGGGGAGTGATGGAGTCACCACCCCTGGAGGTATTTAAAAAACATACAGATGTGGTACTTATGGACATGGCTTAGTGGTGGACGTGGCAGTGCTATGTTAATGGTTGGATCCAATGATCTTCAAGGTTCTTGCTAACTTAAATGATTCTATGATTCTACACTTCTTTTTCATTTATTTCTGAATAATTTTTCTTGCATTTCTGTCCTGTACAAGTAGGTAACTTGAATACATTCCATCTGCAATAAAAACCCACAGGATATAACATGATGATATCTCACCAGAAGGATGCAAAGGAAGGCCTCATATTGTCTCACATTGAAAAGTGCTTCTTTTAATTTAAAAGAACTTAGCTGTGTATGCCTGTGTTGGTCTTCCTGCATGGATTCCAACAGAGTTGTGTACTGGTGGGCCCGTAGGTGGCAATTATTAAGACCTTCATCGATAGTCCGTGTAGCTGACGGAATGGCTTCATTCAGAATGGCTGGCACTATTTGTGCAGAATAAATACGAGGGGGTTGGAACTGGATGATCTTAAGGTCCTTTTCAACCCTAACTATTCTATGATGCTATGATTCTATGAAATGGAGTATTTTAGCAAAGAAGTCTTCCATTTTGATCAATTTTTATCTCTAAATTTTGTCCTTATATTCATGAATTCCTTTTTAGTACAATTTTCAATTCTTGGTTTCCTCATTTGTAAAATACTTTGCATGCTAGCAACATCAGCAAGCAGCAGTGCAGGAACTGGGCTTGAGGTATGTTTACCAAACCCTTGTGAGCACAGAGATATTAGATTTAACAAAGCTAGAATGGGAAGTAAATTTGTACAGGTATTACAAGTGGTCTAACCACAGCTGGAAAAAGCTGAGCACTTAGCTGATTTACTTTTTGGGTAGAAAACCAAGCCCAGGTGAGACTGCTGCTAACACTTACATTAAGGCTTTAGCGGTCTAACCACTGGCCCTAAGCATAAAGACATCCATTTTATCTCCTCATCTAAAAGCATTCATGCTGTGCTTTTTCCGTTAAATTATATGTAAACAGCTCAGTGCAAAAAAGCCCATATTATAGTAAGCCAACAAAGGTAACAGGATTAACAATCATACTATCTATTCTAAACCCAGCAGACATTATAGTAACAAAGACCACAACATGTTGTAAATTGTGCCTTTAGTAGAACCACAATAGTTGAATATTCTCTCGATGTAACTCAGGCCCAGTGAACCTAGGATAGACTCAGCCACAACACAGAAAGCTGACATATGTGGGAAAGTGTATGTTTTAAAAACAGAAAACCAACAATGCCTTGCTTAGCATATGAGAAAAAGAAAATATCACCAAATCTAGAAAGTTGCTTACTTCTTTTTTTGTGCTTTACTTAAAATCCCGTCTAGCTAAGCCAGTGCTTTGAGCAGCTCTAGGTCTTTTAAAATAAACGGGTTTACCCTAAAATTGGGCTGCAGACCCTTCATACCAATATGTCTCCACAACGAGCTACAATACTACATGCATATTCACAAAAACATTTCCACTGATCAGTCATTTATTTGGTTATTAATTTATCAGAAATAATGGGGCTTTGGGGGAAAAGAAGAAGTAAGAAGAATACAAACTATTGCCCTACACTGAATACAGCTCTTGAAAAATTTCAGGGTAGCCACTGACAGCTTTTTTTTTTGCTTATTAAAGAAGCAGAAATACTCAAAATGCAAGATTTTTGAGAATATGTTAAGAACCTGAAGAGGTTACTCTAAATTACCAGAATACAGATAATGCCTCACCAACTTTCATCACTTCTCATCACATACTCAACAGAAAATCGTAACCGGATTGACAGTGTCCTTTTAAGATTTTAACTACTTTTAAAGGCAAACATTACATATTTAATTAAGTTAACTGGCCAGGGATCATGGAACAAGTTATTATGAAGTAAATTAGTGCATGAAGTTAATTTATGTAATATTGCCACATCAACCACACAGGGCTCTCTCTTTGCTAAAAAGTAGTAGCCTACATGGAAACCTACAATACCAAAGATTTACTTTCCCTCCAGATTTACAGGCTCAGAGTCAAAGCTGTTTACCTAGAGATGGGATATTTATTGGAGCTGCTCCAGTGAAGAAGGCCAGGAAGAACTATTTGGGAATACACAGCCCAAATGCAGTTGTCTACTTACAGTCATCAATGCTGCTTCCTCCTTTCCCACATGCCTTGTTGTACAATCGAATTCCTGTGACTAGCATGGCAAAAGTTTTCAGCTGTTGTTCTTTGTTCTTCTTACCAAGTGACGTGAAAGTCATTATCTCTCTCTGGGGGAATACACTCTGCAGGGCAGCTATAAGCATTAAGTATGAGGGAACAGAAAAGAAAAATCATTAAACAAGCAAAAATACCCTCTCCTGAACAACTGCAAAAAGTAGGAAATCTATGGCAAATTTAGACTTCAAGGCTGAGCAGTGACAGTAGGCAGTAAGCATTCACTCCAGTTTACCACAGCTGTATCTAAAGACCAGCAAAGATAAGATGAAATTTTATTTTTCAGTAAGAAAAGCCTGATTTCACACCTAGGAGTTTACTGACCTGTTACCTCCCTGACAACCCCAGTATCTGTTGGGGATCCTAGGCTAGAGGCCAGCAGCACATAGCTAACAATCTTTCGATACACATTTTCCATTTCTTCTTGCAGATGAGGACAACTATCTGTGATATCTCTGACCACAGGAGCCAGCCTTGCCTCCAGAACACGGCGCTGCTCACTGAGGAATTCAGCTAGGAAAGAAGAACAGTTAGAAAGTGCCATCTAAATTCTTCGGAATTTGGCTTATACAGAGGGTACAGCTCATTTCCACCCAAGTCAGAGCACAAACTTAAGGTTTTGGAAGCACAGAAATGTGTAAGAGATATTTAAGGTACCATACCATTATAACTAACAACAGTGGAGTTAAACATTAACGTAATTATCATGATTAACATCAGTCAGTAGAGTCCAGAGAACTATTCAGGCCAAATTAATCAGCAAGTCGCTGACTCTCTGAACTTCTCTGACTGCAGTAGGACCTAGCACACACACACAATACATGCCTAAAGTTACATTCTCAAACCTGAAGACTACTCAGGATCTCAGAATCTTCCTAGACTTACTGAGACTACTGAGCTTTTTATATTCAAAGGACTATGGAGCAGCTTTGTAGTGTTGCTCATTTTTGGGTTTAATCCAGGCTAATAAGAAAACATTTTCATTACCTCCCCACATAGAAATGTTTATTTTTTGTCTACTTTTGTTCTGCCCTCAGTTTCCCAGCCAGCCCTCAGTATTCCATTTGGATCTCAAGTTACAGTTACAGGAGAGACATTTTCACCATGTAATTTTTCTTCCACATTCCCATTCTCAGACCATATGAAGTTACCACTGATAAGATCAAAATATACTCACTTAAAACTGTAACTGATTGTTCAAGATTGCTCATATGTCTCAATTAGGGCTATTGATAAAACATTAAGCTCTCTTTCAGACACAGTGCAGTTCCAGGTGCTAGTTCTCTTTCAAATACACAGGTGCACAAATTTTTTCTTACTGAAGGCAGCTACCCACTGCACCCAAAAGCATAATTGTTCTCCAGCGATCTAACACATTACATTTAGCAAACCTCTCAGACAGGATGAGTGTACTTTCAAATCTAATGTACATTTTTTCCTCTACTATATCCATACTGAAACACCATACTTCTACGCAATACAGTTCTCCAGGGATTTTTATTTTGCTTTACTACCAGCAGTCATTTAAGAGGAATCATTGTTAGCCCTACAGAGAGAGATATTGAATCTTTAACTCAGCACCAACTTCTTCTATGGAAACATATTTGAAATTACCTCGGTTTGCATAGTTCATATCAAAGTAAACTTGCATCTTAATTGTGCTCAGGGATGGGTTTGTTGTGTCAAGCAGTCTGGTAACACAGAGCTAAGAAGAGAGACAGAGAAGTGAGTTCTTTCTCATCTCTGGGGAAAAGTCTGAACTGAGAGTGACTATGCTGCAGGTTTCACAAGTACAGTAGAGCCCCCTCGCTGCCATTCTCTCTGTATAAGGCATTTATTTACACGAGGAAACACACAGTCCAGTCTTTAGCTACAGAACCATGACGGAAAAAGTAGCATTAAAATTTTGAAAGTGTTCATACTGGAATAAAACAGCATTTTAGCTACAGGAACAGGTAGCAAATAATGCTACAGTCTTAGCTAAGTGCTGACTCTCAACATGATGTCAGGATTACCTGGATAATATTTTGCACATCTTCTTTTGTGAGAATTTGATCCACTTTAAGGTCATTTCTTGGATCTAAAACAACAGCTTTCACCTAGAGATAGCCAAAATAAAGCTATTAATTTACATCTCAATATACACTCTGCAACTGACCTTTTGTTTTCTGAAAAATCTCTAATGCAGTCAATATTTCTTTACTATTCTTTTTTTTTCATTTCAATCTTTTGTAATGAAACAAAGTTACACCATTTCACATGCTGCCAGTTTCAATCTCAGTTCTCATATATAAGGGGAAAAAAAGTCTACTTGCGATGCAACTTTGCAGAGAAATATTTCAATGCATCTCCTTTCCGGAGAAAATATTTTTCTAAGCAAAATTTTATATAAAAATCCATTGTGATTGTTATATGCATCAGTGTGAATGTTTACCATTTGGAAAAAAAACTCCATTCTGTTCTGCATACAGGGAAATATCTGAATGTTTGCAGCTGGCATGCATGCTGCATATCTTGCTCAGTACAGGGTCTTCACTCACTACAATTCACATGAGTTTTACTGATCATGTTTAATTGATCAACACTGCTTCTGAACCCAATGTAATTTTTTAATGCCATGATGTCACATTTAGAAAAAGACAGACTAACAGTAGTACTGCTGCGAACCATTTACATTCATATAAAAGTTTATTGAGAGCTGATTCTGTTCTTATACCATCCATAAAAGAGAACCTAGCTCCATCTTTCTTCAGACTGAGCTTTGCAGATGTATTTGGACTATATTCTGCAGCAGTGCTGTGTGTCCTAAGAGAAGATGCCAGAGTGTGTAATATTTTTTAGGATACTTAAGTTGTCTACCAAGGACAGCACTGAGATTGATTCCATTTCATTTGCAGTTTAAGTTAAGCCTACTCCTTCAAAGATGCAGCCCATTTATACTATGAGGCCCTGCCAAAACAGAGAAACAAATAAAAGAATCCATCACAGTAGAGGGAAGAGGTAAAAGTCAAAGAATAAATATAGCTGCTGCAATAAACATTTGCCTATGAGTCATGCCTTTTTGTTCATTTATGAGAGTGGGAAGAAATGTTATTCAACCTTGGGAACACTTCTCTTTTTCACTTTAGAAACAAAACCAAATGGTTTCTCTCCCTGCAGGAAGAAAACTGAGGGAGAACTCTGAGTCAGAGTTCAAAGAGCTTCCAGCACTCAGGGCCTGAATCCTTTTCAGGGCCTCATATTCACATAGATAGCATTTCAGAGGAATTAACTACTTTTCCATGATTTTAGGACCCTCTATTGAATATCACTGAACATCCACCTAAAACTTCTTAGTGTGGGCAATCAGAAACCGAGATTTTTCAAAGCCCAAGTCACCTACTGCCATCCCAGCCATGGACTTGCTGTTTCATGTTTGTTGACTTTTAAGACCAAAGGAATAATTTCCAACCTCTCCTATGTCATTCAGTCCAAGCAGCGTCAGGCAACTTCAGCTGAACTACTGACCTTGTGTAAAATTAATCCCCTACCTCATAAAAGCCTTAAAAACCAGTTTGAACTGCCAAGCTACAGGCACGCAGGTCTGAAACTCCTCACCTGTAGGCTATCAATACATAGTTATCTCACTATTTTACACTCCATAGCAGAATTTGAATGCGATTAGAAAAGCACGCATATGAAATAATAATAAAAAGCAGCCCTGAACATTTACTTTGCCCTTACCATGAAAGCCACTAAGGTTTCAGAAACAGTTTGTCCCTGGGTGGCACATTCCTGTCCGATCTCGCGAATGATTTTCTTGACGACATTCCAGGTCTGGTCGGACGACATGCTGAACAAGCACACGCGTTAACGGCATCAGCAGTCGTTTAAGACCTGGGGAGGGCCTTTCAACGTCTCGCCACGTGGGGCTCAGGTCCTGCAGCTCTCCCACCGCATCGGGCGCCCACGGAACTCACCTGAACCGTCTCCACACACACCCCCCCGCCCTGCCCTGTCCCGGCCGGCGGCGAGCGGCGAGAAAAGGCCGCAGGCGGGCACCAGCCGCCGGTGTTGCCATGGCGACGCAGCTCGGCGTCGGCCGCCGGCGCCCGGCGGGAGCGGCGCGGGTGCGGTTGTGAATGTGTGCGTGTGCACAGGATATTTATGTGGCGTACATGCAAAGTATAGGTACATATGTGCCTGCATATGAACCAAATGTGCATGGAGAGGCATAGGAGTATACGTAGATGTGTGCATAAATATCCACATGAAGTTCAACACGGCCATGCGCAAGGTCCTACACGTGGGTCGGGACAATCCCAAGCACAAATACAGGCTGGGTGGAGAAGTGATTCAGGGCAGCTCTGAGAAGGACTTAGGGATGCTGGTTGATGAGAAGCTCAGCATGAGCCAGCAGTGTGCACTTGCAGCCATGAAAACCGACTGTAAGCATGACCAGCATCAAAAGAAGCATGACCAGCAGGCTAAGGGAGGTGATCCTGCCCCTCTGCTCCACTCTCATGAGGCCTCACCTGAAGTCCTGCGTCCAGCTCTGGATCCCCCAACACAAGAGGGATGTGGACCTTAAAAGCAAGTCCAGAGGAGGCCACAGAGATGCTCAGAGAGCTGGAGCACCTCTCCTGTGAAGACAGGCTGAGAGAGTTGGGCTTGCTCTGGAGAAGAGAAGGCTCCAGGGAGATCTTACTGCAGCCTTCCAGGGCCTATAAGAAATTATGAGAGGGGCATTTTACAAGGGCATGTGGGGATAGGACAAGGGGGAATGCCTTTAAACTGAAAAAGATTAGATTAAGATCAGATATTAGGAGGAAATTATTTACTGTGAGGGTGGTGAGGCACTGGAATACGGTTGCTTAGACAAGTTGTGGCTGCATATACACGTGTACTTATGTATATACACATGTATATATGTATGCGTGTGTGCATATATATATGCAGATGCAACGCACACGTATCTTTGATATCTTTGAAGGTCTTCCAGAGGAGCTTATGAGGGTAGGAGGAGGCAGGAAGAGGAGCAGGCACAGTGCTGTGATTTATTTCTTTGCATATTCTTTGTTTTATCTACAGTTCTTTGAGCTCAAGCCCAAGGTGGTGGCAGGGCAGCCTGCCAGTCCCTCAGCACCAGGGTGCAAGTCTAGGCCAGTATCATGCCTCACACCAGCTGCCACCACAAGGACTGCAAGCACTGGACAATGTCCAGATCTTTGGAGACATGGTTGTTGTCCAGGTCACTGTAGACCACCTTCCTCTGTGATGGTCCACTTCCCTGGGTAGGTCCACTTTGAAGGGATACTTCTTGAAGGCCTAGGGGAGCAGCTCCAGAGACTGCAGGCAGTGGCCCCCATTCTCCCCATCAACAGGATGGTCCGTCGTGAGGGGGGCACTTCCCAGCCCACCAGAGCTAGGCTGCTGGCCCCCATGTCCTAGCACTGGAGCAGCCGCTGGCCTGGCTAGTGGTGAAATCTTTCTGCATCTCACACCAGGGAAGAGGCAACAGGATTTTTCTGCCTCCTGCCCCCCTCCTGCTGCCACCCCCGGGGCTGCTCTGCTCCCTCCTCCTCCCTCGCCAAGGGGGTGGATCTCTGCTTCTGCTGCTTCTCTTTGGAGGTAGCTGGCAGCCAGGTCTCTGATTCTGCCACCATGTCCATTTTCACGTGCCTGGGTGCAGAGGCTGGCTTGCCCATGTGTGGCTGCTGGAGAAAGGCCCAGTAGGTGTAGGCCAGGCCCCAGCACAGTGCCAGGAGCTGCTGCCTCTGCGTAGATGAGACAAGTGGCCTTCAGATGCTGGACCACCTCAGCAGGCCTCCACAGCCCGAGGTGTGAACTGCCACACCACTCCGCATCAGAACCACTGCAGGCACCTGCCCAAGCCCTCCCACACCCCTTCCACCCAGGAATTGTCTGCGCTGGGGCACATCCCTCAGCCTTTCCCCCCAACAGGGTGTCCACAGAGGCACCACTGAGGCTCAAACCTGGGCTGCTGGGCTGGGGGTCCAAGGAGGTGGTAGCGGGCAGTGTGCAGCAGGGGGCATGGGGACACTGTCATTACCCACACCAGAAGCATCCAGGTTCCAAACCAGGCTGACAGCACACAGCAGCATGAGTGATCCCGTCGCACAGAGAGGCTTGAGAAGGCTGGGGTCCGTTGCAGCACTGCCGGGAAGACCTGTACCCTAGCGATGAGGTGGAAGGTGCAATCACTGACTGCCTCCAAGAGACGGAGCAGCACTGTAGGGGCCAAACTCCAGGCTCAAGACCACTTTTACCATAGGTTCCCCAGGGCAAAACATAGTAACACAGCAAACAGCCAAGGCTGAGAACAGCCATTCACAATCTCTGCCAAGTCTGTTGTTTCCTGGTCCCCTCCTCAAGCCCCATGTTGAGTGCCAAAAAGGCAGTGTTGGTTTGACCCCAAACACCAGCAAAGCACCCAAACTGCTGTTTTCTCACTCCCAAACCCTAAAGTAGGGCTGGTGAGAAGATGGGAAGAGCCAAAGCGAGGAAACTCATGAGTCAAAATATAGACTGTTTAAAAAGTAAAGGAAAGAGAGACCCCCCCAACCAATTAAAAGGCAATCACTCACAAGCTCCCACAAGTAGATGGATGCCCACTCTCAGAGCAAGGGCCACCTTGGAAGATAAAAACCCCTACAGGCAAATCCCTGCTTCGTTTTCCTCTACCTTAGTTTTTGTAGCTAAGCATGATATCATATGGCATGGCCAGTTTGGGCCAGCTGTCCTAGCTATGTACCCTCCCAGATTCTTGCTTGTGCCCAGCCTAGTTGCCAGTAGGGCAGAGTAGGAAAAAGAAAACCTTGAGGCTGTGCAAGCAGACAGGCAAAACACCCGCATGTTATGAACATTGTTTTAGCCACAAATCCAAAGCATAGCACTACAGGGGCTGCTGTGAGGAAAGCAAACTCCATCCCAGCCAGAACTGATGCAGATAAATAAATGCAAACAATATGTAGATATATGCATGTATATATGTATACACAGAATGTGGGTGGGTGGTATACAGTGACTGCCGGATGCAGAGGTGGCACAGACAAGGCTACTCTACTCTGCAACACAAGCAAGAGAGCCAAGCTTGCTTTCAGATATCATGCTTGCTGCTGGAGGTGGCAGTTCCCGCAGGTGTTAATGGGGTTACAGCCCACAGGCAGTGGTCCAGTGATTCCCAAGTTCATCCCCAGCTCTTCCACACACCAGTGAGCATGCTGATGGATGATAGCAGTGCTTTGCTGTAACTAGTTCAGTTAGTCAATACTCAATTAGTTCAAGCTTTTACATGTCAGAGAGAGGAAAGTGTAATAGCGAGTTAATTATATTTAAAAACCATGTCCCTAAAAGGCAATCAGGTAAGCTCAAAAGGCACAGGGAATGCAGGGATAAGATCTGACAAACTACACCAGTTTTCACCTGATTTAATTTTTTCCCTGTGGTTTAAGGTCTCTGTACTGAGATAAGATCGAGACGGTAATTTTTCTTCTCTGTGACCTCAGACAAGTCACCCTTATCAACAAAATTAAGATGATACTATGCTACCTGTGAGCACATGCAAGATTGCATCCATGTTCTTAATGTGTGTGCAAGGCTACAGTGCAGTCAGTCCCAGCATCACCTCTGGGAAACACTTTGGGAAGGTCTGTAGAGTGGGCTTCAAAATAATCCTGCAATGGACATTGTGAAGTGTTAGGTTTCATTCTAGTAGCACAGCTAATGGGGCTTCTTAATATGTCTTCTGTGTTCCCATTTAAAAAAAAAAAGGCAAAAGCCTTAAGCTCAGTCATTATAGCAAGATATTTATCAAGGGAACAAAAGCCTACAGGACCACTTTTTCCACAAATTGCAGGATGACGAGCTTTCAGCCTCCTTTCCTGAAGCAGAAGGCTGTTGCTGAGTTTAGGTTTGCAGAGATCCCCCTCTGCACTTCCAAATAAAGCACATATGATGCAATCAAAGGTGGGGAGGAGTAAGGGGAGCAGAATAACATAGTTCTGGGGATTAAGAGGAAAAGGAGAAGGTGCCCCCACCAGGTTCCTCTCTACAAAAGCAAATTTCAAAAGGCAGTGGGAAAACTTGATGCTCAAAGTAGTGATGGTAACACTTTGTCATAGAATCATAGAATAGTTAGGATTGGAAAGGACCTTAAGATCATCTAGTTCCAACCCCCCTGCCAGGGGCAGGGACACCTCACACAAAATCATGCCACCCAAGGCTATGTCCAACCTGGCCTTGAACACCACCAGCAATGGAGCATTCACAACTTCCCTGAGCAACACATTCCAGCGCCTTACCACCTGCACAGGAAAGAATTTCTTCCTCATATCCAATCTAAACTTCCCCTGCTTAAATTTGAACCTGTCACCCCCTGTCCTATCACTACAGTCCCTCATGAAGAGTCCCTCCCCACCATCCCTAGAGGCCCCCTTCAGACACTGGAAGGCTGCTAGGAGGTTTCCATACAGCCTTCTCTTCTCCAGGCTCAACAGCCCCAACTTTCTTGGCCTATCTTCATACAGGAGGTGCTCCAGTCCCCTGATCATCCTCGAGGCCCTCCTCTGTGCTTGTTCCAACAGCTCCATGTCCTTTTGATGTTGAGGACACCAGAACTGCACACAATACTCCAAGTGAGGTCTCACAAGAGCAGAGCAGAGGGGCAGGATCACCTCCCTCGACCTGCTGGTCACACTCCTTTTGATGCAGCCCATGACACGATTGGCTTTCTGGGCTGTGAGTGCACACTGCAGCCGGCTCATGTTTATTTTCTCATCAACCAACACCCCCCAAGTCCTTCTCTGCAGGGCTGCTCTGAATCTCTTCCCTGCCCAACCTGGAGCTGTGCATGGCATGGCTCCCACCCAGGGGTAGGACCTTGCACTTGGCATGGTTAAACTTCATCAGTTTGGCATCAGCCCACCTCACAAGTGTGTCAAGGTCCCTCTGGATGGCATTCCTTCCCTCCAACGTATCAACCGAATCACACAGCTTGGTGTCATCGGCAAACTTGCTGAGGGCGCACTCAATCCCACTCTCCATGTCACCAACAAAGATGTTGAACAAGACCGGTCCCAACACCGATCCCTGAGGGACACCACTCGTTACTGGTCTCCATCTGGACATTGAGCCATTGAGCACAGCTCTTTGCGTGCAGCCATCCAGCCAGTTCTTTATCCACCGAGTGGTCCATCTATCAAATTGATGTCTCTCCAACTTAGAGACAAGAATGTCACGCGAGACAGTGTCAAACGCTTTGCACAAGTCCAGGTAATTGACATCAACTGCTCTACTCCTATCCATCAGTTCTGTAGCTCCATCATAGAAGGCCACCAGATTGGTTTGGGTCCTGAAAAGATTATCAGCTAAAAGTGAATGGGTTTAGTTTATCCAGACACTATCTGTAGTAGAGTTGGTGCTGGAATTTGCAATTTTACAGCTGCAGAAAGCCAGTTCCCATCTGTAACAGTCAGAGGCTATGGCTAACACATTCACAGGCTTACACAAATACTTTCAGAGAGAGCAGGAAGCCATAGGCAGGACTTTTCCAGAAAAGGAAGAAGAGGGAAAGGGAAGAAAGAAAGAGAAGAACAGTCAATTATATGTTTTCCGAAGAAAACTTGGTTTCAGGGAAGGTTTGTGGTCTAATACATACCACAAAATTACTTTAACTTGTTGGTAAGCTACTGCAGACTTAGGCTGCAGAACAGTGTTTCATGATCAACGCAGCTGGATTTCTTTCCTAGAATTAGTATTAATTTTCACTTTTAAACATACTTCCTGGAAATAGAGGGCTGGTTTATCCACTGTTCTTGTAACTAGAATTAAGGACAGTTCTTATTGCGTCCTCCAAAAAGTCACAATATGCAGCTGCTCAGAGACTGAACGACAGATAAACTCTTCCCCCCAGCGGCGTGTCTGAGGCATTGACTGGCACTGATACACAATAAAAAGATTCTTGGGTTTGTGATATAAGGATTTGACATACTAGTCTAACGAGTACTTAAAAACACAGTAGTTTTTAAAATGCTGTAAAGGTTGACAGCCTTGTGCTTTCTTCAAGGGAAAGCATAGCACCTATTAACTGCCACATTTAGGAAGTAACCTCTTTCTGTGGCTATATCCCCAAGGCAGATTTACCCAATAGGTTGCTCAAACTTAAGCATATCCCCCGATTTGCCACTGTGGGATCAAAGTTGCAGCTGGGTGCTTTCACACCACAGAGCTGACGGGGAAACAACCTAGAACCAGCTATGTGACGCAGCAGGCGAATTTAGAGCACAACCTGCGCCCTCTACCTTGTGAGGACAGATGTGTCATGCCACCTTCTTCAGTTTGTTAGATCACAAAAAACTGAGTTTTGAAGCTGAGAATGTTTTGGTGCAAGAATTATTATTCTTTCTTCCTCCTCCATCAGCATTTGGAGGCCCGTGTGCTTGTGCTGCCTTGCTTGGAGCACCACATAGTGCCATCTGATGGCACTGACCGGCTCAGCTTGTGACACATTCACAGAAGAGCATGCAGGGCTGTTTTAAGTTTCTGGGACTCTCCTGGAAAGCTATATAAGTTGTAGGTGTATGTCCATTTCAAGCTCACTGAGGCATAGAGCAGACTAATGGTTCACATGTAAGGGAATCCCAGGTGACATCTATAGTAATTTTTTAGGTATTGTTAAGAGTTTGAGCCTCCCTTTTAGAATATAGTAAAGGAATGTTAGACTGATTTTCTGTCTTCTTCTCCCAGCTCCATCATTTTCCTGCAGTACAGAAGGTATATCTGGGTATGCCAGCACTGTGCCTCCCCCTAATTCTCACTATATCAGACTTTCACTAAAATATGAGGGTACCAAGCAGAAAGTTCAAATTTACTCACTGTGTAAGGAACTCTGATCAGGGAAGGTGACTGTTGTCCCCAGGATGAACGTGTCCCCAAGGCAGCAAGATTTTGCAGGGCAAAGAAGTCCAATTTGGCTTTTAACTTAGAAATTGAAAAAATCAGTCACAGATAACATGGCACTAAAGGTTTACTTTTCATTTGAGCATTTCTGGAAAAAAACCCAACAAAACAAAACCCAAACCAAACAACCAAATCCAAACATAGGCATAGAAACCCAGTTAATAAATGAACTATTGTTAGCGTGGATGCCTTAGTAAGCACAATGGATGCACTGTATTTGCCAGGTTACAGAAAAGGGTGTGGAGCAAAACTGTTTGTCGTTCAAAGCTTGAGAGCTCTGGCATTCACTATGGAGAGGGAGCAGGGAGATTCCAAACATAACATCATCAAGTTCCTCAACTGGAAACTCCTGTGAAAGATGCATTATTCAGCTGTCTTCAGACGAATCACTACCTAAGGCTCCTAAACAATGTTAACATTGCATTGACATTTCGGTCAAATGCATTAATAAAAATAATACAGATCAAGACTGTTTTCCATTAATCATCCCTCTCAAAAAATCTGTTGAAAATTACACCCAGGACTTATCATAGACTACTTGAGGTAGATCAAGTAGTTGCCATATATTCCTACTGAGTTAAGTTTCAAAACAGCTGCAGTTTAACCAAAAGCACATGCTGCTATTTCATGGGTTAGCTAGATATTAAATAGTGCTTATGTCTGTACAGATTATAGTAATTCAGAAACAGTAATATTCTTTTTACAGGAGGCCACCTTCTTGTGCAGCGCTGAATCATTGCAACAGCCCCAACTATGCAAAAGCAGAAAAAAAAACCCAAAACCAAAAGTGATGCAGTAACTTTCCCACAACCTGAACAAGTGTAAGAAACAACTGCTGGGCAGCACCCCACACTGATGGCACACGACAGTGTGGGGTGATCCAGGACTGAGGACTTCCTTCTCAGTTCAGGCTATAGGAACTTCTTCCAAAGTTACAGAAAGAGAATTACCCAGTAAACAGATATAGGAGAAAATGTCATAGGAAATATGCTGCTGTAGGCTCTGACCCCCTTTAATAAAGAAGAAAAACATGAACTAATATTGGGAATGTGATTATTTCACAGTTCGTAAATTAACTTCTCACTCAGCTCACTTTCATCCAGCTATAGACTTCTCACTAGGGTACAAAGATGCTCTTCATTTACCTGTCAGAAATGAAGGGAATGATCAGCTGCATCAGACAGGGGGCAAGAAGATTATTACCCACACTACTCCAGAGCGTACTCCTGCAGTGCTTTCACCATGTCAAGACAGAAACTAGAAAGCACATGGATACTCTTGTAGTTATGTACAAATTTCAAATCCTTCTCCAGAATTCTGAATTTTATTGCCCAAACCCAATTCTACTCCCAGTGCAGCTCCTCTCCCTAAGAGCAGCTGTGAAGGCTTGAGATTCTGTCAACTTGTGCTGAGTATTTGGCAGAATAACTCTTTAGAGAGCTGTGCCTGTTTGTACTGATCTTCAAAAGCAGCACTAAGGACTAGAAAAAAAGGGGCATTTTAACGTCATGGTATGCCTGGCAACTCTTAGAAAATCAGAAGGATTGCTGAACGCTGCTTCTGACCTTTAAGTTTAGAAATGAATTCTGAGATTTTTCTACAGATACGCAGCACTGACCAGCTGTGATTGCTTTTTGAGTCTGGTATGACAGCTAATCTGGGTAATAGAAATGAAAACACTATTTAGACAGATAACACCCTGAGATGGGAAAGCAATTTGTGAAATGACAAGTACAGAAAACATGTCATTAGAAGTAACCATGTAACTATAGAAATAAAATGGGTCTGAAAAGGACTTAAAGATGGTCATTTAGTCCATGCTGTTGAAATAAGGAAAGGAGTCCTGTGTATGACAAGGAGACTTCTTTACTTCAGAAGAACTTCAACCCCTCCAGCCAGCTCTATCCACTCTGCAAAAAGGTATCTGCTCTTACTTCACATTAAAGGATATCCTCTTCCTCCTACAGTAAAGATTTTTGAAGGAAGCCCACACTGGCGTTAAAGCCAGTTTTCTGGATTTTTGGATGACTCTGAATGCACAAACTGTTCTCAAAAGTACCTGTGAAACTTCGCAAGGATGTTTTGTTGAAAGACCACTGGTCATTTCCTTGACCTCTTACTCATACTGGAGGTTTCACAGCATTCTACATAATGGACATCTAATGGGTAATTAAATATAGAATATCAAAGGAAAGTATGTAAGTTTACAGCATGCTAAGACCTGTATTCTTCCTATATAATACTTCTTCTAGAAGTGCCTTAAAAATTTCCACAATGTGAAACTTCACCAAAAGCTTGAGCTAATAACTACATATCAACGGGTATATCTGGTAGTAAACCTCTTTATGTCAGAGTCAAGTAGAACCTGCTCAAGCCACACCTTAAAATATGAGCAGCAGATCAAACATTTACACCATACCAGACTGGAATACTATACTCACGGCAGGCATGACAAAGTCTCTTGCTTTGCTCTTGCATTGCATCCCCTACTTCTAATGAAGACAGATATTCCTAGTACCCACATCTATGGTTATCTGGGGGGTGAGGCAGCCATCAGCCTGCTTTGCTTGTAAAAAATTCCCTACCCCAGTCACTCCGAGCAGTCTTGCAATGGGCTGCAGAAGGGACTTCTGATCAGTGTGTGAAAGAAAAACCTGTTTCCATGTCCTGTGGAAGACTTGGGGATAACTGGAGGCCTGCAGCTAAAGGAAGGATGTTTCCCTCTTGTCTGTACTGATAGCAGCAGAGAGAACATTTCTGCCATTTGAAGCCAAGAAGAGAAGAAGGAAATAAAACAGGTAAGAAAACTGAGCTATGCATACAACGTGGGGGGTGCGCATGAAGGTGGGGTAAAGCTAAAAGTTGACTGCATATGTTGTAATTCCTCAAAGACACTAGCTTGCCAGCTTTCACACATTCCTGTTCTGGTTATGGCTTCCTTGCCTCTGACTCTAGTCAAATAGTCCAAATAATTTAAATACTTTATAAAAAAGGTGGTGCCTCCCCTCTGCATGCAGTATGTGCACATACAGTGACATGATGGTCACTGCCAGGGGGAGGGAGAAAGCAGCTGCTGCAAAATATTCTTCAAGAAGTTCCTGCCTCCAGCATCCATTCAAGAAGGTGGTTTTTAAACTGCTGTCAGCCCTTTTGGCAGTCTGAGCAGACTCACCGCTTCTCTGGTCCACGCACATCAGATTCATTAAGATAGCTTTTTACTGGCAGGGCAATTCCAACTTTTAAAAGGTAATTCACTAGAAGGTGCTATAAGAGCATTAGTGCCGGGAGCTGTGGAAAGAGATCCGCAGCACTGCTGGCAGCCTTGCTCACAGTGAACAAATCTGCACACTATGTTTGAACTCAGACACTGCTTAATGCCCTAAGTTGAGTTACCAAAACATTTTATGCCCAAGAGGGAAGAAGCCTGACAGGAACATCCTGAGAACCAAGGAAAAGCCACCACCTGGCACCAGATGCCATTCAGCCTGTGGTGTTCTCGCTGGTCCCCTGGTCTTTAGACAGTAACGTGCCTCTCAGGTTTTCCAGTTTGCTTCCCATGCCAGCATTTGGTTAAGAACATATCAGTACATTTCAGAAGTACAGGTCTTTTTGTCCTAAGTAAGGCTGCAAGGCAGTTAAATTGAGATGTATATTGATTTTATGTTCAGGAATACAGTATCCAAAAGCCTTTTTTTCTTTTTTTAACTGGAGGAAAAGAAAGATACACAGCTGTAGTATTCTCAAAGGAAAAATTATTTTAGTAACAAAAAGAAACAAGCAGGAAGGACTCTAGAGACTTATAGAGTTGAACCCTTATTATTCAGATCCAAATGAGCTCAGTTCTTTCAAGCAGTCTTTCAACACCATGAATGTCCTCTTTCAAGAATGTCAGACTTTCCAGACGCACTTCAAGTCACTCTACACATTGCTGCTTAGATAGAACCAAGCACAGGAACAGATGAAACTAAGGCTTTCAGGCTTTTACCGTATCAGAAGATTTTGTTCAGGAGGATCTTTGAACAATGTACATTCCAACATCTTAACCTTGGATTTAAAGCTAAAAAGATTGGGGGCATGTACTGAAAGAGCTCTGCTGGTGTGGTGTGTGTAGAGAATCCCAGGTTATTTTCCTTCTGAATGGAACAAAAGAAAGTTCTGCTGTCTTTTTGGCAGCTTCCCAGGAATCCTCTGGCAAGGTCACAGTGGTCCTGCAGCAAACTACAAAAGAAATCCAACTCCTCACTGTCATTGGTGAAAGCCTTGCAGAGGATGGTCTCTATGGAGCTCAGTTCAGAATTGGCCGGCCTACAAGAGCATGTGCCAGCTTGCATAGTGCAGACACGGATCAAGGTCTCAGCCATACGGGTGCATATCTAATTGTCCAGTAATAATGTTACTGAATTGCAGTTCATGTCCCATACGCAGCAGACTGGGTGGCTGGTGGTTTCTGTAACGTTGCAAGGTTTCTAGCAAAGTCAGCTAGGAACTCCCCAGTACCCTTCCAATACAGCCCCTTTTGGCAGCAGAACTAAAGGCATAAGAACTTTTCCTTGGCAGGAAAGTTAGCAATTCCTATCTTTCACTTACAAAGCTCAGCTTACTGAACCGAACCGAGTGTTACAGCCTTATCCGAGTCATGCTTTGAAACAGTTCCTTTCACATGGTTTGTGAGCTGGCATGCAAAGTTTCTGCTATTGACTACAGTAATCTGTTTCATCTAATGTGATTCGTAACAGAAGAAAGGATCAGCCCAGTTTGTCTGGAGATCAGATTTCTCTCATTAACAAATAGAGTATTCCAAACTATTTAGAAGTCTTTATCCAGGAGAGGTCAGCAAGTCTTATACAGAGCACTATCTGTTTAATAACCAAGAGATGACTGTTATTGAATGGGTATATATATTATTGAATGCTACCTAGTTTCCATTCTCAATTATCCTTAGACAAATTGCTACTTAATCAGTCCCAAAGTAGGATGGGTGACTAATATAAGCTGGTGTCAAGAATAATGGCTTAACAGCTATTTTAGTATATAGAGTATACACATTAAGAGATAAAAGATGCAGCAATTTTTTATTTGCTTGAACTGCCTCCTCTTCCTTGTCACAGTGATGGTGTCTCTTTACTTTCTGGTTCTTCTTCATTAGCACAAGGATGCAATGTTTGGGTTAAATGCATTTAAAGTCATAAGTCAAACACATTTACAGTTTGTTTTATTTTCCGTTGCATAATTCAAGAGTTACCCTGTAAAGAAACACACCTCAGGTAGTTAACTTGAAACCCAGACTCATCCAAGTTATTACTCACAAGTGATCACTGATGTGACTTGTAGTTTCTAGTGAAGAAACAGGTTTCGTAAAAAAACCCCGCAAGTAAACAAACCAACACAGACCAAACCAGTGTCAATCTCAGAGGTGACAGGGTTTAGGAAAAGCTTAACACAAACATTACAGCAGCAGCCAGCTCCTCCTCTGCATTCCCCACGACTGATGATAATACATTAAACAAGCCAGCAAGCAGTTACCTTGTTCTTTACTGAATCAAGAGCAAAGGTCCTGTCTGATAACAAAAGACACAGATCATTATATGTTGCCTAGACTCTCAGCCTCTCTCCTTTTAAAGGGGAATCAGATCCCTGATCGAGTTCGCAGCCCCACAGCAAATGGTTGGGCCAGAATGAAAGAAGAGGGAGGAGAGGAGAATACTTTAATCCGATTTTACCATGGACACTTTATTCTGTGACAACGTGGCCTTACTTGAAGGTAATGCTAATGTCTGTTTAGCAAGGCGAGGGTACTTTTATTACCTGAATCAGAAAGTGAAGGGGCACATTCCATTTTCAACATGCAGCTCCAAGTTCAGAGTAACTTTCCAGTTTTAACAGGGAAACCCTCCTTTCGTACAAATGGGGAGAGTATGTACAAAGAGTTATCCCGACGAATCCTATCTTTAATGTTGCCTTCTAGCCCGGCAGTACCTTGAGGAACACTGACGCTTGAACTTCAGTGCTGACCCAGTTGGCATTGGAATACTAGCTATGCCAATGCTGGAAATGCTTCAAGCTTAGCTTAGTGCTTTGACATACCCAAGACATGCACCCGGCTGTTCTGGGTTAGCAAGTTTACAGGCCTCAGATGTTTTCTGACACTTTCCTGTAGTGTTTGCCATCAACTCTTCATAAAGGTTCTCTTCATGAGTGCCATAAGCTACACTTTCCTTTTTCTAGGATTGCCATCTTCAGATGACTTGGCTGCATGTTCAACTACAGCAGCTCCTACTATAACTTGGCAAGAGCCCCCACAAGTTCCTATAATGGATTTTCCATACTTCTGCTGAAGTAACAGCGGGGCTGTATAGATGTTTGATTTCTAAGTCATTATCTTGTACTCATGTGTGTTACTATGAAGATTGTAAAGCAACCTTAGCCATAAAGTGCCTTAAATACTGTGAACCAGTGAACCAAAGAAAAAGTACTCCTTTTTTATCAAGCCAAACAAGAATTGAGAGAACATTCACTTTGAGAGTGCAGTTATTTAAAACCTGTGTTGGTTCTACTTAACAACAAATTAATGAAAAGCCTTGAAGAAGCATTATGGTTTCTCTCTGAAGTACCTCTTCAGTGTTATGTCTTCCTCAAATAAAAAGGGCTCTTGCATATTACATTTCATAGGCAAATTTGATTTTAAACAAAACAAGTGTCACTCACATTCTCACAACCATGCATTCATATGCTTGTATCCAGGTAGTCTGACCAGGATTCACTGAGGTGACATAGAGGACAAAGGAAAATACCTATCATGTCCTCACCATATTTCTTGGGTTAGAAGTCAGGCTAAAGAGACATGAATACAGCTGTAATACATTTACTCATACACCCATTATTTGCACTACCTGTTTGAATTTGTGTTTTCATTTCAAACACTTCTGTTTGAATTTACCTTTTATGAAAACCTTTTGAACACCCCTGAATTAAGCTTTGAATCTAGAAAATATAGCTAGGAAGACCTTCTAGCTAGTTCACTTTAGTTTACAGGTGTTGGCATCTTGATTTCTCCATCTTTGCAGCCACTGAAAGTCACAAGCCAGAAAAAGCAAGTATCTGGTGGTCAGCTGTAAAATATTAGATCTTAGAGGAAGAGGATTGGGACCTTCAGGAGACACTTTCCAAGGCTATTTAAAGCAATGTCTGTCAGCAACAGCTTATGTAGATCATTTATCAAATCAGGTTGGGAATGTAAGAGAATGTGTATCCTACTGAACAGTATTTTGAGTCAACTCCTCAGTCATTTTCTCGTGACAGTCATCTCTAAAGGTTAAATGAAATTAAATGTTCTGGTCCAGGTAACCTGCCAAAGAATTCATCTCCTGTTGTCACAATCACCTTTATTTCAAAAGTCTCCAGATTTCATTCCTATATACAAAAGAGGCGTTTATAATACAACAGGATACAGAAAACCAGTTTCCTCAAATTATAGAAAAGGATACATTCAAGCAGAGATTATTATTGCTATTAGAAATGTCCTTCATAAACGAGAAATGAAATGCAGCACCTGAAAAGTCACCAAACGTGCATGGTGAGGTTGTTCAGATAGAAGCAGGAAAGCAGAAAACAGGTTTTATGGATGAGATGGAACCATCTCCTCAGTGATCCCAGAAACAGGTATTTCTTGTGACAGACAGATACAGTATTTTAAAAGGAATGTCACAGAAGGCCTTCAGGTGCTCACTAGAGTAGCTGAGTGTCTCAGTAGTAAGAACGAGACAGCCATACTCTTAGAAGAAGCTAAAACAAAGTGCTAGAGACTTCTACTACAAACAAGACAAATTGTTAATGATCAGCTAGAAGAAGAGCCAAGATTTGGGCAGGTTATGTCATAATTGGGGTACAACAGTTTCATTTATCCTTCTACTTGGAGTTAGTTTACTAGCTGATGTTAGTCAAGCTGTTTACCTAACTCTTGCTTTGCTCACTGGCCCAACAAAAGCTAAGGTGACGTGTTAACTGCTAGTCCCAGTAAAAAGCAATAGAGGCAGCACAGGTTTCCTCACTTTGCAGGACATTTCTATCACTGTTGTTGGCCCAGTCTTCCTTCTAGGATTTGCCTTTTCCTCTGATCACTGCTGGCAAGTCCCAGGCAAAACCCTACCTAGATACCCCTGAAACATCCATGCATTGTACCTACTAGCCAATATTAATGCCAGTTGTTCAGCATCTGCATCTCTCACCAGTCACTTGATGCATTTTGTGGTTAGTCACTCATATTTGCTTATGCAGTCTGTATTTTAACTAGCAGCAAATGTAACACTGAACTGTAGTTAATTAAGCCCAGCAAAGGAAATCACATCAGGAACTTAAATCACAATTACTCAGTTTATATCTGCGTGGGTACATCCATGCACAGAGTGGGTTCATTCTGCACTTTTTGCCCGTGAGGCGCCACAATTCCTTAATTGCCTCACACATGCAGACAGCAAGTGCTCACGCTCCAAACGCTACCGGCATCATTAGTTCCTTTCACACTTCATTTCTCTATGCCAGGGATTCAGAGTTTTCACAATCCTCCTTTTAAGACATCACAGATCTCTTCTGCAGACCTTTGAGAGACTAACGAGCAAGATGGTTCTAGTTTATTAATTAGCTTATCAGCCGTACTCCACAGCTCCCTCCCAGTTCAGCTGCTCAGCTACAGTAATTAGACAATCCACTTTTCAGTCTTTTATAGCATTGCCTTAGACAGAAGATTTCACTGTTCCTGAGACTCTAGTGCTTTCTGGCAATATAAGACATCCCCTGAATGACTAATAGACAAACCCCGATTTCTATAGTATTCATTGCAGCATTACAGCTCCCCATTCTAGGTTTTATCTCATGCACTCTGCCATTAATATGTGCCACCACTAGCACACTAACGTCCAGATGTTATCTGAAAGCTTCTTTATTTGTATCATTCAGATGAACAGTCAAAAAGCGTGTCTTCATGCTCTCTCTGATTCGGAGTGCAAGTAAAGTGGCTAGTGTTACTTTTTATGCTGCAATCCTTCTCAAACAGGAACAAAAGCAAGCCAACAAACATGCTGTCTCTGCTTCATGCAATGAAAGGCTTGCTTGTATGTCTGAACTCCCAATTTTTACTAGCTACCAACAGTTCACTGTACTCAGATTTCATTAGTTAGGTATCTACCATGCAGAAAGTTATAGAATATGAAAATTGGCCAGTCAGCCATAATTAATACTGTGCAGTGAGTACAACTAGAAGGGAAAAAAACAGTGTCTTAAATCAGGCTTAGTTAGATACTTTATGTTTTAAAATATTTCCTTGAAATACCAAATCGTGTCCATGGCAAATGGCTCTCCAGGTCCCATAGCAATTTTACTGTTTGCTATCTTGTCTACCAATTACATTGAAGAGCCTTTCTCTTAGGCCAAGATGTGGCTCCTTTCATCATTACACAAACAAGTGCAGAGACTGAAGAGGACGTGCTGTTTCTAAGCAGAGCCAACACAACTTCACCTTGGCATTTGAAAGCAGTCAACCAAAATAGTTTTCCTTTTCCAAAAGTCAATGAGAAGCAATGCCAGTGCCTGACAGACTGTTACATGCAGTATGTGCTGTGCACACACTGGTGAATAAGCTCACATCAGGGAATGCCTGTAGTATGTATATGTATAGACACAGCTGACCAGATCTTGAGGCCCTGCTGCCTGTCTCCAGCCATGCCCCAAGGCTGTAGGTCTTGAGGAGCCTGGGATGTGCACTCACAGGTGCCCTTCATCTTATTTGGATGTCTGGATGTGACTAAGGTCCACCACAGGAACACTTATCCCTGTAGAGAGCCATGGTCTGCATCAGTCACTGCCATTGTATTCCAGATATAAAGCAGGCTAACTCTGTGAGACAGGGTGACTTCTTTTTTTTCTGAAACAAATGATAGAGTAAAGGTCACAGAAGTATATGATTATTATATCCTTCCTCATAGAGGAGAAGAAAAAAAAACCTACGTATCCAACACTGCAAGAGAATAAGAGCTGTTTGTTCAAGGGAAGTTGAAGCATTTCAACATCAGTTAGGTTTTCTGACATGAAAGATGCAGAATTGCCCCTCATCTTGCCTCATTCACAGAAACAACACATGCAAACAGAATGCCTGGTGGCTGGTCCAGACTTATGACCTTACCAGCAGCCAACCCTAAGACCTCACAGCCTCTCCAGTCACTGGCTTCAATCACTTGGTCCCTCAAGTAGCGAAATCTTAGATGTTCTGTTCTCTCCAGTATCTTAGATTTATGGCCACTTGTCCCTCGGCTCCCACACTTTAGCATAGCTGTCAGCTAGCCTGTCTTGATATTTACAGTGATTACACACTGACATACATACCCAGATAATATGCACACCAGTCTCCCCATTGCTGGCACCCTAAGCTCTCAGCCGTTGTCACAGAATCATAGAATCATAGAATAGTTAGGGGTGGAAAGGACCTTAAGATCATCTAGTTCCAACCCCCCTGCCAGGGGCAGGGACACCTCACACTAAACCATGCCACCCAAGGCTCTGTCCAACCTGGCCTTGAATACCGCCAGCGATGGAGCATTCACAACTTCCCTGGGCAACGCATTCCAGTGCCTCACCACCCTCACACTAAAGACCTTCTTCCTTATATCCAATCTAAACTTCCCCTGCTTAAGTTTGAACCCGTTACCCCTTGTCCTATCACTACAGTCCCTCATGAAGAGTCCCTCCCCAGCATCCCTATAGGCCCCCTTCAGACACTGGAAGGCTGCCATGAGGTCTCCACGCAGCCTTCTCTTCTCCAGGCTCAACAGCCCCAACTTTCTCAGCCTATCTTCATACGGGAGGTGCTCCAGTCCCCTGATCGTCCTCGGGGCCCTCCTCTGCACTTGTTCCAACACTTCCATGGCCTTTTTATGCTGAGGACACCAGAACTGCACACAGTACTCCAAGGGAGGTCTCACAAGAGCAGAGTAGAGGGGCAGGATCACCTCCCTCGACCTGCTGGTCATGCTCCTTTTGATGCAGCCCATGACACGGTTGGCTTTCTGGGCTGTGAACGCACACTGCCGGCTCATGTTCATTTTCTCATTGACCAACACTCCCCAAGTCCTTATCACCTGTGTTCCAACTCCAGCTGCTGTCAGGTAGACCGCCATGCATACACACACACATACACACACAGAGAAAGCCCTGCACCCAGGAAATGTCAGAAAAGGAGTTCAATAAGAAGACAGGACAGACTGTGCTGATCAGGCACAGGGCATTGTCATCTATGACTAGCCCCTGTTTACATGTAACCAGCCCTTTTATCCACTTATCCCTCTCTTTTACCACTTTTTCTTCCCCTAAACACCTTGATCCCCCTTTCCACATTTGGTTCTTTCCCTAAACATTCCATACTAAACCTTTGTACAATCTCAAGACTACTCTTCGCTGCATCCCATGAGGAGTCCTATACCTCCAGGCTGTATCCATCCTCAGTCTGCAAGGTTCTTCAGAAAGCCTCTCCAATTGACTTGTGGTGCTGGGTCTCACTCCCAGTCTATGGGGCTAACATCCTCCTGGGATGACCTGGGAGGGACTGAAGACTTATTCCTCTGACTGGTTTGCTAGGGTTCCCCCAGCTGCATCTGTGCCTCTGGGTTCCTCAGTGTGTATTGAAGTGAGCCTTTAACCAGCTGACCCAAAAGAGTGTTCACCAGCTTTATGCATTGCATGATGCTGCTGCTAGTACTTTAGTTCCAGTATTTTATTCCTGTAGCTTCAAAAGACTTTTATGCTTAATGCATATGTAAATGATTTCTTTAGAAAATGGTTTATGGATCTTATGGAGTATTTCAGACTGTTGATGGACTTTTAAGACGCAAACACAAGGTTTGTCTTGGGTTCTGAGCAGTTTATCCATTTGATTAGATAACTGTGAACATGAAGTTTGGGCTCTTTTCATTGCAAACCTAAGAGGGAAAATGAACAGGGAGCATCAGCTCTCCACAGCAACAGCTTCCACAATTCAGTGGAGTAAGGTTTTACAGGTATTTAGGTCAGAAATAGTGCCAGAGCCTGCCAAATATCTGCTCAAAATATTTCATATTAATAAAACTGCTTCACAAGAAAGCAGTGACTTCAGTTGTCTTCACTTCTTAGTTTGGTAGAGTGATGGATATCTATGAGATTATTCTGCTTTTTGGTTTTCTGGGGTTGTTTTTGAACATGAGGAAAAGATGGCTGCACAGATTGCTCTCTTAAAAAAACCTTTAAATGAGATACCTATAGACAGTTTCTTTCACCATTATTATACTTTCTGTCACCTACAGTGAATACCAGCTCCTTTACATTCTTCAGCTACACTCAAGATGCTGTGCAGTGTTTTTAAATGAATAGGTAACAAGACAGACATAAAACTTTAGTGAATATTAAGCAAATGCTGTGGGAAGTCTTATTACACAGTGAAGGCAAATCAGCTGTTTAGGCAGGCAGAATCTCAGAACAAATCAGTGTACTGAGGCTGGCCTAAAGCCATGCAGGCTTCAAGCATCTATGAATAGATAAACCTGAGTCCTCCCAAGGGTAAATTATTTTGCATGCCTGCTGGCACACTTTGCTCAAAAGCTGTCTTTCAAGCCAGGTGAGTTTTCAGGTCATGTAGCCACACACTTGCAGGGACTTTACATAGACATACACACCATTGCATTGAAAAACCACCCTGTAAATCTCAGAACCTGAGCTGCGGTTGTTCAAAGTACAGCCAACAGTCCTCAAAGTCCAAGCACTCGTGCTTAACTGAGATTTTCTGCTTAGATTTTTCTGCCTTTTTCCTTCTCCAGAAGGACTCAGTGGGAAGATCCTCAAGCATTACATGTTCCAACCTCTGCCCTAGCATTTGCAAAACAAAAATTAATGGATAATTTCTCAGCATGGCTCACCAATTATTTAATACAGGGGTAGACATTTTTCTCTGTATCATTCTAACCACAATAATGTAATTCAGTGAGCAGAAATTACTTTATTTTTCAGCATCACCTGTTTGTAGTTCTGTTTACCCATGGCTGTGAATCTCACACTTCTGATACTAGTTCTCCTATACTGTCACTGTCCTCTGATGCTTCTTGTGTGTCCTTCTGCTGAAATGCTTCCCTGAATGGCAAAATAAAATCTGCTTGTCCAGGGGACAGGCTAGGAAATGTAGCATCAATATACTTTTGAAAGGTTTGTCTTGTTGCTTGTATTTCATTTTCCAGGATGTCCTTCCATTCTGTCACCTTCTCTAGTTCTTGTGTGAGAGTCTTTACTTGTTCTTCTGCTGCTTTCAGCATAACCATAACTTTTTCCAGCTCACCAACCTGTAAAGCCTCTGCTTTTTCAGGCTGTTTTTCAGTCTCAGTCTCACTCTCCTCTTGTAAAATACTCTGGACAATATGACTTTCATGATCTTTTTCTTTTTTTAATTGCTCTATGCTCTTATGATATTGTTCTTCAGCTAACCTAATTTCTTCTTTGAGTTCTTCTAAGCACTTTCTATTTAAAAAAGCAAATGAAGAAAAGATTTGTTGGGAACACACGTTACTAAAGATTATTGAAAAAAACGATTTAAGTCTATTTAGGTTGTTGTAAAAACTCTCTTATTCAACGATAAATATACATGAAATCAGAACTTGATATAGAACATCTGAAATAAAATAGGGTAAAAGAAGGCTACTGATGATGCAGAGAAAGGCAGCTGCAGAAGATTCTATTTCTGTGTGTGTCACATCCAGTAATAATTTCATGACGCTTGCTTCCAAATGAAAAATATAAAGGGTCAGTATTTCACTCTTCATTTAGGTCTCTCTCTGAGCGAGAGAGACACCTGAATTCTTTCTTTAAGAATTAAGAGAATTAAGTGCACACTGATTTTCAAATGGACTTTGACAGTTCTGCCCCCAGGTTAAAATGCTGCCTTGAAGTCAAATCTAACAACTGATTTCCAGACTACAGACTCATCCATAATTTTGTTTAAATGTTACCGAAAACATATTTGTGCCAGCATGTCAGCAATAAATAATATAATTTATATTATGTAGTCAAAACATTATGGGTGCTATTCACCAGAGCTGGCTCAGGGATGCACAAAAAATGGTGCATCAGGCATCCATAAAGGTTACTGAGCCAAATACTTTGATGCAGAGAAAACAATTTCTGCCCTCTGTTCGTGCTCCCTCCACTTTGCTGGAGATACTTTCGCAGAACTCTGCTAACATGAGAAGTTAAAGACACCAGTTGAGTTTATGTGGAATGTCATTTATCTTTGGCAGAAAGGGCATGCTTTAATAGTGAAAACAAAGGTATTAAATAACGGATCAAAACTTAAGTGTGAGTGTTCAAAAATGAAAAACATCTTACAAAGGAACACACCTGAACTGATCTTTTCATTGTGATAGTGATATTTTGTTGTCTATGTTGTTAAAAAATGAAATGTATTCTACTTTCAAGGGAGAGGGGTGTGCTATTATTTTGACATCAAAGCTATTTAATTCACAATGTTTAATCTACACAGGTAGAATCTCTTGTGCCCTGCAGATCTCAGTTTTGCATAGACGTCATCAATGGCACAACAGGCCCCGAGATCTTTACTTATGATGACTCTAAATCAGCTACAAAACCCAAAACTTTTGGACCCTAGGCTGGCTTTGTGATACTTGCTTTTAGGAACAAAATATGCTTGCTTTTTACTTGATGCATCAGTGAGAGAGAGTGAGCCTGCAACTCTTGCTGGTCACTTGTCATTTCCAAATGTGTTTTTTTCTGAAGGGTCTATTGATCTTTTCCTAGAAGACCTGCATCTGAGCAATGCTGATGCAATTCCAATCATTTTCTTTAGCACAGCATTTTTGCCAGCCAGGTCAGAGGAAACACTAAGAGCACCTGTGCAGAGTGGCTGCTTCCTGAAAGGCTGCCTCCCTCTCCTGTCTTCTGGCTTTGGCCACAGCTTGCATCTTGTCCTGGGCACACTCCATGAGGATCCTCTGAAGTCTGTGAGCCATGCGTTGCTCTGCATCTTCTGCCTCTCTCTTCTGCTGTTCTTCCATGTACTGCTGCATCTCTGCCTTTGCCTTCCTCACCTCTTCCTTAAGCAAAGTTAAAAGTAGATGTAAGTAATGAAAACAGCTTTTTGCTCAGTTGTCTTTAAACAATCCCCAGCAATGCCCAGCAGAACAGACTTCAGGAACATATTGCGGGGCAATTATAGTGACTTGTTGTAACATCATTCCACATCTACATCACCCGCGTTTTCTACATAAGGCACAAAAAGTTCCTTGATGTACTGTTTTCACGTGCCCACATGCCTACAGGAAGCCTGACTAAAACCATTTGACCATGAATGGTGGTGGCCATATCAGTACTGCTGCAAAAAAGCCATTCCTGAGGCTATCAGCTAGAAGCAACTGTCTTTGACCTTCCCAACAGGTAATAAACCCCACTTCAGTCACTCAGCGATATGCTTTGTTAGCTGCCACTATCTGTTTGCTTACACAGGAGCTGAGTAAATTTTCTGCCATTGTCTCTGCTAGTGAGCATTTAGCTCACTGTTAATGTACCTCTTAAAATGAACTGCAAGAAACAAACCCCACCAAATCTCAAACATCTCGTAATTACTTCAGTTATATCTACCTCTTCTTTTGTTTCAGCTGTAGTATTCTGTATCTGCTCCCTTGCCCTCAGCCACTGGAGCCCATGTTGCCAGGACAAACGTTACATGTTCAAATCCTGAGCAGTCATGTCTACGAAGATCTGTAATAGACTATAATAATAGTCTAACACAAATAGTCTAAAAAGATCTATAGTAGCAAGTAACTGAATGGCTAATCACAAGAAACTAAGCTTCTGGCAACAATAGTTGCCAGATGCTATGACAGGAAAAGACAGAGCTCCCTTGGAAAACAACTCCATAAAATGGAATGAACTCTACCAGAAACTTAAGACCACTGTAAACCTCCTTGCTTTTCCTCTTAAGATGCCAAGCACATTGCTTTGACTACCTGCAGTATAAACAGATAGCTATTTAGAAACTTGTATAAAATAAAATTCCAAAGCAAAACACTCCAGCACTTCTCTGTGCGCCTTTCATCTGCCGGTGGGAGGCTGCAAGACTAAGGATGACAAGCGTTAGACGGACTGCGTAATGCCTGACTGAGGAATGCTTGGATGCTCTAGCAGCAAAAAGCCCTGTGAAGCAGTGCAGAAAGCAGGAAGGCTCAGATCCAGAAGGCAGTCGCCTTCCTTTCTCTGTCTATCTCTGAGCCTTTTCTCAGGTATCCAAAAAGCCATATGAAACACATGCTAAACATATATAAAAATTCAAGGCTACAGTTAGAGTGCTTCATTTAGGAATATACATATGCTGGCAGTTTTCCTTCCCCTCCACTCCATTCAGCAGGCTCAGCAAATCAACTAAACACCTCTGTAGCTTTGATGGACATGAAACTTGAGGACGGATTTAAAGTTAAGCCTGCATTTAACTGCCTCTAAAAAACGCACCGGATCAGTTCAGTGGCTGGCTGAACCAAGGCCTGACAAGGAATTTTCAACAAAGTTCACAATCTTCACTCAATGAAAAAAAAAAAAGTGAAACATGCTGAAAGCGAATTCAAAATCCAGTTGACTCAAGCTCCCATCTCATCTAGCACAAAGGCAGGCATCTGTCAGCCTGAGTACTTCTCCTGACACTGGAGTTCAAATCTCAGATGAATGCAGGTTCTGGTTACAGCAAGCTTTGAAAGAAAGATGTATCTTTTTTTACATAGAACGACATTCTTAGCTGTTAAATGCATGCTTCTGTCCTGCTGGCTATTTCCATGGTAATAAAAAGAAAACGGTTCATACCCTTAATTTCTTTTCGAAGTTGTTTTGAAGGTCGTGTACAAATGCACTGTGTTTAGCGGCTGCCTCGTTGAGGGCTTTTTCCACTGCATCTTCCTTGAGTGTTTCAGCCTTTAAAACAAGTTAGTATTTAAGTGTAACTGCTGATATTCTATTAACATCCTATTAAGAAGCAGCAGGGGTTACATAAACAATAGTTCTTTATTTGCTATTTAAGAAATCAGAGCAAGTTAAATTTAAAACCAGGCAGCAAAATCCATTGTAGCCCATTTGGCAATTTTATCGCAGTGATTCCTGTTCAAATGTGGCCTCACAATAGCATTGAGCTGCCACAGCTGTAAGCACGATACATATATCTAACATACATGTCAATCTTACATAGCACTGTGGGGAACAGCTTTAACAACTGATAACTTCTGTGTGCTTTAGAGGCCATTTTCAGACCAGATGTAAAATCTGTTACTAATTCAAAGTATGCTTTGTTGTGATCAGAAATGGGAGAAGCATGTGCACACAGAAATCTGTGAACAAAGGAGGAGCTGAAATTAATGACAACTCTAAAGCAGTGACCCCAAAGTGTTTATACTGTAGCAATTATTCCAAAGGATAAGCACTATTTAAATGATGGGATTTAAATGATGGGAATAATTTAATTTACCTGGGACCAAATTTCAGCTTTCATTTTTTCAATGCACTCTCGTACCTCTGCCTCCTTCTTTTCATGTTTTTCTTGTTCAATGTGTGCTCCAATCTCTGCAGAGTCAATGCAAGCTGATCATGCACAGCAGACAACCACAGTGCAGAACTCCATGCCTCTCTCCCCACCCCTTTGCTTGGCTCCACACCTGAATTAAAGTCAAAAGGCTAAAAAACATGCACCTCATTTCACATGAGGATGAAACCACAATTATTATTGTTTGTGCAGTTTTGTAAATATAATAGGAAGGTGCTGAACCCAACTCTTGCCTCCTAGACAAGGCTACAGAACAGGACAGCATTGCAGGTGTCCCTCCTCACTCCATCCTAATGGCCATCTGCACAGCACAAGCTGGTCAGTCCTTGGCTTTCTTGAGAGCAATTCACCCATTTATGTCTGTGACTGAATGTTGCGGCAGCTTGGGGGACAATAGTTTTGCTTCCTTCAGATGCCATAGGTGAGTTGGCGCCTTCTCAGACTCCCTGTGCCCTCAGAGTCCTCCAAGGCTTTCAGAGAGGTCTCTTGCCCAAGATGTCCTCAGATTCCTTCATGCCATTCTTGGGGCACACAAGAAATATCCTCAGGAAGATACAGCAGAATATTTAAGGGTCTTGGAACAGATCAGGCACGTACAAAGGAATGCTTCTGTCTCTAGTGTGGCTGCATCTCGCCAGGGTCCAAGCAGCCCCAACACTGCAGACACAGCTGATCCCTCCTAGAAAGGTGGGGCAAAGCAGCATGGTGGTGAGCCACATTGCTTCACAGGGCCAATACCAGGGATGCTCCCCCCTTAGTAACATGGATGGAGTCTAAATGAAGTGGAAGGGAAGTGGATAAAGATGTCTTTCTGCAATTCAAACACCCCATCCCCCCCAACAGCGTGATTTCAGATCTTCCATCTTTTCTACTCAGTGCCAAGCTTGGGCATTGCTTTGGATCTAAGTCTCTGTGCTTGACAGGGCCAAAGAGTCACATTTTTTCTGGGTCATTATAAAGGAAAATTAATGTGTTTCACGCTGTGTGTAGTGCAGGGCTGAAGTTTCATGTTCTGAGCACATGCAGGGCACTCATCCTGCTGCCCAGGCTCTCATTACACTGATAACCTCTTTATATTGTTTGAAATAGAAACCAAGCATACTGCTTTTCACAACGCACATTAATTAAAATGCACAAGATGATTTCTACATAACTTTACTGATCAGAAACCTCTCTGACAATTAGGCATAGCATATAAAGATACTTCAGATTCTTGCTAGATCATAGAATCATAGAATAGTTAGGGTTGGAAAGGACCTTAAGATCATCTAGTTCCAATCCCCCCTGCCAGGGGCAGGGACACCTCCCACTAAACCATGCCACTCAAGGCTCTGTCCAACCCGGCCTTGAACACCGCCAGCGATGGAGCATTCACAGCTTCCCTGGGCAACCCATTCCAGTGCCTCACCACCCTTACACTAAAGAATTTCTTCCTCATATCCAATCTAAACTTCCCCTGCTTAAGTTTGAACATCCTCAAAAGTATGAATGCTACCATGATTTCCTGTATTATTGAGGTTATGATTATGACATGCAACAAAAACATCAAAACTCAAGAGAATCTACAAGAGCCTCAATCTAAGGTCAGCAGCTGAATCAGGTATAAGAAGGTAGGATTCAGGATAAAATATCTCAGCTGTGTCCTGTGCTGTTCTGCGTTCAAGGATAAGGGAATGACCTTTGCATATGTTAAGTCAAACATAGCTCTTTCCAAACTACTTGAGGCTTAGAAAACATTTGCTAATGGTCTTACAGCTAATTCTCTTTCAGACTCCACTATGACCAAGTCTGAACACCATCATGCACCACAGGACAACTGACCCTAAATATACTAGACTTATTAATATTCAGAAGGTAAGCACAGCTCATTCTTACAGATATGTGAACACCTTCATGACTGTCAAGAACAGATGGATACAACAGCTCTTGGAGTTTTCCTAAATCTCAGATTGCAAAGGAACAGATTTCAGAAGCAAACTCACCCAGTATATCATGATGAGTGTAATACCGTGTTATGAAAGGCTTATACTCCCGAATCCGATCAAAAGTAGCTTTGGAAGGTGGCGGTGGTACTATTTTTGAACATGCAGCACAACACACGAAGGAGAGCAGATCAGGACTTCTAATCATTGTGGCATTCTGGTGTTTTCCTGTAACACAGTTGCTACAATGTCAAAACTCTATTCCTGATACATCGCTTGCAGGCAAAACGCTTAACTGTTGCTACAGAAAACATGCAAGCTGACCATTACTTTTTACCCAGTTGGCTGAAGCGTTTGCCTTCCGGTCAGGATTCACACGTGCTGACAGCTCAGTAACACGCTGCTGGCAGATGATGAGGGAGGGTTTCAGGAGGGTTTCGTGAAGTAACCCCTTCCAGCCTGAAGGCAGCTCCCTGCAGAGCAACTGTTACCAGGCAGGGCTGGCTTTGCTCACAAAGAACTAACTTTCCCTGTAGTAGTTGAGCCGTGCCACGTCAGGCTTTGTCTTTTCAGTGTCTTTTTTTTGTTTCGTTGTTGCTGAATGCCAATAATTCCTACTCAAACCATGTAAGCTAAGATTTTAGGAGCAGTATAATAGATGGCACTTCAAGTATTTGAATCACAGAATTCTGTTGCTGTTCTTGGTAAAGATGAGAAAGCCAGCATACAGTAAGGAATTAGCAAAACCCTGGCAGAGCCTCTGCCTGGGAAATCATTTTGACTCTCAGTTCCTGTCAAGCCACCTATCATCCACTGTCGATAATTCTTACTATACTGAAGATGAAATTGAGAAAAGCCAAACAGAAGAAATTGTATTGGCACTGTTTGCATCTCCTGCAGGTGTATAAGGAGCTGTGCTCTCAGAGCCAAGCCAACAAATTTTGACCTGCTGAGGTCAATCCTGGCCTTTATCTTTCACAACCCCCCCAACTACCTTTACCTCAGATGCTTCCAGATCCACATTCACTTCACAAAACATAATTCAAAATTTTGAGAGCCATTATTCCCAAATATGTGAAAATAAGAGACTGTGTTTTCTCACTTAGAATCATCTGCAGGTATAAAGATCAAAGTGTGTATTTTAAAAGCCTGCAGAAAACCAGGTTAACATGCTTACCCTCACTGCGTTTGGAGTTATTTTAATTCATGCAAACATAACAGACTTGTGCATTTTAATGAACTGAAAAGAGCTAAAATCCTGTGTGACCCTTTTGAAAAAAACAGATGGATTCTCGATATCTATCACATCCTATCAAACAAAACACATTCCACAGGATATGCACAGCATGTGATAGCTTTGAATATTTGATCAATTCTATGATTCACTTGGAAATTTCTTCATCAATCGAAAGGCAAGTAGTTTCCTCACCTGCAAGCTTTCAGACTTGCCCAGGACCTTGTTGCTGTGAGACAGTTAGGGTCACAGAGGGGAATATGCTTTAAAAGGCTTTTTTTTCTATAGCTTTTCAAAGGTAGAAGTCAGTTCCCTTCTGAGGCAGGAGGTAACCAAGCCAAGGCCCAGCTGAATTTAGGATACAGGTAACTATAAAACACAGATGCGAGGAAAATCACGGGTTCAATGTGAAGGATTTGTAGGGAGATAAAGAGAATAGAGCTCTCAAGGCAGTGTCACCTTTCTTAAGTACCAAAACAATTGGGTAACAAAACCCAGAACAATTCCCAGAGTGGCAAACAGATGTCACTGCCATGTTCTTTCTTCTTTGGCCAAAAGAGGACTAAGAAAGAGGTCTCAGCTTCTTGGGAGCCCTTAATTGGGCTGTAAATATGAGGTAGCTGAATGGAAAAATACAACCCAGAACATTAATGAGGGTCCATGGTGGGAAAAGGGTACTTTTCCCTGGCATGTGCTCTTCCACCACATGCTCTGGAGTTTGGTTAATGAGATACCATCTAGGACATGTCAGGAACACAGAAGCAGCTGCAGAAGCTCTTAGGCCTTAGTGTCAGAACAAGACAGAATCCACTTGTACAGTGTGCCCATGGGAACCCTCTCTTGTGCTAAGGCAACGCCACAGCATGAAGCTGCCCTGCAGCCAGGCTCACAGCAGCACCAACCAGCCCACTGCCAATGGGCTGCCTCACATCCACATGCAAGGCTATTTGGCAAGACTGGAATTGTTCAGGTGGATGCAGTCTTGTCATTGTAAGAACAGTCTTTTCATTGTTGATTTTAGACTTTAAATTCCCTATTTTGAGTTTAGTAGCTTGTAATAAATCAGTGTTATATAATGTACTTTGCAACACAGAGAAACTTAATTTTTGAATGCAGCGTGAATAAACTAATCCTGATGACTAGTCAAGAACACTGCACAACCTCTGGCTAACCTGGAGTTATACACAGCGACTGGCAAGCTCATACTGGTAGGTTCACTGATCTGCTCTATGCTGCCAAGCAGGAAAGGTCACAGCTGAGTTCTTCCTGCCTTTCTCTTGGCAGAAGCAGTCCTTTCACTTTTTCTTCTCTACTTACCTACTGCGTTTTTTTCCGTTTGTAAGGAAGAGTATATTATCATCCAAGGAATATTTTGGTCAGTATTTTACAAATTCCTTTATTAAATACAACCCTCCAATGACTGCTTTATCAGATCTTTCTTGCCTTGAAATTATTTTACTTGCACCACCATTACCTATCAACTTTCAACAGATCAACATTTTCTTTTCACACACAATGCATTACACTTCTGTTTAAAAATTAAGACAAACCCCTGTTTTCCACTTAATCAAAACAAAGAGAGAAATGAGCTGAACTATCATGTGCATTTCTAAAGGCATTTACCAGTCTTGACTGCATGTTCGAGGTAATTTCATGCCTTCTGACAAGCTGCGGAGTTTGCAGACAACAATTCTTAAAGTCACTTTTATGTTCACATGTATCTTAATTGCAATTCATTTGTACAAGCATGACATTTTACAAAGGTACTTAAATTGGATTGTACAGCAAGAAAGACATTTATCCATTATTTCAATGGACAGGAAAAAAAAAATAGGAGTTGCCTGGCAAAGTTCTGTGATTGATTCGCTGATTTCCTTCCTTACATTATCAGTCCCACTTGGAAGTTTTCCTCCTCATATACCTGGACCCCTCGCTGTCAACTGCTTCATAGAGGTCCTTTTTATTCTCTATTGTTGCACGCAAATAACCAAGGTAGGCCACACAGAGGGTAATTGCTATGAGCCCAAATGCCATCACAGGCTTGTTCTGACAAGAAAAACAAAAATAATTAGTATCTGTCTTTAGTCAAAACATTTCTTTGTTCAACACAAACATTCTTCTGTCTTGGCTAAGAAAGTGAACAGTAAACAGCTGTGGTATCTGCAAGAATTATCATTGCCTTCTGGCAGACTGATCCAAATGACTTTGGTAAGCACAGCAAGAAGGGAGACACAGTTTTCTAACAGCAAAAGGAATTCCCTTTGAAACAGAAGCCTCTCTGGTGACAGAACATGGCGTTGTCCAGTGCTCTGCCTTTTGTTGGTCACAAATGTTGCTTGAGCATGAATGAACAGGCCAAAACCTATTACTAAAGGTAACTAAGTACAAACTTCTAACAGTATTCATCTGAACATGCTACTGAGAGAAGCAACTTGGTTTAGTGGAAGCTGACCCTGCCCATGTCAGGAGGGGTGGAAGCTGACCCTGCCCATGTCAGGAGGGGTGGAACTGGATGATCTTTAAGGCCCTTTCTAACCCAAACCAGTCTGTGATTTTGTGTAAAAACACATAATGTATTATCACAGAATCTGTTTCTATTACATGCATAGGATTTCATTCAGTCTTGCTGAGTTCTGCAAGTGCAAATAAAACTTGAGTATCCTCAACTTCATTATAAAAGCAACAAAAATAAAAAATATTTAAAAGGTATCAAAAATCCACACACCTCCCCCTTCACATCAGAAAGTCTGCACTTTGTTTTGCTCCCTTTTAAATATTAAAGAGGACTTCTATTACTTAACCTGTCAAATTACATGGGCAATACATCCGTAGACAGTCTTTTTGTTAGTATCTTGTCTAGGTATAAAAGGATTAGACAACACAGCAGTGAAATAAAAGCTGGAATAAACAATGTAGTGTTCTGGGCTCGTAACAATCAGAGTGAAATAAAGTAAAAATATTTTTAGCTACAATACTGCTTTGCATAACAACAGGCGGTTATATAATGCACACAGAATAGCAATGACAACTTTAGAGCAACTGTGTCTCTCCAAGCCTGTTCAGTTTCCCTCAGAATGAGCCTCTTACAGGTTTAATGAAAAGCTCTGGGTTCACAGCTCGGAAGAGCATAGTTGTTTGAACACTTCTCAATCCTGGTTTTCTCTCTTTGGGTGTTTCGCTTGCATTTGGAGAGTTGGTGGAAGACATTTTAATTAATATTGAATACTTCCTAAAAACAGAGTAAAAAGTAGATGTCATTATTATAAAAAAACCCAAACTACATTCACCAAGTATAAGTTCGCACTCAGGATGTGTTCTTACATCATGAATTTTACTTTGTATATACGTATTAATGACTGCTTTTGGTGTTACTAACATTGCCAGCTTAAGCACACTGATTTTCAACCTTGATATCTTGATAACTGGAGTTTTTGCTTGCCTTTGCCTAATGCTTTAGTTACCCACAGATCACATAGCACTGGCTAAAAAAGATAAAGCCAGCAAACATTTTTCCTTTCTTCTTTACAATTTACATATGACAGGACGGCCCACACCCCCTTGTACTGCAGTCACTCCATCCACCACCCCCTCCCCAGCAGCTCTAGGCCTCGAGACTCATTTTTACACACAAGGTCCTTTGCAAGATGCCACCTGGGAGAAGGTGAACAAAACATACTCCTGGCTAACCCCGCTTATCGAGGGGCAGAGGAGAAGCGGTGCTACGGACACCTGCCCCGTAGCTCACACAAGCAGAGCACAGCCGGGGACCCACGGGCAGGATTCACAAACTCAATCCAGCAAGGCCCCGGGCACGCCAGGGAGGTCAGGGCAGCGCGGAGGTCGGCTAAAGGCGACAACACGGACACAGGGCACCGTCAGGCACACGGCCAGCACACACGCGAACCCCAGCCGCCCGAACAGGTCAACTGTGTCAGGTCAACTGACCGAACAGGTCAACTCTTGTGCTCCGAACAGCACAAACAGCGAGGGAAAGGGCAGAAACCTCCTCCAGGGCGGCCAGGGGGCTTTACACCGCGGAGGAAGGGGCGAATTTATCAGAGGAAAACCCCGGCTGCGCTGCCAGGGACACAAAGACAAGACCAGGCCGCCGCCACGCTTCATACGGCCCTTCAGGAGGCGGAGGGTGACGGATGTCTCCCATGCGGACAACGGGCACAGCCCCACAGGTCCCCCGGCACCACAACTCACCACTCGCCGCCGCCGAGGCCTCCCGAAGGCGGGGAGAACAGCATAGCGCCCTGCGCCTGCGCACTTGTGCCTCCTCTCGGCGTTCTGCCCCGCCCCTCCTCTCAGGCGGCTGCCCGGGGCGGAAGCGGGTGGAGCGCGTCCTGCTCGGCCGTGGGTGTGAGTCTGTCTCGCCAAGAAGGCGCTCCGCAGGGTAAACCCGCAGTTGGTCGGAAGTGTCGTAGAATCGATCACAGAATCACCTAGGTTGGAAAAGATCTTAGAGATCATCAAGTCCAACCGTTACCTCAGGACCGCTGAGACCAACACTAAACCATGTCATTGAGGGCCTCACCTACACGGTTTGTGAGCACTTCCGAGTTTGGTGATTCCAGCACTGCCTTGGGCAGCCTGTTTCAATGCCTGACCACACTCTGTGAAGACATTTTTCCTGATACCCAATCTAAACCTCCCCTGGTGCAGCTTGAGGCTGTTACATCTTGTCCTATCGCTTGTCACTTGAGAGAAGAGACTGACCGCCACCTCGCTTACAGCTTCCTTTCAGGTAGTTGTAGAGAGTGAGAAGGTCTCTCAGCCTCTTATTCTCCAGGCTCAGGCATCTGGAAACTCGTGGTTATGTGCGGGAGATTAAGGACAACGAACTCTGACCAATATGATCAAGCGTTGACAATTTGTTACAGGCAAGCAGCGTCTTTTATAGAAAAGTCTCAGAACACTGGAGCATTCAGTAATATCTAATTGGTTACATTCTTTTGCTAAGTGTTAGCAATAGTTTAACGATTGGTTATTACAACAATAAGCGATTCAAACACTGTGGTTACAACAGCAGATTTTTTCAGGGACATAGCTATCAGTTCCTTCATACGCATCCCTCTCAACGACAGTCTCTGCCAACTCTGTCAAGATTTTCTGCACGTACGTGTCCCATAGTAACCTTCAAGCAAGGCCTCAAAGCCTTCGGTTCACTACTTTACAAATGTCAAACACTTGTCTGGATTGCTCACATGTCCGTTCTCGGCAAGAAACGCTTCTACAGTTATGTAAATGCCACTTTGCAGCTATGTTTTATTTTGTATTGCTTGTAATCAGTAAAATCAATTACTTGGAGTCCAGAGGAAACAAAACCCATGCAGTCACATCTGCCTGCTCCTGACTCCCTGTCTGTCTCTGCTGACTTCGATGCCATCAGGCAATTCCAGATGCCTTAGAAAGAAGAGTATAAATTTAAAGTTTTGGAAAATCCAGTACCTGGAGGGTAGGGAGAGACCCAGAGCAGTGCTCCTCTAGGTAATAGGTGGGCAGAACTGAGATGTGTTGGACAGTATCACAGTGATACAGCTGCAGCCGGCTGGTGGGTTCGTACGTACGTAGTTCTGGACTCACCAACTGCAGCGCACGCTTCTCCGTATCTTGGTGGTGTTTGAAAGGACTTTGGTGGAGCATCTGATAATTGCAGCTGTGGAGGCAGCTGGGGACAAACATAAATGTAGGGGTATTTTCTGTGTGTAAATATCATGAGGTGAGAAAAATAGGGAACTAAGTTTTAATGTCAAGAGAGGACTGAGTGGTGTGTCTGGGTTTTGTGTCAAGGTTTAATTCACAACATACCATCTGTTAATCTGGTAGCTATTGTTTTGGCAGCGTATGCCACACAGCTGATTTTGTTTGGAAACCTTTGAGTAGAAAGTCACTTCTTGAGTGAAGGTTGCTGCTCTGGTTTGTTTTCATGTTTGTGTAATTGAAAGAAGCCATGACAAGGCTTTTGCATGAGCTTTGGTTTTTGGTAAGGTAGCTTAGTTTTCTTGAGGGAACTGTGAGTTTTTACAGAACCGTAGATGTTCTGTGTACAGTTCTCAAATAACTGACATATTGTATATGGGAATACAAAACATTTTCATGACTACACTGAGAAGTGCACTCACCAGCACATGCACCTCCTTCCCAGCAGTTACTGTCATTAACTGACCCCATCCATGTAGCTAAAACTTCTGACCCAAAGTCAGCCATGGTCATGGTACTATTTTCCAGGTCATGGTAGGATGAGTTCTATGCTAGAACTCATTTGCCTGATAGTGGTGGCAAGGATTGTCAGGTTGCTGATAGTTCTCTAGCATTTCCCATCTTTCTTACCAGAGGTAAGCCCCAGGCATCATTGATGGGGAAAGAAATCACACACACTACAAAGAACACCACTGGCTGGAGAAAAAATGTTCTCCATATGAAGAGCCGTGGGATAAGGCTTTATGCATAGAAAAAGCAGCAGAGAGGGATGTAGAAGCAGAGTTGGATTTGAATGTGAATGCTGGTACTTGGTATACATTCAGCAGATTCTGGCTAACCATATAAGTGCAGGGAAGAAAAGCTTGGACTGCTTGATGTTTCTAGTTGTGCTTTATGACTGTGGGAAAGTGTCTATTTTATCTTTAATGTGAATATTACGTTGCTGTCATCTGACCCAACAGGATGTTGAAATCCTCAATCTGTCAAGGCTTATAAAGCAGTCAGGCATCTTTTTATAGAAGAGACTCTATAGAAGGGTAGAATTGTAAACATCTGTGGTATCTCTGAGTCACCTGTCCTCTTCATATCTGAGTACCTCTCCTGAAAAGGAGCCATGCAAAAAAATCCCCTCCTTTTCCAAACCTTAAGTTGTTACTGAGATTTGTTTTCCTTTTAAAGAAATTTCTTTGGGATTCTGCATTTGGTATTGTGCTCTATGCATTCATGGCCATTCAGAACTTCTTAGTAGTTTCTGCTTCTCTTGAGGCTCACCTCCCCTTATTGTTTGAGCTGCAGAAGAGCCTCCGCTGGGGATCAAGGAAGCCTGATGCTATGTTCCACAGGTGTCTTTTGCATGTGATAGCCTGATGCAGCTGAGGAGCAGCAGTGTGCCTCTGCATCTAGCCAATTCACCTCACAGCTCCTCCTTATCTCAAATACTGCACAAGAGCAGAGCTTCACATTGTTTTCAAAATACACATAGAATGCCTCAAACTACTGGTAAGCATATCCTTATGTTAGAGAGACAGTTACAGAGCTGTTGTGAATAGAAAAAATAGGCTTTGCGTCAACACTGGGATGTCAGCACTGCTTTGACATGTAGTGAGGGGGGCAACTTCTGTCATGTGGTTTTTAGGGTTTTCATACATAAATCACAGAATCACAGAATGGTTTGGCTTGGAAGAGACATTAAAGCTCATCTAGTTCCAACCTCACTGCCATGGGCAGGGACACCTCACACTAGACAAGGTTGCTCAAAGCCCCTTCCAGCCTGGCCTTGAACACTGCCAGTAATGGGGCAGCCACACTCACCAGCGTCACAGTCAAGAACTTCTTCACAGTATCTAGTTTAAATCCACCCTCTGTCAGTTTAAAGCCCCTTGTCCTATCACTACATGCCCTTGTACACTATGAGTTTCACGACATTTTAATTAGGTTTGGCAGTTGGGATTTTTTTGTCCTGAACAAGTCTGGGGGAGAAGGGAAAGCAAAAATTGGGAAGTACTTCCTGCACCTTACTCAGCTAATGGGGAGAGGAATCATTATTGCACTGAGGCATGTGAAACAGTACTGCCGTATTTAGGTCATAAATGCAGAAGAAGAAACAAACATCTCCAGCTAGACAGAGGTGGCACTGAGAGCTTTCGGTGTGGTTGTTGTTCAGCTCAAGAGCCCTTACGATGCTTTGCAGCTGCTGTTGCTCATCTGTATCGTTCCCATTGAAAGGAAGCAGAGCTTTCAGACAGCAGCATGTAGTGGCTGGGACCCTATCACTGACAGTTCTAAGGCAATTATAATTTTTAAAATGAAAATCTGTTAGAGTGAATCTTCTGTGTTTCGTAACATTGCGTGTATGTCTTCTATAGCACTTGTTAGCCAGCTGTGCCTGTGAGAGACAAACAAATCACCCAGCCATGCCTTCCAGCAAAGATTAGAGCAATTGTTATTCTTCAAATACTGATAACGCATACAAATCTTTTTTAACTGAATTCATTATGGGAGGAAAAAGCACTTTGCTTGGTTCTACTTTCATTAATGGGTGGGCAAATTGTTTCTGGTTGGGAACAGAATAATATCAAACCCCAAAACGTCCCTCCTGGAAAGAAAAAGCTAGTTTCTATTAAAAAAGAAGAGCAGAGAAACACATGCAACACTGAATTTGCTCACTACAACAGTACACAACCTCTAAGACACCTTGGAGTTGGGTTTAAAGAACTAATCTAAGACTGTACCTCCAAAAATGAGGGGGTAAGGGGAGACCTGTTTTCACTTGTGGACCTTGCATGAGGACTCAGAATTGCTCAGCCTTGGCATATACCACTTTTGCTCCCTAGTCCAGCTGAAAACTAACGTTGCTAGGAAATTGAAAAGAACAAAGTTTATGTTTTCAGTTGGCTGGGTGAGGCAGTCTGATGTAAGCAGGACAGTACAGTTGGAAGTGGGGGCACAGATCACAACTAACCTCTGCCTACAATACTGGATTTTTCAATCAGCTTAAGCTGTGGTAAGTTAAAATCCTTCAACTAGCACCCTCCCTGATCTAGCACCCTTCAGACTTCAGGCAGGGAATACAGCTGCTAGGAGGACTCTGGAGGGTAGGAATTTCACAGGAGGTTTAACTCTGTAGTAAGGGACTCTGATGGAGTAATCTTGAGGTCTTCAGATTTTCTACACCTCACAGTCATCTTTCAGTGTATAAATACCACCACGTAATGAAATACACTGGTGAGTGGCAGTGTCTAACGTTTATATACTTGATACAGTAGAGTTATAACTGTGCGTGTCATAAGGATGCTTAAACAGCTTTGATATTTAAGTGACCGGGTTGTAACCATGCAGTTCCAATTATTACAAAATGAGCTGTTGAAACTTTTTTGCTTTCTATCTCTAAAGGACAGTTGCAATTGTTCAGGTGCCTTTAATGCCATAATAAAGTTTAGATCTAAAGTTAAAGTTTACCTTTCCCAGTACTACAGGTCGTCACAATATTTCTACAGTGATTTTGGCCTTTGAATTCCTGGTGTGAACTGAACGTCATTCAGCTGACTGTGGCTTTTGTCAGGCATTCAGCAGCAGTGCTGGGAGGAAGGTGCCTGCCTGGTAGCTCCTTCCAGCAGGCAGCTGGAAGGCTCTGCAGTCCCTGCAGTCCAGCTCCAACTCGGACACCTTCACTCACTCTCTAGAGGCATCAGCTTCTCTGGGGACAGTACCAAGGTCCTATTTCAGGCAGATGAGGCTTTGTGATACCTTTCTCTCCATAAAACTACTGCAGATTTGCATATAATTCCCAGCTAAAACCCAGAGTTTAAGCTAAATAAAGTATACTGTGAATAAATTGTACCATGAAGAATTTGTTTGAGGCAAGTTCAGTCTTTCTGCTTTTTTGGTAACATCACTCAGCAGTCTAGCCACATCTCAGGTAAAAATGACTGCAAAATGTTGACAGTTGGTAAGATGCATAAGGCAGGACAGGAACTTATTCCATTGCTTAGTTATTAAAAATTAAGTTCTCTGCTTTCTGGTGGGGAGTGGCTCACCTGCCTAGTGCAATGTGGGAATTGATTAGCATGTACAGTAATGAAAATACAATTTAATAACAAAATCCAGGCTTTACTTCTTTGGTAAAACCGCTGTGATTTAATAGAAAGACCTGCCTGAACGTTTGTATGATGTATTGTTAGGAGTACTGTATGCCTAAAAGAATATTGTCTTTAGCAGACAATTTACTTGCTGAAGAGAACTTGAGATACAGATCTGATGTAAAATATCAAAGAGCAAACCTGGTGGGAGTTAATGCTCTTAATTATATGATTTCAGAAGGGTACAGTAATTCCATACAGTGTCTTCTAGTTTTCACATGGAAAATGGTCTTCTGAAAAAAACGCATAGAAGCCACACTATGAAGGGGTGCTAAAGGTCAAGAAGCATTTCATAAAGACCCTTATTGCTATTTTGATATTGTGGTAAAGTTAGTATTGAAGGGAGAGAGTAAGTTTAATGAGATGAAAATTAGGAATGAAGCAGCATCTGAAATGGGGAGCTAGCCAGATCCTCCAGGTCATTCCTGTAAGAATAGTATACGAAAGGCAGGCTCTTTGCAGGGCATTTTCTTCATGCCTTCATGCAAGATTGACATGGTTAAGTGACTTCTTGACTTGCAAGTGCACAGGCTACATGTGTCTTATACAGGGTCACTGATCATTGAGTTCTGTACTGTGAGGGTGATGAGGCACTGGAACAGGTTGCCCAGAGAAGCTGTGGCTGCTCTATCCCTGGCAGTGTTCAAGGCTGGGTTGGATGGGGCTTTGAGCAACCTGGTCTGGTGGAAGGTGCCCTGCCTCTGGCAGGGGGGTTGGAACTACATGATCTTTAAGTTCCCTTCCAACTCAAACCATTCTAAGATTCTGTGATTCTATGATCACTGCCCACTGCTTTGGATGCCACAACACGTGTCTTCAGGTTGTGCTGTCACTAACATGAGAGCACAAAGTGTGCAGCATTAGACCTAATGCCGATGAGTGCTCAAAAGATGCAGACAAAGTCTGTGACTTTAAACAAATGCTGTAGTTTCCTCATATCTTTCTGGTGATACAAGACACGTTATGGTTCTAGTTTGAACAGTGTGCCAGGAGAGATGGTCAGGTTTCACTCATTTGGTTTGTATGACCTAGGAGACTAGCAGTTTCCATTTTCAAGGCTTAAAGCAGTAACTCCCTTTCTTGGAAATGAGTCATTGATTGTTAATGCCACTAGAAGGCTTTGGTCTGGGTGTAATCATTCAGTGAAGCACAGGTAAGTTAGAGTTTCTTGTTATAGAATATAGTTTTACCGAATGAGAAGTTGTTTTTCTGATGTCAAACAGGCTTTAGAATAGCCTCATGAAATGTCCCATCAGCCAGCATAAACCACAGATACAATCCTCTTTTCATTGCACTGTTGCAATGCTTTATAACTAATAAGGAGTCACAAACTGTAAATGTGGCCAGTGACAGCCACTTGTTCAAATGGAAATCTTCCAAATTTGTCAATTCATTTTTTTAATCAGCTGACTAAAGTGTTACAACAATAGCCTGAATGGAGCAGTAATACTTCTTAATGTTGAAAGTAATTTGCCGCAGAGGGAGTTTGTGCTTATAGCAGGAGAGCATGGGAGAGATGGGCGATTGGTTTGTGTCGTGGTTTAAGCTGTAAATCACGCAGTTTGCTCACTCACTCCCTCCTCTTTCTTCCTACCCACTCCGGGGCGGGGGGGGGGGGGGGGGGAATGGGGAGGAGACTGGAAAGAATGTAAATCCCAGGAGTTGAGATAAGAACAGTCCAGTAACTGAGGTATAACACAAACCACTGCTGCTACCACCAATAGTAATAATAACCAGGGAAATACAAGGGAAGAGGATACAACTGCTCACCACCTGACGACCGAGCTGTGAACTGAACTCTTCCAGGTTCCTGCCCCCAGTTTTTCACATCCTGGGCATAACATGCTGTGGTGTGGAATACCTCTTTGGTCAGTTTGGGTCAGGTGTCCTGTTTCTGCTTCCTCCCAGCTTCCCTTCCTCCCTGGCAGAGCATGAGGGTCAGAAATTCCTTGGTCAAACCAAACATTCTAAGTTGTAACTATAAACGTCGGTGTTATCAGCACTGTTCCCAGGCCATAAGTTGAAAACACAGCGCTGCACCAGCTACTAAGAAGGAGAAAAATGACTGCTACTGCTGAACCCAGGACAGTGTAGTACAGAGGTGATGAGAAATTCAGTAGCAGTTGTGTAGTCAAAATACAGACATCATGACTTCCAAAAAAAAAAAAAAAAAGAAGTAATTTTGGCTCCTTCTGAGTTTATTTATTTTTTTTTAATTACACACTTTGCCAAAGCAACAAAGCAAACTGTGTCTGCCCTCTCTCCAAACCCATTCATTGCTGTGGAGGAGAGACCACAGCAATTAGCAGCTGGCAAAGCATTGCATTCAGCAGCAGCTGGGTTATTAAGTAGTGTTTGTGGTTTCCCTAAATATAAAACAAGACGGGATTTTGCCACCACTGGCTATAAAAAAAGAATGCCAAGCATGCTTAAGGATATGAAGCCTACTGAATATGTAGTTTATAAGTGATATTTTTAGATAAATGAGTTCTTGGCACCTAAGATCCCAAAGCCCAGAAAGGAAGGAGGTTTGTCACAAGCCACTGCAGAAGTCTATGCGAAAGTCAGGTGTAAAATCCAAACAAGCAAGCTCTGGTCTAGTGCTAAATGACCAGCTAAACCCTCTGCCATCTAGGTTTTTTTCTTTCCCTTCCTGTAGTCAGCTGGCAGATAAATACCTAAGCTGATGTTTTTACACACCACATGTATATTTTAAGTACTATTGAATTGTCTGTGGAATTCTACTTTTAATATCACCATACCCATTTATCTTCCAATGTACCAAAAGGCTTACTTCTTGCTCTGAGGAGCTGGAAGATAATAATAGGCATGAAACAGTGAGAAGCTATAATCAGTAAGCTAAGGAAGAGGAAAACAAGGGACAGGGCTATGAGATACCATGGGTCTTTTCTTGGTTCTGCCTTTGATGTGCTGAGTGATGCTGGATAAAGCACATCATCTCTCCAGTGGACATCTCCTCCTCCACAACACATATTCTGTCTGTCTAGATTGTTGATGTTTTGAGGAGAGAACTCGATTTCTTATTACACATTAACAAAGGGTTTATAGCAATGAAGTTCAAACTGAAGTGTCTATAGATCACTTTTCATCAAGCTGTAAGAGAAGAGCAAGCTATTGCTGGTATGTTTATATCTTATACACAGGGCCTCTGCTTACACTGAAGGTGTCTCAAGAATGAAATAAGTGGAAAACCTCTGGTTTACATCAGCATGAGAACCCCAGATGTGCTGCACCATCACTAGCAGTGGTCATGGCAGAAGTAAACAGTTTGGCCAGCACGCAGATCAGGAGGGCTGTTTGCTCATGGGTTGTCAAGCCTTACCTGACTTGTTTCTGGAGAGCCTCAGAAAGCAATGAGTGTCAATAGTGTGTTAATAATACAGCTTTACTCATTTTGAGATGAGTTGTCTGAATAAAGCAAGGTTAATTTTTGTGACTTCTCTGTTTTCTCATGTTGGCTTTTTCATAAGGACTTGGAAATCATCTTAACATTGTTGAACAAGAAAGGCATTGCAAGATTAGTGACTTGCAGCAAGTTTTTCAGTTCCTATTACATATATGCAACAGTTTGAATAGCTGCTGCACATGCAGTTTGATAGAGTGACTTTGAATGGAGTTACACTGAGCCTTGGTGTTCCCAGGAGATTTCCGTCTCCTTCTTCTTCTGTAGCAGAACACTGGAATAGTTGCACCAGGCTGGGCTGGGATGGTGGGGGCTAGTGGAGCTTCCATCAGTGTAAGAGCAGACTGAACTGTAAGGAACAGCATATGCACAATGAAGCCTTCTTAGGATCAGAGAATGAAGCAAATCAGTATTTCTCAGCCTGTGGACTTTACACCTCTGGCAGTCAGTAAGGAAGCAGTAGGAAGTCCATGAAACAAGCACAAAGACTCAGCAACCATAAAATGGATGTGCATGTCCTTATATCAACAAACAAAGAAAATAAAGGGAAAATGAAGTTACTAAATGAACATCTGAAGTTAAGCTTCTTTGTTTGGTCATTTATGGAAACCATTGTGCCAATGATTTTTCTTTTTTTATTTTCCTCATAACATTGAGATGATTCTTGGTGTTTAAAAAAAAGTGCTGCAATGGTGTTTTGATTAAATTGTAACAAAAAGTGGAGAGGATGAACTCTCAAGATTGTTACCAACTCTGCTTTTTTTATGATCCTATATCCTTCCCTGTGATTTTGCTACTTCTGCTCTCTGCTTTAGCATTTTTGCCATTACTCACAGTTCTCTTTCTTCCCTCCAAAAAAATCAAACAACAAAAAAAGCGTAAGTTGTAGGTGCAGCAAAATGCAGAAAAAAGAAAGTTTTTCCATCTCTCAGCCTATGAGGGTAATTCGGCTTGCTTGTACAGAATGCATAGATACACCATTTCCAGGCTTGTCTTCTTTCTGTTAGTGCTCACTGTTCCATCTCCATTTCACATAATACCACACCTTCTTCCTGTAACTTGCTGCTCTCTGAGCTCTGAGCTGCCTGCCCCCTTTGTGCCCCTAACACTTTGGATTCTTTTCCCACTTTCTCTCTACTTGGTCAGTTTGTTCTTGGATTTTCTTACTTTTTTTTTCCCCGTTCTCCTCTGCTTAAAGATACCTTTTCTGCTTTTAGGGTAATGACATTAGCAGAGCTGATGGAAATTTAGGTGAATTAATTCTCTGAGCACTATGCTGTTCAATGGATACGTTACTCAACGCACATTAGCCAACTTCCCACAGACCTCACTGAATGACAGAAATGATTATTTGAAGAATATATTCAACAACAATTATCATTATTCAAACAGTTCACTCAACAAATTACACTCAGCACACTCAAATTGATGGTGCATTCAGGTTGCTCCCTTTGCTCAGCAGAGCACATGTGTAGACTTAAGGGCTGAAACTGAGTCACTGAAATGTCTGAAGGAAATAGGGGTGCGGAGGCTTTTCTGGTCATTTGTGTCTCTAGTGAGCAAGACAGAGTGTGTGTGTATGTGTGGTTGCTGGTGGGGTGTTTAAGTCACATCTAGGGAATAAATGATGTATGTGAGGAGGAAGAGAGATTATCTGCTCTTTTTCCTGCTGGTAGTAGAAGCAGCACAGGCCCCTGTTTTCACACTTATCCCTAGTACTTCAGGTAGAAATTAGTGCAACAAATGAGTGTATCTCTGATCTTCAGCTTTTGTCTGAGTGGAGGTGTATGTGTGTGGGAGCAAGGGGTTGAAGTAAATCTAACATCAAATCCATGCTCTTCACTTCTTACTCCATTCAAATTTTTCTTGAGCACTTTGAGCAAATTATCTTTCTTTTACTGTTTAAGACTTTCTGATGCCTCTTTTGTAATTTCCAATCCAGGCTAAGTTTTTCTGTAGTCTTTATGTCCGCTGCCAAATAGATACCCCTTTCACCTGTTTGTTGCATTTTTAAACTTTTGAGTCGTTTCACAGTTAGGCTCAACATTGGCCACTGCCTTGATGCAACTTGATGTAGTCTACATTTTCCACAATCTACTCAGTTGCTCTAGCCAGCTTCCCTTCCTGACTCTCTTTGATTCATTCTGCGCAAAACACATTTCCTCTGAATGCAAAGCTTGAGATCTCCCTTTGGCTTCAAGGGTGTGGATCACATTTTCTCCTCTCTTGTCATTACATTAGTCAGAATATAATTTTGCTGAAGTGCCATGCCCTGACCCTGCTCTTGGCATCTGCTTCCATGTGTACTGCTGCTTCTAGAAATGTTACAAAACCTCTTACCACTGTTTGTTTCTTACTGCTCAGTTGTGTGCTTACTTGAAGATTTCTCTTTTTTGTCCTCTGAATTCTCACCTTGCTCTGAACTTCATACAGCCAATATAATGTCTTTGTCTTCTCTAGCCTCAGCTAATTTAACTTTTCTTTAGTCTGTACTTGTGCTATGCCATGAGGGCAATTTTCTGAACCTGTTGAGTAACTCCGTATCTTTGAAATCCATTTTTTTTTCTTGTATCATATGTTCTTTGCAATTCTTCAGTGAATTAATTGCATTTGCAAAGTTCAGTCTTCATTAATCTGGGTGACATTTACTCTAATACCCTTTATATGGCACATCTTGCACATCTGTCCTCACTTGTTCAGCTGAGGGCTCAGAACTGGTGAAACTCTAGTCATGGATTGATAGATGACATTAGGCTTTTTACATTAGAAAGGGATGGTGCAGATCTTATGGCCATTAGCAAAAGCCCACTCACAGACGTGCTTTTTTCCTATGGAATAACAATATTCAGTCTTCCCTTCTACTGTGCTTGTGAATCCTAGGAAAGGCCTTTTGAGGTTTTCCTTCAAATCTCCTCCAGAGGTCAGCTCATCCACAAGATGCATTCACACGTGTTAATATTCATGCTCACTAATGAGAATGTTTTGTTTCCTTGCCTGTACTTTGTTACATAGCAGTATCTTTATGCTTTGCTATTCAGCTCCTATGAGACTGATGTATTGACTTATCTAGAAAGCATTAAAGCCCTAGTGCTGATGTCTTGAAGAGCTTGATTTAAACTTCTGCTTGAGCTCTGATTGCAGACATGGAGGACAGAAATAGTTCTTTAATGACAAAGTCACCACCCTACAAAACATATTTAAAAGCATATAAGCATATGTCTGACAGAGTATAAACCAACTGATATTCCCATTATTCTTTTTTATCTGCAGCATAAAGGAGTAGCTTGGTAACCATTCTTTGTGAAAACATCTTTTTTCAACATCCTTCAACATCCGTGTAGATCAGCAAAATACTCATTTCTGCACCTGTCCCTCGGCTCTTCAAGTAAGTCAACAGCTCTAATGGTAGCAAAGCAGGAATACTCCAACAGGCAAATAACCTTGCTTTCTGGCAGAAGTCTGGCCATAGGCAGAAGTCATGATGGGCAGCAAAATCAAGGGACAGCAAAAGAAGTACTGAGCTTTCCGTCTCTGTTGACCTTTGTGGTGCTGTGGCCTGTTTACTACTTGTACTCAGACTTACCAGTTGAACTTGCTCATCCTTCTGTGCCAACTGCAGCTACAACAGCAGCAGTGGGATTTGCATGTGCCACTGCAGCCTCAAAGGGGTGCATCTTCTCTCCTTGCAGGAGCAGTAGATGGGACGAGAACGTTAAAAGATAGAAGACACAAATCTGGAATCTGATATCCACAAATCTGGATCTCAGATTTCCCTCCTCAGGTCTCCCAGCCATTCTGTGTCCTGGGAAGACATCTACTTTTTGTTCTTAGTAAACAAAGAAGCTTCATGTCCTCAAAGATCCACACAGACCTTGGGTGCAGGGCCTGGAGGGAAGGTGACTGTATGCTCTTGGTGATTATGTCAGGGCTTTTTTTGACTTTGAGGAGAGTCTGGCTGCCAGTGGCTCCTTAGGGTGCTTTTCCAAAAGAAATGTTGGAGAGTTAGGACAGAGGAAGACTTGTATGGAACAGAAACTATTAAAAAAATAATGTTTGGAGTAAATCTTTGTGCATTTCTTGCATGATAGGAAATGAAACAAATAAAATCCAGTGAAGCAGGACAGGATTTAAAATGCTGCACGAGTTTACCGGGAAGTTAGACCACAGACAAAAAGAAAACCATTTGCATTTTGGTAGTCAACCTTTTGTGGGACACGTGGCTCCTATACTGAGATTTGAAAGTGAAATCTGATTTGGCTGTGCATAGTATTTTGCATAACTACAGGGCTAAGCTGAGTGTACCTCAGTGGTAGAACGCTAGCCTGAACTTGCTGGAGAAAGCTCTACCTGATGCTCAGGAGACCCTTGGGAAGAACAGGCACATTTACTTGCAGAGGACAGTTTAATAAAATGATTAGGCTTCAGAGTGATAGACAAAATCTATTTTAACAGCAAATGAGGTTTGTGTAATAGCCTCAGAAGGTACAAATTATCAGAATTAAGAGCAGTTTGTTGCTGTTGGTTTCTTTTTTAAAAGCTAAATCATTCTGAATTGCTTCAGCTACTGCTTATGTTTCACCTTGAATGAACGTCTCGTTTTATTTTGCCCAAGAGGAAGCATCTCTCTGATCTTGTGTTTCTTCAGTACAGCATTTCCTTCTTTCCTTGAGGAGAAAAATGAGCTGGGGACTCCTACGTGATCTGTTGAGTGGAGTGAATAAATATTCAACAGGAATTGGAAGAATTTGGGTAGCAGTTGTGTTCATATTCCGCCTACTGGTTTACATTGCGGCCGCAGAAAACATCTGGAAACATGAACATGATGAATTTGAATGCAATATCAAGCAGCCTGGTTGTGAGAATGTTTGCTTTGACCATTTTTTCCCTGTCTCCCACATCAGACTTTGGGCTTTGCAATTAATCATGGTCTCCACCCCTTCACTCTTGGTAGTTTTTCATGTCGCTTACCGAGAGAACAGAGAGAAACGCCACAAACAGAAACTTTATAAAAGTGCAGCAGAGAGAGATGGTGGATTGCTGTGCACTTACCTTGTCAGCCTTATCTTAAAAACAGGGTTTGAAATAGTTTTTCTTGTTCTGTTTTATAAATTGTACAATGGATTCCAAGTACCACGTCTTGTGAAATGTGACATAAGACCATGTCCCAATACTGTAGACTGCTACATTTCCAAACCTACAGAGAAGATGATCTTCCTCTATTTTCTGGTGGCAACTTCATGCCTGTGCATTGTATTAAATCTAAGTGAATTAAGTTACCTCATTTTCAAATACTCTATAAAATGCTATCTGAAGAGATATGTAAAGAAACATCAAGACTCAGAAAGTGATTGCCACAAATCAGAAACCATCATTCACAACAGAGCACACAACACCACCACAACAACAACTGTTGTTCCACAACAGTTTCCCGTCCCTGCCTCTGAATATACAAGATGAATGTGAAAAAAATTCCCTGTCAACTTGAAAGAAGGCTGGAGACACTTCCTGCTGCACAAACTGTATTTGGCCAATTGTTTTTCCATTCCATGCTTTACAGAACGGAAAAGATAGATAGTAATGTAGGAAATACTTTTTGTCTGTTAATTCCCCCTGACTTGAGAAGATCAATTCTGTCACATTGTGCATGTCATATATAGAATCATCTCAATCTTTTTGTGGTGAAACAAGAGGTATAGAAACCTGAAAACTCCATGAAGCTTCAATATAAATGCAGATGCTTACGATAAATCACACCTAAACAATTGCTCAATGAGCTGTGTTTTGAATATTACACAGGAATTCTTTGGTACAAGCAAAAAGAGGCTTTTTATATGGAGAGTTGGAAGAACTTGGGATTGATGTAGATGCTGAACAGTAAGAGGATGTACAGCATTGGTCAAGTGGATGGCTCTGATAATGGTTGAAATAGCGGAAGGCATTGGCATATGGTGGCTGCTGGTGTCTGGAAGTGAGCTAGGTGGGAACAAGCCCATTCCACTGGGCTACTGTAAAACAACATAAAAAGAAAGAAAATAAGAAGTGGCAAATACAACTAGTTTAGCCCATGGTGACAAAGACAGGCCTGGTTATTAAGCTATTTGTGGAGTACTTCCTTCTGGAGGTATTTGAGCCCTTTACAGTTTTTAGGGCATTTATCATCAGAGCATGTCCTGTAAGAAAAGGTACTTGCTCAAACTTGTGCAGGCAGCATGTACCAGAGTTAACACCTGATCACCTGCACCAAGCAGCTTCTCAATAATCTGACTTTTCTTCTGCTCCACGGCTTTGACATTTAATGGAAAAAGGTCATTCCCAGTTCCCCAGGATCTGAGTGGTGAAATGTAGCCTGCACAACATGGCAATCCAGCAGTCCTGGCATTCAGTAGCAATGTCTTCTAGGATTTAATCTTCTGTTTAACCCAGGCTTCTGAAATGATAGAAATTGGTGCCTAAAAAGACATATTTCAGGGTGTCTGAAATACATTTCCATTGCTGGAGTGAAAGACCTCTGGACATACCTCAGTACTGAGCCTGATCAAAATACACCTTTTAGAGAAAACCACCGTCTGCAGTAAGTGGAGCTGCCTTAACGCTGAACTGATGTTAACTGTTCATGCCAGGATAAAGAGAAGGAAACAGTAGCAGAAGCATGTCAACTAGTTATTTTTTTCACTCCAACCCCCCCCCCCCATCTTTGCTTACAAAGCATTACTTTTATGAGTCCTGGGGTAACAGTTATAGAATTAACTTTAAGAACTAATGAATAAACTGTACACTATTCCCCCCCCCCCAATAAACCTGCTTTTACAAAAGGTAAAAATACTTTTGCTGCTCCTGAGCTTGACAAGAGCAGCCTTAGGTACCAGCTTGCCAGCTTGTGGCCAGTTAGTTTTACGTCTTGAGTGATGCTCAATCAGCGTGTGTATGGAGACTGTGTCTTACAGCAATCAAAACGTGTTCTGTTAAATCTCTAGTAGACAAAATATGGCTCATGGCAGAAATGCAGTTAGACACTTGTGCAGTGACTGGACAACTCCCCCCAGAAAGCACATGAAGCAAAGCCACTGCTCCTCGGCCCTCTGTAACTGGGACAGCCACAGGTGGAGAACAAACTCCAGATTATCTTGGCCTTTTTGTACCCTAATGCCTCATTTTCTAAGACAAGGGCAACACTATCAAAGTAAAAAATGCTTCCATGGTGACTTTTTTCATTATTGAGGACAGATTTTAAGGCAGCACATGAATGAAAAAGTATTTAGTAATTTTTTTAAAAAAACAAGGTTTATTTGAGAGAAAACAGAAGCAAACACAGTCCAACACAGGTTTCTGATTAAATTTATGCATTAGCTGCTGTCTGATATTGAAGTATACTAAGTCAGGGCTAGAAGGGTTTTACAGCATCCCCTAAAGCTCTGTGGCTGGTGGAGCTTCTTGCTCAGTCCCCAGATGTTCCTGTAAAACAAGAACTTTAATTCTTTGGAATGTATGTTCAAGGTTTTATTTCTATCTTCGACAGCCATGAAATGACAAATAAATTCCAAAAATCAACATTTCAAGTCTCGGATGATACTTCAAGTTTTGACAAAGCCAGCATCTTACATGAGAAATAGTCTGAAAAATTACTGTGGACTGTGTGACACCAACATACCCATAGAAACCAAGCAGCATGTCCTGCAAAATTAGGGTATTTGATAGAGCTATATGGAAACGAGCATCACACAAGGCAGCTCTGCCAGATGTTATTTAACCTGAGAGAACAGAAACACACTCACCTACTTTCTGAGCCCTTGCTCTTGTCCAACATTTGATCTTCTAATGGCTCTTTCCCTTCCACAGCCTCTTCCCTGCCTTTATACTCCTTTGTGCTCCCCTTTCACTCACCCATCCGCCCCTGAAGTTGTTTGCACTTATGTTTTTGGTTCAAATGAGTTTGTAGCCTTGGTCCCTGACCTACAGTTTTAAGGGCTTTTTTTATGTATTCATATTCCAAACCAAAATTAAAAATCAATTCAAGTGCTATTTAAAGTGTGAAAGCACAGTCTCCTCAAGCACATAGCAACTGGTAGGAAACTGACCTAAGCCCATATGAAGAAACACAATTGCTCCATGCACATTCATACAAAAATATTTATGCTCATTCGTATTTCAAAACATCTCTGCAAACATTACAAGATCCAAGTCTTACACAGATACAGAATCACACGATGGTTTGGGTTGGAAAGGACTGTCATCTATCTAGTTCCAACCTCCTGCCATGGCAGGGACGCCTCACACTAGATCATGTTGCCCAAGGCTCTGTCCCGCCTCGCCTTGAACACTGCCAGGGATGGAGCATTTACCACTTGTTTGGGCAACCTGTTCCAGTGCCTCACCACCCTCACAGTAAAGAACCTCTTCCTTTTATCTAACCTGAACTCCCTGTTTAAGTAATCTCCTTGCCCTGTGACAGAAAAAAATATTTCCCTACTTGCTGGTTGTTTCTTCCCTCCATTTCCATCTCCACCACCTCCAGCCCCATTTCCCACCCCTTCAATAGATCATCTTCTCCACACCAAGGCTCCAGCCAGGGGTGAGCACAAGACCATGGGCTTCTCTAGCCTGGGAGGGGGCTAAACCTGGGGATATAGCTTGTCTCTGCCTACACAGCTGAGAGCCACAACCAATTGTCACAGGAACTAATTGTAAGAACATATCCGACTACTTTTCCTCACCTGGACCGACGACTGTTTGCTGCGTTACAAGCATCGCTGCCTCACTGTCCAACAGCAGCAGGCAGGACATCCCAGCAGAATGCTCTAGGACCAAGAGTTCCCCCCATCCTGCTAAGAATGACCACCCCGAAACATGTGAGGACAAACCCACTGCTCTTACTTACACTGACGCAGGGCTCAGACAATGTAAGATTTCTTTATAAACAGAGTTAACCAGAAGAGAGGCTAACTGCCGTTTTAGAGGTGCCTTTCAATCACAAACCCATGTGCTCTGCATCTGGACTCGCCAAATTGGTCGCTTCCACATCAGCAACAACTACTGGTTTAGTCAGCACACTCCTGATGGTGACAAGGGGTTTAAGAGAAAGCGCCCCTGTTCAATGGCACCACAGTTTATGGGTGATGTGTCTGGAAGATGGAGACACAGAGGAGGAGAGAGAAGACAGAGGCTGGGTGGCAGAGCAGGGGTACGGTTCCTGACCCTGGAGGAGCTGTCACTTCAGGCATGCTGCTGCAGCTGTACTGGGATGTTTTATACATCACTCAAGGTAAAATATCTAAATGCAAATATCAAATTTATTTCCTCAGGAACCTCTGTAGGTGGCTTTACCGAACTACAGCGCTCTCTGCAGCCCTTGAGATCTTAATCAGACCCTGCCTTTAGTCCCACACTTTAACATGCTTTTTTGAAACAGTACCATACTGGCTTACTGTTTGGACAGGTCACCAGTACCCACTTAAAAGGAGTGTGCTGTGCAGGGCACTGACTCTACTGGTGCAGCACCCTCTTTAATTGGATTAATTGGGATAAGAATGAGACAAAAGTTAAGATTTTATTCTCAGAAATTCAGACCCAAGTTAGAAATGATTTCCTGGATATTCATAACATTGGAATTCCCCCCTCCTTTTTTTTTTAAATAGCGTTCCAGTATAGCACCATGTAGCTAAATAGTAGTATGCGGTTCTCAGCCTTTAAAAACTGCAACTGATACAGTATCTATCATTGAGAATGTCAATGTTGAAACTATTTTATTTACACAACACAAAGTTCTAAAAAACCGTGATGTCTGTCAACAGCAACTGCAGTGGTTGGGTACATCTGAAACCAAGAGATTTTGGGCAAGCTCTGTGGATCCTCTCCAGAGGAGCTCCTTTGCTCTTTTCTTCACAGAACACAATCACAGAAGATTCACCTTCCTGCAGAAGAGATCTCCCCTGCAATCCCTGCAGCCTGTAGCAGACGGCAACTTCACCCAGGGAGACTATGTGACCTCTCATAGGTAAAACATGACATCATGCGCTTATAACAATCTCTCATAGAGTTAAACCACAAGGATTTGGTACGGTTTTACCCCTCAGACTGCACCTTTGATTTACTCAGTTGGCAGAATTACCAGTGTAGTCCCTCAGGAGGGATTGGGAGTGAGAGAAGCAAATGGGCTCCGTTCAAGTGGAAGCACAGGCTTTCTGTGAAGGTACGCAATTTAGCACCAGATAGCAAACCAAGGGCTATGCCAAGTTGAAATGCTGTTGCCTTTCTGCTTTTTCACACATAACCCTCACCCTCATGACAAGTCACTTCATTTGGTTGTCGGAATGTGCCCTCTGCATTCATATTCAAGTAAACTGCCAAAGATTCCGGGTGAATAGCTTCAGAGCAATCAAGTGTAGCATTTAATGCAAAGCTTTACATGGCAAGACAAGTTTATAGGGGAAAAAAAAAATCAAGCCAATCTCTCCCAAGATAGACTATTTTATATTACTGAAGGTAGGTCACATCCTGTATGAGAAGAATCCAAGCAGAATTTTTGGTACCACACAATCCAACTGGCATGTCCCATCCAAGTTAAGTACAAACACACGTGAAAACCAACACTGAAGATTCCTGGGTACTGACAGGTCCCACCAACGCGTTCATGTTTTTGGTTACTCAACAGACTGGACACCTGTCATTTCGGTTAGCAGCAGAAATATATATGGAGAAATTGCTCCGATCCTGGGCACTACACATGGCACCGCTTCCGAGGCTCATTCCAGTGTGGAAAACGGAGAGAGGTGGCGAGAGTGCTGCCAGGTACAGTCAGCAAGAGGCAGAAGAGCACGGAGGGAGCCCATGCCATCTATAGAGCACACCCACCAAGTTTGTCTGTAAGATCACACTCACTTCCCTTTCAGAAAGTGCCTTATTTATTCAGTTTTTAATGGTATGGCATAAGGACTCCCGTATTTTATAGATAGATACCAAACTGGTATTATCAAAATAAACCATCTGTTTTATAAACCAATTATTTACAAAAACGGTTTCTGAAGCTTTTTGTTTTGTTTTTTAACAAAAATTAAACTATACACCCATCTAAGTTACAGAAACAAAAATAAGCTTTATAAGATCACATGTATAAAATAAGAAATGAAATGTGTTTTTATTTAAGGCAATACTGGGCTACTTCACAAATCACCACCTCAAATATAGATACTGCTCCACACTACTAATTTTCTATAACATTCACAATGGATTCTTTAATACCAAATATTGTTTTAGATCTCCAATGTAGCAAACTATTTTTATTCACATTTCAATTTTTATTACGGAATCATAAATGCTTTGTATCCAATTAAAAGCAATGAAAAATGTAGCTATAAGAAAACTATTATATTTATGTGTTAACTACATATGAGTATCTCCCATAGCTTCTGGATGTTAAAATTTACGAAAATGAGAGGGTGTCAGTATGTTTAACTTATGAAATGTGGTCGTATCCAGCTCCTCTCCTGTAAATAAACGCTTTATGCAAAATAAAACTGGATATGGCAGACTTAGCTGATTTTAGTTTAAAAGTTCTTAATTTAAAATGACTAAAGAACAGTTTCAAAAACTTACTTACTTAGTTACAAATTAAAATTCCAAATATAAATGTGTAATTTAATAGTTTAGACTTATAGACTGCTGGTGGCAGCAAATGATTTACAATAATAAATATATACTAAAAAGAAATGTATCTACAAATAATAAAGAGTACTGTTATACATGAACAATAACCTGGTGAAAGAGAACAATCACAGACAATTCACAAAGATTTAGTTCATGGAAAGGACAATCTGATATAAAGCTGAGGTTTTGATGGAATATTTACAAAACTGAAGCAATTACTCTGTTCTTCAAGTCCCATAGGGATAAAAAAAAATAAGACATTCACATGACTCATATCATGTTTTTTGCTAGATTTGATCACTTCAAAATAAAAGCTCCACAGTTACTAACATGCTTGATGGCTTCCTATTCAAAATAAATGTTATTACATGTCACAGTTAAACACATTAGCTTTTCAGTATTTTGACTCCCCTTCCTTGGGACCCTTCACAGTAACTTCTGCAGCTAAAACCTCCGGATTATCCTCCCAGTGTCCTTCGGTCTTTCTCAATGTGACGACAGGTTTCATTTCCTGAAGCTGCCGCAACACACGCTCAGTGCAGTCTTTAAAAGTCTTCTCTAAAACAATCCTTACAAAAGTCTTGTCTAAAACAATCTTTACGTTGTCACCACAGGGAAGCTGTGATGGGTTGGCAAATGGTATGAGGGTTTCGTTTTCAGAACATGACCAAGTGACATTATTACTTGCTACAGAGGTCTTCTCGTTGTGTTTTCGGGCATTTGAATGGGATCCCTTTTTGGTTCCGGCACTGTGGCAGTCTCTTTCTGTGGTTTTCTTTTGCTTGACAGCAGACTCTTCAAGGAATTTGAGAAATGACGCTTCAAATCCCATTGGCTTAAAGGAGCTCCAGTCAAAAGCTGCAGGTTGCTCTTCAGCTGTTTGAATGGCTACAGCGGTCTCCTCCTCCCTGTGTGTGCTGCTCACGTCAGCGGGCGGCACTTCCTCAGGTTTTTCAACTTTTCTCCTCTTACTCTGAGATACATTTTTTTCTTTGTTTGCTCTTTTTAAGTTTATTTTTTGCTTTTCTGAGGGGCAGGAGTTGGTCTCTGGCAAGTCACTATTTACACTGGAAGAGATTTTTGCTTGATTTTCAGCACTTGAACAGTCCTCGTTAATTAGTTTAGTAATGAATAGCTCTGTCAGTTCATCCACTTCATCCTTTTCACCTTTTTCAGTTTCCTTTTGTGGTAATGTAGTTGTGCTTGAATCCTTATTGCTCACAATCACACTTGGTTCAGGCTCTTTCACATCACTTTTTTTATCAGTCTCCTCTTGCTCACAGGAGTCTTCCTTTACTGGCAAGACAGAGAGCTTTTTAGATACAATAAGAAGATTCCTGTGTTGGGAAGTAAATGCTTTGGACAGCTTGTGGCATTTATAATGCCTTATTATGTTACTTTCGCTTGTAACTACAGATGAACATCCTTTTATCATACACGGATACTGAGTTATGAACCTGCTCGTACATTCCAACAAGGCATCATTTCTAGCCTTTATGGAATACACATGCTTGCCACGTTTCAGTGAATAACCCTGATTTTCTTCAACTTGAATTCCTTTTGAGTTTTTGTCGTCCAAGTTCAGGTTTTTCTTTAGTTTTGTTTTCCCCGACAGCCTTTTACATTCTTTTCCCGATCTGTTTTTTAGTACTCTCTGTTTGGACTTCAGTGGTTTCTCCTGATTTGCTTTGCTTGAATTGTTTTCCTGATCTGGTGTCAGTCTCCTTGGTCTTATTAGATGATCTTTATGTCTGTCATTATGTTTGTTAAAAATATGCCTCAAGAGGTTAGACCTAGTAGCATAAACACGGTCACAGCCTTCACAGTCACATCTGAATACACCATCGTCTTCTACTTTGTTTGGCTTTATCTTAATGCCGTGATCTGCCTCAAGATGTACAACATAGTTAAGATAAGCTGTAAACGAGGACTTACACTGAGACTGATCGCAGGAAAACCTTCCCACTTCTGGAGATGGTTTCATGTTTCCGATTTGCTCTGTGGTCATGTTATGAAGCTTCATGTAATGTTGTATCAAGCCGGTAACTTCCTGGAAGATGCGAGAGCAGTCGCTCACCTCACACCTGAACTCTTTGACAACAGGTTTGGTTTCCACTTCATCACGTTCCTCTCTGCCTGGCTCATTCTCCTCCTCCACTTCAGCAGAGAAGGCTGGGAGGTCCGATTTGTGCACAGCTTGGTAATGAAGGATTAGGTTTTGCTGTATTGTAAAAGCCGCGAAGCAGCCCTGATGGACACATCGGTAGGGTCTGTAAGGGCTGTATCTAGCGGGAAACTCCAGAGACTTTGGTACAGGCTTCCTACGTTTTCTGTCCTCTTTTTCCTTCCTGTACCTCCTAACCTTGTGTAATTTGGCTTCTGCCTGTGTACTACTGAAAGAGACTGCATTATGCTGCTCCGGTAGAACAGAAATCACTTGGGGCGGTTTTTCCAGTCTTTCAGGAATGTTTTCTGGTAAAAGTTTTTCCAAGACTATTACAGGCTCTATGACTTCCTTTGCCTGAGCTTCTTTGACCAATGGAGCTGCAGTTTTGGTTCCTATTGTTAGTGGATGCAAAGTTTTTACTTCAACAGGTCGTGGGGCTGTGTTTACAGTCTCATTTTGAGATCTTCTGCCATAAGGCCTTTTAATTTTTAATTTCACCATCTCCTCTGTTGTAAAATGATGTACAAGCTGACAGTGTGCTCGGAGATTAGAGTTTCTTGTGAAGGTTTTTGGACAGGTAGCTACAACACATTTGAATGGGGCATACTTCAGTTGATGCTTCTTAATTTCTAGTATCATTTCTGCAGTGTACTGATGAATCTTGCCATAGTGTTTAAACAACGCATCTTTTGTCATAGCACTGTAACTGCAGCCTGGATCCTGACATACAAAAGGCTTATTAACTTTATCACTGAACTGAATGTTACTTGCCTCCGCAGACAGCTGGATGAGGGTTTTATTTTCAGTTGATACAACAGGAACTCCTGGTGCTAGCGTGTCTGTTGGAGGACACTGGGAAACAGTCTGGGAGACTGGAATGGGTGGATCCTCATCCAGTTTCAGCTTTTGCAAGCGCTCCGTAATTTCCAGCATTTGAGTATCATCCTTTTGAGACACCTCAGACTGAGCAGAGCTACTCTTTGCAGCAGTGACATTCCCCACATGCACTGCAAACTGCGGCAGTTTTACACTATGTGCAGAATCTCCTAAAGAAGCCTGTGCATTATTTACTTGCGAGTTCTGTCCTGAAGCACCAACAGTATCCTGAATTTCAGTTTTCACCTCAAGTATGTTTGTATTCAAAGCAGTTTTAAGCATTTCCAGAGTTTCTTCAAAGTTCTGCAGAACATTGTCTTCTGAAATCTTCTTCTCTGAATTTGCTTGCACACAAGAGTTTACAGCCACCATTTGGGAATCTCCATTTTCATTTTTTACTGTTAAAGGGGGGAGTGCTGTATGAGCCTCGAGATCTGTTTTGAAGTTCTCTTTGATACTGGTCATTAATAACTGATTGTCAACATTGTTGAGTTTCTGTGTGAGGTTTTCCACCACTTGAGAGCCACAATTGGCTAGCAAGTTGGACTGAAAACCTTCTCCCTGCATTTGCACGTTTCCTTCAGTGCTTTTGGTTAGAAGTCCTACCACTGTATTATTTACTGCTACTTTCGGTGAAGTGTTGGGCGCAAGCAAGGGCATAGTTACTTTTTCCTTCTTCTTTGAAGCACTGGTTCCCTTCTTATTCAAGTTACTTGATCCTGGATCCTTGGGACTACTAATAGCCGAAACTCGTGAACTGTTCCCTGCAATGTTTTGCACTGCTGGAACAGGATCTGAAAATGAGTCAGGACATAAGTCATCTTCAAACTTCGTTCTCCCTTTTGTAAAAACAGGCAAACGCCTACACACGATTTGGCGGGTCCTGGTTTGGTCTGTTAGCAGGGTACTGGGGTTACGGGCTGGCTGCACCAGAGGGGATGTGGTTGAGCTGGGGAGAACAGCTGCATTTATCTGAGTCGTAGCAGTGATGCAACTTGTTGGAACTACGTGTGGAAGCACTTCTGTGTTATCAAAGGTACTCGGGATGCCTGCAGTTTCCAAGGCTTGTTTTATAATCTGATTTCCTTCCTCATTCCCGCTGGTATTAAAGTTAGTCACACCAGCCCGTGGAAACACAGTCTTCAATAAGGCCGTGGAACGATTTTCAGCAGCAAGTAACTGGAGGAATGATGGATCTTTGAAACACGTCTCTGGATTGAAGGCAGATTCCTGGGGTTGCTGCAAGTTTAATGAATTTGAGGAAAGAATCATGCTGGCAAGCAGAGACTGTCCATTGGCCTGCAGGGCTTCTGCAGAAATTTCTGATCCTTCAAGAGGTTTACAATAAGACCTCTTAGATAAGTGACCACCAAGTGATCTAGGATTAGTGAAAACTCTGAAACATCTGCTACAGATAAATTTGCCATCCCTAATTATTGCTGGCCACTTGGCCCGCTTGTTATGTTTTGGCTTCCTTTCTTTCCCATTTAGGTCCCGGACACGATCTTTTTTCACCTTTTCTGAAGCTGGATCTTGAGAACTAGTTTCAATGAAGTTATTTTCATTACCCAGTCGTGAGGGAAACAGCTGAATAACAGTCTCCTCTTTTGTGAAAGCAGAGCTACCGTTTCCTTCTAGTTGTGATGAAAAGTTATTTGTGTTATTTTCTACTTGCGAGAAGACTGAATTTGGAGGATTCTCTGCTGTCGATGGAAAGAGAGACATTGGACCATTTTCTGCAGGTAAAGGAAGAAAAGGATCGGAACCACCGTCAATATTCAGAGGCATAACTTTTTTTGCCAGATCATCCAGCTGGGAAGGTAAGGTTGCACCAGACAGATTTTCCATTTGTGAACATAAAACACTCTCAGGCTCACTTTTAATAGGAGTAGATAAACTTGAATTTATGACACTTCCCACTGAAGGCAATATAGGATTGGCCAAATTTTCTAGGTGGGTTGGGAAAAGTGCACTTGAGACATGCTGCACTTGACTGGAACCGGTGGGATTCAAGTTAGGTTTGTTCTGTGCAATTACAGCAGCACCACTGTGATTGGCCACTTTTGTGGGCACAAGATACACAATCTTCCCATCATTCGGCACATTTTGCATACTGACGGATTTTCGTGGTTTCTTATTTTTACGCTGTATTTTAAAAGCAACATATTCTTCAGGGTGTGCTGCTTTCATATGTTTGCCAACGCTCTGTGATGAATTGTATGTCCGAGTACATCCGTCGACTGGACAACTGTATTTCCGAATTGGGGCTGCTGGTGATGCAGCTGGAACCAAAGAGCTATTTATGTTAGGCTGTGAAGGAATAAATGTAATACTTTCTAAGGTTTTTAAAGGCAGGTTATATAGATTAACTGAAGCCTTCATGCTGCTTTCAATTTCAAGTTTGGAAATGGGTACAGTGTTTCGATACCCCGCCTGATTCTGCACACTGAATGGATTTACAATGCTCACTTGTCTTTCTAAGCTCTTTGATTCAAGGGCTTCTGGTTTTAGCGTGTCTGAGGTCACAGAAATATTTTGAATATTGTGAATCTGACTGAGAGAATCTCCTTCCTTTCTCTCTTGGAAAACCGGAAGACAAGGGTCAACCAACGTGCACAACTGCTGGGTTTCAGGTTTAGTGGTCTCTACTCTACCGGCAGCAGCAGCCAATTTACCTCTTTTTACAAAGTTATCTCGGATCTTCTGGTTAACAGCAGGCACCTTAATGCTGCTTGCTGGAATTGCCACTTCTGCCTTCACTGAACCTGTAAGAGACTTCTCCAAACCAGCATCGTTAGGTAGGGAATCGCTTTGCTGCAGCACAATTGCTGATGCATTTATACTTTCATTCCCTGCTGGTTCTGCTTTGACTTCATTCCACACAATGTTTTCTCCTTCGGTAAAACTATTCGGGTTGTCAGCTGCAGGAGATGTCAATTCCTCTTTAACAGCAACTCCATCAGTATTTTCATTAGTGTTAGCAGGTTGTCTGAGATCGGGCTGGTTAGTCTGGCTTTCAGGCTGCTGCACTGCTTCAGGCTGCTGCACCACTTCAGGCGGCTTGCTGTGATCCTCAACGTGCTTTTCCAGTTCGTTCTGAGAACGGTATACTTTTCCACAGCTTGTGATTTTGCACGTAAAGGTATTATAGTGTTGTGCTTCATGATCGTAGAGTAAATAGGCTTCGGAGAACACTCTGCCACATTTGGGAAACATACACTTTGCTCTGAAGACTTGATGTTCTTTCCTATGCGTCAGCAGCTCAGCATAACTATTAAAACCAGCCTTACATTTCATCTGAATGCAGATGTAAGGCTTGCTGCCACAGTGCATTTGTAAGTGATCATTCAGGTGAGTAACACTCACAAAATGTCGTCTACAGTACTGGCAAATCACTTTTTTGCTTTGCATTTCAAGAAAACGTTTTGCTTCTTCATTGTCTTTGTGTCCCTTTGCATGTGCTATGAGGTTTTTAAAATATTTAAAACCTTTCTTACAAAATGATACAGGGCAGGTGAATTCATTAACAGGGAGAGGCTTCTGAACTGGCACTATCTCTGGTATGTAAGGTTTATCTTTGTCATTGTTTTCATCATCTGAGCCATCATTATCATTAAACACAATGAAGTCTGTTGAATAAAGACTGTTCTTCTTAATGGGTCGCTGCTCCTGTTTAGATACAGGATCGGTTTTCTGATTCTCGTTGGCAGTTGCTATTTTAGGAGGTCTACCCAGTCTTTTCAGTGGTTTCATAGCAGCCAATCTCTCCTTGCTGGAATTTTTAACATGCAGAGTTACATGGGGAACAAAGTTTTCTTTAGAATTGAAATTTTCGGCACAAATAGGGCAACTGTAAATTCCGTCTTTATAATGTTTTTGTGCATGCCTGACTATTCTATGGCCTAGGAATTCTTTGTCACATAACACGCAATACTGCATATAAGCTTGCCAGTTCCTAAATCTAGCTGATATGAATCCCCTCTCTCGGAGTTTTTTAATTTCTCTCTTCTTCTGCTTTTCATCTCCAATATCCTTAAGAAGACTTGTAGCTTCATCAAAAGTGCCAGCAAGTCCATTCATAGAAGCTTCTTTAGTCTCTTCTTGGCAATCCTCAACCTTCTCATAAACCTCACTATCGTTCAGTTCATCTATTGATGACACGATGGACGCCTCCTCTCCCATAAGTGCCAGACACTGACGCTTCAGAGTTTTCCAGTCCCAGAATTCTGGATCAAAAGGCCACTGAGTTTTCAGTACAAGTAAGAGTTCACAGCGCAAAGAATTTGGTATTGGAAGGTTCTCTTCATCATACTTCTGGTCAGGCTGATTGTACAGCATTTCAACAGCGTAATAAGCATCCACAGTGGGTTCAAGAAGAAATTCACTCAGCTGACAAGCACGTTTGACCTCCAAATCATCTGGAAGCAGGCAGGAGATAGTCTTGCAAATAGATATCTTGACATCTGCATTTTCACTGGATTCCAAGCGCAATGCTTTCACACACAGTTCAATGCAGGTCGCAAGTCCAGCACTATCAATCTGCAAAGCAAGACTCATTTTAGTAACTCAGCTTATTATAACCCTTTCTGTATTTGTAAATAAGAGATACTATTATTCAATGCTGAGTGTCAGAAAACATGCCCCTGGAGTACATAATTATACTTTTTACTTTAAGAAACATCATGGTTTGTCTTTCGATACTGTTCTTCAAGTTGCATAATTTGTTTTAATGCTACGAAAACAATGTGAAAATTTGCATACAATTAAACCACAAAATAACTGTATGTTCTGTCTAGCTTAAGAACTTTAGGACTGTATGTTAGAAGTGTTCAGCTTATGTTTAAGCAATATTGAGCCTTTTCCATGAAACAAAGCCTGCCGGTTGTGTTGCAGTTATTTGAAATGAGCTTCTATGGAGCATTAAGTTAACACTGTGCAATGGTAAAAGTGCTACAGCTGAAGTAAGAGAAGCACGTGATCTTCATAAGGAAATCACTTAAGGTATAAAGGTTTATTTTTGTTTTTAAAGATCATGCCACTTTAAAGTCAACTGACCTCAACTGAATGAGCACATGGCTTCATTCCAACTGAAAGTAATAAGCATAGTTAAATGTTCCATCATTTAAGTGTTCCAAAGGTCATGTGGTCTTTTCTCATACCCTCGGGCAACATAAATTACATTTATGTCCACTTTACAGTCCCTTTACGCTGCCAAGGGCGTATAAAGAGGCTGTGGTATACATCAGAATAAAGTCTCCTGAATTTATGAATGCACAAGTCCACTGTCCACAGGGTCTCCAATTTCAGCTATCAATGAAATGATCCACAGCTCGCTAGAGAAACATCAGTATGGCACAGAGCAAACAAAGCTCTTAATATCGCAAGACTCTGTGACAGTTATTTTTCTCCCCCTCTATAGCTACAATTTAGCTCAGGTCTTTGGAAAAAATACTTGTTAAGATTAGAAGCCCATGATTAGCCAGACCAGAACACTGCAAAAGGAAAAAAGGAATGTTTATTCTTAGAATATACCAAATTACAGAAACCTCCCAACTAAAAGCTTTCAGAAGAACTCAGTGTAGCTATAAACATTAAATAGTGCAACTACTAATGAGAGGAATCTAGGAAAATTAGACCACAATGTTAGCTGAGGTAGATTAACAGAGTTTTTAATACAGTGTTGGATCCATGTCCAGAAAAGGCAAGTATTTCATTTATCAAACCAAAGTGCATTCTTAAAGTGGCAATTCAAAAGGAGGTTTTTGATATTTTTTTAAACTTTCTGTAATTTTCTTACATATTAATATACAACCTTCATTTCCTCTCATAATGTTTTCCTCTACATTTTCTGTAATAATTTAAATATCGAAAATAATGAAGAGGAATGTTAGGATCAGCTCTTGTTTAAACCCCCCCCCTTTTTTTTTCCCCAAAGGAATGAAGACACGTTCATGATTCAGAATGAATCAACTTATATATTTTACCTGCAGAAGGAAGTTACTCTGGCCATTCCTGAAACCAATCAGGATTGCCCCAGAGCTGATGCTACACAAGAGACAGGATGTCTAAGCAGCTTTCATAAATTTTCCTGATTACAGTTCCATTAAAAGTGCCAAAAATATTCTTTCAGAAGTATCCTTACCTCAGAATTAATTACTTTAATCAGGAAGAAAATGTGATAAACAGTCTTAGTTAACACAGAAAGTTGACGACATCTCTCTAGATACACTTGAATAGAAGGCTCTACCCTTTGCTGCAGTTTACTCCAGAAAAGAGTCAGTTCCCTAGAACAAGAGAACAGTATTTCAGAGCCAGCAATGCAACCACTAATCTAAAAATGCAAGGTTGAGGACAGTTTCTATTTTGTCTTTGGGAAAGAAAAAAAAAATCTGAATTTATTCACATCTTATCTTACAGAGAAAAGTTTTTATTAATATAGCACACTAATAGTATCTAATTTTCAAAATTATTACAGTGACTCAATTCCAGAAGGACAGATCGGAATAAAATCAGTATTACCACAATTTACACTATATAATTTACAACTCATTATGTGGTCTTGAAAAAAGTCTTGCAAAGTAGTTTACTCTTTACTCCACAGACTGGAATTTTACACTTCTGAATTCTTAGTAATTACTAATAGCACTAGGAGAATGGCTCTTCTTTGTGGTAGATACATTTTTCTGGAGCTGCTCTGCTTTAAGAACTGAATCTAACTATGGGTTTACCAGGAAATAAGCCCCCAAAGCCAAACAGTATTACTGTTCATTCACTAGTTCGTTCCTCCTTAGGTGCAAATAGCCAGGAGTATTTACTACGCCCAAAACTTTAGCAGTATCTGTTAAAGCAAAGTTCTGCATCAGCAGATGTTCTCCTGCTGCTGCACATAAAAAGGAGGTGCACAAACAGAGCAAATTCTTTAGGAATTGTACGGCTTTGTAAGTACACCCAAACTGTTAGCAGCTGGAGATTCAGACCCTAATGGCTCAAATACTTGTCAACAAAGACCACTTATTTGTTCCCACATTAAGGAAAGCAAGCCCTAACCACTACTTTATCTTCATCTAGCTTATCATTTTGGTAATAGTAATAAAAAGATCCTTCTTTCCTAGAAGTCTGTTAGAGAAAGATACATTATGTTGTAAGGACAGATGGGAAAAATACTTAATACATTAAACATTGGAAGAGGTCGCCCAGAGAGGCTGTGGAGTTTTCTTCTCTGGATATATTGAAGAGCTGTCTGGACACAATCCTAAGCCATGTGCTCTAGGTGCCGCTGCTTGCCAGGGAGATTGGACTAAATACACCTGGTGGTCCCTTCCAACCTCAACCATTTGTGATTCTGTGATTAAATGTTAACACAATCCTGACTTGCTGCCTGCAGATACTGAATTCCTTATTTCTACAGCATACAATTATTGCCAAGAAAAATTATTAACCCGCTAGTGGCATCTGTAAATGCCTCATCATACATGCAACCTTCAAATTCCCATACTGGAAGCTAATCTTGTCAAATACTTTTTCCTTATACTTACTTAGACTTTTTGCCTTATCGCCTTCCTATCTGGCTCATGGATTTTACCAGCTAAAGAAAGTTAACTTAGGGCTTATATATCAGCTTTACCTTCCCCAAACTAATTTTTATTTTACTAGACAGGGAACCATTTGCAAACTCACCAGGCACAGTACATCTCTCCTTGCTGCAGCTGGCGAGATAAAAATGCTGCACATAAAATCAGAGCACTTTTTTCATCTCCATCGGATTCTAGGTTACAGATCATTTCTAGAGCATCTTTGCAATCCACTTCTGAGATCTAGAAGGGAGGAAAGAAAGTAAGACCAAGACTAAGCAAGTGGTTTCATTTTCAGACAGACATACACTCATCTGATCCTTTGCAAAAAGACAGTAATTTAGAATTTAATGAATATTTAACTCTATCAGAGATAAGTTTCAAAGCAAATGGCATTTCTAGTGTCAAAACTGATTACACCACCAGAAAAACTGGGTTTTTTTAAAGTGAATATAAACCTGTTTCTGAGACGTAAGAATTATTTGTATTTACTGTCCCAGTCACCTAAAATTTTTAAGGTACCTTAATTATTCATGGATATTACATACCTATAATTGTACTAAGCAGAATTATAACTTGAAAGTGCAGTTTCACAGAAGAACATTATTCCTGAAATTCTAACCCAGTTCACTAGTCACTAATGTGACTAATTCACTAATGCTGACTAATTCTAACCCAGTTCACTAGTCACTGATGTTGCTGCTGCTTTAATACAAGAGCAGGTTTAATTTAATGATTAATGATTTAATAACTAATGAAGCTGAGGTTTAACATGACTGCTCCTGTATCTTTAAAAAATCAAAGACAAAAAGGGAAGCTGTGCAGTAAGAGGTAGATTAACTGAATTATCTTCTAGAAAAACATTATAGTCTCTGCAACATAACTTATTTGTTCAAGCAATGATGGAAGCGCTTTGTTTTGTAAGAAAACAAAGGGAAAACCAGTCACCCGATAGTACTAGACAGTTGTATCAGTTCCTGAATCACGGCATTTGCTGTTACATCTACTGTCTAACTTGATTTTCAGCAGACTGGTTTGCTGACATCAATTAGCACATCTGGCAGGACATGCTGGTATTTATTCTTTGACAGTTGACAAATAACTTTACCACTGCAAAAGCACTGTTGGAAGTCTCTCTTGAGAAACCACAAGACCACTCAAAGCAAGAAGCAGCGCTCACCCAAACACCTAGCTAGGTTCAGTACTCTGGATAAGGTGGCAGCACAGTTTGTTTGGGCACCATGTTATCCAGCTATTGGTCCCGCAATCAAACTACTATTTTGAAGGGTACAATAACTTGTTTTTTCCTCTAAATGGATGCTGTAAGTCTACTAATAGCCCTTCACTGAACATCATTTGAGGTTTAATAACCTCAAAATCATCGTCTAAAGGAGACTGCATTTCTCAAGACCTCAGAGAGGATGGCTTAATTGTAATACCAGTTTAGACTGAAGGTCTACTTTGCTAAGTGCCCCATCTCAGACACGGACCACCAGTTAAAAGCTTAGGGGAGAGTATGAGAAACTGAACTTACAATAAAAGCATTTTTTTCCCTGAAATGCCTTTCTAGCATTTCAGAGTTCCTAAGGGACCCAACTTCCAGCAAAGGTCTGCACAGGTCCAGCCATCAGGACTGTCAGTCTAGCTTTTACATACTGCAGATTTGAATTCTTCACGTTATTGAAGCAAATAGACTAATCCAAGACAAAGATTAGCTCAAGTGCAACTTGTCTGCTTATTCTGTACAGATATCAAAATTTCCACACCACTAAAGAGTGAGCTATACTATTTACAGTTTACCTTTTTCATCTCCTATTTTCTTACTGTTCTCACACTATGAAACAACTATCCTTTGCAGTTCTGACATCCACCTTAACATATTAATAGCAGATCTGCCTTCTCTTGGTACACACGAGCTTTACAGAATGGCTAGTAATACTGCAGCCCATGCTGCAGCTGAAGATGCAAAGCTAAGTAACCCAAGCAATCCAAGGTTTGGAAATCTCTGAATTAGGTTCTCAGCAATAACCCAGTTTGAACTTATCTGTTCTGAACGTATTCTTACAAACCAAACTATTCCACTCCTTTTCTCCATAGGGATTAATGGTTCATTCACTGACTGAGCCCATTCTGCTTTGGGAGCATGTTGGGGCTGAGTAATGAAGGAAACATGTTTGCAGGGTTACAAATTCCAAGTTCCATTGAGCAAACACACAGCAGCTTACACAGCCCTGTCCCAGCTCCTCCTAAGCCTGTTCTGACAGGGCCTGCAGCAACCAAAGCTGGAAGGGTAGGACCAATCTGATCCTGAATATTAGAAGAACACACCCAATGAGAAACTGTCATTTTAGAATTTAGTCTGTATCTAGGTATGAAATTTTTCCATCTCTGGACACTGCATAGTTTTCATCCCTTTAAGATCAATTTCAACATACTTATTGATAACATAAAAAGACGACAAAGAGAAAAAGACAGCAGAGAGATGCAGGCAGACAAGAAAACTGACAACTATGGTTAGTTTCCTTTTTAAAAGGACAAAAACAGCTCAGACAGAACTTTGGGGTGGGGTGAGAAATGAACATGTCACCTGAAAGAATGCAGAAAAGCAAAGCTGCCGTCTCTTCTTTGACTTTTGCATTTAAATAAGAAGGATTTTATGTTCCAAATGAGATTAAATATCTGATTTCACCTTCAATTTCACCCAGGCGTTGGCATCAGAAAAGGTTACATTTATTCTCTGAACTGAAAGTAGCATCTGAAAGGCCCCCATCCTATGTATTACATACTACATAAAAGGCTATAGTTAAAATAGAAAGAGTGGGAAAGCCATTATCTTCCTTCACTAGTAAGATGTGAGGCAGAACTTTAAAACACTTCAAGCAAATCAAGGTTTTGGCAGAGCCAGAAAATGTCCAAATATTACACTTCCTCAAGTGTTTTGAGTCATTAGTTGTCAGTTGAAAACTACTTACAAAAAAACCCCCTAAACCAAACCACCCAGAACCCAACCAAAATATTGCAGATCATATTCAAAAACAAAACCCAACTCTTCTACAGGAAAACAACCTATGATTAGTGATTTTATCATCGTTAAATAAGTAAGTCTAAAGAAAGTTCTTAATTTTCTACTTACTTCTTCCATTAGCTTTTCATTTGGTGATCCTGAGCAAAGACAGACCAGGTAGGTTTGCTTGAAATTGCCTTTTGCACTGATTTCTGGATGGTCAGAGCAGAGTTTTGCCAGGGCAGTGGCTTGTGTTATTTGCTTTGTTTTCATCAGGTGCTTAATACGCATATCCAGCAGTATAGGGCCTTCAAACGCTAAAAAGTCATTCACTAGAAAGAAAAAAAATCCCAAATATCACATACACGTTTTACAGCAGGTTACAGAGTTAACGTGTAACATTTACTCATTCATTTATACAAGTCAGAAAAGGTACAAAAAGATATGAAGCACAGATAAGAAAAAGCATCTTTTAGAACTGAACTTGTTTATCATATGGATTCCCTGCTACAGACCTTTTATCTACTTGAAGGTTTTAATTCTTTCTAATTTCTTGGCAAAATAGCTACACACAAAACAGATTTAGAAAGCATACAGATATTAAAATATTCAGATACCTTTTGATTATAGTTCTACAGAAAGACACATAACACAAAGCCACTACTCTTACATCCTTCTTCATGCATTTGTGCTATTCCTTTGCTAACAGTTGCCTTTTAAAGACCTTGCCATGAAAGGATAAATGTGGTGAGTGTAGAATTATCTGAAGTCCCTTCCATGGGTGTTAAATATTTTATATTACACATACACAGAACGCAGTCAAACTCCTCTGCAAGTTTTTCAGCCAAGTAAGTTTACTACAAGAAGAGGCTTATCTTGTATACATTTGACTGTGTATAGTTTAAGACTCAAAGACACGGGACTGGTTGTATTTTATTCAACTGTATTTTGTAGATATGCTGCTATGCGAGTTACAACTCCACTGCCTACACTAACCCAACTGTAGATGCTTCAGTGTAAGGCACAAGAACCCTGTAAAAAAGGGAAGCACAGGTTAATGCACCTACTCTTACACATGTATCTCAGGTTTCATCCAGATCTCCAAAATCAAAATTGCTTCAACTTTGAAGCACGAGGTTTAGTACTACCCCAAAAATACTTAGTCAGTTAATAAAACTAGACAGACACAGAGATGATCGATTTTGTTTAATCCTTTCGACATCATCCCTCTCCTGTGACATCTGTTTCCACAAGCTAGTTACATACTGCATGAAAAACGGTTTTGGTTTTCCATTATCCACATCTTAATATCATGACACATTCTCTCATTTTTTAAAAACAACAGAATTTTCTACTGCATTCTGTCTCCACTCTGTGAGAGACTGATCTGGAATCAGACTCCACTGTCCATTGTCTCAAAGACTGGTTTGAGAAGCTGAGATGGAAATCCACCTATCTTTTGTCTCAGAGATGGGTGGGAGGAGTTAAGATAAGACTCTTCCATCCATTGACTAGAAGGGAGTGAGGAGCTGAACTGGGACTCCACCATCCACTGCCTGAGGGATGAGTGGGAAAGAGCTGAGGTAAGACTCTTCCATCCATTACTTTGAGGATTGGTGTGAGCTATTATCCCAAGAACTGCTGCAGACACATGTGTCAATGAGCTGGCTGCAAGACCAGGGAAACTGGTCCACCAGGAACGCGTAATATGTGACATGAAGAGCAAAGGTATCCCCCCAACCTCTTTACAAAAGGGGAAAGAAAGGTAATCACTAAGAGACACAGCACCAAGACAGATATTGCCATGGAGCCATGGCCATGAGGATTACTCCAGAAGGACATCCCCGTGAGGACACTCTCCACCGATGATGACTACGGACCCTGAGGGACACCCTCCATGAGACATCGCCATGAGGGTAACTCCGTGAGACACACTCCACGAGGTACCTTCAAGGGGACTCCAGAGGGACGCCTCCACTGAGGACACCCACCAGAGATGGACTCTTGGGAGACACTCTGCTCTGATACTATGAACCCTGAAGAAGTCCCACCACCAATGACAACGGATCCCCGGAACACTGCTGGATCCACGGTGGTGACTATCTCTCTCTCCCTCTCTGCACCCCGAATTCTTACTTCATTTTCTACCTTTTTTCCAATCTGTCCTATTGCTATTCCCTTTATTACAATAATTTCCCTTTTTTTACAACAACTGTCTTTTTGTAATTTGTAATAAACAAACTGTCCAATTACGGTACTTGACCTCGTTTGTGTCTTAATTTTACTCTTGGGATCACGAACTGAAACAGAGTCCAGCACTGGGTTTTTTTGTCCAGTAGGACCCTGACACACTCTTTTATAAAAATCAGCAGATTCATGACATTCTTTCAGTGTTAGAGTAAAATCTCGATCCTTTCTAAAGGAGATTTTTTTTTTCCAGCCTTCTGGAAAAAAGAAGGCTGGAAAAGGCTTTCCTTCCTTTTTCCAGCCTGAGTATTTCTTCACCCCTTCCCGAAACCTTCAGGGCATTTGCAGTGCTCAGTTCCTGACACATCTTGGTAAAAGCACTCATTAGACTCCTCTTAATTTACCCCCCTTGAATTTCACTTGAATCATGTTGCCCATTCATCTAATTTATATTTTCTTGACTTTCAAAGTCAAAGATGAAATAATTAAGTCATTTCAACATCTGCAAAATTAACAGCCTCTCTAGTATTGGAGTATTGGTATACTGAATGTGAGGTTTACTGAAAGAAAAAAGGCCAACCCATTTTATCTTTGCTTCCTCCCATTCTCATTAGCTTTTGATTCACAACTGTCTTTCATTTTATCTCATGATTTCTCCTTCTAGCTACTTACACAGGATATTACTAAAAGCCCATCTTGCAATCAAAATTAGGTCAACCATTCTCTTTTTTATCATTTTAGCACACAGAATTTTAGGGCAGAAAATCCTGCCTTTTGGATAAATCAGGCCTGTTAGACCCCAGTGTTGCCTTTCATGCATTTTCAGATTTATGGTTGAATTATCTTTTCAACCAACAACTTTGTTATTTGCTCAGGATCCTTCTGCACTATTACAAATGCTCAGCTACGAGTTACTGACGCGTATTCGACTGAATATTCTTACAAGTTCTTTCTTCCTCTCTCCATGTCAAGGAAGATATGACCAGATTTTTATTTATGCAGGAACAAACTAGAGCACTCTGACAAGACAATCAGTAGATAGTAACCATTTCTGTGTGTTAATAAGAGGACATTTGCCTTTAAAGCAGCAGAATAAATGTTCCTTTAATATCATCCCCAATGCTTTATAAAAAAACCCTCATACTCTTGTCAAACCACAAATGATCCAGTGATTAATTATATTCAATAGTTTTAGCCTTGCTCTTCCTCCTACCAGGTACCAGTAATCCTTTCTCCCACAGCACTTACTCCCAGCTAGTCTGCCTGGAATAGCAATGGAACATCTTACTTTATTTCTGTAACAAGATACAGGAAGACCTTAGACTTTAAGCTATATTGGTAACCCAAGACGTTTTACTCTGATTTATTATTATAATTACTGCATTTAATATTTTAGAGACTGTGTTCTATCTGCTAGTCCTCAATAATCCCTTACTTCACTGTTTTCTGCTTCAGCCAGCCTACCTTGCATAATCATCAGAACATTTTTTGTTATCTTCTCAACCAGATACAGGAAGACCTCAAGGTTAAGGCTACATATTAGCTCTTAAGCTTTTATTCTAATCCAAGTGATTATAGTCATTACAGTTAACATTTGAAAGCTCATTCAAAACCCAAGTTTTAATTATATTTATTTCGTAGCAGAACTGTGTACGTCATTTTAAGACAAAAAACGGTGCCAAGGTTGCAGGAGCAAACCTATGGTGGGAAGGAGTCTTACAGAGAGATTCTGGTTTGCTTTTTAAAAAGAATATTTTATAAATATATTTTACAGTGCAGCATATGCTGATGATCGCTGAATAGTGATGGTTGTGTCCTTGAACCTCTTTTCAGTGGGACATACTTCAGAAGTCTGCCTACCACATTTAAACTTGCAAAAACTTCAAGAAGTTAATTCTTGGCATCCAGGGTTGAATTTCTAAGGATAATCAGAATCAGATAAAAAAAGGAGCAGCACCCTGGCTTTTTGTGGGGTTATCCTCGGATCCTTCTCCTCTAGCAAAATTGAGCTTTGCCCAAGGCAGTCAGAGAAAAGCAATTATTTAGTGACATGGCACTCAGAGAACAGTCTCCCTAATATCTTAGGAAGCAAGTACTTCCTGCTCATATAGAGGTGGTACCCATGCAACAGTCCATTCCCCAAACTAGAAGAGCAAGAGAATAGTCCAGTTCAGACAAGCCTGCATTTAACTTGATTCTATGATTCTATGAACTTGATTGTAATCAGAACAAAATAGCTGTCCTGATAGCTGTGTGGTCAGAGAAAATGAACTTGTCTCTCACAGTGTCCTGAGTTTGTACAATTTGAAAACAGAGTAATTTAAAAGGATCTGTTTCTGAGACGAAACAGACACCTATTTGTGCTTCCTACAAGAGATGCAAAGAGGCAAACTGACCTTCAGGAGTCAGCAACAGAGGCCTTCAAGAATAGATGTAAAATTCAGTGATTCTGAAGATTCTGAATAAATTGTATTTACTTTGAATAGGTCATAATTGAGACTAACAAAACTGAAATAAAACAAACCTGAAAAAAACAACTGAAACAAATACAGGTAATAAAAGGTTAAGAGAATTATATCAGGGAAAAAAAACCCACAACAAACCTTCTGAAATAGAAAATAGTAAAGGCCACTTTAAGAATAAACCCAAAATTTAGTAAGTGAGGTTTACAAATATTCCAATGACTGAAGTTAAGGCTGAAGACTGCTGAGAGACAATTGTTCACTGAAAGAGGGCGAGTGGTAGCCAGAGGGAGTGCTGGATTACACTGAAAGTAATTACTGAAAGTCAGCTCTCTGGGCAATGGAGTTTTGGTACTACTAAAGTAGTTTCCAAATTACTAAAACAGTCTTCAAATTACCAAGATGATGACACAAAACAATGCAGTTTTACACAGGATGACAACAGCTAAATAACAGCTTGTCAAATGAGTAGCAAAAATCTGGATGAGTAGTATGATAATTTTGCCACAGGTACAAGTAATAACTGTAACAGGAGTCAGTCAGTCAAGTCCAATGCAGAAGCATCTTGAATAAACAACATTCAGGAACAAAAAGAATCCCAAAATGTCCTGTAAAAATTTTTTCTGGGGGGAGAGGGAAACACTGATAAAACAAATAGTCATCAAAACCAGATTCGTGAGGGAATTCTTAAAACCCCTCAAATATATGGCAAGTAAAGCATTAACTAAACCTCACTCTCAGAAGTACCTTACTGTTAAGAGGGCTAGAAGGTAGTTGATATGAAGCTAGTAAAAGAGTACTCTGGGGCACTCCAAGAACTGCATACCAATCCAAAATCTGTTGCAGAAGCACAATAAGTTATTTCTAAAAGCAGCAAAATGCAAATCTTGTGGAAGAGTAGGCAAGACTTCTGTAAATAAATAATAAATCACATTATATGTGGACTTACCTGAGGAAGTTGTAATAGTATAAATAAAGGAGATCCAATTCATTTTCTAAAGGCATTTAAAAAAGTCCCTCAAAACCCCTAAGCAAGCATCAGGCTAAAAGCAGGCAGACAGCAGAGGAATTACTTTACGTGATATAAGAACTGTGTACAGCCAAAGATGCTTAGGTGTGATGGTTCATTCAGATTCTAAAACCTATCAGGCGAAGAATCAAAAGAACAGCTAAGACATATTAACACAATGATATCACTTCCCAGCTGGAAATCATTAACAGTGGAAATAATACATCAGGAAAATATTACTGAAAGCTTCTTTGGATCATATACTCTTCCCTATGCAAATGCTGGTAGCCATTCTCAGAAATCTGGTCTAAATGAATTTTTAATTTCAAACGAATAATGTTCCTCTTTGTGTTTCATCACTGAGTAAATGCCATTCTCGTTTCTATTTACTATTTTCTTGTTTTATGTCAAATGATTTTTATATACCAGTACTGAACTTACCCCATCGTAAAATACAGCCTGTACATGATATTCCTTCACACAGCTTATGAGGAAAATGGCAAGAGATCTCTGGATATGATTACATTTTATGCAAACCACCAACATTAAACTCTTTGTATATTCCTAGGAACACACTGTTTTCAGTATGTTTCCAGGAATACACAGTATTCAGACAATGCCAGAAGTATATTTTCTGATACAGCTTATAAATTATCATAGAAACTATATTCAACAAAACTTCCGTGTATCATACTAATATTCCAATGTGTTAGTGAAATATTGAGGCATATATTATTCCAATAATAATTTGAAATTTTACCTTTATCTGGATCCAACTGTTCCTGGGAAAGAATACCACACAGCACTGGGTTCTTCCACGCTCCCTTCTCTTGGGTAAGAGTAGTTAAAATGTGCAGTTCCCGGCTGCCATTTTCCATCAAGCTTTTGTGAGCAAGCTGAACAATGCATTTTACAAAATGAAGTATTGTTAAAAAAAGATACTGAGAAGGTGTCTTTTATACTTCTTTATACCTTATGCCAAATAAAAAAATAACAAACCACCCTTACTGGAAAAAGAATTAAACATTTAACAAAAAGCCTTCATATCCAGCCTACATAGATTTTGTTTCTGCCTGCCTCCTAAGATTTAGGCTGAAACCCCAAAAAATTACTGAGTGTCCCAAACTTGCCTTGAGATTTATTAACAGAGCTATTTCTTAAATTTCTGGAACTGAATTTTGAAATAGGCCTCCCTTTTAAAAAGGGATGAGTAAATTCTTTGGGTCACAGACTGCTCTGCCATCAGCTGCCTAAACTCTATTTTCAGACTCTTCAGCAGATCAATTTTTATTCACTGGAGCACTGAAAAAAATATTTTTGCAAAGGTGAAAGACTTAAGCTGTTTCTATGGCCTTTAGATACGAGAATAAATTCTGGAAGCAGATGTATGCTTGGGAACACACTAAATACCTGCAAAAATCTGTGGCTTAAGAACCAATTCACAACTAACACTGGTCCTTAAAAAAACCTCTTTCTCACCTTCACTTTCACTTTTCTCCCTGCTCTGAAGGCCGTGGAACCTCCCAGCACCATGTACATCTCTTCAGAATTGATTCACATAAGGCAGTTGCTAGTCAAAATTCACTCTAAAAATCAGTCTTGCACTCCCCTATGTTATTTAGGCTGAGAATCCCAAGGTAACTGTATCTGGTCTTTTCCACTATTATCCTTCCTCCTCCCTAACCCCCACTTGAATTTTGTTTCCATTTTTAACTGCAGGTAGGACCTCCTACTATGTATTCCTGATAAATACTGAGGAGCAGAACTTGTTTTAACACCCTCCTTTAAGAAAGAGCTCTAATCCTTAACCAGCTAGTGCTCTTGTTAGTGGGAGATCTAACAGTCCTGCAGTAGATAGATCTTTCATTCATAATACATCCCAATTGTACAACCATAAATAGTAAAGAATGACTCACATATTATTTAATTTCTAACAGTGTTAATAGGCAAATGTATTTTAGAACATGAGGTCCCTTTCAAGTATCTGAAAGTACTTTTCTCTGCAGCTGCTACATGAACTATGACAGACAAATGATACAAACAACTCTGCAGTAATTGCTGTCATTCAGAGGATTTCCAGCTAAAAGACTTGATCTTTATCAGCCACCAGGACACAAGTCTTCATATATGCTACATACTTAATATCCCTAGGTTTCCAAACCACTCTTAAAAGGTATTAAGTCTTCATTTCATGAATCAAACTCACCTGCACAAAAGCCTGAAATTCCTCCCATTTATTGTCAGGTAAATCAATAGGTAGACACAGTAGAAGTTCAATACAGCTTCTGGAATTCAAATGGGAATATTATTTGAGACAATTTTTGCTTTTAAAAAGCAATTCTTTATTCTAGTATCCAAACAGTTATTTGTTTGAAATGCCCAAATCACAACCAGTTTGCTTTATTTGCATATGCCAATTAAAAAAGGTCATGGAGACTCTTGCAGAAACCGCAAAAATCAAACTCTTTAAGAAAAACACTAAAAAAACCCAAAATCAAACCCAGAAATGTTTATAATTGCAGTTCTAGCCTGTAACATCCTGGGTAAATTGATGCACTTCAGACTGCAGGCAGACTAATAGCATCAAAGTGTTTCAAGCCAGAGATATTGGCTTGTTCTAGATGAGGAGCCCTCAAGACCGCCTCATTTCCAACAACCAAAGATATTATCTCTCACATACGACATCTACCATGAAGAAAGAAAATGCTTCCCAATCTATTTAGAATTTCTATAGGTTATGACCTGGATTGGGAAAGCGTTTAGGCAGTGAAAATTTAGCACCTTACAGGTTGTTTTTAGTAACCAAAAAACATACTCACAGTGCTAAACGTTCGAGCACAAAGGCTACATTTTCACACTCAGAGGTAAGATAAGGTCGTGCTTTAACATAACTTCGGATAGCCACTCTATACACCTCCAGCAGGGGCAGAGGGTCTTCTGATGTTTTCCACTTCTGCGCATATTCCAGCAAAGTCTGTTTAGGAAAAGGGAAAAACCAAACCAAACAAAAACAAAACAACAAAATTCAGGAACACCTGTAAGTTTTTGGTTTTATACTCCTCAGTATACTATCTATCTCCTTAATATGAATTACTTGTTCTCAAAGCATGATTGTTTCCCTTAAAATGCATTGTTTCATTAACTACTGGAACTTAGACTCCACACACAATCAGTCTCTGATCGTATAAAAATGTTATGACTATCACTATACATGTATCCATACAATTCATTTCACATTCATACTTTCCAGATACAGAAGAAGCCTGAAGAGCATACCTGGGAACATGCATACTAACTTTTTTCAGAAGTTTGTAATGGAGTGAAAACTCATTTTTTAGACACTCAGCTCTACAGTTCAGCTTCTAAAGCAAGTAAATTTGAAAGTACTAGCCTTTAATTTCTCTACTTTGAGGACTAGTTTTACATTGCTTTCCTCTTGCTGCCTTGCCAGTACAAGTATCTTCAGGATATTGCTTATACGTGGTCCTGAAAGGCATACTTTAAAGACACCATTTATACACCAAAACCTCATTAGTCAAAAAGCTGATGGAATAACTACCATCACCCGAAGTATGAAAGTCTTCTATTCATTTCAGTCAGACTCAAACACACGAAGGTGGAGTAGCTAGTAAAGCTCTCATGTCAACATTCCAACCATGCTCCCCTTGGATGTCCACCTTTGCTAATGTCCTCTTTAGAAGACTGCAACAAGCAACAAGACTACTGCAAGCTTTGGCGAGTGAAGGATATTCAAAGCTAGCTACCAAGCCAGGCCAACATATGCTGAAAGTCTCCAAGAGTTAAGTTGAGCAGAAAAGGGAAGAAAGGGATGAGGAAGGAGAAGGAAGTGTGTAGATGTAACTAAGCAATTGGTCATGAGAAGCTTGACTGAAGAATTATCAAGAGGATTCTCACCAGCTGTTTGAAAAGACAGCAACACCTGGAATCTAAAGAAGAAAAAGCCAAAGTAGAGACACACTGATTCATAATGCAAGCCACCACAAGTGACCATGGAGACCTGTAACAAATCAGAAGATCTCAAGTTTCATGGGGCAGGAAAGAGGTAGTTGCCACGCTAAAAAGCCCTCTAGCCAGGTAGTATCCAATCTGCACAGGGAAGGATACTGAAAACCATAGGCCCATTATGAAGGAACCCAGCTGGAATTCTCTCAGGTATCTAGGAACTTCATATAAGTACAATTTAGCCATTAATACCAGACAACTGGACTGAGGAAAAACTACAACAGCACCTTCAGAACCTATGAAAGCCAAACCAACACTACATCAATAATGTCTAGATTGATAAGGATAAATTGAAGCAAATGACATTTGATTTTGAAAATACAAGGTTTAGTAGTAGTCAATCAAAACCAAAGTGGATATAATCAACACACTGGAAAATTCTCAGGATTTACCACCTAACAAAAAATATTTGGTGAACTGTTACTACCAGTACTGTACTTTAAAAGCAGTGTGTACAGATGCAAATACACTGTATAAAGCAAGCAGTTTGCACTATAACATAATTACATTAATTTCAAGCATTAAATAGTACTATTTTTATCTCATATATATAGATCAGCCACTTCCAAGCCATTACATGAACTATATTAAGCACTTACACCCACCACACCCTTCAAAAGTATTCATCAGTTTGTCAGATTTCCTTGTCTGGATGTCCCTAGACTATACAGCACTGCCACTGTACAAAGAACATCACATTCATTCTGCTTTGCTTAATGAATCATTGTTGTGCTCTACTTACAACCATAAAGAGAGAGAATTTTACCCCTAGCCTTGGGCCTCATTAAGTTATTTATCTCCCTAGTCAGGGCATGCTTGTTAATCAAGCCAAGTCCTGTACTCAGAGCACAGCAGCGAAGTTTTGTTCCTCTGTGCGGCTGAAACAGGCATATATATTTCAGCAGCTGCTTACACAGTCAAGACTGCACCAAAAAAGGGAATAATCTCAATTTGTGCACTAAAAATCAGTAAGTATTATATCTGTGATTTAAACTGTATAAAATATTTAGCCATGGGTAATATTCAGACAATACATTTTATTTTTTTCAATCTTTACCAAAACCCTTACATGAATGTTATTGTACAAATGCAACCACTGGAAGGATGCTTTCCTACTTTCAAAAGTTATACTCAGCAACCCTCTTTGCTAAAACTAGCCCCACAATACCTAAGCTGCGATAAAATACGTTTCATACTAAAACAAGGTATTATTTACTATTAACTGGAGTTTCAGTTCAGTGTACAGTCCACATCTACGTGTTTCTTCAGCCCTTAAGATCAGATTCTTACACCCATAGGTATCTGGATAAGAGCAAGCTTACTTAAGTATGTTAGAACATGACTAGGACTGCCATTTCCATCCCCTGCTCAAGGAACTAAGAGTCAGGGAAAGTGACAGACAGCAGTCACACAGGTAAGCTGTACCTCCCAGACTACTCTAGTGACTAGCAAAACTTCTATTTCAGTGACTTTCCTCAAACACATTCATACAGGAGAAGAGCCCAAGCAACAAGCTTGATACAATCATCTGGAGATAAGCCTTTAGGAGGCACACAAACGGCAGCTGCAAGAACTCCCTCCATGAAATCAACTTCCACAGCAGCAGCAGAGGTAGCTAAGTGACAGGTCCACACGAATAGCTGGGCTTGGGAGCAACAGCCTTTAGATAAAGGAGTCAAATAATGCTGAATGCCCACTGTATAAGACACTGCTTTCCTAATAAAGATAACAGGAAGAAATGACATCTTAGTTCATGAAAAAGCCCTAAGAAATGAAACACAAACATGATGACTTGATCTGTACTCTTGATCAAGTTTAGGTATACAACCGTGATGTTGATGATGTCTTTTGACTTTACAATAGGGGAATTAACTTTTTTTTTTCCTGGGAAACACAGCTAATATGCTGATTCCTGGATATTCATCTCATTCAAATTAAATACATTTTTGAGGGCTCTATTTTTCAGAGTAAAACTGTGAGCTTGAAGCATAATCTTACTGGCTGCTACAACCATTAAAGAACTGAGCATGTGATGACAATAGCATTGCTCAAATTCCTGGAAAGCTGGTAACAGTCTACTTTCAAGGGGCAATTTATGATCGTTTACCAACTAAGTTGGACTTGTGGCCTGGACTCTTGTGTACAGCCAGGCACTATGCCTGTACCATTACCGAATCAAAAGAAAAATCAATCATGGAACTGAACTGGCAAAATAAAAGCAAACCTGTAAATAAGTAAACAAACAGATCTCTCCTTCCAAAGAGCAGCATTAGTACTGGTTTACAATGCTGAGCTCATCCCTGCCCTAAGAACCCACTGTAAATTCCTAATTTTGATTAGATGACTAGGATGATAGTAGGCACTACCAATGAACAAAAGAAGGAAGATGCACTGGGCAGTCATGTCCTCAAAGCCCCAGTGTCTAAAAAGGAGCTGGTTCAAGAAGCATTTACAGACTGTCAGAACTTAAGTGAATGCAGCAACATTTCCTGTGATGCTTCTCTTCTGTACCATGAGGAAAGTGGACTGAATGGTTGAGAACAGCTTCGAAACATGTTCTCTTTTTAATTAAGTAGTTGGGATACTAAAAATATATTAGACATCTCTCGTAACAAACCCTCCTGACCCCAGTGCATCAGCACGAGATAATCTCTTTGCTGTGGGCCTTCACAAAGTTATATCCTAAAGGGACACCAAAACAACCTTTGCAAGTGTTGAAATTGCTGAAATACCATTACAGTCAACCTCAATGATACAGAGGCGAAGATCACTTTTTTGTGTGTGTGCGATTTCCTTGTTGTTCAGCACTTAACCAGAAGATGGAGAACAAGCCTTTTATCACAAAAAAAAAAGAGGAGTCATTCAGTAACTGCTGCAACTTAAAGAAAAACCCCAAACCCCCAAAAGTTGCTAGGTTAAGGTTCCCATGAAAGACATTTTCAATCAAGAGGGCTAGAGGCAGCTAGGGAGTAGCTGAGATGCAACCAGCATTTATGTCCACACTGTATGAGGACAGACTACCCAACTAAGATGCTGGTCAAATAGAATATTCAAGTAAAAACTTGAACAGCTCTTGAACTAGTTCTGCATGTTAAAAAAACCTTTACTAAACAATGTCTAATTTAAGCCAAGCCTACCTCAGATCGCCCAAGACTTCATTATATAAGACATATGAAACTAATACTATGACAGATGATTTTTAAAGCATTTTAAAGAGTAAACTACATGCTTATATACAGTGTGAATCCCACTATATCTCCTGCCCGATTTATAGATCACAGAGGAAAAGGGGGGGGGGGAGGATGGGGAGAAAAAGATAAGTATCTGTTCCTTTCTCTGTGACACGACAACCCTCTGATCAAGGCATTTCTCCCTACTACTATAATCCTAATCCATCTTTATTTCCCTTTCACCTTTGCCTCCAACAAAGAACCTCAAACATAAATTATCTGTTTCCATTTTATTGGTTTGGGGATTTTTTTTGTTAGTTGGGATGCTCTACAGGCGAGCTGATTCTTACACGAGAACAAAACTTACATATGAAAGCATGGATATTTCAAACCCGTCCACTGCAAGCATCAGACAGAACAGCACCATCTGAAATACCGCTGCCCTCACAGGTGTGCCAGACTTACAGAACCAGGTTGTATTGATGTAGGTCAACAAAATCAATTTCTGTTTATTTGGAACTGTGCACGGAGAGGTCATCTTATATCAAGTCAACACAGTGTTGTATTTTTAATGCATTGCCAAAGCAGTTTAATTAGGTAAATTAAAAATGGTATTAGTTAACTGATTCAGTATTTCTTTACCAGGGCTTAGCACTGTTGACTTGATTTTGCAGCCAGGCAAGTGCTGCAAGAGTATTAACTCTTACATATTTGTTATTATAACACAACACAATCCAGAATCAAGCAGCAAAACTTCAGCAGGTACAGAACATAAGACTGCATTTACAATGATGACATAATCAAATATGATAATTCTTACTAATGTTACAGGTACTATTTAAATAATGGTTATGATCAAAGAACATCAATCCCAATTTGTACTCCATTTTAGTTTTCAAAACCTTTCAAGATTAGGTTGCTGATGTGCTATTTTTACTTTCAATGTGCCTTCTGAATTGTTTCACAATGAAGTTGTTAAGCAAAGTATAGCTTTAGAAAGCCAAGATGCCTTTGGCTGCAGTCAGCTGATGATGCGTTAATTCTTAGAGATATTGACTTGTGCCCAGAAGAGAGGACGGAAGCCAGACTCTTAATTCCATCACTTACTACAAGCTTGTATTTAAGCAATAGTTTTCATTCTCGATTTCTGCAGGCATGGTGCAAAGCTATCCAATTTTTTTTCCCATTACTCCTCCTCTTCTTCACTGATAGGCTGCAGTTCCAATCTTTTTCACTGCTTTTTCCTTTTCCTTCAAACAGAAAACTCCAGCTGCTTTTACACTTTACACCCACATCCTAACACCAGCAGCTCCTCTATACAGTTGAAAGTAAAGTCAAGATTAGTAAGTACTGGATTAGTGAGTCCAAGGAAAACTCATGAAGTCAAGACAGACTTCAGCGCAATGCACTGCACAAGGAGTAGATCCATACAGCAGAAAGCTGGTGCTGAGAACCCAAATCCCCACTGCATCCATCACAGGACATCTTGCTTCAGCCTAGCTTTCAGCTTGTTCCGTTAACTGGATAGCTATTAGTGGCTGAAACAGACTGCCTGCAATCCCTTTTGAAGCACAGCCTATGGTTTAGTTTCACCCAAAACACATGCAAAGGAGCTTCACAACGAACAGCGAAGTGTCATAAGCAGGGATGATCAGAAGATCACTTCCAAAGTGAACTTCTTGTCTGACTCAGAATGTTACTGTACAGGCACCAGCTATTTTGATTCATGTTATGTTATATTATCAGAAAACTGTTCTTTTAACCAGTCATTTCCTTGTTCACCTGAAGAGAGATATTCAGAGCAATAAAATTAGTTTTGTTGTAGTACATGAGCATGTATGTTCACACTCTTGTCTCTACTACACAGTGTTTCTCCTTCCACAGGAAAAAAACAACAAAACCAAACCTGCTCTGTTCTGTACTCAGACTGAAGCACCACCTACATGATGGTACTGATTTTTATTATTTTTATTATTTTATCAGTGTGCAGTCTCTGGTATAGATAACCATCGCTGTTAGCAACTAACGTGTTTAGGTATTATCTAAACAAACAAACAAACAAGTAGTTCAAATACCTTCAAGTTCTAGTTTCATGAATAGTTTTAAAGGTGGCCTGCAAAAGTGCTGCAAAATTCTGCCCATCTACAAGCCTCACTTTTTATTCAATCTTGAGTTTTCAGAACTACCACGTAAATCTGAAATGTTTTCCATCAAACCAGAACACAAAGAATAAACTGAATTATAACCACACAATTTTCTTGTGGCAAAACTGGAAAAATGAAGACACAAATCTAAGTTTCATGCTCAAGCCTCACCAGAATGGGAAAACACAATGTACAGAAACAGAAAGAAATCAAGTCTTATACACTTATCTTGCAGTAACTCACGCATATATACATATTGAAGGAAAGCAATCCTCCTGTAGATTTTCAGAGACAACAGTTATGTTCAAAGAAATATACAGGAAAGATAACTGCTTAAGAACTAACTTCTAATAACTTTGATTTCATAGAAAGAATTAGAACACATTTGAAAACCAGCAAAGGTGATCAACTACCCTGCAATGAATAATTTTCTCAGTTTGTTCAATCCCTACACGTTCATACCTCTATAAAGTAGTTCATATACATATATACACACTATATATAGTAACTTGTTATACAAAATAAGTTTCTTGAATATTATTCCAGGAAAATTGCAGAAAATGAAAGTAGCATTAATGACCTTGATGATTCTTTACAACTACTTGACTTTAACTCACACTCTCATGAGTGCACATCTCTCGTAAAGAAAGTTAAGACTAAGTGCTGGAAGAATCCACGTAACGATGATCAACAATATAAAGAAACTCATTCCTTAAGATTAACTTTTTGAGGGTTTTTTAACTATTGTTATACTTCAATTTGTAAGGACATGAGCAGCCTGAGCCTTCAGCACACAGCGTAAAAAGTTAATCATGCCTCTCACCCAACTATTTCTACTTCTATTTCTATAATGAAGTTATTCATTAATACCTCACTAGGCAGATAAAGTAACAACAACAAAAAAAATCCACATTTGTTTTCTAATGCATGTAACACCAAATAGCAGGGAAGTACCACTGCCCACAATTTATAGATACAAACCCAAGTCAGAATTGAGTGTGCTATAGCAGATATAGCAGAGCTTGTGGGGGACTGCTACAACTCTCATAGTAGTAACTCCATCATCTACCATCAGCAAGAAAATACCACAAAAAACACAGCACAGAAGAGACATGAGTGACTCTGGAAGTTAATTACCAAACACAGAACCTTCTGTTAGAACTCTCTCCCCAAATGTAAGTCCAAAGGTGCAAGCAGTTAGTATGTTTTTCACCTGGGCATGCTGAACACACTGCATGAGCTCAGATTGGTAATAATTAAATTGAAAGAGGCAAAACAAAAGAGAAATTAACTTGGCGTTATTTTCTCCCATTATTCTTTAGTCACTATTTTGCTTAAAATTCAAAACCCAGCTAGTTTTAGAAAAGAACTAAAAACACCCGTAGAAAATAGTCTCTGCTCACACCCACAAACTATTTTAAACCAATTATTTATAACACCAGGAAATAACTTCACTAAGCCTCAGGCTTTGCCATATATAATAGTAGAAATTACCCTTCTTTAAGCTTGCCTTCACTATTTCAACATTTTGCATTCAATATGCTTTTTCTGATCTTGCCAACAGTATCTGATTTCTCTCTTCCATCCTTACATAAGAAGTGAACTGGTCACAGTCCTAGGCTACACTGCTCTCATTCAGTTTTTCATTCCAGGTCTCAAATTTAATGTTGTCACCCTGACCTTCATATTTTAGTCTGTTTAGTTAAAACCAGTATTGGCTATTAAACTGGTATTTCAGGAATGCAGTGGGATGTTCATTACAGCAAACTTTTATCCACTGCCAGGAAATCTAATTTACCTATTCTTTTAATTATTAGACTGGCATATGGGCAGATTAAAAATAAGATAGTAAGAAATAACTTTCTAATCTGAAAATATGTGCATTTCCATCAATATAGGTGACTTGAACCTGCTCTCTCAGTCAAATAAAATAAGACGTTACAAATATTTCTGTAGTTGATCTATGCTACATTTTTGTATTTGCTGTCTATCAGCTGAATGTAACTTCTCCCACTGCTACTTCAAACCTTTTTAATTCCGATGAGAACATAATTGATAATCTTCTTCCTCAGCAGAAAGGTTACTTAATTGCCATTTTAAGTTTGTCTATTCAGTATAGTCAAACTGGCATCCCAAAGGATGCTTCTATCTGATCTGTATTTCCTGTGAAAGAATAAGGTCCACCTGATTCACACAGAGTGTAATAGCAAACTGTATCGTTACACCAGTGTCATGGTACGGTCACTGTGTCCACGTGCCAGGAAGGAGAGGAGCCAAGATCATGCTTTCTCCTGAATATGTTAGCAACCCTGAGCAGAACTCAGAGTTCCAGCCATCACAGTGATGTGGTTCATGAAGTCTGAATGGGTATCCAATATGCAAGTTCCGGGTCTGTAGAATTAGGATATTTAAGTTTTATCATCTTCACTATTATGGATTCGTAATCAGAAGCTACTTTTTATCTCAGCTATTCTCATAAGAGCTATCCTCCAATGATTAAAGTAAAAATGAAATTCAGATTGTGTCTTTTGTGATTCTGAACATTTAATCTCTTCTTGTCCTCATCTTGTTGTGCTCATTCTGTTATAAAACAGTGTGTTATCATGAGCTCCTGAGACAAGCAGAAATCACAAGACTGAGGAACTCCTTACTCGTAATTTGATTTAATGCCTGATCACTGAATGTACTTTACTGATTCATCAAAACAGTATTCAGTGTATTAGACACATAAATATCAAACAGGATTTATCTGTTCACCAGAATCAATTCTCTCCATTTTGAATAGCAGAAGACAAAAGAAGTCTTACCAAATTTTGTTCTTTATGATATACAGGCGATTTGGAAAGCAACACCATATTTGCTGTCAGCTCAAATAAAAACTCTATATTCAACCCAAAATATAGTTGCTACAAAATAAAGACTGGTCTTTATCCTAAAGAAATCCTAAAGAATTTTACTCCAGGGAGTCAAGTTTCTCAATGCAACAAATGCATCTGTCCATCAGCTAGGAGAGAATGAACACTACCAGTCAGTATCTGAGGCCGGATGGAGCCTTGGCAGAAGTTGCCCATGTTACATGAGTCCTTTTAAGGACAAAGAACTCTCTGACTAGCTCAGAGTAATTAACAAAATAATCAAATGAGAACTACATTAGTTAGCACAGGATTTTGCTGATTTTCTGATTAAAGGTTTACTTGCTTTAGCTTCATACTGGGAATCATGAAGCCAGAAATATTATACACCAAAAGACTGTTTAACAGTTACAGAAGAGAAGATGGAGAAGAAATTTTTTCAAACTATTCCTAACCAAAACCTATAGGCACATGTTTTTGCAAATTTAATCCCATTTCCTATTGGATCAGGCTTATTTTCAGAGAATAATTTTATAAATCTCCATTGCCTTTTTGATGTTACATACACCTTCTGAATGCCTTTGTTCTGCCAAGTACTAGGTGTTATTAGATTAACTCTTCCCAAATGAAAGTACTGTAGTTCATCCTTAGAGCTGAAAAATCCTGGAAATAATACCACGGAGCTGCCTTTAATGCATATTTGGAAAGATAAATAGAAAAAAAAAAAAACCACACCTCAAAAAAACACCTGCATACTTCTCAAAACACAAAATATTAAGCTAGTAACATATGCAAAAGCACAGACCTAATAAAATGGGGGATAGTATTTCAAAAGAGAGTTTAAAGTCACAGTTTACCTGCTATTTAAACTTAAATTTGCAAGTAATTGTACATCATCATTTTAGAGAAGCTGATGGCATAAGAATGTAATGCTAGTTTCTCTCATGGAAACCAAAGAATTATATGCACTGTACTGTAACTGCTCAAGCATTTATATGGAGGCCATTAAAAAAACCTATGCTAACAGAAAGCTTTTGATAGATATAAATCAATATCTGGAACACTGTTTCTTGAAGACATTCTCGGTATATACATGAATTTGAGTTAATTTCTTTGGTTGAAGAAAGAATATGCTGATGTCTCCTATCAGTTCCAGCTTGTTCCCTAATTTAGGTAAGTCTTATCTAGAAACCACCTACAATATACAGTACGTCCACATAAAGCCTAGAGTAAAAAAATATTATGACATTTAAATGGCAGAGTAAATGGTAAAGGCCAGATGAAATTCCCTGATGCTTAGTCACAATGGAAGCAAAGATGCCCCAGAAGAGCTTTTTAGCTTGCTTTTTTTTTTCCTGCCTTCCCTCAAGATCTGTGGTTTATGAGACACTCATTCTCCAACAACCACCAAAAAGAAATATTGAGAGAGGAAAAAAACTGGACTGAATAAATAGATATATAATTTCCTTATCAAGGAACTGAGACACACAATGCGGGTATTTTAATAAAATGAGATGCCTTACTGAGCATTAACATATGTATATATTCCTTATACAGTCCTGCACAATAAGGAAGATGTTTTCCATAGTCAGTGTTTCATGTTTTTTAAACAGTGAATCTTCAATAAGCCTATTTTTGAAAGCAGCCTAGACATCATTGATACATATTATTCAAAAGCGGGGAATAAAGTTTGGATTTGTGGGAAAAAGTAAAGGCAGGAAGAATATATGTGCCAGTACAGAAAGTATCTAAAACATTTAGATACTGAGCTACTTTTGCATAGAGCTGCGCAGCTATTGCTTACAGCCAGCTACTATGGGTGAATTGAAATCTACAGTAAAGTCTTCAGATTTTAATTTAATGGCTGAAGGACTATGGAAAGCAGAAGGGCTTTCAGTCTTTGAATGTGCAATAATTACCAAGGATATTACAGAGGAAAACTAACTAACCACAGTTCATACCCTGGAAGTATTACCTTTTGGCTAAAAGTGTTTCCCAGAAAAATGGTAGTTTGTTGATAGGAGAGGTTTTCCTAATTTCAGTAAAAGCATCATCTGTAACCCAGCAAAAAATGTCCATCAGGGTCCATGAGGGTAACAATGGAACTAAATATCTATTTGCCAAAGTGCAAGCTTTTTTCTTTTCCACAGTAACTAAGCGGAATGCTTGATTTCAGTATTATGTGCAGCACCTTATACAAAAAAGTGAGTTTTGAGAAAATTCTAAAGTTTTATTAATTTTAATTCCTCCTTCTACATTGTGTCATCTTCTTTACTACCTCAATTTCTTATGCTTTAGAGAACTATCACTCTTCTCTGGACTCTGTACTCGGAAGGATAAATAGCATGTTTTACAGGTAAAGTACTTAAATCCTAAATCTCACGGAAGTTGTCACCTTCTTTCCGAATTCCTGCAGGTACGTACTTCTAAGCCATTATAAGGATATAATAACAAAGCAAAAAAGGAAAGGGGAAAACAAAAATTGAAATCAAGGACTGTAAAAACTCTGTTCACAAAAGTGAAAACCAGAGAAAGACTGAAAATAGTCTTGAAAACCTAAGGTGCTTCCAACAGAAAAGGGGTGTGCTACTTTCCACGTCTACATGGGATAGGACACATCTCCATAGCCTTAAATTGCAGCAAGAGATTAGACATCAAGTTAGACTGCTATGGGTGCGGAGGAAGATCTGAAGGCAAAGATAACTGAACTGAAATGTATTACCCAGGGAGGTTTTTTAATGTTTTTTACTGGAAATTTCTGATAACAGGGTTCAACAAGCATTTGTAGCTATGGCTTACCAATAATTAATCCTAAATTAATCCTATTAATTATTAGGTTAGGAATCACGGTCTGGCTGACTCCCTTTGATACAGGAGAATTAAAAACTTACAGTACAGAGCTCAGTTCTAATGAAGATCAGCTCTGATGTGGCATGACACTGAGGCTCGATGCCACTACTAAGGGCAAGGACTAAACCGGTTTTGCTCATTTGGTTAGACTTACTCTGAACAGCGAGGGCGTTTTGCTAAACATATACACATTACACCCAGACATTTACGCATATACTATTTTACTTGAAAGTAAGACAACTTCCCTGCCTCCCCACAGTTTAACTTCAAAAAAAAAAAAAAAAAAAAAAGGGTGTCTTTTTCTCTCCACCACCCCCAGTCAATAAGATAATGACTGTTCGACATGGAAGGTCTTCTAATGATGAAGGAACACAAAACTGCCTGAGGCAGCTCAAAGTTTGCATGAGATGACAGAGCGATGACAGTTGTTTTTCTCCATGCATTTGGGAATCTCTGTGGTATACTGCATTTTAGCAAATTCCTTGTGATTTCTGGCAGCTGTACATCTCTCCCTGAATTGCAGATCATCTGGAGGTCACACGTGGGAATGCAAAATGGAAAACTATTAGAAGTTATGATGGAAATCTTACACTTGTGGTAATGTATGTAGAAAAAAACCTAGCAACTGTGAAACCAGGAAGAAACAAAATGTGGTGAAGACAAATGTGCAAAGACAGAAATATAAAAACAGAAGGTTTTAAGGGTTGGCTCAGTGCAGAAATCACTCACTGGACTCAAAAGAGAACACTTTTTACTTAAAAAGTAGAAGTTCCAAAATTTGTGTGCACTCAAAAGAAGAGACGGAGACCTGGTCACAGCAGAATTTATTGAACTGAAAGCTCGAAAAACCAGCAACCTTATCAACATTCACATTCCAGCACTTTGTGACTATATTACATACTCGTAGCTGTTGAGCTAAACAAAGTTAAGGGTGGATGCCTACACAGTCAATTAAGAGTTTGATAAATGTTCTTTGGAGTAAGAGACCACGTGTGATATCAAGAAAAAGAGTCAATGTCTTCCTTATAAACACCAAAATAGTTCAAATTGAGATTTTTCAAAACCAGATAAGGGATTTGGCTGTACAATTCCCAATTCACTTAATGAGCATAGAGTACTTAAATCCCTTATTCGCCTTTGAATCCAAGGATCTTTGAGTGCTCTGTTGCATATTCTTTAGCTTCCTTCAGTTTGAAAATACGCTTATTTCTTGAACATTATGCTATGTACTTCATTAAAAAAAATTAAATTAAAAAGTTGGTTCATGGAAACAAGCTATGCGGTTGCTGGGCTCCGGAGTCACTACCTGGCAAAATAAAGACACAAGACTTTCCAAGTTCTCTGTAGTTATTTTATACCTAGAAACTAAACAAACAAACAAAAAAAAAATAAAAAGGCAAGTGAAATCATACTGAGATAAACACTAAAATATTTTTTCCGCAATTCACTTCTAGGCTTAGGATATAAATAAGACTCTAAGTTTTGTATATATGAGTAACCAAATTATTCTTTCATGCATATATATGCAAAGACTTTATTCTGGAAAACATGGCAGGTGCCTTTAACCTGCTATTTAAAACATTTCTGAGATGGCTTTCACAATTACATGGATTTTCTATAACCTCTGTCACGCAGTGCAAGCTACACATACTATCTGAACCATGAATACTTTATTGCTTTAGGCCCAATAAAGGATTAAAACTGCAGAAGAGGTGGAATAAGTATTTTGGCACCACCAGCACAGGTGAACAGATTTTTTAAAAAAAAAATCTCTGTTGAACTAGGATAAAACCCCATCCATCCAACGTCACCTCTATTTAATACATAAACCAAGGTCTGAACAGATACTTCACCACTTGAAACCAGACTCTTTCAATATCAGTCTTCAGCCTGCAAAAATAGATACAGCCTTCTTACAAATCTTGGTCTAGAAGAGACAATAACATTTCAAAACAGCATGGATTTTTTATCTAAGTCACTTTCTACACAACTGTTTCCTCCAATGAAACTTGTTTTTAAAAGGTTTCTGTTTAAGAAAATTAGTGAACTTGGGCTTTGCAACTGACTTTTGCAACAGCTATTAAAAAAAACAGTATTTGTTGAGCTTTAAATCAGTCAACTACTGAAGTGCTCAGTAAGCACATGCATCCATAATTTCAATGATAAATATGCTTTATACGAGTAATCTACTCTGTACACGATGGTGTATTCATTCCCACCTTCCCAACTACTTCAGTTCAATGAACAGCTCATTCACAAGTTAGAGTCAAGCTGGAGCCAGGAAAGTCAGATTTCCACCTCCCAGTGTATGATTTTAAGACAGCAGGCACAAAGATTAAATAGACTGAAAACACAGTGATCTGAACCAACATAACCCAACCTTGTTTCTGCGCATCTACACAGACATTCTACCCAAATAAAGCATGATAAATTTTGACCGAAGAGCCTGAAATCCAGCTTCTGCATATATATTTAGCAGTCAATCTCCCTAGTTAGCAAAAAGTAGACCCCAGTTAAATCCAGAAGTGACAGACATGCAAATTAGCATGGTACAATGGCTACCACCAAAAATCAACTCTTTGAGGAAAGGGATACAAAATCACAAATCAAACACAATTCAAACCAACCATGTGAATTCACTTTTATCCCTTCCACTTTTTAACAATTTGCCTACATTCCATAAATGGATGACAGAGACATGCAAACAAAATCACTGCTTTTATCAGACAGACTGCAGAAGTAGCTGTTTCTGTGATTTTCTGTGGCCTACAATAATTAAGGACTTGTTTTATACATAGCTGCGAAAGGCCATCTAAGGGAAATCGAGACAACGTATCGACACATACATGACTAAAATGGATCACTCTGTTTTAACTGTAGAGCTAGTACCACAAAGTTTGTTTAGAAAGGGATACTCAGCAGGGTCACCAGTTCAGCAGACACACCTGCCAGCATCCCTGCTTCAGGAACAGGGCCAGCCCTCGGGAAGCAGGCCTCTCCCCGAGGCAGTCGCAGCCAGAGTAATTACACACAATGGTGCTTCCAACGGTGCCAGCCCAGGAGTCCTCTCCTAAGGTGTGACTGCGCTCCCTTAACAGGGCGAGAAAACGACGAGCAGCATCGCAGACCTACAGACCTGCCCACCACCACCAGAGACTTAGTGTAGTCAACCACCACTTCACATCCCCCTCTTTCCCAGGATGGCAACAACTCCTCTATCCCTCCAGGGTACGAGATAGGGAAGGGAGAGTGGAAAGGCAGGGGGACACAGAGCGGGAGCCTCGTGCAAAGCGGACCCGGGATGCACTTTCAGCTCCTCCGCGACCTCTCGGCGGAGAAGAGGAGCCTCCATCTCCCGGACTGCCTTCTCCCTCCTTCTCTCTTCGCCTCCAGGGGAGGAGGGGTGCCGAATGGAAGGGGACGTGGAGGGGGGGGCCCTCGGTCCACCACCGCCAGGAACAAAGGGCCCTTCGATAAGCCGAGCCGCAGAGCACAACAAAGGGGCCTAGAGGCCGCGAGAACCGGGGCGGCCGCCGGGGATGGAGAGGGGGGGAGAAGCGGGGGAAGGGGGATTACAGGCCGGGCCGGAGCGGCCCCGACGCAGGGGGGCGGGCCGTTTCATCTCAGTCCACAATGAACAGCGGCGGCGTCAACCGCCCCGCGGCGCCCAGCCCGGCCCGGGGCACTAACTCCCAGCGCAGCCCCCCCACCCCCATCACCCGCCCGGGCCAACCGCCGCACCGGGCCGTTGGCTGCAGCTTCCCCCGGGGCGCCCCAGCGAGGGCGGCGCTGCTCCCGCCCGGCCCCCCGCACTCGCTGTCACCCGTGCACACACACAGCACATACGCACACCCCGCGGGGGAGGGGAGACCGCGGGCGGGCCCACGGAAGGGAAGGAAGGGAAGGGAAGAGGCGGCCTGACCTGGCAGAGCTGCTTGCAGTACTCGGTAGCCGCCTGCACCGCGGGCTCGGGGCTCTCCCGCAGCCCCGTCTCTAGCTCCAGCAGCCGCTCCCGCAGGCGCTGCATCTCCAGGAGGTCGCCACCTAGACTGCCGCTCTCCTGCTCGGCTTCCTCGTCCGCCATCTTCGCACCCCGCTCTGTCGCGTACGCAGCCCCCCCTACTGCCTCGGCCTCTCGGCCCCCACCACTCCGTTTCCAGGTCACGTGATTACACAATGCCACGTTCCAGGGAGGGGTCACGTGCCTGGAGACGACGCGGAGGGGGCGGGGGGGGGCGCTCGCGCGTTCCCCGCGGCGCGGCGCAGAGCAGGGCAGGGGGGCGGGGCGAGAACGCGAGAGGGGGCGCGCCTCCGCGCGTCACGTGACCGCGAGCGACACGCGCCGGCCGCCGCGTGACGGCCCTCCCCACCCTCCCGCCGACGGGTTTTGGCGGCAAACGGCCGGAAATGGCGGCGGCGCCTGACGGGAAAGGGGCCCGCTAGGGCGGCCATCGCTGTTGCTCCTCCTCCTGCTCTGTGGGCACCGGTAGCGCCAGAGCTGCTTCCCTCACGACGGCTGCCACAATGTTCGTACAAGGCCGCGTTGGGATATCCAGCAGCCTGGCCATGCTGCTTTCTCCCTGCTCCTGTCTGAGAGGGCTGCGTGGCGCTGAGTCAGACGTGGTCAACGCTGTTGGAGTTGTGTTGTGTGGTGTTCACTTTCTTCTTCTCCAGGAGGTAATGGAGTGTGTTAGTTTTGAGGATGCCACTGAGTTGTTGTCTTCATACCTGCATCGACCTGCTTTTGTTATAACTGGAAGTGAGAAGTGTGGTTTTTCTTTTCAAGTGAAACAGTTGAGATCTGAAGGCTCTGGAGGGCTTTGTTGCCCACACCATCCTGGTGCTGTGCCAAGCGCTCTCTCACACACTCCTGCTGTCCTCAGAACAGTGGAGAGCTCCAGTGATGGGCATTAACTTCTGCATCTGCGGGAGAAGTAGAGGAGACTCACCTGTCACAGTGGCTGGCCTGAGGCATTGACTCTGGTGAGGAGGAAAACATGGACCTGCTAGGCACTGAACTGGCATGGATACATGTTTTGTAGTCTTCTGTGCTGTATAGGTTGACGACTTCACACTCTTCGTGTTGCCAGTGTTCATTGTGGAACAGAGGAAGAAATGCGATACCACAGCAAGAGCGTTGTCTGTCAGGACCGAATTGTTTCTCTTAGCCAACAGTGACAGAATACACACTGCTGAGTGGGGCATTTCACATTATCTGAAAAATGAGGAATACTTCTGTATTGCACTAACTTCAACCAGCTGTATGTTGTTTTGGCTGTAAGAGACTGTAGCTGCAGACTCCTAAGTATGGCAGCCAGTCTTGCTTGGACCAGGTCTAATACAACATCCTACACCAGCTAACTTGTATACCCATTGGACTGATTTGATAATTATGTACTCTTTGTCACAAAGGAAAAATGGGGCTGCCTACTTCTTGTGTACAGTTGTAAGCTGGGGCGTGTGATGGAATGAATGCTGAATCTGAGCTGGAAGGAAAAGAGGTTTCTCTGAGATCGTAGAAATGTTATTCTGTAACTGTAGACATTCGCAGTGATAGTATTAAATATGCAACATTTTGGAGATGGACCTGGGGGTCTGTTCTGAAAATGGTTGCATTTTGGGTCATAGCAGTAAACCCAAAGTGATGTGTTTCTAGTTTCCCATACAAGTAACCAAGTAAATATTTTATTTGCTGTTGTAAGCCTGAAACCTAAGTTTCTGATATTTGCTGTGTATGATACCCATTCTATTCTAAGCAGCAGAAAATTAAAGTTTCAGCTTTCCCATTTAAGGCTTAATGTAGCAGCAGAAAAATGTCTGGTCTGTATGTATTTCTCACCACTAAACTGCTTGTAGCACCAGTGCTAATGAGTGATGCAAATACTAGAAACAACTGCGTGAAGACCCATTTATTCTTTCTCGATCACTTAATTTATCTACAAGAGCTCAAACAGTTTCTCCTATGGATAACTCTTGCAGTCCTATGTTGCGCTATGTGTAATTGCTTTCATTTCAGGGTAAACCACAAAAGCCAAATTCATATTCATAGTCTGTCCTTGTTTTAGCTTGCTGTCTTGTTTCCTCCTTGCCCAGAGGGTTTTCTGAATTGAGCCCAGGCCAGGAAGCAAGGAGAGACATGGAACATGAATTTCGTGCTCATGCTGAAGGTTAGCACTTGGAGATGGTAGGGTAAGGGTAATTTGTTTTGTTTTCATCAGGATCAAGCAGAAAGGACCCTGCCTTTCAGCTGTCCTATCCTGAAGAGGACTTGCACTTAGGCCTCCAGGGGCTTTGGTTGAGGGAGAATCATGGTTCACAGGCCGATAATTGCTAAGCTTACACCTGAGAGACCAAGGAAGGAATTAGTAAGTAGAAGGAATAACCACAAACAGCAGTGAATAAGAATATTATACATTGTGGTAGATAGAGTTCATAGAAGAGAAAAACTGGTGCCTGGTGGTGACAGGAAAGAAAGAAATTTTGCAGAGAAGACATTCTGTTCAGATACCTCTCTTCTCCATGGACTTGTGAGGCAGGCTATGAGTGAAAAAATTAATGTAAGAAAGAGGAAGCTTACTACTGCAGTGGAGATAAAGTCAATGAAGGCATTTACTGTGCTGGAAAATAGAAGAACAAAGAAGATGAGGAAGATATGCATATGGGGAAAGGCAATGAATCTGGGGATGTGGAGGAGCTGAGGGAGGAAAAGATGACAACAAACCAACCGAAAGAGTATAAGGAATAAAAAGAGGGTGGAGACAGTGAGAACAAAAAAATAATGGAAGACTGGAAGGGGAAGGACATGAGTTTTACACCACTGCAAAGGTGGAATTTCTTGTTAAAAGGAATTGAGAGGCATGCTACTAGGGTGTGCTAGAAAAAAAAGGTTTAAGATAAAGGCTTGTGGCAGTAAAGATTTTTCATCATCAGAAATTCCTTCAGGATTTAGATACTTTTCCCCACTCTTACTCTTGTCACTTCCTTGACTGACTCAGTATTTCCAGAGTCTGGTATTTTCCTAGCTCCACATTTCAATTCTCATGTTTCAAATAAACCTGTCATTAAGACGAGGCATATCTTATGGCTCTTCAGATACTGTCGTTGTATGTTTTGGGATGCTGGGTCTGGCTATAAATGTACAAGAGAAAAAGGAATCTTCATGATCTAAGATCCCCCATATGTGGGTTATTTACTTAACAGTTATTTGAAATCACTTTAAAAAAAAAAAAAACAATTTATGTTTTAATTTATGTCCCACTACTGGTTTTAAGATGCTGGAAGAGAAAAATCCTAGTGAATAGCAAGAGGAGTACCAGAGGTTAGGATGACAGACAGCAAGGAGAAAGAGTTAGAATAGTGATGAAAGTGTTGCTTAGACTGTATGTAGCAAGTAGTTGGGAGAAGGACTATAAACTCTTCCAGGGAGAATGTTGTGTTAGCAAGAAACAACTGTGATGTTTGTGTATCATTGGAGCCCTGGCAACAAAGCTAGATCTTTTAGGCATAGAATCAGAATAGTATGGGTTGGAAGGGACCTTCAAAGGTCATCTAGTCCAACCCCAACATAAGATAGGACAGAACAGAAGTTGGGACAGGAACACACCAATATTAAAACACCCGTGGTGTTTGGGGGGCAAAGGGGATTGATGGAGGATTAGAATTTGCAGTGTGATCGATATTAAAAAAACAAAAGATAGGAAGGATGAAGTAGAAGTTGTTTGAGTCAGTGTTGGGGAAATGCAGCAAAGAGCTACTGTTTGAGAGCATGAAGATGTATTGGAGATGTCCAACATCAAAGGTTCAAAGCCTGGAGAGAAATAGTTTTTGTAAGGTATTAGGAAAATATTGGAGCAAAAGTAGGTTGGTAACTATGGTTCTTAATTTCAAAGGTCAAATTCTGACAAACTGAGGGAATGAGTTACTGACGACAGCTGCATCTAGGTGGTCAGGGACTTGCATGTGGAGAAGGCTTGGCATCTGTCAGGTCTCTCTAAAAAAAAAGGACCTCAAACAAGAGGGACAGGCAGTCCCAGCTGGATAAATAGCCACTTCAAAAGGGCTATTGGGAACAATCAAAAGCTTGAAGGGAATGGAACAAAATGATTGCTTGAAAAATATTAAGAAGGGTAAGAATAACGTGAGAATTGCCAGAAGCCCAGATGAGTTTCCTTACAAAGGAAATTAAAGCAGTGGCTAATGAGAAAGAAGCTATGAAAACAAATGTTTCCACATTTGAAATGAAAGGAAAGAATGGATCGCGTACCCATCTGAAACATCAGAAGACCTTTATTCAGCCAGAAATTTCCATTAATGATGTAGGTACAAAAATATGAGCTGTAATAATGAAATGTGCTGATGACACAAAATAGTGAGACACTTTCAATATGCGAATGATCAAGACTAGGTGACCTTGAGAACCTAAATAATAGAATGAATCAATTTTAATAACACAACACACAAGGAAACCGATAGCAGTGCTTTCTGCTGGGGGGACCCTCATTAGTTGGAAGTGACAGTGGATAGAAAATGCTCATTGTATTGGTTGATGAGGACCAAGTTACAGATACGATCCAGCTACAAAAAAGTTACTAAAATCACACAATGTGCCAGGTCAGCTATTTCCATTAGATACTGCAGATAAAAACATTGGTCTCATCTCATCTGAAATAATTTGTGTGATTCTGGTCACTATTATTCAGAAAAGGTGAGCTCGCACTGCAGGAGGTACAGGGAAAGACTCAAAGCATGATCAGTAAAATGGAAATGCTGTTTTATGAGAGGAGAATAAAAATGGTTCATGTAGCTTAGTGAAGCAAAAGGTGAAAATAAGTATAATTTCAGCTTAGAAACACTAAAAGTAAGCATCAGTTAGGACAAAAGCTTTTCAAGCTAAAGGATGGTGCCATGTAAAGAAAACGGGGTGTTAACTGATTGCTGAGTATGTTGAAACACACTTAGCTATCGTGTTAGACAATAAATAGTGCTATTTCTAAGGCACTTGTGTGTTCCTCCACAACATTACAAAAGAAAACAGAAAAATGGTACGTCTGTGGAAGGGGATCAGGTCCTGAAAATTGATTGCAAGTGAAACATTAACTCCAAAATGGGGAAGAAAATTAATCTCATGTGCTCACATCTTTTTTAATGATACTGGTGGCTTTTGTCAAAGCTGAGGCCATTTTCACCCATATTCAAAAGCACTGATGTATGTCTATATATGTTATTCAGTAATCAAAGAAAAAAAACCAACTGTGCATAGTGTGATCTGTAGGTTGTCTTCTGCATGAGCTGGGAGGAAGAAAGGAGAAAGTTTTGCCGCATCCATTTTCAGACCGCATGGAGAATCTTCTTGTTCCAGAGGGAGCTAATAAACGACAACGGAGGACAGCACATTTGAAAATACAGCCTGGGTCATGGCTTGAGCTGTTTTCTCAAAAGTTTTTGTTCCCACAAAATAGTTTCAGAGCTATCTTAAATGCAAGGGAGTGGTTATATTCTCATTTTACATAATTCAATACAAACCACACTGCCATTGCCTGTAATTAATGGTACCTTTTTTCCTTTCCAGTTGTCTTTTCTGCTTATCGTTTTCCTTTGTTCACTTCCCAGTGTGCACTGCCTTAATCCTTAATAGTTTTATTCTCATTGAGATGATCTTAACAGAGTTCTAGCTGTACTTAAAAAATTAAAAGAAAGAAAGGGTATCCTGGAGATGGAAATGTTTTCCCCTCGTTGCATTCTTTTCTTCATTCCCTTCCCACTTGACAAGATAAGCATTCAAATTAGGAGGATTCCGCAGTAACGCTCTTTTTATTTGTGTGTGTTTGAGAACGGGATCATTTTTCATGAGTGCAGAAAAAGGGATTTGGCGTCAGGATAGGGCAGGTTTTGTAAACAGCTTGGGGAGGGAGTTTACTTAAACTAACAACTCTGAGTGTCTTGCTAAGAGAGAAAGGAAGATTTTGCTGGTAGGTGTGACGTAAATGAAAAAGATTTTTCTTTCATGTTGGATCAGCATTCTGCGTTGCAGTTGCTCTGTGATTTGGCTGTTTTATGGTCAGTTTATTACTTAGTAGTGGCACACAGCTCTTTGCTGTGATAAAGCATAAAAATGCTTCCCAAGAGTATGTTTTCAAGCAACATATTTATTTAAAGAAAGAATATTTCATGGATTTCTTTTTTCAGCAAATTAATACTGAAAGCCTTTGGTGTAATACAGATGCCAGTGCCAATAGATGGAAAAAAAGATACAGCCTGCAAAGGGCAGGAGGAAGTAAGGGATGGATTTTAAGCATGGGTAGTATAAATGCTCTGTAATCCCTTGCCGTTCTCTGACTGCTGATGAACTACATATACTGCCTGTTACAGCAATATTGATTGCAATCAGATGATAAAATCATTGCACAGAGAAAGAAACCACTGCAGTGAAAATGAAAAGATGGAAATGCAATGAATTCTTGATTCAAAAATGATTTTTGGAATGAAATTAAAAACTCATTCTTATAGCTGGCAGTGAGTCATGGGAATAACAAAATGCTGAAAAAATACAACTATTTTAAAATTCATTTCAAATTATGTTTTTATCTTCAACAACCATCCCACACTTTTCATCAACATTCCTTGTGCTGCAAATTTGCCTCACTCATGGCTTTAGCTTTACTTACAATTAATCCACTTGTATTATAGAGATGGAGATTCTTGCTGGAATGCATTAACTTCCCCTGTTAAATCCCCCCTCAGGCAAACCACTTGAAAAAATATTTCCTTTGTCTAGGACACACAGTTTAGTAGCTCTCCTCTTACTGTGAGATAGCACTTCTTTTGCAGTGATTTATGCATATGATTCAAATACAAAAACTGCCTTATGTTACATTAAAAGATCTGAGACTCACATTCCATTACTTAGGCACCATTGTGTAAGGAAAAATGTAGGTCTGATCCTGTTGCCATTCAAGCCCATGCTTACAGAAACGTTGCATCATTGCGATGTGGAGTTGCAATGATGTAGTTATTAGGAGCTGAGTGACGTTTCGCTTATGGAGACCAAACAGACCTTTCAAACTGCTGATGACCACATACTCTTTTAGTAATATTATTAATCATACATAGTTTCTATGTGCTATTTCAAAGGAATTAGGATCAGGGCTTCTGGAGGGAAGATTTCACAGCCTCTGAAATAGCCTGTGTCAGTGCTTTGCAATCCTAACAGAATTGAATCATAGTACCCAACTTAAATCTCTGCTGCAGATTTGTCTGGTCTTTGTCCTTCCTCTAGTTGTCAGGGTGGAACAATGGCCATCAAATCTTTTGTAGCAGCTTCCTACATTTTGGAGTGCTGCTATAATGTTCCGCCTTGGTCTCTTAATTTCTTAATTTACTGCTCTAAGTTGCGCAAACCCCGTTCCTTCACCTTTCCTCACAATTGGTATTTGCTAAACGCTCCTTGCTGTCATATGGCTCCCCCATGGATTGCTGCTGTGTTTCTTGGAGTACAGTGACCAATGCCCAACCCAGTACCACGTTTGCTGGGACTTTGCCAGAGCTAAGTGGAATAATTACTCCTTGTGTCATCTGTTACATTGTTGACTCTTTAGTTTGTGATCTCCCACATTGTTTTCTGCCTACACAGTCATTCCCTATTCTATATTTAACTTTCTGCCCTCATTAGATTTCTCTTTCCAAAACATTGTCTGGTTTGTATTTTGTCTGGCTGATTTTAGGCTTCTGCTTCAATTGTCGAGGCCCGTTTTTAGTGCTATTTCCATCCTTAGAGCACTTTGCCACTTTCCCCAATCTGATGTCACCACGGAACTATGGCAGCACACCCATGTGCCATCACCCAGGCTGTTAATGGATGTGGGGAATAAAACTGGCCCCAGCACAAAGTCCTGTGGCTCTCCTCCACAGAAACCTTCCCAGATTGACAGCAAACCACCAATTACTGAACTTTGAGAACAGTTTTTCAAATGCTGTGTGCACCTACTGGGGTGCTACTTACCCCTGGAATGCACTGTCATGGCTTATTGGGAAAATGCTGTGTGGGACAGCATCAAAAGCTCATCATTGTCAATATGCATCATATCTGCTATTTGCACTTACTTGCTAGAGCAATTATCCTGTCAGAGAAGGAGACGATCATCAGTTGATATGAGTCTTTTCATGCCAAACCAATTTTGACTGTTTTTTTAATAATTATCATCATCTTACAGGTATTTACAAGCTTGTTGTTTAATAATTTGTTCTGTTTCAAGGGATAGAAGTTAGGTTGACAGGTATAAAATGCTCTGAGTCCTCCATCCTCTCTTTTAAAAATTAGGATTCTGTTTATACTTTTCTAGGGTTAGAACCTTCCTTGCTTGCTGTTATTTCTTAAAAGCAATCATCGATTCAAACATTACTTCAGGCAGTTCTCTGAACTTCCATGGTGAATTCTGTCACAACCCACTAACTTAAACACCTCTAAGTATCGTGGGATCAAGGGCTGGGCTCTCTAAGCTTGTACTTGACAATCCCGATACCATTCTGCAGTGTGTGTGCTTAGTGTCAAAAAATTGTTGTAATCAGCAAAGCTTGTGTGCTTATGTACACCCCTGCTCAGGCAGCGTGTAAGTACATGATTAAATGCTTCTGAAATCACTAGGACTTGCTACATTACCAAAGTTAATGAGACTTCACACCAGTGGCTGCTCTGCGAACAACTGTAGACTGCTCAGTTGGGGACCAGTGTGATCCCCTGCCCTAAATTGTATTTGAATGTCTGCTTGCTGCTGGAAATTCTCTCCCTGCATACAGGAGTAGAAAGAAAGAGTATGTTGGTGGGAATGGAGAACAGAGGTGGACATAGTTGCTGCTGGGCATGAATAGGTTGCGCACTGAGGTGTTAAGGTAGGATGTCTGTCAGCCTAGCCTCAAGCACTGAGACTTGTGTTTGGCCCGGGGCAGATTGGTTGGGTGAGCTCCAAGATAAGCAAGGTAACATGTGCAGAGGCACCAAAGCTGCGCTGGTCCTGTGTACAGACACAATGCAGTTACACCGTAACACTGGGGGTCCTGAAGGAGCTGGCAAATGAAGTTGCTAAGTCACTGTCCAACGTATTTGAGAAATCATGGCAGTCAGGTGAAGTTCCCGATGACTGGAAAAAGGGAAATATAACCCCCATTTTCAAGAAGGGGGAAATGGATGAGCCGGGGAACTACAGAGCAGTCAGCCTCACCTCTCTGCCTGCCAAAATCTTGGAGCGGATTCTCTTGGAAGCCATGCTGAGGCACATGAAAAACAACAAGGTGGTTGGTGACAGCCAGCATGGCTTCACTAAGGGAAAATCCTGCCTGACCAATCTGGTGGCCTTCTATGATGGGGCTACAGAACTGATGGACAGGGGTAGAGCAGTTGATGTCATCTACCTGGACTTGTGCAAAGTGTTTGACACTGTCTCACATGACATCCTTCTCTCTAAATTGGAGAGACATCAATTTGATAGGTGGACCACTTGGTGGATAAAGAACTGGCTGGATGGCCACACACAAAGAGTTGTGCTCAATGGCTCAATGTCCAGCTGGAGACCAGTAACAAGTGGTGTCCCTCAGGGATCGGTGTTGGGAGCGGTCTTGTTCAACATCTTTGTCGGTGACATGGACAGTGGGATTGAGTGCACCCTCAGCAAGTTTGCTGATGACGCCAAACTGTGTGGTTCGGTTGATACACTGGAGGGAAGGAATGCCATCCAGAGGGACCTTGACACGCTTGTGAGGTGGGCTGATGCCAACCTGATGAAGTTTAACCATGCCAAGTGCAAGGTCCTACCCCTGGGTGGGAGCAATGCCAGGCACAGCTCCAGGTTGGGCAGAGAAGAGATTCAGAGCAGCCCTGTGGAGAAGGACTTGGGGGTGTTGGTCAATGAGAAAATGAACATGAGCCGGCAGTGTGCGCTTGCAGCCCAGAAAGCCAACCGTGTCATGGGCTGCATCAAAAGGAGTGTGACCAGCAGGTCAAAGGAGGGGATCCTGCCCCTCTACTCTGCTCTTGTGAGACCTCACTTGGAGTATTGTGTGCAGTTCTGGTGTCGTCAACATAAAAAGGACATGGAAGTGTTGGAACAAGTGCAGAGGAGGGCCCCGAGGATGATCAGGGGACTGGAGCACCTCCCGTATGAAGACAGGATGAGAAAGTTGGGGCTGTTCATCCTGGAGAAGAGAAGGCTGTGTGGAGACCTCATAGCAGCCTTCCAGTATCTGAAAGGGGCCTCTAGGGATGGTGGGGAGGGACTCTTCATGAGGGACTGTAGTGAGAGGACAAGGGGTAATGGGTTCAAACTTAAAGAAGGGAAGTTTAGATTGGATATGAGGAAGGAATTCTTTCCTGTAAGGGTGGTGAGGCAATGGAATGTGTTGCCCAGGGAAGTTGTGAATGCTCCATTGCTTGCAGTGTTCAAGGCCAGGTTGGACAGAGCCTTGGGTGGCATGGTTTAGTGTGAGGTGTCCGTGCCCCTGGCACGGGGGTTGGAACTCGATGATCTTAAGGTCCTTTCCACCCCTAACTATTCTATAATTCTATGATTTAAGTGTCAAGCCTTGCTTCTCAGCTGAACTTAGTAATTCAGGTGTGGCAGCACACTGCTGTGTCCCTACTTTCGCAGTCAGTGTGTTCATACAGAGCCATTCTGCACTGGTGGATGTCCTGGTGCCATTCAGTGCCTGCAGAATAGCTTCTAGGTCCTGTGTTGATACCCTCCCTTGCCCTTTTTAACCTGTTTTCAGAACCTCAGTATCTATAGTGATGTTCTAAGAAAAGCTGTAGTGGTTGAAATAGGGAATAGATGAGTAAATTTATCCAGGCTGCTAAACAGTGAGTCTTTTTAGTCTTTTGGGTTTTGCTGTGAGCTTTATATGGCCAAATGTAAGGATCTGAAGTGCAGCTGTAGATGCCTGCATCTGAGTTAGTTGTCTGGGTTGCCATTGTAACCAAGGAGAGTTGTCAGTTTATCTTGTCCTGAGATGCTTGTCAAAAATAGGTCTAAAAATGCCCTTTTTTCTCTTTTGGTTCTGAGGGGATCTAGACATCCAGCTCAGGTGTCTATGTGGCATTGCAGCTGAGTGCATCTGATCAGACAAATCTGTCTTATTCAACAAAATTTTGCAGAATACGTGTAGCTATACCCTCAAAGATACATACCAGATATGGTAAATAATGAAGGTATCAGTTCATATCCATAACTGCTTGTTTGTTTGTTTTAATTTCTCTTCCACTCTCTTTCATCTGCATTCAATTTTATTCTGTTGGCCTTTAATTTGCTAGACTGATGAATCACTTTCCCCATGGTTATTGCTTCCTCATTACTCATTTGTAGATGGTACTGACTGCAACTCTGTATGAAGGATTTAGTTGAGTGGGAGGATTTAAACTTCTTCTTGTAAACATTTGCTAGACCATCACCCAGATATTCTGTGACCCAGCAGTGGTTCACAGACAGCAGGATTAGTAAGTTACTTAAATTGAAGGTAGGCACAGAGGATTCTTTTTGTACACCCCAGGAAACTGCATACATCACTCACTACCTTGCCTGTCCTGCCCATTTGCACAGAGCAGTTCTGTAAGTTGTGCTCTGAGGACTACTGATTATATGTTTACGAGTCTTAATTCGTTATTTGCGTAATATAGCTTTTTAAAGCACATTAATGGGTATCAGGGCTGCAAAAGTTCCCAGGGACATTGCTTCCCCTGTTTCACTGCATGTTAAAGCAACATTGGTGGAAGAACTAAAGCAGAGAGCCAGGAAACTGTTAAAACACAAAGACATCGGCACTGAGCTTTCCTTTTCTCTGTCAGAGTGAGCAGATTTCACACACATGACCCTTTAAACCAATAAATCAATGGCAGACTCGTGACCTTATTTGCTGTAATGAATCAGTTGTATTGCCATGTTCTGCAGCACATCAAAGAGCAGCAAATCTGATTTCATCGGTGCTCTGCCTGCTTCAGTGCTGCAGTGAAGCTCTGTTTAAAATTAAAAATGCATGTTTCAGCTTGATAAGGCATATCAAATACTAACATTTGTTACCTAATCATACTTCAGTTGGTGGTATTTGATAGTAGCCAATGGAAGTTGCAAAGTTGTGCTGTCTTTTGAATTTCCCATCTAACATTTAGATATGGCATTTAAAATGTTTAAAAAATATGAAAACAACTCTAAAGGATATTCCCAGGAAAAAATACAGTCAGTTAACAAATGGTAGCATTGAAATGTTTTTATTAGCTTGCTAGCGAAAAGCTCTGGCTGCCTTCATTAAAGCAGTATGTAGTGCACTCCTGAAAAAGACATCAATATCCTGAGGTTGCAGCTGAGGGTTGCTTGCAGGATCTTGTGTGTCACCAGCACAGTTTTTTACTGGTCTGTGAATATCTGTCTGTACCAAAGACTACAAGCTGAAGGACCTCAGGATGTATTTCTGTGAAATCAAAACAAGTGCTATTAAATGCATTTTGTGTTGTCTGGGGGTTTCTCTATGCAGGCTCTAGGTCTCTGTGAAGTTATCCCTGCCTATATATCCCTGGGAATAGCTATGGGAAAGTTATGTTGCTGAAGGTCTGCTTACTCTCATCACAGCAGCTGCACTTGCAGCGCCATCCTTTAGAAGGATATGATGCGTTCCTCTCTTCATATCAAGCAAACAGAGTGTTGGTCTTTAATAGTTACACTGTCTAGGAGCCCTCGTCATGGTTAAAAATAGTTTGAATAAAAGGATAGTCTTTGCTTCAGAGAATTTTAAATCTAAATACCAAACAAGATGAAAGATGACAAATGAGCACAGACAAAGGCAAAGAATCTAGAAGGCAATTAACAGATAAGATCAATTTTCACCTTCTTCCCCTTCCTAACCTCCTGGATTGGCTGTAGGGAGTTACAGAGAACTTGGGAAACAGCATGGACTTCAGATTGTGTAAGTATATATATATAAAAAAAAGCATGATTGTATCTATTCCTGGCATATTGGCCACAAGATTAAATATTCTTTGGGCTGGATTCATCTGGTCAATGGTGGATATCTTAAAAACTGGATAGGACTGTCTAAGCCTCTTTTCTTGGCCTGTCTATGACCAGTGGAGAGAAATAAGCAATTGTAGGTCATCACCCATTTCATTCTAAGGAGAGTGATAGAACAGGTTAGATGAACTGCACCCTGAAAAAGCCCGTGTCTTGCCATTGACTGTAGAGGTAGCCCGTGCAACCAGCTTGGTCATTGGCCATCTGTACCTCTGATGTCTAAAGTGGGGGGGAATTGAATCTTACTGTGGTATTTTTTTCTCCTGTGCACTTGTGCAAGGGGATAATATCAATAACCTGTAGTTCTTGACAGCTTATTACTAAAAGGCACTTGGAAGTTTGCATGCACAAAAAAATTCCTGAGTGTTGAAGCAGGGAGTGATCCCCTGAAGCATTTTCCACTGTGTTTCTCATGTTTGGAAGGAGGACACATGCACCATCTAGATCACTTGAACTAGGAGATTTTATTAGTCTTCTCTCAGCTCTTCATTTTATAACTTAAACAGCTTAAGAAATAGGCTGGACCACAAGATAATATAAAATAGAATCTTTTACATTTTCACTGGTTTTCAGACCACCTTCCTTGCCCTTCCCCTCTCCCCAAATTTACAGCTTAGACCTTTACAGTCTGCTTAGATAGATATTTAGCTTAAATTTGAGACGTAACTGTGATTCATTGCAGGCTTTTTGAGGAAAGCCATGTGAAGTTGCTGGTGATGAATGGCTACTATCCTGCCTTTTGAGAGTGGTTAAATTTGAGCAGTGTGGGTAATCATCTCTCAATATGCAGCTTCCAAAGCACTGTAAGATCTGTGTTGATGCATCTTTATGTAAATGTAAGCCCTTTTTATTTCTGAAAGACAGCTGTATGGAGGTGGGCAACATTGGCCTGCCTTACTTTCCAATATGGCATTAATTATAACACACTGCCCATTTTCCATGCGCTGAGTCACACTGATAACCAAGGGCCGTGTATAATTCCCTTTGTTTGTTGCTCTGAAAGTCTTTGGGAAATGCGGAACATATGCTATGCACAGTTCTTCCATTGGGCAGGTGGCTGCATGAAGGGATTGCTTAGATGTGTGATCAGAAGAGACCACTGTGAATGTGGGAACTGACCTGCTGCACTATGCAGACCTAGAACCTCATCTGTAATTTTTGGTGACGCCCAGAACAGGAGCATGAGATTTCTTGTCTTCACAAAAATGTCCATGTGAGAGAAACAGGAGCTCCTGCTTCTCCAAACCCATTCTGAGATGGTGAGTTCTCTGGCGCAGGGGGCCATCTCTGCTTGGTTTCAGTGTCGGTTTCTTAGGTGCTGCTGCAATATGGATCGGAAATACAGCGATTTTTTTTTATTCAGCTGAATGACCTAGCAGTCAGGTTTCTCTGTGCAGTGACAGTGGAGCGGGCAACAGCAACCTGGCAATGAGCCTCTGGTAATGTGATAGAAATAAGCTATTTTCTTCAGAATCCCTTTTCCAGCTACACTTCTATATCAAGGCATTTTTTTTATTATCAGCACCATAGCCTACTTCTTGCTTGCTGCAATTTGATCAGAATTTGATGAACTTAAGCATTTTTTCTGCTTTCATTTGCAAGAAGCAAGAAATACAGTTCTATGAAATGTGAAAGCAATTCATGCTAGAAATCTCTACTAATAGAAGAGGTCATACAGTGAGCATATGGAAGTGTTCTGATTTGGGGCTAGAGAAGAATAACAGCTAATTGTCTGAGCAATTATTTGTGTATTAGATAGCAAGAGCTGCTGAAATAGCTGGTTGTATAAATGAGACATCCTGCATTATTGATCAGGCTTCTTTGTTTTAGCGGCACCGAAAGTATACATTTCACTTTTACATGGCTGTTTATCAGATCTAAACCTGACATGCAGTGCTGCATTCATATGGCTTGTGATAGTGTTTGTTTTCATCATGAAAAAAGCTAAATACTGAAATGTATTTGAAGGCTGCATTGGATCTGTCTCATGGGCTAGCCTTATGGTGCAGGAACATATTCATTGGCATAATCAGTTTGATCAGTCGTCCATCTAGTCTAGTATTTTACCTCTGTTTTATAATAAGCACTTAATGTTTCAGGAGTTCAACAAACCTGCTTACTTCAACAGAGCAGCGTTGTGCGTAGCAGGAATGACCTTGTGAGTTGGTTTAGTCATTATATGAGGTACAGTTACTTTTATTAATTAAAAAGTAGAGAAAAAGAATATTGAAATACAATTTCTAAAGTCCTTGAGGTCAAACCTATGCATTAATGACATTTTGTTTGCTGTTCCACAGTACTGTGACAGTTGTAATATTATCTATTTTGATTTTTTTCAAAGGAATTAGATTTCAAATAAGCTTATTCCAAAAAGAAGCATAAAAAGAGAGCTAAAGAGAAGCCATCATCCTCTTAGTACCATAAGATGCTTGATAAGATGGCATGATTAACCATTTTGACCTTGACAAGTTACACTCAGAAAGGGGGAAAGGGTGTATGTATTCCTTATAATCTTACTGCTCTTCTTCCGAGGCACAATTTTTACTTAGCTTTGGTGAAATAATTATTATTGCACATATTTCTGAAGTGTCATCATCCTGTAATCTTAATTACTTTAAAAACAACAACAAAAAAGATATGTATTAGTGAACGCTCTTTACACTATGGTTTTAGGAGAGGCTTTGCAGTCAATTATTTATGTGCAGTAAGTACTGAAAGCCTTATTATCTCAGAATAATCAATGTTTGGCTGAAGCTTGAGAACACTAATAGCTAATCTTAAAAGTCCTGATCCAGTGTCATTTGAAATAATAGCAGAATTCCCATTGATTTTAAGCAAGGGAGGATGAGGCTGAAAAGATTTCTTTGAGAGATAATTTTAGATAATCAGTTGAAAATATCTGTAAAAACAGAAAACTTGACTTTCACTCTCCGCATAAGATGGCATGAAGTATTTTGGGAGACAGGAGCTCTTGACTTGAAAATGGTGTTTATCTGTTTTTTCTGTTGCCTTGGGGGTCTTGTTTAAGTGTGTATCTACTGAGCTGTTGTCACTGTCTCTTGGGAATAGATGGAGGGCAACTGGAAAAGTTACAAGCAAACCGGGAAGGAGGCTCAGTGAAGTATCGAAATAGCTGTATATCTTTTTGTTTGAGGCCCAACTTAGTTCTTTTTCCTTGAACCGCTGTAAAATTTTTCTTTGCAAGATATTCTCTCACTCATTCTGGTGGGGCCTTCTGTTGTTATCTCACTTTAGCAAGTCTGATAATTTGCCTGCGTCAGTGCAGAGCAGCCTGTGGTATGTGGTATGTGGGAGCCTCTCTTCTCCTGGGATACCAGGAAGATAACATGAGAAACAAAGGAAGTGACACCCAAAATGTAAGAGATAGCACCAAGTGCTTCAGGATGCATCTGGCGCAGGGTCCAGTGCAGGCTCAGACTTGTGCGTGCTGCGTCAGCTTGTAGGGCAGGGCTGGACAAAGAACCAAAGAGGTATTCAGAGATTGCAAGGGAGGAGAAAGTTTCTGGCATTTGGTGAGCCATTCTATTCTCAGATGGGGGCCTGCTGTTTTCTGAGTTGCACAAATGATGAATGATGGATTTTGGCTGCACTTGGAGGAAGTTCTTAAATATGATTTAATTATTATTAAAAAAAAAAAGAAAAAGAGTCTGTCCGAATTAGACTTGTGTGTCCATCCAAGCCAAAAATGCTGTCAGAACTTCATTTTAAAGTTTCCTTCTTCTCCTTTGTGTATCTACAAACTATAGGAAAACCAAGAAAGCAAACAGGAATGGTTCTGATGAATGCAGCAGTGATAAAACCAGAAGAAGTAGGTGTGCTCTCGTACTGTCCTTACTGCTGGGGGTAAGGTATAGCAAACCTTGTATTGCTGCTATTAAAAGTAGGTTTTATAGTACTGATCTGTGACCACACTTGGGGGGTGTGTGTCTATTTATTGATTGAGTGGAGTTATTTCTGAACAGAAGAATTTATCTTGTGAAGCAAGAGAGCCTTTTCCATTTTGGAGGGTGCCCAGCACTGTCAGTGCTGAGTGGCCAGGCAGAAAAGCTTTCCTCTGACAAGGCAGCATCAGAAAGCAGCCTGTAGATAAGCAGATGGGACTAAGTAGGGAAGTAGGACAGATACCCTGAGACAGCATCTGGCAGAGCAAGGGAAGAGATGTGAACTCTCCTTTCCAGGGAAAGGCAGAGAAGGAACTGTGGGAATCCAGCTCCTAGAAAAGAGCCGAAAGTTGAATCTCCATAATATGTAAGTGCTAAGCTCACACTGATTTCACTTGTAACAAGTGCTATATTTAGTTTCACTTATGCTCCTTAATAGAGTCCCAAACAAATTTAGGAACATAGTGGCCTCAAATAAACTTGACAATTTTAGCAATTTGTTGCCTTTTTCCACCTCAGAATGGCTTTTTCTGCTCCTACAAATAAGAAACAAAATACTGATCTTGGCAAAGCATATTTGATGGTCCAGTTTGGCATACATACTTATCTATATACTTATATAAACCATAAAATCATAGTATCAGAGTGTAGCAAAAGCCTGTGAGAGTATTGCAATGTGATGTAAGAATACCCTGTTTACAGAGGGGCTTCCCCTTCCCCACAAACCCAACCCAACCAACCAGTGAGCCACATTCCCATATTTCTCATTCAGTCACACATCAAGACAGATTTGACCAAGTATTTGCAGTTGGAGATTTGGAGCAGCTAACGTAAGAATCCTCTTAATAAAAATAAGAGCTTTTTTTTTAAAGCTAGCTTTTATACCAGTGTAATTATATTGACTTCGCAAGATTTATCCGTAATACATTCTGATAGGAAGAGATTTCCAGGTTGTGGGCACTTTTAGTTTTCTTTTACGCTGTGGGGGTAACGTCACAGTGCTTGAGCCCTCGTAATGTACAAACTACTTTGTATAGCGTTTCCTTTTTACTATTTGATGACATGCTACAATACATGGGTAAATAAGTACCAATTATGAATGCACAATATAATAATTACGTATTTTCCTGATGATGAAGATGGTTTTCGGGTTTTGTGAAGCATCGGAAGTCATCTTGGTGTTCGTGTAGAACTGCAAGCTGGAGTAGAGTACGAAATGGGCAAGACAGAGCCAAGTTGGAGGCACTCTATAAACTTCAGCAATTTTCATCAGTTTGTTTTGAATGACAAGAAATATTAAGCTTCTGTCTTCTAGGGGAATATTTCTCAGAAAGCTATGTTTACCAATAGCTTTCAAATTCCAACCTTATGCTTTTGTTATTAAATGAAGCAAGATTGTAGGGAGAGAGACTTTTTTTTATTTCTCTTTTATTAGACCAGCTTGTATTGTTGGACAAAACCCAAACAAGCTTCCAGATGCAGAAATTCATTTTCAGTTTTGAAACAGAAGCCAATTTCAAGCCAAGTGTAGGCTGGAGACAATTGTTTTGAGTTTAACTTTGTTATCGTGATCAGCTGAATAAACATAAGGGAAAAAGGTGTCCAGCACCTTGGAGCAGATGAGGATGTTAGTGTAGGCAGATGTTGCAATAGGTGTGTCTGAAATACCTAACAGAGTCCGGGGGTGCTGCTCTTACTAAAAAGAAAGTCAAGGCAAGATAGGAAAACTGAGCAGCAGAAATCTGGACAGGTATGATTCACCAAATCTTTATACAGTAAACATTTTGGAAGAGACTGACTGAGTCATGAATCAAAGCCTCGTTCTCATAGGAACACAATAAGCTCTACAGATCTCTTTCAGTATTGTATTTCCAAGCTAGTGACAAGAAGTAGGTGCTTAGAGAGTAATTTTAAGCCTTCAGATGTTTAGGAGTTTCTTAAACCTATAAAACGTTTGTACATCTCTAAGGATAGGACAGTGAACAGTCCAAGCTAGTTAGTCTGGGCTCTCAATGGTGAAAAATAGACCCAGAAAAGTGACTTAATCTTGAGTTAAAGTAGCTGTTTAGGGCTCTTTCTCTCCATTGAGTATAAAAGCAGTCCAAAGCCAGTAACACAGGTTTAGGCAATTAACTTCTGAAGTGAACTTCTGACATCTGAAGTGAATCTCCCTCAGGTCTTCAGGACTTTAAAACACAATAGGGTTGCAGGAATGGCTCTGAGCACCAACCCAGCATTGTGTGCATTGCCAGAGGCTGTTCCCAGTAGGTGTTTGGATGTGCACCTCCCCTTTGGGAAGGGAAGAGTTTGGTGGATGCAAGCCCTGCTGTGCTGCTTGGCCTTGGTGCCAGAAGGCAGAGTGGGACCTTATTTAGCCAGTATCTACACAGACTCTGTCACTTGAAATTGAGGACTTACGGGTCCCTAACACTTAAAAATTTGCACCCTGGTGAAGTTTTCAGAGGTGCCTTAATTGCATTAGCTTTATTCCAAAAATAACATGAGATCTTGCCAGAAATCTTATCTTTATAAAGGTAATCCTTCTGTATTTATCCATACGTTCATTATTTGGGCATTATATTCAAATGAAGATTATTCTTTTAAATGCATGTATAGCTCACTGCTGCTTTTTATTTTGCTATTCTTTGCTAAATCAATGCCGTTGCTGTAGAAGTGTTTTATGGATTTTTTTTTTAAATTAAAAAAATATCATTCTAAGAAGCATTAGGAAACTTTAGTAACACTTCCTTTTGTGAAAGGAGATTCTGTTCACTAAAAACTGCATCAAATGACTGGATGCTCGATATTTGTGTTCCCCAGGAAACTCATCCAGCACTGAATTATTGCTCGCAAGCTGACCTTTCTTTCATTATGTAAGGAAAAAGTAATCTTCATGAAAGTCGAGTAAAAGATAAGATCAGCATGGTAGGCTGGTAATTACGTAAAGTAATGTTCAGTCATTAGAGCAAATGTACAGTTGATCCTATGGCTTAGATGTGGGCGAGGAATATGATCTAACTTTACTGTATAAAAGAAAGATGCAACTTTTTCATACATCAGTTTCAGGAGCTCACATCCAAGCGTCAAGGACAGCTTACCTCCAAACGCCGTTCTACAGTTTCTCAGCTGTCTGATTTATTCTTGTTGACCAAAAAAGGTAATATATTTTAAAGTTTTTATTACTGTTAAAGAGGAACAATTACACGTTTCTGTCATTCTCTTTTCCTCCTCTACAGAAGTTTTCTTCTTCCATTCTGTCAAAGTTTTTACTTTGAAAATTAACTTTGGGACTAAGACATCAACGGTGGGGGTTAAACTAGTTTGGTAAGTAAGAGAAAACAAGGCTCTAGTTTGGCAGCTAAATGATGATGTTTTGTGATTTCTGATCTGGTCTAGTAATTCTTTATCAGTAACTTTGTGCTTTTCTCCTGGTCAATGGTGTTGCTGTCAAATATCAAATGTTACACAACCTGTGGTATTAACACATCTTTCAGAGTCTTTACATTACCAGTCATGATTAAATACATTAAGGGAAGAAAAAAAAATATCTGTTAGTGAAGATGGCTCAGTCTTCAGCAGTTTGCTAGCAGGTTACTGTGTACATGACACTGGGGTGCACTTCATTGCTGTAACACAGCCATACTTCATGACCAAGTGTCCAAGAATAAAATGCAGACAATGTGCAAAGTGTTTAACTGCTGTTGGGTGTGACAGCACCACCATCACCCTATAGAAAAGTATAGAGAGACATCTCGAATTTATGCTGAAAACAATAGGTTATTTCGTATAATTAGTATGAAGGATGCCCATTCAACAGAACTTGGTGGTATGTCTGTGCCAGGACATGGACAAAGAATTAGATGAGGAATTCTGATGCAGTGGAGTTTCACATGAATGTAAAAGCATCCACAGAGTCTCACATGTACTTGCACAGAAGACCTGTTAGCAAATACAGACAATCACCTGTTTTTGTGATGGTAACTGATAACATGGTAAATTAGTTACAGAAAAAGGCAAGATATTGTAACCAATGAGGTGGAACTTTACTGAGAAAGACTTAAAATTACCATCTTTCCACAAAGCTGCTGGAATTCATGCATTATATAATGTGCCAATAGCTTAAGAAAGATCATATTTAATAGAGCAAAGTAAAAATTTTGTTTGGTGAGATGAAATGAGTGGTATAGACACTGAGTTAGCAGCATGGGCTGAGTCAGAAAACCGAGAAAGACTGTCTGGCAAAATGGCTGTTGCATTGGAATGAGTAGAGAAGACGGATGTGGGGATGGATGTGAGGAAAAAATTCTTTACAGTAAGGGTGGTAAAATACTGGAACAGGTTGCCTAGAGAGGTGGTGGATGCACCATCCCTGGAGACATTTAAGGCCAGGCTGGATGTGGCTCTGGGCAATCTGATCTAGATAGAGATGTCCCTGCTCATTGCAGGGGTGTTGGACTAAATGACTTTTAAAAGTCCCTTCCAAACCAAACTGTTCATGCAGAGGAGGGCCACGAGGATGATCAGAGGGCTGGAGCACCTGCCGTATGAGGATAGGCTGAGAAAGTTGGGGCTGTTCAGCGTGGTGAAGGGAAAGCTGTGTGGAGACCTCAGAGCAGCCTTCCAATATCTGAAGGGGGTCTACAAGGATGCCGAAAAGGGACTCTTCATCAGGGACTGTAGTGATAGGGCAAGGAGTAACGGGTTCAAACTTAAACATGGGAAGTTAAGGTTAGATATAAGGAAGAAGTTCTTTACAGGTAAGGGTGATGAGGCACTGGCACAGGTTGCCCAGAGAAGCTGTGGCTGCCCCATCCCTGGCAGTGTTCAAGGCCAGGTTGGATGGGGCTTGGAGCAACCTGGTGTAGTGGAAGGTGTCCCTGCTCATGGCAGGGGGGTTGGAACTGGATGATCTTAAGGTCCTTTCAAATCCTAACCATTCTGTGATTCTAAGATCACATCTGGGTTTTATTGACAAGTATCTTTGGTGGTTTTGGTATAAGCCTGACAGTCTGACTCAATAGAGGAAGTGCAAAACTGCAATTTCAATTCCCCTTTTGGTTAATGTAATTTAAACAACTTCCTTCTGGGATTGCCTCAAACCCTTATAATGTACCAAATCATAGCATGTTGTGTTCTCATTAAAATTAGGATGGAGAATGCCACTGTGCCTTCAGCAACAAGCATGAAGTCATGGAACAATCAGTCAAGAGTTGTACTGTTATTCCTGTGGCTGGCATCTTGCTGGAGCCGTTGGAGCATCCAGAATACCAAAATGCTTAGGATGATGTGCAGACAGGTCATTTGGAAAAGGCTGTCTTCTGTAGGAGCACGAGCCCCTCCAGTCAGCTCCTTACACTCTGGGGTATGACCTCTTTGATAGAGCAGGGCTTGACATTAAAGTGTAGAATCATGTCCCAGTGCAGGCAAGTCTGCCAGCAGTCACATCCCCTCTGTAGGGCTGGAAAGACCATAACCTTAAAAAAAGCCTTTTCTGCTGGAAGGGGGATCCAGCCAGTTTATTCAGCACAACTTAATAGATGCAGCTGAGCTCAGTTCAGTTCCCAATATGTTTGGCAGAGCCATAGAAGGCTGTGGATCTAAACAGTGTGAAGGACCACCTATCTCCTGTAGGCACAGATTGCTCTTTTCAAGGGCAACAGGGAGCTGGCAGCTGCTTCTCAGAAACCTGAGAGCCATGTTTAACACTTCTGTGGGGCTACCATGGTAACAGCATCCCCTGTTTCCTTTGCCACTTGTTGACTAACATCAAAAGACTTTTTTTTTGCACTCAGATGGGTTTTTGGTGAAAGCCCAAGCAAAGATGAGTAACTACGGGTTGCGTTCAGCTTGCATGCATGTATACATACATACACTGAACTGGCTTTTAAATACCTCTTCCAAATGATTCTTTTCAGGGATTCCACAATTGCTGTCAGTGGTTTTTCTTCCTGATTGTTATCGACTGCTTTTAACTCTGTTATCCTCTGTTTTCTGCCAGCATGATCTGACTTGCTGGGTAGGTGGGAGGGAGGATCCAGCACCCAACCCTTGCCACCCGTTAATTGCAGCCTTGTTGGCCTCTTAGCCATTCACTTTAGTTGGGCTTAGATCAGTCTCTTATCTCTAGTTTTTGCTGTCTTAATTAGAAAGACTTGTTTCCACTTCTGTGCCTTCATTAATTGCACTGTAGAGCACTTAACATTGGTCTTGCTCATAAACTTTGTTTCTTTCCACTCAGCTAACCCCATCTGGGGCAAGGGCCATGTTCTTGTCATCCTGCCTGCGCAGGATCTTCTGATTCCTGCAAGGATGGAGCTGTCTTTGATTGTATTTCCTGGTTTCAAAGCTACCTTGTAGGGCCTGTGCCCTGCTGCCATCTGAACCACTACCTTTGATTGTTGTGTGTGTTGTGTGTGTTGTATGTCTGTTTAATCAATAAACCATGACCTGCTGACCTGGATGTAGCAGCCTCATGTCCCCTTATATCTCTGGGAATTTCTGCAGTAATGGAGCATCCCTCTGCTAAGCAATACTCTCTTTGCACATATCCCAGTGCTTCAGGTTCATGCTCTGATAATGATACCAGGCAAGTGGCTTCACTCCATGAATCGCCTAAGGTTTGCCTCTTCCTCCAGATGTGAGCAGGCATTATTTGAATGTTCAATCATTGTAGCAGTCCTTGTAAGGATTCTGCTAGGTAGGTGCAAAATCTGCAAAGAAATCTGTTTCCATTACGTTAAAGCTATCTTTGTTTGATTATACTTGATTTTCTTCTACCATCTTTCCTGATTAGGGTTGGCACTGGCTTCTCTGAGAAGTATAGCATGCTTAAATAACCTCTAAACTAAATCCCAAGATCAGTTTCTCTGTTGCTGGCATTATTGCCTTTCTCACTGCCAGTTCGTTTTTTGAAATATTTCAGGCTGTGATTTGATCTGTCCCTGAAGAATATTTATCACGGAATAGCAGCATTGACTGGTGTGTTTGGAAGAATAGAAGCTCATAAGTAGTTATGGATTGAGTGATTGTTATGTTTGTTTTTAAAGCACAGTAGCTTTCAGTTTCTAAAATGTCGATGCTGCCAGCTTGGGGCCTTATTCCACACATCATGCTCTTGCATGACAGTTTCAGTCTTTTAAAGTCAAGGGATGAGGTGTCTACACAGGGACAGAAGAAACTGTTGAAAGGATCCAGTTGCAAGAATCTGGAGATGCCTTCAACACTGCAGTTCGGACACAGCCCTGGCAAGCTGTGGGATAGCTCCAGCCATAGGCTGGAGGGATGATTGCAGAGGTGGAGAGGTCTGCATGATCAGATAATGTTTCTGAGAAGGCAGGTAAATAGTTTGGTGACTAGGAGCTGTAGGCTTGGGATGCTGCCTGGAGTGTTTGGCTGAAGCCGGTCAGGAACAACTGGAGCCAGTGAGCCAGGTGCACAGCCACAGCCATGCACCCTCTCTTCAGGGTGAAGGTGAGTAGCATGAGGCCCAGAGTCCCTCACAGGATGATCTTCAAGGGCAGGGAAAGTCCCCTACTGAAATGTGCTCTGTGTCTCAGCAATAAAAAGAGCCCAAAACTCAGTCCTTCAAGGCAAGGCTGTCCCTTGGCCAGCCACATCAGGTGAAGGAGTGCTGCTGTCCCTGTCACTTTCCTCAGTTTAGGATAGAATACTTCAGAATCTCTTACATGACTCTTTTTTCCGTGCTTCACCATGCGGTATAAGTAATTCCTGTTCATTTCTAAAGGAAGGGCTCAGGTCTACGCTTTGGAAGGAGATAATTTTTAAGGTGAAAATTCTGTTTTCTGAGTGGGAGACTTGGCCAAAATGGTCCTTGATTGGGCACAATGAAATTGTCAATACAGGAGGCTTAGTGCTTGAGAAGGAAGGTTACAAACTTCATGCCTAAAATACTACATTTGAATGCTGACAAGAACAGAAGTGAGGTTCATTATTTTGTTTTATGTGTTCATAGCTTGGATGAATCCAAGATTCTTAAAAGTAGCATTAGCTGACCAGGTGTTTTTGACATGGAAATCTGAAAATGTATGTGGCACCTCTAGCCTAATTCAAACCCTGCTTGACATTGCAGTAAGGGAGGTCCTTCCAGGTCAGGGTACAGGTGCATAGAAGTTAATTGACTCAAAATAAATAACAGTTTCTTACAATCATTTTTTTTTGTCTCTGTGCAGGGGGGTACAAAATGCCTTTTTTACAAAATGCAAATTTTTTACAAAATGCAATTTTAAAGGTCATGTGGTACTTACCAATAAGCATCATGCTGATTTGTCTTTAGCCCTTAGTACATCTGATGTTTGGACATGGAAAGAACTGAGGTTTCATTCCTCTCCCCCAGGAGATTTCATTGTCAATAATAATGAAAGAAAGTAAGCTTTTTTTTGTTTGTTTTTAATCAGAGAATTTAGAATTATATTCATACAGTCACAAGTTATATATTTTGCATCTTTATTGTTATGGTTCCCTTGGTTATTCATATCAGAGATATTCATTACCCTATGGTATAGATTTGATCTGGATCAAATATAGCCACACAACTGCATTTCTGTTGAATTACCCAGAGAGCAAGCAATATGCTAGCAGTAGAAGGACAGATGTGCAGTGCTGCAATTAGCCTTCCTGCACAAAAATAATCTATTGAGTCATAGAATCATAGAATGGTTTGGGTTGGAAAGGACCGTAAGATCATGTCACTCAAAACTCTGTCCATCCCCTGAACACTGCCATGGATGGAGCATTCACAACTTCCTTGGGCAGCCTGTTCCAGTCCCTCACCACCCTCACAGTAAAGAACTTACTCCTTATGTCTAACCTAAACAATTGAAGGATTTTTAAATGTTCGAGCTGACCAGGATGTGCTTGTACCAATCCAGAACACAGAAGTGTAGCTGCTGTATTAGTAAAATGAAGCCTAATATAATCTCTGTCTGGAAGACTGCAGTGATGCTGAAGGCCCGTGGACTCCCCATGCCTGGGGCGATGCAGGTGGCTCTGGGCTGTTTCAAGCTCTCCTGAGCTCGCTCTCTGCACCACGTCTCCTTGGGCATTCTGGAGCACAGCATGTAGTACTGTTCAAATTCCATAGATTGGAGGAGCTTTCTCCCACCAAGGGACGGGACTGTGAAAATCTGTTTCTGGGGACTTTGGCACTAAAGAAGTCATAGAATTGTAAAATCATTTATGTTAGAAAAGACTGTTAAGATCATTGAGTCCAACTGTAAACCCAGCATTGCCAAGTCCACCACTAAACCATGCCCTGAGTGCCACATCTACACATCTTTTAAATGTACACCAGGGATGGTGACTCCACCACCTCCCTGGGCAGCCTGTTCCAAGTCTGACAACCTGTTTGGTGAAGACATTTTTCCTAATATCCAGTCTCAACCTCCCCTGGCACAACTTGAGGCCATTTCAGTGTGTGAACAAATAATCTGATTCTTAGTTCAGGAAATTATGTCCTGATGTGAAATTATTTTCCCTGAAATTAGTCTTTCCGTATCCCATACTCTGCACATTCTTTGCTTTTAGCCATAGGTATTTGCTGGCTTTATCCAGTCTGCCATAAATAGTATACAGTCACAACATTTGAAGTTTGTGTGCTGTGGCTTATGTTAATATTCAGAAAAAAAAAACTATTAAGGCTAGAAAGAAAGGAACATTTTTGTTATTGTGATGGAGTCAATTTTCTGAACCTATAAAATGCCCATCAATGCACTGCATTTTTGGTTTCCAGTTCCAGTTCCAAATTGTTCCTGTTACTTGCACTGAATACTGTATCAGTGTGCAGTTTAGATACTAGTACTGTACCCAGATCAAAACAGTCTGTCAAAGATGTGTGTATTTGTATTTCCACACAGATCATGGATTTCTATGGGAAGTATGCGGCTGTCACTTTGACCATTTTATCTGTATTTCTGCATCTTCTTCATGCTTTTCCAGATGGAGAGTTTCTCATGCAGGGTAAGCTGCTTTCAGCATTCAGAAATAAGACAATTATTTGTAATTAAACTTCCACATGTTTTATAAATGTGGCTGTAAATCTTCACATTCAGTTGCATTTACTGACACTGAGATATGAAGGGATAATAAATCAAGATAATTTTGCTATGGGTATACTTCATGTTTCTTCTCTAAACTTGACTTCTTCAGGTCAAGACCTTCCCAGATGACTGTGTCCTCTTATCGAAGTGGGTGATCTTAATCCTCAAAACATTATAAAATAGAAACATTTTGGATTTTTTTGTGCTCCTGAGATTTAAATGATAACATCAGATACAGTAGAACCATGGCTTCTCCTCATAATATGCAGAGTATTTTTCCTGTGTAGATCCCAAAATATGAGATGTTGGTGGTGAAGCATTCTACGGAAAAGGTATATTAGGAAGTTTTTAGATGTATTTTGGAGGATGCAGGTGTTTTTATTCAGCCTTAAACTGAATATAGAAAAATGCAAGCTACAAAAATCTGAGGATCACTGGGCATTTTTAAAACACTTGATAACAGAGGCTTGCTTGAAGACAATGTCTAAGAAGCACTACAGATCCTTCTAGTGCTATTTAACTATCTCTAGCTAGCGGGAAGTTTTCTAGGGACAGCTAGTGCAGTACACATACAACAAAAAATCCCTCCAAAACTGCCAACAAAATTGAAAAGACGTTCAGAAAAGATACAGTAATGCTTGTGCCTTACCTAGAAAGCCTCAGTCTAGTTTTACAGCTGGTGGGCATTGCAGAGTTGAAGGTCCCTAAAGGGGCAACATTGGTGTCTGTCCTTTTCTGTTCTGCATGCGTCAAGCAGCAGAATGTGCCTGTGTGTCCTCTTATTGCCTGCTCTTTCCCTTTCTTTATGAAAGTTAAAATACATCTGGAGACCAAGTGAAAGCCTCTTTCCTATGTTCTTACGCAGGTTGTCCAGAGTGCAAGCTAGGAGAGAACAGATTCTTTTCCAAGCCAGGAGCGCCCATTTACCAGTGCACTGGGTGCTGTTTCTCCCGGGCCTATCCTACTCCAATGAGGTCCAAGAAGACCATGCTGGTTCCTAAGAACATTACATCGGAAGCAACGTGCTGTGTAGCAAAGGCTTTTACTAAGGTGAGTGTGTGAATGAGACCTGTTTAAGATTCTTTTAGGATGCAATCTTTACTTGCAACAGTGAATAGAGAAGAATATGTTTTTGATGGAGGACACTGGAGAACTATTTGAGGGAAGCACCCTTGGCATTTATATTCTTCACACTTGGATTGTTTTTTTCTTAAGAGGAAATTAAAGTGTCAACCAGTACTGAGTATTGTCAAGCAGTATTCAGATGGGATGTGGAAATTGGTGTGGTGCCACTGACTTCAGTGAAATTGCTTTGACTCATAACACCTGCAGTTCTGGTGATGGATTTGTCCCATCATTTTTGACTCTTCTGGTTGTGCACCCTTCCCTTAAATGCTGTGCAATGTGTATTTGATTTTAGTAAGTCATTTTCCTAGCTTCTTTCCTGCATGGGCAGGAGTTCTCTGGGAAGGTGGCTGGTCAATACTATCGATTACATACATGGGAATGAGGGACCAAAACCACCTGTGCTCATTAGGTTAATTGCAATTGTGTTTTAATAACATAACCAAGAGGGAACTGTAAAAATGTCAAAGTACTTTGAGCATTTAACACTCTCATCTCGAATGTTATTTTAAAGAGAGATTCTGCTAAAGCTGATTGTTTCGGGAGTGATTCACCTGCAGGTGAAAAAACCTTAAATTTGATGCAATAAATGGTGACCTAGTTGAAACAAGCTAAGGTGTCTGTTCTATAGTGATCTGCACACACCAGGCTCATTAAGTGTGTCAACTAGAGGCTCAGTTCAGTTACCCACTCACAGATTTGGGGCCATTTGAGATGCCCTGGAGTACTGAAGACATCTGTGTATGGCTGGCAGACACAGGACCCATGAAAGACCATCTCGAGTGACAGCTGGAGGCTTGTTGAGATCCCCTCTGAAAAGTCAAGCGGCAATTGGCAGCTCTGTGTGCACAACTGAATGGAGCACTGGGTCTCCCTGGCTGTGAGGAGAGCTCAGACACCTGGCTTACCTACAGACAACAATACCTGAACTCATCCTGGCTCCTCATCTGAGTAGAGCACAGATCTTTTTCTAGACCACAGGCATTAAACTTGCCCTGAGGCAGCAACTAGAGTTTAGCTGAGATTAAAAATAAAGATGGCTCATAGTGTTTGTGGCCTCCATTTTTATAATCCCCATGTGGAATATTTTAAGGACACTTCCTGACTTTTCATAGATGGATTACTTGACACTTTTTGAAAATTAGACACTATAAGAAGTGCCAGATAAAGGACACCAATCTATATTACTATGCATGTCACTATTGAAAACCTTCGCTTTATGGCTCCGAAAGCCACTGGTGATGCAGCTCCACAGGTTGGTGTTCAGAGGCCATTTTAATACATGTACCCCAAAAAGCCTGTGTAGCGCGTGGTTAAGAAGATGGCTTCAGACACCTTTTACTTCAGAATACTGTTTTTACTGTGTAGCTAATGCTAATTATCTGTTATATGTGTGTTTTCTTTTTTTAAGATCACCCTTAAGGACAATGTGAAGATAGAGAACCATACAGATTGTCACTGCAGTACCTGCTACTATCATAAATCCTAAAGCCTGTCCCTTTGTTAATGATCAAGGACAATGGTGAATGGAATATTTGTTTTTGAACTTTTATGGTGCCGCTGTGTAAAATGTTATGTTTTCTGGTCAAGACACTGGGTAGACTTTTGAGTAAGATGGATTGCTGTTTTATTTCCTCTTTGCTTCTTCATGCATTTAAGTAAGTTCAATTATTTCCTTTCGGGATAAAATACAGCACTTGCATGACAACCAAACGCTTGATCTATTTTTAAAATAAACTGTCAGTTAAATCATCAGTGTTTCTTGAGGAAAAATGGTGTTTTAATAGTTTAAATTAAAAAAAAAAGATAGATACTGCTGCAGTTAATTTCTATTTTATTCTTTTTTTTTTAATGGGGAGGGAGGGAGGGACGAATGAGAGATGGGGAAGTGGACAGAAGAAGCAGCAATAATTGCTCCTTACTCAGTTTAGTGATTAGATTTTTTGAAGACTTTTTCCAAGACATTTTGTTTCTCCTGTTTATCTTCCGTTTTTTTCATTACCTCATGAGCAGAAAGTATAACAGTGTATCACCCATGCACAGCCCTTTGTCTTTCTGTGCTAGCTTTTGCTTTAATTTGAACTTAATCTCCTGCCATATACGTAGGTAAATGGATGTAGAATCAGATGTTAGAACAAATTGTAGTTTCATATGACAATGGTGGAACAGAGGAGAGGTACAACAGTATTAGCTGTTTAAGGTATGCTTGAGGAGCACGGTGCAGGGCTTCAGTAATTCCCAAATGCACTGTGCTTGACCCAGATATGCAAATGGAAAATGTAGGGAATATGTTAGGTGAGAAGAGGACCACAGAATACATAATCTTAGTACCATAAACTGAGATTTTAGAGATGGTACTTGTTCACTTGTAGTGGATTCAGTCAGGGTCTCTGGAGGAACTACTTGCTGGAGCTCACCCATGGGAACTGAAGTGAATGGATTCCTTTGCTTCTCACCCTAATTTCTGGGGTAAGAACATCAGCCTTGCTATGGTTGCTGGCTGCAAAGGTTTTAAATGTGTTGCCTCAAAAAGCCTTGGAAGTATTTGTGGGGGATTTCCCAGCAGCAGATGCTGCGAGAGTAGCAGTAAGAGTGTCTGGTCTTAGGGATGGGGAAGCTTGCCAGGTGTGAGGTTGTGAGGGTGGCTGGTCTGTCCTGGAGCATGGCCATGGTAGGTGTCTGCACCTGTGCTGGATGACTGAAGTAGTTTAGACAGGCCTCCGGGGCTAAGCTTTGCTGGGGTGCTTGAGCAGCCCAAGACCTGTGGTGTGGGATCTAATGGTAGTTTAGATCCACTATTCATCCACCCTTCTGTCTATTGGAGTGCAAATTCAGTACCATTTTCTAAGAATACAATCATGGGGCTTTGAGGAGAAGAAAAGAGTTCTCATAGGTAGGGGAGATGAGGTTCTTAGAGAAGCATTATTCAGCATATATCCAATAAAATTTATTAGCCCCATCTCCATGTCTGATATCCCATCTCCTATCTCTTCCCCACTGGGAACCACTGACCTGGTCCAGTCCCATGTCCGAGCTACACTGTGCACCATGCCATTCCTGGGAGATGTTTGCCTGAGTTGGTCTTGGAAAAATCCTCCAGTGGTTACTCCAGTCTGTGCCAGGAGACTGGTCTTCTTGTTTCACTATTCTTACTGTGCAGGAAATTGCCAGTTGCGGAGAGTAAGGCACGGACCTTGTTTCTGGTTAGGAAACGAAATCGTTTATTTCCCGAAGCTCCAGGGTTGATATAGGCTATACGAAGTACCCGCGTGTATGAGCGGCCAATACAATTGGTTAGCTATCACTGCCCACGTGGATATTTTCGCTTCTTCATTGGTTGATATCTTGCTCACTGGTTGCCTTGATTGGATGCCTGCTTCTCACTGTCATGCCCTCATTGGATACTGGTTCCTCGCTTCTTTCTTCCTTCTTATCTTGCCGCACTCTTTCCCTGTAATACTCCCCTACGGTCTCAAAACTTTCCCAGCAACATTCCTCTGCTATCTCAAAGCTCTCCCAGCAGCTAGTGTAGCTCAGAAATCCTTCACATCAAGGTCCTTTACACCCACAGCCAATCTTCTGGAAAGTTTTTCCATAATGTTTTATGTCCCATTTGCTTTGACGTGACGTTACTTTTGGTCAAACGGGAGGTAGTCCAGCAGCATGGTCTTTAGGATGAGTTTAATAACACCAACAGCAAGTTTTTCATAATGAGAAGTTTCTCATTTCTCACTTCATATCATCTCTCAAGACCGTACAGGAGCAGATGTCAAGCAGCCACTGCTAGCTGACTCCCAATTCCAAGTTGTTACATAGTTTTATTAAATGTGACTGTTGCAAGTACTTTTAAAGGAGAGCCAGATCCTGCCTGGAATTTCTGGGCAATGGGAGAGGAGCGATTTGAAGCCGCAAGATGATTACCTTTGGGAATGGTATTGCATTTTGTTATAACTTTGACATGACTGAAAGGGAAAGCAGGGAAACACATTCTCTAAAATTAGTTTGCAGGGGAGATGTGCCTTTTCGTCTTGCCAAACTTCTTCGATTACCTCTTACTCAAGTGAGCTCCTTTGGCAGTATCAAGTACTTGCTTCTCTATCTATGCCTATGCTGGCAACCATAGCAGGTTGGTGATATGATAAACTTCTGTTTGCATCTTCTGAAACAACTTCCATTCTATGCATTGCAAAACCATAGAAATAAGAACATAAGGACATAGACCTGTTGGAGTGAGTCCCAAGGAGGCCACAAAGATGATCAGAGAATTGGAGCACCTCTCTTTTGAAGACAGGCTGACTTAGAGAAGGCTTTAGGGAGGCCTTATAAGCAGCCTTCCAGGTGCCTTTAAGAAAGCTAGAGAGGGACTTTTTACAAGGCCATGTAGGGATAGGACAAGGGGGGAATGGCTTAAACTGAAAGAGGGTAGATTTAGATTAGATATAGGGAAAAAAATCTTTACTGTGAGGTTGCCCAGAGACGTTGTGGCTGCCCTATCCCTGGCAGTGTTCAAGGCCAGGTTGCGTGCAGCTTTGAGCAACCTGATCTAGTGTGAGGTGTCCCTGCCTACGGCAGGGGGATTGGAACTGGATGATGTTAAGGTCTCTTTCAACCCAAACCATTCTGTGATTCTATGAAATATTGAAAAATAGTAACCAGAATGAAACTCGTGCTTTAAAGAAGACATGAGATGCTGTAGCCCTGTGCAATTCTAGGTTGCCAATTCTTATTTTCCAGCGTCTTTTCCCTCTTGCTTGTACAAAAGCATTTACTCATGAACTTCTCAACTCATGGATCCCTCTTCCCCCTGAAGGAGACCTCAGACATCAAGAGGTCTCGAAGTGTATTGTGAGGGTAAGTAAGTGGAATACTGGAGAATCCACTTAATTAGCAGGCTCCAACTCAGAAGAAACAATAGGTAACAAGGAAAGTGGTAAAATAAACAGGCAGATACACAAACCTAACGATAGGTGGTAAAGGAGACAATAAGAAAGAGCAAAGCTCTGCTGATGGTGCTTGATGGGCCATCAACGGTGGCCCTGGGGCAGGTGGCAGAGGGGCAGCCCAGTTCTCTAAGAAGAGTCAAGGGTCAAGGCTGCCCCTACAGCGCTGGGGCCTTGAGGGAGGTATGGGAGTCCACCATACTTGTGGTGAGGTATCAGAAGGGGTTCGTAGGACCATGAAATAGTGGTGTAGGGTGTTTAGAAGAAAGGCAGAAAGGTGCAGAAAGGCAGTGGTGGTCATCAAAGTGGATTGGGGAGAAGCAAGCGTGGGAAAAGAGAGAGGGGTATTAAAGGGGGCTGTTCATGTGTGCAAGCTGCCAGTCAATGCTGCTTGTCTGACAGCTTCTACTAGATCACTGCGGTCTGTCCTATCTTCATATTCAATCTTTTACTTCACTTTTTTTCGTATTTTCTGTGTAATCTCACTTTGTATCGCATATGTGAGTGCTGCAAGGGCTGAGTGCTAGCAGCTGGAGAAGAAACCTATAGGTCTTGGTGCCAGCAACTAGAGACCAATAGGCAGGCAGGGGCCTGGGTCATCCCAACTGGAGGAACTGTTGGCCAGAAGGCTTGTAGGTCTAGGTGTTTAGTTGTCACGGTGTGTGTTTATGTGCGAGAGGTCTACAGCAGTACCTGTATATACCCCAATTGACTTAATCCTGTGTGCATGTGTATGTGTGATTGTACATAAGATTTTAAGTTGGACTAGTTTTGAGCAGGAGGAAGCCTGCATCTGGAAGGACTTGAGGTCTTAGCTCATGCTGGATAAGGGGACCAGGTTCTGGGCACATGTGGACTGAGAAGCTGTGCCTAATATTCAATGAATCCATGATTGTGGTGATGCTTGTGAGACAAGTGTGTAGTGCACACATCTGCTTGCTAGCAAATGTCAAGGTGGAGAGTAGGAGGAGACCTTCTTACCAGGTAAGGGAGCCCAGGTATGGGTATTAGAGTGCTTTACAAGCTGGGCTGATATTCAAGGATCTGTGAATGTGACTGTGCTTGTGAATCTAGAAAGTGAGGGCAAAGTTTTCATAGAGAATTTCAATCCCGATCAGCCAAAGAGAGGGAACAAGACTGGGCTTGAAAGTAGGAATAAAAACCAAGGCCATAGTCAGAAGAGTGGTGGTAGTAAGTCAGTGAGCCCATAAACAGCCAGGACTAGGAAAAACAATACTACATGCTGTTAGGAAGCTAATACAGTTGACCACAGGAGAGAATTAATGAGATATGAATGGGAATATATGCTGAAACACAAGCTAGATTTTTATCTGTAGGGATTAAATACCAGATTTCCAGTAGGAATGGAAAACAAGAAAAAGAAGTACAATATGGTTTCCTTACATTAAAAAATGGCTGAGATGGAGGCTAGATTGGTCACATATATTCAAGAGGGCATGGAGAAATGATATCACAAAATCAGAAGAGAGACTAATCTCTTGTTTACACAAATGACTAGTGTGCATCTTCTGTATTTTAGGAACAGGATATTTGTGCATGGACATAAAGTGAAGTCCTTGTCAGTGTGGTTTATAAGCAGTAATAAATCAGTCAAGCTGATACCGAGGATTAAAAATGCTGAAGATCAAGCAGGCTGAAGATAAAAATGATAAGTTTTTACTGTCTCAGTGACCTATATAAACCTACATTCCCATAGTCCTAATAACAGATGGATGCTGTGAGCAGAGGGACTAGTGAAACTTGATTTCCTGACTATCTGTGCCCTGCCTCACCAAAGATCCATTTTGCCATGTCCTTAGCAAACCCCTCTCCTTCCTCCCTGGGCATCCCCATCAGGTGCCCTTCTGAGCTGCTGCAGAGCCACCAGCCAGAGCCAGGGCCATGCCACTGTTTGTCCATCCAGCATGTTTTATTAGGGCTGCTACTGATTTCTTTCCACTCAGACCCCAATTATATTTTGCCATTAGTAGATGTTGATTTTCACAAGGCTGGTAAGGCCTTCCAAGGGCTGAGGTCATTATCCATCACCCAGAAATGCTCAAAACAGACCAAAGGGTTATAGCGTTGCTGAGGAGTGGCTGTCAGACAGCTGTGTGGACACCCTCACTACTTTGAGACACCAGGAAAAAAATCCTTCTGATGATTCATAGGTGTTGTGATTTCCAGTCCACAGCTGGTGAGAGCAGGAAGGGTGTCTTCTCGGCAGAAAGATAAGCTCTCCAGCTGTAGGGATTTAATGAACTGAAATTTCAGACCAGACTGCTTGCTTACTTTTAGCCAGCCCAAAAGGCACCAAGTGAGCAGTAGTCTTCATTACCTGTCACACTGTCTAAACAATGATTTTAAACAGTGGTGAGAGGGAAAGAGAAAGATATCTTGGGGCTTGGGCTGGATAAGTATAGGCTGTATGTTTCCCTTTTACATCTGGGTGAAAGCTCCTTGCTAACTTGGAAATTGCCTAATTATGTTCCTATATAGCAGGAGCCTCTTGCAGTGGAGGGAAGGGGGTTTCTCTGCGTCAAAGAAGATTGCCATGAAAAAAAGAGAGATTTGAAGATGATGTCAGGAAACAAGTAAACACATTTGGTGATGCAAGAAAACCAACTGTTAATCATTTTATTAGTGCCTGGAGGATTTACCCATTTAAAGGGATTCTGTGTTGCTCCTCAGTTTCCCATGTCTCTGGCATGACTCTGGCTGAGTCAGTTTTCCTTCCTTGAAAACTTCATAAAGGTATTTTCTTTTGGAGCAAGCCCGGCTCTAGTTAGGCTCAGAGACAGAAAGGCTTGAGCTTCCTGGCTGCATTGCTGCTTCCCACATCTCTGTGTGGAGAGAGCCTGGAGAAGAATAGGTCTAGAAATAAAACCACCACTCTGACCACAGCTCCTATCCCCTATCTGTGTTTCTCCTCCATCCAGAAATGATTACAGTAAGTCACTGCCAGCCTGTATCAACACAATAACTTCTACCACAGATAAGCTAATCAGTGTTTACAGAGGAAGAGTCAACATGCTCCTTTTCTCTCTCTATTCCACATCCCTCCCACCAGTTTTCTTCCCCCTCATGATTCTCAGTTTATCTATCTTCTCCATAGTGGTACTCAAATAAGTGCAGAGGCCCATCAGCTCTCATCCTCAGCAGCCAGGGATAGAGGATGTTCTTCCTTGTTCTCATTCCTTACCATGAGTGTACGCCCATTACTTTGCCAAGTAAGGTAAGGCCAGATGAGGGCATGAAGGGAGATTCCCCTCCCCCCCCCCCCCCCCCGCAAGTTTCTGAGTTGGCTTGAATTGGAATAGCTATGTTTTTACATGTGTTTGTCATTTCACTTCTTTTATGTCTTTATACTAAGAGGTTCATAATGTTCCTTTCATGTAAATACACTCCCAGAGGAGGATACTCAACAAAGCAATTCTGAAAAGTCACCAAATAAAGTGCATAACACTGAGCCACGGAGTCTCAAAAAAACATAAGGTTAGCCCAGGGAAAGGAGCTCCAGCTGATGGAGCCTCCAAGTGCAGGGTTGGAGGCAAGAGTCTGAAACGGCTCTAAACTTAAGGTTTGAAAGAGATGGGTAATTGCATGGCCATTAGTAACGTTTGCAGCTATGAATACAAAGATAATGGAAAGCATGAGCAAATCGAGTGATTCAAGAAGTAAGTTGGCCCTGTAGGCATTGGGAACAATGTTTTTCTTCGTTGTGGTTTGGTCAGTTCAAATACTTGTTTGTGATAGGTTTTATTTTTATTTTTATTTTTTTTGGTTACCTTTCCTTGGGCTTGAGGCATTAACCATTGCTGGGTCAGTGATGCAGGGGTTCCTAGTAAGGGAACTGCAGGGACAGGGCTCCTAGTAAGGATCTTCTCTTGCTTCTTAGTATTACTGAGTATTTTCTGTCCCAAGCAGAAGAGAAAACATAATCTTGCTCTGGGTGTGTTTCAGTGAGGAGTCTGAAAAACAGCAGAGTGCTCACAGTAATTAATACAGCAGCCCATGGAGACGGTGTAAAGCTGTTTACTGTAACAACTAGCTTTTCTGTGCTCTGCAGTTTCCCCACCCTTGGGCAGCATTAGCTCACTGACCTTTTGGTGGTGCCACAGGTCCAATAGATTTCTGTGAAGTGCTTGGGAAGAGGAAGAGTGGTGATGCTATGAATCAGCCCAGTGATTAACCTCTGGATCAGTCTGTTGGTTGTGTTATGGATAATCTCAGAAAGGAGTTGAGTTCCTGATTGTCGAACAGGATGTTAGGGCTCTACAGGCATAAGCTGATGACTGTGGAACAACGTATCTCATTAGCTGAAGTGATTCTGGGTGTCCATGTGGCTGTGAGTGTAGCGCAGGTAGTGACAGAGGGCTTCTTCCTTTTGAGCTGTTTGTTTAGAGAGTGGCTAAGGGGTGAAGATAACACTCAGATTCTTAAATGAGGACTGTGTTAGAACATAATGCCTGTTGAGAAATGATCATACACTTGAACTGTGCTTTGTAGCTTCTAAAACTCAACTTACAGTCACCATTTTGATACTTGTAGTTAAAACTCTGACGTTGATGTTTCCTATTACTTTTGGTTTATACTACAGTGTACTATTAAGTGTAAAGTAAGATTGTTAATATTTTCTTCCAGCAAATGAAAAATAAATGTGTTTTTCTGCTCTTGTTCTAAAACCTCATTTCAGGGGGTTGGGCAGAAAATCTTGTGCTTGGTAGATTGTAGTTTAAGACTGAAAACCACTGCACCTACTTCCATCTTTTAGGTAACTCTTCAGGGCATTGCAGGGAAGAGGGTTTGGACTAGGTCTGTATCTGATAAGAAGTCCTCTGAGTAGGTGATGTGAAAGAAGATTAGAAGATCCGCTCCCTGAAAGCCTCACCCTGCCTTCAAGCCCTGAGGTGGAGAATAGTGCACAGGCTGGGAGAATGAGGTTGTATGAGCAGGACTGTTGTAACTCCATCCTCTTCTTTCTACATCTCATAACATATATCAGAGAGATAATTGCAAGTTAACATATATCAAAGACACAGAGACCAACAAGAGCCTCTCGAGAAAACCAGCAGCCAAACACCCCAAAAAGCTGTGTGTAGCTGGGTTTTAAGGTACCAGCAGCCTGTTGTGAGAAGAACACCCTGTGCACCGCCAGGGATCTCTGAGAAAATGACACATTTCTAGGGACTTGAATATATGCACATACATACATACATATATATGGGGTTTTATGAGCTACTTGAACACTACATACACATTTACTGTAACAAGCAGTTGAAGCTCTTTGTTGATTGATTTGATGCTCTTTGTTGCAAAGTGCCTGAACTGGTGAAGATCACATTTTAACTTGGGTATTCTCAGATCCTGCCCTTTTACCTTCAGGCATCTATCCCCTGTGCCATGGCAAAATCCTCACCAAAAGCAAACATATCCTGTAGCCACCATATCCCACGTGGAAGCAAACTAGGGCAGAGTCCTGAGCACATCGTCAGAAACACTGTGACCAGCACCCCAGGCACTACAGCTCTCATCTTCCAAACTTTTCTTTGTACCACAGAGGTGAAAACTATCCTTTTCTTTAAAGTCCTTTAATTGGTGAAACTCAGCAAATATTGCCTGTCTGCAGCTAGCCTGAAGCTTGCTGTGCTCTTTCAGATCTCATTTCTTCCTGGTCTCACACCTCTTTCCCAGGTGTATCAGCTGGCGTGTAAAAGCAGTTGTTTCTGCAAACCTACTTGCGCTCCCAGATCTTTATGGTTACTCCCCCTTCCCCCCCAGATAATGTCACCACTGGTGGGGGGCTCTTCTTATCTACAGAAAAGTGTCAATCTGTCTTTATTCTTAATGAGGCTGTGGAAGCAGAGGGTGGTTCAGGTGGGAAGACACCCCAGGAAGTCTCCAGCCTGACATCCTACTCACAGCCAGCTCAGCTGTGAGATGGAGTGGCTTTTAATGATGCTGCCTGGTGGTAGGATGGGTCTGATCTCTGAAGAGGGAAGACAAAGGCAGAAATGCTTTAAAGAGATTTTTGTGTGCGCAGGTGTTGCACAACTGGAGCATCAGTGTCTGTGTAGCCCCAAGGTCAAGTTAATACATCTCACTTTTTCTCTTCCCTGTTGGGTCCATATCTGAAAGGAAAAACAAAAGTCCCACCTATTGTCTGCTGCCAACCTGTATTAATATTGATGTAGCTGAGACACCTGGATATGATGGTTGGATTCCCCTAGTTGAAATGCAGCTTTCGGATCTCCTGTCCTGCATTCTACGTGCATAGTCAGTCACGTCTCAGAGGAAAGCTCCTTTCTCCTCAGAAACTGTGCGGGTTTTCCCATTTTTCCGGTTTTATTTCCTTGGAACTTCGAAAACACGACTATACTACAGACGCATTACCAAGAATCCAAAGGCTTTGGACGCTTTGTGTTTTAATTTTCTACGAGGCATTTCCTTTTGCTACAGCTCCCGGTGTGAGTATTCCTGGCCCTTGAATGCCATCCAGTGGTGGGAAGGCAGGGCATCTCCCAGCCTGCGGATAAACTGCCTGCAGCCATGGCAAGTTCACACGTGAGCTTTTTACATTAAGAGCATATCATTCCTGTGCCCTACTTGTAGTGAAACCAGAAACCATGAAAACGTATTTTCTACGGCAGGTCACAGTGACAGAGAAGCCATCTGCTGCTTCGCAATTCTTTAAAATAAGAGACAGACATATACTCTACTTATAATTTGAATTTGTCTGGCTTTAAAGCTCAAGCTTTGAACAACTGCAAGGGCTGACTTTCCCATCTTCATCATGTTTTTATAAGGCAGAATTTTCTCTTGGGGTTTGCTAGACAGGGAGAGCTAGAATGTGAGCTCACATGGAAGGGGACTGCTTCATTAACTATTTCCATGCAGGGCTGTGCAATAACTGGGTATTTCAGAAACTTGACAGGCAGAGATCGCAAAATATGCCTTTGCGTAGGTAGAAGTACTTTCTGGCTTTCATATGGTGTGGATTCAGTAAAGATTTGACCCTAGGCAATTACAAAAAGTACAGACTGCAGGTAACAAAGAATGGTTAGGCCGGGCTGTCCAATAAACAGCAGGTTTGTTTGGGAGTTAAAAATACATACTCTTATCTGAAAAGTTTGTTTTCCATAACCCCCCCCCCCCCAAATAACAAATAAAAATAAGCACAGTTCTTCAAGAAGTTCCCATTGCTCACTGCCTAAACCACTATTTCAAAGGTCAGGTTTTCACTTTTTTCTTTCCTCACCCAGTTGCTGCTTTTCCCAATCCCTGCCACTTAATGGCAGCAATATAGAATGAGTGAAGAGGTAAATGGCCAGAAAACAGAAATAAACAAATAAAAACCCACTCCAAAACAACAACAGAACAATTCCTCATTTTCTTTTTTCTTCTTGCAACAAAAAGGATCTTTTTTTATATGGCTGCAAAAATGTTGTTTTCAGTCTTTTAAAGCTCATATCATTTGAGGAATATTTTCCCATTTAAAGTATTTTCTGCCCATTCACCTCTGCTTTTCCGTGAGATTCATGTCAAACTATGGTTTCTTGCCCTCCAGCAAGATTCCTCACTTGCACCCTGACCTGGGGGCACTTATGCTGCCCAGTGCTGACCACCAGTTTGACAATGAGGGTGTCCTGGTATCAGTTAAACCATAACAACGGATCAGCCCTTGTCCTGAAGCCTCAGGCTGCTGTGTGAACCCTTCCTTACAGATTGCCTTGCAAGGATTTGGAGCACAGAGATGAATGGATGTTAATCCATTCCCCTCTCCCTGTCTACAGTCAGTGCCAGGGGACATCCCTAGCTACTTGGTCATTCATACTGGTGACCTGTTAGCACAGCCCATGACACTGTGTTGGTTTATGTGTTGGTTTGTGGGCACAAATCCCAGACCTGGTTCAAGAGGGAGCACTGTGGACTGTTCCAGTATGGCTCCAGTTTTGGAGGGCAAGTTTGGAGAAGGACAGAGAGCTCCTGATCTGGCCTCAGGAGCAGGGAGCAAGGACTTGTACTGCTAGTTGGATGAGTGTCTGTATCTTTTACATACAAGTTGTGGGGTTCTAGAATATAGTACTCTAATATCTCCCGAATCCCAGACACTGTTTATAGTTATGTTTGGCGTTGGCATTAATGGCTACTCAATGCTTAACCTGTTGTGTTAAGGCACAAAATAGTACATACTGCAGTTTTCATTTTATCCTGAGTATTTGGGATGGAGGCTCTGTGATCAGCAATGCCATAGAATTCCTTAAGTCTAATTTTCAGGGATCCTAGTGCAACAACAGTGGCACACATTTTGTTATGAACACTCCAAGTCTGCCTGTCTCTGAACACTAATCTGAGAAAAGAGATATTACTCAGTTCTGTTGATGTTATTTCTCTTTACTCTTTGCTTTGACAGGCAGATTCCCAAAGCCTGTTTCATGAAGATCCTGCATACACTTCTCTTGATGAGGCAAATCACATCTCTCTTTTATCTGCCACATCTCTCAAAGAACGAAGTGCTTTTAGAAACCAGGATTTGTAGCAGTCCTCCAAGTGCTGAAGAAAAAGCACAGATTGAGCCTCGAAAATTAAGAGTCTAGCATAAAAGTAATGAAATCATGAGCAGAAATAGATTGTAAATTTGTATGTACCCCTTAGCAGTACCATTTTAAAGCTTCCTTGCCTTTCTTGTACCCACATATCTTGGAGGAACGCACACAAGTGGACAGAGGCAGGCAGAGGGAGGCAGGGCTGCTTGCTTGTGGTCCAGGGTGCTTGGTCCTTCCAGCGTTTGCCTCCGCTCCCCACTTCTGACTGCACAAGGGGTTCAGTACCTCCCCTGTTTTGGGGGTTAGCCTCTAATTCCTGGCAGAGGGATAGAGGGAGCTGACTCAAGGAACAGGGAATGAATGTGACTTCTATACTGAGTTAGTCTTGACAGAGGGACCATTTGCACAGGTGTTTGTTCCTGCCTGCATGGTACCCTGCAGTCATTGCCATGTGTCCTGCTGGTGCTCAGGACCGCAGTGATACCAGCAGGCAGCACAGAGCTCCGTTCTTGGCAAAACCAGCCTTAGTTTGTGCTATACACCTGCTTTTCTGTCAGTCCTGCTCAACCAGAGGCCATGGGTCTCATATCTGAAGAAGCTGATGGGTACATTGGGCAGCCACGTTGAGCTTCATGCTATCCCAGTGCTGTGTTTTCTGCCCTGCGACAGGGCTTCTAACTGAATTCTCTCCTAGTACTTCTGAGTCTGGGTAGCGTTGCACAGTTTGATGCGTTTCTCTCTATTCGCATGAAGTATAGTTAAAGTCTTGTTTCCATCAGCATAGGCACAAGCGTGATGCTGGGTAGAGATAATTTCCTCACTAAACATCCCCAATCTCACCAGGACCTATCCTTACAGTTTTGTCTCACTTTGTTTTCTGTTGTGGGGGTATAAATGTTCCTGTTGACAGTCTCTGTCTCTTGGCTCCTCTCTACTTTGTAGCAGCATATCTCCTCTCTGCCAGTAGATGCCATCAAAACTAATAAAATGCGAGAAGCTCCAGGTTCACAAGGGGAAGACAGCCTTGCTTCTTTTCCACTTTCTCCTTCCTTCCCCACAACCAGGCCAGAAATGGGAAGGCATGATTAAAGACTAGACTAAAAATAATTCAAAGAACAGGTTAAAGAACGTCTAAGTTTGATGTCTTGAGGCTGACCGCATCTAATTAAACAAGTGTGGAAAGAACTAGTCAAAGCCATCTCAGTGTAATTAACAACTATCACAGAGAGTTAAAGGGATGTGGGGAGGCTTCACATGCCTGCATTTGGAAAAGTGCAAATAGGGCTTGAATAATATCATTCCTAATAAAGAAAAAACCTACAGGCCCAGCCAGACTAAAACTGACACCTGAGAAGATGTAGGACACACTTTTAAGCAATCGGTCTCTATACACCTCCTCAAGTAAAAAGAAACAGCATTGATTTGTTGAAAATAAATTGTGTCAAAGAAAACTAGTTTCATTCTTTGACAGGATAATGGCCTAGCCTATGAGGGGAAATGGGAAATGTAATTTACCTTGCACTTAAGTCAAACTTCTGTTACAGATTTTGGATATATTATTTTCAAATCATGTCTGGGTCTAGAGAAAATATTAATTCCTAGATGAGTGCATAACTAGCTGAACTACTGTGCTCATAAATAATCTGCGGGGATTCACTGTCAAAGAGGGAGGACTTCCTAAAAACAAGACCCGAGGGCGGCTCTAATCGTTATTTTTGTTAATGACTCGGGTGATAAACCAGGTGAGATACTTGCAAAGTCTGCAAATGACATTAATTTGTCAGTGTTTTATGTACCTTGCAGGAGAATAATTCACACAGATTTTAATGAATCAGGTAAATGTTAAAAAATCGGGAAATTAAATGAAAACAAAGACAAGTCAAAGCACGTAAAAATAATTATCTGTATAACAGCATTGCAGCAACAGAATAGAAGCCTCTTGTTGCAAGCTGCGTGGAGTAAAGCTGGCATTGCTAACTCAATTAAAAACAAAGCACCAAATTACACCTTGTACTGAGTTAGGTGGTCAGGAGTCCGTAAGAGAAAAAGGTATTTACTGGGCTCTCTTCAGCCCTGAGGGAGAATGCATTCGTGGGCAGTATGTATCTCATCATATGGTGCAGGACATGGGGCAGTGGCTGAGCAGGGTCTGGGAGATTCTCTCTCACCTGGAAGCTGCACAGCCCCATCCCTGTGTTCCCACAAATGATTGCTGAATTCATTGAATTTCCTTCAGTTGCACTCGAGTTTTATTTATTCCCATTCATGTGAACCCAGCCTGCCCAGTGTGAAGTCAGCTGAAGAGGCTTTGTTTCTTCTGTAAACTTATCCATCATTATGGCAATGAAACTCAGCTCTTCTCCCGAAGAATCTGAATTATCTGAGTGCATGGCTAGGGTGGATGGATAGCAGCTAAAACCCTGGAACTGAAAAGTAATCCCAATCCAGCAGGAGAGAGAAGTCTGACTCCAGTCAGTGCGGAGCTGAGGCTCTACCCCGCTGGCTGGGTAAGGTCTTGGGAAACAAGAGCTTTAAATGTCTGTAGGCTAAACACTGTCATCATTTGAGACCCAAAAGGCCAGGAGGATCTGGACTTAAACAACCCCACAGAACAATAAGCCAAATCAAATTGAACTCTGGAAGGGTCTTTCCCCTCGTAGGGGATGATCACACCATTTTTCACTTAGTTTCTTTGTCAAGAGAAATCCAGGGCTGAAAGATCTTCCCCACAGAAGGTGTTTGTCAGAGTATAATGCATCAGGGATGGATGGGAAAACTTGCACAAGAAGTTACGTGCTTTGCGGCTGCCTGTTAGTAGTAAACTTTCCCTGCTGCCTTACTGGAAAGTGCATCAATACTCGGGTCTAGAAATCATCTGCAGAGCTTCTCCAACAAATGCCACCTGTCAATGCTCCACTGCAATGCAAATGACTGGAAACGTTGCATGACACTTCCTTAAGTAATTTGCTTTTCTGTTGCTTCTGCAGCCAGGAATGAAGCCTAGACTTTGATTTTCTGGGGACTCTGCCAGTTTTTAAAACACGTTTTCACAGTGTTTCTGCCACCTGCTTCATGGAAACTCTTTTCAAGGAATTGTTAAGATCTGGCAAATAAACATTAGTGATTTAACACTGAGGTTAATTGGTTTCTTGCTGTTTCAAGATGCCCAAAGCATGAGTGGTTGATGGCCATACTGCTGGTTTGTATTACAAATCTCCTGAAATAGATGCCTTTGTCTAATTTATCTCCAAGGGAGGAATTAAATATTTGAAAATGGACTTAAGGAAACATGGTTGTTCTAGTCTGTTGTCCTTTTACATTCCCACTAGCTGCAGCTGCCACAGCACTATGCAACCATGTAGGAGGGGGAGGAAAATAGATATAGTTGCATTAATATAATGTTACATACATTATTAAATCACCAAACCATAAACTGCTCAAGATGAGATATTTGTCCTTTTAAGCCATCCCTGCATGTGGGGAAGGTAGGTGGGGAACCAGCATAGGACCTACAGCTGTGCCAGCTGAACTCATTGAGAATGCCACCTGAGGATAAATGGTATTTTTATATATAGGGTTTACATACTTCACTGAAAAGCAACTTTTTAATGCATATTTGTGAGGCATATGCAAAGTGATGTACCCCTTTACCTGTACTTTAATGGGCTATTACCTAAAACTAATACGAGACTGAGCCGTAGGATTAGTTACCAAGGTTCAATATGGTGGCTTTGAACATGTTCAAGGCCAGGCTGGACAGAGCCTTGGGTGACATGCTCAAGGGTGAGGTGTCCCTGCCCATGGCAGGGGGGTTGGAACTAGATGCTCTTATGGTCCTTTCCAACCCAAACCATTCTATGATTCTGTAATTGGCTGTAAAGCCTGGACCCCAGAGATAAATGTAAGAGAATTTTCTTGCTGCTAAAGGTCATTTATTTTTCTGGTAAACACATGCTTGATTGAGTGGTGTGCTATCTGGAATACTGCTCTTCTGGAATAAGAGTTACTGCTGAGTATTCTGATAGTTAAAGGTACACGGTGTAGGGCATTTAGTACTTGTAAGTACTTCTTGTAATAGGCACTCGACTAAAGAGGAATAAAAAGGAAGTGTGTCATTCTGAACCACTTATTGAATGTAGGCTGATTTCTTGTCTTCTACTCCTGTTGACTTGCGGGGTAGTTGATGGTTGTCTTTTTCACTTAACACCTTGTGTTAAGTGGATCTCAGGCTCCATTGAGCACTGGGCACTGAGATCTGAAGGAAAACAAGCATCTTAAGAAAAGATATGTGTCTGTGCAGTGACACTTTGGTACTAACCTTGACCTCTTCATTATTAGGTCTGAGACAGTCCTATTTTGTTCAAGCCCTTCTCCTTGTTTGAGTTTTGTGGGAGACCATATGAAATTCAATGGCTTTGCATTGATGATGGAAACTATTTCTCTTCAGTGGGAGTGGAATTTGTTAGATCACACAGGGCATAGACCTACCTCTATAACCAGTGGAGAGAGACACATCCCTGTACAGGGGTCATTTGTGTCCTTATTGGTGTAGTGAAAAATGCTACATGAGTGTTTCAGGTGCCTCCTTTTTTGTGGCCAAAGCAATGTGAAGCAAGTCCCACCTGAGTGTTCCCTGAAGAATTAATCGCTAACTGTTGAGATGAACCTTAAAGTACTGCCACCATTATACATCGTGATTGTAGAGCAGCATCCACATTGTTGAGCTGCGCTCAGCTTGCTGGTTTGGGCTTTGCAATGGCACTTGTGGGGCTGAGGCAGAGAGGAGGACATTGAGGAAGAAGAGGTGGTTGGTGGTGCCTCAAGGAGAAGGCTGATGGGTCAGGAGATGCAGAGCACTGAGAAGCCCAGGAGGTAGACCCTGGGAGAGGGTACAGGTAGGAGGTGATGGTGAAGACTGGTGTTCAATACCATCTTAGCAGTGTGTGCACTCATGCTTTGAAACACCAAATGTCTGTCCACAGCCAAATGCTTTGGCTTGCTTCCTATATATTTTTGTGCAGTCAAAGTTTACTCAGCCAAAATTAATATTAAGCAAATCTGAAATTTGCTGTTGGCAAAACTCTCAGCAGAAGCTGGTGTGCAAGTATTAGTGTCTTTTTCCATGGCTGAACCGAGCAGAAGAGGTCTCAGGGGGTCTGTGAAACAATTGCAGCAGAAAAGCAGCCTTCAGATTAAGCCTTAAGAATACACGACATTTTGAGAGAAGCTTTCCCAATCATAATGCCTGAATAGTTGCAATCTATTAATGACCAAGACATAAGCAGAATAGGAAAGAAGATCTGTCAGGTGATAAGTGTTCAGAGGCTGCTGCAAAGAACAGTAGAAGAGATGAAAAGCATCATGCTTCAGTTGCAGCAAGGGAGATTCAGGTTACATAGTGAATAAAGCTTTCTGTTGCTGAAGGAAATGAAGCAGGGAAATAGGCTGTCTGAGGAAGATGAGGCTTCTCCATCACTGGAGGACTTTAAGAACAGATTGAACAAACATTTGTCAGAAGTGGCATGCCTGTAGGTGACCTTGTGTTAAGGCTAGCGAATGGATGAGACCCTTCCAGCCTTATGATCTGCTGTCTGTCTGAGATAGATTATCTACTACAGACAAGTCTGTTGGCATCAACACCACCGCAATGTTTTTGTCAGACTGTTAGATCACTGCAAGTACAAACAGTAAGCCACGAGTTTAACACTTCATGTTTAATTGGGGTTAATTTCCTAAAAGGAAGAGTGAGGGAAATCTGCTTAGGAAGCCTATTATAAAAGCTCCAAGTGTAACCCTTGCTGCTTCTAATAGTGCAGACTGGGTCATACAGCACCACACTTTCTAAAGAACTGGGGTTTGGAGGGTTCGTTGTTATTTTTGAACTGTGAGTTATTCTTCATTCAAGTAGGACCAGAGTGATATAAGACAGATCTGTGAGAATTACAGCATCTTCCCAAAACCTACCTGTGTACAGTGCCTCTTTCCCACATGCTCTCTGTGCTTCCAGGCCTGGCTCTCCCTCTCTTGCTGGGCTTTTGAGCAGCCTCAGGTGACACATGATATATGTCCCCTTCAGGAGCCACATGGACCAAAGCTGCTTCCACCTGCTCAGCATCTGCTTCTCACCACTTCTCCATAGTGTGTGAGATGCACGGTTTTGTCATGGTGACCTAGGCAGCCTCCTTGGCTCTGGCTGATTTTGTAGCTAAATTCCAGCTGGTTTTTGGCCACGAAAATCTGTGCTTGACAGAATCAGGAGGAAATGGTCTGTCTCCCAGTGAACACTGTGATTGCTGGGATGGCAGAATGATGGTAAAATCAACAAATGTCATCATCATTACACCCTAGGTGTCACTATAGGTACATGACTTAGAGAAAAAACAGAGCTTCAGAGTATGCCAGCATTATATTTGCAAATGATGTTGTTATGTGTGAATTATGGCAGTGACTGGTGCGGCCCCAGTGTATGACAAAATTGCTCCTTCTGTGACTGTGATAACCGCTACATCTCTTTGTGGGATTTTAAGTGGGATATAGATGTCCAGTGTGTGGCTCCAAAGTAGTCTGGCATACTGCTTGCATGGGAGGGGATGGTGAGGCTGGGACAAGTGGAGAATGAGCTGGAGAGGCAGCAGTCTGACTTGAAGGCTTCAATGATAAAGATGGCCACCATGAAGGTTGATGGTTAGCTCCTAATTTGGGGCAGGAGGGATCGGAAGTTGTGACCATCTTTCAGAGGAGGACAGTTACCCGTATCTGTACAGGGACTATGGCTGGATATTGGTGAGCTGCCACTACAAAGCTGGTGGCTGCTCTGGGCTCAGGACCGTGAAGATCCACATCCTCAAATTAGTGGCCTAGCATTCTCACACATTAGAAGTATAGGGTAGTCCCAACAGGGTGCTTGTGATGTGTCTATAATGGTCAAGGCATAGTAGGTCTACAGCCCATGGCAGCAGATCCTGGCAATAGGCCATACTTCTGGTGCTTGAAAGACTGTGGCTGGTGCTGGTGCTGGGGCTCCAGCTCCTCAGATGCCAATTGGGATATCTGCAGTAAAGATGACAGGCAACATTGTGGCATGACCCCATGTGCCTGGCGTGTGCAAGGATCTCCTGCTGCTTTTCTCTCCCTTCTTGAGAGAGTGGGGGAGGCTGACATAGCAAGATCAGCACCCTTTGGGTGGGCAGGAGCCTCCAATTAGACATGAGACGAGGATGGAAACCTATCTGGAGTGCTAAAACTACCTGTGGGGTAGTTTCTGTGACTGATATTACCCTGTCTGTCTGGCAGTCTCAATGTGGTCATGATAACCTGAAAGAGCAATAGAGCTGTGGTCCTGGAGACTCATCTCCTAACCATGCTGCTCCTCAAAGTGCTTGTTCTCTTCGTGTTCTCAAACAGTTCCTCTCTTGTGCAGCTATGCAACCAGGGTGTTCTGGAGAGCAGTTGCATGAGGCTGCAGCTCACACATGCATTCATGGTTATTGCCAAAGCAAGGAGTTGCCATCATGCTTGGATTTCCTTTCTCTGCCTGTAGACCAAAGGATGTTTTTATGCAGACATTAACAAATATTTCAACAATACAGGTACATTATAAGTTAAAATTTTCCCTCAAGGAAAACTGCGCTAACACAGCCACATGTAGCACTGAGCTTATGAGCAGGAAAAATGTGCTGCCTTGGCTACAACTAGTATTTTTAATCTTTTTCTTTATTTTTTTTTTTCTTTGGTGCAGCAACTTACCCTTATTTCCAGGTTTTCATATCGTTTGCTTTGAATTAAGTGACCCCGAGGCTGGCTTTGTTTGCATTCCTTTTCCCCTGTGTGCTCATGTAGTCACTGCAAAAAGGTGGCTATTTCTTTCCCCTGAACACATATTCTCACCCTTATTTCCTTGGGTAGCCATGCTCTTTCCAGCACTTGTTGATGTACATGACTACCTTGAAGAAGTGAAGTAGAAAATACTTTTACGTGATTCAAAGGAAGACCGAAGCAAGTGCTTAGTGGGAAAAAGAAGATAGGGATATCTCCCTAGAAGACAGGCCATGCACACAGAGCATGTTTTTTAAAGACTATCTTACAAGGTCAAACTAGAAAACTTTCTTGGCTGACCATGTTTCAGCATTCAGGAGTGTACATGCAGTTGTCTACAGACAAGGCAGGAGTCCGAGGTCCCATTGGAGCCAGTGAGAATCTCGGACGTAATTGAGTTGCCCACAGGTAGGCATCTAGTGATACCTGAGGTGCCCTAAAGAGTTCTGCTGCTGCTTTGCAGAGGTACAAGTCTGTGAGGCCTGTGTCATGCCTGGGTGCAGGTTGCTCTTCCAGGATGAAATTAATCACAACCCCTGACTTCAAAGGCTGCATTGGACAGCTCTCTCTTGGTTGTAATGGGAGTAGACAAAGGCAGCACACAAGTAGGTATTTCTCAGTATAAATCTAAATTTGGGTGTCTTCACAGGCAGCCAGATCCCATCATCTGTGTCCATTCCAGGCACTCCCTGATAACTCTTTTGGGCTCCCAGTCTCAGCCTCACTAGACTGGGGATAGGATGTAGCCTTTATTATTTGGGAATTCATTTTGCATCTGCTGGCAAAGAGCAACTGAACTCTACACTCTCTCCTTTTTAAGCAGAATGCTCTGTGAAATAATCAGAGCTTCCATTTTTCAGAAAACAAAGTGCTCCTGAATTGGGCATGAAAAAGCTTTGGACCACTGAAATTTCTATACACCAGAAAGCCAAGTACTGCATTTCTAGCAAGAAAATGAGCTTCATGTAAGGCATAATGCAGCAATCTCAGTGGCAGGATTAGAAAACTAAGTAGCAAAGCTGCTGTAGAGCCAATGAGAGGTCTTATAGCTACGGAAACTTTTGACTTTTGCTCTTTAATTAGTATGGCTTCTCAAGATACTTGTCAATCACCTTACATAAATAGGTTATAAAGATCATGAAATTGTGGGTTATCAGGAAAAATGAAAAGACTAATGTGTTAGAGTACTGAGGAAGCTCATCAACATAAGTGAAGGCTTATAGGAACAGATTCATTCCTGGAGCACCTCCAGCTGTTTCCTTTGACTCAGCTCAAAATGCCCTTAAAAAATATAGGTTTTCTGCTGCTTTTAGTGAACGTTTTAAATGGGATTTGCTTGATTTTTAGGCTTGTGCATGTTAATATTTGAAACTGTTTTGGCAGAGTATATATCTCACAAATGATGTTCGAAGTGTTTGTGAAATAAACCCTCCTAATAAACAGAACTTACTAGTTAACTTAATAAATGGCAGCTTTTGTTTTTCAGCCCAAACTCCCCTCAGGGTACTGTAGCTGTAACACAGGCATTTGTTCACACTACAAAGCAAGCTGAGTGTTTATGAGTGTTTCAGAAGGTGACCATCTTATGGCCATCCTGAGAGATGGAAGTTTTCAGTACTGGGTGTGTAGCTGCTGCCTTCCCTCTGCCTACCTGGCACAGGGCAGTAACATGAAGGACACGAACATGCTCCTGAGGCTGGCAGACGTGCTTCTGAACCCAGCTGGCCGTGCCTGATAGGGTCAATTGCTGGCTGCCTCTTCCAATCCAACTCTTCAGCAGTTTTATAAAAAGTCAGTTGCAAGTGGGAAAAGAAAGTCAAACTGTATAGGTGAAAGCATTGTTTCCCTAGCTTATAGCATGTGATAAAGCAGTATGTATAGCCCTGCATCCAGCTTCCCTGGGGACCCAGCCCCATGGCAATATACACTGAAGCTGGATGAATGAGGAGGTTCACTTCCATACCTCTATTTTCCCTGCAACAAATCATCTCCCCCTTCAGTCACACTCCTATGCAGAGGAAGACAATACTTGACAACTGTGAATTAAACCCAGACTTGAGCTGTGTCAATGCTGAAGGTGAGCAGAGCATCCCTGACAAGTGCCATGAGGGTGGCAGTGCGGCACGTCTCTGTACTGTGATAGCCTGATACTGGAGCTGGGGCTGGGCAGCCCTCCCCTGCCTCTTGTGCCAGGGGTCTGTGTCGGGGTGTAAAATTATGTTTGCCTCCAGATGCCTGCCTGCCAAGAAGGCAAGACTTCATGTTAGAAAAGTATGCCTTTTAGCTGAGATGAGAGCAGGCTCTAGTTCTCATGCTGCTGATAGTAGTTCTTTCTCTAATGGTGCACATATATATGTAAAAACATAATACATTTCACCCGGCACTTCTTCAGCTTGCTTAGGTTTTTCCCTGTCATTCCAATGACAGAAGTGTTGATCTCAGAGTACCACTAAGTGCAGAGTATGCTTGCAGAGATCCCAAATTACTGAGAAATACAGTGAGGACGTAGTGAGAAAAGTCTGGAGGGCAAACCAACCCTCATCCTGGGTATGATCTACCTCTGCCAGTGCTTCACATCCTGCTCTTCATGATTGCTGTGGCTTTTGGTTAACAGATTGGGGAATGCACATTCTAACCTATACGCTCTTGTGAAGCCAAACCGACCCATTGGATTGAAGGTAGTGGTTCACAGTAAAATATTAGTCCAACAAGATAAAGGGGGAATGTGTGGAAGTGGGAGGAAATAGATGGAATTAAGAAAAGGTCTTTCACCTAAAATAATCAGCATTCACACATCACTGGTTATTGTAACTCTGAAAGGCAGATTATAAGTCAAGTTTGCAAGCAACCTGTAAAAATAGCTCCAAATTTTGTGCATCAGAGATTGATTCAAAGGTAGTTGAAGACAGTAGCGTGTCTGCCACTATTTTGTGTGACTTTGGATCCAGTTCCCAAAGTTTTATGGGTATACAATACACAAAAAATTAACATGACGAGCAGATCACTGTGCTCCAGAACTTCTCAAAACAAATCTCTTCCAGAAGATACCCTTCAATATAGAAATGGCTGTAATCTTCAAACAGAGTGCAATTGGACCTCCAGCTTTTGTATGCTGTTAGTCATCACCATTGATTTATCATGACTGTGCTGCTTGATCAGAATCCAGCTAATCAACACTAATGACTTAATTTTACAAAGAGGGAGAGGAAAAGGAGCAAACAGGAATGTGGGAGGAGACAAGAGGATGTCAATAAACCAGGAGAGCCAGCAGGAGCTGCTCAGTGCTCTCTGTGCTACATAGGATCATATACTCATTTTGGTTGGAAAAGACCTTTAAGATCATCAAGTCCAACCATTAACTTAGCACTGCAAGTCCTCTGCTGAACTATGTCTCTAAGTACCTCATCTACACATCTCTACCACTCCCCTGGGCAGCCTGTTTTAATGCTTGACAACCCTTTTGGTGAAGACGTTTTTCTTAATATCCAATCTAAACCTCCCCTTGTGCAACTTGAGGCCATTTCCTCTTCTCTTAACCTTCGTCACTTGGGAGAAGAAACTGACCTCCACCTTAATACCACCTCCTTTCAGGGAGTTGTAGAGAGTGGTAAGGTCTTCCCTGAGCCTCCTTTTCTCCAGGTTAAACAATCCCAGTTCCTTCAGCTGTTCCTCATCAGACTTGTACTCCAGACACTTCACCAGCTCCATTGCCCTTCTCTGGATGTGCTCCAGCACCTCAATTTCTTGTAGCAAGGGCCCAAAGCTGAACACAGTGTTTGAGGTGCAGCCTCACCAGTGCTGAGCACAGGGGTACAATCCATCCTTTACACCTGCTGGACACACTATTTCTGATACAGGCCAGGATGCCACTGGCTTCTTGGCTCCCTGGGCACAAGCTGGCTCACATTCAGTGGCCGTCAGTCAGCAACCCCAGGTCCTTTCCTGCCCGGCAGCTTTCCAGCCACTCTTCCCCAAGCCTGTACCATTGTTGCATGGGGTTGTTGCAACCCAAGTGCGGGACTGGGCACCCATGAGCTATCTCATGTACTTTTACATGCCTGACTGCTGCTGAGTGCCATGGCTGCTCTTGGTGTTCGCCACATGGCATGTTTAAGGATGAGATAAGCTATCAGCTTTGACAAAACCTCCCTTATTCTATACTTGTGCCCAATCAGAGGCTGGAGAGCAGCAAGGCCACCAGCTTGTGGTTGCTTTGGGGCTACAGTGGCACCAGCTTGCAGTTTACTGGCCTAGCAGGAGAAAGGGCCTTTGGTCTCTTGTGTTGCATTTCCTCAGTTGTTTAAGCTAGGCACTGCGCTGAATTTGCTGTCACCATAAGTCATTAAAGGCTGGTAAGGCCTTGGAATGCTTGCTTTCGTGAACACTGGTGGCCGCTCTGCAAGGTGTTAGGAATCCCAGCCGTGGTCCTCCAGGGTTAATGGTGTCACTGCATCCTGGAGGTTACCAGCCCTTCCTTTGGTTTTGTCAACACAACCTTTTCATTCTCTTAGTGCTGAGTACTGGCTGGCCTGTGCCTTGGCTTTCACTGTGTGTGAGCTACGTTTGGTCTCAGTAGAGGGTGTGCACTGTTGGTACCTCTCTTAGCCTGAACAGGTGCTGTGGTGTCTGTGGGAGAGAAATGGCTTGTTTCCAGCCAGGACCAGTGGATGTGGGGAATGGCAAGGCTGTCTTTTACAGTCTGAATTTCCTGATTGGTAACATTTTGCGCTGGGATATCAGGATTGGTTAGTCTGCTTTAGGGAATGGGAGGTTTAGAAACTGTCCCTAGTGTGGCTGTTCTACCCCTGAGTTGGTCTGTTATTGCCCTGGGTATTTTGTAGTGTCTACTATTTGCAGTGCTACTATTTGTAGTGCCTCCCTGCAGTACAAATTGGAGTTTGGAGGCAGAAAGCAGGTCAGCTGAGCAAAGCAAAAGCATTCCTGTAACACGGGCTAGTTTATCCTTTCTGCATTAACTGGGGTATTGCGGTGAAGGTGCCTGAACTTTTGCAGAGGTTGACACGAGTACAACCAACGAGGGCCAGTGCTCAGCCCTTGCTGTTGCCTGCCTTGAGGTAATGTGCCCATACATCCTGGATTAAAGTAGCAGGGAAACGGTAGGAAATGTTCAGTCTGGGCATGTCTGCTCTCCTGGGGGTGTCTGCTGCAGGTCTGAGTGGAGGCACGGGTGCGGAGCAGGTTTGGTGTGCTGGGCCATGCTGCAGGGAGAGGGACAGTGGCTGCCTTGGGGGCTGTGCCTTGCTGAGAGGTGCCTGGGGCACGAAGCTGATGCAGACAGCTTGTTCACTGCCGCCGGCGCCGGTCGGTCTGTGGTTGCCTGTCCTGCTCTGCCATACTGCCTCCTGGTGCAGTGGGGTTGGAGGACACAACTTAGAGCACAGCCCAGGGAGACAGTGGTCCTGTCCTTCATACCCCCACTTTTATTTTGTTCAGAGGTGTCCTGAGTCCTCTGGGCAAAGGTGGAAGCAGCAGTTTGGCTGGGGGCAGAGGAGTTTGGCTGCTCTGAGGAAGGCAGGTGATAGTGGTGACACCATGTCCCCAGCGCACAGGAAAGACAAGGCGCAGCCTCTGACAGCGTGAATTAACAGGTCTCAATCCCCTTCCTGCCCGTGGGCTCTGCATCCATGGTGCGAAGGGGTACAGCCTCCTACCAATCTTAATTAAAACCACAGATAACCTGCTCCTTCATAAGGAGCGAAACTGCTGTAGTGAAAAATTAAAGGATTATGATCTGTAACTTGTGTGTATACGCAAGCATCAGACCAAGACAACCATGCTTAATTTTGCAATCCTAGATTAACTTCTGTAACTTAATTGGATTTTTTCTGCCTGCTTCAGAATGGCTGTCCAGTCATAATACAAAAAATACTCTCCTGAAATTGCAAAAATAAGTGTATTTTCTTACTACTAAAGTTAAAAAATTATGGAATATGTATGAATAAAATTCTAGCTGATAAATCTGATTTCAGGTGTCAAATTCTGCAATATAAAACCCCTAAGGCTGGGGATATTAGCCTGATTTTCTATTTATTGCAGAAATAAGCTTGTCGAGGCTTATCCCAACACCCTAGCAGTCAGGCAAGCTGTTCCTCCTGTAAAGGACTGAGATATTATTTCTAGTGGCATCACAGAAGTGGAAGTCACTTGTGTGGAACTTTCCATTCATCTGAAAAGGTCGCTGCAGAAACCTTTGGAGAGAAACAAGGTTTTATTGTAAAATCCACTGGAAGGTCACTCTGCTTGTTGCAGGCATTTGAGGCATGCACGTGTGATTCTTTGTTTTGCTTCTTAGTGCTCCTTCAAATTAATAGCCAGAAGCTGAGTCATTTCAAATTATGCGCAAAACAGCAATTTACAAAGGAATAGGAATTCTGTCCTGTCTCTTCCTAGGAGCTACATTTTGTGCCTTAATTGACAAAACACGCATCTTTCATAAAGTGTAGTTGCAAGGAGACAGTGCTTAATGTCTCACCTCAAAGAAATGTCTCCCATTTGCAGTCATGTGGTGTATGAAATGAGCATGGGGGACATACATAGTGCTTTAGAAGATTTGAGTACCCCAATGACATGGGATCTTGCACCAGATAGAAATGAGGGTCAGAATTTTTCATGCAGCAAATTAACCCACGAAAACTTCAGCGAGCTGATCTATATGCTAATGTAGTTTAAGAATACAGTGCAAGCAACTGGAAGAGGATGAAGTATGGGGAGAGTGGGAGGAATGGAGTGGTGTAGGGGGGCATTTCCAATATCGCCTACTGCATCTGGGAACTGTAGTTTCTACTGTTAGAAGTTCCATGGGAAAGGAGAAGTGAGAATATTATTAAGGAGAGGTCTTTAAAAATTGTGACATATGGGAAGACACTGTGGCGTATTATGCAGCATCTTTCATTTGGAAGAATCTTGATGCACATTAGAAATCTGATTTGGGGTAAAACTGCAATAAAATAGTATCAGAGGCTGTGCAGAGCAGTGCCATGGAACAGAGCCTGCAACCCAATTTCCTAAAATCAAGAGCAGAGTGAGGCTTAGGTGGTGTGTATCAACATGGCATGAAGTAGCCTTGCTTCTTGTTACAGGTTACTAGATGCCATAGTGGTGCTGAGGAAGGCTGCAAAGGAAAGGAAGGAGAGAGAGGAAAGAAACAGAAGGAAAAAATAATGAATAGCCACAGACCAGGAAATAGTGAGATGAGGAGGAAATAAAAGTGATTCAAAGAAAGGCTGGAGAGAGCCTTGGGTGACATGGTCGAATGCGAGGCATCCCTGCCCATGGCAGGGGGGTTGGAACTAGATGATGTCCTTTCCAACTCAAACCATTCTATGATTCTATGATTAAGAAGGAAAAAAGTTGAAACCAAACACTCTTCCTTAGGTCTTTGAGCATAGGTTCATAAGATTTGGTAATATACGGGGTTTTTCTGTCCATAGCTCTGTCATGGTTACATCTTCTACCTACAGTAGCAACACTAAAAGTTTACCTTTAAGGGCTGATTCAGTGCTCATAGAAATGGAAAGATTTCTTCCTGGACACACTCACTGATCAGTGATTGGCAGTGGAGTTATTGTATACTTGGGGGAGGTGACACATTAAACCGTGAGAAATTTTCTAAATTGTTCTCCAGGGCTGATAGTCATGGCAGGAGATCATTTCCAACTTACATGAATTTGATTACAGCAAAAGGCTAGTTTAGGCTGAGTGGGAAGGAGTAATTTAATCATATAAAATCATCTACATGCAATCACCTCCATGGAATTGAGGAAATAGTGAAAGTCTCCTGGCAGTGGCAGGGAGGAGGGGAGAATGTTGGCAATATTATGTACATAGCATAAAGCAGAGAATGTTAAAGAGTAGTTTTAAAGCTGATGAGCATTTATCCAAAGTCAGATAATTTAAAAAAAAAAACATTCTTTTGGCCTCAAAACAGCAATGAGGGAGTACATACAAATATACAAAGGCAATATGTGTTGTATGGGACCCTTATGAAATACAACTTGTATTGACTAGACCAATGAAAGATATCACAATATTTACTGTGTCCACTTAAACAATTTAAGACAATTCTTCATACAAATCATTTGGATGTGTCAAAGACGCACATAAACCAGCCTGTTACTGATACTTGCAATGGTTAAAAAATACGCAGGCACAAGGACCACCTCTACACTTTTGCTGGAAGCCTGTATTTCCCTTCAACACTGCAATGCTCTTTACTTTTTGATAAATGAGGTTGAAAACAGAGGAGGGGAAACAGAGTCCTTAGGAAAGATTCCCTTTTTTCTTTTAACACCTTCTCCAAAATAAAGCCACTTTTCGTTTTGGGGTGTGTGTGTTTTTGTTGCATTGTTTTGTTTGATTGTTTGGGGGGGGTTGTGTGTGTGTATGGGTGTGTGTATGGGGTTTGTTTTTTTTTCTCCCTGCTCCCTCCTGGTACATGCAAAGGACAGAGTCTGCTGGCCCCACAGAGGAATAAGAAGTGACAGCTATGGAAAACTGGACAGCTCAGGTACATGGTAGTGAAGTCCAAATAGTGACAACCTTTTACGTAAACTTGGTGAATCAGGGACTTTGTTAGAAACCCCTTTGGAAAGTTCAATATCATATATCTCCATTCAGGAAGATGGACAAAATTAATCTCATGTGCCGCAAACAGCTCAGTATATTATTGTGGTGGGGAACCCCCAGACTTAAATCGAAGTGGCTCAGGACATATGCAGCTCTTAATGTGTTTTTGCTGTGGCTAGGATGTGCTATGCCCTAGAGAGAGATAGCTCACCTCAGGAGATGATGTTGTCTATGTGGGAAAGACGGAGAAAAAAGACAGACAATACATGCACAATAATTCCTCCACTGCCCATGTTGACTTTCAGGAGTAATGTCAGAAGTGGGTTTGAGAAGGCAAAAACCCCATCAGCTGTACGGAACAAGAGAGATGTTTCTCTGCATGGAGGTGGTGAAGACAAAGCCTGCAGAGAAGAGACCTGAGGTAGTCACAGGAGAAGAGGTTGGCACAGAACAGCAGGAGTTGAGTGTCTTGTGGGGAGGCCAACTGGCTGATGGGTGCAGTCTTTAGGGTTAGGGATATATAAAGTCAGTCCAAAGCACTGGCTGCTTACACAGAGTGAGAAACTTCTGCATATGGTCTGGACACATATGACAGAATAAAACCTGACAGAACTCCCACAGTCATGGGAATCCAGATAGCAGCACTGAGACAGGGGGAGAGAGTGGAGGTCACTGCAGTAGGACCACAGTAAATTTAGAGAGTCAGAAACCCAAAGGCAGGATGGTGAGCTTGGGATGTAAAAATAGAAGGAAATAGCACTCAGAGAAAATACGTAGAAGTGACAAGGGGCTGAATAGGCAGGTCTGTATGAACCCTGCTGTAGAAAGGGGAGGACTGGGGAGGAAAAACCTTTGGAGAAATATACAAAGAAAGGTAGGAAGACAACTATACAGGGGGAGTATTGGGGAAAATAAGACTTTGAGGATGACAGATGTTTTAGAGAGGTCAAGGAAGATGGACATAGGTGGAAGGTCTTGCATACATCATTAAAAGCTTGCTGGAAAGAGCATTGCAGAGAGTGGTGTGGCTGGGCCTGATCCAGGATAGGTATGAACGGCAAGTTGCCGTTGACAAGAAGTTAAAGTTCAGGAAATGCCTCCAAACCCTTTGTAAATTCAGCAAATACTTAACGCAGAAAAACCCCGAAGTTGCCAAGCAGTGGTGCCAGCCTAGCAAAAGATTTACTTCCACGAGATGACAGGTAATTTCTGATCAAGTTAAATTGTTTTAAGTAACAAATCCTTCACATTGTTCCTGACTTTGAGGATGAAGAAAATGTAAAGGACATCTTTATCAGTCTAGTAGCATTTGTTGGAAAACATAGCTCTGTGTTTAGCTAATGACTTAATTAGAAAAGCAGTAGTCAGCTGGCAGTGAATGGTGAGTCTTTATTTAACAGGGAAGCATGAAAATTAGCCATCCATCTGTTTTTTCCTGTTAATTACCTCTAAATATTAAAACTGAATACAGTCTTCAACCTGATTGGTAGTCTGAATGGTAATAGTGGAGATCAGATACTAAAAAAAGACATTAGTAGAAATTATGATGCAGCTCCTGCATTTTACAGCTTTCATACCTGACTGAAACATTTCTACCTACCTACAACAGCTGCCGTGGAGGTCATGTTCACCATTTCTGGTCCTTCAGACACGCTTCTGGATTTAAATGAGCATCCGTATAGATGACAGAATTAACTGAGCTGTTACTTTTCCATGAGAAACATGACTGCACACTGCATGCCAGCAGTGCGCATTTACTTTTCCCTTTCTGACCATTACTGTAGCTGGGCCCCCTTGTAGCAGGGACCTTGCCAAAGGGACAGCAAAATCTACTCACTTCCAGCAACAGCTTCCTATGTGTCCTGTCTTCCCTTGTGTAGTCACCTCGCTTGGGGAAATTGTGCACAATCCTTGTTCTTTATTTAATAATTTCTACTGAGCTTGCTGAAAGGAAAAATAAAATTATTCTGCAGCAGTTCTCACAAATACTACTTTTTATTTTAATTCCCAGCTATTTTTTTCTCAATAGCATATGTACGCTGGGGAATCGCTCTGGAAGTTTTATAGATAGGCAGGGTCAGGCCACTCTTCCTCAGCTTCAATCAACAGTTTGCAACTACAACAAGTTGCAAAAAGGAAAAATCATGATGGATCTTTGTGCTTCCTCACTAGAAGACATTCTCAGTGGCTGAGATTATTTCCCCCCTCTTTTTAGATGTTAAAATAAGCTAGTATGGAAGCCAAAGGCAGCTGGAGGAGGAAGCTGTGACAATAGCTTCAGAAGGGCAGCTGGAGATCAACCTTCTAAACTCAGGCATGGAAAACTTTGGAGTCCTTAAAGCAGAATCCCACTGCATGTGGGTAAGTAGTAGGTCCCATTTTTGTCACCTTCAGACTTGATTTACACTCAGCTTGCAGCTCTGCATCTTTCCAACTGAACACTTTCTCTCACCAATAAGGATGTAATTTCTCAGCTCCATCTGCAGTTTATTACTCACATGTTACTTACACTTCCTTGACTCTTGCTACGAAAAATGACTGTCATCTTGTAAATTTTCAGAACATTTTCCAGAGATGGCTTCCAATGCTGTTACAACACTTTTTCTACCTCTAATATTTGTTTTGATGGATTTGGAGCTGCCAAGCTATAGTTTGCTGTTACTGGATGTCAGGTTGAAGTATGTGGTATTTTCTATTTGGTATATCAGTATATTCAAAAGGAGTTTGTCCAGAAAAATGGAGAAGGAAGAAAATTACGGTGAAGGTAAGTAATTGGTATTTAAATGGAGTTTAGGAGTTGCTAATGGACAATAACAGATTCTCAACTTTGATATTGCCTTTTCCCGGCCTGATTTCCACAATATCTGAACCAGGACATTTTAACTTCTGTAAGCACAGAAGACAGGATACAAGGAACTCTCTGTCATGTCTGTCTCTGAAGACAAGGGAAGTAACTCTGTGAAGGACAACCAGAACAAGAGATGCTGCTAGAGGACCTCATCAGGGGTCAAGCTGACAAGAATATTGCTGCAAATAATAAGAGGCAGATGTGCAGACTGCTATGTAAAAAATTATTTACTCTACTTTTTTCTGCTATTCAAACAGAAAATAATTTGGGTTTAGATGATATTTCTGAATTTCTATATATTGATGGCCTGCTGAGAAGATATCCAGTGGTTTAAGTCAGTGGGGTAAGATCAATCAATCCATGGAGTTGTGCATTGCAAGGTCCAGGTGAATTGTGGCACAAGTGAATAATACCATCCCAGAACTAACCAAGGCACAAGGTCTGAGCCCTGAAGAAGTATTGTTAGCGGTACCAAAAATATGATCAGTCAGATGTGCAGCTGGTCTCTGGTGTGACACTTGGTAGCTGCATCCTCTCAATTGCCAAACAAACTGTACAGGTGTGTGCCCAATACTTTGACCATAAATCCGGAATCTGACACAAAAAGAGCCACTTGAGTAATTCCTCTGGAGTACAAAACGGGATCCATTTTTAGCTGGAACAAACTGAACTTTGCTTTGTGTTTTGGGAGTTTATTCCTGAAGAATTCCTGGAAATGGTTGTTATTTGCCTTCTAAATGGCTGCTACAGTTTTCTCAGAATGCCACGGTTGAGATTTGTTGTTTAGCTGTCATGCCCATGAAGTGTTTATTAAATTTTGAATACGTATGTATGGGGTTCAGTTTATATGCCTTTATATTTTTACAGCGCATGATAATTTAGACATTTGATTCTTAAGTGGAAAAAGTATAAAAGTGAATATTGTTGTTTGCTTCTCAAATCACTGTGTACACAAAATGTCTTAAACACGAGTATCTAATAGTTTCTTTTTTTTGTTGTTTCATTGCTAAAAAATCTTTTCCTTTGTAGAATAAATTTATTTCAAACTTTTTACCATGAATAACACTGGAGGTAAAAAACGGCAGAATGAATTATAGGCTAAAGACAAGTCAAGCAAATAGGCAAACACGAAATCCCCTTTAACGAGGGAAATGATGACAGAATTAGATTATTTTGCTCATTCTTAAGGCCAGGAGTCACGTCAGCATCATCACCTCCCAGTACTTTTAAGTATGTTCTCGACACCTGATGAGCTTTCTAAAGGCCAGCTTGAAGTCTTCATTAAAGCTAGTGTACAGCAAAGGGTTGATAAGGGAGTTGACATATCCAAGCCAGGTCAAGAAGTCTGCTACTTCTGAAGAGACAGTGCAAATGTGGAGGCCCACAAGCAGCTCCTTGATGAAAAAGGGCAACCAGGACAAAATGAAAGCACCTAAAATCAGCCCCAGAATGCGAGCAGCCTTTCGTTCCCGTGTCGTGGAGATCTGCTGCCGGTCACCAGCCAGGTCCAAGTCATTCTCAAAAGGAGGGATCCTCACAGATGCATTGATTTTATCAAATTCTGTGGTTGGGTCAGATGTGGAGAAGTCCGAGACGCAGAATGTCTGTGTGAGCTTGCAGCTGGCAAAGGAGTTTTGGCTGTCGGTGCTCCTGTTGCTGAGGTGGCGGCTTGAACCCCGCTTTTGGTAAAGGCTCTTTGCAGCATGATAAATTCTGTAGTACAGGATCAGGATCAAAGTCAAGGGGATGTAAAATGCCCCAAATGTGGAATAAATGGTGTAGATGACATGATCATGCTTAATGCGACACTCACTGGGGATACTGACAGTGTGGTGATTTCTCCAAAACAAGGGGGCATTGATATGAAAATGGAGATAGTCCACACAATGACTATCATCAGCCCAGCCCTTTTTGCTGTTCTTTTCCTGGCATATTCGATAGCGTCTGTGATTGCCCAGTACCTGTCCAGAGCAATGACACAGAGATGAAGGATTGAACACGTGCAACAGGTCATGTCGACGCTAAGCCAGATCTCACAGATGAAGTATCCTAAAGTCCATTTATCTATCATTATGTAAGTGATGCTCAAGGGCATGACAAGAACAGCAACGAGGAGATCAGTCACAGCCAGTGAACATATTAAATAATTTGCTGGCTGGTGAAGCTTCTTGGTTGTGGAGATTGCCGCAATTACAGCAGAATTCAGCAGCATAGTCAAGGTTGTGATTGTGGCCAAGGTCAGGGTAACGAGCATCTTTTCAGTTACTGTTTTTGGCTTCGCAGCCACATTGGCTTCAGTGGTGCAATTTGTGAAATTCATTTTCCCCTCCAGGACGCACAGTGAAAGAAGTTGCTGCTTCAGGTAATGAAGAGTTTCAGGTTCAGAAGTGACCCATTTGGAAGAGAGACAGAGATGCTTCAGATGCAGGTTTCTTTAATTATTATTTTATAATCCCATAATCAACAGAGCAGCAAAAAGCTTCCAGGTTTTCTCCTGTTCATCGCATTCCTAAGAAGACAAAAACACATCTGTCAGTGAACCTAGAAAAACACCAACTTTTGTCAAAAAGTCATAAGCTTTTAATATTACCACTTCAAATAAAAATTTTGGCCTGTTTTCTTCTCTGCTGCCTTTTCTCCTCTTTTTTTCTCTGCAACTCACAGTTCATTTCTTTTTCTTCTCCAAAGGGCACTTTAGGCCGGATTTCCTACTGGTGTGGTTATTTCTCCTTTGATTTTGGAGATCCCCCTTGAAATGGGAGGTTGGACTAAATGACCTTCAGAGGTCCCTTCCAACAATCATCTCTATGATCTCTGTGAATTACTGATGCTAGGAGCTACTCCTTTTTCTTCTTGTTAAATAGGCTTCAGCAGATGAAGAGCTGAGGAAATCTGCCTTTTCATTTTAATTGCTATACGAGAGGGCTCAATTACTTCTATATATCATCTTTGGAAAAAAGAAATGGCAGTAATCTCAGTGAAGGCATGCCAGCGTTTCATAGTTTTCTATTCTACTTTTTCATATCCCTGTCTAGATTAACATCTTGGAAACAGTACTTAAAAATTACTCAGGTTACCTTTAACATGCAGCTTTCAAACAATGTTTAAAGCTTTATGGCAAATGTTTAATTTTACGCACCACATCAGTGTTGCTAGGAGCTTATATAGCTTCGTCTAATTATTCCTGACATTTCACATTTCCCACTGCGTGTGTTTCTAGAGGAGGCACACAGAAAGCTTTCGCCTTTGCTTTGAGATTTCTATCAAACTGTGCTCCCTATCAGGCAGTCCAGTGTAATGCAAGGTACAAAAAGAAAAAAAGAGTAAAAGAGGGTTTAATTTTGTGTCAGGAATTCACCTGTCTTTTCCATACATCCCAAATGCTGACTTAAGCCAGAGATAGCAGTCTGTAAGATGCCACCTTGGGATGCTGCCTGGGGCCTAGTTTACTCATTCATAATTTATTTTGGCACAAAGGATGTAGAAAGCGGAAAGCCTGAATCCTTTTCCATTAAAATAAACAGAAAAATTCCTTCCCCTGGCTTCCCTTTTTTAAGTCCTCTAGGACTCCTTACTCTTGCTAAGGAGTTGTACAGGCTTGTTGTACTCTTTTAAGGAGTTGTACTCTCGTGAGGAATTGTAACTCGTTGTACAGGCTCCCTCAACAGGCAGGGGAACGAGATAGCAGCTGCCAGAAACACACTTGTCCCCTCTCAAGACAAGTCTTTCAGGCAGATGGTGTGAATCACATCCTGGAAATGCTGATCTTTCTCTATTTTGACTACAAGTGGCTCCTCTACAGTAGAATTTAGAATACATGCCTGATTTTTAGATGGCTAAATTTGAGAGGTAAAACCCATTCTCACTGACACCAGTGGGACTTGGATTAGGCTCTGGTGAGAGTTTGCACATGCAAGCTAATGAAGAATTTAAAATTTGAATGAGGAGTTATGATCTTAAAGCTAGTCAGCTGCTTAGCTCTGGGTACACATGCTCTTCTTCAGCACCTGGAGTGCTGTATCCTGAATGAGATGAATAGGGAACAACCAAAACAGAAACTTTAGAAAAAACCTGTGTTTTGTGGATAGACCCAAGGAAAGCAGATCTGTTTCGTCGTAGACTCTGGGTTAGCAAAACATGAGTTTTAAATTCTACCCGAGGCACGGCAGAAGCCTCCCCCCCAGCTGACTGCACTCTTCAAACACTGCTTTAAAGTATGAATAGCCTTGGAGAAAATATCAGGCCTACTTATTAAGAATAGGCTGGATAAGCCAGACGGAAGTTCATCCATCAGTCTTCGGGTTGCTACTGCATTGGAAATGCCAATTTAGTTGCTTAAGCCTAAAGCCAAAACTTCAGTTCAAATTTTCTTCACAAATTGTTCATGGGAGTCCTCTCTGCCAAGCCACATCTTGGTTTTATTAGTTTGCACCCTACTATGTCTGATTCTTTGACCAGAGGATAAAGTAAAGAGGCTTTCTCTACAATCTGGAACACAGACCAGAAGCAACTGCAAACTACATGTTTTCCTCACCAAGTGCCACCTGGTCCACAAGCATGCTTAAAGGTACCAGAAGATACCATGGGATTCACGTCCTCCACAACCACTTACTGATCTGGTCCACACGCAGGAGAGCTCTTGCTGCTTCTTGATGTAAGCAGCATTTTTTTCTGCCTGTCCTTCACTTCTTTGGGAGCCCTGAAGTTTCACGGCCCAGGTATTTTCCCCCCCCACAACATCCCCTGCTGAGCACTGCCTGTATGCATCTTTAAGCTGTAGGAACTGAATCATTGTGGTTCTCTCCCCAGGTAGCCTTTCACACCGATGCAGCCTCAGGGAAATCCTGACTGAGCTCTAACCACTCTCTGCACCACAAGATTATTCTGAAAAATAAACTCCCCCTTTTCTTAACAAACTTCTCTTTCAGTAAACCCCATCACACCTTATCACACCCAAGCACCAGGTTTCCACCAGGACAAAGGATACTGCTGATCACACAGGGGAGTCTGCTCACTGCTTAGCAGGGCCAACATTTATTTTCTTGTAAAAATCACTGCAATAATTGGAGGTGGGAAAAATAAAAACAAAGCATCATCCCTGCAGAACACCAGCCTGTGGGTACCTCAGACCAGGCAAACCCATTGCTTCATGTTGAAACCCATCACTGGGGAGCTATTTCAGTTTTAATTCCCATGTTCCCTATAGGAAAGGAGCCCTTAGCAATTCAGACAATATAAATACCACACACAAGAACAGTATTAAACAAATATTATTAAGGAAGTATATTTAAATGATGACAAGTCTGGAGATACCGCGCTGAAGGCTTCCCCTGTGGCTTAAGCCTGGTCCTCTTGTCATCCTTACCCACATTATGAGGACACACACTGGCATTATAACATTAATTAGTAGCATTCACTGTAGTCATTGTGCTTCTTTTCTCCTGCTGTTTCCCCCTGCTGCTCCCTTTTCCAAGGCACCCTTCTTTCTATATGATCTAATCCCAAATTCTCCTCACAGAGCACACACAGTCCCTCAGCCCTCGCTCGCCTCCTGTGCTGGAGCAGCTTGAGGCTCCCCTGACCTGCTGCTGCCATCATCTCAGAAGTTACCTCCAGTGGCTCGGCCAGGGCTCTTGCCTAGTCACTCACAGTAGCCTGTGCCCTAGCCCGTCCCTCACTGTCCTTGGCTGTCCACCTTTTGTTTCTGCTTTTGAATTAGAAGGCACCCATATGCAGTGTTTTAGGCTAGGAAATAGATGGGGTTTTAAAAGGGAAGTGATTTATTAGAAGATGCTAGTGATTGACCTTGCTTATTAATACAGGGCAGGATTTAATCATTATCATTAATCTTCAAAACTGCAGGTGTGTTTGTGATCATGTATTTTGTAGACTTTCTATTTTAATTATTTGTTTACTGTCTTTGGTGGTAGCTGGCAGCCCCAGAGCAAGGACCATGTAGTGCAAAACTTAATGAAAGAAGCCAGGCTGTTATTCAGGATGGCAAAGCCTGCTGGGATAAACCCAGTGTAAGGGGTTCCCATCACTTTGTCTAGCTTGAGGAACTGATGTTGCTTTGTATACTTTGCACTCATTTTCTGGTCTGTCTGGGGCACCTCCATGATTTGCTTCTCATCTGGGGCTGCATGAAAGGTAGGGTTAGTGTGACAGGTACCCATCGTGGGACACTGGGGAAGGGGTACAGGGATTTTGGGATTTGGTCTCATGAAAACATGGTATTGGAAAATTTATAGTCTAAGTGTTAGGTCATTTATGATAAACATATGTAGAGAGACTAGCTATAAATGATCCAGGGAAAAAGCCATATATGTTAACAAGGAGAATTCTACTAACTCTAGCCAATGATAGCTGGTTTCCAGTATCTCTGTCACTTGAGTATATTGCTATATATAGTACTACAATCACTATAGTAATTGATGGTGGTTTTATAAGCGACTTCTTGAAAGGGACATTAATAACAGTTATCTCATGTAAAGTATTCTGACTAAAAGCACTTCCATGTTTATATTTTGCAGCTGTACCCCTTTAGGCTGTCAGTCATTTCATACAGAGTGAATTTGAAGCACACTTGGTGGGAAAAGCTCATGTGGGTTCCTCCAAATGGGAATCAATCACATTTCATATTAGCAGATGATCAGTAATGGCATTGAGTGCTGTCTGGGAAGAGGAAAGAGGGGAGAGGATGATTAATTATTCCTTAAAAGCAACTGGACAGCTTCAAGCTGTGCGATGGCAATGTCCATGTCTGCTCCTGCCAGAAAATACCTCCACCTTCTTAGCAGAAGACCACTGTGTAGCAGAATATTCTGAATTGATAGACTTCTGCTCCTTGGCCACTGAACTTTTCACCACTTCATAAGTATGGAATAGCATCACTTGCAGAGAACAAGGGGAAATAGCATTGCACATGTGTTTGAGCAGAGCAGGTTAGTTCCCTTATATCCATGGTTTTACATTTCCTCTAAGCAATTATGGCACTGTGCAAATGATATATCTTTGTACCCTTGACAGCAATAAATTGATTTGACTTTGTTAAATCCTGAACTGGTCTTAGTGCTGTTCACTTTCAGTATCTCCATGATCATAGCTGTGAAGGGCAAGAATCTGTGTGATGCTTTGTGAGACAGATGGTTAGCTTATGGAAAATATGACTTAGCACAGTTTATGATAATGTTAATATTTCTAACTATGGAAAGACACTAAACTTGCAACACTTTTCCTTGCTATCTCAAAGAGGTTGTTTCTTCCAAGTTCATATACAAAGCACTGAAATGCAAGTCTTTCACTTCAAATTTAGTTTGCAAGATATTGCAACTTTCTAGACTATCCTGCTCTTGTAAAGTCGGCCCATCTGCTTGGACTTCACGGCTTCTCAACAGCCAACTTGTAGAGCCGAGTTTAACTGAAGAGTACAGGTTTTCAAATACTTGGTATTGCATTCTGGCATGCTGGTGTTGCTTCGGGCTTCTGAGCATCTCAGTGCTGCAGGGGCCATGTTATGGCAGCAGTCTCAATTGGCTGCAATTTATACAGGCAATGATGCTGTCTGGAACATGTCATATTGGGAAAAGCAGTAGCCAGAAGGTGAGAAAGTGGAGATGGTCAGAACCACACTAATATGTGGTAGCATTGTCAGCAAAATAAAATCTTGATGTCCCCAGGCAGCTCATACACACTCACAGAATGAGATTTTGATGCCAGCTATGTTGTAGGCAAAATGAAGGTAAACTTTCAGAAGGTGGGTCGAGGTTGCCTTACAACAGCATAAACTGGAATAGAGCAATAAATGAAACGGCTGTTTTCGTGTTTGATCTGATATTTCACAAGAACCTGTCTTTGAGAAATTCCTAGCTGCATGATAGGGCTCAGATTTAGGGATGTGACCTTTTTCTACACAGACTGAATGAGGCCAAAAATGAATTTTACTATGAAGCTTGTATGAACTGAGCTATGAATTTGACCTCCAAGTTAGATTTTCCTTGTGCACACCAGTGAACTGAGCAGCATGATGAAGAGACAGAGGAACTCAGCACTAAGCAAGGTGTGTGGAAGCATGGCTGTTTGTGTATTTGTCTGTGTATCTGTGGACATCCAACTAACACTAGTACATGTACTCACCCTGACATAAATAGCCAGAGCACAGTACGTTGTAATCAAGGATACAATGGCCTGCAGCCATTGTATGTGTCTAATGAAGACTGCTAGGGCTGCAGGGAGACCCTTGCTTGGTCCTGGCTGGAGGATGGGCTGAGTGAATAGCACAGGGGACACTCCCGGGTATGACGTGAGAAATCACTGTATGTGACAGATATCAGCTCAGGCACCTGACAAGTCACAGATGGTGTCCCAAGGGATGGCTTGATTTTGCAGGTGATTTAGATGGAGTTATGTGAGAAATGGCCAAAGTTCACAGGTACGTGGAAGGGGAGTGCTGGAGACTTTCTGGGAGCACAGCCTTGCAAGACTCACAGCACCTCAGTCACCACATCAATAATTGCATGTAAAGCTGAGCTTGCCAACATAACCAAATCAGAAATAGCATATTTGGATATGGATGTTGCAAAACTGGGACTGACTGGCAGGACGTAATTTGGGCAGGGTTGTCCATCTGGGAGAAGACTGGGATGGAGAAAGGGTGGGTCAAGGCTGGTGAAAAGAAGGGATGAGAAACGGAAGAAGGGATAACAAGTATAAAACGGGTATGCATTGCTCACCCACAGCTGAAATCAGAGCAATAACCCAACCTCTTGTTCAGACCAAAGCACGAGTCAAACCTACCACCATGGTTGGGAGACCTGGGGGACAGGTGCTTCCCCCCATGGTAGACCTGGCATGAGGACCTGGGGAACAGAGGGCTTCATCACCCTGGTGCTGTTGTGTCAATTCCTGCACCAGACCTGATGGCTTTGGTAGATACCCATCATCTCCTCAGGTCAGAGGTGTGACTGTGTCCTGTTGCCTGTGCCGGAGCAAAAACAAGCGCTCATGTAGACCAGCTTTGTGTGTGTGCACTGAGTCCAGTGCCTCTGCATACTATCCACTGAAAACTAAATGCTGTCTGTGGGGTTTCTGAAATAGCAAGCTGTGGAGAGGTACTTTAGCACTGTTACTACTGCCCCTGGATCTGCTGTTTTGTTGTTTTTTTGCTGAAGAGCTTAGGATGACTGCCAGCATGACCATAATGTTTTAACTCTCATCACTGGAAAGCTTATCTCCCCCTGCTTGTCAGCGTGGCTTAATGTCTTCTCCCAGTGGACACTGCTAGCCTGGAGGATTTCCTTCCCAATTAGAAGCCTAGGGCAAAACTGATGGGAAAAGGGAAGTGCTGCTTCCCAAAAAAGCCATGGTGCTTTCATCAATACCTTCTCTCTGGAGGGGCAAGAGAGGCTCTGGCTTAAGGTGAGGTCAGGGGTAAGACTCGTCTCCCTCAGTATGCCCCAGCTCTCAGCCTTTACACCCTCCAAACGGGAGAAATCTTGTTATTCACTGCTGAAACTCCTGGCTGCATTCTTCTCTAACAAAATTTATGGAGAAATGCAGTCTGCTACAGGTATGCAGCTTCCTATGAATTCTTGCCATCCACTTCTGTTATGTTGGAAATACTAAATATATTTGAAAACAATTATACTCTAACCTGAAATTCCAGTTATAAGAAACTATACACTGTTAGTTGAACACTTTAGGGTGGGCTTATTGATTAATTTTCAACTGGCAAGGCAGCTTTTTAAGCCAAATTGATGTACGCCCATCTTAAACTCATTTAAGAATCTCTAGGATGTCTTTTGCTGTGGTGCAACTAACTCATTTGAAAGTGTACCCTTTTGCCTAACTACTGCAAACTGGGGCCTGAACCAATCTGACCTGGAGTCAACGGAAGACCACAAGCTGGCAGTTTTGCAAAGCTGTTTTTAAAGAAATCCATCCAGGACCACACTTCAGAGGAAAGCTTTTCTGGTGTAGATCTTGGCACATCCAAATGAGAAACAATAATTAGTGACGCTCTTCAAACCATGCTTCCTCCCACAAGCAGTGGTACAATTATCATTCACAGATGATTACTCATTTTTATCTACTTTCAATAAAAAAATTAGTAAATCTTAGGCAGTGAAAGCTCATCAGATGCTGCTGAGCCGTGATCTGATACAAACTAGGACTCAATGCAGATTTTATTCCACTTTTAGTCAGACATAAATAACATTCTCTGGGATGGTAAAATACCCAGATTTCTCGTAAACAAGTAGAGTAGCTGCCTACTCTAGTTGTAATAATTTGTAATAAATAAGCCTTTAAATTTACAACGATTTGCTTTAAAGAGACTATCAAATGAAAAAAAAACCTTTAAAACACATCATCACCTCTTGTAACACTTTAGACTCTTAGCACTGTACATTTAAAAAGTCCTTTTTGTTTTATACCACACAAAATACCCAGGAAATGTTCAGATCATTCACTGTAGTTCACTTCGGTTTCCCCTTTTCATGCTCACATTAAATCCTGAGATGTTTAACCTATGAACACCAGAGTCTGTATTTTCCCCTACCATGGAGCCAAGAGACGTGGATAGATGGATATTGCAACATTTCGAGGGGCATAATTTACAGTAATCAGTTGTACAACTTTACACTGTCAAAACATGTAAGTGCTGCCTTCCTAAGCTGTGGCAGGAAGACCTCTCCCTGTGCATCCTCTTTCTTCAGAAATGAGTTATGGAGATAGAAACCTTCTTCCACTATAAATCTGTGCATGACAGCGTAGAAAAGAAAAAGATGCTCATTTGTTTTGCAGACTGCATTCATTTAAGTGCCAAAATGAGCTAGCTTGGATACCAGAAACATCATGCTATGTTAGCATGTAGTGCTGAGTGTGTTAATTTGCTCAGCCAAGAAAGGGTAAATTCTCAGCCATGGATCTCCGGTCCGTGCAGCTGGACAGCCTTGTTATGTGAGTTAACCTGATTAAAGCTAGCTGACATGCTCTTCTCTCATCTGTGTGACATCTATGTTAACAGAGGCAGCTAAGCTTGCTGGATTGCCCCACAGCAGCTATGACTGCTACAGGGCTGTATTTATTAGTGGATCTTGTCTCAGCGCAAAGAAGGGGCTCTTGGTCCCTGGTGGTTTCCTAATTCAGTAGACAGGCAGACTCAGGAGACATGGAACTTACACACTTAATCTCTCATCTGAGAAGAAAAATATGGTCCGCACACGTTGCTGACCCTTGCAATGTTCATGTTTGACAGTTACTTTTACACAGAGAGGTTCTCTAGTTAATTTTCTTTTAGAAAACTTGTGATTAAGACTGTCTTACTTCAACCTCATATTTCTAAATGGTTTTCACCACTAAGGAAAACCTTTCCCCTGTATTTATCTGTTTTATCAGTCTTCGTACATGCATCTTTAGAAGGTGCACATTCCCTTTCCTATGTTTTTAAGTAATTTTTTAAAGCCTTTTATTTTTTCAGCCTGTGTCGTTTCATAAGGCTGACCATGGCACTGATCCCTGCTATGGATTTTTAAAGATGACAAACACAAAACCTGCTTCAGGGAAAACATTTAAGCTTCAAAGACCTGGTGGCAGACCCAAATCTCTTGCTGTGGAACAGGTGGCTGTCCCAAGGGAAGACATTTTCCTGCATGTTTTGTACTGCTGGTTTTGCTCTGTGCTTCCTTTTTGTTTTACTGAATGGTTTACCAAGGTGCATTCACAGGCACAAGACAAAAGAGCGCAGATGCCAAGTATTGGTGGACCTGTGGGGCCCTCCATAATCCTTCTTCCCACTGCTCAAACTTCCATTCAGACTATTTATTCATTGACTGTATGACTAAGACCTGCAACAAGATAAAATACAGGTGGGAGGACAGCTTGGATAATGAGATAAGGTATCAGACACAGGCAGCTAAGCTCTGAGATCCCAATCCCTCCATGTAATTTGTAAGGGGGAGGGCAGCAGAGTGTGCCATTTTCAGCACTTAGCCCTCCTTAGAGGAACAATGTTTGGGGTAATGCTTGACTGATGGGTGGCTCAGGGACAGATATTAGTGAAGCTGGTTAGTAAGGTTTAACTGTAAAGTGAAGCCCCTCAGTGTTTGCTCTTGCAGCGGCATGTGAATGGTCCTGAGCAGGCAAGTCCATACCTGGTGCAGCCACACTGCTCAGTTAGCCAGGCGGCAGCTAAGATCTAGATCATAGAATCATAGACTAGTTAGGGTTGGAAAGGAACTTAAGATCATCGAGTTCCAACCCCCCTGCCAGGGGCAGGGACACCTCCCATTAAACCATGCCACCCAAGGCTCTGTCCAGCCTGGCCTTGAACACCGCCAGCAATGGAGCATTCACAATTTCCCTGGGCAACACATTCCCAGCGCCTCACCACACTCACAGTAAAGAATTTCTTCCTCATATCCAATCCAAACTTCCCCTCTTTAAGTCTGAACCCGTTATCCCTTGTCCTATCACTACAGTCCCTAACGAAGAGTCCCTCCCCCGCATCCCTAGAGGCCCCTTTCAGATACTGGAAGGCTGCTCTGAGGTCTCCACGCAGCCTTCTCTTCTCCAGGCTCAACAGCCCCAACTTTCTCAGCCTATCTTCATATGGGAGGCGCTCCAGTCCCCTCATCATCCTCGTGGCCCTCCTCTGCACTTGTTCCAACACTTCCATGTCCTTTTTGTGTTGAGGACACCAGAACTGCACACAATACTCCAAGTGAGGTCTCACAATGAGACAGAGTAGAGGGGCAGGATCACCTCCCTCGACCTGCTGGTCACGCTCCTTTTGATGCAGCCCAGGATACCGTTGGCTTTCTGGGCTGCGAGCGCACACTGCCGGCTCATGTTCATTTTCTCGTCGACCAACACTTCCAAGTCCTTCTCGGCAGGGCTGCTCTGGATCTCTCCTCTGCCCAACCTGTAGCTGTGCCTGGGCATTGCTCCCACCCAGCTGTAGGACCTTGCACTTGGCATGAGTAAACTTCATCAGGTTGGCATCAGCCCACCTCACAAGTGTGTCAAGGTCCCTCTGGATGGCATTCCTTCCCTCCAGTGTATCAATGGAACCACACAGCTTGGTGTCATCGGCAAACTTGCTGAGGGCACAGATCAATCCGTAACAAGTCCTAGCAGCACTTTCCCAAAGCAAGATAAACTACAGCCACATTTGCCTTCCAAAAAGTAGCTTTCAATTCTAACTACAGAGGCCATCCTATCATGAGACTGGAAGACCGGCACTGAAGAGATACACATTTCTTAGCTGGAAATGGCATAGACAGCATCTTGGCGTTTGAAGGAAATGGAGAATGACACAACAAGGTGCTGGAGGACTTGGAAGGAGACGAGTTTGCTCTATTATCTTGTGAATAAAATTCTCTTGCTTCAAAAAATAGATCCAAGGACAAATGTTTTAGTGCCCCTTTGGTCACCGAGCAGTTTAATCTCTGTAAGTAAGAACTCTTTGATTCCATTTTTTAATGGAATTATGAAAAGAAAATCCGTTATTCAAAACTCATTTTGATTAGGGTTCACTCTTTTTTAAAATGTATTCATTTTTAATTCTTGACTTCCCCAGAGGTTGCAGTTATGTGGAGAATGGAAAAACTGACCATAGCAGCTTCAGGAATGGGAAATTTTAAATAACATGAGCTATATTGAAGGCTAATATTCTTTAAACTAATAGAATGTTTTGTGTGTTTTGTTACTAGAAACAGAACTCTCGTAACTCCTCCCATGGTCCTTTGGAACAGAAATCACATGGAACTTGTAAATTTGCTTGCAAAATAATAAAGCCTATTTTGCTGGAGAAAGAACCCTATGTGGGAGAAGTTTTTTTTTTAATCCTTCATTATAAAGAAATATGTTTCATTTGCCGGCTACTAAGCACCTCACTGGAACATCTTCAAAATTCCCCTGGAGAATATAAGGACTACATCTAATATAAATAGAAGAAGCTGCTGAAGAAACAGTTGGGTTTTCTCCTCAGTCGGCAATCCTTATTTTTACACTCTTTGAGTTGAAGCCTAACCCTCTACGTACTGCACACAGGCCCTGCAGGAGGCACGGACCAATTCCTCACTTATTAACGCCTCAGGGGGGAAATGCAGTCTGTGAGTGGGAGACTGCGTAAAGACAACGGGATTGATTTGTCCTGCAGCCCCTGATGCCTCACTGCTGAGTTAGCACTAGAAATTCAGCAGTACTGTAACCTGCCAATGAACTGGGCCTATCTCTAGGCACATGATTGAAATCCTACTTTCTTGTTTTATGGCCTAAAGGGAACCTAAATATGTTTCTAACAGTAGAACTTGTAGAGAATACTCATTCCCTATGGTGAATGGTTATTGCGCAGCCACCCTTCCTGTGTCACCTGTGGTTTTGGAGACCTTCGTTGTCATCAGCCAGACCCTCAGTCTTCTCTTGCTTACCCAAAGAGTCTAAGCCTGTGCACTCCTATTGATGACCAGTACTGTTGTTCCTCATACAGAAGAAAAAGCTCATTACACAGGTGCTACATTATTAAAGATGCTTTGGTCACTTAGCTCCCTCCAAAAAGAAACCCTGGTTCACAAAATCCCTAATTCTCACAGAAATACAGTGGAACATTAGCTCCCAGGTGCAAAAATCCTTTTGGAATATGAGTGTGAAACTCCTAAATTAGCTACTTTAGGTTTTCTTTCTGAGGAGTGTTTTCAGGCTTGGAGCCCTGCAGTGTAACACAGCATGAGTGCCAGGGTCAGAAAACTACTGGCAAGAACCTATTACACTGTGGTCTGTTATGGTTTTGTTGTTTTGCATTTAAACCACTAACTAGAAAAGGAAGCATCTGCTTTTCAAGGTCTCCCAAATGTGTTGAGAAAAACTGAGAAAAATCTCCACTGAATTCTCACCTGCAAATGCATTTTTCATCTCAATTTCTCATCTTGCTGCTTAGAGACATGTCAAAGACACATAAATATTTACTGATGAATATCACTGATTTAGCTCTGGGGAAATGGTGCTATTTGTATTTATATGGAGACTATCACTTTACACAAGCTAAATACCACTGTACATGCATTGTTTTTCAAGTCAATATTTGTTTCTTGCTGCTATTCTGTGTCAGGAGACGGATGTCAATGGGGTTTATTTAATCTCCACATGACTTGGTTCTTACACAACTGCTCTGCGATTCATGAAGGCCCCAGATGAACAAATCTGACAGACTAAGACTTCAGTAGTCCTTGAAGCTTGATCTGAGATCCTTTGAAATCAATGGAAATATTTCCACTGAGAGCAAAAGATTTCAGATTAAGCATTAGTGAATATATGCCTGATTTTTCGCTTATAAAATAAAACAGATGACTCACACAAAGGCTCCAGACTTGCTCTGAAAGGAAGATTTCATATGACTGAACAAATTGTTTCATTGTAGAGGAAGGTGCTGTGGGTCCTTACTCATGTTGAAAAATGTCTCATTTTGGTGAAAAGCACTGGGCTGGTGACATGAGACTGCTGCTGGGTACTGCAAGCGTGGGATTTCCATCTGGCCACTGTGCCTGCTGCAAGCTCAGGAGAAATGAGTTACTGACAGCCCACATGGTGTACAACACGCTAAAGGTCAAGGACAGACTCCTGTTCAGAATGAGAAAACACTTCTTGCACAAGTCTTGGGTGAAAATCCGACTTATGAAGAGACATTCAGGTATTAGACTGGCTAAACCCTGACCTCCATGGTATCCTAACACACACTGTGTTTGCCACATGGGAAGAAGGTCCAAGGATGCTGCAGTACATTTATGGTAGTGTGAGTTTGTGCAAATGCTTTTGGGGCTTAGGTATTGGGCCCTGAATGGAACAAAAATCTCAAGCTAAGCTTGGTCAATGGCTCCTGCAAAATCACGTGAAAAAGAGAAATATTGCTTTTATTTCTGGAACTTTGCTGTTAGTATTGGAAGTCATGGGAACCAACAGATCAATGCCAAATACTCACTGAGCTGACAGCACATGCAGACAAGTTTTGGCTATTCGTGTAATCCAGCCACCGTTGTGATACTGCAGTTACACTCTTCAGGGCCTCAGCACTAACTAGTTCTAGCTGTAGCTTTCATATGAAGACATACTTTTTCTCGAAACCCTTACTATACACACAACCTAAGCTAAAATGTTTAGTTTTGTCCACTGGCTGGGATAACTAAACCATATCTCTGCTTTTGGAGACTTTTGGTTGCACCTAAGCTCCCGTAACTGACACTGTAACGACATGTCTAGAGCAATTACGAGGTAAATACAAGATAAGCAAACTGTATCATTATGAAAATAATGATATATCAAGCATTTCAGACATGTCATTATATGAATTAGTGGTAATTAGCTGTCAAAGCCCATAAGCACAATATAATTAACTTACAAATACAACATAAATACAGAGTAATTACAGAAGTTCTTCCACCAGAGAGATTGAGCTGTCTTCTAACTGGTGTAATAAAACATGGTGAATCAAACTCTGCTGGAAGTAATGTATATTAATACAACAGCAGTTGGCGTGGATGTAGGAGAAAGGCCAGTATTTGGCTCTAATTCTCAGCGGAATGCTACTGGAAGTAATGTTTTTCAGCTATATGCCGTTTATACCATATTTCTATTTTCCCTTTTTGTAGTAGATTGGTTATACTCAATACAGAAGACTATGGTCCACACTAATAACATCCTATGATGACTAGAACATCATATCCCTTTTCTTAACCAGAAAAATGCTTATGTGAACATTTGTCCTGCCCTTGGTTGTGTTTTGCTGCAGCAGCTAATACTCACAACAAATAAAAGGTATTAATATTGTGCTAACAAAGAAAGGGTCACTAAACACCACCATCAAATCAACCAGTACCCACCCTACTTCCCGCTCCCTCCAAGTGTCTGTCTCTGTGGTAGAAGGCTGATTTTAAAGTCATGTTGTATTTCACACCTACTGTGTGCATTTGAAATATATTTTTCTCATTAAGAACAATATTAATTTCTGGAATAAATCAGAGTACTTTAATCATCAGCACAAACAAAACCTTAATTTACCCTGCTTCAGAAATTAAAGAAGATGATGAGAGGGTAGAAGATGGAGAGTGTCTGTCTCTTGCTTTTCCAGACATCTACTTCAAGCTTGGGTAGATACAGGCTGGAGTAGAAATTACCATGAGATCAGAGGTGAATACAGCAAAGCAAAATGTTTCAAAGTTCATCATTTCTATAAAATTCAAACAGCATACTTTCTCTAACTCATCCAAGGACTAAAAAGGTGCTTAAATATGTTTTGTACATACATGATTACCCTGAAATTCTATAACTAGTATGCCATACTCAAAACTTATTGAAAGTTTGAGGACCTGAAGATCCTCAACAATTTGAGGATTTGATTTCTAATCATGAGCACCACAAGTGTGCTGACTCACCTGCCCCTGAGATGACAAAATGAAATGAGCTGACATTACATAATCCCTGTTCATGTCAGCAAGGGCTGCTCGCAAGCCCTCAATGCTTATGTGGCATTTGAGGCTTCCTTGTCCCATGTGGGAAAACTTGCTATTTCCCTTCCTGGATCCCATCAGATTTGCAGCTGATACCCATCCCAGCATTGCTTGCAGTGAGAGATTATGGGCAGCATCCACCCAGATAACAATGCTAATCCTTTTTGGATGGGCTGCCAGGTCTGACACCCCTCCTGCTCCATTAAATGTGGACGTTGCTCACCAGGCAACACTTCTTCTCTATCTTCAAAGCAAGCACATACCGATCTGAGTGACATTACCTAGACAGAGATCATTTCTGAATGGGATGGTCCTGAAGAGCTACCTACTGAGTGATTTTTTTCTCTGTCAAAACTTGTGCAAAGTAAATACTCTTTCTCCACATAGTGGAGTCTCTAGGACATTGTAGCAACACAACATCCAGAACTTGGGGTGAGAAAAGGAACCGCTGTGATTCTGTGTCACCACTACATGAGTTTATTTCTAGGCTGACATGGCGCCACTCATGACGAAGATTTCAGAAATCACCGAAACAGAATAGATACAAAGGAATGGCTTAGGAAATAAATAGAAGTATTTGTCCTCAAGCAGAAATCCTTTTTGATGACATTTTTAACTGCAGGGACAGAAGAACCAAATCCCCAGGATGCATGTGCGAGTTTATTTCCCAAATTAATAATCAGAGAGTAGTGCAAAGTAAGAGAAACTTTTGCAGGAAATACAGGGCCTGGTAAGCCAAAAGGTGATTTTCCCTTATACCTGTTTACCCGCCTCTGCCACCTTTACAACTGGGTGGTCTCCATTTGGTGTCTTCAAGGAGAAGGCTTAAGATGGCTTGGGCTAGGCATGTTTCCTGGTAGCTGATAAAGAACATGCACGTCTATGAGTCTGGGCTTAAACATCTTCAGGCCAGGGTAACAGATGGGTCTTGCAGGGTCCAGCACTCTAATGTAATTTCTCAGGATGTCCAAACCACCACTAAGTTGTACATGCAGTTTTGGGAGGTGGTAGAGAAAAATGTCTTTTGGTGCCTATTAATGAGCAGAAGCACTTCTCAACACAACATCACTGAGGTGAATGACTGCTCTGAGGTCCCTGACTGAGTGCAAACCAGTATCAAGGTTTCTTCTTATATGCGGACAAGCTAAGGGGCAGAGAGCTGAAGTGCCATCTCCAGTCACCCAAAAAGCTCCTGGAACAGATGGGGCTGAAGGCCACATTTTCTTCACCCATTGCTCTACCTGCTCTTCACAATCATGTACACCCAGGGAGTTTGGACAGTGAGAGAGCTGTAGCATCAAGTAAGCAATGCGCAATTTTGTTCTGAATATTAAAGCCACTCAAAAGACTCAGGATGGAGCAAGTTTTATTGAATAGTTCCTACCATCTCTATTTGGTGGGAATCCTCCTACCAACTGTTAGCAAGCTCTTTTTTAAGCTTCTAGTCTGAAATTGCTGCCTAGACTCCTTCTGTAGTCAAACACAAGACAGAAATATCTCTGGAGGGCAATTTATTCTTCCTGCGTTAACCATCCTTTCAGGATTCGCTGATCCACCCGCCTGAGCTGCCTATTCCTCTCTATTGCTTGCAGGTATACAGATGAGCAATTCAAACAAGACTCTTAATTTTAAGATGGCAGACGGGTGATGAGATGAATTCCAGTTTTTTGGTGTGCCCAGAGAAGGTTTGGTCTGCCTGCCAAAATGGTTGGTGAATACCACACTATGGCAAAGCACGAGCATCCCATTTCAGTCATGTGGGGTGACACATCAGCGAAATCATAGCAAGTCAGCACTCACAGATATTCATTCTTGCTTTCTGGTTAGCTCATTACCTTTACAGTCAGACTTATTTCTTCTTAACCTCTTGGAACTTGCTACTGCACCTCCTGAAATGAATTGCCATCCTTTCTTCCCACATTTCTGTATTCACTCTGTCCCTTTTCATGGTTAGGTTGCAGAGAGAACAACAAATAGTTTTGAATAATGCTTGTCATCTAAGGCTAGCTATGGGACACACTCTCATTACAATGACTGCAAATCACGGCTTATGCAAAATAAGTGTTTTGAAGTGTTTCATATGTTAATTATGGTAATAAATATAAGTGAAAAAACAGCCACCAGAGGTCCAGCAGCATGCTTTGTATTGACTGAAAGGCATAAGAAGGATCCCTGCTTTCCAGCTGAGTAGCTATGGGGCACGTCTTGGGGAGCAGAGCTTTCATTTAGCTGGTGCTGGGATGTGATTCTTCTAACCTAGCCCAGGTGAGAGCAGTCACCATGCAAATAAACATGCTACAGGATTCTTTCCACACCACTGTACTGATCACTGGGCTGGGACACTGAAAAAGTTCTTTGGAAATACTTTATGCGAGATATTTTGTCTCCTTGATAGGCACCATTGATAGACTTGCAATACATTACTATAATACCCCTAGCTCTATGTACTCCTATTTCCCTCATCTGCACCCTTAGACCAAAGCAGTGCGCCTGTTTAGCAGTATCGTAACCCATTACCTTCTTACTGTGGAGCCAAGCTGGGAAATCAGAGCTGGCGGTGAGTGCTGCTTGGTGCCATGCAGATGCAGGGAAGCTGTGCTAGACTGAGACCACAATGGCTACATGCAGGGCAGGAGAGACAGGAGCAGCTGAGGTATCATTTTGGGCAGCAGTGCCCAGATATTTCTGGTGGCGACACCAGCTTCTCCCTGCTCACACTCCAGACCCATGGGAACGCTGGCTGTCCTTCACAAGAGTTCTCTACCCCTGCTGAGGATCAATGGGACTGGGCAGGGAATCACTGTTTTTTTAAAGAGATTGTATTAACAACCTGAGCAGAAACTGGGAGAAACCAACACATTCTTTCAATGGTCTTGCTCAAATGTACCATCCCATCAGCACGTCTGCTCCACACCTCAGGAACATAGTCTGCCCCGTCACTGCTGAGGATTGCCCCAGAAGGTTCAACGTACAGCCGCCTTCTGCCTGGAGTTTGTTCTGGCCCCGCATCATCCAAACACACTGAGGAACGAGATGGGAGATTTGGAGGCAGACTGATTGCTAGTCCCCCGTTCTCCCTTGTCTCCAGCTGCAGCATCCTTGGTAACAATGGTAAAGTCTTAGCTGCTCTCTTTCCTAACAGATCCTGCAATTTCTTGAATAATCATTTCACGTGATCCCTCACACGGCACGACATGCTTGCAGGTGACTAACCTTCATCCCAAGCATCCATGTTTTGTCACAGACATGTGCTACATGCTGCGGCGTGTGAACCATCTGACCAAAGGCTGTGAGGCATAGGCTGGACCCTGTAACGTCCCAGCCCCTGTGAGAAGCAAACTTCCACCATCCCATGGTTGGGGGGAGACCAGCAAGTCACTGCTCTCTCGCTAAGCACTATCACAGGGTACCAGCAACACAGGAGGTTGCCGGGGCAGTAAACCACATCCCTCATAAACCACAAAACACGACAGGATGATGTGTCTTGGGGCCATGCTGGAGGGTAAGAAGCAGCTGAATGCTCTGAAGGCATTGCAGTGCTCTGTTGATGCAGAGGTGCTGGACACCTCAGCTGGGAGAGGGCATCAGAGGGTTGTAAAAGGGAAAATGAAACAACTTGGATGGCTGCAGGTTGCTACAGCAAATTAAATATGATGAAACACAGCAGACAGCTTTATATGCTCTATTAGCTGTATTAGGCCTTCATACTGGAATAATTTATTGCTGGATTCTACACATCACAGATGAAGTGCCAAACCTCCTCCAGTTCAGGTCCTTTCCTTGGTGTAGAAGCAGGAGTTAGTAGAGTTCCAGAATTAATTTCTGGAACTCATCTCAGCAATGTTAGAGGAGCAGCTGTAGCCCTTACTCCTACTTGTCTTTTGCCATGGCAGCACTGCTGGCGTGCTCAGTAGGAAATTCCAATCCAAAACAGTGTTGAGGTTTCACTGGAGGCTGCCCAGCAAATCTTCTTCTCAATGACCATGTGAGAGGTACTCCATGTTTCACATCAGTTTGAGTTTCCTGTCACCTGGAGCAGCTCTGGCTATGGAGAAGATGACCTCCCGCATACTCACGCTGGTGGAGTCAGCCTGCTTCATCCACTGCTGAGAGGTAGCAAACAGAGACCTGGGCTGAGTGCCTGCAGGAGGAAAATGAGGCAATTTAGGGGTGTCCCACTGCAGCTGCCAAGCAGGAATGTCTGTCCTGCTCCTCAAGCTCCTCTGCATCACGGATGTGCAGGCACTCACCTTTGATGGATGATTACTCTTGGATGAGCTTGCTAATGGCTCCTGTTATGTCACTCAGGAAACTGATCTTCATGATTCCTGAAAGACCCCATTAACACTGCATTAGAATCCTGATGGCTTTCATTCACTGAATTATTTAATTACTTAAATTTTTTAAACATATCAGAATACCTTCTATGTCAAACGTGACCTCTTGGTCTTCTATGAGAGGGGCTGACCTTGAGCATGCTTCAGTGGGTTGTTGCAGCCTTGCTTTTCTCTTCACACGCTCTCCCTACAGCACTCAGCCTGTACCTTCAGAAAAAGGTGTTACTGAGGAAAGCAGCATGCTAAGTGGTTTTCTTTTTTGTGATTTATCCAAGTGCCTGTTTGCTCCCACATGCTGTGAGTGGATAATAGCAGTTCTCAATCAAAGTTAAAATTACCAGCGTTCTCGTCTGTGGAAAATTTAGTGCAGAAAAGGAAAAATAAAAGAAAAGAAGGTTAATGATGCTGCTATACTACTGTTCTTACTATGGCTTGTCCTGTTTTCACCCCTGCACCCCTGTGCAGCATTGTCATGTTGACTCGTTATTCCAGACCACCTCTCTGCTGAAACTGTTGCAAGACAACTGTACCTGATACTCAGTTTAAATCCATGAAACTAGTGTAAAAAAAGCCATGTAAACAACAGAACCCCGACGTTTTTTCAGACACTATGCACATCCCTCAGCGATACTGACAATTCACAATAGGCTGGCAGTGATTAGCACGGAGAATTACACTGTCCTCCTCTTGAATATATGTTTATAGCAGTAAATTTTGCCTACTTATTTCCTCAAAGCTGGAAGCTGTTGAAACTATTTTGCACAAGAAGTTGGAGCAGTGTGAAAATAAAACAAAAAAGAACAACAACATCAGACACTCTTGCTTCAAGTTATTGACACTTCAGTGTCTGCCTGCAGCCCCAACATACATAGACAATATACTGTTAATTCTCTTTTTCTAATTGTGCTCACCATAGGATCTTTTGTAACTCACAAGTTGTGACCACTTTTTAGTTGTAGTCTGATACAATCTTCTGTCAGTCTAAAAGGGCAGAGAGCTGATTCATTTCACTTATATATTCCCCCAGTCTTCTACTGAACACATTTGATTTATGGGAACAGTGGAACTAGAAAATGGGACAGAATTAGAATTTCATATATTCATGTACAAGGTCATTTTCAGTTGAGATAGATGAACTCTGATAGATTACACATTGTCAAATTATATGCTTCAAATTATATGTATCAAATTATGTGATGTAGTGATGAAGTGGTTTGGCCAAGTCCCTGTAGGCTGCTTATCTGAAAAGGTCTTACACCAGGCATCTGAAACCACTCTTGGGTACTTAATCAAAAGCAACCTGGTTTGTAGAGGTCATTGGCACGCATGGGTCACTGCCTAAATTACTCCATCTCTACGGTGAGAGTAACTCAAAATATCGCTTGTTCAGTCGTCTGGGACTGAAGTCAGCCTTTATCAGAGTGGCTGGGTCTCTAACCACACTGAAGACTTCAGCAGATGGATGAAGTTATCCCTTGGGTGCCTCATGCCCAAGGCTTCATTGAAGCCTTTACAGAATGACCAGCAAAATTTCAAAACTGCTTTTAAGATATAATTGTGCCCAAAGATTGTCCTCCCCTGTATCCCAGGTATCTTCAGCATGCCCTTGCTGTACTCTTCCTGTGCTACATGGAAGCTTTGTTGTCACACTGCCTCCACTTCACAGAAGTGCAGACACATCCTCTTGACATGGCTCCATACTTTCTTTCAGAGGTCTAATACAAAACTCTTGGCAGTTAGTGGGAAGATTTCTGTTTCCCCCCAGATTCTGGAAGAATAACTCCCAAATCCCCCAATTTCAATTTTCCCAAGACTCCATGTTTGTTGGAGTCTTGCTATAATATAAACCTAAATTCAGAAGTTGGAAGCACAAGCCTTATGGTGAAATACGACAATACTTCCAGAGGCAGCTGCTGGGGTTGTTCCCATGCTGGAGATGAAACACATATCTATTTCCCAGTGAACCGCTCTTGACAATTTCCTGCATACAGCCAGCATGGGTGAGGGCTCAGAGACCAAGTGTGCAAGATGCTGTCCTAACAGACACAAGCCATGGCTCTTTTCCAGAGACTTTGCAGTGCTGGGTGTGTTTGCCTTAGGAGGCAAAAAAGGGAGCTAATTTAATACATGTATGTGATCAGGCACCCCTAAGACACTTCTTGGCTTAATTATATTTGCACAGGAATAAAAATGAGTAGAAGGAAAGCTCTGCTACTGTCAGCACAGCTTGACATTCCCAGTGCATTAGCACATGAAATGATATGGTGAGGGGGTAAATAAGACACACATTACTCTTAAAAAGCTTTTACAACAAATGCTATGATGCTTACATCTCAAAGATGACATGTAGATGTTAACCATTTACAAAAACCACATCAGTAGAAGTTAGGGTTACAATACAACTATTACAAATGCTTCAAATAATGAAGTATTCAGTACAACTGACTTCAAACATGCATTTTCATTTTCAGCTAAGGTCCTATGACAACTAGGCTGGCTGCATACTAAAGCAGACAGTAGCAAATGTCTCCATAAGGAGCCTTTTGCTTTTGCAAAGGCAGCACAGCTTCCCTGCTGAACCCAACAGTTCCTGGGAATCCTTCAAAAAAGCCAAACTTCGTAACCCTTCTGGAGGCCTTGGAAGCTGAAGCTGTTGTCCCGCTGTGGCAGCAGTTGTCCTGCTGCGGCAGTCATGCCCTCACTAAGCTTTGTCTCCCTGCACCAGTAGAGATTTAATTTTACCCCACTAAACCCCAGTATGTCCCTCAAGCAAGGAGCTGGCAGTCTGCCCTGGATGTCTGAATGGCAAGTTCACATAGGCAGAAACAGGCCACATCAGGGTACGGTGGTCTGCATTACAGCTGTCACATCCAGGTGTGCTGCTGGAAGCAATGCACACCAGTCCCCCTGCACTCAGGATTAGGACTTCAACATCTTGATGGGATTTTAAATAGCTTTTATTGCCTGCCTTGAATTATACCCACCAAAGCCAGTGATTTATTTAGAGTTGTTCATCCACACAGTATTCCAATCTGGAAGCACAGGAAAGGAGGTCACTTACAGTTTATTTATTTATTTTCTTGTTATTTTCAGCAGTCCTCCATTCAAAATAGAATCATAGAATAGTTAGGGTTGGAAAGGACCTTAAGATCATCTAGTTCCAACCCCCCTGCCAGGGGCAGGGACACCTCCTACTAAACCATGCCACTCAAGGCTCTGTCCAACCTGGCCTTGAACACTGCCAGCGATGGAGCATTCACAGCTTCCCTGGGCAACCCATTCCAGTGCCTCACCACCCTTACACTAAAGAATTTCTTCCTCATATCCAGTCTAAACTTCCCCTGTTTAAGTTTGAACCTGTGCATAAAGGCTGATTATCAAATCAATCTAGGGGATTTAGTCACACAGTTGTACATCTAAATCTCCTTAACTATGTTTCAACAACCTCAAACACAGGGTGTTACATTCGAGATGGGATTTTTGGACTACAGATGGTGAAATGGAAGAGGGAGCATCAGGGCTAGAAACTAAGCAAAGGTGTGACCTCTGCACAGGGAAACTGGCTGTGATGTTATGCCATGAATGATGGCATGGAGGAAGGATGTCCTTGGCATAAGAAAGCCAAATGGCATAGACTGCACCAAGCTCTAGTATACTCCCCAATAATAGCATGCACTAGGACAGCAGCCCTAGTATTTTGCACAGAGAATTTTGCACCTGAAGAGTTTGGAGTTTGACAGCTTTACACCTTCGGAAACAGCCTCGGAAGGGGTGCTCTCCTCAGAAGAATTTGTGCGACCTGCAGGAGCAGGAGCTGAGACCCAGAGCTGTCATGGTTTCCTATTAAGCTGAAAGCAGCACAGTGAAGCTGCCCTTTCTCCCTGAGACTTAGTTTCACAGCTTTGCCAGATTATTTTGACATGTTTCTCCACCCTAAGGATTTTAACTTCACTTGTAATAATACCTCATAGCTTGGAAACAGTGCCCATTTTCTCTGCAGACTCTTGCCAGAAATAAAAAAGGGGGGGTGGGGGTGGGGAGAGAGGAAAAACTAAGTTAAACAAAAAGTTGATTTCCAGACACTTGAGTATTGCAAACTGGAACTGTTCAGGTGCTGAAGTCAATGCAAAGTATCAGCTGGTAAGTGTGAGGCCTAAATGTTAAAAATCTCAAGGCAGCAAGCCAATGATTTGGAGAGGCCTTCTCTCTCCTGATCACTACTGAGAAAGGATGATATTATAGTGAACCTTGTTAAGATGTAATACAGAGAAGAACTGATACTAATGCTAGTGTCCACTGAAGATATGAAAGGCACTAATTACTTTTTCTGCTAGGAATAACTTTCCATTTTGTCATTGCTTCAATACTTGAGCAATCCCATTAACATCAAACATCTGAATCCCAGCTCCTCTGCTTAATTTCTGCTGGGAATTGATTGAAATAGAAAAATCAGACCTGCCAGAATTTACAGTAACTGAATTTGATGTCCTTGAATCAGAAGAATACTGGACGGTCTTTCATAACTCATTTTTAAGGAGCATCCAGCCAGAAGAAAGTGAGCATCCAGGGAGCAGGGTGTCTCATGGTGGGTGCTGATTTGGCCATGCACTGTTGGGACAGGAAGAGAGGGATACAACCCCCACACTCCTGCATGGTGGCAGTGGGGACATGCATGGGGCTAAAACTGGGAGCTCAGAGGAAGGATGGCTCTGCTTATTAGCAGTAAATTTCTCTCCCCTTCTGCCTCACTGTCATTAGCTCATGACAGGGGGAATGTGCTCTCTCTCCAGCTTTCATACTGCTTCTGCAGAGCTTTCTATTTGGTCCTGGCTCCTAGACTGAAGGAAAGCAGTTAACTACCTCCCCTGAGAGTCTTCGCCTGTTAGCTCTGAAACTCCAAGAAAAGCGCGTGCTCAGTTTTTTGAGAACATCAAGAGAAAGTATCAGCTAGAAACAGAGGGGATTAGCACATCTACACACCTACTGCAGATCTGCAGTGTTCCAGTGATCTTCCCTTACTCTGTGTTAACTCTGCTCAAGTTCTTCTTTATGGTGTTGTGCATCTTCCCCGATTTTGTTGCAAAGAATGAGAGAAAAACTGGATGAACAGATTTCAGACAACATGCTACTCTGCAAAAACTCCGACAAACTATTTAACATGGGCAAAGAGGAAAGAAGTTTAATTGCTGAGAGCTGGGAGGAGGGATATTAAACAACATTTTATTGTTCTCCACAATAACATGAGATTTTCGGCAGCCTCCTTGAAGAGTATGAATGTGCCACTTACATGATGTTGTAAAAACCCAGAATGCAAATCACATTGGAAATGCCATTCTGGAAGGGACTTCAGGAGATGTTGTGACCTGGCTCCTCCATGGAGCACAGTTAGCCAGAGAAGTCTGGAAGTGCAGCCTGTGTCTTCTCTTACCCAGGGCTTTCAGGAGCAGTTTCCCCTGAGGATGAGTGGCCCACTGCTATGAACAGGGATCAGGCACCACAGGACTAGGGGAAAATGAGAAAAATCCCATTCAAGAAATAGTGGGATAGTTGAAAGCCCCAGCAAAGTCACAGTTCTGGAGAGCAACAAGAACACAGGAACTAACTGAGATCTTTGCCCTATATCTGGGCAACCTGGAAGGACTCATTGCTCTAAGAAATCTCAAGAGTAGAAGAACAAGAGGGCTGGTCCAACTAAAGTACACCAGCAGGACTCCTCTCCCAGCCAAACTTAAGACCCTTTACTTGGTGTAGTCCCAGAAGCAGTACATATAAGAGCAATGTTCTCTAGTAACTGAAGTAGGAGCCACTAAAAAAGTAGCTGATGCTAAATATTTCCTACCTATGAGGATATTAACAGAGTTTGCAGGTGCCGATAGGAGAACAAAGTTCACATTTGATCCCCATCAGCACCAGAAGACAAGGCTTTCTCCTCACTTAGGCTCTATCTGGCACCTGAAATGTCAGGAAAATACAAGGTTTTTGTAGTCATGGGAAGCATTTATCTTTGCCTGTATGACACTGATTTGGGGAAAGAGTCTACAGGTGAAGGTGTAGGGATCTCTACATGAACAGAAGCATTCCAATTCTTCCCAAAGGCGCTGGCTACATCCGCACCCACTTGTGAATTCAGTGCAAAGGATAATGTACCTGGGGACAAATGCTGGCACAAGTTTAACACTGGAGGGTGACTGGAAGTAGGCAACTGTGTCAACATATCTGCCCAAATTGATAAGGAAGGATCAAAAGTGTCCTTGAAACGACTTCACGGGAAATTTATGCCGAAAAGAGCTGTCAAAATCAGAAGTTTGGGGTACCATTTTCTAGCACACCTGACAGGTATGTCATAGAAATTGAATACAAATTTGAGGGACCAAAGGAATTAGGTAAAGAGACACCATCTTGGAGATCTACTAGCAGTCAATTGTCCAGGGACATCTCTGAAGACAATGTTGGTTCTACAAGAAGCAATGACTAGTTAGATCTCTGTGTGTTGATGCTTCAGAGCAAAAATGCATGGAATCATCAAGGAAATTTTGGCAGTTTAACTCCATCATGTTAGGCATGGGTGGATTGCCAGGCTGTGGCACTTATCAGTGGGCATGGCTTGTTGATGATTGTCTTACCATCATCTGGCTTCGCTGTCCAAGGTCTAATTTTACACATGCTGTACATTTCAAGCTCCTTTTGACCCTATGACATCCAGTGTTTGGTTTTGCTGGTTTGTTGGGTTTTTTTTACCTCTATCTGCCAAAAACATTCTAGCATAAATGAAAATCCAGACTTACCAATTTTCAGAATGATTTTCAAGATCATGCAGTACTGTTCAGTCTTGTACTGCACACGGACTGAACCACACAAGCAGGATTTCTTGCCTCATGGAACAGCTTAGAGTAGTCTACCTAATATGGCCCAAAATTAGATCAGCATTGGTACTGTTGTACTAGATAATGGAATTATTTAAAGGTTATTAAAGGATCCATTAAGATATTTGTTGAATCATCAACGTAAAAACATCATGCTTAAAATAGTAAAAATAAAATTATTTCCATGCTTTGCCTGCTGAAGATAACATTCAAAAACTACAATTTTTATGAATTACTTCCAGAGAAAACACATATTTTTCTAAAAATAGACTATGGTATTAATAGCATCATGAAATAAATACACAGAAAAGAGATACTACACACACCCAGGGTACCACTTCTTAAATAACTGTATATTTTTCCCCTCTTGAATAATGCCCCTTGTGTGGTGGTTAGAAAACAACAGCCTGGTTATGAAATAATGGGCATTTTGCTGATGAAAATGCCACCCTCACATTAAAATCACACAGCTCATGCTGTGCTGCTTGCAAGATTCTCTGGTATAAATCTATCAATAAATAAGGACTATTTTACTGTGGCTCTTAACCTTAGGGGAATGTCTTATTAAATATTTTATTAGAATGTGCTATACACTATCAAACAAAGAAGAGATCAAATTAAGCTGTGCTGTAAAAATTGAACCAAGAGATGAGAAAATGCTAGCCTCTGCATTCTTAACCTACTTTTACATTTTACAGTCAAAGTTCAAGCTCCAAAGATTGTACAGTAATAGCTCTATTACTTGCTTCTTGCTGGTGTTCCCATTACATTATTACATGCTCTCTTGCAGCTGGAAGTCCTAGAGCACAACTGCATGGGAGAGAGAGCCATGAGCTCCCCATACCTATGCTGAGGCTGCTCAGAGCGCAGGAGCTGGCCGCACCTGGTGGCACTTGAAAAGCATGGGAGGAGGATACAACTCATTGTTACTCACTTTTGGGAGGCTGCTTTAGCCAAGGATGCAAACTCTGTTTTTTCTCCATCACCTAGCTCTGGCTGCTCAGGAACCACTCTTTGAACCCCTGGGTTTTTCCAACCCTCCCTCTGATGCCCAGGCAGAAGCACTGGCAAGGGACAGCCAAGGTGGATACAGCCATGGGAGCAATGAGGTGCTCGTCCCCAGTCGCAAGCCTCACAAAGTGGTATTGAGCGTGAGCAGAAGAATGTGATGAATGCCATAGTACACTGTCCATGAGGTAAAGCTACAGGATCATCTTCAGGGTGACACAGCCTGGATCTCAGATGCAGTGTATGCAAAAGCTTTGCCACATCTGAATAGGTTGGGAAAGAGCCTGCACTTAGCTCTAGGCACATTTGCTGAATTTCCCAAAATATGAAGGAACCAGAATAGCATTTTCCCCTAGAAAACTCCCTCAGCAACCAGAAAATAAAAAAAACCTGGGATTAAGAGAAGCTAAACTCTTTAATAAGGTATGGAAGATGCTTCAGTAATGTTTTCTCTCCTATCCAGTAATATATTAATAATTAATTTTACGTTCTCAACAGTTCCCAGATATCTATTGGCTGTGGTGGGCATCTACAGTGCCTAAGGGATGCAGACAAAACCCGAGAAGCACATGAAGTGAATTTGTCTAGAAAACAGAAACTCTCATATGAGTTTTTTGGTTGTTTTGTTTTTTTTTTCCAAATATACTACTGTGATTGGGCCAAGTCCTTACTTCTCCCCTGAACCTGGTATCCAGACTTACCCATACTCCAGATTGAAGTTTGCCTGGTAATGCGAAGCATTACCTTAGTATGAGCCTCAAGCTCAGCTCCCTACTTGAGCTTGGCTGTCCCTAGAGCTTGGCCAGGATGTTCTCACCTATTCTCACTTTTCTTTTGGCTGCTTTTCAGCAGCAATGGGCAGGGTTCTCTGCTAGCACTTATTTTCAGGAGCAGTTAACAGAAATGGTGCGATTATAGGTTTCCAAACACCCATGAAGTGCTTTTTGACAGCAAGCTAAGAAAGTTGGTAATAACACCACCAGTAAATCCCAGCCACAGATCCAACTTGCCTCAAAGCAAGCTATGCCTAAACTCCTTGTATGTGGCTGATCTGGTTCTCTTTATGATCTGGTTTTTCCACCTGTATGAGATATGGTAAGCATTTTCCTCCCTTTCTTTTTCCTCCCTTAATCCAAGTGTTTGAAAATAGTTCTTCTATTATCAAATACTCAGGAAAATAAACAAGTTTTACTCTTTTTAGCATGCATTTCCTTTTAAGCTTAGTACATATGTTAAATCATAAGCTAGAGCCAATAAAGGACAGTTACAGAAAACTGATATTTTGACACTAAATAACGTATTCTTTTCAAAGAGACAACTGGACTACACTAAGTGGCAAATGTCATTTAATATGAGAAGATTTCAAAGCAGATTTGGCACTTTCGCTGTTAATGGAAAACTTCTCTCTCTTTCACAGACACTTCTGTATCTAGCAGAAAGAAGAGAAAGTCTGTGCTTGCCTCAAACTCTTCAGGACAGACTGTCAAAATGCAAGAGGTTAAATGCAGGGCTTGTTTCACTTCTTTAATAATGGTAAGAAAAATTGCATGCAGCAGATTCCTTAATTTCTGGTTCCAAACTTCTCCACAAGTGGGAGCAATTAGGATTGTAGTCCCTCCCCATAGACGGCAGACACAACATTTTGGACTCCCCCAGATCCCACTGAGGCTCAGCCGAGCTGTGCAGTCCAACCATGGGAGATCTGACACTGGGCTCCAAGCACAAATTGCAATGATTTTGAATAACTACTTCTTGTACTAGAATAATAGAATCATAGAATAACTTCTTATTTATTCCTTTTCTTCGGTTTGTTTTGTTCTCCACTGTAAGAGGGGACCTTGTTTTGTGCCCATGCATTACCTGACACAGCTGGAAAACATCCACAGAAGGAGATCAGAAGTTTCCTAATTGCAAAAGGCTCAAACAGCCAATAGCAAATAGACCTCCCCCTCCCTGTGTCTCATGGGTTAGCTTTTTCAAGGACCCGTGGGAGGAATGCAAATATGGACAAGATGATCACTGTTCTTCAGAGGAACACTGTGTGTTTTAATACCCCTAAAAGCTCTAAGACTCAGCAAGCACACACTGTGTGAAATGCAGCCCAAAGAAATGCTCACATGTATACAGCAGGGAAGTGCAATTGCAACGCAGGTGAGTGCTCTACCTGTACCAGCCACGTATACACAATTTTTCAAATCATGCAGGATTTTCAGATTTTTGTTTCAGTCCAGAGACAAAACCCAGTGATGACCTGGGCTTTTAATTCAAGAAGATAATGATTGATTTGATTTTTAGCAGTCTCTAACAGCATGGAATTCACACTCACACTGTGCAAAGCAGCTTGATCAAATATTTACAGCTGTGTAAGACTACTTTGCTAGTCTATGCCAAACATAATAGCTACAAAGTCATTACTCTCAGCAAAAAGAGAGAGGTGGATGCTTGACTTTTACAAGTCCGGGAAACGTGAATGGCGGAAAAATCATCTGAGCAGCCACACAGCAACAGCTATCACAGTGAGCAGCATCAGAAAGCTGGGTGCATGGACATACCCAGCCCGACAACTTCACTCCAGCAGGAGCAAGCAAGTGCTGCTCTGACCCTCAGGAGTTTGGCAGAATCAGTTGGAAAATAATCTAGTAAAAGTATGTGTGACCCATTTCAGACCTCACTCAATTTCCAAATTGGGGCTAACTACTAAACCTAAGCTACTTCAGCAGTTTGAGAAGCCCTTCGTTATTTCAGTGCTTTTATGAGCCGACTGGGTAAATGGATGGAAATAAAATTATTTTTAATTATTTTATTATTACAGTATGAATGTGTGAAGCGTGCTTGTGTGCTACCATCACTCATTCCTACGACCAGGTCTTGGTGGTTACCCAACTTTGGTTTTGCACCTTGGATATTTCGGAACATGAAGTTAAACCACAGCACAGATACAATTTTGCTAAGCTCCAAGTATTTCCTCTCATGCGAAACTTCACACATACAACAAATGCTACTACTCAAAAGTATTACTGCAAGAACATGGTGATGTTAATCGGAAACTGTCCATTTCAAAACTAAGATATTACCTATTTGACTGGCAGTCACTGCATGTTTGCAACTCAAGAAGACATAGTTATAGCTCAATTGTCTACAAAACTCTCTCTAGGAGAAAATGGAAAGATTTTCATCAACAAAACACTTGAAGTAACGTACAGAACACTCAATCCCATGAAACACAAAACAGTGGAATTATCCTGGCAATTTCCATGCAGTCTCTAAGACAGCTGAGAGGCACGGAATAATTCCACATAAGGACCCCTGATGAAATAAGATCATAAATCCTTCCCAAATAGTATTTTTCTATTTATGTGCTTGGCTTCAAAGTCTTCTCCTACAGGAAAGACACACAGGAACAGAAGCAGCACAGGACCCAACCCACGAAGCACAGTCCAAAAGAGTGTTTTGCTGTGTAGGCCCCCATTTACATACTCCTACTAGTTTGAAATGGGTATTCAAATGGGCATTTCAAAATAAAAACTAAAAGGAAAAAGAGAAACAGCAGGGCAGGTAGCGATTGTTTGCCAGGGTAGCAAATAGCCTTGTCTCCTTGATTGAAAAAAAAGGTAAATCAAAGCCAGTAATACCTCTAATAGCAAAACCTATCTAATTTAGATTGTGGAGAGAAATATGTTAATCTGCAAGTAAATAAATGTGTAGGTTGTTTGCTACATAAATACCTTTGTTCCTTTTGCTGCCTGTGCTATAAATGTAAAACAAAATCTCCTTTCCAAACAGATTAAAAAGGGTGGATGTGGAGCTGGTGAGTGTATTTGGGCCCTGGACAAAGAGGAAAACAGTGAGATGCTGTCACAGCACAGGTAGCTGCAAAAACACCCAGAGGTATAAAAGGGGTATCTAGAAGGATGACAAAGAACCAAGGGCTCACATGGCCCGCAATAGGACTGGGGCTGTTTGACCAGGGGAATTGCATAGGCTCTGCCAAAGAGATGACATTTCATTTGCAATGCGTGTTCAGAGGGGAATCCTTCCTGGCCTTCTGTGACTTCTGGCTCTTGAATAAGCACAAACTGGTAAATCAGCTATCAGCATAATTAGAAGCTGTCAGTGTGATACCCCTCCAGGACATTCAAACCTGGGAAGTCTTGCAGGCGAAAATAGATAGTTCTGCAAGGGCGATGCTGGAGATCCCAGTGCAGCCTGTTGTTACCCTCCAGGCTGAAGCCGTGGTGTTTGCCTAGAAGTGTGAAGGAGAAGGGTTTCCAGTGGTACCAACCAAGCGGCAATAATGGGGACTATTATTTAAAAGCTAGCCATTTCCTAGTTTTTAAATCATCGCTGGTGAGCTTCTGTTATTGTACCACCATATCTTTCTGAGAGTACTGCAGAAATTGAACGATGGTTCTACCATAGCTGGAGGTGCTACCAAAACCTCCTTTTTTAGGTTCCCAGATGGACCCCTGGAAGGAAATGGGTGACCCTCAGAGGCCATTTTGCTATGATCTGCTGAAACAGACCTAAATCTTGATTTGCCTGCTCCTGGTGGAGATGACCCTTTGTGTCTTCCTGCAAGAGTGCTACTAGGCAGGGAAAGGCTGCACTCTGTGGTCCCCTTGAGGAGGGAAGTGCCAAGCAATGCACTTATAGGTGACAGAGAAAGAAACCTTGGCAGTGGGGAGTTGTGTCCAGAGTAGAGACAGGAGGGGACATGTGTCCTGGCCCCAGCAGTGGGGTGAAAAGGAGCTTTCCCTGCAGGTCCAGGGATAGCAGGCAGACTCTGCACAGCCCAAGAAGCTGACAGCTGGTAAAAGGATCCAGCCAGCAAAGCCAACAGAAGAGTAACTGGCATTCAGGAAGCTTCAGGCAGCAGCCACAGCCTTGGTGACTGCCTTGTGTAAACCTAAGCCTTGTCTTTAAGGGGGTAGCCTTAATTACAGCATTTTGGCTCCTTGTTCCTATTCTGATTTGATGGAACAGAGATGAAAAGGGTAGCTCTGTGCGAGCAGGGGAGTCAGATGTTGGGGCTGATCAGCGTGCTTCTCGGATTTCTAAATAATTCATAGCCACAAACAGTTCTGCCAACCTGACTTTGCTGCCTATGGGACTAAGGAAAAAATAGCCCTTTGTTGAAGGAGCCCCTTGTTCGAAAAGCACTTGTGCAAAGTCCTACCCGAGGCCTTACAACACCCTGTGATTCTTTTGGAGGTATCTCCTTGCAGTAGTACAGCCGCTACTGTGAATGTGACTGAGCCTGGGAAACTTTCCTAGTGGGAAGTTTCTCAGCAGTCCAGCAGTGTGGTTGCGCAGCAGCTCAAGCCCATGCTGGCTGCACAGGGATAACTCCCTTCCTCTTAGAGCACACTTTTATAGATCTTCAGGCTATTAGCATTTCCTGCTTCAGTTCACTTTCCAGGTTAAAGAACCCAATTAATCTCCTTCAAACAATACTTTCAAACCCTTTTCTGCACTCTCACCAGGCAGCTGACACTGAATGGACACATCCTGCGTGGCAAAGTCCTTCAGCCAAGACCTCACCAATGCTGAGCTGCAGGATCAAGTCCCTCCACGTGTTGTGGAGGGTGCAATCCCCCTTGTGCAGTCCTGCGAGCACAGCACTGCCCTTTTTTTCCTGCAGAAGTGCTACCAGGGGAGCTGCTTCCCATCCTATATATGTGTAGCAGATTATTCTCAGTTCTGCATGATGCTTCCTACTTGGCCTTCCTGAACCCACTTGTGCAGATCACATCTTCATTTCATCTCTGTTGTATTGGAATTCTGACCTTATGTACAGCTGCTGAACTTCCCACCACAACGCCCTTCACAGACCCCATATTTATTACTGCCAGGACAGTCAAGAGCACCAAATTAGCTACGTAAAAAAGTTCAGAAGGGGCAATCTGCCAGATGTTTGCAGAAATAAGTACCTGGGTAGCTGATGAACTTTACACAGGTCAAACCTGTTGAATTTATGAGGGCTGCTCATGAACAGCCATATTTACATGCTTGAGTGTGTGGAGAATAGATGCCGGTGTTTTTATGCCAGCCTTTTTAATATACCAGTCACCTTACTAGGGAGAATCAGAATGATATTTTCAGTCAAGTTGTGCTACGGATTAGTTTGACAGACTTAATGTAATTAGATGGAGATGAGTTTGGCCCAAGTGACCATTTGCTTTACCATGGTGTTTTCCCAGTGTTTGGCTAATGACTCTTTAAATAGATCTGAACTGATTTAAGGCTTTTCTCACTCATTGCTTTGAGATATTTTTCTCCCTTTTTAATATCAAAGGCTACTCTGTGTCCCAGAAGAGATCTTCACATCTTAAACATATCACTCCTATAGGGAGGTCATGCTAAATCTAAAACCCTCAGTCAGAAGAGGCGCTACTGCAGGGTTCCCCTTCTACATACTCGTGTGATTGCCAGCAAGGGGCAACTGGATTTCAGCAGAAATACCAGAATCAGAGAAACATGAGATTTAAATCCAGTATCCACCCTCTTTAGGTGGCCACTTGGTGAAGCTGGTGGGTTTTAAAGGAAAAGAAAAAGAACAGCAAAGCTTCAAAGCACATCATCAACAGGCTAAAGCCCAGAGGTGCTAAACCAACAGTCTCTACCTGAATGCTCCTGAAGCTGCTATTTAGCACAAGCAAAAGTGCATCTTGACTTTTCTTCGAAGTCTTAAAACAGGCATGCTCATCTGCTTCCTGAAAGGAAAGGGAAGACACCCAAGGATACAGATTATTTCAGCATACAAAGGACTTCGCCAGCAGAGGAAAACCAGGGAGCAGTTAAGTAGAGCAGTTGATGTCACCTACCTGGACTTGTGCAAAGCATTTGACACTGTCCCCCATGACATCCTTGTCTCTAAGTTGGAGAGACATCCATTTGATAGGTGGGCCACTCGGTAGATAAAGAACTGGCTGGCTGGCTGCACGCAAAGAGTTGTGCTCAATGTCCAGCTGGAGACCAGTAACGAGTGGTGTCCCTCAGGGATCGGTGTTGGGAGCGGTCTTGTTCAACATCTTTGTCGGTGACATGGACAGTGGGATTGAGTGCACCCTCAGCAAGTTTGCCAATGACACCAAGCTGTGTGGTTCGGTTGATACGCTGGAGGGAAGGAATGCCATCCAGAGGGACCTTGACACGCTTGTGAGGTGGGCTGATGCCAACCTGATGAAGTTTAACCATGCCAAGTGCAAGGTCCTACAGTTGGGTGGGAGCCATCCCAGGCACAGCTCCAGGTTGGGCAGGGAAGAGATTCAGAGCAGCTCTGCAGAGAAGGACTTGAGGGTGTTGGTCAGTGAGAAAATGAACATGAGCCGGCAGTGTGCGCTTGCAGCCCAGAAAGCCAACCGCATCCTGGGCTGCATCAAAAGGAGTGTGACCAGCAGATCAAAGGAGGTGATCCTGCCCCTCTACTCTGCTTGGAGTACTGCGTGCAGTTCTGGTGTTGTCAACATAAAAAGGCCATGGAACTGTTGGAACAAGTGCAGAGGAGGGCCCCGAGGATGATCAGGGGACTGGAGCACCTCCTGTATGAAGACAGGCTGAGAAAGTTGTGGCTGTTCATCCTGGAGAAGAGAAGGCTGTGTGGAGACCTCATAGCAGCCTTCCAGTATATAGGGAGCCTATAGGGATGCTGGGGAGGGACTCTTCATGAGGGACTGTAGTGAGAGGACAAGGGGTAACGGGTTCAAATTTAAACAGAGGAAGTTTAGATTGGATATTAGTAAGAAATTCTTTAGTGTAAGGGTGGCGAGGCACTGGAATGGGTTGCCCAGGGAAGTTGTGAATGCTCCATCGCTGGCGGTGCTCAAGGCCAGGTTGGACAGAACCTTGGGTGTCGTGGTTTAGTGGGAGGTGTCCCTGTCCATAGCAGGGGGGTTAGAACTAGATGATCTTAAGTTCCTTTCCAACCCTAACTATTCTATGATTTTATGGTGCTCTAATTTCATGGGAATCAAAGAGTACCTTGCAGAAAATTCAAGCTATTTAGAAATAAATACCACTCTTTGGACATATTGATGTTATCATGTTCTATATTTTTTTTTGCTGGAAAGTGCTCTGGTTCCATCTATGGTTTTGGTGCTTGTGAATGAACTGCAGATCATAGTTTTACTGAATAAGAGGTTCTGTGTTTGGCTGTCTTGATCTTTGTCCTTTGACAGGACAGGTCATGCAAGAGTTGCACTCCTAAGTGCCGAAGTTTGAAATGACTGGAATGCAAAGATAGTCTGAAAACCAGCTCATGATCACAGAGGGCTCCTAGCTCTTATGAGGGTGTGACCTCCATTTCAAGATAGTCAAGAACACTCGCTCCATACTTTTAGACCTCATAAAAAACACAGGAAATACCAACAGCACTGGTGATTTCCCTGATTTTCTGTGCAGGGGGGCTGGCAATGCTGCTCAGGCCATGATCTTCCTAGTTCAGTCTGTCTTGAACTTTCAAGAGCACAATTCATACAACTGGATGCTTCTCAGAGGAGTACTCAAGCCCTGGTTTGGGAAAGCACGGAAGCACATTTGCCTGCAGTCTTGTCTTCAGCTGCTGAGCAATTCTACTGAAGCTCACAGCACCTAAGCCCTCACTTGAATCCAACATGCACTTTGCTGGGTTGAAGCAATACTTCCATATTTCCCTATGGGAAAGTAGGGCAGTTCCTGTATCATTGGAGTTGCAGATTTGGTGAGGACGGTTTAACTTTGAAGCCCAGTTTTTTTGATTGCATGATAGCACACCAATTCCAGCTTTGTTCTTTTGAAACTGAAAATTTTAGGAGCTTTTCAATAAGGTTGCCAGCAACTAGGATATACATAAATGCAGATGAAACACCCTATGTTTGCTCTTTATTTAGAGGCAGTGTGGATGCAAATCATGTACTTTGAGTGTAAGGTTAGTTATAAACAATAAAATGTAGCCCTGCTCTCTGCTCACTATTCCTATCTACATACAGATACATATATTGAAGGAATCCCCAAACTATGGCCCATGAAGGGTCTCCATTGCACCAGATGCACATTTTGGAGCATAGGGACTAACAGGTAGATGGACAGCCCCATAACTGTATTTCATGCCCCCAGAGGTCCAGCCCTGAAGTGGGAAGCACAATCTACCTTGTACAGCGCCTAGAGTAACTATTTGCACACCCCGTGCATCATTTCACCACTGAGCCCCGTCCAGGTGCACGAAAGCAGAAGGCAGAAACCTCACTGGAAAAAAGGGTGAGACACTTTACAGACGACCCTCCACAGCGGGGATGTCCCAGCAGCCAGGGAGAGCCCCTTGCTGATCGGGATCCCCATAAGCCGCGCTCGGAGGGATGCCCGTCGGCATCCGAGCTTCCTATCATCACCGCAACCCGCGCCGGGAGCCCCGCAGCCCGCAAGGACTCCTCCGGGAGCCGACGGGTACCGCCTCAAGCCCAAGGAGGAAACTCATGAGTAACTACAACGGCGACAACCTGCTGCCTGCCCACCTATCCGGGAGCGGCTTTACCCCTTCAGTCCACCCCTTTGGGCAGCAGCGGGGGATGCCAGCCGAGGGAGCCGCCGCCGCTCCCCGGGGACATCCCTATGGCCCTGCTCTCCTTCCGCCGCCCCGGGCGCACTCACCTGACCTTCAGCCGCAGCGTCTCCTGTTGCCCCCTGGGCGGGGGTCGCTGCCCCGGTGGCGGGGGGAGGCCGGGCAGAGCCGCGCCACCGACCCACAACGCGGCACCCGCCAAATGCCGCTCTGCCCCCCGGCAGTGGGATTTATCGGCGGCAGCGGGGCGGGGAGGGAAGAACACGACACACACACACACGCACACACACACCCCGCGCTGGAACCGCTTCGGGGCGCGCTGCGCCTGCGGGCAGCGCTGCTGCCTTCCCGCCCCCTGGGCGGGGGGAGCCGGGCGGGACCGGGCTGTGGGGAGGTCGCCACCCGCCGTGCCCCGCCACAAGGCGCCGGGTGGGGAGCCCTATCCTGCCGCTGCTACCCGTGCTGCAGGTGCTCAGGCGCGACACTCGCCTCTGCCGCGCCGGGGATGTGCGGGGGGCTGTACCCGTGCGGCAGGGGCTGTCTTCCTGGCGGGGCGGGGGGGCGGCAGCAAGCTGCAGCCCTGCGTGGGGCTGGGTCACCCAGGCCCCCGGTGTAGCTCAGGTCGGTGAGGGCTGGTACCTGCTGGTCTCGGCTTCCGGGACTCTGGGAACCGGGTGGGCTCGTTCGGGGCTTGCTCTCTCTTCGCAGCCTGTCCCCAGGCAGCCGGTGCTGGAGGGTAGCTCCCAATCAGGCGGATCTGTAGGGAGAGCCGTGAGGGGCTGCGAGCTTGTGATGTGGTTGTAAGGCTGCACCAGCGCTGGATGAAAACACAGGGGTGAAAGTCACTCTGTTCTGCATTGTATATCCTGTACAGAATCGTATACACCCTATGAAAATATCATAGAGAGAGCTTAGATGCCATCAATGCCTCAAAATCAAGTAGCTTTTCCCTCTGAGAATGACATGATTTGTACCAGTAATGCCCATTCTGTCAAATTCAATTTGGATGCTATATTTTCTGCCAACATAGATAGCATGGAAGCTTCCCCACATACCAAACAATGTGGATAGAAATGCAACAGGAGAGTCTTAAAAGGTTTCTGCTTTTCTAACGAAGGATAGGTGCATGGGATGCAAGGAAAATATGAAGAATGGAAGTAAAAGAACCTCTGCTTTGTCTAAGGAAGTTGTTTCTAATCAGAAATCATGTTATTTTGCACAGATTTAAAAGCTTTTGGAGCTTTTGTGGAGCATTGCTGGCTGAAAAATCCTTTCACTGAGTCTCCTGCTTTACCAAAGGAACAGAGAAAAGAAAGAGATCTGTCCTGAAGCCTTCTGGTGATATATATCCACTCCTCCCCTAACATACTGCACCTACAGGTAAAACAAACTTCCAGGAGCAGGAGGTGATTGCATCAATCACATACACACGGTGAGTCCTTCATCCCGGGCACCTGGCAACAAAAATACAGATATGAAAAAGGAAAGCAGTATTATGCAAATATTAAGTATGGAAGAAGGATTTAAACTGAGACAATGGGCTCTTAATGAAAGGCACAATCATCAGTCACTCACAGCTGAATGAGTACACATTGATTGGAAGCTGCGTGGAGTGACAGCCCGGAAAGCTTCACGTTAAGTCAATTAAATCCCATTACTATTAAGATTTTTTTTAATAATTTAATTAATTTCACACGACTGTGAAAGGAGCTGAAAGGATTGCCAAAATCTGTTCTTGTGGCAGGCTACAAAGGCAGGATTACTCAGTAATTCTGGCACGAGGCTGGTGCTCAAGAGAGCTGGGTTGAGAGTTTTGAGTCTTATCTGCCCACCTCTGAGTGGTGATAAAAGGGCTTTTCATTCCCAAAGTGGTGCTGGGGACAAGTACTCAGCTTGTGTGGTAGGGAGGTATCCCAGCAATGCTCCTCAGACCTGGGCATGCTTGTAGATGGATGATGCGTGTTGAGTTGCTTCCTTTCAGATAGTCACATATGTCTTCCTATGAAAAGGAACATGCCTTTCAGACAAGATTTCATGTCTGTTTGGGCATGCGTGCATGCTTTCTCTCAGTCTGCCACCCTTCCATTGCAGCAGAACTGCAGATGCAAAAGGGAAGGCAGTGTGAGGCGACCTGGTTGTGGGTTTAGCATAGCCTCCCTTACTTTGGTTCTGGATCATTCAGATATAGCTGGTCATACTTAGCCATGCTGTTCTGGGCAGGAAAAATCCAGCAGAGGATTGTTATCTTATTGTTATCTGCACACATTTCTTCTTTCTTGATGAATTGCCCTTCTTCTTTCCCAATCCCCTCTTTGCATTGAGCTTGCTGCTTCCTTCCTAGGAAGTCATTGGATATATCACCAGGTACATCTCTGCAGAGATAGAAGAAGCCAGAGTGGCTGTCAACAGCATGCTCTGTAACACCCTCCCTCTGTCTGCAGAGCTGCCTGCTCAAATGCTAATGCACTGCATGTGGCATTCATCTGCCTTTAGTGTTTGACATTATAAGTTAATAATCTGAGTGCAAGCTCATCACCTAAGGCTCTCTGTGTAGTTGATGGAGAGAAATAGACACCTCCAGAAGGCAACTCATCTCATCCATCTTAGGCATCTATGTGAAGATGAAATGAATTGTCCTTTGGAGGTGCCCATTTCTCTCCACTGAGTCTGAAGGGAGCCCAGGGTGACCTGCTTAGATGGAGCTGATTAATGCTTAGATATGTACAGTGGGGTGAAAGGAATCTCGCTTCAGTAATTCTGGTAGTCATGACCTAGTGGAGATTGAAAACCTCTCGAGACTTTTCTGCATATCCTATAAAACCTAGCTAGGGGCAAATATGAGCTGCTTTGCTGTTTTCTGGCAGATAATAGCAGTGCTGATCAGTCAGGTTAATCCCAGTGCAGCAGGATAATGCTAATCTAGGAAGGGACAAGGAAATGTTCAAGCAAGTTCCAGAGGCACTTTTTTACTACAGCCTGCTCCCACCCACCTACCCATCTCTTCGCCATGGCTGGGTGCTCAGAAACGGGTGACTCCAGATCTGTTCTTACTTGCACCAAAACAGGCTCTTCTTCAGCATCAGAGTAATTCAAAGCCCATTTTAAGGGCTCTTGTAGCTCTTCCTGAAGCACCTTGTGCTGGCTGTGATAAGATGCTGTAGGAGGTACTCACCAGACTCCCTTCTCTCGAAGCTGCCCCTTTCCTGAGCTCTGGATGCTACCGTGTTACATTCCTAAGGAGATAATAATTTTGCTTTTTATGAAAAAGTGATCTATTGTGCTGTCAGTGCCCAGTAATCTACTGTATGGCAATTGTTCCTTCTGAGCAACTCAATAAAACAGCATCCTCATTTTATTTGGATTAAGTTCTGCAGTTAAGAGTTGACAGATGATACCAAAAATACCAGTGTAAATACAGTGTACTTTTATGTTTGAGCTTCTCAGAAATACTCTCAGGCTTATGTTTTCCATGGGTGGTCCCTAGCCATAAGTAGTTCTAGGACTGCAAAGTTTAAACAGATGCTACTTCTACAGGGAAAAGCAGAGCTGCCCTTTTAAAAAACGCTGTTCTAATAAAAGCTGCTGAAATTCAAAACTTGGCAGGATCTTATTCCTCAGCAAGGAGGAGGCAATTGGTCATTAGTTTGCTTTTGTTCTGTGGCTCTTCTTTGTTCACGTGTCACTGTCCGCAGCCTCAGATGCCTCGAAGCTGTGATGTGCTGCCCGGTGCTGTCAGTGCTGTCTTGCTTCAAATGGAGCAACCACAGTGTCAGCTCAGCAGCAAAGGGCTGGCGGGGAGTATTGCCCGGAGGGCACAGCCCTAACATGCTCACATCTACGAGACAAAGTGTTAATTCTTGTGGCACGGTACAGGCACAGCGCCTGCTGGCTGTGCTGCGCTGGGGCAAAGCCTGTTTGTGACTCGTGTATTTGTACAGTGATCAAAATAATTATGTACTAGCTTATGCGTGTGCCCTTCTCTGGGTGTTTTCTGTCCATGGCTACCAGTGAAGCTGGTAAATGCTCGGCAAATGTCACCCTTACTCCATAATTTGCTCTTGGTTATTTTGCAGGTTCATTTATCTTGTAGCATCTCCCCAACCTCAGCAGCTCATTCTTTTGCCAGCAGTTTATTTACTGCTCAAGGCTTATATGGGGCCTGCTTTGGTTAATGCTTTTGCGAAGTCTTAATATTATATATCCCAATCAATGCTCCACCAAGGCTGATATTTGTAAGTCTTTTGACTTGATTGCAGCCAACCTGGTTGTACTGTACTCTACAGCATACAAGCTTCAACTCCTCTGAATTTCATCTACTGAGATGTGGTTTCTACAAGGCGTCTGTCACATCCCACCTTGCCCCAGTTTCGATGGGGCAATTGCACTGTAGTGCCTCTTCGCTAGGCACTGTGCAGTACTGGGTGACACCTGTGGTAACTTCACAGGGCAGTGGGCTCAGGCTACATGAAGATACTGTTTGAAGGTGCTGCATGTTGAATGAAGAAGTTGTGTTCACAAAGTTTAATAAGAGTTCAAGGTACAGCTGAACTTTAAGGTTGAGCAGATCTGCAATATTTGTTAACCCTCTAGGAAACTGAGTTCGGGGCATGCTGGGACAGTGATTAAGTGTGCACATGGGCTTGTGTGGAAATCAGGGAGCCCCCTTCAGAGTGCAGGCTCCTTTTGCACACTTTGATATGGACATCCACTGGGGGTTTTTGATGGCTTTCTAGAAGAGATTGTAAGTTGATGAACATTATACATGTTTTCCTGGCATATAGATTTAGAACAAAGATGTAAAAAATGTGTAAATACAGTTAAGGGGTTCAAAACTCCACAAACATGCACTTGTAGTTCAAAAGCATACTCATTATTTCTGCAGGAGTTTTTGTGGAACCCTTTCTGGACTTGATAAAAGTCCCTAGTAATCAAACACACAACACAGAGTACTCTTGACAGAGGACTATATACTTCTTATTTAGACGACACCTAAAATTAATTCTTGAGTTGCTTTAATTCTAATATTGTAACATTATGTTTTCAAATTTTGCCACAAACAAGCGATGTTATTGGTTATTTGGTATATGGGCCTGAAACTTAGCCCACAGTTCTGTTGAAATAAAGTGAATTGAACAGCACACTTCTCACAAACTCTCTGCCTTAGGGTGACTGTTGCGGGACTATTTAATTCTCTTAAACTAAAACCAGTCAATATTTAAACTCCCAAGTTTTTAGAAATGCATTCAAATTTCCTACCAAAATTATTCCATGACTTTGGATGTATAGGGAAGTTCTAGTACAGCAATCATTATATCCGAGCGAACTCAGATAAAGAGTTTCTCCGCTAGAAGAGGAGTGTGCTGCAGCATGCAATTTTGTCCATACTGTACAGTGACTGGATTTTCTGCTTTTATTTTTCTGTAAGTTAGTGCTATTCTGACAAACCACAAGGGATTGACTGTCTCGAGAGGGGACGCCTGCAGCGCCTGATCGGGGGGAGGCTCGGCGTCCTCGAGCCACAGCTCGGAGCAGCAACAGGCACTGAGCGAGCCTCAAGTCCTCGGCAGGGTCTGCCCAGGAGCCGGCAGCTCAGCGGCGCGGGCAGCTGACTCAGAGGGGGCGGCGCCAGGAGGAGCGACCCCAAGGCTGACGGGGTAAAAAGCTGCCCCAGGGAGCAGGAGTGACCAGGGCTGGCAAACAGGGCGGGTTCGAGGCAGTCCTTGGTCGAACCAAAACATTGCCAAGCAGTAACTATAAACACTGGTGTTATCAGCGCTGCTCCCAGGCCCAAAATCAAAAACACAGTGCTGCGCCAGCTACCAAGAAGGAGAAAAATGACTGCTACTGCTGAACCCATGACACCACACCACCCAGGTCTTGCAAGGCAGATGCAGGGACTGTGAGAATGAAGACCCTGGGCCCACTGTAGGAGAGGGTCTGGTTCGAGACCATCTCAGGAACCTGAACGTCTGCAAGTCCATAGGACCTGATGTAATCCATCTGCGGGTCCTGAAGGAGCTGGCAAATGAAGTTGCTAAGCCACTGTCCATCATATTTGAAAAATCATGGCAGTCAGGTGAAGTTCCCGATGACTGGAAAAAGGGAAATATAACCCCCATTTTCAAGAAGGGGAAAATGGATGAGCCAGGGAACTACAGACCAGTCAGCCTCACCTCTGTGCCTGCCAAAATCTTGGAGCGGATTCTCTTGGAAGGCATGCTGAGGCACATGAAAAACAACAAGGTGGTTGGTGAGAGCCAGCATGGCTTCACTAAGGGGAAATCCTGCCTGACCAATCTGGTGGCCTTCTATGATGGGGCTACAGAACTGATGGACAGGGGTAGAGCAGTTGATGTCATCTACCTGGACTTGTGCAAAGCATTTGACACTGTTCCCCATGACATCCTTGTCTCTAAGTTGGAGACACATCAATTTGATAGGTGGACCACTCGGTAGATAAAGAACTGGCTGGCTGGCCGCATGCAAAAAGTTGTGCTCAATGGCTCAATGTCCAGCTGGAGACCAGTAACGAGTGGCATCCCTCAGGGATCGGTGTTGGGACCGGTCTTGTTCAGCATCTTTGTCGGTGACATGGACAGTGGGATTGAGTGTGCCCTCAGCAAGTTTGCCAATGACACCAAGCTGTGTTGATACACAAGGTTCCGTTGATAAACTGGAGGGAAGGAATGCCATCCAGGGGGACCTTGACACGCTTGTGAGGTGGGCTGATGCCAACCTGATGAAGTTTAACCATGCCAAGTGCAAGGTCCTACAGCTGGGTGGGAGCAATCCCAAACTGACCAAAGAGCTATTCCATGCCACAGCACGTCATGCCCAGGATGTAAAATACTGGGGGCAGGAACCCAGAAGTCTCTCTTTCTCTCGTCTCAGTCGGGTGGTGAGCGGTTGTGTCCTCTTCCCTTGTGTTTGCCTTCTCAGTATTATTATTGGTGGTAGCAGTAGTGATTTGTATTATACCTCAGTTACTGGACTGTTCTTATCTCAACCCGTGGGAGTTACATTCTTTCGATTCTTCTCTCCATTCCCCCCTCCCCCCCCCCCCATCGGAGTTGGGGGGGGAAGAGAGAGGGAGAAGTGAGTTAACAGGCTGTGTGAGATTTACAGCTTAAACCACGACAACACCCCAAACTTTGACTCATCTTGGCTACATCCTGCAACAGTTCTTTGATTATATCTATCCCACCTACTAGGGTGTGCCTGTGATGACTGTAAATTTTATGACACAGCATTTTCTGGTACTGCTGTTATAATTTCAGCTGTAGCTGGGTTTGTTGTCTGGTTCTTAGCCTGACTGTAGTGGGGATTGATCACTGATTGGGGATGTTGTTTGAAAACACTTCCATTGCCAATGTCAAATATTTAAGTGGTGATTTTGAACTGGGTGATAAATAGAGGTAGGGATAACATGATCCCTCAGTAGGGATATATCTGTGTTTAAAAGATGAAATGAAGATGACGCTTAATATCTAGAATTTTGTTTCAGTCCGACATTTGATATAGTTGCATTTACTGGATTAATTTTAAGTCTTTTCAGACACTTTTATAGGATGACTTTTAGTTGCCCCCCAAACCGGCTGCAGTTGATAAGAAAACTTTCCCAGTCTAATGGGAGGTGGTGGATGGCACTCTTGGAGCAAGCTGTGCAGAGAGCATCTATCGTCTATCACTCTGTTCTATTCCTATCCTTTCTTTCACAAGTGCTTAAGTAACATTCTGCATTATCCAGAACATAGTAAAAATGACAATGCCCACTTAAGGGGCTCAGTAAACAGCAGGTTTTTATAACCAACAATCAAAGGTGTGTTAGGATCTAAAAATACAGAAAAAATTATGGGCCAAGAAGGTATCCAGAGTTTTTGAAAACATGTTTTAGAACAATGGCTGCAAACAAGTAAGCAATTAAGTCCTTCATGTGCTTGCAGCTATGGTTGGTCAGATAAGTGATCTCACCATAACCAGATAAGGCAAGAAGCCACTTAAGTGCTGCAAGTCTGCTGTTCTTCCGGATAGCACTGCCTCATCCAGCAGAGCTGACACTCCTTACCTGTAAACTTTCTGACACGACAGAGCTCCACTTAGGTACGGCACTGTTAGGCATGGTGCTTTGTATGGGTCACGTGTTTCTCAAGTGGCACATTTGCTTTGCACAGTGCTTGTAGCAGATGGTTGCCTGATTGTCTGCATGGGTTACTAGGTGCATTCAGCTGCTGAGAGTGGTTGTGCAGCCACATCACTGACAAATTGACAGCTTTGCTTCCTTCTCATGGCCCTCATTTCATCACTCGGTTTTACTCATTGCTATGGCTTGGTAAACAGAGTGTGTATATGCAGGGTAATTCTAACTCTGATGCTTCTCGTACATATGCAGAAAGCTCAAATGGGCCACGCGTCCATCTCACTTGGAAAGAGGGCCATGTCCTGGAGCCGCAAAAGTATCTGAAGAGGGTTCCCTCTGGAATCCCAGATTGCTTAGAGAAAACTTTGTTTTACTGCATATGCCATTTTTATGCCAAAAACTTTTATATCCCTCCATGGCAGTGTTCAAGACTAGGTTGGACAGAGCCTTGGGTGACATTGTTTAGTGAGAGTTGTCCCCCATGGCAGGATGATCTTAAGGTCCTTTCCAAACCTAACTATTCTAAGAATCATGATTCTTTGATTCTATATGCCATTGCTGGGTCACACTGTCCTCTTCTCTGTGCACTTGTAAGTATTCAATATGACGCACAGATGACCGATACAAACCAGTCATTCTTGTGGCAAGAGATGCTATGGGATCACAGAGGGAGAGGCAGGTTTATTTTCTTCATAACACTGGCACAGGCTCAAATCAAATGAGATGACTTGGACATTTCTGCATCTAATTCTAGGGATGTTGCACACCCTGTCACTACCAAGCAGTGTTTCTTCATGTAGTCTGTATTCTCTTAGGCACATCTCTTTTAGCCTGTTCTTATTTAGAGGAAGCAGGTGGAGAATTCCGGCTGAGGGGAATAATATAGATGGAAATGAACCTGACTCTGTGATCAGGCTCACCTGTTTTGAGAGAATTGAAGCACATCTCTTGCATGAGAAATTTCAGTCACCAGTATCTTCCACTGGGTTTTCCATGTTTCTTCCATCTTCTGCATAATTTAGTTGTTGTCCTCCCCAACACTTCCCTCTATCCCCAGGAGAAATCAGTAATAAAAGTATTATTAGGCCCTCTGTCAGTGTAGCTAACAGTATTTGAAACTTACTGTACAGTGTCTGCTACTTTTTCATTTCTTACATTATTAGATCTGTTTATCCCCATCTTCTGAAATCCTGTACTGGTCCACTCCTTCTGCAGCCTCCAACACCCTTTCATTTCATTTTAATTCACACACTTCTAGTGGATAAAAATAACAAGAGGTTCTGCCTACTGACAGAAGGGCTGTCAGTAGAGCAAGATTTGTTCAGTGCCTTTTCCACTAAAATGTTGCTCTGTACATCTTTCAGGAAAAGCGCTGCTCAGGCAAAGGTGAGGCATGGACAGGAACCAAGGTGCTATTTAAAGCCATACACATCCTTATTTGCATCTTATCCCTCCTCAGGCTGAATGAAGGACCGACTCAGGCTGCTATGGTCCTGCAGCACATTTCCATAATGGATCTAGATGCGCAGTAGCACAACCTGACATTTCATTATTTTTAATAGTGCTATTGCTGGAAGGAGCTGCTGATGTGAGTGCACATTCCAGCAGCAGGCAGAGGTATTAATGTGGACTCATGGCAGCAAGCGCTTAAAGGTATGTGGCTAAGAGAAAAGGCAGTGCTACTGGCAGGATACAGTACACAGAGTTAGATTCAATTACACTGTATTTATAGGCACATACTTTCTGCTTCAGTAGCGTGCAGCCGCAAAAAAAGAAAGAATAAACCTCTATGGGACAGCCAGCAACTCATGGACAGTAGCACCTTCTTGACCAAGAAGAGAAAGACTGCCCTGCGTGTTTGGTTTTGTGCCACAGCCCAGAGTTGCTCCTTGTATGCATTCTGCTGTTGGCAATTTTTGCAAGTGAAGGTGTCATTCATTCTTTGGAGCAACAGTGTTTTTTTGGAACTAGGCAACCTCTTTTTTCCTTCCCATCCTCAGCTTTGCTGCCCTGCCCCAGCTGGAAGGTTGGATTCTGTCTGTGACAGAATTGCTTTGCCCCTCTCCTAGGATTAAAGGGTGCCACAGGTTTCCAATTCAGTCCTGGCTAGAGGACTGAGTGAATAGCACAGGGGACACTGCTGGGCACAACGTGAGAAATCACTGGACATGACAACTACCACCTCAGGCATCTGACAAGTCACAGATGGTGTCCCAAGGGATGGCTGGATTTTGCAGGTAATTGAGATGGAGTTATGTGAGAAATGGCAAAAATTCACAGATACCTGGAAGGGGAGTGCTGGAGACTTTTTGGGAGCACAGCCTTGCAAGACTCACAGCACCTCAGTCATCACATCGATAATTGCATGTGAAGCTGAGCTTGCCTTCAGTAACTAAATCAGAAATAAGACAGATTTGGGTATGGATATTGCAAAACTGGGACTGATGGGGAGGAGGTAATTCAGGCGTGGTTGTCCATCTGGGAGGAGATGGAAGTCTTCCCCAGTCCTGGAAAACAGAGCTTATGCAGACATGACCCAGAGAGGGAGAGAGGTTCCTGGTGGAGAGCCAGGAAGCCCCTAACAATAGCAGGTTGCAATGGATTTATGACTCTCATATGTGTGTCCCGCTTCCGGACACCATAGGAAAGGGAGAAAATACTGAGCCATGGGAAGAATTTTATTCTAGCCAGGCACAAACGAGGGAATTTGCAGATCCCAGGAGCAGCACTTTAGAGCTACCCCTTGAGGTAATTCTTCCTTCCCTCCCTCCCTCTGATGCTCTCAAGGCACATTTGCCCTGGCTGCATGCATTGTTTAGCTGTGCATAATGCAGGAGCTGACATGAAGGAAGGGTGTTCCAATGACCACCACAGCTGAGCTCACGGGGACCTGCAGGAGAATGGGGAGCCACAGGAACCTCAGGAGATAGAGCAGGTATCCCTTCAGAAAAGCATGTAATTGTGTCTCAAAGCTTCCTTGTTCTCTGGGGAACTACAAAAATGTCTTTACCTACGAAGGGGACTAAGCAGGTCAAATTCTGATATAGGTATCAAGTCTGCGGTGGTGACTAACTATAATAGGGAAAACTTAGCAAGAGAAATCTATGAAATATAGTTTAAATACTTTCAATACTTTACATTTTTCTTTACACTTCTCTTTGCATGCAGAGTGAGGCAATGCCTCAGCAAACTCATAACTTGTCTCTTTGTTAACAGCACATACTGATTCCAATATTGAGCTTTATAGAAACATGAGGAGTAATTGATTAAATTTGGATAAATATTTGAAAGGATTTTTTTAAACTCACCTCCTGCTAGGGCCTTTCTCACACTCAGGTGATGGCTGAGGTAGCTGAGCAGAAATGCCAAAATCTCTGGAATGGGTTACATTGTAGAAAGTTCAATGTCCTGGGGAATAGTTAATCACACCAAGCTCCCCTGAGGCAGGGTGGAATGGGTCGTGTGAACAACCCAATACGCCTGTTGCAGGTAACCAAGCCATGAATAACAAATAGACTCTAATTTAGGAATGTAAATAGAGAGATGCCTGATTTGATGCACCCAAGTCTAAACATTTCAGGCATCATTGTACTAAGAAAGCAGGCAATTTTGTACAGTTGTCTGAACTCATAATGAGCCCTGGCTAAATCCAGTTTCCAGTCGGGAGGTTTCAGGGAAGGCTTAATGATGCCACAAATAGTACTACACAAAGCACAGTAATCATAGAATCATAGAATAGTTAGGGTTGGAAAAGACCTTAAGATCATCTACTTCCAACCCCCCTGCCAGGGGCAGGAACACCTCCCATTAAACCATGACACCCAAGGCTATGTCTAATTCAGCCTTGAACACCGCCAAGGATGGAGCATTCACAGCTTCCCTGGGCAACACATTCCTGTGCCTCACCACACTTACAGGAAAGAATTTCTTCCTCATATCCAATCTAAACTTCCCCTGTTTAAGTTTGAACACATTACCCCTTGTCCTATCACTGCAGTCCCTAATGAAGAGTCCCTTCCCAGCATCCCTAGAGGCCCCCTTCAGATACTGGATGGCTGCTCTGAGGTCTCCACTCAGCCTTCTCTTCTCCAGGCTGAACAGCCCCAACTTTCTCATCCTATCTTCATGCGGGAGGTGCTCCAGTCCCCTGATCATCCTCGTGGCCCTCCTCTGCACTTGTTCCAACACTTCCATGGCCTTTTTATGTTGAGGACACCAGAATTGCACACAGTACTCCTAGAGAGTAGTTTCTTATCTAGCTGTAATTGCCCATGAACAATAGGTACAACATATCTGGGGGACTGGTGAGCAGCAGGTCAACATGCTATTTTGGGAGGACATTGATCTCTTTGCTGTGTCAAGTCAGTCCTCTGGAAGCAGAAAGGATGGGAAATGTCACAAATTGCAAGCAGCACTCAAGCCCATCGGGCCTGGCTCCTGCCTCATCTGCACACTGGGGCAGGTGGGGGTCTCCCATCTCATTTTCGTGCACACCCAAGGATGAAGTTCAGCACTGTGATGGGAAAGGGGCAGATAGTGGGGAGAGCCTCTTGGAGGAGGACCGGTGTATTGCGTGATGAAGTGACTGAGAGAATGGCAGAAAGCAGTCACTCACCAAGGAAGAGGAGCCACCGAAGCTGGTGGTAAGGGGGTGTCCTCACTTGGGGGAACCCCATCCATAGATCCTCACACTGTGCAGGACTTCAAACTGCCCATGGAGAAACACCTCTGGGATTGTGTTTCTGTGCTGACAGGCCACATAAGGGTCTTCGACATGTGTTTAGAGAGTCTGTACTTGAGTTCAGAGTGAGCAAAACTGCAGTGTACTCTTTATATCCCCTGAGGAATTTCCTTTTTTTTTTTAAATTGACTACCCACAACCAGCTCTTTTACATAGCACAGTTAATGACACAAATCTTTTTGTATTAACTGATGCACCTACCTAACTACTGTCATGTAGTTAGAGGTATGAACAGCCTTAGTAGCATTCACAGTCGGGTGCCTAGCAGGAAAGTTTGCTTTAAAAGCTGTACCAACTAGTATTTTACAAATGCCTGCATGATAGTCAGAAGAAAGAAAAAAAGATTCTTAGTATTTGTGAGGTGATTAATATTTATTTACCTGTCTATCTATCTAGCTATTTATTTATTCATTCATATATAAGCAGGTTCCTCACTTGCCTTTTCCTTAATGTGGTGCTACAAAGGTACTGTTGATCATTTAGGAGTCACCGCAAAGCAGACATTTTTCCTATTAACATGCTGCTAGATCTCACCCCTCAAGTACAATAGATGAGGCACAAGTCTGGAGGGATGGGAAGGAATTGTCTCTCATGCAAACTGGTTTTGCTTTCTTCTTCATACCATTCTGCCATCCACTCTGAATTTCCCATGTGCATTTTCAGCAGACCCTGTGTAGCTTCCAGGTGCTTGCTGCTGCTACTTGTTTGCTCAACTATAATTTGCTGTTTTCTGGTGCTATCACTTTAACAGGACTTGCAAAACATTCCCATTTTCTGTGTCTTCATGACCACCTCCTTCTGTTCAGAAAGCAGATACACTTCATAATGGAATTTCTTGCATTCACCCTTCATTTTACATACAAATCACTGTCAACTGCCAGTGCAGCACTTTCATCTCCACACTGCCAACTAAACTTTCCTCTGCGAAGCTCAAGATGGCCTTTCTGAGATCAGGAACTTGGCCAGAACATGACCTTCATCGTTGATACATGACATGAGTATGGCAAGCCACAGGATTGTGCTTATTGAGCAGGAATACCCGAATTCCATTTTGCAAAAAAATATTTTGCTCCCATTCACTCAGCTGATTGTCTCACAAGGCGTTGAGTATTGGTGTCTTATCAAGCATGATATCCAAATATAGGAAGGGAGATAAAGGTTCTGCAAAACCCCTACTTGAGGGTATGGCTGATTGGCTGACATCCTCAGTAACCAATGGTAGCTTCCTAAAATTGTGCTGACTCAGCTGCCACCACAAGAGCACACCAGCCGAGCACACCAGTGTCCAGGGCTGGCAAGTCTGAGAGCAGTGTCAGGCAAAAATAACTTGCATACTTGAAGTCAGTCATGTAATAGAATTGTCCCACAATGATCTGTTGAAAACTTTATAGAGTCAGCTGTGCAGTATAGCTTAGGAAATCCAAGTTATATCCCAATTGTCTGCCAGCACCTAGTGCTGGAATGGATAAGCATAGTCTGGGTGTGGACAATGAAGGCCCAGTTAATCAATATGTTAATCAAAATGGATAAGCAAATGCTGCTTTGCTTTGGCAGTATGTAACAGCTGTATCTGCAGTGAGAAAGATAACTCACAGCTTCTAAAGCTGGTAGAAGAAACTCCAAACTTTAATATATGTGTTTATCACTTAGTAAATAGAGGTGTTTGCTATTTCTGTTTCTAAAAGACACTGATATTGCTGGGAGAGATGCAATTCTATGTGAGTTCCCTCTGCCTTCTGCAGAAATGCTGACCAGGAGCTACTCAGGTTTCCTCTTGCAATGGCAAGGCTTAATCTTTGCAGTCATGGGGAAAAAACAGAAATGAAAAAATCACAGTCTGAGTGGAAAAGTACGTAATAATCTAGTAAATTTGAGAGTTCAGAAATGCAGAATCTGCTTTGGACTATATTGCTGATGCCTAGGAGGGATGCATACAGCTCAGGAGTCAAATTTTGTTTGCCTTTGGGTTTCTGTGCACACAGAACTTGTATCCCCTTTTGTCTCATCTGCAAGAAAAAGTAAAGATCTGGATAAAATCCCAGGTGAAATCTCAGGAACTAGTTCAGATCCTGGGTTGGGCATAGGTGTCCTGCATGAATCCGGGGAAGTCACTTCATTGCTACCTGCAAAGAAAGGAAGCAAGGAGAGCAGGACAAAATGTTTTCATTTGCCATGTCCCATGATGAAATGAGAGCTGTTGTCAAAATTCCTAAGTATTTTTCCTAATATATTACTAGAAAGTCTCACACAAGGTGTCCTTTAAATGAAAACTCAAAAGACCCTGCTTGCCAAGACGTGTGAAAGGAAGAAAAGGTATTTTTCCTGACCAGCTTGTCTTTCCTCAACCTCTCTCTGCTGCATCTCCTTGGACTTCACTGTCCAGTTACTCTGTCAGCTCTCTTCCTTTCTTTCTGCATGTAGTTAGGCAGAGACATGGCACATGTAATTTTGCTGCCGGGAAGCCAGTTTTCTACTCTCCACCTCCAGTTGACTACACCTTGGCAGACAGTACTTTTGTGCAGTGGAGATGCGGGTGCCTGTCATCATGTTTACGGAAAACCTAGATGTTTAATTCATAAGTGAAGCTGTATATACTCTGTTTACGAGCACACTGCAGGATGGGTTGCTTTCCCACAGGACCTGGTTTAACAGGACTCATAAATAGCTATGGCCTCTCTTTACTTATTGTACAAATTAAAATAGATACCTAGATATCTATTGGAAATATATGAGTGGACAAAAAGATGCAGGAGTGACAGCACCATAGGATTTTTTAATCCCTTTGGAAGGTTATTTGGAGAGAGGTGTTTCCCGAAAAAAGCATACATGAGCACCTTAAGGGATGTACTCAGGAGTGTGATGAAGCAGATTGGAGCTGGGACTAAGCTCGTGACAAATGCCAATAGACAGAGAAAATTTCTCAGCTCACAGGCAAAATTTCCATGCAAATCTAGAGATGACACCCTAGGAGGATCATTAGGGTAACATAGGGATGTACCAGCATAAGAAGCTGTGAGAAGTGATCCCCAGATACCTTACTGAGCCATGTGTTGCAGATGCAGAAAAGCAGAAATAAGGTTTTTAACTGAATCTGTTAAAAGATGGCTATCAAATGCTGGCATTCCCAAGCTAGTATAAAGCAAGGCTTATTTTGCTGCTGGTATTTGTTGTTGTTAATAACTTGGGCAGGGTCTTGGCCTCATCCTAATACAGATGAGTAGGAAAAACGTAAAGTAGGAAAAAACCTGAAAACTCAGAAAATGTTTTTCTGGGCAGGAAACTCATTTGGTTAATGCTAAAAGGATTTTCTAACACAGCACAGCTCTACAGTAGGGACATTTAATTCCTCTCAGAGCTGGGTTTAAATTCGTACTTACATGGAAAATGTATTAAATTAAGATTTTAAAAAACGTTTTAAAAACAGGCTAATACACCCTGTCATGTTCTATCTGAGCGCAAATGCATACTGAGATGTTATGATAAACGATGGCCCGTTTATACCAGAAGTACCCATAGGCTTTTAACTATAGCAATACAAATGATGCCACTCTAATTAAAATTGGTAAATGGCTATATTCAGTTTTTAATGAAAATTTTCTCCCATGCATTTCCAATCTCTAGCACCATTTCATTTTGTCTATAGTGGACAAGGAGTTCATTACTTCAATTGAGTCTAAATCTCCATGAATACACTGGTAATCAAAGACTTCTTCTATTAGTGCTTAGATGAGCTATTCTGCTATAAATGAAGTGGTAGAGATCTGCACTAACTGCAAAGTTGCTTTCACTTTGGGAATTAGATGGAATAAATGTTAGGTAGTTATGAGCATCGACCAGCTGGCCTGAGCTATTTGTGCTGTGCAGGGGAATAGCTGCAATAGTGAGACATCCTGAGTGTATGCAATTCAGCAAAGTGACAAGGTGCTTTTGGAAGCGTGATTAAGTAGAGTACACTTTTGTGTCATTGCAGCCTGGAAATGGCAGCCACCCCAGGTCTAACTGAAGAACAAATAAGAGGTCAGCAGAAGGGAAATGAGTGGAGAAAAAACCAAATCACCTGCGAGAACTACAGGAAACCTGGAGTCAAGGCTTTCTCATCACTTCCCTATCTGCTGCCACTACTAGGTTTGTGCTAGCCACCCTGGTCCCCCTTGCTGTCACTGGGGGGAAGGTAGGGACTTCCCATGGATTTGTCATGGGATACAAGTTTCCCATCTTCACTCAGTGATTTCCATGATGCTTCTGGATAAACCCCATAGAATAGTAAAAAAAAAACCAAAAAAAAAAAACCAGCCTTCATAGCCCTTCCTTTTACTATGTTTAATATTCTGGTGATTTTTGTAGAATTCCCATGGCAGCATATGCCATCCTTCCTCCACTGCTAATACTGATAGGAAACAAAGGTAGACCATCATTTGTTATCTGGGATACATGGCAGCCAGTGTTTTTAGGTGCTCCAGGTGAACACCAGTCTTTGTGCATTACAAGTCTTTTTTTGAAAGGGATGAAGGATTAAATGATCTTAAACTCATCAACAAATAAGCCCTTAAGATTTTAACAGTGGACTATGGAAGATGGTTTATGCTTCTGTGCAAGCATATCACAGCAGTGACTAGATGTTACTGACCAGGAACCTTTGGTGTAGCCGTGCTGTCCGCATTAATCTTGACCAAAGGGATGTCTGATTTCCACAGTCTCAAAGGCAATACAATCCTCCATCATCCCAGTGCTGCGAACAGCCATGATGGTACCTGCCATCACCTGCATAGTGCTGGACAGCCCAGGTCCTAGGGATTCTTCTTGGACATTTTACTCCAGCCAGCCATGTCCCCATTGGCCTCCTGAAGCATGACTTCTCATGATCATCCCATTAAATCTGACCACAGCCATGACAAAGGGGACTGGCAGTGGTTTGTGGATGGTGGTCTAGCTGGTCAGAAGCTGTAGTTCCTTCAGGGTAAAACAAAGCTGCTGCAGGAAAAGTGGAATCAGACTTTCAAAGGCATAATACAAAGTGGCTAAAGTTTGACCTCCCCTGTGGCCAGCAGGTTGTTGTTCTCAACAACAGTTTTGTTTGCTGCATTGAAAAGTCTTGATTGCAACTCAAGGAAAGATGCTTTGTCATTCCTGCTATCAAACAAGGCCTCCCAGCAAATCACCACCCAGAAAATTGGACAGTTTCCCTCCACAACTGATCCTGGTACTTGCTTTATTTCCTGCTATATGATCTATTGTTTCAGTGAAAGAGCTATTGTGTTGATTCCCAGGGGGAAAGTATTATCTTCTGATTGTGTCTGTGCAAAGACCAGGACCCTGATTCCTTATGAGGTCACAGGACATTACTAGAATAACAGCCCCACAGTATGGGCAGCGCAGAGGGTTTCAATAGGAAAGGAGTCACTAGTGCAGAACAACCTTGATGCCTTATTTTTGATATTGTATATGAGATTTAATTTTTTAATCAGGAAGAATTATTGGGGAGTTACTCATTAAAATAGTTTCTATTCTTTGCATATATAACTTCACTTTATTCCATGTACAATAGTATTACTATAACATCAGAAAATCACTGAGTTGCAGATTTGGGCTCAGGTTTCCCTGTACACATCCCCTGCTTTGTTTGCATCTGTTCTTGACAGCACTTAGGAAGGCTAACAGGCTTCATAGACCACCCACTTGTGTTCTTCATGGCCTTGCTCAAGAGTTTTGCCCTATCTCTATCTTTGTCCCCATAAGTGGTGCTTACACAGGAATCCAACCTCGCTGCAATCAGCCTCTTTCTCGTAACACTCAGGACAATGGAAAAGCAGAGTAAAACAATGTGGCAGCCCAAAGCACTTCAACTAATAATTTCTTTTATTTTCCTTCTCAAAATATAATTTATTTCCAAAGAATCATCATTTTCTCTTGCTCTACCCCTGCATTTAATAAACTAAAACCAAAGCTACCTGTTTTGATCAGGCTCTGTGACTTCTTATGTACTTTTTGCTACCATAGGAAAAATACTGTGCTATCTCTGAATATTTTCCTGAGTCTGATGTGTTTCGTCTATAACTTACTGTCTATTCTGTTAAACAGTATATTAAATAACCTAATTTTTGCCATGATACTAATACGCTTTTTGTTTCCGAAAGTAAACACATCCTGGTGAGTAGTACTGATTCCAAAGCCTTGAAACATTAGTGGTATTTCATGCAGGTTTTAATTTGGCTTTCAGGAAGTTTTGTAGTTTCTCAGAAGTCTCTGTTTGTCTGTTTACAGCTGCTCCTTTTGCTGAAAAGTTCTGACTAGAAATACAGCTGGGAGAGATGGTTGGGTTTTTTTTCCTGACATGATATTGGTTTTGTAGCTAGAGTTCTGGCCTTGTTAGAAAGTACAGGGATAAATAACACCTCCTGCTCCCAGCCTGATTAGGGACATGCTGATGTATTTTCACAACATGCCCATTGCAGTTAGTGGTAGATGAAGGCTCACAGCCACTCACAGAAACAAAGAAGAACAAGAACTGCAGAAAAAATAAGTGCTTGGTATGAAATTAAGAAAAAATGAAATTATTTATGTTCATTACAGGATCTTTGTAATGCATGAATTTTGTAGCAGACCAGGGAGAGGTACCAGGGTTACAACAAACTGCTCTCACGGCATGAAGGATCTTGTTGCAGAGGAATTACTCTAGGGGGTTTTATTAATGTTCTTTTTTGGATTAACATAATGAACAACAAGAACTCGGTAGAACTATGAGGGGAAAGAAAGCCTGGTGACCTGCTGACAAATGCAGCCTCCTGAAGTGCAGCAACTTCACTGGAGCTCTGGAGGTTAATTGTCTCAGCAATGATCCAGGAGCAGACCTGATATAACCCAAAGCTCTAAATATTTGCTTAAAGGAAATCCTTTTAAGGAAATTTGTCAGAAGGAAGTTGAGGTTGATGTAAAGAGACCTCTTCAGAAGTAGCACTGAGCAGTTGCAGAAAAGTGTTGACTGACTAAAGACTAGGAGCTATTGTAAATCAAGCTGTGGAGGGCCATACCTTCAAAATGCAGAGATGCCACCTGAGTAGGATGAAAGGATGCAGAATGACCAGAGAGGACCAGTGTGCAGTTGACTACTGAGGCTAGCAGAACTGAGCTGAAAAAGGGCAAGGGAGAAGAAAGGAGATGATCCTACATGAATGAAGAAATGACTCAGGAAAAGGTGAGGAAAAAAAGAAGATTCACAGCTTGAGAGAGCAGAAAATTGAGAGGATTGGGCATTTTAGGGGAGTAATAAGAAAAAAGAGAACCCTAGATCCTCAGAGAGCTGAGTAAAGACAGGACAATCCTGGGACAGAGAAAGGAAGGGCAGTGAGATATGAAGTTGGTATCCAAGCACCAAAAAATGGAGAAAGCCATGGAAGTGAGGAAAGAGGAGAAATACAGCTCCAGGTACAGCACTGTGGTCAGACAGAGGAAACAGGCACAGCAGCCTGGGTTAGAGGGACTAGCAGAAACTGCAATAGGATTTGCCATCCCCAGTCAGATGCCTGTAGTTTAAACTCACCAATATCTTTTTTTATGAGGATGCCATCCATGGTATCTTCTTGAAACAACCTCCGGAGTGCAGGAAGAGACATCAGCTGGTGAAGATTTATGGATCTGCAAGGAATGTCTGTCCAAGGAGGGTGTAAAACAACAGGCAAATCTCGCAGTGTCCAGTGACCTCCCTGCCTGAAAAAAGGAACATCTCCATCTTTCACCTTCCTCTCATGCTATTTAGTTCCCATCCCCTTCCTGGAAAAAAGTGAGAAAACAAATATTCCCCTAAGGGACAACCACAAAGCATTTATTCATGGGGCAACTATGCAAGAATAAATGAAAAAAAAAAGAAAAAAGCAGCAGGATTTCCTTGGTGTCTGGAAATGTGGCAGAAGAAGAGTTAAAGGTTGCCAAGAATAGTGCCTGAGAGATAGAAAACACTATGATTTTGTCCATAAAAGTAAATAAAAGGAAGCAGACAAGGTATGTTCTGCTGCATGGTGTAACAAAAAAGGTATTAAAGCTTCCACTGATGGAGAAACTGAACATAGGCCAAAACACTGCAGCCTTGAAGAACAAAGAAATGTAAAAATTATGTTTGAGAATCTCCTGGAAGATCAAAAACCTTTACGTTCACAATTAATCTTCCTGTTCAGGGGATGCCATGTGAAGATTCTTGCCACTGCCAAGAGAGGCAGGCAACCCGTTCCTGTTTGGCATAAGGAGGTTGGCATGCTTCAGCTCTCACTGCCAGTGGAGCCCCATCTGCTTGAGCACAGGGAAGTTTACGGGCACAGGAGCAGCCAGGCTGGTGGGGCAGGACCACAGCAGGATGCTAATAAATCCTCCAACACGCCAAAAGAGGTGTCTGTGCATAACCCACTTGGTACAACCTGCCCAAAGGGGCAGGTATTGCTGTGTCGGTGAGATGTCTTACAGTGCATTAGGTGATGTTACAGACATTGACAACTACTGAAACCTGCCAGAGATGCCATGATTCAGGAATGGGACCACTGCTTATGGTGCTGGGGCCTCTGGGCAGTGAAGCACAGCACTGTTGTCAGTTGGCTGCAGGGTTGAAGCCACAATGTTTGTGAGAACTAAGTTAAAGGAAGCCCAGGTGTGTGTTCAGCTATTGGGCAAAATCTCTTACTCCTTCCTCCTTGAAACTAAAGCCTGATGCTGCAGTTTTGGAATAATGCACGTGGCTAGACACGGTACGACCAGCTAGCATCACAGGCTACCTGAAGGTGAAGGATGAAGGACTGCACTGAGGGGATGACACCATGTGCTGTTCATGTATTTATGACTGAGCATCCAGTTTTTTTGTAGGTGAAACAGAAGCAGAGAATTTTTGATAACGTTGAAATTCTGTGCATGTGTCCAACCAACACAAAGTGGAACACTCACTATATGTGTCTCAGGAAGGAAGATTAATTCAAGATGTAAAGGAAGTGTAAACACCTTCTGAGCTCCACAAAGCTGAGAGACTGCATATTTCTATTCTTTTTTGCTTTTTCACCAAGATGCCTTCAGGTTACTGGCTGTGGCAAATATTAATTAAACAAAGAGAGTGCTTGACCTATTGAACAGTGTTCTACAGTTATAATCATATATAGGGCAATAAAACCATAAATCAATAACATTGGGTGTTTAGTGCTTATTGCAAGATTTACTTCGGATCAGCTGAATAGTTTCGGGTGCATCTGAATGAAAGGGCTAGGTCAAATACATTATGCAGCATAAAATTCGCCTACTCTGACTTTTGCACAATGGGTGAATTTGCAAGATTAGAGTGGATGATGACAATTGCTTGTGTCCCTCATAATTAGTACATATTCTATAAAGACAGACGGAAGCATCTCTGGTTCCAAATATCCCTGCTTAATATATAGTGTGTGAAATATTTAACAAATCAGGGGAAAGACAACAAAGAGTGTGAATGCTCTGGTAAAGAATAAAGCCTGATTTACTCCTAAGCCTTTACTGATTGCTTTTTGACATCTGTTCAGCTGAGCTCACGTGATGTTTGTGCAAAGCAGTGGTGATGACGTGTAGCATGGCTTCAAACTGCAAGGATCCAGGATGCTGGGACAGCTACAGCGCTAAGCACAGCGCTCAGAGCAGCCCTCACTGCTCCACTTGAGGAAGCATCCAAGCAGTGTGTTTTGGTCCATGGCCCTTGTGCCTCGTGCTTTTTCCCACGTTTTCCATGCTCACACCTGCGTGGGCTTTCAGACTGTTCCTCAGCCCTGAGAAGTTTGAGGCAGATTGCTTCTGATTCAGACCCTACCCACTGAAAAGCACATGCATCTTATGTACATTGTAAGGGCATACCCATTATACATGGGTCCATGCCAGGCAGCCTTATTAAGCACATATGGTAGCGTACAAGGCCTAAAAGGATCACTGTGATCACCTGGGCTGTCATGCTGCTCAGCACAAGCTGGAGGACAATCCTAGATGAATCATTTGAGGTATTCTGCAGCACTAAGAAAGGCATTTAGTTTCTTCTTTAAAGATCCTGACCCTGGAGCAGCTGCCATCACCACTAGTAACATGCTACAGTGCTTTTCTCCTCTTCGCAGTAAAGTTGTACATCTCTATCTTTTATCTGACTGTAATTAGGCTAAAAATGGCTGTTTATTTTGAGTGTCCCTTCTCTGGGTAGATAAGATAAGCTCGTGATGAAGTTAGTGCTTATTATCTATTTAATAACCTGAGAACTCAGAGTATCTCAATATTTTCCAAACTGCTAATGCTCATACTTCTGTGTGGGCCTGGTTCATTTTTCCATCTTTTTCTTCCATTTGTAGATCCAAAGGTTGAACTTTTGTTTTTGCTTAGTCCTGAGAGCTCATGCTCAGCTGATTGGTCACCACCATCCACACATCTTTCTCAAAGTCACGCTCACAGGAAATTTTCTGCACAGTTACCCCCCTCCACAACACAGATACCTCTGGAGGATATGGGTTTGGTTGGAGAAGGAGCTGAAATCTCACGAGAAGCCAGGTCTCTGCAATGGATACACAAATCCTTGTCCTTTCTTACTGAAAGACTTCTTACCAAAGCAAACTGATTTCTGTCCTCACTCATCCCTCTTACTTGTGCATCTTAATTTTGAGGGAACCATAAAAACACCAGTGTGTGAAGCTGACTTTGAGAATGCTCCTCATGCTAGCCTAAGAGTGATGAAAGTTTTGAGGGATCCTTGGGAACACTGCATCACCTAGCTTCTGTCCAGTGCAATTTACATCTAAAATAGACATGCAGTGGAAGAGCTTTTGTTTCCCTTTTTTTTACTGCTGAAAATGCCAGAATATCAGCTGTTCACACTCCATCCTTAATTATGTATCAAAGGAACATCCTGTTCCCGCAATATTTTGCATAATGGCCAGCCAACAGGATAAATGAATGCAGGAACAGACATGGAACAAAGCTGGGGTCAAGAAAAGCGAAGAACTGCTGAAACAAAGGAAAGCCACGGCATGTAGGACAGAGAAAATGGCAGAAAAGAAAGGTGCTGGAAATAATACTGGGTAGAAACACATACTTCAAACTACCTGGAAGAAACAGAGTGAAGTGGTGGAAAGGAAGAAGGACTCCAGCATATAAAGATGGAAAACACAGGGAGACATTCAGCTGTATACATCATCACATATGTTCTTATATAATCTCTCTACAGGGTCAGTGAATGGTTCTTGATCTTCCTGTCAGTTTCTCATTCTCTGCATGTCCATGCTCTGGTATGTCTAGTGGTCCTACTGTCTTCCACCTCCCAACTTCTTACCTGGCTTACTTCTTATCTGGCTCATCACCCTGGCCCGTATGCCTGACATCTCAAGTATAAGTCTTGAGAGATTAAAAATAATAGGCTTTTTTTCTGAAGTCCGCATGTTGCATACATAGAGAAGCTGTGCTTAGATATGCGGTCACCAGCCCTATCATCCTTTAGATGATGGTTTCCAAACTCTGGTTCATGGTTCACCAGTGGGAACGAGCAGTAATCCTCAGGACCATTTTGACTCTGTATTTTCTCTTACAAATTAGATGGTGTGAATGCAGAGAGCTCTATGGGAAACTGGCTAGGCATCTGTGTGTGTGCCACAGTGTCTGCAAACTGCTGACAATGACCCCTCCAGCTCCTCTATTCAGAGAGCCTCCAGCCCATAGGGACAACATGGAATCTTTACCCTTGTCTTCTTTCCTCTGGAAAGCAAGTGAGCAGAGTGACAGAAGAAAGGCCTAACTCCTTTAGCAACAAAACAATGTTGAGAAAACTACAGCAATGCTTCTACATTCTCATTAACAGGAGCTTTAATCTGAAAGCATAGAAACAGATCAAATGGTTCATTTGCCTCTGCCAAGCTGATTGCTGTTGCACAGGAACATTTGTCTCTGAAACTTCTCAACTCTTGATGATGAATGCAGCTTTCAGGGTAAGGTAACAGTTGTGATTGCAGCAGTGAATTCAGCGTGGTATCAGTTTCAGGGTGATGATAGAGGAGTAGATGTGACAGCAGAAGCAGTGGGATGCAGCAAGGATGGAAATGCTGTAGGATCCTTGCTATATCTATGCTTTTCAGACCAGAGGAAGGAGTACAACCAAGCTGTTCCCCATAGGAGAGAGGAGGGATGGGGCAGGGCAGAACTGTGTGTTTTGGATGTGCGTTGCCTCTCTAGATTTTCATCTGCATATGCCAGAGTCTTTCATCATCTCCCCTACATCATGCTATTTCTCCCCCTCATTTGGGTTATGAGTTTTTGCCTTACTGTCTCCAAACCACCTTTAAATGCACCTTCACAGTTATCTGAAGCAAATGAGTTTCCAGCTATCACTACTAACGTTTTCAAGAAGTATTGCCAGTGCTTCTTCACTCGAAGAATCCTTTGCTAGTCATAAAACACCTGCATGCGCACACACACCTCTGCAGAGGCAAGAAGCTGAGAGCACATCTGATGTGTGAGCAGCACCTTCGGGTGTGGAGAAGTCAGCAAGCAGCAGCGACCGAAATAGAGGCAGAGAAACAGTTTGCCAGTTTATGTTTAACAGACCTCCTGCATATATGCTGACTATTTGGCTAGGTTGCCCTGCTTCACCCTGCCTTCAGGCTCTGTGCTGGGCATGGAAACCTGTGAGGGGCTTGTCAGAAGCTAGTTCTTTCCAGCATTGACTATGAGATTGGATTGAGATTAGGTAAAGTTTAATTGTTATTTTGCTGGATTTGACTAATTATCACGAATAATATGTCCCAGGCTCACCAGAGCAGAAATGGAGGGCAAGGTTTGAAGGCTTTTTTGCTCATGTGAAAGATGAACTTTTTTTGAAGCTGAACCTCGTATATGGTTTCTTATCCTCTTTGTACTCATCACCCTCTTGGCCTGGGAGAAGAAAACAACCAGCCGATACAGAAGATGTTAACCTTCCTCAAACTTCATATATTAATTTCTTAAGCTTGCTGTTTTCTGCACAAACCATACTTCCTAGTACTAAATTATTCCACTAGCTAATTCTCCTATCTCATTGTCCCAATTTCTGTTTCAGTAACAATGCTTGGATCACAAATGCAGTAACTGAAGAAAAATAGTTGCCCTGATCCTGCCTCTAACTAGCATACAATTTGTTAGGTCCCAATTGAGTTGATGCAACAAGGATATATGACACACTTGTTTTAATAACAAATTCTCTGTTCTGCATGTCCATTTATTCCCTGAATGACTACACACAACAGAAGAAAGGCCCAAGTCCTTTAACAATACACAGGGCTGAGAAAATGAGAATGCTTCTGCATCCTTCTAAAAATGTGCCTCTGCTTTGGAGACAGAAGCTGAATGCTCTGTTTGCCTGTGCCAGCACAAGTGCAGCTACTTGGGAGTGTTTGCCTCCAAAACTTCTTGACTTCTGATGACAAACATGGTTTTCAGAATCTGGTAAAAATTCTGATGACTGTAATTAATTTGGCGTGCTACTGAAAACAAGCTCTGATTACTTATGGTTCGTAAAGCGTATTTGCTCTCAGAGCAAACCTAGCAAAATACGAGATTTTTTTGTTCTGTTCTGTGCTTCACTGATAAAATGAAGTTTCAGGAAAAGCTGGAAAACATGGAAACAGTTGAATACCTAGTCAGTTTTATAAGTCTAAGTACTCTGTAACATTATTAAATTTGCTCAATGTGATTAAGCTCATAAATGATAGTATTCCTTTCCAGAGCTTTTCTCATTCTCATTCAAAAATGAGAAAAGTGTTAAATTAATTTACCCTACTTCCACTGTTACAGTGTTAGTTAATTTATTCTCCTTCCACTGTTGCATACCAATATGGTTATAATACCCACATAGCAAAACTGGGTGAGAGAAATGAAAGGACTCAGATTAGAGCTCTCATTAATCTTCCGAATTTCCAGTTGCCAATGTTTATGCTTGCTCTTTACACCAAACTGAAAAAAAGAAAAAAGAGTTAATTGCCTAAAAAAAGCCAAGAGCAAGTTACACAGTGTCATAAGATCCTCTGTCTCACACAGGTGATTGCTGGTATAAGATGAATATGAAAGAACTTTGCTGATGTATTTATATGACTTGCCACTCAGAAATAGAACGAAGAACAGGTAAGGATAGCAGGTTAAAAAAAAACGCATCAGTGCACCACCATGCTTTATTTGATCCTCAAAAAACCAATTAACTCACTATCTTGGTATTCACCTGGTTTCTAATCCGTACCACTGCCCATGAAAGGCTGTAAAGGAGCTTGTTGCCATGAACAATGCCAGAGTTTTCTTATTTTGGGTAAGTTCCCTTTGTCCACTGACAGTGTCTTGGAGTTCTGATGAGCAGTACAGCATGATTCTTCTGTGTAAAAGGCTTCGTTTTGTTGTCAAGGAGACTAGCTTTTTTGTCTGATGTAGCTTTGAAAATGAAGCAGTATTATAAAGGAAAACTGTGTGTACTTGTGATACATACAGAGATCTGCTTCTCAGTAGAAAAATTTGATTTCTCCTCCTCACTTACACAGACACAGCAGTAATGGGTTTCCAGGCATTTCTTAGTACCTCTGTATTGTGCTATTAGATTCAATAAAATCAAGTGGTAAGTCCTGTGTACCAGACAGATGACACAGACTTTTCTGCATTGAGATTATAGATGATATAAATAGCTGCAGTTCTGCTCTGATCTTTGGAAAGTGCTGTTTTTTTCATAGAATCCTGTAATTGTAGAATGGATTGGGTAGGAAGGGACCCTAAAGACCATCTAGTTCTGGCACTCCTGACATGGGCAGGGACACCTTCCACTAGACAGGTTGCTCAAAGTCCTGTCCAACCCGGCCTTGAACACTGCCAGGGATGGGGCAACCACCTCTTCTCTGGGCAACCTGTGCCAGTGCCTTACCACCCTCATGGAAAAGTTTCTTCCTAATATCTAATCTAAACCTACTCTAATCTACTATCTAATCTAAATCTTAATTCATGTCCTTCTCCCAGACACCAGGGACAGCCTGCTCACAGAAGGGGTCTGTCCAGGATTTTGTCTGGTCTTTTGGCCACCAGAATTACGGACAAGTAGACGTGCTGCCCTTTGTTGTGGTCCACTTCTGTGCTAACTTACAAGGAGAATGTTGCAGGGGCCTTCAGGGCCTGTTGATTCCTTCTCTTGCCTCCACTTTGGTTCACCTGCACCCATGCCAGTCCCTAAAGACGCTTGTATGTATAGCCTCTTTTTGCTGATCTCCCTGGGACTTGAACTGGTTTTGGTATCACATTTTCCCTCTTTCGTTGTTCTAAATCTTTCATTGCAAGCATGGTTTCTGGATGTCCTACTATGCTTATCGATATAATTAGTGTCTCCTGGATTTAAGCAGAAAGAGGACAGATTTAGGTTAGATATTAGGAAGACATTCTTTACAGTGAGGATGGTTGTCCAGAGAAGCTGTGGCTGCCCCATCCCTGGCAGCGTTCAAGGCCAGGTTGGAAGGGGCTTTGAGCAACCTGGTCTAATGGAAGGTGTCACTGCCCATATCAGGGGGTTGGAATTGGATGATCTTTAAGGTCCCTTCCAACCCAAACCATTCTAGGATTCTATGATTTCTCCAAATGGCCTTATGCCTTTCCCAAAACACAGAGCCTCAGACTAGGTCTAGTACTTCATATGGGGCCTTACAAGTGCCAAGCAGAGCTGAAGGACTCTCTCATGGGCTGAACTTCTATCTGTGCATTTGTATGGTTGCCTTTTTGTAACAAGTTATAATGGGCTTATGATTGATTGTTTGTCTGCCTCTTGCATCCTGTCTGCCTCCCACCAGCTCAGTAAATTCATGCAGTGCTGGAGCCAGAACAGTAAATTCCCATCCTTTCATTTTGACACTAAATTTTGGGTAGCACACTCTCTGTGTGCACCCAGTTTTGTGCTCATCCCTGAGCAGTTGTAACCATTTTTTCCTTAGTTTCTTTATGAAAAAGTAATTCAAGTGGCATCAAGAGACTTGAATAGAATCAAGTTGTGACATCTCCTCCTTCACCCTATTGACAAGGACCATTACTCAGTTGCAGGAGGTTGTTTAATTAATTTGACACATTTTGTTTTAACGTATAAAGTTTGGCCATGTGTCTTTGAGAGCAGAAGCAGCTGTTTGATGTACTTCTGAGGACTTAGTTACTCCTAATATCCCATGTTACACAGAAAAATTATAGAAAAAAGAAACATTCAAAAATTCAGGTTTCTAAAGTGTATTTCTCTTTACAACACTCCACATTCAGGTCTTGTTTAGCACTGTTTTTATTTCGTCAGTACTCTGGATTCATAAAAATGAAAATGTGTTTAATAAAACACTGAATATATCTTTATACTGCATGAATTTATAGTCTGAGTTGTCACTGATGAATGTGCTGGGATTTCAGAAAGTGTTTTCCTGCTGTGCTGAGGATTAGAAATCTTCCCACAATAGATTTTATCTATTGACACTCTTCAGTCGTTTCAAGCTCATCAGGCTATCACAGCTGTGACATCTCCAAGTGAGACTCCAACTTCAGAAGAACTCTGTATTTTACTCTATCATTATCTCATTTTTTGAGGCATGGGAAGGACAGGAAATGGAATGACAACTCACCCAACTCTTCCCTGCTCTGTCCTTTCTCCCAACACTCTTTTATAGCTGGCTACAAAGTCACAAAGCTGATCTAAAGGAAAGCATCACCAATTTTTACAGGTGCACCTCTGTGTTATCTGTCCTGTGTTTCTAGCTTTGCCCAAGAGATGATAACCTGCAGGCACCAAAAGCAGGCATTTTTTCTATGTTATTCAAAGAAGACAGTTACAATGAGTCTTATTTACTTCCCATTTACAAGTGCAAGGGTTTGGGGAAGCAGCATGCTGAGCCAAGCTTCCTCCAGCCACAAGGCAGGGATGGTTCCTGTACACAGGATCCCTGGAAAAAGGTAAGCAGCTTGCAGAGCAGAGAGCAAAAGGATGGAAAACAAGGGAGAGAGCGATGAGGAACGGTGCTTTGGAGTGTAGAGAATGTGCAGCACTCCGATTTTTCTTTTGAGGCCACAAGTCAGCAAATGCTAGCTTTATGATGCCTCTATTTCCAGCAGATCCTGCTGTCTGCACATTAGCAATTGGCAGTTTTCCTGGCGGCTTCAAAGGAGTGATGGGCTCTGGGAGGAGAGCTGCTGGGGAAGCATCCTGGCCCTATGAATCTATGAGAAAGGGAGCTTTGCAGCTGCTTGTGCTTGTGGCTGGAGGATGGGGGCTCAAGGCTGGTGGTGCTGCTGGAACAGGGAAGGCAGGACAGGAGGATGCAGAAGTAAGGTTGCAAAACCAAATCAGCAACAATAGATGCCCCTGGGGAGGAGGCAAGGAATCCTGTGTCCTGCTACTGGTCAGGAAGATGAACACCATTCCTACATTGTCCCTGGGACATTTCAGTAGAGCACACTTGGAACAGCCAAATGCCTGAAACCTTCTCAGCCTGTCCTACTGCTCACCATATTGTCATGCTGTCTGGCTCTATCTGCTGCCAGCCTGGGTGCTGCATGGGCAGGCACAAAACCACCTAGATGTCTGTTCATCAGAACAGGATGCTGGGCTTTTGGATGTCATGGACAATATATACTACAGGAACTTGCATGAGCCTTTTTTCCTTTCCTGGTATTGCCACAGGTACCTTCGATGGGCTTTAATGAATTTCCAGCATGCATTAGGTGGCTGCTTCTGCATTCCCCACCAAGGACTGCTGATCTGATTTACTGAAACCCACTGCTCTGACAGTGCAGACCCCACCTCCACATACCTGCAGTCAGAGCAGTGGAGCTGGATGGACCGCAGCATGCCATATTGTAGCTCCACAGCCAGCACCATGCTGCCCATCCGCCTGCCAAGGCACCAACAGCCTCTACCTCATGCCGCATCACTTGCTCCAGACCCTCTGTGCCATAGAGGTTTACAGAGACCAAGCTGCAACTCTGGGCTGGAGAGCAGCAAGTGGTGTGCCATCTCCCTGGTAGAAGTCTCTTACCATACATTTGATAGAGATATTTTTTGCCACAACATGAAAACTGATGTATGTTAAGGTTATATGAGTAAAATAAAAAGTCAGAAAAGGTAAAGAATAATCTTTGCTGGCACATAAGATTAATATATAGACTTATACCTCTTAGATACAGCTGTCTTCAAAGACAGGACTGACTTCTCTTAGCAACACCCATCCAATACAGATTGACGTGATTCAATGAGTTCTTCTTTATTTATACAAGGAAAACTGCATCTTTAGTTATTGTACTTAACGCAGAAGTATGATGTTGTTTCATTGTGGAAAGGACTCAGTTTTTTGTTGTTTGGTTTTTAGTTTTTTTTTCTTTAACATGGAAGAGTAACATTTTCCTTTAAACATTTATTGAACTTTCATTTAAACACTTGGGACAGATCTTCTTTCACAGATAGAAGCAGTACTTCATTTTCAAACATTTGTTTCTTTTTAGACTCAAAATCTTAAGAGTCTGAGTGTTGTGCTTTGCATTTAGGTCTGTGATAGAGAAGAATAGTGTTTGAACGTATTTGTAGCTGGACAGCTTCCTCGTGACATGAGAGCACCTGATGAACAGAAATGACAGCTTCCTGCATCTGAGGGGATTTTGGATCTGATGTTGTTTTTCCTAAAGCTTTCAGGAATGTGTCACTCCAAATCTTGCTTTTGTTTCATTGTCTGTTGAGAAAGACCTTACCTGATTTGCATACTGGAGTAGGGGAAACTAGGGAAGAAAGGTGCAGTGCTTGAATACCAAGGTGGTCACTGTATCGCCTGGATCCAATACTGTACTGAAACTTGCAGGAAAATGCTAAGCCATAGCTTCACTCCATCTAACTTAGCAGACTCTGGAGGGAGAGGAAGGAGACATATTTCTGCAGCTTTCAGTGGGAGGCTGTTCCTCATTCCCACAGCTTTGCCTCTCTAGTGGAGTCTGGCAAGACAGTGCTGTTCGGGGACCCACAACACTGTTCAGGAGGCTCCAGGAAAGGGTGAAGCCAGTGGAGGTGTAAAAACAGGTTGGTTGATTGGGTGTGCTGCTTCAGTATCTGCCTCTGACCTCGAGGTTGTTTGAGTGAACTGGGATCTTGGAGATCTTCAAAACTTAATCTACAAAACACTATTGCAGAGAGGAGCACTCGTATCTATTGGTGCCTCACCAGGAAACTGGGAAAATGCCATAAAAGCATTCGAATGGAAAACTAAAAGGTAGGTTTTGGAATGACTTTTTTCCTCCCAGGTTTTCTGTGGGCTTCTTTATCAAAGTCTCATTTCAATAGAAGTGAAGTCACAGACTTTAATAAAGCTCTCACCCTAGAAAGTACCAGTGTCTGCTGACCTACAGAGCTTTCTCCTTCTAGGGGGTAACTGACCCCACATAACTTGTACTGCTTCTGTGTCCAGGTCCTCTCCTGTCAGCTGATTTATTGCTGGACAATAAATCCCTCCACTGCCATTGGGAGGCCCATGAGCAGCAAAGGGTTGGCAATGCCTGAACTGAACTTCAGGTGCCTCATGTAGCATTTGCTTTCTTCTGGCCCTCCATAGTGTACTTTAACAGCTCCACACACGAGGATTAGTGAAAAGTATGTAACACTTCCAGCTGTGATATGGCCCTGATACTTCCAGCTATGTAAGATGCCTCCATCTTCTCAGATTACTCTCATTTTTTGGTGCAGAGCTTTCCAATCCTGAGCAGAGGGAAGTTCCCAGAGGGTAAATGGAAGATCCCTGTGCCAATAGGGACAAAATAGCAGCTCATTAAGGTCAGATAATTTTGGGGAACTGCGAAGAAAATGCCTTGTAGAAAAAGTTTCACATTGGTTATTCAGGGAAGGAACAAAAAAACCCGAAATCTCTAAACAACACAAGACAAAGACATAAGGGAGGAAAGTAGTCCATTTTCCAAACTCTCTCTCCTACCAGCATCCTACCTAGGCTGTACTGGCTATGATACCTCTGGATCACATGTGTCTGGAAATGTCCTCATGGTGATGGATGCAAACTCATTAGGGATATCAATATCTAAAGATGTATATAGGCATCTGGAGTCAATTTTTGAAGGCACTCTTTTTTCACAATAACTAACTTTGGAAGTGCTTAGCTGTTCAACTTTCAACCACCTGCAACACAGAGGCACAGTTACTTACCTATCTACCTACCTTACTACCTACCTACTTATCTGTCTGCCTTTAAACACCTTGCTGTACTCACACAGGCCAGTGGTTGAAAGATGTCACAGCAGGTAAGGAAGTTTTGACTGTCCCCATAAATAATACGGATACAGCCCTCTGCTTCCAACAGAGGAAGGGGAGACGGTTCCTTTCTCTGCGTGTTTCAAAGAAGCTGCCATCATCACTGTTTCTCTCGTTTCATCTTTGGAAAGGTGTACGAGAGAGTCTCCAAAGGAGAAATCACAATTCAATTTGTCCATGGGATCTGGCTCAAGGGTACATTGAAGAAATACTACCAGATTCAGCTTAATGAGCCATGACTGTGAAGCTACAGAGGTGATCCCCATTGGAAAAAAGAAGTTCACAGCATTCATAGCAATCTCCATGCTGCTTTTTCCTGGGATTTTAGAAGACCTTGCAAGTAGGATATGAACATGGTTTGGGCTTCACAAAACTTACAGAGGTAGGAATGGTTACTGTTCAGAATAGAAGGGGAAAATCCTACCCTACGTTTGAAGATAAAATTGCCTGAGGAAGAAAAACTGCTTAAATGTCTTTTGCTAGAAGAAAGGTCCCAGTGCAACTCTACCTGGTGTTTCTGCTTCCAGTTTCTAAAAGTCAGCTGACTGTCAGATGTGCTCCTTGGAAATGCCTGTTTGCCAGAGGGCAAATGTTTGACAAGATTAGACAGCTCTGATTATGTGCGAAGCACTAAAACTGAATTCACATCAAGTTTTCTTTGGGACAGTAGTAATGTTTATTGTTTTCAAGACATGAGTTTTACCTTTTGCACCATTCTGCACTGAGTAAGCTCTTTTACTACTGTTGTCACTGGCAGCCTGAACTGGATCCCATTCTGAGCCTGCTGTGTTTCATGAAAAAACTGAATGAGATTTTAGTCTGTTGTTTTCCCTCAACCTTTTGAAACTACTCTTTGAAGCAAAGAGCAAAAGGAGAGGAAATATCAGATCAAATAATTTAATGATACATAATTAGCAGTCCTCCAGCTGCTGTTGGGGTAAGAAGAGACAATGGCTGCTGGCTTGCTGGCCCTTTAGACAAAACCGCCCCGCTGCCAGTTTTGCCAAGACATTTTCCTCCAGGAAGTTTACCTGAGATAAGGAGCATCTCTAACATGGAATTTCACGAGAGGCTGATTCCAGGTAGGTGCTCCTTGACCTCATCAGTCAGAGGAACAGATGCCATGAATAAAACCATGTGCTCAGGGAAGGATTGTGTTTTCCTGGAATCAAGGAGAATGAGTCAGGAAAAAAAGCTCTGATATCAGTACAGCTCTACTAATACGTAGTGTAGAGTCTCTATACTAAAAATACCTAGCTTTACATACCATTAAAGTTAAAAATAAAGGCAATGCATATTTCAGGCAGAAATGTACAATGCTAAGAGTACTCTAGAGAAACAAGTTGTAAGTCAGGGTAACTTTCAGGGGACTTCAGCAGAAGAAGAGGCATTTTTAATATTCTTTTTAAATCTCTTCAAAATAAAGCATGTCATCCAGGATCCACATAGGAGCTCTTGGTGCCTGCCATATATTATTATTACTGTACCCATGGAGTGTTGAAATTGTGGTGCTGCAGACCAGAAAACCCAGCTCCAGTGCCCTGTGTCTGTTCTAGCAGTCAAAGAAGCAGTGGGGTCATCTGAAGGATCCTCAATTAGAAAGGGAGGACAATTCCCTATAAAGATTTTAAAACTAATTTTATAAAATTAGGTTAAAATCTTGCAATTAAGGTTACATTCTGAGAAGAAAGCTCATGGATGCTGGGTCTGATGGACCGAGAAAGCTCCAGAGGGAGCCCTGACTAAAATTTGCATGTAATGACATCTTCAGAGGGGAATCCAGATATCATCTGATGCTTGTTTCTGGGACCAAAAATGGAGTAACGATTTGCTTGTCTCTCTTGGTCACTGCCAGCCTCCATTAGATTTTTGGTTTGATTGCTAATCTCTAATCTTATCTCAATCCCCCCCCATACATTCCCCTCCATAAGACAGCAATCTGAATTTAAATATATTTAAGAAGAATTGTAATCGGCCATTAAATCATTTTACAGTAAGAAATATTAACTCATTACATAGAATGCTTGAGGCCTTGTCCATTTTTATTTGTATTTTATTCAGTTTTGAGCAAGTGCTCAGGCATAAAAAATGCTATAAAGTCTGCTGCTTGTGCTGCAGCACTGGGGCACTGAGGTCCCGGGAAAGGTGATTCAATTGAAGGTTAATCGACAAAGTCAAACCAGGTTTTCCACTAGGTTAATTCCTGCTAACCTGGTTCATGAGACTGGCTGTGTTCAATTAGCTCTGTTTGTCTTTACACTCTTTGAATCTGCTTAGATAATGGATGTGAAATAGATGTGGCTAGAAAGTTTAAAACAATTACTGGTAATGCGCTATTCAAAAAATTATAATGGAATTATATATTAGCAGTTAAATAAGCACTGATTTTTTTAATCTTTAATGATAACAGAAGTCCCATTCTTTCCTTGCATGTATTTCCATTCAAAAAAGGCTTAGCAAATTGGTGCCTTAGCCTCCATCTAGAAAAAACACAATTGAATATTTATATTGAAGGCAAGACCTTCAGTTTCTCATGAAACAATGCTGTAGATGAGTAACACTGAAAAGCCCAACAGAACACAGCGATTGCTGAAAATTGCATTCACTCCCAAAAGTGAGGAAGTTATTGGAGCCTAATGTTTATGATTTGTTTATATATTATTTGCAGTGTGCTCATGAATTGCCAGGCATAGCCCAGACTGTTAAAAAGGAGGTTTCTAGCATCAAGAAGGGACTGTAACAGAAGGACAGGGATTATGTTTTCTCTGCACCATTGTTTACAGCATTCAGTGAAAAACTCATCAAGATCTGTGATAACACAACCTAAACTAAATGTTCTGAGTAATGGATAGGTTTGGGGCAATTTGTTCAACACCTTTGTTGGTGACATGGACAGTGGGATTGAGTGTGCCCTCAGAAAGTTTGACGATAACACCAAGCTGTGTGGTTCAGGTTGATGTGTTGGAGGGAAGGGATGCCATCCAGAGGGACCTTGACACGCTTGTGAGGTGGGCTGATGCCAACCTGATGAAGTTTAACCATGCCAAGTGCAAGGTCCTACAGCTGGGTGGGAGCAATGCCAGGCACAGCTACAGGTTGGGCAGGAGAAGAGATTCAGAGCAGCCCTGCAGAGGACTTGGGGGGTGTTGGTCGATGAGAAAATGAACATGAGCTGGCAGTGTGCTCTCGCAGCCCAGAAAGCCAACTGTATCCTGGGCTTCATCATAAGGAGCGTGACCAGCAGGTCGAGGGAGGTGATCCTGCCCCTCTACTCTGCTCTTGTGAGACCTCACTTGGAGTATTGTGTGCAGTTCTGGTGTCCTCAACATCAAAAGGCCATGGAAGTGTTGGAACAAGTGCAGAGGAGGGCCACGAGGATGATGAGGGGACTGAAGCACCTCCCGTATGAAGATAGGATGAGAAAGGTGGGGCTGTTCATCCTGGAGAAGAGAAGGCTGCGTGGAGACCTCATAGCAGCCTTCCAATATCTGAAGGGGGCCTATAGGGATGCTGGGGATGGACTCTTCATTAGGGACTGTAGTGATAAGGACAAGAGGTAACGGGTTCAAACTTAAAGAGGGGAAGTTTAGATTGGCTATGAGGAAGAAATTCTTTCCTGTGCAGGTGGTGAGGCACTGGAATGTGTTGCCCAGGGAAGTTGTGAATGCTCCATCGCTGGCAAGGGTTCAAGGCCAGGTTGGACAGAGCCTTGGGTGGCATGGTTTAGTGGGAGGTGTCCGTGGCCATGGAGGGGGGGTCGGAAGTAGATGATCTTAAGGTCCTTTCCAACCCTGTTCTATGATTCTATGATTCTAATTTCATGATTTTAGCTTCCCTAAAAAACACTGATGATGTTTGTTTATGTCGGGACTCTGTAAATATGAAAGCATAAATGAAAGAGTTCATAAAAGCATTTCAGCAATACCTTATTAAAGACCCAGTTAGGGTCATACAGAGGGGATTTAAGCAACTACAGCAAATCTAACTACTTGGAAAGCAAATGAATGCAGTGTATTAAACTCAGCTGTTTTGCACTAAGGAAGAACTGGCACCTCCTCTGTTCTGAACATCAATCATAAGGTAAAACAAGCACCACTGAGCTAAAGTCAGCTCCAGAAAGTAAACCCAGAATTACACAGATAGGATGAAAATGAAAGAAACTGGATGCTGGAGGAGGAAAGAAAGAGGGAGCTTGGAAAAATGTGATGCTTCCTATGCAACTTCTCCAAGATGCAAGCCATCACCTGGGACGCAGATGGGAGCCAGAAAGGGCTTTGTGCCTTGCACCATGGCAATGACTGAAAGTCAGGGAGCTAGCTGTATGCGTGAGTTCCATAGTGCTAACAACCATGCTCAGAACAGGGGTGCTTTCTAAGTGCACAGAACTCAGCTAGCCTGCCAGGCTCCAGAGAGAATTATTTGGTAGGTGTGCAGAACGGCTGGAGATGGGGTTACTGCCCCAGGAAGGGGCAATGAGGAGCTGTATGCCGATAATTCAAATCTCATAATGCCCATACAGTCCCTTGAGTTGCGGAGTATGGTGCATACAGCCCAATGAAGAACTTCATGTGAAAATGCCTGGAGCAGGAAATCTAGCCCAGGGCAGGTTGTATTAGACTGAAGTTTGGCTCAGAAATACCCAGGGTGTCAGTATGCAAGAGAAAGCCAGCATTTTGAGCACAATTCTGTGCTAATGCCATTTTTATAGCACCATTGAACTTAATTCAAACCGATTACTTGAAGAGAATATCAGAAATTCATAATAATGGTAGAAAATTTCATATTATTTGCCTATTTTCTGGGTCAGTCTGGGTCATCCTCCTGATGGCTTGGTTTCAGAGCACCCTGAGGGGACACCCAGGACAGCTAGGCTCACCAAGAGAGGAAAGCATGTCCGTAGAAGGAGAGGTACCAGCTGTAGGAAAGTCTCAGCTGCCAAAGGAGATTCTGACATTGTGGGTGCCAGTGTGTGACCTGTGGAAGCTGCTGTGCTTGGCTAGTCCAGATAAAATGTACACAGGCACTTCTGCAAATGCAAAGTGCTCCATTTGCCATGGGAAGCACAGGCATGAGCTGTTATCGGGACTCAGGTGACACAGCGATAACTCATTACACCATGGTAATCTGGTTATATGCCTAGCCTGACAGATGCCTCTGTTACCACTCAGTGCTTTGAATTTGTGATGAGCTGAACGACATGTCCCCATCAAGCAGACATTTGCCTGAATGAGTAATGAATAATCATCTGGACCCCAGTTTTGTCCCCCTGTTGCGCCGTGACTTTCCCTGACTGTATTTGCAGTGGAGATGAAGCACTCAGCATGAACTCGGATATCAGAAGCAGCCTGTGTGATCATCTGTTCTGGTCATCCAAGTGCACCTCTGATTGAGGATCAATATTTCACAATACTTCCTTCTTTGAGTGCCAAAACTTTCCAATGAGCTGGGGTTTTCTGCTTCATTTGTTGTTATTATTCAAGTGACAAAAGGCAGAAGTGATTGTGAGCTTTTTTAAAGTCCGATGGCATGCCAAGAGGGCAGTGAGACCAAAATTTAGAACACAGTTCCTGCCTGCTTTACAGGGCTAAATCATACCTGCTCTGGAGAGCAGGGCAAGTGAGTAGGGGGCATAAGAAAACTTCACTCTCATGCTCTTCTGTGCAGATTGTTAGCTTTGCTATTGGTTTTGTTGCTACTTACTGGTTTGGTGCGTGTCAGCATGTACATAGGTACAAAGACGGGAGCTCACACCTGGTAGAAATCAGCAGGCAGGTGGAAATGAGGTGCCCTGAGGTGGTTGGCAGGTTTCAAATTAACATTAATGTGTTAATAATCTCGCTCAAGTGTACCAAAACAGAAATAAGTGTTGAAGAGACGGGGAGGGAAAGATTCAGCAAATGGAAATGTGAAAGGGGTCCCAGAAAGGCTGGGAGGGCAAGGTCTGGAGGGACTAGATCTAAACCATTACCCCCACAGACTGACCCCATCAGGGATTTTGGGGGGTTACCCGGGCTGGGTGCACCCTGTCAAGGCAGTGGATTACTGTGCTGGTACCACTCATGGTAAGCACCATAGCAAGGTGGGATTCTGCCACACCTCTTCATCTGGGGAGCAGTGGTGCAAGCCCATGCAAGGGGGCTACTAGGGTGACCAAATATCATCTCTCCTACAAATGCTCTTCCTTTATTTCTTTCTTTCACTTAACCTAGCAGAAATTGTTAAGATCAGAAGAGTTTCTTTGGGTATGCAGGTAGAGTTATTGGCTCAGCAAACGAAACACCAATAAAACTGGGATAATGAGCCATTATTTATGCAGTGGAGCCATTATGCTTTTATTTATTGCACTCACTGTAATTGCAGTTTCACCAGACCTGACAGTAACACATCCTTTAATGGTGTGCTCAAAGAAAGGATTTATTTGAAAAAGAAAAATCCCACCAATGTTAGTTAGAACTTAACTTTCTACTGGAAATTTTTAGAAAGGGATATAGAAAATATAAATAATGTATTTAGTGAGAAAATACATTTGTTTGGTTTTTTAAACTCTTTGTCATATTCCCAACCTCCCCATCACTCTGAAGGGTCACACAGTGAAACTTCTGCTGTACTGCTAAACCCTGACAGTGGTAGTGGCTGCTTTATAGTATGGAACTTAATAAACTGGCAGAGATTCTTGTGGAAAAGTGATTAATGATAAGCAGAGAACCCCCCTCTGACAATAAAACTTGCCTTATGGCAGCTTCACCAAGCCTCCCGTTGTTCGTGTCACCAGGTTTCTCACATCTCTCAGGTTTCCAGACAAGTTGTCTTTCCTGAGTTCTGCTCTCTCAACAAAATGTCAGTCTCCTGTTCTGTTGTTGTCTAATTAGCTTTTTTTAAAAAAATAAACAAAAAAACAAACCCAGAGATTTCACTTGTAAGTATAATGTAACCTGTTACTGTTTGGCATGTTTCACCTATCAAATACCTCTGTATAGGATAACATCTTCATAAATACTAATCTAAAGGCAATAACTTACCTGGCAGAAGAATGCATAAATGGCTAATGAATGAGCTATTTCCAGTTAGCTTCCAGGCCTCCTCCCAGCATTCTTTCTGAGCCAAAGCCTACCATCACCTGGCACAGGGACTAATTTTCTTTGCAAGCATGTCTTATTCAGACTGGGGAGAGACTTCTGTACTTACCACAAACAAACACAGAAGCCTCGGTCCCTCTCTGTTAGGACTTATGGCTTTGCAATATTGCTATCTGAGTGTTTCCTTCTTTTATGATGACATACAGATGCCCCAGCAAAACCAGGGCCCTACTTTGTCGGCCATGCAACAACCACACAGAAAGTGCAGCCACCTGTGAGATCAAATACAGCCATACTTGATTTAAGCTTGATTTTTCTTCCAGTGTATAGATTCAAAATGAACACCCTGTGGACTGGATAAACCGTTGTCATGGTTTAAGCCTCTAAAACTCACAAAGTCGCTCACTCACTCACTCCCCCTCTTTCTTCCCCCAGTCCCAGGGGGATGGGGAGGAGAATCCAAAGAATTCAACTTCCACAGGTTGAGAAAAGAACAGTTTAGTAACTAAGGTATAACACAGATCACTGTTGCTACCACCAGTAATAATACAAGAGAAATATAAGGAAAGAGAATACAACTGTTCACCAAGCCCAACCCAGACAGTGCACCCCCCAGCAGCGAACCCCCCCAATCCACCACCGCACCCTTCCAGGTTCCTGCCTTCTGTTTTTACATCCTGGGCATGACGTGCTGTGGTATGGAATAACCTCTTTGGTCAGTTTGGGTCAGGTGTCCTGTCTCTGCTTCCTCCTGGCTCCCCCTCCTCCCTGGCATAGCATGAGGCTCAGAAAGTCCTTGGCCAGACCAAAACATTACCAAGCAGTAACTGCAAACACTGGTGTTATCAGCGCTGCTCCCAGGCCCAAAATCAAAAACACAGTGCTGCACCAGCTACCAAGAAGGAGAAAAATGACTGCTACTGCTGAACCCATGACAAAAGTGTGGTTCAGTCCTGCGTTAGAGATCTAGATCTAGATCTGTGCTGAGCAACTCCTGAGATCATCATCCTGCGTAGGAGATGTCTCAGGAGATGCCACTTTTAGATCTGACTGAGTTTACACTGAGGGGACATGCAGTAATCCTGAACACGGTGAGAGTTCAAGCTGCCATTGTTCTGGATTGGGTTGTACTTTCTTCCATCACCTTTTATCAGACTGATCTGCTACTTGGTGAATCACTGCTTGGCTCAGGCATTGAGGGCATCCACAGTGGTGCATGTAGAGGGTGTTAACAGCCTCTGAGGCAGTGACTGGGACTGAGGAGGAGAGGAACTGACAGCTCCTAGCAGCAACCCAAGCAGCAACACCAATAACAAAAGATTAGGAGTAAAGCATAGCTTCAGTGTGGTGAAAAATTAAAACCTTACCAGGAATGAAGACAAGTATACAGAAACTCCTGATGCTTAATCACTTTCTGTTTAAAATACTGCTGTCTTTTTGTGCTACTTTGTGTCTCACATGGAGTTGTGCTCAAATAACTTACTAGCTGCTTGTTCTGCCAGCAGAGCAACAATCTCTTTGTTTCAATTTCTGCTTTCTTTAAATGAAAGTCTCTTCCCCATGTTAATCTCTGAAGTCACCACTGCTTTTCTTCATGATTGTCTTCTGATGCATGTTGACTGCATTACTGAGGAAAAGCACCAGTTTCTCATAGCCAGGGGAACATGCCTGCATTTATTTACAACTGAAAGCAGGCAAGCAAAACTTGGAAGGATTTGTGACTTTATAAACTTTTTCTGAAACTATAGAGCATTTATCACAGCCAGCCCTAGCATCCTTCCTCCCATGTGGTTTGCTGCAGTGACTTACCAAGTCTTATCTTGGATTAGGCTGTTAGCTCTTCAGGAGCTGAGGTGCTAGCCTCCGTGATTTAATGACATTCACTGGGTCACACAGACCAGAACTATTTATGGAAAACTCCAGGGGTCCCCTTTTCCATGATGAAAGCAATTAGCGATTCAGAATTTGCTTTCTGCTCCTGTTCAGCCAGAATTCCCAGCTGCACTGAGCATTTAAGCCAGAAGGCATTAAATACATTAGCCTACTTGCAGACAGAGATGGGAACAACAATGAAACAGGGTAAATCAAACAAGCAACCATGGAAAGTTGCTTATAATAGGCACCCAGGTCTATGAAGGCTTCATTAAATGATTCCTTGGGCAGTGTCAGAAGAGCAAAAGAAATATTTGGGCCTGTAATTGCTCGTGCTGCAAAGGCAGTGGGCAGCAGATTGATCTGAAGTCCCAGCATGAGACAGTTTCTCCAGGAAGAGCATGATAGCATGTCAGAGTCAACCCTTTGATGGTGTCACCAAATCTTTTTGAGTCTAGTCGTCACCAGTTTTGCAGGACAGACTTTGTAGCTATCTTTGGCAAGACACCAAAGCCTTGGTTACTGTCATGGTGTGACTGAATTCAAGTGGGTGACAGAGCAGGCCTTAGCACCAATAAAACTGGAAATTAAAAAGGTGTGTTCACCAGAGTTTAAACAGAAATGAAACAAGATTTTAGTTGCTGGCAACAGAACCTGAACAGTCTGCACCTGAACAGCGATTCTCTCCATTAAAATGATATGGATCTGTGGGAGACAGGAGGCTATTAATTACTCTGAAGAAGTAAAAGGGGAGCACAATTCCAAGTTTATTCCAAAGCAAAACTGATACCCATAAAAATGGCATGCTTTTCTGATCAAGACTATTTCTGTGCTGCAGCTGGGACTTAGCAGGGCAAATTGGGTCTTTGGAACCTGAGCTTCACAGGGGTGGCATATTTTTCCTTGGAAGATGGTTTGAAAGACTGCTCCTTTCCTCTCCCTCTCTCCTCTTCCTATTCACATCCAGATTAGCAGTTTGCAGTATTGACTGCTCAGTTCTGAATACAGTTGCCAGAGTAGAGAAGCCTACCACAGAAAAACTGCTGACTGTGCTTTGATGGGGTGGAGCTTTGAGAGGTTCAGGGATGGCAAAGGTGGTGAGAAGTATAGAGGGAATTCCATACAAAGAACTACTGAGTAAAGGTCTCTTTCCATCTGAAAAGTTGGTGATTGGCAGAGGACAGGATGAAGGTCTCTAAACTCCTGAGCAGAACTGAGTGGCTGAACAAGGATCCACTTCTCAGTTCTCAACACAAGAATGAAAAGGAATTAAATGAAACAGGTGGGTGCCAGGTTCTACATCAGTAAAGCAGCATCTGACTTTTTGCCTAACATGTAGGTTGGCTCCAGAGCACCTCAGCACAAGATGTTATAGACACTGAAAGTTCTGAAGATGAAGAATGCTCAGTGAAGGAGCCTGAGGTAAGAAATATCATCAGATCCAATGAAATTACACATATCAGAGGAAAAATGTCTGACTAAGGAAGTCCTTGAATCTTAAGGAGTAGGAAGCAGGGAGAGTATGTCTGGAAAACATCATACATACTTGTCCTGATCTTATTAATTTCCCTAGGCATTCTCTTTGGTCACACTGGGAGACCCGATACCAGGCTAGACAGACCTTTATGTCTGATGCAGTAAGGTACTCTTACATTTTACACATACATGTGTATGTGTATAGAAGAGTTAAGAGAAATATTAGATGTCCCTCTGGAAGGCACATTTTGGATGGCATTTAAAGCACATGGGGTTTTTTTCTTTGTATAGAGCATATATGTGCCTGTGCTGATAAATGACTTCTAGTTCCAATATATTGTCCCCTAAATTTTGGCTGATCAGATATGTTAGAAGTCTGAGCCTTAGGAGGGGAATTAGCCATTGGGAACAAATCCACCCACTGAGGTCTTCAAATCTTGATGCTTCAGTGCCTCTAGTGAGATGTGCTTTAGCCAGGCATAGCTTAGAAGCAATAGGATAATATTAGTAATAGGTCATAGGGTTTTCAGGAGTAGATGATCCAAAACTTTCTTCTGGCTTCACCTGACCTAGGGAGTCTACAAGACATAAACTTCTTAAAGTGAACTAGACACCGAAGTTTCCCTCCACAGTCTCTTGAGAGGAATTGGTTTGTTCAGGATTTAACTCATCTACTCTAGAAGTGTCTGTTCTCTCCACTGACTATACAGGGAGCCTCAGGGAAGTGGGTCAGATGTTAATGTTTACAAGGGTTAGATCAGCTTCATCCTCTGAGTCACTTCCAGGTCTAGTTTTATAAAAGTACCGGGGGACTCACAACTCTACCAATATTTTCTGGTTTTAAATGATAAGTTCCACGGGTGTTCTACTATTATTGAAGAAAAATTTTGTGCCAAATTCAGTCATGCCATCAAAACTCTGTGAATTCAATGAAGTTTCACAGCAGATTAATTTAACCACATGGACAGATGTTTTGATGAGATTCATTTATTTTAAAACTATATGCAAATATCTTTCCTATCTTCGTAAACATATTGGCTTTTGAATAAATTCATTGTAAAGTAAAAAAAAATAGCCCAGAATTCTTCAAAGATGCTCTGAGAGTTATCTTGTCTGACTGTTTAGTAGAACTTCATGGAAATTCGTAAGAACTACAGCCTTATTTCATAATCAGCCAGAAGACATATAGCATACATTTCTGCTTGTGCCTTATGCTTGGATTGGATTCAATACTGGGGGAAAAAAATAAAGGACTGATTTCTTTCTTATAGTCTAGAGGGTTTTGTACAGTAAGATAAAATAAAAACCAGTCATCCTCTTTCTGTCCTAAAGTATAATCCCTCAGGAGAGACAGCATCAGGCCTAGTAATACAAATATGCTCCCATTACTGGTTGTTTTTTTTTTCCAGAGCAGGTCAATGCTATTTGTTTGGCTTCCTGCATGACTGTTGAATGTATTTTCATTTGGACCGGTTTGATTATACAAGCAGATCTCTTGGGAACTTCAACAGTTCATTTTGGGGTTAAAATCTGCCTAACCATCCTGTCTGGATCCTGTATTGAGTGTGCTACATCAATGAACTGAGGTGCGTGAGGAGACGTATGTGTGTAAGGGGGAAAAGTTACACTGCTGCTGTAACTGACACAAGCATGTTTGAGAAAAAGGTGAGTGGCTGACCAGGGGACTAGAAAGAGCTTGGAGTCCCTAGTCTGAAGGCACCCATGACAGACTGGTGAGGGTCTCACCAGCAGAGCTTTTCTCAGCCCCATGATACAGCAATAACAGCAGTGCACTGAAGCTGCGGTTTAACCTGACCTTTCTAGTTCCTGCTGTCAAGCACACAGATAAATCTGAACGTTTTTATTGTCTGAAATAGTGTTTTATTCAGCCATAGCAGGTAATTTTTGAAATTTCACAACTGCTTCTTGGGTTTTTTTGGTAGATAGATTTATCTATGTCCCTTTACTTTGATCTGCTGAAATAATAAACTGCCTTCAGTAGGACACTTCTGCATAGAAAGTGAGAAACAATGCTAAGTGATCCAGGCAGCAGAGTCGAGTCCAAGATAGCACTGAGCTTTTTTTGCACCCCCAAGGAAGGTGAACGGTGCAGTAGTGCTGTGGCAGAAGCAGCCTCTGGTAGGAAACATGGTGCTGTGAATGGTACCTGATTTCTGTCTCTCCGGAATAAAAATGTCTTTGCTGGTGAGTGAATGAGAAGTGAAGGGAAGCACTGAATTTCTTAAGAGGAAGCCAGAAAGTTGTGCTAATTTTCTCTATTGGATAAAGATATGAGCTTTAAGCTGGCTTTTTTTCCTCAGCTGGATAGAAGTCTGAAAGTTAATTTTGTCACTGTAAATGACAGTGCTTAAGGCAGAGACTTTTTAGCATCCATAGTCATTAAAACTGAGATGTAAATAGGGACAAAGGAACATATCCAAAAGCTACTTGGATAGAAAATAGTTGACAGAACACCTTGTAGTCCTCTCCACTGCATGGTGCGTGATTCCTATAATGAAGGCATCTATTTTTCATGCAGAAGCTCTGCCTGCTCCAAAAGGAAAAATAAAGTATAACAAAAACGTATTTAAAAAAATTCAGCTAGCCAAATTCTGGAAAAAACTGCCTTTGCAATCAGTGGATTGGTTTGGATGGAAACATCTTAATCTCGAAAGCCGTTAAATGAAAGAATGGCTGCTCTGGCCGTCTTCCCAGAAATTAAGAAGCTGATTGCAGAAGACTCCGTTAACAGTATCGGACATTTGCCTCTCATTTGGAATACCACTTAATCACTTTTCCCTAAAATGTGATTTTACAAATATGTGGATTGTTGAAGTTTTGTGCTGAATATTTACTTCTGGTGAGATCCAGAGATTTCTCAGGAGATGTGTTTGGGAAGCTCTTGTAATTAGGATGAGAATAGCTTAGCAATGGAAAGCTTAGAGATACTTTGTTAGCAGAAGAATACACAAAAATTGTTTGACTTCCTTTGCTGCCCTTCATTGCTACTATTGAAACATGGAAATAGCTACCTCTGAAGTTAGTTGTGCACCTAAGGGGGGCCCTACATAGAAGTATAAAGTACTGTGTATAGACAGTATTCCTTTTGAATAACTTACAAAAAGCTCTCTGAACACACACCCTTGTGGTCATTTTCCTGAATTTTAAGAAACAGTCACACTTCTATATGAGATGTGATGCCGCACCAGATGCTGAAAATATGACACTGTTCCCATCATTCTCTTCAGTGTGTATATGTCTTTTTGTATATGTGCATACTACCTGCAGGTAGAATATATTTTGTGACATTTATTTTCTTTACCTTGTGCTCCTCCAAAAGAAAGAAAAGCAGTGGAAGAGTTTTATGGCTTTTAGGTGTGCTCTGTGCTTTTCCACAAGTGCAGGATACAGCTACACATCTGGAAGATCCTGGATACACTCAGAGAAGGGACATAAAGGTTTGTGGATGTGTCCATTTGTCTCTGCAGCCTTGCCTACCTTGCTGGGTAGTGAAGCAAGCAATCTATTGCTAACCTTAATGATAATCTGCTGCTGGGAGCTTGTAGGGAGGGATGATGAGATCTCAGTAAGGCCACCCCAAGAATATTCCAAGATGATCTGTTAAAGAAAAGATTGTTGTCCTGGCTGTCTTCCCACAAATTAAGAAGTTTCTTAAAATCCATCACCTGCAGAGTGAATAATACATTGCTTTAAAGGGATGAATTAAATGATGGAAATCATTGTCTAGGGGCAACCATGAGCCCAGGAAACTCTGGGGGCACTACAGAAAAGCTTGGCTGGAGGAATGCATGTCTGCCAGTAAGCCGATGAGCCCACCGTACACTGGAGCATTATGTTTATCAACATCTAAGCAAACAAGGCAGGTTGTAGGCTTGTGGCCTAATATCCTCTTTGAAATATGCATCCACATTGGTCCAAAACTTTTGGTGATGTTCTATAGTATTTCTACTGAACTTTTGGAGTGTATCAAATGTCTGAGTAGCCTGACTGTTAGTGAGCAAATGCAGACTGATCTTACTGAATTTGAGCTACATTTGGAGGATTTGCCAGACATCTGCCTTGGGTAATACTCTGAAGGCAGAAGCAACACAGTTCTGTCTTCTGGTATTCAGCTGGCATACAGGAATAAGGAAAGAGCAACTGGGAGCCATTGTAAAACTTTGGTATCCTCCTGTGAGAAGCAGTATGTGCACAGCTCCACTAATCCTTACATATATCATGATAATTTCATTTATTTTCTCACTACATTTACTTTTATTAAAGTAGTTCACAGAGGTGTCATTCCTTGGTTTAGTTCAGCAGCAAAACTGAGTACCTCATCCCTTGTTATGGTGGAGAAAAACAGATGTCTCAGGCTGTTTTCTTATACTGTCTGGTTTTTATTGTCTTCATATGTCAGCTTTTGTCAACACAGAAAGAAGTACTCTTAAGGTGCAAGCAAAAGAATATTGTCATTCCTTGGGCTCATGGAAAACTCTTGAGGTACCAAAAGAGTTTCATAAAGAATATACCCAGTGTAATGGCTTCCATGAAACTGCGCTTTACTCCCATCCATCAGGATTAAACCAGATTTATGTTGAAATCGGCCTGCAGAATATGTTATGTCTTTGGAAAAGATGTATACACGCAGATTAACAGGAGCCAGCACTGGGGGCTGATTAACAAACAGTCACTCTTCCTTGCTGTTTGGGAGGGATTTAATCATCAGAGACTATCTTGCTGCCATGGAGTTCAAGAGAAGTAGGAGAGGATGCCTCAGGCTTTCAAAAATAGCCTGCCTTTAAAATGCTACCAAGATGTCCACATACGAGAAAGTGAAGCAGTATCATGGAGTTCTTGCTGCATGTTAGCTGAGGAACATTACATATTCATGGAAAAGCAATACAGTTCAATACTGCATAAAACTCCTTTGACAGTTTTAGCTAGGTAGTGTCTGCATACCTTTCTTGTAGAGACCCACAGTTCTGCAAGTTTCTCTAAGATCCACCACCTGCAGAGTGAATAAATATATTGCTTTAAAGGGATGATTTAAATTATGGAAATCGCCGTCTAGGGGCAACCTTTACTAATGATTTGATAAACGAGTTTGAATTTTGTTCACCAAATTTGACCAATTATTTTTAGGTCATGATTTGAAGCAAAGCTGTCATTCCAGGGTATTTTGATTAAGATGATAACTTTCTTTTTAAAAGAAATCTGTGCAAGAGTCTAAGGCATTAATGTAGCTCTAGATATGATAATTAGCCATTTAATATCCATTGGCATTTTCCTGTGGCTATAAACTAGTAGTTACAAATCAAGCCTGTCAGTTCTTTACAGTCCTTCCCCTCTTCAAAATAACAGCCCAATTTATCACCTCATTATACAAATTTTATGCCAGCATATCTTCTCTCAGTTCTATGGAACTGCAGAATGAAAGTGAAGGCATGCAATAGCGTATAAATGTCCCAAAGTCTTTAGAATTCACGCTTTTACTAGTCTCTCACAGTACTGAAAGTGCCATAAATTCTAGGTGAATGGTATTCTCCACTTTGGCCCCAGTTTTCCTCTACTCATTAGTCCTTATAGTAGACGTAAATCAGACTGTCCTCCTGGACCCACTCAAGTAATCTTCAGGCTTTGCTCTCCTGACTTCACAGCTGCTACACCTTGCCAAATACTTTTCTTTAGTGGTTAGAGAAGACCTCCTATTTCAATTTTCTTCTGTTAGAGTGTCTCCCAAGGAGCTCATTTTTGTCTCTCTTCCCTCACTTTGATTCCTCCTCCTAAGCCTCTGTAAGTCTTGAAGACATTTCTGAGTAGAAACTGAAACTTTACTATTTTTACCTTTTTCATGCAGTTTTTACCTCTGTTTCATAAACGTTTCACTTTGCTATGTAGATTCTTATAACCCAGAGTTGCTAATCTATCAATTGTACTACTATTCTGCATTCAACTTCTTATGTTTTCCTTTCCTTGTTAACTTTATATCTTATACCTTGACAGAATTTTTTGTCTTGTTTCAAGAAGGGATCCAAGTGTGACCTGAATGAGAGAACACGCAGTGGTTTTGTAGGTGCTACCACTGTGAGATCTTGAGAGAGAGACATAACGCCCTTGTGGCAAGTCCATCCTAACCCCACTAACCTCTAATATTAAGTAAATATTTTCTCTGTAAAAAATTACTATTCATACACTTCTACTTCCAAAGACCACTTTCCTTTTCTTAAGGATACTATTCCCAATATGGGTTTTGTTCCATGTACTATAGGGTACCATGTATAGGGTACGATGTATTTTGTCATATATTAGAAAATCTATGAAAATTTCATATTTAGAAAAGTTTGTACCTCCTTTTTTTTGGTTTACATCCAAAATCTTACTCTGAAGACTGTTGAATCACCTTTCATCTCTTGAACCGCATTAAAACAAACAAACATTTTCAGTTGTCCATCCTATTTTGTTTGTTTTCTTTTTGTACAGAATAAATTACCTAAATCAGGAGATGGGGCCTCCATGTGCACGGCATTTGGGTTTTTTCATGTTTTAAAATATTACAAACTTTATCACATTATGACTCAAATCCCTAGCTCAGCTGATTTGCCTACAGTGGAACTTCATGCAGTCCTAACAGGACGCAGCAGCTTTAAACCATGCCAGGACTTTGGTGCCATTGGAGTGAGTGGGGAAACAGAGACCTTTCTGCTCCATCCCACAGTTTCTCCTCGGGTGATTTGCCTGTGCTCTCTGCAGACACACCAACAATTCCTTGAGAACTCAGCAACAAAAAAACTGCCAAAGGCTTCTCCTAGGTATCCCAGTCCTAAAGCACATGTGCATATGCTGCATGTGTTTGGAAGGTGACACACTGTGTACTTGTGACATGAAGGTTAGAGGGTCCAGAGTTCATTAGTGGTCCCTACTGAGAAACCTTTCTCTTCCTTTCAGTCAAACCAAAAGAACCCTCTCCATAATCATTACATAGCCTGTATTCCAATTCTATTTCTTATTCTTTACTTCCGCTTAATGCACTTGAGGTAAAAGGATCCCACAGTCCATTAGGTAAATTACTGTAAATTTTCTTCAAGCACCCTCTTAACAGTATACACAGAGCAATTAGCAACTTCTTTTTCCAAGAAGGGTTACATATGAACGGTTCTGACCATAACTGTTTCTGACACCCTTGCAAGGCTGTATAGTGGATAGTGATCAATTAAGGCTGTAATTTAATACTGGGACTGCTGCTGCTGCTGCCCGTGGGCTCTTTCTCTGGGTATTTTTCAGTGCTGCAGAACCTCCCCCAGGATCCCTAGGGAAACTAAGTCATAACAGATGATCATCACTGGTTTTTAATGTCACTTATATTACCTAATCATTTTCACTGTTTATGATCTTGGGAAGATACTATTAAAAGAATACAGGGCTTTATCCAGCATGTTCAGTGTGCAAGAAGAGTCTAAAAAGACTGCACGTCTTATTGGGCTTCATCATTTTGGTGCAAGGTTTATTCCCTCTGTATTTGTAAACCACAGCCTGCACCTGCTGCATTTGCATAATTCAATTCCATGCCTGCTAACTACTGAAAATTAATAGGGGTATGCTATATTTGAAAATCAAGTCTCCAAAGTTATGGGACAGAGAGGTGAAGAGAGATGAGCAGCTTTTCCTGCTCTGTCTTTCCAGCTGTGGTGGGTTGCTGTGCGCTAGGTTTCCAACTCCACAAAGATCAGCATCACACACTTGCAGAGTCTGATGGGCGCCAGATGTCAGGAAATAAAGAGCCACAGGTCAGCTCTCCACCAAGACGGTGCCCAAGCCTTGGTGACCTTCTTTTCTTCAGAAGATAGTAAAAGCTTCTCAGCATCATTAGCAGTAACTAAGGATTCTGTCTGGGGAAAATATTTTATAGGCTTTTGTGACAACAAGTGTCCTCAGTTCCCCAGAAGTGGAAAGCAGGGTAGGGAAGTGCAACTGAAATGCAAAGAGGGGGCTCCCAGAAGTGTTCAGTGTTAGCCTGATCTCTGTACCACTGACCTCTGAGTCAAACAGACTTCACTGAGGCAGGATTAGGCTCACAGACCCCACCTTGGCTGTTTGTCCTCACTCATGTGGTACCTCAGCATAACACTGCAAGCTGTACAAACCCACCTTTCTTCTGCTGTCAGAGCCATGTGACACAGCAGAGGGTGGCCAAAGCAGGTCTGTCCCAGCTTCCATCTCCGACACACTGCTGCAGGACAGGGACACAGCTTAGAAGAGCCAGGGGGAGGGTGACCATCCCCAACCAGCACCTTGGTGATGCCCAGCTGGCAGACAGCCCACCAGGGAAAGATTGCAGGCTCCAGCATGCTCAAAGGCCAGCTCACCCTGCGATGTATGCTGCTTAAAGTGCAATGGACTTTAGCATCATGGGAACACTGACAGGATAGTTCGGAAGACAGAACCTATTCCTAGTTAAAAGCTTCAGAACTTTTCTGATATTTTCTTTAAAAATAGTGGTTTTGCTGCATTAATAAGTGGCTGTGCCAATGCCACTCAGCACTTACAGTCACTGCATGGAGCTGAGGAGAATTTGTAAAATCAGCTGCAAATTTCTTGCAAGGTGTGTTTTAGTTGTAAACAGTTTTTTTCTGGAATGAACAGCTCTCCACACACACAAACTGATTTTATTATACGTCTCAGAAAACACGTTAAATAAAAGCTTTTGGTGATGAGTTGTGTGTTGGTTTTGCTTTATCGGAACATTTTGAGTTTCATTTCAAATTAATTTTACTTTATTATAAGAATCTTACACTGAAAAGTTTTAAACTTGAAACAACCTTTGAACATTTTCCATGTCTTGAGAATTATTATGATAATTTTATTTCACAGGACATTTGGAACATCTTTCTGTTTCATATTATTCAGAATAACTGCCCCAAAATCTGTGAATTCCTCATGAAGGAAATGTTTCAAATCCCTTCAATTTTTGAATTAATGCTGGCATTTTTTGTTGGTCATGAAGCAGGGTGAAGAACAGAATGAAAGAGAAATGTGTCTTTCAGCTGAAATATTCAGTTAGTAAGTCACAGGAAGAAAAGGACCCTGAAACAAAAAAAACCAAGAAAATCACAATATAAGGCTTTCTTTTAACATTTTAACATTTCTTTTAACATTTTTAACATATCTTTTTTAACATTTTTTCTTTTTAGGGTTTTTTATTTTAAGGTTGGAAAAAAAAAAGGCAACAAAACGTAAGATGCAAAGTTTATGCAAATATTAATACTATTTTAAAAAATAGGTTAGATTTATATGTTAAATGAATCTGAATTACAAACCAGGACAGATATATCTATCTGTCAAGGCTCACTGACAGTGTGAGAAACAATCTTCTTTCATCTGTTGAGTGAAAAAGTGGTTTTAATCAGAAATCAAATAGAATGAAGGAGTGGTGCTGATGTGTTGTCAAACTGTGGGTGCTACCCCAGCACCAAGGGCTTAATGCAAGTTGCATCCCAGCCTCCTGCTCTCCTGGTGGGTAGCTCCTGTCCTCAGGGAACTTGTGAGAGATGTTTGTGCCTCCACTCTCATTAAGCTTCAAAATTGGCATGGTATCAGTGTATCTGCAAACCTAAAGCAGGCATTACTGCATCAGTTTATCCTCGGATTTGGAAGGTCTTTGGCAGGGATGATTACATTTAGACCTAGATCTATATCAAATAAAAGTTTAGTTTTTGAACTAATTGATTGAGAAAAAAAGTTGTTCTCCGTGTTATGCCTGAACATGCCAGTTCCACAAGCAAAAAGTTAGAGATCAGCTCTTGTTGCTGCTTTGGGGTTTTTTTCAACATTTAAGCTGACAGACAAAAGCAAGGCTTCTACGTTTTTCTCATCTTTTTTTGATGTGCGATACAAATGTATTTCATTGGGATTTTGTTGCTTGAAGGTAAATATACTGCAAACTGTTCAGTTCATAAGGGACAGAAATGTCAAATATTCTATTCTAATATGCACATATGATAAACTGGGAAAGGTGCCTGGAAAAGGGGTGAAGAAGGTGATTATATGAAGTTTAGGGTGAAACCTTTATTTTTTTGCCTGTGAGCACTGTATAAACTGCAGAGCTGCCACTTTTACCTCTTCATAAGGGTGAAGCTGCATAGAGTTTCTCCTGATCTCCATCCTTCAGGTTAAGATACACTCACGGTTGTTTGCTTTTCTGTGGTGCTCCAATGCAATGAGAAATTGGGTGAGGAATAAAACCTGGCTCAGGCATTGCAAACTGCCAGATCAGAGCTGACTTGGCTTTTCATATCCTGCTCGCACTTATAGCAGCCAACTGTTCAGCTTATGTTCTGCAAACTTCTTTTTGTAGAAGTCCATGTTTTCAATAAATATGTGTAACAAAGGTAAGGACTAATCCATTTAGCATCCTCCACATTGCTCATGAAAGGATGAGCAAATTGTGAGGTCAGCTTGGCATCTATAGGTCTGCTCAAGACATGGCCAATGCACCATGTTTGAGGATGAATTCATCAAAGATGGGGGAAAACTACTTCATTTTCCTTCAGAGATAGGCCTGATCTGCAAGTCTTACTGTACATCTTGTTACTGTAATGCATTTATATATCACAATGACTTCTAATTCATTTCATGTTTTGGTATGAGTAATGTTGCTAGGGTCCTCTCTTTTTTGGATTAAATCTTACTGCTCTACTTTAGAAGTAGTTGGGATTATTTTAAGATTATTTTCTTGCAGCCCATGGGAGCATATGGTGATTTATTATTGGATTTTATCTGTAGTGAACTAATTAACGTGTCAGTGTCTCACCCTCTTGTCTTTTTGCAGATTTGTAAATCAGCTCTAGAACTGTGCATGACAGTCATGGGGCTGCATGTGGTAACTCCTCTGGGAATAATGTGTTTCTCACATAACCTTAGGCAGTTGATGCTGCTGGTGTTCCTTTTCTTTATGCCATAGCATCTCCCTATCATAGCTGTCACAGATTCTCTGCTGAAAATTGGAAGATTTACTTCAAAAATTATAATTCGCTTAAGTAACTCAGCTTAAGCTTGAACCTTAATACTTAACAATGCATGATATGAAAACTAAGGCTTCTTTATGCTTGAAATCCATCAGAACAAATTCTGAAAGGCAGAAATGGGAAACATCAACAAAACTCACATTTTCTCATTTTCTTCATACATTTACCTCTATATCTGATTCCTGTGTTTTTTTATACAAGTTGCAATTTTTTTACATTAACATAAACCACAGAACTTACTATGTTTCAATAACTAGGCTGGTTTTAATATTACATGATGCTGAATTAAAGTGAGTTCTTACAGTGCAGAGGAATATAGTTCCAAACTATTTGGATTACCTGAATCAGAACTGTAGGGGAGGAAATCTCTCAGGATCAATCTCTGTATTTGTGTATTACTGCTGCTTCTCCCAGGTATAAATATAAAAATAGAAAGATGACAACCATGAATGATTGTTAACTTATATATTAGCGCTTACTTAGATAGTGTTAAACTTTCAAAAATGTTCCCTGCCTGCAGGACATAGAATCATGGAATCATAGAGTGGTTTGGATTGGAAAAGACCTTAAGATCATCTAGTTCCAATCCCCCTGCCATGGGCAGGGATGCCTCAAACTAGACCATGTTGTCCAAGGCTCATTCCAACCTGGCTTTGAACACTGTCAGGGATGGAGCATTCACCACCTCTTTGGGCAACCCATTCCAGTGCCTCACCACCCTTACACTAAAGAACTTCTTCCTTATAGCTGATTTGAACTTCCTCTGTTGAAGTTTAAACCAATTTTGCCTCGTGCTGTCACTACAGTCCCTGATGAAGAGTCCGTCTCCAGCACCCCTGAAGGCCCCCTTCAGATGCTGGAAGGCTGCTAGGAGGTGTCCACGCAGCCTTCTCTTCTCCAGGATGAACAGCCCCAACTTTCTCAGCCTATCTTCATACAGGAGGCGCTGCAGCCCCCTCATCATCCTCGTGGCCCTCCTCTGCACTTGTTCCAACACTTCCATGGCCTTTTGATGTTGAGGACACCAGAACTGCACACAATACTCCAAGTGAGGTCTCAGGAGAACAGAGTAGAGGGGCAGGATCACCTCCCTCGACCTGCTGGTCACGTTGCTTTTGATGCAGCCCAGGATACGGTTGGCTTTCTGGGCTGCAAGCACACACTGCCTGGCTCATGTTCATTTTCTCATTGACCAACACCCCCAAGTCCTTCTCCACAGGGCTGCTCTGAACCTTCTCTCTGCCCAACCTGTAGCTGTGCTTGGGTTGCCCCGACCCAGGGGGGGGACCTTGCACTGTTTCAGCATAAGGTGTATATAGTCCCCATTTCCCCACTTTGCTGAGAAAAGAGAAACAGGCTGTGAAGGCAAAACTTTTGCAATGGAAGGATAGTGTGGGGTAAGTATTACTAAAAAAATACTATCAAGGTGTATTCCTGCCATCAAACCCTCCCAGCTGCAGCCTGGTGGAAGACAGCAAAGTCCAGTTTGGATCACAAACTCCTACGCAGCCTGAAGGCTGCTCTCTTCATACAACACATCTCTGTGTGCTTCCCTGTGTGGGGATTAGTAAGCATCGAGATGAAAGGGGTTTAGGAAAAGTGAGTACAGCCCAAAGCCAGTGAGTGAGTTGGGACAGATGAGGCAAAGATTGTGGTAAGCATTTGGGATATGGTAGCTAAAGATGGGGACATGGGCACTGAGGCACTTCTAAGCATACCCTTCCCATCTTGAGCACAGGAGACTGTCCATCTACATCTTGCCTCTGAGTGCGTCAGGACTTGTTAAGAGTCCCTAAGGAGCACCTGAATTGCTGTGCCTGCTTTTGGGGAGGCTGAAGGTTTTGATGCTCCAGTACCACACACAGAACTCCACTTTCAACCACTCCACTTGGTTCATATGTTTAGGCTGCAGTAAATTTGCGTTAGGGCCTTGCTACCATACTGGGAGACAGCTAATGGAGTCGCTTGAATAAACAGATAAAACATAAACATTTTATGAGGAAATAGAAGTCAGTTGTATAAAATGTTACCTTAGTACAGCAGTACCACACAAGATGCCTTCTCTTGTGGTAGAAAATTCAAGAGCTACAAAACAGAGCATCTGCCATAGTGCTAGCTGAAGTCACTTTATTGTGGCAGGCAAGGACAAATCACACTTTAAAATCTTTTAAGCATTCACGTAAAGAAAGAAAATTGCCTTTGAGAGAGAATAGCTTCTCCCACTGTAACTAATGGAGTAGAAAAGTAGTATACCACAAAAAAGTAATAAGAAAGATAAGCAAGTTCTGCCACTTTTCATATAGAGAAAGTACTTGGACAAAATAGTGTACATATGGCATGATTCTTCTGCCGAGCTATGTGTGTACAGTTCTGGGCCCCACAATTTAGGAAAGATTAGTCCAGAAGAGGTGCAGGAAACCTGGAAGGAACATCCAGCTATGAGGAGTGACTAAGGACTTTGGGCTTGTCTAATTGGGACAAAGGGAGGCTGTCAGGTGACCTCATTGCTCTCTTGCACTTTCTTTGGGAGTCTGTGGTACTGCTGAAGGCATTGCCACCCCTTGGTTCAAGAGATGATGATCAGGATTTTGATCCAGTATTTGTTTATGTGAAATCCAGAAATCAGGCTCAACAAAGAGATCTTTCTTAAGTTTCATAAAGCTTTTTATCTCCTCCCCATTTAGGTAAGAATTTTATGGTGAACTGAATGTCCCCATGTCCCATCTACTCTATTCCATCAACTCTGCTGTTGTCTAGATACCTAAAATGCTCTCTGACACCTAAATCCAGGTGTCTTAATCTGCAGCTGAGTCCTTCTATTCTAAAGATAAAATAGAACCAGTTAATTTTATGATTGTATTAAGACTGAATATGGTGATATTTGTATTTTTTATCAGCTCTGTTTCTTTATTGGGATGTTTCTTATCTTTTTAACCAATAACACATTAGAAAAGTTTATGGAAATAATGACATTAAAGAGAAGCATAATTCCTAAAGGATTTTGAATCTATCTGCTGATGAAAAGTATAGGTACCAGTGAGGGTACCATGGTCTTGCCATATTGCTTCCAATAGAAGACAAGTCAAGTGTATGCAACAGGTAGTCAGGCAGATGGCTACTATCTGGTTGACACAATAAATGTCTATAACTTTTTGTGAACAAACCGCAAACAAACAAACAAACAAAACCCTCTTCAATTTCACTGATATGTTGCAGTCTCCCCTTTGGGGAAAAAGATGCATCCATGGTTCTACCAAAAATACCTGCATGTTACCCGTTTGTTACACTCACAACAACTTTAAATGTGTTTGACGTTCTAGACAAAAGAAATTTCAGCTACAAACAAAACCAGAACAAAATCACAATGAATTTGCAACTATTGCAGCATTTAAATCTTTCGTCAGTGTCAGCACCATAAGATTGTGATTGTTTACCTCCTATATCCTGTATCTCCAAAAGCTGATAAAACTGTAGGGAGAACTATTTGTTTTAGTTTGGGGAATCACTTCAAATACTACTTTTCAGTTTATAACTATTTTTGTTTAAATCCTTAGTACAGAATGCACCTGAAAGCCTGGAAAATCAAAAATAAAAGGAAGACTAATTACTCATGGCACTCTATAACATACTGCAAAAATATAATATCCACAGAGAAAGAAATCAAATTAAGGAAAGATTAATGTTGTTACAGGCAGCTCTATTATATGGTGTATCTACTTGCTTTTATTGAAGGTCTACAAATATCTGAAAGAAAAGGCTAATGAATCATTCATGAATTCTTTTAAAGTGATGAGCCTATGACCTATGTTGGCGAGACTGTGTTTTTATTCTCAGATATTTTCTTTTTACAGGTTTTAATGGTTATTGTGACTTTGGAGGACAGCAAGAGTCAGAATCTGTTTCTCTCTCTTCTTTTTACCAACCAGACACAAAGAAGCCTAACAAACTTCTTGACAAATCTGGTAAGTTCTTCTCCTCCCAGTTCAACACAGTGTCTTGCTGCTAGATCTTTGCTATCTAGCTTCTGCTCAGTTTATGTTTTCACAACTCAGTATCTAAATGCAGGAGAATACATCCTACCTTTTGGTAAAGATCTTGATAACCCTTTAGCTCACTACACTGCTCCTTGAAGGCCCTTGGTCATCTGCATTGGAGCAGAGGTTCAGGTCATGTTCCTGGTGCTTCAGCGGCTCCCAGCCAGGGCACACATTCCCTTGAACCCAGAATAATTCCAGAAAAAAGCAGTTGCATCACTCTCACAAGGAGCAGATGAGATGTAGTGACGCAATCGGATGGAGAGGTCTGGAGGGGACACATGAATGGGCAGACATCAAGAGGGAAGTGATCTCAGCACAGTAGCCATCGAACTACCTAACCTCTCTCACCTACCAGCAGACGCATGCTCTAAGACCATCCTTGCCGTATAGCAAAGGAGAAATGTCCACATGACAATTTCTCTTACCTGGTCTAGATCACTATTTTAGACTGAAATAAACTTCTATTCATTTCATCTAACTGGGTTTTTGTGTTTTAACCCAGCAAGCAACTAAACACCACACAGATGTTTGCTCACTTTCCTCCGAGTGGGATGGGGAAGAGAAAGAAGGTAAAACTCGTGGATTGAGATAAAGACAGTTTAATGGGACAGAAAAGGAAGGGAAAATAATGATAAAAGAATACACAAAGCAAGTGATGCACAACGCAATTGCTCACCACCTGCTGACCGATGCCAAGCCAGACCCTGAGCAGCAGGCCACCAACCCCAGCCAACTGTGGAGATGTAGGGCACGGATCCTGTTTCTGGTTACAAACAAAATCATTTATTTTGCATCTTGCATCCCTTTTATAGTCTACTAAGTGCTAAGCAGTAACTTTCCACTCACTTCCTTATCATCCCGATTCAGCAAATCTACTAAGGGTTACAAACATTTACATGGTTTGGTCTGTCTTTGAGATGCACATCCTGCTTTATCTTGTAAACTGTCTATTTTGTTTTGCTAACCGATCTTTACCTTCATTGTTGTCTTTACAGTTCTCAAGGCTTAGGCCCAACCAGGGCAATAGCACCTGGTGTTTTCTTCACTTTTCCCAGGGCTTAAGCCAGACAAGGGTGATAATGCCTGAATCCATTTTGTTAACTATTTTTATCCCTTCACCCACAGCCAACGACTCCCAGTTTTGTTGTTCAGCGTGACATTATATAGCATGGAATATCCCTTTGAATAGTTTGGGTCAGCTGTCCTAGCTGTGTTCCCTTACAGCTTCCTTTGCACCCCCAGCCTATTCACTGGCAGGGCAGCACAAGAAGCTGAAAAGTCCTTGATTTAGTGTAAGCACTGCTCAGAAGCTACTAAAATACCAGTGTGTTATCAGCGTTATTATAATTCTAAATCCAAACTACAGCATTGTACCACCTACTTAGAAGAAAATTTACTCTACCCCAGCCAAAACCAGGACACTGGCTTTGCAGTTCTGGTGTTCTTAGGTTACTTGATGTGTGACTGATGGAGATGCAATTGTAAGGGCTAAACCTTGGAGCCAGAGGGATCTTACAGGAAGAGGATATGGGAAAAAAAGAGGGAGGATAGACAAGGAGGAAATTCAGTGTTGTTAAAGTATACGCCTAAGAGTCACCTAAAGGATATCTTTCTGCATGAAATACATCCATAAGTACTTTTTGTCTACATTCCAGCTGCCGGTTATGTTTCTCACTTCATTTACACAACAGGAGCAAAAGTACATATTTTCTAGTTGCCTAGAATGAGCTCACTAAAAAGCTGTATTTTACTTGTGTGAAAAAAAAGGCATGGCGTTTATATTCAGATTCAGATTTCCTTTAAAAGCTTACAATGCTGAGAAAATTGGGGCTGTTCAGCCTGGAGAAGAGAAGGCCGCGTGGAGACCTCAGAGCAGCCTTCCTGTATCTGAAGGGGGGCTATAAGGGATGCTGGGGATGGACTCTTCATTAGGGACTGTAGTGATAGGACAAGGGGTAATGGGCTCAAACTTAAATAGGATATAAGGAAGAAGTTCTTCAGTGTAAGGGTGGTGAGGCACTGGAATGGGTTGCCCAGGGAAGTTGTGAATGCTGCATCCCTGGCGGTGTTCAAAGTCAGGTTGATCAAAACCTTGGGTGGCATGGTTTAGTGTGAGGTGTCCCTGCCCCTGGCAGGGGGGTTGGAACTCAATGACCTTAAGGTCCTTTCCAACCCTAACTATTCTATGATTCTATGATGTCAGTTCCTGATGCATTTCCTTGTCTGCAACAGGCAATAAGCAGAGATCATTACCCATGCAGCAAGCCCCAGATATAAGAAAAGGGATCCATGAAAAGTTTATGCAACACATTTTCTTAAACCTCTTGGCAAAATGCCATGTAATGTAAACAGGCAAAGCCAGCAAAGTGCACCTTCTCCTGTGGCAGGGACCCTCAGTTGGTCTGCAGAGCATGCATATCACAGTATCAGGGGATGTGTTTTGCTGCTTATCCAAGGACACAGAAATAATTTCTGCTTTTTTAGAAATCGCACTCCACTTTAACACCTTTATGGGCTAGGTTAAAAGACGTAGCTGACAAAGTCACAATGCAGCAAACAGCATGAGAAGCCTTTGGCTTCAGAGGAGTTCTGAGTCATTTTGCCATGGATCGAACCGGCCATTCCCAGGACGGCAGATCCTCCAGTAAGGTTTTGAGGTAAGAAGGAGCTGGAGATCATGTTGCTGTCATTTGACCCAGTCTTGCTTGATGGAATTGAGGCTGGTTCCTGTGGTATTTCAGCAGCTGTCATCAGTGTCTTTCAGAGCTGATGAACCTCTTGTAGTTTTGGGGTGGGTGGGCTGGTTTCTTTTTTTCATTTTCGGGGTTTTTTAGTGTTTCCTGACATAATAGAGTCCTGGAAAAGTACTGTGTTTAAGAAAGCTGAAATTTGTCATGAAATTCCATGATTTAGGTCCTATTACATGAGGGAAGGTAATAAAAATAGCGCCTGGATTTGACTTCTCTCCTACAGCAGGTTGTTACCCGGTGTGATTGGTTCAAGCACATCAAGGAGCCAGTATTGCTTCATCTGAGCACCAGAAAGGGTGCAAGAAGGAATAAAATCAATCCTAAGAGAAGCTCTGAAGACCTGTGTTCCCTATTCAAAGCAGGTCTAATTTATCCCATATTCACCCAGCTCTTAATATTGGCTTTTCCTTAGCAGTGTAGGAGCTGCATCTCTGACTGTGTTATGCTACCGAACGCGTAAGCGCTTGATCCTTGCTCTTTCTCTGGTTTGCCCTTTTGGGATGAATAAGCAGGAGGGCAGCCTGAAGTTATCATCCCCCTTTTGCAAATATATGTATCAAACTTCTCAGAAATCTGTAGTAAGTGTCCTAAGAGTCAGGTGGAGCAAATCATGTAGTAAGAAGTTACAGGCAGTTCCCAGAGAATGTACAAAACGTCAGTCACAGGCACCTTATTATTCTGTTATATTCTGCAAGATGTCATATGAATTCATCAATCTTTTTGTTGCAATTCATCAATTCAATTGCAGAAAATGATGAACAGCATTTATTTAGAACATTTTTGGAATAAACAATGATGGTTTTCACCTGCACTATTAATTTCCTTATGTTTATTGAAATATTCTTGAACTCAGATCAAGCCTCTGAACAGAACTTCGTTTTTCAGAAAAACAGTTTCTTTTTCTATAAACTCATAAATTCAACTGTTTTGGGTAAAATTTGTCTTCCATTAATATGCAATGAAAATACAATGAAAATACTTCTTTTCTGCTTCTGAGAAATGAAAGCATTAGCAAATTTGTAATCATCTTAAACTGACTGGAAAAATTGTATGGGATGTTCCAGAAGAGGGTAGCTTACAGATTGGTTAGTGAATGTCTTGCAGTGTCATATGCAGAGAGCAATATAAACTCGGTGCTTTTTAATCAGGAAAGAACTGGAGTTTATCATAAGTAATGGCTGTTTTATATTCTGTACACATCACAGAAATGTAAACAGGGATACGCATGTATCCACTTATCTGCCTGTCAACCTATCTTCAGATGGCTAAATGAATTTAGCAGAGAACACCCACATTTACGCTGTATACAAAGCGAAATAATGTCTGGCATCCCACTCAAATACAGAAGGACTTCACGATTTTGGCTGTGCAGGACAGATCCTGCCATCTAGTCTGTATAGTTATAACCAGACAAGGGGCTGCTGTAGCCTCTCACTTTCCAAGGCACAGGCAGTGCTTCCAGCTGCACCTCCTCACAGTTTTTTCTACCAATTTTTCTTCCAGCACAAGAGGCTGCAGAGGGCTGGGATAGGGGCTTGTAGAAGAGGGCAGGTCCTCTCTGGATGCTCCCCAATGCTTCTCCTTTTCCCCAAGGAGCTGAGGGCTTCTCATCCTCAGAGCGATGGTTTTATAGAATCATAGAGTCATAGAATGATTTGGCTTAGAAAAAACCTTAAAGATCATTGGGTTCCAACCTTCGAGCAATGGGCAGGGACACCTTTCACTTAGACCAGGTGGCTCCAAGCACCATCCAACCTGGCCTTGAACACTGCCAGGGATGGGGCAACCACAGTGTCTCTAGGCAACCTGTTCCAGTGCCTCACCCACCCTCACAGAGAAGAATTTCGTTCTCATGTCTAATCTAAATCTATCCTCTGTCAGTTTAGAGCCATTCCCCTTTGTCTTGGCACTACATGCCCTTGTAAAAAGTCCCTCTCCAGCTTTCTGGTGGGTCCCTGATCATCTCTGTGGCCTCCTCTGGACTTGTTCCACCAGTCCACATCCCTCTTGTGTTGGGTGCCTCAGAACTGCACACAATACTCCAAGTGAGGTCTCATGAGAGCAGAATAGAGGGGCAGGATCACCTCCTTTGACCTGCTGATCACGCTTCTTGTGATGCAGCCCAGGATACAGTTGGCTTTCTGGGCTGCGAGTGCACACTGCCAGGCCTCATAAAACTGAGGACCCATGGGGATCCCAGTTCAGTTTCTGGGGAGCTTCAGCAGCTGCTGAGCGTGCACCCATGCCCCATCTCACTCCTTGACATCAGAGGCTCCAGGGTCTTGGCGCTGGTAAAGATCCCATGAAAAGAAAAACCTGCTTTACTTTCAGAATTGACACCTGAGGGGTAAATAGCAGCTAAGTGGCAGGCTCTGGACACCAGTTCTCCTCTCTCTTGGGAGAAAAATACAAGCTACTAAGGGCACCCACAGAAACTTTCTAGTACTTTAGCTACCGTGTGACAAACCTGGCTTCATTGCCTCCTGCAGAGATTATGTTAAAGGAGAAGCTGGCTTTAGAGGAGTTTATCAGACTTATGAGGTAGAAAATTGGCATGCTTATTAATCACTCATAATTCCTTCCCCAGATACAGAACTTCCCTCTTCCCTGTAACATTCCTCTCTCTGATGCAGTTGTTCTGTATACGTCTTTCCCCTCTGACAACTGCCCTGAATACTTTATTTAATATCTTATGCTTTTTTTCTAGTAGATAGTCTTCCAGCCAGTTTCTTAAGGGACCGTGCTACATGTTTCAGCCATGTGAAGCGCTAGAAATGACAGGCACCAAGGAGAAAAGTATCCCATGAGCTGACACAAGCAAGAAGAAAGGAGATTCTTTTCCAAATACCCAGTGAAGAAGTCAAGCAAGATTTCTTCTTGCTCAAAGGGAGCAACTTAAGCTAGATGTGAATATCTGTTCCCATCAGGGTGGCAGCTCCGACAGCCTCTATGGCTTCAGAACTATTAGGACAACCACCCCTTGCCCACCCAGCAGAATCTGGTGGATGTCATTTCAGTTTGCATTTGCCCTTGATTTACATGTTACTGGCCATACACATTCTGCAATAACTTTACTTTCTCCTTCCCAGGACCAATATGACAGCAGCAGCAACAGCTCCAAGGCCAATGGTTTGCAAGCACTTCTGGCTCTGGTGAAAAGGAGGATGGCTCATGATCAGCGTGATAAGCTCTGTGCTACAAACAGAGCACTATGACTGCTCGCAGCCAGAAGGGCTCTGTGACCTGGTGTTAGTACTTCTAATAGAGACAAAATGCTAGCTCTGAAACTGGAAATTTGCATCCCCTTGTTTACCCAGAGCCAGGGAATTTGAACATTTCTGCTGTTTAAAGTTTGTAAAGCTTTCTCTAGGTGCTGAGACAGAAAACATTACTGTGGTGCAAGGTATTTTTCTTTCTGTGATTCCTGCCAGAGAGCAAATGAAGAGCCTACGCAGATTCATTGACTTGTTGTTTTCATTTTAATGCCACTTTTGGCCTCCTTTCTAATGAGTCGGTCTTAACTTCACACTTTCTGAATAACTGAATAACACAAATTCAGGTAAATGTTCTTGCAGAATTTCAACTCATCCTTATTATTGGTAAACCGCAGGAATGAAGCCCTGTCTGACAGCATACGAAAAGCCAAATCTGTTAGTATCTTGTTACGAACTGTGTTTAGTGCAAGTAGATATAAAAGCTGACTGAAGCAATATTTGAAAGATATTTATTACTTAAAAAAGAAAGGAAAAAACAAGGTCTCCTTAGAGGTTCATCTGACGCAGTATGATTCCAGCAGGTGTTAAAGAATGGGTCCACTTTCAATGGGAACCTGGATAAAAGCTGGCAACCTGTTTTTTACAGTTTTACGCCTCCATCCTCTGTCCAAAATGTGGGTGAGCTCCACAACTTTGCCATTACCCAGAGGAAGGGGACTGAAGACATGTCATAGAGTTTAGAGGCTTAAAAATGCAATTTGTTATGCAGAGCGATTTAGAACATAATCTGATATAAAACAATAGCAGGAATGGTGTTACCTGGCAAACGGAACTAGAATGTTGGTAAGAAAACATCCTTTGTGGAGGTTTTCTTGAACTACCAGCAGAAAGGTGAAGTTTCATCTGAAGAGTTAAAAGCCTTTCCTTCATCAAGAAAAATAACCCTATTAACAAGTTTGCCAGTGAGCTACCATTTAATGCATGTACTAGCCTTATAGGCTATGCTTAGCTTGCATATAGACAAACCCTAGAAAGAATTATTCAAGAAAGTTCAGCTGTCAAAAAAATTCAGAACTGGAATATCAAAAGATGTGGTGCAGAATTACAAGTAAGGCTCACTGCTCACAATTATAGCTTTGTTATCCTATTCATCTAAGAAACAACCTTTTGAAAGCAATATCTGATAACCAAATTCCATTTTTGGATTTTGAAAATTTGAAGATTCTGTTCTTTATTTTATAAAAATTACCACCTTCATATATATTTTCCTATTTCTTCCTCAGAAGAGAACTGCATTACTATTCCTTCATCCCATAGGCATCAAGATAGAGGTAGTAACCTGGTAAAAACTAAAACTTCTCATATAGATTCATAACCATCTAAATACTGGAACAAAAGCTCTGCTTCTACAGATGGTGGATTATGCAGGAATTATGTAAAATTAGTAGTTAAGCAGTTAAGTAGTCAGAGTTTCAGTACTTTTTTGTGTAACTAACACTTCTGGTTCTGTTACTTGTTACTCTGTACCTCTAAAATAACGTGAGTGATGCCAGAATGTCATGGATCTCTACTTTCTATTAAAGTCAGGAGATCTGAAATACATCAAGTGTTCTCACCATCACTCAAAGCAACTTTTGTGTCTGATTAACTACATAATTCAAATTACCAAGTGTTAAGATCCTAAATCTTCCATCTAGTCAGTAGAGAGAGGTAAATACCTCCAAAGAACTAATTAGAGCAACAAAGCAAACAGTACGAGTGGTAACCCATTGTCACTAGCCCAATTAATGAAGAACAATTGCTTTTGTAGAAATAAATTTTGGGACTGATTTATAAACTGAACATTAAATACTGCCACTTTGTAGTTATTAATGGTATTAAGTTTTTGCATCTTGGCATATGCTTTCTTCTAGACTTAACAAGGTAAGAAAAGGAAAGCAAGTTGATATTCAGAAAAACACACAGGGGAAAGAAATCTTGGCTGAAATTATTTAAAAGCACAGTATGGGCACTGTAGCTTTATTCCGTTCCTGATGAGATCCAAGATTGCCTTATTAGTTAGACCTAAAAATTAGTAGTTATGGGTACTTCAGAGAGCAAAAATTTGCAGTCCTGCTTTAAACTGAAAGCATTGAATAACTTCTTTTGGGAGTGCTTGGTAGCTTTCTCCTGGTTCATTAATTATGGAAAAGAATCTCTCACCGATGGGTCTGAATGCAGTCAGAAATGCAATCCCCTATGAAATACACTTAGGAGGTGCAAGGGTGAAAGCTCTGCAGAGCATCTTAGGTGCCAAGGGCAGATGGAACACACTCAGCCTGGTTAAAAACATCTGGGCAGACTGTAGCCTTTTGGATAATAGTCTACACAGATGCATTTCTAGGTTACTGTCAAAGTCTGGAATCAGGAACAGAAGCTTGTAAAGGGAGACAGAGGTCCTACAGGAAGAGTAGGGGAATAAAAAAAACATGGGAGGAGTTTGCTGATACACTAGAGGGTAGAGCTGCCATTCAGAGGGACCTCAACAGGCTGGAGAAGTGGGCTGACTGGAGCCTTATGAAACTCAACAAAGAGAAATACAAAGTCTGCACCAGGTAGAGAATATCCCCATGAGCTAGTACAGGCTGAGGGCTGTCTGACCAGAAACCTGGCCAGCTTTCAGCTCTACAGAAAAGGACCGGAGGTCCTCATAGAGATAAAATTGACCATGAGCCAGCAATGCACCCTCACTGGCAAAAATGGTCATCAGCATCCTGGGCTGCATGAGGTGGGGCATTACCAGCACATTGAGGGAGATCTTTCTTCTCTGCTCAGCACTGGTGAGGCACACCTGAAGTGCTGGGTCAGGGCTCCCCAGCGCATGTGAGACAGACACATGCCAGAGTGACCCTAGCGAAAAGTCAAAAGATGATGAAAGGACTGAAGGATCTTTCATGATTAAAGAGCTGGAGCTGCTCAGCCTGGAGAAGATGAGGAATGAAGAGGCTTTTCTGGCTGACGCACAGTGGTGGGACAAGAGGCAGTGGGCATAAATTAAACCCTATGAAATTTTGTCCTTACATTGTTACTGTGAGTGTGGCAAAACACTGGCACATATTGCCCAGAGAGATTGCAGAGTCTCCATCCCTGGAGATATTCAGACCCTGACTGGACACAGTCCTCTAGCTGACCCTGCTTTAGCAATGGTGTTGACTGCATGATATCCAGAGAAGTCCCTTCCAACCTCAACGATTCTATGAACCATTTTGTCCTGCTACATGATGAGTTTAGGAAAACGATAAGATCTCATTTGAATGCAGAGCAATTTGTCTTGTTTAAAGTGATAGTCGTGCTGGACAGTACGTGCCAGTTTGTGTGAGATACTAACTTCCATGACCCAGGTTTAAAAACAATACTGCAGAGTGCAAATGTACTAGATGATTTAATAAAAGATATTACTGCTACCCACAGACATGGGCTAGCTCATCTCTACACAGCCACTATTCAAAATTAAATGACAGTTCTGCAGCAGTTTTTTATTTAGAGATAAGGCTTTCTAATTGTTCCCTACTTACTCCTGTTTTTGTATAGCTGCTAATGTCTTTATGATGGCAAGTAGATGAGACATATTGTTCTTCATTAGTAACAAAGTGTATTACAGGAGAGGTACATTTGCCAAGAGCTGCCCTGGGAATTGGGTGTCCTTCCTGCATTGGAAAGGGAGAATTCTTCAAACTACAGCCAGTGGGGCATTACAGAAATTGCACCCATTCTGCTGGGTATAGCTCACATAAAATATTAAATAAAAACAGAAAAGTGAAATAAAAAGAGAAACTCATATGAAGGAGAGAGATGGACTGCACTGTTTTGGTTATGAGAGTAACTTTGTATTCTCAAACTAGAGTGGGATCTGGTAAAGAAGCATTTTCTGAAATTATTTGCAATCATTAACAAGCCATCTAGCTAAGAGAGCAAACAGTTACATTTAGGATTGTAAGATAAACACTATTACAGCAGAAATGTTTTTCTTTTGTACTTCCAACCCCTTGCACCACCAACAGAAAGTACAAAGTTTGAACAAGTTCTTCAGCTGAGGGAGATGGGTGTGCTCAGCATTGAAAAAAGAAGGCTTGGGGAGCATCTGACTGCTGTCATTACCTACTGCACTGAGGTTTTAAAGAAAACAGAACCAGGCATTTCTCATGATGCACAGCAGGAAGGCAAGAGGTGATGGTCATAGGTTGTAGCAAGGGAAATTACAACCAGACATAAGAAAAATATGTCCCTAAGAGGGTGGTGGAGCACAGGTCTGGGCTGTGCAGAGGTCTGCTGGATTTCCACTCTTGGAAATTCAGAAGTCAGGCAGAGAAGGCGCTGAGCAGCTGGATACAACTTTAAATGAGCTCTCCTTTCAGCCGGGAGTTGGATCCCCAAATGGCCCTTCCAACCTGAACTGTCAGATGGTTCTACCATGTAACTGCAACTCAAATGTTTCTTATAGAACCCAATCCAATAAATCTCTTACAATAAATCTATCAGAGACATTACAGAAATATCTATTTCTTTGCTCAATTTAGTAGTAAAAGATACAGATAATATGAGAATTATTGACAAGTCAGGGAAAAAATAAGATAATAGCTGTAGTTGTAGCTCTGTTCTCTGAAAGATATGTTTTAGTGCTCTTCCTTTGCCTTTTTCAAAGGCAAGGTCCTGGAATTTACAGTGTTATTTAAAATGACACCTTAGGGGATTTTTATTCAGTTGCCTTCTATAATGATGAGACTATCAAATCAAGAACTATTATTTACACAAAATACATGCCAAGGGAAAGTGGTGTACTCTGTGTTCTTCACTTAGATATTTTTATCCCAAATTCCTCTTTCAAGAAGCTATTGAAGCTAGAAGGTAAACACGTTGGATAATGGTGAAAGATACAAATGTGAACAAGGCATCGGATCTGAAATTTTTTGAAAAAATACTTTATGATACCAAAGGTCCTGGATGAACCAAGGCTAGAGAAATCACCTGGGAAGCAAATGTTCGGAAAAGCAGCTCCCGGATTGTCACCCTCTAGCTTGAAGTCAGAATGAAAAAAATGCTTTTGCAGGCAAATATGGTCTTTTTTTTTCTGAGAAGATGGAAGATTGGAAGCACCTCTGCTATGGTTGAGGAATAAATAAATGCAGAAAAGTAATAGTTACAGAACCCGTTAGAAGATGAGATCAATAATAGTAACTGTAGGATGGAATCAGACTGGTAAATGAGAGAAATACACTGTGAGGAAAAACACAATAAGATCCCAAAAGTCATGAACTTCACTTGACTCTGGTAGATATTTCTGTCAGTCTTTTAGGGTCTGTGGTAATTCTTGTGGAACCAAATGGAAAATTAAGCAGCTGTTATTTGTTCCTTGCATAATTCAAAAACTAATAGTAATCTCTTCTGGTGTTTTATTATTGCCATAGATTAGGTTGCCTGTAGTACTACTAATTGAGCAGAGTCCTGCTGACTACAGAGAAAAATCTAAACAGCTTATCTGAGGCAATGATTAATAAAACAACCTCCCTTTGTGTGAAAGTGCTGCCCAACTTTTAAAATGAAAATTAAAAACCTTCATTTCATGCCTTGAAGCCTTTCATGCAAACAGTTGCTACTGCTTACAAATCCCCCATGGGCAAACTGGAACAACATGAGGGAGAACTCACTTGGAGTATGGTGTGCAGTTCTGGTGTCCTCAACATCAAAAGGACATGGAAGTGTTGGAACAAGTGCAGAGGAGGGCCACGAGGATGATGAGGGGGCTGCAGCGTCTCCCGTATGGAGGCAGGCTGAGAAAGTTGTGGCTGTTCATCCTGGAGAAGAGAAGGCTGCGTGGAGACCTCAGAGCAACCTTCCAATATCTGAAGGGGGCCTATAGGGATGCTGGGGAGGGACTCTTCATTAGGGACTGTAGTGAGAGGACAAGGGGTAATGGGTTCAAACTTAAAGAGGGGAAGTTTAGATTGGATATGAGGAAGAAATTCTTTACTGTGAGTGTGGTGAGGCACTGGAATGGGTTGCCCAGGGAAAGCTGTGAATGCTCCATTGCTGTCGGCATTCAAGGCTGGGTTGGACAGAGCCTTGGGTGGCATGGTTTAGTGTGAGGTGTCCGTGCCCCTGGCAGGGGGGTTGGAACTTGATGATCTTAAGGTCCTTTCCAACCCTAACTATTCTATGATTCTAACTCTTCTGGGGCAATGAATTTTTCTGCCAATGATTAAAGCCTGATGTGCAGTGGTAGCCGTTCTTTCTAGCTCTTCTCCAAAGTATCTCAGTTTTCAGGGGAGTGTGTGTCCAGCATATTCCTTAAAAATGGGTGAAATTCTCCCAGTGTGACATCAGTGATGCTAATGACATTCATTAACAGAGGAAGACGATCAGCTGGAAGCAGCTGGATCAGAAAAAGACTAAAATACAGTCTAATCCCATGACCCAAAACTGTGGTATCCTTATGACTACCACAGACCAATTAGCCTTTTTCCTCAAAACTGGAAACGTTGGGAATGGGGGAGAATAGGCAGACTCACCCTGGCAATAAGAGAGACTGAATACCTATTACTCAGGGGAAAACTGGCATGATGCCCTAGTGAGAAACGCACATGTTGCTGCTGTCTTGTCAGAGGAAAAGCCTGAAGACGGGTAATTGAAAACTGAACCATACAAAGAAGCACACATCCTGCAATCACAGGACTCTGACATCTTGACCCCAGACCTTCGGTCCCTCCAGAATCCAGCCACAGACCTCCTGTCATACTGTTTGACTAGTCTGTCTTGAGGCTCGCTGGCAGATTACACACAGGGAGAAGGGGACATTTACACAGCAGATAGCTAGGGATAGAGCTTAATAAGGAGGTAGGACAGACTGCAGTGATCTGGCACTGGGCCTGGCCAGACGGGTGTGCTGACAAGTGCCTGATTACACATGGTTATCCAGTGGTTATCTTAACCCTTTTTTCTTTGTGCTTATTCTTTCCCTGTCCACCTTGATGCCTCCCTTTGGTTTTCTTTAAATCCTGTGTAGTAAGTTTTAGGGTCTCACAATCACTTTCAACTCATAAGATTGCTGTTTCCCAGAATACACACGGCAATCTTGGTTTTCTTACCTTTACAAAGTTGTCTCTGAACCTCTGCCTCTTCAAGGTTGCACTTGGGTAGTTCATTAAGTGGCCCACCAACCAGCTTTTCCAGGCCCATGTATCTGTGCATTTTATTTATTTTCCTGTTTCTTGACCTTGTCTTTCATGCTGAATAGCCATTAATCAGTTATAACAAGATAAACATTAAGAGAACAGAGTCTTAAAGTTAAATAAGCTACAGACTGCCTAGTATTCTCTTGACTAACGCAAACGTATTATCTGGGAGATGATTTTCTGAAGGAGCCCAATACCAGCAGCTCCTGCTGCCTTGAATCCCAGCCAGGGAAGATGAACACAGGGAGAGCCAGGACCTTCTGTCTCCAAGTGCAGCTGATGAAACCCCAGTGCTGCACTCCAAAAGTCCATGAACACAGTTTGCTGCAAGGCCCAAACACCTCTGGTAACAACATGGCTTGCCACAGGCGTTTTGAGTGGGACTTGTCTCATGCAATTCACAAGATTGAATACCTCTTAGCTCCCTCCATAGTGAATAAACAGCCTCAAAGATGAATCATCCTGCTTTTCCCACCTACCTGACTTGGGATGAAACAAAATCCCTTCAGGAAATTTCTTTCTCTCTGTTGGCTACAGAGGAGTTAAGGCAATTAACCTTGTCTAAACGCCTTAGTTTCCAATAGTATGGTTGGGTGCAAAAAGTCCTACCTCTATGTGGAAAAGTGGAACTTGTCTACATGATTCAGGACTTCTTGTATGGTTGTAGCCAAAACCGCCTTCCCTCTATGCTTAATGGCCTCTCTGGAGCCTGTTTGCTCTCAAGAGACTGTTACTCACATCATGCACAGTACTGGGCACAATGAGGCCAGCAAGGGAACTCAGCAAGGAAACCTATGTGCTTTCTCCTCCTTTCAAGATGTCACACAGCCAGCCAGCAGCAGGTAAGGCAGCCAATTGTTCAATGTGATCAAAGCCATGAGAACATGCTGATTTCACACAAACAGCACTATTACTGTTGGTATTATTATGCAAGTAGTTGATCTATTAGTAATATTTTTGTATCCTAGAAAATGGATGCATTTAAATGCCTTCAGAAACACCAAGTGGAAGACCAAGACAAATGAAACAGGGAACAATATTCTGCAACATGTGGTGTACTTGTGTCCCAGCAAATGGCACATTGCTCCTGGAAACCTCCCACGCTATGGCATGTCAGTGCTGAAAAGCAGTGCCAAGCTTGCTCTTCAGCGGGTGAAACACCACCAAACCCTTTCATGATGGGTAAGCACAAGCCAAAATACCCTGAAGGGGGCTCTGGTTGTGAAGCTGCTCCCCACACATGTAGCTATGAAGTTGAATGTTGTTCGTCATTCAGCTCATCTCAAATTATTTTTCTCTCTCCAGAGGGAATGAAAAATCTTCATCTCATCTTCCTCACAAAATTTTAGGCACTGGATTGTTGCTAGAAATATTGAAGGATTTTAAATGTGGAAATGTCAGCAAAGGAAGCTCAGCCAAGTCAAAAAGTAAGGATGAGAAAAAACCACAACTTTTTCTACTTGTAGATGGAGAAAAATGCAGACATTCTTTTCACTGAAATGCTGATTTGGGATTTTTGAAATGTTGTGAGGACGGTTTCTAAGGCTTTGGCTTCTCTGAGGAAATAAGCTCAAAATGTAACCAAGCCTAGATAAATTGTAATCTACATACCCTCAAAGAAATCGGATTTTCAGTGCCTGAAGTTGCCTACCTTACCCTATTTCTCACACCTAGGATTGCAAGTTCTTATGCTGTATGGAAAGCATCCTTAAAGATCTGCCAGCTCTGTTCTGCTCCCTTGTCCCTGAGGGCAGTTTTCCAGAGAGTCCTACTGATTAACTCCTTAAAGAGCTGGAATTTAGTTTAGCAGGCTTTCCTAAAATTCAGGATCTTGCCTGTAGTCTTCGTCTGTTTCACTTCCCTCAGGACTGTGAACTTCACAAGGGCATAGTCAGTGCAGCCCAGGCTGCCTCCAATTTCAGACATCATCAATTAACTCACCTGTGCTGGTGACCAACAGGTCCAGTATCACATCCCCTCCAGTAGGGTTCTGTATTACCTGGTTTAAGAAGTTATACTCAATGCATGCCAGAAATGTCCTGGATTGCCTACAGCTTGCTGTGCTACTTTTCCTGCAGATACAGAGGTGATTGAAGTTCCCCAGGAGGATGAGGACTTGCAAGTGCAATGCAGGTCCTCATACTCTTGTAGCTCGAGTAAGAAAGCTTCATCAGTAGGCTCTCCTTGATTGGGTGGCCTGTAGTAGACACCAGCCACAAGGTTCCCATGTTGTCTGGGTCTCTAATAACTTAAGTAGTTTTAGAAGAGAAGTTCTGAGCAGCCCCTGTAGTTTTATATCTCTCAAGTAAAGCTTTGAGAGCTTTGGTGTTTTCTACTCCACTTAAGCTTTTTCTTCTATGGATATTATTTCTAAAAATCACAATGCTTCCTTTTAGGTTCCAAGGGAAAAAAAGTTCCGTTTATAGGAGTGGAAGCAGATGAGATTTTGGAGAAGATGGTCACATCATTTTTTTACATGTGCATTTCTCATGTCTGAAGCTGCTTGTTACACACTTGCTGGGACTCTCTGAGACCTCTTACCACCTGCTTTTGAAAAAGACCAGTTCTTTCTTCACTGTGCTGAGCACTGTCCTATATTGTACAAAATCCAAAAGGGAGAACTGGGGATATTCAGCTCCAATTTCTGTCAGAGCTGCAGACACCAACACAATGCAATTATGTTAGCCAACATCCTCCTTGCAGAAGGTGCACGTCTTATCTCATCTCATTGCCATTCTACAGGAGCCTTGGCTGAGGATTTTGTGAATTCAGTGCTTATGCTGTTGAATACTATTCCATCTAACATCAAATGCACCACTTCTGGCAGGACAGCTTATGTGCCTGAGCTTAAAACTAGCTTTACAAATGTTTTAGCAAGTTAAATTTGACAGCACAAGTTTCCAAGTGCAATGAACACTCCAGAAGCAGAGGTTCGGAGAAAGGGAATTCAGCACATTGAGGACTCCTCTTCCTTTGAAGAAAATGCATATGCTCCTTAAGACTTCTGCCAAAACGTAGGGTTTGAGTCCCAGATTCTATGGGTGCCATCAGTCACTTGGCTAGCCGTCCTCTGAACTCCAGGGAAGAAGGACTTTATTTTTCTTTATCTAAGGCAGAAAATCACGGGACTGCTCTGAGATCTGCTTCCCACATTAACTTTTGTCTTGATTTAAGCCCAGTCAGCAACCCAGAAACCACGCAGCTGCTCACTCACTCCCCTCCCTTCCTCCCCCCACTCCCAGAGGGATGGGGAGGAGAATCAAAAGAATGTAACTGCCACGGGCTGTGATAAGAACAGTCCAGTAACTGAGGTATAACACAAACCACTGCTGCTACCACCAATAGTAATAATGATAAGGGAAATAACAAGGAAAAAAATACAACCGCTCACCACCCACTGACCTATACCCAGCCTGACCTGAGCAGTGATCTGCCCCTTCTGGTAACTGCACCCAGTTTATATACTGGGCAGGATGTGCTGTGGTATGAAGTACCTCTTTGGTCAGTTTGGGCCAGGTGTCCTGTCCTTTGCTTCCTCCCGGCTTCCCTTCCTCCCTGGCAGAGCATGAGACTCAGAAAGTCCTTGGTCAGAGTAAACATTACTGAGCAGCAACTGAAAACATCGGTGTTATCAGCACTGTTCCCAGGCTGAAAGTCAAAACCACAGCTCTGCACCAGCTACTAAGAAGGAGAAAAATGACTGTTACTGCTGAAACCAGGACAACTTTCAAGCACCCTTTGCTTCCATTCTAACACCAAGACCTGCTTCCCTAGTGGGACCCATGTATCATTAAAGGGGAGTCTTACAGTGTTCTCATGACAGGGCCTCCAGTCCTTTGTTATTGCAAAGGTACCAGCCCTTTTGTTATTGCAAATTCAGTCATGAAATACACATGAAGAGAATCACTGATGTATTATTATAAGGAGGTGACAGAAATCCCCTTATCCTCTTTGATTTCAACTCTACACCATGCGCACACACCTTTTACTATTCCTCTGCTCTTCTTTTCCATATTTTCCAGGATATCTATTTGATTTAAAGTAGTCCTTTAAGAACTCCTGAGACAACTGTATTCATAAAATCATAGAATCATAGAACAGTTAGGGTTGGAAAGGACCTTAAGATCATCTAGTTCCAACCCTCCTGCCAGGGGCACGGACACCTCACACTAAACCATAACACACAAGGCTCTGCCCAACCCAGCCTTGAGCACCGCCAGTGATGGAGCATTCACAGCTTCCCTGGGCAACCCATTCCAGTGCCTCACCATCCTTACAAGAAAGAATTTCTTCCTCATATCCAATCTAAACTTCCCCTCTTTAAGTTTGAACCCGTTACCCCTTGTCCTCTCACTACAGTCCCTAATGAAGAGTCCCTCCCCAGCATCCCTAGAGGCCCCCTTCAGATATTGGAAGGCTGCTAGGAGGTCTCCACACAGCCTTCTCTTCTCCAGGATGAACAGCCACAACTTTCTCAGCCTGTCTTCATACAGGAGGCGCTGCAGCCCCCTGATCATCCTCGTGGCCCTCCTCTGCACTTGTTCCAACACTTCCATGGCCTTTTGATGTTGAGGACACCAGAACTGCACACCCAATACTCCAAGTGAGGTCTCATGAGAGCAGAGTAGAGGGGCAGGATCACCTCCCTCAACCTGCTGGTCATGGTCCTCTTGATGCAGCCCAGGATACGGTTGGCTTTCTGGGCTGCGAGCACACACAGCCGGCTCATGTTCATTTTCTCATTGACCAACACCCCCAAGTCCTTCTCTGCAGGGCTGCTCTGAATCTCTTCCCTGCCCAACCTGGAGCTGTGCCTGGCATTGCTCCCACCCAGCTGTAGGACCTTGCACTTGGCATGGTTAAACTTCATCAGGTTGGCATCAGCCCACCTCACAAGTGTGTCAAGGTCCCTCTGGAAGGCATTCCTTCCCTCCAGTGTATCAACCAAACCACACAGCTTGGTGTCATTGGCAAACTTGCTGAGGGAACACTCAATCCCACTGTCCATGTCACCGACAAAGATGTTGAACAAGACCGCTCCCAACACCGATCCCTGAGGGACACCACTCGTTACTGGTCTGCAGCTGGACATTGAGCCATTGAGCACAACTCTTTGCATGCAGCCATCCAGCCAGTTCTTTATCTACCGAGTGGCCCACCTATCAAATTGATGTCTCTCCAACTTAGAGACAAGGATGCCATGGGGGACAGTGTCAAACGCTTTGCACAAGTCCAGGTAGGTGACATCAACTGCTCTACCCCTGTCCATCAGTTCTGTAGCTCCATCATAGAAGGCCACCAGATTGGTCAGGCAGGATTTCCCCTTAGTGAAGCCATGCTGTCTCTCACCAACCACCTTGTTGTTTTTCATGTGCCTCAGCATGCCTTCCAGGAGAATTTGCTCCAAGATTTTGGCAGGCACAGAGGTGAGGCTGACTGGTCTGTAGTTCCCTGGCTCATCCATTTTCCCCTTCTTGAAAATGGGGTTATATTTCCCTTTTTCCAATCATCGGGAACTTCACCTGACTGCCATGATTTTTCAAATATGATGGACAGTGACTTAGCAACTTCATTTGCCAGCTCCTTCAGGACCCGCAGATGGATTTCATCAGGTCCCATGGACTTGTAGACGTTCAGGTTCCTAAGATGGTCTCAAACCAGATCCTCTCCTACAGTTGGCCCAGGGTCTTCATTCTCACAGCCCCTACGTCTGCCTTCCAAGACTTGGGTGGTGTGGTCAGAGCATTTGCTGCTGAAGACTGAGGCAAAGAAGTCATTAAGAACCTCAGCCTTCTCCAAATCCAGGGTAGCCAGTTCTCCTGATTGCTTCTGGAGAGGGCCCACCTTTTCCCTATCCTGTCTTTTATTTGCAATGTGCCTATAGAATCCCTTCCTGTTATCCTTAACATCCCTAGCCAAGTTTAATTCTAAGTGGGCCTTAGCTTTCCTAACCTGGTCCCTAGCTTGCTCTGTTTCTAATTCTACTATTTTTTCCTTTGCAGTAGTACAGCTTGAGACTTTGCTTTTTGCATAATCTCTCTTTATAGCTGCCAGTCTTCTGCACTTATTTGTATTTTGAACTGTTCACTTTGTTTAGTAGTTCTTCCCACCAATTTCATAGTTTCTTAGTTTGCTTCTTTGAGTCCATATCTTGCTCTGCTGCTTTTTCTCAGGTGATTCCTTAAAATTTTATCATGTGAAATCATTTTAATGGAAATTATCTTCCACTCTTAAAAATTCTCATCCATTCTTAATTCCTCCCACTCAAAACTAAACTGAACCAACAAAAAAACCTGAGATTCTCCATTTGTATCAGACTCTGCCTTGTGGCAATTTTTATCTAGGTATTCAGATGAGCACTATCTTTTGTGATAGATACATATTATGGTTTTGTTCTCACCTCCTCCATTTATCTTCACCCAGAGGTGGTCAACAAGCCTGTAGCCATCCTGTCCCAGTTTGCCAGGTGTATCTGGATGATGCTGTCAGTGAAATGAACTGTCTTTGGGTCCTCTCTCAGGGGAACTGATCCCCATTGAATTTCTTCAACTCCGCTCCACAAGGTAGTGGTAAACTTGGGTGCATTTGGGTACAATGTAATGGTTTGCCAGCTTCTGAGCAGATACTGTCACATGGCAGTCAATGCCTGGTGGTTTGGAGGTGTCCCAGTGCCTTTCAACTGGTGTCTGAAGTTTGACAGCACACTTGCCTGGACGGAGGACCTGGAAGCAGAAAGGTTTCTGTTTTTCCCACGTGGTGCCCTCCTCTCAGTACAGCAGCTCTGAGCCAGCCAGGCAGGGCAGAAACCAATGTATCCTTATTAAGCATCAGGGTTGCTTTTCTTAACCATATCTCTTGGCCACATAATGCATCTTCAACAACTTCAAGTGTTTAAGGAATGTTCAACTTCTCTGGCAGTGTTCAAGGCCAAGTTAGATGGGGCTTTGAGCAAACTGGTCTAGCGGAAGCTGCCCCTGCCTGTGGCAAGGGGATTAGAACTAAATGATCTTTAAATGCCTTTCCCAGCCCAAACCATTCTATGATTCTAAGAAGACTGACAGGGGCAAACAGTGGATCCTGGTTCTGACAGAAGTATCCATCAGCCTTGTTCTTTATTTTTAATTTTGGCACCTGACATACACAGTCTCAGAGGTCAGATATAGTGTTATATATAAATTTTACAATTCATGGGGTTTTATATCCTTTTAAAGGTGAATACAAAGAAAATATTCAGGACTGGAAGGTGCACTCTGGGATAGTCCCATGGAAATTACTTGCTTAATACTGTACATAAACTGATCAGTCGCCACCTCAAAACTACTTCAGCTAATAAATTACTCCAAAACCTCCTTCCTCATTTCTATATCATACTAAATTGATACAGTTTCAAAGTACTGCTGTATTTATTTTTTGCCTTTCAGAAGAGAGTGTTCTAGGTATGATAGTGACATAAACCGATTGACTTTTCAATCACGTATTCATTATTTCAGCTGACTGCACAGGATTTATAAGTGTCTTTATGGTCTAATTGCAACATATTTCCTTTCAAAAGCAGTGAGATTTTGCTTTTGCTAAATCACATGCATACCTGGAAATTGTGCTAACACCTGCAACTTTAATACTTCGGAAAAATAATCAAGCTCTTAAGTTTCCCTTTTGTTTAGAATGAAAGTAACTCATTGATTTATTAAAAACACACATTTTGGTATCTATTTCTACAGGTAAGTACAACATTTTATGCTTTCACCATTCATTTATGCTGTCATACTAATTTCTTTTACTTTCAACTTTTACTGAGACTGTATGGTCTCTGGTAAGCTTTTGTGATGGTTGTGATTGAGGTGCTGGGTATGCACTGCTTCCAGCTCTCAGATACCTCCAGCTGCAGAATTGATACCAGAATCTCTGAAAATTCAATGGAAAAGAGTTATGCACTTTTGCAAGGACCACAAGCCTTTGGTGTTCTCCTAGCCCCAGGCTTCTCAAAGTGTCCCCTAAGTTTCAGAATCATGTGGACTGAAATCTAGTACTTTTTAGCTACTAGCAACTTTAAATGCCCACTGCCAGTAGAACAGCGTTTGTTGTAAAACATATTTCTTTGGGAAAGTGATTATACTCCCCAGAATGCCATTCAAGTTGATCTTAACAGCAAGAAACTCATCCTTCTGAAAGTGCAATATTTTCCAAATTTCTACAGCGAAATTCTAAAAACCAGAGTGGTTTTCTCCACTTAGGTGTAGACTGTTGAATAGATCAGGCCCTGAACTAATTCAGAAATATAGCTCTCTTTCTGTTTCTATCTATCCCTGCACTCTCACCTACCTTCAGGGAGAGATCATATTTTCCCTTGAGCTTCTATAGCACCCCTCTGCACCTCTGGGATCTCTAGATGCTTTCATGTTCTTGATCATGGGACTTTCTCTGCTCCTTTTCTTTTTTCCATAAAAAAGTCTATATCACCACTTTAAATATTCATATAAAAATTTAATGGTATTTAACTTCCAAGAATTAACCATTCTCTGGAGACCAGAAGTCAGGGGCCTGCGCTGGTGTTAATAAGTGCAACAAGCCTTTTTGCTTGTTATCTTATCCTAAATTAAACTAAAAGCTACTAGAAGCAAAAGCACATACAGAAAGGAGAGGTACACGTGTAGTTCTGTGAGAAGGCTAGAGGTAAGTCTTAAATAACCACTATCCTAGGGAGAAGTTTTCATGTCATCACCAGCCCATGTAAAGCTGTTGGTGCTTGCTCAGCCCTTCCCATGCATCTCCCTATGTTATCTGCCCATGTCCTTGCCAGTTTCCCATTGTCACCCACCTTCTAGCATCATCTCACATGTCTCCTAATCCAAAATGCCAGGACACCAGCCCACTTCTGGTTCACATCAGTGTGCCCCATTGATCTCTCTCCTTCCTTGTGAAACCACTCCTCTCCTGAGCTCTTATCGGATACACAACCCCATCCTACCTCCAAAGGTCTCTTACCACCCAAGTGCTTCTCACTTCCTGGTGCCATGTCTCCCTTCCTGGCACTGCTGATTCTCCACAGCTGTGTTTTGCAGACCTATCACTTTGATTGTTACACCTATGTTTTGTTTTATTTATCATCTTTTTTTGCAAGAAAGTGTTTCCCCCAGGAGAAAACACAGAATATAAATTCTTGATAAGTCTGTGCACAGGATTAGTCCATTAGCAACGTAATATTTGTACTACAAGTCTTGCATCAGAGATCGAGTCCCCTCAAACTGTTTCTTTCATTTGGAGTCTATGGAGGAGTTGGAGCTATGTACAACTTTAAAGCTTTTGCATTTTAACGATTTTCCATTCTTAATTATGATGTTCTTGAAGACAACTGTGAAGAGAAAGAAGCACACAACAGCCAAGAACATGTTAACTGCATCCACCGCTCTATTTCCAGTGAAGGAGCCAACGTATCAAATATGCTAACAAAAATCGTAGTTGGGGTGTCACCTTTTTCCAAAAGAAACTGGCAAATAATATATTCCTTCAAGAGTCATGATATGGTATTAGGGATTCACTATAATTCTCCATTTCCGAGTCTTCCCTTTATGCCAAGGCTCCAGTGGTCCTCCCAGAGTGACAGTCCTCAATTCAGGAGACCACGAGTAGATCATATTAATTCTGGTAAAGTGCTGCCAGTGCTCAGGCACTGTTAAAAATGCAGCCTGGTGTTAGAGGAGCATTTCTCTCAAAAGAAATAGCACTGACCTCAAGGCATTTACTGCAGCTCTGTGTGGCATTGTCCCCTCAACGGCATTGACATGGCTGCAGCCTTCAGTGCAACAAATGGCAGAAGCATTTGCAGCCCAATGCAATGCCTTCCTGAGCCTGTCATGAGAGCCCTTGCTCCAGCAGTCACATGCAGAAAGGAGAATTCATTGCCAGGAAGCAAAGGGGGTGCAGAACATCTACAGGGATGCTGGCAGCTGGGGAAGTGTGACATGAGGTGTCCATTGGAACAGGAGTGTGAAGAGGGCAACAAAAGGTGGGGGTCAAAGCAGTTCATAACAGCTGGGGCTATGATCTTTTGCAAGCAACCCACATTGAGTTTCCAAATTGTGAAATGTACCAAAAAAGGTAGAACAAAAGTAGAATATTGCTGCCCAGTGTCACCCACTGGTTTTAATTCTATTTTTAGGTCAATCATGCACCAGATTCCAGCAAGCACAGCTGCACAAGTACTGGAAATGGAAAGCAGTACTTCAGAATACAGTGGTCTGAGTTCAGAGGTACAATTGCTATATGTGCAACAGAAAACCACTATTGGCTACCACAGCTTTTTGGTTTATACTCTTTGCATGTCTCTATGGAAATATAATACTGATTAGGCTTCATAGATTGAGAATAGCTAGACCATGAATTAGACTTTGCTGCAAGAAAGGTAGAACTACTAGAGAAGCCAAAGTGTGTTTGATCACTAGAACCAAAGAAATATGAACAGAAATGTTACCCTTTTCATTGTCTTTGGAAAACCCAGCTGATAGGAAGATGCTGAAGATAGCCCAGCATCTTGCCATTAGAGACAGATGGTTGAAGAACCTGTATCCTGTCAACAATGTCATCATCTTCTGTATAAGACATCCAGTCCAGCTGGAACAGTTGCCTCCAATTAAAGTGAGATGGAAAAGCATCATCTCATATCGGCAAATGCTTTGTGTAACCAGGCTCAGACAGGAGGTTATTACTGTGATGAAAATATATGTGTTTATGTTTAGCCATTTGAAAATGACCTACACCTTCTTAGATTACAATAAGTAAATGAGGATAAAAGCCCTTGGATTAATGAAAAAGAAAGAAATTATGGCTTTACTGCACATAAGAAAAATAACATGTCAGATCAGCTTGTATGAAGATAGTGGGCTTGATATGAAGATAGTAGATAATTGTGCTAAAATGGTAAAAGTGGACTAAAGTTTCCTTAGCAAATTATTAACTGTAGATTCTGTTATGAATACATTTAGGAGGATAACTGGATTACAAAACCTCTGCAGTGAAAGTCAAAGCACATATGCTGGAGTATAATTGAGACACCTGCGTGTTGTGTTGATGTTGTTTCTTTGCTTTCAGATAAGCAATTTGTATTAACTGTTGTATTATTATGTTGCTAGATCACGAAGTCATACTCAAAGTTTAAATGGACCTCAGGCAGAATGTCAACAGAAACAGTATTATGATAGCATTATTATTGTCCTTAAAATGCAATAGTTCATAACTGACAAATAAGCTGCCACTGTAAACAAAGGAAAGAGTCACACTGACATAGCATGATTGCTTTTGTTCTTTTGGGGGAAAAAAAGAAAAGGATTTCCAAAAAATTGAAAGAAGGAACATGAACGTCTACAAGTCCATGGGACCTGATGAAATCCATCCACGGGTCCTGAAGGAGCTGGCAAATGAAGTTACTAAGTCACTGTCCATCATATTTGAAAAACCATGGCAGTCAGGTGAAGTTCCCGATGATTGGAAAAAGGGAAATATAATCCCCATTTTCAAGAAGGGGAAAATGGATTAGCCGGGGAACTACAGACCAGTCAGCCTCACCTCTGTGCCTGCCAAAATCTTGAAGCAAATTCTCCTGGAAGGCATGCTGAGGCACACGAAAACCAACAAGGTGGCTGGTGAGAGCCAGCGTGGCTTCACTAAGGGGAAATCCTGCCTGACCAATCTGGTGGCCTTCTATGATGGAGCTACAGAACTGATGGACTGGGGTAGAGCAGCTGATGTCATCTCCCTGGACTTGTGCAAAGCGTTTGACACTGTCCCCCATGGCATCCTTGTCTCTAAGTTGGAGAGACATCAATTTGATAGGTGGACCACTCGGTAGATAAAGAACTGGCTGGCTGGCCGCACGCAAAGAGTTGTGCTCAATGGCTCAATGTCCAGCTGGAGTCCAGTAACGAGTGGCATCCCTCAGGGATCAGTGTTGGGAGCGGTCTTGTTCAACATCTTTGTTGGTGACATGGACAGTGGGATTGAGTGCACCCTCAGCACATTTGCCAATGACACCAAGCTGTGTGGTTCGGTTGATACACTGGAGGGAAGGGATGCTGTCTAGAGGGACCTTGACACACTTGTGAGGTGGGCTGATGCCAACCTGATGAAGTTTAACCATGCCAAGTGCAAGGTCCTACAGCTGGGTGGGAGCAATGCCAGGCACAGCTCCAGGTTGGGCAGGGAAGAGATTCAGAGCAGCCCTGTGGAGAAGGACTTGGGGGTGTTGGTCGATGAGAAAATGAACATGAGCCGGCAGTGTGTGCTCGCAGCCCAGAAACCCAACCGTATCCTGGGCTGCATCAAGAGTACCATGACCAGCAGGTTGAGGGAGGTGATCCTGCCCCTCTACTCTATTCTCATGAGACCTCACTTGGAGTATTGTGTGCAGTTCTGGTGTCCTCAACATCAAAAGGCCATGGAAGTGTTGGAACAAGTGCAGAGGAGGGCCACGAGGATGATCAGGGGACTGCAGCACCTCCCGTATGAAGACAGGCTGAGAAAGTTGGGGCTGTTCATCCTGGAGAAGAGAAGGCTGCGTGGAGACCTCAGAGCAGCCTTCCAATATCTGAAGGGGGCCTATAGGGATGCTGGGGAGGGACTCTTCATTAGGGACTGTAGTGAGAGGACAAGGGGTAATGGGTGAAAACTTAAAGAGGGGAAGTTTAGATTGGATATGAGGAAGAAATTCTTTCCTGTAAGGGTGGTGAGGCACTGGAATGGGTTGCCCAGGGAAGTTGTGAATGCTCCATTGCTGGCAATGTTCAAGGCTGGGTTGGACAGAGCCTTGGGTGGTATGGTTTAGTGTGAGGTGTCCGTGCCCCTGGCAGGGGGATTGGAACTAGATGATTTTAAGGTCCTTTCCAACCCTAACTATTCTATGATTCTATGATTCTATGCTGAATTTAGAGCTTCCATCCATGAAACGCGCATTACAAAATGGTCAAGGTGGTTCTTGGACATCCAGCTAAGGGGAATGGAGCAGAGCTTTTGCACACATTTCTCTAAGAAGAAGTTGCATCAAAAGCCGTTTGCAAAAGCCCCAGCATTTGCCTATGGCTCCTTTGGGCTATAAGTGTCACTCCTGTGGCCCCACGATACAATTGTTGGTTTTCATGTGGGATGGGGGAGAGATTCATATTAAAGTGTCCACAGTATTATGAAGTCTGCCTTGCCACCTAAAGGAGAAAAGTTTTTCCTGAAGCTGAGGGTATACGCTACATGCCACAAAACAGGAGTGCTTGAGGTGGAAAATCCTGCTGGGATAATGCTGGAAGGGAGTAAAACCTGCTGATGTGCTGCCTTTTGAAATTGGTGTCTGTACTGAGTTCTTCCAGGGCCATGCCTGAGCTTGGAGCAGTGCATGCCCCGATTTAAAGCAAGGGAGCAAGCTAATGAGGATGTGGATGTGGAGTTTTAGTGATTCAGGCATTGATTTTAGTCCCTTGCACAGATGTACATTGTGGAATTGTTAAGTGTCTTTTCTCAAGGTTGAATGGGAAATTTAAGCATCTGAGAGTGGTGTCTGGTGAAGGAGACTTAAAGCTTTTCCTCAAAATCACATTCCTCCTGCTTTCCTTTCCCAGAGCATATGTTTGAGGCATGAATTTATTTACTTCCCATTCCTCCTCAACCCACGCTTAGCAGTAAAGATTGCTTTGTGGTCTTCTATGCTCCATTTGTACCTTTAGGCCTTCCTTTCCCCTCCTTGTATCTCCCAACAGAAACAGATTTTGGGGTCTGTCACTAGTTGCGCATGAGAAGATTACTGCTGAAGCCATGCAGTCACCACTCATTGCAACACTCAGGCAGCCTGGGACGTAGAAACGCCATTGACTGTTTGGCTGTTATGCAGGAACAACTGTTTAGATCCGAGTCACTCATCTGGCCTCTAGGAATCTTTGCCTCCAGAAATCTTTGCCTCCAAACTATCACTTGTACCACACAGGTTCACTGCAAAAGCAGCTGTGATGTGCTCCAGCTGAGCAACAGCAGCCGATTAGATATCCCAGTAGGCAACCAAGTTCCTTATATTTTCATCCCTGCCACTGGATCAGCCTGTGATTAGATAGGCTGTGAAGACGTTGTCTTTTGGATCAGAGCTCCATATTCTGCAAGGCTTTGTCACTCTTGATCCCACAGTAAATTTTGAGCAAGCATCTAAGAAAGACGTGCTTTCCAAAGGGAAAATTATCCCAGATGTGCTGACAGAGAAGGCCAAAGGGGAAAGCTGCACGCATCACCAGACAAGTTCCCACAGAGGATTTATGGAAAATCCTTCCAGGGAACAGCACCAAGGCAGAGGCCACAAGACTTCAGAAACTCATCACAAATTTGCTTAGTGCTCAGGTGGCTGTCTTGAAGCACTGCTGTAAAATGGGATGAAATTGTTATCCAAAATCAGTTTCAGATCAAAGAACCTAGATTTTCATTTCTACCTTTAATCATCTTTACCTCTTTTTAATATGGGCTACCTACATTTTGAGAGCTGATTTGGACTAGAAGAAAAAATAGAAACATTAAAGAAAAACATGCTGAAACTTCTCTTTCAAAATGTTCAAAAGTGGCTGTATTTATCAAAGAAAGATGCTCTCCTGTTTCCACGTTTACTCTCAAAAACTTGGCTTTTTCTGTGGAAAGCATTTAATCATAAAACTCCAGACAGAAAAAGAACCTTTTCAAATGGAATGAACACCTGAGAGTGACAGGAGCTGATGAGTTAACAGGAGACCATATGGGGGTCACCACTGCAGTTTTGCAATTGATGTGTGTTTGATTGCATTAGGTTGGAAAAACCAAACAAGTGCTAGCATGCTTTAGCACTTATTTTTGCCAGCCTCCTTTGGAAAAGAAATTAAAGCCTTGTGGACTCTTGAAGAAGCATTGACAGTGCTTCAGAAAATGGGATGGAGTCATAAATGCAGAACTCTTTCCCTTTAGCATCCTCCCTTTCAAGGTTATAGGGGGAAAGAGCACATCTCTGAACAACCTGAACTGCCAGGAAACAGATTTGGTTTGTTGGTTACCGTTTAGCAGCATTAGAATTCAAATACGCTGGGTGCTTCTCAGAGAAGACCCTGCAGACCCACAGGACATTGTTGCAACTTCAGATATTTGTGTCCATTAGATCACCAATTTAAATACTGCCGTATAGTGCTCATCCCTGAACAGATGCCAGAAGATAATTATCCACCTGAACCAGATGGCCACCTAAAAGAGAGATTCTTATTTATTAGTTTCTTGGTTTTTGTTTTCCTTAATGTTTAATGAGCACAGTAGGAGAAGTGGTAAAATGAAAAGCTCTGGGAGAATCAAGGCTTTCTGGTTATGGGAATTTCTCCGGCTCGATTCCATAATGAGGCTATTCTCTCCCAGAGGTACACATTAGGATCATTTCTGTAAGACTAGACTGATGAATAAGCAGATGTTTTTGTTTTGCACTTGACTTTGAATTAATCTCTTGTACAGTGCAGAGAGTTGTTAGAGTTTCCCCAGTTAAGAGCTACTTCCAGGATGGTTTAGGCAAAGACAATCTTACGTCACTTAAAGCAACAGTTTTAACACTCTGTGACATCAGTGCCCACTTTAGCTTGCTGTCATGGGTTCAGCTTAATTTCAATTCAGCTTAAACCATGACACTTGCACAATACAAATCCCAAATGCTTTGGGATGTGTGCACTTGTCCTGGTCCAGTTTGAATCCACATTTTTATTAGTTTAAGCAAACAGTATAAAATCTGACTGTTTCTTCCTATTTGCTGTTCAAAACAAGCACAGTATGGACTAGAAGCTTTTCTGCTTTTGCAGTAACCTACTTCTAGTGTGGAGGGCCCAAATTTCTTTCCAAACAAGAGCGTATTATTCACCATGTATATGCAGGAAGCCCAATATTTTGTACCTGAAGGGAAGAGAGGACATTTAGGGGAGAGTCAAACCTCAAGGCAATAGTTGTGAATGTACAAATAGAGAGAAAAATATGGCATTTTCATGACATTATTTTTGTTTCTCTAAAAATATGAAGCAGAGTATCCGACTTATACATTAAGTACAGGAAATTAAAATTTCATGATGAAAATAAAGATAATACTCAAAATACACATGTCAGTCCAAATGACATGGAAGCCACAGGTCTAATCATAAGTAATACTTTGCAGACACTGAGTACTAAAATTGTCAGCTAGTTGAATGTCCTGCCCAAACGCCATTGAAAAACAGAGCATTTAATGTTACTGAGCAGGCTTGCAGAAGCTAATCCTGTTCACACACTGTGAGGAACTGCTAAGGAATGATTACAAGGGTATCTAACAGCATATCAAATAATGCTAAGGCATGTCAGCTGAATCTGCATCCTTATAATGTTAAGCAGAGACAGCTCACTTGTCTCTGCTTAACGAAGCTTATTGAAGGACGTGCCATATCTGAACATGGTGTTGAAAACCTGAAATTCTCACAAATTTGGAAGGCCTATTTGCAAAGGCTGTGATGACATTACATGAAGGGAATTGTCAGTCACTCACCACATTACACAGAACATCTACTCTGAGCTTTCTTTACGATTATATTTCATTATTTTTTACATCTACTGTGGCAAAGTTCTCATTTTTCCAGTCCAGAACACTCAGAACTTCCATATAAAGCATCACCTCAAAGAACAAGGAAAGGAAATGGGAGCACTACTAATCGCTCATGCTTCAAATGAGCAGATTTTCCCTTTCTTTCATTCATTTGAATAATGAAGAGCTTTTATAATAGAAAAAAAATGTAATTTTACTCCAGTATGACAGTTGTAAAACTCCGACACATTCTTGTTTGGTCCAAGCACATGAAGCTGCATGGTCCAGAGATGACAAGTACCTTCAGAGAAATCCTGCTGTTTTCTGACAGGATCAGATATATGCTCCCCTGAAAAACGGAACTTAGAATCAAGGTGTGCTTCAGCTACTCACTGCCACTAGTAATGCTGCTTTCTCCTACCTGGTGACAGCTATATCTCTCTGGTAGGAGCAGAGAGGCAGGGGTGAGAGCAGTAATGAAGTGCTGCCAACTAAGGTATGCTATTATCTTACTTTTCCCTAGAAACGAGGGGTGTCTTACACTCTGCTACATGGCACACCCTGAAAGACATGGGATAGAAAATCACACATGAGCACTTGATTTCTCAGGGACTTGCGGCTGTCATGGGTTCTGCTGCCTCCTACATCTCCTGCTCTCCTGTCAGCCCTGCATGTGCACCTGTTATGCATCCTTACACTCCTGATGGCCCCCGGACCTCTATAAAAGCCAAATACTTTTCCTGCATAGTAGCGGAGAAGCACTGATCCAGAATCACTTCCTGAGCACCTCCAGCTCCCTCTGATGATGGGAAGGAGAACTCTTCCAAAGGGCCAAATTCTGGCAAGCCTCTGAAACCACAGCAGTTTTCAGCAAGAACTACTGTTCCAGAAGAGATTAATGGGCTTGGGTGATGAAAAGATAAGTGTATATTTTCCTCAGTTGGAATTAAATCTGGAGGAAATAAGGTTCTACAAAGCAAAGAAATCACAGGTGGCACTGATGGTAGGAACAAAATAAGAAAACTTAATAAAATCTGAGACCATTTATCAGCCGATAGTGAAGGGATTGCAACTTGCAACAGAGAGACAAATTCTTTTCTCCTCTATGCAGAAAGAGACAACCACAGAAAAGTCCTCCAGTGAGGAATTCCTTGGAGACAGTCAGCCTGGTCTGAAAAATTTCTTTCTGAAGTGCTCAATTCCCACCACTGCAGTGCCTAACAATATGGACATTTGACAAACTGTCTTTTCTGATCTCAATACTGTGTGTGTGAGCTAAGAAACTATCTATTCCTCTGTCTTTACTGCTGGAGTTTATGACAGCATAAAGTGTAATAAGTGCTTACTGAATACTTTTTGCTCCCCACACTTGAAACTTTATGCCCCAGCATCATTATGGGTAGAAGAAGAATAAAGTCTTTATGAACAACCCACTGAGCAGGAAAACTGAGAGAAGTGACTATTTGCTCTCCCAGTGCATACCTGGATATTGTGTGGATACTGATATTTAAACAAATTAAGATGTCAGGCTGGGCTCCATTTCTGCATCATCCCACGCAGATATCCCCAGCCATGCCTGCATCAACTGCAGACTGTCTGTCCCTGACCTTACAGTTTATTTACTTCATTCAACTCAATTTATCTGAATATAGGGGGGGTTGATGTAGCTACCAACCCAGCAGCCTTATACCAGTTGTCAATGGGCAGAGTGATTTTTTCTAGCCAAGCAGTTGAAATTCTTCCAATTATTGCAGACCTAATCTCACTCTCACCATCAAAGACTGAAAAACTCCCATTGGCTTGAGTGAGAATGCAATGAGATTAGTAACTCAGCCCAGTCTAGAGCAAGCAAGCTTCAACTTCCGGAGGAAGTGGGGAGCTGCACAGTGGTAGAAGCCTTCCCCCAGAATCACCAGAAGTGTTCTGAAGGGACAGGAGAAGCAGTGCTTTGTGGTCCATGTCTGTTCTGTCACACAATGTGGCAAGAAGGATCATCTGCCTACAGCCATGCCAACTCTTGATGATGAAATGATTTAATTCACAAGGCATTCAGTATAGGCCCTGCAACAACAACAAAATGGCATGCTCTTTGAGAAATGTAAATTACATTACCTGGTTTTGCACGCAGAATTTCAATCATTAGAGGAAGAGATAATGACTTGCAATACGTTTTTGAGAAGAAACACATGATGATAATCTTATTTACTTTACACTTTAATTTCCTAATGTGCACGTGTACATGGAGGACTTGTTTGTGCAAATGTCAGTTGGCAGACTACGGTTGATTTATTATTGCTGCGCCTTAGGCTTGAGCAGATGGCCAAAGTTTGGGAACCAGCAGGGTTACCTGCATTAAGAAGAGAAATCCATGATGTGCACAAGGCAGATTCTTGCTGTAGTGCTGATTACATGCACACAGACACACAGACACACACACACACAAACACACACATGGAAAGTGGAAAGAATGTGAAGAGTGGGTTGTTGAAGACTTTTTTAAGTCAAATTATTCTTTTCTTTCCAGAAGAAAATATTCTGTTTGCAATTACTTTGAGCTGAATCACATTGTCTGACTGACATGGAACATTTTATTTTAAGTCATGTTACACTATATATTGTATTTCTCCATTGTGGTGTACTATCTTATGGAAGCTGCGCTTTCAGAACTCTGCTTCTTACAAAAGCTGTAAGTCCCATGACAGATATAGCAGATAGAGCAGCATGGTACCTCCTAAGAGGCACACACTCGAGCTAAAAGGGTTTATCCCACCTCCAAAACTCCAGTGCCATGGAGAAGGATCAGTTCCTGCAAGTGTGGAAACACCACCCTCAATAGGGAAACACCACATCTTTCAGGATGACCTGAAGCACTGTTTCCAGCCAGATCAGTCTCAGACACTTCAGTGTGGCAATGTTGTGTCTTAATCAGAAAGTCCAAAATTAAAAGGGTTTACTGTGTCTCTTTAAAACATCTCTCAGGTAAGTGTCTCTCCTGAAATATGTCAGTGTATACCCCTTTTGTCCCAGCGGGCAACTAAGGTAAATACACCAATAGAGGAATTCCCCCAGGAACAAAATACCTTCTTTTTCTCTGCCAGAAGGAAAAGTGTACATTAAAGTTTTGTTCTCCCTGGCTCCTAAACAGCAACTATTATTTTTTTTTCATTTCAAAATGGGCTGCTCCAGGGAGCGCTGCACCCATGAGGCGCTGCAGAAAGCAATGTGACTGCTCCCTAGCTTGAACCTGGGGCAAGTCCATGACACCAAGCTGCCTTTGTCAAAGGCGATAGCTGCCTTTGCTTTTAAGTCATGCTGGGGTAGGAGCCCCCCTCTCTGCCTCAGCCACAACACAGGGGCTAGAGCTATTGCTCAGCAAGACCAAGGTCAGTTCATCCTGCTGCTATTTTGCAGCCAGGTGACATTTTGAAGCTAGGTGACATTTGGGCCCTTTTGTAGGTCTAACATTAGAGTTTCCTTGCACGTACAGAAACTGCAAATAGCCTTGTCCTCCCTGTAATTTGTCCTCATGCTGGCTGCACTGTTATTTAGGACGAAGTAAGAATACATCATTTTTCCCATCTTGCGAAGGCCAGTCACAATATTGTGCTGAGAGCAGCAGAAAATGCCCTTCAGTACAACAACATAAAATCATATTAACAGCTTCTAAAACGTTCTGACGCAGCCTGCCCTGCTTTCTTTTTTTGTGACTACCATAAAGATCTGTCCAGCTCTGTAGCAGAGCAATGGCAGAAACTGAAACCTTGCCTCAAAAAGTTATAAAATCTCAGTCTTGTTTGGAGTCACAATCAGGCTTTGAAATCTCTTTTAGTGATACAATATGTAGCTTTTCCTTACAAATTATTGGTCATGCATGAAAGGGCCGTATGTACCCCCTGTTAGCAGAGGCCATGATTACAAACAGCGTGGAGGTGCAAGGGATGAACAGACACACAGCAAGTGTGCCCCAGCCGGCCTGCTCTTCCAGATGACCTCCTAAATGAATGGTAACTTCCTTGCAATGAACAGTGAGGCAAAAAATACCGTCTTAGGAATACAGAGCTTTGTCAGCAGCTCCCATTAAGTGCTGTCTTTAGACAAATGTCCTCATCAGAAATGTGTCCTTACTTGGTGTATGTGATATACATACAAGGCTGGGTTGTGTCATGCATTGCAGAAGACAAACAACACTAATGATTTTGATGGATCATCTCTGAAGGTACCCCATAAACACAGATGCTGGTCCATTGTTGCAAGTTTGTACATCCCCTCTTCCCCAGAGTGGTCCCAGCAGTGCTTTGCTACTCTACAGCTGATGGGACCAGCCAAAAGCTGTAGCATTAGATACTCATGTCTTCCAAGGAACACAGAAGAACAGACTGTTTGTTCACTTCAGCCCCTTTCTTAGAGCTGTTCTCCAGAATGTGAAGGCTGGAAAATTGCCTAAGGTAAAAGAAATCTGCGTCAGCTAACAGCTGAGGAACTCCTTGTTCAGAGACATGGGGCCAAAATCTCCAGGGACTTATGCTGCATGGCAAGTCATATGGAGTTAAGACAGCAGTGGGGCTGGGTGTCCAGGCACAGACCAGCTCAAGAAGGACTGCAAGAGGCTGTTTTGCTACACTTTAGTCTATAAGTGCCATGATAGGGAACAGTGGATTAGCAAGTAGCCACACACATTTCCTCCAGGCCCCTCAGGACTGAGGACCAGCATAGCATGTTGACAAGTGTGGTTCCTGGCTCATGGTACACCTCCTACAACCCACATTTTATGTGCAGGTTCACCCAGGAAGTGCTGCATTGCATCTTCACTATTCTCTGACAGCGGAAGGTTTAATTAAAGCCAGTCTGGGTGCTACAGGATGAGGTCCAAAAGTCTGTGCAAGCAGGTCTGCTTATTCCCCTGTTGATGCTGTGTTTTGTGCAGGCACTGAGAGGGCATTGGTATGGTAGAGAGTCCTTAGCTCCTGCTTATAGACATAGTGCCGTATTCTCAGATGGCACCCACCACCAAACATCAATGGACCAAATACCATGCTAAGCCACTGTCCATCATATTTGAAAAACCATGGCAGTCAGGTGAAGTTCCCAATGACTGGAAAAAGGGAAATATAATCCCCATTTTCAAGAAGGGGAAAATGGGTGAGCCAGGGAACTACAGACCAGTCAGCCTCACCTCTGTGCCTGCCAAAATCTTGAAGCAAATTCTCCTGGAAGGCATGCTGAGGCACATGAAAAAAAACAAGGTGGTTGGTGAGAGCCAGCATGGCTTCACTAAGGGGAAATCCTGCCTGACCAATCTGGTGGCCTTCTCTGATGGAGCTACAGAACTGATGGACAGGGGTAGAGCAGTTGATGTCATCTACCTGGACTTGTGCAAAGCGTTTGACACTGTCCCCCATGGCATCCTTGTCTCTAAGTTGGAGAGACATCAATTTGATAGGTGGGCCACTCAGTAGATAAAGAACTGGCTGGATGGCTGCATGCAAAGAGTTGTGCTCAATGGCTCAATGTCCAGCTGGAGACCAGTAACGAGTGGCATCCCTCAGGGATCGGTGTTGTTCAACATCTTTGTGGTCTTGTTCAACATCTTTGTCGGTGACATGGAGAGTGGGATTGAGTGTTCCCTCAGCAAGTTTGTCGATGACGCCAAGCTGTGTGGTTCGGTTGATACGTTGGAGGGAAGGGATGCCATCCAGAGGGACCTTGACACACTTGTGAGGTGGGCTGATGCCAACCTGATGAAGTTTAACCATGCCAAGTGCAAGGTCCTACAACTGGGTGAGAGCAATGCCAGGCACAGCTCCAGGTTGGGCAGAGAAGAGATTCAGAGCAGCCCTGTGGAGAAGGACTTGGGGGTGTTGGTCGATGAGAAAATGAACATGAGCCGGCAGTGTGCGCTCGCAGCCCAGAAAGCCAACTGTATCCTGGGCTGCATCAAAAAGAGCGTGACCAGCAGGTTGAGGGAGGTGATCCTGCCCCTCTACTCTGCTCTTGTGAGACCTCACTTGGAGTATTGTGTGCAGTTCTGGTGTCCTCAACATCAAAAGGCCATGGAAGTGTTGGAACAAGTGCAGAGGAGGGCCACGAGGATGATGAGGGGACTGCAGCACCTCCCATATGAAGATAGACTGAGAAAGTTGGGGCTGTTCATCCTGGAGAAGAGAAGGCTGCGTGGAGACCTCAGAGCAGCCTTCCAATATCTGAAGGGGGCCTCTAGGGATGCTGGGGAGGGACTCTTCATGAGGGACTGTAGTGAGAGGACAGGGGGTAATGGGTTCAAACTTAAAGAGGGGAAGTTTAGATTGGATATGAGGAAGAAATTCTTTCCTGTAAGGGTGGTGAGGCACTGGAATGGGTTGCCCAGGGAAGTTGTGAATGCTCCATCGCTGGCAATGTTCAAGGCTGGGATGGACAGAGCCTTGGGTGGTATGGTTTAGTGTGAGGTGTCCGTGCCCCTGGCAGGGGTGTTGGAACTAGATGATCTTAAGGTCCTTTCCAACCCTAACTATTCTATGATCCTATGTTCCTTACCATATAGACTTAACAGACTAAGGCATAGTTCACCTTAAGTGTACCACTCTGGCTACCACTTTATACAGCCCTACATATCATCTACACTGATATATTTGGTCTCTACACCTCATGTTTTCCTTTCTCAATTTCAGTTTCAATATCTTCTCATTCTACCATTCAAGGATGAATTTTAAGAAATAATATTTAAGCATAATCGTTGTCTCCTTGTCTGTACAAACCACTAGAGCTGGTCCCAGACTTGCCTCTCAGGCTTGCATCATTTGGGTCCTTCTGTAAAATTTTACCAGATCTTTGAATTACAACTCTAAAGATGAAGTTTAAATGAAATAAAGAAGGTACTGAATGTTCATCTTGTCTTCTTTAATCCCAGTGTGTAGCACATTGCTACGCAAGCACACAGTCATAACTCGCGTAGCATGAAATCAGTGAAACGCCAATTTACCAAACTTCTGAAAGGGAACTATTCCTATATTCTAGTTAGGAATGAGGATTAATGGAAGACCCACAGCACAACCCAAAAGCTGGTTTGAACTCTACTTTGCCCCAATTGTTCTGTATTTCAGACATCCGTTCAACTTTTTGCAAAAGTAGCCTTCTTGATGAAAATATCCTTGGGCTTTGGATTAAATACACATGCATTAAAACTAGAAACTGAATCCCTGGCATAAAAAAGAAAGCTGCTTATAGCACACTGACAATGAAGAGAGGCTAGATTTGGGGTGGGTGGGAGGAGTGTTGTATCTTTGTTTTAATTTGGGGTGTTTTTTGTCTGACCTTGAAGTGAAATTATTCACAATTCTTCTGTAAGAAATGAAAAAAATCAGCACCAATTCAATATATTTAGCACTCTCTCAGACTGGAGAACTACTGCCTTTAACGACTGTAAGTAAGGAAAACCACATGCTTCAGCCCACACTTCTCATGCAGTTAACTTAGGTTTTCTGCATAGGCAAAGTGATCTAAAGTCAATGGAAAACAATGTTATATGGTTAACATAACTAATGAAGCATAGATCTGCCTCCTCCATGGGTCCCAAAACAATGGGAACCAATGGCTCCTCGTGACAAGTCACCACTGAGATGTCTGACAGGAGGAGAAGACAGAGAAATAAAGAAATGTCCCATTTTCCTCCAGATGGAAGTCCACAACTGGACTGCTGGTGTCTGAGAGAACTGTGCTTCCCTGGCTCTGTGTGAAGACAGGTCTCCTAATTCCCTTTCAGTGGCTGGAGACAACAGCCTAATGAAGGGACGGCAATTGATAACCTTTTCTCTAAGAGGATTTAAATTCACTGCCTTTTGGGAGGTCTCAGGGTTTATGTACTTGTATTTAAATCTTTGGACAGGAGTGGGAAGAAAATAGGTCTTCATTGCCTTAGGCAGGACATCAGAGAAAGCAAAGAAGAGCTATTTTCCTTTTTAAAGGAATTTCCTGCTCATGTTTCAAGAGCAAATAATTGACTTAAAGATTTTTGTTAAAAACTTTTCAATGCTTAATAAAAACTAAATCAAATAACAGAACATTTGCAATAAGTAGCTGCTGAAAAATAAAATATTTCACGAAAAGTTCTGAATGAGTCCACTTTGTGGGATTTCAAAATAGAACATTTATTTTTACATTTTCCAGGATTTTCTTAACATTCATAGTGCTTTCTAGCTGTTGGAAACACTTTTGGTTTTTTTACTGACAGACCTCTTCTCTGGGAAATGCAGATCAATAATAGGATTTCATTAAATGCTTTGATTAAAATATTGTCAAGGAAAAAGACAGGAAAAAGTTAAACTTGAAGAAAAGGTCAGAAGATAATGGGTTTTGCAAATAAAACACTTTTCAACATTACTGCTTTCAACAGTAGCAGTATCAGGAGACTTTTGACCTTGTCCATTCAGAATAAAATTTAAAATGCATCTGAAACGGAATTAGCCAAATTACATTAGGTTGAAAAACAACAATCAGAAGGCAACTTGCAATTAACTAAAACTGAATTTCATTATAAGGCTCAATTGAAATTATTGTATTATTCACTGTTTAAATAGTCCAAGAAGTCAGGAAATAATATTCATAGCAATAGTTCTATTTTCTCAGTATTTTACCTTTTGCATGAAGAAAGCCAACAGATTTTTAAAACACTGGCAGCAATAGCAGGGTTGTCATCAAACCAGTCAAGACACGAAAAGATCAAGTTCTGCTCTGTAAATGCAATGTATCTCTCTTAACCCCCCCACTGTACCGACCTGGCATGGAGGCTGGGTAAAGGGTATTTGAACAGAAGGTTGCTAAGCATCATTACGCCTGTACACACAATCTTACCACAAAAGCTCCAGGTATTTGGAGGAGAAATAGAAATACTTGCATCTAATATTGGCTTGTGGTCCTCATGATTATAGTTCTGCAGTGATTAATTGTTGCTTATCTGACCATGTGAGTCATTTAGTAGGAGACCGCAGAGATCTTCATCAGCTGTGGCTTTATTCAATTTCTCTATCAAAAAGAATAAAACCCACAGCAGCACAATCTGCAGCTACAGCTCCAGCATGGTAAGAGCCCCAGCAGAGGGATGCTGTTTAAACCATGAAGGTACAGGTCACTTAAGATAAGGGCCACATTCCCCAGTGTGCTGGTATCCAGCAGAGGGACAGGTGCTCTCGCAGCTTCCAGCAGCCATACTACCTCCCTGATATTTGCTGCTTAGACTGATCCCATAAGCAAAGCAGAGCTATTTTCTGGGAACAAGGCAGTGCATTCTAGACTAAGCGCAGAAAAAAGAAAGTTGCCTGGGTGCTTTTTGCATGGGAGAACAGACTTGCCACCACCACCTCCTGCATTTTATTTGGTGCCAAGTTGGGAAGTCTGCCAGCCTGCATGCTTCAAGTGGCAGGTAGGATGTGTCACGCAACCCTGTCCAACTTGCGTCTGCTTTACGCTGGAGTCTGTTCTGCTTCATCTTACTTGAAGTCAAGTCTCTTTGTTTTCCTCCACAGGCAGTTTTAGCTCTGTCTGTACCTGCCTTTTAAAGACAGACATCTGACATTCTTCTAAAATTATGTATTTATTTACTTATCCGAAAGATTGATTTTAAAATTGCAGATTTTTTCACTAACAGAAGATGAGTTATTTGGTCAGCGGGAGCAGGTGCTTGTAATTCAGGCAGAACATAAACGGAGAAATGTTTGTGAATATGACCCTTAGATTACATTGCTTGGCAAAATTGCGGTTCAACTTCTTTTTCCCCTCTGAGTAACCAAGCTGATATCTGATTTTGCTCCAGTAAGGGTTGCTGATGATTTTGCTAGGTACAGTATCAAGGTCTAGGTATGCTGTTATATTTCAATCATTTACTGAATGGTAGGTCAAAGTCTTTTAAATCTAGGTTTGCTTTTTCTAGGTCAAAAACCATGTTGCTCAAAGAATTTGTTGTAGGCTGAAGGACATCTGGGTTAAAGCTTGTGACAAGTGAAACAGAATTTTGACAGATGAACCAAAATGAAGACAGATTTCATATATGTCTAAGTAGCCACAGATAGAGAAGTTAAAGCTTTGAATAATAGTTTGAAAACTGTCCTTTAGAAAAAAAAACACTTGCTGGGGCTGACAAAGGAATTGCAAGTCACATTTGACTTAAAGCTCTCTGCAGTGTATTTTACATCATATGGTGAAGGGTCTATATCCCAAATGTCACCTTCCACCCCTACTGTCCTACTACAAAGGACACCCCTACCTACTACAAAGGTCCAGAGAAGGAGTGGTAGGAATATTGGTCCATAACCAGCTCCAGCCAGCATGTCAGTGAGGCAGGTTATCATGTGGCAGGGAGGCTGGAGCTAGGTAAAGTTGTTTAAAATCCTGCTCCCCTTTGCTGCTAATGGGAGAGGCTGGATTCTACACATGCTTTTAAAAGTGCAGAGATCAGTATACCATGCTGGCACCATCATCTAGAAGATGGCAGTGGGAGTTCACATTCAACACCTAGCAGGGCTGTGTCCCAAGCTGTATGCATTGCTGCTGCTTGTAGTGCTGCTTTGAGCTGCAAGAGAACATGGGAAGTTAAAACCTGACCTTCAGGTGAAAAAAATGGATCCTGTCAGAAAAAGATGTGGTATGATATCCTCAAAAAGAGTCAATGGTCTCTTGCTAAAAGGGTGACTGTTTTAAAGAATACTTACATTTATTCCCTAAGGCTTTCTGTGTTTCACACTGTCCAAGAATGAGGGTCTTGAGGTTGTATTTAGTTTGCAAGATTTTCCTTATGATTGAATTAATCTCATTGGCTGCCACTCCTAATCCAAGCAGCTTTTTGATTTTGTTTCAGACAGGCAGACTTTAAGTCAGGCAGAATGTCCTTTTCTTTCATCTAACAACATATGTTAACAAAAAAATGCTTTCTGGAGGCTTTTTTTTTGATTAAAAAAGAACAGATTAAAGCCCACATATACGTTATGACTCATGGTAAACAAACAAAGGTATCTATTTACAGCCTGTCGTTTCAGGCCTCAAGTTACAAAAGTTAATGCTAATTTTTATTAAACTTGCATGCACAGACAGTCATGGCTGTGTTATAACCGTAAAAATCTAAATAGGAAAGTTTACCTTGCAAATACTGCAGTGTAGGGCTCATGCTCCACCTGTGCCTTCCTGCTTAGGAACTGCTTCATGTCTTTGCTAATAAAAGCACTTGCTCCCAGGAAGGAATCTTTCTTCTCCATAACTAGCAACAAAATTTAATGCATTATAAATGCCTTTTTATGTCTTTATTTTCATAGGGAAAAGAAAAACACAGGCACTGAATTAGTGCAGTTAACATAGACTGATTCAGAGAACTGTTTCCTTTTCTCTGTTGGCTTCTCTTCACACTTCATGTTGTCTCTGTTGTAGTACGGTAGAATCACAGATCACCTATGGACCTACACCAAGATGTTTAAAATCTAATTCTCTCTCCCTTATAACATCAGGCAATACCCAAACTGCCCTCTTTAACTGCAAATACCTTGGAAAGAAATACTGACAAGTGGAAATACATTGTAAAGAAATACTGACTCTAGTGGCGTAAATACAGAAAAAAAACCACAGGCTCGAAACACTTTGCCTATAAATGCCTATTTTTAGCAGGTATACATGGCAGTCTTTCAATTCCGTTTATTTAAGAGATCCCAGCTGAGCTGCTGGCTGCAGCATATGCTTAACTGCCAGCAAGCCTCTGGACACCTATGTGGAGAAGCTAAAATTCAGTGTCTGCACCTTGAACTACATTCAATCCCCAGAGAAGATGAATCCAGCCCCTACAAATCAAGTTTTTGCTTTTTTTTCTCTTTTGTAGCCTTATCAGGTAATAAAGTCAAGTTGAAATACGTTCCTTCCATTTTTTCCTTAGCTTATGGTACGTTTTCTATCCCAACAGCATTTCTTGAAAGACACAGAACGTGTTTGTTCATGCTTCTCTGTGTCTGGAGTACTATGGAAAGCAGGGTTATACCTTAAATCTCAGAAGAAGGAGGTGTCTTCCTTATACGTTTGAAACAAGTAGACTGTATTTATTTCAAGTGCCTGTTCTGACTCCTTCTGGCAAAGAGCAGGAGGTAGTACCATGAATTCCAACCTATATATTGCTACGCATGAATACTTGGACATGATGTCAATGTAGTCTGTAGCAGGTTATTAAATACCAGGTCTGAGTTGTGCCTTCTCACTTCTGCATCTAAATGTTAGGTATATTGTTTGTACCAGTCCACAGTTCCCACCTGGATTTTATCCCCATTGAAAACTGTTGTCTAACACAGATTCTTGCCACCAGAAGCCTCTCTCTCTCTTATCTTTGACTATTGTGAGAGTCTAGATAGTAGACTGGACTAGACATCTTGCTTTTAGGTAAGTGAGGTGGACCCCACAGTAGGCATTTTCAATTGTGACCACTGGGAAGGGCCAGCATGGGGCTCAAGCTGTGCAGAAGTCCAACTGCACTGTTGTTGCAAATGGTTACCCTTAGATGACATATTTGACTTCCGAGGGACAGTGATTTCATATGTCATTAAAATCAAATTCTGCCCAGTTCTGTTACCCATAGTACATGGCAAAGCAAAGTATAAATAAGCCTTCACCTTGGTTTGAGTGCCTTGTACATTCTTTACATTAAATACAATGTCTGCAAAGATTTGTTCATTAGTTCCCAGTGTGACAATTGAGCTTTTACATTTATAGAATTGCAGGACAGCTGAAGTGAACTGGTTGGATTTTACTGTAAATATATAAGCTAAAGTCTTCTAGAGAAATCCTGAACTTTACCCTTGAGAATAACTGTGTTTTGAGCACTGAAGTTCTACATTTGTGGTTGCCTGCAAGACAAATTTGCAGTTCTAATTAAGGCTCCTGAAAGCCAGAGTAATACTAAATAATAATATCGCAACAAAGAAAGTTAGCTCTGAATGGTTTTAAAAGAAATTAGGAAATCAAGAGAGAAAGCAGAGATTACTCCTGATACAAAGAAATAACCATGCAGTACATCTGTAACTTTAAAATAGCAGGAAAAAAAATTAAGGGGAAACATATCAAGAGATAAAAATAATTGTTTGAGAAAAGCAAGGCCTATTACTGTACCAAAGACCACCACTGACTGATATTCTAATTAGAAAACATTCCTTAACTTGTTTTCTTAAATTAACAAGTGTAGGATTTTTTCAGTATATTACAGTTAGGAAAAGGGGATACAAATTTTTAATCAATATGGAACAATATTCATCCCTAACACTAGGTGTAAATACAAATTGTAATGTCTTTCAGGTCATATGCTGCTTCACCAACACCACAATACTGCATCATTATGTGACAAAGAATACCATTAAAATAGGAGAAACCTGTAAAACTTTCAATTAAATTTTGAAATTCTGGAATTAAAAGATCCTAAGAAATTATTCAGAAATTCTACTTGAAGATTTCAAACTCTCAGAATGAAAACATTCTGTGATTCTATAATTCTAAGAAAAAGAGTAGCTTTGACCAACCTGAGGTAAGGACCAGTTGAAAATGCCTTTTTGTTTGTTTGTTTGTTTACTAGACCACAATTTCTAATTATTCAAATGTGCTAAAGAAATAAATCTATACCAATGGTCAAAGAGTTTTTTGCTTTGACTTTTTATAATCCATTTTCAGCAAAAGTAAAGGCTGCTTAAACTGCATAGTCCTGTTTCTGCTCACTGGCTGTGCAATAGCAGTCATGGTTGGTAGAAGAGGGAGACAAAGTGATCATGGAGATAAGAGATAAGTACAACCCTCCTGGGCTGTTTGTCGTTTTCTCCTTACGACCAGTGCCAACTCAACTCAATCTAGAAGCTTCCCAGTCTTAAGCTGGCTGGGAATTCAAAATTTAGACAAATCAACACAATAACATCATTAAAATGAACAGAAATAATTTACTTACTGCTTTTCCTAATACAAGATCACAAGCAAATCCAGTGAATTGATCTATCAGCAGGTTTCAGCAAAAGGAGTACTTCATTCACATGGTGTGTAATTATACCACTGTCATAGCTGAAAAGGTGAAAAATGTAAATGAGCTCATAAAAAAAAAGGTGTTGAAACATTATTTCACACCATCTATACCCTATTAACTCTCAAGCTCTATAGCCTCCTTATTGCTTAAAGAAAACCCTGGGGAAAGTGGCCGGTACATAGAATCATAGAATGATAGAATAGTTAGGGTTGGAAAGGACCTTAAGATCATCTAGTTCTAACCCCCCTGCCAGGGGCAGGGACACCTCCCACTAAACCATGCCACCCAAGGCTCTGTCCAACCTGGCCTTGAACACCACCAGCAATGGCACATTCACAACTTCCCTGGGCAACCCATTCCAGTGCCTCACCACCCTTACAGAAAAGAATTTCTCCTCCTTGTTCTGTTACCTTCCCCCAGGGATTCATTGTTTACTGCTGGAGATGTGGTACTGGGCAAAATGACCCCACAGAGCACCTTTCGTAAATAGTTAAGCTGGTGTGCTTGTCATCGGTAGAGAGATTAAGAAATTCTCTTATAATTATTAATACAAATAAGCAAGGTGGGCTTTTCCATTGTACAATTCCTTTCCCAAATACTATGCAGATCTAGCGCTATGTGAGTCCTAGTGTACCGCAGCTGACTGGGTGAGCACCAGCTTTTCGCAGCTGTGCAAATGACTGAAGTCCTGGGTAACTCTTGGTTGATTACTTGCAGTCTCCCTTTTTTCAACTCTAAAGTCTTTCAGACATACAGCTGTATTCTGGATCATTCAGTGGTTCGCTCCTTTAGCCTGTATGACTTATAAAAAGATAAATTCATCTTAATTATAAGAACAAAAATATTTATACCTTTTTTTATAAAGCTTGTTTCAAAGCTGTTTTTCTTTATGAAATTATAAGATGAAAAACTGAGCCACTGCTATGAAATGTTGACATTAACTACTAGGTTGTTTATAACTGTTACTGTAATTAACTGACTCCATTTATCTGGTTACAGCTCACTTCATATAGGGATTATGAGATTTCAAAGAAATCCAAGCCAAGTGATGCAAAAGAGGAACCTATATCCTTTCTGGATCTGATTTTTTGAGTACAAATATACAAGTACACTGTAAAAATATGTGGTCTTATTTGAGGCTCCACTTATTTCAAGGGTCAGAAAGGCTGTGAGATAGCTTAGACTGAAATCACAGGACACAATTCTCACCTTTACATCAACTCATTATAACTGTCCGCTTTTAAGGAATGACTGTTTAAATCATCTGTATAAATCGTTTCATTTTCGGCTGCAGACATTGATATCAGTGACAAAACCTGGAAATAGTCTGTATGTACACTAAAAAGATATTTAACCATGTTACTTCTGGTATCTCCTTCTGAAAACACTGTCTGACATCTGTCAGGTCTTGAAGGTGTAGCTCTTAAAAAGAGAAGTATTTGCTTCCAAAGAGCTTCTGATATAAAGCAAAGGTTGACTGTGATGGTAGAAGAATACTACCTGCTTTTCACATGCAGTGGTTTCCATCACTGGGCAGAAGAGCTGCCTTCACAAAGGCAGGTGCGGTTATCCATTTTTTATGAATAAGGAAGCAGATATCGGGGGTGAGGCAACTTACTGAGTCATACAGCGAAATAGCCACCAACCTAGGCCTGAAGTCCATGTCGCCCAAGTTCTCCATCCTCACTAGAGCTTAGATACAGTCAGAAGACACATTTATTGCAAAACAAAAACCTAGTTGAGTTGAAAATGCTTCATAATGATACTACAGTTTCGGGGGGGGGGGGAAGAAAATTGATTTGAAAGGAGAAAAAAAGGGAAATGTTCAATAATATTGAATCAATGCATTCCAATATTTGCAGAATTTTGAGTTTTTCTTTCCTTATTTTTGCTTTGAGTTTCTTTTTTATTTTCTTTTTAAAGTATCATTAAGTACATGCTAGGTATAATGTTATAATTAAAAGGAAAAAAAAAGGTAAATGCTTTGATTGGCCTGAAAAAAAAATCCTCTTTCATATTCTTCTCAGTTCTGAAATTTGAAGTTTCAGTCCAAACCAGTACGAAAACAAAAATCTAAACAAAATTGTCAGCTCCTCCAAAAAGCAAGTCTCTGGAATCCACGGTACTCCCTTCATTTACTTGCATTTTCTACCACCCTCTCCACAGCTACTCTTACTAGTGATCAGCACAGGAAAACTACCCTTTAGCAGAACTACTTCTGCTTCTGAAATGACTCTTTGTCTGAAGGAAATACGCCAAATTAAATCTGTTTTGAAAAAATTCTCCCACTTAAAGCTGCTGTTTGGCAGCATCAGGAGAGAGGAAGCAAAAAAGAGAAACTGATTAAAGTGGTGGATTTTTTCACAAGGGTTTCTGTAAAGGAATCTGATTGCTACTTTGGCTGTGAGTTAGAGATCAGCAGCCTCAAACTTCAAGCAAATGTGTAAGAACCAAACATAAGCAGAATCAGCAAACCAAAAAAGAAAATAAAAAGTTTATAAGTGACCTCTGGAGGTGGTTTAGTCCAATCTCCGTGGTAAAACAGGGTCAGCTATCAAAGGCTGACCAGGACCATGTTCAGTCAGGTTTGGAACATTTTCAAGGATGGGTAATTCACAGTGTCTCTGAAGCAAGCATCATGTCTTTGGTTATCAAACCCCACAGACATCAAGCTCATCACATGAAAAGGAGGCTGAAATTTAAGTACTCCACCAATTCATGTAAAAGGATAGCAGGGAAACAGTCCTACGTGTCTAGAAGTATTTCATCAGTCATGTTTAAGATGATATTTTTTTTATTTTGGCAGGTGTAGATGAGCTTTTTATAAAAATGATCTCAAAGTGCTGGAATTCTTTAATGGGCTGTCCTGTTTTGTTGGTCTGGTTTTTTTTAAAGAAGAAAAAAGAAGTAACAGGAACATTATTATTTTTGGAAACATGTATAAACCAGAAGGTAGGATCAGTTGTGATAGCAAACCTCAGAAATACACTTACAACCAATTTTCCAGCAGATGATTAAAAACATGTAAATCAACAACATGTTGGATTTGACTGGATGTCACTTGGCTGCACATAAAATACTACTGAATGAGTTGAGTGAATTTAAGTTTATAAATATTTGTATAATCTTATGAGAACAATGGCCTTCTTTCTTCTACTTGTCAGAAACAAACACTATCAGTAAGGATCAGTTATTCTCGTTTTTCTCTCTTTCTTTTTTATTCTTTTTAAACAAAGTTCTCTTATTTCTCCTGCTCAACGTCTTTATGTCCTGCACTGCACTGAAGAAATTTGCACCCATTTAACTGTGACAGAGTGACTAGTAGCATTCACTAATGTCTATTTTACATCAGCCCAGTTTATACGTTATGGAAATGCCTTAGCTCAGCTAAGAAGAATCCGACAAAATTAGGCTAGATTCAGCTAAATCAATGGAAATAGCTGCATTCAATCTAATTTATATTGCTGAGTCAGAATTTGTGCCACCAGCAGAGAAAGGGAACTTACTTTTTTTTTCTCTAAATAAACAATCTGTCTGAGTTACTGATTCATTAAGATAAAATTAAACCTGTACAAGTAGTTGGTTTTTTTAGCCAATACCCTGCACTAAAGCATTGCAAAATATACAGGCAATTTCTTCGATATAAATAAAAGGGGTTTTTTCCTAATGATATTTATAACTGAAGTTTACTATCTTAGTCTACACGAGTTGTTTTATTTTAATGTAGTTTAACAACTATGCCATATGTAGCCATTACATCAACTAGTTGCACAGGGTCAAAAAGATGTTAAAAATAAGCCTGTTTCCTGCTAGGAGAATATGCAGAAAGATAAACTGGGCCTCCATTAGAACACCTTGAGGTCATGTCAATAAATGTTTTCTAGATGACATCATAAAGGTTTTCAAGGTCATCTGTATCTGTGTTTGCAATGAGGCCTTTGCATACAGTTCTAGTAGTTTTTTGAAGGGCTCCCCCAAGTTCTCCAGCTTCCTGCACACTGGTGCAATATTGTTGTACACACAGCAGGTTTCTTTCAGACACACCAGCCTGGAAGTTTTGCTCAGGGGGTGCCAGCAAGCCCAAAGCAGTGACCAGCACCATGCACAGCTTCAAGAAACATGCAAAGGGGCAACTTAGGACTTCCAAAGTCCTTCCAAAGGACTGGTCAAAATCTAGTTCAGAACCACCAGCAGTGTAGATGTGAGGACCCATCACCAGCTGCTTCATTCCCCTGATTCATTCACATTTCATTGAAATATTTGCTAATGTAGGCACAGCCCCTGAAGGTTTCTTAGTAATTATGACCTGCAGCGTAGTCATTTGTGTTTCTGTGAATACCACAGTTTGATAGCAACTACATGGACGTCAGTTTTCTAAGGTCTGTCAGGCAGGTGGCAGAACTGTCTCTGGAGGTTTCAAGGGGGGTCATCAGGAGCAGACTATATACGTGTCCCTAGTTGAACATGAGCTTGTTGCAGTATCATCAGTCCATCCAGGTCCCTTCCTGGCACGCACTTGGTGATCTCGCACATGGACTGAACTGGACATAGACGGTGTCTGAGTTTTTCCTAATTTGTCATTGATTTTAAAGATGTGCTGTTTCAATGAGGTCTGGAGAAGAAGCAAGACTGAGGAGGTGAATATTATCTTTAAAGGACTGTAAACAGCAAGTTATCCTTATTTCTCAGGGAGGCCAGGGGCACATATCTGTCACCTCATGCAGGCATAACTCCTATTCCTGTACCCCGTCAGAGGACCTTAGTACAGGGGCCAGAATTCTTGAAGCAGTGTGTGGCTTATCTAAGAAAAAATCAGCTCACTGTGAATTCACATAGTGTTTTTTGTTTTGCCTGAAAGGTCTCAAAGTTTCTCTTGTACATAGTGATTGGCAGCTTTTCGGTTCGAATGCAGCATATTTTGATCTGTTCTGCTTGAACACAAGGCAGGCCTTGCATATATAGGGAGGAAAATATCCAAAACCAATTGGTAATTTTTAATTTTATTCAAAATAGCAGATTTTTTTTCAATATGCTTACATATTTTGACCAATTATTAAAGATTAGAACTATTTTTCTGTTGTCTGTATTAACATTTTCATTCAGGCTTGTAAATATAGATGAAAAATTCACCTTTTATTTTTCCTTAGTTTGAAGTCCATTTTAAATCACCAAACGATTTGTTTAAAGACATTTAGCTAAAACAGTCTTCAAATAGTTCATTTTCATGAAAGTTTCATGGTCAGTCTTAATGTGATGATAATGCTTTCAGAGACTTAATAAACACCTTTGATTGCTAAAGAATCTATAATACTCATTATCAAGCCCTTTCTCTAGTAAAAATGTTATCTGGAATCTTAAAACATAAAGTGGTGGTATTAATCCAAATAGATGCCACCTTCCCAAGGACGTAATATTGGGTTTTTTTTTTAAGAAGTATTGATGTTTATAGCATTCATTTCTTTTTAAGTAACTACTGCCAAGCTTGGTGTCTGCAAAATACCTCTCCTGAGATACGATATTTGATCCCAGCAAACAGGAGATTGCTATTTTCATTCCCAAACAGAAATGTAATTGCATTATCATAAAAGTCACATTGCTGATGGCTGCATTGCAAACACCCATGGATGTCACCTTGACCCCAGAGGTGGCATCCAATGTAAAACATTTCCATATAACTGAAAAATCTCCCTCTGCTCATGTCTGCAGGATGAAAGCATCAAAATTCCTGTTATAATCCTGCTATAACATCCGTAAAACCACATTTCAAAAACTCTTACAATATTTATTTTGTTTGAAGGCCACAGTAAATAGAGAAGGTAGTTACCAGTAAACAGAAAGGAAAAGATCACGATCTCAGTTACTGGTGTGAGAGTCTAGGCTCATGTCACTAAAACTGGTGACTGCCCAGTGCTGAATCTGGAATCAGAGTTAGGGTCCAAGATTGAAAGCATCTTTTAGACATCAGAAGCAACAGAAATTGTAATTTCTAGTCTGCTTTCCTAAGGCGAAGGTGCTAACACAAACATGTTGTATCTACCTGTTGTAGACAAGCCTGTCTGTCCCATTCTCAGTACCCTGGAGGCTACTGATCCATTTTAAAGAGATTTAACAAAGAAATTTTTATATCAAAGATTCTGTGTCCCTGTGTGGTTTCCTGAAATCAGATGAGGTAGACAACTACTAAAGCCTGTACCAGGCTGGGATTGGCACCTCTTCGGCATGCCGCACCCACATCCATGTGTCCAAACCTTCTCTGAAAGCTATGCATTCCATGAGGATTTTGGAAGAGGGCATCCCTGCCCTGGGTGGATGTGTTGCAGTGTTAGACAGGTCTTTACCCAGCTGCTCAATTTCTCTCCTCTGCATTGTGCAGAAGTGTTGCATCAGAGGGTGCTATACCAGTGGGCTCCTTACCCTCCTCTTCCTCTTCCCCCGCCCAGCTGTCTGGCCTGACACAAAATCTTGCTGTATAAATAATAATGAATTAAAACAGGGATGGATAAAGGATATTAGTATTTCCATTTTATAGACAGGGCCTTGAAGGGGAGTCAGCAGCAGAGCTGGGAGGTAAATGCAGAACCCCAAATCGCAGTCTATAACTACAGGTAAAATGCCTCACAAACTCCTCACTGGCTGCTGTGGGAGAGAAAATAGATTACTGAGAAAACAAGTAGGTGCACAGAAAATTTCAGCAACCCTGGGTACAGTGTCAGTCAACAAAAATCTAGTGCAGATGGCATTCATGATTTCTGGCACTCCTTAGCCAGGGTTTAACTACACACCGCCAAGGTCTTTCTTAGGGAGCCTGACGTTTGCAGCAGCAGCGCTGAACTCACTCTTGCACTCCTGCGATGAACTTCATGCCACAGCAATAAACAAAAGAAGGACCTGATAATTTCTGGGATGTCTTTCTGGTTTCTAACATTTCCTTTTCCAAATCCCTCCCTTTTTTTGCCACAAGTGGGTGCATTACAGGTGTCTGGAAACCCTTGTCCTCAGAGAGGGACTCACCTCTGCACCATCTTTCAGGACTTGGGAAAAGCCCTGTTGCTGACCTAATGCACAACTTTTTCCCACCAGGAGGCAAACAGCAGTACTGCAGCCCCCTGTGTGCAACCACAGGAATCTCTCAGGGGCTCTTGCTGAGGTTCAGGAATCACTCCCACACAGAACTGCCAGGACATCTTAGTGCTGCTGTTTAGTGGTTTAGATCTTAGATTTAGATCAGGGAGATACCAGCCCCTCTGCTGTGGTGTCAGGGCTACACCCACAGATGGAGATGTCCCTGCTGCAATGAGCAGGTCCTGTCTTTGCTATTCTGCTCAGACAGCTAGGGGTACTTCAGACAACATACAGGCAGTTCTGCTAATAGATACATACGTTCCTCTGTGGATGCTAATAGGTATATTTCTGTTACACATACAACTGTATCCCACTCCTGCAAGAATGGAAATTAGCTTATTTCCCAGGCCAGACACCAGAAGATTATAATTTATCAGCAGCAGGGTCACTTGCTCAATATAACTTTATTTAGGAAATTTGCTGCTCCACTGTGGCCAACAATTGCTTAACCGAAATACTTTTTGTATTGGACAGGCTTTATTCCGTGATTATATTTTTCAGTCCCAAGAGCCTATGTCCTTCTACAGTTTGGGTTCAGTTACTGCCCTCTTTATAGGACTCACTGCCGTGACTCTTCCCCCTGCGACTAGGGAGGAGCAAAACATCTCACTCTCTTGCTGCTTTTCTTCCTCCTGGGACTGCTGCCCTGAGTGCCACTGCCCAGGCACTCATGGCAGATAGAAGGGACGGATAGGAGCAGCCTGAAGTGGGACAACGATGCTTGAAGAAGCTGACTCCTCACCACACATGAGGGAGTGGGAATAAAACCAGGTTTTCAGCCTGGGACCAGTTTTAGTGTAGCGAGCTCACACAAGCTGTGATGTCTTCAGTTTCAAACAAGTAAAACTAATTTTATTATGCTTACATGTTTCTTTTGGTTTTGTTTTTTTTTCCTTGAAGCATCTGCGAGAGCTTTATTTCTGTTGTGGTTTGGCTAAAGGGTATCTCTGTCATATCACAGGAGGCCAAATGTCCCCATGCGCCTCACTGGCCTGGCAGGTTAGCACAGGTGACAAAACCGATAGCCAACATGGGCCAAAGAAATACTACTACTAGCAGTCTGTCCTTGCTTCCTTGTGTACAGGGGCAGGTTTCTCCCAAAGGCTGCAACATGGGTCAGATCGTAGTCTCCGGTTGTTCTGCTCCTACCAGAAATAATCAGCATTTCTGCTTGAAATATCATCACAACCAAAATTTCTCACATCTCAGAGGGTGCCATAAACCCCTGCTTGATTTACTCAGGTGGGTGGTAACATTGCTTTTAACACCTTTAGTACTATGAGGAATGTAAGCAGTGGACTCTGAGCAACCTGATCTCATTGAAGATACCCTTGCTCATTGCAGGGGAGAGGTGGAGTAAATGGCCTCTAAATGTCCCTTCCAACCCAAACTATTATAGAATACTATGATTCTATGCTTCTATGATTCTGTGATTCAACTTCATATGAACAAAAATGTGAGCTATTTCATATCTTACCCTTTTTATATCTAGTCCTCAGGTTAAATGGGAATTTGTGGCCTATATTTAAGACATAGTGTTGAATTTCTACCTCTACTATCACAATATTCCTGTCAGCTAAAGCATCTTTTGGCATGCTACAGCAATTATACATTTATCAGCCAAATCTGTTTCCAGTTGAGAGAAAAAATAGATTTTGCTTGGGAGCTTCAGATTATTTTAAATAACAGGGTGACTCCCTAGAATACACAGATGAGCAATTACCACCTTTAAATCATGCACTGTATGTTACTGCTCCTGTGAATAATGTATATGCCAGCTAGCATCACAAAATGAAACAGTGCTACATCATTATCTGGTCCAGGTGACTTGAAGATACTGCGGTCCTTGGGAGAATGGGAATAGCATAGTGACAATCCTCACTCAGATGCCCATTACATGTCCTTAGCAAGGGGAGATTCTCGCCATCTAGCATGAAATGTCTCCAGGGAAGAGGTCTGAGTTAGTGCTAGTAACTGTACACTGCCTTTTATTATCACTGAAAGTAAACAGGCAATTTCAGGGTGCAATTCCTTTGGTGAGTTTAATGTTCACCTTATAATGAGATAGTGCAATGAATCCTGCCTACTTGCTCCTAATATGTGTGCTTCTGTCAGCTAGGATGGGAGAAGGCTTTGAGGAAAGGGTTTACATTTCTTTTCCAGACTGTTTTCTTCCCTAAAATTGCTCACTGACCCTTCCTTCCTTGCAGACTTCAGGGAAATATCCTAGAACCAATGGGTCAGCATTTGCTCCTTCCCAGTGAAGAACAACAGGGTGAGAAACACTTCAGGTCTGGTGCAGACAAAGCTATCAGCCACGCAGGCTCTTTACCAACCTTTTGTCCTAAGCTTCAAACCTTTGCTATTTCCCACGTTGTTCCAAAACAAACAGCAAAATACTTGTCTGAGAAGCTAAACGGATTTCCAGCTCATAAATACACAGTTCACAAAACCCAGGTCCTTTGCTAGCCCATCACTGCTGATGCACTTGAATGTGAGGCAGATCCTCAGGTGCTGTAAACTGACTTGGTGGGATAGATGTCTCTATTTGGTGATCTGCGCAGCTACCCAAGTACAAGATATCCCCATGTTGTGACCTGCACAGATGTCACCATATCGTGATCTGACAGCAGTCTGGTCCTCCAGCCAGAGCGAGTTAGCAAGTCCTGCACATCAGAATGATCTGGCACTGCGGGTTTTCATTGATGTAAAATTCAAATCCCTTCAAGTAAACTACTAACTTTTGTCTGTGTATGGAAAGAGGGACAAGTGGTTTTCTAGAGAACAATATCCACCAACATTTATATCATTCAGTGAGCTATTGTTTTCTGAAGTAATTGCAATAATGAGGAAGAGAAAAACATCTTTTCCTTGGTAGAGGGTCAGAGGACTCTTTCGAGGAAGGCACTGTCCTAAAGAAAGTATTTTACAGACAAGTAGCCAATTATGCCAAAATGGAAATAAAAACACTTAAATGACAGAATAATTAGAGCTATAATGATTATATGCTTTAGTAGAAATTCTGAAATGTGAAAATGCATGAAAAACTCAGCATGTAGCAGATTAGCATAGTGCTATAGATCAGATTAAGAAGAAAATCCCATCCAAACAATAGGTTGCTTTTGAACAAAAGGCAAAGTGTAGGTAACATGAAAGGTGAGGATTTTGGTATTGTCTTAAAGAAGTACAGGTATAAGTCCATACGTAAAAACTGCTCTTCTGAGAACAAAAAGAAAGGGGCACAAAAAAGGAGCAGAAGGGGCTGGATACCCAAATCCTACAGAAATTCTCTAAAAATGTAATCCTGCAGAATATCTCTATCTTTGAGCACCAAAGACCAGATTTAGAAGGGCAGATGAATACATTTATCAGCCTTACTTGCTGACTGTCTCTGGAAACTCCATGCTACTCAACTTCCTAATAAAGCATACAAAGGAATACACATGAACCCACTGCAAATTGAAGATGATATCACAATATCCATGTTTTTCTGTCATCCAACTGCTCTTTTGTTTCATTCACTTGTATTTCCAGACCCTCTTCAAGGAGCAGAAGCATAATGGATGCTCCACCAGAGTACAATGTGAGGCACATTCAGTAAATTTAATGCCCAGAAGCCACACAAGGCAACCAGGCTCAGGTTGCGCAGAACCGATGCAAGGACAAAGGTGGGGGTACAGCATCAGAGATCCTTTCTGAGAAAAATAAGATGCCAATAAAAACCCAGGTCACATTTTTAAATAGTGACACAACTGCCCAGGAAAAATATCAAAACCAGTCAATCTCAGTCAACAGCGCAGTCAAAAAGACTATCTCGGTCAAAAGTTGAGATTTTCAGTTGATGCACAGTGGGGATTTTTGTTTGTTTAGAGTAAGTTTTCTACCTTTATACTGTTTATCTAGATAAAGCAGCACCATCTCCTGCATCTCCCTTTTCTGAACACAGTCCACACACAGGTGACAAGAGATCAAGTCTCGACCAGTTGATTCTATTGATGTGTAACAACACTGCTGCTGTCAACAGGGCTGCCCACATTATTTATTCTGCCCATTAACTGTGGATTGACACCATTTTGAGAGTGCAGGTGCTACCACAAGGTCCATCAGTGCAGTACTGCCCAAGTTTGTCTTCTCAAATAGCTCCCACCTTATCAGCCAGACACATAAAAGCTGTATCAGTTTAATTCAGATTCGCACAACACTGCCGCAGTGAGTCCCCTGAACACAGTAGTGTTGGAAATCACATGCAGGCAGCAAATACCCAGGTGTCAGAGGAAGCCCACACTTGCCTTTTCCCATGTTTGCAGGGTCGTGTTCACAGCCCCTGCGCTTTGTGTGTCCTCATCCCCACTCTGGGTGCTCCCCCTGAGGCTGGCAGCATTGGTGTGGGGATGATGGTCTCCCCAACCTGCTCCCCAGAGGCTGTAGAAAGGTACAGGGTACAGATACAACCATTGGGGACTCTGTGGCCATTGCAGCATGGATCTGGAAACCACCAACAGTGGTGGCACCAAAATCACTGTGAGACAAGAGCACCACATTCCCAAGGGAGGAATAGGGACGACGGTCTCAGCACTGAGGAAGACCCCAGATTTGAAGGAAATGTGTGGCTCCATAAGGACACATTCACCATGCAAAGATAATGTGTAATTCCATGGGCATGCTCATTCTCCTGCCTCAGAAGCTGCTGGCACCATCCAACCTGGCCTCATCCTGGGGCTGCAGCATCCAACAGAAGCTATGGCTGAACGTGGGAATGGATATGGGGCTGGGGCAGTGCTCTGGCAAGTCTATGCTATGAATTAACGTTTGCTGCACTTCTGATCAGGTTTTGGCTTGACAGCTCATCCCAAGGTGTGATGAGGGCTCAGAGCGGTTCCATTAGATTAAAGCAAGAGTGTTAGGCTGCCTGGAAATGTGGAAAGCAAAGTGAGAGATGCAACTATTACTCCCTGCAGCTGATGTCTCCTGCAGCACTGTCTCCTGCAGTTCTACAACAGTGCTTCTGCATGTTCGTTGTCAGGGTTTGTGACAGCTGCAGTAACCCAGGAATTCTGAATTGCCTATTCTACGTAGGCAAGATTTTAAGCTAATAGCATGGCATTATGCATATACCACATGAGTAAAATGATTTTCGCTGTTTCATGCGCTTGGGCCAATTTTAAAACCACAGTCAACCAAACAGAAAGACACAGTGGGGAAAAACTCTGAATTTAAAAATTAACTCGGGTGGAGTGCTTGCACCATGCCTAGTGATTTGATTCAATTCGAGTGTTACTGTAGGCACACATAACTCAGAGTCTGCTTTGTATTTCTCCAGCTCAGAAAGGAAAAAAAATATCTGATTCCAGTTCTCTAGTGCCATGGCGTGTTCTTGGCTTTCTGTGGCCCAAGTAACCTTACTTATGGGGATGGCTTACAGCAGGGGCCTTGACAAGACTGGGGCCAAAGGAAGAACAGGGGCTGTGACTTTCCAGATTTCAAAGCAGCTCAATAGCCACAGGTATTATGGTGGTAGTTTTCAGCAGTGACCTTCCAAGGTGCAGTAAGTAGCCCACAGAGAGAGCTGGAAAGCACACCAGTGGTGTTTTCAATTACGCAGTGTGGCGGGGACCATATCTGGTCACTTTGGAGAGACATTATGGGTTGGCAGCAATCCACAGGCCCAACTAGTTTAGAAACCACTAATATAATATGTGGCATAGATAGTGTTTTTATGCAGCCTTAAAACCTTTCAGAAAATAGATAACATTTTACTTTATGGATACACCTTACAGAACTTTCCTTGAAGCGCATGTATATGGGTTATACAAGATACGTAATAGCCCTTAAGGAGACATCATTCAAACATCAAGTAACTTTTGACACAACAAGCAAAGATTTTATACCAAAAATATGAAGATTAAGTATGTAAGTATATATTCCTCATATCACACATACACACGTAAATATCTTTTACCTATGTTATTTACTAGTAGCTGCTAAGAGAGTACTAAGACAGCTATTATATACAGCATAGTAAGTGTGTATCAGAGAGGGATGGAAAGTTTTACTCCTATTTTAGTAAGCCGGTTTCCCTATACTCTGTAAATTCACTGGCTTTGGAGAGATGTTTTAGTGAAGTCTGCCATCAGTCCCAAAGGCTACACTGCTATGTCAGCATTGGGGTTTCAATCCATACTGCCAGTACCCTTGTAATTTTGGATCTAGAAGTTTTCTGCCTACCTCTGGTACACAAAAAGAGGGAAAGCTTTTTTAGTACCAGTTACAAAGAAAAACATAATTGTTTAGCAGCTATGCAAATGCGAATAGACTTAGTAGTATGAAGGGAATTTTTATATTGTTCAGAATTGTACACAGAATGAAGTAAAAAGAGTCTCTGCCGGGAAATGCTTCTGATTTACTTAAAACTGGCACAGTTTTACTAAATGCAGGACATTTAGTATTTTCTGCATCTTTTTCTGTTTAGTTACTGGTTTAATTTTTAAAAGCTGTGAAAGCAGAGGCCTATAGCCTATATAAATCTCCTATAGAGATTTGAAAACATTCTCCTTTTAAAATAATAATAATAATAAAAAAATAGCTGGTACTGTCTAGCTCTGGTGAAGAATTAGAGAGGCAGAGGTTTAATTTAATTTCCTGATTCCCAGAGGAGGCTTAATCTCTCTGCTCAGTTCTTCAGCTCTCTGGCTCTGCTAAGTGTCAGACTGCTCAGCCTTCTTATGAAAAATGGTTAATGGAGGATAACTGCAATCTCCAGGCACCTTTACTTGGGAACCGAGATTGGCTTTAGACAGAGGTGGTTCAAACACCCATTCCTACCTACCAAGGAAATGCCCTAAACACAAAAGTAGGAGTAAACCTAGGATCTGTTGGGCAAGGGCTGTGAGAATCATGAGCATGAAGGCAGGGACACATGGGGATGAACCTGAGTCTTTTCATCAACTTCACGTTATCCTGTCCTTTAAGATAAATAAAGAAAGAGATATTCCAGGATATGGAAGTCCACACTCCTGTGCCCCTAAAACTAAATACAATTTGCTTTTAATTTATTTTTACCAATCTTCCTCCTCTTTTCTGAATTCCATTTCCCTTGCATGCAGTGGCACACATTAAAATAAAGTAATGGCTTTGTATCTGAAAAAATACTTATGCACATGAGCTTGTGGAAATGCCCCGATGTTTGTTTAATGCAGGATTTTATACATGTGTGTTCCTGTAACCTCGCTGTGCAGTTAGAGTTAGCAGGTCGTTGTTGTGTGGAGAGTTCTTTTCTTATTAAAAAAAAAAAAAAAGACCACAAAGTGGGAAGGAATCAGCAACAGTTTCCTTATTAAAATCTCTGCTCCTTTCAGTTTCTACAGTTGCTTCACCTGGTCCTCAGTGGTACACACCATACAGCCAGGCCAGCTCCATTATCAACCCCAGCATTTTGATGAAACATGGTTGTATCCCTTGAAACCCAAAATTCTCTGCAGAGGCAGTGGAACAAGCAGCATGCAAGAAGTCAAAGCTACTCTTTTCAGTCTTCATCCACCCTCAGGTCCGATGAGGAACCCTTGCCTGCCAACAAAATATTTGCAGAGCAAAAGTAATGACACGTACCTCCGCAAGTATAAACCAATCAAAACAGATATTGCAAGATGTTGCTGTAAAATCCAAAGATATTTTCCAGGACTTGGAAGTACAAATTTACAGACCTGCTCTTCTTGTCTCTGCTGAATTCCTTGTGGGAAGTATTATGTGTGTCCTTGCATCTTCTCTTTATGGCACCACACTGAATGCAGGAGCACACAAGGCAAACAAAGCAAACGCAAGCCACAAGGCTTTAGAAAACTTGCAGATGCAGTTAATACTGGTTATGGGTTTTCACGAATTAGATATTTCAAGTTATTTGGAAACTTTCTGCTGCCAAATGCTTTCAAGGACATTTTGACACAAACTAACATAATAGGTGACCAATATCCCTGGGCTGGCTGAGGCAGATGCAGTTTAGATGCTCTGTAGTGCAATGCAGAAGAAAGTCCTTGGAACTTGCTTGCTTGTGACCTATAGAAATATCAGCCAGTAATTGTCCTTTTTGTCTTTCATGGGATTTCTCCTGTTTCCTGTTTCTATGACTCCTTGAGTCACGGCCTCAAGGGTTTGCCAGTTCCAAGGTTTGTAGGAGGAAAGCTGCTGAGAAAATGTCAGGCTGAGAATGAGGTTTCATGGCCAGGTGCAGAAAAGGAGACACCAGACCCCACCACAGCAGTAAGTCATGTAAACAAGCAAGGGGTATATCCCCTCCTTTTCATTTTCTGCTGTTGCCTGACTCCTCAAAAGAAGAACAGCAGAAAATGGTTATTTTGGTATTTTTTCAAAAGGGAAACCATAAAAAGGAATATGCAAGCCTCCACTTATTTTTAACGCCTTCTTTAATAAGTACTGAATGTTCTTCTCACTCCAGGGGAAGCAGAAGGAGTGGTATATGCAGCCTATTTTTAGACTCTGAAACATTACTTCCAGGGCACCCAGTAATATGTTATGGCTTTCTAAATGGTAGAACAGACTTTGAACTCATTTAATTTCTCAAAGCCTATCTAACATTCAATAATAGCTTCATCTGTCTGAATTTTTGCTACCTATCATTAGTCTGGCTGTATCAATGCTTCCCATCACTTTAGCCAACCCGCTATTGCTACCATGTAAAAGCCTTGCAACCAGCCATACACAGGGCTCTGATGTGGTAGCAGCTGCATAAATCTGCCTCATTTCCTGGATCTAGCGTGAGAGAGGTAACTGCTCCTCTGACTGTAAAAGGCAGAAACTCCCGTTCAACCCTTGTGTTTCACAGAAGATTATATGGATGTTTCCAGCAACCAGATTTCAAGTGTTCTAAGTACCGGCAACATGTTTGGGTGTATGAGCAATTTTCATCTGCAGACAGCTCCACACATGTGGGAAAGAGTGAATCCTTTGTGGGTACCCATGCAGGACTATACCCCGATAAAACTGGGGGGTTGCAGTTCATTAGCTCATGTCAATCCCACATTCAAGTTACCTGAGTTGTCCAACTGGGCCACACAGTGAGTGGAAGTTACTTTGCATGAGCCCCTGTGAGAACAGGGGCACTTGGCCCTCAGATACTGGTTTCCAAATATTTATGCATCCTTCAATCATCTTAGCATTCTTGTTAATTCTTTAGGACTCTTCATTTTCTTGCTAATCCTTTTCATCTCTTCTCCCAGTGAATCATAGAATTTGCACAAACTGAAGATGGCTATCTCAGTGTTTTCTCTAGTAAAATCTACTAAATATATTTTTTGCATTATTTCAGTGGTCTTCTATGCTTAGAGTAATTCTAGCATCTTTGCCATCTTATCAATGACCATTCGTCAGTTTTGCTCATTGTCACACCGAGTATATACCCTTCTCTTGTATCCTTCATACACATCCAGTTCAACACTGGTCTCTTGAGCTGTTAGCACACCACTTTTGCAGGGGTCACTCACATTGTCAAAAGGTGACCTCGTTGATATTTAGCACAAAATATCTCGCCAATAGCTCTTAAAGAAATTGGGCTGCCATGGGCAAAAGGGAAATTCTCTCTCAGGCTAATACACGGTTAACAGCAAGAAGCTAAAGATTAAGCATTAAAGATTAGGTTTCTGTCATGGTGCATGAGCTTGCGTTGGGACTGTTCAATGTACCCTATGTATACATACACAGGTCATTTTGAATGAGTGTGACATGTTCAATTCAATGTTTTGATGGAAAAGTGGTAAGCAGCAATGTGTGTTACAGAGACTGAAGATAATACAAAATAAATCAGGATAGTTAAATCTGAAGCTGATGGCAAAAATTGCCACCAGAACACTAAATAAGTGGGCAATAAGCTTGCAGGTGAAATTGAGTGCAGATAAAAGCAGAGGCAAGCAAAAGGAGAAAAGGATCTTGGCCATACATACCCATCCACAGCTTCTGATTTATCCTTTATGAGCCAGGGAAGAGCTCTTGATGTCAATGTGACTAGTAGCTTGAAAACACCATTAAGTGTTCAGAAACACTCAGAAAGTCAAGTAGACTATCAGGCATGTGGTCAGTAGTATGATCGCTACAGTAGAGTACAAAATATTTGCATATTTAGATTGTATGCCTTTTATTAATCTAGGTAGTGTAACTAGAAGAAGTAGGCAAGTGCTAAGGCATGCAAACCCTTTTCTGCATTTCAGGAAGAGAGGGCAAAATGGGAAACATTTTTTTGCCACCAAATCATAGAATTGTTGAATCATAGGATAGTTAGAATTGGAAAGAATCTTAAGATCATCTAGTTCCAACCCCCCTGCCATGTGCAGGGACGCCTCACACTAGACCATGTCGCTCAAGGCTCTGTCCAACCTGGTCTTGAACACTGACAGGGATGGAACATCTACCACTTCTCTGGGCAACCCATTCCAATGCCTCACCACCCTCACAGTTAAGACCTTCCTTGCAACTTGTTACTGGTCTCCAGTTGGACACTGAGCTGTTGACCACAGCACTTTGCCTGTGGCCATCCAGCCAATTCTTTGTCCACCGAGTGGTCCATCTATCAAATTGATGTCTCTCCAATTTAGAGAGAAGGATGTCATGGGGGACAGTGTCGAACGCTTTGTATAAGTCCAGGTAGATGACGTCAACTACTTTGCTCCTGTCCATCAGTTCTATAGCCCCATCATAGAAGGCCACCAAATTGGTCAGGCAAGATTTCCCCTTAGCGAAGCCATGTTGGCTTGTCACCAACCACCATAATTGTTTTTCTTGTGCCCTATTACGGTTTCCAGGAGAATCCGCTCTGTGATCCTTCCAGGTTCAGAGGTGAGACAGACTGGTCTGTAGTCCCCTGAATATTCTATTTTCCCCCTCTTGAAGATTGGGGATATATTTCCCTTTTTTCAGTCACTGAGAACTTCACCTGACTGCCATGATTTTTCAAATATGAGGGACAGCGGCTTAGCAACTCCGTCCACCAGCTCCTTCCATTCCAACACTCCAGTCACAGAAGCCATCACCGTATTTCCATGATGCCAATGATATCATAACCCTGTAGACAACTCTAATTCCTCTTGTTTATTCCCCACATTATGGATGTTTGTGTACAGGCATCTGAGCTGAGCTCCAAATAAAGCTGACTCCTTGACTGGAGCAGCTAGAATATCTCTGCATCATTTCAAGCATTCATTACAGATGCTGGCAACTGACTGATAGTTTTGGGATGGATCAGTGCTCCCATCCCCCAACAAATCTAGTTTAAAGCTGCCTTGACCAGGCTAAAAATAAGAAAGAATAAAGGCATATAAATGCATCTTCAATATTGCTTGCAGTGGCTGTCATCCCAGCTTAAAAATATAACAAATTTGGAAACTACAGAGATAACAGCTCAGGAACAGCTTCTTTTGAGAGCAGAAAAATGTAGGTTTAAATTCTTCATCATGGAAAAAAAGAGATTACGTATCAAACTCTGCTTGTAGCATATGCAAGAGCTGGTTCTCCAGTGAAAACTAATGAGGAAAACCAACTTCTTTTTCTCACAATAAAAGGACTGTGGGCATCTAATAAGGACACTGGGCAGTATGTTTTAAGGAAACAAATGGAAGTGCTTTTTTATGTGATATTTAACTGATACCATAGGCATAACAGAAACATGGTGGGATGGCTCCTATGACTGGAGTGTTGGAATGGAAGATTACAGGCTCTTTAGGAAAGACAGGCCCAGTAGGCGGGGAGGGGGAGTTGTTATTTATGTTAGGGGTAGGCTGGAGAGTATGGAACTCTGTCTGGGGACAGCTGAGCAGTTGACAGAGTGTTTGTGGGTCAGTGTTAAAGGGAGAACAGCGATGGGTGACATTATTGTGGGGATCTGTTACAGACCGCCTGACCAAGAGGACCCAGTGGATGAAGCACTGTATAGACAGATAGATAGGAACAGCCTCACGCTCGCAGGCCCTTGTTCTCATGGAGGACTTCAACCACACTCATATGTGTTTGAGGGGCGGTACAGCCCGGCAAAAGCAATCCAGGAAGTTCCTCGATTATGTGGAAGACCACTTCCTTCTGCAAGTAATAGAGGAGCCGACAAGGAGAGGTGCCATGCTTGACCTCGTCCTCACCAACAGAGAAGAGCTGGTTGGAAATGTGACACTCCAGGGCAGCCTTGATTGCAGCTATCATGAGATGGTCGAATTCAAGGCCACCAGGACAGTGAGAAGAGTGTGCAGCAAGCTCCCTACCCTGGACTTCAAGAGAGCAGACCTTGGCCTCTTCAGGAACATGCTTAGTAAGGTTCCATGGGATATAGCCCTAGAGGACAGGGGGGCCCAAGACTGTTGGTTGATATTCAAGGATCACCTGCTGCAAGCCCAGGAACGATACATCCCAACTAGAAGGAAGTGCTGCAGGAGGGCCAGGAGACCTCCTTGGATGGATAAGGAGCTGCTGAGGAAAACTCAAAGGAAAAAGAGGCTTATAAAAGTTGGAAGCAAGGACAGGCGTCCTGGAACAATACAGGGATGTTGTCTGGGAAGCTAGGGTCCAGGTTAGGAAAGCTAAGGCCCACTTAGAATTAAACTTGGCTAGGGATGTTAAGGATAACAGGAAAGGATTCTATAGGCACATTGCAAATAAAAGGCTAGGGACAACGTGGGCCCTCTCCAGAAGCTATTGGGAGAACTGGCTGCCCTGGATTTGGAGAAGGCTGAGGTTCTTAATGACTTCTTTGCCTTGATCTTCAGCAGCAAATGCTCTGACCACACCACCCAAGTCTTGGAAGGAAGACGCAGGGACTGTGAGAATGAACACCCTGGACCAACTGTAAGAGAGGATCTGGTTCGAGACCATCTTAGGAACATGAACGTCTACAAGTCCATGGGACCTGATGAAATCCACACGCAGATCCTGAAGGAGCTGGCAAATGAAGTTGCTAAGCCACTGTCCATCATATTTGAAAAATCATGGCAGTCAGGTGAAGTTCCCGATGATTGGAAAAAGGGAAATATAATCCCCATTTTCAAGAAGGGGAAAATGGATGAGGCGGGGAACCACAGACCAGTCAGCCTCACCTCTGTGCCTGCCAAAATCTTGGAGCAAATTCTCCTGGAAGGCATGCTGAGGCACACGAAAACCAACAAGGTGGTTGGTGAGAGCCAGCATGGCTTCACTAAGGGGAAATCCTGCCTGACCAATCTGGTGGCCTTCTGTGATGGAGCTACAGAACTGATGGACAGGGGTAGAGCAGCTGATGTCATCTCCCTGGACTTGTGCAAAGCGTTTGACACTGTCCCCCATGACATCCTTGTCTCTAAGTTGGAGAGACATCAATTTGATAGGTGGGCCACTCGGTGGATAAAGAACTGGCTGGATGGCCGCATGCAAAAAGTTGTGCTCAATGGCTCAATGTCCAGCTGGAGACCAGTAACGAGTGGCATCCCTCAGGGATCGGTGTTGGGAGCGGTCTTGTTCAACATCTTTGTCGGTGACATGGACAGTGGGATTGAGTGCACCCTCAGCAAGTTTGCCAATGACACCAAGCTGTGTGGTTCGGTTGATACACTGGAGGGAAGGATTGCCATCCAGAGGGACCTTGACACACTTGTGAGGTGGGCTGATGCCAACCTGATGAAGTTTAACCATGCCAAGTGCAAGGTCCTACAGCTGGGTGGGAGCAATGCCAGGCACAGCTCCAGGTTGGGCAGGGAAGAGATTCAGAGCAGCCCTGCCCAGAAGGACTTGGGGGTCTTGGTCGATGAGAAAATGAACGTATGCCAGCAGTGTGCGCTTGCAGCCCAGAATGCCAACTGTATCCTGGGCTGCATCAAAAGGAGCATGACCAGCAGGTTGAGGGAGGTGATCCTGCCCCTCTACTCTGCTCTTGTGAGACCTCACTTGGAGTATTGTGTGCAGTTCTGGTGTTGTCAACATCAAAAGGACATGGAAGTGTTGGAACAAGTGCAGAGGAGGGCCACGAGGATGATCAGGGGGCTGGAACACCTCCCATATGAAGATAGGCTGAGAAAGTTGGGGCTGTTCATCCTGGAGAAGAGAAGGCTGTGTGGAGACCTCAGAGCAGCCTTCCAGTACCTGACGGGCAGCTATAGGGATGCTGGAGACGGACTCTTCATGAGGGACTGTAGTGAGAGGACAAGGGGTAATGGGCTCAAACTTAAACAGGGGAAGTTTAGACTGGATATGAGGAAGAAATTCTTTCTTGTAAGGATGGTGAGGCACTGGAATGGGTTGCCCAGGGAAGTTGTGAATTCTCCATTGCTGGCGGTGTTCAAGGCCAGGTTGGACAGAGCCTTGGGTGGTATGGTTTAGTGTGAGGTGTCCCTGCCCCTGGCAGGGGGGTTGGAACTAGATGATCTTAAGGTCCTTTCCAGCCCTAACTGTTCTATGATTATACGATTCTATGAATTGTGGAACTCTGTGGAACAGTTTTGCACTGCTGTAGAATAGTAAATCCAGAACAGGTAAAATTGTAGGGATATGAGAAGACCAGAAATGTAGGTGTCATACTTTGAGGTCAGTGATTAGAAAAGGGAACAAATGTCCAAAAATGCACTTTTGTGCACATTCAGCAGACTTGTGAAAATAAATTATCCCAGGAAAGCCCTTGGTGTTCTCTGAATTAGCAGTATGACTGGAGAGAGTTAAACATTGCTCTGATATGATACAAGGCTTAGCAAATCTGCAAAGTAAGTTATGCCCTATTTTAAATCCCTGAATCAGCTACACTTGTCAGAACTTTGTTCTGTAGGGAGCCAGTCAGTCCTTGCTGGTTTTAAGCACAAAACCCCATCATCCATGGAATAATCTTAAAAAAGCACTCGTCCCCTGACACCTGTGTTGCTCCCCTTACTGCTGAGGTTGCATTTTACTTCCTTGGATACATATGGTTTAGCAGCCACTGCATTAGCCACAGAATAACTGATTTCTTATTATCCTGACTTTCTGTCAGCTCCTGCTTAGGCTTCATTTGCAGAGTTATTCCCTGCACAAATACTCTTCTGTCTTTTCCAAGTCTTTTTGCCAAGTGACTAATAGGTAAGAGCTCGTGACAGGCACCACCTGAGCAGGGTGGCACAGGAACACCTTGAATACATACTGTCTTAGTTCATGTTTAAGGAGTTTTGCCCACAGAATTATGTCAGCCTGAGTGCTAAAGAACTTACATGCTCAGCTGACAGAGCCATGCCAGGAGATGGCCTTGGAGAGACACAACAATCTTCTTTATGGCAGTTTGCCAGGAGACCTTGTATCCTTCCTCTGGCCACCATAAAATCTACTGTGAAAAAAAATCACCAGCACAGACTGAGTAAAAGAGCATTTGTCGCTTGAATTTGGGCATTGGGCTGAGGTCTTTTCTGCCTACAGCCAAAGGCAAAGCATGTATTTGGCAGCAATGTTCAGGCATGGTATCTAAGCAGGGCTCAGCAGAGGCAAAGAGCAAAGAGTGGTCATTACTCAGGCAAATCTGCGAGAGCCAGTACAGAGTGGATGGTTCCCTGGCATCTCCTCTCCTCCCCAGCATCTTTGGAACAGCTTTTGTCCAAACACAGCACTGGGTAGCTCCAAGCCTGTGCATGGGAACTCGGCTTGATGCAGGGCTGAAGTGAAATATAGCACTTTTCCTCTGTTGCCTCATTCCAGCTGTTCTTGCACTTGCTAATAGTGACACGTTGCTCGGCCAAACTGCACAGATGCTATTTCATGCAGCATTTGCCAAATTCATCCCATTGAAATATCCTTTTTTCACATAATTAAAGTCACAGCATTTCTGGGAGCATATTTTTACTCAGATGAAAGCTCCAGAGCTCTGCAAGGGTGATCTTTCAGAGCTGTACCTGCTTCCTGTGCCTGCTCTGGCAGTGCTGCCGAAGGGGAGCTAGTTGCTTATCCAGGAGGAGCACAGGCTGCTGCAGCCCCCCTGTGTACTACTTCCCAAGGTAGCTGTTAGACTGCTTGTGCCCCCAGGTCTGCAGACTGACATCCCTTACATTTCACATTGCAGCTCATGAAACCATAGGTCTGATTTGTCACTGCGTGAGCACATGCATCAGATCCATATTTAAATAGTTGTATTGTTCTTTCAGCAATAGGCTACAGGAGAAAAATGAGATGCTGTTTCACTTTTATGACACATAACATTTAAGTTTGTAGTGCTTGGAAAGTGGAAGATGAGAGCTTCATCCAACTTCCCCATCCCATTTCCGTGTTTCATTTTACTGGTTCCCATCACATTTGCTTTGCTGTCAGTACGCTCCTACCTGCTTTACTGCACACCCTAATGCCTCCTAGCTGCCTGCACCAGCCCCTCCACAGGGGATGTGGCCTCTGTGGCCAGGGCAAGGCTGGCTTTGAGGGCTGCACAGAAGGAAGACACAGGAGGAGTTAAGTAGTATGTTGGCATCTGCAAGTCAGAGAAGTGTCTGTTCAAATATCTGCTTTAATCCCTCTAAACAAAGGGCAGTGAAGTTTTCAGTACAGAACAACACTTTCATACTACAGTTTTCCTGTTTTTCGGATTTTCTAACTGCCCACAGGAGAGAAGTGTGAAATGCAGCCACATAACAGGCTGTCTGTAATAACGATTTTCTGTAATAACTTCTTCCGTCCTTTCCCAGCACCTCTTGATAGATTCTTGTGTATGTTGTATTCAAATTAAGAATCCAAGGTGAAACACTGGGACAAAACCAGATTGATATTTTGCCTGCTAGGATATGAACTAGCAATTTTTTACTTATTTCTTGAAGAACATTCAAGACTAATTCAAGGCATTTACCTTTTTCCCAGCTATAGCAGACTTAGATGCCAGTGGGACTCTATGGATACAGCACAGGTTCAGAGCTCCCACTGAATGTGAAATAACTCATGAATATAAAAGTAAATATCTCACTGATGACCCCTGCCCCAGGCCTCTGAGTTAGGAGGTCCAACAGAAGCACATGGTAAAAGCTGCCCTCATACACTGATTTTCTCAGCCTCTGCATTATGCTCAGCGGTGCTGCAGCAGATGTTAAGCTCATGAGCCACATCATTTTCCCTTCCCATGTATATTGGAGAATAATGAGCATGAACTACAAATGCATTCAAGAAGGGTTTCTTTCTTCTAAGGTCTCTCTCTGGACCAGGTTAGTGGAGCTTTTAGCATTACAGCGACTTCAATTTCATTTCCTGAAAATTCCCCAAGGTGGCATTTGCAGATTTTAGACCTGGCTTGGGTGCGCATTTAAGCTGATGCAGACAGCTGTTGAAAATCACCAAATATAAGCATATCCTGTGCATGCAAATGAGGAAATAAAACTTTGATTTCCCCACTCTTTCTCCTTGATTACAGAGAGGCATTCATCAATTTGCATAGTTACCCATTTGCTATGAACAGAGCTGCCTCATGGAAATATTGAGTTTCTGTTGGACACAACATGAATTATGTTACTGTGAATTACACACTTTGGATAAGATATTGACAGGAGGTTTGTTTGCCCCCAATGGATAGCAAAATAAGCTTATCTTAGATTGGTTGAAACGTTTCAAATTCCCATGTCTTGAAGCATTTTTTCAGCTTCATCCTGGCAGATTTCTTGCAAAGATATTCTAAAACATAGAGAGCTTATGAATGGATGATGACAAGCACAGCGATAAGGGGCAGATAAGATTATCTTCTCTAACCAATTCAAATGATAGACATTACTGAAGACTATTTAAAACCATTGTGCAAGAGTCATAACATCATTAATTTTGCTGCAAATACCAGGTCGTGTTTCAAATATGTAAAAATAACGATTAACTCTGAAACATATTGTGTCTGAATTACCTCTTCAAAAGATCCCTGCAGCAGTCTCAAATATAGAACATCTGGTAAGCACAAAGTCTCCATAGACCTAGGTGATTTTTCCACTAACCTGTCGCTACAGAAGCCAGTAACGCAACCTTTTCCCTTAAATACACCAACTCCTGTTTATGCCTTTCTTACCATTATTCTCTTGATAAACTGACAAAGAATTATTATTAATTATGTCCACAGATAATAACACATCGGAGAGTGGCTAAACACTGCTTACGTGGCTCCAGTGCTGTTGCTGAGGCCACATAAGCATGAGAAAGGGTGTAAATCAGCCCTTCATCTCTGCAGTGGCCGATGGTGTTGATTTTTTCAGTTATAACTGTGCCATTTCTCATGGCCATGTGAGAAAAGTCAAGAATTTTGTTTAACATTTATTTCACCTGCAGCTTTTCATGCTGTGAATGTGTCGGAGCACTTTCAAAGGAATGTTTGTGTTGGAGACAAAGTTCATCCATTTACTCTGCGTATGTTCCAGAAGTTCCTAATTCCTCCTTGCTGAAGGGTGATCAGTCCCTGTTTGTCCAATCCAGAAAGGTGGTTCATGGGCATTCTGTTTTTCCCCATCAGTTTCAGGGTGCCCTGATCAGGCTGAGGCACACTCTGTGGGAGAGAGAATAGCCATAAGAGATTGTAGGGATCTTGTGAGATCCCCAGGGAGCCTGCGTGAAACATTCCACGCTGTCTCAAGTCCACTCAAAGACAAAAGAGTTATTTGTGGATTCAGCTACCATAATACTAAAGCATGACTCTCAGCTAGTTGAAACTGATTGTACTCTGGAAGACAAAATCAGAGTATCAGACCAAGAATGAGCTTGTGAGGTCAGGAGAAGCTTTCATTCATCTGTGTGGTAGGTGCCAAAGGGTTACTAACACAGCAGGTCCAAGGTATATCAAAACTGGAGCCTAATGATTGTAAGGCTTGGCTTCCTATATTGTATGTAATACATAAAACTCACTTTCCCATTGGTTATGAACTTTTATCACTTATTCTCCATCCATGTTTTAATTAGTTCACACTGTTGTTTCCATCTGTGTGTGCATCTGTGGTCCAGCCATTAGTTACATCCCATGTTCAAAGCAGATGGAGTTTCTCCCCATGAGGGTGGAAACCTGTTTATTCCTCCAACCCCCATGGCACCTCAACACACCTGTGCTTGGGCACAGGCACCTCGCTGCACACCCTCTTCCAGGCTTTGTAAGTGCCTCCCACCAGGCTGGCTTCTGATACTGCTTGGTCACAGCTGAGGCCATCTTTCGAGACTGAGTAGCCACTATTTTTACTCTGCATCTCACTGCCCCCCATCACTGCATGACTGAATGAGCACTGCTCCAAGTTAAGCACTTTCAGAGGCTGATGCGCAGACTGCAAATGGTTGGGTCACACTAAAAGGCAGGCACATCCCTCTGTCCCAGATACATGAGCCCTCCATTGGGACAATCACTGCCAGGGTGACTCCCTTCCCCCAGGCAGCCTGCTTGCCAGTGGAGATAGAGAGGGACTGGCCAAGTAGGCAGCTACTCTAAGGCAGATAATGCTGTGGGATTTCACTCCAGAGTGCTACACCAGGAAGGTGTACATAGAATCGTAGAGTACTTAGGGTTGGAAAGGACCTTAAGATCATCAAGTTCCAACCCCCTCCCATGGGCAAAGGCAAGGAGAAATGCATAGAAATTATCCTGCACAGTTTATCCTGCAGTCACTGCTGTTGTCAGTGGGGACTTCATGTGCTGCCTGGGGCCAGCAGCACTGGTGACAGGAAGGGTCTGTCCCCTGCACCAATCCAATGGGGTCTGCCAAAGAGCAGCTGGCTTCAAGCATCCTTTGCTTCTGCTTACTGCTCCTGTCTCATTGCTACCTCCAGAGCAGTTGGTGTGAAGCTCTATGATCTGAAGGATCTCAGCCTGCAGTAAAATAAGATTTGAAATAAAAATATAAAACTGATAAGGGAAACACCTGCATACCAATGTACAAGTAAAACAGAGTCTCTGAGGGAGATACAGTATCTTTACTAAACCTGCTGTGAAAACTGTGAAATAGGCAAGCTTTCTGAAGTTATATAGCATGGATAGGCATGACTTCAGGCAAGATACAGGGGCCTGAAATAACCCACATTTTATGCAAAAAAGCAAAAAAGTAAATGTAGAGCTAGAACTGAGCTAGAGAATTACAAGACACAGAGGAAGCTCACTGCAGCACAGAAAGCCTGTGTTTCCCCATATGGCATGCGAGATATTCCTGCCTTGAGCTGCCACTGTAACCTGGGCTTCTCTGTCACCTGCAGCAGAAAGAGACTTGGGTCTGAGGAATTTGGATCTCGCAGATGCAGAGGGGACCAACTGACCCTGCACTTGTGATAGTTATTTTCCCCGTCTACCTGTCTGTCAAACTGCAGAAGGCACCAAGTAGGAGAGGAGACGTGCTGATTGCTGCAAGGTACAACCCAGCTCCTTCATTAGCAGTTACTGTAAGTTCATCTCTGTGAATGTCCTGTAGCTTCTGTTCAGTTTCACGTTGTGGAGATATTTTCTTTATGAAAGTCACTGCATTATTGTTCACAATTTATTGTAATTTGATGGGACTCATCCACATTCCTTGATAGAGCACTTTAGAAGTCATATTTAACATTAACTTCCCCTAAACCCACTGGTGCTTGATCTAATCTCTCTTGAGAAAGCAGGTGCAGGTCACCTAGTTCCAAAGCCCACAGAGGTGTTCAGATGCCTAAAACTCAGTATCAGTCTGGGACAGTGGCATCCTGTACATACTACAAAAATCTTCCATCTCTTCTCTAACCGTGGGTGCCCAAGGCACCTGTTAGTGGACAAGTCACACATTTAAGACATATTCAAACATTCATATAGGTCTGTAGTCTCTGGAGTAAATCCTGCTTCCATTTCAACTCCGGCAAAGCAACTGAGACCCACAGCAAAACAGGAATGCAAATGAAGATGCTGTGATTTGTGTCTCAACAGGGAGGGAGCAAACAGAGCACACACATTACCCTAAATAGCTTCCAATCTACAAAAGCAAACAAACAAAACCAGCCAGAAAGGGCTGGTGAAATAGAAATGGAATTAAAATTTTGCCATGCATTTTAGAAAAGGTCAAAGCCAGTGGAATTGCCTATTACCAGCTTAAACCTATTTTTCAAGTAGTGGTGTCATTTCTACTCTTGTTCAGGATTATATTTCCAAATGTGACATCTAACAAGAATTTTTGGGAAATCCCAAATGGAAATACACAGCTGTGCTCTTTGAAGACCATTGGTAGTGAGTCCAAAATATACAGCCTGTGGATCTGCTGGCTCTGGACTGCACCTACCAAGTAGATCCATCTCCTGCTTTTATCCACAGGCAGCAGTAATTTGGCCCACGACCATGAGGTTTCTAGACATTTCTATCAGTAGCAAGGGCAATGAATGGCTCAGACAACTGATCTGGTCCTCCCTTCATCCAGACAAAGCTTCCACATGGAAACATTCTGGAAAGCTAACTGCAACACAAACAGCAATTGCAGATACTAGAGCTGCTGAAAACTAATAGTCAGAAAATGTTCCCTCAAATAAAGACCACTGACAAATTGAGGTCTGTATGCGAATGAAACACAGATGTTGGCTAAGTCTACTGTTTAATGAAACAGTACTTCACTGCACTGAAGCCCTCTGAAGAATATTACTGAACTTATCACACAGACTTTGTAGGTTTCTTCAAGTGAAATGACGTTTTAGAAGGGACTGTATATCTAGCCTAAGCAAAAAAAGAATAATATAAACACATAAGATAAAAGCAGATCTGTGTGTACATATGAGTAAAGAGAGGTAAAGAGAGATAAAGAGAGATGTCACCCTTGTAATCATCTCTCATAACCAGGGGAGGAGTCAGTCAGCATTTTGGACTGGGGATGTCTCCCTTGAAAGGAGGACCTGAGGAGGTATTTATTTGCTACAGTGCTGTATAATTATGAAGAATAGACACAGAGGCCCCATATCCCTGCATAACTGACAGCTCTGATTACCTGCTTTTATATTAGATGTACAAAGAGAGCTGCTGAGGTTGCAGTGGGTGGGTTACTGGAGAAGGGGAGGAGAAGACAAAGGCAGAGCTGACCTTTCCCAGGGCATTCCAGTGCTGTCTTCAGTGTGTGACTGCCTGTGCATCCCCCTTCATACTGCTGAAACATCTAGTCTTGAAACAGATCCTTTGGCTATCCAAATGGCTCCTTTGGCTATTCAAATGGCCCATGTTTGGGACAGAGGCTCCCATCGCTTTGGCTGTCTGTGGCTTTCCACATTTCTGGCTGGTGAAAGGCAGCTGTAGTGCAGGACAGCAGCCTCAGGCATGATCCATCTGCCACCCAGGTACCAGAGGTGTGCACATCTCTCAAAAATGGCGTACTTACAAGGGCATGGTCGAAAAAACAATGGTGCTTCTCAGGCAGAATAATCAAGTTGAAAGGACAACTTGAAAAATAGAAAAATAGCAAGAAAGCTAGGGAGTATAGCAAGCAAAATGCCCAGAATAGAAAATTAGGCAATCAAGGTGGCAGAGCAATCAGCTGAGGCCACAGGCATGATTGCAAGAAGGTATCACCCCATAAGCCTGAAGAGTACAAGGCCCTCATTGGATGGGAACTGCCACAGCTCCACTCAGGCCAGGCTGGGGACTTACCCAGTTATTTATAGGTCCTACACACTGTACACTGATTTCATCTGACAGCATTTTTAAAGCTGAAATCCCAGTTTTCTTCTTGTCTTTTAGAGAAGAAGTGTTGGGCTTTGTACCAATTTGTTAAAAAAGACCGGGCAAAGCTTAAAAACCTACACATTGAAGCAGAAAAGAAATACGCCTTGTTCTAAGGGCATTTGTCTTTTTAGAAATCAAGAGAAAATTTCCATATTCTTAGTCACTCCATTGAAATGTGTTGTTTTTTTCCCTTATAACTTTCTCAAAAGGGGAACAAGAGATTTTAGGTATTATCTGCAGTTGTTCTTTTCATGCAAATGCTTCCTACATTTATTTCTGTTTACTGAAGCAGGTTATAATTGCAGTAATTATTTGTTTAAGCAGGATAAATATATACTGTACCATGGAATATTATGAATACTGTAAATACTACACTATAAAAAACTTACTTCTTATTTCCCTAGAAAACATAGGCATTGTACCTTAACTTCAGCCACTTGGAGTAGCTTCTAGCAGCTTTCTATAATTGTGTAGGGTGAGTGCTGAACAGGGGGAAGGGTCCTGAAAAAGTGGGATGAGCCCACTTGTAATCATGGCTTTTACAGGCTGACGGAGGTTTGACTGATTAGAGTAACTCTGAGAAGCTTTAGTGGTTATAGGACCACTGAAAAAGCAGTGCCTCTTCTCAAAGTCCATATCTTATAATATATTGGTACTTATTATGCATTAAGTATCGCCATGAGTGCCAACAAATCTGCAGTCCTCACTCCTTCACATATTTCAGAAGTGAGCTACCTGCACGTTGGAGTCTGTCCTGGTTTCAGCAGTAGCAGTCATTTTTCTCCCTCTTAGGAGCTGGTGCAGTGCTGTGGTTTTGACTTTCAGCCTGGGAACAGTGCTGATAACACGGATGTTTTTAGTTGCTGCTCAGTAATGTTTACTCTGGCCAAGGACTTTCTGAGTCTCATGCTCTGCCAGGGAGGAGGGGAAGCCAGGAGGAAGCAGAGACAGGACACCTGACCCAAACTAACCAAGAGATATTTCACAGCACATCCTGCCCACTATATAAACTGGGGGCAGTTACCCGGAAGGGTTAGATCACTGCTCGGGTCGGGCTGGGTATCGCTCAGCGGGTGATGAGCAGTTGCATTCTCTTCCCTTGTTATTTCCCTTGTCATTATTATTATTTGGTAGCAGCAGTGGTTTGAATTATACCTTAGTTACTGGACTGTTCTTATCTCAGCCTGTGGGAGTTACATTCTCTCAATTCTCCTCCTCATCCTTCCAGGAGCGGGGATGGGGGGAAGTGGGGGAGTGAGAGAGAGGCTGCATGACTGACTGAGCTTAAACCATGACAAGAGTCCCAATGTTTTATGACAAAGATGCAGTTTAGAAAGGAGCCAGAAAAAAGGCAGCAAAGCAAGATCCACAACAACTCTCTCTAATGATTCCTGTTAAAGAATAGAAATCACCATTTGATTCTTATTGAATCGATAGTTCTTCCTATTGAAGAATAGTTGTAGCTGCATTATGATGTAATGCAGCTATAACTATTGTTTGTCTTCTTGGTCAAATTCTCCCTGAGAAATCAAAACCTACACACAAAGAAATATTGCTGTTCTAGTTACATTGTTGCACATGTCAAGAGATAGATCACATTCATTATTGTTAGGCTTATACATTACGTACTCCATTTCAACAATAGCTGTGCCAGTGCACACAGGAACAAAATAAATCCTAATGAACACTCCAATGACAGAATACAGTTGTACTGAAGTGCGGGTCATGCTCTAAGCAATGAAGAATGACTGAAGAAAACCAGGAAAAACTGGCAAATGCTCACTAACTGACATAGAAATTCCTCATGAGTGTGTGGAAGAAGCCACCTCCACTAGAAATGCACTAAAGGAAGGCATTTCAGAGCACCTTTGTGCTCCAGACAAACCACACCGGTGGTTTGGACTTACTTAGATGAGCAAACTCAGGAGCTTGCAATGAGTCAGAGGTAGTTCACTAATGAGGGGTGGACAGCAGGATACAATAACTCTGCCACTGAAACGCTCAGCATTTCGGCATGGGCTCCCCTGAGGCAGGATAGAATCATAAGAATCTAGTTCAATCAAATGCTCAAGCAGATCCTCAATAGTAAATAGACAAAATTGTTGCAGCTGAAGGGTAAATCTGCTCCAGCCTATGCTGCAATGAACCCCCCTCTCAACACTACAAATCCAACTGTTGTGCCTCTAGCTGCCAGCTCTTTCTTCTCCATCTCCAGGCTTCACAAGATTTCATGTAAAGCCCAGTGCTAAAGCATGAGCAGGAAAGGAATCCCTTTGCAGGAGATCAAAAATTCATCCCGGCATGCTTTATTGCGTGCTGTCATTCCTGTGATTTTTCCTTCTGGTGTAGCTCCATTGTCTTAAAATAGACCATCTCTGAAAGGGCAGTCATTAGAGTCAGCAGTTTATTTTGGATGGAGAGACGTACCGGGCATTTCAAGAGCACAATAGCTTCTTCTTTTCAACCCCATGAACAAGACAAATCTTCTGAGCACATTTCTGTGCTGAACATCTTTCTGGCTGAACAGATGCTCCCATCATTTTCCTTTCACGCTTCCAATTAGATGAAAGAATTTTGCAGAGGGTTTCCTGTAATCACATTTATTGTCACTTGTTTGTGTACAGGCACCTACCTATAAGCTGTGTGGCAATTACATGAAAGTAAAACTGAGCCTGAATATCGCAGGCTCAGATAATTAATGGAGTATGACAGAGGCTTTCTTCAGGAGTCTTTCCATCTCCTAGACACTGTGCCAGTCTTGTCTCCTCACCTGCCAGTCTCCTAGACACTGCGCCAGTTTTGTCTACACACAGGAGACATTGTTGCAATCTTGCTTGTCATGGCACTTCCCACAGTAAGAAAGAAGTGTCCTAAGAATTAATAGGAGTCTTAAGGAGATGAAGTCATTAGGGCCTTTGCTAAGTGAACATAGCATTGTTCACATACTTTGAGTTTAGCGCATGCTTAGTGCTTTTAACTCATGTGGTTGAAGGAAGCAGATACCTTACCCCAAAATGTGCTGCATCATTACAGATAAAACAACCATATACCCCTTCCAGGGCACTGAGATAAATATGACGTGCTGATTTACCCTAGTTTTCTGTGCATGTGTATGTTTTCAGTTCCTGCATCCCACATGTCCTTTCGCAATGCCCCCTCTCACTCTTCAGATTTTACTTTTCAGATTTTACCATCACTGCTGATGTATTTTATGAAAAACAAAGTAAGGCAAATTAGCTTCCCTTCCCTGGGCTGATTTCATCTTTTAATCTCCAGTTCAGCCCACTGTACCTGCTTTCCTCACTTTAGAAGAAACTTTGCTTGGAAAGCTATTTTTTAAATGCTTTTCCTTTTTAAGGTTGCAGCTGCTGAGGTAATTTTCCTTATCACTATGATGTTGACTCAAAGTAGTGCAAGGCAGATGGAGAGAAGGAAACAAGGATGCTAGGTCAGTGCCAGGACTTCTCTGAACCCCAAGGACAAACCAGTTATGTTTTTCAGCCATGCCTTGGGAAAAGTCAGTAAAAGATGTAATGATAAAGTGTATGTAAAGTGTTCGTAGTGTTTTCTTTTAGTTGTGAAGATAGAAGCATCTTTAGCCAAGCAGATATTTAAGTGTCTGTGTTACAGCAGAGCTGTAACTACAAGCAGAAATGCTTCCACATCTGCAGATTACTTTGCTCACAGTTCAGCTGCTGTAAGTGGCACAGGAACAGACAGCAGTGACAGCCTACTTGCTGTCGCTTTTTCTGCACCACAGCATATGAAGATAAAATGTGAAGGGTGGATTTATCTGAACCTTAGAAGCTACTTAAAAAAACACCCAGATGAGTTCTTGGAAAAGGTTTGTGGCTTTTGTATCCGTTTCCATTACGATGACTTCTGAGCCTGAACACTTGCTCCTGACTTTTCTAGTCTGCTAACTCCCCTATTTTAACTCAGCTACTATCAGAAGTTTGTGCCAGTGTCATTTGGCAGGCCTGGCCCTTGGAGAGAGCTGTTTCTTTGCCTGATGACAGATGACTTGGCCTTTTCTGCTGTCAAGGCTTTTTAAGATATGAAGACAAGGAAACTGGCAGCAGTGTTGAACAGAATTTATTCGGCAGTTCAGTATTGCAGATTCATAGACCCGCACAGGCTCGAAGGGGCAGCCAGAGGCTGCCTGCTGCAACCTCTGCTTAAAGCTAGACCAGTGACAGCAGGTTGATCAGTAGATCTTCAAAATCGCTGAGGATGAAGATGCAACAGCCTCTCTGGGCTATGACAGTCTGCACCAGTGTTTGACCACTCTCACAAGGAAAATTTATTTCCTTATATCTGATGATAATTTCTCTGATTCCAGCTCGTGTCCATCACATCTTGTAGCTTCCCTTCCCTGGGCTGATTTAATCTTTTAATCTCCAATGCACCCCACTGGACCTTGTTGCAGCCGGGTCCACCACACTGCTAAGAAGAGTTTGACTCTGATTTCTCTATGCTAACTTATCTGATGGCCCTTTGCTGGGGTCACTCAGCATGCCCGTGACTTTCTGGCACTGAACCCAGTACTCTTGATGTTTCTTCCCAGTGCTTAGCAGAGGGGAACGCACACTTTAGAATCATAGAATACTTAGGGTTGGAAAGGACCTTAAGATCATCAAGTTCCAACCCCCCTGCCATGGGCAGGGACACCTCACACTAAACCATGCCACCCAAGGCTCTGTCCAACCCAGCCTTGAGCCCTGTCAGCGATGGAGCATTCACAACTTCCCTGAGCAGCCCATTCCAGTGCCTCACCACCTGCACAGTAAAGAATTTCTTCCTCATATCCAATCTAAACTTCCCCTGTTTAAGTTTGAACCCTGTTACCCCTTGTCCTATCACCACAGTCCCTCATGAAGAGTCCATCCCCAGCATCCCTATAGGCCCCCTTCAGATACTGGAAGGCTGCTCTGAGGTCTCCACGCAGCCTTCTCTTCTCCAGGATGAACAGCCCCAACTTTCTCAGCCTACCTTCATACGGGAGGTGCTCCAGTCCCCTGATCATCCTCGTGGCCCTCCTCTGGACTTGTTCCAACTTTCTTTGACCTACTACCAGTACTTTGCTGATGCAGCCCAGCATCCTGCTGGCTCATGTCCCACTCTAGGATCTAGGGTGAAATGTACACTGTTCAGGGTGGGTGGTGAATCACTGGGCTCCTTTGGATTTCAGGAAGCTGTTCATCTGCTGTGTTTCCTTCCAAGGAATTATTTGTTTTTTTCTTTCTTTCTTCTTTTTTCCTTCTGAAGGGAAAAGTAATAAGTACTCACAATCTGTTCCTGCTCATTGTGCTTCTGGTAGCCAAGAAAGTAGCCAAATATTCCATTCATCTGTGCATAGATATTACTAACAGTATTGCACTACCTGTAAGATTTTATCTGAATGAAATTTAAATAGGTCACGCTCATACAAACAAAGATGCTCCAAAAGTCTGTTCTTTTTGGAAAAAGGTACTTTTTGCTAAGAGTTACCTGCTTTCTCTTTCTCAACTTATGGGACCAAACAACGCTAAAGCAAAGTGTAGTACAGGCAGCAGAGAGGAGTAAAACAATGCTCTGTGGAGCTACGCAGACAGTGATTATCAGTGCTAAAGACTCCTGTGTACATAGCTCTGGTACGTGTCCTTTTTCAGCCTGGACGTTCTTTCTAGAAACCTTGAGTGAAAAAGTGGCATACACTGTAGTTCAAAAGAGTTGCAGCAGGAGATATGGAGCCCTTCAAATAGCATGCAACCATCCACCTCACTGACATTCATTTTGGAAATGAGTCATTTTTATGAATGAACAGTGACTCATCAAACCTGATCCAAAGCTCACCGAAATGAAGGGGAACATTTCTTTTGGTACATTGGATTTGGGTCAGCTGCATGATGGGTCATGATTTGGATCAGCAGTGTAAAGGGGTTTACACACATCCAGCAGAAGCATGGGGCCAGTTAAAAGCTTATCTGCAAAAAAAAGGATCTACGGGATCCTGTTCTAAGGGATTGCTACTTCCCATCATAAAATAGTCTGCTTCCTGCTTTCCTGCTGGAACAATGAAATGAACCTGATTGATCAGCTACTAGAAAAGGTATAAATACTCTCAGGTAAAAAAAAAATAAAGCCTGCCTTTCCATGATGTTTTCTGTTGCTGAATACTCTAATAATTGACACTGCTTTGCCAAGGCTCCTTGGCAATTTATTGTAGTGCTGAAAGGCTACCTGTTGCCCACTCACTGCAACCTTTAGCACCAACTCACAGTGACCTCCGACATTACACAGGGAATGAGCAGAATTTGTGTGTGTTCATCCTATTCAAGTTATTGCTGCAATAGAAGGACCATCTGTCCATTTAATGGAAGAATCTACTTTAAAATTATCTCTCTTCTCAACCAAGGATGTATATAATTTGTTCTTTTTAAAAAACAAAGAGAAAGGGGTTTCCCACCCAAACACACACACACAAAAAAGACTAAGGAGGGCCTTTTCTGATATCATTTAGCCCTGTTTCCCTATGCTATAGTACTGTTAATATCAGAGGGTTTGATAGGTGCTAATATATCCCTGTTCAGTGGAAACCAGACCCACTGAGGGCTGAGCCTGGAATACATTTGATGACACCTGAACTGAATGGTCCTCATCATCCAGGATATCCCAGACTGATTCAAGAGGCTTACTAGCCCAACAAAGGGGATGTTAATGTTGATCAGGCTAATGGAAGAAAAGCCCATGCATCCCTCAGAAGAAACTAGTTTGAACCTGTCAATCAGAGATTTGGGCAGGATTTTCTGCTAGGGATCCTCTGGATTCAAGGACAGCAAGGCTATATCTTTTTTTAAAAGCAATGCAGGTCAGGCTCAAACACTCCAAAGAGCAACTGTCACTTCACAGTTTGTATAGCTCAGTGCAGAGTCTCATCTCTGCTTCCCTGAATCAAGGTGGCCTCATCCAAGGTGCCTGTGGGGATCCAGTCCTGCTTTGCAACCTCCCCAGTGTACATACCAAACTTCTTCTGGATGCACGAGTCTCCAGAAGGCAGCCTGTATGACCAAAAATCTGCAGAAATGACAGAAATGCTGGCTATTGTTAACATGAATGGCCAGCCTGCGCAAGTCTTTGAGAATAAAAGCTGCTTTGAGATACATGATAGGCGCCTGCAAGATGCTTTCTGAATTTTGTTTATCTTCATTGTGTGCAGAAGTGCTTATTACCATTTGCACGTAACTTTAGCTTGTCAAACTGTAATTTGTCTGCTTCCCAAATTAAAATGGACAATGGGAATATGGCTGTTTTCCCAGCTCACAGTGCAATGCCAGCCATGTATTACACAGAGCGTTGATCCTCTAATCATGTAATAATGCAAATGGCTGGGAAGAAAAAATATAATTAGCTCATTAAGAACACAGAAAATCTTTCCTGTCAGGCCAGACCTGATTTAGCAATTTTATCATTCTTGTCCAGCCAGGCAACGCAAAGTGCAAACTTCCCTTTCATTTAGTTGCAGCCTACATAAGGCATATGAAAACCACAGTTGCAAAATTAAACAATGCCACTAGATAAGTAAGGCTTAGTTACATCTATCACTAAGCTGTTTTAAAGGCTTAGACCTATGATCCTGACCTCAAAGAGATATCCGTGTTGATACAGATGCTGCCTCCCAGCAGGTTGTCCCTGTGGCTGCAGCGTCTGCCCCATACATCACCTTGCTCCTTAGAATCAGAGCTCTTTGTTCTCCCTATACCTGCCCAGACCACTGGTAATTCAAAGGGATGCAAACTCCAGCTCACATCCCCATGAGGGATAACGGAAGTACAGGAAAAGCTTATAGTAGCCCCTTCATGCATAGCTGGGGAGAATGTCAGAATAAGCATTCCTGAGAAATCTATGTTTCAGTGAAACCTTGAAAGTGGCAGGGCTGACCATTTTCTATCTGAACGCAAAGATTAAAAGAGTGGAAAACCCACACTTCAGCTGAAAGACATAATTGCCTTTCTACAAAGCCTCCAGTTATGACTCTTTTAGAATCAGAATCTTGATGTGGTGGGTAATTCTGACATTCAAAAGAAAAGGAAAATCAAGAGCCCTGAAACTATTCAACTGAGCTTGAGTTTTCTTGAGCAGTTGGACCCTAACGAGAATTTTACCCTCATTACTTTTCCTCCTTTTCTGCTAATAGATACGTCTTCTTACAGCGTGCTTCAATTTCTCTGAACAAAAATTTCCTAATAATGAATAATGGCCTGCCAGAAAATATACAACCCATTTACCAGTTTTAATAACACAGCAGAAAAAGTATCTTCCCAGCAGAAAAGCAACATTACTTCAGCCCTCAGATTCCCCTTGCAGAAAAGAAAGGGGTTTGCACTGTTTTGTACCTTAGTGCTGTGGTGCAATGCCAGGTATTTTGATAGAAATATTTCTTTGCTGCACTAATGCTGGTAGACTCTGTCCAGTCAAGACTTGTTCGGCCCTTGATCTTCACACTAATCTAACTAACCATCATGTCAGTGGCTGATAATGAAACCTCTCACTGGGCACTTGTTTCATAGGCAGAAATTCCAATCTTTGCTGTCGGGCTGTGCAAGAAGAGTAACATTGCCACTGGCAGGGCAATGGGGGCCACTGCTTTTAATCCACTGTACAGAGTAAGCAGAGGTGTGTTATGCAGGTACTGCCCAGGGTTTCTCTCATCTCATTAATATTTGGCTCCTTAAGGATTAGCTGTGCTCAGTCAAACGAAAATTATCCAGTATTAGTGAAGCACCTTCATCTGACAAGCCAGGATTCACGGTAACACTGAATGCAAATGGGGCTATGGTAAAGCTGTCGATAAAATCCTTATGCTAATATCAGATGAAAAACCCTGAGCATCAGGAGGCCATGTTAAAAGACAAGAAAAATATTTCCAACCATCCAGGATAACAGATGAGGCAACAGATGCCAGCATAACTGTGGGAGTGCAATACTTTATGTAGGGAATTAGCACATCTAGGTGGGAAGAAAACAGAGCAAGTGAATGTGCTGACAGAAGGTTCATCAACATCTGCAGACCCTGTTATGTGGTGCTAAAGCATCCTTCCCCACATGAACCCCCAGCTTTGAGAGTTTACACTGCCATCTTGGTTCCTCACAATCTTCAAAGAGCAATCAGATCATTCATATACTTGCATTAAATTTTAGAGAAGCATTATGTGGCCGTCAGGAACTGAAGGACAAATATGTCAATGTCCTAGGGATAAATAAATATCCCAAAGGATTGCTTTTTGGCTTTGCAGCTCATCTGCATCTCTGTGCACTCCAGGCAGGTAATTTCTCTAACCAAACGTGAGAGCTAAAAGTGACTGAATGGAAAAACCCACCAAGAGCTCATGCGAAGATTGTGAGCTCCAAGCCCCAGTCCAAACCCCCCAAATCAGGAGGCAATCCTTAAAAATTTTCAAAGTAAATACTGCTTGATTCTTTTTCTCTCTATTCTGTGGCTTCACAGCACACGTTATTAAGCAGTTCTCTACAATTCCATTCCATGTCAAATAACTCCTCTCGCAGTCATACCTTGGGGGTGAGGAGTTAATTGTCTGACCACAATTTGACCATATAATCATATGATTGGGTGATCCAGGACTTTAGGAGAAATGCTGCATTCCATTTAAGCTTCATAACATAAGAAGAGCTGGGAACACTGTTGTGCTATCTCTGGGCAGCCGAGCATTTGGGCAGGAATAGCTCTGCACACCCACAGTAGACGACAGTGTCAGCAGTTTCTTTAAGAAGCAAAGTGTGATTTTTGAATTACAAAGGACCATATCTGGCAACTTTTTCAACCATGCATAAACATTAACTCTCATTTCACCCTGAGCTGAGTTTCAAAATGTCTTTCAGGAATGGTTTCAGCTTGCCCATTGCAAAATGCCACCAGCCTCTACTTCATGATCTATGCCAAGCACTCAACCATGTGAGCCAGCTGTCTCATGGACACACATAGAGCAAAGCCACCTCTGGGGATATCTGTTACAGCCTCTGGGGCCATTCCCAGGTCTTCCACCTCTGCTGGGAGCATCTTTGTGGATGCTCAGTTATATCTGCTCATTTTCTTCCGTCCATTTATTTTTATGGTACCTCTTGAAGCGTCTGCAGGAGAGGTATTCCTATCAGCTGGATAAGCCCACCATTCTCAGGATCTGTACAGGGAGCGCTGACCTTGTCTTTAACCAGAATCAGCACTAGAAATGCTGAAATGTCATGGTCTATTGTGGAGAACCAGGTCACCCCCAGGTACTCCCTGTCTGTCATCAGGAGTACAGGCAAATACAGAGCGGCGCTCTGTACCTCGCTGCTGCCCACATCCTCAGAGGCATGAAAAGTTAAAGTTCAGAGTGGGGGTTCTAAAGACCTTCTGCCCTCTTGGAGGAACCAGATCATCTCTGTGGCTCATAATGTTTCGAAATGTTGTGTAAAGAGCCCTTAAAAACCAACATTATTGCATTTGCTGTCAGATCACAGCTAAGTGGAAACCACAGTAGACTAAGAAGTCCCTGCTGAGCCCTAGAGCCATGTCTTGTACTTGCAGTGAGTTTACCAAATCAAATCACAGGATAATTTAGAGAAACCTGTAAAGTCTCACAGGTGATACTTGCTCTCTTGGATGCAGTGAAGCATCTCACACTCAGTTCCGAGTGAGGAAGGGTTGTATACCATGGCACTGCAGGCAAGATTCCAAAGAGCAGTGCAAAGCAGGTAATAAAAGTGCACTAAAGCACCAGGAAAAATCCACCTCAAGTCAGCTGAGTGCCTGAGTTGAGAAATAGACCCCATTTACAAGGTACAGGCAAGTTTGGGAATGCAATTGCAGGCAATATAGTCAGAAAAGAAAACAAATAGGCTCCTGCTTGAGAGATGTGCAAATTGCATACCCCACCTGCAGCAAGCCCAGCAAGCTAAATTGGATTTGGGCTTGCTGAGAAACCTTTAGAGAAAGTATGTTTTCTTTTATTTCCCCATGGATATACATTTTCACTGCTCTACCTCCCACCAAGTGGACAGATAAGAATGGCTGTCAGTGAAATGTAATGTGAGCAACACAGGAAAAGGAAGCTGCTGCCTCAACAGTTATGCTGATGTGCGCTCGTGAATTCTTGTCATGCAGGTGTAACAGAACTCTCTCTAAGATGGTTCATTTTTACATCAAAATTGATGGTGTATGAAGACTTACAATGTAAGTTTTCAAATTGGCCTCTGATTAGGGGCAAGCTCAGTTACTTGCTTTTGACAAACATTGATATGCCTCACTGATGCCATCGGTGATTATTTTTTCCCAAGAAAAGGACAGGGTGGTTTTTCTGTGACAGGCTCTGGGCAGTAAAGACCCTGATTCAGGATGCATTTTGATCACCATCTGCACATGCCAAAAATCAGAAACTCCCAAAAGGAAAAATAGTAGGGAACGTTTAGTAAGTCCATTTTGTTTTCTAATCACTGACTTTGGAAGAAAAATATCAATACAAACTACACAGCAACATTCTATGTCAAGCAATGTTATTACCAGCAACAAGGAGATACTATTTATTGACTGCAGCTAGAATGAATAAAGCTGCTTTTAAATGGCTCTGCTCTCTTCTTGGTGATATAATACTAACATTTATGATGGTAGATGGCTGCTCAAATCTTCCTAAGGCTACTGGAAAGAAAGGCTATGTTTTGCTGCCTTTCTCTGCAAGACTGTATAGGTCTTCTGGACCAGCTCAGTACAGTCATCCAGAGTTGAAATGGCTTGAGAGAGAGGTTGTACTGCTGAAACACAAGAGCGACAGGCACTTATTTGGTCTTTTATGTGATCACCTGCTCTAGGGAGGACCTGCAGCTTTGATTTCCAAAAATGCCTATTTAAGGCGCGCACAAATTGACACTGATCATCTAAAGCTGCAGAGCCCTTCTGATTAGCTTTCACCAAGTACGCCTTACTTTTTGCTGCAACTAAATGTGGACTGATTTAGGGAGGGATTTGTCCATTTTTGCTGATAATTACATTGTATGCCTATTACTAATTCATCTAGCAACATTCTGCAAATGTAAATTAGAACGAGATAGATTGCTTTTAAGAGGAAATTTCATAGTCCAGTTACCATGACAAGAAACTGAAGGCAGTGGTGTTTTCTGCTTAGATCAAATCTCTTAATTGCTGCACAAGATGAAATATCTCATGGCAATGAACATGCAAAGAGAATTTGTTATAGACCTGTCAGTCTCACAAGGCTACAAGGAGGGCTGTAGGCAGAGTCCAGAGACAACTTTTGCTCACCAGGAGGAACAACTCCTCTTCCTCCTCATGCCTCATGGCTGTGGCTCAGAGACACCCCTTGCACTGCTCTGGATGGCAGCAGCAGCTTCTTCTCAGGTGCGCTGGAGGCTGTGAAATCCCTGCAGGCAATGTAGGAGCCTTTTGGTGTGAAGTTTTGCCTAAAATGAGATTCCATATGTATTTCATACCTCCTCTTCTTTTCCATCCTCCATTTCCTTCTGCTTTACTCCCTTTCAGCTTTTACTACTTTCCCCTCTGTATTTTTTCCTATGACTCTTTAAATCTTTACATAATAATTTCCCTCAAGATACCGTGACAGCTTTGGCATTTTAGTCAGCAGAAATCTGTGAGGCAATAACCTTGTCTATCGCAAACAAGAAAGCATGAAGGAGCCCGATAATTTCATTTGCACATTTCCCCATTTTGCCCAATACTGTAATAACAGGGTCCAACTGGAAGTAAATGTTTTGTGCTTTCCAACCTGCCAAAGCATTGTGCAAAATTGAGTTACGCTGCACAACTTTTTTGGAAGATGGTGTAAAAATAGTATTTCTCTCATTCCCAATTAATTTCTGAGAGAAAAGTATTATGATGGATTAATAGTGTGTTATAAATCATGACATCTACTCATTTAATGCCTTTTGCACTGCAAATGTATGCCATGTAATTGCAGATATGCAAATATGGTAAAAGGCAGCTTCCCTTAAATATACTCAGTGTGAGAGGAGATAATAGCTCATTGCAGGTTACCAGCTGCAGAAAGAAATGCTTAAGGCGAGGACTGTGTCCAGTATTATAGCACTCCCCTGAGGAAGTCTAAATGAGCCAGATGCCCTCAGGAAACTTCGAACATGGAATGCCACCTACTGGGCACCTGCCATGGGCACTGCACGGCCGTTTGTGCACACCCAGCCTGACATCTGCAGGGGAAAGCATTCACAAGCATGAAGCATGACTGGGAAAGTTAATGGATTTGGGAGAAAGATATTCCATGAGCAAAGAAAAATACCCTCAAAGCTTACCTTACCAGAGTAGTGATGAAATACCCATCCCCGAAGAAATTATGGGAGTAGTTTTCATCAGATGTACACAATTCCCTTGGGATTCCTGGAATTTTTAAAAGGTGGTAAAATATTTAATGCATACCACAACATGGCTATGATGATGGCTTTGTGTTAATAGGTGATGAAAAATCCTCTACAATCCATGTCACTTAAGAAACTAACTTTCAGCATAAGCCATAGGATTTACAGAGGAAATGTAAAGCTCTGGGTCTAGTTCTTAAATTCCAACACAGCGTTTGGTGTCAGCAGTGATTTGACATCTAAAAGAAACACTATTTGGTTTACAAGGGATAAAGCATGACTGATTAGCCAGAACAAGGGAAGAATGTAGTATTTCTATAGGGAAAACAATGGATTAGGATGCTTTTTGATAATAATTTCACGCTGGCACCATCTAGAAACTTCATTTTCTTTCCACTGGAGTGCCGCTTCCAGTCTCTGAAATGAAGGATTTAGGAGTTTCTGGGTCTGAAATTATTCTGCAAGGTTCAGATCACTGCAATTAATGGTTTGGGAGGTATTTAAAACACCCTTGAAGAAAAAGCTTAAATGCATCATTTCTGGAATACCTTGAGAAGCAATGAGACAAGAAAAGGAACAAACTAGTGAAATATTCTGTGAAAAGATGGAGGTATAAGGAGGAAACCTTAGTGTTTTGGACTGTGGACTATGGGAGTAGACCAAGATTTCTTTATTTGTTTGACCCTGGATTCAAAAACATTGGCATACTATCAGCTTTGATTGTCAGCTTTGAAAGACCCAATATACTGAAGCATCAGACACAAATCACACAGTATACACTCAAAACCACCAAAACTTCTCTGGTGGGGATTCACTGATTTAAACTGAAAGAATCAGCTTTTGTGGAGAGTTTGAAGGAATCAGAATCGCTGTCATAAGGCAGTTTTGAGAGTTCCAGTGAACAATTGAAAGTCTCTTTCTAAAAAAGTTCAAACACAAAGTGAATGAACGCACCTTTACCTCCTTCTGAGAGGTAACTGGGAGAGGCTTCCACATTGCCTGGCTTTGTGGAATGCAGGACACTTTTAAAATGGGGTAATGAACGATTGCATGAGAACAGAAGTGAGTCACATACTTTCTCAGCATGTGACTTAATATGATACTGCTACAATACTACAAAAGCTTTCTTGTCCTTCTTACAGTAACTGTTCTTCCTTGATCCATGGGACAGCTTCATACAGGAGGAATTACCCTAGATACTTCTTCCACTCTTCCTTCACTCTTCAGTGCATGCTCACTCTTCAGAACTGTGCTCTGAATTGATCCGTGCTCCATGGCAGTTCCTGGAAATTAAAAACTGAAGGAGAAAAATAGGTGCCAGACTAAAAATAACAGCTGATGAAGTAGTTTAATATTCGTACTTTACTATTCTACTTACTGAAGCCAAAATCGCGAGTCCCCATGGATCAACCTGCATTTTTACTTATGTTCTAAGGACAGGGTTCAGTCCACCTAACTCCAGCTGTCTCAGCTCACTAAGTGACTTCAGTAACTCCTTCGATACCTAATGAAGATCAATAGATGCATGAATGAAACCCACTTTAAAACTGTGGGTCAAAAGAGATTATATGAATCACCCTTTGAAAGCGCTCTCTCATCCATTGACTGCAGAAATAGGCTTTAGGGACAAGTTTAGCCCAGATACATGCATTTAAGTAAAGTATTAGACGAGATGAACCCTAACTCTCAACAGTGACACATTTGTGAATAAATACCATGAGAGACGTGCTAAACAGCTCTATCCATACCTTGGGCACTAAACTCTCCTTCAAAAACAGCTCTATCCATACCTTGGGCACTAAACTCTCCTTCAACCCATTCCACACATTCTTGCCAAGGTGATCATCCATATTTGTTTGGATCATTTTCACTGTGTCCAGGAAACTTTTTCCTTCCCTCCTGCAGCTCTACGTCATTAACAGCCTCTGCTTTAAGACATGCTGCTGCCAGCTCATCGCTCATCTATTCCTGCAAGCAACCTCCTCAGTCCTCTCTTCTGCACAGTAAAGGACGATGCAAGCCCGATGCCTTGTATTTTCCACTGCCTCCATAAATATTTTAAACTATCAAAAGGAGCTGCACCAAATTTTCCCCGACCCCCTTCAACCGTTGCTGCTGAGATCTCTTGGTTCCAACAGTGTACCGCACACACACTTGTATCTGTTTTATGTATCTGTGCATGGACAGATAGACACGCAGATACACTTTAATATGCACATGAAAACAAAAAATTTCACAAGTTTATTACACAGGTCCTACTGCTGCAGACATCTCCATATGAGAGAATCCTCACGCCTGTGTCAGTCCCGATGCAGAGATCTGGATCACAGCCAGCCTGTGCAGCCCATGGTTCCCCTGAGATGTCACTGAATTTCATTTCTTCAGAGGCAGGAAGGTCTGGAGATTTTGGAGATTCTGACTTTCTATATATAACCAACCCAAATGGAGTGAGGTGACCATTTCAGCCCATGAGCCATGGCAGGCAAGATAAAATAGGCTTGAAATTTACAAAATGCCTACTATTGATGAGGCTTAAAAAAAAGTAAACCGAAACCAAGCAGACATGACTGTGCTGAGATCTTGCAGCAGAATGAAGTACACACTTTACATTAAAATCAAACTCCAAAACTGCTTTCAGGTTCTCAAACTCGAGAAGGAGGCTGCAGAAAAGTGGGAGAAAGTAGAGTGCTTGTTTGGGATTTTCACTCTCAGCAGCAGAAACCAATGCATTTGAAAAGCAGCAGGCGAGCTTTTGATGCTCGAAATTTCCAATGCTTCAGAATTTGATTTTCCTGAAGAGACTTAGCCATGAAAGTGCGAGCAGGAAAATGTGGATCATTGCAAGTATACCAGGCAAGCAGATGGGCAGCTCTTTACAAAATCTTAAAAAGAATTAAAAAAGCAGCATGTTGAAAGAACATGTTATTTTTAAGAACTGGAAAACCCCACCAGCAGTTATAATCTGTACCTTTGCATCTTTTAAGAGCTCAGCAGTCAGTTCTTTCTGAAGCAAATGGGTTTAATACAGTCATACCAAAATGTAAATGCAAAATGCGTTATAAAAGTGGAACAAAGATAAGTAAGGGAAGGAAATCTACAAAGTTATTGGGACCTCTGTGTCAAGACTCATTACCCACAAAAAAATAGTATCGTTAGCAGTGTGGTACCAAAGGAACCAATATTTGGCCAAGAAGCAAGACGGAAAGAAGTTTTGGAAGTGTCTGTCCATAACAGTAGAATTTGAATGAATGGGGAGAACTGCCAAATAATGCTAATGACACCAGATGGTAAACTGCAAGTTGTGCTTTGTTCAACTGAAATAAAGGTGACTCATTGAAAAAATGTTGCCTCTTTCCAGAAAGCAGCAGGTATGGGAACTTTACCTTACATGTTTTTGGCCACTAGAAATCAAACCTGTGCTAATGATGCTGCGTTATCGTTTAGTGTAATTTCTATGTTTACTGAATATAAAGTTGAATAGAAATAGTCAAAACCACATATAAGGCAATCTTTCTTTCAGTCTACCAAATGAGATACCCAAGCAAAACAGCCCAGTTAGCCGTAAGTCATTCCCTTTGTTCTTAACTTTGATTCCCATCCCTTTACTTCCAGCTCCACACCTGGACACTTTGGGAGTTTGTCTAGCATAAGTACTTTATGCTAATGCTCCATCTGCGAATTGGCTTGGCTATTCAGAAATTTAAATATGTCTGCTATCCACAAGAGCTGGCTCCCATCTGGGGAAGAGGTAACTCAGTGTTAATCCACACATTATCCTCCAGGGTCATTTAGTGACGCTGTAAAAAACAGTCTTTAAAGCATCTTTTGGACAATGTTTCTACAAGACCCTCCGTAACTCATTCTACCTAACACTTTTACCATAACAACAGGGAATATTTGGGAACTCCATTAACAGAGAGCTCACCGTGAGACATCAGATGCCTTTTCACTCGCTGCCTTGCTTTCCTCTGAGCTCAGACTGTTAATATTGTAGTACCTACTACACAGCAGGTCTACATCAGACAACAAGAAGAATTAATTATCACAGGCTTTGGGCCTTTAAATTGCATACTATCTACCAATATTTTTTGTCTAAAACAACCAAACCCTTGCAAGAAGACTCAAACACATCATTAAATCCCAAGGAGACATTTCAAGAACAGAATCCCAGTAGCAAGTAGAAAGGTGACTTCTTTGTTAAGTTAGTTAGAAGGGAAAGGGAAAGGGAAAGGGAAAGGGAAAGGGAAAGGGAAAGGGAAAGGGAAGGGAAGGGAAGGAAAGGAAAGGAAAGGAAAGGAAAGGAAAGGAAAGGAAAGGAAAGGAAAGGAAAGGAAAGATCCATCCAAGACTGTTCTCTATTCAATAAACATCCCTGCAGAGCACAGCAAAAATTCCCCTTTAGGTACAGGCTCAAAATGAAGTGGTTTCACAGTGATGGTGTGACACTTCTGCAACCGACTGTGTAGCGACACCAACTGATGAACGCATACGTTGGAAATACTTACAAAATGAACATCTGGTTCACATCTGCATTAAGCCTAATTTTTTATTCTGTCTCTGAACCCCCATAGCTTATGGTACTACAGTATTAACAAAAGTGCATCACCAAGAGCACTGCAGATCTCCAGTCGCTCCCCTCAGCCTCTGCCTGCCTATACTGCTGACTGGCCGCAACAAGCTCATTTGCTCTTTTACACCAAGAGGTTGAACATGGCTGGTAAGGGAGGATACATACTTTTTCTGGACATAACATACTGTGATAACAACACCTTCCTTGCTTTTTGCAGTGTCACAGCACAAAGGACTTTTCTTGCTGCAGTTCGAAAATTAAGAACATGTCTTTCGCTGGTTCCCCAGGCAATCTCCAAATGTTTGCAAATGATACCCTGGGGATGCATCTCAAGACAGGAGCAGGATTCAGAAACAAAATTGGAGGACTCTAACTACTGATTAAAAACTGAAAGTAAAGAGTCACTCAAATCCACTGTTTGATGTACATTGCGTTGTTGATGTACATGCATTTCCACCAACTGGATGTATATACACCCTTAACCATGTCTTCAGGCTAAATTTATACATTTCCCTTCATTCACACGATAGTGGAAAAAAGGCAGGGAATCATTTCAGTTACTGCTAGGCAAGGTTAATTTATATGCAGCTCTAATTTATATGGGGCTGTGAAGATCTGGATCCTTTTTTCTGGCTCTACCACTGAACCTTGCAACAGCCCTTATCAAGGCACTCCTCTGTTACATCCAGCCCTCAGTCATGTCTGTTACTTTCTCAGTGATAAGCTCTTTCATACTGGCTGATTTGGGTCTGTGCTATAAGCCCTCAGGGTTTCTTCAAACCCTACCCACAAGAATGAACAGACCCAGACCCAATGAAAAAACAAGACTCTTCAACAGACAAGGTATTTTCAGTCTGTGTGGTGCTTAATTGCCAGCTGGGGTTAAACCACACCACCAATAAAATCCCATCAATACAACAGATGGTCTTCTTGTTTTGTTGTTGTTGTTGTTGTTGTTGTTGTAGTAAAGGTGCTGGGACAGGCTTCCTGTCTTACAGATTCAGCTCAGTGCTAACACTTCTTCACCTTCAGTACCTCTCAAAGTCAAGAGCGGCTCTAATACTTGCCATAAAAAAGGAAAGCTGGTTACAGCAATGAAATACACATCCATTTCAAGTTTAACTTGCATACAGTTACGGAAGATGCATCTGGATATTTATATGGCAATTTGTTAAAACTGCACAGTGCTACAGGAAAGCAAACTCCATAGCATTCATTTACTGTCTTCCTTCTGCTTTATTTCGTATTTCCCAGAATATATTGCCACGGTTTAAGCCCAGCTGGCTAGTTCCCAGACTAAAGCTGAAACGCAGCACTGTACCAGCCACTAGGAAGGAGAGAAATAACTGTTACAGCTTAAGCCAGGACATATGTGCATGCCTTTTTTTATTAGTATTAAACAAATAACCCAAAACCTACAGGTTTGGAGTTTGCAATTTTTTAAGTGAATTTGTTCTCCTACAACTTGACCTAAAATTACTTACTAAGTTGTTAATCATCTCAAACAGAGATAAATGCTACCAGCCACTCTCTACCTCTTTGGAGGGCAGATCTTCGAACATCAGGCCTCTCATTCTCTTAAAACTTGGAAAAAAGAAAAGTGGGGTTTAGGCCTTTGCATTTTGAACCTGAATCCTGTCCACGGCTTTTTTTGACCCAGTCTGCAGCACCAAGCAGCAGCTGAGGCTCCAGTTTACCTGAGCATTTCCTACAGCACTACCAGTGGGTTTAACCACAGCCTACAGCCTCCCAGGTCTGATGCTGTAGGAAGAAGCCATGCAAGAACCAAAGCACATCCCCAACAACAGAACCAAGACAACTCCTAGATGAAGGCTGTGCTGGTCTTTGAAGGAAGCAGGACTGTAATTATCCTCCTGTTAATTGGCATAGATTAGGATGAATGATCCATAGACAGGATAAATGATCATGATGCTTAATCTCCTTGTGCCTCAGAATCTGATCAGCAAAGCCATCTCTTCTTGGCTCCTCTCTCTACTCTTTGAAAAGCCAAAATATCCTTCATCATTGCAAGACTCAGCAAGCAACACTTGCCCATTCCACTTGCGGACACCTTCAATAAGTGATAATTTATCAGAAGCCATCCAACTAAATTTAAACATGATGGTCTATGAGGGACTTGTACTAAATTCCCTCCCTTCCCTGCCAAAGGAGGTGTTACCTGAACAGCTGTACCTTCTCTCTACCAGCTGATTTCCCATTGTGTCACCAGTGATGTTTAAACTGTCTTAATTATTGTCTTTGGCAATTGTACAAGGAAAAATAATTATTATAGTGTTTATCTCAGTTGCTTAAATGCTGCTGGGGAAAAGCAAGATGACTTTTCTTAATTCTTTGGTAAATAAAATCAACACATAGTTTCCTATTAATTTAGATTTTTGTACTTATTTTAAGGGCTTTATCTTGTCTGCCTTATGCAGCAAATGGGAGGGAATATGCAACAAGGAAAAGATGGTGAAAATTCCCTTCTTCCTGATTGAAAACAGCTTGGAAAAGAAACAGATTACATCCAGTATCCATTTGAATAAATTTTACTAATTAAGTTGTTATTAATGGCAGCAAGCTGTCATTAATAGCAGAAAACTATATGCATTCAGCTGTGCCTGCTTATACCTTTCAAGGTGGGATCTGGAGGATCCTGATAGGATGGGAAAAGCCAGGCATGAGGAAAGCTGTGAGGGCTGCCTGCTTGCCTGGCTGCCAGCCTGTTCTCAGAACTCATTTTGTGTTGACAAATTAGCATTTTCCAGTGGAACACCTTTCCCACTGAATATTTCTGCCCAGCATGAGGGCTGGACATCATGTGAACTTCAGTCCTCCCAGTCTTCATTCACTCTGTGCTGCTGCTTCCTTCCTTGTAGAAGTTAATAGGCATATCTGACCTTCCTGCTGCTAAGTGTGTTTTATGAGGGCATTAGGAAGCTACGCTCTCAGCAAAGATAATTACTGTGTGTGGTAGTGGAGAGCTGTAAATGCAAGAGCAATATTATGGTTCCAGCAGTAAACCTCTCAAGAGAATTGTATGCACAGTGTCAAAAAATATGTTAATTGATAAGAAATATTGCGTTTGTTGCCTCCCTGAGAGCAGCACACAAGCCATGCACTTAGGGTTTCTTGTAAGTGGTTTTAAAGATATGCATCTTGATTCAGGGAGGTCTCATGCTTCACTGAGACCATGGGGAAAGTCCCATCAGAACCAAAAATACTGGGCTCAAGCTTGTCACTAGCCCTGGGCAGGGATGTGGGCTGAGCAGGTAACCCTGGTGCATCTGTCAGGGCAGAGCAGGCATGAGCAGCAGCACCCATCCGTCTCTGAAGGCACCAGGGTGCTTTGTTTGCAGTGAAGAACAAGGTGTTGTAGCTCAGAATATTAACTTGTTCATATTCCCTTAACTTCAGGAGGTATTGCCTTATAGATTGATTGGGGCAGTGGTTATTTTTCATGTATATTATGCCCCTTATTTTGAGATACTTTGAGAGGCCGTTTTCTTGCTACAGAGCAGAGACATTTCGCATCTATTTGGGCATGTTGGTGAAGTCTTGGGCAATTTTCCACACATCTCATGATGCTATTTGCATCATGCTAAAAACATGCACAGCCTAACCTGTCAGGTTACAAGATCACACTTTGTGCCCAGAGTCAGCAGCAGAGTCTAAACCCTGTCCAGGCCCCTGGAGGGTTCCAGTCATCTGCAATACCTCCAGCCCCTGCTTCCCAGTCCATTGTTACCATCAGAACCATGAAGGGAAGGCAAATAACTCCAGACAGAAGGAGGGAAAATCCATCTTATCCAAGGTGTCCTGCTTGTATGTTCCCTAGTCAGAAACTGGGCAGACTTGGAGTCTGTAGGGATTTATTTCCCCTCTCTCTCAAAACCTCATCACAAATTGCTGCTCTTTCTGTTCCTGCTTCTTTCTCCTTTGTCTTTAGGAAATCCTTTTGGAGGGAACTGGTGATTTTAGCAGCTACTTTTCATCCAGAATTGGCAGATGAAGACGTTCTGCTCTTTTCCTGAGCAAAGGAGCTGGTGTGGGAAGAGCTCCTGAGGCTAGGCAGGAGCTGCCTTGAAAACACATTACAGAACATTGTGATGAGAACTCAATACATGTGCAAAAGTGGCTGCGTTGTTTGAAGGGCTTTGAGCATGTGTGTGCATGTGTGTGGGCTATTGCAGATAGACGGAATTTAGATGTCGGCAGAAAAGGCAGAAAAACAACTGTGAGGTAAACCTGGTAAAAGTGGACCATCAGAAAAAGCTGAAGGGGTGTGCAGTGAGGACATAGAGGTGGCTGGAAACAGAGGTTTGAAATGTGGAGGAAGGAGTTGAATGGCCTTCAAGTGTTCAGAGTGACTACATTGGCAAGACACACTTTTACACACTTCGTAAATGAAAGTGCAGCACCAAGGACCATGCTATACTTCATAACAAGCTCTTCCCCCAGAAGCAGGGAGGTGACCCCTTCTACTCACCACCAGGACCACCCTTCTCTCCTCTGGGGCTACAAAGGCAAGGGGGTGACCATCTTCAGGAGTTGGTAGCCCACCAACCTGTCCTAGACTGCCCAAGACTGGCAGTGACTACCCAGCTATGAGACTGCCTCACTGTGCTTCTCAACCTCATCCTCCACTCCTTCTCCATTAGCAGGACTGCTGCGCTGCATTTGTTACACTCTTAAACCAGCTGTAATCTGAATCTGGCTCTGTTTAATGGAAACTGTGGTGTTTTGTTCCTTTAAATGTTGAGGGTGTTTCATCTGTTGATGCTTTTAAACTGGTTTTATCCTGGCTTAATTTGCTTAATTTGGAGAAGTTGCAAATAAGAACGATTTTATTCTAATGAAGTAGATTTGTCCTACTTTATCTAATTTAGGATTTTTTTTAATGATCCATCTTAAATTAGTGTACTAATCCCTGCTGTCAAGGAATCGGGAGTCACTGGCAGTGTGGACCACTAGATTTCTCTGTCACAGGACACAAATAATACAACCACGGTGCTATTTTTCACATTAAATATAACCCTAATTACTTTCTATAGGACTTTTTTAATTTGCCACTTGTACGTCTGTACTTCAGCCCAAGTGAAAAGAAAAAAACGCTTGTATGCAAGGTCAATCGGAAAACACAATCCCTGCTAATAACTGAAATCCTATTTGCACATTCTTGTTTAAGGTAAATCCTCATCACTCAGGCTCCTGGCAATACCAAATGGAAATCTCTTGTTATGAGTCCATGATTACATTGCGCTGTTGTTTACTGATTTCAGATCACATCCACCAGTAAGAGATCCTCTGATCTATTCCCTACAAAACCAAAATTAGGTGGCACTGCACTTCCTCTGGCCTTTACCAAAGTATCACTGACAGCCACAACGTATCCTCCCACTGCTTGATTAGTATCATCAGAGAGTGAACTGTTATGGGCAGAAGACGAAGCCCTTAAGTTCAGACAGTTACAGCAAAAAAGGGAAGGATCTCGGGGGAGTGCGGCATACACCAGTATCTGTGCAGCAGGGAGAGTGGGGAAGGATTGGGATTCCCAGCTGGGGACCAAGCACTGAGAAGCAGCCAAGCGCTCAGTCAGCCCAGCAAGGCACCTCATCAAGACACAGGCTGCTTGGGGAAATAGAAAGGGGATGTCACCCCATCCTACCACCCCATTTCCAGACACTGGTGGGGCCACATTTCACCCTTCCTGGCAGCACAGGAAGTCAGGGAAAGAGGCAGACATTCCTGAACAGGTAATACCCCTCTCCCCACGGATTTCTGGAGCTCCTGGCTTTCCATCTGGGGAGGTTTCTTGCACTGTGGTTTGCTTTATTTCCTTCAGATGTGTCTAATACTCACATAAATTAGTAACTAGAACATACTTTGATGTGAATTTAGAGCATTTGGAACATTTTGACAGGAATTCAAATGCATCAAGAGTGATTACTCCTTTTTTTTTGCTCTACTTTGTTTAAGAGGGACTCCATGAATGAAGTAACTTGAGGACTTCCACATCACTAAGGCACTTGCCTGACACAGATTAAAGTCCCCTCAACCCAGCAGAACATGTACTTTGGCCACTGGCAGGGGGATTTAGAAGGGCAGGCAGGGAGGGCAGCTTGAAGCACAATCGTTGCTCACCCCTGCACCTAGCCACTGCTCGCATCCTCCATGCTGCAGCCACATGAAGATCTGTACTCACAGAGCAGAGTGAGTGATGTTCAAAAATAACTTTCTCACATGAGGGACCAAACCCAATAGGAGCACATGGGGGGGGGGGGGGCAGTCACCCTGATTTCCAGCAGCAGAACGAATTTAGGAGAGCACCAACACAGAAGGAAAGGGTTTTGTGCATGCCACAGGCAGAAAATATCAGAGGCAGATGACCAAAAAAGGATAAAAAAGAATTTGTGGGTGCTTTTTGCAAATAAGGACTACAGTGTAAAGAAGTGACTGATCTGTAGGGTCAACATCACAGCATGGTCCCTGCTACCAACAAGCTGCTTGACTTTCCAGGGCCACATGGAGCAAAATCTGGAAATCAAGGATATAAACCATAAATTGTGCCTGTGGACTTCAGTGCTAAAATAAATTGCTTCCAACACATGAACGTTAATACTGTTTTATAGAGATGTGATGAAATTTCAAGAGAGCCTGAAGGAATGTGATATTTGCAAGGTCTGTGCCTGATAACCCACACATAATGGGAAGAAAGAAGAGATAGAACAAATGTGATGCAGATACTTATATCCCAAGAGATTTGAAAAGTGTCTGTGCTAAGCCACTTGAAAAATCTCATGAAATTAAATAATTCAATGAAGAAAAATGTTCTTTTACAATGCAAAGAGGCAGGGGGAGGGAACGAGCCTTATAGACAAGAAGGAAATGTGGATTAAGTGTTGGAATAGATTGAAATAAGTAAACAACTACTTCCAGACTGTGTTTCGTTTAAACAAAGAACAGGTGAGTGTTACAAGTAGATCTACCTGACAAATACAGCTGTAAAACGCATCACGCCTCTGGGAAGGGAGAGCAGGAAAAACCTGCCTCGGAGATGGAGAGGTTTGTTTTGCGGTGGCTGTGGTCAAGGCCAACCACGGTCAGCGGAAATCTGTCCCCCAGTTTAGGTGCCTTTTCTGGCCCATTGCAGATCCTCATAGAGGAAGCTCCTGAAAGAAGGTCAAAGGCACCAAAGAGTACACAAAGTAACTCTGATGTGGAAAACTGATGGCAGGGATATTATTTGGGCCGAACCCAAAATTCCACGCAACCAGCAGGAAAACTGCTGCTCGCTTTGGTAAGATCACTCATGACTTATGAGAAGCAGTTAACCAATACTTTCCTGGGCTGGGATTTTAACCCTCAGTGAACAGGGTAGTACAAGGATATTTGCTGAAAAGGGCAGAGCAGCCAAGTGAGTTCCTCACTTATATGAGACCAGCAGGGGATGAATACGTCAAGACAACACAGACAACAATGTTATGGGTGAGACTTGTGAAAGAAGGGTCCTAAGGCCATTCAGCATCTATGTCCATGTCTCTCATGTAGTGAGGAACCTAGAATTAGACACAGTACTTCAGATGTTACCTCACCAGTGCTGAGTAGAGAGGAAGGATCACCTCCCACAGTGTCCTGGCAGTGTTCTGTAGAGCTCTGAGGCAACATCAAAGATAAGCTCTGTATCGTCTTTCCCCGTACTCCTTCTGGAGAACATGGCATTTCCTAGGTGTAGGACAGAGGCCTGAATATAAACAGAAGTGAAAGAGCTGTGAAAGCTGACAGCTTTTAAAAAAATTAAATATTCCAGGCTTCATGTGTAGAAAAGCAGACAAGGCACGCCTTGTGATTGTATTTCCTTGACTATGTTTCACATTTCACTTGTATTTCCTGGGAAGGAGAGATACAGGCAGACCACATTCATCTGTGTCAGGAGAAGGTCCAACCCTCGCTAATGCAACAGGAGAGGGCCAAGCCAGAAAAAGCACTTTTCAGTAATTACATTGCCTCAGCAATTTTGTTTTATCATAGCTGGTATTAGTGAAGGCAAGTGAAAGGAACCTAAGAGCACAACATGACAGCAGCATGGCACATGAAAGGCTCCAGCTTTCTCAAAGACAGATTGAGTCTGTCATCTTTATCTCATACTAATTGGGAGCATTGTCATTATCACAGCCAAATTCTGCCCTTAGCTACCTTCCCATAAATCTTTCTGGCATTTTCCAGTGGGAGCTGGAAGCAGATAATCTGAGGGCAGAGTCTGATAGGGAGCCGGTAGAAGGACACCGGGGGGGGGGGAGGAGGGGGGCAAAGACTACCCATGGGAATTCATCTCCTGCCCTGACCTGGGCATATCGGTTAGCTGCAATGACACCAGTTTATCCTTTTCCCCAGATGTGGGGTGAAGGGAGAGCATGAAGAGGGCTGCTAGCTCTTAGAGAGATGGGCTTCAGATTGGATTTGATTTTCATTATTTGCTTGGCAACTTCTGGAGGTGAGCTGGGGAGAGGTTGCTCACTTTACTACTAATGTTTACATTGGGATTTCAATAGAGTCTGAAACTGCTTACACTTGTGGAATAAAGAATAAGCTGCTCTTATTCTTTACATTTGTTTTCAAATACCACATTTAGTGGGAAGGAGCAGCATGTACTGATCGTGACTGAGAGGCCACTGTACACTTGGAGCTGGTGGTCCACGTAGCAGCTAAGCCAGGTGAGTGCCTATACAAGCTGAAACCAAATCTCTTTAAAAAAGGAGCGTATTTGAGGAAACCAGCATCATATGAAGGAAATGGCTCACCAATTCAGGCAAAAAAAATGTGGATTCATGGACTAGAAAGGGAATTTTAAAGAAAAGTTATTTTGAGCACAGGATAAGCTTTAGCCTCATTTTAGTATTCCTTTCTCTTGTAAAGATGCATATGAGTCCACAACCTGTAATTTCCACAGCAGAGCTAAAATGTTGCAACATGCAGAGAAGCATTTCATAAATACCTGAAATCCAATAGGGAAACAGTAGCATAATTAAATAAGGACACTCCACTGTGCAAGCTATCTGGCCATACATCTATCTCATTTGGTTTATGAGAGTGTCTACACCGTTATTCACAGTATTGCTTTAAAAACCCTGCGTCCAAATTGGAAGCCTGCTAAAAGGAGGCACAAACAGCTGTTTGGAGAAGAAGGAGGCTCCTTTGCCTATCCACCTCTGTTTCTATGCCTCAGGATTGATCTGTGTACATACAAGTACTGATAGTGAAAGGATAAGCATCACAATGGAAAGATGGGTAGCACTGATGGAGCAGAGATCGCTATTGTTTGTTCATCTCCCATCACTCTTCTAGCCTCGATTTTGTGTAAAATGGCTGATTTCACACAGGCTTATATATTACCACGGGAATTGGAGGGCCAATTATTACATTGCTTGAATTACTTTGCTGTTGTATAGGGCAGCCTGGAGGGCAGAAACAAGTCAGGATATCATTATTTATGTGTGGCTGTAGTTTACAGGAAGCCAGAAGATTGATCAGGTCCCTCTGACAGGTTTTGTGTGAACACAGACAAAGGTGATGCCTGCCTTCAAGTGCCATTTAGTTTCAAGGGTGCTTTCACCTGAGCTCAACCTGGAGCAGCAATGAGTGAGGGCTCCTGCTTTTTGGTAATGGGACTGGGGTGGTCTCAGTTCACATCGCAGCTCATCAGAACATAAATTATCACGACACCTTTTCTGGCTTCCACGGAGGGCTCTTCATCCTATGAGAGACACTCAGAGGCCTGAAAAGATGTCCTCTGTCAAGGACACAGCCAGCTTCTGCAAGGCCAGCATCAATAACCCCTTGGAAGAAAAGCTCACACACTGTATGGCCACGAGGGACATCTAAGGAGCCTCAGGACTATAGCAGGGATGGGGAATAGAGGGGAAAAGGAGGAAACACTCCTCAAGTAGGTAGGAGTCTTGCTGCTATCCTGACTGTCGGCCACCCCTGCCAGTGGTCTTTAGAAGCTTTTTAAACCTTGGTCCAACCCATTACAAGTCTCAAAGAAATAAAGTTTTGCAAATATCAGCTTCTTCACAGAGACAGGGTGAAGTCAGCCATTCCCTCTTCTGCCTGGCAACAGCTATCTGACCTGCAACCATAAGTACAGGTCATGAAATCATCATCCACATCATTCCACATCATTTGTAGTATGTGCTTCCTGCTCCTTCATTTTCAGGTCAAAAGAGGTGGGTGAGAAGAAGGGGTAAGGAAAAACATTGTATTGCTGCGAAAGCAGGAGCTGGGAAGAAGTTGAAAATACTGTAGCAGATCTACAAGAGAAGGAAGGGCAGCAGCAGCACTGTGGGCTGGGGGGAGGCTTGTCCAGTGCTGGGGGTCCAGAATCCCACAGTGCAGACAACATTGGAAGAAGGGAACAAAACCAACATGTTTCTGAGATAGTTATGGTTGAAGTGCAGGGAACATTAGTGAAAGCCATGTCTCATAAGAATAGACTTTAATTTTAAATTAGTTCAGACCCGCTTTCTGTTGTATTAAATACAGAATGTTAATGAGGTAGTACCTGTGGCCATTCACCTAGGCTCATTATGCACAGCTTCCTTTTGAGGGTGATTTGTGTCATCTAAACAATAGTGTCACATGATTAGAGTGGGGCTTATGAGAAAAAGGTTGTCGTATTTAACATTAGAGCTGAATTTTTATGTGTATTTTGAGGAGGGGAGGTACAAAGTTACAAAATGAAATATATAAACTTTTAGAATCAATTTTAAGTAATGTTAAGTTTGACGGCTTTGTAACAGTAGTAATGGAAAATTACTGAGATGCATGATATACAGAGAAAAAATATAGAGTACAGCTAGAGAGCATGCTGAGAATCCTTGTATAAGATAAACTGCTGTAGTTGATGTAGTTTAGGCCTTTATGACCGTAGTACAAAATGAGTGTAAGAAAAACAGGCTGGAAGAACAGGACATAAAGATAGGGAGTATCTGGAAAGGAAAGGCAGGGGCCCAGGATAGGCTGCAGTTAAATTAACTGATAAGCAGGAGGATGGGATGATTATTATGTCTGTGGTGCTAACGAACCGATTAAGCTGGTATAAGCATCTACTGCGCGTGCTTCAAAGGCTGCCAGCAGTGATGAAGATTGTTGGGAGAAGTAAACGACCCTCAGAGACCACCACCACATTTTTGTACGCATGCGGGGAACTTTCTGGAAAATGAGATAATCCATACGTAGCCTCATGAATACGTATGTATGCTCTGTAGCTATATAAGGACTGCTTGTGTAGCAATAGGTGGACACACGTTAGGAGGAGCTATCCCCCGTGTCTCCTGGCGCCCGTCATAAAGAATACCTGCTTGTCAACTAGAAAACTTTGTTGGTGAGTTTGTTCCTGGAGTTTTCTCCGAATCAATTTCAGGTACTTTATTGCAGTTTGTAATTAATACAAAATTGAAAGTGTACTTGGTAAACTGTCTCCAGAACAGACATTTTATTCCTTATCCCTTCAGTGTTCCTAACGTAATCTTTTTAAATCTCTCAGATCTAATTATGTATTAATGCTACCAGCTTTAGGTTAAAAATCTAAACTACCAGTACTGCAAGGGTGACTGACAAATGTATCCTGGAATAAGTCCCTGCTTTTCCTTCCTTGAACTCACGGATCAATGGGAGACAAAAGATAAATAAAAAACAAAACCAAAACAAGACCAAAGAATCCCAAACCAAGTATACTGCATTACTGGATGTTGTCTTTTCTAGAGACAACAGCTACTCATACTCAGAGCAAGCTTTAATGATTATAGAAATAGCTAGTGATGGCTGTTGATTTTGGTTTTAATGGGAGGCATTCCTTTTAAACTTTCCCAACTTGTATTACAAAAAATCACCTTGGTTGAGCCTCAATGCAGTTTTGTTGTTGCTCCACAAACCAGTTGTTCAAAGTCATCTCCTGTTCCAGTTCTGCCTCAAATCCCATTGTAAGTCGGTGTGCCAACAGCTCACTGGAAAGTCACGGATCAAGGTATGGATGGCACAATGAAGTATCGGAGGTCAAATTATTTGTCTTAAACTCAGTTACATGCCATGGAAGTGTTTGGTGTCCCATTTCTTCTGATATGAATTACTGATATCTATTTCAAAACAAATTAAGAGGCGACCATCTCTTGGTGTAAAGGGTTCAGATGCCTCTTTGAGCAGACTCACTTCTCACCCCTGTGCATTTCAGCCTGTGGAGGCTCTCAGATTCCAGTTGCAAGGATCCCTACTTCATTCCCCAGCACTGGCCAAAGCATGCTTTCCTCCTTTCCTCTCTCGGTGGCCCATTTTAATACATACGTTTGAAATGCAATCACTTCTTTTTATTATTTTAACACAGTGAGGTTTGCCTCTTTTGTATTCAGATGTGTACAATTTTTAGGCTGTTCACTTCAACAACGAGTAGTAAGAACTCGATTGGCAGAGCTATAATTTTATGTCGTCTTGCCAGAAGTAAATTGTTCATGAACGGCAGCCCTGTGATCTGAAAGCAGCAGTTCACTGCATGCCATGCAGTAGCTGCAGGAAACACTTAGCAGGCTCAGTCCAAGCCATGTTTAAACCAAATCTCTGCCAAACTTCAGAACATGGGAGATCGAGAGTCTCACTTCATTTTGACAATTCTCTGGCATCCTGGTTTCTCTGCTGACTGCAGTTTGTACACAGATGTTCTGGGTAGGAAAAACAGAGAGAAAAGGTGCACAGGCAATGGCAGTTCGCTCTCTCTTCTGATACAAGAGTCAGGAGGCAGCAGATGAAAATAGCAGGTGGTAAATAACAGATCCAGAAGAAATAAAAGCCTCTTTAAGTCTGGTTGAAGCTGTCTCACATAATCACAGGCTTGGGGGGAAGACTGGCGGATGACTGCATTAAAAAAAACAAAGCAAAACCCTCATAGTTTTCCCTTGAGAAGCAAAGCATGCATTTGAAAGGAAACAGCAGCTTCCTCAGCTCAGGCTGGCATGCCTGTCTGGCAGAGACAATTTATGCATGGTCACAGGATCATCTGCAGGATCCACGTCCCCTGCAGATGTGGAGGACACTTATCCCAGTGAGGAAGATGAGCCCCAGCCAAGACCATTGCTGCATCTGCCTGAAGGCTCTGCTGGGGGCTGAGACCTGGTCAGGATGATGCCCCTGAGTCAGTGCAGTGCTTGGAGAGGGAATGCTTGGAGCTGGGCTGAGGAACAGAGCAGTGTGAAAGCACCCAAACGCTGGTGAAGAATCAGATGAGGTTGCTTTACTGCCTGGAGTCATTGTGACTGATGTGCTGAAGCTAACATGTTTTGTGTCACTCCCTCTGTCTTTGAACAAAAGGCAGGGTGATGGGAAGCAGGTCACACTGCGTTATGGAAAAAGAGGGGATGTCTGTGCATTTTTATGATCTTAAAGCTGCTAATAAGCAGTCAAGCACTGATTGTGCCCCGCCATAATTTAGGAGGGTGCACTACTCACAAAACAAAGAGGTCTTGACATTACCCTTTCCAGATCCACTCAACCAAGGGTCACTAATTAGTGACAGGCTGCAAACAAGCTATCATGGAGACCACCTTCATCTTCCCACCACTGCCTGCAAACAAACCATTGCTAATCAGGCAGCCTTGTGCTGTAAAGCTTTTCTGAAAGCCCGTGCTCAATTTGTTCAGCTTTTCCTAGTTACAGTGCTAACCCTGAGATAGTTTAGGACAATTCTTCATACATGGCTGAGTTGCTTGGCTGCTCTTTGGACAAGGATGGATGTTAAAAGATGCTGAAAATCTTTTGATGCTTGTTGGAAATGGCAGTGATGGGGAACTTCAATTACAGCTTCAACAGAAAGCTGAAGTGCTTTGCAAACAAATCTTCTGCAGCAATTTGTTGTGGTACTACAAATAGTAATAAATCTGAAAATATCAAAAGTGGAGTACAAAATAATATCAGCCATCAGCTCGAGTACTGCAACTCTAATATTTGCAAATTCTAAACAAATAAAACAATGCTCCTAATTTTGGAGAATCACTGGGCTAGCAATGCCCAATTAGTCTAATAAATTGCCAGCAAAACAACTGAAAGCACCTGTGCAATGATGCATTTGCCTCTCCCTCACAGACATTTTACTTGCACAGTTTTGTTAAATCAAGACATAAAGCATGCATAATAATCCTTCTTGGAAATCAACTGCTAATTTGCATAGAAAAATCAAACAAAGGAATATATTTTGTGTGATGCAAGATTAAGAAAGGCCTGTACGGTGGTACAGGATTGGATAGGTTGTAAAATACAAAATGGAAAGAGAAGACGGGACAGACTGAAGGAGCTGAATGGACAATTGAGCCTATGAATTAGGTTGAAGGTGGGCTCATGGGGATGTAACGCCAGCTGAGGTATCAGTGTTATGCCACAGGACTGATTTCTGTGAATATGCAGGGGAAGGGGGAGGGGGATATCAGCCTAGAAAGCTCAGGGTAGCAGCAGTAAGCTAAAGAGCACTGTTAAGGTTAGGAAACCAAACAAAGAATTTAGGAAATGGCAAGACTAAGGCCATTGGAATTTTTCCTATTTATATATTCTAAGGCAGTCTTTCATGATGTGTGCATACATCTATTTCCCATTGGACTTTTATCAGGGAGATGATTTTAGGACTGAACTAGGGTGACACAGGCACAAGCAGTGTTCCTGGTCAGCCCTCTTCGTGCTCTGTTACAGGAGCAGCATGAGGGACACCATCATGGTCAGAGCATGCTGGATGCCAGTCGAAGATATGCCCTTATCCCATCCCTCCCAGGGTGCCCCAAAGTGCTGGGTGAGGTATACAGCCTCTTCTCAGTGGCTGCCACCAGCTGAGTGCTCCTCAGTTCATGATGCCTGGAGTCTGATTACAGAAGTACCAAGCATGTTGGAAGATAAGCCAATCCAGGCAGAGGTGAGCAGGCAAACCAAGGGCAATTCTGCTGTGGATTTCAGCAGGGACAAATTCAGACCAAATCCTTCATTCCCTTCCAGACCCGTATTTGAGCAGGAAGCACAGAAGAAGAAGGAAAGAAAAGATGGGCATTTAAAAATGCAAAGAAAAGATGAGTGCTTAAAAATACAGTGTGTGCAATCTGCTATCTATCTCCATAGGGAGCCATTCTATCTAGCTGGGAGGAAAAAATTCTTTACTGTAAGGGTGGTGAGGCACTGGAATGGGTTGCCCAGGGAAGTTGTGAATGCTCCATCGCTGGCGGTGTTCAAGGCCAGGTTGGACAGAGCCTTGGGTGGCATGGTTTAGTGGGAGGTGTCCCTGCCCATGGCAGGGGGGTTGGAACTAGATGATCTTAAGGTCCTTTCCAACCCTAACTATTCTATGATTCTATGGAACCATCTGAGGATGTCTCAGTATAGAGCCATGACCAAGAAATCCATGTAATAGTATCCATCTGCCTTAACTTAGGTGTTTAAAGGACTGGTGTCTGAGTCAGGACAGCCACTGTATATCCTCTTAATAATGGAAAGAAACAGGTAACTTCGACAGTCTAAACCAAGTGTCTAAGGTAGACCCCTTCAGAGCAAACTGTCTGGCCTGTTTCCCTCTTGACTGGTGGGATACTAAGGCTATTTTTACCTTGATGTATACTTTGGCACAACAAAAGAGCACAGAAGCTGGGGCTGAGGTCCCAACATTCGCTCTTGATGCAGTTCAGGGTTTTGCTTTGGACTAGATTTAGTCTGGCTCCCCTAGACCAGCTGTCCTACCTAGAACAGCTATTCCACCACAAACACATCTGAAAGTTGCCTGACGGATTTGTTCAGACCATTATGCTTTTCTACACATAGAAGGACATTAGCTATGCACCTGGAATAGAGCTTTTGGTGAAGTTTCCTCCAACAGGAATTCAGCTTAGCAGACCAGCTGCTCCGAGAACTGAGCCATGAACAGACATAAGGATGCGATTTGCTTTAGAGCTGCACTGCTGCGCTGACTCTAAATACTGCTGTGTATGCATCAGGACAACTGGTTCAGGCTTGGATATTAAATTTATATATATATACTTGGTGAATCCCAGGCTTAGCAATACACATCATAAAACCCAATCATATTATTTTAACAAAGTCAATTAAGACTATTTACGTAGCTGCAATTATTATAAATCCTTTTGAAGCACTGTTTGTTCAACAGCTCATAAAGAGTGCAGGGAACAAAGTGAAAACATAGCAACAGTATTTTTTGTTAGAAATTAATTAGCTAGAGGGGATTTCTAATCAAATTACAGGTTAGCATTGTAGAATAACTTTCCCTACAAAAATCAAAAGCAAACTCCTAATTCAAAGTGTCATAAACAGCAGAGGCTTAAGCAGGATTGGAAGGAAAGCTTCTTGGCTGAATGCAGAGAGCATTCAAATACAGCTTCAATGCAATTTCTCTCTGTTTTCTTAGGTGTAATGGAAATGTGCACAAATTTGTCTCAGCTGTGATGGTAAAAATTATTTCTCTATATTCACTGCGACTTTTCTGGGGAAATTCTGTCTCTGACTGCAAAAGATCCCTTCATCCTTTTGAGCAGGGTCAAGATTTTCTCCTAGGTTTCCCCATCTAAGAGTTAACATCTTTGAAACAAAGATTCCTTTAAACATTGCAGGACCAGCATCCTTTGACCAGAAATAACTACAAATTCCCTACTCTAGTTTTTCAAAATACCTTTCAGTAAAGAATATTTACCATCTTACATAGTTGCTCTTGCTTATGAGAACACCAGTGAGAACATGCAGAGCTCTTCCATTGCCACCGGAGGTATCAAAAGGACTTGACTTCTAAGATGCTAGGCCTGGTCCCTTTGGTTACGTGCTCCTGGACTAAAGTTTGTAGGAAAGATTAATAATATATTATAAAGCCATAGTAATGGAAAAAGATGGGTATTTATGAGTGAGAAGAAAGGAAACCCAAGTGGTGGAACATTCAAAGGGCTATGAGTGGGCACTGTAAGAGGTAGCTAAGCCTCCAGTGGAAGCAGGAGAGCTCTGGCTGGGAAAGGCAACGGTTGAGTATTCAGTAACTTATGACCATCAATTTTGGTTTGAAAATGGATCTTTGGGTAGGTGTATTGTGTGGCCATCATTGCCATGGCATCTGAGCAGCTCAGTAATAGCTGGCCATGGCCAAGTTTGCCTACCAGGCTCCAGAAGTTACCCTTTTGCTGCCTATTCAAGGTCTGTCTGCCTTAAAAACCTGATTCCCAACAAAGTACTGTTCAGTTCTCATATACGGGTGGGCAATCAAAGGTGGTTTGGGAGAACCAGTGTGACTCATTCTAAAGAACCAGATATATTTTATAGCCCTGACAGAAGTTCACGCATTGAACAAGCCCCAGCTGTCACATTTTATCACATAATTCTGCTCTCAAAATAAGGTATTATTCCAACTCAGCTGCAAAGTATGGACACAGAGCCTGAAGTCCTGATTTCATCTTTCATGCCTTTAATGAGACTGCCTTGTGTTTTCCTTTTGCATTTTATTTTCTGGTTTTTTTCAATTCCTTTGTCCATGGGACTTCAAAATGTCTGTGAACATTCTCCTAAAAATAACCTCTAAGTGAAGCCTGGGGATTAATCATGTCTGGCTTTCCAGCCATGCAGGTAGTAGACATCTTCACTCCAAAACACTGAGCTCCTCAAAGACTCCCCAGTGCTTTTACTAGGATATGTGACAAGGCACACTGACACTGGCCACAGACTGTGGGTAGCACTGGCTCAGATTCCTGAAGTATGTTGACATTCCATGTTTGCCTCCTGCATTTTGCATAAGCCACCAGTTTGTATAAAGCCTTTTTGAATGAGAAGGCAAATTTTGTAAATCCTGATTAATTCAGTGTTTTGGTTTAGAGTGCGATTCAATAAACACCTGCAACCAGCAGTGAAGGAGCAAAACATAGCACAGAGGGAAGAAGTAGTACTGAGTTGTTAATATGGAGGAAACCAGGAAATCCTCGAGACACCTTTGCCCAAAAAGCCAGTGCCTCATGAAGTCAGACCCCTACCAGAACTTCTGCATTCCCAGCTAGATCAGTTGGTGTAACAAAAAGTATCACCTTGTTGCTGTTATTTAGAAAAGAAGCCCTAATCCTTTTTAAAATATTTCTTAAAATCTTTGAAAATCATGTTGAATCAAGAATCCTGAAAACAAACTCTTCTCCTCTGCCATTAAAGGTCTTTTAGGACTATTTCATTTCAAAATACTATGAGTGTGTTCTACCAGCTCCAAAGCTTTTCATAAGCTTTTTTTCAGTGTAAACCAAATCAGACCAATGCTGCCACCTTTTAGCTGTGAGCTGTTAAATCTGCCACTTTCCCTCCGGCTGCCACAGTGGGGACTGCTCCCTTCCACCACACCAACATGAGGACACTGCTGGTCCCAGAACAGCCGCACAAAGAAGCAGGACTGCAGTTAACGTATTGAGATGGTCCCTTAGGATGAGACTTGTTTTTAAAGGCAGGAGCTGGGCTATCCTGAATCAATGCCGCCGCTTTTCTTGCCTTCATAACCCAAAATTAGGCAGAAATTAAACTGCTGCTTGAAAAATCAACATCCGTTTATGTATTTCTTGCCACTCTGCAGTTGCTTAAGACATATTGAACATTTGAGACACTTGGATGCTTTATCTGTACCGCAAAGCTTAACTCATTGGCTCCTAATACACATTTGAGGTATATCTTATATTTGAGGAATGATAGGTGCTTCTGAAAATCAGATAGGCATTTGATTTGAGCTAACACTTCCAGCCACGATAAAGAGTACAGGAAGGTGCAGCAGCAGGCAGGACAAAGAGAGGGCAGTTTGGAGCAGTGCCTGAAGTCACAAGAGGCAAAAGTGGAACAGGGAAACGTGTAACTGGAAGGGCTCATTTACAGCAACACCAACCTAGTTGTGAAGAGATAAAATAAAAAGAAGCCCTGAAAGATGCCAGCTTCTAGATGATGACAAGGAGGGGTGGTTAACATGGTAAGAAAAGCACAATACAGAAGCTGCAAGAGTATAGCAGGAAAAAGAGCACTAGGTGGGGAATGGGCAGGGGTTGAAAGACACCCAAAGCGCAAGGCTGTGTGTTCAGCACACCAATGAGGCTAAGACCAAAAGGACAGTGTGCCACACTACATGACAGACAAAACTACCTAAATAAACACTTTCCAAATGTACAAGCATGCCTACCTACAGGCTGGTTTAATTAAACTGATGCAAAATTTGGGATGAAATTTTTGTAATGACATTGGACTAGTTACAGGTATTTGTTTACTCCAAAGCAATATGGAAATGTCCATATGTAAAGTTTCACCAAATTGAAGTCAAGTTCTGTGCCTGATCTGTAAATAACAACTATTTTGGATGGATTTTTCCTCACAGTGGCTTACTTTTTTAGTTGCTTTTTCTTTCTACATAAATCCCAGCTTCAATTAGAGCTATTGACTTCAGGAGCGGCCAGACAGACAGTAATGCTGCCTACAGTCAGAGCTGTGGAAACAGCAAATCGTGAATCTGACCCAGAATACACCTTACGTTTTAACCCAGGCTGCTCTGATTCCTTTGCTCACCAAAATAAAAATGTGAGGCCAAAGAATGTCTGCAGCTTTTCAAAGACAGAATAATGGAAAGTGAAGCAAAAGCCAAACATGCTTCACAAAACCAGGGCAGTAGCCCATGCACCATGTACTCTTTTTTTTGGTGATAACTTAATGGTTATCATGGTTACCGATCACGCAGAGAAGCCCAGCTCAGATCCCTGCTCCTGCAGTGCAGATCCCCTGTTGGAGGTTGAGTGTTGCAGCTGCGATCTCTGGACTCCATGCCCTCAGTCTAAGTGCTTTAAGTACTTTTCATTCATTGCCTCATGCTTTCTCTTGTTCCAGCTACTGCTCTGCTATTTTGCAAGGAACTGGGACAGAAACTGACAAAGAACTGGCTGGACAGACTAAGTCTGTACCTTCAGGATGGCAAGTCCTTGTTCTGCATTAAAATGCCATTAATAAAAGAAAGGAATAAACCCCACCTCCGGCATCCTCAGGGAATTCAGTAATAACTACAGCTTGTGTGAAGAACTGGACGTAGCTTCAAAAACAAAACCACACATTATACTCAGGTCAAATATTAATATGTCCCTAACTGCAGTTTTGCTGAATAATTTCCCAAGGGGTGTGTGGGGTGGGGGAAGATTCTTTTACTGAGCTTTCAAACACTGACTTGATGAAATGAGAACTGACTCTAGAGTCCCCTCCCCATAGACATGCTGAATTTCACCAAGGAAAATTACCCACTGCTGCATCTAGCTCAGGTCACCCCACAGGTCACTTTAAGTCAGAGTACATCCTGCCTGCAGCAGTCTGTAGGCAGCACAAGGACTTGAATTGGCAGCACAAGGGCACAGGGCCACTTGGTGTGTGCCCAAGAATGAAGATTTGAGCTGAAGCAGATATGAGGAGGATTGCCTAAGTGCCTCTGCCAGGCCCACACTGGGATAGCAGCTAGTACTGGGCAGGAGAAGAGCAGGCTTGAGCACCGCATCCTGCCGGAACAGCTCTTCTCCCTTCCTCTCTTCCCAGAAGCAGCATAGTATCCAGGGCAGGCTGCACCCCTGTCTGTTGCTCAAGCAGACATCCTCCTCCCAGGCACGGTTTGCTGGGAATGAAGTGTGAAAACTGCAGTTGGATGGAAAGGTTACAGCTCAGTGACATGGGTGAGAAGTTAAAGGGACTTCTATGCAATGCTTCAGTACCACGAGCTAAAGGAACAATCTTCTCTTTTATCTATTTGCTGTGGTTTAAGCCCAGCTGGTAACTCAGAACCACACAGACGCTCGCTCACTCCTCCCCTTCTTTCTCCCCCTTTTCCTCGCCCTGCAACCAGAGGGATGGGGAAGAGAATTGAAAGGGTATAACTCCCATGGGTTGAGATAAGGTACAGCTGAGGTACAGTCTGAAACTATCACACAGTACCAACATATCTGCTGAGATGCTGGCTTGAGGCTTCTCTGGGCAAAATACCCCTGTCCTGTCCTGATTCCTCCAGGATGATCTTAATTTTAGGAAGAGCAATAGGAGAACTAATGAATAACTGTAGGGTTGAAATCTGTTGCCAGGGTCCTTTGTTATCCAGATACAGATAATCTTTTTGAAAATGTCCAGCAGTTACACTGTTATCAGTCTACAGGGCATGAGGAGCAAAGCCATGAGAGCGACAGGGAGAACTAACATTAGAAAAAGGACAAAAATCCAAGAGTGGGCATGTGAGTGGCTTTACCTACAACCAGATTTATGTGGTCAGTTCCTAGAAGTGCCTGGCTCATGCAAGCACCTTGATTTTTTTACATTATCCCAGAGGACAGATGAAAACACAAAATCAATCTTCAGTTCCTCAAGCTATGGGCCAAGTTCTTAGTTACATTAATGCTATCCAATTAAGGTCTCTGTGCTCTTCACAAATAAAGCCCTAGCTTGATGTGGCCCCGCCGCCCATTGCTGTCAGGACTAGGTTCTGGTTTTGAGAATGTTTCTTTTGCAGAAATCACTGACTTAGCGATGCAAAGCCTCATGAGCCAAGTCAAGGAAAGTGCAGAAGGATGTGAGAAGTTCTTTATGCATCAGGATTTAGCTCAAGCAGCAGCCTTGCCTTTATACGTCACTACCAGTTGATTTCTGTATCACCTTGGGGAGGCAAGGTTTGTCCTTCATCTTTACACTTCAGTTCTCCGCGCATTCTTCTTCAGCAAACATTTCAATTCACAATAAATCCACAAGAAGCGGGCTTTTCCTGACAGTAGACTCCTTTTCTTGGCTGCGGCTTCCTGTGTCTCTGTGCAGTCATTTGCTCAGATTTCAAATTATTTTCCAGTGTTCCTACACTTAATTTAACACTCTTCCAGGAGAGAGCAAATATGAATTTAGAGAAGTATTTTTTTCTGCCAGCTGTCATTCCACTATTTCTTCTCTTGTCAACTCTCCAGCCTCCTTTTTTCCTTTTGTTCCTGGAAGAAGTTTCTGCATTATGATCCTTAAATTGTTCCTATTCCTGTTTAGGCTATAGCAATCTTGTGGCAGGCAACAGCAGTTTATGTTTTGTGCTTCAGGCATTTCTTAGAGATTAATCATTGTGCATATTCTCTGCTAGAGTAACGCTGGAAGTCATTCTGCCAATTCTTGCAAGCAGCCCCTTTAACCTGATACTTGTAACACTTCATTGCCACTAAATCTATTTTGATGCAATTTGCATTTTTAAATTATGTACAAATTTCTTATTTATTATGACTATTTAAAGCCTCAGGTTCTTCAATTTGGACAGCATCAATAAGCAATTTAACAGCTCAGAGAAATTAATAACACTCGCCACTGAGCTCTGTTGTCAGGCCACACACCTTCTAACCTTGAGGGATTGCTTGGCACTGTCTCAATATCCATTATTTTTCTGGAGATAATATCTTTTTGCTCAGTAGGGTGGAATTCTCAGAAATAATTCATCTGTAAGGAAAGTTACCTTGTCAGAAAGTCAGCATCTTAACAGTTGAAAAGGAAATTTGTGAGATAAGAACTATTGGATAGGAAGAAAGGGCTTTTGAAGAAGTAATACACCTCTGGAATAAGTCAGAGACTTGCACCACTAATATCAAGTGGAGCATTTATCAGTTGTGCTTATCCTGGAACAGATTGGCTGGGCATTAAATTGTACTAATTTTCATTGCAGCTAAAAACATGATCAAACATCTGTTTCCAAAACCATGACAAAAGTTTACCCTCATCCACTCTGCTTCCAAGGAGTGCTTAATTGTTTGTTTAGCCATTTCTATGCAGATAAGCTATGTGTTTTAATACATATCAGGACGTAACTGCTCTATTGCTGATTGCATTACAAGTATACTACCACTGTCAAGCTCTGCACACACAGCCACATCAATTAATCTTCCCATTTTTTTTCAATCAGTCTTAACCAAATTGCCACTTTATGGCAAAACAAAATTAATGGCTCCAAGGGAGCACAAATGACCCCCTATCTCAGTAGTAACAAATACTATTTAGCAGGGAACAGGATAAATAGGGTACTATTTATTTCAAGTATTCCCTAATGTTATTTTACAGTCTGTTCCTTCATAAGATTAAGAAAAACAGTTCTATGCTCACTAGTTAAATGATCAAAATTAAGTATTCATATAAGCCTGATACATACTGAAATCTGGCAGCTCAACCAACTCTGCAGAAAAAGTGAGCCGCTAACAACCATGGCATCATCACCATCATTACATACCACTGGCACCAACATTGCAATAATATCTGCTCAAAAATATAGTTGCTGTAATATTTGCATCCAGAAACTACAACTATATCTGCATAAACATGGCACGACTTCTAAAAGCCAAGCACTGACTTTTACATAGGGTTAACATAAGAAAGACAGATAGACACTGAACATATAAGCTCAGAAGCTAAGAAGCTCACCGTGTCTTGCTTTACATGCCCAGCTCTAAGCATCAGCACTTTGCCTGGCACAAGAAGAGATGTCACATCTGGATGGATGGCTGTACCTGTCCTGCAGAACAGGCACACACAATTTACTAAACTCCCTCATCCCTGAGAGAAGTCCCCCAGACCATGCATACTGAGCCAAGTGTAAAATCTGAGATAGTCTTCCTGGGACAAACCTCAGCTTCTTTTTGGGGGAATAGGGATTTATTGGCTAGATTTATTAACATATCCTCAATAAGCTGGAGGATATAATCACCCCAGGAATAGAAAGACTCATAAACACCTATTTCTGACTCACCATTGGCTTGATAAATACTATAAATCATCTGTATGCACAGAGTATTCCTTTGAAAGGCAGCCGTTTGCCTGTTGCGTGGTGTCTCAGTGTTTGACATCCCCTGATGTCTTCTATTGAATGCCTCTGTTTGTCAACATGGTGCTTCAATGTTTTACTGGTGGAAATCAGACAGCAGTTCCTAGACTGGTCTTCACAAGTCGCATGAAAGCAGTAGCAGCAGCAGCTCATAAATCCAGTCACAGAGCACATTGATGACTTACCTCCAGATCATCCCCTCTGTCCCCTGAAAATGGCAGCAGCTCCTCAGTGGCAGAGTTTGCAGGCTCACCTGCATTCCCCAGGCCAGGGACATACAGGACTCCTATGCTGAAGTAATGATAACTAAGCATGGCATTGAATTGAAGCTTGCAACTTAACTACTGATGTACAGTCCTGCTTGGTTGCTGAAGAGGTACTGCTTGACTGCAGAGAGAGAGAGGATGGGCAGGAGTAGCAAATGCTTTTCATCTTTCACAAAGACAGAAAGTGCAATTGTGACTAATATGTTTTAACAGACACTCATTTGCAGGAGTGAAATGATGTTGGGAGGTCATTTCTGCTTCCAAGATACTCATTCCTTCAGAAAAATACCTGAATGTTTGGAGTAGTTTAACACCTGCAAAAGAGAAAAAAAACCAACAAAACCCCATATTGTTTGTGCAATATAAACAGTATAGAACTATTTACTACTTCTTTCGACTTACTGCTCGTCTTCCTATAGCCCAACACAATGACTGACTTCACATTTGGCTCCCTAGATATGAAAGACCTAAAAAAATTCACTCAGGAATGAACAAAGACAACAAAAAACTTGGGGCCAGTTTCTGCTCTGAGCTAACATTGGTACCTCATTCAGCAAGAGATAGCATGGCTCTGGATTGTAACAGAAGCCCTTGAAACGCAAAGTAGACTTTAAATAAAATGTGTTCCCACCTTTAAAAAATATGTTTCTACAGCTATGCTGGACTTTGCCAACGGCTTCCCTCGGTGAAATATCGATTTTTCCTTCTATCTTCCAGCAGCAGCAGCAGCAGGGATTTCTAAACCCCACAGCGCTCTGAGAACAAGACTTCTGAAGTTGATGTCACAATATCACCCCCTTGCAGTATGGTAATTTACCCAGAGAAAGAACTTTCTCCTTTCCTTTCTTGATACCTTCCAACCTGTTTTTCCTGCTTTGCTGAAATCAGTTATTTTTGTCACTCATATATGCAGAACTTTAAAAATATTATTACATATATATGTAATATTTACATGCTGGGGAGCCCTTCCTCTAGAATATTTCAGAAAGATACCATTCTTCATAAACCTGTATAAATAAAGCCTGTGTGTCCAAACACAACTTAATGGGTTTTATCCTGGTCCTTTGTAAGGCTGATTTTGTTGGGCTGAAAGCTTCTTCCTCCTGCAGTTAGTCCTTCAGCAGTTCCTCTTTTCTTGATCCAAACCCAAGGAATATGTGATGAAACGGCTTGGCAGCAAACTGACAGCCCATAAGAAGATCATGATGTTTCACATAGGTGAGCATCCCATTGCTGCAAGTCAACACTGGGGCTGAAGCCTGAAGTCAGGTCTTCCAGGCCACTTCTTGGTCTTCCTAAGCCCTCAGTTACCTTCCTGGGATGAACAGGTTTCTGTCAAAAGACAGCTCCAGTCCTGAACAGCAATCCTGTCACAGGGACCCAACAAAAGGGGAGAAGTACGCCACACTGAGGGAGAAAACCAGCACTGGAGGTAGAAATAAAAGGAGGGACAGAAGCGCAAGGGGAAGGAGGGAGGCAGCAGCAGACAGGAAAAGTGCCGAAAAACAGACAGAAAGGAGAGAGCTATTTCTAAGAAAAGTGAAAAAGCACAAAAACCAAAGGGAGAACACGGAGGGCATTGGAAAGCAAAATTACAGAATATGAGGCTCGTGAAACAGAAAGCGTCAAAGGCAGCTGGTAGCCACGGGAGGGAAACAGCTTCCAGGCAGCCCTCCCTCACTCCTGCATCAGCATCATCTGCAAATGTTAAAGTTTGGCTCTTGATTACCAAGTGCTTTTTGCCTGGGAGGTTTTATTTTTTCCTAGAATTGAAAGATCACTGTCTTGACAGTTTCATTTCAGTATGGTTCCCACTTAATGAGACACACACAGGTGTACACATGTGAAACGATATGCCAGCAAAAGGGGGAAAAAACATCCTACATTATTCACTTACCCACAGAAGGGAAAAGAGGACTACTTTTTAATCCCTCTTCTGGAAGTAGTGAGGGAGATCCTGACTCACACGCCTTTCCCCCTGGAGATGTCTTGTCAGCTCTCAGATTTCCTGGAGCCAGAAGGAGACGGCGGAGCAGGCTGAACTGCATGGCATGGTGTTTGTGGATTACTGCACACAGTAACCAAGCCTGTCCCTTGGAGACATCTGAGAATTTGCAACTTGGCTATCTGCTCATGTGCAGATGAACCAGAGAGAAAAACAGAAGCAGACAGGAATTGTTCATGCAGAGTGTACTTTTGCAAAGTGCAAGGCCATTTAATGTGCCTGTGGTTCTAAGAATACATTCCAGAGTCACTATTTAGTGTAAAACACACAATATCTTATTGCAGCCAAATAATGAACACCCTCCCTGCCTTGAAAGTTTACAATCTGAACTGACCATATGTAGTGTAGATGAATAATTAGATACAAGATGGCATATATTATTCAGAAGTGTGTCTTAACACTATATATTATATTTGTGACTTTCAGACTGCACTGAAGCTTGTAAAGTATAAAACTAGGAGAACCAAGGCCTCTAGTTTCACATCAGTGAACAACAGCAACAAACACACAATTGTAAAGGATTAGTGATTTTTATGGAATTCCTCCAAAGACCCTAGTAAGAGCTAGCAAGTTGGCAAGCATGATTTCCCCTTCATAAATCCATGTTGATTTCTCCCAGTCACATTCTTGTTCCCAATATGTTTAGAAATGGTTTCCAGAAATTAGTTGCTTCGTCACCTTCCCAAGGATCAAGGTGAGGCTGCTGAGCCTATAGTTCCCCTGGGTTCTTGCCCTTACTGAAGAGACTTGCTTTCTTCCAGAGCTCAAGAACCTCCCCAGATTAACATTATCTTTCAAACATAATCAAAAGTGGCCTTGCAAATACATCAGTCAGCTCCCTCTGCAACCGTGGATGTATCCCATCAAGCCCCATGGAGTTTCATGTGTTCAGTTTGTCTAAATGTTCACTAACTTAATCTTCCTCCACTAAGCATAGGTCTTACTCCAGACTTTCTCCCATGGCTCAGGAACTCAGAATTCCTGAAGTCAGCCTTATCAGTAAAGGCCTAGGTGAAGAAGAGATTGTTTTTAGGAGAATGTTCACCGATATTTTGAAGTCCCGGGGACAAAGGAATTAAAGAAAAACAGAAAAATAAATTCTGACCTTTTCCACGCCCTCTGTCATCAGGTTACTTTAGAATTTCCGTTTCCATGCAAGCAGCACTCCTTTTCCATGCTGATGGATACTGCTGTTTAGATTACCAGATGCTACAAGCATGAGCTAACTCACATCTGTGATTGAGCTGCATCTCCTGGGTGAAACAGAGTTGTCACCTCCCCAAGCATTTTCAGGAGTTCCTAGAAATAGGCAAACAAGGTGTTCTTCAAGCATTAAGGAATATTCTGCCTTTGAAGACAGCAATGATCACAGCCAAACCCTGAAATAATGCTTACACATCAGAAAAACGCATGAGGTATGCATTTTCAAAGCACTTATTTCCCAACATCTAATTCTTACACCTCTATACTCTCAAGTATGCATTATAGCGAAAAGCTTTTGTGGGTTGGTACTAAGTGTTCTGTCACAGCACACTCAGGAAGTCAATCCTTTCCTGAATTCAGACATGGTAATAGGCTGCAGCAAGTAAAATGACCTCAAAACAACTACAAATTTCACTTTGCTGCCCTAGATTTTGTCAAGCCTCTCCAGCAGCTAAGGCTAAAGGAACAGCTAAGTTAGGTGTCAAAAAAATATCAAGGTATATAAAGCATGGAAAAAATAGGTAAAATGATAAAGCCATGTCCTTTTGTCACCAGCACTACCACAGTGTTTCTGCAGATTCTTCGCTGCTCTGGAAAGTGCCCGCCTTGTTATATACAGCAATATCTTTATTTAAAGAGCAAAGTCCAATGTTTCCATGGGCTATCTACCCTGTGGGCTTCTCACAAATCCACCTACAAAAATACCAGTAATAATACCTTGCACTGACAGTGCAATCACCTTTCCATGATCAGTACATACAAAATGCACATTCCCAGACACTGCTAAGTATGGCAAAGTGCAGGAGTACACTTGCAAAAAATATGGATCATACAGAGCTATCAAAAATCATGAATGAATCACACTCTCTGTCTCCTTATTGCTCTTGCTTTGAAGTACAACTCTGTACAAAACCTGTCTTGAACAACTTACAGTAGATATTTTTGTGCTCAGGGATATGCAGGCAAATAATCTCTCTTCAGTAGTTCCAACGCACTCTCCCAAATTATTTTGTCAACTTTTTCTAAGATGAAATACCTGTTACCACAATTAGTTTTATTTGCTTAGGAAATAGCAGCTAGCACTTTGAGAATGGCATTGTAAACAAGCCTTTCTTACGCTGAGTGGAAAACATTTCTACTTTGCACAGAGACTTAAGGTGTGCAAGGAAGGACTTGCTGTAGGCCAGACTGCCTGGAGCACAGACAGTGAGTGAGTCCAGTGCAGGAGCCCTGCTAGATCCGTGTCATCAAAATGAGTGCTGGAAAGTAAATACCCCGGTAGGTTCACAGAAATCCAGTAGACAGGGATATTTGAAGCCTTGTGCCCCTAGAACAGAAACCCCTGCCTCCTGAGCTAGAGTTAAATCTTTGGAAAAGACTTACGAGATCTGAGTAGCTCAAAGGGAGCAGAAATGACTCATTTATCTCCCACTGAATGAACTTCCTTGGCTGTTTCATGGCAGCATTATGTTACAAAAGTTTATGGTTAGGTTTTATAACACAAACTCTTGGAGATTATATATAAAGATTCTGGGTGTTTTTACAGCAGTTTTAGTCATTCAGCTGACTGCAGGAAGCATTTAAAACATGTAGAAAATAATGTGATGAGCAAAAGATGATCTGTATTCTGGTCAACTAAAAGGACTTTATTCTAAGCAGGGCAAAACTGCCCTAGCTGGTACCCATGCCAAGAAATTAGAGAAGATCTGCTATATGTGAGGAGACATCTTTTGGCCTATATAATTTTAAGTTACACAATGTTGCTCTTCTTGAAACAGATTTCTTCTGATATGGCAGTGATGCTTGTCTTTACGGAGAAATACGCCCATGACAACACAAAAACTTTAAATCCTTTATAGGCCAGATCTATTCCAGAGGTAATTTTAATAACAGTGTGAGATTAGGGTGTTTAGCACCACCAGATTCCTGTTTTTTATGAAGCATGAGTAGAGGACAAAAACAGTTGTGAGGGGCATATCAGTTCACAGCAGGGCTTGGTAAATGGAATCCTGCAAAGCGCTGTTATGGTAATTCACTATCAGATGAAATAAAGCCCATTGAAAAGCTTTCTGTTCCTCCTAAGTGATGTGATTTCTTTAATTTTTTATTTTATTTTTCTTTAAGATAGACAGGGAGAGAGGGATGTTTTCTGATCACTGCATTGCTTTATGCTCCAACCACAGTTTCACATCAGTTGGCAATTTGAGATTCTAGACATGTTATTTCATTTCACTGCAGGGCACAACAGAATTCGGATACTTTTGACTATGAACAAACTGGTGAATTTCTCTGCAGAAGAAAGAAAACCTCTGTGCAGGCACGATCTATTTGTTGGCAAGGGATAAAGAAAACTCATTGATTTTGTACTCCAGGCTGTACTAATTATTTTAGACTCACACATGTAGATCTTCTCATGAGCTTTTTGAATATCACTCCAAAGCACTAATGTTGACTTGCAAGAATTTGAAAAACTAAAGCAGATAATTATTTAACTGAAAAAAAAAATAAAAATCCCAAGCCCATATATTCTAAAACCTTCCAGAAGATTAAAAACCGACTTTGGTATCTGTAAGAAGCTTGATCCACAGCCCACTGAGGTCAGCACGAGTCTTTCCACCAAATGTGGAGGGCTTGGATGTAAAAACATAGAATTCAGAAGGAATATTATTAAATAATTTACTAGCCTGATCCAGGAAAATTCACTCATTATTTCCAGTATGTTTTACTCATGTCTCTGCTACAGCACTTAATTATGTATGTTGTCAATCCTCAGGCTTATACCTGAATATATCATGCAGCTACAAATTCTAGTCATCTTCCAGACATTCCAGAAAATTAATTCCTTGCCTGTCCATTTTGTATTTTAGCTGTTTTGCTGATTTTTGCAAGATAGGAACAGATTAACTTTTCTGAATTCAGTGCCTCAGTTCCTCATTGATCTCTTCAGTCTTTTCTGCACACCAACTAGCCACAACCTACTTCTTTGCCACTGCTCAAAAATTGGGGTTTATTGCACAAAATTCTTGCCTGCGACCTGCAACAAACTGCTCAGTACCCTGAGATAGACAAATTATCAGGAAAAGCTGGAAGGTGCAGAGAAAGTGCCATGACTTCCGGTGGTATAGTTGGAATTTCTAACACAAAAATGGTTTCTTGCATCACTTGCACACGTAGAAGTTCATGAGGCTTTGAGTACATCACACATAGGAAGCGTCCCTACAGGGTGATGTCTCATGTTTTTATTTAAGTTATATTGAGCTGGATAATACTTTTCCTGGAGGTCCAAGCACAGCACCACATCCTTCCACAATTCCTTTCTTCAGAAAGAGTGGAGTGGAGAGAGTCTAGTAACTCAAGGGTAGAAAATATATTAACATGGAGATGCTCTAGATACAATCTCTATAAAGGACTTGAAACTGCAGGAACCCTTCAGCAACTCAGTGTAGACTCCCAGTATGCTCTGTGGATAGAAGACCTTGTTGTGATGGTCTCTTCCATTGCGCAAAATCATTCTGGGGAACTGCTGGTCTTCCTAATACTGCAGTCTTCTCAGCTCTGTTAAACGGTGCAGTCTTCTTCTGCCCTCTGTGCTTGGAGTATGCTGACAAGAGGGTTAAAATTCTGTGTGTCCATGTGTATGTGTGCACTTCCAAACTTGCATGGTCCCTGATGCCTCTTGCAGCATTCAGTCTGTGAGGGTGATTTGATTCATGTTTTGAATATCAAAGGATCCTTCTGCCTCTTCCTGCATATTTACCTAAGGAATGAACACTCGGGCTGCATTGCGAAACATTCACATGCCACAGATGCATGTTCTTCCTTCTCCTACAAGCCTGCTTAACTGGGTGGATGTGACAACTTTTGCCTCTGGGGAAACTGAAGAGAGACAGCTGATCTTCAGGCAGCTTGTCTTCTCTGCATGGCACAGGCTCACAGGGCACACAAAACAGGGTAAGGAAAGAACGCGAATGCACATTAAGGGTCAGAAAGAGCAGGGCTTCTCCCCTGGAGGTTGGGAACTGCGAGGGATCCCAGGGTGGGTAGGGAAAAGCCCCCACTAGCAGTGACACAACCCACAGTATGTAAGTGAAGCAAGGAGGACAGCCCCTGACGTGGTGGCCAGTCCAACAAAAAGGACAGATAATAATGCAATATTGTGGCCATGAGGCAGGTCTGAGATCAATCTGGGAAGTCAGTCTGCAGGTCAGTGTTAGAATCATGACCAGGTGATCACCAGGCAGAGCCATAGGGATAAGGCAGGAGCCAAGGTCAAGCCAGGAAATCAATTTGCGGTTTGAGGTTGGCATCAAGGAGTAGCATGGATGGCCATGGGCCTGCACTTACATATATTGACTTACAGAATCATAGAATACAAGCCTGGAAGGGACCTCAGAGATCACCTGATCCAACATTTTTAGGCAAGCATGACCTAGACTAGATGCCTTGTCTAATCAAATCTTAAAAGCATCTGATGTGAAATCCACCACTTCCCTGGGAAGATTATTCCAATGGCTGGTTGCTCTCATTGTGAGAAATGACTGTTCTCATTATGATTGTTCTACGTTAATGAGATCCCCCTGAGTCTTCTCTACTCCATTCCTAGCTCTTGCAGCCTTTCTTCATATGGGAGGTGCTCTAATCCCTTCATTGGACCCTCCAGTATGTCTATGTCTCTCTTACAATATTACAGAAGTTGCCCATGTGCATTGCACAAAGGAGTGTCCCAAAGTTTGGCATGCCCTCAGCTTGCCCTACTGACTTGATCTTTCTTGTTCTTCTGACAAATCTACTCAGAATCCTAGGGCTTTCATCCCTGTTCTCCTATTCGCCTTAAGCTGAAAACACTGATGGTTTATTGTTGCTGACTCCAGAGCTAAGTGAACTTTTCCTGTAGTGTGGCTGGTTAAGTTAATGTTATAGCAATATGTTAAACATGGGCTTTTGCCTATCAAATTATGCAATTCTGGAACAGTTCCATTGTTTTTCAATTTTAATTGTTTGAATTTGCTTCAACTTTTTGAACATTTTACTTGTATTATGAGCTAAATGTAAACATCCTGCTCTGAGAAGAGCTCTTTGCTAGAAATTTGGATGGATTTTTTTTTCTGGAAGCAGAAAGTTCATTTTTTTCAGTAGTATTATTAAAGGTTCTGAATGCTATTTCTGTAAACACCATTTTAATCAGGTAATGGAAAGGTTGCTGTCAAAAGATACTGGGGAATTCAGAGTGAGCCTCGCAGATGTGCATAAGCTGTGGGTGCTTTTAGCTGAATGGCTTCAGACAGCGTACCTGCACAAGGACTCACTCTAGCGCTTGTTCCCCAAAATGCAATCACATATTTGTTCTTCAGAAAAAGAAAGCATAGAGATAACAAGGAAAAAAATAGGCTCTGGAGTCAGCATAAGTTGCATGAGAACATTAATGAACATCCTCTCTTGAAAAATAGCCTTATCCCTCTGAGATATCCAGTAGCTCACGGCAGCAGCGGATCCCAGTTGTCTTGGAATAGCTGGAGAGTAACAGCCTAGGAAACCATTAAACTAAGCAGAGATGAAGGGAAATGTTTTGTTTGCCTGTTCATTTAGACACCATATATTTTAAGAATATTTTTGGAAAAAGCAGTGCCTGGAATAAACTAGACAGCACCAGAGTATCTCTGAACTACAGTCACTGTGAGTGCTTCCCTCCGTGCATTACACCAGCAAACCTGCGATGACAGCAGACTATTTGAGCAGGCTTGGCACTTGCAGGATTGGATTCATTGACTTTTCCAGCAACACTAGGCACTGAGCACTGTAACCTTTCTCTGATACCATGAGTCAGGATCGGCAGGCAGAGATGGAAGTGTAACTAAGCGTGCAACACTACTAATGAATCTCAGCAAAAGCAGATCACAAAATCTTTGAGTTGCATAAATCTCTAGAGGCTATCTACAGCTAATTTTCTCAGCCTTGTTGTTTCTCCAAGCTCCCTATAATAATGAAAAAACACTTACACCTTTTAAGCACTGTATTGTGTAAATTATAAGTGACACATAACCCTCCCAGCAAGGCAAGGAAAATGACAACATTAAATTCCCAACAGCTATCAGAATTCATTAACAATTTTAGAAGAAAATTACTTTTGAAAAGACAAATTTCAAATGAATAAACATGAATCTACAAGGTTTCAGCAGAGTATGGGACTCATCCACAGCATGTTGCTTCAGGGTCACATAACTCCACCCAAAGCAAAGCAAAGCCACCATGACAGATACGCACGGTTGCAGCAAGTTAATCTAAGCTCTGATCACAAATTTGTCAAAACTCCGTAGCTTTAGCTTAGAAGGGATTTATGTTGGACTGAAGCTAAAGAACTTATCAGCCGCTATCACAGAAAGCAGCCCTGGCAAACCACAGAGGGAGAGATGGAATAATTGGGGCTACAGCTTCAGTTGATTTGACTATAGTATCCCTTCAGCTGCTGCTCCCTTCCGTGCACTGCACTTGCTGGTGTCATGACATGGTCACCATTCATGCACTGTTAACTGCATGCACTGTTCTTCATAGCTTGGTAAAGAGAGAAATCCTTCTGGCTCCCAACAGCTCCAAAGATTTATGAAGATCGTTGTAAGGCCTACGAATATAAGGAGTTTGAAAATGAAAACTGGAAAAATGCTAAGAAAGCAGCGAGCGACAGTTGAATGCCAACAAGTTTCTCCCCAACAACTCTCAAGTAAACAAAGTTGCTATAGGATAAGAGGAAACGCTGTCACATAGCTGAAGAACTGATTAAAAGAGGGAATGTGGTTGAAATGAGCAGTCAGTTTTCATAGCAGGGGCTGATGAAGCCCCACAGCCATCTCTGCTGTGATCTGTGCCGTTCAATACCTTCTTAAATGATCTTAGAAGAGGATGAACAGCAAAGTGAAAGCATTTGCTTGTGGTAAGCTCTCACAATACTTAAGATGACAGGTGACTGTAAAAAACAGCAGAAGGACCTTGCAGAATGGACAATAAAAATGGGCAGGTACAAATCAGTAAAAGCATATGTAAAAGATTTAAAATACTTGCAACAATTTTGGCCTTAGGTGCAAAGTGATGGGCTCTGACTTGACTATTATCTTTCAGAAAGAAGATATCACACTTATAGCGAGTATTAGTAAAGCATCATTTCCACAGAGTCTGGGCATAAATTAGGTGTCAGTGACTGTTAGCAAAGGAACAGAGAATAAAAACAAAGCCACTATGAAAGTCTTTCTGCATCCATACCTTCCTTATTGTAATCTTTGTTGCTCAGCTCAACTCAAAACATGAATAGCAAAGATGCAGACAAAAACAACATAGAACCAAGGGACGACCATGCTTCTGTATAAGAAACTAATATGTGCAGATCCTTCTGATGGGAGGAGAGATGACTGACGAGGCTATGACAAATGTCTTTAAGATCTCAAGTGGCAGGGAGGATGTGGCTGCACAGTAGATGTGTTTCCAACTGAAGAGCTGAAGGTCTTGGGATGACTTCAGCAAGGAGAGCTTTGTGCTGAGGCTGAGCTGTGGAACTTCCTGGTTTATTTTCAGGATTATTCCACACAGGATCTCTTTGCATTTTCTCCTGCCTCTTACCTCAATACCTTGGTCAAGCATCCCTTATGTGTGACCTGGGGACTCCAGCCGACATAGCCAGCATAGGAATGAGCAAAAGTATTCTAATACGTAACAGTGACAAGCTCGACCTCCTGGTACAGATGGTATCTACTCCATTCATTGCACTAACCATTTCTCAAGGTTTGGACTTGAAAGCTAAGTGATCTGTGTACATAGAAATGAATGATCCGAATGAGATCCATAGATCCATGATCCATAAATCCATGATCCATAGAAATGAAGGCAATCCAAATGAAAGCAATAAAAACAATATGTCAAAGCAAGCCACGTACCAAAAGTACTTCTTAACGTTCATTACCCTCTTGTCATCCCTTCTCTCATTATGAACACAAGTAGTATCTGAACACTGACATCTAGAAACATTATTTTCTTTATTTCCCCTCAGAAAATCATGTGGAAAATTGTCTTCTCTTTTCCTAGAGCACTCCGAGAGCTGTTGTAGGGTTCCATCCCAAACATCCACCTCATGGCCTGGGGAATTTAATCATCCATTTTTTCCATAGTAACAGTAAGCACTAGGAAGCTCAGGGAATTCAGACAGTGATGCCTTCTGTGGGATTAGCACATAGCTTAAGAGTGAGCCTCTCAAATAAACTTCTTGTGTTAGAAAGATCTTAAATGAAGAGTTACTCGTTCAATCAGCAAACAGGAAGACACACAGCTCACTGGCTCCAAATTATTTGGTAGTTTAGGTACACCTCAGGTAACATTTAAACTACAATCCATATGGAGGATCAGTATCCATTAGATCCAGTATCCTTTAATCCATTAGATCAGTATCCTTTTGTTATTAAAAACAAACAACAGACAAAAACAGACAAAACCACCAAAACTATTAAAAAGTACTGAAGAAAAATTAAAATACAGTTAGATACAAGTTGGCATCCAAAACCACAATAGTTTTATCACGCTTGATTTCACTGATAGCCAGGGGTTTGCTCATGCTAACCTAGAGGAATCATTAAGGAAATCAGATATTCTTTAAAATGTCTGGAGAATGTATGTGCTTACATAAACACAGTACATGCTGTCCCCTAAATTGCTGGTCGCTTTTATGAAATACGAACAGTTTTGCACTTGCTGGCCAAACATTTTCATGACTGACTAGCAATTCTTTGAAAATAAGTACTGTTCTTCTTGTCCTAATACCATTATGAGAGTCACACACCACAAATATCTATCTTATTTTTTAATTTGCCTATATCAGAGTGCTATAGAGTAGATGCAAAGACAAAAGTACTGATCATGATGCAGGCCAAAAGTATTTTCAATCAGCAGTTGTATAAAGGTTGAAGAGTTATCCACACAGAAGGGATTTGTTTAACATTTTGGCTCAAAAATTTAGGAATGTGGACTGGAAAGAACCTCCAGGATTAATTTCTGCAGCTCGAGGTAGCTACATTATATGATTTTTTAGAGGAATTTAACAAGCTCATGCAGACTGACATGACATGGGGTCAGTTCAGCTGCTCCTCTCACAGCATTGAGAGTCATATCAGTGCCTAGTGTGTTTCTCAGCTGCTGTGACACAAGGGCACATATCTGCCAGGTCCAGGAGGATGCCCCAGATAGTCTAGAGCATCTTCACTGGGATCTGACACCTATGCTTAGGCAACTGTGTTATGCACTGAACGCAGGTGCCAGTCCTCAGAAGTCTCCAAAAAGACCCTGCCATATGCTCCTTTTTAGAGTCAGTACAGCTCTAGGCTCTCAAGCTATGGCATGATTCAGTGACCATCTAGCCATTTTAAGATGCCACACAACATTGGGTATGTATTCATGGAATTCAAAGTAAACTCTTGTCTTACTAAAGGCTAGGTGAGATAGCCTACAGCATCTCAAATAGCTCTAGACTATTTGGGGCAATTGAGTCTTACTGTCTACATTAGGGTGAGCTTAGCTGCTCTTTAGGTACTGTGACTACAATGAGGGCTTACAGATCTGTTACCTGTGTAAACACCTACAAGCAGATAGTTAAATTAGGTATTTTCATTTCACACTGAATCTTTCCCCAGGTTTCAATACCCTCAGAGATATGCTGTTCCCATTTCGCATTAAGTCCTCCTCTCCACAGTGCAGTTCCTCATCAGGTCCATCTTCTTTTTCTCCTTCTTCTCTACTGTTTTTATTACTGGTCCCTAGTTCCTCTCTCCCTCTCTTCTTCAAATCCCAGTCACAGATTTTCTTTTTTCATCTCTGAAATCAGTCTACTGACCTACTTACCTCTCTTTTCCCAAATCCAAGTCAGTTTCTGTTTCCTCTGCATTCAAATAAGTTACTTTCTCCTTACACACTGCAGAAAAATCACCCAGGGATTTGTACAGATACAGGAAAGGCAGTCCTCCCTGCTTCCCATCACTGTCTGAGGGGTTAAGAGGGGAAGGAGGCAAGGCCACAGTGCTGCTTAGGGTATATGGAAACTGCAGAGATTTATGGAAGTTAAACCCTGATTAACATGTACCGAGCATGAGCAAATGGTGAACACTTAATCACAGAATAGTTAGGGTTGGAAAGGACCTTAAGCCATCTAGTTCCAACCCCCAT